>OU343162.1:93197319-98051412 GCA_910595825.1 Philhelius pedissequus
TCGTGATCTTGGAACTGCCACCTTTTAATCCATGTAACGAATGACACGAAAAACTAATTTTAAAAAAATTGGACATTTTTATCTTTAAACGCGTTTTCCGGCTAAACTATGCGTCCTAGACCCATCAAACTTTACACTTTTTCTGTCCCTTAAAATTCGATTTGCGGCTAAACTACTTGCCCCAGCGACTTAAAAATTATATATTCGTGATCTTGGAACTGCCACCTTTTAATCCATGTAACGAATGACACGAAAAACTAATTTTAAAAAAATTGGACATTTTTATCTTTAAACGCGTTTTCCGGCTAAACTATGCGTCCTAGACCCATCAAACTTTACATTTTATCTGTCCCTTAAAATTCGATTTGCGGCTAAACTACTTGCCCCAGCGACTTAAAAATTATATATTCGTGATCTTGGAACTGCCACCTTTTAATCCATGTAACGAATGACACGAAAAACTAATTTTAAAAAAATTGGACATTTTTATCTTTAAACGCGTTTTCCGGCTAAACTATGCGTCCTAGACCCATCAAACTTTACATTTTATCTGTCCCTTAAAATTCGATTTGCGGCTAAACTACCTGCCCCAGCGACTTAAAAATTATATATTCGTGATCATGGAACTGCCACCTTTTAATCCATGTAACGAATGACACGAAAAACTAATTTTAAAAAAATTGGACATTTTTATCTTTAAACGCGTTTTCCGGCTAAACTATGCGTCCTAGACCCATCAAACTTTACACTTTTTCTGTCCCTAAAAATTCGATTTGCGGCTAAACTACTTGCCCCAGCGACTTAAAAATTATATATTCGTGATCTTGGAACTGCCACCTTTTAATCCATGTAACGAATGACACGAAAAACTAATTTTAAAAAAATTGGACATTTTTATCTTTAAACGCGTTTTCCGGCTAAACTATGCGTCCTAGACCCATCAAACTTTACACTTTTTCTGTCCCTTAAAATTCGATTTGCGGCTAAACTACTTGCCCCAGCGACTTAAAAATTATATATTCGTGATCTTGGAACTGCCACCTTTTAATCCATGTAACGAATGACACGAAAAACTAATTTTAAAAAAATTGGACATTTTTATCTTTAAACGCGTTTTCCGGCTAAACTATGCGTCCTAGACCCATCAAACTTTACACTTTTTCTGTCCCTAAAAATTCGATTTGCGGCTAAACTTGCCCCAGCGACTTAAAAATTATATATTCGTGATCTTGGAACTGCCACCTTTTAATCCATGTAACGAATGACACGAAAAACTAATTTTAAAAAAATTGGACATTTTTATCTTTAAACGCGTTTTCTGGCTAAACTATGCGTCCTAGACCCATCAAACTTTACATTTTATCTGTCCCTTAAAATTCGATTTGCGGCTAAACTACCTGCCCCAGCGACTTAAAAATTATATATTCGTGATCATGGAACTGCCACCTTTTAATCCATGTAACGAATGACACGAAAAACTAATTTTAAAAAAATTGGACATTTTTATCTTTAAACGCGTTTTCCGGCTAAACTATGCGTCCTAGACCCATCAAACTTTACACTTTTTCTGTCCCTAAAAATTCGATTTGCGGCTAAACTACTTGCCCCAGCGACTTAAAAATTATATATTCGTGATCTTGGAACTGCCACCTTTTAATCCATGTAACGAATGACACGAAAAACTAATTTTAAAAAAATTGGACATTTTTATCTTTAAACGCGTTTTCCGGCTAAACTATGCGTCCTAGACCCATCAAACTTTACACTTTTTCTGTCCCTTAAAATTCGATTTGCGGCTAAACTACTTGCCCCAGCGACTTAAAAATTATATATTCGTGATCTTGGAACTGCCACCTTTTAATCCATGTAACGAATGACACGAAAAACTAATTTTAAAAAAATTGGACATTTTTATCTTTAAACGCGTTTTCCGGCTAAACTATGCGTCCTAGACCCATCAAACTTTACACTTTTTCTGTCCCTAAAAATTCGATTTGCGGCTAAACTACTTGCCCCAGCGACTTAAAAATTATATATTCGTGATCTTGGAACTGCCACCTTTTAATCCATGTAACGAATGACACGAAAAACTAATTTTAAAAAAATTGGACATTTTTATCTTTAAACGCGTTTTCCAGCTAAACTATGCGTCCTAGACCCATCAAACTTTACACTTTTTCTGTCCCTAAAAATTCGATTTGCGGCTAAACTACTTGCCCCAGCGACTTAAAAATTATATATTCGTGATCTTGGAACTGCCACCTTTTAATCCATGTAACGAATGACACGAAAAACTAATTTTAAAAAAATTGGACATTTTTATCTTTAAACGCGTTTTCCGGCTAAACTATGCGTCCTAGACCCATCAAACTTTACACTTTTTCTGTCCCTTAAAATTCGATTTGCGGCTAAACTACTTGCCCCAGCGACTTAAAAATTATATATTCGTGATCTTGGAACTGCCACCTTTTAATCCATGTAACGAATGACACGAAAAACTAATTTTAAAAAAATTGGACATTTTTATCTTTAAACGCGTTTTCCGGCTAAACTATGCGTCCTAGACCCATCAAACTTTACACTTTTTCTGTCCCTAAAAATTCGATTTGCGGCTAAACTACTTGCCCCAGCGACTTAAAAATTATATATTCGTGATCTTGGAACTGCCACCTTTTAATCCATGTAACGAATGACACGAAAAACTAATTTTAAAAAAATTGGACATTTTTATCTTTAAACGCGTTTTCCGCTTGCTTTTGCTTTTTACTTGCCCCAGCGACTTAAAAATTATATATTCGTGATCTTGGAACTGCCACCTTTTAATCCATGTAACGAATGACACGAAAAACTAATTTTAAAAAAATTGGACATTTTTATCTTTAAACGCGTTTTCCGGCTAAACTATGCGTCCTAGACCCATCAAACTTTACACTTTTTCTGTCCCTTAAAATTCGATTTGCGGCTAAACTACTTGCCCCAGCGACTTAAAAATTATATATTCGTGATCTTGGAACTGCCACCTTTTAATCCATGTAACGAATGACACGAAAAACTAATTTTAAAAAAATTGGACATTTTTATCTTTAAACGCGTTTTCCGGCTAAACTATGCGTCCTAGACCCATCAAACTTTACACTTTTTCTGTCCCTAAAAATTCGATTTGCGGCTAAACTACTTGCCCCAGCGACTTAAAAATTATATATTCGTGATCTTGGAACTGCCACCTTTTAATCCATGTAACGAATGACACGAAAAACTAATTTTAAAAAAATTGGACATTTTTATCTTTAAACGCGTTTTCCGGCTAAACTATGCGTCCTAGACCCATCAAACTTTACACTTTTTCTGTCCCTAAAAATTCGATTTGCGGCTAAACTACTTGCCCCAGCGACTTAAAAATTATATATTCGTGATCTTGGAACTGCCACCTTTTAATCCATGTAACGAATGACACGAAAAACTAATTTTAAAAAAATTGGACATTTTTATCTTTAAACGCGTTTTCCGGCTAAACTATGCGTCCTAGACCCATCAAACTTTACACTTTTTCTGTCCCTAAAAATTCGATTTGCGGCTAAACTACTTGCCCCAGCGACTTAAAAATTATATATTCGTGATCTTGGAACTGCCACCTTTTAATCCATGTAACGAATGACACGAAAAACTAATTTTAAAAAAATTGGACATTTTTATCTTTAAACGCGTTTTCCGGCTAAACTATGCGTCCTAGACCCATCAAACTTTACACTTTTTCTGTCCCTAAAAATTCGATTTGCGGCTAAACTACTTGCCCCAGCGACTTAAAAATTATATATTCGTGATCTTGGAACTGCCACCTTTTAATCCATGTAACGAATGACACGAAAAACTAATTTTAAAAAAATTGGACATTTTTATCTTTAAACGCGTTTTCCGGCTAAACTATGCGTCCTAGACCCATCAAACTTTACACTTTTTCTGTCCCTAAAAATTCGATTTGCGGCTAAACTACTTGCCCCAGCGACTTAAAAATTATATATTCGTGATCTTGGAACTGCCACCTTTTAATCCATGTAACGAATGACACGAAAAACTAATTTTAAAAAAATTGGACATTTTTATCTTTAAACGCGTTTTCCGGCTAAACTATGCGTCCTAGACCCATCAAACTTTACACTTTTTCTGTCCCTAAAAATTCGATTTGCGGCTAAACTACTTGCCCCAGCGACTTAAAAATTATATATTCGTGATCTTGGAACTGCCACCTTTTAATCCATGTAACGAATGACACGAAAAACTAATTTTAAAAAAATTGGACATTTTTATCTTTAAACGCGTTTTCCGGCTAAACTATGCGTCCTAGACCCATCAAACTTTACACTTTTTCTGTCCCTAAAAATTCGATTTGCGGCTAAACTACTTGCCCCAGCGACTTAAAAATTATATATTCGTGATCTTGGAACTGCCACCTTTTAATCCATGTAACGAATGACACGAAAAACTAATTTTAAAAAAATTGGACATTTTTATCTTTAAACGCGTTTTCCGGCTAAACTATGCGTCCTAGACCCATCAAACTTTACACTTTTTCTGTCCCTAAAAATTCGATTCGCGGCTAAACTACTTGCCCCAGCGACTTAAAAATTATATATTCGTGATCTTGGAACTGCCACCTTTTAATCCATGTAACGAATGACACGAAAAACTAATTTTAAAAAAATTGGACATCTTTATCTTTAAACGCGTTTTCCGGCTAAACTATGCGTCCTAGACCCATCAAACTTTACACTTTTTCTGTCCCTAAAAATTCGATTTGCGGCTAAACTACTTGCCCCAGCGACTTAAAAATTATATATTCGTGATCTTGGAACTGCCACCTTTTAATCCATGTAACGAATGACACGAAAAACTAATTTTAAAAAAATTGGACATTTTTATCTTTAAACGCGTTTTCCGGCTAAACTATGCGTCCTAGACCCATCAAACTTTACACTTTTTCTGTCCCTAAAAATTCGATTTGCGGCTAAACTACTTGCCCCAGCGACTTAAAAATTATATATTCGTGATCTTGGAACTGCCACCTTTTAATCCATGTAACGAATGACACGAAAAACTAATTTTAAAAAAATTGGACATTTTTATCTTTAAACGCGTTTTCCGGCTAAACTATGCGTCCTAGACCCATCAAACTTTACACTTTTTCTGTCCCTAAAAATTCGATTTGCGGCTAAACTACTTGCTCCAGCGACTTAAAAATTATATATTCGTGATCTTGGAACTGCCACCTTTTAATCCATGTAACGAATGACACGAAAAACTAATTTTAAAAAAATTGGACATTTTTATCTTTAAACGCGTTTTCCGGCTAAACTATGCGTCCTAGACCCATCAAACTTTACACTTTTTCTGTCCCTAAAAATTCGATTTGCGGCTAAACTACTTGCCCCAGCGACTTAAAAATTATATATTCGTGATCTTGGAACTGCCACCTTTTAATCCATGTAACGAATGACACGAAAAACTAATTTTAAAAAAATTGGACATTTTTATCTTTAAACGCGTTTTCCGGCTAAACTATGCGTCCTAGACCCATCAAACTTTACATTTTATCTGTCCCTTAAAATTCGATTTGCGGCTAAACTACCTGCCCCAGCGACTTAAAAATTATATATTCGTGATCATGGAACTGCCACCTTTTAATCCATGTAACGAATGACACGAAAAACTAATTTTAAAAAAATTGGACATTTTTATCTTTAAACGCGTTTTCCGGCTAAACTATGCGTCCTAGACCCATCAAACTTTACACTTTTTCTGTCCCTTAAAATTCGATTTGCGGCTAAACTACTTGCCCCAGCGACTTAAAAATTATATATTCGTGATCTTGGAACTGCCACCTTTTAATCCATGTAACGAATGACACGAAAAACTAATTTTAAAAAAATTGGACATTTTTATCTTTAAACGCGTTTTCCGGCTAAACTATGCGTCCTAGACCCATCAAACTTTACACTTTTTCTGTCCCTTAAAATTCGATTTGCGGCTAAACTACTTGCCCCAGCGACTTAAAAATTATATATTCGTGATCTTGGAACTGCCACCTTTTAATCCATGTAACGAATGACACGAAAAACTAATTTTAAAAAAATTGGACATTTTTATCTTTAAACGCGTTTTCCGGCTAAACTATGCGTCCTAGACCCATCAAACTTTACACTTTTTCTGTCCCTTAAAATTCGATTTGCGGCTAAACTACTTGCCCCAGCGACTTAAAAATTATATATTCGTGATCTTGGAACTGCCACCTTTTAATCCATGTAACGAATGACACGAAAAACTAATTTTAAAAAAATTGGACATTTTTATCTTTAAACGCGTTTTCCGGCTAAACTATGCGTCCTAGACCCATCAAACTTTACACTTTTCTGTCCCTTAAAATTCGATTTGCGGCTAAACTACTTGCCCCAGCGACTTAAAAATTATATATTCGTGATCTTGGAACTGCCACCTTTTAATCCATGTAACGAATGACACGAAAAACTAATTTTAAAAAAATTGGACATTTTTATCTTTAAACGCGTTTTCCGGCTAAACTATGCGTCCTAGACCCATCAAACTTTACACTTTTTCTGTCCCTTAAAATTCGATTTGCGGCTAAACTACTTGCCCCAGCGACTTAAAAATTATATATTCGTGATCTTGGAACTGCCACCTTTTAATCCATGTAACGAATGACACGAAAAACTAATTTTCAAAAAATTGGACATTTTTATCTTTAAACGCGTTTTCCGGCTAAACTATGCGTCCTAGACCCATCAAACTTTACATTTTATCTGTCCCTTAAAATTCGATTTGCGGCTAAACTACTTGCCCCAGCGACTTAAAATTATATATTCGTGATCTTGGAACTGCCACCTTTTAATCCATGTAACGAATGACACGAAAAACTAATTTTAAAAAAATTGGACATTTTTATCTTTAAACGCGTTTTCCGGCTAAACTATGCGTCCTAGACCCATCAAACTTTACACTTTTTCTGTCCCTAAAAATTCGATTTGCGGCTAAACTACTTGCCCCAGCGACTTAAAAATTATATATTCGTGATCTTGGAACTGGCACCTTTTAATCCATGTAACGAATGACACGAAAAACTAATTTTAAAAAAATTGGACATTTTTATCTTTAAACGCGTTTTCCGGCTAAACTATGCGTCCTAGACCCATCAAACTTTACACTTTTTCTGTCCCTAAAAATTCGATTTGCGGCTAAACTACTTGCCCCAGCGACTTAAAAATTATATATTCGTGATCTTGGAACTGCCACCTTTTAATCCATGTAACGAATGACACGAAAAACTAATTTTAAAAAAATTGGACATTTTTATCTTTAAACGCGTTTTCCGGCTAAACTATGCGTCCTAGACCCATCAAACTTTACATTTTATCTGTCCCTAAAAATTCGATTTGCGGCTAAACTACTTGCCCCAGCGACTTAAAAATTATATATTCGTGATCTTGGAACTGCCACCTTTTAATCCATGTAACGAATGACACGAAAAACTAATTTTAAAAAAATTGGACATTTTTATCTTTAAACGCGTTTTCCGGCTAAACTATGCGTCCTAGACCCATCAAACTTTACACTTTTCTGTCCCTTAAAATTCGATTTGCGGCTAAACTACTTGCCCCAGCGACTTAAAAATTATATATTCGTGATCTTGGAACTGCCACCTTTTAATCCATGTAACGAATGACACGAAAAACTAATTTTAAAAAAATTGGACATTTTTATCTTTAAACGCGTTTTCCGGCTAAACTATGCGTCCTAGACCCATCAAACTTTACACTTTTTCTGTCCCTTAAAATTCGATTTGCGGCTAAACTACTTGCCCCAGCGACTTAAAAATTATATATTCGTGATCTTGGAACTGCCACCTTTTAATCCATGTAACGAATGACACGAAAAACTAATTTTAAAAAAATTGGACATTTTTATCTTTAAACGCGTTTTCCGGCTAAACTATGCGTCCTAGACCCATCAAACTTTACACTTTTCTGTCCCTTAAAATTCGATTTGCGGCTAAACTACTTGCCCCAGCGACTTAAAAATTATATATTCGTGATCTTGGAACTGCCACCTTTTAATCCATGTAACGAATGACACGAAAAACTAATTTTAAAAAAATTGGACATTTTTATCTTTAAACGCGTTTTCCGGCTAAACTATGCGTCCTAGACCCATCAAACTTTACACTTTTTCTGTCCCTTAAAATTCGATTTGCGGCTAAACTACTTGCCCCAGCGACTTAAAAATTATATATTCGTGATCTTGGAACTGCCACCTTTTAATCCATGTAACGAATGACACGAAAAACTAATTTTAAAAAAATTGGACATTTTTATCTTTAAACGCGTTTTCCGGCTAAACTATGCGTCCTAGACCCATCAAACTTTACATTTTATCTGTCCCTTAAAATTCGATTTGCGGCTAAACTACTTGCCCCAGCGACTTAAAATTATATATTCGTGATCTTGGAACTGCCACCTTTTAATCCATGTAACGAATGACACGAAAAACTAATTTTAAAAAAATTGGACATTTTTATCTTTAAACGCGTTTTCCGGCTAAACTATGCGTCCTAGACCCATCAAACTTTACACTTTTTCTGTCCCTAAAAATTCGATTTGCGGCTAAACTACTTGCCCCAGCGACTTAAAAATTATATATTCGTGATCTTGGAACTGCCACCTTTTAATCCATGTAACGAATGACACGAAAAACTAATTTTAAAAAAATTGGACATTTTTATCTTTAAACGCGTTTTCCGGCTAAACTATGCGTCCTAGACCCATCAAACTTTACACTTTTTCTGTCCCTAAAAATTCGATTTGCGGCTAAACTACTTGCCCCAGCGACTTAAAAATTATATATTCGTGATCTTGGAACTGCCACCTTTTAATCCATGTAACGAATGACACGAAAAACTAATTTTAAAAAAATTGGACATTTTTATCTTTAAACGCGTTTTCCGGCTAAACTATGCGTCCTAGACCCATCAAACTTTACATTTTATCTGTCCCTTAAAATTCGATTTGCGGCTAAACTACTTGCCCCAGCGACTTAAAAATTATATATTCGTGATCTTGCAACTGCCACCTTTTAATCCATGTAACGAATGACACGAAAAACTAATTTTAAAAAAAATTGGACATTTTTATCTTTAAACGCGTTTTCCGGCTAAACTATGCGTCCTAGACCCATCAAACTTTACACTTTTTCTGTCCCTAAAAATTCGATTTGCGGCTAAACTACTTGCCCCAGCGACTTAAAAATTATATATTCGTGATCTTGGAACTGCCACCTTTTAATCCATGTAACGAATGACACGAAAAACTAATTTTAAAAAAATTGGACATTTTTATCTTTAAACGCGTTTTCCGGCTAAACTATGCGTCCTAGACCCATCAAACTTTACACTTTTTCTATCCCTAAAAATTCGATTTGCGGCTAAACTACTTGCCCCAGCGACTTAAAAATTATATATTCGTGATCTTGGAACTGCCACCTTTTAATCCATGTAACGAATGACACGAAAAACTAATTTTAAAAAAATTGGACATTTTTATCTTTAAACGCGTTTTCCGGCTAAACTATGCGTCCTAGACCCATCAAACTTTACACTTTTTCTGTCCCTAAAAATTCGATTTGCGGCTAAACTACTTGCCCCAGCGACTTAAAAATTATATATTCGTGATCTTGGAACTGCCACCTTTTAATCCATGTAACGAATGACACGAAAAACTAATTTTAAAAAAATTGGACATTTTTATCTTTAAACGCGTTTTCCGGCTAAACTATGCGTCCTAGACCCATCAAACTTTACACTTTTTCTGTCCCTAAAAATTCGATTTGCGGCTAAACTACTTGCCCCAGCGACTTAAAAATTATATATTCGTGATCTTGGAACTGCCACCTTTTAATCCATGTAACGAATGACACGAAAAACTAATTTTAAAAAAATTGGACATTTTTATCTTTAAACGCGTTTTCCGGCTAAACTATGCGTCCTAGACCCATCAAACTTTACACTTTTTCTGTCCCTAAAAATTCGATTTGCGGATAAACTACTTGCCCCACCCAAGCAACACATAAACTCTAGCAGAGCTCTGCAATCAAATCTATCTACTCTTAGTAAGGTTTTAATTATATCTTCTTAATACTATTGTACTTTTTGACCTCTTAATTCAGTCTTCAAAAGTGTTGTTTATTTGAACTCTACCAAAGTCATTTTTAAAACATCTTTAATACGTTATGTTTATTGCTTTCCTATGCGAGTCCTCTTTAAAACCTCTTTCAAATCAAAGCGCTTTAAGAGTATTTCTTTTAACTCTCAAAGAATTTTTTAAGACGTTTTATTACAACCTCTTAATGAATACTTACTATTCTATATTAAAGAAGTCTTTATGATAGCTTTGGGTTGGCAAAATATGTACTGTCACGTTGACGTTTCTCTTTTTCATCTTGCACATTTCTTTTATCAAAATGAAGAAAAATTGTTTGGAAACGTGGAAATTAAAAAAAAAATCGGGCAATTATAAAAGGCAAAAGGCAAGACAAATTGCTGACCAGTTTGCCCAGAGTGTAGGTATTTTGTCGATTGCAGCGCAATATTCATCACCTCAACAAGATGTAGTTCCTATAACAAATGACGAGGAAATGTTGCATAAAGAAAGCAGTCATTCGGAAAATGATTACCATCTCACAAATTATGGTGAATGGGATATGTTTAGTAATGCTCACGGGGAAATGAAAAGCGAAGATGGAGGTGGCATCAATAATACTTTTGAAATAGATAATCTTCAAAACAAAATGTCATGCTGGGCAATCGAAACAAACGTGAATCATACACAATTAAAAGGCCTATTAGAAATTTGGAACAACCATGTGCCCTTGCCAAATCTGCCGAAAGACCCACGTACGCTCTTACGAACACCAAGAGCATTAAATATAGTAAGTGATGGCAAGCAACAATATTGGCACTATGGTCTACAAAAATCTCTTCTCAACGTGTTGTGTTTATCTCCTGATGTTCCAGAAATCATATCACTTATTTTCAATGTTGATGGGTTGCCTATTTCTGGTAGCTCAAAACAACAATTTTGGCCTATTCTGTACAGAATCTATGAAATGAAGAATTTGCCCCCCATGACAATTGGAATATATTATGGTTATGGTAACCTACATAAAAGTTGTTCTGCATAAGGTGTGATATAAAGCTAGAGTGTGTAAAATGCGCTAGTTTTTTTCTACATCGTATACATTACTAGCTTTTAAATTTCTTCAATAATAACTAAAATGGCCGGTTAAAGTTATATTTTTATTAAACTCTTTATGGACACTTTGTAGACTCTTGGCAAGTGGTGCCAACGCAGAGGTTTGTAAAACTTCTTAATATGTGCTTTAAAACGTTTAGTAAAAATATGAACATTTTTGTAAAGGGTGTCGTGTTTTTAATTTTTATTTCGATAAAATTTTATCAATTCGACTTCCTGTTTATTTTATTATTTTATTTGAATCAGATTATGATTCAATTATCAATTAATTTTAGCACTAATAGAAGTAGGCAATAATATTAAATTTTGTAATTATTTTCAGAATATTCAGCACTAAATATTTCGAATATTTTTTTAAAATGAAAAAAAAAAAAGAATACAGAATTACTATTGATAATTATTGTAAAAATTTAGGGCTTTGTTAAGAATCGGTGGACAAACACATGCATGAATTCAGACAACATTAGTGACTTTCAGAACCAATATAAATCAATAACATATAAGATAGAAAGAGTACACACTAAAAGCTTCCCATACATTTACTATAACTTTTTGCCTTATTCATGGATAATTCGATTGTCCCGATTACCTACCGAAATACATTCAATGTAGACAGAAACCAAAAAATACCAATTACAGCAAAATACCAAATAACTAAATAAGGGAAACCTATATTCTGTGCCTTTCCTCGAAAATGAAGATACACACGAATCCACATAATAAATTTGCGCTTTCTTTTTCGCGGAAATAATTATATGTATACTCAAAAAGATACATGTGAAACCGCACACATACAACTAACTTACTTTGCCATATTCTTAGCACGCTATACTATTCTGACAAATTAGTATGCAGGAAATTTGTTTAATGTGCAAAATAATTAAAAAATAATTTGATATATGTATATTTTAAACAAAAAAATATTTACAATGCACGAATCACAATACAAACTTAATAAACGAAAATGATAATTTGTGAATGAGCCCATTTACAAAAACGATCCTAAAGATACAAAATGTGAACGCGGCCAGTGTTTTTATTATTAACTCTATGGATAAAAAGGAATAATGAAAGAGAGCTGTCAAAAAAGACGAGCGATGCAAAAATTAGAAATACTAAATGTAATAACGCACGATGGACGTGGCGTGGTGTGTGACAAAGACCGAAATACGCGGACTAAAGAACGTCGAAGTGTAATACCGCACTTTTTGGGGCGCATGCGCGAAAATATTGTGGGCCATTTGCTAAAAAAAAAATAAAACACATTCTCATAAAAGAAAATTGCGCTGTGTACAACCTTTACGGCAGTTTTACATGAAGCTACAAGTCCACATCTTCAAAAAAAAGACGATGTTAACTATATACAACCCCTCATGTTGGGTAGAGTGAAAGTCCAAAATGCAGACATTTTCATGGTTGCAGACTATATGGGAAATATAACATTCTACTCAATTAATACAAAATTGCACATTTTCACATCCGCTTAATTAGCTTACATTGTGTTTCGTAAATAGGTACATATTTTTGAATGCGTTTCGAAATATGGTTTTGCGCAGTTTGCACTTTCAATTACATATAGCTGCGTGCTGTGTGTGTTCGTTGACAATCTATGATTACGGGACTATGGCACACATCGATATTTTTTTTATCAGAATGTAGATTGTATATTAAAAGACTGATAGTTTTTGGTAAACTTTTCAATTTTGTTTCAATTGTTAAATGAAAAATGATTTTCGGATATACCTATTTAATCGCAATTCCCAAATCGCAAATTTGCAGATGCCAATTCTTATAAAAACTAGCTAGTGTTTTCTTAATTTCTTGGATTGGTTCTTATTTTGTATTCTAAGATTTTTAAGTAGTAGGTATTTACATATCTAAAAATAAATAAAATAAAAAAACATTTGCCACATTATTTAGAAGTGAGGCACCCTGTGGGAATATTCGTGATGTCGCCATATCGCTTGCAATTAATTTCGGTACAAATTATTATTTATGCGATTTAAACTATGATAAATTAATAGTAATAACCACACTTATTTACTACAGAATGCTTTCCTTTTAAATGTAAAAATACTAGACTATATTTTATATAGCTTTTGTATACTCCGTGTGTTATTTTTTAAATTTTGTATTAAAAATTATTCCCATATGTTATTATGTTTGTGGCCCATTTATTTAAACGAAGTAGAATGTGGGATTACAAAATAAATCTTTTGTGGCACATCAAAACACAGATATAGAGCACTAGAAAAATGTATTTATTTTCTCTTATAAATCGTATAACCTATAGATCTTGCAATTAATGGGAAGTAAAAAATCGTCTTGTTTTGACATTTTATTTAACTTCATTCTATTTCGTTTCAATAATATTAAATTTGCTTTTGTGTAAAAGAGATAGAGATTTATCTTTATTATTTCTTTTTCTTTCTTCTACAAACTATTCACTAAAACCAAAAACATCTTCAAAACATCTTTAAAAGATCTACAAAGATCAATCAAAAATAATCCTCTTTATGAGCTCTTACGAACACTATAATAAGAACTCTTCGTTTTATGCAGTTGGCTCCGCCCCTTTGGTCCCTTTTGGGTCTTAATGACCTCTTCAAGATAATTTAAAGAGTTGAAAGCTCTTCTGGAAGTAGATTTCAAGATGTTTAAAAGAGTCGATTGTGTTGCTTGGGCAGCGACTTAAAAATTATATATTCGTGATCTTGGAACTGCCACCTTTTAATCCATGTAACGAATGACACGAAAAACTAATTTTAAAAAAATTGGACATTTTTATCTTTAAACGCGTTTTCCGGCTAAACTATGCGTCCTAGACCCATCAAACTTTACACTTTTTCTGTCCCTAAAAATTCGATTTGCGGCTAAACTACTTGCCCCAGCGACTTAAAAATTATATATTCGTGATCTTGGAACTGCCACCTTTTAATCCATGTAACGAATGACACGAAAAACTAATTTTAAAAAAATTGGACATTTTTATCTTTAAACGCGTTTTCCGGCTAAACTATGCGTCCTAGACCCATCAAACTTTACACTTTTTCTGTCCCTAAAAATTCGATTTGCGGCTAAACTACTTGCCCCAGCGACTTAAAAATTATATATTCGTGATCTTGGAACTGCCACCTTTTAATCCATGTAACGAATGACACGAAAAACTAATTTTAAAAAAATTGGACATTTTTATCTTTAAACGCGTTTTCCGGCTAAACTATGCGTCCTAGACCCATCAAACTTTACACTTTTTCTGTCCCTAAAAATTCGATTTGCGGCTAAACTACTTGCCCCAGCGACTTAAAAATTATATATTCGTGATCTTGGAACTGCCACCTTTTAATCCATGTAACGAATGACACGAAAAACTAATTTTAAAAAAATTGGACATTTTTATCTTTAAACGCGTTTTCCGGCTAAACTATGCGTCCTAGACCCATCAAACTTTACACTTTTTCTGTCCCTTAAAATTCGATTTGCGGCTAAACTACTTGCCCCAGCGACTTAAAAATTATATATTCGTGATCTTGGAACTGCCACCTTTTAATCCATGTAACGAATGACACGAAAAACTAATTTTAAAAAAATTGGACATTTTTATCTTTAAACGCGTTTTCCGGCTAAACTATGCGTCCTAGACCCATCAAACTTTACACTTTTTCTGTCCCTAAAAATTCGATTTGCGGCTAAACTACTTGCCCCAGCGACTTAAAAATTATATATTCGTGATCTTGGAACTGCCACCTTTTAATCCATGTAACGAATGACACGAAAAACTAATTTTAAAAAAATTGGACATTTTTATCTTTAAACGCGTTTTCCGGCTAAACTATGCGTCCTAGACCCATCAAACTTTACACTTTTTCTGTCCCTAAAAATTCGATTTGCGGCTAAACTACTTGCCCCAGCGACTTAAAAATTATATATTCGTGATCTTGGAACTGCCACCTTTTAATCCATGTAACGAATGACACGAAAAACTAATTTTAAAAAAATTGGACATTTTTATCTTTAAACGCGTTTTCCGGCTAAACTATGCGTCCTAGACCCATCAAACTTTACACTTTTTCTGTCCCTTAAAATTCGATTTGCGGCTAAACTACTTGCCCCAGCGACTTAAAAATTATATATTCGTGATCTTGGAACTGCCACCTTTTAATCCATGTAACGAATGACACGAAAAACTAATTTAAAAAAAATTGGACATTTTTATCTTTAAACGCGTTTTCCGGCTAAACTATGCGTCCTAGACCCATCAAACTTTACACTTTTTCTGTCCCTTAAAATTCGATTTGCGGCTAAACTACTTGCCCCAGCGACTTAAAAATTATATATTCGTGATCTTGGAACTGCCACCTTTTAATCCATGTAACGAATGACACGAAAAACTAATTTTAAAAAAATTGGACATTTTTATCTTTAAACGCGTTTTCCGGCTAAACTATGCGTCCTAGACCCATCAAACTTTACACTTTTTCTGTCCCTTAAAATTCGATTTGCGGCTAAACTACTTGCCCCAGCGACTTAAAAATTATATATTCGTGATCTTGGAACTGCCACCTTTTAATCCATGTAACGAATGACACGAAAAACTAATTTTAAAAAAATTGGACATTTTTATCTTTAAACGCGTTTTCCGGCTAAACTATGCGTCCTAGACCCATCAAACTTTACACTTTTTCTGTCCCTAAAAATTCGATTTGCGGCTAAACTACTTGCCCCAGCGACTTAAAAATTATATATTCGTGATCTTGGAACTGCCACCTTTTAATCCATGTAACGAATGACACGAAAAACTAATTTTAAAAAAATTGGACATTTTTATCTTTAAACGCGTTTTCCGGCTAAACTATGCGTCCTAGACCCATCAAACTTTACACTTTTTCTGTCCCTAAAAATTCGATTTGCGGCTAAACTACTTGCCCCAGCGACTTAAAAATTATATATTCGTGATTTTGGAACTGCCACCTTTTAATCCATGTAACGAATGACACGAAAAACTAATTTTAAAAAAATTGGACATTTTTATCTTTAAACGCGTTTTCCGGCTAAACTATGCGTCCTAGACCCATTAAACTTTACACTTTTTCTGTCCCTAAAAATTCGATTTGCGGCTAAACTACTTGCCCCAGCGACTTAAAAATTATATATTCGTGATCTTGGAACTGCCACCTTTTAATCCATGTAACGAATGACACGAAAAACTAATTTTAAAAAAATTGGACATTTTTATCTTTAAACGCGTTTTCCGGCTAAACTATGCGTCCTAGACCCATCAAACTTTACATTTTATCTGTCCCTTAAAATTCGATTTGCGGCTAAACTACTTGCCCCAGCGACTTAAAAATTATATATTCGTGATCTTGGAACTGCCACCTTTTAATCCATGTAACGAATGACACGAAAAACTAATTTTAAAAAAATTGGACATTTTTATCTTTAAACGCGTTTTCCGGCTAAACTATGCGTCCTAGACCCATCAAACTTTACACTTTTTCTGTCCCTTAAAATTCGATTTGCGGCTAAACTACTTGCCCCAGCGACTTAAAAATTATATATTCGTGATCTTGGAACTGCCACCTTTTAATCCATGTAACGAATGACACGAAAAACTAATTTTAAAAAAATTGGACATTTTTATCTTTAAACGCGTTTTCCGGCTAAACTATGCGTCCTAGACCCATCAAACTTTACACTTTTTCTGTCCCTAAAAATTCGATTTGCGGCTAAACTACTTGCCCCAGCGACTTAAAAATTATATATTCGTGATCTTGGAACTGCCACCTTTTAATCCATGTAACGAATGACACGAAAAACTAATTTTAAAAAAATTGGACATTTTTATCTTTAAACGCGTTTTCCGGCTAAACTATGCGTCCTAGACCCATCAAACTTTACACTTTTTCTGTCCCTTAAAATTCGATTTGCGGCTAAACTACTTGCCCCAGCGACTTAAAAATTATATATTCGTGATCTTGGAACTGCCACCTTTTAATCCATGTAACGAATGACACGAAAAACTAATTTTAAAAAAATTGGACATTTTTATCTTTAAACGCGTTTTCCGGCTAAACTATGCGTCCTAGACCCATCAAACTTTACACTTTTTCTGTCCCTTAAAATTCGATTTGCGGCTAAACTACTTGCCCCAGCGACTTAAAAATTATATATTCGTGATCTTGGAACTGCCACCTTTTAATCCATGTAACGAATGACACGAAAAACTAATTTTAAAAAAAATTGGACATTTTTATCTTTAAACGCGTTTTCCGGCTAAACTATGCGTCCTAGACCCATCAAACTTTACACTTTTTCTGTCCCTAAAAATTCGATTTGCGGCTAAACTACTTGCCCCAGCGACTTAAAAATTATATATTCGTGATCTTGGAACTGCCACCTTTTAATCCATGTAACGAATGACACGAAAAACTAATTTTAAAAAAATTGGACATTTTTATCTTTAAACGCGTTTTCCGGCTAAACTATGCGTCCTAGACCCATCAAACTTTACACTTTTTCTGTCCCTAAAAATTCGATTTGCGGCTAAACTACTTGCCCCAGCGACTTAAAAATTATATATTCGTGATCTTGGAACTGCCACCTTTTAATCCATGTAACGAATGACACGAAAAACTAATTTTAAAAAAATTGGACATTTTTATCTTTAAACGCGTTTTCCGGCTAAACTATGCGTCCTAGACCCATCAAACTTTACACTTTTTCTGTCCCTTAAAATTCGATTTGCGGCTAAACTACTTGCCCCAGCGACTTAAAAATTATATATTCGTGATCTTGGAACTGCCACCTTTTAATCCATGTAACGAATGACACGAAAAACTAATTTAAAAAAAATTGGACATTTTTATCTTTAAACGCGTTTTCCGGCTAAACTATGCGTCCTAGACCCATCAAACTTTACACTTTTTCTGTCCCTTAAAATTCGATTTGCGGCTAAACTACTTGCCCCAGCGACTTAAAAATTATATATTCGTGATCTTGGAACTGCCACCTTTTAATCCATGTAACGAATGACACGAAAAACTAATTTTAAAAAAATTGGACATTTTTATCTTTAAACGCGTTTTCCGGCTAAACTATGCGTCCTAGACCCATCAAACTTTACACTTTTTCTGTCCCTTAAAATTCGATTTGCGGCTAAACTACTTGCCCCAGCGACTTAAAAATTATATATTCGTGATCTTGGAACTGCCACCTTTTAATCCATGTAACGAATGACACGAAAAACTAATTTTAAAAAAATTGGACATTTTTATCTTTAAACGCGTTTTCCGGCTAAACTATGCGTCCTAGACCCATCAAACTTTACACTTTTTCTGTCCCTAAAAATTCGATTTGCGGCTAAACTACTTGCCCCAGCGACTTAAAAATTATATATTCGTGATCTTGGAACTGCCACCTTTTAATCCATGTAACGAATGACACGAAAAACTAATTTTAAAAAAATTGGACATTTTTATCTTTAAACGCGTTTTCCGGCTAAACTATGCGTCCTAGACCCATCAAACTTTACACTTTTTCTGTCCCTAAAAATTCGATTTGCGGCTAAACTACTTGCCCCAGCGACTTAAAAATTATATATTCGTGATCTTGGAACTGCCACCTTTTAATCCATGTAACGAATGACACGAAAAACTAATTTTAAAAAAATTGGACATTTTTATCTTTAAACGCGTTTTCCGGCTAAACTATGCGTCCTAGACCCATCAAACTTTACACTTTTTCTGTCCCTAAAAATTCGATTTGCGGCTAAACTACTTGCCCCAGCGACTTAAAAATTATATATTCGTGATCTTGGAACTGCCACCTTTTAATCCATGTAACGAATGACACGAAAAACTAATTTTAAAAAAATTGGACATTTTTATCTTTAAACGCGTTTTCCGGCTAAACTATGCGTCCTAGACCCATCAAACTTTACATTTTATCTGTCCCTTAAAATTCGATTTGCGGCTAAACTACTTGCCCCAGCGACTTAAAAATTATATATTCGTGATCTTGGAACTGCCACCTTTTAATCCATGTAACGAATGACACGAAAAACTAATTTTAAAAAAATTGGACATTTTTATCTTTAAACGCGTTTTCCGGCTAAACTATGCGTCCTAGACCCATCAAACTTTACACTTTTTCTGTCCCTTAAAATTCGATTTGCGGCTAAACTACTTGCCCCAGCGACTTAAAAATTATATATTCGTGATCTTGGAACTGCCACCTTTTAATCCATGTAACGAATGACACGAAAAACTAATTTTAAAAAAATTGGACATTTTTATCTTTAAACGCGTTTTCCGGCTAAACTATGCGTCCTAGACCCATCAAACTTTACACTTTTTCTGTCCCTAAAAATTCGATTTGCGGCTAAACTACTTGCCCCAGCGACTTAAAAATTATATATTCGTGATCTTGGAACTGCCACCTTTTAATCCATGTAACGAATGACACGAAAAACTAATTTTAAAAAAATTGGACATTTTTATCTTTAAACGCGTTTTCCGGCTAAACTATGCGTCCTAGACCCATCAAACTTTACACTTTTTCTGTCCCTAAAAATTCGATTTGCGGCTAAACTACTTGCCCCAGCGACTTAAAAATTATATATTCGTGATCTTGGAACTGCCACCTTTTAATCCATGTAACGAATGACACGAAAAACTAATTTTAAAAAAATTGGACATTTTTATCTTTAAACGCGTTTTCCGGCTAAACTATGCGTCCTAGACCCATCAAACTTTACACTTTTTCTGTCCCTTAAAATTCGATTTGCGGCTAAACTACTTGCCCCAGCGACTTAAAAATTATATATTCGTGATCTTGGAACTGCCACCTTTTAATCCATGTAACGAATGACACGAAAAACTAATTTTAAAAAAATTGGACATTTTTATCTTTAAACGCGTTTTCCGGCTAAACTATGCGTCCTAGACCCATCAAACTTTACACTTTTTCTGTCCCTTAAAATTCGATTTGCGGCTAAACTACTTGCCCCAGCGACTTAAAAATTATATATTCGTGATCTTGGAACTGCCACCTTTTAATCCATGTAACGAATGACACGAAAAACTAATTTTAAAAAAATTGGACATTTTTATCTTTAAACGCGTTTTCCGGCTAAACTATGCGTCCTAGACCCATCAAACTTTACACTTTTTCTGTCCCTAAAAAATCGATTTGCGGCTAAACTACTTGCCCCAGCGACTTAAAAATTATATATTCGTGATCTTGGAACTGCCACCTTTTAATCCATGTAACGAATGACACGAAAAACTAATTTTAAAAAAATTGGACATTTTTATCTTTAAACGCGTTTTCCGGCTAAACTATGCGTCCTAGACCCATCAAATTTTACACTTTTTCTGTCCCTTAAAATTCGATTTGCGGCTAAACTACTTGCCCCAGCGACTTAAAAATTATATATTCGTGATCTTGGAACTGCCACCTTTTAATCCATGTAACGAATGACACGAAAAACTAATTTTAAAAAAATTGGACATTTTTATCTTTAAACGCGTTTTCCGGCTAAACTATGCGTCCTAGACCCATCAAACTTTACACTTTTTCTGTCCCTAAAAATTCGATTTGCGGCTAAACTACTTGCCCCAGCGACTTAAAAATTATATATTCGTGATCTTGGAACTGCCACCTTTTAATCCATGTAACGAATGACACGAAAAACTAATTTTAAAAAAATTGGACATTTTTATCTTTAAACGCGTTTTCCGGCTAAACTATGCGTCCTAGACCCATCAAACTTTACACTTTTTCTGTCCCTAAAAATTCGATTTGCGGCTAAACTACTTGCCCCAGCGACTTAAAAATTATATATTCGTGATCTTGGAACTGCCACCTTTTAATCCATGTAACGAATGACACGAAAAACTAATTTTAAAAAAATTGGACATTTTTATCTTTAAACGCGTTTTCCGGCTAAACTATGCGTCCTAGACCCATCAAACTTTACACTTTTTCTGTCCCTTAAAATTCGATTTGCGGCTAAACTACTTGCCCCAGCGATTTAAAAATTATATATTCGTGATCTTGGAACTGCCACCTTTTAATCCATGTAACGAATGACACGAAAAACTAATTTTAAAAAAATTGGACATTTTTATCTTTAAACGCGTTTTCCGGCTAAACTATGCGTCCTAGACCCATCAAACTTTACACTTTTTCTGTCCCTTAAAATTCGATTTGCGGCTAAACTACTTGCCCCAGCGACTTAAAAATTATATATTCGTGATCTTGGAACTGCCACCTTTTAATCCATGTAACGAATGACACGAAAAACTAATTTTAAAAAAATTGGACATTTTTATCTTTAAACGCGTTTTCCGGCTAAACTATGCGTCCTAGACCCATCAAACTTTACATTTTATCTGTCCCTTAAAATTCGATTTGCGGCTAAACTACCTGCCCCAGCGACTTAAAAATTATATATTCGTGATCATGGAACTGCCACCTTTTAATCCATGTAACGAATGACACGAAAAACTAATTTTAAAAAAATTGGACATTTTTATCTTTAAACGCGTTTTCCGGCTAAACTATGCGTCCTAGACCCATCAAACTTTACATTTTATCTGTCCCTTAAAATTCGATTTGCGGCTAAACTACTTGCCCCAGCGACTTAAAAATTATATATTCGTGATCTTGGAACTGCCACCTTTTAATCCATGTAACGAATGACACGAAAAACTAATTTTAAAAAAATTGGACATTTTTATCTTTAAACGCGTTTTCCGGCTAAACTATGCGTCCTAGACCCATCAAACTTTACACTTTTTCTGTCCCTTAAAATTCGATTTGCGGCTAAACTACTTGCCCCAGCGACTTAAAAATTATATATTCGTGATCTTGGAACTGCCACCTTTTAATCCATGTAACGAATGACACGAAAAACTAATTTTAAAAAAATTGGACATTTTTATCTTTAAACGCGTTTTCCGGCTAAACTATGCGTCCTAGACCCATCAAACTTTACACTTTTTCTGTCCCTAAAAAATCGATTTGCGGCTAAACTACTTGCCCCAGCGACTTAAAAATTATATATTCGTGATCTTGGAACTGCCACCTTTTAATCCATGTAACGAATGACACGAAAAACTAATTTTAAAAAAATTGGACATTTTTATCTTTAAACGCGTTTTCCGGCTAAACTATGCGTCCTAGACCCATCAAATTTTACACTTTTTCTGTCCCTTAAAATTCGATTTGCGGCTAAACTACTTGCCCCAGCGACTTAAAAATTATATATTCGTGATCTTGGAACTGCCACCTTTTAATCCATGTAACGAATGACACGAAAAACTAATTTTAAAAAAATTGGACATTTTTATCTTTAAACGCGTTTTCCGGCTAAACTATGCGTCCTAGACCCATCAAACTTTACACTTTTTCTGTCCCTAAAAATTCGATTTGCGGCTAAACTACTTGCCCCAGCGACTTAAAAATTATATATTCGTGATCTTGGAACTGCCACCTTTTAATCCATGTAACGAATGACACGAAAAACTAATTTTAAAAAAATTGGACATTTTTATCTTTAAACGCGTTTTCCGGCTAAACTATGCGTCCTAGACCCATCAAACTTTACACTTTTTCTGTCCCTAAAAATTCGATTTGCGGCTAAACTACTTGCCCCAGCGACTTAAAAATTATATATTCGTGATCTTGGAACTGCCACCTTTTAATCCATGTAACGAATGACACGAAAAACTAATTTTAAAAAAATTGGACATTTTTATCTTTAAACGCGTTTTCCGGCTAAACTATGCGTCCTAGACCCATCAAACTTTACACTTTTTCTGTCCCTTAAAATTCGATTTGCGGCTAAACTACTTGCCCCAGCGACTTAAAAATTATATATTCGTGATCTTGGAACTGCCACCTTTTAATCCATGTAACGAATGACACGAAAAACTAATTTTAAAAAAATTGGACATTTTTATCTTTAAACGCGTTTTCCGGCTAAACTATGCGTCCTAGACCCATCAAACTTTACACTTTTTCTGTCCCTTAAAATTCGATTTGCGGCTAAACTACTTGCCCCAGCGACTTAAAAATTATATATTCGTGATCTTGGAACTGCCACCTTTTAATCCATGTAACGAATGACACGAAAAACTAATTTTAAAAAAATTGGACATTTTTATCTTTAAACGCGTTTTCCGGCTAAACTATGCGTCCTAGACCCATCAAACTTTACATTTTATCTGTCCCTTAAAATTCGATTTGCGGCTAAACTACCTGCCCCAGCGACTTAAAAATTATATATTCGTGATCATGGAACTGCCACCTTTTAATCCATGTAACGAATGACACGAAAAACTAATTTTAAAAAAATTGGACATTTTTATCTTTAAACGCGTTTTCCGGCTAAACTATGCGTCCTAGACCCATCAAACTTTACATTTTATCTGTCCCTTAAAATTCGATTTGCGGCTAAACTACTTGCCCCAGCGACTTAAAAATTATATATTCGTGATCTTGGAGCTGCCACCTTTTAATCCATGTAACGAATGACACGAAAAACTAATTTTAAAAAAATTGGACATTTTTATCTTTAAACGCGTTTTCCGGCTAAACTATGCGTCCTAGACCCATCAAACTTTACACTTTTTCTGTCCCTTAAAATTCGATTTGCGGCTAAACTACTTGCCCCAGCGACTTAAAAATTATATATTCGTGATCTTGGAACTGCCACCTTTTAATCCATGTAACGAATGACACGAAAAACTAATTTTAAAAAAATTGGACATTTTTATCTTTAAACGCGTTTTCCGGCTAAACTATGCGTCCTAGACCCATCAAACTTTACACTTTTTCTGTCCCTTAAAATTCGATTTGCGGCTAAACTACTTGCCCCAGCGACTTAAAAATTATATATTCGTGATCTTGGAACTGCCACCTTTTAATCCATGTAACGAATGACACGAAAAACTAATTTTAAAAAAATTGGACATTTTTATCTTTAAACGCGTTTTCCGGCTAAACTATGCGTCCTAGACCCATCAAACTTTACACTTTTTCTGTCCCTTAAAATTCGATTTGCGGCTAAACTACTTGCCCCAGCGACTTAAAAATTATATATTCGTGATCTTGGAACTGCCACCTTTTAATCCATGTAACGAATGACACGAAAAACTAATTTTAAAAAAATTGGACATTTTTATCTTTAAACGCGTTTTCCGGCTAAACTATGCGTCCTAGACCCATCAAACTTTACACTTTTTCTGTCCCTTAAAATTCGATTTGCGGCTAAACTACTTGCCCCAGCGACTTAAAAATTATATATTCGTGATCTTGGAACTGCCACCTTTTAATCCATGTAACGAATGACGCGAAAAACTAATTTTAAAAAAATTGGACATTTTTATCTTTAAACGCGTTTTCCGGCTAAACTATGCGTCCTAGACCCATCAAACTTTACACTTTTTCTGTCCCTAAAAATTCGATTTGCGGCTAAACTACTTGCCCCAGCGACTTAAAAATTATATATTCGTGATCTTGGAACTGCCACCTTTTAATCCATGTAACGAATGACACCAAAAACTAATTTTAAAAAAATTGGACATTTTTATCTTTAAACGCGTTTTCCGGCTAAACTATGCGTCCTAGACCCATCAAACTTTACACTTTTTCTGTCCCTTAAAATTCGATTTGCGGCTAAACTACTTGCCCCAGCAACTTAAAAATTATATATTCCTGATCTTGGAACTGCCACCTTTTAATCCATGTAACGAATGACACGAAAAACTAATTTTAAAAAAATTGGACATTTTTATCTTTAAACGCGTTTTCCGGCTAAACTATGCGTCCTAGACCCATCAAACTTTACACTTTTTCTGTCCCTTAAAATTCGATTTGCGGCTAAACTACTTGCCCCAGCGACTTAAAAATTATATATTCGTGATCTTGGAACTGCCACCTTTTAATCCATGTAACGAATGACACGAAAAACTAATTTTAAAAAAATTGGACATTTTTATCTTTAAACGCGTTTTCCGGCTAAACTATGCGTCCTAGACCCATCAAACTTTACACTTTTTCTGTCCCTTAAAATTCGATTTGCGGCTAAACTACTTGCCCCAGCGACTTAAAAATTATATATTCGTGATCTTGGAACTGCCACCTTTTAATCCATGTAACGAATGACGCGAAAAACTAATTTTAAAAAAATTGGACATTTTTATCTTTAAACGCGTTTTCCGGCTAAACTATGCGTCCTAGACCCATCAAACTTTACACTTTTTCTGTCCCTAAAAATTCGATTTGCGGCTAAACTACTTGCCCCAGCGACTTAAAAATTATATATTCGTGATCTTGGAACTGCCACCTTTTAATCCATGTAGCGAATGACACGAAAAACTAATTTTAAAAAAATTGGACATTTTTATCTTTAAACGCGTTTTCCGGCTAAACTATGCGTCCTAGACCCATCAAACTTTACACTTTTTCTGTCCCTTAAAATTCGATTTGCGGCTAAACTACTTGCCCCAGCAACTTAAAAATTATATATTCCTGATCTTGGAACTGCCACCTTTTAATCCATGTAACGAATGACACGAAAAACTAATTTTAAAAAAATTGGACATTTTTATCTTTAAACGCGTTTTCCGGTTAAACTATGCGTCCTAGACCCATCAAACTTTACACTTTTTCTGTCCCTTAAAATTCGATTTGCGGCTAAACTACTTGCCCCAGCGACTTAAAAATTATATATTCGTGATCTTGGAACTGCCACCTTTTAATCCATGTAACGAATGACACGAAAAACTAATTTTAAAAAAATTGGACATTTTTATCTTTAAACGCGTTTTCCGGCTAAACTATGCGTCCTAGACCCATCAAACTTTACACTTTTTCTGTCCCTTAAAATTCGATTTGCGGCTAAACTACTTGCCCCAGCGACTTAAAAATTATATATTCGTGATCTTGGATCTGCCACCTTTTAATCCATGTAACGAATGACACGAAAAACTAATTTTAAAAAAATTGGACATTTTTATCTTTAAACGCGTTTTCCGGCTAAACTATGCGTCCTAGACCCATCAAACTTTACATTTTATCTGTCCCTTAAAATTCGATTTGCGGCTAAACTACCTGCCCCAGCGACTTAAAAATTATATATTCGTGATCATGGAACTGCCACCTTTTAATCCATGTAACGAATGACACGAAAAACTAATTTTAAAAAAATTGGACATTTTTATCTTTAAACGCGTTTTCCGGCTAAACTATGCGTCCTAGACCCATCAAACTTTCATTTTATCTGTCCCTTAAAATTCGATTTGCGGCTAAACTACTTGCCCCAGCGACTTAAAAATTATATATTCGTGATCTTGGAACTGCCACCTTTTAATCCATGTAACGAATGACACGAAAAACTAATTTTAAAAAAATTGGACATTTTTATCTTTAAACGCGTTTTCCGGCTAAACTATGCGTCCTAGACCCATCAAACTTTACACTTTTTCTGTCCCTTAAAATTCGATTTGCGGCTAAACTACTTGCCCCAGCGACTTAAAAATTATATATGCGTGATCTTGGAACTGCCACCTTTTAATCCATGTAACGAATGACACGAAAAACTAATTTTAAAAAAATTGGACATTTTTATCTTTAAACGCGTTTTCCGGCTAAACTATGCGTCCTAGACCCATCAAACTTTACACTTTTTCTGTCCCTAAAAATTCGATTTGCGGCTAAACTACTTGCCCCAGCGACTTAAAAATTATATATTCGTGATCTTGGAACTGCCACCTTTTAATCCATGTAACGAATGACACGAAAAACTAATTTTAAAAAAAATTGGACATTTTTATCTTTAAACGCGTTTTCCGGCTAAACTATGCGTCCTAGACCCATCAAACTTTACACTTTTTCTGTCCCTAAAAATTCGATTTGCGGCTAAACTACTTGCCCCAGCGACTTAAAAATTATATATTCGTGATCTTGGAACTGCCACCTTTTAATCCATGTAACGAATGACACGAAAAACTAATTTTAAAAAAATTGGACATTTTTATCTTTAAACGCGTTTTCCGGCTAAACTATGCGTCCTAGACCCATCAAACTTTAACTTTTTCTGTCCCTAAAAATTCGATTTGCGGCTAAACTACTTGCCCCAGCGACTTAAAAATTATATATTCGTGATCTTGGAACTGCCACCTTTTAATCCATGTAACGAATGACACGAAAAACTAATTTTAAAAAAGTTGGACATTTTTATCTTTAAACGCGTTTTCCGGCTAAACTATGCGTCCTAGACCCATCAAACTTTACACTTTTTCTGTCCCTAAAAATTCGATTTGCGGCTAAACTACTTGCCCCAGCGACTTAAAAATTATATATTCGTGATCTTGGAACTGCCACCTTTTAATCCATGTAACGAATGACACGAAAAACTAATTTTAAAAAAATTGGACATTTTTATCTTTAAACGCGTTTTCCGGCTAAACTATGCGTCCTAGACCCATCAAACTTTACACTTTTTCTGTCCCTAAAAATTCGATTTGCGGCTAAACTACTTGCCCCAGCGACTTAAAAATTATATATTCGTGATCTTGGAACTGCCACCTTTTAATCCATGTAACGAATGACACGAAAAACTAATTTTAAAAAAATTGGACATTTTTATCTTTAAACGCGTTTTCCGGCTAAACTATGCGTCCTAGACCCATCAAACTTTACACTTTTTATGTCCCTAAAAATTCGATTTGCGGCTAAACTACTTGCCCCAGCGACTTAAAAATTATATATTCGTGATCTTGGAACTGCCACCTTTTAATCCATGTAACGAATGACACGAAAAACTAATTTTAAAAAAATTGGACATTTTTATCTTTAAACGCGTTTTCCGGCTAAACTATGCGTCCTAGACCCATCAAACTTTACACTTTTTCTGTCCCTTAAAATTCGATTTGCGGCTAAACTACTTGCCCCAGCGACTTAAAAATTATATATTCGTGATCTTGGATCTGCCACCTTTTAATCCATGTAACGAATGACACGAAAAACTAATTTTAAAAAAATTGGACATTTTTATCTTTAAACGCGTTTTCCGGCTAAACTATGCGTCCTAGACCCATCAAACTTTACATTTTATCTGTCCCTTAAAATTCGATTTGCGGCTAAACTACTTGCCCCAGCGACTTAAAAATTATATATTCGTGATCTTGGAACTGCCACCTTTTAATCCATGTAACGAATGACACGAAAAACTAATTTTAAAAAAATTGGACATTTTTATCTTTAAACGCGTTTTCCGGCTAAACTATGCGTCCTAGACCCATCAAACTTTACACTTTTTCTGTCCCTTAAAATTCGATTTGCGGCTAAACTACTTGCCCCAGCGACTTAAAAATTATATATGCGTGATCTTGGAACTGCCACCTTTTAATCCATGTAACGAATGACACGAAAAACTAATTTTAAAAAAATTGGACATTTTTATCTTTAAACGCGTTTTCCGGCTAAACTATGCGTCCTAGACCCATCAAACTTTACACTTTTTCTGTCCCTAAAAATTCGATTTGCGGCTAAACTACTTGCCCCAGCGACTTAAAAATTATATATTCGTGATCTTGGAACTGCCACCTTTTAATCCATGTAACGAATGACACGAAAAACTAATTTTAAAAAAAATTGGACATTTTTATCTTTAAACGCGTTTTCCGGCTAAACTATGCGTCCTAGACCCATCAAACTTTACACTTTTTCTGTCCCTAAAAATTCGATTTGCGGCTAAACTACTTGCCCCAGCGACTTAAAAATTATATATTCGTGATCTTGGAACTGCCACCTTTTAATCCATGTAACGAATGACACGAAAAACTAATTTTAAAAAAATTGGACATTTTTATCTTTAAACGCGTTTTCCGGCTAAACTATGCGTCCTAGACCCATCAAACTTTACACTTTTTCTGTCCCTAAAAATTCGATTTGCGGCTAAACTACTTGCCCCAGCGACTTAAAAATTATATATTCGTGATCTTGGAACTGCCACCTTTTAATCCATGTAACGAATGACACGAAAAACTAATTTTAAAAAAGTTGGACATTTTTATCTTTAAACGCGTTTTCCGGCTAAACTATGCGTCCTAGACCCATCAAACTTTACACTTTTTCTGTCCCTAAAAATTCGATTTGCGGCTAAACTACTTGCCCCAGCGACTTAAAAATTATATATTCGTGATCTTGGAACTGCCACCTTTTAATCCATGTAACGAATGACACGAAAAACTAATTTTAAAAAAATTGGACATTTTTATCTTTAAACGCGTTTTCCGGCTAAACTATGCGTCCTAGACCCATCAAACTTTACACTTTTTCTGTCCCTAAAAATTCGATTTGCGGCTAAACTACTTGCCCCAGCGACTTAAAAATTATATATTCGTGATCTTGGAACTGCCACCTTTTAATCCATGTAACGAATGACACGAAAAACTAATTTTAAAAAAATTGGACATTTTTATCTTTAAACGCGTTTTCCGGCTAAACTATGCGTCCTAGACCCATCAAACTTTACACTTTTTCTGTCCCTAAAAATTCGATTTGCGGCTAAACTACTTGCCCCAGCGACTTAAAAATTATATATTCGTGATCTTGGAACTGCCACCTTTTAATCCATGTAACGAATGACACGAAAAACTAATTTTAAAAAAATTGGACATTTTTATCTTTAAACGCGTTTTCCGGCTAAACTATGCGTCCTAGACCCATCAAACTTTACACTTTTTCTGTCCCTTAAAATTCGATTTGCGGTTAAACTACTTGCCCCAGCGACTTAAAAATTATATATTCGTGATCTTGGAACTGCCACCTTTTAATCCATGTAACGAATGACACGAAAAACTAATTTTAAAAAAATTGGACATTTTTATCTTTAAACGCGTTTTCCGGCTAAACTATGCGTCCTAGACCCATCAAACTTTACACTTTTTCTGTCCCTAAAAATTCGATTTGCGGCTAAACTACTTGCCCCAGCGACTTAAAAATTATATATTCGTGATCTTGGAACTGCCACCTTTTAATCCATGTAACGAATGACACGAAAAACTAATTTTAAAAAAATTGGACATTTTTATCTTTAAACGCGTTTTCCGGCTAAACTATGCGTCCTAGACCCATCAAACTTTACACTTTTTCTGTCCCTAAAAATTCGATTTGCGGCTAAACTACTTGCCCCAGCGACTTAAAAATTATATATTCGTGATCTTGGAACTGCCACCTTTTAATCCATGTAACGAATGACACGAAAAACTAATTTTAAAAAAATTGGACATTTTTATCTCTAAACGCGTTTTCCGGCTAAACTATGCGTCCTAGACCCATCAAACTTTACACTTTTTCTGTCCCTTAAAATTCGATTTGCGCCTAAACTACTTGCCCCAGCGACTTAAAAATTATATATTCGTGATCTTGGAACTGCCACCTTTTAATCCATGTAACGAATGACACGAAAAACTAATTTTAAAAAAATTGGACATTTTTATCTTTAAACGCGTTTTCCGGCTAAACTATGCGTCCTAGACCCATCAAACTTTACACTTTTTCTGTCCCTAAAAATTCGATTTGCGGCTAAACTACTTGCCCCAGCGACTTAAAAATTATATATTCGTGATCTTGGAACTGCCACCTTTTAATCCATGTAACGAATGACACGAAAAACTAATTTTAAAAAAATTGGACATGTTTATCTTTAAACGCGTTTTCCGGCTAAACTATGCGTCCTAGACCCATCAAACTTTACACTTTTTCTGTCCCTAAAAATTCGATTTGCGGCTAAACTACTTGCCCCAGCGACTTAAAAATTATATATTCGTGATCTTGGAACTGCCACCTTTTAATCCATGTAACGAATGACACGAAAAACTAATTTTAAAAAAATTGGACATTTTTATCTTTAAACGCGTTTTCCGGCTAAACTATGCGTCCTAGACCCATCAAACTTTACACTTTTTCTGTCCCTTAAAATTCGATTTGCGGCTAAACTACTTGCCCCAGCGACTTAAAAATTATATATTCGTGATCTTGGAACTGCCACCTTTTAATCCATGTAACGAATGACACGAAAAACTAATTTTTAAAAAATTGGACATTTTTATCTTTAAACGCGTTTTCCGGCTAAACTATGCGTCCTAGACCCATCAAACTTTACATTTTATCTGTCCCTTAAAATTCGATTTGCGGCTAAACTACTTGCCCCAGCGACTTAAAAATTATATATTCGTGATCTTGGAACTGCCACCTTTTAATCCATGTAACGAATGACACGAAAAACTAATTTTAAAAAAATTGGACATTTTTATCTTTAAACGCGTTTTCCGGCTAAACTATGCGTCCTAGACCCATCAAACTTTACACTTTTTCTGTCCCTAAAAATTCGATTTGCGGCTAAACTACTTGCCCCAGCGACTTAAAAATTATATATTCGTGATCTTGGAACTGCCACCTTTTAATCCATGTAACGAATGACACGAAAAACTAATTTTAAAAAAATTGGACATTTTTATCTTTAAACGCGTTTTCCGGCTAAACTATGCGTCCTAGACCCATCAAACTTTACATTTTATCTGTCCCTTAAAATTCGATTTGCGGCTAAACTACTTGCCCCAGCGACTTAAAAATTATATATTCGTGATCTTGGAACTGCCACCTTTTAATCCATGTAACGAATGACACGAAAAACTAATTTTAAAAAAATTGGACATTTTTATCTTTAAACGCGTTTTCCGGCTAAACTATGCGTCCTAGACCCATCAAACTTTACACTTTTTCTGTCCCTTAAAATTCGATTTGCGGCTAAACTACTTGCCCCAGCGACTTAAAAATTATATATTCGTGATCTTGGAACTGCCACCTTTTAATCCATGTAACGAATGACACGAAAAACTAATTTTAAAAAAATTGGACATTTTTATCTTTAAACACGTTTTCCGGCTAAACTATGCGTCCTAGACCCATCAAACTTTACACTTTTTCTGTCCCTTAAAATTCGATTTGCGGCTAAACTACTTGCCCCAGCGACTTAAAAATTATATATTCGTGATCTTGGAACTGCCACCTTTTAATCCATGTAACGAATGACACGAAAAACTAATTTTAAAAAAATTGGACATTTTTATCTTTAAACGCGTTTTCCGGCTAAACTATGCGTCCTAGACCCATCAAACTTTACACTTTTTCTGTCCCTAAAAATTCGATTTGCGGCTAAACTACTTGCCCCAGCGACTTAAAAATTATATATTCGTGATCATGGAACTGCCACCTTTTAATCCATGTAACGAATGACACGAAAAATTAATTTTAAAAAAATTGGACATTTTTATCTTTAAACGCGTTTTCCGGCTAAACTATGCGTCCTAGACCCATCAAACTTTACATTTTATCTGTCCCTTAAAATTCGATTTGCGGCTAAACTACTTGCCCCAGCGACTTAAAAATTATATATTCGTGATCTTGGAACTGCCACCTTTTAATCCATGTAACGAATGACACGAAAAACTAATTTTAAAAAAATTGGACATTTTTATCTTTAAACGCGTTTTCCGGCTAAACTATGCGTCCTAGACCCATCAAACTTTACACTTTTTCTGTCCCTTAAAATTCGATTTGCGGCTAAACTACTTGCCCCAGCGACTTAAAAATTATATATGCGTGATCTTGGAACTGCCACCTTTTAATCCATGTAACGAATGACACGAAAAACTAATTTTAAAAAAATTGGACATTTTTATCTTTAAACGCGTTTTCCGGCTAAACTATGCGTCCTAGACCCATCAAACTTTACACTTTTTCTGTCCCTAAAAATTCGATTTGCGGCTAAACTACTTGCCCCAGCGACTTAAAAATTATATATTCGTGATCTTGGAACTGCCACCTTTTAATCCATGTAACGAATGACACGAAAAACTAATTTTAAAAAAGTTGGACATTTTTATCTTTAAACGCGTTTTCCGGCTAAACTATGCGTCCTAGACCCATCAAACTTTACACTTTTTCTGTCCCTAAAAATTCGATTTGCGGCTAAACTACTTGCCCCAGCGACTTAAAAATTATATATTCGTGATCTTGGAACTGCCACCTTTTAATCCATGTAACGAATGACACGAAAAACTAATTTTAAAAAAATTGGACATTTTTATCTTTAAACGCGTTTTCCGGCTAAACTATGCGTCCTAGACCCATCAAACTTTACACTTTTTCTGTCCCTAAAAATTCGATTTGCGGCTAAACTACTTGCCCCAGCGACTTAAAAATTATATATTCGTGATCTTGGAACTGCCACCTTTTAATCCATGTAACGAATGACACGAAAAACTAATTTTAAAAAAATTGGACATTTTTATCTTTAAACGCGTTTTCCGGCTAAACTATGCGTCCTAGACCCATCAAACTTTACACTTTTTCTGTCCCTAAAAATTCGATTTGCGGCTAAACTACTTGCCCCAGCGACTTAAAAATTATATATTCGTGATCTTGGAACTGCCACCTTTTAATCCATGTAACGAATGACACGAAAAACTAATTTTAAAAAAATTGGACATTTTTATCTTTAAACGCGTTTTCCGGCTAAACTATGCGTCCTAGACCCATCAAACTTTACACTTTTTCTGTCCCTTAAAATTCGATTTGCGGCTAAACTACTTGCCCCAGCGACTTAAAAATTATATATTCGTGATCTTGGAACTGCCACCTTTTAATCCATGTAACGAATGACACGAAAAACTAATTTTAAAAAAATTGGACATTTTTATCTTTAAACGCGTTTTCCGGCTAAACTATGCGTCCTAGACCCATCAAACTTTACACTTTTTCTGTCCCTAAAAATTCGATTTGCGGCTAAACTACTTGCCCCAGCGACTTAAAAATTATATATTCGTGATCTTGGAACTGCCACCTTTTAATCCATGTAACGAATGACACGAAAAACTAATTTTAAAAAAATTGGACATTTTTATCTTTAAACGCGTTTTCCGGCTAAACTATGCGTCCTAGACCCATCAAACTTTACACTTTTTCTGTCCCTAAAAATTCGATTTGCGGCTAAACTACTTGCCCCAGCGACTTAAAAATTATATATTCGTGATCTTGGAACTGCCACCTTTTAATCCATGTAACGAATGACACGAAAAACTAATTTTAAAAAAATTGGACATTTTTATCTCTAAACGCGTTTTCCGGCTAAACTATGCGTCCTAGACCCATCAAACTTTACACTTTTTCTGTCCCTTAAAATTCGATTTGCGCCTAAACTACTTGCCCCAGCGACTTAAAAATTATATATTCGTGATCTTGGAACTGCCACCTTTTAATCCATGTAACGAATGAAACGAAAAACTAATTTTAAAAAAATTGGACATTTTTATCTTTAAACGCGTTTTCCGGCTAAACTATGCGTCCTAGACCCATCAAACTTTACATTTTATCTGTCCCTTAAAATTCGATTTGCGGCTAAGCTACCTGCCCCAGCGACTTAAAAATTATATATTCGTGATCATGGAACTGCCACCTTTTAATCCATGTAACGAATGACACGAAAAACTAATTTTAAAAAAATTGGACATTTTTATCTTTAAACGCGTTTTCCGGCTAAACTATGCGTCCTAGACCCATCAAACTTTACACTTTTTCTGTCCCTTAAAATTCGATTTGCGGCTAAACTACTTGCCCCAGCGACTTAAAAATTATATATTCGTGATCTTGGAACTGCCACCTTTTAATCCATGTAACGAATGACACGAAAAACTAATTTTAAAAAAATTGGACATTTTTATCTTTAAACGCGTTTTCCGGCTAAACTATGCGTCCTAGACCCATCAAACTTTACACTTTTTCTGTCCCTAAAAATTCGATTTGCGGCTAAACTACTTGCCCCAGCGACTTAAAAATTATATATTCGTGATCTTGGAACTGCCACCTTTTAATCCATGTAACGAATGACACGAAAAACTAATTTTAAAAAAATTGGACATTTTTATCTTTAAACGCGTTTTCCGGCTAAACTATGCGTCCTAGACCCATCAAACTTTACACTTTTTCTGTCCCTAAAAATTCGATTTGCGGCTAAACTACTTGCCCCAGCGACTTAAAAATTATATATTCGTGATCTTGGAACTGCCACCTTTTAATCCATGTAACGAATGACACGAAAAACTAATTTTAAAAAAATTGGACATGTTTATCTTTAAACGCGTTTTCCGGCTAAACTATGCGTCCTAGACCCATCAAACTTTACACTTTTTCTGTCCCTAAAAATTCGATTTGCGGCTAAACTACTTGCCCCAGCGACTTAAAAATTATATATTCGTGATCTTGGAACTGCCACCTTTTAATCCATGTAACGAATGACACGAAAAACTAATTTTAAAAAAATTGGACATTTTTATCTTTAAACGCGTTTTCCGGCTAAACTATGCGTCCTAGACCCATCAAACTTTACACTTTTTCTGTCCCTAAAAATTCGATTTGCGGCTAAACTACTTGCCCCAGCGACTTAAAAATTATATATTCGTGATCTTGGAACTGCCACCTTTTAATCCATGTAACGAATGACACGAAAAACTAATTTTAAAAAAATTGGACATTTTTATCTTTAAACGCGTTTTCCGGCTAAACTATGCGTCCTAGACCCATCAAACTTTACATTTTATCTGTCCCTTAAAATTCGATTTGCGGCTAAACTACTTGCCCCAGCGACTTAAAAATTATATATTCGTGATCTTGGAACTGCCACCTTTTAATCCATGTAACGAATGACACGAAAAACTAATTTTAAAAAAAATTGGACATTTTTATCTTTAAACGCGTTTTCCGGCTAAACTATGCGTCCTAGACCCATCAAACTTTACACTTTTTCTGTCCCTTAAAATTCGATTTGCGGCTAAACTACTTGCCCCAGCGACTTAAAAATTATATATTCGTGATCTTGGAACTGCCACCTTTTAATCCATGTAACGAATGACACGAAAAACTAATTTTAAAAAAATTGGACATTTTTATCTTTAAACACGTTTTCCGGCTAAACTATGCGTCCTAGACCCATCAAACTTTACACTTTTTCTGTCCCTTAAAATTCGATTTGCGGCTAAACTACTTGCCCCAGCGACTTAAAAATTATATATTCGTGATCTTGGAACTGCCACCTTTTAATCCATGTAACGAATGACACGAAAAACTAATTTTAAAAAAATTGGACATTTTTATCTTTAAACGCGTTTTCCGGCTAAACTATGCGTCCTAGACCCATCAAACTTTACACTTTTTCTGTCCCTAAAAATTCGATTTGCGGCTAAACTACTTGCCCCAGCGACTTAAAAATTATATATTCGTGATCTTGGAACTGCCACCTTTTAATCCATGTAACGAATGACACGAAAAACTAATTTTAAAAAAATTGGACATTTTTATCTTTAAACGCGTTTTCCGGCTAAATTATGCGTCCTAGACCCATCAAACTTTACACTTTTTCTGTCCCTAAAAATTCGATTTGCGGCTAAACTACTTGCCCCAGCGACTTAAAAATTATATATTCGTGATCTTGGAACTGCCACCTTTTAATCCATGTAACGAATGACACGAAAAACTAATTTTAAAAAAATTGGACATTTTTATCTTTAAACGCGTTTTCCGGCTAAACTATGCGTCCTAGACCCATCAAACTTTACATTTTATCTGTCCCTTAAAATTCGATTTGCGGCTAAACTACTTGCCCCAGCGACTTAAAAATTATATATTCGTGATCTTGGAACTGCCACCTTTTAATCCATGTAACGAATGACACGAAAAACTAATTTTAAAAAAATTGGACATTTTTATCTTTAAACGCGTTTTCCGGCTAAACTATGCGTCCTAGACCCATCAAACTTTACACTTTTTCTGTCCCTAAAAATTCGATTTGCGGCTAAACTACTTGCCCCAGCGACTTAAAAATTATATATTCGTGATCTTGGAACTGCCACCTTTTAATCCATGTAACGAATGACACGAAAAACTAATTTTAAAAAAATTGGACATTTTTATCTTTAAACGCGTTTTCCGGCTAAACTATGCGTCCTAGACCCATCAAACTTTACATTTGATCTGTCCCTTAAAATTCGATTTGCGGCTAAACTACTTGCCCCAGCGACTTAAAAATTATATATTCGTGATCTTGGAACTGCCACCTTTTAATCCATGTAACGAATGACACGAAAACCTAATTTTAAAAAAATTGGACATTTTTATCTTTAAACGCGTTTTCCGGCTAAACTATGCGTCCTAGACCCATCAAACTTTACACTTTTTCTGTCCCTTAAAATTCGATTTGCGGCTAAACTACTTGCCCCAGCGACTTAAAAATTATATATTCGTGATCTTGGAACTGCCACCTTTTAATCCATGTAACGAATGACACGAAAAACTAATTTTAAAAAAATTGGACATTTTTATCTTTAAACACGTTTTCCGGCTAAACTATGCGTCCTAGACCCATCAAACTTTACACTTTTTCTGTCCCTTAAAATTCGATTTGCGGCTAAACTACTTGCCCCAGCGACTTAAAAATTATATATTCGTGATCTTGGAACTGCCACCTTTTAATCCATGTAACGAATGACACGAAAAACTAATTTTAAAAAAATTGGACATTTTTATCTTTAAACGCGTTTTCCGGCTAAACTATGCGTCCTAGACCCATCAAACTTTACACTTTTTCTGTCCCTAAAAATTCGATTTGCGGCTAAACTACTTGCCCCAGCGACTTAAAAATTATATATTCGTGATCTTGGAACTGCCACCTTTTAATCCATGTAACGAATGACACGAAAAACTAATTTTAAAAAAATTGGACATTTTTATCTTTAAACGCGTTTTCCGGCTAAACTATGCGTCCTAGACCCATCAAACTTTACACTTTTTCTGTCCCTAAAAATTCGATTTGCGGCTAAACTACTTGCCCCAGCGACTTAAAAATTATATATTCGTGATCTTGGAACTGCCACCTTTTAATCCATGTAACGAATGACACGAAAAACTAATTTTAAAAAAATTGGACATTTTTATCTTTAAACGCGTTTTCCGGCTAAACTATGCGTCCTAGACCCATCAAACTTTACACTTTTTCTGTCCCTTAAAATTCGATTTGCGGCTAAACTACTTGCCCCAGCGACTTAAAAATTATATATTCGTGATCTTGGAACTGCCACCTTTTAATCCATGTAACGAATGACACGAAAAACTAATTTTAAAAAAATTGGACATTTTTATCTTTAAACGCGTTTTCCGGCTAAACTATGCGTCCTAGACCCATCAAACTTTACACTTTTTCTGTCCCTTAAAATTCGATTTGCGGCTAAACTACTTGCCCCAGCGACTTAAAAATTATATATTCGTGATCTTGGAACTGCCACCTTTTAATCCATGTAACGAATGACACGAAAAACTAATTTTAAAAAAATTGGACATTTTTATCTTTAAACGCGTTTTCCGGCTAAACTATGCGTCCTAGACCCATCAAACTTTACACTTTTTCTGTCCCTTAAAATTCGATTTGCGGCTAAACTACTTGCCCCAGCGACTTAAAAATTATATATTCGTGATCTTGGAACTGCCACCTTTTAATCCATGTAACGAATGACACGAAAAACTAATTTTAAAAAAATTGGACATTTTTATCTTTAAACGCGTTTTCCGGCTAAACTATGCGTCCTAGACCCATCAAACTTTACACTTTTTCTGTCCCTTAAAATTCGATTTGCGGCTAAACTACTTGCCCCAGCGACTTAAAAATTATATATTCGTGATCTTGGAACTGCCACCTTTTAATCCATGTAACGAATGACACGAAAAACTCATTTTAAAAAAATTGGACATTTTTATCTTTAAACGCGTTTTCCGGCTAAACTATGCGTCCTAGACCCATCAAACTTTACACTTTTTCTGTCCCTTAAAATTCGATTTGCGGCTAAACTACTTGCCCCAGCGACTTAAAAATTATATATTCGTGATCTTGGAACTGCCACCTTTTAATCCATGTAACGAATGACACGAAAAACTAATTTTAAAAAAATTGGACATTTTTATCTTTAAACGCGTTTTCCGGCTAAACTATGCGTCCTAGACCCATCAAACTTTACACTTTTTCTGTCCCTAAAAATTCGATTTGCGGCTAAACTACTTGCCCCAGCGACTTAAAAATTATATATTCGTGATCTTGGAACTGCCACCTTTTAATCCATGTAACGAATGACACGAAAAACTAATTTTAAAAAAATTGGACATTTTTATCTTTAAACGCGTTTTCCGGCTAAACTATGCGTCCTAGACCCATCAAACTTTACATTTTATCTGTCCCTTAAAATTCGATTTGCGGCTAAACTACTTGCCCCAGCGACTTAAAAATTATATATTCGTGATCTTGGAACTGCCACATTTTAATCCATGTAACGAATGACACGAAAAACTAATTTTTAAAAAATTGGACATTTTTATCTTTAAACGCGTTTTCCGGCTAAACTATGCGTCCTAGACCCATCAAACTTCACACTTTTTCTGTCCCTTAAAATTCGATTTGCGGCTAAACTACTTGCCCCAGCGACTTAAAAATTATATATTCGTGATCTTGGAACTGCCACCTTTTAATCCATGTAACGAATGACACGAAAAACTAATTTTAAAAAAATTGGACATTTTTATCTTTAAACGCGTTTTCCGGCTAAACTATGCGTCCTAGACCCATCAAACTTTACACTTTTTCTGTCCCTAAAAATTCGATTTGCGGCTAAACTACTTGCCCCAGCGACTTAAAAATTATATATTCGTGATCTTGGAACTGCCACCTTTTAATCCATGTAACGAATGACACGAAAAACTAATTTTAAAAAAATTGGACATTTTTATCTTTAAACGCGTTTTCCGGCTAAACTATGCGTCCTAGACCCATCAAACTTTACACTTTGTCTGTCCCTAAAAATTCGATTTGCGGCTAAACTACTTGCCCCAGCGACTTAAAAATTATATATTCGTGATCTTGGAACTGCCACCTTTTAATCCATGTAACGAATGACACGAAAAACTAATTTTAAAAAAATTGGACATTTTTATCTTTAAACGCGTTTTCCGGCTAAGCTATGCGTCCTAGACCCATCAAACTTTACACTTTTTCTGTCCCTAAAAAATCGATTTGCGGCTAAACTACTTGCCCCAGCGACTTAAAAATTATATATTCGTGATCTTGGAACTGCCACCTTTTATTCCATGTAACGAATGACACGAAAAACTAATTTTAAAAAAATTGGACATTTTTATCTTTAAACGCGTTTTCCGGCTAAACTATGCGTCCTAGACCCATCAAACTTTACACTTTTTCTGTCCCTTAAAATTCGATTTGCGGCTAAACTACTTGCCCCAGCGACTTAAAAATTATATATTCGTGATCTTGGAACTGCCACCTTTTAATCCATGTAACGAATGACACGAAAAACTAATTTTAAAAAAATTGGACATTTTTATCTTTAAACGCGTTTTCCGGCTAAACTATGCGTCCTAGACCCATCAAACTTTACACTTTTTCTGTCCCTAAAAATTCGATTTGCGGCTAAACTACTTGCCCCAGCGACTTAAAAATTATATATTCGTGATCTTGGAACTGCCACCTTTTAATCCATGTAACGAATGACACGAAAAACTAATTTTAAAAAAATTGGACATTTTTATCTTTAAACGCGTTTTTCGGCTAAACTATGCGTCCTAGACCCATCAAACTTTACACTTTTTCTGTCCCTAAAAATTCGATTTGCGGCTAAACTACTTGCCCCAGCGACTTAAAAATTATATATTCGTGATCTTGGAACTGCCACCTTTTAATCCATGTAACGAATGACACGAAAAACTAATTTAAAAAAAATTGGACATTTTTATCTTTAAACGCGTTTTCCGGCTAAACTATGCGTCCTAGACCCATCAAACTTTACACTTTTTCTGTCCCTTAAAATTCGATTTGCGGCTAAACTACTTGCCCCAGCGACTTAAAAATTATATATTCGTGATCTTGGAACTGCCACCTTTTAATCCATGTAACGAATGACACGAAAAACTAATTTTAAAAAAATTGGACATTTTTATCTTTAAACGCGTTTTCCGGCTAAACTATGCGTCCTAGACCCATCAAACTTTACACTTTTTCTGTCAGTTAAAATTCGATTTGCGGCTAAACTACTTGCCCCAGCGACTTAAAAATTATATATTCGTGATCTTGGAACTGCCACCTTTTAATCCATGTAACGAATGACACGAAAAACTAATTTTAAAAAAATTGGACATTTTTATCTTTAAACGCGTTTTCCGGCTAAACTATGCGTCCTAGACCCATCAAACTTTACACTTTTTCTGTCCCTTAAAATTCGATTTGCGGCTAAACTACTTGCCCCAGCGACTTAAAAATTATATATTCGTGATCTTGGAACTGCCACCTTTTAATCCATGTAACGAATGACACGAAAAACTAATTTTAAAAAAATTGGACATTTTTATCTTTAAACGCGTTTTCCGGCTAAACTATGCGTCCTAGACCCATCAAACTTTACACTTTTTCTGTCCCTTAAAATTCGATTTGCGGCTAAACTACTTGCCCCAGCGACTTAAAAATTATATATTCGTGATCTTGGAACTGCCACCTTTTAATCCATGTAACGAATGACACGAAAAACTAATTTTAAAAAAATTGGACATTTTTATCTTTAAACGCGTTTTCCGGCTAAACTATGCGTCCTAGACCCATCAAACTTTACACTTTTTCTGTCCCTTAAAATTCGATTTGCGGCTAAACTACTTGCCCCAGCGACTTAAAAATTATATATTCGTGATCTTGGAACTGCCACCTTTTAATCCATGTAATGAATGACACGAAAAACTAATTTTAAAAAAATTGGACATTTTTATCTTTAAACGCGTTTTCCGGCTAAACTATGCGTCCTAGACCCATCAAAATTTACACTTTTTCTGTCCCTTAAAATTCGATTTGCGGCTAAACTACTTGCCCCAGCGACTTAAAAATTATATATTCGTGATCTTGGAACTGCCACCTTTTAATCCATGTAACGAATGACACGAAAAACTAATTTTAAAAAAATTGGACATTTTTATCTTTAAACGCGTTTTCCGGCTAAACTATGCATCCTAGACCCATCAAACTTTACACTTTTTCTGTCCCTTAAAATTCGATTTGCGGCTAAACTACTTGCCCCAGCGACTTAAAAATTATATATTCGTGATCTTGGAACTGCCACCTTTTAATCCATGTAACGAATGACACGAAAAACTAATTTTAAAAAAATTGGACATTTTTATCTTTAAACGCGTTTTCCGGCTAAACTATGCGTCCTAGACCCATCAAACTTTACACTTTTTCTGTCCCTAAAAATTCGATTTGCGGCTAAACTACTTGCCCCAGCGACTTAAAAATTATATATTCGTGATCTTGGAACTGCCACCTTTTAATCCATGTAACGAATGACACGAAAAACTAATTTTAAAAAAATTGGACATTTTTATCTTTAAACGCGTTTTCCGGCTAAACTATGCGTCCTAGACCCATCAAACTTTACATTTTATCTGTCCCTTAAAATTCGATTTTCGGCTAAACTACTTGCCCCAGCGACTTAAAAATTATATATTCGTGATCTTGGAACTGCCACCTTTTAATCCATGTAACGAATGACACGAAAAACTAATTTTAAAAAAATTGGACATTTTTATCTTTAAACGCGTTTTCCGGCTAAACTATGCGTCCTAGACCCATCAAACTTTACACTTTTTCTGTCCCTTAAAATTCGATTTGCGGCTAAACTACTTGCCCCAGCGACTTAAAAATTATATATTCGTGATCTTGGAACTGCCACCTTTTAATCCATGTAACGAATGACACGAAAAACTAATTTTTAAAAAATTGGACATTTTTATCTTTAAACGCGTTTTCCGGCTAAACTATGCGTCCTAGACCCATCAAACTTTACACTTTTTCTGTCCCTAAAAATTCGATTTGCGGCTAAACTACTTGCCCCAGCGACTTAAAAATTATATATTCGTGATCTTGGAACTGCCACCTTTTAATCCATGTAACGAATGACACGAAAAACTAATTTTAAAAAAATTGGACATTTTTATCTTTAAACGCGTTTTCCGGCTAAACTATGCGTCCTAGACCCATCAAACTTTACACTTTTTCTGTTACTAAAAATTCGATTTGCGGCTAAACTACTTGCCCCAGCGACTTAAAAATTATATATTCGTGATCTTGGAACTGCCACCTTTTAATCCATGTAACGAATGACACGAAAAACTAATTTTAAAAAAATTGGACATTTTTATCTTTAAACGCGTTTTCCGGCTAAACTATGCGTCCTAGACCCATCAAACTTTACATTTTATCTGTCCCTTAAAATTCGATTTGCGGCTAAACTACCTGCCCCAGCGACTTAAAAATTATATATTCGTGATCATGGAACTGCCACCTTTTAATCCATGTAACGAATGACACGAAAAACTAATTTTAAAAAAATTGGACATTTTTATCTTTAAACGCGTTTTCCGGCTAAACTATGCGTCCTAGACCCATCAAACTTTACACTTTTTCTGTCCCTAAAAATTCGATTTGCGGCTAAACTACTTGCCCCAGCGACTTAAAAATTATATATTCGTGATCTTGGAACTGCCACCTTTTAATCCATGTAACGAATGACACGAAAAACTAATTTTAAAAAAATTGGACATTTTTATCTTTAAACGCGTTTTCCGGCTAAACTATGCGTCCTAGACCCATCAAACTTTACATTTTATCTGTCCCTTAAAATTCGATTTGCGGCTAAACTACCTGCCCCAGCGACTTAAAAATTATATATTCGTGATCATGGAACTGCCACCTTTTAATCCATGTAACGAATGACACGAAAAACTAATTTTAAAAAAATTGGACATTTTTATCTTTAAACGCGTTTTCCGGCTAAACTATGCGTCCTAGACCCATCAAACTTTACACTTTTTCTGTCCCTTCAAATTCGATTTGCGGCTAAACTACTTGCCCCAGCGACTTAAAAATTATATATTCGTGATCTTGGAACTGCCACCTTTTAATCCATGTAACGAATGACACGAAAAACTAATTTTAAAAAAATTGGACATTTTTATCTTTAAACGCGTTTTCCGGCTAAACTATGCGTCCTAGACCCATCAAACTTTACACTTTTTCTGTCCCTTAAAATTCGATTTGCGGCTAAACTACTTGCCCCAGCGACTTAAAAATTATATATTCGTGATCTTGGAACTGCCACCTTTTAATCCATGTAACGAATGACACGAAAAACTAATTTTAAAAAAATTGGACATTTTTATCTTTAAACGCGTTTTCCGGCTAAACTATGCGTCCTAGACCCATCAAACTTTACACTTTTTCTGTCCCTAAAAATTCGATTTGCGGCTAAACTACTTGCCCCAGCGACTTAAAAATTATATATTCGTGATCTTGGAACTGCCACCTTTTAATCCATGTAACGAATGACACGAAAAACTAATTTTAAAAAAATTGGACATTTTTATCTTTAAACGCGTTTTCCGGCTAAACTATGCGTCCTAGACCCATCAAACTTTACACTTTTTCTGTCCCTTAAAATTCGATTTGCGGCTAAACTACTTGCCCCAGCGACTTAAAAATTATATATTCGTGATCTTGGAACTGCCACCTTTTAATCCATGTAACGAATGACACGAAAAACTAATTTTAAAAAAATTGGACATTTTTATCTTTAAACGCGTTTTCCGGCTAAACTATGCGTCCTAGACCCATCAAACTTTACACTTTTTCTGTCCCTAAAAATTCGATTTGCGGCTAAACTACTTGCCCCAGCGACTTAAAAATTATATATTCGTGATCTTGGAACTGCCACCTTTTAATCCATGTAACGAATGACACGAAAAACTAATTTTAAAAAAATTGGACATTTTTATCTTTAAACGCGTTTTCCGGCTAAACTATGCGTCCTAGACCCATCAAACTTTACACTTTTTCTGTCCCTATAAATTCGATTTGCGGCTAAACTACTTGCCCCAGCGACTTAAAAATTATATATTCGTGATCTTGGAACTGCCACCTTTTAATCCATGTAACGAATGACACGAAAAACTAATTTAAAAAAAATTGGACATTTTTATCTTTAAACGCGTTTTCCGGCTAAACTATGCGTCCTAGACCCATCAAACTTTACACTTTTTCTGTCCCTTAAAATTCGATTTGCGGCTAAACTACTTGCCCCAGCGACTTAAAAATTATATATTCGTGATCTTGGAACTGCCACCTTTTAATCCATGTAACGAATGACACGAAAAACTAATTTTAAAAAAATTGGACATTTTTATCTTTAAACGCGTTTTCCGGCTAAACTATGCGTCCTAGACCCATCAAACTTTACACTTTTTCTGTCAGTTAAAATTCGATTTGCGGCTAAACTACTTGCCCCAGCGACTTAAAAATTATATATTCGTGATCTTGGAACTGCCACCTTTTAATCCATGTAACGAATGACACGAAAAACTAATTTTAAAAAAATTGGACATTTTTATCTTTAAACGCGTTTTCCGGCTAAACTATGCGTCCTAGACCCATCAAACTTTACACTTTTTCTGTCCCTTAAAATTCGATTTGCGGCTAAACTACTTGCCCCAGCGACTTAAAAATTATATATTCGTGATCTTGGAACTGCCACCTTTTAATCCATGTAACGAATGACACGAAAAACTAATTTTAAAAAAATTGGACATTTTTATCTTTAAACGCGTTTTCCGGCTAAACTATGCGTCCTAGACCCATCAAACTTTACACTTTTTCTGTCCCTTAAAATTCGATTTGCGGCTAAACTACTTGCCCCAGCGACTTAAAAATTATATATTCGTGATCTTGGAACTGCCACCTTTTAATCCATGTAACGAATGACACGAAAAACTAATTTTAAAAAAATTGGACATTTTTATCTTTAAACGCGTTTTCCGGCTAAACTATGCGTCCTAGACCCATCAAACTTTACACTTTTTCTGTCCCTTAAAATTCGATTTGCGGCTAAACTACTTGCCCCAGCGACTTAAAAATTATATATTCGTGATCTTGGAACTGCCACCTTTTAATCCATGTAATGAATGACACGAAAAACTAATTTTAAAAAAATTGGACATTTTTATCTTTAAACGCGTTTTCCGGCTAAACTATGCGTCCTAGACCCATCAAACTTTACACTTTTTCTGTCCCTTAAAATTCGATTTGCGGCTAAACTACTTGCCCCAGCGACTTAAAAATTATATATTCGTGATCTTGGAACTGCCACCTTTTAATCCATGTAACGAATAACACGAAAAACTAATTTTAAAAAAATTGGACATTTTTATCTTTAAACGCGTTTTCCGGCTAAACTATGCATCCTAGACCCATCAAACTTTACACTTTTTCTGTCCCTTAAAATTCGATTTGCGGCTAAACTACTTGCCCCAGCGACTTAAAAATTATATATTCGTGATCTTGGAACTGCCACCTTTTAATCCATGTAACGAATGACACGAAAAACTAATTTTAAAAAAATTGGACATTTTTATCTTTAAACGCGTTTTCCGGCTAAACTATGCGTCCTAGACCCATCAAACTTTACACTTTTTCTGTCCCTAAAATTTCGATTTGCGGCTAAACTACTTGCCCCAGCGACTTAAAAATTATATATTCGTGATCTTGGAACTGCCACCTTTTAATCCATGTAACGAATGACACGAAAAACTAATTTTAAAAAAATTGGACATTTTTATCTTTAAACGCGTTTTCCGGCTAAACTATGCGTCCTAGACCCATCAAACTTTACATTTTATCTGTCCCTTAAAATTCGATTTGCGGCTAAACTACTTGCCCCAGCGACTTAAAAATTATATATTCGTGATCTTGGAACTGCCACCTTTTAATCCATGTAACGAATGACACGAAAAACTAATTTTAAAAAAATTGGACATTTTTATCTTTAAACGCGTTTTCCGGCTAAACTATGCGTCCTAGACCCATCAAACTTTACACTTTTTCTGTCCCTTAAAATTCGATTTGCGGCTAAACTACTTGCCCCAGCGACTTAAAAATTATATATTCGTGATCTTGGAACTGCCACCTTTTAATCCATGTAACGAATGACACGAAAAACTAATTTTTAAAAAATTGGACATTTTTATCTTTAAACACGTTTTCCGGCTAAACTATGCGTCCTAGACCCATCAAACTTTACACTTTTTCTGTCCCTAAAAATTCGATTTGCGGCTAAACTACTTGCCCCAGCGACTTAAAAATTATATATTCGTGATCTTGGAACTGCCACCTTTTAATCCATGTAACGAATGACACGAAAAACTAATTTTAAAAAAATTGGACATTTTTATCTTTAAACGCGTTTTCCGGCTAAACTATGCGTCCTAGACCCATCAAACTTTACACTTTTTCTGTTACTAAAAATTCGATTTGCGGCTAAACTACTTGCCCCAGCGACTTAAAAATTATATATTCGTGATCTTGGAACTGCCACCTTTTAATCCATGTAACGAATGACACGAAAAACTAATTTTAAAAAAATTGGACATTTTTATCTTTAAACGCGTTTTCCGGCTAAACTATGCGTCCTAGACCCATCAAACTTTACATTTTATCTGTCCCTTAAAATTCGATTTGCGGCTAAACTACCTGCCCCAGCGACTTAAAAATTATATATTCGTGATCATGGAACTGCCACCTTTTAATCCATGTAACGAATGACACGAAAAACTAATTTTAAAAAAATTGGACATTTTTATCTTTAAACGCGTTTTCCGGCTAAACTATGCGTCCTAGACCCATCAAACTTTACACTTTTTCTGTCCCTAAAAATTCGATTTGCGGCTAAACTACTTGCCCCAGCGACTTAAAAATTATATATTCGTGATCTTGGAACTGCCACCTTTTAATCCATGTAACGAATGACACGAAAAACTAATTTTAAAAAAATTGGACATTTTTATCTTTAAACGCGTTTTCCGGCTAAACTATGCGTCCTAGACCCATCAAACTTTACATTTTATCTGTCCCTTAAAATTCGATTTGCGGCTAAACTACCTGCCCCAGCGACTTAAAAATTATATATTCGTGATCATGGAACTGCCACCTTTTAATCCATGTAACGAATGACACGAAAAACTAATTTTAAAAAAATTGGACATTTTTATCTTTAAACGCGTTTTCCGGCTAAACTATGCGTCCTAGACCCATCAAACTTTACACTTTTTCTGTCCCTTCAAATTCGATTTGCGGCTAAACTACTTGCCCCAGCGACTTAAAAATTATATATTCGTGATCTTGGAACTGCCACCTTTTAATCCATGTAACGAATGACACGAAAAACTAATTTTAAAAAAATTGGACATTTTTATCTTTAAACGCGTTTTCCGGCTAAACTATGCGTCCTAGACCCATCAAACTTTACACTTTTTCTGTCCCTTAAAATTCGATTTGCGGCTAAACTACTTGCCCCAGCGACTTAAAAATTATATATTCGTGATCTTGGAACTGCCACCTTTTAATCCATGTAACGAATGACACGAAAAACTAATTTTAAAAAAATTGGACATTTTTATCTTTAAACGCGTTTTCCGGCTAAACTATGCGTCCTAGACCCATCAAACTTTACACTTTTTCTGTCCCTACAAATTCGATTTGCGGCTAAACTACTTGCCCCAGCGACTTAAAAATTATATATTCGTGATCTTGGAACTGCCACCTTTTAATCCATGTAACGAATGACACGAAAAACTAATTTTAAAAAAATTGGACATTTTTATCTTTAAACGCGTTTTCCGGCTAAACTATGCGTCCTAGACCCATCAAACTTTACACTTTTTCTGTCCCTTAAAATTCGATTTGCGGCTAAACTACTTGCCCCAGCGACTTAAAAATTATATATTCGTGATCTTGGAACTGCCACCTTTTAATCCATGTAACGAATGACACGAACAACTAATTTTAAAAAAATTGGACATTTTTATCTTTAAACGCGTTTTCCGGCTAAACTATGCGTCCTAGACCCATCAAACTTTACACTTTTTCTGTCCCTAAAAATTCGATTTGCGGCTAAACTACTTGCCCCAGCGACTTAAAAATTATATATTCGTGATCTTGGAACTGCCACCTTTTAATCCATGTAACGAATGACACGAAAAACTAATTTTAAAAAAATTGGACATTTTTATCTTTAAACGCGTTTTCCGGCTAAACTATGCGTCCTAGACCCATCAAACTTTACACTTTTTCTGTCCCTAAAAATTCGATTTGCGGCTAAACTACTTGCCCCAGCGACTTAAAAATTATATATTCGTGATCTTGGAACTGCCACCTTTTAATCCATGTAACGAATGACACGAAAAACTAATTTTAAAAAAATTGGACATTTTTATCTTTAAACGCGTTTTCCGGCTAAACTATGCGTCCTAGACCCATCAAACTTTACACTTTTTCTGTCCCTAAAAATTCGATTTGCGGCTAAACTACTTGCCCCAGCGACTTAAAAATTATATATTCGTGATCTTGGAACTGCCACCTTTTAATCCATGTAACGAATGACACGAAAAACTAATTTTAAAAAAATTGGACATTTTTATCTTTAAACGCGTTTTCCGGCTAAACTATGCGTCCTAGACCCATCAAACTTTACACTTTTTCTGTCCCTAAAAATTCGATTTGCGGCTAAACTACTTGCCCCAGCGACTTAAAAATTATATATTCGTGATCTTGGAACTGCCACCTTTTAATCCATGTAACGAATGACACGAAAAACTAATTTTAAAAAAATTGGACATTTTTATCTTTAAACGCGTTTTCCGGCTAAACTATGCGTCCTAGACCCATCAAACTTTACATTTTATCTGTCCCTTAAAATTCGATTTGCGGCTAAACTACCTGCCCCAGCGACTTAAAAATTATATATTCGTGATCATGGAACTGCCACCTTTTAATCCATGTAACGAATGACACGAAAAACTAATTTTAAAAAAATTGGACATTTTTATCTTTAAACGCGTTTTCCGGCTAAACTATGCGTCCTAGACCCATCAAACTTTACACTTTTTCTGTCCCTAAAAATTTGATTTGCGGCTAAACTACTTGCCCTAGCGACTTAAAAATTATATATTCGTGATCTTGGAACTGCCACCTTTTAATCCATGTAACGAATGACACGAAAAACTAATTTTAAAAAAATTGGACATTTTTATCTTTAAACGCGTTTTCCGGCTAAACTATGCGTCCTACCACCTTTTAATCCATGTAACGAATGACACGAAAAACTAATTTTAAAAAAATTGGACATTTTTATCTTTAAACGCGTTTTCCGGCTAAACTATGCGTCCTAGACCCATCAAACTTTACACTTTTTCTGTCCCTAAAAATTCGATTTGCGGCTAAACTACTTGCCCCAGCGACTTAAAAATTATATATTCGTGATCTTGGAACTGCCACCTTTTAATCCATGTAACGAATGACACGAAAAACTAATTTTAAAAAAATTGGACATTTTTATCTTTAAACGCGTTTTCCGGCTAAACTATGCGTCCTAGACCCATCAAACTTTACACTTTTTCTGTCCCTAAAAATTCGATTTGCGGCTAAACTACTTGCCCCAGCGACTTAAAAATTATATATTCGTGATCTTGGAACTGCCACCTTTTAATCCATGTAACGAATGACACGAAAAACTAATTTTAAAAAAATTGGACATTTTTATCTTTAAACGCGTTTTCCGGCTAAACTATGCGTCCTAGACCCATCAAACTTTACACTTTTTCTGTCCCTAAAAATTCGATTTGCGGCTAAACTACTTGCCCCAGCGACTTAAAAATTATATATTCGTGATCTTGGAACTGCCACCTTTTAATCCATGTAACGAATGACACGAAAAACTAATTTTAAAAAAATTGGACATTTTTATCTTTAAACGCGTTTTCCGGCTAAACTATGCGTCCTAGACCCATCAAACTTTACACTTTTTCTGTCCCTAAAAATTCGATTTGCGGCTAAACTACTTGCCCCAGCGACTTAAAAATTATATATTCGTGATCTTGGAACTGCCACCTTTTAATCCATGTAACGAATGACACGAAAAACTAATTTTAAAAAAATTGGACATTTTTATCTTTAAACGCGTTTTCCGGCTAAACTATGCGTCCTAGACCCATCAAACTTTACACTTTTTCTGTCCCTAAAAATTCGATTTGCGGCTAAACTACTTGCCCCAGCGACTTAAAAATTATATATTCGTGATCTTGGAACTGCCACCTTTTAATCCATGTAACGAATGACACGAAAAACTAATTTTAAAAAAATTGGACATTTTTATCTTTAAACGCGTTTTTCGGCTAAACTATGCGTCCTAGACCCATCAAACTTTACACTTTTTCTGTCCCTTAAAATTCGATTTGCGGCTAAACTACTTGCCCCAGCGACTTAAAAATTATATATTCGTGATCTTGGAACTGCCACCTTTTAATCCATGTAACGAATGACACGAAAAACTAATTTTAAAAAAATTGGACATTTTTATCTTTAAACGCGTTTTCCGGCTAAACTATGCGTCCTAGACCCATCAAACTTTACACTTTTTCTGTCCCTAAAAATTCGATTTGCGGCTAAACTACTTGCCCCAGCGACTTAAAAATTATATATTCGTGATCTTGGAACTGCCACCTTTTAATCCATGTAACGAATGACACGAAAAACTAATTTTAAAAAAATTGGACATTTTTATCTTTAAACGCGTTTTCCGGCTAAACTATGCGTCCTAGACCCATCAAACTTTACACTTTTTCTGTCCCTAAAAATTCGATTTGCGGCTAAACTACTTGCCCCAGCGACTTAAAAATTATATATTCGTGATCTTGGAACTGCCACCTTTTAATCCATGTAACGAATGACACGAAAAACTAATTTTAAAAAAATTGGACATTTTTATCTTTAAACGCGTTTTCCGGCTAAACTATGCGTCCTAGACCCATCAAACTTTACACTTTTTCTGTCCCTAAAAATTCGATTTGCGGCTAAACTACTTGCCCCAGCGACTTAAAAATTATATATTCGTGATCTTGGAACTGCCACCTTTTAATCCATGTAACGAATGACACGAAAAACTAATTTTAAAAAAATTGGACATTTTTATCTTTAAACGCGTTTTCCGGCTAAACTATGCGTCCTAGACCCATCAAACTTTACACTTTTTCTGTCCCTATAAATTCGATTTGCGGCTAAACTACTTGCCCCAGCGACTTAAAAATTATATATTCGTGATCTTGGAACTGCCACCTTTTAATCCATGTAACGAATGACACGAAAAACTAATTTTAAAAAAATTGGACATTTTTATCTTTAAACGCGTTTTCCGGCTAAACTATGCGTCCTAGACCCATCAAACTTTACACTTTTTCTGTCCCTAAAAATTCGATTTGCGGCTAAACTACTTGCCCCAGCGACTTAAAAATTATATATTCGTGATCTTGGAACTGCCACCTTTTAATCCATGCAACGAATGACACGAAAAACTAATTTTAAAAAAATTGGACATTTTTATCTTTAAACGCGTTTTCCGGCTAAACTATGCGTCCTAGACCCATCAAACTTTACACTTTTTCTGTCCCTAAAAATTCGATTTGCGGCTAAACTACTTGCCCCAGCGACTTAAAAATTATATATTCGTGATCTTGGAACTGCCACCTTTTAATCCATGTAACGAATGACACGAAAAACTAATTTTAAAAAAATTGGACATTTTTATCTTTAAACGCGTTTTCCGGCTAAACTATGCGTCCTAGACCCATCAAACTTTACACTTTTTCTGTCCCTAAAAATTCGATTTGCGGCTAAACTACTTGCCCCAGCGACTTAAAAATTATATATTCGTGATCTTGGAACTGCCACCTTTTAATCCATGTAACGAATGACACGAAAAACTAATTTTAAAAAAATTGGACATTTTTATCTTTAAACGCGTTTTCCGGCTAAACTATGCGTCCTAGACCCATCAAACTTTACACTTTTTCTGTCCCTTAAAATTCGATTTGCGGCTAAACTACTTGCCCCAGCGACTTAAAAATTATATATTCGTGATCTTGGAACTGCCACCTTTTAATCCATGTAACGAATGACACGAAAAACTAATTTTAAAAAAATTGGACATTTTTATCTTTAAACGCGTTTTCCGGCTAAACTATGCGTCCTAGACCCATCAAACTTTACACTTTTTCTGTCCCTAAAAATTCGATTTGCGGCTAAACTACTTGCCCCAGCGACTTAAAAATTATATATTCGTGATCTTGGAACTGCCACCTTTTAATCCATGTAACGAATGACACGAAAAACTAATTTTAAAAAAATTGGACATTTTTATCTTTAAACGCGTTTTCCGGCTAAACTATGCGTCCTAGACCCATCAAACTTTACATTTTATCTGTCCCTTAAAATTCGATTTGCGGCTAAACTACTTGCCCCAGCGACTTAAAAATTATATATTCGTGATCTTGGAACTGCCACCTTTTAATCCATGTAACGAATGACACGAAAAACTAATTTTAAAAAAATTGGACATTTTTATCTTTAAACGCGTTTTCCGGCTAAACTATGCGTCCTAGACCCATCAAACTTTACACTTTTTCTGTCCCTTAAAATTCGATTGCGGCTAAACTACTTGCCATAGCGACTTAAAAATTATATATTCGTGAGCTTGGAACTGCCACCTTTTAATCCATGTAACGAATGACACGAAAAACTAATTTTAAAAAAATTGGACGTTTTTATCTTTAAACGCGTTTTCCGGCTAAACTATGCGTCCTAGACCCATCAAACTTTACACTTTTTCTGTCCCTAAAAATTCGATTTGCGGCTAAACTACTTGCCCCAGCGACTTAAAAATTATATATTCGTGATCTTGGAACTGCCACCTTTTAATCCATGTAACGAATGACACGAAAAACTAATTTTAAAAAAAATGGACATTTTTATCTTTTAACGCGTTTTCCGGCTAAACTATGCGTTCTAGACCCATCAAACTTTACATTTTATCTGTCCCTTAAAATTCGATTTGCGGCTAAACTACCTGCCCCAGCGACTTAAAAATTATATATTCGTGATCATGGAACTGCCACCTTTTAATCCATGTAACGAATGACACGAAAAACTAATTTTAAAAAAATTGGACATTTTTATCTTTAAACGCGTTTTCCGGCTAAACTATGCGTCCTAGACCCATCAAACTTTACACTTTTTCTGTCCCTTAAAATTCGATTTGCGGCTAAACTACTTGCCCCAGCGACTTAAAAATTAGCGATCACGAATAGCTACTAAATCGAATTTTAAGGGACAGAAAAAGTGTAAAGTTTGATGGGTCTAGGACGCATAGTTTAGCCGGAAAACGCGTTTAAAGATAAAAATGTCCAATTTTTTTAAAATTAGTTTTTCGTGTCATTCGTTACATGGATTAAAAGGTGGCAGTTCCATGATCACGAATATATAATTTTTAAGTCGCTGGGGCAGGTAGTTTAGCCGCAAATCGAATTTTAAGGGACAGATAAAATGTAAAGTTTGATGGGTCTAGGACGCATAGTTTAGCCGGAAAACGCGTTTAAAGATAAAAATGTCCAATTTTTTTAAAATTAGTTTTTCGTGTCATTCGTTACATGGATTAAAAGGTGGCAGTTCCAAGATCACGAATATATAATTTTTAAGTCGCTGGGGCAAGTAGTTTAGCCGCAAATCGAATTTTAAGGGACAGATAAAATGTAAAGTTTGATGGGTCTAGGACGCATAGTTTAGCCGGAAAACGCGTTTAAAGATAAAAATGTCCAATTTTTTTAAAATTAGTTTTTCGTGTCATTCGTTACATGGATTAAAAGGTGGCAGTTCCAAGATCACGAATATATAATTTTTAAGTCGCTGGGGCAAGTAGTTTAGCCGCAAATCGAATTTTTAGGAACAGAAAAAGTGTAAAGTTTGATGGATCTAGGACGCATAGTTTAGCCGGAAAACGCGTTTAAAGATAAAAATGTCCAATTTTTTTAAAATTAGTTTTTCGTGTCATTCGTTACATGGATTAAAAGGTGGCAGTTCCGAGATCACGAATATATAATTTTTAAGTCGCTGGGGCAAGTAGTTTAGCCGCAAATCGAATTTTTAGGGACAGAAAAAGTGTAAAGTTTGATGGGTCTAGGACGCATAGTTTAGCCGGAAAACGCGTTTAAAGATAAAAATGTCCAATTTTTTTAAAATTAGTTTTTCGTGTCATTCGTTACATGGATTAAAAGGTGGCAGTTCCAAGATCACGAATATATAATTTTTAAGTCGCTGGGGCAAGTAGTTTAGCCGCAAATCGAATTTTAAGGGACAGATAAAATGTAAAGTTTGATGGGTCTAGGACGCATAGTTTAGCCGGAAAACGCGTTTAAAGATAAAAATGTCCAATTTTTTTAAAATTAGTTTTTCGTGTCATTCGTTACATGGATTAAAAGGTGGCAGTTCCAAGATCACGAATATATAATTTTTAAGTCGCTGGGGCAAGTAGTTTAGCCGCAAATCGAATTTTTAAGGACAGAAAAAGTGTAAAGTTTGATGGGTCTAGGACGCATAGTTTAGCCGGAAAACGCGTTTAAAGATAAAAATGTCCAATTTTTTTTAAATTAGTTTTTCGTGTCATTCGTTACATGGATTAAAAGGTGGCAGTTCCAAGATCACGAATATATAATTTTTAAGTCGCTGGGGCAAGTAGTTTAGCCGCAAATCGAATTTTAAGGGACAGAAAAAGTGTAAAGTTTGATGGGTCTAGGACGCATAGTTTAGCCGGAAAACGCGTTTAAAGATAAAAATGTCCAATTTTTTTAAAATTAGTTTTTCGTGTCATTCGTTACATGGATTAAAAGGTGGCAGTTCCAAGATCACGAATATATAATTTTTAAGTCGCTGGGGCAAGTAGTTTAGCCGCAAATCGAATTTTAAGGGACAGAAAAAGTGTAAAGTTTGATGGGTCTAGGACGCATAGTTTAGCCGGAAAACGCGTTTAAAGATAAAAATGTCCAATTTTTTTAAAATTAGTTTTTCGTGTCATTCGTTACATGGATTAAAAGGTGGCAGTTCCAAGATCACGAATATATAATTTTTAAGTCGCTGGGGCAAGTAGTTTAGCCGCAAATCGAATTTTAAGGGACAGAAAAAGTGTAAAGTTTGATGGGTCTAGGACGCATAGTTTAGCCGGAAAACGCGTTTAAAGATAAAAATGTCCAATTTTTTTAAAATTAGTTTTTCGTGTCATTCGTTACATGGATTAAAAGGTGGCAGTTCCAAGATCACGAATATATAATTTTTAAGTCGCTGGGGCAAGTAGTTTAGCCGCAAATCGAATTTTAAGGGACAGAAAAAGTGTAAAGTTTGATGGGTCTAGGACGCATAGTTTAGCCGGAAAACGCGTTTAAAGATAAAAATGTCCAATTTTTTTAAAATTAGTTTTTCGTGTCATTCGTTACATGGATTAAAAGGTGGCAGTTCCAAGATCACGAATATATAATTTTTAAGTCGCTGGGGCAAGTAGTTTAGCCGCAAATCGAATTTTTAGGGACAGAAAAAGTGTAAAGTTTGATGGGTCTAGGACGCATAGTTTAGCCGGAAAACGCGTTTAAAGATAAAAATGTCCAATTTTTTTAAAATTAGTTTTTCGTGTCATTCGTTACATGGATTAAAAGGTGGCAGTTCCAAGATCACGAATATATAATTTTTAAGTCGCTGGGGCAAGTAGTTTAGCCGCAAATCGAATTTTTAGGGACAGAAAAAGTGTAAAGTTTGATGGGTCTAGGACGCATAGTTTAGCCGGAAAACGCGTTTAAAGATAAAAATGTCCAATTTTTTTAAAATTAGTTTTTCGTGTCATTCGTTACATGGATTAAAAGGTGGCAGTTCCAAGATCACGAATATATAATTTTTAAGTCGCTGGGGCAAGTAGTTTAGCCGCAAATCGAATTTTAAGGGACAGAAAAAGTGTAAAGTTTGATGGGTCTAGGACGCATAGTTTAGCCGGAAAACGCGTTTAAAGATAAAAATGTCCAATTTTTTTAAAATTAGTTTTTCGTGTCATTCGTTACATGGATTAAAAGGTGGCAGTTCCAAGATCACGAATATATAATTTTTAAGTCGCTGGGGCAAGTAGTTTAGCCGCAAATCGAATTTTTAGGGACAGAAAAAGTGTAAAGTTTGATGGGTCTAGGATGCATAGTTTAGCCGGAAAACGCGTTTAAAGATAAAAATGTCCAATTTTTTTAAAATTAGTTTTTCGTGTCATTCGTTACATGGATTAAAAGGTGGCAGTTCCAAGATCACGAATATATAATTTTTAAGTCGCTGGGGCAAGTAGTTTAGCCGCAAATCGAATTTTAAGGGACAGAAAAAGTATAAAGTTTGATGGGTCTAGGACGCATAGTTTAGCCGGAAAACGCGTTTAAAGATAAAAACGTCCAATTTTTTTAAAATTAGTTTTTCGTGTCATTCGTTACATGGATTAAAAGGTGGCAGTTCCAAGATCACGAATATATAATTTTTAAGTCGCTGGGGCAAGTAGTTTAGCCGCAAATCGAATTTTAAGGGACAGAAAAAGTGTAAAGTTTGATGGGTCTAGGACGCATAGTTTAGCCGGAAAACGCGTTTAAAGATAAAAATGTCCAATTTTTTTAAAATTAGTTTTTCGTGTCATTCGTTACATGGATTAAAAGGTGGCAGTTCCAAGATCACGAATATATAATTTTTAAGTCGCTGGGGCAAGTAGTTTAGCCGCAAATCGAATTTTAAGGGACAGAAAAAGTGAAAAGTTTGATGGGTCTAGGACGCATAGTTTAGCCGGAAAACGCGTTTAAAGATAAAAATGTCCAATTTTTTTAAAATTAGTTTTTCGTGTCATTCGTTACATGGATTAAAAGGTGGCAGTTCCAAGATCACGAATATATAATTTTTAAGTCGCTGGGGCAAGTAGTTTAGCCGCAAATCGAATTTTAAGGGACAGAAAAAGTCTAAAGTTTGATGGGTCTAGGACGCATAGTTTAGCCGGAAAACGCGTTTAAAGATAAAAATGTCCAATTTTTTTAAAATTAGTTTTTCGTGTCATTCGTTACATGGATTAAAAGGTGGCAGTTCCAAGATCACGAATATATAATTTTTAAGTCGCTGGGACAAGTAGTTTAGCCGCAAATCGAATTTTAAGGGACAGATAAAATGTAAAGTTTGATGGGTCTAGGACGCATAGTTTAGCCGAAAAACGCGTTTAAAGATAAAAATGTCCAATTTTTTTAAAATTAGTTTTTCGTGTCATTCGTTACATGGATTAAAATGTGGCAGTTCCAAGATCACGAATATATAATTTTTAAGTCGCTGGGGCAAGTAGTTTAGCCGCAAATCGAATTTTAAGGGACAGAAAAAGTGTAAAGTTTGATGGGTCTAGGACGCATAGTTTAGCCGGAAAACGCGTTTAAAGATAAAAATGTCCAATTTTTTTAAAATTAGTTTTTCGTGTCATTCGTTACATGGATTAAAAGGTGGCAGTTCCAAGATCACGAATATATAATTTTTAAGTCGATGGGGCAAGTAGTTTAGCCCCAAGTCGAATTTTAAGGGACAGAAAAAGTGTAAAGTTTGATGGGTCTAGGACGCATAGTTTAGCCGGAAAACGCGTTTAAAGATAAAAACGTCCAATTTTTTTAAAATTAGTTTTTCGTGTCATTCGTTACATAGATTAAAAGGTGGCAGTTCCAAGATCACGAATATATAATTTTTAAGTCGCTGGGGCAAGTAGTTTAGCCGCAAATCGAATTTTAAGGGACAGAAAAAGTGTAAAGTTTGATGGGTCTAGGACGCATAGTTTAGCCGGAAAACGCGTTTAAAGATAAAAATGTCCAATTTTTTTAAAATTAGTTTTTCGTGTCATTCGTTTAATGGATTAAAAGGTGGCAGTTCCAAGATCACGAATATATAATTTTTAAGTCGCTGGGGCAAGTAGTTTAGCCGCAAATCGAATTTTAAGGGACAGAAAAAGTGTAAAGTTTGATGGGTCTAGGACGCATAGTTTAGCCGGAAAACGCGTTTAAAGATAAAAATGTCCAATTTTTTTAAAATTAGTTTTTCGTGTCATTCGTTACATGGATTAAAAGGTGGCAGTTCCAAGATCACGAATATATAATTTTTAAGTCGCTGGGGCAAGTAGTTTAGCCGCAAATCGAATTTTAAGGGACAGAAAAAGTGTAAAGTTTGATGGGTCTAGGACGCATAGTTTAGCCGGAAAACGCGTTTAAAGATAAAAATGTCCAATTTTTTTAAAATTAGTTTTTCGTGTCATTCGTTACATGGATTAAAAGGTGGCAGTTCCAAGATCACGAATATATAATTTTTAAGTCGCTGGGGCAAGTAGTTTAGCCGCAAATCGAATTTTAAGGGACAGAAAAAGTGTAAAGTTTGATGGGTCTAGGACGCATAGTTTAGCCGGAAAACGCGTTTAAAGATAAAAATGTCCAATTTTTTTAAAATTAGTTTTTCGTGTCATTCGTTACATGGATTAAAAGGTGGCAGTTCCAAGATCACGAATATATAATTTTTAAGTCGCTGGGGCAAGTAGTTTAGCCGCAAATCGAATTTTAAGGGACAGAAAAAGTGTAAAGTTTGATGGGTCTAGGACGCATAGTTTAGCCGGAAAACGCGTTTAAAGATAAAAATGTCCAATTTTTTTAAAATTAGTTTTTCGTGTCATTCGTTACATGGATTAAAAGCTGGCAGTTCCAAGAACACGAATATATAATTTTTAAGTCGCTGGGGCAAGTAGTTTAGCCGCAAATCGAATTTTAAGGGACAGAAAAAGTGTAAAGTTTGATGGGTCTAGGACGCATAGTTTAGCCGGAAAACGCGTTTAAAGATAAAAATGTCCAATTTTTTTAAAATTAGTTTTTCGTGTCATTCGTTACATGGATTAAAAGGTGGCAGTTCCAAGATCACGAATATATAATTTTTAAGTCGCTGGGACAAGTAGTTTAGCCGCAAATCGAATTTTAAGGGACAGAAAAAGTGTAAAGTTTGATGGGTCTAGGACGCATAGTTTAGCCGGAAAACGCGTTTAAAGATAAAAATGTCCAATTTTTTTAAAATTAGTTTTTCGTGTCATTCGTTACATGGATTAAAAGGTGGCAGTTCCAAGATCACGAATATATAATTTTTAAGTCGCTGGGGCAAGTAGTTTAGCCGCAAATCGAATTTTAAGGGACAGAAAAAGTGTAAAGTTTGATGGGTCTAGGACGCATAGTTTTACCGGAAAACGCGTTTAAAGATAAAAACGTCCAATTTTTTTAAAATTAGTTTTTCGAGTCATTCGTTACATGGATTAAAAGCTGGCAGTTCCAAGAACACGAATATATAATTTTTAAGTCGCTGGGGCAAGTAGTTTAGCCGCAAATCGAATTTTAAGGGACAGAAAAAGTGTAAAGTTTGATGGGTCTAGGACGCATAGTTTAGCCGGAAATCGCGTTTAAAGATAAAAATGTCCAATTTTTTTAAAATTAGTTTTTCGTGTCATTCGTTACATGGATTAAAAGGTGGCAGTTCCAAGATCACGAATATATAATTTTTAAGTCGCTGGGGCAAGTAGTTTAGCCGCAAATCGAATTTTAAGGGACAGAAAAAGTGTAAAGTTTGATGGGTCTAGGACGCATAGTTTAGCCGGAAAACGCGTTTAAAGATAAAAATGTCCAATTTTTTTAAAATTAGTTTTTCGTGTCATTCGTTACATGGATTAAAAGGTGGCAGTTCCAAGATCACGAATATATAATTTTTAAGTCGCTGGGGCAAGTAGTTTAGCCGCAAATCGAATTTTAAGGGACAGATAAAATGTAAAGTTTGATGGGTCTAGGACGCATAGTTTAGCCGGAAAACGCGTTTAAAGATAAAAATGTCCAATTTTTTTTAAAATTAGTTTTTCGTGTCATTCGTTACATGGATTAAAAGGTGGCAGTTCCAAGATCACGAATATATAATTTTTAAGTCGCTGGGGCAAGTAGTTTAGCCGCAAATCGAATTTTAAGGTACAGAAAAAGTGTAAAGTTTGATGGGTCTAGGACGCATAGTTTAGCCGGAAAACGCGTTTAAAGATAAAAATGTCCAATTTTTTTAAAATTAGTTTTTCGTGTCATTCGTTACATGGCTTAAAAGGTGGCAGTTCCAAGATCACGAATATATAATTTTTAAGTCGCTGGGGCAAGTAGTTTAGCCGCAAATCGAATTTTAAGGGACAGAAAAAGTGTAAAGTTTGATGGGTCTAGGACGCATAGTTTAGCCGGAAAACGCGTTTAAAGATAAAAATGTCCAATTTTTTTAAAATTAGTTTTTCGTGTCATTCGTTACATGGATTAAAAGGTGGCAGTTCCAAGATCACGAATATATAATTTTTAAGTCGCTGGGGCAAGTAGTTTAGCCGCAAATCGAATTTTAAGGGACAGAAAAAGTGTAAAGTTTGATGGGTCTAGGACGCATAGTTTAGCCGGAAAACGCGTTTAAAGATAAAAATGTCCAATTTTTTTAAAATTAGTTTTTCGTGTCTTTCGTTACATGGATTAAAAGGTGGCAGATCCAAGATCACGAATATATAATTTTTAAGTCGCTGGGGCAAGTAGTTTAGCCGCAAATCGAATTTTAAGGGACAGAAAAAGTGTAAAGTTTGATGGGTCTAGGACGCATAGTTTAGCCGGAAAACGCGTTTAAAGGTAAAAATGTCCAATTTTTTTAAAATTAGTTTTTCGTGTCATTCGTTACATGGATTAAAAGGTGGCAGTTCCAAGATCACGAATATATAATTTTTAAGTCGATGGGGCAAGTAGTTTAGCTGCAAATCGAATTTTAAGGGACAGAAAAAGTGTAAAGTTTGATGGGTCTAGGACGCATAGTTTAGCCGGAAAACGCGTTTAAAGATAAAAACGTCCAATTTTTTTAAAATTAGTTTTTCGTGTCATTCGTTACATGGATTAAAAGGTGGCAGTTCCAAGATCACGAATATATAATTTTTAAGTCGCTGGGGCAAGTAGTTTAGCCGCAAATCGAATTTTAAGGGACAGAAAAAGTGTAAAGTTTGATGGGTCTAGGACGCATAGTTTAGCCGGAAAACGCGTTTAAAGATAAAAATGTCCAATTTTTTTAAAATTAGTTTTTCGTGTCATTCGTTACATGGATTAAAAGGTGGCAGTTCCAAGATCACGAATATATAATTTTTAAGTCGCTGGGGCAAGTAGTTTAGCCGCAAATCGAATTTTTAGGGACAGAAAAAGTGTAAAGTTTGATGGGTCTAGGACGCATAGTTTAGCCGGAAAACGCGTTTAAAGATAAAAATGTCCAATTTTTTTAAAATTAGTTTTTCGTGTCATTCGTTACATGGATTAAAAGGTGGCAGTTCCAAGATCACGAATATATAATTTTTAAGTCGCTGGGGCAAGTAGTTTAGCCGCAAATTGAATTTTAAGGGACAGAAAAAGTGTAAAGTTTGATGGGTCTAGGACGCATAGTTTAGCCGGAAAACGCGTTTAAAGATAAAAATGTCCAATTTTTTTAAAATTAGTTTTTCGTGTCATTCGTTACATGGATTAAAAGGTGGCAGTTCCAAGATCACGAATATATAATTTTTAAGTCGCTGGGGCAAGTAGTTTAGCCGCAAATCGAATTTTAAGGGACAGAAAAAGTGTAAAGTTTGATGGGTCTAGGACGCATAGTTTAGCCAGAAAACGCGTTTAAAGATAAAAATGTCCAATTTTTTTAAAATTAGTTTTTCGTGTCATTCGTTACATGGATTAAAAGGTGGCAGTTCCAAGATCACGAATATATAATTTTTAAGTCGCTGGGGCAAGTAGTTTAGCCGCAAATCGAATTTTAAGGGACAGAAAAAGTGTAAAGTTTGATGGGTCTAGGACGCATAGTTTAGCCGGAAAACGCGTTTAAAGATAAAAATGTCCAATTTTTTTAATATTAGTTTTTCGTGTCATTCGTTACATGGATTAAAAGGTGGCAGTTCCAAGATCACGAATATATAATTTTTAAGTCGCTGGGGCAGGTAGTTTAGCCGCAAATCGAATTTTAAGGGACAGATAAAATGTAAAGTTTGATGGGTCTAGGACGCATAGTTTAGCCGGAAAACGCGTTTAAAGATAAAAATGTCCAATTTTTTTAAAATTAGTTTTTCGTGTCATTCGTTACATGGATTAAAAGGTGGCAGTTCCAAGATCACGAATATATAATTTTTAAGTCGCTGGGGCAAGTAGTTTAGCCGCAAATCGAATTTTAAGGGACAGAAAAAGTGTAAAGTTTGATGGGTCTAGGACGCATAGTTTAGCCGGAAAACGCGTTTAAAGATAAAAATGTCCAATTTTTTTAAAATTAGTTTTTCGTGTCATTCGTTACATGGATTAAAAGGTGGCAGTTCCAAGATCACGAATATATAATTTTTAAGTCGCTGGGGCAAGTAGTTTAGCCGCAAATCGAATTTTAAGGGACAGAAAAAGTGTAAAGTTTGATGGGTCTAGGACGCATAGTTTAGCCGGAAAACGCGTTTAAAGATAAAAATGTCCAATTTTTTTAATATTAGTTTTTCGTGTCATTCGTTACATGGATTAAAAGGTGGCAGTTCCAAGATCACGAATATATAATTTTTAAGTCGCTGGGGCAAGTAGTTTAGCCGCAAATCGAATTTTAAGGGACAGATAAAATGTAAAGTTTGATGGGTCTAGGACGCATAGTTTAGCCGGAAAACGCGTTTAAAGATAAAAATGTCCAATTTTTTTAAAATTAGTTTTTCGTGTCATTCGTTACATGGATTAAAAGGTGGCAGTTCCATGATCACGAATATATAATTTTTAAGTCGCTGGGGCAGGTAGTTTAGCCGCAAATCGAATTTTAAGGGACAGATAAAATGTAAAGTTTGATGGGTCTAGGACGCATAGTTTAGCCGGAAAACGCGTTTAAAGATAAAAATGTCCAATTTTTTTAAAATTAGTTTTTCGTGTCATTCGTTACATGGATTAAAAGGTGGCAGTTCCAAGATCACGAATATATAATTTTTAAGTCGCTGGGGCAAGTAGTTTAGCCGCAAATCGAATTTTTAGGGACAGAAAAAGTGTAAAGTTTGATGGGTCTAGGACGCATAGTTTAGCCGGAAAACGCGTTTAAAGATAAAAATGTCCAATTTTTTTAAAATTAGTTTTTCGTGTCATTCGTTACATGGATTAAAAGGTGGCAGTTCCAAGATCACGAATATATAATTTTTAAGTCGCTGGGGCAAGTAGTTTAGCCGCAAATCGAATTTTTAGGGACAGAAAAAGTGTAAAGTTTGATGGGTCTAGGACGCATAGTTTAGCCGGAAAACGCGTTTAAAGATAAAAATGTCCAATTTTTTTAAAATTAGTTTTTCGTGTCATTCGTTACATGGATTAAAAGGTGGCAGTTCCAAGATCACGAATATATAATTTTTAAGTCGCTGGGGCAAGTAGTTTAGCCGCAAATCGAATTTTTAGGGACAGAAAAAGTGTAAAGTTTGATGGGTCTAGGACGCATAGTTTAGCCGGAAAACGCGTTTAAAGATAAAAATGTCCAATTTTTTTAAAATTAGTTTTTCGTGTCATTCGTTACATGGATTAAAAGGTGGCAGTTCCAAGATCACGAATATATAATTTTTAAGTCGCTGGGGCAAGTAGTTTAGCCGCAAATCGAATTTTAAGGGACAGAAAAAGTGTAAAGTTTGATGGGTCTAGGACGCATAGTTTAGCCGGAAAACGCGTTTAAAGATACAAATGTCCAATTTTTTTAAAATTAGTTTTTCGTGTCATTCGTTACATGGATTAAAAGGTGGCAGTTCCAAGATCACGAATATATAATTTTTAAGTCGCTGGGGCAAGTAGTTTAGCCGCAAATCGAATTTTTAGGGACAGAAAAAGTGTAAAGTTTGATGGGTCTAGGACGCATAGTTTAGCCGGAAAACGCGTTTAAAGATAAAAATGTCCAATTTTTTTAAAATTAGTTTTTCGTGTCATTCGTTACATGGATTAAAAGGTGGCAGTTCCAAGATCACGAATATATAATTTTTAAGTCGCTGGGGCAAGTAGTTTAGCCGCAAATCGAATTTTAAGGGACAGAAAAAGTGTAAAGTTTGATGGGTCTAGGACGCATAGTTTAGCCGGAAAACGCGTTTAAAGATAAAAATGTCCAATTTTTTTAAAATTAGTTTTTCGTGTCATTCGTTACATGGATTAAAAGGTGGCAGTTCCAAGATCACGAATATATAATTTTTAAGTCGCTGGGGCAAGTAGTTTAGCCGCAAATCGAATTTTTAGGGACAGAAAAAGTGTAAAGTTTGATGGGTCTAGGACGCATAGTTTAGCCGGAAAACGCGTTTAAAGATAAAAATGTCCAATTTTTTTAAAATTAGTTTTTCGTGTCATTCGTTACATGGATTAAAAGGTGGCAGTTCCAAGATCACGAATATATAATTTTTAAGTCGCTGGGGCAAGTAGTTTAGCCGCAAATCGAATTTTAAGGGACAGAAAAAGTGTAAAGTTTGATGGGTCTAGGACGCATAGTTTAGCCGGAAAACGCGTTTAAAGATAAAAATGTCCAATTTTTTTAAAATTAGTTTTTCGTGTCATTCGTTACATGGATTAAAAGGTGGCAGTTCCAAGATCACGAATATATAATTTTTAAGTCGCTGGGGCAAGTAGTTTAGCCGCAAATCGAATTTTAAGGGACAGATAAAATGTAAAGTTTGATGGGTCTAGGACGCATAGTTTAGCCGGAAAACGCGTTTAAAGATAAAAATGTCCAATTTTTTTAAAATTAGTTTTTCGTGTCATTCGTTACATGGATTAAAAGGTGGCAGTTCCATGATCACGAATATATAATTTTTAAGTCGCTGGGGCAGGTAGTTTAGCCGCAAATCGAATTTTAAGGGACAGATAAAATGTAAAGTTTGATGGGTCTAGGACGCATAGTTTAGCCGGAAAACGCGTTTAAACATAAAAATGTCCAATTTTTTTAAAATTAGTTTTTCGTGTCATTCGTTACATGGATTAAAAGGTGGCAGTTCCAAGATCACGAATATATAATTTTTAAGTCGCTGGGGCAAGTAGTTTAGCCGCAAATCGAATTTTAAGGGACAGAAAAAGTGTAAAGTTTGATGGGTCTAGGACGCATAGTTTAGCCGGAAAACGCGTTTAAAGATAAAAATGTCCAATTTTTTTAAAATTAGTTTTTCGTGTCATTCGTTACATGGATTAAAAGGTGGCAGTTCCAAGATCACGAATATATAATTTTTAAGTCGCTGGGGCAAGTAGTTTAGCCGCAAATCGAATTTATAGGGACAGAAAAAGTGTAAAGTTTGATGGGTCTAGGACGCATAGTTTAGCCGGAAAACGCGTTTAAAGATAAAAATGTCCAATTTTTTTAAAATTAGTTTTTCGTGTCATTCGTTACATGGATTAAAAGGTGGCAGTTCCAAGATCACGAATATATAATTTTTAAGTCGCTGGGGCAAGTAGTTTAGCCGCAAATCGAATTTTAAGGGACAGAAAAAGTGTAAAGTTTGATGGGTCTAGGACGCATAGTTTAGCCGGAAAACGCGTTTAAAGATAAAAATGTCCAATTTTTTTAAAATTAGTTTTTCGTGTCATTCGTTACATGGATTAAAAGGTGGCAGTTCCAAGATCACGAATATATAATTTTTAAGTCGCTGGGGCAAGTAGTTTAGCCGCAAATCGAATTTTTAGGGACAGAAAAAGTGTAAAGTTTGATGGGTCTAGGACGCATAGTTTAGCCGGAAAACGCGTTTAAAGATAAAAATGTCCAATTTTTTTAAAATTAGTTTTTCGTGTCATTCGTTACATGGATTAAAAGGTGGCAGTTCCAAGATCACGAATATATAATTTTTAAGTCGCTGGGGCAAGTAGTTTAGCCGCAAATCGAATTTTTAGGGACAGAAAAAGTGTAAAGTTTGATGGGTCTAGGACGCATAGTTTAGCCGGAAAACGCGTTTAAAGATAAAAATGTCCAATTTTTTTAAAATTAGTTTTTCGTGTCATTCGTTACATGGATTAAAAGGTGGCAATTCCAAGATCACGAATATATAATTTTTAAGTCGCTGGGGCAAGTAGTTTAGCCGCAAATCGAATTTTTAGGGACAGAAAAAGTGTAAAGTTTGATGGGTCTAGGACGCATAGTTTAGCCGGAAAACGCGTTTAAAGATAAAAATGTCCAATTTTTTTAAAATTAGTTTTTCGTGTCATTCGTTACATGGATTAAAAGGTGGCAGTTCCAAGATCACGAATATATAATTTTTAAGTCGCTGGGGCAAGTAGTTTAGCCGCAAATCGAATTTTTAGGGACATTAAATGTAAAGTTTGATGGGTCTAGGACGCATAGTTTAGCCGGAAAACGCGTTTAAAGATAAAAATGTCCAATTTTTTTAAAATTAGTTTTTCGTGTCATTCGTTACATGGATTAAAAGGTGGCAGTTCCAAGATCACGAATATAAAATTTTTAAGTCGCTGGGGCAAGTAGTTTAGCCGCAAATCGAATTTTAAGGGACAGAAAAAGTGTAAAGTTTGATGGGTCTAGGACGCATAGTTTAGCCGGAAAACGCGTTTAAAGATAAAAATGTCCAATTTTTTTAAAATTAGTTTTTCGTGTCATTCGTTACATGGATTAAAAGGTGGCAGTTCCAAGATCACGAATATATAATTTTTAAGTCGCTGGGACAAGTAGTTTAGCCGCAAATCGAATTTTAAGGGACAGAGAAAGTGTAAAGTTTGATGGGTCTAGGACGCATAGTTTAGCCGGAAAACGCGTTTAAAGATAAAAATGTCCAATTTTTTTAAAATTAGTTTTTCGTGTCATTCGTTACATGGATTAAAAGGTGGCAGTTCCAAGATCACGAATATATAATTCTTAAGTCGCTGGGGCAAGTAGTTTAGCCGCAAATCGAATTTTAAGGGACAGAAAAAGTGTAAAGTTTGATGGGTCTAGGACGCATAGTTTAGCCGGAAAACGCGTTTAAAGATAAAAATGTCCAATTTTTTTAAAATTAGTTTTTCGTGTCATTCGTTACATGGATTAAAAGGTGGCAGTTCCAAGATCACGAATATATAATTTTTAAGTCGCTGGGGCAAGTAGTTTAGCCGCAAATCGAATTTTAAGGGACAGAAAAAGTGTAAAGTTTGATGGGTCTAGGACGCATAGTTTAGCCGGAAAACGCGTTTAAAGATAAAAATGTCCAATTTTTTTAAAATTAGTTTTTCGTGTCATTCGTTACATGGATTAAAAGGTGGCAGTTCCAAGATCACGAATATATAATTTTTAAGTCGCTGGGGCAAGTAGTTTAGCCGCAAATCGAATTTTAAAGGACAGAAAAAGTGTAAAGTTTGATGGGTCTAGGACGCATAGTTTAGCCGGAAAACGCGTTTAAAGATAAAAATGTCCAATTTTTTTAAAATTAGTTTTTCGTGTCATTCGTTACATGGATTAAAAGGTGGCAGTTCCAAGATCACGAATATATAATTTTTAAGTCGCTGGGGCAAGTAGTTTAGCCGCAAATCGAATTTTAAGGGACAGAAAAAGTGTAAAGTTTGATGGATCTAGGACGCATAGTTTAGCCGGAAAACGCGTTTAAAGATAAAAACGTCCAATTTTTTTAAAATTAGTTTTTCGTGTCATTCGTTACATGGATTAAAAGGTGGCAGTTCCAAGATCACGAATATATAATTTTTAAGTCGCTGGGGCAAGTAGTTTAGCCGCAAATCGAATTTTAAGGGACAGAAAAAGTGTAAAGTTTGATGGGTCTAGGACGCATAGTTTAGCCGGAAAACGCGTTTAAAGATAAAAATGTCCAATTTTTTTAAAATTAGTTTTTCGTGTCATTCGTTACATGGATTAAAAGGTGGCAGTTCCAAGATCACGAATATATAATTTTTAAGTCGCTGGGGCAAGTAGTTTAGCCGCAAATCGAATTTTAAGGGACAGAAAAAGTGTAAAGTTTGATGGGTCTAGGACGCATAGTTTAGCCGGAAAACGCGTTTAAAGATAAAAATGTCCAATTTTTTTAAAATTAGTTTTTCGTGTCATTCGTTAAATGGATTAAAAGGTGGCAGTTCCAAGATCACGAATATATAATTTTTAAGTCGCTGGGGCAAGTAGTTTAGCCGCAAATCGAATTTTAAGGGACAGAAAAAGTGTAAAGTTTGATGGGTCTAGGACGCATAGTTTAGCCGGAAAACGCGTTTAAAGATAAAAATGTCCAATTTTTTTAAAATTAGTTTTTCGTGTCATTCGTTACATGGATTAAAAGGTGGCAGTTCCAAGATCACGAATATATAATTTTTAAGTCGCTGGGGCAAGTAGTTTAGCCGCAAATCGAATTTTAAGGGACAGAAAAAGTGTAAAGTTTGATGGGTCTAGGACGCATAGTTTAGCCGGAAAACGCGTTTAAAGATAAAAATGTCCAATTTTTTTAAAATTAGTTTTTCGTGTCATTCGTTACATGGATTAAAAGGTGGCAGTTCCAAGATCACGAATTTATAATTTTTAAGTCGCTGGGGCAAGTAGTTTAGCCGCAAATCGAATTTTAAGGGACAGAAAAAGTGTAAAGTTTGATGGGTCTAGGACGCATAGTTTAGCCGGAAAACGCGTTTAAAGATAAAAATGTCCAATTTTTTTAAAATTAGTTTTTCGTGTCATTCGTTACATGGATTAAAAGGTGGCAGTTCCAAGATCACGAATATATAATTTTTAAGTCGCTGGGGCAAGTAGTTTAGCCGCAAATCGAATTTTAAGGGACAGAAAAAGTGTAAAGTTTGATGGGTCTAGGACGCATAGTTTAGCCGGAAAACGCGTTTAAAGATAAAAATGTCCAATTTTTTTAAAATTAGTTTTTCGTGTCATTCGTTACATGGATTAAAAGGTGGCAGTTCCAAGATCACGAATATATAATTTTTAAGTCGCTGGGGCAAGTAGTTTAGCCGCAAATCGAATTTTAAGGGACAGAAAAAGTGTAAAGTTTGATGGATCTAGGACGCATAGTTTAGCCGGAAAACGCGTTTAAAGATAAAAACGTCCAATTTTTTTAAAAATAGTTTTTCGTGTCATTCGTTACATGGATTAAAAGGTGGCAGTTCCAAGATCACGAATATATAATTTTTAAGTCGCTGGGGCAAGTAGTTTAGCCGCAAATCGAATTTTAAGGGACAGAAAAAGTGTAAAGTTTGATGGGTCTAGGACGCATAGTTTAGCCGGAAAACGCGTTTAAAGATAAAAATGTCCAATTTTTTTAAAATTAGTTTTTCGTGTCATTCGTTACATGGATTAAAAGGTGGCAGTTCCAAGATCACGAATATATAATTTTTAAGTCGCTGGGGCAAGTAGTTTAGCCGCAAATCGAATTTTAAGGGACAGAAAAAGTGTAAAGTTTGATGGGTCTAGGACGCATAGTTTAGCCGGAAAACGCGTTTAAAGATAAAAATGTCCAATTTTTTTAAAATTAGTTTTTCGTGTCATTCGTTACATGGATTAAAAGGTGGCAGTTCCAAGATCACGAATATATAATTTTTAAGTCGCTGGGGCAAGTAGTTTAGCCGCAAATCGAATTTTAAGGGACAGAAAAAGTGTAAAGTTTGATGGGTCTAGGACGCATAGTTTAGCCGGAAAACGCGTTTAAAGATAAAAATGTCCAATTTTTTTAAAATTAGTTTTTCGTGTCATTCGTTACATGGATTAAAAGGTGGCAGTTCCAAGATCACGAATATATAATTTTTAAGTCGCTGGGGCAAGTAGTTTAGCCGCAAATCGAATTTTAAGGGACAGAAAAAGTGTAAAGTTTGATGGGTCTAGGACGCATAGTTTAGCCGGAAAACGCGTTTAAAGATAAAAATGTCCAATTTTTTTAAAATTAGTTTTTCGTGTCATTCGTTACATGGATTAAAAGGTGGCAGTTCCAAGATCACGAATATATAATTTTTAAGTCGCTGGGGCAAGTAGTTTAGCCGCAAATCGAATTTTAAGGGACAGAAAAAGTGTAAAGTTTGATGGGTCTAGGACGCATAGTTTAGCCGGAAAACGCGTTTAAAGATAAAAATGTCCAATTTTTTTAAAATTAGTTTTTCGTGTCATTCGTTACATGGATTAAAAGGTGGCAGTTCCAAGATCACGAATATATAATTTTTAAGTCGCTGGGGCAAGTAGTTTAGCCGCAAATCGAATTTTAAGGGACAGAAAAAGTGTAAAGTTTGATGGGTCTAGGACGCATAGTTTAGCCGGAAAACGCGTTTAAAGATAAAAATGTCCAATTTTTTTAAAATTAGTTTTTCGTGTCATTCGTTACATGGATTAAAAGGTGGCAGTTCCAAGATCACGAATATATAATTTTTAAGTCGCTGGGGCAAGTAGTTTAGCCGCAAATCGAATTTTAAGGGACAGAAAAAGTGTAAAGTTTGATGGATCTAGGACGCATAGTTTAGCCGGAAAACGCGTTTAAAGATAAAAACGTCCAATTTTTTTAAAATTAGTTTTTCGTGTCATTCGTTACATGGATTAAAAGGTGGCAGTTCCAAGATCACGAATATATAATTTTTAAGTCGCTGGGGCAAGTAGTTTAGCCGCAAATCGAATTTTAAGGGACAGATAAAATGTAAAGTTTGATGGGTCTAGGACGCATAGTTTAGCCGGAAAACGCGTTTAAAGATAAAAATGTCCAATTTTTTTAAAATTAGTTTTTCGTGTCATTCGTTACATGGATTAAAAGGTGGCAGTTCCAAGATCACGAATATAAAATTTTTAAGTCGCTGGGGCAAGTAGTTTAGCCGCAAATCGAATTTTAAGGGACAGAAAAAGTGTAAAGTTTGATGGGTCTAGGACGCATAGTTTAGCCGGAAAACGCGTTTAAAGATAAAAATGTCCAATTTTTTTTAAATTAGTTTTTCGTGTCATTCGTTACATGGATTAAAAGGTGGCAGTTCCAAGATCACGAATATATAATTTTTAAGTCGCTGGGGCAAGTAGTTTAGCCGCAAATCGAATTTTAAGGGACAGAAAAAGTGTAAAGTTTGATGGGTCTAGGACGCATAGTTTAGCCGGAAAACGCGTTTAAAGATAAAAATGTCCATTTTTTTAAAAATTAGTTTTTCGTGTCATTCGTTACATGGATTAAAAGGTGGCAGTTCCAAGATCACGAATATATAATTTTTAAGTCGCTGGGGCAAGTAGTTTAGCCGCAAATCGAATTTTAAGGGACAGAAAAAGTGTAAAGTTTGATGGGTCTAGGACGCATAGTTTAGCCGGAAAACGCGTTTAAAGATAAAAATGTCCAATTTTTTTAAAATTAGTTTTTCGTGTCATTCGTTACATGGATTAAAAGGTGGCAGTTCCAAGATCACGAATATATAATTTTTAAGTCGCTGGGGCAAGTAGTTTAGCCGCAAATCGAATTTTAAGGGACAGAAAAAGTGTAAAGTTTGATGGGTCTAGGACGCATAGTTTAGCCGGAAAACGCGTTTAAAGATAAAAATGTCCAATTTTTTTAAAATTAGTTTTTCGTGTCATTCGTTACATGGATTAAAAGGTGGCAGTTCCAAGATCACGAATATATAATTTTTAAGTCGCTGGGGCAAGTAGTTTAGCCGCAAATCGAATTTTAAGGGACAGAAAAAGTGTAAAGTTTGATGGGTCTAGGACGCATAGTTTAGCCGGAAAACGCGTTTAAAGATAAAAATGTCCAATTTTTTTAAAATTAGTTTTTCGTGTCATTCGTTACATGGATTAAAAGGTGGCAGTTCCAAGATCACGAATATATAATTTTTAAGTCGCTGGGGCAAGTAGTTTAGCCGCAAATCGAATTTTAAGGGACAGAAAAAGTGTAAAGTTTGATGGGTCTAGGACGCATAGTTTAGCCGGAAAACGCGTTTAAAGATAAAAATGTCCAATTTTTTTAAAATTAGTTTTTCGTGTCATTCGTTACATGGATTAAAAGGTGGCAGTTCCAAGATCACGAATATATAATTTTTAAGTCGCTGGGGCAAGTAGTTTAGCCGCAAATCGAATTTTAAGGGACAGAAAAAGTGTAAAGTTTGATGGGTCTAGGACGCATAGTTTAGCCGGAAAACGCGTTTAAAGATAAAAATGTCCAATTTTTTTAAAATTAGTTTTTCGTGTCATTCGTTACATGGATTAAAAGGTAGCAGTTCCAAGATCACGAATATATAATTTTTAAGTCGCTGGGGCAAGTAGTTTAGCCGCAAATCGAATTTTAAGGGACAGAAAAAGTGTAAAGTTTGATGGGTCTAGGACGCATAGTTTAGCCGGAAAACGCGTTTAAAGATAAAAATGTCCAATTTTTTTAAAATTAGTTTTTCGTGTCATTCGTTACATGGATTAAAAGGTGGCAGTTCCAAGATCACGAATATATAATTTTCAAGTCGCTGGGGCAAGTAGTTTAGCCGCAAATCGAATTTTAAGGGACAGAAAAAGTGTAAAGTTCGATGGGTCTAGGACGCATAGTTTAGCCGGAAAACGCGTTTAAAGATAAAAATGTCCAATTTTTTTAAAATTAGTTTTTCGTGTCATTCGTTACATGGATTAAAAGGTGGCAGTTCCAAGATCACGAATATATAATTTTTAAGTCGCTGGGGCAAGTAGTTTAGCCGCAAATCGAATTTTAAGGGACAGAAAAAGTGTAAAGTTTGATGGGTCTAGGACGGATAGTTTAGCCGGAAAACGCGTTTAAAGATAAAAATGTCCAATTTTTTTAAAATTAGTTTTTCGTGTCATTCGTTACATGGATTAAAAGGTGGCAGTTCCAAGATCACGAATATATAATTTTTAAGTCGCTGGGGCAAGTAGTTTAGCCGCAAATCGAATTTTAAGGGACAGAAAAAGTGTAAAGTTTGATGGGTCTAGGACGCATAGTTTAGCCGGAAAACGCGTTTAAAGATAAAAATGTCCAATTTTTTTAAAATTAGTTTTTCGTGTCATTCGTTACATGGATTAAAAGGTGGCAGTTCCAAGATCACGAATATATAATTTTTAAGTCGCTGGGGCAAGTAGTTTAGCCGCAAATCGAATTTTAAGGGACAGAAAAAGTGTAAAGTTTGATGGGTCTAGGACGCATAGTTTAGCCGGAAAACGCGTTTAAAGATAAAAATGTCCAATTTTTTTAAAATTAGTTTTTCGTGTCATTCGTTACATGGATTAAAAGGTGGCAGTTCCAAGATCACGAATATATAATTTTTAAGTCGCTGGGGCAAGTAGTTTAGCCGCAAATCGAATTTTAAGGGACAGAAAAAGTGTAAAGTTTGATGGGTCTAGGACGCATAGTTTAGCCGGAAAACGCGTTTAAAGATAAAAATGTCCAATTTTTTTAAAATTAGTTTTTCGTGTCATTCGTTACATGGATTAAAAGGTGGCAGTTCCAAGATCACGAATATATAATTTTTAAGTCGCTGGGGCAAGTAGTTTAGCCGCAAATCGAATTTTAAGGGACAGAAAAAGTGTAAAGTTTGATGGGTCTAGGACGCATAGTTTAGCCGGAAAACGCGTTTAAAGATAAAAATGTCCAATTTTTTTTAAAATTAGTTTTTCGTGTCATTCGTTACATGGATTAAAAGGTGGCAGTTCCAAGATCACGAATATATAATTTTTAAGTCGCTGGGGCAAGTAGTTTAGCCGCAAATCGAATTTTAAGGGACAGAAAAAGTGTAAAGTTTGATGGGTCTAGGACGCATAGTTTAGCCGGAAAACGCGTTTAAAGATAAAAATGTCCAATTTTTTTAAAATTAGTTTTTCGTGTCATTCGTTACATGGATTAAAAGGTGGCAGTTCCAAGATCACGAATATATAATTTTTAAGTCGCTGGGGCAAGTAGTTTAGCCGCAAATCGAATTTTAAGGGACAGAAAAAGTGTAAAGTTTGATGGGTCTAGGACGCATAGTTTAGCCGGAAAACGCGTTTAAAGATAAAAATGTCCAATTTTTTTAAAATTAGTTTTTCGTGTCATTCGTTACATGGATTAAAAGGTGGCAGTTCCAAGATCACGAATATATAATTTTTAAGTCGCTGGGGCAAGTAGTTTAGCCGCAAATCGAATTTTAAGGGACAGAAAAAGTGTAAAGTTTGATGGGTCTAGGACGCATAGTTTAGCCGGAAAACGCGTTTAAAGATAAAAATGTCCAATTTTTTTAAAATTAGTTTTTCGTGTCATTCGTTACATGGATTAAAAGGTGGCAGTTCCAAGATCACGAATATATAATTTTTAAGTCGCTGGGGCAAGTAGTTTAGCCGCAAATCGAATTTTAAGGGACAGAAAAAGTGTAAAGTTTAATGGGTCTAGGACGCATAGTTTAGCCGGAAAACGCGTTTAAAGATAAAAATGTCCAATTTTTTTAAAATTAGTTTTTCGTGTCATTCGTTACATGGATTAAAAGGTGGCAGTTCCAAGATCACGAATATATAATTTTTAAGTCGCTGCGGCAAGTAGTTTAGCCGCAAATCGAATTTTAAGGGACAGAAAAAGTGTAAAGTTTGATGGGTCTAGGACGCATAGTTTAGCCGGAAAACGCGTTTAAAGATAAAAATGTCCAATTTTTTTAAAATTAGTTTTTCGTGTTATTCGTTACATGGATTAAAAGGTGGCAGTTCCAAGATCACGAATATATAATTTTTTAGTCGCTGGGGCAAGTAGTTTAGCCGCAAATCGAATTTTAAGGGACAGAAAAAGTGTAAAGTTTGATGGGTCTAGGACGCATAGTTTAGCCGGAAAACGCGTTTAAAGATAAAAATGTCCAATTTTTTTAAAATTAGTTTTTCGTGTCATTCGTTACATGGATTAAAAGGTGGCAGTTCCAAGATCACGAATATATAATTTTTAAGTCGCTGGGGCAAGTAGTTTAGCCGCAAATCGAATTTTAAGGGACAGAAAAAGTGTAAAGTTTGATGGGTCTAGGACGCATAGTTTAGCCGGAAAACGCGTTTAAAGATAAAAATGTCCAATTTTTTTAAAATTAGTTTTTCGTGTCATTCGTTACATGGATTAAAAGGTGGCAGTTCCAAGATCACGAATATATAATTTTTAAGTCGCTGGGGCAAGTAGTTTAGCCGCAAATCGAATTTTAAGGGACAGAAAAAGTGTAAAGTTTGATGGGTCTAGGACGCATAGTTTAGCCGGAAAACGCGTTTAAAGATAAAAATGTCCAATTTTTTTAAAATTAGTTTTTCGTGTCATTCGTTACATGGATTAAAAGGTGGCAGTTCCAAGATCACGAATATATAATTTTTAAGTCGCTGGGGCAAGTAGTTTAGCCGCAAATCGAATTTTAAGGGACAGAAAAAGTGTAAAGTTTGATGGGTCTAGGACGCATAGTTTAGCCGGAAAACGCGTTTAAAGATAAAAATGTCCAATTTTTTTAAAATTAGTTTTTCGTGTCATTCGTTACATGGATTAAAAGGTGGCAGTTCCAAGATCACGAATATATAATTTTTAAGTCGCTGGGGCAAGTAGTTTAGCCGCTAATCGAATTTTAAGGGACAGAAAAAGTGTAAAGTTTGATGGGTCTAGGACGCATAGTTTAGCCGGAAAACGCGTTTAAAGATAAAAATGTCCAATTTTTTTAAAATTAGTTTTTCGTGTCATTCGTTACATGGATTAAAAGGTGGCAGTTCCAAGATCACGAATATATAATTTTTAAGTCGCTGGGGCAAGTAGTTTAGCCGCAAATCGAATTTTAAGGGACAGAAAAAGTGTAAAGTTTGATGGGTCTAGGACGCATAGTTTAGCCGGAAAACGCGTTTAAAGATAAAAATGTCCAATTTTTTTAAAATTAGTTTTTCGTGTCATTCGTTACATGGATTAAAAGGTGGCAGTTCCAAGATCACGAATATATAATTTTTAAGTCGCTGGGGCAAGTAGTTTAGCCGCAAATCGAATTTTAAGGGACAGAAAAAGTGTAAAGTTTGATGGGTCTAGGACGCATAGTTTAGCCGGAAAACGCGTTTAAAGATAAAAATGTCCAATTTTTTTAAAATTAGTTTTTCGTCTTATTCGTTACATGAATTAAAAGGTGGCAGTTCCAAGATCACGAATATATAATTTTTAAGTCGCTGGGGCAAGTAGTTTAGCCGCAAATCGAATTTTAAGGGACAGAAAAAGTGTAAAGTTTGATGGGTCTAGGACGCATAGTTTAGCCGGAAAACGCGTTTAAAGATAAAAATGTCCAATTTTTTTAAAATTAGTTTTTCGTGTCATTCGTTACATGGATTAAAAGGTGGCAGTTCCAAGATCACGAATATATAATTTTTAAGTCGCTGGGGCAAGTAGTTTAGCCGCAAATCGAATTTTAAGGGACAGAAAAAGTGTAAAGTTTGATGGGTCTAGGACGCATAGTTTAGCCGGAAAACGCGTTTAAAGATAAAAATGTCCAATTTTTTTAAAATTAGTTTTTCGTCTTATTCGTTACATGGATTAAAAGGTGGCAGTTCCAAGATCACGAATATATAATTTTTAAGTCGCTGGGGCAAGTAGTTTAGCCGCAAATCGAATTTTAAGGGACAGAAAAAGTGTAAAGTTTGATGGGTCTAGGACGCATAGTTTAGCCGGAAAACGCGTTTAAAGATAAAAATGTCCAATTTTTTTAAAATTAGTTTTTCGTGTCATTCGTTACATGGATTAAAAGGTGGCAGTTCCAAGATCACGAATATATAATTTTTAAGTCGCTGGGGCAAGTAGTTTAGCCGCAAATCGAATTTTAAGGGACAGAAAAAGTGTAAAGTTTGATGGGTCTAGGACGCATAGTTTAGCCGGAAAACGCGTTTAAAGATAAAAATGTCCAATTTTTTAAAATTAGTTTTTCGTGTCATTCGTTACATGGATTAAAAGGTGGCAGTTCCAAGATCACGAATATATAATTTTTAAGTCGCTGGGGCAAGTAGTTTAGCCGCAAATCGAATTTTAAGGGACAGAAAAAGTGTAAAGTTTGATGGGTCTAGGACGCATAGTTTAGCCGGAAAACGCGTTTAAAGATAAAAACGTCCAATTTTTTTAAAATTAGTTTTTCGTGTCATTCGTTACATGGATTAAAAGGTGGCAGTTCCAAGATCACGAATATATAATTTTTAAGTCGCTGGGGCAAGTAGTTTAGCCGCAAATCGAATTTTAAGGGACAGAAAAAGTGTAAAGTTTGATGGGTCTAGGACGCATAGTTTAGCCGGAAAACGCGTTTAAAGATAAAAATGTCCAATTTTTTTAAAATTAGTTTTTCGTGTCATTCGTTACATGGATTAAAAGGTGGCAGTTCCAAGATCACGAATATATAATTTTTAAGTCGCTGGGGCAAGTAGTTTAGCCGCAAATCGAATTTTAAGGGACAGAAAAAGTGTAAAGTTTGATGGGTCTAGGACGCATAGCTTAGCCGGAAAACGCGTTTAAAGATAAAAATGTCCAATTTTTTTAAAATTAGTTTTTCGTGTCATTCGTTACATGGATTAAAAGGTGGCAGTTCCAAGATCACGAATATATAATTTTTAAGTCGCTGGGGCAAGTAGTTTAGCCACAAATCGAATTTTAAGGGACATAAAAAGTGTAAAGTTTTATGGGTCTAGGACGCATAGTTTAGCCGGAAAACGCGTTTAAAGATAAAAACGTCCAATTTTTTTAAAATTAGTTTTTCGTGTCATTCGTTACATGGATTAAAAGGTGGCAGTTCCAAGATCACGAATATATAATTTTTAAGTCGCTGGGGCAAGTAGTTTAGCTGCAAATCGAATTTTAAGGGACAGAAAAAGTGTAAAGTTTGATGGGTCTAGGACGCATAGTTTAGCCGGAAAACGCGTTTAAAGATAAAAATGTTCAATTTTTTTAAAATTAGTTTTTCGTGTCATTCGTTACATGGATTAAAAGGTGGCAGTTCCAAGATCACGAATATATAATTTTTAAGTCGCTGGGGCAAGTAGTTTAGCCGCAAATCGAATTTTAAGGGACAGAAAAAGTGTAAAGTTTGATGGGTCTAGGACGCATAGTTTAGCCGGAAAACGCGTTTAAAGATAAAAATGTCCAATTTTTTTAAAATTAGTTTTTCGTGTCATTCGTTACATGGATTAAAAGATGGCAGTTCCAAGATCACGAATATATAATTTTTAAGTCGCTGGGGCAAGTAGTTTAGCCGCAAATCGAATTTTAAGGGACAGAAAAAGTGTAAAGTTTGATGGGTCTAGGACGCATAGTTTAGCCGGAAAACGCGTTTAAAGATAAAAATGTCCAATTTTTTTAAAATTAGTTTTTCGTGTCATTCGTTACATGGATTAAAAGGTGGCAGTTCCAAGATCACGAATATATAATTTTTAAGTCGCTGGGGCAAGTAGTTTAGCCGCAAATCGAATTTTAAGGGACAGAAAAAGTGTAAAGTTTGATGGGTCTAGGATGCATAGTTTAGCCGGAAAACGCGTTTAAAGATAAAAATGTCCAATTTTTTTAAAATTAGTTTTTCGTGTCATTCGTTACATGGATTAAAAGGTGGCAGTTCCAAGATCACGAATATATAATTTTTAAGTCGCTGGGGCAAGTAGTTTAGCCGCAAATCGAATTTTAAGGGACAGAAAAAGTGTAAAGTTTGATGGGTCTAGGACGCATAGTTTAGCCGGAAAACGCGTTTAAAGATAAAAACGTCCAATTTTTTTAAAATTAGTTTTTCGTGTCATTCGTTACATGGATTAAAAGGTGGCAGTTCCAAGATCACGAATATATAATTTTTAAGTCGCTGGGGCAAGTAGTTTAGCCGCAAATCGAATTTTAAGGGACAGAAAAAGTGTAAAGTTTGATGGGTCTAGGACGCATAGTTTAGCCGGAAAACGCTGGGGCAAGTAGTTTAGCCGCAAATCGAATTTTAAGGGACAGATAAAATGTAAAGTTTGATAGGTCTAGGACGCATAGTTTAGCCGGAAAACGCGTTTAAAGATAAAAATGTCCAATTTTTTTAAAATTAGTTTTTCGTGTCATTCGTTACATGGATTAAAAGGTGGCAGTTCCAAGATCACGAATATATAATTTTTAAGTCGCTGGGGCAAGTAGTTTAGCCGCAAATCGAATTTAAAGGACAGAAAAAGTGTAAAGTTTGATGGGTCTAGGACGCATAGTTTAGCCGGAAAACGCGCTTAAAGATAAGAATGTCCAATTTTTTTAAAATTCGTTTTTCGTGTCATTCGTTACATGGATTAAAAGGTGGCAGTTCCAAGATCACGAATATATAATTTTTAAGTCGCTGGGGCAAGTAGTTTAGCCGCAAATCGAATTTTAAGGGACAAAAAAAGTGTAAAGTTTGTTGGGTCTAGGACGCATAGTTTAGCCGGAAAACGCGTTTAAAGATAAAAATGTCCAATTTTTTTAAAATTAGTTTTTCGTGTCATTCGTTACATGGATTAAAAGGTGGCAGTTCCAAGATCACGAATATATAATTTTTAAGTCGCTGGGGCAAGTAGTTTAGCCGCAAATCGAATTTTAAGGGACAGAAAAAGTGTAAAGTTTGATGGGTCTAGGACGCATAGTTTAGCCGGAAAACGCGTTTAAAGATAAAAATGTCCAATTTTTTTAAAATTAGTTTTTCGTGTCATTCGTTACATGGATTAAAAGGTGGCAGTTCCAAGATCACGAATATATAATTTTTAAGTCGCTGGGGCAAGTAGTTTAGCCGCAAATCGAATTTTAAGGGACAGCAAAAGTGTAAAGTTTGATGGACGCATAGTTTAGCCGGAAAACGCGTTTAAAGATAAAAATGTCCAATTTTTTTAAAATTAGTTTTTCGTGTCATTCGTTACATGGATTAAAAGGTGGCAGTTCCAAGATCACGAATATATAATTTTTAAGTCGCTGGGGCAAGTAGTTTAGCCGCAAATCGAATTTTAAGGGACAGAAAAAGTGTAAAGTTTGATGGGTCTAGGACGCATAGTTTAGCCGGAAAACGCGTTTAAAGATAAAAATGTCCAATTTTTTTAAAATTAGTTTTTCGTGTCATTCGTTACATGGATTAAAAGGTGGCAGTTCCAAGATCACGAATATATAATTTTTAAGTCGCTGGGGCAAGTAGTTTAGCCGCAAATCGAATTTTAAGGGACAGAAAAAGTGTAAAGTTTGATGGGTCTAGGACGCATAGTTTAGCCGGAAAACGCGTTTAAAGATAAAAATGTCCAATTTTTTTAAAATTAGTTTTTCGTGTCATTCGTTACATGGATTAAAAGATGGCAGTTCCAAGATCACGAATATATAATTTTTAAGTCGCTGGGGCAAGTAGTTTAGCCGCAAATCGAATTTTAAGGGACAGAAAAAGTGTAAAGTTTGATGGGTCTAGGACGCATAGTTTAGCCGGAAAACGCGTTTAAAGATAAAAATGTCCAATTTTTTTAAAATTAGTTTTTCGTGTCATTCGTTACATGGATTAAAAGGTGGCAGTTCCAAGATCACGAATATATAATTTTTAAGTCGCTGGGGCAAGTAGTTTAGCCGCAAATCGAATTTTAAGGGACAGAAAAAGTGTAAAGTTTGATGGGTCTAGGACGCATAGTTTAGCCGGAAAACGCGTTTAAGGATAAAAATGTCCAATTTTTTTAAAATTAGTTTTTCGTGTCATTCGTTACATGGATTAAAAGGTGGCAGTTCCAAGATCACGAATATATAATTTTTAAGTCGCTGGGGCAAGTAGTTTAGCCGCAAATCGAATTTTAAGGGACAGAAAAAGTGTAAAGTTTGATGGGTCTAGGACGCATAGCTTAGCCGGAAAACGCGTTTAAAGATAAAAATGTCCAATTTTTTTAAAATTAGTTTTTCGTGTCATTCGTTACATGGATTAAAAGGTGGCAGTTCCAAGATCACGAATATATAATTTTTAAGTCGCTGGGGCAAGTAGTTTAGCCGCAAATCGAATTTTAAGGGACAGAAAAAGTGTAAAGTTTGATGGGTCTAGGACGCATAGTTTAGCCGGAAAACGCGTTTAAAGATAAAAATGTCCAATTTTTTTAAAATTAGTTTTTCGTGTCATTCGTTACATGGATTAAAAGGTGGCAGTTCCAAGATCACGAATATATAATTTTTAAGTCGCTGGGGCAAGTAGTTTAGCCGCAAATCGAATTTTAAGGGACAGAAAAAGTGTAAAGTTTGATGGGTCTAGGACGCATAGTTTAGCCGGAAAACGCGTTTAAAGATAAAAATGTCCAATTTTTTTAAAATTAGTTTTTCGTGTCATTCGTTACATGGATTAAAAGGTGGCAGTTCCAAGATCACGAATATATAATTTTTAAGTCGCTGGGGCAAGTAGTTTAGCCGCAAATCGAATTTTAAGGGACAGAAAAAGTGTAAAGTTTGATGGGTCTAGGACGCATAGTTTAGCCGGAAAACGCGTTTAAAGATAAAAATGTCCAATTTTTTTAAAATTAGTTTTTCGTGTCATTCGTTACATGGATTAAAAGATGGCAGTTCCAAGATCACGAATATATAATTTTTAAGTCGCTGGGGCAAGTAGTTTAGCCGCAAATCGAATTTTAAGGGACAGAAAAAGTGTAAAGTTTGATGGGTCTAGGACGCATAGTTTAGCCGGAAAACGCGTTTAAAGATAAAAATGTCCAATTTTTTTAAAATTAGTTTTTCGTGTCATTCGTTACATGGATTAAAAGGTGGCAGTTCCAAGATCACGAATATATAATTTTTAAGTCGCTGGGGCAAGTAGTTTAGCCGCAAATCGAATTTTAAGGGACAGAAAAAGTGTAAAGTTTGATGGGTCTAGGACGCATAGTTTAGCCGGAAAACGCGTTTAAGGATAAAAATGTCCAATTTTTTTAAAATTAGTTTTTCGTGTCATTCGTTACATGGATTAAAAGGTGGCAGTTCCAAGATCACGAATATATAATTTTTAAGTCGCTGGGGCAAGTAGTTTAGCCGCAAATCGAATTTTAAGGGACAGAAAAAGTGTAAAGTTTGATGGGTCTAGGACGCATAGCTTAGCCGGAAAACGCGTTTAAAGATAAAAACGTCCAATTTTTTTAAAATTAGTTTTTCGTGTCATTCGTTACATGGATTAAAAGGTGGCAGTTCCAAGATCACGAATATATAATTTTTAAGTCGCTGGGGCAAGTAGTTTAGCCGCAAATCGAATTTTAAGGGACAGAAAAAGTGTAAAGTTTGATGGGTCTAGGACGCATAGTTTAGCCGGAAAACGCGTTTAAAGATAAAAATGTCCAATTTTTTTAAAATTAGTTTTTCGTGTCATTCGTTACATGGATTAAAAGGTGGCAGTTCCAAGATCACGAATATATAATTTTTAAGTCGCTGGGGCAAGTAGTTTAGCCGCAAATCGAATTTTAAGGGACAGAAAAAGTGTAAAGTTTGATGGGTCTAGGACGCATAGTTTAGCCGGAAAACGCGTTTAAAGATAAAAATGTCCAATTTTTTTAAAATTAGTTTTTCGTGTCATTCGTTACATGGATTAAAAGATGGCAGTTCCAAGATCACGAATATATAATTTTTAAGTCGCTGGGGCAAGTAGTTTAGCCGCAAATCGAATTTTAAGGGACAGAAAAAGTGTAAAGTTTGATGGGTCTAGGACGCATAGTTTAGCCGGAAAACGCGTTTAAAGATAAAAATGTCCAATTTTTTTAAAATTAGTTTTTCGTGTCATTCGTTACATGGATTAAAAGGTGGCAGTTCCAAGATCACGAATATATAATTTTTAAGTCGCTGGGGCAAGTAGTTTAGCCGCAAATCGAATTTTAAGGGACAGAAAAAGTGTAAAGTTTGATGGGTCTAGGACGCATAGTTTAGCCGGAAAACGCGTTTAAGGATAAAAATGTCCAATTTTTTTAAAATTAGTTTTTCGTGTCATTCGTTACATGGATTAAAAGGTGGCAGTTCCAAGATCACGAATATATAATTTTTAAGTCGCTGGGGCAAGTAGTTTAGCCGCAAATCGAATTTTAAGGGACAGAAAAAGTGTAAAGTTTGATGGGTCTAGGACGCATAGCTTAGCCGGAAAACGCGTTTAAAGATAAAAACGTCCAATTTTTTTAAAATTAGTTTTTCGTGTCATTCGTTACATGGATTAAAAGGTGGCAGTTCCAAGATCACGAATATATAATTTTTAAGTCGCTGGGGCAAGTAGTTTAGCCGCAAATCGAATTTTAAGGGACAGAAAAAGTGTAAAGTTTGATGGGTCTAGGACGCATAGTTTAGCCGGAAAACGCTGGGGCAAGTAGTTTAGCCGCAAATCGAATTTTAAGGGACAGATAAAATGTAAAGTTTGATGGGTCTAGGACACATAGTTTAGCCGGAAAACGCGTTTAAAGATAAAAATGTCCAATTTTTTTAAAATTAGTTTTTCGTGTCATTCGTTACATGGATTAAAAGGTGGCAGTTCCAAGATCACGAATATATAATTTTTAAGTCGCTGGGGCAAGTAGTTTAGCCGCAAATCGAATTTTAAGGGACAGAAAAAGTGTAAAGTTTGATGGGTCTAGGACGCATAGTTTAGCCGGAAAACGCGTTTAAGGATAAAAATGTCCAATTTTTTTAAAATTAGTTTTTCGTGTCATTCGTTACATGGATTAAAAGGTGGCAGTTCCAAGATCACGAATATATAATTTTTAAGTCGCTGGGGCAAGTAGTTTAGCCGCAAATCGAATTTTAAGGGACAGAAAAAGTGTAAAGTTCGATGGGTCTAGGACGCATAGTTTAGCCGGAAAACGCGTTTAAAGATAAAAACGTCCAATTTTTTTAAAATTAGTTTTTCGTGTCATTCGTTACATGGATTAAAAGGTGGCAGTTCCAAGATCACGAATATATAATTTTTAAGTCGCTGGGGCAAGTAGTTTAGCCGCAAATCGAATTTTAAGGGACAGAAAAAGTGTAAAGTTTGATGGGTCTAGGACGCATAGTTTAGCCGGAAAACGCGCTTAAAGATAAGAATGTCCAATTTTTTTAAAATTCGTTTTTCGTGTCATTCGTTACATGGATTAAAAGGTGGCAGTTCCAAGATCACGAATATATAATTTTTAAGTCGCTGGGGCAAGTAGTTTAGCCGCAAATCGAATTTTAAGGGACAAAAAAAGTGTAAAGTTTGTTGGGTCTAGGACGCATAGTTTAGCCGGAAAACGCGTTTAAAGATAAAAATGTCCAATTTTTTTAAAATTAGTTTTTCGTGTCATTCGTTACATGGATTAAAAGGTGGCAGTTCCAAGATCACGAATATATAATTTTTAAGTCGCTGGGGCAAGTAGTTTAGCCGCAAATCGAATTTTAAGGGACAGAAAAAGTGTAAAGTTTGATGGGTCTAGGACGCATAGTTTAGCCGGAAAACGCGTTTAAAGATAAAAATGTCCAATTTTTTTAAAATTAGTTTTTCGTGTCATTCGTTACATGGATTAAAAGGTGGCAGTTCCAAGATCACGAATATATAATTTTTAAGTCGCTGGGGCAAGTAGTTTAGCCGCAAATCGAATTTTAAGGGACAGCAAAAGTGTAAAGTTTGATGGACGCATAGTTTAGCCGGAAAACGCGTTTAAAGATAAAAATGTCCAATTTTTTTAAAATTAGTTTTTCGTGTCATTCGTTACATGGATTAAAAGGTGGCAGTTCCAAGATCACGAATATATAATTTTTAAGTCGCTGGGGCAAGTAGTTTAGCCGCAAATCGAATTTTAAGGGACAGAAAAAGTGTAAAGTTTGATGGGTCTAGGACGCATAGTTTAGCCGGAAAACGCGTTTAAAGATAAAAATGTCCAATTTTTTTAAAATTAGTTTTTCGTGTCATTCGTTACATGGATTAAAAGGTGGCAGTTCCAAGATCACGAATATATAATTTTTAAGTCGCTGGGGCAAGTAGTTTAGCCGCAAATCGAATTTTAAGGGACAGAAAAAGTGTAAAGTTTGATGGGTCTAGGACGCATAGTTTAGCCGGAAAACGCGTTTAAAGATAAAAATGTCCAATTTTTTTAAAATTAGTTTTTCGTGTCATTCGTTACATGGATTAAAAGATGGCAGTTCCAAGATCACGAATATATAATTTTTAAGTCGCTGGGGCAAGTAGTTTAGCCGCAAATCGAATTTTAAGGGACAGAAAAAGTGTAAAGTTTGATGGGTCTAGGACGCATAGTTTAGCCGGAAAACGCGTTTAAAGATAAAAATGTCCAATTTTTTTAAAATTAGTTTTTCGTGTCATTCGTTACATGGATTAAAAGGTGGCAGTTCCAAGATCACGAATATATAATTTTTAAGTCGCTGGGGCAAGTAGTTTAGCCGCAAATCGAATTTTAAGGGACAGAAAAAGTGTAAAGTTTGATGGGTCTAGGACGCATAGTTTAGCCGGAAAACGCGTTTAAGGATAAAAATGTCCAATTTTTTTAAAATTAGTTTTTCGTGTCATTCGTTACATGGATTAAAAGGTGGCAGTTCCAAGATCACGAATATATAATTTTTAAGTCGCTGGGGCAAGTAGTTTAGCCGCAAATCGAATTTTAAGGGACAGAAAAAGTGTAAAGTTTGATGGGTCTAGGACGCATAGTTTAGCCGGAAAACGCGTTTAAAGATAAAAACGTCCAATTTTTTTAAAATTAGTTTTTCGTGTCATTCGTTACATGGATTAAAAGGTGGCAGTTCCAAGATCACGAATATATAATTTTTAAGTCGCTGGGGCAAGTAGTTTAGCCGCAAATCGAATTTTAAGGGACAGAAAAAGTGTAAAGTTTGATGGGTCTAGGACGCATAGTTTAGCCGGAAAACGCTGGGGCAAGTAGTTTAGCCGCAAATCGAATTTTAAGGGACAGATAAAATGTAAAGTTTGATGGGTCTAGGACGCATAGTTTAGCCGGAAAACGCGTTTAAAGATAAAAATGTCCAATTTTTTTAAAATTAGTTTTTCGTGTCATTCGTTACATGGATTAAAAGGTGGCAGTTCCAAGATCACGAATATATAATTTTTAAGTCGCTGGGGCAAGTAGTTTAGCCGCAAATCGAATTTTAAGGGACAGAAAAAGTGTAAAGTTTGATGGGTCTAGGACGCATAGTTTAGCCGGAAAACGCGTTTAAAGATAAAAATGTCCAATTTTTTTAAAATTAGTTTTTCGTGTCATTCGTTACATGGATTAAAAGGTGGCAGTTCCAAGATCACGAATATATAATTTTTAAGTCGCTGGGGCAAGTAGTTTAGCCGCAAATCGAATTTTAAGGGACAGAAAAAGTGTAAAGTTTGATGGGTCTAGGACGCATAGTTTAGCCGGAAAACGCGTTTAAAGATAAAAATGTCCAATTTTTTTAAAATTAGTTTTTCGTGTCATTCGTTACATGGATTAAAAGGTGGCAGTTCCAAGATCACGAATATATAATTTTTAAGTCGCTGGGGCAAGTAGTTTAGCCGCAAATCGAATTTTAAGGGACAGAAAAAGTGTAAAGTTTGATGGGTCTAGGACGTATAGTTTAGCCGGAAAACGCGTTTAAAGATAAAAATGTCCAATTTTTTTAAAATTAGTTTTTCGTGTCATTCGTTACATGGATTAAAAGGTGGCAGTTCCAAGATCACGAATATATAATTTTTAAGTCGCTGGGGCAAGTAGTTTAGCCGCAAATCGAATTTTAAGGGACAGAAAAAGTGTAAAGTTTGATGGGTCTAGGACGCATAGTTTAGCCGGAAAACGCGTTTAAAGATAAAAATGTCCAATTTTTTTAAAATTAGTTTTTCGTGTCATTCGTTACATGGATTAAAAGGTGGCAGTTCCAAGATCACGAATATATAATTTTTAAGTCGCTGGGGCAAGTAGTTTAGCCGCAAATCGAATTTTAAGGGACAGAAAAAGTGTAAAGTTTGATGGGTCTAGGACGCATAGTTTAGCCGGAAAACGCGTTTAAAGATAAAAATGTCCAATTTTTTTAAAATTAGTTTTTCGTGTCATTCGTTACATGGATTAAAAGGTGGCAGTTCCAAGATCACGAATATATAATTTTTAAGTCGCTGGGGCAAGTAGTTTAGCCGCAAATCGAATTTTAAGGGACAGAAAAAGTGTAAAGTTTGATGGGTCTAGGACGCATAGTTTAGCCGGAAAACGCGTTTAAAGATAAAAACGTCCAATTTTTTTAAAATTAGTTTTTCGTGTCATTCGTTACATGGATTAAAAGGTGGCAGTTCCAAGATCACGAATATATAATTTTTAAGTCGCTGGGGCAAGTAGTTTAGCCGCAAATCGAATTTTAAGGGACAGAAAAAGTGTAAAGTTTGATGGGTCTAGGACGCATAGTTTAGCCGGAAAACGCGTTTAAAGATAAAAATGTCCAATTTTTTTAAAATTAGTTTTTCGTGTCATTCGTTACATGGATTAAAAGGTGGCAGTTCCAAGATCACGAATATATAATTTTTAAGTCGCTGGGGCAAGTAGTTTAGCCGCAAATCGAATTTTAAGGGACAGAAAAAGTGTAAAGTTTGATGGGTCTAGGACGCATAGTTTAGCCGGAAAACGCGTTTAAAGATAAAAATGTCCAATTTTTTTAAAATTAGTTTTTCGTGTCATTCGTTACATGGATTAAAAGGTGGCAGTTCCAAGATCACGAATATATAATTTTTAAGTCGCTGGGGCAAGTAGTTTAGCCGCAAATCGAATTTTAAGGGACAGAAAAAGTGTAAAGTTTGATGGGTCTAGGACGCATAGTTTAGCCGGAAAACGCGTTTAAAGATAAAAATGTCCAATTTTTTTAAAATTAGTTTTTCGTGTCATTCGTTACATGGATTAAAAGGTGGCAGTTCCAAGATCACGAATATATAATTTTTAAGTCGCTGGGGCAAGTAGTTTAGCCGCAAATCGAATTTTAAGGGACAGAAAAAGTGTAAAGTTTGATGGGTCTAGGACGCATAGTTTAGCCGGAAAACGCGTTTAAAGATAAAAATGTCCAATTTTTTTAAAATTAGTTTTTCGTGTCATTCGTTACATGGATTAAAAGGTGGCAGTTCCAAGATCACGAATATATAATTTTTAAGTCGCTGGGGCAAGTAGTTTAGCCGCAAATCGAATTTTAAGGGACAGAAAAAGTGTAAAGTTTGATGGGTCTAGGACGCATAGTTTAGCCGGAAAACGCGTTTAAAGATAAAAATGTCCAATTTTTTTAAAATTAGTTTTTCGTGTCATTTGTTACATGGATTAAAAGGTGGCAGTTCCAAGATCACGAATATATAATTTTTAAGTCGCTGGGGCAAGTAGTTTAGCCGCAAATCGAATTTTAAGGGACAGAAAAAGTGTAAAGTTTGATGGGTCTAGGACGCATAGTTTAGCCGGAAAACGCGTTTAAAGATAAAAATGTCCAATTTTTTTAAAATTAGTTTTTCGTGTCATTCGTTACATGGATTAAAAGGTGGCAGTTCCAAGATCACGAATATATAATTTTTAAGTCGCTGGGGCAAGTAGTTTAGCCGCAAATCGAATTTTAAGGGACAGAAAAAGTGTAAAGTTTGATGGGTCTAGGACGCATAGTTTAGCCGGAAAACGCGTTTAAAGATAAAAACGTCCAATTTTTTTAAAATTAGTTTTTCGTGTCATTCGTTACATGGATTAAAAGGTGGCAGTTCCAAGATCACGAATATATAATTTTTAAGTCGCTGGGGCAAGTAGTTTAGCCGCAAATCGAATTTTAAGGGACAGAAAAAGTGTAAAGTTTGATGGGTCTAGGACGCATAGTTTAGCCGGAAAACGCTGGGGCAAGTAGTTTAGCCGCAAATCGAATTTTAAGGGACAGATAAAATGTAAAGTTTGATGGGTCTAGGACGCATAGTTTAGCCGGAAAACGCGTTTAAAGATAAAAATGTCCAATTTTTTTAAAATTAGTTTTTCGTGTCATTCGTTACATGGATTAAAAGGTGGCAGTTCCAAGATCACGAATATATAATTTTTAAGTCGCTGGGGCAAGTAGTTTAGCCGCAAATCGAATTTTAAGGGACAGAAAAAGTGTAAAGTTTGATGGGTCTAGGACGCATAGTTTAGCCGGAAAACGCGTTTAAAGATAAAAATGTCCAATTTTTTTAAAATTAGTTTTTCGTGTCATTCGTTACATGGATTAAAAGGTGGCAGTTCCAAGATCACGAATATATAATTTTTAAGTCGCTGGGGCAAGTAGTTTAGCCGCAAATCGAATTTTAAGGGACAGAAAAAGTGTAAAGTTTGATGGGTCTAGGACGCATAGTTTAGCCGGAAAACGCGTTTAAAGATAAAAATGTCCAATTTTTTTAAAATTAGTTTTTCGTGTCATTCGTTACATGGATTAAAAGGTGGCAGTTCCAAGATCACGAATATATAATTTTTAAGTCGCTGGGGCAAGTAGTTTAGCCGCAAATCGAATTTTAAGGGACAGAAAAAGTGTAAAGTTTGATGGGTCTAGGACGCATAGTTTAGCCGGAAAACGCGTTTAAAGATAAAAATGTCCAATTTTTTTAAAATTAGTTTTTCGTGTCATTCGTTACATGGATTAAAAGGTGGCAGTTCCAAGATCACGAATATATAATTTTTAAGTCGCTGGGGCAAGTAGTTTAGCCGCAAATCGAATTTTAAGGGACAGACAAAGTGTAAAGTTTGATGGGTCTAGGACGCACAGTTTAGCCGGAAAACGCGTTTAAAGATAAAAATGTCCAATTTTTTTAAAATTAGTTTTTCGTGTCATTCGTTACATGGATTAAAAGGTGGCAGTTCCAAGATCACGAATATATAATTTTTAAGTCGCTGGGGCAAGTAGTTTAGCCGCAAATCGAATTTTAAGGGACAGAAAAAGTGTAAAGTTTGATGGGTCTAGGACGCATAGTTTAGCCGGAAAACGCGTTTAAAGATAAAAACGTCCAATTTTTTTAAAATTAGTTTTTCGTGTCATTCGTTACATGGATTAAAAGGTGGCAGTTCCAAGATCACGAATATATAATTTTTAAGTCGCTGGGGCAAGTAGTTTAGCCGCAAATCGAATTTTAAGGGACAGAAAAAGTGTAAAGTTTGATGGGTCTAGGACGCATAGTTTAGCCGGAAAACGCTGGGGCAAGTAGTTTAGCCGCAAATCGAATTTTAAGGGACAGATAAAATGTAAAGTTTGATGGGTCTAGGACGCATAGTTTAGCCGGAAAACGCGTTTAAAGATAAAAATGTCCAATTTTTTTAAAATTAGTTTTTCGTGTCATTCGTTACATGGATAGGTGGCAGTTCCAAGATCACGAATATATAATTTTTAAGTCGCTGGGGCAAGTAGTTTAGCCGCAAATCGAATTTTAAGGGACAGAAAAAGTGTAAAGTTTGATGGGTCTAGGACGCATAGTTTAGCCGGAAAACGCGTTTAAAGATAAAAATGTCCAATTTTTTTAAAATTAGTTTTTCGTGTCATTCGTTACATGGATTAAAAGGTGGCAGTTCCAAGATCACGAATATATAATTTTTAAGTCGCTGGGGCAAGTAGTTTAGCCGCAAATCGAATTTTAAGGGACAGAAAAAGTGTAAAGTTTGATGGGTCTAGGACGCATAGTTTAGCCGGAAAACGCGTTTAAAGATAAAAACGTCCAATTTTTTTAAAATTAGTTTTTCGTGTCATTCGTTACATGGATTAAAAGGTGGCAGTTCCAAGATCACGAATATATAATTTTTAAGTCGCTGGGGCAAGTAGTTTAGCCGCAAATCGAATTTTAAGGGACAGAAAAAGTGTAAAGTTTGATGGGTCTAGGACGCATAGTTTAGCCGGAAAACGCTGGGGCAAGTAGTTTAGCCGCAAATCGAATTTTAAGGGACAGATAAAATGTAAAGTTTGATGGGTCTAGGACGCATAGTTTAGCCGGAAAACGCGTTTAAAGATAAAAATGTCCAATTTTTTTAAAATTAGTTTTTCGTGTCATTCGTTACATGGATAGGTGGCAGTTCCAAGATCACGAATATATAATTTTTAAGTCGCTGGGGCAAGTAGTTTAGCCGCAAATCGAATTTTAAGGGACAGAAAAAGTGTAAAGTTTGATGGGTCTAGGACGCATAGTTTAGCCGGAAAACGCTGGGGCAAGTAGTTTAGCCGCAAATCGAATTTTAAGGGACAGATAAAATGTAAAGTTTGATGGGTCTAGGACGCATAGTTTAGCCGGAAAACGCGTTTAAAGATAAAAATGTCCAATTTTTTTAAAATTAGTTTTTCGTGTCATTCGTTACATGGATAGGTGGCAGTTCCAAGATCACGAATATATAATTTTTAAGTCGCTGGGGCAAGTAGTTTAGCCGCAAATCGAATTTTAAGGGACAGAAAAAGTGTAAAGTTTGATGGGTCTAGGACGCATAGTTTAGCCGGAAAACGCGTTTAAAGATAAAAATGTCCAATTTTTTTAAAATTAGTTTTTCGTGTCATTCGTTACATGGATTAAAAGGTGGCAGTTCCAAGATCACGAATATATAATTTTTAAGTCGCTGGGGCAAGTAGTTTAGCCGCAAATCGAATTTTAAGGGACAGAAAAAGTGTAAAGTTTGATGGGTCTAGGACGCATAGTTTAGCCGGAAAACGCGTTTAAAGATAAAAATGTCCAATTTTTTTAAAATTAGTTTTTCGTGTCATTCGTTACATGGATTAAAAGGTGGCAGTTCCAAGATCACGAATATATAATTTTTAAGTCGCTGGGGCAAGTAGTTTAGCCGCAAATCGAATTTTAAGGGACAGAAAAAGTGTAAAGTTTGATGGGTCTAGGACGCATAGTTTAGCCGGAAAACGCGTTTAAAGATAAAAATGTCCAATTTTTTTAAAATTAGTTTTTCGTGTCATTCGTTACATGGATTAAAAGGTGGCAGTTCCAAGATCACGAATATATAATTTTTAAGTCGCTGGGGCAAGTAGTTTAGCCGCAAATCGAATTTTAAGGGACAGAAAAAGTGTAAAGTTTGATGGGTCTAGGACGCATAGTTTAGCCGGAAAACGCGTTTAAAGATAAAAATGTCCAATTTTTTTAAAATTAGTTTTTCGTGTCATTTGTTACATGGATTAAAAGGTGGCAGTTCCAAGATCACGAATATATAATTTTTAAGTCGCTGGGGCAAGTAGTTTAGCCGCAAATCGAATTTTAAGGGACAGAAAAAGTGTAAAGTTTGATGGGTCTAGGACGCATAGTTTAGCCGGAAAACGCGTTTAAAGATAAAAATGTCCAATTTTTTTAAAATTAGTTTTTCGTGTCATTCGTTACATGGATTAAAAGGTGGCAGTTCCAAGATCACGAATATATAATTTTTAAGTCGCTGGGGCAAGTAGTTTAGCCGCAAATCGAATTTTAAGGGACAGAAAAAGTGTAAAGTTTGATGGGTCTAGGACGCATAGTTTAGCCGGAAAACGCGTTTAAAGATAAAAATGTCCAATTTTTTTAAAATTAGTTTTTCGTGTCATTCGTTACATGGATTAAAAGGTGGCAGTTCCAAGATCACGAATATATAATTTTTAAGTCGCTGGGGCAAGTAGTTTAGCCGTAAATCGAATTTTAAGGGACAGAAAAAGTGTAAAGTTTGATGGGTCTAGGATGCATAGTTTAGCCGGAAAACTCGTTTAAAGATAAAAATGTCCAATTTTTTTAAAATTAGTTTTTCGTGTCATTCGTTACATGGATTAAAAGGTGGCAGTTCCAAGATCACGAATATATAATTTTTAAGTCGCTGGGGCAAGTAGTTTAGCCGCAAATCGAATTTTAAGGGACAGAAAAAGTGTAAAGTTTGATGGGTCTAGGACGCATAGTTTAGCCGGAAAACGCGTTTAAAGATAAAAATGTCCAATTTTTTTAAAATTAGTTTTTCGTGTCATTCGTTACATGGATTAAAAGGTGGCAGTTCCAAGATCACGAATATATAATTTTTAAGTCGCTGGGGCAAGTAGTTTAGCCGCAAATCGAATTTTAAGGGACAGAAAAAATGTAAAGTTTGATGGGTCTAGGACGCATAGTTTAGCCGGAAAACGCGTTTAAAGATAAAAACGTCCAATTTTTTTAAAATTAGTTTTTCGTGTCATTCGTTACATGGATTAAAAGGTGGCAGTTCCAAGATCACGAATATATAATTTTTAAGTCGCTGGGGCAAGTAGTTTAGCCGCAAATCGAATTTTAAGGGACAGAAAAAGTGTAAAGTTTGATGGGTCTAGGACGCATAGTTTAGCCGGAAAACGCTGGGGCAAGTAGTTTAGCCGCAAATCGAATTTTAAGGGACAGATAAAATGTAAAGTTTGATGGGTCTAGGACGCATAGTTTAGCCGGAAAACGCGTTTAAAGATAAAAATGTCCAATTTTTTTAAAATTAGTTTTTCGTGTCATTCGTTACATGGATTAAAAGGTGGCAGTTCCAAGATCACGAATATATAATTTTTAAGTCGCTGGGGCAAGTAGTTTAGCCGCAAATCGAATTTTAAGGGACAGAAAAAGTGTAAAGTTTGATGGGTCTAGGACGCATAGTTTAGCCGGAAAACGCGTTTAAAGATAAAAATGTCCAATTTTTTTAAAATTAGTTTTTCGTGTCATTCGTTACATGGATTAAAAGGTGGCAGTTCCAAGATCACGAATATATAATTTTTAAGTCGCTGGGGCAAGTAGTTTAGCCGCAAATCGAATTTTAAGGGACAGAAAAAGTGTAAAGTTTGATGGGTCTAGGACGCATAGTTTAGCCGGAAAACGCGTTTAAAGATAAAAATGTCCAATTTTTTTTAAAATTAGTTTTTCGTGTCATTCGTTACATGGATTAAAAGGTGGCAGTTCCAAGATCACGAATATATAATTTTTAAGTCGCTGGGGCAAGTAGTTTAGCCGCAAATCGAATTTTAAGGGACAGAAAAAGTGTAAAGTTTGATGGGTCTAGGACGCATAGTTTAGCCGGAAAACGCGTTTAAAGATAAAAATGTCCAATTTTTTTAAAATTAGTTTTTCGTGTCATTCGTTACATGGATTAAAAGGTGGCAGTTCCAAGATCACGAATATATAATTTTTAAGTCGCTGGGGCAAGTAGTTTAGCCGCAAATCGAATTTTAAGGGACAGAAAAAGTGTAAAGTTTGATGGGTCTAGGACGCATAGTTTAGCCGGAAAACGCGTTTAAAGATAAAAATGTCCAATTTTTTTAAAATTAGTTTTTCGTGTCATTCGTTACATGGATTAAAAGGTGGCAGTTCCAAGATCACGAATATATAATTTTTAAGTCGCTGGGGCAAGTAGTTTAGCCGCAAATCGAATTTTAAGGGACAGAAAAAGTGTAAAGTTTGATGGGTCTAGGACGCATAGTTTAGCCGGAAAACGCGTTTAAAGATAAAAATGTCCAATTTTTTTAAAATTAGTTTTTCGTGTCATTCGTTACATGGATTAAAAGGTGGCAGTTCCAAGATCACGAATATATAATTTTTAAGTCGCTGGGGCAAGTAGTTTAGCCGCAAATCGAATTTTAAGGGACAGAAAAAGTGTAAAGTTTGATGGGTCTAGGACGCATAGTTTAGCCGGAAAACGCGTTTAAAGATAAAAACGTCCAATTTTTTTAAAATTAGTTTTTCGTGTCATTCGTTACATGGATTAAAAGGTGGCAGTTCCAAGATCACGAATATATAATTTTTAAGTCGCTGGGGCAAGTAGTTTAGCCGCAAATCGAATTTTAAGGGACAGAAAAAGTGTAAAGTTTGATGGGTCTAGGACGCACAGTTTAGCCGGAAAACGCGTTTAAAGATAAAAATGTCCAATTTTTTTAAAATTAGTTTTTCGTGTCATTCGTTACATGGATTAAAAGGTGGCAGTTCCAAGATTTTTTTTTTTTTTTTTTTTTTTTATAACTTTGCACGCGCTCAAGGGATTATGAATACCCTTTATATGTTTTTCTTAACACAGCGCGGCATCTGGTGAAGAATAGAAAGAAGGATAGGAAAGATGTGTGACACGATGTTCTGAGACTAGAGCTGGTTGTTGTCTCAGATTTACCTCCAGGGATGGCGGCTGAACTAATGCGGAGGGAATTACCGTGTCTTATTTATGTATGTCCCTTATAATTCGCATTATTTTATTTATATCGATGTCATACTTAATGGGTATGCTAGTTTACTCAATCACACGTTGTTAGTGTTATGCCTAAACAACATGTAATGAGCAAAGCAGCAACTTATTTTATGACAATTTTGAGAATTGGTTTTTAATGGAATATAAGAAGACATAGACAACGGCAGGAATCGAACCTGCAACCACGAGGTTGACAGGCGAGCACACAACTATCGCGCCACGGCCACCCCCTTATCACGAATATATAATTTTTAAGTCGCTGGGGCAAGTAGTTTAGCCGCAAATCGAATTTTAAGGGACAGAAAAAGTGTAAAGTTTGATGGGTCTAGGACGCATAGTTTAGCCGGAAAACGCGTTTAAAGATAAAAACGTCCAATATTTTTAAAATTAGTTTTTCGTGTCATTCGTTACATGGATTAAAAGGTGGCAGTTCCAAGATCACGAATATATAATTTTTAAGTCGCTGGGGCAAGTAGTTTAGCCGCAAATCGAATTTTAAGGGACAGAAAAAGTGTAAAGTTTGATGGGTCTAGGACGCATAGTTTAGCCGGAAAACGCTGGGGCAAGTAGTTTAGCCGCAAATCGAATTTTAAGGGACAGATAAAATGTAAAGTTTGATGGGTCTAGGACGCATAGTTTAGCCGGAAAACGCGTTTAAAGATAAAAATGTCCAATTTTTTTAAAATTAGTTTTTCGTGTCATTCGTTACATGGATAGGTGGCAGTTCCAAGATCACGAATATATAATTTTTAAGTCGCTGGGGCAAGTAGTTTAGCCGCAAATCGAATTTTAAGGGACAGAAAAAGTGTAAAGTTTGATGGGTCTAGGACGCATAGTTTAGCCGGAAAACGCGTTTAAAGATAAAAATGTCCAATTTTTTTAAAATTAGTTTTTCGTGTCATTCGTTACATGGATTAAAAGGTGGCAGTTCCAAGATCACGAATATATAATTTTTAAGTCGCTGGGGCAAGTAGTTTAGCCGCAAATCGAATTTTAAGGGACAGAAAAAGTGTAAAGTTTGATGGGTCTAGGACGCATAGTTTAGCCGGAAAACGCGTTTAAAGATAAAAATGTCCAATTTTTTTTAAATTAGTTTTTCGTGTCATTCGTTACATGGATTAAAAGGTGGCAGTTCCAAGATCACGAATATATAATTTTTAAGTCGCTGGGGCAAGTAGTTTAGCCGCAAATCGAATTTTAAGGGACAGAAAAAGTGTAAAGTTTGATGGGTCTAGGACGCATAGTTTAGCCGGAAAACGCGTTTAAAGATAAAAATGTCCAATTTTTTTAAAATTAGTTTTTCGTGTCATTCGTTACATGGATTAAAAGGTGGCAGCTCCAAGATCACGAATATATAATTTTTAAGTCGCTGGGGCAAGTAGTTTAGCCGCAAATCGAATTTTAAGGGACAGAAAAAGTGTAAAGTTTGATGGGTCTAGGACGCATAGTTTAGCCGGAAAACGCGTTTAAAGATAAAAATGTCCAATTTTTTTAAAATTAGTTTTTCGTGTCATTCGTTACATGGATTAAAAGGTGGCAGTTCCAAGATCACGAATATATAATTTTTAAGTCGCTGGGGCAAGTAGTTTAGCCGCAAATCGAATTTTAAGGGACAGAAAAAGTGTAAAGTTTGATGGGTCTAGGACGCATAGTTTAGCCTGAAAACGCGTTTAAAGATAAAAATGTCCAATTTTTTTAAAATTAGTTTTTCGTGTCATTCGTTACATGGATTAAAAGGTGGCAGTTCCAAGATCACGAATATATAATTTTTAAGTCGCTGGGGCAAGTAGTTTAGCCGCAAATCGAATTTTAAGGGACAGAAAAAGTGTAAAGTTTGATGGGTCTAGGACGCATAGTTTAGCCGGAAAACGCGTTTAAAGATAAAAACGTCCAATTTTTTTAAAATTAGTTTTTCGTGTCATTCGTTACATGGATTAAAAGGTGGCAGTTCCAAGATCACGAATATATAATTTTTAAGTCGCTGGGGCAAGTAGTTTAGCCGCAAATCGAATTTTAAGGGACAGAAAAAGTGTAAAGTTTGATGGGTCTAGGACGCATAGTTTAGCCGGAAAACGCGTTTAAAGATAAAAATGTCCAATTTTTTTAAAATTAGTTTTTCGTGTCATTCGTTACATGGATTAAAAAGTGGCAGTTCCAAGATCACGAATATATAATTTTTAAGTCGCTGGGGCAAGTAGTTTAGCCGCAAATCGAATTTTAAGGGACAGAAAAAGTGTAAAGTTTGATGGGTCTAGGACACATAGTTTAGCCGGAAAACGCGTTTAAAGATAAAAACGTCCAATTTTTTTAAAATTAGTTTTTCGTGTCATTCGTTACATGGATTAAAAGGTGGCAGTTCCAAGATCACGAATATATAATTTTTAAGTCGCTGGGGCAAGTAGTTTAGCCGCAAATCGAATTTTAAGGGACAGAAAAAGTGTAAAGTTTGATGGGTCTAGGACGCATAGTTTAGCCGGAAAACGCGTTTAAAGATAAAAATGTCCAATTTTTTTAAAATTAGTTTTTCGTGTCATTCGTTACATGGATTAAAAGGTGGCAGTTCCAAGATCACGAATATATAATTTTTAAGTCGCTGGGGCAAGTAGTTTAGCCGCAAATCGAATTTTAAGGGACAGAAAAAGTGTAAAGTTTGATGGGTCTAGGACGCATAGTTTAGCCGGAAAACGCGTTTAAAGATAAAAATGTCCAATTTTTTTAAAATTAGTTTTTCGTGTCATTCGTTACATGGATTAAAAGGTGGCAGTTCCAAGATCACGAATATATAATTTTTAAGTCGCTGGGGCAAGTAGTTTAGCCGCAAATCGAATTTTAAGGGACAGAAAAAGTGTAAAGTTTGATGGGTCTAGGACGCATAGTTTAGCCTGAAAACGCGTTTAAAGATAAAAATGTCCAATTTTTTTAAAATTAGTTTTTCGTGTCATTCGTTACATGGATTAAAAGGTGGCAGTTCCAAGATCACGAATATATAATTTTTAAGTCGCTGGGGCAAGTAGTTTAGCCGCAAATCGAATTTTAAGGGACAGAAAAAGTGTAAAGTTTGATGGGTCTAGGACGCATAGTTTAGCCGGAAAACGCGTTTAAAGATAAAAATGTCCAATTTTTTTAAAATTAGTTTTTCGTGTCATTCGTTACATGGATTAAAAGGTGGCAGTTCCAAGATCACGAATATATAATTTTTAAGTCGCTGGGGCAAGTAGTTTAGCCGCAAATCGAATTTTAAGGGACAGAAAAAGTGTAAAGTTTGATGGGTCTAGGACGCATAGTTTAGCCGGAAAACGCGTTTAAAGATAAAAATGTCCAATTTTTTTAAAATTAGTTTTTCGTGTCATTCGTTACATGGATTAAAAGGTGGCAGTTCCAAGATCACGAATATATAATTTTTAAGTCGCTGGGGCAAGTAGTTTAGCCGCAAATCGAATTTTAAGGGACAGAAAAAGTGTAAAGTTTGATGGGTCTAGGACGCATAGTTTAGCCGGAAAACGCGTTTAAAGATAAAAATGTCCAATTTTTTTAAAATTAGTTTTTCGTGTCATTCGTTACATGGATTAAAAGGTGGCAGTTCCAAGATCACGAATATATAATTTTTAAGTCGCTGGGGCAAGTAGTTTAGCCGCAAATCGAATTTTAAGGGACAGAAAAAGTGTAAAGTTTGATGGGTCTAGGACGCATAGTTTAGCCGGAAAACGCGTTTAAAGATAAAAATGTCCAATTTTTTTAAAATTAGTTTTTCGTGTCATTCGTTACATGGATTAAAAGGTGGCAGTTCCAAGATCACGAATATATAATTTTTAAGTCGCTGGGGCAAGTAGTTTAGCCGCAAATCGAATTTTAAGGGACAGAAAAAGTGTAAAGTTTGATGGGTCTAGGACGCATAGTTTAGCCGGAAAACGCGTTTAAAGATAAAAATGTCCAATTTTTTTAAAATTAGTTTTTCGTGTCATTCGTTACATGGATTAAAAGGTGGCAGTTCCAAGATCACGAATATATAATTTTTAAGTCGCTGGGGCAAGTAGTTTAGCCGCAAATCGAATTTTAAGGGACAGAAAAAGTGTAAAGTTTGATGGGTCTAGGACGCATAGTTTAGCCGGAAAACGCGTTTAAAGATAAAAACGTCCAATTTTTTTAAAATTAGTTTTTCGTGTCATTCGTTACATGGATTAAAAGGTGGCAGTTCCAAGATCACGAATATATAATTTTTAAGTCGCTGGGGCAAGTAGTTTAGCCGCAAATCGAATTTTAAGGGACAGAAAAAGTGTAAAGTTTGATGGGTCTAGGACGCATAGTTTAGCCGGAAAACGCGTTTAAAGATAAAAATGTCCAATTTTTTTAAAATTAGTTTTTCGTGTCATTCGTTACATGGATTAAAAGGTGGCAGTTCCAAGATCACGAATATATAATTTTTAAGTCGCTGGGGCAAGTAGTTTAGCCGCAAATCGAATTTTAAGGGACAGAAAAAGTGTAAAGTTTGATGGGTCTAGGACGCATAGTTTAGCCGGAAAACGCGTTTAAAGATAAAAACGTCCAATTTTTTTAAAATTAGTTTTTCGTGTCATTCGTTACATGGATTAAAAGGTGGCAGTTCCAAGATCACGAATATATAATTTTTAAGTCGCTGGGGCAAGTAGTTTAGCCGCAAATCGAATTTTAAGGGACAGAAAAAGTGTAAAGTTTGATGGGTCTAGGACGCATAGTTTAGCCGGAAAACGCGTTTAAAGATAAAAATGTCCAATTTTTTTAAAATTAGTTTTTCGTGTCATTCGTTACATGGATTAAAAGGTGGCAGTTCCAAGATCACGAATATATAATTTTTAAGTCGCTGGGGCAAGTAGTTTAGCCGCAAATCGAATTTTAAGGGACAGAAAAAGTGTAAAGTTTGATGGGTCTAGGACGCATAGTTTAGCCGGAAAACGCGTTTAAAGATAAAAATGTCCAATTTTTTTAAAATTAGTTTTTCGTGTCATTCGTTACATGGATTAAAAGGTGGCAGTTCCAAGATCACGAATATATAATTTTTAAGTCGCTGGGGCAAGTAGTTTAGCCGCAAATCGAATTTTAAGGGACAGAAAAAGTGTAAAGTTTGATGGATCTAGGACGCATAGTTTAGCCGGAAAACGCGTTTAAAGATAAAAATGTCCAATTTTTTTAAAATTAGTTTTTCGTGTCATTCGTTACATGGATTAAAAGGTGGCAGTTCCAAGATCACGAATATATAATTTTTAAGTCGCTGGGGCAAGTAGTTTAGCCGCAAATCGAATTTTAAGGGACAGAAAAAGTGTAAAGTTTGATGGGTCTAGGACGCATAGTTTAGCCGGAAAACGCGTTTAAAGATAAAAATGTCCAATTTTTTTAAAATTAGTTTTTCGTGTCATTCGTTACATGGATTAAAAGGTGGCAGTTCCAAGATCACGAATATATAATTTTTAAGTCGCTGGGGCAAGTAGTTTAGCCGCAAATCGAATTTTAAGGGACAGAAAAAGTGTAAAGTTTGATGGGTCTAGGACGCATAGTTTAGCCGGAAAACGCGTTTAAAGATAAAAATGTCCAATTTTTTTAAAATTAGTTTTTCGTGTCATTCGTTACATGGATTAAAAGGTGGCAGTTCCAAGATCACGAATATATAATTTTTAAGTCGCTGGGGCAAGTAGTTTAGCCGCAAATCGAATTTTAAGGGACAGAAAAAGTGTAAAGTTTGATGGGTCTAGGACGCATAGTTTAGCCGGAAAACGCGTTTAAAGATAAAAATGTCCAATTTTTTTAAAATTAGTTTTTCGTGTCATTCGTTACATGGATTAAAAGGTGGCAGTTCCAAGATCACGAATATATAATTTTTAAGTCGCTGGGGCAAGTAGTTTAGCCGCAAATCGAATTTTAAGGGACAGAAAAAGTGTAAAGTTTGATGGGTCTAGGACGCATAGTTTAGCCGGAAAACGCGTTTAAAGATAAAAATGTCCAATTTTTTTAAAATTAGGTTTTCGTGTCATTCGTTACATGGATTAAAAGGTGGCAGTTCCAAGATCACGAATATATAATTTTTAAGTCGCTGGGGCAAGTAGTTTAGCCGCAAATCGAATTTTAAGGGACAGAAAAAGTGTAAAGTTTGATGGGTCTAGGATGCATAGTTTAGCCGGAAAACGCGTTTAAAGATAAAAATGTCCAATTTTTTTAAAATTAGTTTTTCGTGTCATTCGTTACATGGATTAAAAGGTGGCAGTTCCAAGATCACGAATATATAATTTATAAGTCGCTGGGGCAAGTAGTTTAGCCGCAAATCGAATTTTAAGGGACAGAAAAAGTGTAAAGTTTGATGGGTCTAGGACGCATAGTTTAGCCGGAAAACGCGTTTAAAGATAAAAATGTCCAATTTTTTTAAAATTAGTTTTTCGTGTCATTCGTTACATGGATTAAAAGGTGGCAGTTCCAAGATCACGAATATATAATTTTTAAGTCGCTGAGGCAAGTAGTTTAGCCGCAAATCGAATTTTAAGGGACAGAAAAAGTGTAAAGTTTGATGGGTCTAGGACGCATAGTTTAGCCGGAAAACGCGTTTAAAGATAAAAATGTCCAATTTTTTTAAAATTAGTTTTTCGTGTCATTCGTTACATGGATTAAAAGGTGGCAGTTCCAAGATCACGAATATATAATTTTTAAGTCGCTGGGGCAAGTAGTTTAGCCGCAAATCGAATTTTAAGGGACAGAAAAAGTGTAAAGTTTGATGGGTCTAGGACGCATAGTTTAGCCGGAAAACGCGTTTAAAGATAAAAATGTCAAATTTTTTTAAAATTAGTTTTTCGTGTCATTCGTTACATGGATTAAAAGGTGGCAGTTCCAAGATCACGAATATATAATTTTTAAGTCGCTGGGGCAAGTAGTTTAGCCGCAAATCGAATTTTAAGGGACAGAAAAAGTGTAAAGTTTGATGGGTCTAGGACGCATAGCTTAGCCGGAAAACGCGTTTAAAGATAAAAATGTCCAATTTTTTTAAAATTAGTTTTTCGTGTCATTCGTTACATGGATTAAAAGGTGGCAGTTCCAAGATCACGAATATATAATTTTTAAGTCGCTGGGGCAAGTAGTTTAGCCGCAAATCGAATTTTAAGGGACAGAAAAAGTGTAAAGTTTGATGGGTCTAGGACGCATAGTTTAGCCGGAAAACGCGTTTAAAGATAAAAATGTCCAATTTTTTTAAAATTAGTTTTTCGTGTCATTCGTTACATGGATTAAAAGGTGGCAGTTCCAAGATCACGAATATATAATTTTTAAGTCGCTGGGGCAAGTAGTTTAGCCGCAAATCGAATTTTAAGGGACAGAAAAAGTGTAAAGTTTGATGGGTCTAGGACGCATAGTTTAGCCGGAAAACGCGTCTAAAAATAAAAATGTCCAATTGTTTTAAAATTAGTTTTTCGTGTCATTCGTTACATGGATTAAAAGGTGGCAGTTCCAAGATCACGAATATATAATTTTTAAGTAGCTGGGGCAAGTAGTTTAGCCGCAAATCGAATTTTAAGGGACAGAAAAAGTGTAAAGTTTGATGGGTCTAGGACGCATAGTTTAGCCAGAAAACGCGTTTAAAGATAAAAATGTCCAATTTTTTTAAAATTAGTTTTTCGTGTCATTCGTTACATGGATTAAAAGGTGGCAGTTCCAAGATCACGAATATATAATTTTTAAGTCGCTGGGGCAAGTAGTTTAGCCGCAAATCGAATTTTAAGGGACAGAAAAAGTGTAAAGTTTGATGGGTCTAGGACGCATAGTTTAGCCGGAAAACGCGTTTAAAGATAAAAATGTCCAATTTTTTTAAAATTAGTTTTTCGTGTCATTCGTTACATGGATTAAAAGGTGGCCGTTCCAAGATCACGAATATATAATTTTTAAGTCGCTGGGGCAAGTAGTTTAGCCGCAAATCGAATTTTAAGGGACAGAAAAAGTGTAAAGTTTGATGGGTCTAGGACGCATAGTTTAGCCGGAAAACGCGTTTAAAGATAAAAATGTCCAATTTTTTTAAAATTAGTTTTTCGTGTCATTCGTTACATGAATTAAAAGGTGGCAGTTCCAAGATCACGAATATATAATTTTTAAGTCGCTGGGGCAAGTAGTTTAGCCGCAAATCGAATTTTAAGGGACAGAAAAAGTGTAAAGTTTGATGGGTCTAGGACACATAGTTTAGCCGGAAAACGCGTTTAAAGATAAAAATGTCCAATTTTTTTAAAATTAGTTTTTCGTGTCATTCGTTACATGGATTAAAAGGTGGCAGTTCCAAGATCACGAATATATAATTTTTAAGTCGCTGGGGCAAGTAGTTTAGCCGCAAATCGAATTTTAAGGGACAGAAAAAGTGTAAAGTTTGATGGGTCTAGGACGCATAGTTTAGCCGGAAAACGCGTTTAAAGATAAAAATGTCCAATTTTTTTAAAATTAGTTTTTCGTGTCATTCGTTACATGGATTAAAAGGTGGCAGTTCCAAGATCACGAATATATAATTTTTAAGTCGCTGGGGCAAGTAGTTTAGCCGCAAATCGAATTTTAAGGGACAGAAAAAGTGTAAAGTTTGATGGGTCTAGGACGCACAGTTTAGCCGGAAAACTCGTTTAAAGATAAAAATGTCCAATTTTTTTAAAATTAGTTTTTCGTGTCATTCGTTACATGGATTAAAAGGTGGCAGTTCCAAGATCACGAATATATAATTTTTAAGTCGCTGGGGCAAGTAGTTTAGCCGCAAATCGAATTTTAAGGGACAGAAAAAGTGTAAAGTTTGATGGGTCTAGGACGCATAGTTTAGCCGGAAAACGCGTTTAAAGATAAAAATGTCCAATTGTTTTAAAATTAGTTTTTCGTGTCATTCGTTACATGGATTAAAAGGTGGCAGTTCCAAGATCACGAATATATAATTTTTAAGTCGCTGGGGCAAGTAGTTTAGCCGCAAATCGAATTTTAAGGGACAGAAAAAGTGTAAAGTTTGATGGGTCTAGGACGCATAGTTTAGCCGGAAAACGCGTTTAAAGATAAAAATGTCCAATTTTTTTAAAATTAGTTTTTCGTGTCATTCGTTACATGGATTAAAAGGTGGCCGTTCCAAGATCACGAATATATAATTTTTAAGTCGCTGGGGCAAGTAGTTTAGCCGCAAATCGAATTTTAAGGGACAGAAAAAGTGTAAAGTTTGATGGGTCTAGGACGCATAGTTTAGCCGGAAAACGCGTTTAAAGATAAAAATGTCCAATTTTTTTAAAATTAGTTTTTCGTGTCATTCGTTACATGGATTTAAAGGTGGCAGTTCCAAGATCACGAATATATAATTTTTAAGTCGCTGGGGCAAGTAGTTTAGCCGCAAATCGAATTTTAAGGGACAGAAAAAGTGTAAAGTTTGATGGGTCTAGGACGCATAGTTTAGCCGGAAAACGCGTTTAAAGACAAAAATATCCAATTTTTTTAAAATTAGTTTTTCATGTCATTCGTTACATGAATTAAAAGGTGGCAGTTCCAAGATCACGAATATATAATTTTTAAGTCGCTGGGGCAAGTAGTTTAGCCGCAAATCGAATTTTAAGGGACAGAAAAAGTGTAAAGTTTGATGGGTCTAGGACGCATAGTTTAGCCGGAAAACGCGTTTAAATATAAAAATGTCCAATTTTTTTAAAATTAGTTTTTCGTGTCATTCGTTACATGGATTAAAAGGTGGCAGTTCCAAGATCACGAATATATAATTTTTAAGTCGCTGGAGCAAGTAGTTTAGCCGCAAATCGAATTTTAAGGGACAGAAAAAGTGTAAAGTTTGATGGGTCTAGGACGCATAGTTTAGCCGGAAAACGCGTTTAAAGATAAAAATGTCCAATTTTTTTAAAATTAGTTTTTCGTGTCATTCGTTACATGAATTAAAAGGTGGCAGTTCCAAGATCACGAATATATAATTTTTAAGTCGCTGGGGCAAGTAGTTTAGCCGCAAATCGAATTTTAAGGGACAGAAAAAGTGTAAAGTTTGATGGGTCTAGGACGCATAGTTTAGCCGGAAAACGCGTTTAAAGATAAAAATGTCCAATTTTTTTAAAATTAGTTTTTCGTGTCATTCGTTACATGGATTAAAAGGTGGCAGTTCCAAGATCACGAATATATAATTTTTAAGTCGCTGGGGCAAGTAGTTTAGCCGCAAATCGAATTTTAAGGGACAGAAAAAGTGTAAAGTTTGATGGGTCTAGGACGCATAGTTTAGCCGGAAAACGCGTTTAAAGATAAAAATGTCCAATTTTTTTAAAATTAGTTTTTCGTGTCATTCGTTACATGGATTCAAAGGTGGCAGTTCCAAGATCACGAATATATAATTTTTAAGTCGCTGGGGCAAGTAGTTTAGCCGCAAATCGAATTTTAAGGGACAGAAAAAGTGTAAAGTTTGATGGGTCTAGGACGCATAGTTTAGCCGGAAAACGCGTTTAAAGATAAAAATGTCCAATTTTTTTAAAATTAGTTTTTCGTGTCATTCGTTACATGGATTAAAAGGTGGCAGTTCCAAGATCACGAATATATAATTTTTAAGTCGCTGGGGCAAGTAGTTTAGCCGCAAATCGAATTTTAAGGGACAGAAAAAGTGTAAAGTTTGATGGGCCTAGGACGCATAGTTTAGCCGGAAAACGCGTTTAAAGATAAAAATGTCCAATTTTTTTAAAATTAGTTTTTCGTGTCATTCGTTACATGGATTAAAAGGTGGCAGTTCCAAGATCACGAATATATAATTTTTAAGTCGCTGGGGCAAGAAGTTTAGCCGCAAATCGAATTTTAAGGGACAGAAAAAGTGTAAAGTTTGATGGGTCTAGGACGCATAGTTTAGCCGGAAAACGCGTTTAAAGATAAAAATGTCCAATTTTTTTAAAATTAGTTTTTCGTGTCATTCGTTACATGGATTAAAAGGTGGCAGTTCCAAGATCACGAATATATAATTTTTAAGTCGCTGAGGCAAGTAGTTTAGCCGCAAATCGAATTTTAAGGGACAGAAAAAGTGTAAAGTTTGATGGGTCTAGGACGCATAGTTTAGCCGGAAAACGCGTTTAAAGATAAAAATGTCCAATTTTTTTTAAAATTAGTTTTTCGTGTCATTCGTTACATGGATTAAAAGGTGGCAGCTCCAAGATCACGAATATATAATTTTTAAGTCGCTGGGGCAAGTAGTTTAGCCGCAAATCGAATTTTAAGGGACAGAAAAAGTGTAAAGTTTGATGGGTCTAGGACGCATAGTTTAGCCGGAAAACGCGTTTAAAGATAAAAATGTCCAATTTTATTAAAATTAGTTTTTCGTGTCATTCGTTACATGGATTAAAAGGTGGCAGTTCCAAGATCACGAATATATAATTTTTAAGTCGCTGGGGCAAGTAGTTTAGCCGCAAATCGAATTTTAAGGGACAGAAAAAGTGTAAAGTTTGATGGGTCTAGGACGCATAGTTTAGCCGGAAAACGCGTTTAAAGATAAAAATGTCCAATTTTTTTAAAATTAGTTTTTCGTGTCATTCGTTACATGGATTAAAAGGTTGCAGTTCCAAGATCACGAATATATAATTTTTAAGTCGCTGGGGCAAGTAGTTTAGCCGCAAATCGAATTTTAAGGGACAGAAAAAGTGTAAAGTTTGATGGGTCTAGGACGCATAGTTTAGCCGGAAAACGCGTTTAAAGATAAAAATGTCCAATTTTTTTAAAATTAGTTTTTCGTGTCATTCGTTACATGGATTCAAAGGTGGCAGTTCCAAGATCACGAATATATAATTTTTAAGTCGCTGGGGCAAGTAGTTTAGCCGCAAATCGAATTTTAAGGGACAGAAAAAGTGTAAAGTTTGATGGGTCTAGGACGCATAGTTTAGCCGGAAAACGCGTTTAAAGATAAAAATGTCCAATTTTTTTAAAATTAGTTTTTCGTGTCATTCGTTACATGGATTAAAAGGTGGCAGTTCCAAGATCACGAATATATAATTTTTAAGTCGCTGGGGCAAGTAGTTTAGCCGCAAATCGAATTTTAAGGGACAGAAAAAGTGTAAAGTTTGATGGGCCTAGGACGCATAGTTTAGCCGGAAAACGCGTTTAAAGATAAAAATGTCCAATTTTTTTAAAATTAGTTTTTCGTGTCATTCGTTACATGGATTAAAAGGTGGCAGTTCCAAGATCACGAATATATAATTTTTAAGTCGCTGGGGCAAGAAGTTTAGCCGCAAATCGAATTTTAAGGGACAGAAAAAGTGTAAAGTTTGATGGGTCTAGGACGCATAGTTTAGCCGGAAAACGCGTTTAAAGATAAAAATGTCCAATTTTTTTAAAATTAGTTTTTCGTGTCATTCGTTACATGGATTAAAAGGTGGCAGTTCCAAGATCACGAATATATAATTTTTAAGTCGCTGAGGCAAGTAGTTTAGCCGCAAATCGAATTTTAAGGGACAGAAAAAGTGTAAAGTTTGATGGGTCTAGGACGCATAGTTTAGCCGGAAAACGCGTTTAAAGATAAAAATGTCCAATTTTTTTTAAAATTAGTTTTTCGTGTCATTCGTTACATGGATTAAAAGGTGGCAGCTCCAAGATCACGAATATATAATTTTTAAGTCGCTGGGGCAAGTAGTTTAGCCGCAAATCGAATTTTAAGGGACAGAAAAAGTGTAAAGTTTGATGGGTCTAGGACGCATAGTTTAGCCGGAAAACGCGTTTAAAGATAAAAATGTCCAATTTTATTAAAATTAGTTTTTCGTGTCATTCGTTACATGGATTAAAAGGTGGCAGTTCCAAGATCACGAATATATAATTTTTAAGTCGCTGGGGCAAGTAGTTTAGCCGCAAATCGAATTTTTAGGGACAGAAAAAGTGTAAAGTTTGATGGGTCTAGGACGCATAGTTTAGCCGGAAAACGCGTTTAAAGATAAAAATGTCCAATTTTTTTAAAATTAGTTTTTCGTGTCATTCGTTACATGGATTAAAAGGTTGCAGTTCCAAGATCACGAATATATAATTTTTAAGTCGCTGGGGCAAGTAGTTTAGCCGCAAATCGAATTTTAAGGGACAGAAAAAGTGTAAAGTTTGATGGGTCTAGGACGCATAGTTTAGCCGGAAAACGCGTTTAAAGATAAAAATGTCCAATTTTTTTAAAATTAGTTTTTCGTGTCATTCGTTACATGGATTAAAAGGTGGCAGTTCCAAGATCACGAATATATAATTTTTAAGTCGCTGGGGCAAGTAGTTTAGCCGCAAATCGAATTTTAAGGGACAGAAAAAGTGTAAGGTTTGATGGGTCTAGGACGCATAGCTTAGCCGGAAAAAGCGTTTAAAGATAAAAATGTCCAATTTTTTTAAAATTAGTTTTTCGTGTCATTCGTTACATGGATTAAAAGGTGGCAGTTCCAAGATCACGAATATATAATTTTTAAGTCGCTGGGGCAAGTAGTTTAGCCGCAAATCGAATTTTAAGGGACAGAAAAAGTGTAAAGTTTGATGGGTCTAGGACGCATAGTTTAGCCGGAAAACGTGTTTAAAGATAAAAATGTCCAATTTTTTTAAAATTAGTTTTTCGTGTCATTCGTTACATGGATTAAAAGGTGGCAGTTCCAAGATCACGAATATATAATTTTTAAGTCGCTGGGGCAAGTAGTTTAGCCGCAAATCGAATTTTAAGGGACAGAAAAAGTGTAAAGTTTGATGGGTCTAGGACGCATAGTTTAGCCGGAAAACGCGTTTAAAGATAAAAATGTCCAATTTTTTTAAAATTAGTTTTTCGTGTCATTCGTTACATGGATTAAAAGGTGGCAGTTCCAAGATCACGAATATATAATTTTTAAGTCGGTGGGGCAAGTAGTTTAGCCGCAAATCGAATTTTAAGGGACAGAAAAAGTGTAAAGTTTGATGGGTCTAGGACGCATAGTTTAGCCGGAAAACGCGTTTAAAGATAAAAATGTCCAATTTTTTTAAAATTAGTTTTTCGTGTCATTCGTTACATGGATTGAAAGGTGGCAGTTCCAAGATCACGAATATATAATTTTTAAGTCGCTGGGGCAAGTAGTTTAGCCGCAAATCGAATTTTAAGGGACAGAAAAAGTGTAAAGTTTGATGGGTCTAGGACGCATAGTTTAGCCGGAAAACGCGTTTAAAGATAAAAATGTCCAATTTTTTTAAAATTAGTTTTTCGTGTCATTCGTTACATGGATTATAAGGTGGCAGTTCCAAGATCACGAATATATAATTTTTAAGTCGCTGGGGCAAGTAGTTTAGCCGCAAATCGAATTTTAAGGGACAGAAAAAGTGTAAAGTTTGATGGGTCTAGGACGCATAGCTTAGCCGGAAAACGCGTTTAAAGATAAAAATGTCAAATTTTTTTAAAATTAGTTTTTCGTGTTATTCGTTACATGGATTAAAAGGTGGCAGTTCCAAGATCACGAATATATAATTTTTAAGTCGCTGGGGCAAGTAGTTTAGCCGCAAATCGAATTTTAAGGGACAGAAAAAGTGTAAAGTTTGATGGGTCTAGGACGCATAGCTTAGCCGGAAAACGCGTTTAAAGATAAAAATGTCCAATTTTTTTAAAATTAGTTTTTCGTGTCATTCGTTACATGGATTAAAAGGTGGCAGTTCCAAGATCACGAATATATAATTTTTAAGTCGCTGGGGCAAGTAGTTTAGCCGCAAATCGAATTTTAAGGGACAGAAAAAGTGTAAAGTTTGATGGGTCTAGGACGCATAGTTTAGCCGGAAAACGCGTTTAAAGATAAAAATGTCCAATTTTTTTAAAATTAGTTTTTCGTGTCATTCGTTACATGGATTAAAAGGTGGCAGTTCCAAGATCACGAATATATAATTTTTAAGTCGCTGGGGCAAGTAGTTTAGCCGCAAATCGAATTTTAAGGGACAAAAAAAGTGTAAAGTTTGATGGGTCTAGGACGCATAGCTTAGCCGGAAAACGCGTTTAAAGATAAAAATGTCCAATTTTTTTAAAATTAGTTTTTCGTGTCATTCGTTACATGGATTAAAAGGTGGCAGTTCCAATATCACGAATATGTAATTTTTAAGTCGCTGGGGCAAGTAGTTTAGCCGCAAATCGAATTTTAAGGGACAGAAAAAGTGTAAAGTTTGATGGGTCTAGGACGCATAGTTTAGCCGGAAAACGCGTTTAAAGATAAAAATGTCCAATTTTTTTAAAATTAGTTTTTCGTGTCATTCGTTACATGGATTAAAAGGTGGCAGTTCCAAGATCACGAATATATAATTTTTAAGTCGCTGGGGCAAGTAGTTTAGCCGCAAATCGAATTTTAAGGGACAGAAAAAGTGTAAAGTTTGATGGGTCTAGGACGCATAGTTTAGCCGGAAAACGCGTTTAAAGATAAAAATGTCCAATTTTTTTAAAATTAGTTTTTCGTGTCATTCGTTACATGGATTAAAAGGTTGCAGTTCCAAGATCACGAATATATAATTTTTAAGTCGCTGGGGCAAGTAGTTTAGCCGCAAATCGAATTTTAAGGGACAGAAAAAGTGTAAAGTTTGATGGGTCTAGGACGCATAGTTTAGCCGGAAAACGCGTTTAAAGATAAAAATGTCCAATTTTTTTAAAATTAGTTTTTCGTGTCATTCGTTACATGGATTAAAAGGTGGCAGTTCCAAGATCACGAATATATAATTTTTAAGTCGCTGGGGCAAGTAGTTTAGCCGCAAATCGAATTTTAAGGGACAGAAAAAGTGTAAAGTTTGATGGGTCTAGGACGCATAGCTTAGCCGGAAAACGCGTTTAAAGATAAAAATGTCCAATTTTTTTAAAATTAGTTTTTCGTGTCATTCGTTACATGGATTAAAAGGTGGCAGTTCCAATATCACGAATATATAATTTTTAAGTCGCTGGGGCAAGTAGTTTAGCCGCAAATCGAATTTTAAGGGACAGAAAAAGTGTAAAGTTTGATGGGTCTAGGACGCATAGTTTAGCCGGAAAACGCGTTTAAAGATAAAAATGTCCAATTTTTTTAAAATTAGTTTTTCGTGTCATTCGTTACATGGATTAAAAGGTGGCAGTTCCAAGATCACGAATATATAATTTTTAAGTCGCTGGGGCAAGTAGTTTAGCCGCAAATCGAATTTTAAGGGACAGAAAAAGTGTAAAGTTTGATGGGTCTAGGACGCATAGTTTAGCCGGAAAACGCGTTTAAAGATAAAAATGTCCAATTTTTTTAAAATTAGTTTTTCGTGTCATTCGTTACATGGATTAAAAGGTTGCAGTTCCCAGATCACGAATATATAATTTTTAAGTCGCTGGGGCAAGTAGTTTAGCCGCAAATCGAATTTTAAGGGACAGAAAAAGTGTAAAGTTTGATGGGTCTAGGACGCATAGTTTAGCCGGAAAACGCGTTTAAAGATAAAAATGTCCAATTTTTTTAAAATTAGTTTTTTGTGTCATTCGTTACATGGATTAAAAGGTGGCAGTTCCAAGATCACGAATATATAATTTTTAAGTCGCTGGGGCAAGTAGTTTAGCCGCAAATCGAATTTTAAGGGACAGAAAAAGTGTAAGGTTTGATGGGTCTAGGACGCATAGTTTAGCCGGAAAAAGCGTTTAAAGATAAAAATGTCCAATTTTTTTAAAATTAGTTTTTCGTGTCATTCGTTACATGGATTAAAAGGTGGCAGTTCCAAGATCACGAATATATAATTTTTAAGTCGCTGGGGCAAGTAGTTTAGCCGCAAATCGAATTTTAAGGGACAGAAAAAGTGTAAAGTTTGATGGGTCTAGGACGCATAGTTTAGCCGGAAAACGTGTTTAAAGATAAAAATGTCCAATTTTTTTAAAATTAGTTTTTCGTGTCATTCGTTACATGGATTAAAAGGTGGCAGTTCCAAGATCACGAATATATAATTTTTAAGTCGCTGGGGCAAGTAGTTTAGCCGCAAATCGAATTTTAAGGGACAGAAAAAGTGTAAAGTTTGATGGGTCTAGGACGCATAGTTTAGCCGGAAAACGCGTTTAAAGATAAAAATGTCCAATTTTTTTAAAATTAGTTTTTCGTGTCATTCGTTACATGGATTAAAATGTGGCAGTTCCAAGATCACGAATATATAATTTTTAAGTCGGTGGGGCAAGTAGTTTAGCCGCAAATCGAATTTTAAGGGATAGAAAAAGTGTAAAGTTTGATGGGTCTAGGACGCATAGTTTAGCCGGAAAACGCGTTTAAAGATAAAAATGTCCAATTTTTTTAAAATTAGTTTTTCGTGTCATTCGTTACATGGATTGAAAGGTGGCAGTTCCAAGATCACGAATATATAATTTTTAAGTCGCTGGGGCAAGTAGTTTAGCCGCAAATCGAATTTTAAGGGACAGAAAAAGTGTAAAGTTTGATGGGTCTAGGACGCATAGTTTAGCCGGAAAACGCGTTTAAAGATAAAAATGTCCAATTTTTTTAAAATTAGTTTTTCGTGTCATTCGTTACATGGATTATAAGGTGGCAGTTCCAAGATCACGAATATATAATTTTTAAGTCGCTGGGGCAAGTAGTTTAGCCGCAAATCGAATTTTAAGGGACAGAAAAAGTGTAAAGTTTGATGGGTCTAGGATGCATAGCTTAGCCGGAAAACGCGTTTAAAGATAAAAATGTCCAATTTTTTTAAAATTAGTTTTTCGTGTCATTCGTTACATGGATTAAAAGGTGGCAGTTCCAAGATCACGAATATATAATTTTTAAGTCGCTGGGGCAAGTAGTTTAGCCGCAAATCGAATTTTAAGGGACAGAAAAAGTGTAAAGTTTGATGGGTCTAGGACGCATAGCTTAGCCGGAAAACGCGTTTAAAGATAAAAATGTCCAATTTTTTTAAAATTAGTTTTTCGTGTCATTCGTTACATGGATTAAAAGGTGGCAGTTCCAATATCACGAATATATAATTTTTAAGTCGCTGGGGCAAGTAGTTTAGCCGCAAATCGAATTTTAAGGGACAGAAAAAGTGTAAAGTTTGATGGGTCTAGGACGCATAGTTTAGCCGGAAAACGCGTTTAAAGATAAAAATGTCCAATTTTTTTAAAATTAGTTTTTCGTGTCATTCGTTACATGGATTAAAAGGTGGCAGTTCCAAGATCACGAATATATAATTTTTAAGTCGCTGGGGCAAGTAGTTTAGCCGCAAATCGAATTTTAAGGGACAGAAAAAGTGTAAAGTTTGATGGGTCTAGGACGCATAGTTTAGCCGGAAAACGCGTTTAAAGATAAAAATGTCCAATTTTTTTAAAATTAGTTTTTCGTGTCATTCGTTACATGGATTAAAAGGTGGCAGTTCCAAGATCACGAATATATAATTTTTAAGTCGCTGGGGCAAGTAGTTTAGCCGCAAATCGAATTTTAAGGACAATTTTTTTAAAATTAGTTTTTCGTGTCATTCGTTACATGGATTAAAAGGTGGCAGTTCCAAGATCACGAATATATAATTTTTAAGTCGCTGGGGCAAGTAGTTTAGCCGCAAATCGAATTTTAAGGGACAGAAAAAGTGTAAAGTTTGATGGGTCTAGGACGCATAGTTTAGCCGGAAAACGCGTTTAAAGATAAAAATGTCCAATTTTTTTAAAATTAGTTTTTCGTGTCATTCGTTACATGGATTACAAGGTGGCAGTTCCAAGATCACGAATATATAATTTTTAAGTCGCTGGGGCAAGTAGTTTAGCCGCAAATCGAATTTTAAGGGACAGAAAAAGTGTAAAGTTTGATGGGTCTAGGACGCATAGTTTAGCCGGAAAACGCGTTTAAAGATAAAAATGTCCAATTTTTTTAAAATTAGTTTTTCGTGTCATTCGTTACATGGATTAAAAGGTGGCAGTTCCAAGATCACGAATATATAATTTTTAAGTCGCTGGGGCAAGTAGTTTAGCCGCAAATCGAATTTTAAGGGACAGAAAAAGTGTAAAGTTTGATGGGTCTAGGACGCATAGTTTAGCCGGAAAACGCGTTTAAAGATAAAAATGTCCAATTTTTTTAAAATTAGTTTTTCGTGTCATTCGTTACATGGATTAAAAGGTGGCAGTTCCAAGATCACGAATATATAATTTTTAAGTCGCTGGGGCAAGTAGTTTAGCCGCAAATCGAATTTTAAGGGACAGAAAAAGTGTAAAGTTTGATGGGTCTAGGACGCATAGTTTAGCCGGAAAACGCGTTTAAAGATAAAAATGTCCAATTTTCTTAAAATTAGTTTTTCGTGTCATTCGTTACATGGATTAAAAGGTGGCAGTTCCAAGATCACGAATATATAATTTTTAAGTCGCTGGGGCAAGTAGTTTAGCCGCAAATCGAATTTTAAGGGACAGAAAAAGTGTAAAGTTTGATGGGTCTAGGACGCATAGTTTAGCCGGAAAACGCATTTAAAGATAAAAATGTCCAATTTTTTTAAAATTAGTTTTTCGTGTCATTCGTTACATGGATTAAAAGGTGGCAGTTCCAAGATCACGAATATATAATTTTTAAGTCGCTGGGGCAAGTAGTTTAGCCGCAAATCGAATTTTAAGGGACACAAAAAGTGTAAAGTTTGATGGGTCTAGGACGCATAGTTTAGCCGGAAAACGCGTTTAAAGATAAAAATGTCCAATTTTTTTAAAATTAGTTTTTCGTGTCATTGGTTACATGGATTAAAAGGTGGCAGTTCCAAGATCACGAATATATAATTTTTAAGTCGCTGGGGCAAGTAGTTTAGCCGCAAATCGAATTTTAAGGGACAGAAAAAGTGTAAAGTTTGATGGGTCTAGGACGCATAGTTTAGCCGGAAAACGCGTTTAAAGATAAAAATGTCCAATTTTTTTAAAATTAGTTTTTCGTGTCATTCGTTACATGGATTAAAAGGTGGCAGTTCCAAGATCACGAATATATAATATTTAAGTCGCTGGGGCAAGTAGTTTAGCCGCAAATCGAATTTTAAGGGACAGATAAAATGTAAAGTTTGATGGGTCTAGGACGCATAGTTTAGCCGGAAAAGGCGTTTAAAGATAAATATGTCCAATTTTTTTAAAATTAGTTTTTCGTGTCATTCGTTACATGGATTAAAAGGTGGCAGTTCCAAGATCACGAATATATAATTTTTAAGTCGCTGGGGCAAGTAGTTTAGCCGCAAATCGAATTTTAAGGGACAGAAAAAGTGTAAAGTTTGATGGGTCTAGGACGCATAGTTTAGCCGGAAAACGCGTTTAAAGATAAAAATGTCCAATTTTTTTAAAATTCGTTTTTCGTGTCATTCGTTACATGGATTAAAAGGTGGCAGTTCCAAGATCACGAATATATAATTTTTAAGTCGCTGGGGCAAGTAGTTTAGCCGCAAATCGAATTTTAAGGGACAGAAAAAGTGTAAAGTTTGATGGGTCTAGGACGCATAGTTTAGCCGGAAAACGCGTTTAAAGATAAAAATGTCCAATTTTTTTAAAATTAGTTTTTCGTGTCATTCGTTACATGGATTAAAAGGTGGCAGTTCCAAGATCACGAATATATAATTTTTAAGTCGCTGGGGCAAGTAGTTTAGCCGCAAATCGAATTTTAAGGGACAGAAAAAGTGTAAAGTTTGATGGGTCTAGGACGCATAGTTTAGCCGGAAAACGCGTTTAAAGATAAAAATGTCCAATTTTTTTAAAATTAGTTTTTCGTGTCATTCGTTACATGGATTAAAAGGTGGCAGTTCCAAGATCACGAATATATAGTTTTTAAGTCGCTGGGGCAAGTAGTTTAGCCGCAAATCGAATTTTAAGGGACAGAAAAAGTGTAAAGTTTGATGGGTCTAGGACGCATAGTTTAGCCGGAAAACGCGTTTAAAGATAAAAATGTCCAATTTTTTTAAAATTAGTTTTTCGTGTCATTCGTTACATGGATTAAAAGGTGGCAGTTCCAAGATCACGAATATATAATTTTTAAGTCGCTGGGGCAAGTAGTTTAGCCGCAAATCGAATTTTAAGGGACAGAAAAAGTGTAAAGTTTGATGGGTCTAGGACGCATAATTTAGCCGGAAAACGCGTTTAAAGATAAAAATGTCCAATTTTTTTAAAATTAGTTTTTCGTGTCATTCGTTACATGGATTAAAAGGTGGCAGTTCCAAGATCACGAATATATAATTTTTAAGTCGCTGGGGCAAGTAGTTTAGCCGCAAATCGAATTTTAAGGGACAGAAAAAGTGTAAAGTTTGATGGGTCTGGGACGCATAGTTTAGCCGGAAAACGCGTTTAAAGATAAAAATGTCCAATTTTTTTAAAATTAGTTTTTCGTGTCATTCGTTACATGGATTAAAAGGTGGCAGTTCCAAGATCACGAATATATAATTTTTAAGTCGCTGGGGCAAGTAGTTTAGCCGCAAATCGAATTTTAAGGGACAGAAAAAGTGTAAAGTTTGATGGGTCTAGGACGCATAGTTTAGCCGGAAAACGCGTTTAAAGATAAAAACGTCCAATTTGTTTAAAATTAGTTTTTCGTGTCATTCGTTACATGGATTAAAAGGTGGCAGTTCCAAGATCACGAATATATAATTTTTAAGTCGCTGGGGCAAGTAGTTTAGCCGCAAATCGAATTTTAAGGGACAGAAAAAGTGTAAAGTTTGATGGGTCTAGGACGCATAGTTTAGCCGGAAAACGCGTTTAAAGATAAAAATGTCCAATTTTTTTAAAATTAGTTTTTCGTGTCATTCGTTACATGGATTAAAAGGTGGCAGTTCCAAGATCACGAATATATAATTTTTAAGTCGCTGGGGCAAGTAGGTTAGCCGCAAATCGAATTTTAAGGGACAGATAAAATGTAAAGTTTGATGGGTCTAGGACGCATAGTTTAGCCGGAAAACGCGTTTAAAGATAAAAATGTCCAATTTTTTTAAAATTAGTTTTTCGTGTCATTCGTTACATGGATTAAAAGGTGGCAGTTCCAAGATCACGAATATATAATTTTTAAGTCGCTGGGGCAAGTAGTTTAGCCGCAAATCGAATTTTAAGGGACAGAAAAAGTGTAAAGTTTGATGGGTCTAGGACGCATAGTTTAGCCGGAAAACGCGTTTAAAGATAAAAATGTCCAATTTTTTTAAAATTAGTTTTTCGTGTCATTCGTTACATGGATTAAAAGGTGGCAGTTCCAAGATCACGAATATATAATTTTTAAGTCGCTGGGGCAAGTAGTTTAGCCGCAAATCGAATTTTAAGGGACAGAAAAAGTGTAAAGTTTGATGGGTCTAGGACGCATAGTTTAGCCGGAAAACGGGTTTAAAGATAAAAATGTCCAATTTTTTTAAAATTAGTTTTTCGTGTCATTCGTTACATGGATTAAAAGGTGGCAGTTCCAAGATCACGAATATATAATTTTTAAGTCGCTGGGGCAAGTAGTTTAGCCGCAAATCGAATTTTAAGGGACAGAAAAAGTGTAAAGTTTGATGGGTCTAGGAAGCATAGTTTAGCCGGAAAACGCGTTTAAAGCTAAAAATGTCCAATTTTTTTAAAATTAGTTTTTCGTGTCATTCGTTACATGGATTAAAAGTTTGCAGTTCCAAGATCACGAATATATAATTTTTAAGTCGCTGGGGCAAGTAGTTTAGCCGCAAATCGAATTTTAAGGGACAGAAAAAGTGTAAAGTTTGATGGGTCTAGGACGCATAGTTTAGCCGGAAAACGCGTTTAAAGATAAAAATGTCCAATTTTTTTAAAATTAGTTTTTCGTGTCATTCGTTACATGGATTAAAAGGTGGCAGTTCCAAGATCACGAATATATAATTTTTAAGTCGCTGGGGCAAGTAGTTTAGCCGCAAATCGAATTTTAAGGGACAGAAAAAGTGTAAAGTTTGATGGGTCTAGGACGCATAGTTTAGCCGGAAAACGCGTTTAAAGATAAAAATGTCCAATTTTTTTAAAATTAGTTTTTCGTGTCATTCGTTACATGGATTAAAAGGTGGCAGTTCCAAGATCACGAATATATAATTTTTAAGTCGCTTGGGCAAGTAGTTTAGCCGCAAATCGAATTTTAAGGGACATATAAAATGTAAAGTTTAATGGGTCTAGGACGCATAGTTTAGCCGGAAAACGCGTTTAAAGATTAAAATGTCCAATTTTTTTAAAATTAGTTTTTCGTGTCATTCGTTACATGGATTAAAAGGTGGCAGTTCCAAGATCACGAATATATAATTTTTAAGTCGCTGGGGCAAGTAGTTTAGCCGCAAATCGAATTTTAAGGGACAGAAAAAGTGTAAAGTTTGATGGGTCTAGGACGCATAGTTTAGCCGGAAAACGCGTTTAAAGATAAAAATGTCCAATTTTTTTAAAATTAGTTTTTCGTGTCATTCGTTACATGGATTAAAAGGTGGCAGTTCCAAGATCACGAATATATAATTTTTAAGTCGCTGGTTCAAGTAGTTTAGCCGCAAATCGAATTTTAAGGGACAGAAAAATTGTAAAGTTTGATGGGTCTAGGACGCATAGTTTAGCCGGAAAACGCGTTTAAAGATAAAAATGTCCAATTTTTTTAAAATTAGTTTTTCGTGTCATTCGTTACATGGATTAAAAGGTGGCAGTTCCAAGATCACGAATATATAATTTTTAAGTCGCTGGGGCAAGTAGGTTAGCCGCAAATCGAATTTTAAGGGACAGATAAAATGTAAAGTTTGATGGGTCTAGGACGCATAGTTTAGCCGGAAAACGCGTTTAAAGATAAAAATGTCCAATTTTTTTAAAATTAGTTTTTCGTGTCATTCGTTACATGGATTAAAAGGTGGCAGTTCCAAGATCACGAATATATAATTTTTAAGTCGCTGGGGCAAGTAGTTTAGCCGCAAATCGAATTTTAAGGGACAGAAAAAGTGTAAAGTTTGATGGGTCTAGGACGCATAGCTTAGCCGGAAAACGCGTTTAAAGATAAAAATGTCCAATTTTTTTAAAATTAGTTTTTCGTGTCATTCGTTACATGGATTAAAAGGTGGCAGTTCCAAGATCACGAATATATAATTTTTAAGTCGCTGGGGCAAGTAGTTTAGCCGCAAATCGAATTTTAAGGGACAGAAAAAGTGTAAAGTTTGATGGGTCTAGGACGCATAGTTTAGCCGGAAAACGCGTTTAAAGATAAAAATGTCCAATTTTTTTAAAATTAGTTTTTCGTGTCATTCGTTACATGGATTAAAAGGTGGCAGTTCCAAGATCACGAATATATAATTTTTATGTCGCTGGGGCAAGTAGTTTAGCCGCAAATCGAATTTTAAGGGACAGAAAAAGTGTAAAGTTTGATGGGTCTAGGACGCATAGTTTAGCCGGAAAACGCGTTTAAAGATAAAAATGTCCAATTTTTTTAAAATTAGTTTTTCGTGTCATTCGTTACATGGATTAAAAGGTGGCAGTTCCAAGATCACGAATATATAATTTTTAAGTCGCTGGGGCAAGTAGTTTAGCCGCAAATCGAATTTTAAGGGACATATAAAATGTAAAGTTTAATGGGTCTAGGACGCATAGTTTAGCCGGAAAACGCGTTTAAAGATTAAAATGTCCAATTTTTTTAAAATTAGTTTTTCGTGTCATTCGTTACATGGATTAAAAGGTGGCAGTTCCAAGATCACGAATATATAATTTTTAAGTCGCTGGGGCAAGTAGTTTAGCCGCAAATCGAATTTTAAGGGACAGAAAAAGTGTAAAGTTTGATGGGTCTAGGACGCATAGTTTAGCCGGAAAACGCGTTTAAAGATAAAAATGTCCAATTTTTTTAAAATTAGTTTTTCGTGTCATTCGTTACATGGATTAAAAGGTGGCAGTTCCAAGATCACGAATATATAATTTTTAAGTCGCTGGGGCAAGTAGTTTAGCCGCAAATCGAATTTTAAGGGACAGAAAAAGTGTAAAGTTTGATGGGTCTAGGACGCATAGTTTAGCCGGAAAACGCGTTTAAAGATAAAAATGTCCAATTTTTTTAAAATTAGTTTTTCGTGTCATTCGTTACATGGATTAAAAGGTGTCAGTTCCAAGATCACGAATATATAATTTTTAAGTCGCTGGGGCAAGTAGTTTAGCCGCAAATCGAATTTTAAGGGACAGAAAAAGTGTAAAGTTTGATGGGTCTAGGACGCATAGTTTAGCCGGAAAACGCGTTTAAAGATAAAAATGTCCAATTTTTTTTTAAATCAATTTTTCGTGTCATTCGTTAAATGGATTAAAAGGTGGCAGTTCCAAGATCACGAATATATAATTTTTAAGTCGCTGGGGCAAGTAGTTTAGCCGCAAATCGAATTTTAAGGGACAGAAAAAGTGTAAAGTTTGATGGGTCTAGGACGCATAGTTTAGCCGGAAAACGCGTTTAAAGATAAAAATGTCCAATTTTATTTTAAATTAGTTTTTCGTGTCATTCGTTACATGGATTAAAAGGTGGCAGTTCCAAGATCACGAATATATAATTTTTAAGTCGCTGGGGCAAGTAGTTTAGCCGCAAATCGAATTTTAAGGGACAGATAAAATGTAAAGTTTAATGGGTCTAGGACGCATAGTTTAGCCGGAAAACGCGTTTAAAGATTAAAATGTCCAATTTTTTTAAAATTAGTTTTTCGTGTCATTCGTTACATGGATTAAAAGGTGGCAGTTCCAAGATCACGAATATATAATTTTTAAGTCGCTGGGGCAAGTAGTTTAGCCGCAAATCGAATTTTAAGGGACAGAAAAAGTGTAAAGTTTGATGGGTCTAGGACGCATAGTTTAGCCGGAAAACGCGTTTAAAGATAAAAATGTCCAATTTTTTTAAAATTAGTTTTTCGTGTCATTCGTTACATGGATTAAAAGGTGGCAGTTCCAAGATCACGAATATATAATTTTTAAGTCGCTGGGGCAAGTAGTTTAGCCGCAAATCGAATTTTAAGGGACAGAAAAAGTGTAAAGTTTGATGGGTCTAGGACGCATAGTTTAGCCGGAAAACGCGGTTAAAGATAAAAATGTCCAATTTTTTTAAAATTAGTTTTTCGTGTCATTCGTTACATGGATTAAAAGGTGGCAGTTCCAAGATCACGAATATATAATTTTTAAGTCGCTGGGGCAAGTAGTTTAGCCGCAAATCGAATTTTAAGGGACAGAAAAAGTGTAAAGTTTGATGGGTCTAGGACGCATAGTTTAGCCTGAAAACGCGTTTAAAGATAAAAATGTCCAATTTTTTAAAACTAGTTTTTGTGTCATTCGTTACATGGATTAAAAGGTGGCAGTTCCAAGATCACGAATATATAATTTTTAAGTCGCTGGGGCAAGTAGTTTAGCCGCAAATTGAATTTTAAGGGACAGAAAAAGTGTAAAGTTTGATGGCTCTAGGACGCATAGTTTAGCCGGAAAACGCGTTTAAAGATAAAAATGTCCAATTTTTTTAAAATTAGTTTTTCGTGTCATTCGTTACATGGATTAAAAGGTGGCAGTTCCAAGATCACGAATATATAATTTTTAAGTCGCTGGGGCAAGTAGTTTAGCCGCAAATCGAATTTTAAGGGACAGATAAAATGTAAAGTTTGATGGGTCTAGGACGCATAGTTTAGCCGGAAAACGCGTTTAAAGATAAAAATGTCCAATTTTTTTAAAATTAGTTTTTCGTGTCATTCGTTACATGGATTAAAAGGTGGCAGTTCCAAGATCACGAATATATAATTTTTAAGTCGCTGGGGCAAGTAGTTTAGCCGCAAATCGAATTTTAAGGGACAGAAAAAGTGTAAAGTTTGATGGCTCTAGGACGCATAGTTTAGCCGGAAAACGCATTTAAAGATAAAAACGTCCAATTTTTTTAAAATTAGTTTTTCGTGTCATTCGTTACATGGATTAAAAGGTGGCAGTTCCAAGATCACGAATATATAATTTTTAAGTCGCTGGGGCAAGTAGTTTAGCCGCAAATCGAATTTTAAGGGACAGAAAAAGTGTAAAGTTTGATGGGTCTAGGACGCATAGTTTAGCCGGAAAACGCGTTTAAAGATAAAAACGTCCAATTTTTTTAAAATTAGTTTTTCGTGTCATTTGTTACATGGATTAAAAGGTGGCAGTTCCAAGATCACGAATATATAATTTTTAAGTCGCTGGGGCAAGTAGTTTAGCCGCAAATCGAATTTTAAGGGACAGAAAAAGTGTAAAGTTTGATGGGTCTAGGACGCATAGCTTAGCCGGAAAACGCGTTTAAAGATAAAAATGTCCAATTTTTTTAAAATTAGTTTTTCGTGTCATTCGTTACATGGATTAAAAGGTGGCAGTTCCAAGATCACGAATATATAATTTTTAAGTCGCTGGGGCAAGTAGTTTAGCCGCAAATCGAATTTTAAGGGACAGATAAAATGTAAAGTTTGATGGGTCTAGGACGCATAGTTTAGCCGGAAAACGCGTTTAAAGATAAAAATGTCCAATTTTTTTAAAATTAGTTTTTCGTGTCATTCGTTACATGGATTAAAAGGTGGCAGTTCCAAGATCACGAATATATAATTTTTAAGTCGCTGGGGCAAGTAGTTTAGCCGCAAATCGAATTTTAAGGGACAGATAAAATGTAAAGTTTGATGGGTCTAGGACGCATAGTTTAGCCGGAAAACGCGTTTAAAGATAAAAATGTCCAATTTTTTTAAAATTAGTTTTTCGTGTCATTCGTTACATGGATTAAAAGGTGGCAGTTCCAAGATCACGAATATATAATTTTTAAGTCGCTGGGGCAAGTAGTTTAGCCGCAAATCGAATTTTAAGGGACAGAAAAAGTGTAAAGTTTGATGGGTCTAGGACGCATAGTTTAGCCGGAAAACGCGTTTAAAGATAAAAATGTCCATTTTTTTTAAAATTAGTTTTTCGTGTCATTCGTTACATGGATTAAAAGGTGGCAGTTCCAAGATCACGAATATATAATTTTTAAGTCGCTGGGGCAAGTAGTTTAGCCGCAAATCGAATTTTAAGGGACAGAAAAAGTGTAAAGTTTGATGGGTCTAGGACGCATAGTTTAGCCGGAAAATGCGTTTAAAGATAAAAATGTCCAATTTTTTTAAAATTAGTTTTTCGTGTCATTCGTTACATGGATTAAAAGGTGGCAGTTCCAAGATCACGAATATATAATTTTTAAGTCGCTGGGGCAAGTAGTTTAGCCGCAAATCGAATTTTAAGGGACAGAAAAAGTGTAAAGTTTGATGGGTCTAGGACGTATAGTTTAGCCGGAAAACGCGTTTAAAGATAAAAATGTCCAATTTTTTTTAAATTAGTTTTTCGTGTCATTCGTTACATGGATTAAAATGTGGCAGTTCCAAGATCACGAATATATAATTTTTAAGTCGCTGGGGCAAGTAGTTTAGCCGCAAATCGAATTTTAAGGGACAGAAAAAGTGTAAAGTTTGATGGGTCTAGGACGCATAGTTTAGCCGGAAAACGCGTTTAAAGATAAAAATGTCCAATTTTTTTAAAATTAGTTTTTCGTGTCATTCGTTACATGGATTAAAAGGTGGCAGTTCCAAGATCACGAATATATAATTTTTAAGTCGCTGGGGCAAGTAGTTTAGCCGCAAATCGAATTTTAAGGAACAGAAAAAGTGTAAAGTTTGATGGGTCTAGGACGCATAGTTTAGCCGGAAAACGCGTTTAAAGATAAAAATGTCCAATTTTTTTAAAATTAGTTTTTCGTGTCATTCGTTATATGGATTAAAAGGTGGCAGTTCCAAGATCACGAATATATAATTTTTAAGTCGCTGGGGCAAGTAGTTTAGCCGCAAATCGAATTTTAAGGGACAGATAAAATGTAAAGTTTGATGGGTCTAGGACGCATAGTTTAGCCGGAAAACGCGTTTAAAGATAAAAATGTCCAATTTTTTTAAAATTAGTTTTTCGTGTCATTCGTTACATGGATTAAAAGGTGGCAGTTCCAAGATCACGAATATATAATTTTTAAGTCGCTGGGGCAAGTAGTTTAGCCGCAAATCGAATTTTAAGGGACAGAAAAAGTGTAAAGTTTGATGGGTCTAGGACGCATAGTTTAGCCGGAAAACGCGTTTAAAGATAAAAATGTCCAATTTTTTTAAAATTAGTTTTTCGTGTCATTCGTTACATGGATTAAAAGGTGGCAGTTCCAAGATCACGAATATATAATTTTTAAGTCGCTGGGGCAAGTAGTTTAGCCGCAAATCGAATTTTAAGGGACAGAAAAAGTGTAAAGTTTGATGGGTCTAGGACGCATAGTTTAGCCGGAAAATGCGTTTAAAGATAAAAATGTCCAATTTTTTTAAAATTAGTTTTTCGTGTCATTCGTTACATGGATTAAAAGGTGGCAGTTCCAAGATCACGAATATATAATTTTTAAGTCGCTGGGGCAAGTAGTTTAGCCGCAAATCGAATTTTAAGGGACAGAAAAAGTGTAAAGTTTGATGGGTCTAGGACGCATAGTTTAGCCGGAAAACGCGTTTAAAGATAAAAATGTCCAATTTTTTAAAATTAGTTTTTCGTGTCATTCGTTACATGGATTAAAAGGTGGCAGTTCCAAGATCACGAATATATAATTTTTAAGTCTCTGGGGCAAGTAGTTTAGCCGCAAATCGAATTTTAAGGAACAGAAAAAGTGTAAAGTTTGATGGGTCTAGGACGCATAGTTTAGCCGGAAAACGCGTTTAAAGATAAAAATGTCCAATTTTTTTAAAATTAGTTTTTCGTGTCATTCGTTACATGGATTAAAAGGTGGCAGTTCCAAGATCACGAATATATAATTTTTAAGTCGCTGGGGCAAGTAGTTTAGCCGCAAATCGAATTTTAAGGGACAGAAAAAGTGTAAAGTTTGATGGGTCTAGGACGCATAGCTTAGCCGGAAAATGCGTTTAAAGATAAAAATGTCCAATTTTTTTAAAATTAGTTTTTCGTGTCATTCGTTACATGGATTAAAAGGTGGCAGTTCCAAGATCACGAATATATAATTTTTAAGTCGCTGGGGCAAGTAGTTTAGCCGCAAATCGAATTTTAAGGGACAGAAAAAGTGTAAAGTTTGATGGGTCTAGGACGCATAGTTTAGCCGGAAAACGCGTTTAAAGATAAAAATGTCCAATTTTTTTAAAATTAGTTTTTCGTGTCATTCGTTACATGGATTAAAAGGTGGCAGTTCCAAGATCACGAATATATAATTTTTAAGTCGCTGGGGCAAGTAGTTTAGCCGCAAATCGAATTTTAAGGGACAGATAAAATGTAAAGTTTGATGGGTCTAGGACGCATAGTTTAGCCGGAAAACGCGTTTAAAGATAAAAATGTCCAATTTTTTTAAAATTAGTTTTTCGTGTCATTCGTTACATGGATTAAAAGGTGGCAGTTCCAAGATCACGAATATATAATTTTTAAGTCGCTGGGGCAAGTAGTTTAGCCGCAAATCGAATTTTAAGGGACAGAAAAAGTGTAAAGTTTGATGGGTCTAGGACGCATAGTTTAGCCGGAAAACGCGTTTAAAGATAAAAATGTCCAATTTTTTTAAAATTAGTTTTTCGTGTCATTCGTTACATGGATTAAAAGGTGGCAGTTCCAAGATCACGAATATATAATTTTTAAGTCGCTGGGGCAAGTAGTTTAGCCGCAAATCGAATTTTAAGGGACAGAAAAAGTGTAAAGTTTGATGGGTCTAGGACGCATAGTTTAGCCGGAAAATGCGTTTAAAGATAAAAATGTCCAATTTTTTTAAAATTAGTTTTTCGTGTCATTCGTTACATGGATTAAAAGGTGGCAGTTCCAAGATCACGAATATATAATTTTTAAGTCGCTGGGGCAAGTAGTTTAGCCGCAAATCGAATTTTAAGGGACAGAAAAAGTGTAAAGTTTGATGGGTCTAGGACGTATAGTTTAGCCGGAAAACGCGTTTAAAGATAAAAATGTCCAATTTTTTTAAAATTAGTTTTTCGTGTCATTCGTTACATGGATTAAAAGGTGGCAGTTCCAAGATCACGAATATATAATTTTTAAGTCGCTGGGGCAAGTAGTTTAGCCGCAAATCGAATTTTAAGGGACAGAAAAAGTGTAAAGTTTGATGGGTCTAGGACGCATAGTTTAGCCGGAAAACGCGTTTAAAGATAAAAATGTCCAATTTTTTTAAAATTAGTTTTTCGTGTCATTCGTTACATGGATTAAAAGGTGGCAGTTCCAAGATCACGAATATATAATTTTTAAGTCTCTGGGGCAAGTAGTTTAGCCGCAAATCGAATTTTAAGGAACAGAAAAAGTGTAAAGTTTGATGGGTCTAGGACGCATAATTTAGCCGGAAAACGCGTTTAAAGATAAAAATGTCCAATTTTTTTAAAATTAGTTTTTCGTGTCATTCGTTACATGGATTAAAAGGTGGCAGTTCCAAGATCACGAATATATAATTTTTAAGTCGCTGGGGCAAGTAGTTTAGCCGCAAATCGAATTTTAAGGGACAGAAAAAGTGTAAAGTTTGATGGGTCTAGGACGCATAGTTTAGCCGGAAAACGCGTTTAAAGATAAAAATGTCCAATTTTTTTAAAATTAGTTTTTCGTGTCATTCGTTATATGGATTAAAAGGTGGCAGTTCCAAGATCACGAATATATAATTTTTAAGTCGCTGGGGCAAGTAGTTTAGCCGCAAATCGAATTTTAAGGGACAGAAAAAGTGTAAAGTTTGATGGGTCTAGGACGCATAGTTTAGCCGGAAAACGCGTTTAAAGATAAAAATGTCCAATTTTTTTAAAATTAGTTTTTCGTGTCATTCGTTACATGGATTAAAAGGTGGCAGTTCCAAGATCACGAATATATAATTTTTAAGTCGCTGGGGCAAGTAGTTTAGCCGCAAATCGAATTTTAAGGGACAGAAAAAGTGTAAAGTTTGATGGGTCTAGGACGCATAGTTTAGCCGGAAAACGCGTTTAAAGATAAAAATGTCCAATTTTTTTAAAATTAGTTTTTCGTGTCATTCGTTACATGGATTAAAAGGTGGCAGTTCCAAGATCACGAATATATAATTTTTAAGTCGCTGGGGCAAGTAGTTTAGCCGCAAATCGAATTTTAAGGGACAGAAAAAGTGTAAAGTTTGATGGGTCTGGGACGCAAAGTTTAGCCGGAAAACGCGTTTAAAGATAAAAATGTCCAATTTTTTTAAAATTAGTTTTTCGTGTCATTCGTTCCATGGATTAAAAGGTGGCAGTTCCAAGATCACGAATATATAATTTTTAAGTCGCTGGGGCAAGTAGTTTAGCCGCAAATCGAATTTTAAGGGACAGAAAAAGTGTAAAGTTTGATGGGTCTAGGACGCATAGTTTAGCCGGAAAACGCGTTTAAAGATAAAAATGTCCAATTTTTTTTAAATTAGTTTTTCGTGTCATTCGTTACATGGATTAAAAGGTGGCAGTTCCAAGATCACGAATATATAATTTTTAAGTCGCTGGGGCAAGTAGTTTAGCCGCAAATCGAATTTTAAGGGACAGAAAAAGTGTAAGGTTTGATGGGTCTAGGACGCATAGTTTAGCCGGAAAACGCGTTTAAAGATAAAAATGTCCAATTTTTTTAAAATTAGTTTTTCGTGTCATTCGTTACATGGATTAAAAGGTGGCAGTTCCAAGATCACGAATATATAATTTTTAAGTCGCTGGGGCAAGTAGTTTAGCCGCAAATCGAATTTTAAGGGACAGAAAAAGTGTAAAGTTTGATGGGTCTAGGACGCATAGTTTAGCCGGAAAACGCGTTTAAAGATAAAAATGTCCAATTTTCTTAAAATTAGTTTTTCGTGTCATTCGTTACATGGATTAAAAGGTGGCAGTTCCAAGATCACGAATATATAATTTTTAAGTCGCTGGGGCAAGTAGTTTAGCCGCAAATCGAATTTTAAGGGACAGAAAAAGTGTAAAGTTTGATGGGTCTAGGACGCATAGTTTAGCCGGAAAACGCGTTTAAAGATAAAAATGTCCAATTTTTTTAAAATTAGTTTTTCGTGTCATTCGTCCAATTTTTTTAAAATTAGTTTTTCGTGTCATTCGTTACATGGATTAAAAGGTGGCAGTTCCAAGATCACGAATATATAATTTTTAAGTCTCTGGGGCAAGTAGTTTAGCCGCAAATCGAATTTTAAGGAACAGAAAAAGTGTAAAGTTTGATGGGTCTAGGACGCATAATTTAGCCGGAAAACGCGTTTAAAGATAAAAATGTCCAATTTTTTTAAAATTAGTTTTTCGTGTCATTCGTTACATGGATTAAAAGGTGGCAGTTCCAAGATCACGAATATATAATTTTTAAGTCGCTGGGGCAAGTAGTTTAGCCGCAAATCGAATTTTAAGGGACAGAAAAAGTGTAAAGTTTGATGGGTCTAGGACGCATAGTTTAGCCGGAAAACGCGTTTAAAGATAAAAATGTCCAATTTTTTTAAAATTAGTTTTTCGTGTCATTCGTTATATGGATTAAAAGGTGGCAGTTCCAAGATCACGAATATATAATTTTTAAGTCGCTGGGGCAAGTAGTTTAGCCGCAAATCGAATTTTAAGGGACAGAAAAAGTGTAAAGTTTGATGGGTCTAGGACGCATAGTTTAGCCGGAAAACGCGTTTAAAGATAAAAATGTCCAATTTTTTTAAAATTAGTTTTTCGTGTCATTCGTTACATGGATTAAAAGGTGGCAGTTCCAAGATCACGAATATATAATTTTTAAGTCGCTGGGGCAAGTAGTTTAGCCGCAAATCGAATTTTAAGGGACAGAAAAAGTGTAAAGTTTGATGGGTCTAGGACGCATAGTTTAGCCGGAAAACGCGTTTAAAGATAAAAATGTCCAATTTTTTTAAAATTAGTTTTTCGTGTCATTCGTTACATGGATTAAAAGGTGGCAGTTCCAAGATCACGAATATATAATTTTTAAGTCGCTGGGGCAAGTAGTTTAGCCGCAAATCGAATTTTAAGGGACAGAAAAAGTGTAAAGTTTGATGGGTCTGGGACGCAAAGTTTAGCCGGAAAACGCGTTTAAAGATAAAAATGTCCAATTTTTTTTAAATTAGTTTTTCGTGTCATTCGTTCCATGGATTAAAAGGTGGCAGTTCCAAGATCACGAATATATAATTTTTAAGTCGCTGGGGCAAGTAGTTTAGCCGCAAATCGAATTTTAAGGGACAGAAAAAGTGTAAAGTTTGATGGGTCTAGGACGCATAGTTTAGCCGGAAAACGCGTTTAAAGATAAAAATGTCCAATTTTTTTTAAATTAGTTTTTCGTGTCATTCGTTACATGGATTAAAAGGTGGCAGTTCCAAGATCACGAATATATAATTTTTAAGTCGCTGGGGCAAGTAGTTTAGCCGCAAATCGAATTTTAAGGGACAGAAAAAGTGTAAGGTTTGATGGGTCTAGGACGCATAGTTTAGCCGGAAAACGCGTTTAAAGATAAAAATGTCCAATTTTTTTAAAATTAGTTTTTCGTGTCATTCGTTACATGGATTAAAAGGTGGCAGTTCCAAGATCACGAATATATAATTTTTAAGTCGCTGGGGCAAGTAGTTTAGCCGCAAATCGAATTTTAAGGGACAGAAAAAGTGTAAAGTTTGATGGGTCTAGGACGCATAGTTTAGCCGGAAAACGCGTTTAAAGATAAAAATGTCCAATTTTCTTAAAATTAGTTTTTCGTGTCATTCGTTACATGGATTAAAAGGTGGCAGTTCCAAGATCACGAATATATAATTTTTAAGTCGCTGGGGCAAGTAGTTTAGCCGCAAATCGAATTTTAAGGGACAGAAAAAGTGTAAAGTTTGATGGGTCTAGGACGCATAGTTTAGCCGGAAAACGCGTTTAAAGATAAAAATGTCCAATTTTTTTAAAATTAGTTTTTCGTGTCATTCGTTACATGGATTAAAAGGTGGCAGTTCCAAGATCACGAATATATAATTTTTAAGTCGCTGGGGCAAGTAGTTTAGTCGCAAATCGAATTTTAAGGGACAGAAAAAGTGTAAAGTTTGATGGGTCTAGGACGCATAGTTTAGCCGGAAAACGCGTTTAAAGATAAAAATGTCCAATTTTTTTAAAATTAGTTTTTCGTGTCATTCGTTACATGGATTAAAAGGTGGCAGTTCCAAGATCACGAATATATAATTTTTAAGTCGCTGGGGCAAGTAGTTTAGCCGCAAATCGAATTTTAAGGGACAGAAAAAGTGTAAAGTTTGATGGGTCTAGGACGCATAGTTTAGCCGGAAAACGCGTTTAAAGATAAAAATGTCCAATTTTTTTAAAATTAGTTTTTCGTGTCATTCGTTACATGGATTAAAAGGTGGCAGTTCCAAGATCACGAATATATAATTTTTAAGTCGCTGGGACAAGTAGTTTAGCCGCAAATCGAATTTTAAGGGACAGAAAAAGTGTAAAGTTTGATGGGTCTAGGACGCATAGTTTAGCCGGAAAACGCGTTTAAAGATAAAAATGTCCAATTTTTTTAAAATTAGTTTTTCGTGTCATTCGTTACATGGATTAAAAGGTGGCAGTTCCAAGATCACGAATATATAATTTTTAAGTCGCTGGGGCAAGTAGTTTAGCCGCAAATCGAATTTTAAGGGACAGAAAAAGTGTAAAGTTTGATGGGTCTAGGACGCATAGTTTAGCCGGAAAACGCGTTTAAAGATAAAAATGTCCAATTTTTTTAAAATTAGTTTTTCGTGTCATTCGTTACATGGATTAAAAGGTGGCAGTTCCAAGATCACGAATATATAATTTTTAAGTCGCTGGGGCAAGTAGTTTAGCCGCAAATCGAATTTTAAGGGACAGAAAAAGTGTAAAGTTTGATGGGTCTAGGACGCATAGTTTAGCCGGAAAACGCGTTTAAAGATAAAAATGTCCAATTTTTTTTAAAATTAGTTTTTCGTGTCATTCGTTATATGGATTAAAAGGTGGCAGTTCCAAGATCACGAATATATAATTTTTAAGTCGCTGGGGCAAGTAGTTTAGCCGCAAATCGAATTTTAAGGGACAGAAAAAGTGTAAAGTTTGATGGGTCTAGGACGCATAGTTTAGCCGGAAAACGCGTTTAAAGATAAAAATGTCCAATTTTTTTAAAATTAGTTTTTCGTGTCATTCGTTACATGGATTAAAAGGTGGCAGTTCCAAGATCACGAATATATAATTTTTAAGTCGCTGGGGCAAGTAGTTTAGCCGCAAATCGAATTTTAAGGGACAGAAAAAGTGTAAAGTTTGATGGGTCTAGGACGCATAGTTTAGCCGGAAAACGCGTTTAAAGATAAAAATGTCCAATTTTTTTAAAATTAGTTTTTCGTGTCATTCGTTACATGGATTAAAAGGTGGCAGTTCCAAGATCACGAATATATAATTTTTAAGTCGCTGGGGCAAGTAGTTTAGCCGCAAATCGAATTTTAAGGGACAGAAAAAGTGTAAAGTTTGATGGGTCTAGGACGCATAGTTTAGCCGGAAAACGCGTTTAAAGATAAAAATGTCCAATTTTTTTAAAATTAGTTTTTCGTGTCATTCGTTACATGGATTAAAAGGTGGCAGTTCCAAGATCACGAATATATAATTTTTAAGTCGCTGGGGCAAGTAGTTTAGCCGCAAATCGAATTTTAAGGGACAGAAAAAGTGTAAAGTTTGATGGGTCTAGGACGCATAGTTTAGCCGGAAAACGCGTTTAAAGATAAAAATGTCCAATTTTTTTAAAATTAGTTTTTCGTGTCATTCGTTACATGGATTAAAAGGTGGCAGTTCCAAGATCACGAATATATAATTTTTAAGTCGCTGGGGCAAGTAGTTTAGCCGCAAATCGAATTTTAAGGGACAGAAAAAGTGTAAAGTTTGATGGGTCTAGGACGCATAGTTTAGCCGGAAAACGCGTTTAAAGATAAAAATGTCCAATTTTTTTAAAATTAGTTTTTCGTGTCATTCGTTACATGGATTAAAAGGTGGCAGTTCCAAGATCACGAATATATAATTTTTAAGTCGCTGGGGCAAGTAGTTTAGCCGCAAATCGAATTTTAAGGGACAGAAAAAGTGTAAAGTTTGATGGGTCTAGGACGCATAGTTTAGCCGGAAAACGCGTTTAAAGATAAAAATGTCCAATTTTTTTAAAATTAGTTTTTCGTGTCATTCGTTACATGGATTAAAAGGTGGCAGTTCCAAGATCACGAATATATAATTTTTAAGTCGCTGGGGCAAGTAGTTTAGCCGCAAATCGAATTTTAAGGGACAGAAAAAGTGTAAAGTTTGATGGGTCTAGGACGCATAGTTTAGCCGGAAAACGCGTTTAAAGATAAAAATGTCCAATTTTTTTAAAATTAGTTTTTCGTGTCATTCGTTACATGGATTAAAAGGTGGCAGTTCCAAGATCACGAATATATAATTTTTAAGTCGCTGGGGCAAGTAGTTTAGCCGCAAATCGAATTTTAAGGGACAGAAAAAGTGTAAAGTTTGATGGGTCTAGGACGCATAGTTTAGCCGGAAAACGCGTTTAAAGATAAAAATGTCCAATTTTTTTAAAATTAGTTTTTCGTGTCATTCGTTACATGGATTAAAAGGTGGCAGTTCCAAGATCACGAATATATAATTTTTAAGTCGCTGGGGCAAGTAGTTTAGCCGCAAATCGAATTTTAAGGGACAGAAAAAGTGTAAAGTTTGATGGGTCTAGGACGCATAGTTTAGCCGGAAAACGCGTTTAAAGATAAAAATGTCCAATTTTTTTAAAATTAGTTTTTCGTGTCATTCGTTACATGGATTAAAAGGTGGCAGTTCCAAGATCACGAATATATAATTTTTAAGTCGCTGGGGCAAGTAGTTTAGCCGCAAATCGAATTTTAAGGGACAGAAAAAGTGTAAAGTTTGATGGGTCTAGGACGCATAGTTTAGCCGGAAAACGCGTTTAAAGATAAAAACGTCCAATTTTTTTAAAATTAGTTTTTCGTGTCATTCGTTACATGGATTAAAAGGTGGCAGTTCCAAGATCACGAATATATAATTTTTAAGTCGCTGGGGCAAGTAGTTTAGCCGCAAATCGAATTTTAAGGGACAGAAAAAGTGTAAAGTTTGATGGGTCTAGGACGCATAGTTTAGCCGGAAAACGCGTTTAAAGATAAAAATGTCCAATTTTTTTAAAATTAGTTTTTCGTGTCATTCGTTACATGGATTAAAAGGTGGCAGTTCCAAGATCACGAATATATAATTTTTAAGTCGCTGGGGCAAGTAGTTTAGCCGCAAATCGAATTTTAAGGGACAGAAAAAGTGTAAAGTTTGATGGGTCTAGGACGCATAGTTTAGCCGGAAAACGCGTTTAAAGATAAAAATGTCCAATTTTTTTAAAATTAGTTTTTCGTGTCATTCGTTACATGGATTAAAAGGTGGCAGTTCCAAGATCACGAATATATAATTTTTAAGTCGCTGGGGCAAGTAGTTTAGCCGCAAATCGAATTTTAAGGGACAGAAAAAGTGTAAAGTTTGATGGGTCTAGGACGCATAGTTTAGCCGGAAAACGCGTTTAAAGATAAAAATGTCCAATTTTTTTAAAATTAGTTTTTCGTGTCATTCGTTACATGGATTAAAAGGTGGCAGTTCCAAGATCACGAATATATAATTTTTATGTCGCTGGGGCAAGTAGTTTAGCCGCAAATCGAATTTTAAGGGACAGAAAAAGTGTAAAGTTTGATGGGTCTAGGACGCATAGTTTAGCCGGAAAACGCGTTTAAAGATAAAAATGTCCAATTTTTTTAAAATTAGTTTTTCGTGTCATTCGTTACATGGATTAAAAGGTGGCAGTTCCAAGATCACGAATATATAATTTTTAAGTCGCTGGGGCAAGTAGTTTAGCCGCAAATCGAATTTTAAGGGACAGAAAAAGTGTAAAGTTTGATGGGTCTAGGACGCATAGTTTAGCCGGAAAACGCGTTTAAAGATAAAAATGTCCAATTTTTTTAAAATTAGTTTTTCGTGTCATTCGTTACATGGATTAAAAGGTGGCAGTTCCAAGATCACGAATATATAATTTTTAAGTCGCTGGGGCAAGTAGTTTAGCCGCAAATCGAATTTTAAGGGACAGAAAAAGTGTAAAGTTTGATGGGTCTAGGACGCATAGTTTAGCCGGAAAACGCGTTTAAAGATAAAAATGTCCAATTTTTTTAAAATTAGTTGTTCGTGTCATTCGTTACATGGATTAAAAGGTGGCAGTTCCAAGATCACGAATATATAATTTTTAAGTCGCTGGGGCAAGTAGTTTAGCCGCAAATCGAATTTTAAGGGACAGAAAAAGTGTAAAGTTTGATGGGTCTAGGACGCATAGTTTAGCCGGAAAACGCGTTTAAAGATAAAAATGTCCAATTTTTTTAAAATTAGTTTTTCGAGTCATTCGTTACATGGATTAAAAGGTGGCAGTTCCAAGATCACGAATATATAATTTTTAAGTCGCTGGGGCAAGTAGTTTAGCCGCAAATCGAATTTTAAGGGACAGAAAAAGTGTAAAGTTTGATGGGTCTAGGACGCATAGTTTAGCCGGAAAACGCGTTTAAAGATAAAAATGTCCAATTTTTTTAAAATTAGTTTTTCGTGTCATTCGTTACATGGATTAAAATGTGGCAGTTCCAAGATCACGAATATATAATTTTTAAGTCGCTGGGGCAAGTAGTTTAGCCGCAAATCGAATTTTAAGGGACAGAAAAAGTGTAAAGTTTGATGGGTCTAGGACGCATAGTTTAGCCGGAAAACGCGTTTAAAGATAAAAATGTCCAATTTTTTTTAAAATTAGTTTTTCGTGTCATTCGTTACATGGATTAAAAGGTGGCAGTTCCAAGATCACGAATATATAATTTTTAAGTCGCTGGGGCAAGTAGTTTAGCCGCAAATCGAATTTTAAGGGACAGAAAAAGTGTAAAGTTTGATGGGTCTAGGACGCATAGTTTAGCCGGAAAACGCGTTTAAAGATAAAAATGTCCAATTTTTTTAAAATTAGTTTTTCGTGTCATTCGTTACATGGATTAAAAGGTGGCAGTTCCAAGATCACGAATATATAATTTTTAAGTCCCTGGGGCAAGTAGTTTAGCCGCAAATCGAATTTTAAGGGACAGAAAAAGTGTAAAGTTTGATGGGTCTAGGACGCATAGTTTAGCCGGAAAACGCGTTTAAAGATAAAAATGTCCAATTTTTTTAAAATTAGTTTTTCGTGTCATTCGTTACATGGATTAAAAGGTGGCAGTTCCAAGATCACGAATATATAATTTTTAAGTCGCTGGGGCAAGTAGTTTAGCCGCAAATCGAATTTTAAGGGACAGAAAAAGTGTAAAGTTTGATGGGTCTAGGACGCATAGTTTAGCCGGAAAACGCGTTTAAAGATAAAAATGTCCAATTTTTTTAAAATTAGTTTTTCGTGTCATTCGTTACATGGATTAAAAGGTGGCAGTTCCAAGATCACGAATATATAATTTTTAAGTCGCTGGGGCAAGTAGTTTAGCCGCAAATCGAATTTTAAGGGACAGAAAAAGTGTAAAGTTTGATGGGTCTAGGACGCATAGTTTAGCCGGAAAACGCGTTTAAAGATAAAAATGTCCAATTTTTTTAAAATTAGTTTTTTGTGTCATTCGTTACATGGATTAAAAGGTGGCAGTTCCAAGATCACGAATATATAATTTTTAAGTCGGTGGGGCAAGTAGTTTAGCCGCAAATCGAATTTTAAGGGACAGAAAAAGTGTAAAGTTTGATGGGTCTAGGACGCATAGTTTAGCCGGAAAACGCGTTTGAAGATAAAAATGTCCAATTTTTTTAAAATTAGTTTTTCGTGTCATTCGTTACATGGATTAAAAGGTGGCAGTTCCAAGATCACGAATATATAATTTTTAAGTCGCTGGGGCAAGTAGTTTAGCCGCAAATCGAATTTTAAGGGACAGAAAAAGTGTAAAGTTTGATGGGTCTAGGACGCATAGTTTAGCCGGAAAACGCGTTTAAAGATAAAAATGTCCAATTTTTTTAAAATTAGTTTTTCGTGTCATTCGTTACATGTATTAAAAGGTGGCAGTGCCAAGATCACGAATATATAATTTTTAAGTCGCTGGGGCAAGTAGTTTAGCCGCAAATCGAATTTTAAGGGACAGAAAAAGTGTAAAGTTTGATGGGTCTAGGACGCATAGTTTAGCCGGAAAACGCGTTTAAAGATAAAAATGTCCAATTTTTTTTAAAATTAGTTTTTCGTGTCATTCGTTACATGGATTAAAAGGTGGCAGTTCCAAGATCACGAATATATAATTTTTAAGTCGCTGGGGCAAGTAGTTTAGCCGCAAATCGAATTTTAAGGGACAGAAAAAGTGTAAAGTTTGATGGGTCTAGGACGCATAGTTTAGCCGGAAAACGCGTTTAAAGATAAAAATGTCTAATTTTTTTAAAATTAGTTTTTCGTGTCATTCGTTACATGGATTAAAAGGTGGCAGTTCCAAGATCACGAATATATAATTTTTAAGTCGCTGGGGCAAGTAGTTTAGCCGCAAATCGAATTTTAAGGGACAGAAAAAGTGTAAAGTTTGATGGGTCTAGGACGCATAGTTTAGCCGGAAAACGCGTTTAAAGATAAAAATGTCCAATTTTTTTAAAATTAGTTTTTCGTGTCATTCGTTACATGGATTAAAAGGTGGCAGTTCCAAGATCACGAATATATAATTTTTAAGTCGGTGGGGCAAGTAGTTTAGCCGCAAATCGAATTTTAAGGGACAGAAAAAGTGTAAAGTTTGATGGGTCTAGGACGCATAGTTTAGCCGGAAAACGCGTTTAAAGATAAAAATGTCCAATTTTTTTAAAATTAGTTTTTCGTGTCATTCGTTACATGGATTAAAAGGTGGCAGTTCCAAGATCACAAATATATAATTTTTAAGTCGCTGGGGCAAGTAGTTTAGCCGCAAATCGAATTTTAAGGGACAGAAAAAGTGTAAAGTTTGATGGGTCTAGGACGCATAGTTTAGCCGGAAAACGCGTTTAAGGATAAAAATGTCCAATTTTTTTAAAATTAGTTTTTCGTGTCATTCGTTACATGGATTAAAAGGTGGCAGTTCCAAGATCACGAATATATAATTTTTAAGTCGCTGGGGCAAGTAGTTTAGCCGCAAATCGAATTTTAAGGGACAGAAAAAGTGTAAAGTTTGATGGGTCTAGGACGCATAGTTTAGCCGGAAAACGCGTTTAAAGATAAAAATGTCCAATTTTTTTAAAATTAGTTTTTCGTGTCATTCGTTACATGGATTAAAAGGTGGCAGTTCCAAGATCACGAATATATAATTTTTAAGTCGCTGGGGCAAGTAGTTTAGCCGCAAATCGAATTTTAAGGGACAGAAAAAGTGTAAAGTTTGATGGGTCTAGGACGCATAGTTTAGCCGGAAAACGCGTTTATAGATAAAAATGTCCAATTTTTTTAAAATTAGTTTTTCGTGTCATTCGTTACATGGATTAAAAGGTGGCAGTGCCAAGATCACGAATATATAATTTTTAAGTCGCTGGGGCAAGTAGTTTAGCCGCAAATCGAATTTTAAGGGACAGAAAAAGTGTAAAGTTTGATGGGTCTAGGACGCATAGTTTAGCCGGAAAACGCGTTTAAAGATAAAAATGTCTAATTTTTTTAAAATTAGTTTTTCGTGTCATTCGTTACATGGATTAAAAGGTGGCAGTTCCAAGATCACGAATATATAATTTTTAAGTCGCTGGGGCAAGTAGTTTAGCCGCAAATCGAATTTTAAGGGACAGAAAAAGTGTAAAGTTTGATGGGTCTAGGACGCATAGTTTAGCCGGAAAACGCGTTTAAAGATAAAAATGTCCAATTTTTTTAAAATTAGTTTTTCGTGTCATTCGTTACATGGATTAAAAGGTGGCAGTTCCAAGATCACGAATATATAATTTTTAAGTCGGTGGGGCAAGTAGTTTAGCCGCAAATCGAATTTTAAGGGACAGAAAAAGTGTAAAGTTTGATGGGTCTAGGACGCGTAGTTTAGCCGGAAAACGCGTTTAAAGATAAAAATGTCCAATTTTTTTAAAATTAGTTTTTCGTGTCATTCGTTACATGGATTAAAAGGTGGCAGTTCCAAGATCACAAATATATAATTTTTAAGTCGCTGGGGCAAGTAGTTTAGCCGCAAATCGAATTTTAAGGGACAGAAAAAGTGTAAAGTTTGATGGGTCTAGGACGCATAGTTTAGCCGGAAAACGCGTTTAAAGATAAAAATGTCCAATTTTTTTAAAATTAGTTTTTCGTGTCATTCGTTACATGGATTAAAAGGTGGCAGTTCCAAGATCACGAATATATAATTTTTAAGTCGCTGGGGCAAGTAGTTTAGCCGCAAATCGAATTTTAAGGGACAGAAAAAGTGTAAAGTTTGATGGGTCTAGGACGCATAGTTTAGCCGGAAAACGCGTTTAAAGATAAAAATGTCCAATTTTTTTAAAATTAGTTTTTCGTGTCATTCGTTACATGGATTAAAAGGTGGCAGTTCCAAGATCACGAATATATAATTTTTAAGTCGCTGGGGCAAGTAGTTTAGCCGCAAATCGAATTTTAAGGGACAGAAAAAGTGTAAAGTTTGATGGGTCTAGGACGCATAGTTTAGCCGGAAAACGCGTTTAAAGATAAAAATGTCCAATTTTTTTAAAATTAGTTTTTCGTGTCATTCGTTACATGGATTAAAAGGTGGAAGTTCCAAGATCACGAATATATAATTTTTAAGTCGCTGGGGCAAGTAGTTTAGCCGCAAATCGAATTTTAAGGGACAGAAAAAGTGTAAAGTTTGATGGGTCTAGGACGCATAGTTTAGCCGGAAAACGCGTTTAAAGATAAAAACGTCCAATTTTTTTAAAATTAGTTTTTCGTGTCATTCGTTACATGGATTAAAAGGTGGCAGTTCCAAGATCACGAATATATAATTTTTAAGTCGCTGGGGCAAGTAGTTTAGCCGCAAATCGAATTTTAAGGGACAGAAAAAGTGTAAAGTTTGATGGGTCTAGGACGCATAGTTTAGCCGGAAAACGCGTTTAAAGATAAAAATGTCCAATTTTTTTAAAATTAGTTTTTCGTGTCATTCGTTACATGGATTAAAAGGTGGCAGTTCCAAGATCACGAATATATAATTTTTAAGTCGCTGGGGCAAGTAGTTTAGCCGCAAATCGAATTTTAAGGGACAGAAAAAGTGTAAAGTTTGATGGGTCTAGGACGCATAGTTTAGCCGGAAAACGCGTTTAAAGATAAAAATGTCCAATTTTTTTAAAATTAGTTTTTCGTGTCATTCGTTACATGGATTAAAAGGTGGCAGTTCCAAGATCACGAATATATAATTTTTAAGTCGCTGGGGCAAGTAGTTTAGCCGCAAATCGAATTTTAAGGGACAGAAAAAGTGTAAAGTTTGATGGGTCTAGGACGCATAGTTTAGCCGGAAAACGCGTTTAAAGATAAAAATGTCCAATTTTTTTAAAATTAGTTTTTCGTGTCATTCGTTACATGGATTAAAAGGTGGCAGTTCCAAGATCACGAATATATAATTTTTAAGTCGCTGGGGCAAGTAGTTTAGCCGCAAATCGAATTTTAAGGGACAGAAAAAGTGTAAAGTTTGATGGGTCTAGGACGCATAGTTTAGCCGGAAAACGCGTTTAAAGATAAAAATGTCCAATTTTTTTAAAATTAGTTTTTCGTGTCATTCGTTACATGGATTAAAAGGTGGCAGTTCCAAGATCACGAATATATAATTTTTAAGTCGCTGGGGCAAGTAGTTTAGCCGCAAATCGAATTTTAAGGGACAGAAAAAGTGTAAAGTTTGATGGGTCTAGGACGCATAGTTTAGCCGGAAAACGCGTTTAAAGATAAAAATGTCCAATTTTTTTAAAATTAGTTTTTCGTGTCATTCGTAACATGGATTAAAAGGTGGCAGTTCCAAGATCACGAATATATAATTTTTAAGTCGCTGGGGCAAGTAGTTTAGCCGCAAATCGAATTTTAAGGGACAGAAAAAGTGTAAAGTTTGATGGGTCTAGGACGCATAGTTTAGCCGGAAAACGCGTTTAAAGATAAAAATGTCCAATTTTTTTAAAATTAGTTTTTCGTGTCATTCGTTACATGGATTAAAAGGTGGCAGTTCCAAGATCACGAATATATAATTTTTAAGTCGCTGGGGCAAGTAGTTTAGCCGCAAATCGAATTTTAAGGGACAGAAAAAGTGTAAAGTTTGATGGGTCTAGGAAGCATAGCTTAGCCGGAAAACGCGTTTAAAGATAAAAATGTCCAATTTTTTAAAATTAGTTTTTCGTGTCATTCGTTACATGGATTAAAAGGTGGCAGTTCCAAGATCACGAATATATAATTTTTAAGTCGCTGGGGCAAGTAGTTTAGCCGCAAATCGAATTTTAAGGGACAGAAAAAGTGTAAAGTTTGATGGGTCTAGGACGCATAGTTTAGCCGGAAAACGCGTTTAAAGATAAAAATGTCCAATTTTTTTAAAATTAGTTTTTCGTGTCATTCGTTACATGGATTAAAAGGTGGCAGTTCCAAGATCACGAATATATAATTTTTAAGTCGCTGGGGCAAGTAGTTTAGCCGCAAATCGAATTTTAAGGGACAGAAAAAGTGTAAAGTTTGATGGGTCTAGGACGCATAGTTTAGCCGGAAAACGCGTTTAAAGATAAAAATGTCCAATTTTTTTAAAATTAGTTTTTCGTGTCATTCGTTACATGGATTAAAAGGTGGCAGTTCCAAGATCACGAATATATAATTTTTAAGTCGCTGGGGCAAGTAGTTTAGCCGCAAATCGAATTTTAAGGGACAGAAAAAGTGTAAAGTTTGATGGGTCTAGGACGCATAGTTTAGCCGGAAAACGCGTTTAAAGATAAAAATGTCCAATTTTTTTTAAATTAGTTTTTCGTGTCATTCGTTACATGGATTAAAAGGTGGCAGTTCCAAGATCACGAATATATAATTTTTAAGTCGCTGGGGCAAGTAGTTTAGCCGCAAATCGAATTTTAAGGGACAGAAAAAGTGTAAAGTTTGATGGGTCTAGGACGCATAGTTTAGCCGGAAAACGCGTTTAAAGATAAAAATGTCCAATTTTTTAAAATTAGTTTTTCGTGTCATTCGTTACATGGATTAAAAGGTGGCAGTTCCAAGATCACGAATATATAATTTTTAAGTCGCTGGGGCAAGTAGTTTAGCCGCAAATCGAATTTTAAGGGACAGAAAAAGTGTAAAGTTTGATGGGTCTAGGACGCATAGTTTAGCCGGAAAACGCGTTTAAAGATAAAAATGTCCAATTTTTTTAAAATTAGTTTTTCGTGTCATTCGTTACAGGGATTAAAAGGTGACAGTTCCAAGATCACGAATATATAATTTTTAAGTCGCTGGGGCAAGTAGTTTAGCCGCAAATCGAATTTTAAGGGACAGAAAAAGTATAAAGTTTGATGGGTCTAGGACGCATAGTTTAGCCGGAAAACGCGTTTAAAGATAAAAATGTCCAATTTTTTTAAAATTAGTTTTTCGTGTCATTCGTTACATGGATTAAAAGGTTGCAGTTCCAAGATCACGAATATATAATTTTTAAGTCGGTGGGGCAAGTAGTTTAGCCGCAAATCGAATTTTAAGGGACAGAAAAAGTGTAAAGTTTGATGGGTCTAGGACGCATAGTTTAGCCGGAAAACGCGTTTAAAGATAAAAATGTCCAATTTTTTTAAAATTAGTTTTTCGTGTCATTCGTTACATGGATTAAAAGGTGGCAGTTCCAAGATCACATATATATAATTTTTAAGTCGCTGGGGCAAGTAGTTTTAGCCGCAAATCGAATTTTTAAGGGACAGAAAAAGTGTAAAGTTTGATGGGTCTAGACGCATAGTTTAGCCGGAAAACGCGTTTAAGGATAAAAATGTCCAATTTTTTTTAAAATTAGTTTTTCGTGTCATTCGTTACATGGATTAAAAGGTGGCAGTTCCAAGATCACGTATATATAATTTTTAAGTCGCTGGGGCAAGTAGTTTAGCCGCAAATCAATTTTAAGGGACAGAAAAAGTGTAAAGTTTGATGGGTCTAGGACGCATAGTTTAGCCGGAAAACGCGTTTAAAGATAAAAATGTCCAATTTTTTTAAAATTAGTTTTTCGTGTCATTCGTTACATGGATTAAAAGGTGGTAGTTCCAAGATCACGAATATATAATTTTTAAGTCGCTGGGGCAAGTAGTTTAGCCGCAAATCGAATTTTAAGGGACAGAAAAAGTGTAAAGTTTGATGGGTCTAGGACGCATAGTTTAGCCGGAAAACGCGTTTAAAGATAAAAATGTCCAATTTTTTTAAAATTAGTTTTTCGTGTCATTCGTTACATGGATTAAAAGGTGGCAGTTCCAAGATCACGAATATATAATTTTTAAGTCGCTGGGGCAAGTAGTTTAGCCGCAAATCGAATTTTAAGGGACAGAAAAAGTGTAAAGTTTGATGGGTCTAGGACGCATAGTTTAGCCGGAAAACGCGTTTAAAGATAAAAATGTCCAATTTTTTTAAAATTAGTTTTTCGTGTCATTCGTTACATGGATTAAAAGGTGGCAGTTCCAAGATCACGAATATATAATTTTTAAGTCGCTGGGGCAAGTAGTTTAGCCGCAAATCGAATTTTAAGGGACAGAAAAAGTGTAAAGTTTGATGGGTCTAGGACGCATAGTTTAGCCGGAAAACGCGTTTAAAGATAAAAATGTCCAATTTTTTTAAAAATTAGTTTTTCGTGTCATTCGTTACATGGATTAAAAGGTGGCAGTTCCAAGATCACGAATATATAATTTTTAAGTCGCTGGGGCAAGTAGTTTAGCCGCAAATCGAATTTTAAGGGACAGAAAAAGTGTAAAGTTTGATGGGTCTAGGACGCATAGTTTAGCCGGAAAACGCGTTTAAAGATAAAAATGTCTAATTTTTTTAAAATTAGTTTTCGTGTCATTCGTTACATGGATTAAAAGGTGGCAGTTCCAAGATCACGAATATATAATTTTTAAGTCGCTGGGGCAAGTAGTATAGCCGCAAATCGAATTTTAAGGGACAGAAAAAGTGTAAAGTTTGATGGGTCTAGGACGCATAGTTTAGCCGGAAAACGCGTTTAAAGATAAAAATGTCCAATTTTTTTAAAATTAGTTTTTCGTGTCATTCGTTACATGGATTAAAAGGTGGCAGTTCCAAGATCACGAATATATAATTTTTAAGTCGCTGGGGCAAGTAGTTTAGCCGCAAATCGAATTTTAAGGGACAGAAAAAGTGTAAAGTTTGATGGGTCTAGGACGCATAGTTTAGCCGGAAAACGCGTTTAAAGATAAAAATGTCCAATTTTTTTAAAATAAGTTTTTCGTGTCATTCGTTACATGGATTAAAAGGTGGCAGTTCCAAGATCACGAATATATAATTTTTAAGTCGCTGGGGCAAGTAGTTTAGCCGCAAATCGAATTTTAAGGGACAGAAAAAGTGTAAAGTTTGATGGGTCTAGGACGCATAGTTTAGCCGGAAAACGCGTTTAAAGATAAAAATGTCCAATTTTTTAAAAATTAGTTTTTCGTGTCATTCGTTACATGGATTAAAAGGTGGCAGTTCCAAGATCACGAATATATAATTTTTAAGTCGCTGGGGCAAGTAGTTTAGCCGCAAATCGAATTTTAAGGGACAGAAAAAGTGTAAAGTTTGATGGGTCTAGGACGCATAGTTTAGCCGGAAAACGCGTTTAAAGATAAAAATGTCCAATTTTTTTAAAATTAGTTTTTCGTGTCATTCGTTACATGGATTAAAAGGTGGCAGTTCCAAGATCACGAATATATAATTTTTAAGTCGCTGGGGCAAGTAGTTTAGCCGCAAATCGAATTTTAAGGGACAGAAAAAGTGTAAAGTTTGATGGGTCTAGGATGCATAGTTCAGCCGGAAAACGCGTTTAAAGATAAAAATGTCCAATTTTTTTAAAATTAGTTTTTCGTGTCATTCGTTACATGGATTAAAAGGTGGCAGTTCCAAGATCACGAATATATAATTTTTAAGTCGCTGGGGCAAGTAGTTTAGCCGCAAATCGAATTTTAAGGGACAGAAAAAGTGTAAAGTTTGATGGGTCTAGGACGCATAGTTTAGCCGGAAAACGCGTTTAAAGATAAAAATGTCCAATTTTTTTAAAATTAGTTTTTCGTGTCATTCGTTACATGGATTAAAAGGTGGCAGTTCCAAGATCACGAATATATAATTTTTAAGTCGCTGGGGCAAGTAGTTTAGCCGCAAATCGAATTTTAAGGGACAGAAAAAGTGTAAAGTTTGATGGGTCTAGGACGCATAGTTTAGCCGGAAAACGCGTTTAAAGATAAAAATGTCCAATTTTTTTAAAATTAGTTTTTCGTGTCATTCGTTACATGGATTAAAAGGTGGCAGTTCCAAGATCACGAATATATAATTTTTAAGTCACTGGGGCAAGTAGTTTAGCCGCAAATCGAATTTTAAGGGACAGAAAAAGTGTAAAGTTTGATGGGTCTAGGACGCATAGTTTAGCCGGAAAACGCGTTTAAAGATAAAAATGTCCAATTTTTTTTAAATTAGTTTTTCGTGTCATTCGTTACATGGATTAAAAGGTGGCAGTTCCAAGATCACGAATATATAATTTTTAAGTCGCTGGGGCAAGTAGTTTAGCCGCAAATCGAATTTTAAGGGACAGAAAAAGTGTAAAGTTTGATGGGTCTAGGACGCATAGTTTAGCCGGAAAACGCGTTTAAAGATAAAAATGTCCAATTTTTTTAAAATTAGTTTTTCGTGTCATTCGTTACATGGATTAAAAGGTGGCAGTTCCAAGATCACGAATATATAATTTTTAAGTCGCTGGGGCAAGTAGTTTAGCCGCAAATCGAATTTTAAGGGACAGAAAAAGTGTAAAGTTTGATGGGTCTAGGACGCATAGTTTAGCCGGAAAACGCGTTTAAAGATAAAAATGTCCAATTTTTTTAAAATTAGTTTTTCGTGTCATTCGTTACAGGGATTAAAAGGTGGCAGTTCCAAGATCACGAATATATAATTTTTAAGTCGCTGGGGCAAGTAGTTTAGCCGCAAATCGAATTTTAAGGGACAGAAAAAGTATAAAGTTTGATGGGTCTAGGACGCATAGTTTAGCCGGAAAACGCGTTTAAAGATAAAAATGTCCAATTTTTTTAAAATTAGTTTTTCGTGTCATTCGTTACATGGATTAAAAGGTGGCAGTTCCAAGATCACGAATATATAATTTTTAAGTCGCTGGGGCAAGTAGTTTAGCCGCAAATCGAATTTTAAGGGACAGAAAAAGTGTAAAGTTTGATGGGTCTAGGACGCATAGTTTAGCCGGAAAACGCGTTTAAAGATAAAAATGTCCAATTTTTTTAAAATTAGTTTTTCGTGTCATTCGTTACATGGATTAAAAGGTGGCAGTTCCAAGATCACGAATATATAATTTTTAAGTCGCTGGGGCAAGTAGTTTAGCCGCAAATCGAATTTTAAGGGACAGAAAAAGTGTAAAGTTTGATGGGTCTAGGACGCATAGTTTAGCCGGAAAACGCGTTTAAAGATAAAAATGTCCAATTTTTTTAAAATTAGTTTTTCGTGTCATTCGTTACATGGATTAAAAGGTGGCAGTTCCAAGATCACGAATATATAATTTTTAAGTCGGTGGGGCAAGTAGTTTAGCCGCAAATCGAATTTTAAGGGACAGAAAAAGTGTAAAGTTTGATGGGTCTAGGACGCATAGTTTAGCCGGAAAACGCGTTTAAAGATAAAAATGTCCAATTTTTTTAAAATTAGTTTTTCGTGTCATTCGTTACATGGATTAAAAGGTGGCAGTTCCAAGATCACGAATATATAATTTTTAAGTAGCTGGGGCAAGTAGTTTAGCCGCAAATCGAATTTTAAGGGACAGAAAAAGTGTAAAGTTTGATGGGTCTAGGACGCATAGTTTAGCCGGAAAACGCGTTTAAAGATAAAAATGTCCAATTTTTTTAAAATTAGTTTTTCGTGTCATTCGTTACATGGATTAAAAGGTGGCAGTTCCAAGATCACGAATATATAATTTTTAAGTCGCTGGGGCAAGTAGTTTAGCCGCAAATCGAATTTTAAGGGACAGAAAAAGTGTAAAGTTTGATGGGTCTAGGACGCATAGTTTAGCCGGAAAACGCGTTTAAAGATAAAAATGTCCAATTTTTTTAAAATTAGTTTTTCGTGTCATTCGTTACATGGATTAAAAGGTGGCAGTTCCAAGATCACGAATATATAATTTTTAAGTCGCTGGGGCAAGTAGTTTAGCCGCAAATCGAATTTTAAGGGACAGAAAAAGTGTAAAGTTTGATGGGTCTAGGACGCATAGCTTAGCCGGAAAACGCGTTTAAAGATAAAAATGTCCAATTTTTTTAAAATTAGTTTTTCGTGTCATTCGTTACATGGATTAAAAGGTGGCAGTTCCAAGATCACGAATATATAATTTTTAAGTCGCTGGGGCAAGAAGTTTAGCCGCAAATCGAATTTTAAGGGACAGAAAAAGTGTAAAGTTTGATGGGTCTAGGACGCATAGTTTAGCCGGAAAACGCGTTTAAAGATAAAAATGTCCAATTTTTTTAAAATTAGTTTTTCGTGTCATTCGTTACATGGATTAAAAGGTGGCAGTTCCAAGATCACGAATATATAATTTTTAAGTCGCTGGGGCAAGTAGTTTAGCCGCAAATCGAATTTTAAGGGACAGAAAAAGTGTAAAGTTTGATGGGTCTAGGACGCATAGTTTAGCCGGAAAACGCGTTTAAAGATAAAAATGTCCAATTTTTTTAAAATTAGTTTTTCGTGTCATTCGTTACATGGATTATAAGGTGGCAGTTCCAAGATCACGAATATATAATTTTTAAGTCGCTGGGGCAAGTAGTTTAGCCGCAAATCGAATTTTAAGGGACAGAAAAAGTGTAAAGTTTGATGGGTCTAGGACGCATAGTTTAGCCGGAAAACGCGTTTAAAGATAAAAATGTCCAATTTTTTTTAAATTAGTTTTTCGTGTCATTCGTTACATGGATTAAAAGGTGGCAGTTCCAAGATCACGAATATATAATTTTTAAGTCGCTGGGGCAAGTAGTTTAGCCGCAAATCGAATTTTAAGGGACAGAAAAAGTGTAAAGTTTGATGGGTCTAGGACGCATAGTTTAGCCGGAAAACGCGTTTAAAGATAAAAATGTCCAATTTTTTTAAAATTAGTTTTTCGTGTCATTCGTTACATGGATTAAAAGGTGGCAGTTCCAAGATCACGAATATATAATTTTTAAGTCGCTGGGGCAAGTAGTTTAGCCGCAAATCGAATTTTAAGGGACAGAAAAAGTGTAAAGTTTGATGGGTCTAGGACGCATAGTTTAGCCGGAAAACGCGTTTAAAGATAAAAATGTCCAATTTTTTTAAAATTAGTTTTTCGTGTCATTCGTTACAGGGATTAAAAGGTGGCAGTTCCAAGATCACGAATATATAATTTTTAAGTCGCTGGGGCAAGTAGTTTAGCCGCAAATCGAATTTTAAGGGACAGAAAAAGTATAAAGTTTGATGGGTCTAGGACGCATAGTTTAGCCGGAAAACGCGTTTAAAGATAAAAATGTCCAATTTTTTTAAAATTAGTTTTTCGTGTCATTCGTTACATGGATTAAAAGGTGGCAGTTCCAAGATCACGAATATATAATTTTTAAGTCGCTGGGGCAAGTAGTTTAGCCGCAAATCGAATTTTAAGGGACAGAAAAAGTGTAAAGTTTGATGGGTCTAGGACGCATAGTTTAGCCGGAAAACGCGTTTAAAGATAAAAATGTCCAATTTTTTTAAAATTAGTTTTTCGTGTCATTCGTTACATGGATTAAAAGGTGGCAGTTCCAAGATCACGAATATATAATTTTTAAGTCGCTGGGGCAAGTAGTTTAGCCGCAAATCGAATTTTAAGGGACAGAAAAAGTGTAAAGTTTGATGGGTCTAGGACGCATAGTTTAGCCGGAAAACGCGTTTAAAGATAAAAATGTCCAATTTTTTTAAAATTAGTTTTTCGTGTCATTCGTTACATGGATTAAAAGGTGGCAGTTCCAAGATCACGAATATATAATTTTTAAGTCGCTGGGGCAAGTAGTTTAGCCGCAAATCGAATTTTAAGGGACAGAAAAAGTGTAAAGTTTGATGGGTCTAGGACGCATAGTTTAGCCGGAAAACGCGTTTAAAGATAAAAATGTCCAATTTTTTTAAAATTAGTTTTTCGTGTCATTCGTTACATGGATTAAAAGGTGGCAGTTCCAAGATCACGAATATATAATTTTTAAGTAGCTGGGGCAAGTAGTTTAGCCGCAAATCGAATTTTAAGGGACAGAAAAAGTGTAAAGTTTGATGGGTCTAGGACGCATAGTTTAGCCGGAAAACGCGTTTAAAGATAAAAATGTCCAATTTTTTTAAAATTAGTTTTTCGTGTCATTCGTTACATGGATTAAAAGGTGGCAGTTCCAAGATCACGAATATATAATTTTTAAGTCGCTGGGGCAAGTAGTTTAGCCGCAAATCGAATTTTAAGGGACAGAAAAAGTGTAAAGTTTGATGGGTCTAGGACGCATAGTTTAGCCAGAAAACGCGTTTAAAGATAAAAATGTCCAATTTTTTTAAAATTAGTTTTTCGTGTCATTCGTTACATGGATTAAAAGGTGGCAGTTCCAAGATCACGAATATATAATTTTTAAGTCGCTGGGGCAAGTAGTTTAGCCGCAAATCGAATTTTAAGGGACAGAAAAAGTGTAAAGTTTGATGGGTCTAGGACGCATAGCTTAGCCGGAAAACGCGTTTAAAGATAAAAATGTCCAATTTTTTTAAAATTAGTTTTTCGTGTCATTCGTTACATGGATTAAAAGGTGGCAGTTCCAAGATCACGAATATATAATTTTTAAGTCGCTGGGGCAAGAAGTTTAGCCGCAAATCGAATTTTAAGGGACAGAAAAAGTGTAAAGTTTGATGGGTCTAGGACGCATAGTTTAGCCGGAAAACGCGTTTAAAGATAAAAATGTCCAATTTTTTTAAAATTAGTTTTTCGTGTCATTCGTTACATGGATTAAAAGGTGGCAGTTCCAAGATCACGAATATATAATTTTTAAGTCGCTGGGGCAAGTAGTTTAGCCGCAAATCGAATTTTAAGGGACAGAAAAAGTGTAAAGTTTGATGGGTCTAGGACGCATAGTTTAGCCGGAAAACGCGTTTAAAGATAAAAATGTCCAATTTTTTTAAAATTAGTTTTTCGTGTCATTCGTTACATGGATTATAAGGTGGCAGTTCCAAGATCACGAATATATAATTTTTAAGTCGCTGGGGCAAGTAGTTTAGCCGCAAATCGAATTTTAAGGGACAGAAAAAGTGTAAAGTTTGATGGGTCTAGGACGCATAGCTTAGCCGGAAAACGCGTTTAAAGATAAAAATGTCCAATTTTTTTAAAATTAGTTTTTCGTGTCATTCGTTACATGGATTAAAAGGTGGCAGTTCCAAGATCACGAATATATAATTTTTAAGTCGCTGGGGAAAGTAGTTTAGCCGCAAATCGAATTTTAAGGGACAGAAAAAGTGTAAAGTTTGATGGGTCTAGGACGCATAGTTTAGCCGGAAAACGCGTTTAAAGATAAAAATGTCCAATTTTTTTAAAATTAGTTTTTCGTGTCATTCGTTACATGGATTAAAAGGTGGCAGTTCCAAAATCACGAATATATAATTTTTAAGTCGCTGGGGCAAGTAGTTTAGCCGCAAATCGAATTTTAAGGGACAGAAAAAGTGTAAAGTTTGATGTGTCTAGGACGCATAGTTTAGCCGGAAAACGCGTTTAAAGATAAAAATGTCCAATTTTTTAAAAATTAGTTTTTCGTGTCATTCGTTACATGGATTAAAAGGTGGCAGTTCCAAGATCACGAATATATAATTTTTAAGTCGCTGGGGCAAGTAGTTTAGCCGCAAATCGAATTTTAAGGGACAGAAAAAGTGTAAAGTTTGATGGGTCTAGGACGCATAGTTTAGCCGGAAAACGCGTTTAAAGATAAAAATGTCCAATTTTTTTAAAATTAGTTTTTCGTGTCATTCGTTACATGGATTAAAAGGTGGCAGTTCCAAGATCACGAATATATAATTTTTAAGTCGCTGGGGCAAGTAGTTTAGCCGCAAATCGAATTTTAAGGGACAGAAAAAGTGTAAAGTTTGATGGGTCTAGGACGCATAGTTTAGCTGGAAAACGCGTTTAAAGATAAAAATGTCCAATTTTTTTAAAATTAGTTTTTCGTGTCATTCGTTACATGGATTAAAAGGTGGCAGTTCCAAGATCACGAATATATAATTTTTAAGTCGCTGGGGCAAGTAGTTTAACCGCAAATCGAATTTTAAGGGACAGAAAAAGTGTAAAGTTTGATGGGTCTAGGACGCATAGTTAAGCCGGAAAACGCGTTTAAAGATAAAAATGTCCAATTTTTTTAAAATTAGTTTTTCGTGTCATTCGTTACATGGATTAAAAGGTGGCAGTTCCAAGATCACGAATATATAATTTTTAAGTCGCTGGGGCAAGTAGTTTAGCCGCAAATCGAATTTTAAGGGACAGAAAAAGTGTAAAGTTTGATGGGTCTAGGACGCATAGTTTAGCCGGAAAACGCGTTTAAAGATAAAAATGTCCAATTTTTTTAAAATTAGTTTTTCGTGTCATTCGTTACATGGATTAAAAGGTGGCAGTTCCAAGATCACGAATATATAATTTTTAAGTCGCTGGGGCAAGTAGTTTAGCCGCAAATCGAATTTTAAGGGACAGAAAAGGTGTAAAGTTTGATGGGTCTAGGACGCATAGTTTAGCCGGAAAACGCGTTTAAAGATAAAAATGTCCAATTTTTTTAAAATTAGTTTTTCGTGTCATTCGTTACATGGATTAAAAGGTGGCAGTTCCAAGATCACGAATATATAATTTTTAAGTCACTGGGGCAAGTAGTTTAGCCGCAAATCGAATTTTAAGGGACAGAAAAAGTGTAAAGTTTGATGGGTCTAGGACGCATAGTTTAGCTGGAAAACGCGTTTAAAGATAAAAATGTCCAATTTTTTTAAAATTAGTTTTTCGTGTCATTCGTTACATGGATTAAAAGGTGGCAGTTCCAAGATCACGAATATATAATTTTTAAGTCGCTGGGGCAAGTAGTTTAACCGCAAATCGAATTTTAAGGGACAGAAAAAGTGTAAAGTTTGATGGGTCTAGGACGCATAGTTAAGCCGGAAAACGCGTTTAAAGATAAAAATGTCCAATTTTTTTAAAATTAGTTTTTCGTGTCATTCGTTACATGGATTAAAAGGTGGCAGTTCCAAGATCACGAATATATAATTTTTAAGTCGCTGGGGCAAGTAGTTTAGCCGCAAATCGAATTTTAAGGGACAGAAAAAGTGTAAAGTTTGATGGGTCTAGGACGCATAGTTTAGCCGGAAAACGCGTTTAAAGATAAAAATGTCCAATTTTTTTAAAATTAGTTTTTCGTGTCATTCGTTACATGGATTAAAAGGTGGCAGTTCCAAGATCACGAATATATAATTTTTAAGTCGCTGGGGCAAGTAGTTTAGCCGCAAATCGAATTTTAAGGGACAGAAAAGGTGTAAAGTTTGATGGGTCTAGGACGCATAGTTTAGCCGGAAAACGCGTTTAAAGATAAAAATGTCCAATTTTTTTAAAATTGGTTTTTCGTGTCATTCGTTACATGGATTAAAAGGTGGCAGTTCCAAGATCACGAATATATAATTTTTAAGTCGCTGGGGCAAGTAGTTTAGCCGCAAATCGAATTTTAAGGGACAGAAAATGTGTAAAGTTTGATGGGTCTAGGACGCATAGTTTAGCCGGAAAACGCGTTTAAAGATAAAAATGTCCAATTTTTTTAAAATTAGTTTTTCGTGTCATTCGTTACATGGATTAAAAGGTGGCAGTTCCAAGATCACGAATATATAATTTTTAAGTCGCTGGGGCAAGTAGTTTAGCCGCAAATCGAATTTTAAGGGACAGAAAAAGTGTAAAGTTTGATGGGTCTAGGACGCATAGTTTAGCCGGAAAACGCGTTTAAAGATAAAAATGTCCAATTTTTTTAAAATTAGTTTTTCGTGTCATTCGTTACATGGATTAAAAGGTGGCAGTTCCAAGATCACGAATATATAATTTTTAAGTCGGTGGGGCAAGTAGTTTAGCCGCAAATCGAATTTTAAGGGACAGAAAAAGTGTAAAGTTTAATGGGTCTAGGACGCATAGCTTAGCCGGAAAACGCGTTTAAAGATAAAAATGTCCAATTTTTTTTAAAATTAGTTTTTCGTGTCATTCGTTACATGGATTAAAAGGTGGCAGTTCCAAGATCACGAATATATAATTTTTAAGTCGCTGGGGCAAGTAGTTTAGCCGCAAATCGAATTTTAAGGGACAGAAAAAGTGTAAAGTTTGATGGGTCTAGGACGCATAGTTTAGCCGGAAAACGCGTTTAAAGATAAAAATGTCCAATTTTTTTAAAATTAGTTTTTCGTGTCATTCGTTACATGGATTAAAAGGTGGCAGTTCCAAGATCACGAATATATAATTTTTAAGTCGCTGGGGCAAGTAGTTTAGCCGCAAATCGAATTTTAAGGGACAGAAAAAGTGTAAAGTTTGATGGGTCTAGGACGCATAGTTTAGCCGGAAAACGCGTTTAAAGATAAAAATGTCCAATTTTTTTAAAATTAGTTTTTCGTGTCATTCGTTACATGGATTAAAAGGTGGCAGTTCCAAGATCACGAATATATAATTTTTAAGTCGCTGGGGCAAGTAGTTTAGCCGCAAATCGAATTTTAAGGGACAGAAAAAGTGTAAAGTTTGATGGGTCTAGGACGCATAGTTTAGCCGGAAAACGCGTTTAAAGATAAAAATGTCCAATTTTTTTAAAATTAGTTTTTCGTGTCATTCGTTACATGGATTAAAAGGTGGCAGTTCCAAGATCACGAATATATAATTTTTAAGTCGCTGGGGCAAGTAGTTTAGCCGCAAATCGAATTTTAAGGGACAGAAAAAGTGTAAAGTTTGATGGGTCTAGGACGCATAGTTTAGCCGGAAAACGCGTTTAAAGATAAAAATGTCCAATTTTTTTAAAATTAGTTTTTCGTGTCATTCGTTACATGGATTAAAAGGTGGCAGTTCCAAGATCACGAATATATAATTTTTAAGTCGCTGGGGCAAGTAGTTTAGCCGCAAATCGAATTTTAAGGGACAGAAAAAGTGTAAAGTTTGATGGGTCTAGGACGCATAGTTTAGCCGGAAAACGCGTTTAAAGATAAAAATGTCCAATTTTTTTAAAATTAGTTTTTCGTGTCATTCGTTACATGGATTAAAAGGTGGCAGTTCCAAGATCACGAATATATAATTTTTAAGTCGCTGGGGCAAGTAGTTTAGCCGCAAATCGAATTTTAAGGGACAGAAAAAGTGTAAAGTTTGATGGGTCTAGGACGCATAGTTTAGCCGGAAAACGCGTTTAAAGATAAAAATGTCCAATTTTTTTAAAATTAGTTTTTCGTGTCATTCGTTACATGGATTAAAAGGTGGCAGTTCCAAGATCACGAATATATAATTTTTAAGTCGCTGGGGCAAGTAGTTTAGCCGCAAATCGAATTTTAAGGGACAGAAAAAGTGTAAAGTTTGATGGGTCTAGGACGCATAGTTTAGCCGGAAAACGCGTTTAAAGATAAAAATGTCCAATTTTTTTAAAATTAGTTTTTCGTGTCATTCGTTACATGGATTAAAAGGTGGCAGTTCCAAGATCACGAATATATAATTTTTAAGTCGCTGGGGCAAGTAGTTTAGCCGCAAATCGAATTTTAAGGGACAGAAAAAGTGTAAAGTTTGATGGGTCTAGGACGCATAGTTAAGCCGGAAAACGCGTTTAAAGATAAAAATGTCCAATTTTTTTAAAATTAGTTTTTCGTGTCATTCGTTACATGGATTAAAAGGTGGCAGTTCCAAGATCACGAATATATAATTTTTAAGTCGCTGGGGCAAGTAGTTTAGCCGCAAATCGAATTTTAAGGGAAAGAAAAAGTGTAAAGTTTGATGGGTCTAGGACGCATAGTTTAGCCGGAAAACGCGTTTAAAGATAAAAATGTCCAATTTTTTTAAAATTAGTTTTTCGTGTCATTCGTTACATGGATTAAAAGGTGGCAGTTCCAAGATCACGAATATATAATTTTTAAGTCGCTGGGGCAAGTAGTTTAGCCGCAAATCGAATTTTAAGGGACAGAAAAAGTGTAAAGTTTGATGGGTCTAGGACGCATAGTTTAGCCGAAAAACGCGTTTAAAGATAAAAATGTCCAATTTTTTTAAAATTAGTTTTTCGTGTCATTCGTTACATGGATTAAAAGGTGGCAGTTCCAAGATCACGAATATATAATTTTTAAGTCGCTGGGGCAAGTAGTTTAGCCGCAAATCGAATTTTAAGGGACAGAAAAAGTGTAAAGTTTGATGGGTCTAGGACGCATAGCTTAGCCGGAAAACGCGTTTAAAGATAAAAATGTCCAATTTTTTTAAAATTGGTTTTTCGTGTCATTCGTTACATGGATTAAAAGGTGGCAGTTCCAAGATCACGAATATATAATTTTTAAGTCGCTGGGGCAAGTAGTTTAGCCGCAAATCGAATTTTAAGGGACAGAAAAAGTGTAAAGTTTGATGGGTCTAGGACGCATAGTTTAGCCGGAAAACGCGTTTAAAGATAAAAATGTCCAATTTTTTTAAAATTAGTTTTTCGTGTCATTCGTTACATGGATTAAAAGGTGGCAGTTCCAAGATCACGAATATATAATTTTTAAGTCGCTGGGGCAAGTAGTTTAGCCGCAAATCGAATTTTAAGGGACAGAAAAAGTGTAAAGTTTGATGGGTCTAGGACGCATAGTTTAGCCGGAAAACGCGTTTAAAGATAAAAATGTCCAATTTTTTTAAAATTAGTTTTTCGTGTCATTCGTTACATGGATTAAAAGGTGGCAGTTCCAAGATCACGAATATATAATTTTTAAGTCGCTGGGACAAGTAGTTTAGCCGCAAATCGAATTTTAAGGGACAGAAAAAGTGTAAAGTTTGATGGGTCTAGGACGCATAGTTTAGCCGGAAAACGCGTTTAAAGATAAAAATGTCCAATTTTTTTAAAATTAGTTTTTCGTGTCATTCGTTACATGGATTATAAGGTGGCAGTTCCAAGATCACGAACATATAATTTTTAAGTCGCTGGGGCAAGTAGTTTAGCCGCAAATCGAATTTTAAGGGACAGAAAAAGTGTAAAGTTTGATGGGTCTAGGACGCATAGTTTAGCCGGAAAACGCGTTTAAAGATAAAAATGTCCAATTTTTTTAAAATTAGTTTTTCGTGTCATTCGTTACATGGATTAAAAGGTGGCAGTTCCAAGATCACGAATATATAATTTTTAAGTCGCTGGGGCAAGTAGTTTAGCCGCAAATCGAATTTTAAGGGACAGAAAAAGTGTAAAGTTTGATGGGTCTAGGACGCATAGTTTAGCCGGAAAACGCGTTTAAAGATAAAAATGTCCAATTTTTTTAAAATTAGTTTTTCGTGTCATTCGTTACATGGATTAAAAGGTGGCAGTTCCAAGATCACGAATATATAATTTTTAAGTCGCTGGGGCAAGTAGTTTAGCCGCAAATCGAATTTTAAGGGACAGAAAAAGTGTAAAGTTTGATGGGTCTAGGACGCATAGTTTAGCCGGAAAACGCGTTTAAAGTTAAAAATGTCCAATTTTTTTAAAATTTGTTTTTCATGTCATTCGTTACATGGATTAAAAGGTGGCAGTTCCAAGATCACGAATATATAATTTTTAAGTCGCTGGGGCAAGTAGTTTAGCCGCAAATCGAATTTTAAGGGACAGAAAAAGTGTAAAGTTTGATGGGTCTAGGACGCATAGTTTAGCCGGAAAACGCGTTTAAAGATAAAAATGTCCAATTTTTTTAAAATTAGTTTTTCGTGTCATTCGTTACATGGATTAAAAGGTAGTAGTTCCAAGATCACGAATATATAATTTTTAAGTCGCTGGGGCAAGTAGTTTAGCCGCAAATCGAATTTTAAGGGACAGAAAAAGTGTAAAGTTTGATGGGTCTAGGACGCATAGTTTAGCCGGAAAACGCGTTTAAAGATAAAAATGTCCACAAGTAGTTTAGCCGCAAATCGAATTTTAAGGGACAGAAAAAGCGTTTAAAGATAAAAATGTCCAATTTTTTTAAAATTAGTTTTTCGTGTCATTCGTTACATGGATTAAAAGGTGGCAGTTCCAAGATCACGAATATATAATTTTTAAGTCGCTGGGGCAAGTAGTTTAGCCGCAAATCGAATTTTAAGGGACAGAAAAAGTGTAAAGTTTGATGGGTCTAGGACGCATAGTTTAGCCGGAAAACGCGTTTAAAGATAAAAATGTCCAATTTTTTTAAAATTAGTTTTTCGTGTCATTCGTTACATGGATTAAAAGGTGGCAGTTCCAAGATCACGAATATATAATTTTTAAGTCGCTGGGGCAAGTAGTTTAGCCGCAAATCGAATTTTAAGGGACAGAAAAAGTGTAAAGTTTGATGGGTCTAGGACGCATAGTTTAGCCGGAAAACGCGTTTAAAGATAAAAATGTCCAATTTTTTTAAAATTAGTTTTTCGTGTCATTCGTTACATGGATTAAAAGGTGGCAGTTCCAAGATCACGAATATATAATTTTTAAGTCGCTGGGGCAAGTAGTTTAGCCGCAAATCGAATTTTAAGGGACAGAAAAAGTGTAAAGTTTGATGGGTCTAGGACGCATAGTTTAGCCGGAAAACGCGTTTAAAGATAAAAATGTCCAATTTTTTTAAAATTAGTTTTTCGTGTCATTCGTTACATGGATTAAAAGGTGGCAGTTCCAAGATCACGAATATATAATTTTTAAGTCGCTGGGGCAAGTAGTTTAGCCGCAAATCGAATTTTAAGGGACAGAAAAAGTGTAAAGTTTGATGGGTCTAGGACGCATAGTTTAGCCGGAAAACGCGTTTAAAGATAAAAATGTCCAATTTTTTTAAAATTAGTTTTTCGTGTCATTCGTTACATGGATTAAAAGGTGGCAGTTCCAAGATCACGAATATATAATTTTTAAGTCGCTGGGGCAAGTAGTTTAGCCGCAAATCGAATTTTAAGGGACAGAAAAAGTGTAAAGTTTGATGGGTCTAGGACGCATAGTTTAGCCGGAAAACGCGTTTAAAGATAAAAATGTCCAATTTTTTTAAAATTAGTTTTTCGTGTCATTCGTTACATGGATTAAAAGGTGGCAGTTCCAAGATCACGAATATATAATTTTTAAGTCACTGGGGCAAGTAGTTTAGCCGCAAATCGAATTTTAAGGGACAGAAAAAGTGTAAAGTTTGATGGGTCTAGGACGCATAGTTTAGCCGGAAAACGCGTTTAAAGATAAAAATGTCCAATTTTTTTAAAATTAGTTTTTCGTGTCATTCGTTACATGGATTAGTAAAGTTTGATGGGTCTAGGACGCATAGTTTAGCCGGAAAACGCGTTTAAAGATAAGAATGTCCAATTTTTTTAAAATTAGTTTTTCGTGTCATTCGTTACATGGATTAAAAGGTGGCAGTTCCAAGATCACGAATATATAATTTTTAAGTCGCTGGGGCAAGTAGTTTAGCCGCAAATCGAATTTTAAGGGACAGAAAAAGTGTAAAGTTTGATGGGTCTAGGACGCATAGTTTAGCCGGAAAACGCGTTTAAAGATAAAAATGTCCAATTTTTTTAAAATTAGTTTTTCGTGTCATTCGTTACATGGATTAAAAGGTGGCAGTTCCAAGATCACGAATATATAATTTTTAAGTCGCTGGGGCAAGTAGTTTAGCCGCAAATCGAATTTTAAGGGACAGAAAAAGTGTAAAGTTTGATGGGTCTAGGACGCATAGTTTAGCCGGAAAACGCGTTTAAAGATAAAAATGTCCAATTTTTTTAAAATTAGTTTTTCGTGTCATTCGTTACATGGATTAAAAGGTGGCAGTTCCAAGATCACGAATATATAATTTTTAAGTCGCTGGGGCAAGTAGTTTAGCCGCAAATCGAATTTTAAGGGACAGAAAAAGTGTAAAGTTTGATGGGTCTAGGACGCATAGTTTAGCCGGAAAACGCGTTTAAAGATAAAAATGTCCAATTTTTTTAAAATTAGTTTTTCGTGTCATTCGTTACATGGATTAAAAGGTGGCAGTTCCAAGATCACGAATATATAATTTTTAAGTCGCTGGGGCAAGTAGTTTAGCCGCAAATCGAATTTTAAGGGACAGAAAAAGTGTAAAGTTTGATGGGTCTAGGACGCATAGTTTAGCCGGAAAACGCGTTTAAAGATAAAAATGTCCAATTTTTTTAAAATTAGTTTTTCGTGTCATTCGTTACATGGATTAAAAGGTGGCAGTTCCAAGATCACGAATATATAATTTTTAAGTCGCTGGGGCAAGTAGTTTAGCCGCAAATCGAATTTTAAGGGACAGAAAAAGTGTAAAGTTTGATGGGTCTAGGACGCATAGTTTAGCCGGAAAACGCGTTTAAAGATAAAAATGTCCAATTTTTTTAAAATTAGTTTTTCGTGTCATTCGTTACATGGATTAAAAGGTGGCAGTTCCAAGATCACGAATATATAATTTTTAAGTCGCTGGGGCAAGTAGTTTAGCCGCAAATCGAATTTTAAGGGACAGAAAAAGTGTAAAGTTTGATGGGTCTAGGACGCATAGTTTAGCCGGAAAACGCGTTTAAAGATAAAAATGTCCAATTTTTTTAAAATTAGTTTTTCGTGTCATTCGTTACATGGATTAAAAGGTGGCAGTTCCAAGATCACGAATATATAATTTTTAAGTCGCTGGGGCAAGTAGTTTAGCCGCAAATCGAATTTTAAGGGACAGAAAAAGTGTAAAGTTTGATGGGTCTAGGACGCATAGTTTAGCCGGAAAACGCGTTTAAAGATAAAAATGTCCAATTTTTTTAAAATTAGTTTTTCGTGTCATTCGTTACATGGGTTAAAAGGTGGCAGTTCCAAGATCACGAATATATAATTTTTAAGTCACTGGGGCAAGTAGTTTAGCCGCAAATCGAATTTTAAGGGACAGAAAAAGTGTAAAGTTTGATGGGTCTAGGACGCATAGTTTAGCCGGAAAACGCGTTTAAAGATAAAAATGTCCAATTTTTTTAAAATTAGTTTTTCGTGTCATTCGTTACATGGATTAAAAGGTGGCAGTTCCAAGATCACGAATATATAATTTTTAAGTCGCTGGGGCAAGTAGTTTAGCCGCAAATCGAATTTTAAGGGACAGAAAAAGTGTAAAGTTTGATGGGTCTAGGACGCATAGTTTAGCCGGAAAACGCGTTTAAAGATAAAAATGTCCAATTTTTTTAAAATTAGTTTTTCGTGTCATTCGAAATATAATTTTTAAGTCGCTGGGGCAAGTAGTTTAGCCGCAAATCGAATTTTAAGGGACAGAAAAAGTGTAAAGTTTGATGGGTCTAGGACGCATAGTTTAGCCGGAAAACGCGTTTAAAGATAAAAATGTCCAATTTTTTTAAAATTAGTTTTTCGTGTCATTCGTTACATGGATTAAAAGGTGGCAGTTCCAAGATCACGAATATATAATTTTTAAGTCGCTGGGGCAAGTAGTTTAGCCGCAAATCGAATTTTAAGGGACAGAAAAAGTGTAAAGTTTGATGGGTCTAGGACGCATAGTTTAGCCGGAAAACGCGTTTAAAGATAAAAATGTCCAATTTTTTTAAAATTAGTTTTTCGTGTCATTCGTTACATGGATTAAAAGGTGGCAGTTCCAAGATCACGAATATATAATTTTTAAGTCGCTGGGGCAAGTAGTTTAGCCGCAAATCGAATTTTAAGGGACAGAAAAAGTGTAAAGTTTGATGGGTCTAGGACGCATAGTTTAGCCGGAAAACGCGTTTAAAGATAAAAATGTCCAATTTTTTTAAAATTAGTTTTTCGTGTCATCCGTTACATGGATTAAAAGGTGGCAGTTCCAAGATCACGAATATATAATTTTTAAGTCGCTGGGGCAAGTAGTTTAGCCGCAAATCGAATTTTAAGGGACAGAAAAAGTGTAAAGTTTGATGGGTCTAGGACGCATAGTTTAGCCGGAAAACGCGTTTAAAGATAAAAATGTCCAATTTTTTTAAAATTAGTTTTTCGTGTCATTCGTTACATGGATTAAAAGGTGGCAGTTCCAAGATCACGAATATATAATTTTTAAGTCGCTGGGGCAAGTAGTTAAGCCGCAAATCGAATTTTAAGGGACAGAAAAAGTGTAAAGTTTGATGGGTCTAGGACGCATAGTTTAGCCGGAAAACGCGTTTAAAGATAAAAATGTCCAATTTTTTTAAAATTAGTTTTTCGTGTCATTCGTTACATGGATTAAAAGGTGGCAGTTGCAAGATCACGAATATATAATTTTTAAGTCGCTGGGGCAAGTAGTTTAGCCGCAAATCGAATTTTAAGGGACAGAAAAAGTGTAAAGTTTGATGGGTCTAGGACGCATAGTTTAGCCGGAAAACGCGTTTAAAGATAAAAATGTCCAATTTTTTTAAAATTAGTTTTTCGTGTCATTCGTTACATGGATTAAAAGGTGGCAGTTCCAAGATCACGAATATATAATTTTTAAGTCGCTGGGGCAAGTAGTTTAGCCGCAAATCGAATTTTAAGGGACAGAAAAAGTGTAAAGTTTGATGGGTCTAGGACGCATAGTTTAGCCGGAAAACGCGTTTAAAGATAAAAATGTCCAATTTTTTTAAAATTAGTTTTTCGTGTCATTCGTTACATGGATTAAAAGGTGGCAGTTCCAAGATCACGAATATATAATTTTTAAGTCGCTGGGGCAAGTAGTTTAGCCGCAAATCGAATTTTAAGGGACAGAAAAAGTGTAAAGTTTGATGGCTCTAGGACGCATAGTTTAGCCGGAAAACGCGTTTAAAGATAAAAATGTCCAATTTTTTTAAAATTAGTTTTTCGTGTCATTCGTTACATGGATTATAAGGTGGCAGTTCCAAGATCACGAATATATAATTTTTAAGTCGCTGGGGCAAGTAGTTTAGCCGCAAATCGAATTTTAAGGGACAGAAAAAGTGTAAAGTTTGATGGGTCTAGGACGCATAGTTTAGCCGGAAAACGCGTTTAAAGATAAAAATGTCCAATTTTTTTAAAATTAGTTTTTCGTGTCATTCGTTACATGGATTAAAAGGTGGCAGTTCCAAGATCACGAATATATAATTTTTAAGTCGCTGGGGCAAGTAGTTTAGCCGCAAATCGAATTTTAAGGGACAGAAAAAGTGTAAAGTTTGATGGGTCTAGGACGCATAGTTTAGCCGGAAAACGCGTTTAAAGATAAAAATGTCCAATTTTTTTAAAATTAGTTTTTCGTGTCATTCGTTACATGGATTAAAAGGTGGCAGTTCCAAGATCACGAATATATAATTTTTAAGTCGCTGGGGCAAGTAGTTTAGCCGCAAATCGAATTTTAAGGGACAGAAAAAGTGTAAAGTTTGATGGGTCTAGGACGCATAGTTTAGCCGGAAAACGCGTTTAAAGATAAAAATGTCCAATTTTTTTAAAATTAGTTTTTCGTGTCATTCGTTACATGGATTAAAAGGTGGCAGTTCCAAGATCACGAATATATAATTTTTAAGTCACTGGGGCAAGTAGTTTAGCCGCAAATCGAATTTTAAGGGACAGAAAAAGTGTAAAGTTTGATGGGTCTAGGACGCATAGTTTAGCCGGAAAACGCGTTTAAAGATAAAAATGTCCAATTTTTTTAAAATTAGTTTTTCGTGTCATTCGTTACATGGATTAAAAGGTGGCAGTTCCAAGATCACGAATATATAATTTTTAAGTCGCTGGGGCAAGTAGTTTAGCCGCAAATCGAATTTTAAGGGACAGAAAAAGTGTAAAGTTTGATGGGTCTAGGACGCATAGTTTAGCCGGAAAACGCATTTAAAGATAAAAATGTCCAATTTTTTTAAAATTAGTTTTTCGTGTCATTCGTTACATGGATTAAAAGGTGGCAGTTCCAAGATCACGAATATATAATTTTTAAGTCGCTGGGGCAAGTAGTTTAGCCGCAAATCGAATTTTAAGGGACAGAAAAAGTGTAAAGTTTGATGGGTCTAGGACGCATAGTTTAGCCGGAAAACGCGTTTAAAGATAAAAATGTCCAATTTTTTTTAAATTAGTTTTTCGTGTCATTCGTTACATGGATTAAAAGGTGGCAGTTCCAAGATCACGAATGTATAATTTTTAAGTCGCTGGGGCAAGTAGTTTAGCTGCAAATCGAATTTTAAGGGACAGAAAAAGTGTAAAGTTTGATGGGTCTAGGACGCATAGTTTGGCCGGAAAACGCGTTTAAAGATAAAAATGTCCAATTTTTTTAAAATTAGTTTTTCGTGTCATTCGTTACATGGATTAAAAGGTGGCAGTTCCAAGATCACGAATATATAATTTTTAAGTCGCTGGGGCAAGTAGTTTAGCCGCAAATCGAATTTTAAGGGACAGAAAAAGTGTAAAGTTTGATGGGTCTAGGACGCATAGTTTAGCCGGAAAACGCGTTTAAAGATAAAAATGTCCAATTTTTTTAAAATTAGTTTTTCGTGTCATTCGTTACATGGATTAAAAGGTGGCAGTTCCAAGATCACGAATATATAATTTTTAAGTCGCTGGGGCAAGTAGTTTAGCCGCAAATCGAATTTTAAGGGACAGAAAAAGTGTAAAGTTTGATGGGTCTAGGACGCATAGTTTAGCCGGAAAACGCGTTTAAAGATAAAAATGTCCAATTTTTTTAAAATTAGTTTTTCGTGTCATTCGTTACATGGATTAAAAGGTGGCAGTTCCAAGATCACGAATATATAATTTTTAAGTCGCTGGGGCAAGTAGTTTAGCCGCAAATCGAATTTTAAGGGACAGAAAAAGTGTAAAGTTTGATGGGTCTAGGACGCATAGTTTAGCCGGAAAACGCGTTTAAAGATAAAAATGTCCAATTTTTTTAAAATTAGTTTTTCGTGTCATTCGTTAAATGGATTAAAAGGTGGCAGTTCCAAGATCACGAATATATAATTTTTAAGTCACTGGGGCAAGTAGTTTAGCCGCAAATCGAATTTTAAGGGACAGAAAAAGTGTAAAGTTTGATGGGTCTAGGACGCATAGTTTAGCCGGAAAACGCGTTTAAAGATAAAAATGTCCAATTTTTTTAAAATTAGTTTTTCGTGTCATTCGTTACATGGATTAAAACATGGCAGTTCCAAGATCACGAATATATAATTTTTAAGTCTCTGGGGCAAGTAGTTTAGCCGCAAATCGAATTTTAAGGGACAGAAAAAGTGTAAAGTTTGATGGGTCTAGGACGCATAGTTTAGCCGGAAAACGCGTTTAAAGATAAAAATGTCCAATTTTTTTAAAATTAGTTTTTCGTGTCATTCGTTACATGGATTAAAAGGTGGCAGTTCCAAGATCACGAATATATAATTTTTAAGTCGCTGGGGCAAGTAGTTTAGCCGCAAATCGAATTTTAAGGGACAGAAAAAGTGTAAAGTTTGATGGGTCTAGGACGCATAGTTTAGCCGGAAAACGCGTTTAAAGATAAAAATGTCCAATTTTTTTAAAATTAGTTTTTCGTGTCATTCGTTACATGGATTAAAAGGTGGCAGTTCCAAGATCACGAATATATAATTTTTAAGTCGCTGGGGCAAGTAGTTTAGCCGCAAATCGAATTTTAAGGGACAGAAAAAGTGTAAAGTTTGATGGGTCTAGGACGCATAGTTTAGCCGGAAAACGCGTTTAAAGATAAAAATGTCCAATTTTTTTTTAAATTAGTTTTTCGTGTCATTCGTTACATGGATTAAAAGGTGGCAGTTCCAAGATCACGAATATATAATTTTTAAGTCGCTGGGGCAAGTAGTTTAGCCGCAAATCGAATTTTAAGGGACAGAAAAAGTGTAAAGTTTGATGGGTCTAGGACGCATAGTTTAGCCGGAAAACGCGTTTAAAGATAAAAATGTCCAATTTTTTTAAAATTAGTTTTTCGTGTCATTCGTTACATGGATTAAAAGGTGGCAGTTCCAAGATCACGAATATATAATTTTTAAGTCGCTGGGGCAAGTAGTTTAGCCGCAAATCGAATTTTAAGGGACAGAAAAAGTGTAAAGTTTGATGGGTCTAGGACGCATAGTTTAGCCGGAAAACGCGTTTAAAGATAAAAATGTCCAATTTTTTTAAAATTAGTTTTTCGTGTCATTCGTTACATGGATTAAAAGGTGGCAGTTCCAAGATCACGAATATATAATTTTTAAGTCGCTGGGGCAAGTAGTTTAGCCGCAAATCGAATTTTAAGGGACAGAAAAAGTGTAAAGTTTGATGGGTCTAGGACGCATAGTTTAGCCGGAAAACGCGTTTAAAGATAAAAATGTCCAATTTTTTTAAAATTAGTTTTTCGTGTCATTCGTTACATGGATTAAAAGGTGGCAGTTCCAAGATCACGAATATATAATTTTTAAGTCGCTGGGGCAAGTAGTTTAGCCGCAAATCGAATTTTAAGGGACAGAAAAAGTGTAAAGTTTGATGGGTCTAGGACGCATAGTTTAGCCGGAAAACGCGTTTAAAGATAAGAATGTCCAATTTTTTTAAAATTAGTTTTTCGTGTCATTCGTTACATGGATTAAAAGGTGGCAGTTCCAAGATCACGAATATATAATTTTTAAGTCGCTGGGACAAGTAGTTTAGCCGCAAATCGAATTTTAAGGGACAGAAAAAGTGTAAAGTTTGATGGGTCTAGGACGCATAGTTTAGCCGGAAAACGCGTTTAAAGATAAAAATGTCCAATTTTTTTAAAATTAGTTTTTCGTGTCATTCGTTACATGGATTAAAACGTGGCAGTTCCAAGATCACGAATATATAATTTTTAAGTCGCTGGGGCAAGTAGTTTAGCCGCAAATCGAATTTTAAGGGACAGAAAAAGTGTAAAGTTTGATGGGTCTAGGACGCATAGTTTAGCCGGAAAACGCGTTTAAAGATAAAAATGTCCAATTTTTTTAAAATTAGTTTTTCGTGTCATTCGTTACATGGATTAAAAGGTGGCAGTTCCAAGATCACGAATATATAATTTTTAAGTCGCTGGGGCAAGTAGTTTAGCCGCAAATCGAATTTTAAGGGACAGAAAAAGTGTAAAGTTTGATGGGTCTAGGACGCATAGTTTAGCCGGAAAACGCGTTTAAAGATAAAAATGTCCAATTTTTTTAAAATTAGTTTTTCGTGTCATTCGTTACATGGATTAAAAGGTGGCAGTTCCAAGATCACGAATATATAATTTTTAAGTCGCTGGGGCAAGTAGTTTAGCCGCAAATCGAATTTTAAGGGACAGAAAAAGTGTAAAGTTTGATGGGTCTAGGACGCATAGTTTAGCCGGAAAACGCGTTTAAAGATAAAAATGTCCATTTTTTTTTAAATTAGTTTTTCGTGTCATTCGTTACATGGATTAAAAGGTGGCAGTTCCAAGATCACGAATATATAATTTTTAAGTCGCTGGGGCAAGTAGTTTAGCCGCAAATCGAATTTTAAGGGACAGAAAAAGTGTAAAGTTTGATGGGTCTAGGACGCATAGTTTAGCCGGAAAACGCGTTTAAAGATAAAAATGTCCAATTTTTTTAAAATTAGTTTTTCGTGTCATTCGTTACATGGATTAAAAGGTGGCAGTTCCAAGATCACGAATATATAATTTTTAAGTCGCTGGGGCAAGTAGTTTAGCCGCAAATCGAATTTTAAGGGACAGAAAAAGTGTAAAGTTTGATGGGTCTAGGACGCATAGTTTAGCCGGAAAACGCGTTTAAAGATAAAAATGTCCAATTTTTTTAAAATTAGTTTTTCGTGTCATTCGTTACATGGATTAAAAGGTGGCAGTTCCAAGATCACGAATATATAATTTTTAAGTCGCTGGGGCAAGTAGTTTAGCCGCAAATCGAATTTTAAGGGACAGAAAAAGTGTAAAGTTTGATGGGTCTAGGACGCATAGTTTAGCCGGAAAACGCGTTTAAAGATAAAAATGTCCAATTTTTTTAAAATAAGTTTTTCGTGTCATTCGTTACATGGATTAAAAGGTGGCAGTTCCAAGATCACGAATATATAATTTTTAAGTCGCTGGGGCAAGTAGTTTAGCCGCAAATCGAATTTTAAGGGACAGAAAAAGTGTAAAGTTTGATGGGTCTAGGACGCATAGTTTAGCCGGAAAACGCGTTTAAAGATAAAAATGTCCAATTTTTTTAAAATTAGTTTTTCGTGTCATTCGTTACATGGATTAAAAGGTGGCAGTTCCAAGATCACGAATATATAATTTTTAAGTCGCTGGGGCAAGTAGTTTAGCCGCAAATCGAATTTTAAGGGACAGAAAAAGTGTAAAGTTTGATGGGTCTAGGACGCATAGTTTAGCCGGAAAACGCGTTTAAAGATAAAAATGTCCAATTTTTTTAAAATTAGTTTTTCGTGTCATTCGTTACATGGATTAAAACGTGGCAGTTCCAAGATCACGAATATATAATTTTTAAGTCGCTGGGGCAAGTAGTTTAGCCGCAAATCGAATTTTAAGGGACAGAAAAAGTGTAAAGTTTGATGGGTCTAGGACGCATAGTTTAGCCGGAAAACGCGTTTAAAGATAAAAATGTCCAATTTTTTTAAAATTAGTTTTTCGTGTCATTCGTTACATGGATTAAAAGGTGGCAGTTCCAAGATCACGAATATATAATTTTTAAGTCGCTGGGGCAAGTAGTTTAGCCGCAAATCGAATTTTAAGGGACAGAAAAAGTGTAAAGTTTGATGGGTCTAGGACGCATAGTTTAGCCGGAAAACGCGTTTAAAGATAAAAATGTCCAATTTTTTTAAAATTAGTTTTTCGTGTCATTCGTTACATGGATTAAAAGGTGGCAGTTCCAAGATCACGAATATATAATTTTTAAGTCGCTGGGGCAAGTAGTTTAGCCGCAAATCGAATTTTAGGGGACAGAAAAAGTGTAAAGTTTGATGGGTCTAGGACGCATAGTTTAGCCGGAAAACGCGTTTAAAGATAAAAATGTCCATTTTTTTTAAAATTAGTTTTTCGTGTCATTCGTTACATGGATTAAAAGGTGGCAGTTCCAAGATCACGAATATATAATTTTTAAGTCGCTGGGGCAAGTAGTTTAGCCGCAAATCGAATTTTAAGGGACAGAAAAAGTGTAAAGTTTGATGGGTCTAGGACGCATAGTTTAGCCGGAAAACGCGTTTAAAGATAAAAATGTCCAATTTTTTTAAAATTAGTTTTTCGTGTCATTCGTTACATGGATTAAAAGGTGGCAGTTCCAAGATCACGAATATATAATTTTTAAGTCGCTGGGGCAAGTAGTTTAGCCGCAAATCGAATTTTAAGGGACAGAAAAAGTGTAAAGTTTGATGGGTCTAGGACGCATAGTTTAGCCGGAAAACGCGTTTAAAGATAAAAATGTCCAATTTTTTTAAAATTAGTTTTTCGTGTCATTCGTTAGATGGATTAAAAGGTGGCAGTTCCAAGATCACGAATATATAATTTTTAAGTCGCTGGGGCAAGTAGTTTAGCCGCAAATCGAATTTTAAGGGACAGAAAAAGTGTAAAGTTTGATGGGTCTAGGACGCATAGTTTAGCCGGAAAACGCGTTTAAAGATAAAAATGTCCAATTTTTTTAAAATAAGTTTTTCGTGTCATTCGTTACATGGATTAAAAGGTGGCAGTTCCAAGATCACGAATATATAATTTTTAAGTCGCTGGGGCAAGTAGTTTAGCCGCAAATCGAATTTTAAGGGACAGAAAAAGTGTAAAGTTTGATGGGTCTAGGACGCATAGTTTAGCCGGAAAACGCGTTTAAAGATAAAAATGTCCAATTTTTTTAAAATTAGTTTTTCGTGTCATTCGTTACATGGATTAAAAGGTGGCAGTTCCAAGATCACGAATATATAATTTTTAAGTCGCTGGGGCAAGTAGTTTAGCCGCAAATCGAATTTTAAGGGACAGAAAAAGTGTAAAGTTTGATGGGTCTAGGACGCATAGTTTAGCCGGAAAACGCGTTTAAAGATAAAAATGTCCAATTTTTTTAAAATTAGTTTTTCGTGTCATTCGTTACATGGATTAAAAGGTGGCAGTTCCAAGATCACGAATATATAATTTTTAAGTCGCTGGGGCAAGTAGTTTAGCCGCAAATCGAATTTTAAGGGACAGAAAAAGTGTAAAGTTTGATGGGTCTAGGACGCATAGTTTAGCCGGAAAACGCGTTTAAAGATAAAAATGTCCAATTTTTTTAAAATTAGTTTTTCGTGTCATTCGTTACATGGATTAAAAGGTGGCAGTTCCAAGATCACGAATATATAATTTTTAAGTCGCTGGGGCAAGTAGTTTAGCCGCAAATCGAATTTTAAGGGACAGAAAAAGTGTAAAGTTTGATGGGTCTAGGACGCATAGTTTAGCCGGAAAACGCGTTTAAAGATAAAAATGTCCAATTTTTTTAAAATTAGTTTTTCGTGTCATTCGTTACATGGATTAAAAGGTGGCAGTTCCAAGATCACGAATATATAATTTTTAAGTCGCTGGGGCAAGTAGTTTAGCCGCAAATCGAATTTTAAGGGACAGAAAAAGTGTAAAGTTTGATGGGTCTAGACGCATAGTTTAGCCGGAAAACGCGTTTAAAGATAAAAATGTCCAATTTTTTTAAAATTAGTTTTTCGTGTCATTCGTTACATGGATTAAAAGGTGGCAGTTCCAAGATCACGAATATATAATTTTTAAGTCGCTGGGGCAAGTAGTTTAGCCGCAAATCGAATTTTAAGGGACAGAAAAAGTGTAAAGTTTGATGGGTCTAGGACGCATAGTTTAGCCGGAAAACGCGTTTAAAGATAAAAATGTCCAATTTTTTTAAAATTAGTTTTTCGTGTCATTCGTTACATGGATTAAAAGGTGGCAGTTCCAAGATCACGAATATATAATTTTTAAGTCGCTGGGGCAAGTAGTTTAGCCGCAAATCGAATTTTAAGGGACAGAAAAAGTGTAAAGTTTGATGGGTCTAGGACGCATAGTTTAGCCGGAAAACGCGTTTAAAGATAAAAATGTCCAATTTTTTTAAAATTAGTTTTTCGTGTCATTCGTTACATGGATTAAAAGGTGGCAGTTCCAAGATCACGAATATATAATTTTTAAGTCGCTGGGGCAAGTAGTTTTAGCCGCAAATCGAATTTTAAGGGACAGAAAAAGTGTAAAGTTTGATGGGTCTAGGACGCATAGTTTAGCCGGAAAACGCGTTTAAAGATAAAAATGTCCAATTTTTTTAAAATTAGTTTTCGTGTCATTCGTTACATGGATTAAAAGGTGGCAGTTCCAAGATCACGAATATATAATTTTTAAGTCGCTGGGGCAAGTAGTTTAGCCGCAAATCGAATTTTAAGGGACAGAAAAAGTGTAAAGTTTGATGGGTCTAGACGCATAGTTTAGCCGGAAAACGCGTTTAAAGATAAAAATGTCCAATTTTTTTAAAATTAGTTTTTCGTGTCATTCGTTACATGGATTAAAAGGTGGCAGTTCCAAGATCACGAATATATAAATTTTAAGTCGCTGGAGCAAGTAGTTTAGCCGCAAATCGAATTTTAAGGGACAGAAAAAGTGTAAAGTTTGATGGGTCTAGGACGCATAGTTTAGCCGGAAAACGCGTTTAAAGATAAAAATGTCCAATTTTTTTAAAATTAGTTTTTCGTGTCATTCGTTACATGGATTAAAAGGTGGCAGTTCCAAGATCACGAATAATAATTTTAAGTCGCTGGGGCAAGTAGTTTAGCCGCAAATCGAATTTTAAGGGACAGAAGAAAAAGTGTAAAGTTTGATGGGTCTAGGACGCATAGTTTAGCCGGAAAACGCTTTTAAAGATAAAAATGTCCAATTTTTTTAAAATTAGTTTTTCGTGTCATTCGTTACATGGATTAAAAGGTGGCAGTTCCAAGATCACGAATATATAATTTTTAAGTCGCTGGGGCAAGTAGTTTAGCCGCAAATCGAATTTTAAGGGACAGAAAAAGTGTAAAGTTTGATGGGTCTAGGACGAATAGTTTAGCCGGAAAACGCGTTTAAAGATAAAAATGTCCATTTTTTTTAAAATTAGTTTTTCGTGTCATTCGTTACATGGATTAAAAGGTGGCAGTTCCAAGATCACGAATATATAATTTTTAAGTCGCTGGGGCAAGTAGTTTAGCCGCAAATCGAATTTTAAGGGACAGAAAAAGTGTAAAGTTTGATGGGTCTAGGACGCATAGTTTAGCCGGAAAATGCGTTTAGAGATAAAAATGTCCAATTTTTTTAAAATTAGTTTTTCGTGTCATTCGTTACATGGATTAAAAGGTGGCAGTTCCAAGATCACGAATATATAATTTTTAAGTCGCTGGGGCAAGTAGTTTAGCCGCAAATCGAATTTTAAGGGACAGAAAAAGTGTAAAGTTTGATGGGTCTAGGACGCATAGTTTAGCCGGAAAACGCGTTTAAAGATAAAAATGTCCAATTTTTTTAAAATTAGTTTTTCGTGTCATTCGTTACATGGATTAAAAGGTGGCAGTTCCAAGATCACGAATATATAATTTTTAAGTCGCTGGGGCAAGTAGTTTAGCCGCAAATCGAATTTTAAGGGACAGAAAAAGTGTAAAGTTTGATGGGTCTAGGACGCATAGTTTAGCCGGAAAACGCGTTTAAAGATAAAAATGTCCAATTTTTTTAAAATTAGTTTTTCGTGTCATTCGTTACATGGATTAAAAGGTGGCAGTTCCAAGATCACGAATATATAATTTTTAAGTCGCTGGGGCAAGTAGTTTAGCCGCAAATCGAATTTTAAGGGACAGAAAAAGTGTAAAGTTTGATGGGTCTAGGACGCATAGTTTAGCCGGAAAACGCGTTTAAAGATAAAAATGTCCAATTTTTTTTAAATTAGTTTTTCGTGTCATTCGTTACATGGATTAAAAGGTGGCAGTTCCAAGATCACGAATATATAATTTTTAAGTCGCTGGGGCAAGTAGTTTAGCCGCAAATCGAATTTTAAGGGACAGAAAAAGTGTAAAGTTTGATGGGTCTTTAAAATTAGTTTTTCGTGTCATTCGTTACATGGATTAAAAGGTGGCAGTTCCAAGATCACGAATATATAATTTTTAAGTCGCTGGGGCAAGTAGTTTAGCCGCAAATCGAATTTTAAGGGACAGAAAAAGTGTAAAGTTTGATGGGTCTAGGACGCATAGTTTAGCCGGAAAACGCGTTTAAAGATAAAAATGTCCAATTTTTTTAAAATTAGTTTTTCGTGTCATTCGTTACATGGATTAAAAGGTGGCAGTTCCAAGATCACGAATATATAATTTTTAAGTCGCTGGGGCAAGTAGTTTAGCCGCAAATCGAATTTTAAGGGACAGAAAAAGTGTAAAGTTTGATGGGTCTAGGACGCATAGTTTAGCCGGAAAACGCGTTTAAAGATAAAAATGTCCAATTTTTTTAAAATTAGTTTTTCGTGTCATTCGTTACATGGATTAAAAGGTGGCAGTTCCAAGATCACGAACATATAATTTTTAAGTCGCTGGGGCAAGTAGTTTAGCCGCAAATCGAATTTTAAGGGACAGAAAAAGTGTAAAGTTTGATGGGTCTAGGACGCATAGTTTAGCCGGAAAACGCGTTTAAAGATAAAAATGTCCAATTTTTTTAAAATTAGTTTTTCGTGTCATTCGTTACATGGATTAAAAGGTGGCAGTTCCAAGATCACGAATATATAATTTTTAAGTCGCTGGGGCAAGTAGTTTAGCCGCAAATCGAATTTTAAGGGACAGAAAAAGTGTAAAGTTTGATGGGTCTAGGACGCATAGTTTAGCCGGAAAACGCGTTTAAAGATAAAAATGTCCAATTTTTTTAAAATTAGTTTTTCGTGTCATTCGTTACATGGATTAAAAGGTGGCAGTTCCAAGATCACGAATATATAATTTTTAAGTCGCTGGGGCAAGTAGTTTAGCCGCAAATCGAATTTTAAGGGACAGAAAAAGTGTAAAGTTTGATGGGTCTAGGACGCAAAGTTTAGCCGGAAAACGCGTTTAAAGATAAAAATGTCCAATTTTTTTAAAATTAGTTTTTCGTGTCATTCGTTACATGGATTAAAAGGTGGCAGTTCCAAGATCACGAATATATAATTTTTAAGTCGCTGGGGCAAGTAGTTTAGCCGCAAATCGAATTTTAAGGGACAGAAAAAGTGTAAAGTTTGATGGGTCTAGGACGCATAGTTTAGCCGAAAACGCGTTTAAAGATAAAAATGTCCAATGAAAACGCGTTTAAAGATAAAAATGTCCAATTTTTTTAAAATTAGTTTTTCGTGTCATTCGTTACATGGATTAAAAGGTGGCAGTTCTAAGATCACGAATATATAATTTTTAAGTCGCTGGGGCAAGTAGTTTAGCCGCAAATCGAATTTTAAGGGACAGAAAAAGTGTAAAGTTTGATGGGTCTAGGACGCATAGTTTAGCCGGAAAACGCGTTTAAAGATAAAAATGTCCAATTTTTTTAAAATTAGTTTTTCGTGTCATTCGTTACATGGATTAAAAGGTGGCAGTTCCAAGATCACGAATATATAATTTTTAAGTCGCTGGGGCAAGTAGTTTAGCCGCAAATCGAATTTTAAAGGACAGAAAAAGTGTAAAGTTTGATGGGTCTAGGACGCATAGTTTAGCCGAAAACGCGTTTAAAGATAAAAATGTCCAATTTTTTTAAAATTAGTTTTTCGTGTCATTCGTTACATGGATTAAAAGGTGGCAGTTCCAAGATCACGAATATATAATTTTTAAGTCGCTGGGGCAAGTAGTTAAGCCGCAAATCGAATTTTAAGGGACAGAAAAAGTGTAAAGTTTGATGGGTCTAGGACGCATAGTTTAGCCGGAAAACGCGTTTAAAGATAAAAATGTCCAATTTTTTTAAAATTAGTTTTTCGTGTCATTCGTTACATGGATTAAAAGGTGGCAGTTCCAAGATCACGAATATATAATTTTTAAGTCGCTGGGGCAAGTAGTTTAGCCGCAAATCGAATTTTAAGGGACAGAAAAAGTGTAAAGTTTGATGGGTCTAGGACGCATAGTTTAGCCGGAAAACGCGTTTAAAGATAAAAATGTCCAATTTTTTTAAAATTAGTTTTTCGTGTCATTCGTTACATGGATTAAAAGGTGGCAGTTCCAAGATCACGAACATATAATTTTTAAGTCGCTGGGGCAAGTAGTTTAGCCGCAAATCGAATTTTAAGGGACAGAAAAAGTGTAAAGTTTGATGGGTCTAGGACGCATAGTTTAGCCGGAAAACGCGTTTAAAGATAAAAATGTCCAATTTTTTTAAAATTAGTTTTTCGTGTCATTCGTTACATGGATTAAAAGGTGGCAGTTCCAAGATCACGAATATATAATTTTTAAGTCGCTGGGGCAAGTAGTTTAGCCGCAAATCGAATTTTAAGGGACAGAAAAAGTGTAAAGTTTGATGGGTCTAGGACGCATAGTTTAGCCGGAAAACGCGTTTAAAGATAAAAATGTCCAATTTTTTTTAAATTAGTTTTTCGTGTCATTCGTTACATGGATTAAAAGGTGGCAGTTCTAAGATCACGAATATATAATTTTTAAGTCGCTGGGGCAAGTAGTTTAGCCGCAAATCGAATTTTAAGGGACAGAAAAAGTGTAAAGTTTGATGGGTCTTTAAAATTAGTTTTTCGTGTCATTCGTTACATGGATTAAAAGGTGGCAGTTCCAAGATCACGAATATATAATTTTTAAGTCGCTGGGGCAAGTAGTTTAGCCGCAAATCGAATTTTAAGGGACAGAAAAAGTGTAAAGTTTGATGGGTCTAGGACGCATAGTTTAGCCGGAAAACGCGTTTAAAGATAAAAATGTCCAATTTTTTTAAAATTAGTTTTTCGTGTCATTCGTTACATGGATTAAAAGGTGGCAGTTCCAAGATCACGAATATATAATTTTTAAGTTAAATATAGTTTAGCCGCAAATCGAATTTTAAGGGACAGAAAAAGTGTAAAGTTTGATGGGTCTAGGACGCATAGTTTAGCCGGAAAACGCGTTTAAAGATAAAAATGTCCAATTTTTTTAAAATTAGTTTTTCGTGTCATTCGTTACATGGATTAAAAGGTGGCAGTTCCAAGATCACGAACATATAATTTTTAAGTCGCTGGGGCAAGTAGTTTAGCCGCAAATCGAATTTTAAGGGACAGAAAAAGTGTAAAGTTTGATGGGTCTAGGACGCATAGTTTAGCCGGAAAACGCGTTTAAAGATAAAAATGTCCAATTTTTTTAAAATTAGTTTTTCGTGTCATTCGTTACATGGATTAAAAGGTGGCAGTTCCAAGATCACGAATATATAATTTTTAAGTCGCTGGGGCAAGTAGTTTAGCCGCAAATCGAATTTTAAGGGACAGAAAAAGTGTAAAGTTTGATGGGTCTAGGACGCATAGTTTAGCCGGAAAACGCGTTTAAAGATAAAAATGTCCAATTTTTTTAAAATTAGTTTTTCGTGTCATTCGTTACATGGATTAAAAGGTGGCAGTTCCAAGATCACGAATATATAATTTTTAAGTCGCTGGGGCAAGTAGTTTAGCCGCAAATCGAATTTTAAGGGACAGAAAAAGTGTAAAGTTTGATGGGTCTAGGACGCAAAGTTTAGCCGGAAAACGCGTTTAAAGATAAAAATGTCCAATTTTTTTAAAATTAGTTTTTCGTGTCATTCGTTACATGGATTAAAAGGTGGCAGTTCCAAGATCACGAATATATAATTTTTAAGTCGCTGGGGCAAGTAGTTTAGCCGCAAATCGAATTTTAAGGGACAGAAAAAGTGTAAAGTTTGATGGGTCTAGGACGCATAGTTTAGCCGAAAACGCGTTTAAAGATAAAAATGTCCAATGAAAACGCGTTTAAAGATAAAAATGTCCAATTTTTTTAAAATTAGTTTTTCGTGTCATTCGTTACATGGATTAAAAGGTGGCAGTTCTAAGATCACGAATATATAATTTTTAAGTCGCTGGGGCAAGTAGTTTAGCCGCAAATCGAATTTTAAGGGACAGAAAAAGTGTAAAGTTTGATGGGTCTAGGACGCATAGTTTAGCCGGAAAACGCGTTTAAAGATAAAAATGTCCAATTTTTTTAAAATTAGTTTTTCGTGTCATTCGTTACATGGATTAAAAGGTGGCAGTTCCAAGATCACGAATATATAATTTTTAAGTCGCTGGGGCAAGTAGTTTAGCCGCAAATCGAATTTTAAAGGACAGAAAAAGTGTAAAGTTTGATGGGTCTAGGACGCATAGTTTAGCCGAAAACGCGTTTAAAGATAAAAATGTCCAATTTTTTTAAAATTAGTTTTTCGTGTCATTCGTTACATGGATTAAAAGGTGGCAGTTCCAAGATCACGAATATATAATTTTTAAGTCGCTGGGGCAAGTAGTTAAGCCGCAAATCGAATTTTAAGGGACAGAAAAAGTGTAAAGTTTGATGGGTCTAGGACGCATAGTTTAGCCGGAAAACGCGTTTAAAGATAAAAATGTCCAATTTTTTTAAAATTAGTTTTTCGTGTCATTCGTTACATGGATTAAAAGGTGGCAGTTCCAAGATCACGAATATATAATTTTTAAGTCGCTGGGGCAAGTAGTTTAGCCGCAAATCGAATTTTAAGGGACAGAAAAAGTGTAAAGTTTGATGGGTCTAGGACGCATAGTTTAGCCGGAAAACGCGTTTAAAGATAAAAATGTCCAATTTTTTTAAAATTAGTTTTTCGTGTCATTCGTTACATGGATTAAAAGGTGGCAGTTCCAAGATCACGAACATATAATTTTTAAGTCGCTGGGGCAAGTAGTTTAGCCGCAAATCGAATTTTAAGGGACAGAAAAAGTGTAAAGTTTGATGGGTCTAGGACGCATAGTTTAGCCGGAAAACGCGTTTAAAGATAAAAATGTCCAATTTTTTTAAAATTAGTTTTTCGTGTCATTCGTTACATGGATTAAAAGGTGGCAGTTCCAAGATCACGAATATATAATTTTTAAGTCGCTGGGGCAAGTAGTTTAGCCGCAAATCGAATTTTAAGGGACAGAAAAAGTGTAAAGTTTGATGGGTCTAGGACGCATAGTTTAGCCGGAAAACGCGTTTAAAGATAAAAATGTCCAATTTTTTTAAAATTAGTTTTTCGTGTCATTCGTTACATGGATTAAAAGGTGGCAGTTCCAAGATCACGAATATATAATTTTTAAGTCGCTGGGGCAAGTAGTTTAGCCGCAAATCGAATTTTAAGGGACAGAAAAAGTGTAAAGTTTGATGGGTCTAGGACGCATAGTTTAGCCGGAAAACGCGTTTAAAGATAAAAATGTCCAATTTTTTTAAAATTAGTTTTTCGTGTCATTCGTTACATGGATTAAAAGGTGGCAGTTCCAAGATCACGAATATATAATTTTTAAGTCACTGGGGCAAGTAGTTTAGCCGCAAATCGAATTTTAAGGGACAGAAAAAGTGTAAAGTTTGATGGGTCTAGGACGCATAGTTTAGCCGGAAAACGCGTTTAAAGATAAAAATGTCCAATTTTTTTAAAATTAGTTTTTCGTGTCATTCGTTACATGGATTAAAAGGTGGCAGTTCCAAGATCACGAATATATAATTTTTAAGTCGCTGGGGCAAGTAGTTTAGCCGCAAATCGAATTTTAAGGGACAGAAAAAGTGTAAAGTTTGATGGGTCTAGGACGCATAGTTTAGCCGGAAAACGCGTTTAAAGATAAAAATGTCCAATTTTTTTAAAATTAGTTTTTCGTGTCATTCGTTACATGGATTAAAAGGTGGCAGTTCCAAGATCACGAATATATAATTTTTAAGTCGCTGGGGCAAGTAGTTTAGCCGCAAATCGAATTTTAAGGGACAGAAAAAGTGTAAAGTTTGATGGGTCTAGGACGCATAGTTTAGCCGAAAACGCGTTTAAAGACAAAAATGTCCAATTTTTTTAAAATTAGTTTTTCGTGTCATTCGTTACATGGATTAAAAGGTGGCAGTTCCAAGATCACGAATATATAATTTTTAAGTCGCTGGGGCAAGTAGTTAAGCCGCAAATCGAATTTTAAGGGACAGAAAAAGTGTAAAGTTTGATGGGTCTAGGACGCATAGTTTAGCCGGAAAACGCGTTTAAAGATAAAAATGTCCAATTTTTTTAAAATTAGTTTTTCGTGTCATTCGTTACATGGATTAAAAGGTGGCAGTTCCAAGATCACGAATATATAATTTTTAAGTCGCTGGGGCAAGTAGTTTAGCCGCAAATCGAATTTTAAGGGACAGAAAAAGTGTAAAGTTTGATGGGTCTAGGACGCATAGTTTAGCCGGAAAACGCGTTTAAAGATAAAAATGTCCAATTTTTTTAAAATTAGTTTTTCGTGTCATTCGTTACATGGATTAAAAGGTGGCAGTTCCAAGATCACGAACATATAATTTTTAAGTCGCTGGGGCAAGTAGTTTAGCCGCAAATCGAATTTTAAGGGACAGAAAAAGTGTAAAGTTTGATGGGTCTAGGACGCATAGTTTAGCCGGAAAACGCGTTTAAAGATAAAAATGTCCAATTTTTTTAAAATTAGTTTTTCGTGTCATTCGTTACATGGATTAAAAGGTGGCAGTTCCAAGATCACGAATATATAATTTTTAAGTCGCTGGGGCAAGTAGTTTAGCCGCAAATCGAATTTTAAGGGACATAAAAAGTGTAAAGTTTGATGGGTCTAGGACGCATAGTTTAGCCGGAAAACGCGTTTAAAGATAAAAATGTCCAATTTTTTTAAAATTAGTTTTTCGTGTCATTCGTTACATGGATTAAAAGGTGGCAGTTCCAAGATCACGAATATATAATTTTTAAGTCGCTGGGGCAAGTAGTTTAGCCGCAAATCGAATTTTAAGGGACAGAAAAAGTGTAAAGTTTGATGGGTCTAGGACGCATAGTTTAGCCGGAAAACGCGTTTAAAGATAAAAATGTCCAATTTTTTTAAAATTAGTTTTTCGTGTCATTCGTTTCATGGATTAAAAGGTGGCAGTTCCAAGATCACGAATATATAATTTTTAAGTCACTGGGGCAAGTAGTTTAGCCGCAAATCGAATTTTAAGGGACAGAAAAAGTGTAAAGTTTGATGGGTCTAGGACGCATAGTTTAGCCGGAAAACGCGTTTAAAGATAAAAATGTCCAATTTTTTTAAAATTAGTTTTTCGTGTCATTCGTTACATGGATTAAAAGGTGGCAGTTCCAAGATCACGAATATATAATTTTTAAGTCGCTGGGGCAAGTAGTTAAGCCGCAAATCGAATTTTAAGGGACAGAAAAAGTGTAAAGTTTGATGGGTCTAGGACGCATAGCTTAGCCGGAAAACGCGTTTAAAGATAAAAATGTCCAATTTTTTTTAAAATTAGTTTTTCGTGTCATTCGGTACATGGATTAAAAGGTGGCAGTTCCAAGATCACGAATATATAATTTTTAAGTCGCTGGGGCAAGTAGTTTAGCCGCAAATCGAATTTTAAGGGACAGAAAAAGTGTAAAGTTTGATGGGTATAGAACGCATAGTTTAGCCGGAAAACGCGTTTAAAGATAAAAATGTCCAATTTTTTTAAAATTAGTTTTTCGTGTCATTCGTTACATGGATTAAAAGGTGGCAGTTCCAAGATCACGAACATATAATTTTTAAGTCGCTGGGGCAAGTAGTTTAGCCGCAAATCGAATTTTAAGGGACAGAAAAAGTGTAAAGTTTGATGGGTATAGAACGCATAGTTTAGCCGGAAAACGCGTTTAAAGATAAAAATGTCCAATTTTTTTAAAATTAGTTTTTCGTGTCATTCGTTACATGGATTAAAAGGTGGCAGTTCCAAGATCACGAATATATAATTTTTAAGTCGCTGGGGCAAGTAGTTTAGCCGCAAATCGAATTTTAAGGGACAGAAAAAGTGTAAAGTTTGATGGGTCTAGGACGCATAGTTTAGCCGGAAAACGCGTTTAAAGATAAAAATGTCCAATTTTTTTAAAATTAGTTTTTCGTGTCATTCGTTACATGGATTAAAAGGTGGCAGTTCCAAGATCACGAATATATAATTTTTAAGTCGCTGGGGCAAGTAGTTTAGCCGCAAATCGAATTTTAAGGGACAGAAAAAGTGTAAAGTTTGATGGGTCTAGGACGCATAGTTTAGCCGGAAAACGCGTTTAAAGATAAAAATGTCCAATTTTTTTAAAATTAGTTTTTCGTGTCATTCGTTACATGGATTAAAAGGTGGCAGTTCCAAGATCACGAATATATAATTTTGAAGTCACTGGGGCAAGTAGTTTAGCCGCAAATCGAATTTTAAGGGACAGAAAAAGTGTAAAGTTTGATGGGTCTAGGACGCATAGTTTAGCCGGAAAACGCGTTTAAAGATAAAAATGTCCAATTTTTTTAAAATTAGTTTTTCGTGTCATTCGTTACATGGATTAAAAGGTGGCAGTTCCAAGATCACGAATATATAATTTTTAAGTCGCTGGGGCAAGTAGTTAAGCCGCAAATCGAATTTTAAGGGACAGAAAAAGTGTAAAGTTTGATGGGTCTAGGACGCATAGTTTAGCCGGAAAACGCGTTTAAAGATAAAAATGTCCAATTTTTTTTAAAATTAGTTTTTCGTGTCATTCGGTACATGGATTAAAAGGTGGCAGTTCCAAGATCACGAATATATAATTTTTAAGTCGCTGGGGCAAGTAGTTTAGCCGCAAATCGAATTTTAAGGGACAGAAAAAGTGTAAAGTTTGATGGGTATAGAACGCATAGTTTAGCCGGAAAACGCGTTTAAAGATAAAAATGTCCAATTTTTTTAAAATTAGTTTTTCGTGTCATTCGTTACATGGATTAAAAGGTGGCAGTTCCAAGATCACGAACATATAATTTTTAAGTCGCTGGGGCAAGTAGTTTAGCCGCAAATCGAATTTTAAGGGACAGAAAAAGTGTAAAGTTTGATGGGTATAGAACGCATAGTTTAGCCGGAAAACGCGTTTAAAGATAAAAATGTCCAATTTTTTTAAAATTAGTTTTTCGTGTCATTCGTTACATGGATTAAAAGGTGGCAGTTCCAAGATCACGAATATATAATTTTTAAGTCGCTGGGGCAAGTAGTTTAGCCGCAAATCGAATTTTAAGGGACAGAAAAAGTGTAAAGTTTGATGGGTCTAGGACGCATAGTTTAGCCGGAAAACGCGTTTAAAGATAAAAATGTCCAATTTTTTTAAAATTAGTTTTTCGTGTCATTCGTTACATGGATTAAAAGGTGGCAGTTCCAAGATCACGAATATATAATTTTTAAGTCGCTGGGGCAAGTAGTTTAGCCGCAAATCGAATTTTAAGGGACAGAAAAAGTGTAAAGTTTGATGGGTCTAGGACGCATAGTTTAGCCGGAAAACGCGTTTAAAGATAAAAATGTCCAATTTTTTTAAAATTAGTTTTTCGTGTCATTCGTTACATGGATTAAAAGGTGGCAGTTCCAAGATCACGAATATATAATTTTTAAGTCGCTGGGGCAAGTAGTTTAGCCGCAAATCGAATTTTAAGGGACAGAAAAAGTGTAAAGTTTGATGGGTCTAGGACGCATAGTTTAGCCGGAAAACGCGTTTAAAGATAAAAATGTCCAATTTTTTTAAAATTAGTTTTTCGTGTCATTCGTTACATGGATTAAAAGGTGGCAGTTCCAAGATCACGAATATATAATTTTTAAGTCGCTGGGGCAAGTAGTTTAGCCGCAAATCGAATTTTAAGGGACAGAAAAAGTGTAAAGTTTGATGGGTCTAGGACGCATAGTTTAGCCGGAAAACGCGTTTAAAGATAAAAATGTCCAATTTTTTAAAAATTAGTTTTTCGTGTCATTCGTTACATGGATTAAAAGGTGGCAGTTCCAAGATCACGAATATATAATTTTTAAGTCGCTGGGGCAAGTAGTTTAGCCGCAAATCGAATTTTAGGGGACAGAAAAAGTGTAAAGTTTGATGGGTCTAGGACGCATAGTTTAGCCGGAAAACGCGTTTAAAGATAAAAATGTCCAATTTTTTTAAAATTAGTTTTTCGTGTCATTCGTTACATGGATTAAAAGGTGGCAGTTCCAAGATCACGAATATATAATTTTTAAGTCGCTGGGGCAAGTAGTTTAGCCGCAAATCGAATTTTAAGGGACAGAAAAAGTGTAAAGTTTGATGGGTCTAGAACGCATAGTTTAGCCGGAAAACGCGTTTAAAGATAAAAATGTCCAATTTTTTTAAAATTAGTTTTTCACATGGATTAAAAGGTGGCAGTTCCAAGATCACGAATATATAATTTTTAAGTCGCTGGGGCAAGTAGTTTAGCCGCAAATCGAATTTTAAGGGACAGAAAAAGTGTAAAGTTTGATGGGTCTAGGACGCATAGTTTAGCCGGAAAACGCGTTTAAAGATAAAAATGTCCAATTTTTTTAAAATTAGTTTTTCGTGTCATTCGTTACATGGATTAAAAGGTGGCAGTTCCAAGATCACGAATATATAATTTTTAAGTCGCTGGGGCAAGTAGTTTAGCCGCAAATCGAATTTTAGGGGACAGAAAAAGTGTAAAGTTTGATGGGTCTAGGACGCATAGTTTAGCCGGAAAACGCGTTTAAAGATAAAAATGTCCAATTTTTTTAAAATTAGTTTTTCGTGTCATTCGTTACATGGATTAAAAGGTGGCAGTTCCAAGATCACGAATATATAATTTTTAAGTCGCTGGGGCAAGTAGTTTAGCCGCAAATCGAATTTTAAGGGACAGAAAAAGTGTAAAGTTTGATGGGTCTAGGACGCATAGTTTAGCCGGAAAACGCGTTTAAAGATAAAAATGTCCAATTTTTTTAAAATTAGTTTTTCGTGTCATTCGTCACATGGATTAAAAGGTGGCAGTTCTAAGATCACGAATATATAATTTTTAAGTCGCTGGGGCAAGTAGTTTAGCCGCAAATCGAATTTTAAGGGACAGAAAAAGTGTAAAGTTTGATGGGTCTAGGACGCATAGTTTAGCCGGAAAACGCGTTTAAAGGTAAAAATGTCCAATTTTTTTAAAATTAGTTTTTCGTGTCATTTGTTACATGGCTTAAAAGGTGGCAGTTCCAAGATCACGAATATATAATTTTTAAGTCGCTGGGTCAAGTAGTTTAGCCGCAAATCGAATTTTAAGGGAGAGAAAAAGTGTAAAGTTTGATGGGTCTAGGACGCATAGTTTAGCCGGAAAACGCGTTTAAAGATAAAAATGTCCAATTTTTTTAAAATTAGTTTTTCGTGTCATTCGTTACATGGATTAAAAGGTGGCAGTTCCAAGATCACGAATATATAATTTTTAAGTCGCTGGGGCAAGTAGTTTAGCCGCAAATCGAATTTTAAGGGACAGAAAAAGTGTAAAGTTTGATGGGTCTAGGACGCATAGTTTAGCCGGAAAACGCGTTTAAAGATAAAAATGTCCAATTTTTTTAAAATTAGTTTTTCGTGTCATTCGTTACATGGATTAAAAGGTGGCAGTTCCAAGATCACGAATATATAATTTTTAAGTCGCTGGGGCAAGTAGTTTAGCCGCAAATCGAATTTTAAGGGACAGAAAAAGTGTAAAGTTTGATGGGTCTAGGACGCATAGTTTAGCCGGAAAACGCGTTTAAAGATAAAAATGTCCAATTTTTTTAAAATTAGTTTTTCGTGTCATTCGTTACATGGATTAAAAGGTGGCAGTTCCACGATCACGAATATATAATTTTTAAGTCGCTGGGGCAAGTAGTTTAGCCGCAAATCGAATTTTAAGGGACAGAAAAAGTGTAAAGTTTGATGGGTCTAGGACGCATAGTTTAGCCGGAAAACGCATTTAAAGATAAAAATGTCCAATTTTTTTAAAATTAGTTTTTCGTGTCATTCGTTACATGGATTAAAAGGTGGCAGTTCCAAGATCACGAATATATAATTTTTAAGTCGCTGGGGCAAGTAGTTTAGCCGCAAATCGAATTTTACGGGACAGAAAAAGTGTAAAGTTTGATGGGTCTAGGACGCATAGTTTAGCCGGAAAACGCGTTTAAAGATAAAAATGTCCAATTTTTTTAAAATTAGTTTTTCGTGTCATTCGTTACATGGATTAAAAGGTGGCAGTTCCAAGATCACGAATATATAATTTTTAAGTCGCTGGGGCAAGTAGTTTAGCCGCAAATCGAATTTTAGGGGACAGAAAAAGTGTAAAGTTTGATGGGTCTAGGACGCATAGTTTAGCCGGAAAACGCGTTTAAAGATAAAAATGTCCAATTTTTTTTAAAATTAGTTTTTCGTGTCATTCGTTACATGGATTAAAAGGTGGCAGTTCCAAGATCACAAATATATAATTTTTAAGTCGCTGGGGCAAGTAGTTTAGCCGCAAATCGAATTTTAAGGGACAGAAAAAGTGTAAAGTTTGATGGGTCTAGGACGCATAGTTTAGCCGGAAAACGCGTTTAAAGATAAAAATGTCCAATTTTTTTAAAATTAGTTTTTCGTGTCATTCGTTACATGGATTAAAAGGTGGCAGTTCCAAGATCACGAATATATAATTTTTAAGTCGCTGGGGCAAGTAGTTTAGCCGCAAATCGAATTTTAAGGGACAGAAAAAGTGTAAAGTTTGATGGGTCTAGGACGCATAGTTTAGCCGGAAAACGCGTTTAAAGATAAAAATGTCCAATTTTTTTAAAATTAGTTTTTCGTGTCATTCGTTACATGGATTAAAAGGTGGCAGTTCCAAGATCACGAATATATAATTTTTAAGTCGCTGGGGCAAGTAGTTTAGCCGCAAATCGAATTTTAAGGGACAGAAAAAGTGTAAAGTTTGATGGGTCTAGGACGCATAGTTTAGCCGGAAAACGCGTTTAAAGATAAAAATGTCCAATTTTTTTTTAAATTAGTTTTTCGTGTCATTCGTTACATGGATTAAAAGGTGGCAGTTCCAAGATCACGAATATATAATTTTTAAGTCGCTGGGGCAAGTAGTTTAGCCGCAAATCGAATTTTAAGGGACAGAAAAAGTGTAAAGTTTGATGGGTCTAGGACGCATAGTTTAGCCGGAAAACGCGTGTAAAGATAAAAATGTCCAATTTTTTTAAAATTAGTTTTTCGTGTCATTCGTTACATGGATTAAAAGGTGGCAGTTCCAAGATCACGAATATATAATTTTTAAGTCGCTGGGGCAAGTAGTTTAGCCGCAAATCGAATTTTAAGGGACAGAAAAAGTGTAAAGTTTGATGGGTTTAGGACGCATAGTTTAGCCGGAAAACGCGTTTAAAGATAAAAATGTCCAATTTTTTTAAAATTAGTTTTTCGTGTCATTCGTTACATGGATTAAAAGGTGGCAGTTCCAAGATCACGAATATATAATTTTTAAGTCGCTGGGGCAAGTAGTTTAGCCGCAAATCGAATTTTAAGGGACAGAAAAAGTGTAAAGTTTGATGGGTCTAGGACGCATAGTTTAGCCGGAAAACGCGTTTAAAGATAAAAATGTCCAATTTTTTTAAAATTAGTTTTTCGTGTCATTCGTTAAATGGATTAAAAGGTGGCAGTTCCAAGATCACGAATATATAATTTTTAAGTCGCTGGGGCAAGTAGTTTAGCCGCAAATCGAATTTTAAGGGACAGAAAAAGTGTAAAGTTTGATGGGTCTAGGACGCATAGTTTAGCCGGAAAACGCGTTTAAAGATAAAAATGTCCAATTTTTTTAAAATTAGTTTTTCGTGTCATTCGCTACATGGATTAAAAGGTGGCAGTTCCAAGATCACGAATATATAATTTTTAAGTCGCTGGGGCAAGTAGTTTAGCCGCAAATCGAATTTTAAGGGACAGAAAAAGTGTAAAGTTTGATGGGTCTAGGACGCATAGTTTAGCCGGAAAACGCGTTTAAAGATAAAAATGTCCAATTTTTTTTAAATTAGTTTTTCGTGTCATTCGTTACATGGATTAAAAGGTGGCAGTTCCAAGATCACGAATATATAATTTTTAAGTCGCTGGGGCAAGTAGTTTAGCCGCAAATCGAATTTTAAGGGACAGAAAAAGTGTAAAGTTTGATGGGTCTAGGACGCATAGTTTAGCCGGAAAACGCGTTTAAAGATAAAAATGTCCAATTTTTTTAAAATTAGTTTTTCGTGACATTCGTTACATGGATTAAAAGGTGGCAGTTCCAAGATCACGAATATATAATTTTTAAGTCGCTGGGGCAAGTAGTTTAGCCGCAAATCGAATTTTAAGGGACAGAAAAAGTGTAAAGTTTGATGGGTCTAGGACGCATAGTTTAGCCGGAAAACGCGTTTAAAGATAAAAATGTCCAATTTTTTTAAAATTAGTTTTTCGTGTCATTCGTTACATGGATTAAAAGGTGGCAGTTCCAAGATCACGAATATATAATTTTTAAGTCGCTGGGGCAAGTAGTTTAGCCGCAAATCGAATTTTAAGGGACAGAAAAAGTGTAAAGTTTGATGGGTCTAGGACGCATAGTTTAGCCGGAAAACGCGTTTAAAGATAAAAATGTCCAATTTTTTTAAAATTAGTTTTTCGTGTCATTCGTTACATGGATTAAAAGGTGGCAGTTCCAAGATCACGAATATATAATTTTTAAGTCGCTGGGGCAAGTAGTTTAGCCGCAAATCGAATTTTAAGGGACAGAAAAAGTGTAAAGTTTGATGGGTCTAGGACGCATAGTTTAGCCGGAAAACGCGTTTAAAGATAAAAATGTCCAATTTTTTAAAAATTAGTTTTTCGTGTCATTCGTTACATGGATTAAAAGGTGGCAGTTCCAAGATCACGAATATATAATTTTTAAGTCGCTGGGGCAAGTAGTTTAGCCGCAAATCGAATTTTAAGGGACAGAAAAAGTGTAAAGTTTGATGGGTCTAGGACGCATAGTTTAGCCGGAAAACGCGTTTAAAGATAAAAATGTCCAATTTTTTTAAAATTAGTTTTTCGTGTCATTCGTTACATGGATTAAAAGGTGGCAGTTCCAAGATCACGAATATATAATTTTTAAGTCGCTGGGGCAAGTAGTTTAGCCGCAAATCGAATTTTAAGGGACAGAAAAAGTGTAAAGTTTGATGGGTCTAGAACGCATAGTTTAGCCGGAAAACGCGTTTAAAGATAAAAATGTCCAATTTTTTTAAAATTAGTTTTTCACATGGATTAAAAGGTGGCAGTTCCAAGATCACGAATATATAATTTTTAAGTCGCTGGGGCAAGTAGTTTAGCCGCAAATCGAATTTTAAGGGACAGAAAAAGTGTAAAGTTTGATGGGTCTAGGACGCATAGTTTAGCCGGAAAACGCGTTTAAAGATAAAAATGTCCAATTTTTTTAAAATTAGTTTTTCGTGTCATTCGTTACATGGATTAAAAGGTGGCAGTTCCAAGATCACGAATATATAATTTTTAAGTCGCTGGGGCAAGTAGTTTAGCCGCAAATCGAATTTTAGGGGACAGAAAAAGTGTAAAGTTTGATGGGTCTAGGACGCATAGTTTAGCCGGAAAACGCGTTTAAAGATAAAAATGTCCAATTTTTTTAAAATTAGTTTTTCGTGTCATTCGTTACATGGATTAAAAGGTGGCAGTTCCAAGATCACGAATATATAATTTTTAAGTCGCTGGGGCAAGTAGTTTAGCCGCAAATCGAATTTTAAGGGACAGAAAAAGTGTAAAGTTTGATGGGTCTAGGACGCATAGTTTAGCCGGAAAACGCGTTTAAAGATAAAAATGTCCAATTTTTTTAAAATTAGTTTTTCGTGTCATTCGTCACATGGATTAAAAGGTGGCAGTTCTAAGATCACGAATATATAATTTTTAAGTCGCTGGGGCAAGTAGTTTAGCCGCAAATCGAATTTTAAGGGACAGAAAAAGTGTAAAGTTTGATGGGTCTAGGACGCATAGTTTAGCCGGAAAACGCGTTTAAAGATAAAAATGTCCAATTTTTTTAAAATTAGTTTTTCGTGTCATTCGTTACATGGATTAAAAGGTGGCAGTTCCAAGATCACGAATATATAATTTTTAAGTCGCTGGGGCAAGTAGTTTAGCCGCAAATCGAATTTTAAGGGACAGAAAAAGTGTAAAGTTTGATGGGTCTAGGACGCATAGTTTAGCCGGAAAACGCGTTTAAAGATAAAAATGTCCAATTTTTTTAAAATTAGTTTTTCGTGTCATTCGTTACATGGATTAAAAGGTGGCAGTTCCAAGATCACGAATATATAATTTTTAAGTCGCTGGGGCAAGTAGTTTAGCCGCAAATCGAATTTTAAGGGACAGAAAAAGTGTAAAGTTTGATGGGTCTAGGACGCATAGTTTAGCCGGAAAACGCGTTTAAAAATAAAAATGTCCAATTTTTTTAAAATTAGTTTTTCGTGTCATTCGTTACATGAATTAAAAGGTGGCAGTTCCACGATCACGAATATATAATTTTTAAGTCGCTGGGGCAAGTAGTTTAGCCGCAAATCGAATTTTAAGGGACAGAAAAAGTGTAAAGTTTGATGGGTCTAGGACGCATAGTTTAGCCGGAAAACGCATTTAAAGATAAAAATGTCCAATTTTTTTAAAATTAGTTTTTCGTGTCATTCGTTACATGGATTAAAAGGTGGCAGTTCCAAGATCACGAATATATAATTTTTAAGTCGCTGGGGCAAGTAGTTTAGCCGCAAATCGAATTTTACGGGACAGAAAAAGTGTAAAGTTTGATGGGTCTAGGACGCATAGTTTAGCCGGAAAACGCGTTTAAAGATAAAAATGTCCAATTTTTTTAAAATTAGTTTTTCGTGTCATTCGTTACATGGATTAAAAGGTGGCAGTTCCAAGATCGCGAATATATAATTTTTAAGTCGCTGGGGCAAGTAGTTTAGCCGCAAATCGAATTTTAGGGGACAGAAAAAGTGTAAAGTTTGATGGGTCTAGGACGCATAGTTTAGCCGGAAAACGCGTTTAAAGATAAAAATGTCCAATTTTTTTAAAATTAGTTTTTCGTGTCATTCGTTACATGGATTAAAAGGTGGCAGTTCCAAGATCACGAATATATAATTTTTAAGTCGCTGGGGCAAGTAGTTTAGCCGCAAATCGAATTTTAGGGGACAGAAAAAGTGTAAAGTTTGATGGGTCTAGGACGCATAGTTTAGCCGGAAAACGCGTTTAAAGATAAAAATGTCCAATTTTTTTTTAAATTAGTTTTTCGTGTCATTCGTTACATGGATTAAAAGGTGGCAGTTCCAAGATCACGAATATATAATTTTTAAGTCGCTGGGGCAAGTAGTTTAGCCGCAAATCGAATTTTAAGGGACAGAAAAAGTGTAAAGTTTGATGGGTTTAGGACGCATAGTTTAGCCGGAAAACGCGTTTAAAGATAAAAATGTCCAATTTTTTTAAAATTAGTTTTTCGTGTCATTCGTTACATGGATTAAAAGGTGGCAGTTCCAAGATCACGAATATATAATTTTTAAGTCGCTGGGGCAAGTAGTTTAGCCGCAAATCGAATTTTAAGGGACAGAAAAAGTGTAAAGTTTGATGGGTCTAGGACGCATAGTTTAGCCGGAAAACGCGTTTAAAGATAAAAATGTCCAATTTTTTTAAAATTAGTTTTTCGTGTCATTCGTTACATGGATTAAAAGGTGGCAGTTCCAAGATCACGAATATATAATTTTTAAGTCGCTGGGGCAAGTAGTTTAGCCGCAAATCGAATTTTAAGGGACAGAAAAAGTGTAAAGTTTGATGGGTCTAGGACGCATAGTTTAGCCGGAAAACGCGTTTATAGATAAAAATGTCCAATTTTTTTTAAAATTAGTTTTTCGTGTCATTCGTTACATGGATTAAAAGGTGGCAGTTCCAAGATCACGAATATATAATTTTTAAGTCGCTGGGGCAAGTAGTTTAGCCGCAAATCGAATTTTAAGGGACAGAAAAAGTGTAAAGTTTGATGGGTCTAGGACGCATAGTTTAGCCGGAAAACGCGTTTAAAGATAAAAATGTCCATTTTTTTTAAAATTAGTTTTTCGTGTCATTCGCTACATGGATTAAAAGGTGGCAGTTCCAAGATCACGAATATATAATTTTTAAGTCGCTGGGGCAAGTAGTTTAGCCGCAAATCGAATTTTAAGGGACAGAAAAAGTGTAAAGTTTGATGAGTCTAGGACGCATAGTTTAGCCGGAAAACGCGTTTAAAGATAAAAATGTCCAATTTTTTTTAAATAAGTTTTTCGTGTCATTCGTTACATGGATTAAAAGGTGGCAGTTCCAAGATCACGAATATATAATTTTTAAGTCGCTGGGGCAAGTAGTTTAGCCGCAAATCGAATTTTAAGGGACAGAAAAAGTGTAAAGTTTGATGGGTCTAGGACGCATAGTTTAGCCGGAAAACGCGTTTAAAGATAAAAATGTCCAATTTTTTTAAAATTAGTTTTTCGTGACATTCGTTACATGGATTAAAAGGTGGCAGTTCCAAGATCACGAATATATAATTTTTAAGTCGCTGGGGCAAGTAGTTTAGCCGCAAATCGAATTTTAAGGGACAGAAAAAGTGTAAAGTTTGATGGGTCTAGGACGCATAGTTTAGCCGGAAAACGCGTTTAAAGATAAAAATGTCCAATTTTTTTAAAATTAGTTTTTCGTGTCATTCGTTACATGGATTAAAAGGTGAAAGTTCCAAGATCACGAATATATAATTTTTAAGTCGCTGGGGCAAGTAGTTTAGCCGCAAATCGAATTTTAAGGGACAGAAAAAGTGTAAAGTTTGATGGGTCTAGGACGCATAGTTTAGCCGGAAAACGCGTTTAAAGATAAAAATGTCCAATTTTTTTAAAATTAGTTTTTCGTGTCATTCGTTACATGGATTAAAAGGTGGCAGTTCCAAGATCACGAATATATAATTTTTAAGTCGCTGGGGCAAGTAGTTTAGCCGCAAATCGAATTTTAAGGGACAGAAAAAGTGTAAAGTTTGATGGGTCTAGGACGCATAGTTTAGCCGGAAAACGCGTTTAAAGATAAAAATGTCCAATTTTTTTAAAATTAGTTTTTCGTGTCATTCGCTACATGGATTAAAAGGTGGCAGTTCCAAGATCACGAATATATAATTTTTAAGTCGCTGGGGCAAGTAGTTTAGCCGCAAATCGAATTTTAAGGGACAGAAAAAGTGTAAAGTTTGATGGGTCTAGGACGCATAGTTTAGCCGGAAAACGCGTTTAAAGATAAAAATGTCCAATTTTTTTTAAATTAGTTTTTCGTGTCATTCGTTACATGGATTAAAAGGTGACAGTTCCAAGATCACGAATATATAATTTTTAAGTCGCTGGGGCAAGTAGTTTAGCCGCAAATCGAATTTTAAGGGACAGAAAAAGTGTAAAGTTTGATGGGTCTAGGACGCATAGTTTAGCCGGAAAACGCGTTTAAAGATAAAAATGTCCAATTTTTTTAAAATTAGTTTTTCGTGACATTCGTTACATGGATTAAAAGGTGGCAGTTCCAAGATCACGAATATATAATTTTTAAGTCGCTGGGGCAAGTAGTTTAGCCGCAAATCGAATTTTAAGGGACAGAAAAAGTGTAAAGTTTGATGGGTCTAGGACGCATAGTTTAGCCGGAAAACGCGTTTAAAGATAAAAATGTCCAATTTTTTTAAAATTAGTTTTTCGTGTCATTCGTTACATGGATTAAAAGGTGGCAGTTCCAAGATCACGAATATATAATTTTTAAGTCGCTGGGGCAAGTAGTTTAGCCGCAAATCGAATTTTAAGGGAAAGAAAAAGTGTAAAGTTTGATGGGTCTAGGACGCATAGTTTAGCCGGAAAACGCGTTTAAAGATAAAAATGTCCAATTTTTTTAAAATTAGTTTTTCGTGTCATTCGTTACATGGATTAAAAGGTGGCAGTTCCAAGATCACGAATATATAATTTTTAAGTCGCTGGGGCAAGTAGTTTAGCCGCAAATCGAATTTTAAGGGACAGAAAAAGTGTAAAGTTTGATGGGTCTAGGACGCATAGTTTAGCCGGAAAACGCGTTTAAAGATAAAAATGTCCAATTTTTTTAAAATTAGTTTTTCGTGTCATTCGTTACATGGATTAAAAGGTGGCAGTTCCAAGATCACGAATATATAATTTTTAAGTCGCTGGGGCAAGTAGTTTAGCCGCAAATCGAATTTTAAGGGACAGAAAAAGTGTAAAGTTTGATGGGTCTAGGACGCATAGTTTAGCCGGAAAACGCGTTTAAAGATAAAAATGTCCAATTTTTTTAAAATTAGTTTTTCGTGTCATTCGTTACATGGATTAAAAGGTGGCGGTTCCAAGATCACGAATATATAATTTTTAAGTCGCTGGGGCAAGTAGTTTAGCCGCAAATCGAATTTTAAGGGACAGAAAAAGTGTAAAGTTTGATGGGTCTAGGACGCATAGTTTAGCCGGAAAACGCGTTTATAGATAAAAATGTCCAATTTTTTTAAAATTAGTTTTTCGTGTCATTCGTTACATGGATTAAAAGGTGGCAGTTCCAAGATCACGAATATATAATTTTTAAGTCGCTGGGGCAAGTAGTTTAGCCGCAAATCGAATTTTAAGGGACAGAAAAAGTGTAAAGTTTGTTGGGTCTAGGACGCATAGTTTAGCCGGAAAACGCGTTTAAAGATAAAAATGTCCAATTTTTTTAAAATTAGTTTTTCGTGTCATTCGTTACATGGATTAAAAGGTGGCAGTTCCAAGATCACGAATATATAATTTTTAAGTCGCTGGGGCAAGTAGTTTAGCCGCAAATCGAATTTTAAGGGACAGAAAAAGTGTAAAGTTTGATGGGTCTAGGATGCATAGTTTAGCCGGAAAACGCGTTTAAAGATAAAAATGTCCAATTTTTTTAAAATTAGTTTTTCGTGTCATTCGTTACATGGATTAAAAGGTGGCAGTTCCAAGATCACGAATATATAATTTTTAAGTCGCTGGGGCAAGTAGTTTAGCCGCAAATCGAATTTTAAGGGACAGAAAAAGTGTAAAGTTTGATGGGTCTAGGACGCATAGTTTAGCCGGAAAACGCGTTTAAAGATAAAAATGTCCAATTTTTTTAAAATTAGTTTTTCGTGTCATTCGTTACATGGATTAAAAGGTGGCAGTTCCAAGATCACGAATATATAATTTTTAAGTCGCTGGGGCAAGTAGTTTAGCCGCAAATCGAATTTTAAGGGACAGAAAAAGTGTAAAGTTTGATGGGTCTAGGACGCATAGTTTAGCCGGAAAACGCGTTTAAAGATAAAAATGTCCAATTTTTTTAAAATTAGTTTTTCGTGTCATTCGTTACATGGATTAAAAGGTGGCAGTTCCAAGATCACGAATATATAATTTTTAAGTCGCTGGGGCAAGTAGTTTAGCCGCAAATCGAATTTTAAGGGACAGAAAAAGTGTAAAGTTTGATGGGTCTAGGACGCATAGTTTAGCCGGAAAACGCGTTTAAAGATAAAAATGTCCAATTTTTTTAAAATTAGTTTTTCGTGTCATTCGTTACATGGATTAAAAGGTGGCAGTTCCAAGATCACGAATATATAATTTTTAAGTCGCTGGGGCAAGTAGTTTAGCCGCAAATCGAATTTTAAGGGACAGAAAAAGTGTAAAGTTTGATGGGTCTAGGACGCATAGTTTAGCCGGAAAAAGCGTTTATAGATAAAAATGTCCAATTTTTTTAAAATTAGTTTTTCGTGTCATTCGTTACATGGATTAAAAGGTGGCAGTTCCAAGATCACGAATATATAATTTTTAAGTCGCTGGGGCAAGTAGTTTAGCCGCAAATCGAATTTTAAGGGACAGAAAAAGTGTAAAGTTTGATGGGTCTAGGACGCATAGTTTAGCCGGAAAACGCGTTTAAAGATAAAAATGTCCAATTTTTTTAAAATTAGTTTTTCGTGTCATTCGTTACATGGATTAAAAGGTGGCAGTTCCAAGATCACGAATATATAATTTTTAAGTCGCTGGGGCAAGTAGTTTAGCCGCAAATCGAATTTTAAGGGACAGAAAAAGTGTAAAGTTTGATGGGTCTAGGACGCATAGTTTAGCCGGAAAACGCGTTTAAAGATAAAAATGTCCAATTTTTTTAAAATTAGTTTTTCGTGTCATTCGTTACATGGATTAAAAGGTGGCAGTTCCAAGATCACGAATATATAATTTTTAAGTCGCTGGGGCAAGTAGTTTAGCCGCAAATCGAATTTTAAGGGACAGAAAAAGTGTAAAGTTTGATGGGTCTAGGACGCATAGTTTAGCCGGAAAACGCGTTTAAAGATAAAAATGTCCAATTTTTTTAAAATTAGTTTTTCGTGTCATTCGTTACATGGATTAAAAGGTGGCAGTTCCAAGATCACGAATATATAATTTTTAAGTCGCTGGGGCAAGTAGTTTAGCCGCAAATCGAATTTTAAGGGACAGAAAAAGTGTAAAGTTTGATGGGTCTAGGACGCATAGTTTAGCCGGAAAACGCGTTTAAAGATAAAAATGTCCAATTTTTTTAAAATTAGTTTTTCGTGACATTCGTTACATGGATTAAAAGGTGGCAGTTCCAAGATCACGAATATATAATTTTTAAGTCGCTGGGGCAAGTAGTTTAGCCGCAAATCGAATTTTAAGGGACAGAAAAAGTGTAAAGTTTGATGGGTCTAGGACGCATAGTTTAGCCGGAAAACGCGTTTAAAGATAAAAATGTCCAATTTTTTTAAAATTAGTTTTTCGTGTCATTCGTTACATGGATTAAAAGGTGGCAGTTCCAAGATCACGAATATATAATTTTTAAGTCGCTGGGGCAAGTAGTTTAGCCGCAAATCGAATTTTAAGGGACAGAAAAAGTGTAAAGTTTGATGGGTCTAGGACGCATAGTTTAGCCGGAAAACGCGTTTAAAGATAAAAATGTCCAATTTTTTTAAAATTAGTTTTTCGTGTCATTCGTTACATGGATTAAAAGGTGGCAGTTCCAAGATCACGAATATATAATTTTTAAGTCGCTCGGGCAAGTAGTTTAGCCGCAAATCGAATTTTAAGGGACAGAAAAAGTGTATAGTTTGATGGGTCTAGGACGCATAGTTTAGCCGGAAAACGCGTTTAAAGATAAAAATGTCCAATTTTTTTTTAAATTAGTTTTTCGTGTCATTCGTTACATGGATTAAAAGGTGGCAGTTCCAAGATCACGAATATATAATTTTTAAGTCGCTGGGGCAAGTAGTTTAGCCGCAAATCGAATTTTAAGGGACAGAAAAAGTGTAAAGTTTGATGGGTCTAGGACGCATAGTTTAGCCGGAAAACGCGTTTAAAGATAAAAATGTCCAATTTTTTTAAAATTAGTTTTTCGTGTCATTCGTTACATGGATTAAAAGGTGGCAGTTCCAAGATCACGAATATATAATTTTTAAGTCGCTGGGGCAAGTAGTTTAGCCGCAAATCGAATTTTAAGGGACAGAAAAAGTGTAAAGTTTGATGGGTCTAGGACGCATAGTTTAGCCGGAAAACGCGTTTAAAGATAAAAATGTCCAATTTTTTTAAAATTAGTTTTTCGTGTCATTCGTTACATGGATTAAAAGGTGGCAGTTCCAAGATCACGAATATATAATTTTTAAGTCGCTGGGGCAAGTAGTTTAGCCGCAAATCGAATTTTAAGGGACAGAAAAAGTGTAAAGTTTGATGGGTCTAGGACGCATAGTTTAGCCGGAAAACGCGTTTAAAGATAAAAATGTCCAATTTTTTTAAAATTAGTTTTTCGTGTCATTCGTTACATGGATCAAAAGGTGGCAGTTCCAAGATCACGAATATATAATTTTTAAGTCGCTGGGGCAAGTAGTTTAGCCGCAAATCGAATTTTAAGGGACAGAAAAAGTGTAAAGTTTGATGGGTCTAGGACGCATAGTTTAGCCGGAAAACGCGTTTAAAGATAAAAATGTCCAATTTTTTTAAAATTAGTTTTTCGTGTCATTCATTAAAAGGTGGCAGTTCCAAGATCACGAATATATAATTTTTAAGTCGCTGGGGCAAGTAGTTTAGCCGCAAATCGAATTTTAAGGGACAGAAAAAGTGTAAAGTTTGATGGGTCTAGGACGCATAGTTTAGCCGGAAAACGCGTTTAAAGATAAAAATGTCCAATTTTTTTAAAATTAGTTTTTCGTGTCATTCGTTACATGGATTAAAAGGTGGCAGTTCCAAGATACGAATATATAATTTTTAAGTCGCTGGGGCAAGTAGTTTAGCCGCAAATCGAATTTTAAGGGACAGAAAAAGTGTAAAGTTTGATGGGTCTAGGACGCATAGTTTAGCCGGAAAACGCGTTTAAAGATAAAAATGTCCAATTTTTTTAAAATTAGTTTTTCGTGTCATTCGTTACATGGATTAAAAGGTGGCAGTTCCAAGATCACGAATATATAATTTTTAAGTCGCTGGGGCAAGTAGTTTAGCCGCAAATCGAATTTTAAGGGACAGAAAAAGTGTAAAGTTTGATGGGTCTAGGACGCATAGTTTAGCCGGAAAACGCGTTTAAAGATAAAAATGTCCAATTTTTTTAAAATTAGTTTTTCGTGTCATTCGTTACATGGATTAAAAGGTGGCAGTTCCAAGATCACGAATATATAATTTTTAAGTCGCTGGGGCAAGTAGTTTAGCCGCAAATCGAATTTTAAGGGACAGAAAAAGTGTAAAGTTTGATGGGTCTAGGACGCATAGTTTAGCCGGAAAACGCGTTTAAAGATAAAAATGTCCAATTTTTTTAAAATTAGTTTTTCGTGTCATTCGTTACATGGATTAAAAGGTGGCAGTTCCAAGATCACGAATATATAATTTTTAAGTCGCTGGGGCAAGTAGTTTAGCCGCAAATCGAATTTTAAGGGACAGAAAAAGTGTAAAGTTTGATGGGTCTAGGACGCATAGTTTAGCCGGAAAACGCGTTTAAAGATAAAAATGTCCAATTTTTTTAAAATTAGTTTTTCGTGTCATTCGTTACAGTTCCAAGATCACGAATATATAATTTTTAAGTCGCTGGGGCAAGTAGTTTAGCCGCAAATCGAATTTTAAGGGACAGAAAAAGTGTAAAGTTTGATGGGTCTAGGACGCATAGTTTAGCCGGAAAACGCGTTTAAAGATAAAAATGTCCAATTTTTTTAAAATTAGTTTTTCGTGTCATTCGTTACATGGATTAAAAGGTGGCAGTTCCAAGATCACGTATGTATAATTTTTAAGTCGCTGGGGCAAGTAGTTTAGCCGCAAATCGAATTTTAAGGGACAGAAAAAGTGTAAAGTTTGATGGGTCTAGCACGCATAGTTTAGCGGGAAAACGCGTTTAAAGATAAAAATGTCCAATTTTTTTAAAATTAGTTTTTCGTGTCATTCGTTACATGGATTAAAAGGTGGCAGTTCCAAGATCACGAATATATAATTTTTAAGTCGCTGGGGCAAGTAGTTTAGCCGCAAATCGAATTTTAAGGGACAGAAAAAGTGTAAAGTTTGATGGGTCTAGGACGCATAGTTTAGCCGGAAAACGCGTTTAAAGATAAAAATGTCCATTTTTTTTAAAATTAGTTTTTCGTGTCATTCGTTACATGGATTAAAAGGTGGCAGTTCCAAGATCACGAATATATAATTTTTAAGTCGCTGGGGTAAGTAGTTTAGCCGCAAATCGAATTTTAAGGGACAGAAAAAGTGTAAAGTTTGATGGGTCTAGGACGCATAGTTTAGCCGGAAAACGCGTTTAAAGATAAAAATGTCCAATTTTTTTAAAATTAGTTTTTCGTGTCATTCGTTACATGGATTAAAAGGTGGCAGTTCCAAGATCACGAATATATAATTTTTAAGTCGCTGGGGCAAGTAGTTTAGCCGCAAATCGAATTTTAAGGGACAGAAAAAGTGTAAAGTTTGATGGGTCTAGGACGCATAGTTTAGCCGGAAAACGCGTTTAAAGATAAAAATGTCCAATTTTTTTAAAATTAGTTTTTCGTGTCATTCGTTACATGGATTAAAAGGTGGCAGTTCCAAGATCACGAATATATAATTTTTAAGTCGCTGGGGCAAGTAGTTTAGCCGCAAATCGAATTTTAAGGGACAGAAAAAGTGTAAAGTTTGATGGGTCTAGGACGCATAGTTTAGCGGGAAAACGCGTTTAAAGATAAAAATGTCCAATTTTTTTAAAATTAGTTTTTCGTGTCATTCGTTACATGGATTAAAAGGTGGCACTTCCAAGATCACGAATATATAATTTTTAAGTCGCTGGGGCAAGTAGTTTAGCCGCAAATCGAATTTTAAGGGACAGAAAAAGTGTAAAGTTTGATGGGTCTAGGACGCATAGTTTAGCCGGAAAACGCGTTTAAAGATAAAAATGTCCAATTTTTTTAAAATTAGTTTTTCGTGTCATTCGTTACATGGATTAAAAGGTGGCAGTTCCAAGATCACGTATATATAATTTTTAAGTCGCTGGGGCAAGTAGTTTAGCCGCAAATCGAATTTTAAGGGACAGAAAAAGTGTAAAGTTTGATGGGTCTAGCACGCATAGTTTAGCGGGAAAACGCGTTTAAAGATAAAAATGTCCAATTTTTTTAAAATTAGTTTTTCGTGTCATTCGTTACATGGATTAAAAGGTGGCAGTTCCAAGATCACGAATATATAATTTTTAAGTCGCTGGGGCAAGTAGTTTAGCCGCAAATCGAATTTTAAGGGACAGAAAAAGTGTAAAGTTTGATGGGTCTAGGACGCATAGTTTAGCCGGAAAACGCGTTTAAAGATAAAAATGTCCATTTTTTTTAAAATTAGTTTTTCGTGTCATTCGTTACATGGATTAAAAGGTGGCAGTTCCAAGATCACGAATATATAATTTTTAAGTCGCTGGGGTAAGTAGTTTAGCCGCAAATCGAATTTTAAGGGACAGAAAAAGTGTAAAGTTTGATGGGTCTAGGACGCATAGTTTAGCCGGAAAACGCGTTTAAAGATAAAAATGTCCAATTTTTTTAAAATTAGTTTTTCGTGTCATTCGTTACATGGATTAAAAGGTGGCAGTTCCAAGATCACGAATATATAATTTTTAAGTCGCTGGGGCAAGTAGTTTAGCCGCAAATCGAATTTTAAGGGACAGAAAAAGTGTAAAGTTTGATGGGTCTAGGACGCATAGTTTAGCCGGAAAACGCGTTTAAAGATAAAAATGTCCAATTTTTTTTAAATTAGTTTTTCGTGTCATTCGTTACATGGATTAAAAGGTGGCAGTTCCAAGATCACGAATATATAATTTTTAAGTCGCTGGGGCAAGTAGTTTAGCCGCAAATCGAATTTTAAGGGACAGAAAAAGTGTAAAGTTTGATGGGTCTAGGACGCATAGTTTAGCCGGAAAACGCGTTTAAAGATAAAAATGTCCAATTTTTTTAAAATTAGTTTTTCGTGTCATTCGTTACATGGATTAAAAGGTATCAGTTCCAAGATCACGAATATATAATTTTTAAGTCGCTGGGGCAAGTAGTTTAGCCGCAAATCGAATTTTAAGGGACAGAAAAAGTGTAAAGTTTGATGGCTCTAGGACGCATAGTTTAGCCGGAAAACGCGTTTAAAGATAAAAATGTCCAATTTTTTTAAAATTAGTTTTTCGTGTCATTCGTTACATGGATTAAAAGGTGGCAGTTCCAAGATCACGAATATATAATTTTTAAGTCGCTGGGGCAAGTAGTTTAGCCGCAAATCGAATTTTAAGGGACAGAAAAAGTGTAAAGTTTGATGGGTCTAGGACGCATAGTTTAGCCGGAAAACGCGTTTAAAGATAAAAATGTCCAATTTTTTTAAAATTAGTTTTTCGTGTCATTCGTTACATGGATTAAAAGGTGGCAGTTCCAAGATCACGAATATATAATTTTTAAGTCGCTGGGGCAAGTAGTTTAGCCGCAAATCGAATTTTAAGGGACAGAAAAAGTGTAAAGTTTGATGGGTCTAGCACGCATAGCTTAGCGGGAAAACGCGTTTAAAGATAAAAATGTCCAATTTTTTTAAAATTAGTTTTTCGTGTCATTCGTTACATGGATTAAAAGGTGGCAGTTCCAAGATCACGAATATATAATTTTTAAGTCGCTGGGGCAAGTAGTTTAGCCGCAAATCGAATTTTAAGGGACAGAAAAAGTGTAAAGTTTGATGGGTCTAGGACGCATAGTTTAGGCGGAAAACACGTTTAAAGATAAAAATGTCCAATTTTTTTAAAATTAGTTTTTCGTGTCATTCGTTACATGGATTAAAAGGTGGCAGTTCCAAGATCACGTATATATAATTTTTAAGTCGCTGGGGCAAGTAGTTTAGCCGCAAATCGAATTTTAAGGGACAGAAAAAGTGTAAAGTTTGATGGGTCTAGCACGCATAGTTTAGCGGGAAAACGCGTTTAAAGATAAAAATGTCCAATTTTTTTAAAATTAGTTTTTCGTGTCACCATGGATTAAAAGGTGGCAGTTCCAAGATCACGAATATATAATTTTTAAGTCGCTGGGGCAAGTAGTTTAGCCGCAAATCGAATTTTAAGGGACAGAAAAAGTGTAAAGTTTGATGGGTCTAGGACGCATAGTTTAGCCGGAAAACGCGTTTAAAGATAAAAATGTCCAATTTTTTTTAAATTAGTTTTTCGTGTCATTCGTTACATGGATTAAAAGGGGGCAGTTCCAAGATCACGAATATATAATTTTTAAGTCGCTGGGGTAAGTAGTTTAGCCGCAAATCGAATTTTAAGGGACAGAAAAAGTGTAAAGTTTGATGGGTCTAGGACGCATAGTTTAGCCGGAAAACGCGTTTAAAGATAAAAATGTCCAATTTTTTTAAAATTAGTTTTTCGTGGCATTCGTTACATGGATTAAAAGGTGGCAGTTCCAAGATCACGAATATATAATTTTTAAGTCGCTGGGGCAAGTAGTTTAGCCGCAAATCGAATTTTAAGGGACAGAAAAAGTGTAAAGTTTGATGGGTCTAGGACGCATAGTTTAGCCGGAAAACGCGTTTAAAGATAAAAATGTCCAATTTTTTTTAAATTAGTTTTTCGTGTCATTCGTTACATGGATTAAAAGGTGGCAGTTCCAAGATCACGAATATATAATTTTTAAGTCGCTGGGGCAAGTAGTTTAGCCGCAAATCGAATTTTAAGGGACAGAAAAAGTGTAAAGTTTGATGGGTCTAGGACGCATAGTTTAGCCGGAAAACGCGTTTAAAGATAAAAATGTCCAATTTTTTTAAAATTAGTTTTTCGTGTCATTCGTTACATGGATTAAAAGGTGGCAGTTCCAAGATCACGAATATATAATTTTTAAGTCGCTGGGGCAAGTAGTTTAGCCGCAAATCGAATTTTAAGGGACAGAAAAAGTGTAAAGTTTGATGGGTCTAGGACGCATAGTTTAGCCGGAAAACGCGTTTAAAGATAAAAATGTCCAATTTTTTTAAAATTAGTTTTTCGTGTCATTCGTTACATGGATTAAAAGGTGGCAGTTCCAAGATCACGAATATATAATTTTTAAGTCGCTGGGGCAAGTAGTTTAGCCGCAAATCGAATTTTAAGGGACAGAAAAAGTGTAAAGTTTGATGGGTCTAGGACGCATAGTTTAGCCGGAAAACGCGTTTAAAGATAAAAATGTCCAATTTTTTTAAAATTAGTTTTTCGTGTCATTCGTTACATGGATTAAAAGGTGGCAGTTCCAAGATCACGAATATATAATTTTTAAGTCGCTGGGGCAAGTAGTTTAGCCGCAAATCGAATTTTAAGGGACAGAAAAAGTGTAAAGTTTGATGGGTCTAGGACGCATAGTTTAGCCGGAAAACGCGTTTAAAGATAAAAATGTCCAATTTTTTTAAAATTAGTTGTTCGTGTCATTCGTTACATGGATTAAAAGGTGGCAGTTCCAAGATCACGAATATATAATTTTTAAGTCGCTGGGGCAAGTAGTTTAGCCGCAAATCGAATTTTAAGGGACAGAAAAAGTGTAAAGTTTGATGGGTCTAGGACGCATAGTTTAGCCGGAAAACGCGTTTAAAGATAAAAATGTCCAATTTTTTTAAAATTAGTTTTTCGTGTCATTCGTTACATGGATTAAAAGGTGGCAGTTCCAAGATCACGAATATATAATTTTTAAGTCGCTGGGGCAAGTAGTTTAGCCGCAAATCGAATTTTAAGGGACAGAAAAAGTGTAAAGTTTGATGGGTCTAGGACGCATAGTTTAGCCGGAAAACGGGTTTAAAGATAAAAATGTCCAATTTTTTTAAAATTAGTTTTTCGTGTCATTCGTTACATGGATTAAAAGGTGGCAGTTCCAAGATCACGAATATATAATTTTTAAGTCGCTGGGGTAAGTAGTTTAGCCGCAAATCGAATTTTAAGGGACAGAAAAAGTGTAAAGTTTGATGGGTCTAGGACGCATAGTTTAGCCGGAAAACGCGTTTAAAGATAAAAATGTCCAATTTTTTTAAAATTAGTTTTTCGTGTCATTCGTTACATGGATTAAAAGGTGGCAGTTCCAAGATCACGAATATATAATTTTTAAGTCGCTGGGGCAAGTAGTTTAGCCGCAAATCGAATTTTAAGGGACAGAAAAAGTGTAAAGTTTGATGGGTCTAGGACGCATAGTTTAGCCGGAAAACGCGTTTAAAGATAAAAATGTCCAATTTTTTTAAAATTAGTTTTTCGTGTCATTCGTTACATGGATTAAAAGGTGGCAGTTCCAAGATCACGAATATATAATTTTTAAGTCGCTGGGGCAAGTAGTTTAGCCGCAAATCGAATTTTAAGGGACAGAAAAAGTGTAAAGTTTGATGGGTCTAGGACGCATAGTTTAGCCGGAAAACGCGTTTAAAGATAAAAATGTCCAATTTTTTTAAAATTAGTTTTTCGTGTCATTCGTTACATGGATTAAAAGGTGACAGTTCCAAGATCACGAATATATAATTTTTAAGTCGCTGGGGTAAGTAGTTTAGCCGCAAATCGAATTTTAAGGGACAGAAAAAGTGTAAAGTTTGATGGGTCTAGGACGCATAGTTTAGCCGGAAAACGCGTTTAAAGATACAAATGTCCAATTTTTTTAAAATTAGTTTTTCGTGTCATTCGTTACATGGATTAAAAGGTGGCAGTTCCAAGATCACGAATATATAATTTTTAAGTCGCTGGGGCAAATCGAATTTTAAGGGACAGAAAAAGTGTAAAGTTTGATGGGTCTAGGACGCATAGTTTAGCCGAAAAACGCGTTTAAAGATAAAAATGTCCAATTTTTTTAAAATTAGTTTTTCGTGTCATTCGTTACATGGATTAAAAGGTGGCAGTTCCAAGATCACGAATATATAATTTTTAAGTCGCTGGGGCAAGTAGTTTAGCCGCAAATCGAATTTTAAGGGACAGAAAAAGTGTAAAGTTTGATGGGTCTAGGACGCATAGTTTAGCCGGAAAACGCGTTTAAAGATAAAAATGTCCAATTTTTTTAAAATTAGTTTTTCGTGTCATTCGTTACATGGATTAAAAGGTGGCAGTTCCAAGATCACGAATATATAATTTTTAAGTCGCTGGGGCAAGTAGTTTAGCCGCAAATCGAATTTTAAGGGACAGAAAAAGTGTAAAGTTTGATGGGTCTAGGACGCATAGTTTAGCCGGAAAACGCGTTTAAAGATAAAAATGTCCAATTTTTTTAAAATTAGTTTTTCGTGTCATTCGTTACATGGATTAAAAGGTGGCAGTTCCAAGATCACGAATATATAATTTTTAAGTCGCTGGGGCAAGTAGTTTAGCCGCAAATCGAATTTTAAGGGACAGAAAAAGTGTAAAGTTTGATGGGTCTAGGACGCATAGTTTAGCCGGAAAACGCGTTTAAAGATAAAAATGTCCAATTTTTTTAAAATTAGTGTTTCGTGTCATTCGTTACATGGATTAAAAGGTGGCAGTTCCAAGATCACGAATATATAATTTTTAAGTCGCTGGGGCAAGTAGTTTAGCCGCAAATCGAATTTTAAGGGACAGAAAAAGTGTAAAGTTTGATGGGTCTAGGACGCATAGTTTAGCCGGAAAACGCGTTTAAAGATAAAAATGTCCAATTTTTTTAAAATTAGTTTTTCGTGTCATTCGTTACATGGATTAAAAGGTGGCAGTTCCAAGATCACGAATATATAATTTTTAAGTCGCTGGGGCAAGTAGTTTAGCCGCAAATCGAATTTTAAGGGACAGAAAAAGTGTAAAGTTTGATGGGTCTAGGACGCATAGTTTAGCCCGAAAACGCGTTTAAAGATAAAAATGTCCAATTTTTTAAAAATTAGTTTTTCGTGTCCTTCGTTACATGGATTAAAAGGTGGCAGTTCCAAGATCACGAATATATAATTTTAAGTCGCTGGGGCAAGTAGTTTAGCCGCAAATCGAATTTTAAGGGACAGAAAAAGTGTAAAGTTTGATGGGTCTAGGACGCATAGTTTAGCCGGAAAACGCGTTTAAAGATAAAAATGTCCAATTTTTTTAAAATTAGTTTTTCGTGTCATTCGTTACATGGATTAAAAGGTGGCAGTTCCAAGATCACGAATATATAATTTTTAGGTCGCTGGGGCAAGTAGTTTAGCCGCAAATCGAATTTTAAGGGACAGAAAAAGTGTAAAGTTTGATGGGTCTAGGACGCATAGTTTAGCCGGAAAACGCGCTTAAAGATAAAAATGTCCAATTTTTTTAAAATTAGTTTTTAGTGTCATTCGTTACATGGATTAAAAGGTGGCAGTTCCAAGATCACGAATATATAATTTTTAAGTCGCTGGGGTAAGTAGTTTAGCCGCAAATCGAATTTTAAGGGACAGAAAAAGTGTAAAGTTTGATGGGTCTAGGACGCATAGTTTAGCCGGAAAACGCGTTTAAAGATAAAAATGTCCAATTTTTTAAAATTAGTTTTTCTTGTCATTCGTTACATGGATTAAAAGGTGACAGTTCCAAGATCACGAATATATAATTTTTAAGTCGCTGGGGCAAGTAGTTTAGCCGCAAATCGAATTTTAAGGGACAGAAAAAGTGTAAAGTTTGATGGGTCTAGGACGCATAGTTTAGCCGGAAAACGCGTTTAAAGATAAAAATGTCCAATTTTTTTAAAATTAGTTTTTCGTGTCATTCGTTACATGGATTAAAAGGTGGCAGTTCCAAGATCACGAATATATAATTTTTAAGTCGCTGGGGCAAGTAGTTTAGCCGCAAATCGAATTTTAAGGGACAGAAAAAGTGTAAAGTTTGATGGGTCTAGGACGCATAGTTTAGCCGGAAAACGCGTTTAAAGATAAAAATGTCCAATTTTTTTAAAATTAGTTTTTCGTGTCATTCGTTACATGGATTAAAAGGTGGCAGTTCCAAGATCACGAATATATAATTTTTAAGTCGCTGGGGCAAGTAGTTTAGCCGCAAATCGAATTTTAAGGGACAGAAAAAGTGTAAAGTTTGATGGGTCTAGGACGCATAGTTTAGCCGGAAAACGCGTTTAAAGATAAAAATGTCCAATTTTTTTAAAATTAGTTTTTCGTGTCATTCGTTACATGGATTAAAAGGTGGCAGTTCCAAGATCACGAATATATAATTTTTAAGTCGCTGGGGCAAGTAGTTTAGCCGCAAATCGAATTTTAAGGGACAGAAAAAGTGTAAAGTTTGATGGGTCTAGGACGCATAGTTTAGCCGGAAATCGCGTTTAAAGATAAAAATGTCCAATTTTTTTAAAATTAGTTTTTCGTGTCATTCGTTACATGGATTAAAAGGTGGCAGTTCCAAGATCACGAATATATAATTTTTAAGTCGCTGGGGCAAGTAGTTTAGCCGCAAATCGAATTTTAAGGGACAGAAAAAGTGTAAAGTTTGATGGGTCTAGGACGCATAGTTTAGCCGGAAAACGCGTTTAAAGATAAAAATGTCCAATTTTTTTAAAATAAGTTTTTCGTGTCAGTCGTTACATGGATTAAAAGGTGGCAGTTCCAAGATCACGAATATATAATTTTTACGTCGCTGGGGCAAGTAGTTTAGCCGCAAATCGAATTTTAAGGGACAGAAAAAGTGTAAAGTTTGATGGGTCTAGGACGCATAGTTTAGCCGGAAAACGCGTTTAAAGATAAAAATGTCCAATTTTTTTAAAATTAGTTTTTCGTGTCATTCGTTACATGGATTAAAAGGTGGCAGTTCCAAGATCACGAATATATAATTTTTAAGTCGCTGGGCAAGTAGTTTAGCCGCAAATCGAATTTTAAGGGACAGAAAAAGTGTAAAGTTTGATGGGTCAAGGACGCATAGTTTAGCCGGAAAACGCGTTTAAAGATAAAAATGTCCAATTTTTTTAAAATTAGTTTTTCGTGTCATTCGTTACATGGATTAAAAGGTGGCAGTTCCAAGATCACGAATATATAATTTTTAAGTCGCTGGGGCAAGTAGTTTAGCCGCAAATCGAATTTTAAGGGACAGAAAAAGTGTAAAGTTTGATGGGTCTAGGACGCATAGTTTAGCCGGAAAACGCGTTTAAAGATAAAAATGTCCAATTTTTTTAAAATTAGTTTTTCGTGTCATTCGTTACATGGATTAAAAGGTGGCAGTTCCAAGATCACGAATATATAATTTTTAAGTCGCTGGGGCAAGTAGTTTAGCCGCAAATCGAATTTTAAAGGACAGAAAAAGTGTAAAGTTTGATGGGTCTAGGACGCATAGTTTAGCCGGAAAACGCGTTTAAAGATAAAAATGTCCAATTTTTTTAAAATTAGTTTTTCGTGTCATTCGTTACATGGATTAAAATATATAATTTTTAAGTCGCTGGGGCAAGTAGTTTTGCCGCAAATCGAATTTTAAGGGACAGAAAAAGTGTGAAGTTTGATGGGTCTAGGACGCATAGTTTAGCCGGAAAACGCGTTTAAAGATAAAAATGTCCAATTTTTTTAAAATTAGTTTTTCGTGTCATTCGTTACATGGATTAAAAGGTGGCAGTTCCAAGATCACGAATATATAATTTTTAAGTCGCTGGGGCAAGTAGTTTAGCCGCAAATCGAATTTTAAGGGACAGAAAAAGTGTAAAGTTTGATGGGTCTAGGACGCATAGTTTAGCCGGAAAACGCGTTTAAAGATAAAAATGTCCAATTTTTTTAAAATTAGTTTTTCGTGTCATTCGTTACATGGATTAAAAGGTGGCAGTTCCAAGATCACGAATATATAATTTTTAAGTCGCTGGGGCAAGTAGTTTAGCCGCAAATCGAATTTTAAGGGACAGAAAAAGTGTAAAGTTTGATGGGTCTAGGACGCATAGTTTAGCCGGAAATCGCGTTTAAAGATAAAAATGTCCAATTTTTTTAAAATTAGTTTTTCGTGTCATTCGTTACATGGATTAAAAGGTGGCAGTTCCAAGATCACGTATATATAATTTTTAAGTCGCTGGGGCAAGTAGTTTAGCCGCAAATCGAATTTTAAGGGACAGAAAAAGTGTAAAGTTTGATAGGTCTAGCACGCATAGTTTAGCCGGAAAACGCGTTTAAAGATAAAAATGTCCAATTTTTTTAAAATTAGTTTTTCGTGTCATTCGTTACATGGATTAAAAGGTGGCAGTTCCAAGATCACGAATATATAATTTTTACGTCGCTGGGGCAAGTAGTTTAGCCGCAAATCGAATTTTAAGGGACAGAAAAAGTGTAAAGTTTGATGGGTCTAGGACGCATAGTTTAGCCGGAAAACGCGTTTAAAGATAAAAATGTCCAATTTTTTTAAAATTAGTTTTTCGTGTCATTCGTTACATGGATTAAAAGGTGGCAGTTCCAAGATCACGAATATATAATTTTTAAGTCGCTGGGGCAAGTAGTTTAGCCGCAAATCGAATTTTAAGGGACAGAAAAAGTGTAAAGTTTGATGGGTCTAGGACGCATAGTTTAGCCGGAAAACGCGTTTAAAGATAAAAATGTCCAATTTTTTTAAAATTAGTTTTTCGTGTCATTCGTTACATGGATTAAAAGGTGGCAGTTCCAAGATCACGAATATATAATTTTTAAGTCGCTGGGGCAAGTAGTTTAGCCGCAAATCGAATTTTAAGGGACAGAAAAAGTGTAAAGTTTGATGGGTCTAGGACGCATAGTTTAGCCGGAAAACGCGTTTAAAGATAAAAATGTCCAATTTTTTTAAAATTAGTTTTTCGTGTCATTCGTTACATGGATTAAAAGGTGGCAGTTCCAAGATCACGAATATATAATTTTTAAGTCGCTGGGGCAAGTAGTTTAGCCGCAAATCGAATTTTAAAGGACAGAAAAAGTGTAAAGTTTGATGGGTCTAGGACGCATAGTTTAGCCGGAAAACGCGTTTAAAGATAAAAATGTCCAATTTTTTTAAAATTAGTTTTTCGTGTCATTCGTTACATGGATTAAAATATATAATTTTTAAGTCGCTGGGGCAAGTAGTTTAGCCGCAAATCGAATTTTAAGGGACAGAAAAAGTGTGAAGTTTGATGGGTCTAGGACGCATAGTTTAGCCGGAAAACGCGTTTAAAGATAAAAATGTCCAATTTTTTTAAAATTAGTTTTTCGTGTCATTCGTTACATGGATTAAAAGGTGGCAGTTCCAAGATCACGAATATATAATTTTTAAGTCGCTGGGGCAAGTAGTTTAGCCGCAAATCGAATTTTAAGGGACAGAAAAAGTGTAAAGTTTGATGGGTCTAGGACGCATAGTTTAGCCGGAAAACGCGTTTAAAGATAAAAATGTCCAATTTTTTTAAAATTAGTTTTTCGTGTCATTCGTTACATGGATTAAAAGGTGGCAGTTCCAAGATCACGAATATATAATTTTTAAGTCGCTGGGGCAAGTAGTTTAGCCGCAAATCGAATTTTAAGGGACAGAAAAAGTGTAAAGTTTGATGGGTCTAGGACGCATAGTTTAGCCGGAAAACGCGTTTAAAGATAAAAATGTCCAATTTTTTTAAAATTAGTTTTTCGTGTCATTCGTTACATGGATTAAAAGGTGGCAGTTCCAAGATCACGTATATATAATTTTTAAGTCGCTGGGGCAAGTAGTTTAGCCGCAAATCGAATTTTAAGGGACAGAAAAAGTGTAAAGTTTGATAGGTCTAGCACGCATAGTTTAGCCGGAAAACGCGTTTAAAGATAAAAATGTCCAATTTTTTTAAAATTAGTTTTTCGTGTCATTCGTTACATGGATTAAAAGGTGGCAGTTCCAAGATCACGAATATATAATTTTTAAGTCGCTGGGGCAAGTAGTTTAGCCGCAAATCGAATTTTAAGGGACAGAAAAAGTGTAAAGTTTGATGGGTCTAGGACGCATAGTTTAGCCGGAAAACGCGTTTAAAGATAAAAATGTCCAATTTTTTTAAAATTAGTTTTTCGTGTCATTCGTTACATGGATTAAAAGGTGGCAGTTCCAAGATCACGAATATATAATTTTTAAGTTGCTGGGGCAAGTAGTTTAGCCGCAAATCGAATTTTAAGGGACAGAAAAAGTGTAAAGTTTGATGGGTCTAGGACGCATAGTTTAGCCGGAAAACGCGTTTAAAGATAAAAATGTCCAATTTTTTTAAAATTAGTTTTTCGTGTCATTCGTTACATGGATTAAAAGGTGGCAGTTCCAAGATCACGAATATATAATTTTTAAGTCGCTGGGGCAAGTAGTTTAGCCGCAAATCGAATTTTAAGGGACAGAAAAAGTGTAAAGTTTGATGGGTCTAGGACGCATAGTTTAGCCGGAAAACGCGTTTAAAGATAAAAATGTCCAATTTTTTTAAAATTAGTTTTTCGTGTCATTCGTTACATGGATTAAAAGGTGGCAGTTCCAAGATCACGAATATATAATTTTTAAGTCGCTGGGGCAAGTAGTTTAGCCGCAAATCGAATTTTAAGGGACAGAAAAAGTGTAAAGTTTGATGGGTCTAGGACGCATAGTTTAGCCGGAAAACGCGTTTAAAGATAAAAATGTCCAATTTTTTTAAAATTAGTTTTTCGTGTCATTCGTTACATGGATTAAAAGGTGGCAGTTCCAAGATCACGAATATATAATTTTTAAGTCGCTGGGGCAAGTAGTTTAGCCGCAAATCGAATTTTAAGGGACAGAAAAAGTGTAAAGTTTGATGGGTCTAGGACGCATGGTTTAGCCGGAAAACGCGTTTAAAGATAAAAATGTCCAATTTTTTTAAAATTAGTTTTTCGTGTCATTCGTTACATGGATTAAAAGGTGGCAGTTCCAAGATCACGAATATATAATTTTTAAGTCGCTGGGGCAAGTAGTTTAGCCGCAAATCGAATTTTAAGGGACAGAAAAAGTGTAAAGTTTGATGGGTCTAGGACGCATAGTTTAGCCGGAAAACGCGTTTAAAGATAAAAATGTCCAATTTTTTTAAAATTAGTTTTTCGTGTCATTCGTTACATGGATTAAAAGGTGGCAGTTCCAAGATCACGAATATATAATTTTTAAGTCGCTGGGGCAAGTAGTTTAGCCGCAAATCGAATTTTAAGGGACAGAAAAAGTGTAAAGTTTGATGGGTCTAGGACGCATAGTTTAGCCGGAAAACGCGTTTAAAGATAAAAATGTCCAATTTTTTTAAAATTAGTTTTTCGTGTCATTCGTTACATGTATTAAAAGGTGGCAGTTCCAAGATCACGAATATATAATTTTTAAGTCGCTGGGGCAAGTAGTTTAGCCGCAAATCGAATTTTAAGGGACAGAAAAAGTGTAAAGTTTGATGGGTCTAGGACGCATAGTTTAGCCGGAAAACGCGTTTAAAGATAAAAATGTCCAATTTTTTTTAAAATTAGTTTTTCGTGTCATTCGTTACATGGATTAAAAGGTGGCAGTTCCAAGATCACGAATATATAATTTTTAAGTCGCTGGGGCAAGTAGTTTAGCCGCAAATCGAATTTTAAGGGACAGAAAAAGTGTAAAGTTTGATGGGTCTAGGACGCATAGTTTAGCCGGAAAACGCGTTTAAAGATAAAAATGTCCAATTTTTTTAAAATTAGTTTTTCGTGTCATTCGTTACATGGATTAAAAGGTGGCAGTTCCAAGATCACGAATATATAATTTTTAAGTCGCTGGGGCAAGTAGTTTAGCCGCAAATCGAATTTTAAGGGACAGAAAAAGTGTAAAGTTTGATGGGTCTAGGACGCATAGTTTAGCCGGAAAACGCGTTTAAAGATAAAAATGTCCAATTTTTTTAAAATTAGTTTTTCGTGTCATTCGTTACATGGATTAAAAGGTGGCAGTTCCAAGATCACGAATATATAATTTTTAAGTCGCTGGGGCAAGTAGTTTAGCCGCAAATCGAATTTTAAGGGACAGAAAAAGTGTAAAGTTTGATGGGTCTAGGACGCATAGTTTAGCCGGAAAACGCGTTTAAAGATAAAAATGTCCAATTTTTTTAAAATTAGTTTTTCGTGTCATTCGTTACATGGATTAAAAGGTGGCAATTCCAAGATCACGAATATAAAATTTTTAAGTCGCTGGGGCAAGTAGTTTAGCCGCAAATCGAATTTTAAGGGACAGAAAAAGTGTAAAGTTTGATGGGTCTAGGACGCATAGTTTAGCCGGAAAACGCGTTTAAAGATAAAAATGTCCAATTTTTTTAAAATTAGTTTTTCGTGTCATTCGTTACATGGATTAAAAGGTGGCAGTTCCAAGATCACGAATATATAATTTTTAAGTCGCTGGGGCAAGTAGTTTAGCCGCAAATCGAATTTTAAGGGACAGAAAAAGTGTAAAGTTTGATGGGTCTAGGACGCATAGTTTAGCCGGAAAACGCGTTTAAAGATAAAAATGTCCAATTTTTTTTAAAATTAGTTTTTCGTGTCATTCGTTACATGGATTAAAAGGTGGCAGTTCCAAGATCACGAATATATAATTTTTAAGTCGCTGGGGCAAGTAGTTTAGCCGCAAATCGAATTTAAAGGACAGAAAAAGTGTAAAGTTTGATGGGTCTAGGACGCATAGTTTAGCCGGAAAACGCGTTTAAAGATAAAAATGTCCAATTTTTTTAAAATTAGTTTTTCGTGTCATTCGTTACATGGATTAAAATATATAATTTTTAAGTCGCTGGGGCAAGTAGTTTAGCCGCAAATCGAATTTTAAGGGACAGAAAAAGTGTAAAGTTTGATGGGTCTAGGACGCATAGTTTAGCCGGAAAACGCGTTTAAAGATAAAAATGTCCAATTTTTTTAAAATTAGTTTTTCGTGTCATTCGTTACATGGATTAAAAGGTGGCAGTTCCAAGATCACGAATATATAATTTTTAAGTCGCTGGGGCAAGTAGTTTAGCCGCAAATCGAATTTTAAGGGACAGAAAAAGTGTAAAGTTTGATGGGTCTAGGACGCATAGTTTAGCCGGAAAACGCGTTTAAAGATAAAAATGTCCAATTTTTTTAAAATTAGTTTTTCGTGTCATTCGTTACATGGATTAAAAGGTGGCAGTTCCAAGATCACGTTTATATAATTTTTAAGTCGCTGGGGCAAGTAGTTTAGCCGCAAATCGAATTTTAAGGGACAGAAAAAGTGTAAAGTTTGATAGGTCTAGCACGCATAGTTTAGCCGGAAAACGCGTTTAAAGATAAAAATGTCCAATTTTTTTAAAATTAGTTTTTCGTGTCATTCGTTACATGGATTAAAAGGTGGCAGTTCCAAGATCACGAATATATAATTTTTAAGTCGCTGGGGCAAGTAGTTTAGCCGCAAATCGAATTTTAAGGGACAGAAAAAGTGTAAAGTTTGATGGGTCTAGGACGCATAGTTTAGCCGGAAAACGCGTTTAAAGATAAAAATGTCCAATTTTTTTAAAATTAGTTTTTCGTGTCATTCGTTACATGGATTAAAAGGTGGCAGTTCCAAGATCACGAATATATAATTTTTAAGTTGCTGGGGCAAGTAGTTTAGCCGCAAATCGAATTTTAAGGGACAGAAAAAGTGTAAAGTTTGATGGGTCTAGGACGCATAGTTTAGCCGGAAAACGCGTTTAAAGATAAAAATGTCCAATTTTTTTAAAATTAGTTTTTCGTGTCATTCGTTACATGGATTAAAAGGTGGCAGTTCCAAGATCACGAATATATAATTTTTAAGTCGCTGGGGCAAGTAGTTTAGCCGCAAATCGAATTTTAAGGGACAGAAAAAGTGTAAAGTTTGATGGGTCTAGGACGCATAGTTTAGCCGGAAAACGCGCTTAAAGATAAAAATGTCCAATTTTTTTAAAATTAGTTTTTCGTGTCATTCGTTACATGGATTAAAAGGTGGCAGTTCCAAGATCACGAATATATAATTTTTAAGTCGCTGGGGCAAGTAGTTTAGCCGCAAATCGAATTTTAAGGGACAGAAAAAGTGTAAAGTTTGATGGGTCTAGGACGCATAGTTTAGCCGGAAAACGCGTTTAAAGATAAAAATGTCCAATTTTTTTAAAATTAGTTTTTCGTGTCATTCGTTACATGGATTAAAAGGTGGCAGTTCCAAGATCACGAATATATAATTTTTAAGTCGCTGGGGCAAGTAGTTTAGCCGCAAATCGAATTTTAAGGGACAGAAAAAGTGTAAAGTTTGATGGGTCTAGGACGCATAGTTTAGCCGGAAAACGCGTTTAAGGATAAAAATGTCCAATTTTTTTAAAATTAGTTTTTCGTGTCATTCGTTACATGGATTAAAAGGTGGCAATTCCAAGATCACGAATATAAAATTTTTAAGTCGCTGGGGCAAGTAGTTTAGCCGCAAATCGAATTTTAAGGGACAGAAAAAGTGTAAAGTTTGATGGGTCTAGGACGCATAGTTTAGCCGGAAAACGCGTTTAAAGATAAAAATGTCCAATTTTTTTAAAATTAGTTTTTCGTGTCATTCGTTACATGGATTAAAAGGTGGCAGTTCCAAGATCACGAATATATAATTTTTAAGTCGCTGGGGCAAGTAGTTTAGCCGCAAATCGAATTTTAAGGGACAGAAAAAGTGTAAAGTTTGATGGGTCTAGGACGCATAGTTTAGCCGGAAAACGCGTTTAAAGATAAAAATGTCCAATTTTTTTTAAAATTAGTTTTTCGTGTCATTCGTTACATGGATTAAAAGGTGGCAGTTCCAAGATCACGAATATATAATTTTTAAGTCGCTGGGGCAAGTAGTTTAGCCGCAAATCGAATTTAAAGGACAGAAAAAGTGTAAAGTTTGATGGGTCTAGGACGCATAGTTTAGCCGGAAAACGCGTTTAAAGATAAAAATGTCCAATTTTTTTAAAATTAGTTTTTCGTGTCATTCGTTACATGGATTAAAATATATAATTTTTAAGTCGCTGGGGCAAGTAGTTTAGCCGCAAATCGAATTTTAAGGGACAGAAAAAGTGTAAAGTTTGATGGGTCTAGGACGCATAGTTTAGCCGGAAAGCGCGTTTAAAGATAAAAATGTCCAATTTTTTTAAAATTAGTTTTTCGTGTCATTCGTTACATGGATTAAAAGGTGGCAGTTCCAAGATCACGAATATATAATTTTTAAGTCGCTGGGGCAAGTAGTTTAGCCGCAAATCGAATTTTAAGGGACAGAAAAAGTGTAAAGTTTGATGGGTCTAGGACGCATAGTTTAGCCGGAAAACGCGTTTAAAGATAAAAATGTCCAATTTTTTTAAAATTAGTTTTTCGTGTCATTCGTTACATGGATTAAAAGGTGGCAGTTCCAAGATCACGAATATATAATTTTTAAGTCGCTGGGGCAAGTAGTTTAGCCGCAAATCGAATTTTAAGGGACAGAAAAAGTGTAAAGTTTGATGGGTCTAGGACGCATAGTTTAGCCGGAAAACGCGTTTAAAGATAAAAATGTCCAATTTTTTTTAAATTAGTTTTTCGTGTCATTCGTTACATGGATTAAAAGGTGGCAGTTCCAAGATCACGTATATATAATTTTTAAGTCGCTGGGGCAAGTAGTTTAGCCGCAAATCGAATTTTAAGGGACAGAAAAAGTGTAAAGTTTGATAGGTCTAGCACGCATAGTATAGCCGGAAAACGCGTTTAAAGATAAAAATGTCCAATTTTTTTAAAATTAGTTTTTCGTGTCATTCGTTACATGGATTAAAAGGTGGCAGTTCCAAGATCACGAATATATAATTTTTAAGTCGCTGGGGCAAGTAGTTTAGCCGCAAATCGAATTTTAAGGGACAGAAAAAGTGTAAAGTTTGATGGGTCTAGGACGCATAGTTTAGCCGGAAAACGCGTTTCAAGATAAAAATGTCCAATTTTTTTAAAATTAGTTTTTCGTGTCATTCGTTACATGGATTAAAAGGTGGCAGTTCCAAGATCACGAATATATAATTTTTAAGTTGCTGGGGCAAGTAGTTTAGCCGCAAATCGAATTTTAAGGGACAGAAAAAGTGTAAAGTTTGATGGGTCTAGGACGCATAGTTTAGCCGGAAAACGCGTTTAAAGATAAAAATGTCCAATTTTTTTAAAATTAGTTTTTCGTGTCATTCGTTACATGGATTAAAAGGTGGCAGTTCCAAGATCACGAATATATAATTTTTAAGTCGCTGGGGCAAGTAGTTTAGCCGCAAATCGAATTTTAAGGGACAGAAAAAGTGTAAAGTTTGATGGGTCTAGGACGCATAGTTTAGCCGGAAAACGCGCTTAAAGATAAAAATGTCCAATTTTTTTAAAATTAGTTTTTCGTGTCATTCGTTACATGGATTAAAAGGTGGCAGTTCCAAGATCACGAATATATAATTTTTAAGTCGCTGGGGCAAGTAGTTTAGCCGCAAATCGAATTTTAAGGGACAGAAAAAGTGTAAAGTTTGATGGGTCTAGGACGCATAGTTTAGCCGGAAAACGCGTTTAAAGATAAAAATGTCCAATTTTTTTAAAATTAGTTTTTCGTGTCATTCGTTACATGGATTAAAAGGTGGCAGTTCCAAGATCACGAATATATAATTTTTAAGTCGCTGGGGCAAGTAGTTTAGCCGCAAATCGAATTTTAAGGGACAGACAAAGTGTAAAGTTTGATGGGTCTAGGACGCATAGTTTAGCCGGAAAACGCGTTTAAAGATAAAAATGTCCAATTTTTTTAAAATTAGTTTTTCGTGTCATTCGTTACATGGATTAAAAGGTGGCAGTTCCAAGATCACGAATATATAATTTTTAAGTCGCTGGGGCAAGTAGTTTAGCCGCAAATCGAATTTTAAGGGCAGAAAAAGTGTAAAGTTTGATGGGTCTAGGACGCATAGTTTAGCCGGAAAACGCGTTTAAAGATAAAAATGTCCAATTTTTTTAAAATTAGTTTTTCGTGTCATTCGTTACATGGATTAAAAGGTGGCAGTTCCAAGATCACGAATATATAATTTTTAAGTCGCTGGGGCAAGTAGTTTAGCCGCAAATCGAATTTTAAGGGACAGAAAAAGTGTAAAGTTTGATGGGTCTAGGACGCATAGTTTAGCCGGAAAACGCGTTTAAAGATAAAAATGTCCAATTTTTTTAAAATTAGTTTTTCGTGTCATTCGTTACATGGATTAAAAGTGGCAGTTCCAAGATCACGAATATATAATTTTTAAGTCGCTGGGGCAAGTAGTTTAGCCGCAAATCGAATTTTAAGGGACAGAAAAAGTGTAAAGTTTGATGGGTCTAGGACGCATAGTTTAGCCGGAAAACGCGTTTAAAGATAAAAATGTCCAATTTTTTTTAAAATTAGTTTTTCGTGTCATTCGTTACATGGATTAAAAGGTGGCAGTTCCAAGATCACGAATATATAATTTTTAAGTCGCTGGGGCAAGTAGTTTAGCCGCAAATCGAATTTTAAGGGACAGAAAAAGTGTAAAGTTTGATGGGTCTAGGACGCATAGTTTAGCCGGAAAACGCGTTTAAAGATAAAAATGTCCAATTTTTTTAAAATTAGTTTTTCGTGTCATTCGTTACATGGATTAAAAGGTGGCAGTTCCAAGATCACGAATATATAATTTTTAAGTCGCTGGGGCAAGTAGTTTAGCCGCAAATCGAATTTTAAGGGACAGAAAAAGTGTAAAGTTTGATGGGTCTAGGACGCATAGTTTAGCCGGAAAACGCGTTTAAAGATAAAAATGTCCAATTTTTTTAAAATTAGTTTTTCGTGTCATTCGTTACATTGATTAAAAGGTGGCAGTTCCAAGATCACGAATATATAATTTTTAAGTCGCTGGGGCAAGTAGTTTAGCCGCAAATCGAATTTTAAGGGACAGAAAAAGTGTAAAGTTTGATGGGTCTAGGACGCATAGTTTAGCCGGAAAACGCGTTTAAAGATAAAAATGTCCAATTTTTTTAAAATTAGTTTTTCGTGTCATTCGTTACATGGATTAAAAGGTGGCAGTTCCAAGATCACGAATATATAATTTTTAAGTCGCTGGGGCAAGTAGTTTAGCCGCAAATCGAATTTTAAGGGACAGAAAAAGTGTAAAGTTTGATGGGTCTAGGACGCATAGTTTAGCCGGAAAACGCGTTTAAAGATAAAAATGTCCAATTTTTTTAAAATTAGTTTTTCGTGTCATTCGTTACATGTATTAAAAGGTGGCAGTTCCAAGATCACGAATATATAATTTTTAAGTCGCTGGGGCAAGTAGTTTAGCCGCAAATCGAATTTTAAGGGACAGAAAAAGTGTAAAGTTTGATGGGTCTAGGACGCATAGTTTAGCCGGAAAACGCGTTTAAAGATAAAAATGTCCAATTTTTTTAAAATTAGTTTTTCGTGTCATTCGTTACATGGATTAAAAGGTGGCAGTTCCAAGATCACGAATATATAATTTTTAAGTCGCTGGGGCAAGTAGTTTAGCCGCAAATCGAATTTTAAGGGACAGAAAAAGTGTAAAGTTTGATGGGTCTAGGACGCATAGTTTAGCCGGAAAACGCGTTTAAAGATAAAAATGTCCAATTTTTTTAAAATTAGTTTTTCGTGTCATTCGTTACATGGATTAAAAGGTGGCAGTTCCAAGATCACGAATATATAATTTTTAAGTCGCTGGGGCAAGTAGTTTAGCCGCAAATCGAATTTTAAGGGACAGAAAAAGTGTAAAGTTTGATGGGTCTAGGACGCATAGTTTAGCCGGAAAACGCGTTTAAAGATAAAAATGTCCAATTTTTTTAAAATTAGTTTTTCGTGTCATTCGTTACATGGATTAAAAGGTGGCAGTTCCAAGATCACGAATATATAATTTTTAAGTCGCTGGGGCAAGTAGTTTAGCCGCAAATCGAATTTTAAGGGACAGAAAAAGTGTAAAGTTTGATGGGTCTAGGACGCATAGTTTAGCCGGAAAACGCGTTTAAAGATAAAAATGTCCAATTTTTTTAAAATTAGTTTTTCGTGTCATTCGTTACATGGATTAAAAGGTGGCAGTTCCAAGATCACGAATATATAATTTTTAAGTCGCTGGGGCAAGTAGTTTAGCCGCAAATCGAATTTTAAGGGACAGAAAAAGTGTAAAGTTTGATGGGTCTAGGACGCATAGTTTAGCCGGAAAACGCGTTTAAAGATAAAAATGTCCAATTTTTTTAAAATTAGTTTTTCGTGTCATTCGTTACATGGATTAAAAGGTGGCAGTTCCAAGATCACGAATATATAATTTTTAAGTCGCTGGGGCAAGTAGTTTAGCCGCAAATCGAATTTTAAGGGACAGAAAAAGTGTAAAGTTTGATGGGTCTAGGACGCATAGTTTAGCCGGAAAACGCGTTTAAAGATAAAAATGTCCAATTTTTTTAAAATTAGTTTTTCGTGTCATTCGTTACATGTATTAAAAGGTGGCAGTTCCAAGATCACGAATATATAATTTTTAAGTCGCTGGGGCAAGTAGTTTAGCCGCAAATCGAATTTTAAGGGACAGAAAAAGTGTAAAGTTTGATGGGTCTAGGACGCATAGTTTAGCCGGAAAACGCGTTTAAAGATAAAAATGTCCAATTTTTTTAAAATTAGTTTTTCGTGTCATTCGTTACATGGATTAAAAGGTGGCAGTTCCAAGATCACGAATATATAATTTTTAAGTCGCTGGGGCAAGTAGTTTAGCCGCAAATCGAATTTTAAGGGACAGAAAAAGTGTAAAGTTTGATGGGTCTAGGACGCATAGTTTAGCCGGAAAACGCGTTTAAAGATAAAAATGTCCAATTTTTTTAAAATTAGTTTTTCGTGTCATTCGTTACATGGATTAAAAGGTGGCAGTTCCAAGATCACGAATATATAATTTTTAAGTCGCTGGGGCAAGTAGTTTAGCCGCAAATCGAATTTTAAGGGACAGAAAAAGTGTAAAGTTTGATGGGTCTAGGACGCATAGTTTAGCCGGAAAACGCGTTTAAAGATAAAAATGTCCAATTTTTTTAAAATTAGTTTTCCGTGTCATTCGTTACATGGATTAAAAGGTGGCAATTCCAAGATCACGAATATATAATTTTTAAGTCGCTGGGGCAAGTAGTTTAGCCGCAAATCGAATTTTAAGGGACAGAAAAAGTGTAAAGTTTGATGGGTCTAGGACGCATAGTTTAGCCGGAAAACGCGTTTAAAGATAAAAATGTCCAATTTTTTTAAAATTAGTTTTTCGTGTCATTCGTTACATGGATTAAAAGGTGGCAGTTCCAAGATCACGAATATATAATTTTTAAGTCGCTGGGGCAAGTAGTTTAGCCGCAAATCGAATTTTAAGGGACAGAAAAAGTGTAAAGTTTGATGGGTCTAGGACGCATAGTTTAGCCGGAAAACGCGTTTAAAGATAAAAATGTCCAATTTTTTTTAAAATTAGTTTTTCGTGTCATTCGTTACATGGATTAAAAGGTGGCAGTTCCAAGATCACGAATATATAATTTTTAAGTCGCTGGGGCAAGTAGTTTAGCCGCAAATCGAATTTTAAAGGACAGAAAAAGTGTAAAGTTTGATGGGTCTAGGACGCATAGTTTAGCCGGAAAACGCGTTTAAAGATAAAAATGTCCAATTTTTTTAAAATTAGTTTTTCGTGTCATTCGTTACATGGATTAAAATATATAATTTTTAAGTCGCTGGGGCAAGTAGTTTAGCCGCAAATCGAATTTTAAGGGACAGAAAAAGTGTAAAGTTTGATGGGTCTAGGACGCATAGTTTAGCCGGAAAGCGCGTTTAAAGATAAAAATGTCCAATTTTTTTAAAATTAGTTTTTCGTGTCATTCGTTACATGGATTAAAAGGTGGCAGTTCCAAGATCACGTATATATAATTTTTAAGTCGCTGGGGCAAGTAGTTTAGCCGCAAATCGAATTTTAAGGGACAGAAAAAGTGTAAAGTTTGATGGGTCTAGGACGCATAGTTTAGCCGGAAAACGCGTTTAAAGATAAAAATGTCCAATTTTTTTAAAATTAGTTTTTCGTGTCATTCGTTACATGGATTAAAAGGTGGCAGTTCCAAGATCACGAATATATAATTTTTAAGTCGCTGGGGCAAGTAGTTTAGCCGCAAATCGAATTTTAAGGGACAGAAAAAGTGTAAAGTTTGATGGGTCTAGGACGCATAGTTTAGCCGGAAAACGCGTTTAAAGATAAAAATGTCCAATTTTTTTTAAAATCAGTTTTTCGTGTCATTCGTTACATGGATTAAAAGGTGGCAGTTCCAAGATCACGAATATATAATTTTTAAGTCGCTGGGGCAAGTAGTTTAGCCGCAAATCGAATTTTAAGGGACAGAAAAAGTGTAAAGTTTGATGGGTCTAGGACGCATAGTTTAGCCGGAAAACGCGTTTAAAGATAAAAATGTCCAATTTTTTTAAAATTAGTTTTTCGTGTCATTCGTTACATGGATTAAAAGGTGGCAGTTCCAAGATCACGAATATATAATTTTTAAGTCGCTGGGGCAAGTAGTTTAGCCGCAAATCGAATTTTAAGGGACAGAAAAAGTGTAAAGTTTGATGGGTCTAGGACGCATAGTTTAGCCGGAAAACGCGTTTAAAGATAAAAATGTCCAATTTTTTTAAAATTAGTTTTTCGTGTCATTCGTTACATGGATTAAAAGGTGGCAGTTCCAAGATCACGAATATATAATTTTTAAGTCGCTGGGGCAAGTAGTTTAGCCGCAAATCGAATTTTAAGGGACAGAAAAAGTGTAAAGTTTGATGGGTCTAGGACGCATAGTTTAGCCGGAAAACGCGTTTAAAGATAAAAATGTCCAATTTTTTTAAAATTAGTTTTTCGTGTCATTCGTTACATGGATTAAAAGGTGGCAGTTCCAAGATCACGAATATATAATTTTTAAGTCGCTGGGGCAAGTAGTTTAGCCGCAAATCGAATTTTAAGGGACAGAAAAAGTGTAAAGTTTGATGGGTCTAGGACGCATAGTTTAGCCGGAAAACGCGTTTAAAGATAAAAATGTCCAATTTTTTTAAAATTAGTTTTTCGTGCCATTCGTTACATGGATTAAAAGGTGGCAGTTCCAAGATCACGAATATATAATTTTTAAGTCGCTGGGGCAAGTAGTTTAGCCGCAAATCGAATTTTAAGGGACAGAAAAAGTGTAAAGTTTGATGGGTCTAGGACGCATAGTTTAGCCGGAAAACGCGTTTAAAGATAAAAATGTCCAATTTTTTTAAAATTAGTTTTTCGTGTCATTCGTTACATGGATTAAAAGGTGGCAGTTCCAAGATCACGAATATATAATTTTTAAGTCGCTGGGGCAAGTAGTTTAGCCGCAAATCGAATTTTAAGGGACAGAAAAAGTGTAAAGTTTGATGGGTCTAGGACGCATAGTTTAGCCGGAAAACGCGTTTAAAGATAAAAATGTCCAATTTTTTTAAAATTAGTTTTTCGTGTCATTCGTTACATGGATTAAAAGGTGGCAGTTCCAAGATCACGAATATATAATTTTTAAGTCGCTGGGGCAAGTAGTTTAGCCGCAAATCGAATTTTAAGGGCAGAAAAAGTGTAAAGTTTGATGGGTCTAGGACGCATAGTTTAGCCGGAAAACGCGTTTAAAGATAAAAATGTCCAATTTTTTTAAAATTAGTTTTTCGTGTCATTCGTTACATGGATTAAAAGGTGGCAGTTCCAAGATCACGAATATATAATTTTTAAGTCGCTGGGGCAAGTAGTTTAGCCGCAAATCGAATTTTAAGGGACAGAAAAAGTGTAAAGTTTGATGGGTCTAGGACGCATAGTTTAGCCGGAAAACGCGTTTAAAGATAAAAATGTCCAATTTTTTTAAAATTAGTTTTTCGTGTCATTCGTTACATGGATTAAAAGGTGGCAGTTCCAAGATCACGAATATATAATTTTTAAGTCGCTGGGGCAAGTAGTTTAGCCGCAAATCGAATTTTAAGGGACAGAAAAAGTGTAAAGTTTGATGGGTCTAGGACGCATAGTTTAGCCGGAAAACGCGTTTAAAGATAAAAATGTCCAATTTTTTTAAAATTAGTTTTTCGTGTCATTCGTTACATGGATTAAAAGGTGGCAGTTCCAAGATCACGAATATATAATTTTTAAGTCGCTGGGGCAAGTAGTTTAGCCGCAAATCGAATTTTAAGGGACAGAAAAAGTGTAAAGTTTGATGGGTCTAGGACGCATAGTTTAGCCGGAAAACGCGTTTAAAGATAAAAATGTTCAATTTTTTTTAAAATTAGTTTTTCGTGTCATTCGTTACATGGATTAAAAGGTGGCAGTTCCAAGATCACGAATATATAATTTTTAAGTCGCTGGGGCAAGTAGTTTAGCCGCAAATCGAATTTTAAGGGACAGAAAAAGTGTAAAGTTTGATGGGTCTAGGACGCATAGTTTAGCCGGAAAACGCGTTTAAAGATAAAAATGTCCAATTTTTTTAAAATTAGTTTTTCGTGTCATTCGTTACATGGATTAAAAGGTGGCAGTTCCAAGATCACGAATATATAATTTTTAAGTCGCTGGGGCAAGTAGTTTAGCCGCAAATCGAATTTTAAGGGACAGAAAAAGTGTAAAGTTTGATGGGTCTAGGACGCATAGTTTAGCCGGAAAACGCGTTTAAAGATAAAAATGTCCAATTTTTTTTAAATTAGTTTTTCGTGTCATTCGTTACATGTATTAAAAGGTGGCAGTTCCAAGATCACGAATATATAATTTTTAAGTCGCTGGGGCAAGTAGTTTAGCCGCAAATCGAATTTTAAGGGACAGAAAAAGTGTAAAGTTTGATGGGTCTAGGACGCATAGTTTAGCCGGAAAACGCGTTTAAAAATAAAAATGTCCAATTTTTTTAAAATTAGTTTTTCGTGTCATTCGTTACATGGATTAAAAGGTGGCAGTTCCAAGATCACGAATATATAATTTTTAAGTCGCTGGGGCAAGTAGTTTAGCCGCAAATCGAATTTTAAGGGACAGAAAAAGTGTAAAGTTTGATGGGTCTAGGACGCATAGTTTAGCCGGAAAACGCGTTTAAAGATAAAAATGTCCAATTTTTTTAAAATTAGTTTTTCGTGTCATTCGTTACATGGATTAAAAGGTGGCAGTTCCAAGATCACGAATATATAATTTTTAAGTCGCTGGGGCAAGTAGTTTAGCCGCAAATCGAATTTTAAGGGACAGAAAAAGTGTAAAATTTGATGGGTCTAGGACGCATAGTTTAGCCGGAAAACGCGTTTAAAGATAAAAATGTCCAATTTTTTTAAAATTAGTTTTTCGTGTCATTCGTTACATGGATTAAAAGGTGGCAGTTCCAAGATCACGAATATATAATTTTTAAGTCGCTGGGGCAAGTAGTTTAGCCGCAAATCGAATTTTAAGGGACAGAAAATGTGTAAAGTTTGATGGGTCTAGGACGCATAGTTTAGCCGGAAAACGCGTTTAAAGATAAAAATGTCCAATTTTTTTAAAATTAGTTTTTCGTGTCATTCGTTACATGGATTAAAAGGTGGCAGTTCCAAGATCACGAAAATATAATTTTTAAGTCGCTGGGGCAAGTAGTTTAGCCGCAAATCGAATTTTAAGGGACAGAAAAAGTGTAAAGTTTGATGGGTCTAGGACGCATAGTTTAGCCGGAAAACGCGTTTAAAGATAAAAATGTCCAATTTTTTTAAAATTAGTTTTTCGTGTCATTCGTTACATGGATTAAAAGGTGGCAGTTCCAAGATCACGAATATATAATTTTTAAGTCGCTGGGGCAAGTAGTTTAGCCGCAAATCGAATTTTAAGGGAAAGAAAAAGTGTAAAGTTTGATGGGTCTAGGACGCATAGCTTAGCCGGAAAACGCGTTTAAAGATAAAAATGTCCAATTTTTTTAATATTAGTTTTTCGTGTCATTCGTTACATGGATTAAAAGGTGGCAGTTCCAAGATCACGAATATATAATTTTTAAGTCGCTGGGGCAAGTAGTTTAGCCGCAAATCGAATTTTAAGGGACAGAAAAAGTGTAAAGTTTGATGGGTCTAGGACGCATAGTTTAGCCGGAAAACGCGTTTAAAGATAAAAATGTCCAATTTTTTTAAAATTAGTTTTTCGTGTCATTCGTTACATGGATTAAAAGGTGGCAGTTCCAAGATCACGAATATATAATTTTTAAGTCGCTGGGGCAAGTAGTTTAGCCGCAAATCGAATTTTAAGGGACAGAAAAAGTGTAAAGTTTGATGGGTCTAGGACGCATAGTTTAGCCGGAAAACGCGTTTAAAGATAAAAATGTCCAATTTTTTTAAAATTAGTTTTTCGTGTCATTCGTTACATGGATTAAAAGGTGGCAGTTCCAAGATCACGAATATATAATTTTTAAGTCGCTGGGGCAAGTAGTTTAGCCGCAAATCGAATTTTAAGGGACAGGAAAAGTGTAAAGTTTGATGGGTCTAGGACGCATAGTTTAGCCGGAAAACGCGTTTAAAGATAAAAATGTCCAATTTTTTTAAAATTAGTTTTTCGTGTCATTCGTTACATGGATTAAAAGGTGGCAGTTCCAAGATCACGAATATATAATTTTTAAGTCGCTGGGGCAAGTAGTTTAGCCGCAAATCGAATTTTAAGGGACAGAAAAAGTGTAAAGTTTGATGGGTCTAGGACGCATAGTTTAGCAGGAAAACGCGTTTAAAGATAAAAATGTCCAATTTTTTTAAAATTAGTTTTTCGTGTAATTCGTTACATGGATTAAAAGGTGGCAGTTCCAAGATCACGAATATATAATTTTTAAGTCGCTGGGGCAAGTAGTTTAGCCGCAAATCGAATTTTAAGGGACAGAAAAAGTGTAAAGTTTGATGGGTCTAGGACGCATATTTTAGCCGGAAAACGCGTTTAAAGATAAAAATGTCCAATTTTTTTAAAATTAGTTTTTCGTGTCATTCGTTACATGGATTAAAAGGTGGCAGTTCCAAGATCACGAATATATAATTTTTAAGTCGCTGGGGCAAGTAGTTTAGCCGCAAATCGAATTTTAAGGGACAGAAAAAGTGTAAAGTTTGATGGGTCTAGGACGCATAGTTTAGCCGGAAAACGCGTTTAAAGATAAAAATGTCCAATTTTTTTAAAATTAGTTTTTCGTGTCATTCGTTACATGGATTAAAAGGTGGCAGTTCCAAGATCACGAATATATAATTTTTAAGTCGCTGGGGCAAGTAGTTTAGCCGCAAATCGAATTTTAAGGGACAGAAAAAGTGTAAAGTTTGATGGGTCTAGGACGCATAGTTTAGCAGGAAAACGCGTTTAAAGATAAAAATGTCCAATTTTTTTAAAATTAGTTTTTCGTGTCATTCGTTACATGGATTAAAAGGTGGCAGTTCCAAGATCACGAATATATAATTTTTAAGTCGCTGGGGCAAGTAGTTTAGCCGCAAATCGAATTTTAAGGGACAGAAAAAGTGTAAAGTTTGATGGGTCTAGGACGCATAGTTTAGCCGGAAAACGCGTTTAAAGATAAAAATGTCCAATTTTTTTAAAATTAGTTTTTCGTGTCATTCGTTACATGGATTAAAAGGTGGCAGTTCCAAGATCACGAATATATAATTTTTAAGTCGCTGGGGCAAGTAGTTTAGCCGCAAATCGAATTTTAAGGGACAGAAAAAGTGTAAAGTTTGATGGGTCTAGGACGCATAGTTTAGCCGGAAAACGCGTTTAAAGATAAAAATGTCCAATTTTTTTAAAATTAGTTTTTCGTGTCATTCGTTACATGGATTAAAAGGTGGCAGTTCCAAGATCACGAATATATAATTTTTAAGTCGCTGGGGCAAGTAGTTTAGCCGCAAATCGAATTTTAAGGGACAGAAAAAGTGTAAAGTTTGATGGGTCTAGGACGCATAGTTAAGCCGGAAAACGCGTTTAAAGATAAAAATGTCCAATTTTTTTAAAATTAGTTTTTCGTGTCATTCGTTACATGGATTAAAAGGTGGCAGTTCCAAGATCACGAATATATAATTTTTAAGTCGCTGGGGCAAGTAGTTTAGCCGCAAATCGAATTTTAAGGGACAGAAAAAGTGTAAAGTTTGATGGGTCTAGGACGCATAGTTTAGCAGGAAAACGCGTTTAAAGATAAAAATGTCCAATTTTTTTAAAATTAGTTTTTCGTGTAATTCGTTACATGGATTAAAAGGTGGCAGTTCCAAGATCACGAATATATAATTTTTAAGTCGCTGGGGCAAGTAGTTTAGCCGCAAATCGAATTTTAAGGGACAGAAAAAGTGTAAAGTTTGATGGGTCTAGGACGCATAGTTTAGCCGGAAAACGCGTTTAAAGATAAAAATGTCCAATTTTTTTAAAATTAGTTTTTCGTGTCATTCGTTACATGGATTAAAAGGTGGCAGTTCCAAGATCACGAATATATAATTTTTAAGTCGCTGGGGCAAGTAGTTTAGCCGCAAATCGAATTTTAAGGGACAGAAAAAGTGTAAAGTTTGATGGGTCTAGGACGCATATTTTAGCCGGAAAACGCGTTTAAAGATAAAAATGTCCAATTTTTTTAAAATTAGTTTTTCGTGTCATTCGTTACATGGATTAAAAGGTGGCAGTTCCAAGATCACGAATATATAATTTTTAAGTCGCTGGGGCAAGTAGTTTAGCCGCAAATCGAATTTTAAGGGACAGAAAAAGTGTAAAGTTTGATGGGTCTAGGACGCATAGTTTAGCCGGAAAACGCGTTTAAAGATAAAAATGTCCAATTTTTTTAAAATTAGTTTTTCGTGTCATTCGTTACATGGATTAAAAGGTGGCAGTTCCAAGATCACGAATATATAATTTTTAAGTCGCTGGGGCAAGTAGTTTAGCCGCAAATCGAATTTTAAGGGACAGAAAAAGTGTAAAGTTTGATGGGTCTAGGACGCATAGTTTAGCAGGAAAACGCGTTTAAAGATAAAAATGTCCAATTTTTTTAAAATTAGTTTTTCGTGTCATTCGTTACATGGATTAAAAGGTGGCAGTTCCAAGATCACGAATATATAATTTTTAAGTCGCTGGGGCAAGTAGTTTAGCCGCAAATCGAATTTTAAGGGACAGAAAAAGTGTAAAGTTTGATGGGTCTAGGACGCATAGTTTAGCCGGAAAACGCGTTTAAAGATAAAAATGTCCAATTTTTTAAAAATTAGTTTTTCGTGTCATTCGTTACATGGATTAAAAGGTGGCAGTTCCAAGATCACGAATATATAATTTTTAAGTCGCTGGGGCAAGTAGTTTAGCCGCAAATCGAATTTTAAGGGACAGAAAAAGTGTAAAGTTTGATGGGTCTAGGACGCATAGTTTAGCAGGAAAACGCGTTTAAAGATAAAAATGTCCAATTTTTTTAAAATTAGTTTTTCGTGTCATTCGTTACATGGATTAAAAGGTGGCAGTTCCAAGATCACGAATATATAATTTTTAAGTCGCTGGGGCAAGTAGTTTAGCCGCAAATCGAATTTTAAGGGACAGAAAAAGTGTAAAGTTTGATGGGTCTAGGACGCATAGTTTAGCCGGAAAACGCGTTTAAAGATAAAAATGTCCAATTTTTTAAAAATTAGTTTTTCGTGTCATTCGTTACATGGATTAAAAGGTGGCAGTTCCAAGATCACGAATATATAATTTTTAAGTCGCTGGGGCATGTAGTTTAGCCGCAAATCGAATTTTAAGGGACAGAAAAAGTGTAAAGTTTGATGGGTCTAGGACGCATAGTTTAGCCGGAAAACGCGTTTAAAGATAAGAATGTCCAATTTTTTTAATTAGTTTTTCGTGTCATTCGTTACATGGATTAAAAGGTGGCAGTTCCAAGATCACGAATATATAATTTTTAAGTCGCTGGGGCAAGTAGTTTAGCCGCAAATCGAATTTTAAGGGACAGAAAAAGTGTAAAGTTTGATGGGTCTAGGACGCATAGTTTAGCCGGAAAACGCGTTTAAAGATAAAAATGTCCAATTTTTTTAAAATTAGTTTTTCGTGTCATTCGTTACATGGATTAAAAGGTGGCAGTTCCAAGATCACGAATATATAATTTTTAAGTCGCTGGGGCAAGTAGTTTAGCCGCAAATCGAATTTTAAGGGACAGAAAAAGTGTAAAGTTTGATGGGTCTAGGACGCATAGTTTAGCCGGAAAACGCGTTTAAAGATAAAAATGTCCAATTTTTTTAAAATTAGTTTTTCGTGTCATTCGTTACATGGATTAAAATGTGGCAGTTCCAAGATCACGAATATATAATTTTTAAGTCGCTGGGGCAAGTAGTTTAGCCGCAAATCGAATTTTAAGGGACAGAAAAAGTGTAAAGTTTGATGGGTCTAGGACGCATAGTTTAGCCGGAAAACGCGTTTAAAGATAAAAATGTCCAATTTTTTTAAAATTAGTTTTTCGTGTCATTCGTTACATGGATTAAAAGGTGGCAGTTCCAAGATCACGAATATATAATTTTTAAGTCGCTGGGGCAAGTAGTTTAGCCGCAAATCGAAATTTAAGGGACAGAAAAAGTGTAAAGTTTGATGGGTCTAGGACGCATAGTTTAGCCGGAAAACGCGTTTAAAGATAAAAATGTCCAATTTTTTTAAAATTAGTTTTTCGTGTCATTCGTTACATGGATTAAAAGGTGGCAGTTCCAAGATCACGAATATATAATTTTTAAGTCGCTGGGGCAAGTAGTTTAGCCGCAAATCGAATTTTAAGGGACAGAAAAAGTGTAAAGTTTGATGGGTCTAGGACGCATAGTTTAGCCGGAAAACGCGTTTAAAGATAAAAATGTCCAATTTTTTTAAAATTAGTTTTTCGTGTCATTCGTTACATGGATTAAAAGGTGGCAGTTCCAAGATCACGAATATATAATTTTTAAGTCGCTGGGGCAAGTAGTTTAGCCGCAAATCGAATTTTAAGGGACAGAAAAAGTGTAAAGTTTGATGGGTCTAGGACCCATAGTTTAGCAGGAAAACGCGTTTAAAGATAAAAATGTCCAATTTTTTTAAAATTAGTTTTTCGTGTCATTCGTTACATGGATTAAAAGGTGGCAGTTCCAAGATCACGAATATATAATTTTTAAGTCGCTGGGGCAAGTAGTTTAGCCGCAAATCGAATTTTAAGGGACAGAAAAAGTGTAAAGTTTGATGGGTCTAGGACGCATAGTTTAGCCGGAGAACGCGTTTAAAGATAAAAATGTCCAATTTTTTTAAAATTAGTTTTTCGTGTCATTCGTTACATGGATTAAAATGTGGCAGTTCCAAGATCACGAATATATAATTTTTAAGTCGCTGGGGCAAGTAGTTTAGCCGCAAATCGAATTTTAAGGGACAGAAAAAGTGTACAGTTTGATGGGTCTAGGACGCATATTTTAGCCGGAAAACGCGTTTAAAGATAAAAATGTCCAATTTTTTTAAAATTAGTTTTTCGTGTCATTCGTTACATGGATTAAAAGGTGGCAGTTCCAATATCACGAATATATAATTTTTAAGTCGCTGGGGCAAGTAGTTTAGCCGCAAATCGAATTTTAAGGGACAGAAAAAGTGTAAAGTTTGATGGGTCTAGGACGCATAGTTTAGCCGGAAAACGCGTTTAAAGATAAAAATGTCCAATTTTTTTAAAATTAGTTTTTCGTGTCATTCGTTACATGGATTAAAAGGTGGCAGTTCCAAGATCACGAATATATAATTTTTAAGTCGCTGGGGCAAGTAGTTTAGCCGCAAATCGAATTTTAAGGGACAGAAAAAGTGTAAAGTTTGATGGGTCTAGGACGCATAGTTTAGCCGGAAAACGCGTTTAAAGATAAAAATGTCCAATTTTTTTAAAATTAGTTTTTCGTGTCATTCGTTACATGGATTAAAAGGTGGCAGTTCCAAGATCACGAATATATAATTTTTAAGTCGCTGGGGCAAGTAGTTTAGCCGCAAATCGAATTTTAAGGGACAGAAAAAGTGTAAAGTTTGATGGGTCTAGGACGCATAGTTTAGCCGGAAAACGCGTTTAAAGATAAAAATGTCCAATTTTTTTAAAATTAGTTTTTCGTGCCATTCGTTACATGGATTAAAAGGTGGCAGTTCCAAGATCAAGAATATATAATTTTTAAGTCGCCGGGGCAAGTAGTTTAGCCGCAAATCGAATTTTAAGGGACATATAAAATGTAAAGTTTGATGGGTCTAGGACGCATAGTTTAGCCGGAAAACGCGTTTAAAGATAAAAATGTCCAATTTTTTTAAAATTAGTTTTTCGTGTCATTCGTTACATGGATTAAAAGGTGGCAGTTCCAAGATCACGAATATATAATTTTTAAGTCGCTGGGGCAAGTAGTTTAGCCGCAAATCGAATTTTAAGGGACAGAAAAAGTGTAAAGTTTGATGGGTCTAGGACGCATAGTTTAGCCGGAAAACGCGTTTAAAGATAAAAATGTCCAATTTTTTTAAAATTAGTTTTTCGTGTCATTCGTTACATGGATTAAAAGGTGGCAGTTCCAAGATCACGAATATATAATTTTTAAGTCGCTGGGGCAAGTAGTTTAGCCGCAAATCGAATTTTAAAGGACAGAAAAAGTGTAAAGTTTGATGGGTCTAGGACGCATAGTTTAGCCGGAAAACGCGTTTAAAGATAAAAATGTCCAATTTTTTAAAAATTAGTTTTTCGTGTCATTCGTTACATGGATTAAAAGGTGGCAGTTCCAAGATCACGAATATATAATTTTTAAGTCGCTGGGGCAAGTAGTTTAGCCGCAAATCGAATTTTAAGGGACAGAAAAAGTGTAAAGTTTGATGGGTCTAGGACGCATAGTTTAGCAGGAAAACGCGTTTAAAGATAAAAATGTCCAATTTTTTTAAAATTAGTTTTTCGTGTCATTCGTTACATGGATTAAAAGGTGGCAGTTCCAAGATCACGAATATATAATTTTTAAGTCGCTGGGGCAAGTAGTTTAGCCGCAAATCGAATTTTAAGGGACAGAAAAAGTGTAAAGTTTGATGGGTCTAGGACGCATAGTTTAGCCGGAAAACGCGTTTAAAGATAAAAATGTCCAATTTTTTTAAAATTAGTTTTTCGTGTCATTCGTTACATGGATTAAAATGTGGCAGTTCCAAGATCACGAATATATAATTTTTAAGTCGCTGGGGCAAGTAGTTTAGCCGCAAATCGAATTTTAAGGGACAGAAAAAGTGTACAGTTTGATGGGTCTAGGACGCATATTTTAGCCGGAAAACGCGTTTAAAGATAAAAATGTCCAATTTTTTTAAAATTAGTTTTTCGTGTCATTCGTTACATGGATTAAAAGGTGGCAGTTCCAAGATCACGAATATATAATTTTTAAGTCGCTGGGGCAAGTAGTTTAGCCGCAAATCGAATTTTAAGGGACAGAAAAAGTGTAAAGTTTGATGGGTCTAGGACGCATAGTTTAGCCGGAAAACGCGTTTAAAGATAAAAATGTCCAATTTTTTTAAAATTAGTTTTTCGTGTCATTCGTTACATGGATTAAAAGGTGGCAGTTCCAAGATCACGAATATATAATTTTTAAGTCGCTGGGGCAAGTAGTTTAGCCGCAAATCGAATTTTAAGGGACAGAAAAAGTGTAAAGTTTGATGGGTCTAGGACGCATAGTTTAGCCGGAAAACGCGTTTAAAGATAAAAATGTGCAATTTTTTTAAAATTAGTTTTTCGTGTCATTCGTTACATGGATTAAAAGGTGGCAGTTCCAAGATCACGAATATATAATTTTTAAGTCGCTGGGGCAAGTAGTTTAGCCGCAAATCGAATTTTAAGGGACAGAAAAAGTGTAAAGTTTGATGGGTCTAGGACGCATAGTTTAGCCGGAAAACGCGTTTAAAGATAAAAATGTCCAATTTTTTTAAAATTAGTTTTTCGTGTCATTCGTTACATGGATTAAAAGGTGGCAGTTCCAAGATCACGAATATATAATTTTTAAGTCGCTGGGGCAAGTAGTTTAGCCGCAAATCGAATTTTAAGGGACAGAAAAAGTGTAAAGTTTGATGGGTCTAGGACGCATAGTTTAGCCGGAAAACGCGTTTAAAGATAAAAATGTCCAATTTTTTTAAAATTAGTTTTTCGTGTCATTCGTTACATGGATTAAAAGGTGGCAGTTCCAAGATCACGAATATATAATTTTTAAGTCGCTGGGGCAAGTAGTTTAGCCGCAAATCGAATTTTAAGGGACAGAAAAAGTGTAAAGTTTGATGGGTCTAGGACGCATAGTTTAGCAGGAAAACGCGTTTAAAGATAAAAATGTCCAATTTTTTTTAAAATTAGTTTTTCGTGTCATTCGTTACATGGATTAAAAGGTGGCAGTTCCAAGATCACGAATATATAATTTTTAAGTCGCTGGGGCAAGTAGTTTAGCCGCAAATCGAATTTTAAGGGACAGAAAAAGTGTAAAGTTTGATGGGTCTAGGACGCATAGTTTAGCCGGAAAACGCGTTTAAAGATAAAAATGTCCAATTTTTTTTAAAATTAGTTTTTCGTGTCATTCGTTACATGGATTAAAAGGTGGCAGTTCCAAGATCACGAATATATAATTTTTAAGTCGCTGGGGCAAGTAGTTTAGCCGCAAATCGAATTTTAAGGGACAGAAAAAGTGTAAAGTTTGATGGGTCTAGGACGCATAGTTTAGCCGGAAAACGCGTTTAAAGATAAAAATGTCCATTTTTTTTAAAATTAGTTTTTCGTGTCATTCGTTACATGGATTAAAAGGTGGCAGTTCCAAGATCACGAATATATAATTTTTAAGTCGCTGGGGCAAGTAGTTTAGCCGCAAATCGAATTTTAAGGGACATATAAAATGTAAAGTTTGATGGGTCTAGGACGCATAGTTTAGCCGGAAAACGCGTTTAAAGATAAAAATGTCCAATTTTTTTAAAATTAGTTTTTCGTGTCATTCGTTACATGGATTAAAAGGTGGCAGTTCCAAGATCACGAATATATAATTTTTAAGTCGCTGGGGCAAGTAGTTTAGCCGCAAATCGAATTTTAAGGGACAGAAAAAGTGTAAAGTTTGATGGGTCTAGGACGCATAGTTTAGCCGGAAAACGCGTTTAAAGATAAAAATGTCCAATTTTTTTAAAATTAGTTTTTCGTGTCATTCGTTACATGGATTAAAAGGTGGCAGTTCCAAGATCACGAATATATAATTTTTAAGTCGCTGGGGCAAGTAGTTTAGCCGCAAATCGAATTTTAAGGGACAGAAAAAGTGTAAAGTTTGATGGGTCTAGGACGCATAGTTTAGCCGGAAAACGCGTTTAAAGATAAAAATGTCCATTTTTTTTTAAATTAGTTTTTCGTGTCATTCGTTACATGGATTAAAAGGTGGCAGTTCCAAGATCACGAATATATAATTTTTAAGTCGCTGGGGCAAGTAGTTTAGCCGCAAATCGAATTTTAAGGGACAGAAAAAGTGTAAAGTTTGATGGGTCTAGGACGCATAGTTTAGCCGGAAAACGCGTTTAAAGATAAAAATGTCCAATTTTTTTAAAATTAGTTTTTCGTGTCATTCGTTACATGGATTAAAAGGTGGCAGTTCCAAGATCACGAATATATAATTTTTAAGTCGCTGGGGCAAGCAGTTTAGCCGCAAATCGAATTTTAAGGGACAGAAAAAGTGTAAAGTTTGATGGGTCTAGGACGCATAGTTTAGCAGGAAAACGCGTTTAAAGATAAAAATGTCCAATTTTTTTAAAATTAGTTTTTCGTGTCATTCGTAACATGGATTAAAAGGTGGCAGTTCCAAGATCACGAATATATAATTTTTAAGTCGCTGGGGCAAGTAGTTTAGCCGCAAATCGAATTTTAAGGGACAGAAAAAGTGTAAAGTTTGATGGGTCTAGGACGCATATTTTAGCCGGAAAACGCGTTTAAAGATAAAAATGTCCAATTTTTTTAAAATTAGTTTTTCGTGTCATTCGTTACATGGATTAAAAGGTGGCAGTTCCAAGATCACGAATATATAATTTTTAAGTCGCTGGGGCAAGTAGTTTAGCCGCAAATCGAATTTTAAGGGACAGAAAAAGTGTAAAGTTTGATGGGTCTAGGACGCATAGTTTAGCCGGAAAACGCGTTTAAAGATAAAAATGTCCAATTTTTTTAAAATTAGTTTTTCGTGTCATTCGTTACATGGATTAAAAGGTGGCAGTTCCAAGATCACGAATATATAATTTTTAAGTCGCTGGGGCAAGTAGTTTAGCCGCAAATCGAATTTTAAGGGACAGAAAAAGTGTAAAGTTTGATGGGTCTAGGACGCATAGTTTAGCAGGAAAACGCGTTTAAAGCTAAAAATGTCCAATTTTTTTAAAATTAGTTTTTCGTGTCATTCGTTACATGGATTAAAAGGTGGCAGTTCCAAGATCACGAATATATAATTTTTAAGTCGCTGGGGCAAGTAGTTTAGCCGCAAATCGAATTTTAAGGGACAGAAAAAGTGTAAAGTTTGATGGGTCTAGGACGCATAGTTTAGCCGGAAAACGCGTTTAAAGATAAAAATGTCCAATTTTTTTAAAATTAGTTTTTCGTGTCATTCGTTACATGGATTAAAATGTGGCAGTTCCAAGATCACGAATATATAATTTTTAAGTCGCTGGGGCAAGTAGTTTAGCCGCAAATCGAATTTTAAGGGACAGAAAAAGTGTACAGTTTGATGGGTCTAGGACGCATATTTTAGCCGGAAAACGCGTTTAAAGATAAAAATTTCCAATTTTTTTAAAATTAGTTTTTCGTGTCATTCGTTACATGGATTAAAAGGTGGCAGTTCCAAGATCACGAATATATAATTTTTAAGTCGCTGGGGCAAGTAGTTTAGCCGCAAATCGAATTTTAAGGGACAGAAAAAGTGTAAAGTTTGATGGGTCTAGGACGCATAGTTTAGCCGGAAAACGCGTTTAAAGATAAAAATGTCCAATTTTTTTAAAATTAGTTTTTCGTGTCATTCGTTACATGGATTAAAAGGTGGCAGTTCCAAGATCACGAATATATAATTTTTAAGTCGCTGGGGCAAGTAGTTTAGCCGCAAATCGAATTTTAAGGGACAGAAAAAGTGTAAAGTTTGATGGGTCTAGGACGCATAGTTTAGCCGGAAAACGCGTTTAAAGATAAAAATGTCCAATTTTTTTAAAATTTGTTTTTCGTGTCATTCGTTACATGGATTAAAAGGTGGCAGTTCCAAGATCACGAATATATAATTTTTAAGTCGCTGGGGCAAGTAGTTTAGCCGCAAATCGAATTTTAAGGGACAGAAAAAGTGTAAAGTTTGATGGGTCTAGGACGCATAGTTTAGCCGGAAAACGCGTTTAAAGATAAAAATGTCCAATTTTTTTAAAATTAGTTTTTCGTGTCATTCGTTACATGGATTAAAAGGTGGCAGTTCCAAGATCACGAATATATAATTTTTAAGTCGCTGGGGCAAGTAGTTTAGCCGCAAATCGAATTTTAAGGGACAGAAAAAGTGTAAAGTTTGATGGGTCTAGGACGCATAGTTTAGCCGGAAAACGCGTTTAAAGATAAAAATGTCCAATTTTTTTTAAATTAGTTTTTCGTGTCATTCGTTACATGGATTAAAAGGTGGCAGTTCCAAGATCACGAATATATAATTTTTAAGTCGCTGGGGCAAGTAGTTTAGCCGCAAATCGAATTTTAAGGGACAGAAAAAGTGTAAAGTTTGATGGGTCTAGGACGCATAGTTTAGCCGGAAAACGCGTTTAAAGATAAAAATGTCCAATTTTTTTAAAATTAGTTTTTCGTGTCATTCGTTTAATGGATTAAAAGGTGGCAGTTCCAAGATCACGAATATATAATTTTTAAGTCGCTGGGGCAAGTAGTTTAGCCGCAAATCGAATTTTAAGGGACAGAAAAAGTGTAAAGTTTGATGGGTCTAGGACGCATAGTTTAGCCGGAAAACGCGTTTAAAGATAAAAATGTCCAATTTTTTTTAAATTAGTTTTTCGTGTCATTCGTTACATGGATTAAAAGGTGGCAGTTCCAAGATCACGAATATATAATTTTTAAGTCGCTGGGGCAAGTAGTTTAGCCGCAAATCGAATTTTAAGGGACAGAAAAAGTGTAAAGTTTGATGGGTCTAGGACGCATAGTTTAGCCGGAAAACGCGTTTAAAGATAAAAATGTCCAATTTTTTTAAAATTAGTTTTTCGTGTCATTCGTTACATGGATTAAAAGGTGGCAGTTCCAAGATCACGAATATATAATTTTTAAGTCGCTGGGGCAAGTAGTTTAGCCGCAAATCGAATTTTAAGGGACAGAAAAAGTGTAAAGTTTGATGGGTCTAGGACGCATAGTTTAGCCGGAAAACGCGTTTAAAGATAAAAATGTCCAATTTTTTTAAAATTAGTTTTTCGTGTCATTCGTTACATGGATTAAAAGGTGGCAGTTCCAAGATCACGAATATATAATTTTTAAGTCGCTGGGGCAAGTAGTTTAGCCGCAAATCGAATTATAAGGGACAGAAAAAGTGTAAAGTTTGATGGGTCTAGGACGCATAGTTTAGCCGGAAAACGCGTTTAAAGATAAAAATGTCCAATTTTTTTAAAATTAGTTTTTCGTGTCATTCGTTACATGGATTAAAAGGTGGCAGTTCCAAGATCACGAATATATAATTTTTAAGTCGCTGGGGCAAGCAGTTTAGCCGCAAATCGAATTTTAAGGGACAGAAAAAGTGTAAAGTTTGATGGGTCTAGGACGCATAGTTTAGCAGGAAAACGCGTTTAAAGATAAAAATGTCCAATTTTTTTAAAATTAGTTTTTCGTGTCATTCGTTACATGGATTAAAAGGTGGCAGTTCCAAGATCACGAATATATAATTTTTAAGTCGCTGGGGCAAGTAGTTTAGCCGCAAATCGAATTTTAAGGGACAGAAAAAGTGTAAAGTTTGATGGGTCTAGGACGCATATTTTAGCCGGAAAACGCGTTTAAAGATAAAAATGTCCAATTTTTTTAAAATTAGTTTTTCGTGTCATTCGTTACATGGATTAAAAGGTGGCAGTTCCAAGATCACGAATATATAATTTTTAAGTCGCTGGGGCAAGTAGTTTAGCCGCAAATCGAATTTTAAGGGACAGAAAAAGTGTAAAGTTTGATGGGTCTAGGACGCATAGTTTAGCCGGAAAACGCGTTTAAAGATAAAAATGTCCAATTTTTTTAAAATTAGTTTTTCGTGTCATTCGTTACATGGATTAAAAGGTGGCAGTTGCAAGATCACGAATATATAATTTTTAAGTCGCTGGGGCAAGTAGTTTAGCCGCAAATCGAATTTTAAGGGACAGAAAAAGTGTAAAGTTTGATGGGTCTAGAACGCATAGTTTAGCCGGAAAACGCGTTTAAAGATAAAAATGTCCAATTTTTTTAAAATTAGTTTTTCGTGTCATTCGTTACATGGATTAAAAGGTGGCAGTTCCAAGATCACGAATATATAATTTTTAAGTCGCTGGGGCAAGTAGTTTAGCCGCAAATCGAATTTTAAGGGACAGAAAAAGTGTAAAGTTTGATGGGTCTAGGACGCATAGTTTAGCCGGAAAACGCGTTTAAAGATAAAAATGTCCAATTTTTTTAAAATTAGTTTTTCGTGTCATTCGTTACATGGATTAAAAGGTGGCAGTTCCAAGATCACGAATATATAATTTTTAAGTCGCTGGGGCAAGTAGTTTAGCCGCAAATCGAATTTTAAGGGACAGAAAAAGTGTAATGTTTGATGGGTCTAGGACGCATAGTTTAGCCGAAAAACGCGTTTAAAGATAAAAATGTCCAATTTTTTTAATTAGTTTTTCGTGTCATTCGTTACATGGATTAAAAGGTGGCAGTTCCAAGATCACGAATATATAATTTTTAAGTCGCTGGGGCAAGTAGTTTAGCCGCAAATCGAATTTTAAGGGACAGAAAAAGTGTAAAGTTTGATGGGTCTAGGACGCATAGTTTAGCCGAAAAACGCGTTTAAAGATAAAAATGTCCAATTTTTTTAAAATTAGTTTTTCGTGTCATTCGTTACATGGATTAAAAGGTGGCAGTTCCAAGATCACGAATATATAATTTTTAAGTCGCTGGGACAAGTAGTTTAGCCGCAAATCGAATTTTAAGGGACAGAAAAAGTGTAAAGTGACGCATAGTTTAGCAGGAAAACGCGTTTAAAGATAAAAATGTCCAATTTTTTTAAAATTAGTTTTTCGTGTCATTCGTTACATGGATTAAAAGGTGGCAGTTCCAAGATCACGAATATATAATTTTTAAGTCGCTGGGGCAAGTAGTTTAGCCGCAAATCGAATTTTAAGGGACAGAAAAAGTGTAAAGTTTGATGGGTCTAGGACGCATAGTTTAGCCGGAAAACGCGTTTAAAGATAAAAATGTCCAATTTTTTTAAAATTAGTTTTTCGTGTCATTCGTTACATGGATTAAAATGTGGCAGTTCCAAGATCACGAATATATAATTTTTAAGTCGCTGGGGCAAGTAGTTTAGCCGCAAATCGAATTTTAAGGGACAGAAAAAGTGTACAGTTTGATGGGTCTAGGACGCATATTTTAGCCGGAAAACGCGTTTAAAGATAAAAATGTCCAATTTTTTTAAAATTAGTTTTTCGTGTCATTCGTTACATGGATTAAAAGGTGGCAGTTCCAAGATCACGAATATATAATTTTTAAGTCGCTGGGGCAAGTAGTTTAGCCGCAAATCGAATTTTAAGGGACAGAAAAAGTGTAAAGTTTGATGGGTCTAGGACGCATAGTTTAGCCGGAAAACGCGTTTAAAGATAAAAATGTCCAATTTTTTTAAAATTAGTTTTTCGTGTCATTCGTTACATGGATTAAAAGGTGGCAGTTCCAAGATCACGAATATATAATTTTTAAGTCGCTGGGGCAAGTAGTTTAGCCGCAAATCGAATTTTAAGGGACAGAAAAAGTGTAAAGTTTGATGGGTCTAGGACGCATAGTTTAGCCGGAAAACGCCTTTAAAGATAAAAATGTCCAATTTTTTTAAAATTAGTTTTTCGTGTCATTCGTTACATGGATTAAAAGGTGGCAGTTCCAAGATCACGAATATATAATTTTTAAGTCGCTGGGGCAAGTAGTTTAGCCGCAAATCGAATTTTAAGGGACAGAAAAAGTGTAAAGTTTGATGGGTCTAGGACGCATAGTTAAGCCGGAAAACGCGTTTAAAGATAAAAATGTCCAATTTTTTTAAAATTAGTTTTTCGTGTCATTCGTTACATGGATTAAAAGGTGGCAGTTCCAAGATCACGAATATATAATTTTTAAGTCGCTGGGGCAAGTAGTTTAGCCGCAAATCGAATTTTAAGGGACAGAAAAAGTGTAAAGTTTGATGGGTCTAGGACGCATAGTTTAGCCGGAAAACGCGTTTAAAGATAAAAATGTCCAATTTTTTTTAAATTAGTTTTTCGTGTCATTCGTTACATGGATTAAAAGGTGGCAGTTCCAAGATCACGAATATATAATTTTTAAGTCGCTGGGGCAAGTTGTTTAGCCGCAAATCGAATCTTAAGGGACAGAAAAAGTGTAAAGTTTGATGGGTCTAGGACGCATAGTTTAGCCGGAAAACGCGTTTAAAGATAAAAATGTCCAATTTTTTTAAAATTAGTTTTTCGTGTCATTCGTTACATGGATTAAAAGGTGGCAGTTCCAAGATCACGAATATATAATTTTTAAGTCGCTGGGGCAAGTAGTTTAGCCGCAAATCGAATTTTAAGGGACAGAAAAAGTGTAAAGTTTGATGGGTCTAGGACGCATAGTTTAGCCGGAAAACGCGTTTAAAGATAAAAATGTCCAATTTTTTTAAAATTAGTTTTTCGTGTCATTCGTTACATGGATTAAAAGGTGGCAGTTCCAAGATCACGAATATATAATTTTTAAGTCGCTGGGGCAAGTAGTTTAGCCGCAAATCGAATTTTAAGGGACAGAAAAAGTGTAAAGTTTGATGGGTCTAGGACGCATAGTTTAGCCGGAAAACGCGTTTAAAGATAAAAATGTCCAATTTTTTTAAAATTAGTTTTTCGTGTCATTCGTTACATGGATTAAAAGGTGGCAGTTCCAAGATCACGAATATATAATTTTTAAGTCGCTGGGGCAAGTTGTTTAGCCGCAAATCGAATTTTAAGGGACAGAAAAAGTGTAAAGTTTGATGGGTCTAGGACGCATAGTTTAGCCGGAAAACGCGTTTAAAGATAAAAATGTCCAATTTTTTTTAAAATTAGTTTTTCGTGTCATTCGTTACATGGATTAAAAGGTGGCAGTTCCAAGATCACGAATATATAATTTTTAAGTCGCTGGGGCAAGTAGTTTAGCCGCAAATCGAATTTTAAGGGACAGAAAAAGTGTAAAGTTTGATGGGTCTAGGACGCATAGTTTAGCCGGAAAACGCGTTTAAAGATAAAAATGTCCAATTTTTTTAAAATTAGTTTTTCGTGTCATTCGTTACATGGATTAAAAGGTGGCAGTTCCAAGATCACGAATATATAATTTTTAAGTCGCTGGGGCAAGTAGTTTAGCCGCAAATCGAATTTTAAGGGACAGAAAAAGTGTAAAGTTTGATGGGTCTAGGACGCATAGTTTAGCCGGAAAACGCGTTTAAAGCTAAAAATGTCCAATTTTTTTAAAATTAGTTTTTCGTGTCATTCGTTACATGGATTAAAAGGTGGCAGTTCCAAGATCACGAATATATAATTTTTAAGTCGCTGGGGCAAGTAGTTTAGCCGCAAATCGAATTTTAAGGGACAGAAAAAGTGTAAAGTTTGATGGGTCTAGGACGCATAGTTTAGCCGGAAAACGCGTTTAAAGCTAAAAATGTCCAATTTTTTTAAAATTAGTTTTTCGTGTCATTCGTTACATGGATTAAAAGGTGGCAGTTCCAAGATCACGAATATATAATTTTTAAGTCGCTGGGGCAAGTAGTTTAGCCGCAAATCGAATTTTAAGGGACAGAAAAAGTGTAAAGTTTGATGGGTCTAGGACGCATAGTTTAGCCGGAAAACGCGTTTAAAGATAAAAATGTCCAATTTTTTTAAAATTAGTTTTTCGTGTCATTCGTTACATGGATTAAAAGGTGGCAGTTCCAAGATCACGAATATATAATTTTTAAGTCGCTGGGGCAAGTAGTTTAGCCGCAAATCGAATTTTAAGGGACAGAAAAAGTGTAAAGTTTGATGGGTCTAGGACGCATAGTTTAGCCGGAAAACGCGTTTAAAGATAAAAATGTCCAATTTTTTTAAAACTAGTTTTTCGTGTCATTCGTTACATGGATTAAAAGGTGGCAGTTCCAAGATCACGAATATATAATTTTTAAGTCGCTGGGGCAAGTAGTTTAGCCGCAAATCGAAAAAGTGTAAAGTTTAATGGGTCTAGGACGCATAGTTTAGCCGGAAAACGCGTTTAAAGATAAAAATGTCCAATTTTTTTAAAATTAGTTTTTCGTGTCATTCGTTACATGGATTAAAAGGTGGCAGTTCCAAGATCACGAATATATAATTTTTAAGTCGCTGGGGCAAGTAGTTTAGCCGCAAATCGAATTTTAAGGGACAGAAAAAGTGTAAAGTTTGATGGGTCTAGGACGCATAGTTTAGCCGGAAAACGCGTTTAAAGATAAAAATGTCCAATTTTTTTAAAATTAGTTTTTCGTGTCATTCGTTACATGGATTAAAAGGTGGCAGTTCCAAGATCACGAATATATAATTTTTAAGTCGCTGGGGCAAGTAGTTTAGCCCCAAATCGAATTTTAAGGGACAGAAAAAGTGTAAGGTTTGATGGGTCTAGGACGCATAGCTTAGCCGGAAAACGCGTTTAAAGATAAAAATGTCCAATTTTTTTAAAATTAGTTTTTTAGTTTTTCGTGTCATTCGTTACATGGATTAAAAGGTGGCAGTTCCAAGATCACGAATATATAATTTTTAAGGCGCTGGGGCAAGTAGTTTAGCCGCAAATCGAATTTTAAGGGACAGAAAAAGTGTAAAGTTTGATGGGTCTAGGAGGCATAGTTTAGCCGGAAAACGCGTTTAAAGATCAAAATGTCCAATTTTTTTAAAATTAGTTTTTCGTGTCATTCGTTACATGGATTAAAAGGTGGCAGTTCCAAGATCACGAATATATAATTTTTAAGTCGCTGGGGCAAGTAGTTTAGCCGCAAATCGAATTTTAAGGGACAGAAAAAGTGTAAAGTTTGATGGGTCTATGACGCATAGTTTAGCCGGAAAACGCGTTTAAAGACAAAAATGTCCAATTTTTTTAAAATTAGTTTTTCGTGTCATTCGTTACATGGATTAAAAGGTGGCAGTTCCAAGATCACGAATATATAATTTTTAAGTCGCTGGGGCAAGTAGTTTAGCCCCAAATCGAATTTTAAGGGACAGAAAAAGTGTAAAGTTTGATGGGTCTAGGACGCATAGTTTAGCCGGAAAACGCGTTTAAAGATAAAAATGTCCAATTTTTTTAAAATTAGTTTTTCGTGTCATTCGTTACATGGATTAAAAGGTGGCAGTTCCAAGATCACGAATATATAATTTTTAAGGCGCTGGGGCAAGTAGTTTAGCCGCAAATCGAATTTTAAGGGACAGAAAAAGTGTAAAGTTTGATGGGTCTAGGAGGCATAGTTTAGCCGGAAAACGCGTTTAAAGATCAAAATGTCCAATTTTTTTAAAATTAGTTTTTCGTGTCATTCGTTACATGGATTAAAAGGTGGCAGTTCCAAGATCACGAATATATAATTTTTAAGTCGCTGGGGCAAGTAGTTTAGCCGCAAATCGAATTTTAAGGGACAGAAAAAGTGTAAAGTTTGATGGGTCTAGGACGCATAGTTTAGCCGGAAAACGCGTTTAAAGATAAAAATGTCCAATTTTTTTAAAATTAGTTTTTCGTGTCATTCGTTACATGGATTAAAATGTGGCAGTTCCAAGATCACGAATATATAATTTTTAAGTCGCTGGGGCAAGTAGTTTAGCCGCAAATCGAATTTTAAGGGACAGAAAAAGTGTACAGTTTGATGGGTCTAGGACGCATATTTTAGCCGGAAAACGCGTTTAAAGATAAAAATGTCCAATTTTTTTAAAATTAGTTTTTCGTGTCATTCGTTACATGGATTAAAAGGTGGCAGTTCCAAGATCACGAATATATAATTTTTAAGTCGCTGGGGCAAGTAGTTTAGCCGCAAATCGAATTTTAAGGGACAGAAAAAGTGTAAAGTTTGATGGGTCTAGGACGCATAGTTTAGCCGGAAAACGCGTTTAAAGATAAAAATGTCCAATTTTTTTAAAATTAGTTTTTCGTGTCATTCGTTACATGGATTAAAAGGTGGCAGTTCCAAGATCACGAATATATAATTTTTAAGTCGCTGGGGCAAGTAGTTTAGCCGCAAATCGAATTTTAAGGGACAGAAAAAGTGTAAAGTTTGATGGGTCTAGGACGCATAGTTTAGCCGGAAAACGCCTTTAAAGATAAAAATGTCCAATTTTTTTAAAATTAGTTTTTCGTGTCATTCGTTACATGGATTAAAAGGTGGCAGTTCCAAGATCACGAATATATAATTTTTAAGTCGCTGGGGCAAGTAGTTTAGCCGCAAATCGAATTTTAAGGGACAGAAAAAGTGTAAAGTTTGATGGGTCTAGGACGCATAGTTAAGCCGGAAAACGCGTTTAAAGATAAAATTAGTTTTTCGTGTCATTCGTTACATGGATTAAAAGGTGGCAGTTCCAAGATCACGAATATATAATTTTTAAGTCGCTGGGGCAAGTAGTTTAGCCGCAAATCGAATTTTAAGGGACAGAAAAAGTGTAAAGTTTGATGGGTCTAGGACGCATAGTTTAGCCGGAAAACGCGTTTAAAGATAAAAATGTCCAATTTTTTTTAAATTAGTTTTTCGTGTCATTCGTTACATGGATTAAAAGGTGGCAGTTCCAAGATCACGAATATATAATTTTTAAGTCGCTGGGGCAAGTTGTTTAGCCGCAAATCGAATTTTAAGGGACAGAAAAAGTGTAAAGTTTGATGGGTCTAGGACGCATAGTTTAGCCGGAAAACGCGTTTAAAGATAAAAATGTCCAATTTTTTTAAAATTAGTTTTTCGTGTCATTCGTTACATGGATTAAAAGGTGGCAGTTCCAAGATCACGAATATATAATTTTTAAGTCGCTGGGGCAAGTAGTTTAGCCGCAAATCGAATTTTAAGGGACAGAAAAAGTGTAAAGTTTGATGGGTCTAGGACGCATAGTTTAGCCGGAAAACGCGTTTAAAGATAAAAATGTCCAATTTTTTTAAAATTAGTTTTTCGTGTCATTCGTTACATGGATTAAAAGGTGGCAGTTCCAAGATCACGAATATATAATTTTTAAGTCGCTGGGGCAAGTAGTTTAGCCGCAAATCGAATTTTAAGGGACAGAAAAAGTGTAAAGTTTGATGGGTCTAGGACGCATAGTTTAGCCGGAAAACGCGTTTAAAGATAAAAATGTCCAATTTTTTTAAAATTAGTTTTTCGTGTCATTCGTTACATGGATTAAAAGGTGGCAGTTCCAAGATCACGAATATATAATTTTTAAGTCGCTGGGGCAAGTTGTTTAGCCGCAAATCGAATTTTAAGGGACAGAAAAAGTGTAAAGTTTGATGGGTCTAGGACGCATAGTTTAGCCGGAAAACGCGTTTAAAGATAAAAATGTCCAATTTTTTTTAAAATTAGTTTTTCGTGTCATTCGTTACATGGATTAAAAGGTGGCAGTTCCAAGATCACGAATATATAATTTTTAAGTCGCTGGGGCAAGTAGTTTAGCCGCAAATCGAATTTTAAGGGACAGAAAAAGTGTAAAGTTTGATGGGTCTAGGACGCATAGTTTAGCCGGAAAACGCGTTTAAAGATAAAAATGTCCAATTTTTTTAAAATTAGTTTTTCGTGTCATTCGTTACATGGATTAAAAGGTGGCAGTTCCAAGATCACGAATATATAATTTTTAAGTCGCTGGGGCAAGTAGTTTAGCCGCAAATCGAATTTTAAGGGACAGAAAAAGTGTAAAGTTTGATGGGTCTAGGACGCATAGTTTAGCCGGAAAACGCGTTTAAAGCTAAAAATGTCCAATTTTTTTAAAATTAGTTTTTCGTGTCATTCGTTACATGGATTAAAAGGTGGCAGTTCCAAGATCACGAATATATAATTTTTAAGTCGCTGGGGCAAGTAGTTTAGCCGCAAATCGAATTTTAAGGGACAGAAAAAGTGTAAAGTTTGATGGGTCTAGGACGCATAGTTTAGCCGGAAAACGCGTTTAAAGCTAAAAATGTCCAATTTTTTTAAAATTAGTTTTTCGTGTCATTCGTTACATGGATTAAAAGGTGGCAGTTCCAAGATCACGAATATATAATTTTTAAGTCGCTGGGGCAAGTAGTTTAGCCGCAAATCGAATTTTAAGGGACAGAAAAAGTGTAAAGTTTGATGGGTCTAGGACGCATAGTTTAGCCGGAAAACGCGTTTAAAGATAAAAATGTCCAATTTTTTTAAAATTAGTTTTTCGTGTCATTCGTTACATGGATTAAAAGGTGGCAGTTCCAAGATCACGAATATATAATTTTTAAGTCGCTGGGGCAAGTAGTTTAGCCGCAAATCGAATTTTAAGGGACAGAAAAAGTGTAAAGTTTGATGGGTCTAGGACGCATAGTTTAGCCGGAAAACGCGTTTAAAGATAAAAATGTCCAATTTTTTTAAAACTAGTTTTTCGTGTCATTCGTTACATGGATTAAAAGGTGGCAGTTCCAAGATCACGAATATATAATTTTTAAGTCGCTGGGGCAAGTAGTTTAGCCGCAAATCGAAAAAGTGTAAAGTTTAATGGGTCTAGGATGCATAGTTTAGCCGGAAAACGCGTTTAAAGATAAAAATGTCCAATTTTTTTAAAATTAGTTTTTCGTGTCATTCGTTACATGGATTAAAAGGTGGCAGTTCCCAGATCACGAATATATAATTTTTAAGTCGCTGGGGCAAGTAGTTTAGCCGCAAATCGAATTTTAAGGGACAGAAAAAGTGTAAAGTTTGATGGGTCTAGGACGCATAGTTTAGCCGGAAAACGCGTTTAAAGATAAAAATGTCCAATTTTTTTAAAATTAGTTTTTCGTGTCATTCGTTACATGGATTAAAAGGTGGCAGTTCCAAGATCACGAATATATAATTTTTAAGTCGCTGGGGCAAGTAGTTTAGCCCCAAATCGAATTTTAAGGGACAGAAAAAGTGTAAAGTTTGATGGGTCTAGGACGCATAGTTTAGCCGGAAAACGCGTTTAAAGATAAAAATGTCCAATTTTTTTAAAATTAGTTTTTCGTGTCATTCGTTACATGGATTAAAAGGTGGCAGTTCCAAGATCACGAATATATAATTTTTAAGGCGCTGGGGCAAGTAGTTTAGCCGCAAATCGAATTTTAAGGGACAGAAAAAGTGTAAAGTTTGATGGGTCTAGGACGCATAGTTTAGCCGGAAAACGCGTTTAAAGATAAAAATGTCCAATTTTTTTAAAATTAGTTTTTCGTGTCATTCGTTACATGGATTAAAAGGTGGCAGTTCCAAGATCACGAATATATAATTTTTAAGTCGCTGGGGCAAGTAGTTTAGCCGCAAATCGAATTTTAAGGGACAGAAAAAGTGTAAAGTTTGATGGGTCTAGGACGCATAGTTTAGCCGGAAAACGCGTTTAAAGATAAAAATGTCCAATTTTTTTAAAATTAGTTTTTCGTGTCATTCGTTACATGGATTAAAAGGTGGCAGTTCCAAGATCACGAATATATAATTTTTAAGTCGCTGGGGCAAGTTGTTTAGCCGCAAATCGAATTTTAAGGGACAGAAAAAGTGTAAAGTTTGATGGGTCTAGGACGCATAGTTTAGCCGGAAAACGCGTTTAAAGATAAAAATGTCCAATTTTTTTTAAAATTAGTTTTTCGTGTCATTCGTTACATGGATTAAAAGGTGGCAGTTCCAAGATCACGAATATATAATTTTTAAGTCGCTGGGGCAAGTAGTTTAGCCGCAAATCGAATTTTAAGGGACAGAAAAAGTGTAAAGTTTGATGGGTCTAGGACGCATAGTTTAGCCGGAAAACGCGTTTAAAGATAAAAATGTCCAATTTTTTTAAAATTAGTTTTTCGTGTCATTCGTTACATGGATTAAAAGGTGGCAGTTCCAAGATCACGAATATATAATTTTTAAGTCGCTGGGGCAAGTAGTTTAGCCGCAAATCGAATTTTAAGGGACAGAAAAAGTGTAAAGTTTGATGGGTCTAGGACGCATAGTTTAGCCGGAAAACGCGTTTAAAGCTAAAAATGTCCAATTTTTTTAAAATTAGTTTTTCGTGTCATTCGTTACATGGATTAAAAGGTGGCAGTTCCAAGATCACGAATATATAATTTTTAAGTCGCTGGGGCAAGTAGTTTAGCCGCAAATCGAATTTTAAGGGACAGAAAAAGTGTAAAGTTTGATGGGTCTAGGACGCATAGTTTAGCCGGAAAACGCGTTTAAAGCTAAAAATGTCCAATTTTTTTAAAATTAGTTTTTCGTGTCATTCGTTACATGGATTAAAAGGTGGCAGTTCCAAGATCACGAATATATAATTTTTAAGTCGCTGGGGCAAGTAGTTTAGCCGCAAATCGAATTTTAAGGGACAGAAAAAGTGTAAAGTTTGATGGGTCTAGGACGCATAGTTTAGCCGGAAAACGCGTTTAAAGATAAAAATGTCCAATTTTTTTAAAATTAGTTTTTCGTGTCATTCGTTACATGGATTAAAAGGTGGCAGTTCCAAGATCACGAATATATAATTTTTAAGTCGCTGGGGCAAGTAGTTTAGCCGCAAATCGAATTTTAAGGGACAGAAAAAGTGTAAAGTTTGATGGGTCTAGGACGCATAGTTTAGCCGGAAAACGCGTTTAAAGATAAAAATGTCCAATTTTTTTAAAACTAGTTTTTCGTGTCATTCGTTACATGGATTAAAAGGTGGCAGTTCCAAGATCACGAATATATAATTTTTAAGTCGCTGGGGCAAGTAGTTTAGCCGCAAATCGAAAAAGTGTAAAGTTTAATGGGTCTAGGATGCATAGTTTAGCCGGAAAACGCGTTTAAAGATAAAAATGTCCAATTTTTTTAAAATTAGTTTTTCGTGTCATTCGTTACATGGATTAAAAGGTGGCAGTTCCCAGATCACGAATATATAATTTTTAAGTCGCTGGGGCAAGTAGTTTAGCCGCAAATCGAATTTTAAGGGACAGAAAAAGTGTAAAGTTTGATGGGTCTAGGACGCATAGTTTAGCCGGAAAACGCGTTTAAAGATAAAAATGTCCAATTTTTTTAAAATTAGTTTTTCGTGTCATTCGTTACATGGATTAAAAGGTGGCAGTTCCAAGATCACGAATATATAATTTTTAAGTCGCTGGGGCAAGTAGTTTAGCCCCAAATCGAATTTTAAGGGACAGAAAAAGTGTAAAGTTTGATGGGTCTAGGACGCATAGTTTAGCCGGAAAACGCGTTTAAAGATAAAAATGTCCAATTTTTTTAAAATTAGTTTTTCGTGTCATTCGTTACATGGATTAAAAGGTGGCAGTTCCAAGATCACGAATATATAATTTTTAAGGCGCTGGGGCAAGTAGTTTAGCCGCAAATCGAATTTTAAGGGACAGAAAAAGTGTAAAGTTTGATGGGTCTAGGAGGCATAGTTTAGCCGGAAAACACGTTTAAAGATCAAAATGTCCAATTTTTTTAAAATTAGTTTTTCGTGTCATTCGTTACATGGATTAAAAGGTGGCAGTTCCAAGATCACGAATATATAATTTTTAAGTCGCTGGGGCAAGTAGTTTAGCCGCAAATCGAATTTTAAGGGACAGAAAAAGTGTAAAGTTTGATGGGTCTAGGACGCATAGTTTAGCCGGAAAACGCGTTTAAAGACAAAAATGTCCAATTTTTTTAAAATTAGTTTTTCGTGTCATTCGTTACATGGATTAAAAGGTGGCAGTTCCAAGATCACGAATATATAATTTTTAAGTCGCTGGGGCAAGTAGTTTAGCCCCAAATCGAATTTTAAGGGACAGAAAAAGTGTAAAGTTTGATGGGTCTAGGACGCATAGTTTAGCCGGAAAACGCGTTTAAAGATAAAAATGTCCAATTTTTTTAAAATTAGTTTTTCGTGTCATTCGTTACATGGATTAAAAGGTGGCAGTTCCAAGATCACGAATATATAATTTTTAAGGCGCTGGGGCAAGTAGTTTAGCCGCAAATCGAATTTTAAGGGACAGAAAAAGTGTAAAGTTTGATGGGTCTAGGAGGCATAGTTTAGCCGGAAAACGCGTTTAAAGATCAAAATGTCCAATTTTTTTAAAATTAGTTTTTCGTGTCATTCGTTACATGGATTAAAAGGTGGCAGTTCCAAGATCACGAATATATAATTTTTAAGTCGCTGGGGCAAGTAGTTTAGCCGCAAATCGAATTTTAAGGGACAGAAAAAGTGTAAAGTTTGATGGGTCTAGGACGCATAGTTTAGCCGGAAAACGCGTTTAAAGACAAAAATGTCCAATTTTTTTAAAATTAGTTTTTCGTGTCATTCGTTACATGGATTAAAAGGTGGCAGTTCCAAGATCGCGAATATATAATTTTTAAGTCGCTGGGGCAAGTAGTTTAGCCGCAAATCGAATTTTAAGGGACAGAAAAAGTGTAAAGTTTGATGGGTCTAGGACGCATAGTTTAGCCGGAAAACGCGTTTAAAGATAAAAATGTCCAATTTTTTTAAAATTAGTTTTTCGTGTCATTCGTTACATGGATTAAAAGGTGGCAGTTCCAAGATCACGAATATATAATTTTTAAGTCGCTGGGGCAAGTAGTTTAGCCGCAAATCGAATTTTAAGCGACAGAAAAAGTGTAAAGTTTGATGGGTCTAGGACGCATAGTTTAGCCGGAAAACGCGTTTAAAGACAAAAATGTCCAATTTTTTTAAAATTAGTTTTTCGTGTCATTCGTTACATGGATTAAAAGGTGGCAGTTCCAAGATCGCGAATATATAATTTTTAAGTCGCTGGGGCAAGTAGTTTAGCCGCAAATCGAATTTTAAGGGACAGAAAAAGTGTAAAGTTTGATGGGTCTAGGACGCATAGTTTAGCCGGAAAACGCGTTTAAAGATAAAAATGTCCAATTTTTTTAAAATTAGTTTTTCGTGTCATTCGTTACATGGATTAAAAGGTGGCAGTTCCCAGATCACGAATATATAATTTTTAAGTCGCTGGGGCAAGTAGTTTAGCCGCAAATCGAATTTTAAGGGACAGAAAAAGTGTAAAGTTTGATGGGTCTAGGACGCATAGTTTAGCCGGAAAACGCGTTTAAAGATAAAAATGTCCAATTTTTTTAAAATTAGTTTTTCGTGTCATTCGTTACATGGATTAAAAGGTGGCAGTTCCAAGATCACGAATATATAATTTTTAAGTCGCTGGGGCAAGTAGTTTAGCCGCAAATCGAATTTTAAGGGACAGAAAAAGTGTAAAGTTTAATGGGTCTAGGACGCATAGTTTAGCCGGAAAACGCGTTTAAAGATAAAAATGTCCAATTTTTTTAAAATTAGTTTTTCGTGTCATTCGTTACATGGATTAAAAGGTGGCAGTTCCAAGATCACGAATATATAATTTTTAAGTCGCTGGGGCAAGTAGTTTAGCCGCAAATCGAATTTTAAGGGACAGAAAAAGTGTAAAGTTTGATGGGTCTAGGACGCATAGTTTAGCCGGAAAACGCGTTTAAAGATAAAAATGTCCAATTTTTTTAAAATTAGTTTTTCGTGTCATTCGTTACATGGATTAAAAGGTGGCAGTTCCAAGATCGCGAATATATAATTTTTAAGTCGCTGGGGCAAGTAGTTTAGCCGCAAATCGAATTTTAAGGGACAGAAAAAGTGTAAAGTTTGATGGGTCTAGGACGCATAGTTTAGCCGGAAAACACGTTTAAAGATAAAAATGTCCAATTTTTGTAAAATTAGTTTTTCGTGTCATTCGTTACATGGATTAAAAGGTGGCAGTTCCCAGATCACGAATATATAATTTTTAAGTCGCTGGGGCAAGTAGTTTAGCCGCAAATCGAATTTTAAGGGACAGAAAAAGTGTAAAGTTTGATGGGTCTAGGACGCATAGTTTAGCCGGAAAACGCGTTTAAAGATAAAAATGTCCAATTTTTTTAAAATTAGTTTTTCGTGTCATTCGTTACATGGATTAAAAGGTGGCAGTTCCAAGATCACGAATATATAATTTTTAAGTCGCTGGGGCAAGTAGTTTAGCCGCAAATCGAATTTTAAGGGACAGAAAAAGTGTAAAGTTTAATGGGTCTAGGACGCATAGTTTAGCCGGAAAACGCGTTTAAAGATAAAAATGTCCAATTTTTTTAAAATTAGTTTTTCGTGTCATTCGTTACATGGATTAAAAGGTGGCAGTTCCAAGATCACGAATATATAATTTTTAAGTCGCTGGGGCAAGTAGTTTAGCCGCAAATCGAATTTTAAGGGACAGAAAAAGTGTAAAGTTTGATGGGTCTAGGACGCATAGTTTAGCCGGAAAACGCGTTTAAAGATAAAAATGTCCAATTTTTTTAAAATTAGTTTTTCGTGTCATTCGTTACATGGATTAAAAGGTGGCAGTTCCAAGATCACGAATATATAATTTTTAAGTCGCTGGGGCAAGTAGTTTAGCCGCAAATCGAATTTTAAGGGACAGAAAAAGTGTAAAGTTTGATGGGTCTAGGACGCATAGTTTAGCCGGAAAACGCGTTTAAAGATAAAAATGTCCAATTTTTTAAAAATTAGTTTTTCGTGTCATTCGTTACATGGATTAAAAGGTGGCAGTTCCAAGATCACGAATATATAATTTTTAAGTCGCTGGGACAAGTAGTTTAGCCGCAAATCGAATTTTAAGGGACAGAAAAAGTGTAAAGTTTGATGGGTCTAGGAGGCATAGTTTAGCCGGAAAACGCGTTTAAAGATCAAAATGTCCAATTTTTTTAAAATTAGTTTTTCGTGTCATTCGTTACATGGATTAAAAGGTGGCAGTTCCAAGATCACGAATATATAATTTTTAAGTCGCTGGGGCAAGTAGTTTAGCCGCAAATCGAATTTTAAGGGACAGAAAAAGTGTAAAGTTTGATGGGTCTAGGACGCATAGTTTAGCCGGAAAACGCGTTTAAAGACAAAAATGTCCAATTTTTTTAAAATTAGTTTTTCGTGTCATTCGTTACATGGATTAAAAGGTGGCAGTTCCAAGATCGCGAATATATAATTTTTAAGTCGCTGGGGCAAGTAGTTTAGCCGCAAATCGAATTTTAAGGGACAGAAAAAGTGTAAAGTTTGATGGGTCTAGGACGCATAGCTTAGCCGGAAAACGCGTTTAAAGATAAAAATGTCCAATTTTTTTAAAATTAGTTTTTCGTGTCATTCGTTACATGGATTAAAAGGTGGTAGTTCCAAGATCACGAATATATAATTTTTAAGTCGCTGGGGCAAGTAGTTTAGCCGCAAATCGAATTTTAAGGGACAGAAAAAGTGTAAAGTTTGATGGGTCTAGGACGCATAGTTTAGCCGGAAAACGCGTTTAAAGATAAAAATGTCCAATTTTTTTAAAATTAGTTTTTCGTGTCATTCGTTACATGGATTAAAAGGTGGCAGTTCCAAGATCACGAATATATAATTTTTAAGTCGCTGGGGCAAGTAGTTTAGCCCCAAATCGAATTTTAAGGGACAGAAAAAGTGTAAAGTTTGATGGGTCTAGGACGCATAGTTTAGCCGGAAAACGCGTTTAAAGATAAAAATGTCCAATTTTTTTAAAATTAGTTTTTCGTGTCATTCGTTACATGGATTAAAAGGTGGCAGTTCCAAGATCACGAATATATAATTTTTAAGGCGCTGGGGCAAGTAGTTTAGCCGCAAATCGAATTTTAAGGGACAGAAAAAGTGTAAAGTTTGATGGGTCTAGGAGGCATAGTTTAGCCGGAAAACGCGTTTAAAGATCAAAATGTCCAATTTTTTTAAAATTAGTTTTTCGTGTCATTCGTTACATGGATTAAAAGGTGGCAGTTCCAAGATCACGAATATATAATTTTTAAGTCGCTGGGGCAAGTAGTTTAGCCGCAAATCGAATTTTAAGCGACAGAAAAAGTGTAAAGTTTGATGGGTCTAGGACGCATAGTTTAGCCGGAAAACGCGTTTAAAGACAAAAATGTCCAATTTTTTTAAAATTAGTTTTTCGTGTCATTCGTTACATGGATTAAAAGGTGGCAGTTCCAAGATCGCGAATATATAATTTTTAAGTCGCTGGGGCAAGTAGTTTAGCCGCAAATCGAATTTTAAGGGACAGAAAAAGTGTAAAGTTTGATGGGTCTAGGACGCATAGTTTAGCCGGAAAACGCGTTTAAAGATAAAAATGTCCAATTTTTTTAAAATTAGTTTTTCGTGTCATTCGTTACATGGATTAAAAGGTGGCAGTTCCCAGATCACGAATATATAATTTTTAAGTCGCTGGGGCAAGTAGTTTAGCCGCAAATCGAATTTTAAGGGACAGAAAAAGTGTAAAGTTTGATGGGTCTAGGACGCATAGTTTAGCCGGAAAACGCGTTTAAAGATAAAAATGTCCAATTTTTTTAAAATTAGTTTTTCGTGTCATTCGTTACATGGATTAAAAGGTGGCAGTTCCAAGATCACGAATATATAATTTTTAAGTCGCTGGGGCAAGTAGTTTAGCCGCAAATCGAATTTTAAGGGACAGAAAAAGTGTAAAGTTAAATGGGTCTAGGACGCATAGTTTAGCCGGAAAACGCGTTTAAAGATAAAAATGTCCAATTTTTTTAAAATTAGGTTTTCGTGTCATTCGTTACATGGATTAAAAGGTGGCAGTTCCAAGATCACGAATATATAATTTTTAAGTCGCTGGGGCAAGTAGTTTAGCCGCAAATCGAATTTTAAGGGACAGAAAAAGTGTAAAGTTTGATGGGTCTAGGACGCATAGTTTAGCCGGAAAACGCGTTTAAAGATAAAAATGTCCAATTTTTTTAAAATTAGTTTTTCGTGTCATTCGTTACATGGATTAAAAGGTGGCAGTTCCAAGATCGCGAATATATAATTTTTAAGTCGCTGGGGCAAGTAGTTTAGCCGCAAATCGAATTTTAAGGGACAGAAAAAGTGTAAAGTTTGATGGGTCTAGGACGCATAGTTTAGCCGGAAAACGCGTTTAAAGATAAAAATGTCCAATTTTTTTAAAATTAGTTTTTCGTGTCATTCGTTACATGGATTAAAAGGTGGCAGTTCCCAGATCACGAATATATAATCTTTAAGTCGCTGGGGCAAGTAGTTTAGCCGCAAATCGAATTTTAAGGGACAGAAAAAGTGTAAAGTTTGATGGGTCTAGGACGCATAGTTTAGCCGGAAAACGCGTTTAAAGATAAAAATGTCCAATTTTTTTAAAATTAGTTTTTCGTGTCATTCGTTACATGGATTAAAAGGTGGCAGTTCCAAGATCACGAATATATAATTTTTAAGTCGCTGGGGCAAGTAGTTTAGCCGCAAATCGAATTTTAAGGGACAGAAAAAGTGTAAAGTTAAATGGGTCTAGGACGCATAGTTTAGCCGGAAAACGCGTTTAAAGATAAAAATGTCCAATTTTTTTAAAATTAGTTTTTCGTGTCATTCGTTACATGGATTAAAAGGTGGCAGTTCCAAGATCACGAATATATAATTTTTAAGTCGCTGGGGCAAGTAGTTTAGCCGCAAATCGAATTTTAAGGGACAGAAAAAGTGTAAAGTTTGATGGGTCTAGGACGCATAGTTTAGCCGGAAAACGCGTTTAAAGATAAAAATGTCCAATTTTTTTAAAATTAGTTTTTCGTGTCATTCGTTACATGGATTAAAAGGTGGCAGTTCCAAGATCACGAATATATAATTTTTAAGTCGCTGGGGCAAGTAGTTTAGCCGCAAATCGAATTTTAAGGGACAGAAAAAGTGTAAAGTTTGATGGGTCTAGGACGCATAGTTTAGCCGGAAAACGCGTTTAAAGATAAAAATGTCCAATTTTTTAAAAATTAGTTTTTCGTGCCATTCGTTACATGGATTAAAAGGTGGCAGTTCCAAGATCACGAATATATAATTTTTAAGTCGCTGGGACAAGTAGTTTAGCCGCAAATCGAATTTTAAGGGACAGAAAAAGTGTAAAGTTTGATGGGTCTAGGACGCATAGTTTAGCCGGAAAACGCGTTTAAAGATGAAAATGTCCAATTTTTTTAAAATTAGTTTTTCGTGTCATTCGTTACATGGATTAAAAGGTGGCAGTTCCAAGATCACGAATATATAATTTTTAAGTCGCTGGGGCAAGTAGTTTAGCCGCAAATCGAATTTTAAGGGACAGAAAAAGTGTAAAGTTTGATGGGTCTAGGACGCATAGTTTAGCCGGAAAATGCGTTTAAAGATAAAAATGTCCAATTTTTTTAAAATTAGTTTTTCGTGTCATTCGTTACATGGATTAAAAGGTGGCAGTTCCAAGATCACGAATATATAATTTTTAAGTCGCTGGGGCAAGTAGTTTAGCCGCAAATCGAATTTTAAGGGACAGAAAAAGTGTAAAGTTTGATGGGTCTAGGACGCATAGTTTAGCCGGAAAACGCGTTTAAAGATAAAAATGTCCAATTTTTTTAAAATTAGTTTTTCGTGTCATTCGTTACATGGATTAAAAGGTGGCAGTTCCAAGATCACGAATATATAATTTTTAAGTCGCTGGGGCAAGTAGTTTAGCCGCAAATCGAATTTTAAGGGACAGAAAAAGTGTAAAGTTTGATGGGTCAAGGACGCATAGTTTAGCCGGAAAACGCGTTTAAGGATAAAAATGTCCAATTTTTTTAAAATTAGTTTTTCGTGTCATTTGTTACATGGATTAAAAGGTGGCAGTTCAAAGATCACGAATATATAATTTTTAAGTCGCTGGGGCAAGTAGTTTAGCCGCAAATCGAATTTTAAGGGACAGAAAAAGTGTAAAGTTTGATGGGTCTAGGACGCATAGTTTAGCCGGAAAACGCGTTTAAAGATAAAAATGTCCAATTTTTTTAAAATTAGTTTATCGTGTCATTCGTTACACGGATTAAAAGGTGGCAGTTCCAAGATCACGAATATATAATTTTTAAGTCGCTGGGACAAGTAGTTTAGCCGCAAATCGAATTTTAAGGGACAGAAAAAGTGTAAAGTTTGATGGGTCTAGGACGCATAGTTTAGCCGGAAAACGCGTTTAAAGATAAAAATGTCCAATTTTTTTAAAATTAGTTTTTCGTGTCATTCGTTACATGGATTAAAAGGTGGCAGTTCCAAGATCACGAATATATAATTTTTAAGTCGCTGGGGCAAGTAGTTTAGCCGCAAATCGAATTTTAAGGGACAGAAAAAGTGTAAAGTTTGATGGGTCTAGGACGCATAGTTTAGCCGGAAAACGCGTTTAAAGATAAAAATGTCCAATTTTTTTAAAATTAGTTTTTCGTGTCATTCGTTACATGGATTAACAGGTGGCAGTTCCAAGATCACGAATATATAATTTTTAAGTCGCTGGGGCAAGTAGTTTAGCCGCAAATCGAATTTTAAGGGACAGAAAAAGTGTAAAGTTTGATGGGTCTAGGACGCATAGTTTAGCCGGAAAACGCGTTTAAGGATAAAAATGTCCAATTTTTTAAAAATTAGTTTTTCGTGTCATTCGTTACATGGATTAAAAGGTGGCAGTTCCAAGATCACGAATATATAATTTTTAAGTCGCTGGGACAAGTAGTTTAGCCGCAAATCGAATTTTAAGGGACAGAAAAAGTGTAAAGTTTGATGGGTCTAGGACGCATAGTTTAGCCGGAAAACGCGTTTAAAGATAAAAATGTCCAATTTTTTTAAAATTAGTTTTTCGTGTCATTCGTTACATGGATTAAAAGGTGGCAGTGCCAAGATCACGAATATATAATTTTTAAGTCGCTGGGGCAAGTAGTTTAGCCGCAAATCGAATTTTAAGGGACAGAAAAAGTGTAAAGTTTGATGGGTCTAGGACGCATAGTTTAGCCGGAAAACGCGTTTAAAGATGAAAATGTCCAATTTTTTTAAAATTAGTTTTTCGTGTCATTCGTTACATGGATTAAAAGGTGGCAGTTCCAAGATCACGAATATATAATTTTTAAGTCGCTGGGGCAAGTAGTTTAGCCGCAAATCGAATTTTAAGGGACAGAAAAAGTGTAAAGTTTGATGGGTCTAGGACGCATAGTTTAGCCGGAAAATGCGTTTAAAGATAAAAATGTCCAATTTTTTTAAAATTAGTTTTTCGTGTCATTCGTTACATGGATTAAAAGGTGGCAGTGCCAAGATCACGAATATATAATTTTTAAGTCGCTGGGGCAAGTAGTTTAGCCGCAAATCGAATTTTAAGGGACAGAAAAAGTGTAAAGTTTGATGGGTCTAGGACGCATAGTTTAGCCGGAAAACGCGTTTAAAGATGAAAATGTCCAATTTTTTTAAAATTAGTTTTTCGTGTCATTCGTTACATGGATTAAAAGGTGGCAGTTCCAAGATCACGAATATATAATTTTTAAGTCGCTGGGGCAAGTAGTTTAGCCGCAAATCGAATTTTAAGGGACAGAAAAAGTGTAAAGTTTGATGGGTCTAGGACGCATAGTTTAGCCGGAAAATGCGTTTAAAGATAAAAATGTCCAATTTTTTTAAAATTAGTTTTTCGTGTCATTCGTTACATGGATTAAAAGGTGGCAGTTCCAAGATCACGAATATATAATTTTTAAGTCGCTGGGGCAAGTAGTTTAGCCGCAAATCGAATTTTAAGGGACAGAAAAAGTGTAAAGTTTGATGGGTCTAGGACGCATAGTTTAGCCGGAAAACGCGTTTAAAGATAAAAATGTCCAATTTTTTTAAAATTAGTTTTTCGTGTCATTCGTTACATGGATTAAAAGGTGGCAGTTCCAAGATCACGAATATATAATTTTTAAGTCGCTGGGGCAAGTAGTTTAGCCGCAAATCGAATTTTAAGGGACAGAAAAAGTGTAAAGTTTGATGGGTCTAGGACGCATAGTTTAGCCGGAAAACGCGTTTAAAGATAAAAATGTCCAATTTTTTTAAAATTAGTTTTTCGTGTCATTCGTTACACGGATTAAAAGGTGGCAGTTCCAAGATCACGAATATATAATTTTTAAGTCGCTGGGACAAGTAGTTTAGCCGCAAATCGAATTTTAAGGGACAGAAAAAGTGTAAAGTTTGATGGGTCTAGGACGCATAGTTTAGCCGGAAAACGCGTTTAAAGATAAAAATGTCCAATTTTTTTAAAATTAGTTTTTCGTGTCATTCGTTACATGGATTAAAAGGTGGCAGTGCCAAGATCACGAATATATAATTTTTAAGTCGCTGGGGCAAGTAGTTTAGCCGCAAATCGAATTTTAAGGGACAGAAAAAGTGTAAAGTTTGATGGGTCTAGGACGCATAGTTTAGCCGGAAAACGCGTTTAAAGATGAAAATGTCCAATTTTTTTAAAATTAGTTTTTCGTGTCATTCGTTACATGGATTAAAAGGTGGCAGTTCCAAGATCACGAATATATAATTTTTAAGTCGCTGGGGCAAGTAGTTTAGCCGCAAATCGAATTTTAAGGGACAGAAAAAGTGTAAAGTTTGATGGGTCTAGGACGCATAGTTTAGCCGGAAAATGCGTTTAAAGATAAAAATGTCCAATTTTTTTAAAATTAGTTTTTCGTGTCATTCGTTACATGGATTAAAAGGTGGCAGTTCCAAGATCACGAATATATAATTTTTAAGTCGCTGGGGCAAGTAGTTTAGCCGCAAATCGAATTTTAAGGGACAGAAAAAGTGTAAAGTTTGATGGGTCAAGGACGCATAGTTTAGCCGGAAAACGCGTTTAAAGATAAAAATGTCCAATTTTTTTAAAATTAGTTTTTCGTGTCATTCGTTACATGGATTAAAAGGTGGCAGTTCCAAGATCACGAATATATAATTTTTAAGTCGCTGGGGCAAGTAGTTTAGCCGCAAATCGAATTTTAAGGGACAGAAAAAGTGTAAAGTTTGATGGGTCTAGGACGCATAGTTTAGCCGGAAAACGCGTTTAAAGATAAAAATGTCCAATTTTTTTAAAATTTGTTTTTCGTGTCATTCGTTACATGGATTAAAAGGTGGCAGTTCCAAGATCACAAATATATAATTTTTAAGTCGCTGGGGCAAATAGTTTAGCCGCAAATCGAATTTTAAGGGACAGAAAAAGTGTAAAGTTTGATGGGTCTAGGACGCATAGTTTAGCCGGAAAACGCGTTTAAAGATAAAAATGTGCAATTTTTTTAAAATTAGTTTTTCGTGTCATTCGTTACATGGATTAAAAGGTGGCAGTTCCAAGATCACGAATATATAATTTTTAAGTCGCTGGGGCAAGTAGTTTAGCCGCAAATCGAATTTTAAGGGACAGAAAAAGTGTAAAGTTTGATGGGTCTAGGACGCATAGTTTAGCCGGAAAACGCGTTTAAAGATAAAAATGTCCAATTTTTTTAAAATTAGTTTTTCGTGTCATTCGTTACATGGATTAAAAGGTGGCAGTTCCAAGATCACGAATATATAATTTTTAAGTCGCTGGGGCAAGTAGCTTAGCCGCAAATCGAATTTTAAGGGACAGAAAAAGTGTAAAGTTTGATGGGTCTAGGACGCATAGTTTAGCCGGAAAACGCGTTTAAAGATAAAAATGTCCAATTTTTTTAAAATTAGTTTTTCGTGTCATTCGTTACATGGATTAAAAGGTGGCAGTTCCAAGATCACGAATATATAATTTTTAAGTCGCTGGGGCAAGTAGTTTAGCCGCAAATCGAATTTTAAGGGACAGAAAAAGTGTAAAGTTTGATGGGTCTAGGACGCATAGTTTAGCCGGAAAACGCGTTTAAAGATAAAAATGTCCAATTTTTTTAAAATTAGTTTTTCGTGTCATTCGTTACATGGATTAAAAGGTGGCAGTTCCAAGATCACGAATATATAATTTTTAAGTCGCTGGGGCAAGTAGTTTAGCCGCAAATCGAATTTTAAGGGACAGAAAAAGTGTAAAGTTTGATGGGTCTAGGACGCATAGTTTAGCCGGAAAACGCGTTTAAAGATAAAAATGTCCAATTTTTTTAAAATTAGTTTTTCGTGTCATTCGTTACATGGATTAAAAGGTGGCAGTTCCAAGATCACGAATATATAATTTTTAAGTCGCTGGGGCAAGTAGTTTAGCCGCAAATCGAATTTTAAGGGACAGAAAAAGTGTAAAGTTTGATGGGTCTAGGACGCATAGTTTAGCCGGAAAACGCGTTTAAAGATAAAAATGTCCAATTTTTTTAAAATTTGTTTTTCGTGTCATTCGTTACATGGATTAAAAGGTGGCAGTTCCAAGATCACAAATATATAATTTTTAAGTCGCTGGGGCAAATAGTTTAGCCGCAAATCGAATTTTAAGGGACAGAAAAAGTGTAAAGTTTGATGGGTCTAGGACGCATAGTTTAGCCGAAAAACGCGTTTAAAGATAAAAATGTCCAATTTTTTTAAAATTAGTTTTTCGTGTCCTTCGTTACATGGATTAAAAGGTGGCAGTTCCAAGATCACGAATATATAATTTTTAAGTCGCTGGGGCAAGTAGTTTAGCCGCAAATCGAATTTTAAGGGACAGAAAAAGTGTAAAGTTTGATGGGTCTAGGACGCATAGTTTAGCCGGAAAACGCGTTTAAAGATAAAAATGTCCAATTTTTTTAAAATTAGTTTTTCGTGTCATTCGTTACATGGATTAAAAGGTGGCAGTTCCAAGATCACGAATATATAATTTTTAAGTCGCTGGGGCAAGTAGTTTAGCCGCAAATCGAATTTTAAGGGACAGAAAAAGTGTAAAGTTTGATGGGTCTAGGACGCATAGTTTAGCCGGAAAACGCGTTTAAAGATAAAAATGTCCAATTTTTTTTAAAATTAGTTTTTCGTGTCATTTGTTACATGGATTAAAAGGTGGCAGTTCCAAGATCACGAATATATAATTTTTAAGTCGCTGGGGCAAGTAGTTTAGCCGCAAATCGAATTTTAAGGGACAGAAAAAGTGTAAAGTTTGATGGGTCTAGGACGCATAGTTTAGCCGGAAAACGCGTTTAAAGATAAAAATGTCCAATTTTTTTAAAATTAGTTTTTCGTGTCATTCGTTACATGGATTAAAAGGTGGCAGTTCCAAGATCACGAATATATAATTTTTAAGTCGCTGGGGCAAGTAGTTTAGCCGCAAATCGAATTTTAAGGGACAGAAAAAGTGTAAAGTTTGATGGGTCTAGGACGCATAGTTTAGCCGGAAAACGCGTTTAAAGATAAAAATGTCCAATTTTTTTTAAATTAGTTTTTCGTGTCATTCGTTACATGGATTAAAAGGTGGCAGTTCCAAGATCACGAATATATAATTTTTAAGTCGCTGGGGCAAGTAGTTTAGCCGCAAATCGAATTTTAAGGGACAGAAAAAGTGTAAAGTTTGATGGGTCTAGGACGCATAGTTTAGCCGGAAAACGCGTTTAAAGATAAAAATGTCCAATTTTTTTAAAATTAGTTTTTCGTGTCATTCGTTACATGGATTAAAAGGTGGCAGTTCCAAGATCACGAATATATAATTTTTAAGTCGCTGGGGCAAGTAGTTTAGCCGCAAATCGAATTTTAAGGGACAGAAAAAGTGTAAAGTTTGATGGGTCTAGGACGCATAGTTTAGCCGGAAAACGCGTTTAAAGATAAAAATGTCCAATTTTTTTTAAAATTAGTTTTTCGTGTCATTCGTTACATGGATTAAAAGGTGGCAGTTCCAAGATCACGAATATATAATTTTTAAGTCGCTGGGGCAAGTAGTTTAGCCGCAAATCGAATTTTAAGGGACAGAAAAAGTGTAAAGTTTGATGGGTCTAGGACGCATAGTTTAGCCGGAAAACGCGTTTAAAGACAAAAATGTCCAATTTTTTTAAAATTAGTTTTTCGTGTCATTCGTTACATGGATTAAAAGGTGGCAGTTCCAAGATCGCGAATATATAATTTTTAAGTCGCTGGGGCAAGTAGTTTAGCCGCAAATCGAATTTTAAGGGACAGAAAAAGTGTAAAGTTTGATGGGTCTAGGACGCATAGTTTAGCCGGAAAACGCGTTTAAAGATAAAAATGTCCAATTTTTTTAAAATTAGTTTTTCGTGTCATTCGTTACATGGATTAAAAGGTGGCAGTTCCCAGATCACGAATATATAATTTTTAAGTCGCTGGGGCAAGTAGTTTAGCCGCAAATCGAATTTTAAGGGACAGAAAAAGTGTAAAGTTTGATGGGTCTAGGACGCATAGTTTAGCCGGAAAACGCGTTTAAAGATAAAAATGTCCAATTTTTTTAAAATTAGTTTTTCGTGTCATTCGTTACATGGATTAAAAGGTGGCAGTTCCAAGATCACGAATATATAATTTTTAAGTCGCTGGGGCAAGTAGTTTAGCCGCAAATCGAATTTTAAGGGACAGAAAAAGTGTAAAGTTTAATGGGTCTAGGACGCATAGTTTAGCCGGAAAACGCGTTTAAAGATAAAAATGTCCAATTTTTTTAAAATTAGTTTTTCGTGTCATTCGTTACATGGATTAAAAGGTGGCAGTTCCAAGATCACGAATATATAATTTTTAAGTCGCTGGGGCAAGTAGTTTAGCCGCAAATCGAATTTTAAGGGACAGAAAAAGTGTAAAGTTTGATGGGTCTAGGACGCATAGTTTAGCCGGAAAACGCGTTTAAAGATAAAAATGTCCAATTTTTTTAAAATTAGTTTTTCGTGTCATTCGTTACATGGATTAAAAGGTGGCAGTTCCAAGATCGCGAATATATAATTTTTAAGTCGCTGGGGCAAGTAGTTTAGCCGCAAATCGAATTTTAAGGGACAGAAAAAGTGTAAAGTTTGATGGGTCTAGGACGCATAGTTTAGCCGGAAAACGCGTTTAAAGATAAAAATGTCCAATTTTTTTAAAATTAGTTTTTCGTGTCATTCGTTACATGGATTAAAAGGTGGCAGTTCCCAGATCACGAATATATAATTTTTAAGTCGCTGGGGCAAGTAGTTTAGCCGCAAATCGAATTTTAAGGGACAGAAAAAGTGTAAAGTTTGATGGGTCTAGGACGCATAGTTTAGCCGGAAAACGCGTTTAAAGATAAAAATGTCCAATTTTTTTAAAATTAGTTTTTCGTGTCATTCGTTACATGGATTAAAAGGTGGCAGTTCCAAGATCACGAATATATAATTTTTAAGTCGCTGGGGCAAGTAGTTTAGCCGCAAATCGAATTTTAAGGGACAGAAAAAGTGTAAAGTTTAATGGGTCTAGGACGCATAGTTTAGCCGGAAAACGCGTTTAAAGATAAAAATGTCCAATTTTTTTAAAATTAGTTTTTCGTGTCATTCGTTACATGGATTAAAAGGTGGCAGTTCCAAGATCACGAATATATAATTTTTAAGTCGCTGGGGCAAGTAGTTTAGCCGCAAATCGAATTTTAAGGGACAGAAAAAGTGTAAAGTTTGATGGGTCTAGGACGCATAGTTTAGCCGGAAAACGCGTTTAAAGATAAAAATGTCCAATTTTTTTAAAATTAGTTTTTCGTGTCATTCGTTACATGGATTAAAAGGTGGCAGTTCCAAGATCACGAATATATAATTTTTAAGTCGCTGGGGCAAGTAGTTTAGCCGCAAATCGAATTTTAAGGGACAGAAAAAGTGTAAAGTTTGATGGGTCTAGGACGCATAGTTTAGCCGGAAAACGCGTTTAAAGATAAAAATGTCCAATTTTTTAAAAATTAGTTTTTCGTGTCATTCGTTACATGGATTAAAAGGTGGCAGTTCCAAGATCACGAATATATAATTTTTAAGTCGCTGGGACAAGTAGTTTAGCCGCAAATCGAATTTTAAGGGACAGAAAAAGTGTAAAGTTTGATGGGTCTAGGACGCATAGTTTAGCCGGAAAACGCGTTTAAAGATGAAAATGTCCAATTTTTTTAAAATTAGTTTTTCGTGTCATTCGTTACATGGATTAAAAGGTGGCAGTTCCAAGATCACGAATATATAATTTTTAAGTCGCTGGGGCAAGTAGTTTAGCCGCAAATCGAATTTTAAGGGACAGAAAAAGTGTAAAGTTTGATGGGTCTAGGACGCATAGTTTAGCCGGAAAATGCGTTTAAAGATAAAAATGTCCAATTTTTTTAAAATTAGTTTTTCGTGTCATTCGTTACATGGATTAAAAGGTGGCAGTTCCAAGATCACGAATATATAATTTTTAAGTCGCTGGGGCAAGTAGTTTAGCCGCAAATCGAATTTTAAGGGACAGAAAAAGTGTAAAGTTTGATGGGTCTAGGACGCATAGTTTAGCCGGAAAACGCGTTTAAAGATAAAAATGTCCAATTTTTTTAAAATTAGTTTTTCGTGTCATTCGTTACATGGATTAAAAGGTGGCAGTTCCAAGATCACGAATATATAATTTTTAAGTCGCTGGGGCAAGTAGTTTAGCCGCAAATCGAATTTTAAGGGACAGAAAAAGTGTAAAGTTTGATGGGTCAAGGACGCATAGTTTAGCCGGAAAACGCGTTTAAGGATAAAAATGTCCAATTTTTTTAAAATTAGTTTTTCGTGTCATTTGTTACATGGATTAAAAGGTGGCAGTTCAAAGATCACGAATATATAATTTTTAAGTCGCTGGGGCAAGTAGTTTAGCCGCAAATCGAATTTTAAGGGACAGAAAAAGTGTAAAGTTTGATGGGTCTAGGACGCATAGTTTAGCCGGAAAACGCGTTTAAAGATAAAAATGTCCAATTTTTTTAAAATTAGTTTATCGTGTCATTCGTTACACGGATTAAAAGGTGGCAGTTCCAAGATCACGAATATATAATTTTTAAGTCGCTGGGACAAGTAGTTTAGCCGCAAATCGAATTTTAAGGGACAGAAAAAGTGTAAAGTTTGATGGGTCTAGGACGCATAGTTTAGCCGGAAAACGCGTTTAAAGATAAAAATGTCCAATTTTTTTAAAATTAGTTTTTCGTGTCATTCGTTACATGGATTAAAAGGTGGCAGTTCCAAGATCACGAATATATAATTTTTAAGTCGCTGGGGCAAGTAGTTTAGCCGCAAATCGAATTTTAAGGGACAGAAAAAGTGTAAAGTTTGATGGGTCTAGGACGCATAGTTTAGCCGGAAAACGCGTTTAAAGATAAAAATGTCCAATTTTTTTAAAATTAGTTTTTCGTGTCATTCGTTACATGGATTAACAGGTGGCAGTTCCAAGATCACGAATATATAATTTTTAAGTCGCTGGGGCAAGTAGTTTAGCCGCAAATCGAATTTTAAGGGACAGAAAAAGTGTAAAGTTTGATGGGTCTAGGACGCATAGTTTAGCCGGAAAACGCGTTTAAGGATAAAAATGTCCAATTTTTTAAAAATTAGTTTTTCGTGTCATTCGTTACATGGATTAAAAGGTGGCAGTTCCAAGATCACGAATATATAATTTTTAAGTCGCTGGGACAAGTAGTTTAGCCGCAAATCGAATTTTAAGGGACAGAAAAAGTGTAAAGTTTGATGGGTCTAGGACGCATAGTTTAGCCGGAAAACGCGTTTAAAGATAAAAATGTCCAATTTTTTTAAAATTAGTTTTTCGTGTCATTCGTTACATGGATTAAAAGGTGGCAGTGCCAAGATCACGAATATATAATTTTTAAGTCGCTGGGGCAAGTAGTTTAGCCGCAAATCGAATTTTAAGGGACAGAAAAAGTGTAAAGTTTGATGGGTCTAGGACGCATAGTTTAGCCGGAAAACGCGTTTAAAGATGAAAATGTCCAATTTTTTTAAAATTAGTTTTTCGTGTCATTCGTTACATGGATTAAAAGGTGGCAGTTCCAAGATCACGAATATATAATTTTTAAGTCGCTGGGGCAAGTAGTTTAGCCGCAAATCGAATTTTAAGGGACAGAAAAAGTGTAAAGTTTGATGGGTCTAGGACGCATAGTTTAGCCGGAAAATGCGTTTAAAGATAAAAATGTCCAATTTTTTTAAAATTAGTTTTTCGTGTCATTCGTTACATGGATTAAAAGGTGGCAGTGCCAAGATCACGAATATATAATTTTTAAGTCGCTGGGGCAAGTAGTTTAGCCGCAAATCGAATTTTAAGGGACAGAAAAAGTGTAAAGTTTGATGGGTCTAGGACGCATAGTTTAGCCGGAAAACGCGTTTAAAGATGAAAATGTCCAATTTTTTTAAAATTAGTTTTTCGTGTCATTCGTTACATGGATTAAAAGGTGGCAGTTCCAAGATCACGAATATATAATTTTTAAGTCGCTGGGGCAAGTAGTTTAGCCGCAAATCGAATTTTAAGGGACAGAAAAAGTGTAAAGTTTGATGGGTCTAGGACGCATAGTTTAGCCGGAAAATGCGTTTAAAGATAAAAATGTCCAATTTTTTTAAAATTAGTTTTTCGTGTCATTCGTTACATGGATTAAAAGGTGGCAGTTCCAAGATCACGAATATATAATTTTTAAGTCGCTGGGGCAAGTAGTTTAGCCGCAAATCGAATTTTAAGGGACAGAAAAAGTGTAAAGTTTGATGGGTCTAGGACGCATAGTTTAGCCGGAAAACGCGTTTAAAGATAAAAATGTCCAATTTTTTTAAAATTAGTTTTTCGTGTCATTCGTTACATGGATTAAAAGGTGGCAGTTCCAAGATCACGAATATATAATTTTTAAGTCGCTGGGGCAAGTAGTTTAGCCGCAAATCGAATTTTAAGGGACAGAAAAAGTGTAAAGTTTGATGGGTCTAGGACGCATAGTTTAGCCGGAAAACGCGTTTAAAGATAAAAATGTCCAATTTTTTTAAAATTAGTTTTTCGTGTCATTCGTTACACGGATTAAAAGGTGGCAGTTCCAAGATCACGAATATATAATTTTTAAGTCGCTGGGACAAGTAGTTTAGCCGCAAATCGAATTTTAAGGGACAGAAAAAGTGTAAAGTTTGATGGGTCTAGGACGCATAGTTTAGCCGGAAAACGCGTTTAAAGATAAAAATGTCCAATTTTTTTAAAATTAGTTTTTCGTGTCATTCGTTACATGGATTAAAAGGTGGCAGTGCCAAGATCACGAATATATAATTTTTAAGTCGCTGGGGCAAGTAGTTTAGCCGCAAATCGAATTTTAAGGGACAGAAAAAGTGTAAAGTTTGATGGGTCTAGGACGCATAGTTTAGCCGGAAAACGCGTTTAAAGATGAAAATGTCCAATTTTTTTAAAATTAGTTTTTCGTGTCATTCGTTACATGGATTAAAAGGTGGCAGTTCCAAGATCACGAATATATAATTTTTAAGTCGCTGGGGCAAGTAGTTTAGCCGCAAATCGAATTTTAAGGGACAGAAAAAGTGTAAAGTTTGATGGGTCTAGGACGCATAGTTTAGCCGGAAAATGCGTTTAAAGATAAAAATGTCCAATTTTTTTAAAATTAGTTTTTCGTGTCATTCGTTACATGGATTAAAAGGTGGCAGTTCCAAGATCACGAATATATAATTTTTAAGTCGCTGGGGCAAGTAGTTTAGCCGCAAATCGAATTTTAAGGGACAGAAAAAGTGTAAAGTTTGATGGGTCAAGGACGCATAGTTTAGCCGGAAAACGCGTTTAAAGATAAAAATGTCCAATTTTTTTAAAATTAGTTTTTCGTGTCATTCGTTACATGGATTAAAAGGTGGCAGTTCCAAGATCACGAATATATAATTTTTAAGTCGCTGGGGCAAGTAGTTTAGCCGCAAATCGAATTTTAAGGGACAGAAAAAGTGTAAAGTTTGATGGGTCTAGGACGCATAGTTTAGCCGGAAAACGCGTTTAAAGATAAAAATGTCCAATTTTTTTAAAATTTGTTTTTCGTGTCATTCGTTACATGGATTAAAAGGTGGCAGTTCCAAGATCACAAATATATAATTTTTAAGTCGCTGGGGCAAATAGTTTAGCCGCAAATCGAATTTTAAGGGACAGAAAAAGTGTAAAGTTTGATGGGTCTAGGACGCATAGTTTAGCCGGAAAACGCGTTTAAAGATAAAAATGTGCAATTTTTTTAAAATTAGTTTTTCGTGTCATTCGTTACATGGATTAAAAGGTGGCAGTTCCAAGATCACGAATATATAATTTTTAAGTCGCTGGGGCAAGTAGTTTAGCCGCAAATCGAATTTTAAGGGACAGAAAAAGTGTAAAGTTTGATGGGTCTAGGACGCATAGTTTAGCCGGAAAACGCGTTTAAAGATAAAAATGTCCAATTTTTTTAAAATTAGTTTTTCGTGTCATTCGTTACATGGATTAAAAGGTGGCAGTTCCAAGATCACGAATATATAATTTTTAAGTCGCTGGGGCAAGTAGCTTAGCCGCAAATCGAATTTTAAGGGACAGAAAAAGTGTAAAGTTTGATGGGTCTAGGACGCATAGTTTAGCCGGAAAACGCGTTTAAAGATAAAAATGTCCAATTTTTTTAAAATTAGTTTTTCGTGTCATTCGTTACATGGATTAAAAGGTGGCAGTTCCAAGATCACGAATATATAATTTTTAAGTCGCTGGGGCAAGTAGTTTAGCCGCAAATCGAATTTTAAGGGACAGAAAAAGTGTAAAGTTTGATGGGTCTAGGACGCATAGTTTAGCCGGAAAACGCGTTTAAAGATAAAAACGTCCAATTTTTTTAAAATTAGTTTTTCGTGTCATTCGTTACATGGATTAAAAGGTGGCAGTTCCAAGATCACGAATATATAATTTTTAAGTCGCTGGGGCAAGTAGTTTAGCCGCAAATCGAATTTTAAGGGACAGAAAAAGTGTAAAGTTTGATGGGTCTAGGACGCATAGTTTAGCCGGAAAACGCGTTTAAAGATAAAAATGTCCAATTTTTTTAAGATTAGTTTTTCGTGTCATTCGTTACATGGATTAAAAGGTGGCAGTTCCAAGATCACGAATATATAATTTTTAAGTCGCTGGGGCAAGTAGTTTAGCCGCAAATCGAATTTTAAGGGACAGAAAAAGTGTAAAGTTTGATGGGTCTAGGACGCATAGTTTAGCCGGAAAACGCGTTTAAAGATAAAAATGTCCAATTTTTTTAAAATTAGTTTTTCGTGTCATTCGTTACATGGATTAAAGGTGGCAGTTCCAAGATCACGAATATATAATTTTTAAGTCGCTGGGGCAAGTAGTTTAGCCGCAAATCGAATTTTAAGGGACAGAAAAAGTGTAAAGTTTGATGGGTCTAGGACGCATAGTTTAGCCGGAAAACGCGTTTAAAGATAAAAATGTCCAATTTTTTTAAAATTAGTTTTTCGTGTCATTCGTTACATGGATTAAAAGGTGGCAGTTCCAAGATCACGAATATATAATTTTTAAGTCGCTGGGGCAAGTAGTTTAGCCGCAAATCGAATTTTAAGGGACAGAAAAAGTGTAAAGTTTGATGGGTCTAGGACGCATAGTTTAGCCGGAAAACGCGTTTAAAGATAAAAATGTCCAATTTTTTTAAAATTAGTTTTTCGTGTCATTCGTTACATGGATTAAAAGGTGGCAGTTCCAAGATCACGAATATATAATTTTTAAGTCGCTGGTGCAAGTAGTTTAGCCGCAAATCGAATTTTAAGGGACAGAAAAAGTGTAAAGTTTGATGGGTCTAGGACGCATAGTTTAGCCGGAAAACGCGTTTAAAGATAAAAATGTCCAATTTTTTTAAAATTAGTTTTTCGTGTCATTCGTTACATGGATTAAAAGGTGGCAGTTCCAAGATCACGAATATATAATTTTTAAGTCGCTGGGGCAAGTAGTTTAGCCGCAAATCGAATTTTAAGGGACAGAAAAAGTGTAAAGTTTGATGGGTCTAAAACGCATAGTTTAGCCGGAAAACGCGTTTAAAGATAAAAATGTCCAATTTTTTTAAAATTAGTTTTTCGTGTCATTCGTTACATGGATTAAAAGGTGGCAGTTCCAAGATCACGAATATATAATTTTTAAGTCGCTGGGGCAAGTAGTTTAGCCGCAAATCGAATTTTAAGGGACAGAAAAAGTGTAAAGTTTGATGGGTCTAGGACGCATAGTTTAGCCGGAAAACGCGTTTAAAGATAAAAATGTCCAATTTTTTTAAAATTAGTTTTTCGTGTCATTCGTTACATGGATTAAAAGGTGGCAGTTCCAAGATCACGAATATATAATTTTTAAGTCGCTGGGGCAAGTAGTTTAGCCGCAAATCGAATTTTAAGGGACAGAAAAAGTGTAAAGTTTGATGGGTCTAGGACGCATAGTTTAGCCGGAAAACGCGTTTAAAGATAAAAATGTCCAATTTTTTTAAAATTAGTTTTTCGTGTCATTCGTTACATGGATTAAAAGGTGGCAGTTCCAAGATCACGAATATATAATTTTTAAGTCGCTGGGGCAAGTAGTTTAGCCGCAAATCGAATTTTAAGGGACAGAAAAAGTGTAAAGTTTGATGGGTCTAGGACGCATAGTTTAGCCGGAAAACGCGTTTAAAGATAAAAATGTCCAATTTTTTTAAAATTTGTTTTTCGTGTCATTCGTTACATGGATTAAAAGGTGGCAGTTCCAAGATCACAAATATATAATTTTTAAGTCGCTGGGGCAAATAGTTTAGCCGCAAATCGAATTTTAAGGGACAGAAAAAGTGTAAAGTTTGATGGGTCTAGGACGCATAGTTTAGCCGAAAAACGCGTTTAAAGATAAAAATGTCCAATTTTTTTAAAATTAGTTTTTCGTGTCCTTCGTTACATGGATTAAAAGGTGGCAGTTCCAAGATCACGAATATATAATTTTTAAGTCGCTGGGGCAAGTAGTTTAGCCGCAAATCGAATTTTAAGGGACAGAAAAAGTGTAAAGTTTGATGGGTCTAGGACGCATAGTTTAGCCGGAAAACGCGTTTAAAGATAAAAATGTCCAATTTTTTTAAAATTAGTTTTTCGTGTCATTCGTTACATGGATTAAAAGGTGGCAGTTCCAAGATCACGAATATATAATTTTTAAGTCGCTGGGGCAAGTAGTTTAGCCGCAAATCGAATTTTAAGGGACAGAAAAAGTGTAAAGTTTGATGGGTCTAGGACGCATAGTTTAGCCGGAAAACGCGTTTAAAGATAAAAATGTCCAATTTTTTTTAAAATTAGTTTTTCGTGTCATATGTTACATGGATTAAAAGGTGGCAGTTCCAAGATCACGAATATATAATTTTTAAGTCGCTGGGGCAAGTAGTTTAGCCGCAAATCGAATTTTAAGGGACAGAAAAAGTGTAAAGTTTGATGGGTCTAGGACGCATAGTTTAGCCGGAAAACGCGTTTAAAGATAAAAATGTCCAATTTTTTTAAAATTAGTTTTTCGTGTCATTCGTTACATGGATTAAAAGGTGGCAGTTCCAAGATCACGAATATATAATTTTTAAGTCGCTGGGGCAAGTAGTTTAGCCGCAAATCGAATTTTAAGGGACAGAAAAAGTGTAAAGTTTGATGGGTCTAGGACGCATAGTTTAGCCGGAAAACGCGTTTAAAGATAAAAATGTCCAATTTTTTTTAAATTAGTTTTTCGTGTCATTCGTTACATGGATTAAAAGGTGGCAGTTCCAAGATCACGAATATATAATTTTTAAGTCGCTGGGGCAAGTAGTTTAGCCGCAAATCGAATTTTAAGGGACAGAAAAAGTGTAAAGTTTGATGGGTCTAGGACGCATAGTTTAGCCGGAAAACGCGTTTAAAGATAAAAATGTCCAATTTTTTTAAAATTAGTTTTTCGTGTCATTCGTTACATGGATTAAAAGGTGGCAGTTCCAAGATCACGAATATATAATTTTTAAGTCGCTGGGGCAAGTAGTTTAGCCGCAAATCGAATTTTAAGGGACAGAAAAAGTGTAAAGTTTGATGGGTCTAGGACGCATAGTTTAGCCGGAAAACGCGTTTAAAGATAAAAATGTCCAATTTTTTTTAAAATTAGTTTTTCGTGTCATTCGTTACATGGATTAAAAGGTGGCAGTTCCAAGATCACGAATATATAATTTTTAAGTCGCTGGGGCAAGTAGTTTAGCCGCAAATCGAATTTTAAGGGACAGAAAAAGTGTAAAGTTTGATGGGTCTAGGACGCATAGTTTAGCCGGAAAACGCGTTTAAAGATAAAAATGTCCAATTTTTTTAAAATTAGTTTTTCGTGTCATTCGTTACATGGATTAAAAGGTGGCAGTTCCAAGATCACGAATATATAATTTTTAAGTCGCTGGGGCAAGTAGTTTAGCCGCAAATCGAATTTTAAGGGACAGAAAAAGTGTAAAGTTTGATGGGTCTAGGACGCATAGTTTAGCCGGAAAACGCGTTTAAAGATAAAAATGTCCAATTTTTTTAAAATTAGTTTTTCGTGTCATTCGTTACATGGATTAAAAGGTGGCAGTTCCAAGATCACGAATATATAATTTTTAAGTCGCTGGGGCAAGTAGTTTAGCCGCAAATCGAATTTTAAGGGACAGAAAAAGTGTAAAGTTTGATGGGTCTAGGACGCATAGTTTAGCCGGAAAACGCGTTTAAAGATAAAAATGTCCAATTTTTTTAAAATTAGTTTTTCGTGTCATTCGTTACATGGATTAAAAGGTGGCAGTTCCAAGATCACTAATATATAATTTTTAAGTCGCTGGGGCAAGTAGTTTAGCCGCAAATCGAATTTTAAGGGACAGAAAAAGTGTAAAGTTTGATGGGTCTAGGACGCATAGTTTAGCCGGAAAACGCGTTTAAAGATAAAAATGTCCAATTTTTTTAAAATTAGTTTTTCGTGTCATTCGTTACATGGATTAAAAGGTGGCAGTTCCAAGATCACGAATATATAATTTTTAAGTCGCTGGGGCAAGTAGTTTAGCCGCAAATCGAATTTTAAGGGACAGAAAAAGTGTAAAGTTTGATGGGTCTAGGACGCATAGTTTAGCCGGAAAACGCGTTTAAAGATAAAAATGTCCAATTTTTTTAAAATTAGTTTTTCGTGTCATTCGTTACATGGATTAAAAGGTGGCAGTTCCAAGATCACGAATATATAATTTTTAAGTCGCTGGGGCAAGTAGTTTAGCCGCAAATCGAATTTTAAGGGACAGAAAAAGTGTAAAGTTTGATGGGTCTAGGACGCATAGTTTAGCCGGAAAACGCGTTTAAAGATAAAAATGTCCAATTTTTTTAAAATTAGTTTTTCGTGTCATTCGTTACATGGATTAAAAGGTGGCAGTTCCAAGATCACGAATATATAATTTTTAAGTCGTTGGGGCAAGTAGTTTAGCCGCAAATCGAATTTTAAGGGACAGAAAAAGTGTAAAGTTTGATGGGTCTAGGACGCATAGTTTAGCCGGAAAACGCGTTTAAAGATAAAAATGTCCAATTTTTTTTAAAATTAGTTTTTCATGTCATTCGTTACATGGATTAAAAGGTGGCAGTTCCAAGATCACGAATATATAATTTTTAAGTCGCTGGGGCAAGTAGTTTAGCCGCAAATCGAATTTTAAGGGACAGAAAAAGTGTAAAGTTTGATGGGTCTAGGACGCATAGTTTAGCCGGAAAACGCGTTTAAAGATAAAAATGTCCAATTTTTTTAAAATTAGTTTTTCGCGTCATTCGTTACATGGATTAAAAGGTGGCAGTTCCAAGATCACGAATATATAATTTTTAAGTCGCTGGGGCAAGTAGTTTAGCCGCAAATCGAATTTTAAGGGACAGAAAAAGTTTAAAGTTTGATGGGTCTAGGACGCATAGTTTAGCCGGAAAACGCGTTTAAAGATAAAAATGTCCAATTTTTTTAAAATTAGTTTTTCGTGTCATTCGTTACATGGATTAAAAGGTGGCAGTTCCAAGATCACGAATATATAATTTTTAAGTCGCTGGGGCAAGTAGTTTAGCCGCAAATCGAATTTTAAGGGACAGAAAAAGTGTAAAGTTTGATGGGTCTAGGACGCATAGTTTAGCCGGAAAACGCGTTTAAAGATAAAAATGTCCAATTTTTTTAAAATTAGTTTTTCGTGTCATTCGTTACATGGATTAAAAGGTGGCAGTTCCAAGATCACGAATATATAATTTTTAAGTCGCTGGGGCAAGTAGTTTAGCCGCAAATCGAATTTTAAGGGACAGAAAAAGTGTAAAGTTTGATGGGTCTAGGACGCATAGTTTAGCCGGAAAACGCGTTTAAAGATAAAAATGTCCAATTTTTTTAAAATTAGTTTTTCGTGTCATTCGTTACATGGATTAAAAGGTGGCAGTTCCAAGATCACGAATATATAATTTTTAAGTCGCTGGGGCAAGTAGTTTAGCCGCAAATCGAATTTTAAGGGACAGAAAAAGTGTAAAGTTTGATGGGTCTAGGACGCATAGTTTAGCCGGAAAACGCGTTTAAAGATAAAAATGTCCAATTTTTTTAAAATTAGTTTTTCGTGTCATTCGTTACATGGATTAAAAGGTGGCAGTTCCAAGATCACTGATATATAATTTTTAAGTCGCTGGGGCAAGTAGTTTAGCCGCAAATCGAATTTTAAGGGACAGAAAAAGTGTAAAGTTTGATGGGTCTAGGACGCATAGTTTAGCCGGAAAACGCGTTTAAAGATAAAAATGTCCAATTTTTTTAAAATTAGTTTTTCGTGTCATTCGTTACATGGATTAAAAGGTGGCAGTTCCAAGATCACGAATATATAATTTTTAAGTCGCTGGGGCAAGTAGTTTAGCCGCAAATCGAATTTTAAGGGACAGAAAAAGTGTAAAGTTTGATGGGTCTAGGACGCATAGTTTAGCCGGAAAACGCGTTTAAAGATAAAAATGTCCAATTTTTTTAAAATTAGTTTTTCGTGTCATTCGTTACATGGATTAAAAGGTGGCAGTTCCAAGATCACGAATATATAATTTTTAAGTCGCTGGGGCAAGTAGTTTAGCCGCAAATCGAATTTTAAGGGACAGAAAAAGTGTAAAGTTTGATGGGTCTAGGACGCATAGTTTAGCCGGAAAACGCGTTTAAAGATAAAAATGTCCAATTTTTTTAAAATTAGTTTTTCGTGTCATTCGTTACATGGATTAAAAGGTGGCAGTTCCAAGATCACGAATATATAATTTTTAAGTCGCTGGGGCAAGTAGTTTAGCCGCAATCGAATTTTAAGGGACAGAAAAAGTGTAAAGTTTGATGGGTCTAGGACGCATAGTTTAGCCGGAAAACGCGTTTAAAGATAAGAATGTCCAATTTTTTTAAAATTAGTTTTTCGTGTCATTAAAAGGTGGCAGTTCCAAGATCACGAATATATAATTTTTAAGTCGCTGGGGAAAGTAGTTTAGCCGCAAATCGAATTTTAAGGGACAGAAAAAGTGTAAAATTTGATGGGTCTAGGACGCATAGTTTAGCCAGAAAACGCGTTTAAAGATAAAAATGTCCAAATTTTTTATAATTAGTTTTTCGTGTCATTAAAAGGTGGCAGTTCCAAGATCACGAATATATAATTTTTAAGTCGCTGGTTAAAGTAGTTTTGCCGCAAATCGAATTTTAAGGGACAAAAAAAGTGTAAAGTTTGATGGGTTTAGGACGCATAGTTTAGCCGGAAAACGCGTTTAAAGATAAGAATGTCCAATTTTTTTAAAATTAGTTTTTCGTGTCATTAAAAGGTGGCAGTTCCAAGATCACGAATATATAATTTTTAAGTCGCTGGGGAAAGTAGTTTAGCCGCAAATCGAATTTTAAGGGACAGAAAAGGTGTAAAGTTTGATGGGTCTAGGACGCATAGCTTAGCCGGAAAACGCGTTTAAAGATAAAAATGTCCAAATTTTGTATAATTAGTTCTTCGTGTCATTCGTTACATGGATTAAAAGGTGGCAGTTCCAAGGTCACGAATATATAATTTTTAAGCCGCTGGGGCAAGTAGTTTAGCCGCAAATCGAATTCTAAGGGACAGAAAAAGTGTAAAGTTTGATGGGTCTAGGACGCATAGTTTAGCCGGAAAACGCGTTTAAAGATAAGAATGTCCAATTTTTTTAAAATTAGTTTTTCGTGTCATTAAAGGTGGCAGTTCCAAGATCACGAATATATAATTTTTAAGTCGCTGGGGAAAGTAGTTTAGCCGCAAATCGAATTTTAAGTGACAGAAAAAGTGTAAAGTTTGATGAGTCTAGGACGCATAGTTTAGCCGGAAAACGCGTTTAAAGATAAAAATGTCCAAATTTTTTATAATTAGTTTTTCGTGTCATTCGTTACATGGATTAAAAGGTGGCAGTTCCAAGATCACGAATATATAATTTTTAAGTCGCTGGGGAAAGTAGTTTAGCCGCAAATCGAATTTTAAGGAACAGAAAAAGTGTAAAGTTTGATGGGTCTAGGACGCATAGTTTACCCAGAAAACGCGTTTAAAGATAAAAATGTCCAAATTTTTTATAATTAGTTTTTCGTGTCATTAAAAGGTGGCAGTTCCAAGATCACGAATATATAATTTTTAAGTCGCTGGTTAAAGTAGTTTTGCCGCAAATCGAATTTTAAGGGACAAAAAAAGTGTAAAGTTTGATGGGTTTAGGACGCATAGTTTAGCCGGAAAACGAGTTTAAAGATAAGAATGTCCAATTTTTTTAAAATTAGTTTTTCGTGTCATTAAAAGGTGGCAGTTCCAAGATCACGAATATATAATTTTTAAGTCGCTGGTGAAAGTAGTTTAGCCGCAAATCGAATTTTAAGGGACAGAAAAAGTGTAAAGTTTGATGGGTCTAGGACGCATAGTTTAGCCGGAAAACGCGTTTAAAGATAAAAATGTCCAAATTTTGTATAATTAGTTCTTCGTGTCATTCGTTACATGGATTAAAAGGTGGCAGTTCCAAGGTCACGAATATATAATTTTTAAGCCGCTGGGGCAAGTAGTTTAGCCGCAAATCGAATTCTAAGGGACAGAAAAAGTGTAAAGTTTGATGGGTCTAGAACGCATAGTTTCGCCGGAAAACGCGTTTAAAGATAAGAATGTCCAATTTTTTTAAAATTAGTTTTTCGTGTCATTAAAAGGTGGCAGTTCCAAGATCACGAATATATAATTTTTAAGTCGCTGGTTAAAGTAGTTTTGCCGCAAATCGAATTTTAAGGGACAGAAAAAGTGTAAAGTTTGATGGGTCTAGGACGCATAGTTTAGCCGGAAAACGCGTTTAAAGATAAACATGTCCAATTTTTTTAAAATTAGTTTTTCGTGTCATTCGTTACATGGATTAAAAGGTGGCACTTCCAAGATCACGAATATATAATTTTTAAGTCGCTGGGGCAAGTAGTTTAGCCGCAAATCGAATTTTAAGGGACAAAAAAAGTGTAAAGTTTGATGGGTTTAGGACGCATAGTTTAGCCGGAAAACGCGTTTAAAGATAAGAATGTCCAATTTTTTTAAAATTAGTTTTTCGTGTCATTAAAAGGTGGCAGTTCCAAGATCACGAATATATAATTTTTAAGTCGCTGGGGAAAGTAGTTTAGCCGCAAATCGAATTTTAAGGGACAGAAAAAGTGTAAAGTTTGATGGGTCTAGGACGCATAGTTTAGCCGGAAAACGCGTTTAAAGATAAAAATGTCCAAATTTTGTATAATTAGTTCTTCGTGTCATTCGTTACATGGATTAAAAGGTGGCAGTTCCAAGGTCACGAATATATAATTTTTAAGCCCCTGGGGCAAGTAGTTTAGCCGCAAATCGAATTCTAAGGGACAGAAAAAGTGTAAAGTTTGATGGGTCTAGGACGCATAGTGTAGCCGCAAAACGCGTTTAAAGATAAGAATGTCCAATTTTTTTAAAATTAGTTTTTCGTGTCATTAAAAGGTGGCAGTTCCAAGATCACGAATATATAATTTTTAAGTCGCTGGGGAAAGTAGTTTAGCCGCAAATCGAATTTTAAGTGACAGAAAAAGTGTAAAGTTTGATGAGTCTAGGACGCATAGTTTAGCCGGAAAACGCGTTTAAAGATAAAAATGCCCAAATTTTTTATAATTAGTTTTTCGTGTCATTCGTTACATGGATTAAAAGGTGGCAGTTCCAAGATCACGAATATATAATTTTTAAGCCGCTGGGGCAAGTAGTTTAGCCGCAAATCGAATTTTAAGGGACAGAAAAAGTGTAAAGTTTGATGGGTCTAGGACGCATAGTTTAGCCGGAAAACGCGTTTAAAGATAAAAATGTCCAATTTTTTTAAAATTAGTTTTTCGTGTCATTAAAAGGTGGCAGTTCCAAGATTTCGAATATATAATTTTTAAGTCGCTGGGGAAAGTAGTTTAGCCGCAAGTCGAATTTTAAGGGACAGAAAAAGTGTAAAGTTTGATGGGTCTAGGACGCATAGTTTAGCCGGAAAACGCGTTTAAAGATAAAAATGTCCAAATTTTTTATAATTAGTTTTTCGTGTCATTAAAACGTGGCAGTTCCAAGATCACGAATATATAATTTTTAAGTCGCTGGGGAAAGTAGTTTTGCCGCAAATCGAATTTTAAGGGACAGAAAAAGTGTAAAGTTTGATGGGTCTAGGACGCATAGTTTAGCCGGAATACGCGTTTAAAGATAAAAATGTCCAATTTTTTTAAAATTAGTTTTTCGTGTCATTCGTTACATGGATTAAAAGGTGGCAGTTCCAAGATCACGAATATATAATTTTTAAGTCGCTGGGGCAAGTAGTTTAGCCGCAAATCGAATTTTAAGGGACAGATAAAGTGTAAAGTTTGATGGGTCTAGGACGCATAGTTTAGCCGGAAAACGCGTTTAAAGATAAAAAGTCCAATTTTTTTTTTATTAGTTTTTCGTGTCATTCGTTACATGGATTAAAAGGTGGCAGTTCCAAGATCACGAATATATAATTTTTAAGTCGCTGGGGAAAGTAGTTTAGCCGCAAATCGAATTTTAAGGGACAGAAAAAGTGTAAAGTTTGATGGGTCTAGGACGCATAGTTTAGCCAGAAAACGCGTTTAAAGATAAAAATGTCCAAATTTTGTATAATTAGTTTTTCGTGTCATTAAAAGGTGGCAGTTCCAAGATCACGAATATATAATTTTTAAGTCGCTGGTTAAAGTAGTTTTGCCGCAAATCGAATTTTAAGGGACAGAAAAAGTGTAAAGTTTGATGGGTCCAGGACGCATAGTTTAGCCGGAAAACGAGTTTAAAGATAAAAATGTCCAATTTTTTTTAAAATTAGTTTTTCGTGTCATTCGTTACATGGATTAAAAGCTGGCACTTCCAAGATCACGAATATATAATTTTTAAGTCGCTGGGGCAAGTAGTTTAGCCGCAAATCGAATTTTAAAGGACAGAAAAAGTGTAAAGTTTGATGGGCCTAGGACGCATAGTTTAGCCGGAAAACGCGTTTAAGGATAAACATGTCCAATTTTTTTAAAATTAGTTTTTCGTGTCATTCGTTACATGGATTAAAAGGTGGCACTTCCAAGATCACGAATATATAATTTTTAAGTCGCTGGGGCAAGTAGTTTAGCCGCAAATCGAATTTTAAGGGACAAAAAAAGTGTAAAGTTTGATGGGTTTAGGACGCATAGTTTAGCCGGAAAACGCGTTTAAAGATAAGAATGTCCAATTTTTTTAAAATTAGTTTTTCGTGTCATTCGTTACATGGATTAAAAGCTGGCACTTCCAAGATCACGAATATATAATTTTTAAGTCGCTGGGGCAAGTAGTTTAGCCGCAAATCGAATTTTAAAGGACAGAAAAAGTGTAAAGTTTGATGGGCCTAGGACGCATAGTTTAGCCGGAAAACGCGTTTAAAGATAAACATGTCCAATTTTTTTAAAATTAGTTTTTCGTGTCATTCGTTACATGGATTAAAAGGTGGCACTTCCAAGATCACGAATATATAATTTTTAAGTCGCTGGGGCAAGTAGTTTAGCCGCAAATCGAATTTTAAGGGACAAAAAAGTGTAAAGTTTGATGGGTTTAGGACGCATAGTTTAGCCGGAAAACGCGTTTAAAGATAAGAATGTCCAATTTTTTTAAAATTAGTTTTTCGTGTCATTAAAAGGTGGCAGTTCCAAGATCACGAATATATAATTTTTAAGTCGCTGGGGAAAGTAGTTTAGCCGCAAATCGAATTTTAAGGGACAGAAAAAGTGTAAAGTTTGATGGGTCTAGGACGCATAGTTTAGCCGGAAAACGCGTTTAAAGATAAAAATGTCCAAATTTTGTATAATTAGTTTTTCGTGTCATTCGTTACATGGATTAAAAGGTGGCAGTTCCAAGGTCACGAATATATAATTTTTAAGCCGCTGGGGCAAGTAGTTTAGCCGCAAATCGAATTCTAAGGGACAGAAAAAGTGTAAAGTTTGATGGGTCTAGGACGCATAGTTTAGCCGGAAAACGCGTTTAAAGATAAGAATGTCCAATTTTTTTAAAATTAGTTTTTCGTGTCATTAAAAGGTGGCAGTTCCAAGATCACGAATATATAATTTTTAAGTCGCTGGGGAAAGTAGTTTAGCCGCAAATCGAATTTTAAGTGACAGAAAAAGTGTAAAGTTTGATGAGTCTAGGACGCATAGTTTAGCCGGAAAACGCGTTTAAAGATAAAAATGTCCAAATTTTTTATAATTAGTTTTTCGTGTCATTCCTTACATGGATTAAAACGTGGCAGTTCCAAGATCACGAATATATAATTTTTAAGCCGCTGGGGCAAGTAGTTTAGCCGCAAATCGAATTTTAAGGGACAGAAAAAGTGTAAAGTTTGATGGGTCTAGGACGCATAGTTTAGCCGGAAAACGCGTTTAAAGATAAAAATGTCCAATTTTTTTAAAATTAGTTTTTCGTGTCATTCGTTACATGGATTAAAAGGTGGCAGTTTCAAGATCACGAATATATAATTTTTAAGCCGCTGGGGCAAGTAGTTTAGCCGCAAATCGAATTTTAAGGGACAGAAAAAGTGTAAAGTTTGATGGGTCTAGGACGCATAGTTTAGCCGGAAAACGCGTTTAAAAATAAGAATGTCCAATTTTTTTAAAATTAGTTTTTCGTGTCATTAAAAGGTGGCAGTTCCAAGATCACGAATATATAATTTTTAAGTCGCTGGGGAAAGTAGTTTAGCCGCAAATCGAATTTTAAGGGACAAAAAAAGTGTAAAGTTTGATGGGTTTAGGACGCATAGTTTAGCCGGAAAACGCGTTTAAAGATAAGAATGTCCAATTTTTTTAAAATTAGTTTTTCGTGTCATTCGTTACATGGATTAAAAGCTGGCACTTCCAAGATCACGAATATATAATTTTTAAGTCGCTGGGGCAAGTAGTTTAGCCGCAAATCGAATTTTAAAGGACAGAAAAAGTGTAAAGTTTGATGGGCCTAGGACGCATAGTTTAGCCGGAAAACGCGTTTAAAGATAAACATGTCCAATTTTTTTAAAATTAGTTTTTCGTGTCATTCGTTACATGGATTAAAAGGTGGCACTTCCAAGATCACGAATATATAATTTTTAAGTCGCTGGGGCAAGTAGTTTAGCCGCAAATCGAATTTTAAGGGACAAAAAAGTGTAAAGTTTGATGGGTTTAGGACGCATAGTTTAGCCGGAAAACGCGTTTAAAGATAAGAATGTCCAATTTTTTTAAAATTAGTTTTTCGTGTCATTAAAAGGTGGCAGTTCCAAGATCACGAATATATAATTTTTAAGTCGCTGGGGAAAGTAGTTTAGCCGCAAATCGAATTTTAAGGGACAGAAAAAGTGTAAAGTTTGATGGGTCTAGGAGGCATAGTTTAGCCGGAAAACGCGTTTAAAGATAAAAATGTCCAAATTTTGTATAATTAGTTCTTCGTGTCATTCGTTACATTGATTAAAAGGTGGCAGTTCCAAGGTCACGAATATATAATTTTTAAGCCGCTGGGGCAAGTAGTTTAGCCGCAAATCGAATTCTAAGGGACAGAAAAAGTGTAAAGTTTGATGGGTCTAGGACGCATAGTTTAGCCGGAAAACGCGTTTAAAGATAAGAATGTCCAATTTTTTTAAAATTAGTTTTTCGTGTCATTAAAAGGTGGCAGTTCCAAGATCACGAATATATAATTTTTAAGTCGCTGGGGAAAGTAGTTTAGCCGCAAATCGAATTTTAAGTGACAGAAAAAGTGTAAAGTTTGATGAGTCTAGGACGCATAGTTTAGCCGGAAAACGCGTTTAAAGATAAAAATGTCCAAATTTTTTATAATTAGTTTTTCGTGTCATTCGTTACATGGATTAAAACGTGGCAGTTCCAAGATCACGAATATATAATTTTTAAGCCGCTGGGGCAAGTAGTTTAGCCGCAAATCGAATTTTAAGGGACAGAAAAAGTGTAAAGTTTGATGGGTCTAGGACGCATAGTTTAGCCGGAAAACGCGTTTAAAGATAAAAATGTCCAATTTTTTTAAAATTAGTTTTTCGTGTCATTCGTTACATGGATTAAAAGGTGGCAGTTTCAAGATCACGAATATATAATTTTTAAGCCGCTGGGGCAAGTAGTTTAGCCGCAAATCGAATTTTAAGGGACAGAAAAAGTGTAAAGTTTGATGGGTCTAGGACGCATAGTTTAGCCGGAAAACGCGTTTAAAGCTAAAAATGTCCAATTTTTTTAAAATTAGTTTTTCGTGTCATTCGTTACATGGATTAAAAGGTGGCAGTTCCAAGATCACGAATATATAATTTTTAAGTCGCTGGGGCAAGTAGTTTAGCCGCAAATCGAATTTTAAGGGACAGAAAAAGTGTAAAGTTTGATGGGTCTAGGACGCATAGTTTAGCCGGAAAACGCGTTTAAAGATAAAAATGTCCAATTTTTTTAAAATTAGTTTTTCGTGTCATTCGTTACATGGATTAAAAGGTGGCAGTTCCAAGATCACGAATATATAATTTTTAAGTCGCTGGGGCAAGTAGTTTAGCCGCAAATCGAATTTTAAGGGACAGAAAAAGTGTAAAGTTTGATGGGTCTAGGACGCATAGTTTAGCCGGAAAACGCGTTTAAAGATAAAAATGTCCAATTTTTTAAAACTAGTTTTTCGTGTCATTCGTTACATGGATTAAAAGGTGGCAGTTCCAAGATCACGAATATATAATTTTTAAGTCGCTGGGGCAAGTAGTTTAGCCGCAAATCGAAAAAGTGTAAAGTTTAATGGGTCTAGGACGCATAGTTTAGCCGGAAAACGCGTTTAAAGATAAAAATGTCCAATTTTTTTAAAATTAATTTTTCGTGTCATTCGTTACATGGATTAAAAGGTGGCAGTTCCAAGATCACGAATATATAATTTTTAAGTCGCTGGGGCAAGTAGTTTAGCCGCAAATCGAATTTTAAGGGACAGAAAAAGTGTAAAGTTTGATGGGTCTAGGACGCATAGTTTAGCCGGAAAACGCGTTTAAAGATAAAAATGTCCAATTTTTTTAAAATTAGTTTTTCGTGTCATTCGTTACATGGATTAAAAGGTGGCAGTTCCAAGATCACGAATATATAATTTTTAAGTCGCTGGGGCAAGTAGTTTAGCCCCAAATCGAATTTTAAGGGACAGAAAAAGTGTAAAGTTTGATGGGTCTAGGACGCATAGTTTAGCCGGAAAACGCGTTTAAAGATAAAAATGTCCAATTTTTTTAAAATTAGTTTTTCGTGTCATTCGTTACATGGATTAAAAGGTGGCAGTTCCAAGATCACGAATATATAATTTTTAAGTCGCTGGGGCAAGTAGTTTAGCCGCAAATCGAATTTTAAGGGACAGAAAAAGTGTAAAGTTTGATGGGTCTAGGACGCATAGTTTAGCCGGAAAACGCGTTTAAAGATAAAAATGTCCAATTTTTTTAAAATTAGTTTTTCGTGTCATTCGTTACATGGATTAAAAGGTGGTAGTTCCAAGATCACGAATATATAATTTTTAAGTCGCTGGGGCAAGTAGTTTAGCCGCAAATCGAATTTTAAGGGACAGAAAAAGTGTAAAGTTTGATGGGTCTAGGACGCATAGTTTAGCCGGAAAACGCGTTTAAAGATAAAAATGTCCAATTTTTTTTAAATTAGTTTTTCGTGTCATTCGTTACATGGATTAAAAGGTGGCAGTTCCAAGATCACGAATATATAATTTTTAAGTCGCTGGGGCAAGTAGTTTAGCCCCAAATCGAATTTTAAGGGACAGAAAAAGTGTAAAGTTTGATGGGTCTAGGAGGCATAGTTTAGCCGGAAAACGCGTTTAAAGATCAAAATGTCCAATTTTTTTAAAATTAGTTTTTCGTGTCATTCGTTACATGGATTAAAAGGTGGCAGTTCCAAGATCACGAATATATAATTTTTAAGTCGCTGGGGCAAGTAGTTTAGCCGCAAATCGAATTTTAAGGGACAGAAAAAGTGTAAAGTTTGATGGGTCTAGGACGCATAGTTTAGCCGGAAAACGCGTTTAAAGATAAAAATGTCCAATTTTTTTAAAATTAGTTTTTCGTGTCATTCGTTACATGGATTAAAAGGTGGCAGTTCCAAGATCACGAATATATAATTTTTAGGTCGCTGGGGCAAGTAGTTTAGCCCCAAATCGAATTTTAAGGGACAGAAAAAGTGTAAAGTTTGATGGGTCTAGGACGCATAGTTTAGCCGGAAAACGCGTTTAAAGATAAAAATGTCCAATTTTTTTAAAATTAGTTTTTCGTGTCATTCGTTAAATGGATTAAAAGGTGGCAGTTCCAAGATCACGAATATATAATTTTTAAGTCGCTGGGGCAAGTAGTTTAGCCGCAAATCGAATTTTAAGGGACAGAAAAAGTGTAAAGTTTGATGGGTCTAGGACGCATAGTTTAGCCGGAAAACGCGTTTAAAGATAAAAATGTCCAATTTTTTTAAAATTAGTTTTTCGTGTCATTCGTTACATGGATTAAAAGGTGGTAGTTCCAAGATCACGAATATATAATTTTTAAGTCGCTGGGGCAAGTAGTTTAGCCGCAAATCGAATTTTAAGGGACAGAAAAAGTGTAAAGTTTGATGGGTCTAGGACGCATAGTTTAGCCGGAAAACGCGTTTAAAGATAAAAATGTCCAATTTTTTTTAAATTAGTTTTTCGTGTCATTCGTTACATGGATTAAAAGGTGGCAGTTCCAAGATCACGAATATATAATTTTTAAGTCGCTGGGGCAAGTAGTTTAGCCCCAAATCGAATTTTAAGGGACAGAAAAAGTGTAAAGTTTGATGGGTCTAGGAGGCATAGTTTAGCCGGAAAACGCGTTTAAAGATCAAAATGTCCAATTTTTTTAAAATTAGTTTTTCGTGTCATTCGTTACATGGATTAAAAGGTGGCAGTTCCAAGATCACGAATATATAATTTTTAAGTCGCTGGGGCAAGTAGTTTAGCCGCAAATCGAATTTTAAGCGACAGAAAAAGTGTAAAGTTTGATGGGTCTAGGACGCATAGTTTAGCCGGAAAACGCGTTTAAAGACAAAAATGTCCAATTTTTTTAAAATTAGTTTTTCGTGTCATTCGTTACATGGATTAAAAGGTGGCAGTTCCAAGATCGCGAATATATAATTTTTAAGTCGCTGGGGCAAGTAGTTTAGCCGCAAATCGAATTTTAAGGGACAGAAAAAGTGTAAAGTTTGATGGGTCTAGGACGCATAGTTTAGCCGGAAAACGCGTTTAAAGATAAAAATGTCCAATTTTTTTAAAATTAGTTTTTCGTGTCATTCGTTACATGGATTAAAAGGTGGCAGTTCCCAGATCACGAATATATAATTTTTAAGTCGCTGGGGCAAGTAGTTTAGCCGCAAATCGAATTTTAAGGGACAGAAAAAGTGTAAAGTTTGATGGGTCTAGGACGCATAGTTTAGCCGGAAAACGCGTTTAAAGATAAAAATGTCCAATTTTTTTAAAATTAGTTTTTCGTGTCATTCGTTACATGGATTAAAAGGTGGCAGTTCCAAGATCACGAATATATAATTTTTAAGTCGCTGGGGCAAGTAGTTTAGCCGCAAATCGAATTTTAAGGGACAGAAAAAGTGTAAAGTTTAATGGGTCTAGGACGCATAGTTTAGCCGGAAAACGCGTTTAAAGATAAAAATGTCCAATTTTTTCAAAATTAGTTTTTCGTGTCATTCGTTACATGGATTAAAAGGTGGCAGTTCCAAGATCACGAATATATAATTTTTAAGTCGCTGGGGCAAGTAGTTTAGCCGCAAATCGAATTTTAAGGGACAGAAAAAGTGTAAAGTTTGATGGGTCTAGGACGCATAGTTTAGCCGGAAAACGCGTTTAAAGATAAAAATGTCCAATTTTTTTAAAATTAGTTTTTCGTGTCATTCGTTACATGGATTAAAAGGTGGCAGTTCCAAGATCGCGAATATATAATTTTTAAGTCGCTGGGGCAAGTAGTTTAGCCGCAAATCGAATTTTAAGGGACAGAAAAAGTGTAAAGTTTGATGGGTCTAGGACGCATAGTTTAGCCGGAAAACGCGTTTAAAGATAAAAATGTCCAATTTTTTTAAAATTAGTTTTTCGTGTCATTCGTTACATGGATTAAAAGGTGGCAGTTCCAAGATCACGAATATATAATTTTTAAGTCGCTGGGGCAAGTAGTTTAGCCGCAAATCGAATTTTAAGGGACAGAAAAAGTGTAAAGTTTAATGGGTCTAGGACGCATAGTTTAGCCGGAAAACGCGTTTAAAGATAAAAATGTCCAATTTTTTTAAAATTAGTTTTTCGTGTCATTCGTTACATGGATTAAAAGGTGGCAGTTCCAAGATCACGAATATATAATTTTTAAGTCGCTGGGGCAAGTAGTTTAGCCGCAAATCGAATTTTAAGGGACAGGAAAAGTGTAAAGTTTGATGGGTCTAGGACGCATAGTTTAGCCGGAAAACGCTTTTAAAGATAAAAATGTCCAATTTTTTTAAAATTAGTTTTTCGTGTCATTCGTTACATGGATTAAAAGGTGGCAGTTCCAAGATCACGAATATATAATTTTTAAGTCGCTGGGGCAAGTAGTTTAGCCGCAAATCGAATTTTAAGGGACAGAAAAAGTGTAAAGTTTGATGGGTCTAGGACGCATAGCTTAGCCGGAAAACGCGTTTAAAGATAAAAATGTCCAATTTTTTAAAAATTAGTTTTTCGTGTCATTCGTTACATGGATTAAAAGGTGGCAGTTCCAAGATCACGAATATATAATTTTTAAGTCGCTGGGACAAGTAGTTTAGCCGCAAATCGAATTTTAAGGGACAGAAAAAGTGTAAAGTTTGATGGGTCTAGGACGCATAGTTTAGCCGGAAAACGCGTTTAAAGATGAAAATGTCCAATTTTTTTAAAATTAGTTTTTCGTGTCATTCGTTACATGGATTAAAAGGTGGCAGTTCCAAGATCACGAATATATAATTTTTAAGTCGCTGGGGCAAGTAGTTTAACCGCAAATCGAATTTTAAGGGACAGAAAAAGTGTAAAGTTTGATGGGTCTAGGACGCATAGTTTAGCCGGAAAATGCGTTTAAAGATAAAAATGTCCAATTTTTTTAAAATTAGTTTTTCGTGTCATTCGTTACATGGATTAAAAGGTGGCAGTTCCAAGATCACGAATATATAATTTTTAAGTCGCTGGGGCAAGTAGTTTAGCCGCAAATCGAATTTTAAGGGACAGAAAAAGTGTAAAGTTTGATGGGTCTAGGACGCATAGTTTAGCCGGAAAACGCGTTTAAAGATAAAAATGTCCAATTTTTTTAAAATTAGTTTTTCGTGTCATTCGTTACATGGATTAAAAGGTGGCAGTTCCAAGATCACGAATATATAATTTTTAAGTCGCTGGGGCAAGTAGTTTAGCCGCAAATCGAATTTTAAGGGACAGAAAAAGTGTAAAGTTTGATGGGTCAAGGACGCATAGTTTAGCCGGAAAACGCGTTTAAAGATAAAAATGTCCAATTTTTTTAAAATTAGTTTTTCGTGTCATTCGTTACATGGATTAAAAGGTGGCAGTTCCAAGATCACGAATATATAATTTTTAAGTCGCTGGGGCAAGTAGTTTAGCCGCAAATCGAATTTTAAGGGACAGAAAAAGTGTAAAGTTTGATGGGTCTAGGACGCATAGTTTAGCCGGAAAACGCGTTTAAAGATAAAAATGTCCAATTTTTTTAAAATTAGTTTATCGTGTCATTCGTTACACGGATTAAAAGGTGGCAGTTCCAAGATCACGAATATATAATTTTTAAGTCGCTGGGACAAGTAGTTTAGCCGCAAATCGAATTTTAAGGGACAGAAAAAGTGTAAAGTTTGATGGGTCTAGGACGCATAGTTTAGCCGGAAAACGCGTTTAAAGATAAAAATGTCCAATTTTTTTAAAATTAGTTTTTCGTGTCATTCGTTACATGGATTAAAAGGTGGCAGTTCCAAGATCACGAATATATAATTTTTAAGTCGCTGGGGCAAGTAGTTTAGCCGCAAATCGAATTTTAAGGGACAGAAAAAGTGTAAAGTTTGATGGGTCTAGGACGCATAGTTTAGCCGGAAAACGCGTTTAAAGATAAAAATGTCCAATTTTTTTAAAATTAGTTTTTCGTGTCATTCGTTACATGGATTAAAAGGTGGCAGTTCCAAGATCACGAATATATAATTTTTAAGTCGCTGGGGCAAGTAGTTTAGCCGCAAATCGAATTTTAAGGGACAGAAAAAGTGTAAAGTTTGATGGGTCTAGGACGCATAGTTTAGCCGGAAAACGCGTTTAAGGATAAAAATGTCCAATTTTTTAAAAACTAGTTTTTCGTGTCATTCGTTACATGGATTAAAAGGTGGCAGTTCCAAGATCACGAATATATAATTTTTAAGTCGCTGGGACAAGTAGTTTAGCCGCAAATCGAATTTTAAGGGACAGAAAAAGTGTAAAGTTTGATGGGTCTAGGACGCATAGTTTAGCCGGAAAACGCGTTTAAAGATAAAAATGTCCAATTTTTTTAAAATTAGTTTTTCGTGTCATTCGTTACATGGATTAAAAGGTGGCAGTGCCAAGATCACGAATATATAATTTTTAAGTCGCTGGGGCAAGTAGTTTAGCCGCAAATCGAATTTTAAGGGACAGAAAAAGTGTAAAGTTTGATGGGTCTAGGACGCATAGTTTAGCCGGAAAACGCGTTTAAAGATGAAAATGTCCAATTTTTTTAAAATTAGTTTTTCGTGTCATTCGTTACATGGATTAAAAGGTGGCAGTTCCAAGATCACGAATATATAATTTTTAAGTCGCTGGGGCAAGTAGTTTAGCCGCAAATCGAATTTTAAGGGACAGAAAAAGTGTAAAGTTTGATGGGTCTAGGACGCATAGTTTAGCCGGAAAACGCGTTTAAAGATGAAAATGTCCAATTTTTTTAAAATTAGTTTTTCGTGTCATTCGTTACATGGATTAAAAGGTGGCAGTTCCAAGATCACGAATATATAATTTTTAAGTCGCTGGGGCAAGTAGTTTAGCCGCAAATCGAATTTTAAGGGACAGAAAAAGTGTAAAGTTTGATGGGTCTAGGACGCATAGTTTAGCCGGAAAACGCGTTTAAAGATAAAAATGTCCAATTTTTTTAAAATTAGTTTTTCGTGTCATTCGTTACATGGATTAAAAGGTGGCAGTTCCAAGATCACGAATATATAATTTTTAAGTCGCTGGGGCAAGTAGTTTAGCCGCAAATCGAATTTTAAGGGACAGAAAAAGTGTAAAGTTTGATGGGTCTAGGACGCATAGTTTAGCCGGAAAACGCGTTTAAAGATAAAAATGTCCAATTTTTTTAAAATTAGTTTTTCGTGTCATTCGTTACACTGATTAAAAGGTGGCAGTTCCAAGATCACGAATATATAATTTTTAAGTCGCTGGGACAAGTAGTTTAGCCGCAAATCGAATTTTAAGGGACAGAAAAAGTGTAAAGTTTGATGGGTCTAGGACGCATAGTTTAGCCGGAAAACGCGTTTAAAGATAAAAATGTCCAATTTTTTTAAAATTAGTTTTTCGTGTCATTCGTTACATGGATTAAAAGGTGGCAGTGCCAAGATCACGAATATATAATTTTTAAGTCGCTGGGGCAAGTAGTTTAGCCGCAAATCGAATTTTAAGGGACAGAAAAAGTGTAAAGTTTGATGGGTCTAGGACGCATAGTTTAGCCGGAAAACGCGTTTAAAGATGAAAATGTCCAATTTTTTTAAAATTAGTTTTTCGTGTCATTCGTTACATGGATTAAAAGGTGGCAGTTCCAAGATCACGAATATATAATTTTTAAGTCGCTGGGGCAAGTAGTTTAGCCGCAAATCGAATTTTAAGGGACAGAAAAAGTGTAAAGTTTGATGGGTCTAGGACGCATAGTTTAGCCGGAAAATGCGTTTAAAGATAAAAATGTCCAATTTTTTTAAAATTAGTTTTTCGTGTCATTCGTTACATGGATTAAAAGGTGGCAGTTCCAAGATCACGAATATATAATTTTTAAGTCGCTGGGGCAAGTAGTTTAGCCGCAAATCGAATTTTAAGGGACAGAAAAAGTGTAAAGTTTGATGGGTCAAGGACGCATAGTTTAGCCGGAAAACGCGTTTAAAGATAAAAATGTCCAATTTTTTTAAAATTAGTTTTTCGTGTCATTCGTTACATGGATTAAAAGGTGGCAGTTCCAAGATCACGAATATATAATTTTTAAGTCGCTGGGGCAAGTAGTTTAGCCGCAAATCGAATTTTAAGGGACAGAAAAAGTGTAAAGTTTGATGGGTCTAGGACGCATAGTTTAGCCGGAAAACGCGTTTAAAGATAAAAATGTCCAATTTTTTTAAAATTTGTTTTTCGTGTCATTCGTTACATGGATTAAAAGGTGGCAGTTCCAAGATCACAAATATATAATTTTTAAGTCGCTGGGGCAAATAGTTTAGCCGCAAATCGAATTTTAAGGGACAGAAAAAGTGTAAAGTTTGATGGGTCTAGGACGCATAGTTTAGCCGGAAAACGCGTTTAAAGATAAAAATGTGCAATTTTTTTAAAATTAGTTTTTCGTGTCATTCGTTACATGGATTAAAAGGTGGCAGTTCCAAGATCACGAATATATAATTTTTAAGTCGCTGGGGCAAGTAGTTTAGCCGCAAATCGAATTTTAAGGGACAGAAAAAGTGTAAAGTTTGATGGGTCTAGGACGCATAGTTTAGCCGGAAAACGCGTTTAAAGATAAAAATGTCCAATTTTTTTAAAATTAGTTTTTCGTGTCATTCGTTACATGGATTAAAAGGTGGCAGTTCCAAGATCACGAATATATAATTTTTAAGTCGCTGGGGCAAGTAGCTTAGCCGCAAATCGAATTTTAAGGGACAGAAAAAGTGTAAAGTTTGATGGGTCTAGGACGCATAGTTTAGCCGGAAAACGCGTTTAAAGATAAAAATGTCCAATTTTTTTAAAATTAGTTTTTCGTGTCATTCGTTACATGGATTAAAAGGTGGCAGTTCCAAGATCACGAATATATAATTTTTAAGTCGCTGGGGCAAGTAGTTTAGCCGCAAATCGAATTTTAAGGGACAGAAAAAGTGTAAAGTTTGATGGGTCTAGGACGCATAGTTTAGCCGGAAAACGCGTTTAAAGATAAAAACGTCCAATTTTTTTAAAATTAGTTTTTCGTGTCATTCGTTACATGGATTAAAAGGTGGCAGTTCCAAGATCACGAATATATAATTTTTAAGTCGCTGGGGCAAGTAGTTTAGCCGCAAATCGAATTTTAAGGGACAGAAAAAGTGTAAAGTTTGATGGGTCTAGGACGCATAGTTTAGCCGGAAAACGCGTTTAAAGATAAAAATGTCCAATTTTTTTAAGATTAGTTTTTCGTGTCATTCGTTACATGGATTAAAAGGTGGCAGTTCCAAGATCACGAATATATAATTTTTAAGTCGCTGGGGCAAGTAGTTTAGCCGCAAATCGAATTTTAAGGGACAGAAAAAGTGTAAAGTTTGATGGGTCTAGGACGCATAGTTTAGCCGGAAAACGCGTTTAAAGATAAAAATGTCCAATTTTTTTAAAATTAGTTTTTCGTGTCATTCGTTACATGGATTAAAGGTGGCAGTTCCAAGATCACGAATATATAATTTTTAAGTCGCTGGGGCAAGTAGTTTAGCCGCAAATCGAATTTTAAGGGACAGAAAAAGTGTAAAGTTTGATGGGTCTAGGACGCATAGTTTAGCCGGAAAACGCGTTTAAAGATAAAAATGTCCAATTTTTTTAAAATTAGTTTTTCGTGTCATTCGTTACATGGATTAAAAGGTGGCAGTTCCAAGATCACGAATATATAATTTTTAAGTCGCTGGGGCAAGTAGTTTAGCCGCAAATCGAATTTTAAGGGACAGAAAAAGTGTAAAGTTTGATGGGTCTAGGACGCATAGTTTAGCCGGAAAACGCGTTTAAAGATAAAAATGTCCAATTTTTTTAAAATTAGTTTTTCGTGTCATTCGTTACATGGATTAAAAGGTGGCAGTTCCAAGATCACGAATATATAATTTTTAAGTCGCTGGTGCAAGTAGTTTAGCCGCAAATCGAATTTTAAGGGACAGAAAAAGTGTAAAGTTTGATGGGTCTAGGACGCATAGTTTAGCCGGAAAACGCGTTTAAAGATAAAAATGTCCAATTTTTTTAAAATTAGTTTTTCGTGTCATTCGTTACATGGATTAAAAGGTGGCAGTTCCAAGATCACGAATATATAATTTTTAAGTCGCTGGGGCAAGTAGTTTAGCCGCAAATCGAATTTTAAGGGACAGAAAAAGTGTAAAGTTTGATGGGTCTAGGACGCATAGTTTAGCCGGAAAACGCGTTTAAAGATAAAAATGTCCAATTTTTTTAAAATTAGTTTTTCGTGTCATTCGTTACATGGATTAAAAGGTGGCAGTTCCAAGATCACGAATATATAATTTTTAAGTCGCTGGGGCAAGTAGTTTAGCCGCAAATCGAATTTTAAGGGACAGAAAAAGTGTAAAGTTTGATGGGTCTAGGACGCATAGTTTAGCCGGAAAACGCGTTTAAAGATAAAAATGTCCAATTTTTTTAAAATTAGTTTTTCGTGTCATTCGTTACATGGATTAAAAGGTGGCAGTTCCAAGATCACGAATATATAATTTTTAAGTCGCTGGGGCAAGTAGTTTAGCCGCAAATCGAATTTTAAGGGACAGAAAAAGTGTAAAGTTTGATGGGTCTAGGACGCATAGTTTAGCCGGAAAACGCGTTTAAAGATAAAAATGTCCAATTTTTTTAAAATTAGTTTTTCGTGTCATTCGTTACATGGATTAAAAGGTGGCAGTTCCAAGATCACGAATATATAATTTTTAAGTCGCTGGGGCAAGTAGTTTAGCCGCAAATCGAATTTTAAGGGACAGAAAAAGTGTAAAGTTTGATGGGTCTAGGACGCATAGTTTAGCCGGAAAACGCGTTTAAAGATAAAAATGTCCAATTTTTTTAAAATTTGTTTTTCGTGTCATTCGTTACATGGATTAAAAGGTGGCAGTTCCAAGATCACAAATATATAATTTTTAAGTCGCTGGGGCAAATAGTTTAGCCGCAAATCGAATTTTAAGGGACAGAAAAAGTGTAAAGTTTGATGGGTCTAGGACGCATAGTTTAGCCGGAAAACGCGTTTAAAGATAAAAATGTCCAATTTTTTTAAAATTAGTTTTTCGTGTCCTTCGTTACATGGATTAAAAGGTGGCAGTTCCAAGATCACGAATATATAATTTTTAAGTCGCTGGGGCAAGTAGTTTAGCCGCAAATCGAATTTTAAGGGACAGAAAAAGTGTAAAGTTTGATGGGTCTAGGACGCATAGTTTAGCCGGAAAACGCGTTTAAAGATAAAAATGTCCAATTTTTTTAAAATTAGTTTTTCGTGTCATTCGTTACATGGATTAAAAGGTGGCAGTTCCAAGATCACGAATATATAATTTTTAAGTCGCTGGGGCAAGTAGTTTAGCCGCAAATCGAATTTTAAGGGACAGAAAAAGTGTAAAGTTTGATGGGTCTAGGACGCATAGTTTAGCCGGAAAACGCGTTTAAAGATAAAAATGTCCAATTTTTTTTAAAATTAGTTTTTCGTGTCATTTGTTACATGGATTAAAAGGTGGCAGTTCCAAGATCACGAATATATAATTTTTAAGTCGCTGGGGCAAGTAGTTTAGCCGCAAATCGAATTTTAAGGGACAGAAAAAGTGTAAAGTTTGATGGGTCTAGGACGCATAGTTTAGCCGGAAAACGCGTTTAAAGATAAAAATGTCCAATTTTTTTAAAATTAGTTTTTCGTGTCATTCGTTACATGGATTAAAAGGTGGCAGTTCCAAGATCACGAATATATAATTTTTAAGTCGCTGGGGCAAGTAGTTTAGCCGCAAATCGAATTTTAAGGGACAGAAAAAGTGTAAAGTTTGATGGGTCTAGGACGCATAGTTTAGCCGGAAAACGCGTTTAAAGATAAAAATGTCCAATTTTTTTTAAATTAGTTTTTCGTGTCATTCGTTACATGGATTAAAAGGTGGCAGTTCCAAGATCACGAATATATAATTTTTAAGTCGCTGGGGCAAGTAGTTTAGCCGCAAATCGAATTTTAAGGGACAGAAAAAGTGTAAAGTTTGATGGGTCTAGGACGCATAGTTTAGCCGGAAAACGCGTTTAAAGATAAAAATGTCCAATTTTTTTAAAATTAGTTTTTCGTGTCATTCGTTACATGGATTAAAAGGTGGCAGTTCCAAGATCACGAATATATAATTTTTAAGTCGCTGGGGCAAGTAGTTTAGCCGCAAATCGAATTTTAAGGGACAGAAAAAGTGTAAAGTTTGATGGGTCTAGGACGCATAGTTTAGCCGGAAAACGCGTTTAAAGATAAAAATGTCCAATTTTTTTAAAATTAGTTTTTCGTGTCATTCGTTACATGGATTAAAAGGTGGCAGTTCCAAGATCACGAATATATAATTTTTAAGTCGCTGGGGCAAGTAGTTTAGCCGCAAATCGAATTTTAAGGGACAGAAAAAGTGTAAAGTTTGATGGGTCTAGGACGCATAGTTTAGCCGGAAAACGCGTTTAAAGATAAAAATGTCCAATTTTTTTTAAAATTAGTTTTTCGTGTCATTCGTTACATGGATTAAAAGGTGGCAGTTCCAAGATCACGAATATATAATTTTTAAGTCGCTGGGGCAAGTAGTTTAGCCGCAAATCGAATTTTAAGGGACAGAAAAAGTGTAAAGTTTGATGGGTCTAGGACGCATAGTTTAGCCGGAAAACGCGTTTAAAGATAAAAATGTCCAATTTTTTTAAAATTAGTTTTTCGTGTCATTCGTTACATGGATTAAAAGGTGGCAGTTCCAAGATCACGAATATATAATTTTTAAGTCGCTGGGGCAAGTAGTTTAGCCGCAAATCGAATTTTAAGGGACAGAAAAAGTGTAAAGTTTGATGGGTCTAGGACGCATAGTTTAGCCGGAAAACGCGTTTAAAGATAAAAATGTCCAATTTTTTTAAGATTAGTTTTTCGTGTCATTCGTTACATGGATTAAAAGGTGGCAGTTCCAAGATCACGAATATATAATTTTTAAGTCGCTGGGGCAAGTAGTTTAGCCGCAAATCGAATTTTAAGGGACAGAAAAAGTGTAAAGCTTGATGGGTCTAGGACGCATAGTTTAGCCGGAAAACGCGTTTAAAGATAAAAATGTCCAATTTTTTTAAAATTAGTTTTTCGTGTCATTCGTTACATGGATTAAAAGGTGGCAGTTCCAAGATCACGAATATATAATTTTTAAGTCGCTGGGGCAAGTAGTTTAGCCGCAAATCGAATTTTAAGGGACAGAAAAAGTGTAAAGTTTGATGGGTCTAGGACGCATAGTTTAGCCGGAAAACGCGTTTAAAGATAAAAATGTCCAATTTTTTTAAAATTAGTTTTTCGTGTCATTCGTTACATGGATTAAAAGGTGGCAGTTCCAAGATCACGAATATATAATTTTTAAGTCGCTGGGGCAAGTAGTTTAGCCGCAAATCGAATTTTAAGGGACAGAAAAAGTGTAAAGTTTGATGGGTCTAGGACGCATAGTTTAGCCGGAAAACGCGTTTAAAGATAAAAATGTCCAATTTTTTTAAAATTAGTTTTTCGTGTCATTCGTTACATGGATTAAAAGGTGGCAGTTCCAAGATCACGAATATATAATTTTAAAGTCGTTGGGGCAAGTAGTTTAGCCGCAAATCGAATTTTAAGGGACAGAAAAAGTGTAAAGTTTGATGGGTCTAGGACGCATAGTTTAGCCGGAAAACGCGTTTAAAGATAAAAATGTCCAATTTTTTTTAAAATTAGTTTTTCATGTCATTCGTTACATGGATTAAAAGGTGGCAGTTCCAAGATCACGAATATATAATTTTTAAGTCGCTGGGGCAAGTAGTTTAGCCGCAAATCGAATTTTAAGGGACAGAAAAAGTGTAAAGTTTGATGGGTCTAGGACGCATAGTTTAGCCGGAAAACGCGTTTAAAGATAAAAATGTCCAATTTTTTTAAAATTAGTTTTTCGTGTCATTCGTTACATGGATTAAAAGGTGGCAGTTCCAAGATCACGAATATATAATTTTTAAGTCGCTGGGGCAAGTAGTTTAGCCGCAAATCGAATTTTAAGGGACAGAAAAAGTTTAAAGTTTGATGGGTCTAGGACGCATAGTTTAGCCGGAAAACGCGTTTAAAGATAAAAATGTCCAATTTTTTTAAAATTAGTTTTTCGTGTCATTCGTTACATGGATTAAAAGGTGGCAGTTCCAAGATCACGAATATATAATTTTTAAGTCGCTGGGGCAAGTAGTTTAGCCGCAAATCGAATTTTAAGGGACAGAAAAAGTGTAAAGTTTGATGGGTCTAGGACGCATAGTTTAGCCGGAAAACGCGTTTAAAGATAAAAATGTCCAATTTTTTTAAAATTAGTTTTTCGTGTCATTCGTTACATGGATTAAAAGGTGGCAGTTCCAAGATCACGAATATATAATTTTTAAGTCGCTGGGGCAAGTAGTTTAGCCGCAAATCGAATTTTAAGGGACAGAAAAAGTGTAAAGTTTGATGGGTCTAGGACGCATAGTTTAGCCGGAAAACGCGTTTAAAGATAAAAATGTCCAATTTTTTTAAAATTAGTTTTTCATGTCATTCGTTACATGGATTAAAAGGTGGCAGTTCCAAGATCACTAATATATAATTTTTAAGTCGCTGGGGCAAGTAGTTTAGCCGCAAATCGAATTTTAAGGGACAGAAAAAGTGTAAAGTTTGATGGGTCTAGGACGCATAGTTTAGCCGGAAAACGCGTTTAAAGATAAAAATGTCCAATTTTTTTAAAATTAGTTTTTCGTGTCATTCGTTACATGGATTAAAAGGTGGCAGTTCCAAGATCACGAATATATAATTTTTAAGTCGCTGGGGCAAGTAGTTTAGCCGCAAATCGAATTTTAAGGGACAGAAAAAGTGTAAAGTTTGATGGGTCTAGGACGCATAGTTTAGCCGGAAAACGCGTTTAAAGATAAAAATGTCCAATTTTTTTAAAATTAGTTTTTCGTGTCATTCGTTACATGGATTAAAAGGTGGCAGTTCCAAGATCACGAATATATAATTTTTAAGTCGCTGGGGCAAGTAGTTTAGCCGCAAATCGAATTTTAAGGGACAGAAAAAGTGTAAAGTTTGATGGGTCTAGGACGCATAGTTTAGCCGGAAAACGCGTTTAAAGATAAAAATGTCCAATTTTTTTAAAATTAGTTTTTCGTGTCATTCGTTACATGGATTAAAAGGTGGCAGTTCCAAGATCACGAATATATAATTTTTAAGTCGCTGGGGCAAGTAGTTTAGCCGCAATCGAATTTTAAGGGACAGAAAAAGTGTAAAGTTTGATGGGTCTAGGACGCATAGTTTAGCCGGAAAACGCGTTTAAAGATAAGAATGTCCAATTTTTTTAAAATTAGTTTTTCGTGTCATTAAAAGGTGGCAGTTCCAAGATCACGAATATATAATTTTTAAGTCGCTGGGGAAAGTAGTTTAGCCGCAAATCGAATTTTAAGGGACAGAAAAAGTGTAAAATTTGATGGGTCTAGGACGCATAGTTTAGCCAGAAAACGCGTTTAAAGATAAAAATGTCCAAATTTTTTATAATTAGTTTTTCGTGTCATTAAAAGGTGGCAGTTCCAAGATCACGAATATATAATTTTTAAGTCGCTGGTTAAAGTAGTTTTGCCGCAAATCGAATTTTAAGGGACAAAAAAAGTGTAAAGTTTGATGGGTTTAGGACGCATAGTTTAGCCGGAAAACGCGTTTAAAGATAAGAATGTCCAATATTTTTAAAATTAGTTTTTCGTGTCATTAAAAGGTGGCAGTTCCAAGATCACGAATATATAATTTTTAAGTCGCTGGGGAAAGTAGTTTAGCCGCAAATCGAATTTTAAGGGACAGAAAAGGTGTAAAGTTTGATGGGTCTAGGACGCATAGTTTAGCCGGAAAACGCGTTTAAAGATAAAAATGTCCAAATTTTGTATAATTAGTTCTTCGTGTCATTCGTTACATGGATTAAAAGGTGGCAGTTCCAAGGTCACGAATATATAATTTTTAAGCCGCTGGGGCAAGTAGTTTAGCCGCAAATCGAATTCTAAGGGACAGAAAAAGTGTAAAGTTTGATGGGTCTAGGACGCATAGTTTAGCCGGAAAACGCGTTTAAAGATAAGAATGTCCAATTTTTTTAAAATTAGTTTTTCGTGTCATTAAAGGTGGCAGTTCCAAGATCACGAATATATAATTTTTAAGTCGCTGGGGAAAGTAGTTTAGCCGCAAATCGAATTTTAAGTGACAGAAAAAGTGTAAAGTTTGATGAGTCTAGGACGCATAGTTTAGCCGGAAAACGCGTTTAAAGATAAAAATGTCCAAATTTTTTATAATTAGTTTTTCGTGTCATTCGTTACATGGATTAAAAGGTGGCAGTTCCAAGATCACGAATATATAATTTTTAAGTCGCTGGGGAAAGTAGTTTAGCCGCAAATCGAATTTTAAGGGACAGAAAAAGTGTAAAGTTTGATGGGTCTAGGACGCATAGTTTACCCAGAAAACGCGTTTAAAGATAAAAATGTCCAAATTTTTTATAATTAGTTTTTCGTGTCATTAAAAGGTGGCAGTTCCAAGATCACGAATATATAATTTTTAAGTCGCTGGTTAAAGTAGTTTTGCCGCAAATCGAATTTTAAGGGACAAAAAAAGTGTAAAGTTTGATGGGTTTAGGACGCATAGTTTAGCCGGAAAACGAGTTTAAAGATAAGAATGTCCAATTTTTTTAAAATTAGTTTTTCGTGTCATTAAAAGGTGGCAGTTCCAAGATCACGAATATATAATTTTTAAGTCGCTGGTGAAAGTAGTTTAGCCGCAAATCGAATTTTAAGGGACAGAAAAAGTGTAAAGTTTGATGGGTCTAGGACGCATAGTTTAGCCGGAAAACGCGTTTAAAGATAAAAATGTCCAAATTTTGTATAATTAGTTCTTCGTGTCATTCGTTACATGGATTAAAAGGTGGCAGTTCCAAGGTCACGAATATATAATTTTTAAGCCGCTGGGGCAAGTAGTTTAGCCGCAAATCGAATTCTAAGAGACAGAAAAAGTGTAAAGTTTGATGGGTCTAGAACGCATAGTTTCGCCGGAAAACGCGTTTAAAGATAAGAATGTCCAATTTTTTTAAAATTAGTTTTTCGTGTCATTAAAAGGTGGCAGTTCCAAGATCACGAATATATAATTTTTAAGTCGCTGGTTAAAGTAGTTTTGCCGCAAATCGAATTTTAAGGGACAGACAAAGTGTAAAGTTTGATGGGTCTAGGACGCATAGTTTAGCCGGAAAACGCGTTTAAAGATAAACATGTCCAATTTTTTTAAAATTAGTTTTTCGTGTCATTCGTTACATGGATTAAAAGGTGGCACTTCCAAGATCACGAATATATAATTTTTAAGTCGCTGGGGCAAGTAGTTTAGCCGCAAATCGAATTTTAAGGGACAAAAAAAGTGTAAAGTTTGATGGGTTTAGGACGCATAGTTTAGCCGGAAAACGCGTTTAAAGATAAGAATGTCCAATTTTTTTAAAATTAGTTTTTCGTGTCATTAAAAGGTGGCAGTTCCAAGATCACGAATATATAATTTTTAAGTCGCTGGGGAAAGTAGTTTAGCCGCAAATCGAATTTTAAGGGACAGAAAAAGTGTAAAGTTTGATGGGTCTAGGACGCATAGTTTAGCCGGAAAACGCGTTTAAAGATAAAAATGTCCAAATTTTGTATAATTAGTTCTTCGTGTCATTCGTTACATGGATTAAAAGGTGGCAGTTCCAAGATCACGAATATATAATTTTTAAGTCGCTGGGGCAAGTAGTTTAGCCGCAAATCGAATTTTAAGGGACAGAAAAAGTTTAAAGTTTGATGGGTCTAGGACGCATAGTTTAGCCGGAAAACGCGTTTAAAGATAAAAATGTCCAATTTTTTTAAAATTAGTTTTTCGTGTCATTCGTTACATGGATTAAAAGGTGGCAGTTCCAAGATCACGAATATATAATTTTTAAGTCGCTGGGGCAAGTAGTTTAGCCGCAAATCGAATTTTAAGGGACAGAAAAAGTGTAAAGTTTGATGGGTCTAGGACGCATAGTTTAGCCGGAAAACGCGTTTAAAGATACAAATGTCCAATTTTTTTAAAATTAGTTTTTCGTGTCATTCGTTACATGGATTAAAAGGTGGCAGTTCCAAGATCACGAATATATAATTTTTAAGTCGCTGGGGCAAGTAGTTTAGCCGCAAATCGAATTTTAAGGGACAGAAAAAGTGTAAAGTTTGATGGGTCTAGGACGCATAGTTTAGCCGGAAAACGCGTTTAAAGATAAAAATGTCCAATTTTTTTAAAATTAGTTTTTCGTGTCATTCGTTACATGGATTAAAAGGTGGCAGTTCCAAGATCACGAATATATAATTTTTAAGTCGCTGGGGCAAGTAGTTTAGCCGCAATCGAATTTTAAGGGACAGAAAAAGTGTAAAGTTTGATGGGTCTAGGACGCATAGTTTAGCCGGAAAACGCGTTTAAAGATAAGAATGTCCAATTTTTTTAAAATTAGTTTTTCGTGTCATTAAAAGGTGGCAGTTCCAAGATCACGAATATATAATTTTTAAGTCGCTGGGGAAAGTAGTTTAGCCGCAAATCGAATTTTAAGGGACAGAAAAAGTGTAAAATTTGATGGGTCTAGGACGCATAGTTTAGCCAGAAAACGCGTTTAAAGATAAAAATGTCCAAATTTTTTATAATTAGTTTTTCGTGTCATTAAAAGGTGGCAGTTCCAAGATCACGAATATATAATTTTTAAGTCGCTGGTTAAAGTAGTTTTGCCGCAAATCGAATTTTAAGGGACAAAAAAAGTGTAAAGTTTGATGGGTTTAGGACGCATAGTTTAGCCGGAAAACGCGTTTAAAGATAAGAATGTCCAATATTTTTAAAATTAGTTTTTCGTGTCATTAAAAGGTGGCAGTTCCAAGATCACGAATATATAATTTTTAAGTCGCTGGGGAAAGTAGTTTAGCCGCAAATCGAATTTTAAGGGACAGAAAAGGTGTAAAGTTTGATGGGTCTAGGACGCATAGTTTAGCCGGAAAACGCGTTTAAAGATAAAAATGTCCAAATTTTGTATAATTAGTTCTTCGTGTCATTCGTTACATGGATTAAAAGGTGGCAGTTCCAAGGTCACGAATATATAATTTTTAAGCCGCTGGGGCAAGTAGTTTAGCCGCAAATCGAATTCTAAGGGACAGAAAAAGTGTAAAGTTTGATGGGTCTAGGACGCATAGTTTAGCCGGAAAACGCGTTTAAAGATAAGAATGTCCAATTTTTTTAAAATTAGTTTTTCCTGTCATTAAAGGTGGCAGTTCCAAGATCACGAATATATAATTTTTAAGTCGCTGGGGAAAGTAGTTTAGCCGCAAATCGAATTTTAAGTGACAGAAAAAGTGTAAAGTTTGATGAGTCTAGGACGCATAGTTTAGCCGGAAAACGCGTTTAAAGATAAAAATGTCCAAATTTTTTATAATTAGTTTTTCGTGTCATTCGTTACATGGATTAAAAGGTGGCAGTTCCAAGATCACGAATATATAATTTTTAAGTCGCTGGGGAAAGTAGTTTAGCCGCAAATCGAATTTTAAGGGACAGAAAAAGTGTAAAGTTTGATGGGTCTAGGACGCATAGTTTACCCAGAAAACGCGTTTAAAGATAAAAATGTCCAAATTTTTTATAATTAGTTTTTCGTGTCATTAAAAGGTGGCAGTTCCAAGATCACGAATATATAATTTTTAAGTCGCTGGTTAAAGTAGTTTTGCCGCAAATCGAATTTTAAGGGACAAAAAAAGTGTAAAGTTTGATGGGTTTAGGACGCATAGTTTAGCCGGAAAACGAGTTTAAAGATAAGAATGTCCAATTTTTTTAAAATTAGTTTTTCGTGTCATTAAAAGGTGGCAGTTCCAAGATCACGAATATATAATTTTTAAGTCGCTGGTGAAAGTAGTTTAGCCGCAAATCGAATTTTAAGGGACAGAAAAAGTGTAAAGTTTGATGGGTCTAGGACGCATAGTTTAGCCGGAAAACGCGTTTAAAGATAAAAATGTCCAAATTTTGTATAATTAGTTCTTCGTGTCATTCGTTACATGGATTAAAAGGTGGCAGTTCCAAGGTCACGAATATATAATTTTTAAGCCGCTGGGGCAAGTAGTTTAGCCGCAAATCGAATTCTAAGGGACAGAAAAAGTGTAAAGTTTGATGGGTCTAGAACGCATAGTTTCGCCGGAAAACGCGTTTAAAGATAAGAATGTCCAATTTTTTTAAAATTAGTTTTTCGTGTCATTAAAAGGTGGCAGTTCCAAGATCACGAATATATAATTTTTAAGTCGCTGGTTAAAGTAGTTTTGCCGCAAATCGAATTTTAAGGGACAGACAAAGTGTAAAGTTTGATGGGTCTAGGACGCATAGTTTAGCCGGAAAACGCGTTTAAAGATAAACATGTCCAATTTTTTTAAAATTAGTTTTTCGTGTCATTCGTTACATGGATTAAAAGGTGGCACTTCCAAGATCACGAATATATAATTTTTAAGTCGCTGGGGCAAGTAGTTTAGCCGCAAATCGAATTTTAAGGGACAAAAAAAGTGTAAAGTTTGATGGGTTTAGGACGCATAGTTTAGCCGGAAAACGCGTTTAAAGATAAGAATGTCCAATTTTTTTAAAATTAGTTTTTCGTGTCATTAAAAGGTGGCAGTTCCAAGATCACGAATATATAATTTTTAAGTCGCTGGGGAAAGTAGTTTAGCCGCAAATCGAATTTTAAGGGACAGAAAAAGTGTAAAGTTTGATGGGTCTAGGACGCATAGTTTAGCCGGAAAACGCGTTTAAAGATAAAAATGTCCAAATTTTGTATAATTAGTTCTTCGTGTCATTCGTTACATGGATTAAAAGGTGGCAGTTCCAAGGTCACGAATATATAATTTTTAAGCCCCTGGGGCAAGTAGTTTAGCCGCAAATCGAATTCTAAGGGACAGAAAAAGTGTAAAGTTTGATGGGTCTAGGACGCATAGTGTAGCCGCAAAACGCGTTTAAAGATAAGAATGTCCAATTTTTTTAAAATTAGTTTTTCGTGTCATTAAAAGGTGGCAGTTCCAAGATCGCGAATATATAATTTTTAAGTCGCTGGGGAAAGTAGTTTAGCCGCAAATCGAATTTTAAGTGACAGAAAAAGTGTAAAGTTTGATGAGTCTAGGACGCATAGTTTAGCCGGAAAACGCGTTTAAAGATAAAAATGCCCAAATTTTTTATAATTAGTTTTTCGTGTCATTCGTTACATGGATTAAAAGGTGGCAGTTCCAAGATCACGAATATATAATTTTTAAGCCGCTGGGGCAAGTAGTTTAGCCGCAAATCGAATTTTAAGGGACAGAAAAAGTGTAAAGTTTGATGGGTCTAGGACGCATAGTTTAGCCGGAAAACGCGTTTAAAGATAAAAATGTCCAATTTTTTTAAAATTAGTTTTTCGTGTCATTCGTTACATGGATTAAAAGGTGGCAGTTCCAAGATCACGAATATATAATTTTTAAGCCGCTGGGGCAAGTAGTTTAGCCGCAAATCGAATTTTAAGGGACAGAAAAAGTGTAAAGTCTGATGGGTCTAGGACGCATAGTTTAGCCGGAAAACGCGTTTAAAGATAAGAATGTCCAATTTTTTTAAAATTAGTTTTTCGTGTCATTAAAAGGTGGCAGTTCCAAGATTTCGAATATATAATTTTTAAGTCGCTGGGGAAAGTAGTTTAGCCGCAAGTCGAATTTTAAGGGACAGAAAAAGTGTAAAGTTTGATGGGTCTAGGACGCATAGTTTAGCCGGAAAACGCGTTTAAAGATAAAAATGTCCAAATTTTTTATAATTAGTTTTTCGTGTCATTAAAACGTGGCAGTTCCAAGATCACGAATATATAATTTTTAAGTCGCTGGGGAAAGTAGTTTTGCCGCAAATCGAATTTTAAGGGACAGAAAAAGTGTAAAGTTTGATGGGTCTAGGACGCATAGTTTAGCCGGAATACGCGTTTAAAGATAAAAATGTCCAATTTTTTTAAAATTAGTTTTTCGTGTCATTCGTTACATGGATTAAAAGGTGGCAGTTCCAAGATCACGAATATATAATTTTTAAGTCGCTGGGGCAAGTAGTTTAGCCGCAAATCGAATTTTAAGGGACAGATAAAGTGTAAAGTTTGATGGGTCTAGGACGCATAGTTTAGCCGGAAAACGCGTTTAAAGATAAAAAGTCCAATTTTTTTTTTATTAGTTTTTCGTGTCATTCGTTACATGGATTAAAAGGTGGCAGTTCCAAGATCACGAATATATAATTTTTAAGTCGCTGGGGAAAGTAGTTTAGCCGCAAATCGAATTTTAAGGGACAGAAAAAGTGTAAAGTTTGATGGGTCTAGGACGCATAGTTTAGCCAGAAAACGCGTTTAAAGATAAAAATGTCCAAATTTTTTATAATTAGTTTTTCGTGTCATTAAAAGGTGGCAGTTCCAAGATCACGAATATATAATTTTTAAGTCGCTGGTTAAAGTAGTTTTGCCGCAAATCGAATTTTAAGGGACAGAAAAAGTGTAAAGTTTGATGGGTCCAGGACGCATAGTTTAGCCGGAAAACGAGTTTAAAGATAAAAATGTCCAATTTTTTTTAAAATTAGTTTTTCGTGTCATTCGTTACATGGATTAAAAGCTGGCACTTCCAAGATCACGAATATATAATTTTTAAGTCGCTGGGGCAAGGAGTTTAGCCGCAAATCGAATTTTAAAGGACAGAAAAAGTGTAAAGTTTGATGGGCCTAGGACGCATAGTTTAGCCGGAAAACGCGTTTAAGGATAAACATGTCCAATTTTTTTAAAATTAGTTTTTCGTGTCATTCGTTACATGGATTAAAAGGTGGCACTTCCAAGATCACGAATATATAATTTTTAAGTCGCTGGGGCAAGTAGTTTAGCCGCAAATCGAATTTTAAGGGACAAAAAAAGTGTAAAGTTTGATGGGTTTAGGACGCATAGTTTAGCCGGAAAACGCGTTTAAAGATAAGAATGTCCAATTTTTTTAAAATTAGTTTTTCGTGTCATTCGTTACATGGATTAAAAGCTGGCACTTCCAAGATCACGAATATATAATTTTTAAGTCGCTGGGGCAAGTAGTTTAGCCGCAAATCGAATTTTAAAGGACAGAAAAAGTGTAAAGTTTGATGGGCCTAGGACGCATAGTTTAGCCGGAAAACGCGTTTAAAGATAAACATGTCCAATTTTTTTAAAATTAGTTTTTCGTGTCATTCGTTACATGGATTAAAAGGTGGCACTTCCAAGATCACGAATATATAATTTTTAAGTCGCTGGGGCAAGTAGTTTAGCCGCAAATCGAATTTTAAGGGACAAAAAAGTGTAAAGTTTGATGGGTTTAGGACGCATAGTTTAGCCGGAAAACGCGTTTAAAGATAAGAATGTCCAATTTTTTTAAAATTAGTTTTTCGTGTCATTAAAAGGTGGCAGTTCCAAGATCACGAATATATAATTTTTAAGTCGCTGGGGAAAGTAGTTTAGCCGCAAATCGAATTTTAAGGGACAGAAAAAGTGTAAAGTTTGATGGGTCTAGGACGCATAGTTTAGCCGGAAAACGCGTTTAAAGATAAAAATGTCCAAATTTTGTATAATTAGTTCTTCGTGTCATTCGTTACATGGATTAAAAGGTGGCAGTTCCAAGGTCACGAATATATAATTTTTAAGCCGCTGGGGCAAGTAGTTTAGCCGCAAATCGAATTCTAAGGGACAGAAAAAGTGTAAAGTTTGATGGGTCTAGGACGCATAGTTTAGCCGGAAAACGCGTTTAAAGATAAGAATGTCCAATTTTTTTAAAATTAGTTTTTCGTGTCATTAAAAGGTGGCAGTTCCAAGATCACGAATATATAATTTTTAAGTCGCTGGGGAAAGTAGTTTAGCCGCAAATCGAATTTTAAGTGACAGAAAAAGTGTAAAGTTTGATGAGTCTAGGACGCATAGTTTAGCCGGAAAACGCGTTTAAAGATAAAAATGTCCAAATTTTTTATAATTAGTTTTTCGTGTCATTCGTTACATGGATTAAAACGTGGCAGTTCCAAGATCACGAATATATAATTTTTAAGCCGCTGGGGCAAGTAGTTTAGCCGCAAATCGAATTTTAAGGGACAGAAAAAGTGTAAAGTTTGATGGGTCTAGGACGCATAGTTTAGCCGGAAAACGCGTTTAAAGATAAAAATGTCCAATTTTTTTAAAATTAGTTTTTCGTGTCATTCGTTACATGGATTAAAAGGTGGCAGTTTCAAGATCACGAATATATAATTTTTAAGCCGCTGGGGCAAGTAGTTTAGCCGCAAATCGAATTTTAAGGGACAGAAAAAGTGTAAAGTTTGATGGGTCCAGGACGCATAGTTTAGCCGGAAAACGAGTTTAAAGATAAAAATGTCCAATTTTTTTTAAAATTAGTTTTTCGTGTCATTCGTTACATGGATTAAAAGCTGGCACTTCCAAGATCACGAATATATAATTTTTAAGTCGCTGGGGCAAGTAGTTTAGCCGCAAATCGAATTTTAAAGGACAGAAAAAGTGTAAAGTTTGATGGGCCTAGGACGCATAGTTTAGCCGGAAAACGCGTTTAAGGATAAACATGTCCAATTTTTTTAAAATTAGTTTTTCGTGTCATTCGTTACATGGATTAAAAGGTGGCACTTCCAAGATCACGAATATATAATTTTTAAGTCGCTGGGGCAAGTAGTTTAGCCGCAAATCGAATTTTAAGGGACAAAAAAAGTGTAAAGTTTGATGGGTTTAGGACGCATAGTTTAGCCGGAAAACGCGTTTAAAGATAAGAATGTCCAATTTTTGTAAAATTAGTTTTTCGTGTCATTCGTTACATGGATTAAAAGCTGGCACTTCCAAGATCACGAATATATAATTTTTAAGTCGCTGGGGCAAGTAGTTTAGCCGCAAATCGAATTTTAAAGGACAGAAAAAGTGTAAAGTTTGATGGGCCTAGGACGCATAGTTTAGCCGGAAAACGCGTTTAAAGATAAACATGTCCAATTTTTTTAAAATTAGTTTTTCGTGTCATTCGTTACATGGATTAAAAGGTGGCACTTCCAAGATCACGAATATATAATTTTTAAGTCGCTGGGGCAAGTAGTTTAGCCGCAAATCGAATTTTAAGGGACAAAAAAGTGTAAAGTTTGATGGGTTTACGACGTATAGTTTAGCCGGAAAACGCGTTTAAAGATAAGAATGTCCAATTTTTTTAAAATTAGTTTTTCGTGTCATTAAAAGGTGGCAGTTCCAAGATCACGAATATATAATTTTTAAGTCGCTGGGGAAAGTAGTTTAGCCGCAAATCGAATTTTAAGGGACAGAAAAAGTGTAAAGTTTGATGGGTCTAGGACGCATAGTTTAGCCGGAAAACGCGTTTAAAGATAAAAATGTCCAAATTTTGTATAATTAGTTCTTCGTGTCATTCGTTACATGGATTAAAAGGTGGCAGTTCCAAGGTCACGAATATATAATTTTTAAGCCGCTGGGGCAAGTAGTTTAGCCGCAAATCGAATTCTAAGGGACAGAAAAAGTGTAAAGTTTGATGGGTCCAGGACGCATAGTTTAGCCGGAAAACGCGTTTAAAGATAAGAATGTCCAATTTTTTTAAAATTAGTTTTTCGTGTCATTAAAAGGTGGCAGTTCCAAGATCACGAATATATAATTTTTAAGTCGCTGGGGAAAGTAGTTTAGCCGCAAATCGAATTTTAAGTGACAGAAAAAGTGTAAAGTTTGATGAGTCTAGGACGCATAGTTTAGCCGGAAAACGCGTTTAAAGATAAAAATGTCCAAATTTTTTATAATTAGTTTTTCGTGTCATTCGTTACATGGATTAAAACGTGGCAGTTCCAAGATCACGAATATATAATTTTTAAGCCGCTGGGGCAAGTAGTTTAGCCGCAAATCGAATTTTAAGGGACAGAAAAAGTGTAAAGTTTGATGGGTCTAGGACGCATAGTTTAGCCGGAAAACGCGTTTAAAGATAAAAATGTCCAATTTTTTTAAAATTAGTTTTTCGTGTCATTCGTTACATGGATTAAAAGGTGGCAGTTTCAAGATCACGAATATATAATTTTTAAGCCGCTGGGGCAAGTAGTTTAGCCGCAAATCGAATTTTAAGGGACAGAAAAAGTGTAAAGTTTGATGGGTCTAGGACGCATAGTTTAGCCGGAAAACGCGTTTAAAGATAAGAATGTCCAATTTTTTTAAAATTAGTTTTTCGTGTCATTAAAAGGTGGCAGTTCCAAGATCACGAATATATAATTTTTAAGTCGCTGGGGAAAGTAGTTTAGCCGCAAATCGAATTTTAAGGGACAAAAAAAGTGTAAAGTTTGATGGGTTTAGGACGCATAGTTTAGCCGGAAAACGCGTTTAAAGATAAGAATGTCCAATTTTTTTAAAATTAGTTTTTCGTGTCATTCGTTACATGGATTAAAAGCTGGCACTTCCAAGATCACGAATATATAATTTTTAAGTCGCTGGGGCAAGTAGTTTAGCCGCAAATCGAATTTTAAAGGACAGAAAAAGTGTAAAGTTTGATGGGCCTAGGACGCATAGTTTAGCCGGAAAACGCGTTTAAAGATAAACATGTCCAATTTTTTTAAAATTAGTTTTTCGTGTCATTCGTTACATGGATTAAAAGGTGGCACTTCGAAGATCACGAATATATAATTTTTAAGTCGCTGGGGCAAGTAGTTTAGCCGCAAATCGAATTTTAAGGGACAAAAAAGTGTAAAGTTTGATGGGTTTAGGACGCATAGTTTAGCCGGAAAACGCGTTTAAAGATAAGAATGTCCAATTTTTTTAAAATTAGTTTTTCGTGTCATTAAAAGGTGGCAGTTCCAAGATCACGAATATATAATTTTTAAGTCGCTGGGGAAAGTAGTTTAGCCGCAAATCGAATTTTAAGGGACAGAAAAAGTGTAAAGTTTGATGGGTCTAGGACGCATAGTTTAGCCGGAAAACGCGTTTAAAGATAAAAATGTCCAAATTTTGTATAATTAGTTCTTCGTGTCATTCGTTACATGGATTAAAAGGTGGCAGTTCCAAGGTCACGAATATATAATTTTTAAGCCGCTGGGGCAAGTAGTTTAGCCGCAAATCGAATTCTAAGGGACAGAAAAAGTGTAAAGTTTGATGGGTCTAGGACGCATAGTTTAGCCGGAAAACGCGTTTAAAGATAAGAATGTCCAATTTTTTTAAAATTAGTTTTTCGTGTCATTAAAAGGTGGCAGTTCCAAGATCACGAATATATAATTTTTAAGTCGCTGGGGAAAGTAGTTTAGCCGCAAATCGAATTTTAAGTGACAGAAAAAGTGTAAAGTTTGATGAGTCTAGGACGCATAGTTTAGCCGGAAAACGCGTTTAAAGATAAAAATGTCCAAATTTTTTATAATTAGTTTTTCGTGTCATTCGTTACATGGATTAAAACGTGGCAGTTCCAAGATCACGAATATATAATTTTTAAGCCGCTGGGGCAAGTAGTTTAGCCGCAAATCGAATTTTAAGGGACAGAAAAAGTGTAAAGTTTGATGGGTCTAGGACGCATAGTTTAGCCGGAAAACGCGTTTAAAGATAAAAATGTCCAATTTTTTTAAAATTAGTTTTTCGTGTCATTCGTTACATGGATTAAAAGGTGGCAGTTTCAAGATCACGAATATATAATTTTTAAGCCGCTGGGGCAAGTAGTTTAGCCGCAAATCGAATTTTAAGGGACAGAAAAAGTGTAAAGTTTGATGGGTCTAGGACGCATAGTTTAGCCGGAAAACGCGTTTAAAGATAAGAATGTCCAATTTTTTTAAAATTAGTTTTTCGTGTCATTAAAAGGTGGCAGTTCCAAGATCACGAATATATAATTTTTAAGTCGCTGGGGAAAGTAGTTTAGCCGCAAGTCGAATTTTAAGGGACAGAAAAAGTGTAAAGTTTGATGGGTCTAGGACGCATAGTTTAGCCGGAAAACGCGTTTAAAGATAAAAATGTCCAAATTTTTTATAATTAGTTTTTCGTGTCATTCGTTACATGGATTAAAAGGTGGCAGTTCCAAGGTCACGAATATATAATTTTTAAGCCGCTGGGGCAAGTAGTTTAGCCGCAAATCGAATTCTAAGGGACAGAAAAAGTGTAAAGTTTGATGGGTCTAGGACGCATAGTTTAGCCGGAAAACGCGTTTAAAGATAAGAATGTCCAATTTTTTTAGAATTAGTTTTTCGTGTCATTAAAAGGTGGCAGTTCCAAGATCACGAATATATAATTTTTAAGTCGCTGGGGAAAGTAGTTTAGCCGCAAATCGAATTTTAAGGGACAGAAAAAGTGTAAAGTTTGATGGGTCTAGGACGCATAGTTTAGCCGGAAAACGCGTTTAAAGATAAAAATGTCCAATTTTTTTATAATTAGTTTTTCGTGTCATTAAAAGGTGGCAGTTCCAAGATCACGAATATATAATTTTTAAGTCGCTGGGGAAAGTAGTTTTGCCGCAAATCGAATTTTAAGGGACAGAAAAAGTGTAAAGTTTGATGGGTCTAGGACGCATAGTTTAGCCGGAAAACGCGTTTAAAGATAAAAATGTCCAAATTTTTTAAAATTAGATTTTCGTGTAATTTCGTGTAAATATATAATTTTTAAGTCGCTGGGGCAAGTAGTTTAGCCGCAAATCGAATTTTAAGGGACAGAAAAAGTGTAAAGTTTGATGGGTCTAGGACGCATAGTTTAGCCGGAAAACGCGTTTAAAGATAAAAATGTCCAATTTTTTTAAAATTAGTTTTTCGTGTCATTCGTTACATGGATTAAAAGGTGGCAGTTCCAAGATCACGAATATATAATTTTTAAGTCGCTGGGGCAAGTAGTTTAGCCGCAAATCGAATTTTAAGGGACAGATAAAGTGTAAAGTTTGATGGGTCTAGGACGCATAGTTTAGCCGGAAAACGCGTTTAAAGATAAAAAGTCCAATTTTTTTAAAATTAGTTTTTCGTGTCATTCGTTACATGGATTAAATGGTGGCAGTTCCAAGATCACGAATATATAATTTTTAAGTCGCTGGGGCAAGTAGTTTAGCCGCAATCGAATTTTAAGGGACAGAAAAAGTGTAAAGTTTGATGGGTCTAGGACGCATAGTCTAGCCGGAAAACGCGTTTAAATATAAAAATGTCCAATTTTTTTAAAATTAGTTTTTCGAGTCATTCGTTACATGGATTAAAAGGTGGCAGTTCCAAGATCACGAATATATAATTTTTAAGCCGCTGGGGCAAGTAGTTTAGCCGCAAATCGAATTTTAAGGGACAGAAAAAGTGTAAAGTTTGATGGGTCTAGGACGCATAGTTTAGCCGGAAAACGCGATTAAAGATAAGAATGTCCAATTTTTTTAAAATTAGTTTTTCGTGTCATTAAAAGGTGGCAGTTCCAAGATCACGAATATATAATTTTTAAGTCGCTGGGGAAAGTAGTTTTGCCGCAAATCGAATTTTAAGGGACAGAAAAAGTGTAAAGTTTGATGGGTCTAGGACGCATAGTTTAGCCGGAAAACGCGTTTAAAGATAAAAATGTCCAATTTTTTTAAAATTAGTTTTTCGTGTCATTAAAAGGTGGCAGTTCCAAGATCACGAATATATAATTTTTAAGTCGCTGGGGAAAGTAGTTTTGCCGCAAATCGAATTTTAAGGGACAGAAAAAGTGTAAAGTTTGATGGGTCTAGGACGCATAGTTTAGCCGGAAAACGCGTTTAAAGATAAAAATGTCCAAATTTTTTATAATTAGTTTTTCATGTCATTAAAAGGTGGCAGTTCCAAGATCACGAATATATAATTTTTAAGTCGCTGGGGAAAGTAGTTTTGCCGCAAATCGAATTTTAAGGGACAGAAAAAGTGTAAAGTTTGATGGGTCTAGGACGCATAGTTTAGCCGGAAAACGCGTTTAAAGATAAAAATGTCCAATTTTTTTAAAATTAGTTTTTCGTGTCATTCGTTACATGGATTAAAAGCTGGCACTTCCAAGATCACGAATATATAATTTTTAAGTCGCTGGGGCAAGTAGTTTAGCCGCAAATCAAATTTTAAGGGACAAAAAAAGTGTAAAGTTGGATGGGTCTACGACGCATAGTTTAGCCGGAAAACGCGTTTAAAGATAAAAATGTCCAAATTTTTTAAAATTAGATTTTCGTGTAATTTCGTGTAAATATATAATTTTTAAGTCGCTGGGGCAAGTAGTTTAGCCGCAAATCGAATTTTAAGGGACAGAAAAAGTGTAAAGTTTGATGGGTCTAGGACGCATAGTTTAGCCGGAAAACGCGTTTAAAGATAAAAATGTCCAATTTTTTTAAAATTAGTTTTTCGTGTCATTCGTTACATGGATTAAAAGGTGGCAGTTCCAAGATCACGAATATATAATTTTTAAGTCGCTGGGGCAAGTAGTTTAGCCGCAAATCGAATTTTAAGGGACAGATAAAGTGTAAAGTTTGATGGGTCTAGGACGCATAGTTTAGCCGGAAAACGCGTTTAAAGATAAAAAGATCACGAATATATAATTTTTAAGTCGCTGGGGCAAGTAGTTTAGCCGCAATCGAATTTTAAGGGACAGAAAAAGTGTAAAGTTTGATGGGTCTAGGACGCATAGTTTAGCCGGAAAACGCGTTTAAAGATAAAAATGTCCAATTTTTTTAAAATTAGTTTTTCGTGTCATTCGTTACATGGATTAAAAGGTGGCAGTTCCAAGATCACGAATATATAATTTTTAAGCCGCTGGGGCGAGTAGTTTAGCCGCAAATCGAATTTTAAGGGACAGAAAAAGTGTAAAGTTTGATGGGTCTAGGACGCATAGTTTAGCCGGAAAACGCGTTTAAAGATAAGAATGTCCAATTTTTTTAAAATTAGTTTTTCGTGTCATTAAAAGGTGGCAGTTCCAAGATCACGAATATATAATTTTTAAGTCGCTGGGGAAAGTAGTTTTGCCGCAAATCGAACTTTAAGGGACAGAAAAAGTGTAAAGTTTGATGGGTCTAGGACGCATAGTTTAGCCGGAAAACGCGTTTAAAGATAAAAATGTCCAATTTTTTTAAAATTAGTTTTTCGTGTCATTAAAAGGTGGCAGTTCCAAGATCACGAATATATAATTTTTAAGTCGCTGGGGAAAGTAGTTTTGCCGCAAATCGAATTTTAAGGGACAGAAAAAGTGTAAAGTTTGATGGGTCTAGGACGCATAGTTTAGCCGGAAAACGCGTTTAAAGATAAAAATGTCCAATTTTTTTAAAATTAGTTTTTCGTGTCATTAAAAGGTGGCAGTTCCAAGATCACGAATATATAATTTTTAAGTCGCTGGGGAAAGTAGTTTTGCCGCAAATCGAATTTTAAGGGACAGAAAAAGTGTAAAGTTTGATGGGTCTAGGACGCATAGTTTAGCCGGAAAACGCGTTTAAAGATAAAAATATCCAATTTTTTTAAAATTAGTTTTTCGTGTCATTCGTTACATGGATTAAAAGCTGGCACTTCCAAGATCACGAATATATAATTTTTAAGTCGCTGGGGCAAGTAGTTTAGCCGCAAATCAAATTTTAAGGGACAAAAAAAGTGTAAAGTTGGATGGGTCTACGACGCATAGTTTAGCCGGAAAACGCGTTTAAAGATAAAAATGTCCAAATTTTTTAAAATTAGATTTTCGTGTAATTTCGTGTAAATATATAATTTTTAAGTCGCTGGGGCAAGTAGTTTAGCCGCAAATCGAATTTTAAGGGACAGAAAAAGTGTAAAGTTTGATGGGTCTAGGACGCATAGTTTAGCCGGAAAACGCGTTTAAAGATAAAAATGTCCAATTTTTTTAAAATTAGTTTTTCGTGTCATTCGTTACATGGATTAAAAGGTGGCAGTTCCAAGATCACGAATATATAATTTTTAAGTCGCTGGGGCAAGTAGTTTAGCCGCAAATCGAATTTTAAGGGACAGATAAAGTGAATGTTTGATGGGTCTAGGACGCATAGTTTAGCCGGAAAACGCGTTTAAAGATAAAAAGTCCAATTTTTTTAAAATTAGTTTTTCGTGTCATTCGTTACATGGATTAAAAGGTGGCAGTTCCATGATCACGAATATATAATTTTTAAGTCGCTGGGGCAAGTAGTTTAGCCGCAAATCGAATTTTAAGGGACAGATAAAGTGTAAAGTTTGATGGGTCTAGGACGCATAGTTTAGCCGGAAAACGCGTTTAAAGATAAAAAGTCCAATTTTTTTAAAATTAGTTTTTCGTGTCATTCGTTACATGGATTAAATGGTGGCAGTTCCAAGATCACGAATATATAATTTTTAAGTCGCTGGGGCAAGTAGTTTAGCCGCAATCGAATTTTAAGGGACAGAAAAAGTGTAAAGTTTGATGGGTCTAGGACGCATAGTTTAGCCGGAAAACGCGTTTAAAGATAAAAATGTCCAAATTTTTTAAAATTAGATTTTCGTGTAATTTCGTGTAAATATATAATTTTTAAGTCGCTGGGGCAAGTAGTTTAGCCGCAAATCGAATTTTAAGGGACAGAAAAAGTGTAAAGTTTGATGGGTCTAGGACGCATAGTTTAGCCGGAAAACGCGTTTAAAGATACAAATGTCCAATTTTTTTAAAATTAGTTTTTCGTGTCATTCGTTACATGGATTAAAAGGTGGCAGTTCCAAGATCACGAATATATAATTTTTAAGTCGCTGGGGCAAGTAGTTTAGCCGCAAATCGAATTTTAAGGGACAGATAAAGTGTAAAGTTTGATGGGTCTAGGACGCATAGTTTAGCCGGAAAACGCGTTTAAAGATAAAAAGTCCAATTTTTTTAAAATTAGTTTTTCGTGTCATTCGTTACATGGATTAAATGGTGGCAGTTCCAAGATCACGAATATATAATTTTTAAGTCGCTGGGGCAAGTAGTTTAGCCGCAATCGAATTTTAAGGGACAGAAAAAGTGTAAAGTTTGATGGGTCTAGGACGCATAGCTTAGCCGGAAAACGCGTTTAAAGATAAAAATGTCCAATTTTTTTTAAAATTAGTTTTTCGTGTCATTCGTTACATGGATTAAAAGGTGGCAGTTCCAAGATCACGAATATATAATTTTTAAGCCGCTGGGGCAAGTAGTTTAGCCGCAAATCGAATTTTAAGGGACAGAAAAAGTGTAAAGTTTGATGGGTCTAGGACGCATAGTTTAGCCGGAAAACGCGTTTAAAGATAAGAATGTCCAATTTTTTTAAAATTAGTTTTTCGTGTCATTAAAAGGTGGCAGTTCCAAGATCACGAATATATAATTTTTAAGTCGCTGGGGAAAGTAGTTTTGCCGCAAATCGAACTTTAAGGGACAGAAAAAGTGTAAAGTTTGATGGGTCTAGGACGCATAGTTTAGCCGGAAAACGCGTTTAAAGATAAAAATGTCCAATTTTTTTAAAATTAGTTTATCGTGTCATTAAAAGGTGGCAGTTCCAAGATCACGAATATATAATTTTTAAGTCGCTGGGGAAAGTAGTTTTGCCGCAAATCGAATTTTAAGGGACAGAAAAAGTGTAAAGTTTGATGGGTCTAGGACGCATAGTTTAGCCGGAAAACGCGTTTAAAGATAAAAATGTCCAATTTTTTTAAAATTAGTTTTTCGTGTCATTAAAAGGTGGCAGTTCCAAGATCACGAATATATAATTTTTAAGTCGCTGGGGAAAGTAGTTTTGCCGCAAATCGAATTTTAAGGGACAGAAAAAGTGTAAAGTTTGATGGGTCTAGGACGCATAGTTTAGCCGGAAAACGCGTTTAAAGATAAAAATATCCAATTTTTTTAAAATTAGTTTTTCGTGTCATTCGTTACATGGATTAAAAGCTGGCACTTCCAAGATCACGAATATATAATTTTTAAGTCGCTGGGGCAAGTAGTTTAGCCGCAAATCAAATTTTAAGGGACAAAAAAAGTGTAAAGTTGGATGGGTCTACGACGCATAGTTTAGCCGGAAAACGCGTTTAAAGATAAAAATGTCCAAATTTTTTAAAATTAGATTTTCGTGTAATTTCGTGTAAATATATAATTTTTAAGTCGCTGGGGCAAGTAGTTTAGCCGCAAATCGAATTTTAAGGGACAGAAAAAGTGTAAAGTTTGATGGGTCTAGGACGCATAGTTTAGCCGGAAAACGCGTTTAAAGATAAAAATGTCCAATTTTTTTAAAATTAGTTTTTCGTGTCATTCGTTACATGGATTAAAAGGTGGCAGTTCCAAGATCACGAATATATAATTTTTAAGTCGCTGGGGCAAGTAGTTTAGCCGCAAATCGAATTTTAAGGGACAGATAAAGTGAATGTTTGATGGGTCTAGGACGCATAGTTTAGCCGGAAAACGCGTTTAAAGATAAAAAGTCCAATTTTTTTAAAATTAGTTTTTCGTGTCATTCGTTACATGGATTAAATGGTGGCAGTTCCAAGATCACGAATATATAATTTTTAAGTCGCTGGGGCAAGTAGTTTAGCCGCAATCGAATTTTAAGGGACAGAAAAAGTGTAAAGTTTGATGGGTCTAGGACGCATAGTTTAGCCGGAAAACGCGTTTAAAGATAAAAATGTCCAATTTTTTTAAAATTAGTTTTTCGTGTCATTCGTTACATGGATTAAAAGGTGGCAGTTCCAAGATCACGAATATATAATTTTTAAGCCGCTGGGGCAAGTAGTTTAGCCGCAAATCGAATTTTAAGGGACAGAAAAAGTGTAAAGTTTGATGGGTCTAGGACGCATAGTTTAGCCGGAAAACGCGTTTAAAGATAAAAATGTCCAATTTTTTTAAAATTAGTTTTTCGTGTCATTAAAAGGTGGCAGTTCCAAGATCACGAATATATAATTTTTAAGTCGCTGGGGAAAGTAGTTTTGCCGCAAATCGAACTTTAAGGGACAGAAAAAGTGTAAAGTTTGATGGGTCTAGGACGCATAGTTTAGCCGGAAAACGCGTTTAAAGATAAAAATGTCCAATTTTTTTAAAATTAGTTTTTCGTGTCATTAAAAGGTGGCAGTTCCAAGATCACGAATATATAATTTTTAAGTCGCTGGGGAAAGTAGTTTTGCCGCAAATCGAATTTTAAGGGACAGAAAAAGTGTAAAGTTTGATGGGTCTAGGACGCATAGTTTAGCCGGAAAACGCGTTTAAAGATAAAAATGTCCAATTTTTTTAAAATTAGATTTTCGTGTCATTCGTTACATGGATTAAAAGGTGGCAGTTCCAAGATCACGAATATATAATTTTTAAGTCGCTGGGGCAATTTTAAGGGACAGAAAAAGTGTAAAGTTTGATGGGTCTAGGACGCATAGTTTAGCCGGAAAACGCGTTTAAAGATAAAAATGTCGAATCTTTTTAAAATTAGTTTTTCGTGTCATTCATGGATTAAAAGGTGGCAGTTCCAAGATCACGAATATATAATTTTTAAGCCGCTGGGGCAAGTAGTTTAGCCGCAAATCGAATTTTAAGGGACAGAAAAAGTGTAAAGTTTGATGGGTCTAGGACGCATAGTTTAGCCGGAAAACGCGTTTAAAGATAAAAATGTCCAATTTTTTTAAAATTAGTTTTTCGTGTCATTCGTTACATGGATTAAAAGGTGGCGGTTCCAAGATCACGAATATATAATTTTTAAGTCGCTGGGGCAAGTAGTTTAGCGGCAAATCGAATTTTAAGGGACAGAAAAAGTGTAAAGTTTGATGGGTCTAGGACGCATAGTTAAGATGGAAAACGCGTTTAAAGATAAAAATGTCCAATTTTTTTAAAATTAGTTTTTCGTGTCATTCGTTACATGGATTAAAAGGTGGCAGTTCCAAGATCACGAATATATAATTTTTAAGTCGCTGGGGCAAGTAGTTTAGCCGCAAATCGAATTTTAAGGGACAGAAAAAGTGTAAATTTTGATGGGTCTACGACGCATAGTTTAGCCGGAAAACGCGTTTAAAGATAAAAATGTCCAAATTTTTTAAAATTAGATTTTCGTGTAATTCGTTACATGGATTAAAAGGTGGCACTTCCAAGATCACGAATATATAATTTTTAAGTCGCTGGGGCAAGTAGTTTAGCCGCAAATCGAATTTTAAGGGACAGAAAAAGTGTAAAGTTTGATGGGTCTAGGACGCATAGTTAAGCCGGAAAACGCATTTAAAGATAAAAATGTCCAATTTTTTTAAAATTAGTTTTTCGTGTCATTCGTTACATGGATTAAAAGGTGGCAGTTCCAAGATCACGAATATATAATTTTTAAGTCGCTGGGGCAAGTAGTTTAGCCGCAAATCGAATTTTAAGGGACAGAAAAAGTGTAAAGTTTGATGGGTCTAGGACGCATAGTTTAGCCGGAAAACGCGTTTAAAGATAAAAATGTCCAATTTTCTTAAAATTAGTTTTTCGTGTCATTCGTTATATGGATTAAAAGGTGGCAGTTCCAAGATCACGAATATATAATTTTTAAGTCGCTGGGGCAAGTAGTTTAGCCGCAAATCGAATTTTAAGGGACAGAAAAAGTTTAAAGTTTGATGGGTCTAGCACGCATAGTTTAGCCGGAAGACGCGTTTGAAGATAAAAATGTCCAATTTTTTTAAAATTAGTTTTTCGTGTCATTCGTTACATGGATTAAAAGGTGGCACTTCCAAGATCACGAATATATAATTTTTAAGTCGCTGGGGCAAGTAGTTTAGCCGCAAATCGAATTTTAAGGGACAGAAAAAGTGTAAAGTTTGATGGGTCTAGGACGCATAGTTTAGCCGGAAAACGCGTTTAAAGATAAAAAGTCCAATTTTTTTAAAATTAGTTTTTCGTGTCATTCGTTACATGGATTAAATGGTGGCAGTTCCAAGATCACGAATATATAATTTTTAAGTCGCTGGGGCAAGTAGTTTAGCCGCAATCGAATTTTAAGGGACAGAAAAAGTGTAAAGTTTGATGGGTCTAGGACGCATAGTTTAGCCGGAAAACGCGTTTAAAGATAAAAATGTCCAATTTTTTTAAAATTAGTTTTTCGTGTCATTCGTTACATGGATTAAAAGGTGGCAGTTCCAAGATCACGAATATATAATTTTTAAGCCGCTGGGGCAAGTAGTTTAGCCGCAAATCGAATTTTAAGGGACAGAAAAAGTGTAAAGTTTGATGGGTCTAGGACGCATAGTTTAGCCGGAAAACGCGTTTAAAGATAAGAATGTCCAATTTTTTTAAAATTAGTTTTTCGTGTCATTAAAAGGTGGCAGTTCCAAGATCACGAATATATAATTTTTAAGTCGCTGGGGAAAGTAGTTTTGCCGCAAATCGAACTTTAAGGGACAGAAAAAGTGTAAAGTTTGATGGGTCTAGGACGCATAGTTTAGCCGGAAAACGCGTTTAAAGATAAAAATGTCCAATTTTTTTTAAAATTAGTTTTTCGTGTCATTAAAAGGTGGCAGTTCCAAGATCACGAATATATAATTTTTAAGTCGCTGGGGAAAGTAGTTTTGCCGCAAATCGAATTTTAAGGGACAGAAAAAGTGTAAAGTTTGATGGGTCTAGGACGCATAGTTTAGCCGGAAAACGCGTTTAAAGATAAAAATGTCCAATTTTTTTAAAATTAGATTTTCGTGTAATTCGTTACATGGATTGAAAGGTGGCAGTTCCAAGATCACGAATATATAATTTTTAAGTAGCTGGGACAAGTAGTTTAGCCGCAAATCGAATTTTAAGGGACAGAAAAAGTGTAAAGTTTGATGGGTCTAGGACGCATAGTTTAGCCGGAAAACGCGTTTAAAGATAAAAATGTCCAATTTTTTTAAAATTAGTTTTTCGTGTCATTCGTTACATGGATTAAAAGGTGGCAGTTCCAAGATCACGAATATATAATTTTTAAGTCGCTGGGGCAATTTTAAGGGACAGAAAAAGTGTAAAGTTTGATGGGTCTAGGACGCATAGTTTAGCCGGAAAACGCGTTTAAAGATAAAAATGTCGAATCTTTTTAAAATTAGTTTTTCGTGTCATTCATGGATTAAAAGGTGGCAGTTCCAAGATCACGAATATATAATTTTTAAGCCGCTGGGGCAAGTAGTTTAGCCGCAAATCGAATTTTAAGGGACAGAAAAAGTTTAAAGTTTGATGGGTCTAGGACGCATAGTTTAGCCGGAAAACGCGTTTAAAGATAAAAATGTCCAATTTTTTTAAAATTAGTTTTTCGTGTCATTCGTTACATGGATTAAAAGGTGGCGGTTCCAAGATCACGAATATATAATTTTTAAGTCGCTGGGGCAAGTAGTTTAGCGGCAAATCGAATTTTAAGGGACAGAAAAAGTGTAAAGTTTGATGGGTCTAGGACGCATAGTTAAGATGGAAAACGCGTTTAAAGATAAAAATGTCCAATTTTTTTAAAATTAGTTTTTCGTGTCATTCGTTACATGGATTAAAAGGTGGCAGTTCCAAGATCACGAATATATAATTTTTAAGTCGCTGGGGCAAGTAGTTTAGCCGCAAATCGAATTTTAAGGGACAGAAAAAGTGTAAATTTTGATGGGTCTACGACGCATAGTTTAGCCGGAAAACGCGTTTAAAGATAAAAATGTCCAAATTTTTTAAAATTAGATTTTCGTGTAATTCGTTACATGGATTAAAAGGTGGCACTTCCAAGATCACGAATATATAATTTTTAAGTCGCTGGGGCAAGTAGTTTAGCCGCAAATCGAATTTTAAGGGACAGAAAAAGTGTAAAGTTTGATGGGTCTAGGACGCATAGTTTAGCCGGAAAACGCATTTAAAGATAAAAATGTCCAATTTTTTTAAAATTAGTTTTTCGTGTCATTCGTTACATGGATTAAAAGGTGGCAGTTCCAAGATCACGAATATATAATTTTTAAGTCGCTGGGGAAAGTAGTTTTGCCGCAAATGGAACTTTAAGGGACAGAAAAAGTGTAAAGTTTGATGGGTCTAGGACGCATAGTTTAGCCGGAAAACGCGTTTAAAGATAAAAATGTCCAATTTTTTTTAAAATTAGTTTTTCGTGTCATTAAAAGGTGGCAGTTCCAAGATCACGAATATATAATTTTTAAGTCGCTGGGGAAAGTAGTTTTGCCGCAAATCGAATTTTAAGGGACAGAAAAAGTGTAAAGTTTGATGGGTCTAGGACGCATAGTTTAGCCGGAAAACGCGTTTAAAGATAAAAATGTCCAATTTTTTTAAAATTAGATTTTCGTGTAATTCGTTACATGGATTGAAAGGTGGCAGTTACAAGATCACGAATATATAATTTTTAAGTCGCTGGGACAAGTAGTTTAGCCGCAAATCGAATTTTAAGGGACAGAAAAAGTGTAAAGTTTGATGGGTCTAGGACGCATAGTTTAGCCGGAAAACGCGTTTAAAGATAAAAATGTCCAATTTTTTTAAAATTAGTTTTTCGTGTCATTCGTTACATGGATTAAAAGGTGGCAGTTCCAAGATCACGAATATATAATTTTTAAGTCGCTGGGGCAATTTTAAGGGACAGAAAAAGTGTAAAGTTTGATGGGTCTAGGACGCATAGTTTAGCCGGAAAACGCGTTTAAAGATAAAAATGTCGAATCTTTTTAAAATTAGTTTTTCGTGTCATTCATGGATTAAAAGGTGGCAGTTCCAAGATCACGAATATATAATTTTTAAGCCGCTGGGGCAAGTAGTTTAGCCGCAAATCGAATTTTAAGGGACAGAAAAAGTTTAAAGTTTGATGGGTCTAGGACGCATAGTTTAGCCGGAAAACGCGTTTAAAGATAAAAATGTCCAATTTTTTTAAAATTAGTTTTTCGTGTCATTCGTTACATGGATTAAAAGGTGGCGGTTCCAAGATCACGAATATATAATTTTTAAGTCGCTGGGGCAAGTAGTTTAGCGGCAAATCGAATTTTAAGGGACAGAAAAAGTGTAAAGTTTGATGGGTCTAGGACGCATAGTTAAGATGGAAAACGCGTTTAAAGATAAAAATGTCCAATTTTTTTAAAATTAGTTTTTCGTGTCATTCGTTACATGGATTAAAAGGTGGCAGTTCCAAGATCACGAATATATAATTTTTAAGTCGCTGGGGCAAGTAGTTTAGCCGCAAATCGAATTTTAAGGGACAGAAAAAGTGTAAATTTTGATGGGTCTACGACGCATAGTTTAGCCGGAAAACGCGTTTAAAGATAAAAATGTCCAAATTTTTTAAAATTAGATTTTCGTGTAATTCGTTACATGGATTAAAAGGTGGCACTTCCAAGATCACGAATATATAATTTTTAAGTCGCTGGGGCAAGTAGTTTAGCCGCAAATCGAATTTTAAGGGACAGAAAAAGTGTAAAGTTTGATGGGTCTAGGACGCATAGTTTAGCCGGAAAACGCATTTAAAGATAAAAATGTCCAATTTTTTTAAAATTAGTTTTTCGTGTCATTCGTTACATGGATTAAAAGGTGGCAGTTCCAAGATCACGAATATATAATTTTTAAGTCGCTGGGGCAAGTAGTTTAGCCGCAAATCGAATTTTAAGGGACAGAAAAAGTGTAAAGTTTGATGGGTCTAGGACGCATAGTTTAGCCGGAAAACGCGTTTAAAGATAAAAATGTCCAATTTTCTTAAAATTAGTTTTTCGTGTCATTCGTTATATGGATTAAAAGGTGGCAGTTCCAAGATCACGAATATATAATTTTTAAGTCGCTGGGGCAAGTAGTTTAGCCGCAAATCGAATTTTAAGGGACAGAAAAAGTTTAAAGTTTGATGGGTCTAGGACGCATAGCTTAGCCGGAAGACGCGTTTGAAGATAAAAATGTCCAATTTTTTTAAAATTAGTTTTTCGTGTCATTCGTTACATGGATTAAAAGGTGGCACTTCCAAGATCACGAATATATAATTTTTAAGTCGCTGGGGCAAGTAGTTTAGCCGCAAATCGAATTTTAAGGGACAGAAAAAGTGTAAAGTTTGATGGGTCTAGGACGCATAGTTAAGATGGAAAACGCGTTTAAAGATAAAAATGTCCAATTTTTTTAAAATTAGTTTTTCGTGTCATTCGTTACATGGATTAAAAGGTGGCAGTTCCAAGATCACGAATATATAATTTTTAAGTCGCTGGGGCAAGTAGTTTAGCCGCAAATCGAATTTTAAGGGACAGAAAAAGTGTAAATTTTGATGGGTCTACGACGCATAGTTTAGCCGGAAAACGCGTTTAAAGATAAAAATGTCCAAATTTTTTAAAATTAGATTTTCGTGTAATTCGTTACATGGATTAAAAGGTGGCACTTCCAAGATCACGAATATATAATTTTTAAGTCGCTGGGGCAAGTAGTTTAGCCGCAAATCGAATTTTAAGGGACAGAAAAAGTGTAAAGTTTGATGGGTCTAGGACGCATAGTTTAGCCGGAAAACGCATTTAAAGATAAAAATGTCCAATTTTTTTAAAATTAGTTTTTCGTGTCATTCGTTACATGGATTAAAAGGTGGCAGTTCCAAGATCACGAATATATAATTTTTAAGTCGCTGGGGCAAGTAGTTTAGCCGCAAATCGAATTTTAAGGGACAGAAAAAGTGTAAAGTTTGATGGGTCTAGGACGCATAGTTTAGCCGGAAAACGCGTTTAAAGATAAAAATGTCCAATTTTCTTAAAATTAGTTTTTCGTGTCATTCGTTATATGGATTAAAAGGTGGCAGTTCCAAGATCACGAATATATAATTTTTAAGTCGCTGGGGCAAGTAGTTTAGCCGCAAATCGAATTTTAAGGGACAGAAAAAGTTTAAAGTTTGATGGGTCTAGGACGCATAGCTTAGCCGGAAGACGCGTTTGAAGATAAAAATGTCCAATTTTTTTAAAATTAGTTTTTCGTGTCATTCGTTACATGGATTAAAAGGTGGCACTTCCAAGATCACGAATATATAATTTTTAAGTCGCTGGGGCAAGTAGTTTAGCCGCAAATCGAATTTTAAGGGACAGAAAAAGTGTAAAGTTTGATGGGTCTAGGACGCATAGTTTAGCCGGAAAACGGGTTTAAAGATAAAAATGTCCAATTTTTTTAAAATTAGTTTTTTGTGTCATTCGTTACATGGATTGAAAGGTGGCACCTCCAAGATCACGAATATTATAATTTTTAAGTCGCTAGGGCAAGTAGTTTAGGCGTAAATCGAATTTTAAGGGACAGACAAAGTGTAAAGTTTGATGGGTCTAGGGCGCTTAGTTTCGTCAGAAATCGCGTTTAAAGATAAAAATGTCCAATTTTTTTAAAATTAGTTTTTTGTGTCATTCGTTACATGGATTGAAAGGTGGCACTTCCAAGATCACGAATATATAATTTTTAAGTCGCTAGGGCAAGTAGTTTAGCCGCAAATCGAATTTTAAGGGACAGACAAAGTGTAAAGTTTGATGGGTCTAGGACGCTTAGTTTCGTCAGAAATCGCGTTTAAAGATAAAAATATCCAATTTTTTAAAAATTAGTTTTTTGTGTCATTCGTTACATGGATTGAAAGATGGCACTTCCAAAATCACGAATATATAATTTTTACGTCGCTAGGGCAAGTAGTTTAGCCGCAAAACGAATTTTAAGGGACAGACAAAGTGTAAAGTTTGTAGGGTCCAGGACGCTTAGTTTCGTCAGAAATCGCGTTTAACCCTTTCGATCCGGAAAGCCGCTATCGTAAAAAAAATATTTGTGTTGGGTTGCGCCATCACAATAGCAAAATTTAAGACGTTTTATCTTTTCAAAGCGAAGAAAATAGTTTTGGGGGCGGAGGGCGGGGCCGGGGCATATATGTCCCGACCGTATTTTTCAATGGGACAAAGGGTGTCCCGGTCAGTTATTTATGGACACACATTTTAGAAGCGTAAACGAATCTATTTTGATACAAACATTTATTTTATTTTATTATTATAGTTAATTTTAGAAGTAAGTAGGAACATAGTAAGAAATTAAAAATATAAAAGTTCATTGAACAAGAATAATAAGTTAGCATTTATTTGTGATAAGCTGCAAAGCAATCACCACACAGAGGGATTTGACATTCTTCGCAAATAGTTTTCGTCCGTTTTTCTTTGTTTTTTTCACTGCAACCTGCGCAACGCCTCCGAGTTGCAATTGTAATTGGTAGGTGTCCCGCAGATATTTTTCTTTTTCGTCCAGATACTCCGCTACGCTGAAAGACTGCTGTCCTTTTCCCTTCTTTTATGAAGTTTTCAGCCAAAACGACCATAAAATCTATGAGTGGTGTTTTCTTTCTTCCAAGTTGTGAATTTATTACCCACGAATTCCCAACGCTCATCATTAGCAAGCGATAGAACACCTTTTTCCACCATTTATTGGATTTTCGATCCAACTCGTACTGCCCTGCCATTTGGTCAGCTCGATCTACTCCACCCATTATTTGCCTGTAAAATTTTATCATTTCCGGACATGGTATGTTGATTTTTTGGCCATCTTTCAGCTATTTGTCAACTGTGCCCATGTCCGATATATATACAAACAAACTTTCAGGGAAAATTTTACTAAATATGCGTAGCGGATCATCAGTCCTTTCGAAGATCGGGCTTATGTTAGGAAGTCGAGAACTACTTACGGTTTTTCTTGGAGTGAAATCAACATTTGGTGTTGACCAAACAGTTGAAATATGTCTGGAAGTGTTAGCATCTGGGTGGACTTCTTCTAGCTCCTGTCCTTCATCCTCTTCGTCAGATGTTTCTTCGGCTTGACTATCGCTATGTTGAACGCCTTGGCCATCATCAGAATCCATTTCACCTGCACAGCTCTCGTTAGATCCGATTTCGTAATCCGTAGGCTCATAATCATCCCCACTGTCACCAGAGAAGTCATCATCATCATCAGATGCCTCAATAAAATTGGATGTGGTGGGCTGATTTCGTGGTCTTGGCATATTGAAGATTCTGTAAAGTGTTTTAATTTTTTTACTCAAAACCCCAACTGGGACAATTATAGCCCATACGAAAATACTGACGGGACAAATACGTCCCGATCACATAAATAGGCGAATAACTTTGAAACCTACACAAAAAAAAGGTACCTACCAGTCTTAGATAATGAGGAGAAGCCTTGCACTATTGTTTATGTATATTTTATGTTGATTTACCACTTCTAAATAAATAAAATTAATAAATTTTACTCGCGCACTGAAACTCCACGTGCAAATGATCTCTTTGTTTGGACGAATACAACAATACCCACCACCAAATTGGCCGCCAACTTGAAATAAAACCATTAGAAATAATATAATCTACTGAGTGGGACCCATTTGTCCCATTTTTGCAGCTAATTTTTAGAGATAGGTGTTTTTGAAACTATATCGGGACACATGTGTCCCGGTCGGATCGAAAGGGTTAAACGCGATTTCTGACGAAACTAAGCGTCCTAGACCCATCAAACTTTACACTTTGTCTGTCCCTTAAAATTCGATTTGCGGCTAAACTACTTGCCCTAGCGACTTAAAAATTATATATTCGTGATCTTGGAAGTGCCACCTTTTAAAACATGTAACGAATGACACGAAAAACTAATCTTAAAAAAATTGGACATTTTTATCTTTAAACGCGTTTTCCGGCTAAAATATGCGTCCTAGACCCATCAAACTTTACACTTTTTCTGTCCCTTAAAATTCGATTTGCGGCTAAACTACTTGCCCCAGCGACTTAAAAATTATATATTCGTGATCTTGGAAGTGCCACCTTTCAATCCATGTAACGAATGACACAAAAAACTAATTTTAAAAAAATTGGACATTTTTATCTTTAAATGCGATTTCTGACGAAACTAAGCGTCCTAGACCTAAACGGCTAAACTACTTGCCCTAGCGACTTAAAAATTATATATTCGTGATCTTGGAAGTGCCACCTTTCAATCCATGTAACGAATGAGACAAAAAACTAATTTTACATGGATTGAAAGGTGGTGCTTCCAAGATCACGAATACATAATTTTTACGTCGTTAGGGCAAGTAGTTTAGCCGCAAAACGAATTTTAAGGGACAGACAAAGTGTAAAGTTTGATGGGTCTAGGACGTTTAGTTTCCTTAAAATATGTTTTGCGGCTAAACTACTTGCCCTAGCGACGTAAAAATTATATATTCGTGATCTTGGAAGTGCCACCTTTCAATCCATGTAACGAATGACACAAAAAACTAATTTAAAAAAAAATGGACATTTTTATCTTTAAACGCGATTTCTGCCGAAACTAAGCGTCCTAGATCCATCAAACTTTAGACTTTGTCTATCCCTTAAAATTCGTTTTGCGGCTAAACTACTTGCCCTAGCGACTTAAAAATTATATATTCGTGATCTTGGAAGTGCCACCTTTCAATCCATGTAACGAATGACACAAAAAACTAATTTTAAAAAAAAATTGACATTTTTATTTTTAAACGCGATTTCTGACGAAACTAAGAGTCCTAGACCCATCAAACTTTACACTTTGTCTGTCCCTTAAAATTCGATTTGCGCCTAAACTACTTGCCCTAGCGACTTAGAAATTATATATTCATGATCTTGGAAGTGCCACCTTTCAATCCATGTAACGAATGACACAAAAAACTAATTTTAAAAAAATTGGACATTTTTATCTTTAAACGCGATTTCTGACTAAACTAAGCGTCCTAGACCCATCAAACTTTACACTTTGTCTGTCCCTTAAAATTCGATTTGCGGCTAAACTACTTGCCCTAGCGACGTAAAAATTATATATTCGTGATTTTGGAAGTGCTACCTTTCAATCCATGTAACGAATGACACAAAAAACTAATTTTAAAAAAACTGGACATTTTTATCTTTAAACGCGATTTCTGACGAAACTAAGCGTCCTGGACCCATCAAACTTTACACTTTGTCTGTCCCTTAAAATTCGTTTTGCGGCTAAACTACTTGCCCTAGCGACGTAAAAATTATATATTCGTGATTTTGGAAGTGCCACTTTCAATCCATGTAACGAATGACACAAAAAACTAATTTTAAGAAAATTGGACATTTTTATCTTTAAACGCGATTTCTGACGAAACTAAGCGTCCTAGACCCATCAAACTTTACACTTTGTCTGTCCCTTAAAATTCGATTTGCGCCTAAACTACAATCCAATTCAATCCATGTAACGAATGGCACAAAAAACTAATTTTAAAAAAATTGGACATTTTTATCTTTAAACGCGATTTCTGACGAAACTAAGCGTCCTAGACCCATCAAACTTTACACTTTGTCTGTCCCTTAAAATTCGATTTGCGCCTAAACTACTTGCCCTAGCGACTTAAAAATTAAATATTCGTGATCTTGGAAGTGCCACCTTTCAATCCATGTAACGAATGACACAAAAAACTAATTTTAAAAAAATTGGACATTTTTATCTTTAAACGCGATTTCTGACGAAACTAAGCGTCCTAGACCCATCAAACTTTACACTTTGTCTGTCTCTTAAAATTCGATTTGCGGCTAAACTACTTGCCCTAGCGACTTAAAAATTATATATTCGTGATCTTGGAAGTGCCACCTATCAATCCATGTAAAATTAGTTTTTGTGTCATTCGTTACATGGATTGAAAGGTGGCACTTCCAAGATCACGAATATATAATTTTTAAGTCGCTAGGGCAAGTAGTTTAGCCGCAAATCGAATTTTAGGGGACAGACAAAGCGTAAAGTTTGATGGGTCTAGAACGCTTAGTTTCGTCAGAAATCGCGTTTAAAGATAAAAATGTCCAATTTTTTTAAAATTAGTTTTTTGTATAATTCGTTACATGGATTGAAAGGTGGCACTTCCAAGATCACGAATATATAATTTTTAAGTCGCTAGGGCAAGTAGTTTAGCCGCAAATCGAATTTTAAGGGACAGACAAAGTGTAAAGTTTGATGGGTCTAGGACGCTTAGTTTCGTCAGAATTCGTGTTTAAAGATAAACATGTCCAATTTTTTAAAATTTAGTTTTTTGTGTCATTCGTTATATGGATTGAAAGGTGGCACTTCCAAGATCACGAATATATAATTTTTAAGTCGCTAGGACAAGTAGTTTAGCCGCAAATCGAATTTTAAGGGACAGACAAAGTGTAAAGTTTGATGGGCCTAGGACGCTTAGTTTCGTCAGAATTCGTGTTTAAAGATAAACATGTCCAATTTTTTAAAAATTAGTTTTTTGTGTCATTCGTTACATGTATTGAAAGGTGGCACTTCCAAGATCACGAATATATAATTTTTAAGTCGCTAGGGCAAGTAGTTTAGCCGCAAATCGAATTTTAAGGGACAGACAAAGTGTAAAGTTTGATGGATCCAGGACGCTTAGTTTCGTCAGAAATCGCGTTTAAAGATAAAAATGTCCAATTTTTTTAAAATTAATTTTGTGTGTCATTCGTTACATGGATTGAAAGGTGGCACTTCCAAGATCACGAATATATAATTTTTAAGTCGCTAGGACAAGTAGTTTAGCCGCAAATCGAATTTTAAGGGACAGACAAAGTATAAAGTTTGATGGGTCTAGGACGCTTAGTTTCGTCAGAAATCGCGTTTAAAGATAAAAATTTCCAATTTTTTTAAAATTAGTTTTTTGTGTCATTCGTTATATGGATTGAAAGGTGGCACTTCCAAGATCACGAATATATAATTTTTACGTCGCTAGGGCAAGTAGTTTAGCCGCAAAACGAATTTTAAGGAACAGACAAAGTGTAAAGTTTCTTGGGTCTAGGACGCTTAGTTTCGTCAGAAATCGCGTTTAAAGATAAAAATGTCCAATTTTTTTAAAATTAGTTTTTTGTGTCATTCGTTACATGGATTGAAAGGTGGCACTTCCAAAATCACGAATATATAATTTTTACGTCGCTAGGGCAAGTAGTTTAGCCGCAAAACGAATTTTAAGGGACAGACAAAGTGTAAAGTTTGATGGGTCTAGGACGCTTAGTTTCGTCAGAAATCGCGTTTAAAGATAAAAATGTCCATTTTTTTTAAAATTAGTCTTTTGTGTCATTCGTTACATGGATTGAAAAGTGGCACTTCCAAAATCACGAACATATAATTTTTACGTCGCTAGGGCAAGTAGTTTAGCCGCAAAACGAATTTTAAGGGACAGACAAAGTGTAAAGTTTGATGGGTCTAGGACGCTTAGTTTCGTCAGAAATCGCGTTTAAAGATAAAAATGTCCAATTTTTTTAAAATTAGTTTTTTGTGTCATTCGTTACATGGATTGAAAGGTGGCACTTCCAAGATCACGAATATATAATTTTTAAGTCGCTAGGGCAAGTAGTTTAGCCGCAAATCGAATTTTAAGGGACAGACAAAGTGTAAAGTTTGATGGGTCTAGGACGCTTAGTTTCGTCAGAAATCGCGTTTAAAGATAAAAATGTCCAATTTTTTTTTGTGTCATTCGTTACATGGATTGAAAGGTGGCACTTCCAAGATCACGAATATATAATTTTTAAGTCGCTAGGGCAAGTTGTTTAGGCGCAAATCGAATTTTAAGGGACAGACAAAGTGTAAAGTTTGATGGGTCTTGGACGCTTAGTTTCGTCAGAAATCGCGTTTAAAGATAAAAATGTCCAATTTTTTTAAAATTAGTTTTTTGTGTCATTCGTTACATGGATTGAAAGGTGGCACTTCCAAGATCACGAATATATAATTTTTAAGTCGCTAGGGCAAGTAGTTTAGCCGCAAATCTAATTTTAAGGGACAGACAAAGTGTAAAGTTTGATGGGTCTAGGACGCTTAGTTTCGTCAGAAATCGCGTTTAAAGATAAAAATGTCCAATTTTTTTAAAATTAGTCTTTTGTGTCATTCGTTACATGGATTGAAAGGTGGCACTTCCAAAATCACGAACATATAATTTTTACGTCGCTAGGGCAAGTAGTTTAGCCGCAAAACGAATTTTAAGGGACAGACAAAGTGTAAAGTTTGTTGGACGCTTAGTTTCGTCAGAAATCGCGTTTAAAGATAAAAATGTCCAATTTTTCTAAAATTAGTTTTTTGTGTCATTCGTTACATGGATTGAAAGGTGGCACTTCCAAGATCACGAATATATAATTTTTAAGTCGCTAGGGCAAGTAGTTTAGCCGCAAAACGAATTTTAAGGGACAGACAAAGTGTAAAGTTTGATGGGTCTAGGACGCTTAGTTTCGTCAGAAATCGCGTTTAAAAATAAAAATGTCCAATTTTTTTAAAATTAGTTTTTTGTGTCATTCGTTACATGGATTGAAAGGTGGCACTTCCAAGATCACGAATATATAATTTTTAAGTCGCTAGGGCAAGTAGTTTACCCGCAAATCTAATCTTAAGGGACAGACAAAGTGTAAAGTTTGATGGGTCTTGGACGCTTAGTTTCGTCAGAAATCGCGTTTAAAGATAAAAATGTCCAATTTTTTTAAAATTAGTTTTTTGTGTCATTCGTTACATGGATTGAAAGGTGGCACTTCCAAGATCACGAATATATAATTTTTAAGTCGTTAGGGCAAGTAGTTTAGCCGCAAATCTAATTTTAAGGGACAGACAAAGTGTAAAGTTTGATGGGTCTAGGACGCTTAGTTTCGTCAGAAATCGCGTTTAAAGATAAAAATGTCCAATTTTTTTAAAATTAGTCTTTTGTGTCATTCGTTACATGGATTGAAAGGTGGCACTTCCAAAATCACGAACATATAATTTTTACGTCGCTAGGGCAAGTAGTTTAGCCGCAAAACGAATTTTAAGGGACAGACAAAGTGTAAAGTTTGATGGGTCTAGGACGCTTAGTTTCGGCAGAAATCGCGTTTAAAGATAAAAATGTCCATTTTTTTTTTAATTAGTTTTTTGTGTCATTCTTTACATGGATTGAAAGGTGGCACTTCCAAGATCACGAATATATAATTTTTACGTCGCTAGGGCAAGTAGTTTAGCCGCAAAACATATTTTAAGGAAACTAAACGTCCTAGACCCATCAAACTTTACACTTTGTCTGTCCCTTAAAATTCGTTTTGCGGCTAAACTACTTGCCCTAACGACGTAAAAATTATATATTCGTGATCTTGGAAGCACCACCTTTCAATCCATGTAAAATTAGTTTTTTGTCTCATTCGTTACATGGATTGAAAGGTGGCACTTCCAAGATCACGAATATATAATTTTTAAGTCGCTAGGACAAGTAGTTTAGCCGCAAATCGAATTTTAAGGGGCAGACAAAGTATAAAGTTTGATGGGTCTAGGACGCTTAGTTTCGTCAGAAATCGCGTTTAAAGATAAAAATTTCCAATTTTTTTAAAATTAGTTTTTTGTGTCATTCGTTATATGGATTGAAAGGTGGCACTTCCAAGATCACGAATATATAATTTTTACGTCGCTAGGGCAAGTAGTTTAGCCGCAAAACGAATTTTAAGGAACAGACAAAGTGTAAAGTTTCTTGGGTCTAGGACGCTTAGTTTCGTCAGAAATCGCGTTTAAAGATAAAAATGTCCAATTTTTTTAAAATTAGTTTTTTGTGTCATTCGTTACATGGATTGAAAGGTGGCACTTCCAAGATCACGAATATATAATTTTTACGTCGCTAGGGCAAGTAGTTTAGCCGTAAAACGAATTTTAAGGGACAGACAAAGTGTAAAGTTTGACGGGTCTAGGACGCTTAGTTTCGTCAGAAATCGCGTTTAAAGATAAAAATGTCCAATTTTTTTAAAATTAGTTTTTTGTGTCATTCGTTACATGGATTGAAAGGTGGCACTTCCAAGATCACGAATATATAATTTTTACGTCGCTAGGGCAAGTAGTTTAGCCGTAAAACGAATTTTAAGGGACAGACAAAGTGTAAAGTTTGACGGGTCTAGGACGCTTAGTTTCGTCAGAAATCGCGTTTAAAGATAAAAATGTCCAATTTTTTTAAAATTAGTTTTTTGTGTCATTCGTTACATGGATTGAAAGGTGGCACTTCCAAGATCACGAATATATAATTTTTAAGTCGCTAGGGCAAGTAGTTTAGCCGCAAATCGAATTTTAAGGGACAGACAAAGTGTAAAGTTTGATGGGTCTAGGACGCTTAGTTTCGTCAGAAATCGCGTTTAAAGATAAAAATGTCCAATTTTTTTAAAATTAGTTTTTTGTGTCATTCGTTACATGGATTGAAAGGTGGCACTTCCAAAATCACGAATATATAATTTTTACGTCGCTAGGGCAAGTAGTTTAGCCGCAAAACGAATTTTAAGGGACAGACAAAGTGTAAAGTTTGATGGGTCCAGGACGCTTAGTTTCGTCAGAAATCGCGTTTAAAGCTAAAAATGTCCAATTTTTTTAAAATTAGTTTTTTGTGTCATTCGTTACATGGATTGAAAGGTGGCACTTCCAAAATCACGAATATATAATTTTTACGTCGCTAGGGCAAGTAGTTTAGCCGCAAAACGAATTTTAAGGGACAGACAAAGTGTAAAGTTTGATGGGTCTAGGACGCTTAGTTTCGTCAGAAATCGCGTTTAAAGATAAAAATGTCCATTTTTTTTAAAATTAGTCTTTTGTGTCATTCGTTACATGGATTGAAAAGTGGCACTTCCAAAATCACGAACATATAATTTTTACGTCGCTAGGGCAAGTAGTTTAGCCGCAAAACGAATTTTAAGGGACAGACAAAGTGTAAAGTTTGATGGGTCTAGGACGCTTAGTTTCGTCAGAAATCGCGTTTAAAGATAAAAATGTCCAATTTTTTTAAAATTAGTTTTTTGTGTCATTCGTTACATGGATTGAAAGGTGGCACTTCCAAGATCACGAATATATAATTTTTAAGTCGCTAGGGCAAGTAGTTTAGCCGCAAATCTAATTTTAAGGGACAGACAAAGTGTAAAGTTTGATGGGTCTAGGACGCTTAGTTTCGTCAGAAATCGCGTTTAAAGATAAAAATGTCCAATTTTTTTAAAATTAGTCTTTTGTGTCATTCGTTACATGGATTGAAAGGTGGCACTTCCAAAATCACGAACATATAATTTTTACGTCGCTAGGGCAAGTAGTTTAGCCGCAAAACGAATTTTAAGGGACAGACAAAGTGTAAAGTTTGTTGGACGCTTAGTTTCGTCAGAAATCGCGTTTAAAGATAAAAATGTCCAATTTTTTTAAAATTAGTTTTTTGTGTCATTCGTTACATGGATTGAAAGGTGGCACTTCCAAGATCACGAATATATAATTTTTAAGTCGCTAGGGCAAGTAGTTTAGCCGCAAAACGAATTTTAAGGGACAGACAAAGTGTAAAGTTTGATGGGTCTAGGACGCTTAGTTTCGTCAGAAATCGCGTTTAAAAATAAAAATGTCCAATTTTTTTAAAATTAGTTTTTTGTGTCATTCGTTACATGGATTGAAAGGTGGCACTTCCAAGATCACGAATATATAATTTTTAAGTCGCTAGGGCAAGTAGTTTACCCGCAAATCTAATCTTAAGGGACAGACAAAGTGTAAAGTTTGATGGGTCTTGGACGCTTAGTTTCGTCAGAAATCGCGTTTAAAGATAAAAATGTCCAATTTTTTTAAAATTAGTTTTTTGTGTCATTCGTTACATGGATTGAAAGGTGGCACTTCCAAGATCACGAATATATAATTTTTAAGTCGTTAGGGCAAGTAGTTTAGCCGCAAATCTAATTTTAAGGGACAGACAAAGTGTAAAGTTTGATGGGTCTAGGACGCTTCGTTTCGTCAGAAATCGCGTTTAAAGATAAAAATGTCCAATTTTTTTAAAATTAGTTTTTTGTGTCATTCGTTACATGGATTGAAAGGTGGCACTTCCAAGATCACGAATATATAATTTTTAAGTCGCTAGGGCAAGTAGTTTAGCCGCAAATCGAATTTTAAGGGACAGACAAAGTGTAAAGTTTGATGGGTCTAGGACGCTTAGTTTCGTCAGAAATCGCGGTTAAAGATAAAAATGTCCAATTTTTTTAAAATTAGTTTTTTGTGTCATTCATTACATGGATTGAAAGGTGGCACTTCCAAGATCACGAATATATAATTTTTAAGTCGCTAGGGCAAGTAGTTTAGGCGCAAATCGAATTTTAAGGGACAGACAAAGTGTAAAGTTTGATGGGTCTTGGACGCTTAGTTTCGTCAGAAATCGCGTTTAAAGATAAAAATGTCCAATTTTTTTAAAATTAGTTTTTTGTGTCATTCATTACATGGATTGAAAGGTGGCACTTCCAAGATCACGAATATATAATTTTTAAGTCGCTAGGGCAAGTAGTTTAGGCGCAAATCGAATTTTAAGGGACAGACAAAGTGTAAAGTTTGATGGGTCTAGGACGCTTAGTTTCGTCAGAAATCGCGTTTAAAGATAAAAATGTCCAATTTTTTTAAAATTGGTTTTTTGTGTCATTCGTTACATGGATTGAAAGGTGGCACTTCCAAGATCACGAATATATAATTTTTACGTTGCTGGGGCAAGTAGCTTAGCCGCAAAACGAATTTTAAGGAACAGACAAAGTGTAAAGTTTGATGGGTCTAGGACGCTTAGTTTCGTCAGAAATCGCGTTTAAAGATAAAAATGTCCAATTTTGTTTAAATTAGTTTTTTGTGTCATTCGTTACATGGATTGAAAGGTGGCACTTCCAAGATAACGAATATATAATTTTTACGTCGCTAGGGCAAGTAGTTTAGCCGCAAAACATATTTTAAGGAAACTAAGCGTCCTAGACCCATCAAACTTTACACTTTGTCTGTCCCTTAAAATTCGTTTTGCGGCTAAACTACTTGCCCTAACGACGTAAGAATTATATATTCGTGATCTTGGAAGCGCCACCTTTCAATTCATGTAAAATTCGTTTTTTGTGTCATTCGTTACATGGATTGAAAGGTGGCACTTCCAAGATCACGAATATATAATTTTTAAGTCGCTAGGGCAAGTAGTTTAGGCGCAAATCGAATTTTAAGGGACAGACAAAGTGTAAAGTTTGATGGGTCTAGGACGCTTAGTTTCGTCAGAAATCGCGTTTAAAGATAAAAATGTCCAATTTTTTTAAAATTAGTTTTTTGTGTCATTCGTTACATGGATTGAAAGGTGGCACCTCCAAGATCACGAATATATAATTTTTACGTCGCTAGGGCAAGTAGTTGAGCCGCAAAACGAATTTTAAGGGACAGACAAAGTGTAAAGTTTGATGGGTCTAGGACGCTTAGTTTCGTCAGAAATCGCGTTTAAAGATAAAAATGTCCAATTTTTTTAAAATTAGTTTTTTGTGTTATTCGTTACATGGATTGAAAGGTGGCACTTCCAAGATCACGAATATATAATTTTTACGTCGCTAGGGCAAGTAGTTTAGCCGCAAAACGAATTTTAAGGGACATACAAAGTGTAAAGTTTGATGGGTCTAGGACGCTTAGTTTCGTCAGAAATCGCGTTTAAAGATAAAAATGTCCAATTTTTTTAAAATTAGTTTTTTGTGTCATTCGTTACATGGATTGAAAGGTGGCACCTCCAAGATCACGAATATATAATTTTTAAGTCGCTAGGGCAAGTAGTTTAGCCGCAAATCGAATTTTAAGGGACAGAAAAAGTGTAAAGTTTGATGGGTCTAGGACGCTTTGTTTAGTCAGATATCGCGTTTGAAGATCAAAATGTCTAAATTTGAAAGGTGGCACTTTCAAGATAACAAATATATAATTTTTAAGTCGCTAGGGCAAGTAGTTTAGCCGCAAATCGAATTTAAAGGGACTGAAAAAGTGTTAAGTTTGATGGGTCTAGGATGCTTAGTTTAGTCAGAAATCGCGTTTGAAGATAAAAGTGTCCAAATTTTTCAAAATTAGTTTTTCGTGTCATACGTTACATGGATTGACAAGTGGCACTTCCAAGATCACGAATATATAATTTTTAAGCCGCTAGGGCAAGTAGTTTAGCCGCAAATCGAATTTTAAGGGACAGAAAAAGTGTGAAGTTTGATGGGTCTAGGACGCTTAGTTTCGTCAGAAATCGCGTTTAAAGATAAAAATGTCCAATTTTTTTAAAATTAGTTTTTTGTGTTATTCGTTACATGGATTGAAAGGTGGCACTTCCAAGATCACGAATATATAATTTTTACGTCGCTAGGGCAAGTAGTTTAGCCGCAAAACGAATTTTAAGGGACATACAAAGTGTAAAGTTTGATGGGTCTAGGACGCTTAGTTTCGTCAGAAATCGCGTTTAAAGATAAAAATGTCCAATTTTTTTAAAATTAGTTTTTTGTGTCATTCGTTACATGGATTGAAAGGTGGCACCTCCAAGATCACGAATATATAATTTTTAAGTCGCTAGGGCAAGTAGTTTAGCCGCAAATCGAATTTTAAGGGACAGAAAAAGTGTAAAGTTTGATGGGTCTAGGACGCTTTGTTTAGTCAGATATCGCGTTTGAAGATCAAAATGTCTAAATTTGAAAGGTGGCACTTTCAAGATAACAAATATATAATTTTTAAGTCGCTAGGGCAAGTAGTTTAGCCGCAAATCGAATTTAAAGGGACTGAAAAAGTGTTAAGTTTGATGGGTCTAGGATGCTTAGTTTAGTCAGAAATCGCGTTTGAAGATAAAAGTGTCCAAATTTTTCAAAATTAGTTTTTCGTGTCATACGTTACATGGATTGACAAGTGGCACTTCCAAGATCACGAATATATAATTTTTAAGCCGCTAGGGCAAGTAGTTTAGCCGCAAATCGAATTTTAAGGGACAGAAAAAGTGTGAAGTTTGATGGGTCTAGGACGCTTAGTTTAGTCAGAAATCGCGTTTAAAGATCAAAATGTCCAAATTTGAAAGGTGGCACTTTCAAGATAACGAATATATAATTTTTAAGTCGCTAGGGCAAGTAGTTTAGCCGCAAATTGAATTTTAAGCGACAGAAAAAGTGTAAAGTTTGATGGGTCTGGGACGTTTATTTTAGTCAGAAATCGGGTTTAAAGATAAAAAGATCATCGTATTTCTACTTAAAGCACTGCCACATGACTAGTATCCCACATCTAGCCATATTAAAATTTCGTTCTTTACCGAAGTACTTCCCCAAAGGGCTTGGTTTGCACTAACTCTTTACTATACCGTACCGCCTTTAGGGATAAATCCCCGAAGACAGCAAACTAGATCGTATGAGCCGAAGCCCAACCAAAAATTGCATATATTGAAGAAAATCAATATATGACCCTTGCTTGCGCAAGGAGATGATGACACGAGTCCCATTTATCCATCAATCTTCTAGACCTGTTTCTCTTATTGTGTAGTTTTAGCTGCACACTTACTGTGATTACCGAACCACGTACAAACTACTGCAGCAGCTGCCATAATTCACTACCATTGGTAGCCAGAAAAACTCCGATAACAAGGTAACCCACTTGGACAGTTTCCTTACCCTCCTTATTCCTGATCGACTGCCCAAGAGGAAAACCAAGATACCTCACCACTACTATGGCACGATTCCTTTCAGTTAAGATCTACCTCGTGTGTCAGACGTTGCCGTACTTACTGGTCAATCGACCGCTTCCTACCTCATCTTGGTGAATGACTTAAACGTTAATCTATCTGGTTAAGAGCCCGTCTTAACCAGATAGATTAGCCGCTCAGTGCAGAATAGCCTCAATAAAGAGAGCTTAACATTCCTAATCGTTACCCGTCTTTCACCACTAGGAGGGACTATTTTGGCTCATCACGAAGGACCAGGAAGAACGGCTCCATTGCAAAACAACTTCCCGTATATTCCCTTGAGGCCAATCGATCAGATTTCTCGAAATAATCCCAAGGCAGACAGTTAGGTGCTCTACTTTTTAATATTTCTATTATGCATTTTCATAACCATCTCAAGTAATTGAAAAATACTCACATCTTACGTCAGGCCACCTATATCGTACCTCCTAAGGCTCCATAGAAATCAAGCTTTAGAATATCAATTGTAACGTAAACTGATTTGACTTCGATCATTGTACTACCTGCCCTAGCCTCCGCAGATAAACTCATTCTCTCTAACACTCGTTTTTAAAAACATATTGAAAGATTTGTATGACTTCTAGTGCAATCGGGCGTAATAGTTGGGCTCATCAATTAGACGATATCGTACCCCACTAATGCGTAATATTTTTCGCTCTATGATTACCGACACTAATAAAATTTACAAGAAAAAAAAAACGATACATTTAGGTTCAATCCACACAGTCCAAAAACACACATAATAATATTTACATATTGCTTGTGTTTTCAACAATATAATTATTTCGGCTTAAGCGACAAGTCACTTAACTGTATGAGAAACTACACGCTGAGACTCTTCCGTCGTGTCAACATTTTTACCAAATAAATAAAAATTTTTAGTGCATGTGAAGTTATTTTATTCACAATTCGGATTTTTTTAATTTATTATAATTTAAATTTTCACTTGCAATATACATATGTGTACATTGTACATACCTATCGACCCCTGAACACCAAAAGTTTCGGATGTTTATATCTCTAAAACGAAAAGGTGCAATGAGATGTATATAGACATACAGTTCTAAAAAAAATAATATTAATGTGAGTGTATGTGTAAAGCAGAAAAACCACCAAAATGACATGAAAATGTAGGGATGGGTGATGTTCGTCGATCTTGGGTGAGCATCGATGTAAGCCAACAAAATATCGATGGTTTTAACATCTATGCTGAAGCATGTGAAATATCGCAGAATGACTGCTAAGATACAAGACATCGATAGGAAAAAGAAAATTACGAGAAAAAAACACTGCTAAAATTTTCAAAACAACGAAGGTATTTGAAGTTTAAAATATGTTTAATGAATTTTTAGTCGATTTATGAATGTGCTATTATTTTTCAAAAAAATTTTAAGGAATGGAAATAAGTCAGCATCGATATTTCTGATTCGATAATTTCTGACATCTATGTTGTTTTTTTCGTTCTTAACATCGATGTTTTTAAATATAGCGACATTGTTGTTGACAATCAATTCTAGTCTGACATAGTGGGTGTGATTGTGTGCGTGTTGTGTACTTCAAAATTCAAATCCAGAAGGTGATTTCTCGTCCATCCAGGAGAATAACTGTCATTTGATACCAATCGAACAGTTTCAAAAGCATTCGGAAACCTGCCGGACTATCAATCAAAAAGGACATTAGTGAAAGGCAACAAACATTTCACATCAGAAAAGTTGTTTCAATTCTTCATGGCAAGTCCAAATTCGAAAACGAAATTTCAAGATTTTAAAACGTAAATGATAATTTACATAAATAACTCAAACAAAATTATTTTTTTGTTTTAATGAAAGTAAGAAAACACTTGTTATTTAAATAAGATCCACAAATTTGATTTAATTTTTGACTTAATCAAATTTGTGGATCTTATTTAAATAACAAGTGTTTTCTTACTTTCAATAAAATGTTACCAAAGTTCCACCAAGTGCTAACCCACGACTCTGTCGAGCCTATCCAAAATATTTGTTTGTGTTTTGAATATTATTTGGATTCTTCCAAATAATCATACTTATAACGGGTGATTTTTTTGCTACTTGGTTTTTGACGTTTATATTTTTGACAGACCACACATGGCAAATTCCACGAGCATTTGACATTTCGATTCAGTATTGTTTGCCATTTCATCATGAATAGACTTACGCCTGAACAACGTTTGCAAATTATTGAAATTTATTATCAAAATTCGTGCTCTGTGAAAAATGTGTTTCGCAAGCTACGTCCGTTTTATGGTAGTCATAATCGACCCACCGAGCAGGCTATTCAGCTCATTGTGACCAAATTTCGCACCAGTTTCACTTTATTGGACATTAATCCACCAAATCGTATCCGTAGAGTGCGTACCGAAGAGAATATTGCTGCTGCATCCGCCAGTGTTGCTGAAGATCGCGATATGTCCATTCGGCGCCGATCGCAGCAATTGGGTTTGTGTTATTCGACCACCTGGAAGATTTTACGCAAAGATCTTGGTTTAAAGCCATACAAAATACAGCTGGTGCAAGAATTGAAGCCAGGCGACCTACCACAACGTAGAATTTTCGGTGAATGGGCCTTAGAAAAGTTGGATGAGGATCCGTTTTTTTATCGCAAAATTGTCTTCAGCGACGAGGCTTATTTTTGGCTAAATGAATACGTGAATAAGCAGAATTGCCGTATTTGGAGTGAAGAGCAGCCAGAGGCAATTCAGCAGCTACCAATGCATCCCGAAAAATGCACTGTTTGGTGCGGTTTATGGGCAGGCGGCATCATTGGGTCGTACTTCTTCAAGGGCGATGAAGGCCGCAGGGTTACGGTCAATGGAGAAAGGTACCGTTCGATGATAACAGATTTTTTTTGCCGAAAATGCAAGAATTGAACTCTGTCGACATGTGGTTCCAACAGGACGGTGCCACATGCCACACTGCACGCGAAACCATGCATCAATTGAGAGGCGAATTTGGTGAGCAGTTGATCTCACGTTTTGGCGCAGTCAATTGGCCACCAAGATCATGTGATTTGACCCCGTTAAACTATTTTTTGTGGGGCTATGTTAAGTCTATTGTCTATGGGGACAAGCCAAACACGATTGCTGCCTTGGAAGCCAACATTGAACGCGGCATTGGTGAGATTCCGGCCGAAATGTGTGAAAAAGTTTGCCAAAATTGGACCTTCAGAATGGACCACCTGAAGCGTAGCCGCGGGCAATATTTAAGTGAAATTATTTTTAAAAAGTAAATGGCAGAAATTGATTTATCGATCCAAATAAAAATTTCATTCACTTTTTACAAGTTTCTGTGTTTTTTTGAATTTTCAAAAACCAAGCTTTTAAAAAAATCACCTTTTAGAATCGTAAAGATCAAGTGTTTTTTTTTTATAAATTATCCATTATAATATGGTATTCCTCACGGCAGTCAACTAGGGCAAATTAAAACTAAAAACAACTACGCTGAAACTGTTAGTAAGCATGACAACAAGGGATTCGGATATTTTTAATCATATTTTATAAAGAGCGCTTTTAATAAATTATGATAGAAATTTTTTCTTTGAAACCAAAATGAGAGCTATAAACACAATTTTGACTGACCATAGATTCAGAAAATCCATAATTGATAGGTCAACATTTCACTGTACATTTCGGGCAGGCTATTGACCTACTTAGATGAGTTATAAGTTCACAATAAATGCACATAGTTCATTTATAATAATATAATATGTATAACTTATTATAAACAAATAAAATAGTATATAGTTTAATATAATATATAGTAAAATTATAGATAGTAAACATAAAATCACTTACCATTTACCCAAAATTATTTTTTTAAAAACACCTTCGGTCAGCCTACAAATGTTTACACTATTGATTCCCTCGTTGGTACTGTCATTTTATCACATTTGTACATACAAAGATTATTCCTTGAAATAAAAAAAAATCATTTAATAATATAAATTTATTTATAAAAACATAAATCATTTTCTAAATAGAAATATTTTTTTTTTAGAGAAAAACCATTTTTAATAATTAATTTCATTTTTTAATGTTCAGCAATACAATATTTTTTTTAATAAAACGTAAAGTGCCTACATACCTATTTTTAATTTTCCGATTCACAAACCAGAGGCGTCTATCTATGTATTAAACAATCCATTATCCAAACCGTTAACCCGGCAAAAAGCAAACGATACGACGAAGACGACCCCGACGCCACTCGCGGTGACAAGCCATAACAAAGAAATAATAGAAATTAAAAATTAAATTTAAATACTCGTACATCTCAAAAAACCAAAGTAAAAACACATTTTTAATTAAAAACAAAGGCAATTTAATAATATTTATTTAATAATTTTTATCACTTCACATTTATTTTAAAACAATTTATTACAATTTTACTTTAAAATTTATTTCACTTAAAACACGCGGAGCAAACTACCTATTAATAGAAAAGCACTTGTTGAACTAAACTCCTGAGCCTGTGTTGTTGATTGTTTCTCTTTTCGCCAATCTTCCCGAATCCAACAGCGAATGCACTGAAATTAAAACGATCGTGTCGTGGCTTGAATTTAGCTTCAAGAAATATTTTATTTTTGAAGAATGGTATGTGTTAAGCATGTTGATGTGAGTGCTGTGAATTGTTGGTTTTTCGTATAGTTTGAATTCTTAGTGCTCTTTGAGAAGAAAACACTTGGGTTGGCTTATGGTAAATAATTATGAGCGTTGCTTAAGAGAAAAAAGTTTATTGCTGTTCAAACAATGCGAATAATTTTGTTTGAAAAAGAAAGAAATTATCCCATTCGATTTCGCTGTGTGGGAGAATTTTTTTTTTGTATTTTTGATGTCGGGTGATTTTTGTTGTTGCTTGTATCTGGTGTGAGCAGTGTGTCCATTTTTTGACTACAAATCTGCTAAAAAATTGTAATTTTTTGTAGAAAAAAATGCCAAAACTGGTAATCGTGTCATTAGAATGCAAAAAACGTAAATTATACCTGGACTTGACTTAAGGTGACGCTTAAAATACCGAGTTTTTTTCGTAGTTCTTTTACTTCAATAAAATGATTTTTAAATAACTAATTCAAACCAGAAACTAAATTGTTTATTTTGTTAAGTTTATTTAAAAAAAAAAGGAAATTACCTTACAAATAGTTATTAATCCATTTCTCAACTAAAAGAAAAAAGAAAAATCAGGAATCAGAGTAGAAATGTTAATCTGATTAAGTAAAAGGTATTTATATGCATTTTTTACTGCAAAAGTTTTCTGCTTTATTAAGACATTTTCAAAAATATCACAAATTTCTTGTTCATCTTCTATGGTAAAATTAAGTTTGCAAAAAAATTCTAAACGTTTCCTTTACTACAAAAATAAAATGCACGACTGGAGCGTACAAACTTGCTCTTGTAGCTAAAAACTTTGGTGTTACTCACTGCCGCTGTTGATAGGTAGCTACTCTCTTATAGTTATCCTATGCAGATTTAAAGCTCATGTAGGTAATATTACCTTGATTCTTAGTAAAATGAATTGTCGAATGCATAATTCAAGGAATAGTTAAATAATTACCTACAAATATATATTGAATTGGATTTTAATTATGAAAATTAGGAGGGTAATAATGTAAATATGTACAAGTACATACATGTATATAATGAAAGTGAATTGTGTATAGGTGGGAAAAAATCGTTTTTTTAAACTTATTTAAACTGCCAAAACCATCACTTTCATCATTTTTTCGAAAAAACGAAGAACGCCATTAGATGCCACGGTTCAATGTAAATTTTATAATAAAGCTATCTCCAAAATTGTAGGACGGGTTTTGATGAAATCCTGTTTTTTATTTTTCGTTTTTTGAAAACAAAATTCTTTTAAATTTTGGTATGCAATTTTGTAGAGACTATTAATGTTCATGTGAAAATTTAAAATTATTTTTTTTGATTAGTTTTAAAATTATCGATTTTTCAAAAAAAATTAGTAAATTATTTCAATTTAAAAAAAAAAGTTATTCAAAATTTTGATATGCAAACATAATTTAGCTACTTAGATCTTTTCAGATATAAAATTTGACAGAAATCCAATAATCCAAAATCCAAAATAGCACAAAATGCAAATACTTTAATTTTGTTCGATATTCAATCTTTTTTACCAAGTCTTTGAAACATAAACATTAATTACACATTAATTTTGCTGATTATTATCGTTTCCTATTTTACCATTAACATGGCTCTGAGCGTTTCAACATTTAGTTGTGTTTTTTCATTTGTCCAAATATTATTCATTATGCACAGAACTTTTTCGGTTGGATCATTTAAGCCTGGCAGACAAAGGCCTAACTCGACAATAAGTAAAAGATTTTTAGAGTTTATTTTAGCAAAAATGCTAAAATATGTCTTTCCATTTCTCGGGAACAGTTATTTTGTTCTTTATCCATTTTGTTATAATTTTGTGACACACAAATTCGTCAATCTGCTCTTGGGTGACAAGAGATAAAGAAGATTCTATTTCTGGCCAGTTAGGAAAAATTATTGTTTCGAAGAATTACACAACTAAAAACTATTTAAAAGATACATCCCAATGATTTAAGAATTCGTAACAAGTTATGTAAAATTGATAATAACTTGCTTTACATTACTTTTCGTCAAATAATTTTTGTTTGAATTATTGATTTATCAATTTCTTTGCAAACAAAATATTATCAATTGTTTTCCTAATATAGATTTTAATTTTAATTTAATACACTTCATTGCTAGCGCAACTTTAAATATGCAATTTTTTTTGGGGTTCTGCTTATAATATGCTCACATGTAAAATTGAGGCCTCGGATTGAATAAAATGAAGAAAGAAGGACCTCATATGAAGAGTTGATAGGCAAATTCTTTAAAATAAGAAAAATTTCGCTTCAATGATTATAAAGTTGTATTATTACGGCTGACATGGTAGATAAGCGGAATCGCTATTCTATCCTGTATCAACCCTCGACTGTCTAAATAGAGAAATGCCTCGGGAGGGATGCAACCACTTAACCGCGCACTATCAAAATATTCGTTATTGGGATAATAAGCCCCAAAAATTAAGCTGTTAGTTGAGGTCATCGCTCTTGCAACGTGCCCCGAATCAGCTTAAACAAGAAATTATCTATTCTGTTTATGTTGGCTCCGTTGTATAGAACCTGGTTGGAATAATATATTGTGTACTCCGACTCTGGTGTTCTGTGTAATCCAAGGCAACGTCTAAGACATTGCCTCTCCAACACTCGAATCTTTTCCATTTGAGATGGGGCAACGTTGAACCACACCGGGCATCCATAGGCAATCATCGGCCCGATGAGGGCCATGTAACAAATCACCTTCACCCTGCTGTCAAGACGGCTGCTATAAAACAGTCGTTTTGTTAAGGCAAAGGCTCCCATAGCCCGGGCCAGGGCAGCAATTATATGTCTGTCGAAATACAGGTACTGATCCAACCAGATCCCAAGGTACTTTACTACACTTCTACTCGCCAGTGGATGTCCACGTGGCCCTACGATCCCCAGCGTGCGCCAGTTCAGAATAGTTTCTGAATTCTGGAAGTTGATTTTCAACTTCCAGTCATCACAATATCACTGAATCTTGTGGAAGTGGCACTTCCAAGATCACGAATATATAATTTTTAAGTCGCTAGGGCAAGTAGTTTAGCCGCAAATCGAATTTTAAGGGACAGACAAAGTGTAAAGTTTGATGGGTCTAGGACGCTTAGTTTCGTCAGAAATCGCGTTTAAAGATAAAAATGTCCAATTTTTTTTTAAATTAGTTTTTTGTGTCATTCGTTACATGGATTGAAAGGTGGCACTTCCAAGATCACGAATATATAATTTTTAAGTCGCTAGGGCAAGTAGTTTAGCCGCTTAGTTTCGTCAGAAATCGCGTTTAAAGATAAAAATGTCCAATTTTTTTAAAATTAGTTTTTTGTGTCATTCGTTACATGGATTGAAAGGTGGCACTTCCAAGATCACGAATATATAATTTTTAAGTCGCTAGGGCAAGTAGTTTAGCCGCAAATCGAATTTTAAGGACAGACAAAGTGTAAAGTTTGATGGGTCTAGGACGCTTAGTTTCGTCAGAAATCCCGTTTAAAGATAAAAATGTCCAATTTTTTTAAAATTAGTTTTTTGTGTCATTCGTTACATGGATTGAAAGGTGGCACTTCCAAGATCACGAATATATAATTTTTAAGTCGCTAGGGCAAGTAGTTTAGCCGCAAATCGAATTTTAAGGGACAGACAAAGTGTAACGTTTGATGGGTCTAGGACGCTTAGTTTCGTCAGAAATCGCGTTTAAAGATAAAAATGTCCAATTTTTTTAAAATTAGTTTTTTGTGTCATTCGTTACATGGATTGAAATGTGGCACTTCCAAGATCACGAATATAGCCAAGTAGTTTAGCCGCAAATCGAATTTTAAGGGACAGACAAAGTGTAAAGTTTGATGGGTCTAGGACGCTTAGTTTCGTCAGAAATCGCGTTTAAAGATAAAAATGTCCAATTTTTTTTTAAATTAGTTTTTTGTGTCATTCGTTACATGGATTGAAAGGTGGCACTTCCAAGATCACGAATATATAATTTTTAAGTCGCTAGGGCAAGTAGTTTAGCCGCTTAGTTTCGTCAGAAATCGCGTTTAAAGATAAAAATGTCCAATTTTTTTAAAATTAGTTTTTTGTGTCATTCGTTACATGGATTGAAAGGTGGCACTTCCAAGATCACGAATATATAATTTTTAAGTCGCTAGGGCAAGTAGTTTAGCCGCAAATCGAATTTTAAGGACAGACAAAGTGTAAAGTTTGATGGGTCTAGGACGCTTAGTTTCGTCAGAAATCCCGTTTAAAGATAAAAATGTCCAATTTTTTTAAAATTAGTTTTTTGTGTCATTCGTTACATGGATTGAAAGGTGGCACTTCCAAGATCACGAATATATAATTTTTAAGTCGCTAGGGCAAGTAGTTTAGCCGCAAATCGAATTTTAAGGGACAGACAAAGTGTAAAGTTTGATGGGTCTAGGACGCTTAGTTTCGTCAGAAATCGCGTTTAAAGATAAAAATGTCCAATTTTTTTAAAATTAGTTTTTTGTGTCATTCGTTACATGGATTGAAATGTGGCACTTCCAAGATCACGAATATAGCCAAGTAGTTTAGCCGCAAATCGAATTTTAAGGGACAGACAAAGTGTAAAGTTTGATGGGTCTAGGACGCTTAGTTTCGTCAGAAATCGCGTTTAAAGATAAAAATGTCCAATTTTTTTTAAAATTAGTTTTTTGTGTCATTCGTTACATGGATTGAAATGTGGCACTTCCAAGATCACGAATATAGCCAAGTAGTTTAGCCGCAAATCGAATTTTAAGGGACAGACAAAGTGTAAAGTTTGATGGGTCTAGGACGCTTAGTTTCGTCAGAAATCGCGTTTAAAGATAAAAATGTCCAATTTTTTTTAAAATTAGTTTTTTGTGTCATTCGTTACATGGATTGAAAGGTGGCACTTCCAAGATCACGAATATATAATTTTTAAGTCGCTAGGGCAAGTAGTTTAGCCGCAAATCGAATTTTAAGGGACAGACAAAGTGTAAAGTTTGATGGGTCTAGGTCGCTTAGTGTCATTCGTTACATGGATTGAAAGGTGGCACTTCCAAGATCACGAATATATAATTTTTAAGTCGCTAGGGCAAGTAGTTTAGCCGCAAATCGAATTTTAAGGGACAGACAAAGTGTAAAGTTTGATGGGTCTAGGTCGCTTAGTTTCGTCAGAAATCGCGTTTAAAGATAAAAATGTCCAATTTTTTTAAAATTAGTTTTTTGTGTCATTCGTTACATGGATTGAAAGGTGGCACTTCCAAGATCACGAATATATAATTTTTAAGTCGCTAGGGCAAGTAGTTTAGCCGCAAATTGAATTTTAAGGGACAGACAAAGTGTAAAGTTTGATGGGTCTAGGACGCTTAGTTTCGTCAGAAATCGCGTTTAAAGATAAAAATGTCCAATTTTTTTAAAATTAGTTTTTTGTGCCATTCGTTACATGGATTGAAAGGTGGCACTTCCAAGATCACGAATATATAATTTTTAAGTCGCTAGGGCAAGTAGTTTAGCCGCAAATCGAATTTTAAGGACAGACAAAGTCTAAAGTTTGATGGGTCTATGACGCTTAGTTTCGTCAGAAATCGCGTTTAAAGATAAAAATGTCCAATTTTTTTAAAATTAGTTTTTTGTGTCATTCGTTACATGGATTGAAAGGTGGCACTTCCAAGATCACGAATATATAATTTTTAAGTCGCTAGGGCAAGTAGTTTAGCCGCAAATCGAATTTTAAGGGACAGACAAAGTGTAAAGTTTGATGGGTCTAGGACGCTTAGTTTCGTCAGAAATCGCGTTTAAAGATAAAAATGTCCAATTTTTTTAAAATTAGTTTTTTTGTGTCATTCGTTACATGGATTGAAAGGTGGCACTTCCAAGATCACGAATATATAATTTTTAAGTCGCTAGGGCAAGTAGTTTAGCCGCAAATCGAATTTTAAGGGACAGACAAAGTGTAAAGTTTGATGGGTCGAGGACGCTTAGTTTCGTCAGAAATCGTGTTTAAAGATAAAAATGTCCAATTTTTTAAAAATTAGTTTTTTGTGTCATTCGTTACATGGATTGAAAGGTGGCAATTCCAAGATCACGAATATATAATTTTTAAGTCGCTAGGGCAAGTAGTTTAGCCGCAAATCGAGTTTTAAGGGACAGACAAAGTGTAAAGTTTGATGGTTCGAGAACGCTTAGTTTCGTCAGAAATCGCGTTTAAAGATAAAAATGTCCAATTTTTTTAAAATTAGTTTTTTGTGTCATTCGTTACATGGATTGAAAGGTGGCACTTCCAAGATCACGAATATATAATTTTTAAGTCGCTAGGGCAAGTAGTTTAGCCGCAAATGGAATTTTAAGGGACAGACAAAGTGTAAAGTTTGATGGGTCGAGGACGCTTAGTTTCGTCAGAAATCGTGTTTAAAGATAAAAATGTCCAATTTTTTAAAAATTAGTTTTTTGTGTCATTCGTTACATGGATTGAAAGGTGGCACTTCCAAGATCACGAATATATAATTTTTAAGTCGCTAGGGCAAGTAGTTTAGCCGCAAATCGAGTTTTAAGGGACAGACAAAGTGTAAGCTTTGATGGGTCTAGGACGCTTAGTTTCGTCAGAAATCGCGTTTAAAGATAAAAATGTCCAATTTTTTTAAAATTAGTTTTTTGTGTCATTCGTTACATGGATTGAAATGTGGCACTTCCAAGATCACGAATATATCATTTTTAAGTCGCTAGGGCAAGTAGTTTAGCCGCAAATCGAATTTTAAGGGACAGACAAAGTGTAAAGTTTGATGGGTCTAGGACGCTTAGTTTCGTCAGAAATCGCGTTTAAAGATAAAAATGTCCAATTTTTTTAAAATTAGTTTTTTGTGTCATTCGTTACATGGATTGAAAGGTGGCACTTCCAAGATCACGAATATATAATTTTTAAGTCGCTAGGGCAAGTAGTTTAGCCGCAAATCGAATTTTAAAGGACAGACAAAGTGTAAGGTTTGATGGGTCTAGGTCGCTTAGTTTCTTCAGAAATCGCGTTTAAAGATAAAAATGTCCAATTTTTTTAAAATTAGTTTTTTGTGTCATTCGTTACATGGATTGAAAGGTGCCACTTCCAAGATCACGAATATATAATTTTTAAGTCGCTAGGGCGAGTAGTTAGTTTAGCCGCAAATCGAATTTTAAGGGACAGCCAAAGTGTAAAGTTTGATGGGTCTAGGACGCTTAGTTTAGTCGGAAATCGCGTTTAAAGATAAAAATGTCCAAATGTTTTTAAATTAGTTTTTTGTGTCATTCGTTACATGGATGGAAAGGTGGCACTTCCAAGATCACGAATATATAATTTTTAAGTCGCTAGGGCGAGTAGTTTAGCCGCAAATCGAATTTTAAGGGACAGACAAAGTGTAAAGTTTGATGGGTCTAGGACGCTTAGTTTAGTCAGAAATCGCGTTTAAAGATAAAAATGTCCAAATTTTTTAAAATTTGTTTTTTGTGTCAATCGTTACATGGATTGAAAGGTGGCACTTCCAAGTTCACGAATATATAATTTTTAAGTCGCTGGGGCAAGTAGTTTAGCCGCAAATCGAATTTTAAGGGACAGACAAAGTGTAAAGTTTGATGGGTCTAGGACGCTCAGTTTAGTCAGAAATCGCGTTTAAAGATAAAAATGTCCAAATTTTTTTAAATTAATTTTTTGTGTCATTCGTTACATGGATTGAAAGGTGGCACTTCCAAGATCACGAATATATAGTTTTTAAGTCGCTAGGGCAATCAAACTTTACACTTTTTCTGTCCCTTAAAATTCGATTTGCGGCTAAACTACTTGCCCTAGCGACTTACAAATTATATATTCGTGATCTTGGAAGTGCCACCTTAAAGCACGATATGTGGCTGTGGCAGAATCACCATTTTTGTAGTAGGTTTTAAAAATGTGTATGCGTTGTGCGATAGTTAAGCGATCCATTTTCGTAAATGTCGGATTTTCAACTGAAAAAAAAAAATTGGTTTAACAACTTAATTTGACATATGTCGAATTCCAGCCCTATACTTTTGAAACCGCTAAATGGATAATCCTTTATAATGAAAGTGAATGGTTTATGTGAGTACAAATCGTTTTTTAAACTTATAAAAAGTACCATGAATCAATGAAAATTTTATAAAAAAGTATCTCCAAAATTGTATTACTGATTTTGATGAAATTCTGTTTTTTATTTCAAGTTTTTGAAAACATTGTTTTTTTTTTTTTAAATTTTGGTATGCATTTTTTTAGTATACATTTTTTTAATATACATATGATTATAAAATTTAAAATATTTTTATTGATTAGTTTTAAAAATATTGATTTTAAAAAAAAAAATCAAAAATTAATTTTAATTAGAAAAAAAAAATGATATTCAAAATGTTGATATGCAGAATTAATTTACCTACCCAGATCTTTTCAAATAGAACATCTTTATACATACAGACGGACAGACAGACATTTTTTGTCGATCACTTTTGTCAGATGGCATGCGCCTCCCTATTTGGTCAAATATAGGATTTGGGGTGATGTCGAGTTTGGTTGTATGCAAATTTATTTAGATTTAAATTTTCTTTTAAATTTGTTTCGAAAATTTATAATTTCTACTGGCGATGCCCGCGATTTAAGCTTTAAAGAGCTGTGCGGTATTCTAACAACCTTTGGTTTTCTAACCAGACTAGGCTGAGTTCATATAGTGATTAGCTAAGAACAAAAAAAAGGTTAAACCTGTTTTTAATATCATCTGAATTTCTTCTAATTGGCACTTGGATTAGGAAAAGTTTCAGCTCGTAATAGGTAGATAAAGTATTTGCCTCAAATGAAACATGACAAATGGCACATAAGTCCAAAATTCTTTTTTTTTTACTTATGTTCCATCAAAGTGGAAAATAATTCCAAACTTCCATCTTGGACTTATGTCCCGCGGAGTTATGTCCCGGCACCCGAAAATAATACCTTAATGGGGTTTTCGTTTGGTATATTTATATTTTGATCAATAAATTGATTTTTTTCGTAACGATTCGAATACGTTTTCAGATTGATTTTTATTTGCTATAGTATTGGTGTATATTTGTGTCTGTTAACCAGCTATCGGTATCAGCTGTCTTGTCAAACGATAGCTTTCAATTATAATGTATAGTGGTCTTAGTAAAAGAGGGGTAGATCTACCGAAAAATACAGATATGCAAAATTGATTTAAAATCAAAAAATAAATCAATTTATTTGACCAATCGAAGTCAAATATTGTCAAAATCAGTTTTTTGACAGATCTAAATTAAAAATAAATTTGATTTGTGTTACCAAACGTTAACCACATTATACCTACTCCCATTTTTTTCGAAGGCTTTTGAAAAAATAATAATCAATTTGTTTATATACGAAACTCACAGCCAGATCTGTCTAGTTGTTCGGCAGGTAATGGTGTTTGACCATCTGATATTAGTTTGTTTTATGGCGTCTTGCCTTAGTATAAGTGATAAAATTATCTAAATGAAAGTCCGTTATAACGAAAACAAAATACAAATTTATTTTTATTCAAACGTTTCTTTTTCACACAATAATATTAATTATTTCCAAATTTATTATATAGCAACAAACGATACTTAGATATATATAATTTACAAATTTTTATAAAGGTGTTTTATTGTTCGGTGATTTATCATGTTTTAACACTTCCTCCATAAACACCAAATAAAATAATTACATGATTATAACTCGTCAATACCTATTTTCCTTCGTAACATCTGGAATTGAACTCGTTCAAGAGGTTTTGTTAATAAATCGGCTAACTGTTCAGTACCGGCAATATGTTCCAATCTTATGTCCTTTTCAAGGAAACGCTCTCGAACATAAAAATGGCGAACTTCAATATGTTTTGTTCGTTTATGAAATTCTGGGTTTTTTCCTAGTTTTAAAGCACTTGCATTGTCGACATATAATATAGGTGTTTGATCTGTATGTCCTGTAAGTTCTTGTAAAAGACGTTTAAGCCGCATAGCTTCTTTGGCACCTTCACTTGCAGCCATAATTTCCGCTTCTGTCGTTGATATTGCTATGGTGCGTTGAAGTTGACTGGTCCATGATACAGGTCCACCAGCAAATAAGGAAATTATTCCAGTAATTGACCGCCTAGTTTTAAGATCACCCGCATAATCAGCATCACTGTAAATTGACAGTTCTTGTTTGATTTTTCCTTGGTATATTAAAGCTGATTTGATAGTACCACGAAGATAACGAAAAATACGTTAAACGTTATTCCAGTTGTCCGTAGTAGGATTTTCCATTTTTCTTGCTGCATAGTTGACTGCAAATGCAATATATGGTCGTGTTGCTGTTGCCAAGTACATCAAACTCCCAACAGCTTCACGATAAGGAACTTGTTCTTTTATTTCCTCATATTTTAAATTTTCTTCCTCCTTAGTAGCTGGAGTCATTACTGGATTACATTCTCCATTGAAACGTTCCAATATTTTGTTGATATAGTTTTTTTGACTTACCTTAATTATTGAGCCATCGTTTTCAATTTGTATTTTCATGTCGAGAAAACTGTTAAGATATCCAATAGTAATCTTGAATTTAATTTGGAGTGCATGTATAAATTTTTTAATTTCTGCTTCGTCGTTGCCAAGAACCAGTCCATCGTCGACAGAAATTGCTACATAAAGCACTTTTCCATTATTATTTCGATAAAATAGACATGGATCAGCTGTGCTATTCTTCAGTCCTTCTTTCTTCATAAAGTCCAGAAAACATGTATGCCAACAACGTGGAGCTTGTTTAAGTCCATATAAACTTCTTTTTAATCGACATACCCGGCTAGTTCCATCTTCAAATCCTTCAGGCTGTTCTAGGTATACCTCCTCCTCAAGAATACCGTAAAAAAATGCTGTCTTAACATCAAATTGTTCAATTTTTAATCGTTTCGTTGCAGCTAAGGCTAAGAGCATACGAACAGTATCATATTGGGCTACAGGGCTAAATGTTTCATCATAATCGATACCTTTTTGTTGCACATACCCTTTTGCAACAAGTCGTGCTTTATATCGTCGGTATCCATCTTTCACGTATTCTTTATTCGGAAGACCCATCGATTTTGAACGACTCTTAAGTTTTTAGGTCGTTTCACAAGATCCCAAATTTGATATTCTTCCAGTGATGATAGCTCAACTTTCATCGATGAAAGCCAATGCACACTGTCTGCTGATTTCAAGGCTTCACAGTATGACCTTGGTTCTTGCTTGGACTCACCTCCTGTTAACATTATATACTCTCCTCCTGTCATCCAACTTGGCTTTTTTCTGACTCTTGCTTTAATGTTGACTCTGTGTTCCACACTTTCTTTATTGGGAGTATAAAATTCATCACTTGCTAAATTTTCTTCAGAATCAATAGTTTCTTCAGAATCTGCTACTTGATCAGCATCGGCAGTTCCTTCAACGTCGACAATTTCTTCAACATTGGCTTTACTCGTGATCAAAATATCGGCTTGTTTTCTTTCTGTATTTCGTCTTCTGTGATTTCATCAATAATTGCACCTTGAGTTTTCGCATTGCAGACTACTTCTGGCTTTAAAATCACTATCATGGCTGCAAACAATTTTCTTTAGTTTTGGAATCCAGACTCGATATCCGTCTTTTTCGTTTACGTAGCCAACCATCCTTCCGTACTTAGCCTTTTCATCAAACTTCTTGCGAAGTTCCTTTGGTATGTGTACATAACATTCAGTACCAAAGATGCGTAAATAACTTAGACTTCTTAGTTGTTTGTCATGCCATAATTCATACGGAACCTTATTTTGAATTGGTGTTGTTTCTGTGCGGTTCAACACAATATATGCTGCTGTATTACACGCCTCTGCCCAAAGGTATTTCGGCAATTTACTGGAAACTCTCATACTTCTAGCTGGTTCCACAAGTGTTCGGTTTTCACGTTCTGTAGCTCCATTCTGCTGTAGGGTGTAAGGAGGTCCAATACATTGTTCTATCTCAAATTTTGACAACAGTGTGGCAACATCTTTACTGTCGAACTCTCTTCCGCTATCGCATCTTAACCTTTTGACAATATGCCCAACGGTTCTGACTTCATTCAAGAAAGTTTCAAGAGATTTACATACCTCGCTTTTATGTTTCAAAAAGAAAAGCCTACGGAACTTGCTAAAGTCATCTTTAAAACAGACATAATATCGCGATCCTCCAACTGATGTTGTTTCAACCATTCGAAGAACATCTGCGGGAACGAGTTCGCCAACCTTAACTGGTCAATCACTTCTTGGATTGAAAGAAAGTCGGTGCATTTTACCAGCAGCACATCCATCACAGAATTCTTCCCCGCTTTCAGAAACGGTAATGTTCATTTTGGTAAGAATTTTCTTGACATGTCGCTTATTCTGGTGGGCAAATCTTTCGTGGTATACTTGAAGGCTTTCTGATACGTTTGACATGTACACCTGCTCTTGAGGTTTCATTACTTGTATTTTGAGAACATACAACTCATTTTGGAGATACCCCTCTACTGCTACTTCACTATTTCGATGGTTTTGTATCGTAACAGTTTTGTCGTAAATTACTGTTAGAAAACCATTTCGAGCTGCAGCTTTCACAGAAAATAATTGTGCACTTGCATCAGGGACGTACCATACATCCTTCAAAGTTGCTATTTACCTAACACCTTTAATGCTCACCTGAATTCTAATGTTCCCTTGACCATACGCCTTCATTGTGACGTCTTGCTTTCTTAGGCAAATTATTTCCGGCACATCGAATATGTTTCGAAATCCTATTTGTTCGGCGTAATATGCCTGGAAGCCTCACTGTCACAATACCATTGATTTGGTCTTAATAAATTTTTCGTTGTTGCATTCAAGGAGAATGCCAATAAAACATTGTATTTTTGATTTTTCTTGATGCCGCTTTGTCCGGGTTTATTTTGTGGACATTCAGCAGCCCAATGTCCAAGTTCCTTGCACTTGTTGCACGGAAATTTCAACTTCGCACGTTCTAATTTATTATTTGCTCTTTCTGGTTGCCTTTCCTTAAAATTTCCTTTTGCGACAAAAGCAGCGCTATCACTTGGATGTTTTATGTTTTCTACTTGTTTCGTTTCTCTTGTTTCGATGGCGCATAACTTCTCTATTAATAAGCTTAGATTTTGCTTTTCTGCAGGAATCGTATCCCACAAATCTCTAAAATTATCAAATTCTTTACCAAGAGTTGACATAATTCTGCCATTTAAAATCCGTTCAGAGAGGGTATTTTCGTTATGCTTGGATAGCTCTTCATTGAGATCTACAAATAGCTTTTGTAGTTTTGCGATGTGTGCGCTGATGTCTTCTTCTTCTTCTTTTCTGGCTTGAAAGAAACTGTCTATTAACATGTTGAGCCTTTGGATGCTGCTTCTTTCTAAGCAAGCGCATAATTTATCCTAAATGTCCTTAAAATGCTCGCATGTTAAAACAAGTTCAGCGATTGGGGAGCTTAATGATGCAGCGATCAAGCCAGCAGCTTTTGCATCATCTTTCAGCCAATCGTTAAATTTCTTCTTTTCGTCAGCCGTTGATGCTGATATGATTAAGGGACAATCCATCTCTCCAGCAACGATTTTCTTGAGATCGTTTGCACGAAAAAGCATACCCATTTGCCATTTCCATTTCGCCCAATCGCTAGGACCCTCAAGCTTATCCACAGAGACTTTAAATTCATTTGACGATATTTTCTTCTATTGCAGTTCACACGAGACTGGGCCCATAACCTGATAAAATTATCTAAATGAAAGTCCGTTATAACGAAAACAAAATACAAATTTATTTTTATTCAAACGTTCCTTTTGTTTCAGGTTTTCTTTTTCACACAATAATATTAATTATTTCCAAATTAATTATATAGTAACAAACGATACTTAGATATATATAATTTACAAATTATTATAAAGGTGTTTTATTGTTCGGTGATTTATCATGTTTTAACAATAGCTGTATTTTATTGGGAAATTTATCCGTCGTAAGATTATCCGTCGTAGCATTTTACATACAATTCGCTACGGTCGATAAAAAGCTAAAGTAGAAGCTACAGTGCATGGCTAGATGACGTTAATTCGAGTCTCGAATTTGATTTTGTTAGTTTTGTTGGTACGATTGATAATTGGGTTGAATCTCGATGGATGTGTTCATGGAGTGTTAATTCGTCAGACAAATCGATCTTTTTGATTCTTTTTTTTTCTTTTTTTTATAGTTGGCCAGTTTATATTTCTAATATCTTAGATAATTATAAGCTGTTCTTCTTAAAAGTTTCTGACTTTTACTATTAAAAACTATATTCTTTGCTCAGTTATTTTCTGGAGTACGTCTAAAATCTGCAATTTTGCATACCCCTAATGTCAATTAATCAATTTTAACAAATTTCGATTTCCATTTTGAAAAAAAAATCAATATCTATGGAATGAAATCGGTTTTACTTTTATTTTTAACTAACTAAGGCCAATATTCGTTTTGTGTTCAATTTTTATTGATAGCTATAAATAAACGGAGTTTTGTGAAAAAATCATCTTTTTATTTAGATCTACAAAAAAGCAATTTGAGAAGACATACCGCATTGGGTGGAACTGCTCGACACTGCGCCACAAAATATTTATTCGTATGAAATTCTATAAGCTATAATGCCAGGCGCGCACATATGCAACTTACAATTTTGCAAAAGTTTGGTTGCTAAAGTGAATACCATGGACTTATGCACATGCAAAAACTATTCAGTCCGCGATTGGAGCAACTTAAAAGTTTGTGTTTTGGCACAAATCGAACGATCGCCCCAAATAAGTTCTTCAGGTTGAATCCCACCGAACTATAATGTAACTGCGCACACATTAAATCAATATGTTGTCTGTGTGTTGGTTTATCTCGTTGATTGATTTTTAAGTTGCTTATGTGTGCGATCATCGTTCAATTATTGATTAAACTATTTCGTTTCCGAAAAAAATACATGTGCGCGCCTGGCGTAAGCGCACTAAGCGGAAACTGAACTTCACAAATGTGGTTTTTCCTCACTATTCAATGGACATTGGCCATTAACCGTATTCGCGTCACTACATGGGCATGTTTGTGATCCCATTGTATTTTTTTTCTGGACTTGTGCAAGGAAATTGCAATCCAAATGTTAACTATTTGTTCCTTAATCCGCGTATGTTAAGTGTAGTATGATCTCTGTTAAGTGAATATTGAATTGAAAGCTAAACATACTAAGAAAATAAATTTATAAATTGACTTGAAAAATAAAACTCTAACTATCGATCTACTCAGAAAATAAATAAAAGCATGAAATATAAAGGGGAAATGTAAGGGGAGTGAACAATTTAAACTACGTTGTACTGTGCGTTCAAAACCAATAAACATTAAAAGGAAACAAGCAAATGGTGTTCTGGCAATTGTGTTATCTCTTCTGAAAGGCATTGACGGTTTTTAAAGCAATACAAAAATTGTCCTGTGTAAAAATGGACTTGACCATAGTCTATTAACAAACCCGTTCACTTATCATTTCCCTTCTATTGGTGCAAAATGAATGTTCGAATTTAAAATTGCAAATGCAGAAAAAGTGAATACAAGAAATAGGTTTGAAACTTAAATTAAATATTGGTACGATTTTCTACTTTCTATTTTATATGAATAAAACCTAATTATTGTTCCTAATTTTGATTTTTTAATAATTTTACTTTGCAAAAGACTCTTGCATAACTTGTGACTGCTGTGCAGGTGTACCATTCTTACAAAAAATAAAAAGCTATGGTCCATGTTACGGTCGATGCGTTTTTTTTTTGGGCATTACTGACGGTACTATGGATAGATTCCCAATAAAACACAGCTAATAAGTTTACAAGTAGCTTAGGTATACCAACGTGAACCATATTAGGTAGAATTGGTATTAGGTTCCATTTCTGGCAAGTTTATCGGCTTAGCAGTTTCCCAAGATATCCCTATGTCCCGACATGCATCCAAATCGTGCGAATATGAAACTGTACTACCATCACTCTGAGAGATGATCGACAGTTGCGGGCAGTTATAGATAAGTGATTTATGAACTGCTTGACTGCCTCCCACGACAATAATATGAAATCAAAATAGGGATGCACAGCTAAATGTTCTCAGCGCCCACATGGTAAGAGCAAACAGTAATGCACACGGCGCGGCGAATATGTAATATATTATTATTGTACTTTTTTTCTCGAAAACAATAAACAACGAAGAACAATGAAATTTGCCAAATTTAAGAAAACAAATCAATAGAAGAACGGATATTAAAATTTTTAGAGACTAATGACAACATAATAAATTTGCATAACTCGGACACAAAAGTGAAATATACGAAAGTAAAATGTTTGCGGCAACTTATAAAAATTTTCTCGAGGTTTCCAAAGGAGAATGAACCATAATTATGACAACTTTTTAACCTTTTAGACTATCATGTATTACAATGGTAAAAGAAGAAACAGTGTCTATGCCAAATTCTGCAAATTACCGACAAAGGCAAAAAGTGATGCATCTCATGTTGAGAGGCATTCCAACGACGAATATGTGACCAGTTATGATCGATTTTAAATTCGTCCGTAAGTTGGAAAGATAAAGTCGCACCTGATTCACTTTGCTGTCAACTTACATATGTGTATTCTTTTAATTTCCATTTTAAAAATAACAAATTGCATACAAAACGAGAATCCACAACAAAATAAATGTTTGAGATTAGGGATGAACGAAGTTCATTGATGTTAACGAAACATCAATGTTAAAACAATAAAATTGATAATTCAACATCGATGTTGAAGGAAGTAATTAAGAAAATTCGTTCGTTGATTGTTTATTTGTTTGCCTCAACTCGCCCTAGCTAAAAGCATCTACTTCAGGGCGACACCATCAAGTCTCAAAAAACACAGAATTTGTTCACCAGGGTGACTTCAAGTTTAAAAAAAAATGCTTTAGGTCTACCCTATGTTGATTTCAGGGTGACTCAACGAACAAATCTTTTATAAAATTCTTATTTTAACTATTGCCACACATAAATTCAGAGATTGATCACAACAGAACGATCATTTTTTTTAACTATATGCCTGTAAGACATAAGGCCTTTTTTAAATGCAACCTGAATTGCACGGCACTACTTTGTATAGCATAACACTTTTTAATAACGGTTAACGGCAGTGGCGTACTAACCACTAGGCTCGTGAGGCTCGAGCCTAGGGCGGCAACTGATAGGGAGCGGAAAATTGTGTGTGTTATTTTATTTTCATATAAAAAAAAATGAAGCAAAAACAAATTATCTGATGCCATTCAAATGTATCCGAAAATACGCAATTTAAATCTCTGGCCTGATTTTCCGCCTATTCTTGAAAAGTCTGTTTGGGCGAACGGTTCGAAAACACGTAATGACAAATCGCCTGATACGAAATTATTTTCTACTTGTTTTTTGTTATAAATTGCAAGTTGCATTATTACGAAATACACGTAACGCATGAGAAATACGCGGTCGCTAAATAAGAATAAGCCAAAATCGTCGAGTTTTTCTCACTAATAAGGTGATACGATAAGGTTTTACATAAGGGTTTTATTTTGTAGAAGTTTCCCTTAATTTCATGTTATGGAAACCTCACGAAATTTTCTTTATTATATAAACATGAATTAAACCTGAAAAGTTCTAAAACTCTTAAGAATAATAGTTAAATGTAAGACTTTTTGAACCTTAATCTACAACAAAACAAATCAAATGAAATAAAGCGTACCGATTCAGATATCAACAGTCAGCATGAATTTATTTTATCGTGCTGTTCGCAGTTGTTAGTTAGTAGTTACTACTTTAAAATGATCGGGAAAAAGCAATCATAGCTAGATTTTAAGGATCGTCGGACACGTTTTTCGCACTTACCTATGGGGTTTTAAGACGAGTAGACGATCTCGTCGAGCCATTCACAGATAAATGCTTCCCTATTTTCCTAACGCTCGCACTCAGCTGGACATATTAATGGTAATGAAAATCCCTTTAGTGCGCGAACAATTATGAAAACACACGCGTTTTGACTGAATGCGGACTACACTCAGGGGTGATACCCAAAATATTTCTTTATTTAGTGAAAAAAGTGATTAAAAAGGATTTTATAGTGAAAGAAAAGTGAGTTTTTTTTCAGAATGTAATATGTTGGTAAATTAATATTTTATACTGAAATGGGTAAAAATGTTAAATATAAACGATAGGCGTTTAATTTAAAATAATACTTTAAATTTATATAACAAAATTATTTGTCTCTTTAATGGAGGGCAATTGTTCGGAAATTTCTTTCCTACACTTACTTTCGAGACTAAAATGCCCTATCTACTCTCTCACCAAATTTAAGTTTCACTCAAAAAGGTCTTGGATTTTTTATAATACCTATAACAATTTGTCTTTTCAACAACAAATAAATAACCCACCATGTAACATGCCAGCGCGGATCCGGAGGGGGTCATGACCCCTCCTCTGGGAGAAAACCATAAAAGGAATTAAGATATACACCAATTAATTTAAGAACAAAAGCAATCAACTTCTTATATATATCTTACTTATGGTTTTGTTATTAAATTAATTGCCACAGTCTATTCGCAATACTCCTTTGCTGTAAAAAAAATATTTGACGGATTCCCAGTTTTAAAACTTATTAGGTTCTTCGTTGAAATGTAATGAAAAATATATTTTCTCCACACTAGTAATTACTTAGTAATGCAATTTTGTTTACAAACAATCTATACAATTTATTAAAAACCAATCACAAACGACCTGTGACATTTCGAAAATACAACCGCGCACCGCATTTAAATTCCTCACCCCAAAAAGATGATCGTGTCCCTTATTCTTCGATATATCCCATTCATATTACGATCCTTGGATAGTATTAAAAAAAAGGGGCGGTTATCACTGAGTGTGCCTCAGGGCGCCCAGAAGGTTAATCCGCCACTGGTTAGCGGTCAGATAGTCTTTGACTAATGCACATTGATTGATTGATTTTGAATGTATTAATATCGTAATGGGAAGTCAAAATAGGGCCGGGTAAGGCGGTTGACATTAGTGAAGAGCGGCTATGGAATGAATCCCAAGTACTTGACAGTACCTCCGAAGTTGGGATCTAGATTCAAGGGTAAACAGATAGCAGATCTGAAGAAAGGCGATCCTCTGGCCTGCACCAACTACAGAGGCATCAGTCTTCTTAATACCGCCTACAAGATCTTCTCTACCGTACTTTGTGAGCCTTTCGTCAACAACCTGATAGGTCCTTATCAGTGTGGCTTTAGGCCAGGGAAGTCCACTATCGACCAAATATTCTCACTTCGGCAGATCTTGGAAAAAACCCAGGAATTTCAAATCGGTACTCACCACCTTTTTATCGATTTCAAGGCCGCGTATGACAGCATCTACAGAGACGAGCTATATAGAGCCATGTCTAGTTTTGGCATCCCTACCAAACTCGTTCGTTTATGCAGGATGACGATGGAGAATGCACGTTGCTCCATCAAGATCGGCAAAGACCTCACAGATACCTTTGATGTCAAAAAGGGTTTTAGGCAGGGCGACGTGCTGTCATGGGACTTCTTTACCATCATTCTTGAAAGAATAGTGCAAAACTCTCACGTCAACACTAGAGGCACAATCTTTCAAAAGTCCGTCCAATTACTCGCTTACACTGATGACATTGACATAATCGGACGAACAAAGCGTGATGTCAATAGTGCTTTCGTGAGTATTGAGAAGCAAGCCAAGAAGATGGGTTTAACAGTGAACGGAAGCAAAACAAAATATATGCTGGCAACAAGGAAGGACACCCAGCACCGGCGCGGCGGCGTCTCGGACAGAACGTCACTATAGGCAGCTATAATTTTGAAGTGGTCAGAGACTTTGTATACCTAGGATCCGCTATAAACTCAGCGAATGATACCAGTGCTGAGATCAAACGCAGAATTACTATTGCCAATCGCTGTTTCTTTGGGCTAAAAAGGCAATTGAGAAACAAAGCCCTCTCTCGAGCAACTAAACTGTCTATATATAAAACGCTCTCTGGTGCAGAGACATGGACAATGTTAACGGTGGATGAGAACGCGATACAACAACGAACTATATGGCCTGTACAGCGATAACGACCTAGTCACAAAATTGAAAAGCTAACGACTGAGATGGCTGGGTCACCTAGAGCGAATGGACACCAATGCTCCGGCCCGGAAAGTCTTTGAATCCTGCCCCGTGGGACAGCGCAGTAGAGGTGGACAGCGTAAAAGGTGGCGCACGCAAGTGGAAGAAGATCTCAACCAACTTAGAGTGCGAAACTGGAGACAGATAGCTAGAAACCGAGCCGACTGGAAGAAGCTTGTTGGTTGAGGCCCTGGTCCACCCCGGACTGTAGCGCCACCTTAAGTAAGTAAGATAGCAGCTGAGCAATTACTGAATTATTGTAGGAAATGAGTGCAACTGGCCATTTCTTTAAAACATTGTCTATAAAAATGCCGATAGAACAATGAAAGGCATGAAACATTGCGACAATGTTCGGGAGGAGCAATTGTTTCAGTTATTGTTCATCGCTTATCATTATTAAAGCTTTTTTTTGGATTCTGTCCAAGAGCCTTAAATGAATTATGGGAGCACTTGTCCAGATTTGACAGTTCTACTCGAGTTTTAGTCGAATTTATGGTTTATAAATTACAGCCAGATCAGAATGGAAGAAATATATTTCTGGCGCATAGTCTTGGAAAACCCAAACATCTTGTATTGTTTTTGGTGACAGAATATGATAATTCTACAAAATGTGGTCGGCGATGCACATACCAAGAACTGAATGTTGTTCGGTTTCCTCGATGCAAGCGCCGCTCATGGAGCAAAACAGAAGCAAGAATTTCCAATTTTGTATTAAAGTATTAAATTCTACTAACAATGTCGTCAGAATTTAATGAGCTTATCACACGCTGACGTTGTAGTTCCAGTGTGAATCTAGAAACAAATGCGAACGGGTACTGTTGTCATCGAAACAACATATGTATGTGATTATAGTTACAGACAACATATTATTGATGAATATGAGAGCAGAGCCCTGAGACACACCAGTATTTATTTTATGAATGTCAGACTTGAATCCGTGTAATACGCCTTGTATTGACCACATTTCTAATCCCTAGAATACATTTATCGATAGCAAATGCACGCATATTCGATGCCAAACTCTATCAAATGCGAAATATCAAACGTAATAAAGTTGCCTTCTCTAATACAATGTAAAGATTGGTGTCACTGTGCGGTGCGATATACCATCAGATCACTAGAAGTTGCGTGCAGATATTCCTCGAGAAAGTAAATCTGCGGGATTTTCCTTTGATGGTACATGACGCCATTGTGCTCCCCATGAGAGTTCTTGTATTTTTGCTATTCGATTCGCCACGAAAGTGTGATATGAAGATGATGTGGAGGTTATCCAGGAGAGGACAATTTGGGAGTGTGTCCAAAGATATACTGATGCTTCTGGGAGTCGTATATCTTCTCTGACTCTACGGGTAAGTTCAGCTCCCAAGACTGCAGCACATAATTCTAGGCGAGGAAGTGTTTGCTGTTTTATTGGAGCTACACGTGATTTTGCGCAAAGTAGCCTGTTGATAGTTGTTTGGTCTTGATAAGTTGAACGCAGATACACCGCGGCTCCATAGGCTCGTTCTGATGCATCCACGAAGGTGTGAATCTGTATAGACGTAGGGTTCCCTTTAAATATGTGTCTGGGAATTTTCGCTTGATCGAGATCTGCTATGTCCTTTCTGAAACTAAACCATTCTTCCTTGAGGTGTTGTGGAAGTTCGTCGTCCCAGGAGAGTTTTAAATGCCAAAGTTTTTGCATGAAGATTTTGGCTTGAACTACAACAGGGCCAAATAGTCCTAATGGATCGAAAATTCTTGCGAGTTCTGAACTAACCACACGTTTGGTGATTGATGAAGAATCGTTCACTTGAGATCTCCCACATAACTCGTCTGTTTTAGGTTGCCAGACAAGTCCTAGTGTTTTAATTGTGCAGTAGCTTCCGTCGGTGAAGTCGAGGCTGACTTCCTGATCCTCAGGGTGAATGTCACATAGTAATTGGGGATGGTTTGCACACCATTTTCGAAGTTTAAAACCAGCGTTGTTCAGGATTGACATTAGTTGTTCTTGAGCTTCTTTTGCCTGAGTGATGCTGTTGGATCCGCTTATGCAATCGTCTACATAAAAGTCTTCTAACAGGATCTGGCTTCCGATTGGGTGCGTTATTTTGCTTTGAGAGGCTAAAAATTGTAGGCATTTGGTTGCTAAGTAGGGAGCGGCTGAGGTTCCGTAAGAGACCGTTTTGAGTTTGTAGTATTTTATGTCTTCTGATGGCTGCCGTCTCCAAACGATGAGTTGATAATTCTGATCCTCTTCATGAATGAGGATCTGTCTGTACATTTTTTCGATGTCGGCTGTGAACACAAACCTATGTATTCGAAAGCGGAGTAGGATCGAGAAGAGTTCACTTTGAACAGTGGGTCCAGTATGAAGTATATCGTTGAGAGATAGGCCCGTGGAAGTTTTTGCTGATGCGTCGAAAACAACACGTAGTTTGGTGCTGCTATCAGGTTTGAGTACACAGTGATGAGGGATGAAGAAGTGGTGTTTTGGGATGTTGGCCGGATTTAATTGTTCCATGTGACCAAAGGCTTCATACTCGTCCATGAATTTCACATAATCGTTCCTTAACATTGGGTTTTTGCTTAGTCGTCTTTCTAAGGACATAAATCGGTTGAGTGCTAATTGTCTTGAGTCACCCAAGGCTTCACCATTTTCTCGGAATGGTAGTCGAACTTCAAAGCGACCGGAGTTGGATCTCTTAACTGTTTGAGTAAAATGTGATTCACAATATTTTTCGGTTGTTGTCATTGATTTTGGTGTGTCTTCGAAGTCGTCCAGTTTCCAGAATCTTTCGATGAGGTCATTTGTGGAGTCGTCTTCGCCGAAAATTGCACAGGTGACATTGTTATAGGAGACATTTTCAATTTTGCCTGCCACGACCCAACCAAGGACAGTGTTCTGTAACAATGGCATCTTGTCACCAATTCGTATTTGCTCAGGACGTATAAGTTGATGATATAATTCTGCTCCAAGAAGAACATCAATTTTGTCTGACTGATGAAAGTTTGGGTCTGCTAGATTGATGTTTTCAGGAATGGACCAGGTTGTTGTATCCAGGTTCTGCGTGGGTTGAGATGACACAATGCTTGGAAGAATGAATGCTTCCACTCTGCAGTTGAATTTTCCAATTGACGATTGGAGTTTGATGTTAACTCGCTGTGTGGAGTTTCGTGTTCTCCGCTCGATGCCTTTGATGAGTCGCTCTGAGACTAGATTTATCTGTGAACCTGAGTCTAAGATCGCTCTGACCACACAAGATTGTCCATTGTTTGCTGTGATGACAACTCTTGCCGTAGCCAGAAGTACATAATCGTGGTTGTGATTAAGTTTTTGAATTGTTGCTACAGTAATCGGTGCTAAACCCTCAGTTTTTGTTGTGCTAGGTTTAGCGGTTGTTGTCTCTGAAGTAATTGCGCTCGTTGTTGTGTTGGATGGTTTCGAATTTTTTTGACTTAAGTGCAAAAGCGTGTTGTGCTTACCTGCGCACTTGGTGCAACTCCGTGACGTACATGTTTTTGCCGTGTGATCGGGCTTGAAACAGTTTACGCACCATCGTTGCTTCTGCGTCCATCTTAATCTTTCAGCGGCTGACATCTTCAAGAATTTTTCACAGTAAAAGATTGGATGGCTCTTATTGCCACATACCTTGCAGTTGTCTATGTTGGAGGTGGCAACGTTGGATACCACCTTGGTTCTATCTTTTCCTCCAACAGCTTCTAAGGCTTCAAAACGGTTTTTCAAGAATTTGAGGAATTCTGCCATTGTTGGTAGTTCTCGGGGGTTTTTGACGGATTGTTCATAGAGTAAATGACTTTGTCGATCTAATTTCTTCGTTAATAGATAGATAAGCAGAGGAGCCCACGAGTCTGTATCAATATTGAGAGCCTTTAAAGCTGCCAATGATTCGTGAATTGTATCATGAAATTCTCTCATAGCCTTTACTTCTGAGCCTTGCTGCGGCAAACCCAAAACTGGACCCAATGTCTGGGCCCTTTTGTTGCTGAAACGATCTTGAAGAGTTTCCCATGCGATCGGATAGTTCTCCTCTGTCAGTTCTAAGTGTCTTAACAGACGTTCTGCATCACCAGAAACATTTGTTTTTAAATACCACATTTTTTGTATTAGTGGTAGATCTTGATCATGTATCATTTTGGTAAAAATGTCGGAAAACGTTTGCCATTTTAAGTAATCGCCGTCAAACTTTGGGATTGTCATCTTTGGAAGTTGTACTGATAGATGATCCGTTCTTGAATTATTTGAAGTTCCCCTTAGTGAAGCTCGGTTTTTCAGAACCTTTATTTCAAGTTCTGAATAAGAGCTCATGTCGTAGCCCTCCGAAAGTGGGTCTTCGCTTCTTTCCCAAATTGCGTAATGTAACTCTTCAATTTGGTCCCAAAGTTTATTCATTGCCTCTAGGCATTGTATGGGGGCTTCTTCTTTAACTCGGCCGTTGCTAAGGCGGGTTAACGAGTTCATCAATGCCTTCTGGCGGCGCATGAGTGTAAGCACCTCGGGCGTACTTTGAGTTTTAATCTGGACTGAGGGGGCTGAGGTTGCATGTTGGTCTCCCTCAGTTCCTACAGTTTCGCTGGGCTCAATTTCAGCAAGCGAATTCTTGAATACCTTTGAGTATTTTTCTGATATTTCTTTTATTTTGAAGAAGTAGTTCGAGGTGAAGTATTCGTGATCTATGCTTAGATCTGATGCGCGAATTTCCTCGTCTCTAACTGCAAAGTTCTTCCATATTGCCTCGATTCGGTTTAACCGAGAGGTAAAGTACTCTTTTGTTGTTTTTCGCGTTGGCGAATCTTTGTTGAAATTTCGGATTATTGTTTGAATTTCTTCTCCGGCAAGACGTTGCTCGGCTATTTTTGTCTCCATTGTGAGCCGTTAGTTGATTTAATTGATTTTGATTCGCCGACCAAATGTGTAGTTCTAAATGTTGATAAGTTCCAACGTCGGGGTCACCAAATGTATTTTATCTCTTACTGTCCAATACAGTTAGAGTAAAAGATGTATCTCAGCTTCTTACTGTTCTATGTACAATAAGATTTTGTTGTTTACAAGAGACAAGCACTTGAACTTGTTCTTGAAAGGAATTGTAGATTCGAAGTTAAAACACCTTGTTGTTGTTAAACGAAACGAATGAATTTTATTGTCGAGATATGTCTCTTTTATACTTAAAACTAAACAATCAAATTGATGATACATTACGTTACAAATAAATATTAATTGTGTCACATAAATTGCTTACAAATGTAATACGATGACACATTGCATTGCAAAAAAAATAATATTAATTGTTTTACATAAATTGCTTACAAACATAAATACGATGTCACATTGCATTGTTACATAAATTGCTTACAAATATATTAGAGTAAAACAAAATATGACACAGTTATGTTTATGTTGGGCAGGTCATTGTTTCCTGCTGATGTCATCAATACTTGGTGTGGCTTGTGTTTGCGAAAGCAATGAACAGACCTATTGCTACGAAAGCCATACTTACTACGTTTATATGGAGAATTGAATCGGTATTGAATCAGGATTTAGGTCTTTGTATACTTGAATCGGATTAAAATAGGATTACTCGATCCGATCCCACTAGAACAGCTGAATCGAATTGAAAATGTGCTTATATACCTGAATCGAGGAATTGAAGAATCGAATTCACATCTGATTCTTGGTGTGTGTGTGCACCAATAGTGTTTTTTTGTGTTCAGTGGGTTTCCGGTCTCTTTGTATTTTTTTCTGTTGCATGTTTTTGTTGTTTATTCTGTAAACTCAATTGTCACTTCGATTCCATTTTAATTCAATCTTCCGATCCCACGAGGCCATATACCTGAATCGAAATCTCAATTCGATTCGATTCGATTCCTCAATTCACTCATATAAACGGGGTAACTATGAATCATTAAGAAGCCTTCGTTCTTCGAGATATTTCTTAACCTGATGATTAATCCGCGTTTCAATGGTGGCGATCACTCACTTATTAGATATGTTATCTTGGATACCAAGCTATCGGGGTATATCTGTGGACGAATCAGATAGGTTAGCTGAAAGCTGTCAAAAAATCAAAGCAAAACGCATACCAACGAATTTTGCAGTCAGCTGGTTCTATACATTTGGTCTCGGATAGCTAGTTATTCCAATTTTTTTGGGATAACTCAAGATAGCTGTTTTTTCATCAGATGTGGTTTTGCACGCATTACAACAACAGAAAGTTATTCCAGATTGCTGAGAATAATTGAGTGAACGTCCCCAATGACATTGGAAGGAAGGGAGGTAAGCGCAATTGAACGCAATTGAAAAGGTGAAAAAGATTTGCCTTTTTAGGGAGGAGCTGGACAAATGCTGTTTTTTGCATCCACACTGGATGCGTCTAAATATCTGAGCAAAATTTGCATTGTCAACAACTTCCAAATAAACAACTGCTTCCTTATAGTATATTTAAGTATGAAAAGGGGGATTAATGTGTTTATTTGCATACATTCTAGTTTGCGAATTATGTATGTTGTTAAAAAAAAACTCCTACTTTTATATTAGATTTTGATTTAAGCTTTCTGGCAAACGGTTTATTGTCGCATGCCATTTTATACCTTTTAATTAAAAATATTGTACTTTTTATGAATCGAAAAAAAAAATAAAAATAAATCCTATCTTGACTAATGCAAAAGTCAAGTTGCAATATATTAAAAAAAAAACATGTGCGTCTCGGGACGTCCGACAGTTATGGTAACTTAAAGCTTCAAAAGTTCTTCGTTAATTTGATTAATTTCAAAAGTTCTCCGTGTGCGTGATTGATAGAAAAGGAATCCAGACAGACTGGCGGCCGTAACGAAGCGGTGTTCCCTCCCAAAAGAAGTTATCACTCCAAAAATACAATGGTATTCCCTATCATCAAAGATTAATTCTATTCTAAATTTCGATCCCTAACTTAAGGGCCTTATTATGGATTCACGAACCTAAAAAATAATTTGGCGAATGCTTTCAATCGGTCAAAAACTGGCGAATATAAATAAATCGAATTACCTTTATTTAAAATTGAAACCGAATGTTTGGTTGCACTGTAACAAAAGGATAAAAAAACGAGTTGGCTCCCTCACACCACTCACTCTTTCGCCATTGGAACAGGCAGTGAACGCTCTTTTAAACCTTCAATTCAAGTTGATCCAACTCGTTCAGTTGCAGTTTTTGGTCGCAAATTAAAAATGCGACATCGGTGCAGAATAGAACTTATGATGAGATTCCAACATAAAATGACAGTGAAGAGACACTTCAAGAGGATATGATACTTCGTAATAAAGTGTCCAAGATAACGAAGGTGGAAAATAATCTCCTAGTCTTCCGCAAAATAAAACAAAAATAAAATGCACGACTGGATCGCACGAACTTGCTCTTATATTCGATCACATCGTATGCAAAAGATTTCTATTAAAAATCTAAATATATTTTTAAAGTCATTTTTAACTCAATTTTGTATATGGATATACAAAATTTCATTAATTTTGTTCTAAAATAAATTGGTATGACAATATTAAATATTTAATATTATAAACTTAAACACAAAAGATTAAATCTGTTTAATTAAAGAAAAAATAATTCAAAATTCTGAAATAAATACTTAAACTAATTTGAGCTTAAAAAAAAAGTACGCCATTTTATTTCTTGGATAAATTTGAATTTATGAAAAAAAATTTAAAATCTGTGGAGCGATTTTTGAGAAAAAGTTTTTTTTGAAAATATTAAAAAAAAAATTCAAAAACGCCAATTCATAGGTATTCAGAAAATACAAATAAATATAATTTTTGAAAAAAAAATTAATGAGCAGTTTTAGAATAGTAATTTTTTTTATTTTATTTTAGAATCGGTTAAGCCATTTATGAGATAGTCGAAAGCAAAAAAAAAACGGTCCTATGAAAAGTACCGTTTTTAGACATTTTTCTAATTTTTTTGTTCAACTATATGATCGGTCGTTGCTAAAAACCCACACTGATTTTTTTTATCAAAATCGTTAGAGCCGTTTCTGAGAGAAATAGGTTTGAACGTAACGGTTATATGGCAGGTACCGTTAGTTTTTGAGCTAAAAAAAAAATTTCAATTTCCTCTGTACAATACCTAAAAAACTCTAAATACCAATTTTGAAGCAATTCGGCCCACCCGTTTGAACTGTAGGTGTCTATAAATACAAACAGACAGACTGAAAAACTGACAGACTGACGGACAGAATTTTTAGACCATCTTTTTTCGTCTTCGCTATCATCATAATGTCATGTTTGATTGTTATCTCACAACTTTTTTTTTCGACGAATCTAGTAGTATCTATAATCGCAAGGAAAAAATATATTTGAAATGTAAACATTGTTTTGACTTTGACATACACGACAAAGTTATATGTTGAATGTTGTTGTTGTTGTTATGATAATATTGGAATATAATACCAATTCATAGACCGTTCGGCAAGAACCATGATAGGACCTTTTAGGCCAATATTTAGTTAGGAAGAAATAGCACCAACAAGCATTCCAACACTCCGTGGCTCACTACATATCTATATGACTCGCGCGTATTGTTGATGTAGAGGTATCCTTTGATGATTGTCTCCAGCCAAGGAATTGTACCCCCTTGATATTAAAGAAAGTAGGATTAATCCTAACCTAGAGTAGATAAAATATTTATATTCATCAATAAGTATAAATGATTCCAAAATTGGTGTATTTTTTGTTGTGATATCTCTCCTTTCTTTTTTAATTTTTAATTTATAAATGTAAGACTACAGTTTTTTTTAATGCAACCTAAATTGCACGACTCTAGTTAGAATAAACGAAGAGATAGGAAAGAATATTTTTTCCTTAAAAAAACTAGGCGACGACTACGAATGTTTTCGCCCATTATATAATATATGTATGTATTACTTTTAATATAATATATATATTACTCTTAAAGTTTTTTTTAACTAACTACTTTGTTTTTTTTTTCTCATACAGGGTGGCGAACGAATCGTGCTATAAAAATAAGACGTAATAACTTTTTTTCAGTGTGAGTAATCGGCTTACTTTTTTATTTTAAAGGCTACTATTTAGATTTATCAAAATGAATGCTTGGGATACTGAAATAAGTATTTGGATAGAGCAGCGATACCATTCAGTCCGTCATTTCCGTCCAAAGGGAATTTAGGCTGGAGTTTGGTGGTACTCCCCCGAGTAGATGGACCATTATGAGGCTGGTGAACATGTTTGCCGAATCTGGAAACATCGAACGAAGACCGTATCATCGAGATCCCAATGTTCGGGTTCAGGATACAATCGTGGCATCGGCAATACAGGCAAATCCAAGTGTTTCGACCCGAAACTTATCGGGCCAAATCGGAGTTAGTAGACGGTCATTACAACGGATACTACATGATGATTTAAACTTGTTTCCGTACAAAGTCCAAACTACAATCAAGTTAAACCCTCAGAATTTGCCTATTCGTCTGGAATTTTGCCGAAAAATTATTGCAATGGCCGAAGAAGACAACACATTGATAAATTGTTTGTTCATGTCTGATGATGCCCATTTTGAATTAAACGGCAATGTTAACAAGCAAAATTGCCGTATATGGAGTGAATCTAATCCAGAAATGCTCCATGAGACGGAACTGCACCCAGAACGAGTCACTGTGTAATGCGCAGTTTCATCAAGGCGTATTGTCAAGCCATACTTCTTTGAAGAAAACGGTGTAACACAAACTGTCAATGGGGACCGTTATTTAAAGATTTTGAAGTAGTTTTTTTTACCAAGAACTTCGCCGAAGACGTATCCCTTTCAGCAGGATTTGGTTTCAACAAGATGGAGCAAGTGCACACGTAGCCACACAAGTTATGGCGGAGCTCCAACGAAAATTCCCAAACAAATTGATATCCAGAAGCTTCACTTTCCGCTGGCCCCCAAGGTCACCTGACCTGACTACACCAGACTTTTTTTGTATGGGGTTATCTCAAGCAGGAAGTGTACAAAACGAAACCCAGGAATTTGACTAAATTGAAGCAGTCCATTAAGACAATAATTGAGGCGATCCCAATTTCAACCCTTCAGGCAGCAATGGACAATTTTCTGATCAGGTGCCGCATATGCGTGAATGAGCGTGGAGGTCATTTGCGGTCTATCATCTTTAAAAACCATTAGTTATTTAAAATAAAATTTAATTTTTAATCCAATAAAAAGAAAATTAATCGAATACATCGATTAAAATAAAAGTTATTTAAATTTCTTATTGTAGCACGATTCATGCGCCACCTAGGACAAAGTATAGAGCCTACTCTTTTGTAATGCAAGAGTTTCGGTATACCATCCTGGCTTAAGCCAAGCGTACCTATCTTTGCATTACAAAAGAGTAGGCTCTATACTTTGTCCTAGGTGTAGCACGATTCGTGCGCCACCTAGGACAAAGTATAGAGCCTACTCTTTTGTAATGCAAAGATAGGTACGCTTGGCTTAAGCCAGGATGGTATACCGAAACTCTATTATTATAAATAAATACACACAAATATTTAATTATTTATATAATAAATTTAATTTATAATCTATATTCGTTTTAGGAAAATAATTTTATTTTTTTAAATTTATAATGCCTTAACAATGCACTAAAACATTGAATTATATTCGAATTTATATTTAGAATCATTAAAGCTAAATTTGGAAATGCAAACACCATGTTGAATTAAATTTAAAAAAAAAATGTTAACCCAGTGAAAACTATTCATATTTTGATATAAAATCATAACGCAGGACAGAAGCTCTCAATACGTCACCGGCTGATGCAACTGGTTTGTCAGGAGTTTTGCCTGGTAAATGCACGAGAACATCAGCACCAATTATACTTTGCAATCGACTGCTTATCTGTAAGCAAATTAAGAATGTTAAAAACGTTTAAATTATGAACGCCTGTAATTATACTTGATTGCCATTGACTGAAGCATAGAGACGTCCATTTTTACTAGTTACCGAAGCACGAACAAATTCTGGCCTTGGGTCAAGGTCGATGTTGTCGTTTTGAAGCTGGAAAAATTTTAATACAATTTATTCATAACCTAGTTGAACCAACAGATATTATTCTGTCCAAATGTTAGATATAGGGATAGTTTTTTCAATTTATGAAAAGTTATGAAAAGTTACACATATCCTTCAATTAAATTTTTTTTACCATAAAAACCTAATTCGAAAATATCGATGCAGCCACACTCAAGTTATGCGGTTACCAACAAACCAACTTGCCATTTAAAGTTTCAAAAAAGTTACATATAGTACGTTTAATTTAGAATCTAAATTGGTCCGTTTTCATAACACATGAACCTAGGAGATATCCTATATACTCGTTAGATGTGCACTAAGAAGCCGTGAAGTGAGATTCTTTTACTTATCAGGGTACTTAACCTGAGAGCTATATACATAACTAAATAAATAAATATACTTAGCGTATAAGAATAACACTACAGATTCTGGGAACCCATTTTTTAGAAATATAGCAATAGTAATCAGTTAAACAGCCATATCTTCCCATATGATCGCAACAAAATTATGTACTTCTGAATAGAAAAAACGCAATACATAACTAAGGTGTGTTTAATGAAGGTTAGCTTATAAAAAAAAATAATTTTGAGTTCTATGATCAAAAATACTGCCGTGTGCATTTTATTTTCAAATTAAATTTAAAAAAAAACAACACATCTCAGTGTTAATGCTTAAAATGGCATACCTTGGATTTTATAAGTGCGTTAACTCTTTTGTGATAGTTTATATGAAACCAGCTTGTCGCAAATATTATTAATTTCGTCGCCATGAAACCATATATCAATTGTAGAGGAAATAAGTTTAATTTTTTTGGTACAATCTTTTTTCCTGAGCCTTGCTATAACAATTGACCACAGGTTCTTAATTGGTTTGAGGTCAGGTGAGTTGCCAGGAAAATCCAAAACATCAATTTTGTGGTTCGAAAAGAACAATTTCATTTGTTTTAATATGTGGCATGGAGGCAAACTCCTGTTGAAAAATTGAGTTTTGGACTAAAACTCTCCTCCAAGTGGTTGGAAGCAGATTGTGCGTTAAAACTTCAACATGTTTTGTACTGTTCTTCATCATGCCATTTATTGGATTCAAGCTTAATGGACGTTCAAAGATATAACTGGGGTGTTTTGGAGCTTGAACAATATTGCCAGGTCGGAGTTTTTACTTTGGACTTTTTCGCACGACACTTACCATATGTCCTTGAACCTCAAAGTGACTCCCGTCCGAGAAATAAACTTTTCTCCAATTTTCCGCTATCCATTCCTCATGAATCGCATTGGAGTCTTTTTTTTTTCAATTTGTCCGTCAAGCTGTTTTGAAAGGAAGTGGTGTCACTTCCAGCAATCGCCTAAGGACGGTATACTCATTCACCCAGCGCTTGACAATTCCCTTTGAAGGTCCAAACTTGTCTTACCAGAGTTAACGACACTGTTTTGCATCAAAACCTTGTCATCATATTCTGATATTTTGCGATTTCGCCCACAATACCCCTTTTGTTTTGTTTCAATTGATCCATTGCCCTTGTGCGAAGCAATAATCCGGGAAACACTGAATTTTGAAACTCCAACATCACTTGATATCTCCCGAATGGTTTTTCCAGAATCATGTAAGCCAATGAATTTGACCCTCTTTTCCTTCGAAGTATCCATGATGACGTAGTCTTCACAAACATTATTTTGAATTGTATGATTTCATTACTTTCCTCAAAAAACGCAACTTACCTCTTATAACAGCTAACTAAATTTAATTGAGTAACAAAAACATTCAAAATAGATATAGATAAATATAATCCATAACGTACCCAAACTTTCGAGAATATTTGAAAAATAGCGTACAAAACCATAGCATATTATCAAAAACGTAAAAAAAATAACTTGTACCAATTAATATGCACACGACTGTATATGACATCGAAAAATAGTCTGCATTTAGTAAAAATGTTTGCTGCAAGAACGTTGCCTAGCCCAGTTTAACACAACATCTACTTTTTGGGTTAGAAGCATCTGCGGATTGTTTTTGTAAGCTAAAATAAATTAATGAAGTCTATTGCTCAGAAATCTGTAGCAAGAAGTTTTTAATTTAACATTCCACACTTTGTCCCATTACCTAAGGTTTTTCCCCTTTAGACATTCATTTCATTTGCCTTGTGACAACATAATGTTAAAACGCATTCAGTTTTTGCTTCCGAATCTCGTTGTTTCGCACGTTTTTTTGTGTCGAGGGAAAGGGAGGATAAGGCAAGAAAAATGCTGCCAACCTGTTTTCATAAAATATAGTTAAACGAAGTTCAACTTGTCTGAAGATCAGATTTCACTATGGTACCGGACGAATCAAACCAAAAATTTAAACTCAGTTTAAGGTTCAGTTGATCTTAAGTTTAAACTCCCACTGTGAAACTGGGGGTAAAGAATATGAAAAAAATATAGTTATCTACATACATATCTAGTACATACAAATTGCCTTATATGTTCTGGTATTTTTTATATCTGATCTGTTATAATGTGTTGTGACATAATGAGTCTTGTTGTCTCTTGGACTTTTTGATATTAAATAAAAAGTTGCTTTTCTATATTTAAAAAAAATTGATTTCTTGGCTAAAATCTCAACTATGGTAGAGGTAACTTTACTTCATAAAAGAACACACTAGTTTTTCTATAATTTTTTTTTACTTCTAGATAGAATTAAGGCTAAGTAAAATAATTGTTTTGAAAAACAAAATCATAAATATAAATATAAACGGACTCACAGTTACTTGAATTGTTGCCAACTCGCATTTGTCCCTCTCCCAACCAGAGGCCCAACGGATAGCTGGTAATGCGAACAAGTGAAATGTAACAAAAGCTGATACTGGATTGCCTGGCAGGCCAAAAAAATACTTTCCTTCGCTATTATTTGATGCAAATGTCATTGGTTTCCTACAAATTTATATTGCTAAAATAAAACACAGAAAAATATAGTTTTTTTTGTTTTAGAAATTTACCCAGGTTTCATATTGATCCGGCCGAAATTGATTTGAAAACCGAGCTTTTCTAACACTGGCTTTATGTAATCTTTATCACCCATTGAAACACCACCACTACAAATAATGAAATCTGCTGATTGATAAATATCTTCAATTGCATTTTGTAGTGACTCGAAACTAAAATATAAAAATAAAATAAATATTTAAAAGAATATATGTAGAATGTACACATATACTTACTCATCTCTCAAGACTCTCTTCATCATGCATTCGAAATTAAAGTAAGCTAATAATTCTTCAAGCATTGTTGTATTTGAATCGTAGATTTTACCCGAAACATTCATATCATCTGGGGCTAGAAGCTCGCTTCCAGTAGAAATAACAGCTATTTTTGGTTTCTTAAGCTGAATTGTTTTACCAACAGAAGCTAAAATCGATTTCACAACAACTTCGGAATGATCGGCACTAGGAAAAAGTTGTGTGCCTTTCCTTAAATCGCATCCAATTGGTCTAATAAAATATTAAAGATTATTCTATTATTTAGAAAATATATGCTAGTTTTTGTAGCTACCTTATATCTAGATTAGCTTTGGGCTCAACAAGAATTTCCACTAAATCTTCAGTGCCTAGTTTTGTAGTACGTAGAAGTTTTGTGTCTTCTATTTGAATAACACAATCTGCATGGTTTGGAATTGGAGCACCTGTGTTTATTTTGAAACATTCATCTTCTTGAAGCTCATAGTCAGATACCTGTGAAAAGAATTTATAATACAAAAAAGTGATCCTCCTTGGAATGCACATCATAAATATGTGAAACATTTTAAATTTATTATCTATGTTCATATACATAACATAATTTAATTTTTGATTTGGCCTTTTAATATAGACAGTTGATGTTGGTTATGCAAATTTTCTGAATGCTGATGTTTTGCTTACATTAAACTGATCCCTGATGCAATACAAGTTTTTTTTTGTTTAAGAATATAAACTTAGGCATTAATTTAGATAAATGAAGGGTCTTGAGCCCTGTGGCATTTATTACGATTTGCTTGAGGGTAAAATGATGTATTCCAGTAAATGAGATATTCTTTGTTTATGTTAGGTTAGCTAAGGTAAGTGGGCTGCCAGATGATCTTGCTACCGGCACACTTAGATCAAAGTAGATCCATTGTGGCACCCTGAAGTTTTGTAACTTCTAATTGTATAACCTATGAGTTCTATGGATAATTGTTATCGAGCCATTTAGAGGCTTTTATGAAGTTCAGCAGGCTTTTGCCTGAAAGATTTGAGAGCTCTTCTAAATCATTTAAGGAGTAACTGCCCAGGAATTTGTTCCTTATATGGCAAAGTGCTGGACAATGACACAAAAAGTGATAGGTGTCCTCATGTTCGTCTTCGTCATTGCAGAATCTGCATAGGTCATCGTTGCTTTGCCCCATTTTCTTTTTATGGTAGCCGAGAAGATTGTGTTCGGTGAGTACGCTTACAAGAGTTCGAAGGGAATTTTTGTTTATGTGGATGGTATTTTCTGTTCTTTTCTTGTCGAAGTTGGGTCATAGTTTCCTGGTTGTGGCACAGGTGTCGTGCCCATTTCATCTTTCGTTGGTTTTTGAAAGAATCTTCTTTCCAATGTTCTGTTTCGTGACACAGAGTGGGATTCTAATCGACGGGTCTATTTAGGTAGAATCAAGTGTTGAACCCTTCCTTGCCAGTTCACCAGCTCTCTCCTTGCACGGTATATTACTGTGACCCGGGACCCAGCAGAGTTTAATGTTATGCTGCGTGCCAAGAATTCTTAGCTCTTCGCGACAGCTAGCTACAAGCTTCGACTTTGTAACTGCGGTAGAAATCGCCTTAATTGTCGCTTGGCTGTCAATTAAAAAGGTGATATCGGTATTTGGTATCTCCAGTCTCGTACGTGTCGAGCAGCATTTTTAACTGTCAATAGCTCAGCTTGGAAGACACTACTACGGTCAGGAAATCTAGCGGAGCTAGCTACTTTAAGGTTTTCTGAAAAGAAACCTGCACCAACCCTAGTGTCCATTTTTGAGCCGTCGGGGTAGATAGTTATTAACGATTGCTCATGGAGTTCGTTGTTTAGCCATACTTGTCTATCAGGGAAATAGACTTTGAATGGTCGATCAAAGTCAAGTTTTGGTGGCATGTAGTATGTGCACACATTGTTGCCTATAATTCTATACAGAATCTGAGCATGTCCTATGTGGCTACTGTTCCAGACGTTAGTTTGGCTTAGCCGTAGGGAACTGTTTGCTGCTGACTCTTGTACGTATAGGTCATTGGGCTTTAGGTTGAGTATTGCTTCCAATCCCGCTATGGGGGTACTCCTCATTGCTCCAGTTATACCCACACAAGATATTCTTTGTACTTTTGTTAGGGTTGTAAGGTTCGTGTCTTTTTCCAGCGCGTTCCACCACACAAGATTACCGTATTTAAGTATAGGTCTAACGATTGCCATATACATCCACATGATAATTTTAGGATTAGGGACCCAGTTCTTACCAAAAATCCTGTTGCATGAATAGAATGCGATCATTGCTTTTTAGCTCTTTCTTTGATGTTTGGACCCCAGTTTGATTTCGTATCTAGGATCACTCCGAGATATTTAGCTTGATTTGAGATATTAAGTGGGATCCCATCCATTACGGGTACTGAAAAATCTGTTTTTTCCCTTTTTGTAACAGGACCAGCTCAGTTTTTAAGGGATTACCCGTTAAACCACATTTTTTTTTATCCAATTAGAGACTTTGGTTAAAGCGCTATTAAGTTGTTGACTTATAGTGGTTGGGAATTTACCTGTCGTTCCCTGAAGATCTGTCTATTTCTTAACATACACATGATCCAGTTTATGATCGCATTATCTACTTCAAGAATTATAAGGGCATGTGCTACTGCTCTACTTTTAATATTGTTGAATGCTCCTTCAATGTCTAGAAAAGCAGCAAGTGTGTATTCCTTGTCATGAAGTTTTTTTTCTATTTTACTAACAACGCAGTGAATAGCTGTTTCTACACTTTTACCTTTTCTATATGCATGCTGTGCAGGAGAAATAACTTCTGGTTTTAGCTTGCTACGTATGTAAATGTCCATTAGTCCTTCAAATATTTTTAGAACAAATGATGTAAGACTTATTGGTCTAAAGTCTTTGGTATCCGTATGGCTGGGTTTACCGGCCTTAGGTATGAAGACTACTTTAATTTCAGGGCATGCCTTGGGAACGTACCCCCATTTTAAACTATTAAGGAATATGTTGTTAAGATAACATGGTCTTCACATTTTTGAAGCATCCCATGAAAGATGCCATCAAGCCCCGGTGTCTTATAAGGAGAGAAGGAGTTAATAGCCCATTTTATCTTCTCTTCCGTTATAATATCAGGAGGTACTACATGTTCAGAATAGTTCGAGTTTTCTGACTCATTGTTCACTTCACACCATGGAAAATAGGCATTGATGAATTTCATTGTTTTGTTGTTAATGTTCCAGCATATATGATTATTATATATCCTAGTCGCAACGAACACTTTATATATGCGTTTATGTTTCCTAGGGAATTGTATTGGGGATAATAAGCCACAATATGTATGCTTCCATTTTCTGATTGACACAGCTAAGTCCTATTAATTTTTCGATTGCTTTTCAAATAGGATAAGTTTAAATATCTATAGAACACTATCAATCACGTAAGATTAGTGTGGGTGAAGGGACGGCATATTTTCTGTTAGAGAAAATGTACTGAGAGAAAGGATCTACACTGTGCGACTATCGAATATATACACTGCACAATGTTAAACAATATGCAAACAAAATTAAGAGCTGCTGAGATGAAGAAGCTTTGCATGGCAAGCTTGATCGAAATGGAAGCAAGAAGATTTGTTCACGACCAAAACTGCATTTAAGAATTATAAATTGAAAAAAATATAGGTATATTCTTGAAAAAAACTTTTTTGAGTGATTTCTTGTATTTAATAATTGTTATCATTATCTTTTTTTAAAGTTTAATAGATTTCTTAAAGGTTTTTTTAGAGGGGAAACATTTTTCAAATAACATGTTGGCGGCGAAAACGGCAAGCAAATAATAAAAAATATTTATGCCAATTATGTAATGGGGTTTTTGTTTGGTAAATTTATAGTTTGATCTATGAATTGATTTTTTTCGTAACGATTCGAACACGTTTTCAGATTGATTTTTATTTGCTATAGTATTGGTGTATATTTGTGTCTGTGAACCAGCTATCGGTATCAGCTGTCTTATCAAGCTGATGGCTGCCAATTATAATGCATGGTGTTAGTAAAAGAGGGGTAGATCTGCCGAAAAATCTAGATCTGCAAAATTGATTTAAAATCGAAGGCAAATAATGTCAAAATCAGTTGTTTGACAGATCTAAATCAAAAATAAATTGATTTGTGTTACCAAACGATAACCAAATAAGTCATAAACAACATCAAAATATACGACGCCACACAATCTGCATTACATAAATCTTTTCAATTTTTGTCAGTCGTTTTGTTGTCGTGTGTAAATGTCAAACGACGTTGAATGCTTACGTACTGTATTCTACATATAAAACAAAAAGAAACGATGAGGATGAAAAAAATGAAGGTATGTCTTATTCAAAAATTTGTTTACCACGAAGAAATAAAAGGTGGCATAACAGTAATGACTTTTTCGATTGGAGAAATTTCCTTTTTGATTTGAAGTCAGAATCAAAACCAGAAGCACGCTCCCACTCACACCAACTAAATGTCAAATTCAAATTAATTTATTCATGTCATTGTTTTGTTTTGGTTTGCCTGAAATTTTGTAGTTTCAATTTCAATCTTTAGGGAATTATAATTATGGATATCTGCTCCGAAGACAAATTATCCCTTAATTAGGGAATTAATAACTATAATTTCGCTTTTTTATCAGGAATTACTTTGAAATTTTCTACATTTGTGTCAGCCATGTTTACAAAAAAAAATTATCACAAATGTGCGTTTGACATTTCCCGCCTTACACACACACTCATATAAATTTTCAGAATCTAGAATCTAGTTTACTTGTTCGATTGGAATCCCGGATCAGAGAGTTCTTCCGGATTACCAATCGAAAAGGACATAAGTATTCTTGTTAAATAATTTATTTTATCTAATTTTTTGTTACTGAATTTAACATAAGGTTAATAAAACAATCAAATATTTTGCATTTGTAGTTAAAATTTAAAAAAATCGAAACCAATAGCAGGCACTTGTGGTGCTGATGAAGAGGAAAGAGCACTTGGATAGAGCTTTTTAAGGGAATATAAAATTGACATTAAAAGGCAATAGAATTTGATAGCTGAGCAGCGGAACAGCAAGAGTTTTCCCCTTCCCCAGTAAAAGATGGTGATGGCTGGCAAAAAGTTTGAATCACATATTTGAATAAAAATACAAAAGTTGTAAATCTTTGTTTTTTTTTCAGGTTTAGGCGCCATTTCATGTGGAACATGCAGTAGCAATTTCCTAAACTTCAAAATGTGATTGAATCTTTAATTCAAGCCTAATTTTCTCCCAAGCCTGACAACTGCATCGGAACCCATATTAGCACAAATTCAACATGCAAGAAGACTTCACTATTTAGAAGATACCATTTTAAATACAGATGATATTTTCGCCAAAATGTAAGGATATATGAAAATGTTAATTTTAACGCTTCGCAATTCTTCTTCTTCAGCCTCGTCACTATCTCTAATTGTGTTATAAAACAATAATTTTAATTAATTATTAATAATCAAATTAAACCGAATTTGTTTTCGTCCAATAATTTTTGTTTTCAATTTCATTTAAGTTTGACAGATATCTATTACTTCTTCATGGTTTAAAAATCCGCTACAGTTTTGTCGCATCGTCAAAAGTTATGGGATGTCATTTGAAAAACGACTCGACGGAGAAAACGACAGTCTCGAATAAAAGAGACGACATCGGTCATAGGCATGATTACTCTATCAGTTAAAAAAAGCACGAGATCAAATTTTTTGAGAGCTCGATATCACTTAAGAACCCTTTCAATATTTTGATTTCATAAAGTACTCGGGTTTGCTATGATTTCCCGGAAATAATTCCGCGGATAACGATTGTCGGGAAAACAATTTCCCGAGTAACGATTGCCCGCACAACGAATTCCTGTATCACGATTGCCAATTCCCCGCATTTGCTACCTTTATCTGTTAAACTAATACTATTTTTGATTTTTAACAATACGCAGAAATTAATTATTGATTTTTAATTTTGGAAGAGGAATTTCTTTTTGTCATCACGGCGCGTAACGGGGTAATGCTGCCCCTGCAACCCCTTGCTTGACCAAACATATGATTTGGGGTGGGGTCGAGTTTTGGTGTATGCAAAGTTTTTTTGGATTTAAATATTTTTGTGGACTCAACGAAACTGCATGGTCTCATTTTTCAAAATCGTCATTTTTTTTTCTTTTATATAATTATTTAAAAAAAAAGAATCACACAAAAAGTTGGTAAAAAAATTTTTTTTTATAATATTTTAAGAAAAAACAAAAATATTAAAGAAATAAATAAAATATTTTTGATAAGTACGAAACAGTACTTTTTCACTTTTGCGGGCAATCGTTACTCGGGCAATCATGAATTAATATTTCTTTATTCGGGAAACTATTCTGAAAAATTCCAAAAAATCGTTATTCGGGCAATTGTTTTCCGGGAAAAAGTTACGGTCCTAAGTACTCAACTAAACTTACAATCATAAGTAGATCACGTAAGAAGTTCACGATTGGACGATTCTCCAATATTGTCGCATTAGTGCGGTCTTACTTTAAGCCTTTAAAGACCCGAGATTTTGATTTTCACGCTAACAGGGTGCCAGCATGAAAAATTCCGAAGATTTCGATGAAAGAAATTCGACATTAGACGTGTTCCTTTTTTGTAATTTATGCGGGGTTTATACACATGCATGAATTGACCGTCGCCAGGACTATTTTCATGAAAGCAAAAAGATTGCTAAGGTTTCGCACTGAACTATCAATTTTTTCAAGTTTGCAATGAAAATTTATTTTAGTGTGTAAACACATACAATCGCGAAATATTGTATTTCCACGGTCATAGGCGCCGGTGAATTCATGCAATATTCCTTGCATTTCAGCGTAAGGTCGCGAGTGTTTGGCACCATGTTAGAAATGAATAGTTTGTTGAGAATATTGAAATTAGGCTATTAACCGAGCTTACATCTGCAAGGATTCCCCAGCGCCAGTGGCTACTTTTACTAACGTAAAAACTAAATTGCAAGTGTAAGCTCATGCTTTCGCGTAAGTTGATATATGCATGAAAGTAAAACAAAAATTGGTGGATCCAAACTTTTCATGTTCCACTAATAAGAGTTGATAGGATTTTACACTTTACTGACATCTTTTTCATTGGCACATGTTAAGTTTACAAAGAAAATCAAGTTTGCTTTGTAAACTTTAACAGTCCCGAAATTTTAACTTTCACAAGTACTGATTTTTTGCGTTTAGCCCATTTCACCCTACAAACAGGTAAGTTTTGCAAAAAAAATATTTAACCCTCAAGACACTTGCAAACTACAACCTTTCAAAACCAAGAGAATTGTAGGTGTGATTCCCGAGTTAAGCCTTAGCAAACAAACTGATAAAGATGAATTTCACTTTATGAGAATAAAATTATTAAGATCTGTGGAGCGGTTTCTAGGAATAAAGCATATTGTGTATACTTATGATTTGAAACAAAAAATAATGCACTTTTTTTGAAATATTAAATTATTAAAAAAAGTTTTAAAATAGGCTTTTAAAAATACAAACAAATATCTATTAGATAATTAAAAATATTGATGTGCATCACAAGTTGATGTACCTAAACCTATATAATATGTGTAAAATTTCGAAAGAACGAAAGAATCACCTAAGCCGTTTTCCAGATAGTAGAAAAAAATGGGTTCCATGGAAGGTACCGTTCTTAGGTATTATTGGTAATTTGTTTTGCAACCATATGATAGTTCATATCGAAAAAATGCTCTGATTTTATTAAATCAAAATCGTTAGAACCATTTTCGAGAAAAATGAGCTTTCACATAATTGCAGTTTCACAAAAAAAAAACTCTATACCAAGTTTGAAGGAATTCGGCGCACCCATTAAGACTGTAAGTGGCTATACTAACATACAGACGAACTGAATTTTTAGACCATGTTTTTTCGTCTTTGCTATCATCGTAATGTCATGTTTGATTGTTATCGCAAAACTTTTATTTTCGACGAATGCATAACTTGCCTTAAATTGTATTTACCTATCCCAAGTAAAAAACAACCTCCGGAAAGCGAAGAGTCCCACAATGAAGAATAGTTCGTTTGTTAAAAAAATAATAAGAACACTAATCCTGTAGCCATCTTCTGTAACTCAGGCGATAACTTTTCCTCACTTACGGGGGGTTATTATGTTATGTTATTATTTAAAATCGAAGACAATAAATTGAAGTGTCATTTTGACATCTTAAAACCAAAACAAACAATTTTTTTTTTTTGTTTCTCGACTATTAGAAAGTTACAGAACAATGGGTATTGAACGACAAAATAAATGAAAAATCCTTTTTCTTACAAATTTGTTTTCTTAATTTTTCATTTCATTTGGAAGATATTGCATGAAAAGACTTTTGCCTCGAGTGCCCGGGCAACCCCGGGGACTTTCTGCTAGTAAAGTATGAAAAAGTGAAAAAATGTGAAGAGCGCAATAGCGATTATCCAACCATTCTCGACCTTCTTTTTACGAGTATAAAACTTCTTCTTCGCTATATTGACCGACGGTGACTAGTAGCTTCTTATTTATTTACGCATCCATTGTCGTTCTTTTAAAAAACACTTTTCCAATTTTTTTCGAAAGCAAATAAATTAGTTTTGTTGTTTCGAATTTTAAAGAAAGTGTATCTGCCAGCCAATTAAAAATTGAATGATGTTGTTGGCAAGAGCATCATCAAATTTTTAATTGGCAGATAATTTCCCAATTATTTGAAAATAAGAAAAATTGGGTGTGTAGACGAGTTCAAACGATTGGATGAAGTCTGCCAATTTTTTGTTAGAAAATTGGCCGACGATTGGCTGCCAATTTATTTTGTTGTCAATTTTTAAAGATAAAATTGGATTGGATGAAAAATCTGCCAATATTGGAAGATCTTCCAATCGGGTACACTTAACTTTAGTACTTAGCTCATTGTGCTCAATGCGATTTTTTTATCCACACACATGTATGCTTTCTCAATATCAAATAGTGACTAAATTCTCATTTTAAAAAGTTGAAAGGGTGTGGAAGTTATAAAAGAAAATTTTAACATACATATTGAAATCCTTTTTAAATTACTATTTTTAAAATCAATCAATATAAATTTGATACCTTTGTATGTCTAGCGAGGCTTTTAATTTGTTGTTTTTTTTTTAGTTTACTTTTAAGTAAACAGTTTCATTGAAAAAAAAGATAATTAAGTAAATGTATACATTGACATGAAACAAAATTCTTTACAGTCGACTCTCGATACTTTGAAACTCAAGGGAACACACAAAAGTTCAATATAACGAGAGATCTAAATAATGGGAGAAATAAACAAGAGGGAGGCAGGGAAAAATTCAAATACATAAACAAGAGTTGATTATGATTTTACTTTTATTTTTTTTAATTTCTACATTGGCGCTGAATATTTATTGATAAATATGGTCTGTGCAATGTGCATGTCAGACTTCAAATTAAAGAGAGTACGAGAAACAGAAATTCAAATTATAGAATGTTGGTGATCGAGATGCCATTTTTTTTTTAATTCATTTTTATTTAATCTTAACTTATAACTATCTTAAAGCTAGACAAAAATGTTTAAAACTAGCCTAATTATCAATAACTTATAACCAATTTACTGGCCCTTTACGGGCGCTCTAAACTAAACAATAACTCTTAGAACTAATGAGAGATACTTATAAACTACCTAAATCTAGACTAAAAATAATTAAAACTAGATACAATTAACTTATATTTTTTGTTTATATTTTGCATACGTATGCAGCTACATTCACCCCATACATACATGTACATACGTACATACATATACGTACGTACATACATGTACAGTTACGCAGGTACATGCACATATGCCTCCGCATACATACATATTTTTAATTTTTTTTTAGGTGCCACCCCGGCCAAGACATACCATCTTAATCGACTTTAAATATCACGATGCTGTTCAGAGAGCCAACAGAACTGGTTCTCCTGTTTCGCCCTATCCCTTTGGTCCCGATCGGACACAGTCCTACTAAGCCGAAGGCGCTCCTCTCCACCTTGAGCGATGACGTCTCGACCATACAGCAGTCGCCTATCTACAGTTTTACGGCTGACGTGGTAGATAAGCGGAACCGCCATTCTATCCTGTATCAGCCCTCGACTGTCCATATAGAGGAAAGCATCGGGAGGGATGTAACCACTTAACCGCGCACTCTTAAAATATTCGTTATATTAATATAAATAAATAAATATTAAGCTGTTAGTTGAGGGCATCGCTCTTGCAACGTGACCCCGAATCAGCTTAAACAAAAAATTATCTATTCTGTTTATGTTGGCTCCGTTGTATAGAACCTGGTTGGAATAATATCTTGTGTACTCCGACTCTGGTGGATTGTGCATACAGTCACAAAAAATGTACTAAGAACTTAAATTTAACATATTTTAAGTTTTAATTATTAAATGACATAACTTGCTTTTATGCAACATAAGTTTAATGGTCTTCGGGTGTTTTTTGAGAACCGAAAACCCCAGGATTTTTTTGACAACTCTTGGGGTTTTTCAAAAAAACCTGGTTCGACCCTAGGTAAAGTTCAACGAACGAACCTATTATTTATGACGTTTTATTTGGCAAACCGGAATTCTTTTCCGATCCGTGATCCCAACTGTGATTCTAATGATTCTGAATTTTAATGAGATTGTATGTGTGAAAATAATTGTGTACGTGAGAATATTCAAATTAAAAAAAATGTTTGTTGCACAATTATAGCGAGTTTCATTCAAGAAAAGATCTGCTCTTTCTGACAAAAAGATTTCATCTTTTTGAATTTTGAGAGTTTCATTCCAAGAAAAAGAGCAAATCTAGATAAAATCTTAACACGAAAGATTGATGGGTTGGCAGATTTGATCTGAATAAACTCATATATGTAAAAAGTCTTTTCTGTCAACGGTCAAATAGAAAATATTTTGTTAATAATTTGTTGTGAACTAGTGCCAATCTGTGCTAAAAAATAAAGAAATAATGGACTAAGAAGTTAATTATTTATATTTTATAAATTTAGTGGAGTTTTTGATTGCTTCGTCTTAGACTCCGTCTTCCTCGTGATCTGATGATGAAGAAATATTTTTTTCAGGAATATGTGTGTCAGTTATTCACCAATACTACAATGAAATCTGGAAAAATAAGGTTTCATTGAGAAGATCAAATCTTGATTTTGAGAGGTGATCTTTAAAATTTGAATGAAACTCGCTATTAGGATACAAAAAAATTATAACAGTCGAGTTTAACGTTCAAATATATGAATGTGTGAGTGCTTCTGCTTCTGAGATTCTGATATCAAATCCAGAAGCAAAATTCTCTTCTTTTCAGAATTAGAACTGTCATTTTTTCCCAAGTGAACGCTTTCAGAAGAGTGGATTGCCAAATAAAAACGACATTATAATCACTTGGTATGGACAATTTCGTATACTCAATTGACTACCTTAAAAAATAATTAACTGAATCATTTAAACGTCACAATGTTTGCTTTATTTTGTTCTACAGGTAGGTATTTACTATTTAACATTACGTTATTTTTATTATGGATATTAAATGGAAAATAAAAATGATTTACCTCATCTCCAGCTGCTATGTACCCAATAACTTTCTTTGCACCTGAAAAGCCTGCCGACTTCATTGCATAGCCGTCCTTAATTGATGCCCTAAAAGGAGGTATATCAACAGGTGCCACATACTGAGAAAGGAAATTTGGTATAGTTCGCTGCACTACTACGATTCGAAATATAATCCCCAGTGCCTCGTGAACGGGCAGCATTGGAAAAGGCGAGTTTCGGTCAATGTTGTCACCAGCTCCAGTTTTATGTGGACAAATATGTCCTCTCTCCATTCTCGAATAACTTCCTTGAATTTCTGAATGAGTTTTTTGGACTAAGTTAAAATCATCGCATATTAGCTGTAGTGCATGGGGCAAGATTGCACTAATTGCTTGGAAGCATTCGACTACCGCTTTTTCACTTCCCGGAAAATTTACAATAAGCGTTTGAGTATGTATACCTGCTACGGCACGAGACAATACCCAATACGGGGTTTTCTTGAGACTCTCCATAGCCATTGCTAGCACTAGTTGAGGACATTCTTTTTGTATGACATCTTTGGTGGCTTCTGGTGTTATATCTCTTGGACCGAAGCCGGTACCACCAGTTGTGAAAATTGCCCGAACTTTTCTATGGGCATATCCATTGAGTTTACTACTGATGACACTTCGTTCGTCGGGTACAATTTCTGTAATGAATTGGCACTCACCAAATGTTTCCTTGACCAATTCCACCAAACGTGGACCGCTCTTATCAACTGCTGTTTGCTGGTGACACGAATCGCTTACTTATAAAAGGGAAGAGAAAGCCTTTCGTTAGATTCGTTACCGAAAATTTATAGTTTTTTAGGTATTTACTTGTTAAAACAACAAACACTGGTTGATCCATGTTTTTCTCGACTTGTATAAAAATTCTTGACAGTGGTGATGAAAAATGGGTGCTACATTATTAGGTGTGTTCCTTTTTTAGATTAGGCAGAATTTTCCAAAATATAAGTAAGGGTGGTCCACGCTAATATGTATAAATAGGAGGGGTATTCACGATTCGGTGTATTGGTCTTGTATCATTTTAAAAGTGTAAAAGTGTAGCATTGTGTTTGCACTACAACAACAAAATATACTGAATGTCAAAATCTTACACTTTTACAATGCCCAAACCCTATTGTAACAGAAAAATACAAGGGTGTAAGATTTTTTTACCCTTCTTCAGAACAAATGTGAAACAGATTTTGACATTTGCTTCAGTGTTGCTACAGATTAGTAAAGGTGTGTTCACAGTCTGTTGTAAAAAAATAAAATTTTATAATTTTACAAGACTTGGTACACCAGATCGTGAATACCCCTAGTATTTAACGCATTCATACAAAATAAGATGATACCACTTCACGACTGTTATAAGTGCGCTGGTAAAATGCCAGTATAACCTTATAACACTTCGAATTACGGCTAAACTTTCCTCTAGGGGAGGACGAATTTTAACACGCGGATACTTCTATTCGGTAGATTTATGCTTAAAAACAATAAATATAGCAATTTTAAAGTGAGGAAACTTTTATTTCTATTTTTAATTAATTCTTAGTTTTCATTTTTCATACAAAACGTATGCAAATGATAACTACCGACTTTTTTGTGTTGGCATTTGTTTACCAATCCACATATGATTGTATGCAACTTCGGTATGATAAGTGTTGTGGTATGTGCATTTTTCTTGGGATAATAAAAATTGATTTCAAACTATGTAGTATTGTTGTTTTGTTTCATGTCAAATCAAAAAAAAAATTGCAAACACCCAACCTTGACCCCACTCCAAATTCTATAATTGACCTAGACAGGGTGGTTGCAGGGGGCAGCATGTCCCCCCTTACCCGCCGAGCTTTTTGTACGCCGTGAACTTAATTACAGAAAAACTTCACACAAGTAGGTTTTTTCTATACATACGTTTTGTTGAATGTTTTTTTTTTAAATCGCAATTGGTTTTTATTGAAAGTAAATAGGTAGGTACATTATGTATTTTAAAAGTGATGCATATGTACTTTTCGAAGAATATGATGTTTCATTTAGTTAAATGTTTTCACGTAAGTTTTATTATTGGAAAAACAACAGTTGTACTTTTAATCCAAAAACTGTTTCCATTAACATTTCCCCCAAAAAAGTACCTAGGTACAAAAAAAACTTATTAGAACAATACCAGAGGGAAGTATTAACAAGAACTGTCAAAACAGTTTTTCGTTGCGCGAATTTTGTATATTGTGTATTAATATTGTAAACTTTAAAAATTTGTTAAAAATAGAAAAACCTAATATTTATAAATTAAAATCATTTTAATTATTATCTTTAATAATAAATCTATCGAATATAAGTATCCGTGTGTTGAAATACGTTCTAATTTAAGGCCAAATTGAACAAATGTGTTGTACTAAACAGGCCAAAATTGAAAATTAAAACATTTTTAAATCATATTTAACAGTATTTCCTCATGGTAATATTTTAAAGCTGCTCTACATAGACCCCTAGCTCACTGTAAAAAAAAAAAATTTCTACGCGTGCTCCCTTAATGGTGAGTCGCCTCCGAATTACTTTCGGAGGTCACATTGAGCGATATTTCAAGCTCATGTTTTATTTATGTGTATAAAACAATAAAAATATAACAATATGACCTACTTTCTTTGTTCATACACCATGTAAACTTAATTCTTATTACTTGGATAGACATCAATGATGGTAATACCTTATGTCATCTTCAAATAGCTTAACCAAAATGTTATAGTTACTTATAGAGAATACAGTGAACGAGTCCATTTTATACTTCACCATGTACTTAGGTGAAAAGCTTTTCATGTGCAAATTATTACGATCTTCCACACTATCGAGGTAAAAAGAGTATGCATTTTTATTTGACACTTGAACTTGTAGAAATACAAGCAAACATAAGCGCATGGCTTCGGTTGATGGATTACAATAACAAGGGTTGTTGTTGTTGTTTGTGATTTCAAGAGACGAAATCGTGGATTTGGCTGTGTGAATACCAATTTTACATCTCGAAAGTTTTCAGCTGAAATCTCAAAATTCGCTTTTGTAAGAACATAGTATTAAGCTTAATAATTAAATATATGTAGATAAAAAAGTAAATTTTGTTTGTGCTTCGATGACGTTTGGCGCATAAAGAAACGAAAATGTAGGCTCGAATGCTGTTTAGTTGTATCATGATTCGGAGGCTTCTACCTTTAAGTCAACTAAACAGCCTTATTACCCCCAAAGATCCCAGCACTTATTTTGTTATACCTGTATAAATGGAATATCGGTTAAATAAAGTTATCCGGAATTACACTGAATGGACTCAAAAACCACTGTTCGATTGCAAAACTATTTTATTTTGTTTAACCTGGAACGCGATACGTCACCATCTGGCATATGTCAAAATCTGAGAATAAAGAGAAGACAGAAAAAAATAGACGAATTGCGATCCCAATTGCTTAGCAAAATATACTTTTTTTAGAAATTAAACAACTTATTAAACTTAATAATGCTATGATTTTTCGATTTCTGCATACTTGAATAAATCAAAATATATATAATCGACAAACATGAGCAGTGCCAGTTCTGAATACAATGAAGAACCTCTTCAAAGAGAAGTATGTTGCCAGAATGCATTTCCAATCCGTTTATCATTAATCTACTCCGTATATTACCAGCTAATAGTTCAGCGGCCAAGACCACCACCAGAAGCTCTTACCAAAGGCAGAGCAAACCTTCGCAAATGGCTAGGCAAGACTTTTAGGGTAGTCATAACCGACGGGCGTGTACTTACCGGCTTCTTCAACTGCACAGACAAAGATGCAAACGTTGTGCTTTCAATGTGCACCGAATACTTGGAAGAAGGAAAAGATGCACGAGTACTTGGAAATGTAATGATCCCAGGAAAGCATATAGTCTCAATATCGGTGGACATGCCTGCGGATCCGCTAATGACACCCACAGAATTGGCACAATGACTAGCACGCAATTAGATTAACTTTTATATTTATTAAACGATTTTAATAATAATTATATTATGTTTTAAATAACTTAAACTGTAGCACTTTGAACTTCATTTGCCTTTAGTTTTTTGTTCCAAAGGGTCATAACCCTGAATAACTTTTTGTTTGAATTGTTCGTAGGTTCGTTTTCTGTCGAAGTGCTTCACCCACTGTGACGGACACGATTTTTCGAACAGTTTCCTCAGATCGGCACATTTTTTGGGAACTTCTTCGCCACTAGTGGACTGGTGATTAGGAGCGTTAACATCCAGGCAGGCCCAGAAGTCATCACGAGCCTTCCAGCATTTTGCTCGTTCGTCTTTTGTTGGGAAACTCATTTATGTACTGGTCTCGGGCAAAATGTGTGTGCTATGTTTAATCTATATCTTAAAAAGTTATCCACTGGAATATCTAAAAGTATTTTACTTGCAATTTTTATTTGATCACATAACCTGTAATATTTACGAAATGTTGACAGCTGACATTTGACAGATAAAGTGAATTATGAAAGTTAAGGGTAATAATCCATTTTATTCCACAATTCATTTTAAAAATAATTGGAAAACCGTTAACAAAATTCAAACGATGTGATAGCCAATGTTTTCATAATTACATAGAAATAACTTATTGAGAGTTTTGTCGCGAAATTGCTTGCTGAATTGAGAAATTAATGTCGTTTTCCAAAATAATAAGGAGTGATATAATAGCGATATAACTGCACCTAAGCGTTTTCCGAATTGTATTTAAGAAAAAAGTGGTCTTTATGCATTTAAATTATTATTGAGGGTATTCATGCAACAAGATAATTTTCCACTTTGCAGAAAGATATAACTTTCCGCTAGACATTTGCATGAACACCCCTTAAAAGTACTTGCCTTAAAGTGGGAAATAATCAGATGCTCATTGAAATAAATTGATGAATTTTATTTATTCTCTTTATACATCAAATTCGTGAGATAATTTTATCTGATTTGCAGAATATTTTCCCATACAAACTTTGACAGTTCATTTCTGCGGAGATAAAGTTAATTGGTTTTTGAGGTTATCTGGGTTTTCCGCCGTTGCATGAATACCCTCATTATTATTATGCAGTAAAAAGGAGACATAAGCTACATGTCCATCCAATTAATATGAATAGTCATGAAGATGGAGAAGAACAACCAACAAATAATGTGAAGTCTAATATTTGAGGTTAAATTCGAGCTACTCATTTATTCGCCCATTTGTGGAATGCGTCCTGTTGTTGTGGATTGCGACAGTTCGCAGAAGTCTGCTGTTGGTCCCATAGAAAATATTAAAATGTAATTTTTTGATATTTAAAAAATTTGCGTGCAGCGTTTCTTTTTAAATTTTGTAAATAAAATAATTTATTAACTTGTTTGAAAATAAAAGAGAGTTGATATTTCCCCATTTTTCATTCAAAATAAATAGGCAACATGAAGCACGCACCAGCAGGTCACAATAACATTATGCAACTGAATTATGATAGAAACATTGTGAAAAATATTGAAATTTAAGTACGGACAAAATGATTGAAAATTAATAATAAAGCGTTTTTGGAACAAAGTAATAAAGTAAGTTATGTAAATGAAAAGTTGAAAATATGATTTTATAAAATATTAATATGTTGGCTTATTGACACTAACCTTTACTTGTTTACGCAAAAACGAATTTAAGGATTGCGGTTTGATTTCGTACTGTAATACCCGAAGCGATTTGACGTATGCAAGAAAAATAATACTTAATATCTTTTTAAGATTTAAGGTTTAAGGTCCAAAGAAGCAAATAATTCTTATGTTACAAATCCTTCACTTTGCTTCTTTTTAATTCTGATACTGATTCCGCAATTTCAATTCACCAATTCGGCATATTAACTGACGGTAAACAATGCATGGTTGAAACAGGTGTTTGGCTGTTATCACATTCTTGAAACTTAAACCTCTACAGTTAGTCCGCTGAAATCTGATGTTAAAATTTCTGAATCACGGATCAAATATTCGAACCAGTTTTGTTCACCTGGCTCATAAGGGCGGATCTACACTGCCGCACTATTTTTTGAAAACCTTCGAGTAAATTTGTAAAAGAAATAAAATAAAACATGAAATTAAAAAAATAATGTTTATTCTAAAAAAAAAAATAAAAATAAAGTGGAATACTTAATTGTAACTATTAGATAACGTTGCGATCCAGTCCTGAATATATATTTTTTGTCTAAAGCCTAGTACGCTGCTGATGCGAAACGAAATTTTTCGGTGGTCTCCACTAGGAGAGCGAAATGCTAACGAAAACCACAGCGGAAAAATATTTGCGGAGAGTTCTGTAAGCTGTCAAAAACAAATGACAAGTTGTAAAAAAAAAAGTAATTTTGTCACCAAATTATTTTTAGATGGAAAATTTTTTGTCGCCAAATTACTTTTAGATGTAATTTTCTTGAAATAAATCTTGGATTTAAAAATTGTTCTTGTTACACATAGAGGATTTAAAATAAAACTCAGAACCGTTTAAATGATGGAAATTAAGCAAATACTTTGGGACTTATTAACTGGTTTATCTGCCGATTTGATGAAATTTCTATCAATTTTAAGAAAATCAATTAAATAGGGAGGTAAACCACTCTATAATTCGAAAACTACGTCCTTCATTGGAATGGTGTAAACGGTTATGAGTTCTAATTTATGGTTTCTTACTAATTCCGGATACCATTTTCAAGTCCAAGAATTATTTCCAAAAAAATATATATAAAGGAAACTTGGTGACAAAAATTAAATCTAAAAGTAATTTGGTGACAAAACTACTTTTGGTTTTGTTAATGCTTCCTTTGAAAGTATGAAGTTTTGATTCAAAAAAGATATCGCCCGCCTTTATTGGACAACCCGTTCCAGAGATATAGTTCAAAACCTATTCACTGTTCACCTTGAAATACATAATCTGAAAATACTTTGAAGTGTATCTTTGGAACGGGTTATCCTAAAAACTTGGTTGATACCTTTTTGTAATCTACTCTTGATGCTCTCAAAATCAGCATCAAAAGTTTTTATGTAGAAGCCTTATTGCAAAAAATCACTCTTGAAATACGCATATTTAGAATGATGTATGCGTATTCCTGGAGCTATTTTTTTTAATACAACTTCTTTGCAAAAACTATTGATGCTTCCTTTGAAAGTATGAAGTGCTGATTCTAAAAAGATATCGCTCGCCTTTATTGGACAACCCGTTCCAAAGATATAGTTCAAAACCTATTCACTGTTCACCTTGAAATACATAATCTGAAAATACTTTGAAGTGTATCTTTGGAACGGGTTATCCTAAAAACTTGGTTGATACCTTTTTGTAATCTACTCTTGATGCTCTCAAAATCAGCATCAAAAGTTTTTATGTAGAAGCCTTATTGCAAAAAATCACTCTTGAAATACGCATATTTAGAATGATGTATGCGTATTCCTGGAGCTATTTTTTTTAATACAACTTCTTTGCAAAAACTATTGATGCTTCCTTTGAAAGTATGAAGTGCTGATTCTAAAAAGATATCGCTCACCTTTATTGGACAACCCGTTGCAAAGATATAGTTCAAAGTATTTTCAGATAATGTATTTCAAGGTGAACAGTGAATAGGTTTTGAACTATATCTTTGGAACGGGTTGTCCAATAAAGGCGAGCGATATCTTTTTAGAATCAGCACTTCATACTTTCAAGGGAAGCATCAATAGTTTTTGCAAAGAAGTTGTATTAAAAAAAATAGCTCCAGGAATACGCATACATCATTCTAAATATGCGTATTTCAAGAGTGATTTTTTGCAATAAGGCTTCTACATAAAAACTTTTGATGCTGATTTTGAGAGCATCAAGAGTAGATTACAAATAGGTATCAACCAAGTTTTTAGGATAACCCGTTCCAAAGATACACTTCAAAGTATTTTCAGATTATGTATTTCAAGGTGAACAGTGAATAGGTTTTGAACTATATCTTTGGAACGGGTTGTCCAATAAAGGCGAGCGATATCTTTTTAGAATCAGCACTTCATACTTTCAAAGGAAGCATCAATAGTTTTTGCAAAGAAGTTGTATTAAAAAAAATAGCTCCAGGAATACGCATACATCATTCTAAATATGCGTATTTCAAGAGTGATTTTTTGCAATAAGGCTTCTACATAAAAACTTTTGATGCTGATTTTGAGAGCATCAAGAGTAGATTACAAAAAGGTATCAACCAAGTTTTTAGGATAACCCGTTCCAAAGATACACTTCAAAGTATTTTCAGATTATATATTCCAAGAGAACAGTGAATAGCTTTTAGAATATATTTTTGGAACGGGTTGCATTTTCACTTGTTCATCAGTGAGTTTTCTTAGTGGGTTTGTACTTGACCACTCTGCTACGCTGCGAATGCTCTTTGATCGATTCCCATTTTAACTATAGGTCTTGCTTCCTCAATTAATACTAACATCGAATGAATAGTAAAAATGCATGGCCTTATATGTCAAATCCCATTGACAAGTGACCAGCTTGCAAGCAGCTTGATTTGCTATCAAATTCACGAGCAGGGCATCTGCCATACGATGGTTCAATATACATTAAAAAAAAAAAACTTCTTAACTTGAAAAATAAGTTCTGGGGTATGGTATAAAATCGCCAATCAATGAGATCGGAAACAGGCTTTCTAAATACAGGTGGGTATCGTTTAAGATGGCCTTTTTGCAACCAAACATTATTGTGGTAACGGCAGCGGAAGGCCGCTTACCTTTAGCTTCCTTGTCCCGACCAGTCGGAAATTCATATTCGTACTGCCAGTAGCGGGCGGTCGATTTGATTTTTTCTTTGTGGCAATTGAGTTAATTTATGTGTTGAAAGTATGTAGTTAGAAATGGTGAGTGTTTTTTTTATATTTATATGGTGTCAAAGGTGGCATAGAATTTAAAAGTTGGAGTAACAAATGTATTTTAAAAATCATGACATGGACAGTTAATTGCAGAACAAACTACTGAATCTTGATAATAATATTTTTATTTAGTAGTCACTTAAAATAAATTAATTTTAAAAGGACATAGGTTATTTTTAATCTAAGCACTAGCACTAGGTATGAGAAAAGTCGATAGTTAGTTATAATCAGCACTCCAAATAAAGATCAGCTATATTTTGTTCGCCGATAAGATATGTGAAGGGTGTTCTTCTTTCCAACTTCCCATTTTCATTTTGCAGATTTAGTTTAGTCGATTTTGAAATTGGTTTTGATACAAAATTAGAATTGAATGTATTTTGAATAATTTAATACAGGAAATGCACAGAAAAACCAGACACTAGAGAAAGCACAAAGCCAAAGAAAAATCAAATAAGCATTACAAGAGCTGACTTTTTTTTTATAAAAAAAATGAAATGTCAAAATTTCGCAAGCAATTAATGTGCAGGTCAATTAAATTGAGAACGAAAAGAGTGGAGAATTGTACTAAGAAATCTACTACAGCTATCCACTAAAATTACACATTTCGTCGTTCAGCAGCGTACTGGAAAACGAAAAGTAGAACGAAATTTTTCGTTCATGATTTCGTCGTGTCATTTTTGTATGGGATTTTTCGTTTCGCATCAGCAGCGTACTAGGCTTAATTAGAGACAGAATGACCTGAAACTTATTATTTTATTATTCAGGGGCCAAATTCCGCAAGCGTAAGTTTCTCTGTGTACACAAAAAAAACGGGTACACATATTTGCGATTCCGCAAGGGTGCGATTGATTTTTGTTTGACAGATAACGCGTACACAGATAAGTAAATTTATGCATGCATATTTTGAGGGTGAATAATTTTTTTCCACGGAAAAAAAATCACGCTTGCGGAATTTGGCCCCAGGTTTTAGGCTAAAGTAAAAAGCCGTTATATTAAAAAAGTTTTACGATTTTTTGTTCTATTATTTCAGTAAAAATAATTCTCAATATCTTATGTGAAGAATTTTATAGCTCAAATCTGTAATCCAGAATATTACCCAGATATATAAAAAAAAACTTGTAATAACTTATGTCGTTCTATTAACTAAACATTTTTTATGAAAATAATAAATGACTGCGCACCCACAATTTCTAATAAATCACGCTATCGGCTTTTTTTGAGGTGAAAACTTCTTTAGCGTCGTTGTGCACTTTTTTGGAATGGGTAAAAAATATTAAATACGCGTCAGGAAACGTGGCCTGAACAAAAATTCGTAAGACGGTGGGTGAGTAGAGGAAGTAATATCCCCCTCTCTTTCTACCGCGTGGCGAAAATGTATACCTGGTCCTGCTGTTTCGTTTAAGCGGCGCAGGGGGCTTGAGCGTGTGTGGGTTTGTATTAGTCTGCTACGCGCATCCATGGATGGTGACTGCTGATGGCTAGACCGTCTGTACACTCGTAAAATTCGCCATATAAAGTTTATTTCCTTATTTATTCCGGATAAGGAATAGAATGGATGGAAAAGACGTAATGTTTGTCTAGAATATCCAAAATGGAATGAATAAAGAAACAAAAATACAATCCGGAATAAAAAAGAAAGAGATTACATCAATCAGCTGTTTGAATATTCCGTGGAATAAAGAAACGCAAAAATGGTATTCCGAATATTCTGGACATCGCAGAATGAATAAAGAAACACACTCAAAGTGTTTAAAATATGGAAATTAAACAAAATGAAACTTGACTCATAATACATTTGTAGGTATAAAATGTAGGTAGATATTTCTGTAGTTATCGGTTCTCAAGGAATATTAAAGGCAAATCAAGGCATAGATATGTATATAGCATCGTTCATTGTGTTTAATAAATATAGAAAATTAAAACTGCAAAAGTCAAGATGAAAAATGCACAACTTTAATGTTCAAGTTTTCACTTCAGCCGGCACTCCCGTAGTGCAACCCGTTGTTTTTTTTTTTAGATTTTTCATCTTCATTTGATACCTTTTTTGTGAATTTAAGATAATGCATTACCGCCCACTGACACGCCTATTGTTTTGAAAATAAAAATAATATATTCCTGAAAGTTCACAAGAATTTAGATGTATGCTCAGAAGAATTTACATAATGCTATCTTTAACCATGTGCCCTTTTTGTATTTTATTACTATTTTGATTAAGTTACTGTCTGAGCTCAATAGCATCTTAACGACTCAAACGATTTTAATTAAATTTTCTTTAATGATAAAACACTATAGGTATGATAAATGATTGCTGATATCTGTTAACTGGCACGCCCATTAAAAACAAAGTTATATTAACGCCAATATGATCGTTTAGAAGTCAGCTAAAAGTGAATCTGCACTTTTCTGCACCTGTTTTTGACAAAAGACTTTTTTTTGGGGCGTAACATTGCATAATTATTAAAGGCTTATAAGAAAAAACAACGCTATTTTAACAATTTTTTTAAAATCCTGATTCACTCATTATCCAATATTCCTATGAGCAAAAATAAAAAAAATCCACCCATTTTCGAAATATTGAATTAAAAATAAATATTTTTTTTTTCAAAATCCAAAAAAATATTTTTCGAAAATTTTGGCTGGCAGTATTATTTATAATTTGAACTACCTCCTATATAAAAATGTTGATCGAAATTATTTGTCGAGCCGTTTAGGAGAAAGCCGAAAATAAAAAAAAAATGGATGTAACCAAATTAGTGCACACACTTTTTTTCATAAAAAATCATTAGAGTCGTTTTCGAAATAATTAAGATAGTAGAAACAATTTTATGGCAAGTAGTGTTATTTCTGGGGCTAAAAACACGATTTAAAAATCTGTTGGAGACAATCACCTAAATCGCTTAAGAACTAAGTTTGAAGAAAATCCCTTCAACCGCTAAGGCTGTAGATTGATCTACGGACATACAAACAGACGGAATTGCGGAACCCACTTTCTTGGTATTATCGCCACCATCGTAATGTCAAGTTTGATTAAAATCTCGAGTTCGATTTTTTTTTTTCAAATGCAAACCTTGCCTTATAGTACATATGTACATATATTGCAAATGAGAATACGCAAGCATTTATCAAAGAGAAAATAAATAAAATGTAGACGCCGGGCACTAAAATTCAAATTATCAGGTTTTTACAATGTAATTACTTTAATGAAAAAAATCTATCCATATAAAGGTAGTCTTTTTTTTTATTATAATTAGTTTGGATGTTCTTAGATTATTTGAAAAAACAACCAATAGATAGACACATAAGTAGTTGTCTGAATTTTGGCATTCGGAATTGAAATAAGAAGTCGGTTATAGCGTTCAGTAAAAAAAATTCTTTTGGCTATTAAACAAAAATTGTGTACGGAATTTTCAACAAAATGCTTATTTTAAGAAAAGTATTTGTTGTTGTATTGAAGAAATGTTTGTTTTGTAAAGAGAGAATGTGTGTACTTGTACACGCACCAGAAGTAAAACTTGCCTAATTTGAAACAAATTTTGAATTTCTTAATTCAGCTACAACATATGTATATGTAGTTTAATTTTATGGCAACCGGTCAAACAACGAAGTTGACATTTTTTGATACCAGCCTCGATCTTGCATAAATACATCGCTCATAACAACCCCATCTTCCAATTGTACAAACGTCACCGTCGCGTCGTTCAAACCTTGATTCATGGTATGGCAATTTTACATTACATACATTATACTACTCCTTATATATAAATCTACTAAGTATACACTGGCAACAAGACCATCGACTTAAATATTACGCACATTAATACAACACAATATACACTGATGTATGAGCATCAACAAAACAAACAAACAAAAATCGCTTACAAATACACACGATACACAATACACGCACTAATCTAATCTTATCAACAAAACTAACAAACAAAAAAAATCCCTCGTCGAATACAAATAATGCGTATACCTAGTACATTAATCTATGCGAATCCAATAAAAAAAAGCAAAGCAATAACAAAAAAGAATTTCTGGTTGACTACACACAATTCATGTAGGTACCTATAGAATGAGAATCCATAAGACGTACCAACAAAAAAAATCCTCAGCGAATACACACAATGCAAATACATATGTATCTACGTATCTGCACTCATGTATGAAAATCTACTAATGCCCGATTTACACTAATAGCAAATTACCATTTTATGTGTCAAATTATAGCCATTTTTTTCTTTTTATCGTGTAAACGCTCTAAATACTGGCAATATTTTTACCAAAAAAAAATTGCCACAGAGAATTTGGCATAAAATGCTTCCATTAATATGACTATGTGTAAACATTGTACTGACGCCATTTTCCAAATTATGCCATTCTAGGAAAAAAGATGAACTTGCTCATTCATTGTCCCCCTTCACACAGGGAAAACAGTTGCTGGAGATTTTTTGACGTTTTCCTTTAATTGCTTTGTAGCTTTCACACGAAGAAACTGGCATTACGAAACTGAAGAGGAAATTGGGAAGGTTTGTCCCCTTTCACACAGGAAAACCAGTTGCTGGAGATTTTTTTGACGTTTTCCTTTAATTGCCTTGTAGCTTTCATATGAGGAAACTGGCACCAGGAAACTGAGGAGGAAACTGAGAAGATTATGGTGGACTGATTGGAATGCAAAGCAAAACGTCAAAAAAATCTCTTCAAATCGTTGACCGGGAAGATTTTTTTCATTCCCCTTACATCTTGCCCCTTTCGCCGTCAACTCCCAGTTGCCGGCAACTCAGTTTCCTGAGTTTCCTAATTTTATTTTTTAATATAATCTTTTCACAATATCATGTTTTGGACATACAAACAGATATAAATTAAAATTTATTTAAGACTATATGATTTTCAAAAACGTGAATTTGATTTGCAAAAAGTTTAATTTGATTTGCAAAAAGTTAAATTTGATTTGAAAAGACTGTAATATTAATTTATTTTTTCTGTATACTGCCACAAAATAAAAATTAAGTGACAACACAACAATTGAGAAACTTCAAAATAAATATTGTAGTGTATGTAATAATCTGTGTACAAATTCGTTTTCAATCCGTCTCCAAAAAGAGATTAAATGGGGATCTGATTTTCCAGAAAAAAAATTGGTTTTAGTTTGAAACGAATCTGATTTTCAGAAAAAAACTGACGGCGGATCGACGACAGATCGATGTTTTTATTGAAACGAAATCGACATTAGTTCTTGATTCCATTTTTATTTCTAGCCTTGTGTGTTAAGCTTTGGTTGTTTTTTCTTGATAATTTCAAAACCCGTTATTTTGGTTCGTTTATGGCAGTAGTGTAAATATAAAAATTCTATCATTGCCAATAAATGTCGGCAAAATAATGCCAACATTGAAATCTGCCATTAATTGAACACGTGTAAATGAATGTCATTAAGAAATTATTTCTGCCATCATTTTGCCATTCTTTTGGTAGAAATATTGACAACTTTGCCATTCGTGTAAATCCGGCATAAGCAAACAAACATTTCAGATGTCGGGTCACGCCAGATTTCAGTCGGTTTGACAGCTCCATAGACATTTTTTTACCCCCAACGCCGCAAAATCAGTTTTTCTTCAAAAAATATGTCATGTAATTTCTTATCGTTTCGTATACTTTTCATATTTCAAATCGTATGTTAACGCATTAAAATATCATCAATTGTACTGATGCGTTTTACTGATCAGCAGCCTCTGAAGATTATATAATTATAAAAAGAGTGACATTATTATGACAAAATTATTTTAATTGTCTAGAAATAAACTTAATCATCAACCATTAAAATCAGGAAAGTAAAATAATTTGCAACAATAACCTAATTGATTGTCGTCGTTAACATAAGAAAAGCTTGTGGTATTTTCCATGGTTCAAGCCTCAAGGTGCTGTAAATTAAAACAAACGTTACCTTTCTAGGCATCGCGTCACACTGCAGTATGCAGTAAATTTATTAAAACAACAATCGATCTCATTTCGCATAGAAATAAAAATATTTAATAAATCCTTTAGTCAGCAATATACAGATGTAATAATGCCATAAATCTGAATCTTCATTCCAGATGTTGTATAGTATTTATTCTCATCACACAGAACCTAGGCAGTCTCTGAAAACAATGCATCATAAATAATGGTTACAAACATGTTAACCATAATGACGTAGATAAACTTACATTGAGCTTTCAGACCTAAACAATACAATTTTATGTTGCTCTTCACCCCATCTTACTGCCACATGATCTAAAGCCAACCTTTACGTTTACATCTGGTCCAGGTATATACGAACAAGACGGACAACCACGTCAGAGCAATGCGGGACAAGTTCAAAACAACAAATTGCATTTTTCAAGATTGCATCAATTTTTGTGGCTAGGATTCGATTGCGGTGCGGACCGTGGAGTTCTGACTGACGTTGACAACTTAGAGGCGGGTGGGCAGGGCATGCGGTTTTTATTTGAACTCGAAAGGGGAGTTAAGTTAAATTGAAATGCGTGTACCCACAATACTAACACTAACACCCACAAATATTCTACACCATGGTTTGAAAAGGCTAACATTATTTAATTGTGAGAAAATTCAATATAGGGTCAATGGCAAGTAGGTAGAACTTTACTCATAGCAGTGAACTTTTATTCAAAAAGAACCTTTGTTCATAATCGATCAGCCATTTTCGCGCTCAAAGTCAGCGGTAGAGCCATAAGTATTCTTGGAACATAAGATACATTTATACAAAGGTACATATGTATGTATGTTGTGTAGGTATGTTCGACGTACAGGTTACGTGCACAAATTTTGACAATGAACATGTGCTTAAAGATTTGTTTCAGTTGTAGAAAATGTGATAGATTAAATGTTTGATATTAGAAAGATTTTCGAATAAAAACGGTTAGATGCTAAGATTGAGAATAATTCTGGCCGAGATATCGGTGACCATTTTAGAATTATCAAACATTTTCACCAAAATAGGAATTAAATAAAAAAAATCACCTCTTCAAATAAAACTATAGCAAGATTACAATACGAGTATGTTCCCATTTTAAAGACTATATACGTAAAGTTACAATGCCTCTACTGTTTACATTGCGAGTAGGTACTTAAGTTAGAAGTGCCTGTATCAAACATTTTACAAAACTATAAACAAATTCAATTCTTTAGCTTTAGTGGTTCCCGAGATATAAGACTGCAGAAATCGCAAAAATCGTAACTGACTCCCTCACTCACTCACCGACAGATTTTCAACATTATGGAGCACTTCCCGACATCGTAGAATCTTGTAATTTCATATAACGGTAGGCCTTGTGGTATACACAAAGGAAAAATCGAAAATTTAAGACTTTCCATTCAGGGGGGCGTGGTACCCGCCCATTTTCATAGAATTGATATAAATTATTTGGAGCACTCCTGATTGTCATACATTGATGAAATTTGGTACAGCGGTAGGGCTTTAAGTGCAGGCAAAGACTGCATTTTAAAATTTAAGATTTTTCATTCAGGGGGCGTGGTATCCACCCATTTTCATAGAATTGATATACATTATTTGGAGCACTTCTGACCGTCATGGAATGATTAAATTTGGTATAGGGGTAAGTCTCAAAGCGCAAGCAAAGGCAACATTTTAAAATTTGGGATTTTGCATTCAGGGGCGGGGCAACCGCCATTTGCACAAAAATGATACCAATTATAAGAAGCACTTGTGATTGTCGTAGAATGATGACATTTGGTAGAACGGTAAGGCTAGAGGTGAAAGGAAATGTAAAATTTTAAAATTTGAGATTTTTCATTCAGGAGGCGTGGTATCCGCCCATTTTCATAGAATTGGTATAAATTCTTTGGGGCACTTCTGATTGTCGTGGAATAATAATATTTGGTTCAGAGGTAGGGCTCAAAGTGCAGGCAAAGGCAAAATTTTAAAATTAGAAATTTTAAATTCAGGGGCGTGGCACCCGCCCATTTGCATAGAATTGATATCAACTATGTAGAGAACTACTGATTGTCGTAGAATGATGAAAATTTTTAGAGCGATAGGATAGCGATAAACACACATTTTTACAGAATTAATATTAAATATATTTAGAGCACTTCCGATTGGTGAAGGATTATGTTTGTTAGAGCAGTCAGCTTAACAAAGAAAAAGTTGAAATTATGAAATTTTTCATGCAGGGGCGTTTCATCCACGCACTTCTTATCAATTATTACTGTATCAATAGATCACTTCACAAAAGGCATAAATTAAAAACTTACGTTACCTTATGAGGCCTTCATTTGGCGTTTATTCCACCCACCTTTCCTGATAAAAAAAATCGTTTGCCAACTAAACGAACACAATTAAAGCCAGTAATCATTAAATAACAGATTTCTCTGATAATTATGATGTTCTTCAATATTACTCTACTTAAAATATTTGATTTTTAACATTAATAAACTTAGAAGTTGGCGTACTTTTAAATATCACTACTTTTCACGGCTGACTTGTTACGTAAAGGTTTTTGTACATAGAAGAACTTGGCTACTTTTTTAACATTTATGTTTTTGTTGTGATATACATAACGGGGAATAATTATTCATAAATGAATTATAGCGAATATATCTTAAATATAAAGAACAGTCCAAATTATGAATGAAATTCATTGTGATAGAAGATGTTTTGAGTGCATTTTGGGTGGAAAAGTTAAAGAGATACATATATAAAAGATAACGCTGTGCTGCGATCAATGCAACAGCCTGATAGATTGCGTTATATTGACTTAGGCTGAGCGCGATTTGACAGGTGTCCTTTTCACATTATCATTTTCTAATCAGCAAATGTACAATTCTTGCTGCAATTGATTTGAGTTTTTGCGTATTATTACACTGATTCCGATCTACTTGGCAACGTACACGTCTTGCAATAATTAATCAGAATGTCCTTGATAATCAAACGTAAGAGTTACGTGCAGAAGAAATAAATGGAGACGTGCCATATAGCACAACTTCAAACTCGCACAATCACCACCAAAAATTCAACAAAAAGTTATTAGAAGAAGAAAAGTGGCAAACGTAGACTTCAATCGTGCTGCTTTGGAATATGATTCCGCAACCGCATTTACTTTCTTGATGCTCCCGGTGGGACATGGAAGACATTCGTCATTTAGTTTATTCTAGCAACAATTCGGTCAAGATGTCTTTCCTTGCCTGTTCCATCCTATGGCATCTATGGCATTGTTGCCACAGTGTTTAAAGCCGCACATTCCCCTTTGAAGCTGGCGATGAGTTTTCTCACGGTTGGCACAATGACCAAGAATTTGACCACAGCGAAATTGATGCGAAAATACAAAATCATAATTAGGGATGAATGCACGATGGCGCATAAACGAGCATTGGAGGCAGTTGACCGAACAATGAAGGATTTACAAAGTGATTCTAGATGATTTTTTTGGGGATATGATATTGCTCACCGGGGATTTCCGTCAAACGCTTCCCGTCATCCCAAAATTTACTGCTGCCGCTGAATTTAATGCATGCTTGAAATCGTAGTCTTTGTGCGGGCATGTCAAGAAGTTGAAATTGACCACAAATATGAGAGTCGCATTGCAGACCGGCCTATCGGATGCTGAATTCTCAAGTCAACTGCTGGCGCTTGGCAATGGCCAAATTTTTGACTGCATTGATAAAATGATATCATTCCCGGCAAATGTTTGCGAGTTAACAACGTCGAAGGAGAAACTCATCACCAAAGTAAAGTGTTCCTGGGCATCGCAATACTAGCAGCGAAGAAAAAGGACGTCGTCGACAAATCGAAAAACATTTTTTATCATATCACTCTACTTATTTTTTTCCATTCAAATAAATCACATTGAAATTTGAATATCTGTGTTTTATTCTAGCTCTGCAGTTCATTTGATGGCATTAAATTGGGGCGAGACGAAGTTCGCATGGCCTGCTAGTAAGTTCATATATACTATTCCATATTTTCAGTCCAATCGTTAAAACCTTATTTATATGAATATTTGGAAATTCGAAAACATTCCATCATCAGACGAGAAATGAGAAACTATATAATTAGTCAATAATGGTATTGTGACTGTCAATTGTCATTTGATTGTTAATCCATAACTTTAAAAAATTGAGTTTCTGTATGTATAAAATATAAAATTGTTAAGCTAGTATCAGACGGTCCTTGTAATGTGTCATTGCCGTGACACTCTGACGTCACAACAAAATAGGTCCTACAGCCGTCATTGCCGTGACAAAGATAATCGTGTCATGGCTAGCTACAATGACTATCACACGAATGACACATATCTGTCATTGTTGTCCCAAAATACAATGACCATCAAAGTGTGTCACGGTGATATTTGTGTCTCGGTGTCACGGCAATGACATGCAAAACAATGACTATCACACGACGTGACAACTCTCAAACAGCTGATCATTTTCGGTGAGCCTATACTGCAATGACATTTATCATTTTTAGCAGTGACGATTACACTGCGTCGATCAATCGAGTCATTTTGTCTTGGATGATAAGGAAAAGCTTATTTTTCTAGAAAATGGCTCCAACGATTTTGAAAAAAAATTTTGAGACGGTACTAGCTATCATTTAATCGGAACAAAATTTACATTATTTGGACAAGAATTCAAATGGCATCTTTTTGCCCCTCACTCTATAACTATAACAATTTTGCAAACGTCACATATATAGCTATAATTACCTACCCACCTATATCTTCACTTAAATTATATTTCGGTTCCATCTACAGTAGGTAGGTACAAATTTCCCTCCTAATTAACATAATTAAAATCTATTTATATATACATTATGTAACTATGTAACTATGCCCAACTGTGACACACAATGACATGGCAGAAATTCCTGCCATGTCACGGTTGGGGCACAGTCCTTGCAGCGACAAGTTACGTGTCACGGCGTCCCATCAACAATGAAAGAGCTATCACACGGTCACGGCAATTTGTCATTGCAATGACGTAAAAGTGACGTGTCACGGTGCCTGTCATTGTTTTTGTCACGGCAATGACATGCAAAACAATGACGATCACACGACGTGACACTTTTAGGACAGACAACTACGTCATAGTGACGTCAGAGTGTCACGGCAATGACACATTACAAGGACCGTCTAATACTAGCTTCACTTATTTCATTTCTAAAGGCTCGTTTCTTTGTTTCATTAGCAACACAAAAAAAACAACAGTTGTGCAGATAAGGCCATCCAAATAAAGTTCAATTGAAGTTATATTCTGTATTTCGTTTTTAATGCAACACAAAAAAAACAACAGTTGTGCAGATAAGGCCATCCAAATAAAGTTCAATTGAAGTTATATTCTGTATTTCGTTTTTAATGTTTTATGATTTTATTTGTACGTGCTTTAAAAAAAACTTGTGGCTGATAAATCACTTGGTCTGATAATCTGATTTTAACCCCTGATAAAGATTGTGTAAAATTAATCAATCAATTAATCAAATCAATAAACGCCGCAAAGTCGCTGATATTTTCTTTCTACACCAGCTTTTAGCAAGGGCCATAGACACATCCTTTCTTTTGGAAACGATTTCCATCTACACTAACCCACGACAAGTAAGATCTGCTCCTCTCTTCCGCCTCCCCCATCACCGCATAAATGATTGTCTCTTTGAATCTATTTCAAGAATGCTGCGCTTAGCTAATAACGCACAAGATATCTTTGACTTGCATATTAGTACATCCTCACTTAGAAGCTCTCTCTATAACTCATCCTAAGGCCCGCTTTCTTCATCCTCACTTATTGTTATTGTAAAAACAGAGGTTGGGCCTTTGTGCCCAAACCTATGTTAGTATTGCTTGTATTAAGCTAAATAAATAATAAATAAATATAATCGCTTATCTTAAATTAAAATGGATAATTCATCGCACTGGTATATGTTAAATTGTCTGAAAAATGTTTTTTAACGAATTTCTTTAATTCCTTGCTACAACATCGATATTGAAATATCGATTTTAACTTGCGATTTACATACATACTCGTAGATACCTATACTATATAGGGTAAGCTTTCTATTTGAAAATAAAATGAATTCGAGATTTTAATCAAACTTGATATTACGATGATAGAAAATACCAAAAAAGTAGATCCCGAAATTCTTTCTGTCTGTTTCGTATGTCTGAAAAAGGCTCTAACGATTTTGATTAAAAAAAAGAGTGTGCACTTACATTTGTACACGCGCCAGAAGTAAAACTTTACTAATTTGAAACAATTTTTTCTTTCGTAATTCTAAGTCTGCTACAACATTTATATGTATTTCAATGTTATGGAAACCGGTCAAAGAACTACGAAGTTGACATTTTTGGATACCAGAACCGTAATTGCACAAATACATCCCCCATAACGTCTCTATATATTCCAATTGTACAAACGTCACCGTCGCGTCGTTCGAACTTTGATTCATGGTTCAGCAATTTTACATTACATACATTATACTACAGTGAAACCCGTTTAAGCGAAACCACGAAAAATCAGGAGTTTTTTTTTCAGCTAAGCGGGTTTTTCACTTCAGCAGACCTCGGAGAACTGAAAAATAAAATGCACGACTGGATCGCATGTATTTGCTCCTATGTTCGATTACATTTTATGCAAAATATTCTTAATAGAAACGGCTACATGTATTTTTAAAGTCGTTTTTCACTTAGTTTTTATATATAAAAATTCTTAATTTTTTTTAAGAACAAAGTTGGTATGCACAGCTTAAGTATTTAATAATCTAAATTCAAAAACAAAATTTCAGAAAAAATCGTCCACCAGTTTTCGAAATATTGAACTTTCAAAAAACAAAATATTTTTTTTTTCAAAAATCAAAAAAAAATATATTACGAAAATTTTGAAATGCGGTATTATTTAGAATTTAAAGGAGCTCGAAATCCGCTGAGCCGTTTATGAGAAAGTCGATATTCAATAAAATGGTTGTACGGCAGGTACAGTTAATAACAAAATATTAAAAAAAAAAAAGTTTGGCCAAAATGTAGAACATACCTAAAGTAGTACACACACCACTTTTTATCAAAATCGTTGGAGCCGTTTTCGAGATAATTAAGATGGTAGAAAAATTTGTATGGCAAGTATCGTTATTTTTGGGCCAAAACCACGATTCATAAATCTATTTTGGATAATCACCTAAAACGCCTAAGTATCAAGCTTGAACCAAATCGGTTTGGCCGTTTAGGCTGTTGATCGTTTTACAGACAGACAGACAGACGGAATTGCGGGACCCACTTTTTGGGTATTCTCTATGATAGTAATGTCATGTTTGATTGTTAGAAAAAAAAAATTTACGACTACATAACTTGCCTTATAGTACCTATAATCGCAAGTAAAAATCAGTTAAGCGGATCTCGGATAAGTGAAAAATATATTGTACTTAGACGGGTTTCGGATAACTGAAAAAATATTTCAGTAAAACAGACTTCGTGTCACGTAACACATTACAATTTATACGAGTACTATACATATATTGAACTGTTAAATGTTTACCAATTGCTCTTCTGATTTTTTTCGATTTTTAGTTTTTCACTTAACCGAGTTGTCTTCTATAGAAAAATAGAAAACTTGAAGAAATTTTTTTTCAGTTATGCGGGTTTTTCACTAAAGCGAGTTTTCAGTTAAGCGAGGTAGTTTGTATGTAAATATATACTGGGATTTGTGAATGTTTTCAGGTAAGCGGGTTTTTCACTTAAGCGAGTTTGACTTAAGCGGGTTTCACTGTACTCTGTATATATAAGTATATGAATTAGATATACTGAAGCACTGACAACGAGACCATTGGCTTAAGCATTCCACACATTAATACAACACAATATACACTAGTGTATAAGCATCAACAAAACAAACCAAAAAAAAAAATCCTCGTCGAATACCCAGAATGCGTGTAACTACTATATTAATATATATTCCAAAACGAACCTACAACAAAAAATTGAATCAAAAAAAAAAACAAAGCAACACAAAAAACCAAAAAGAATTTCTGGTTTACACACGATTTATGTTGGCACCTACAGAATGAGAATCCACAACACGTACCTACCAACAAAAAAAATTATCAGCGAATCCTCACAATATATATATATGTATGTACATATCTGCACTCATCTATGAATATCCACAAAACGAACAAAAAAATTCCAAATATCTGTCGTTGCCGTTGCATCCATAGACATTTTTTTAACCCCAACGTCGCAAAAGAAGTTTTACTTCAAAAAATCTGTGCACTATTATAGATATAGTCTACATTTTAATATACATGTTTTCTTATTAACGGTACCTACCTGCCATACAACCACTTTTTTTTAAATTGTACGGTCTCATAAGCGGCTCGACGGATTTCGATCAAAATGTTCATATAGGAGGTCCTTCGAATTACCAAAATTTTCGAAAAATATTTCTTGGATTTTGAATAAAAAATCATTTTTGTTCGAATGGATATTTTTAAGCTTATATTATATGTATCCACGCTCCTATATGTTTCTTGTTTCATGTTATGTTTTTGTTTTGTATTGACGTAATATTATTTGTTTAAATTTTTGTTTTGTTCTTTTGTAAGTCTTATTTTGTAAAAGTTAATTTACTAACAACTAACACTGCACTAAATAATAAGTCGGTGGTAAAATACAGTGTTCTGTGTTGACAAAACCATTGGTCGCAAGACGGAGCTTGCTATAAGCTTTCTTCGACTAATTCTGATAGTGTAGAAAAAAATATTATTAAAAATATTTACATATGTACCAAGTTTTTTTTCTAAAAAAATTAAATTCTACTAAGTATACATAAATCCTTAAATACGATATGATCGAATCTAAGAGCAAGTACGTGCGATCCAGTAGTGCATTTTATTATGTTTTATATTGCCATTTCGTTAATATCGATGAACATCGCTCATACCTAATCTGTCATCTGAAGCAAAACAAATGCTGTGGATTCTGGTTTAACATGCAATTTGTTATTTTTAAAACGGAAATTAAAAGAATAGATACTCAAATTTATTTTCATACACAGAAATAGAAAAAGCACACGTTCGAAGTTGTGTATTGTGTATAAGACCAAAACAAATGCAATAAGGAATTAAAGTTAAACATATTTTAAGTTTTAATTATTAGATGACATAACCTCAGCAACATATACATTAATCATAGAACTTGGATGTTTTTTGAAAACCGAAAAACCCAGTCTTTGTTGACAACTCTTTGGGTTCTCAAGAGAGCCTGGGTCGACACCCTGGGTAAATTGCAATGAACGAACCTAATAAATCGATGTCGACATGAGTCATAAGAGAAAATGTTAAATGTGGAAATTTAAAATTCAATTAAAGAATCAAAAACTAAACCGAACATAAGATGCAAACCTGGATCGTGTTCGTGTATCACTTAGACACTATCAGCACTATTAATAAAAAAAATGCTTAGTCCACCGCTAGTGCATAACTTTACTAAGTCATATAATAAAAGTTAGTCTGCTGAAATAAAAATTTCAATTAATAAAAAATCGAAAATCCAGGAACAAAATCTTCTACAAAAAGTAAAAATTTTATCTATTTTTATTCTACGTCCCTGTAAATTTTTTTCTTAATATCAATTCTTAGTCCTGCACTAAGCCATAGTCTTCGATGGTCTAGCGAAGCACTAACTTTGTAAATGTCAAATAGAATACAAAATTTTAAACAGCCTAATGTTAAGGGCTTAGCATGATACCACTTAACAGTTTGCTAATACCAAAGCACTTTACTAATATTTTCCTAATTTTAAATACTTTTTAACTAGCACCATACTAAATTTCTTAATAAACTACAAATAAACACGCCTAAAATAGTGCAAAAAAGTAAGCGAACATAACTTTTTGACGTTTGTAAATGTCAAAGTGGCATATGGACTTAGTACGATACTAAAAAAATAAAGTAGCCATTTTGTGATTTTAACTTTAGTAAAATGGTAAGAAGATAGTACGATACTATACTGGTTTAAAATTAGCAAAATTCTCTTTTTAGCCTAGTATCATACTAAAAATGATTTAACATATTACTAAATCGACTAAAATTTTGCGCCATTGTGTTATATTAATAGCATTACGCACTTAGTGCACGGAATAAATCCTAGATCTTCTCTAGTCCATGTTTATTAATTTGGGTGTATAATTTTAAGATTTTTCACTTTCTTTCGAAATACATGTTCTAAAATAAGTGTTGAAGAATGCCTGTTACACACATATAAATATACATAACCATTTTATTTTTTAATTTTTAGTTTTTCTGAAATGCAAGCAAAAAGTGTTTAGAAACCTTTAATTTAGATACTCGTAACACATCTATAAGTAGTAACTTTGACAAACAAAACCGCTGTCCGTACTAGATTGTTTCTACAAGCTAAAACATACACAACTATTGGTATTGGCAGATTTTGCAATATTTACTTGTAACTTAGACTATACTTGAAAAAAAGAGAACATTGTTAATAAAATTAGTAACAAAATAACATAAGCCCGTATACGAGTAGCTGTCCAAAATTCCCATATTCAATGGATACCATTGTTACCCATTGAAATCGGTGTATGTTCAATGTTGTGACCGTCAATAGGTACCTATTGTACGCTCTGATATACGAGTATCTATCTACCTATAAAATACTTTTCGTACGCAATTTTTATGTTAAACGCAGAGTGTTAGTGAGCAAATTGTTTTCTGCAAAGGTTGACTAATAGATAGTTTTGAATGGCTTTATTCATATAAAAGCAAAGTCGTTGCTATTGTACAGCATCAGTTTCCAATTTGAATCTCTTGAATTAACATTTGCTCCTACAATACTTGCAGTTCACTATTCGAATTTTAATTTATAAAAATGAAGTGTTTTGTAAGTTGTAATTGTTAGAAGGATATTATATCTATTGATCAACATAAATTTTGTGTGTTAAGATTATTTACACTGCCTTTGTCCTTTTTGCGGTTCTGGTGGTAAAAGCTGATGAATCCGAAGCAGAATCTATTGCATCACCTTCAGAAATCGTGACAATCTCAGAAAATCAACAGAAAAAACAGGAAAAACGAGGAATTGACTACAATACTCTTGGGGGATACACTAGTGGGTTGGGTGTTGATGGAACTTTAAATCGACTTGGATACAATGGAATTCCTGGATATAATGCCGGAGTTGGATATACAGGTGGTATTGGTGGATACAATAGTGGATATTATAGTCCTTATACCCCACCCAGAGTAGCTGGTTTGGGAGGTGAGTTGTGATTTTACCTTTCTGGTTTGTATGGACGTTAGTCCAGATTTGTTTAATAGGTATCTCCAGCTACAACAATCCAGGGTATTATAATAGTGGATATAATACAGGTTATAATGGCTATAGTGGATATTCCGGATACAATGGTGCATATGGATACCCAACATCTGGTTATAGCAGCTCCAGACTAATCAATCCATATTCCCGTCAAGGATATTACAATTCATACCCATCAAGTTATTACAACAGCCAGCTTGGAAGCAGTATTGTGGGTGGAGGATTAGGACTGGGTGTTGGACCAACTCCAGTTCCAATTGTTGCAGGTAGTGGCTATCAATATGGGCCTGGTATTTCTGGAGGAATTTATTAAATTTATACTGATTTCTAAAAGATATATCATTGTTTTGCAAAAAAAACATATTTTTTTATACCGAAGCATAGATAATAAAATGAAATTGCCTTAATTGATTTGTATTCTATTTCCGTTATATAAATAACTGATGTTTGGCTTATAGTTTAAGGCGATGTTGGCGTAGACGATTTTAAATATAAGAATCTCGAATCTATAACTTTAAATTTTAAAATGATTCACTACGAAAAAGGAATTCTTTAAAACGTGGATAAAGGGACTGAAGATGGCAAATATTTATAAAAGGAAAAGAAAGGATTGTGCTCTGATAATAATTAATCGGAGATCGTCACCTAGGTTTCATTTCGGACAAGCTAAAGACAAAGGATTTTTTTTTAGAGTGTGGAGAATTTTTTTTGGCAGAGAAGCATACTAACACTTAAGTGCCTTCCCCAATAGGAAAAAGGCATGGAACAACGTCTCTTAAAGTTCAACAAATTGATGCGTTATAGTTCCAAGAAGTTAGACCTCAATGAAAAATGTACTCATACCAATAATGAAAAATGGTTCCAAAAACGTGTATGGAAAACAAAAGTCGATAAAATTAAGTTAAATTGTGATTTTCCCCGTGATATAGGGTCAGTTGGGGTAATTGGGGACAGTTTTTGCAATTTCAGAGAGATAAAAATTTAAAATTAAAAAAAAAATAAATACAAGCAATTTTGGACTTCTAAAAGTGTTAAACTTATAAAATAATGAGAAGAGTTAATAATCTAATGGCTAAAAAACGTTATAGCGAATAATAAGTGCAATACTTTGGTGTTTTCATTTCCCCCCGCAGCGTTCCCATTTACCCCATTTTATTTTAAAATCAGGGGTAAATGAAAACGTCTTTCTGTTTTCTCTTGCTTGATATAGACTTCGGAATGGGGCAAATGTGAACATAAATGATTCTTCTATAGAATACAACCAGTCTTGTTCATTTCAATCGATGTTTCCATTTACCCCATAGTTAAAAATTATTTCAGTTTAAAGGCTTATGAAAAGTGTTTTTATAGTTGGAAAACTGTGAAAAAGGTAATGAAAACAATATTTGTACATTTATAAAAGTAAAACTTGTTTATTTGGAGATCAATTAAGTGTATTTTACAAAGAATGGTTAGTTTTCTTTTCCACTAACACTTTTTTGAAATTTATAGTGAACTCTGCTTCCCATCATAACCATAGTTGGATTTGGGAGAACACCAATAATTTCTTTAATATGAATTGTTTTTTTTTTCGGATGGAACCAATGCAAAGGTCTTACCTTGTACATTTTGGTGTTCTGCTCTATGGGACTCATCTAGTTCAATAGGATTTGTAACCATGAATTGTTCAAATTCTAGAGGTGGCGGATATTGAATTTTTGTTTCTTCCAAAACGTCATCGGAAAAGTGAGTCGAATTAATGTTATCGTCGAAACCCAAAGGAGAGATGTGTTCTGCATCGGAAACTTGTTCACTGCCTATGGTGTTGGAACAAAATTTCAAATCTTATTTAAATGAACATAAAATATTGTAAGAATTGTTTACTTTCTATTTCAAGAACGGCTTCGCTTTGTGCTGGCACCATATCAGAAGCATTTAAACTTGTCCGATAATCTTGTAGATGCTTTGATGGAAATTCACTTTCAGGAAACTTAAATCTATCAACAGGAAACAAACCAGTGCTAAGAAACCCAGAAATAATGTTGTCTGCGCTCATGGCTTCTTTCCAAGTTTCTCCGATGAGTTGAGAAAACAATTGCTTACTTAAACGCATACAGCCTTTACCCATTTGTGTCTTACCATAGGTAATCAATTTTTTTTCCCAATGGGTTTTTATTGGACCAAAGACGCATTTATCTAAAGGCTGCATTTTGTCTGTAAGGTGGCTTGGTAGGTGCATTAATACTATATTGTTTTGCAGAGCTATTTCAATGATTTTAACACTGATGTGACTGCAATGTCCGTCATATATTAGCAAAGCTGGCTGAATAAGGGTGGATTCTTTTAAGCGAATTTCTTTTACAAACGCAATAAAACCGTTTGCAAACCAATTGAAAAATTGTGGTTCTTCCATCCAACCATTTTTTGAGGTTGCATACAACGTTCCAGGAAACCCATCTGTTGAAGTCCACCTGGCTTGTACAGCAGCACCTTTGAAAATTATCAATGGTGGCAGTACTGAACCATCCGCGGACACGCATGCCAGCACAGTTGTAGATTCACGTGCAGATCCTCCAGAAACTCTGCTCAAGGCTTTGCCTTTGACGCCTATTGCACGAATACGACTAGGATTGTGATGAAAGCCACTTTCGTCTGCGTTGAAAACAAAGTGTGGTTTATCGGCTAATTGATGTTCTTCTATTACTTTCTGGAGTTTATCATAAAGATCATAAACTACAAAGGGATTCCTTGCATCCTTCCGAAGCTTTTGTAAATGCTCGGGTTTTTTTAATGAAAGTTGGGGATTGCGCTTCATAAACCCTAAGTACCAATCTTCCCCTGGAACATTGTTTTTTAAAGGTGTTTTTAAGCCGCTTACTTTAATATATTCCCCGACTAATTCCCGCATCCTTTTTTATCACAAGGAATCCCCATTTCTGAGCGTGTTATAAGACAATGAACTATTTCATCTTCAATTTCTTTATGAATGGCAGGTGTTCTCCCAGATCCAATTATTATGAGAGGTGTTTTTCGGCCTTTTATTCTGTTGAAAATAACAGTTTTTGGAATATGGTAATATTCTTCAGCCTGTCGGAATGTCATTTTTTGGTGACAACGTCAAAAACGGCCTTTTTAAGATCAGTAATGTCGTATTGGGGAGGGGATCTCTTTTTTTGATATGTGCGCGGCATTTCTTTACACTGTATCAAATAATTAAAATACAATTTCATTAAAAGAACTGTTCTCATTTACCCCAAATTCATGTTTTCATTTACCCCCGACGTTTATTCTACTGGGGCAAATGAAAACACTTTAAATATGAGAACCTAACTACTTATTACGAGAAACTGTTTAAACAGATTAGATTATTGCTTTACACTTGAAAAAAATACAATATTACTCACGTATTTATTTAAACACACTATAAAACAAAAATATTTAAAGACTTAATTAATTGACTTACACTTTTTTGAGACACATTGACTTTGAAACAGAAATTTCAACTAAAAACTGAAAGAAAGGAACCCGAGGTATAATGCACCGGTTGCACGAAAATTCAAAATGTATGGCTACTATGTTTCTTGAATTTAAATTATAATTTTAACGGCAGAAATAACTGCCGTTTCCATTTACCCCATGTTTCCGTTTACCCCAACCGACCCTAACTCTCCAATGAAATAATAAGTTAAACAAAATATGAAATAACTCCTAAAATCTAGAGTTTTATTGCATTGATGAAATAAGTCCCCAAAAAGGAAGGCGGTTGTATGCAACACATTGCTTTTTGTCATAATAGGATTTGGGGAAGGTGCGAGGTTTGGTATACATATAATGCAAAGATATGTATGTATATAGATTTGTATTTCGTTATACTTATATAGGAATTATATTAATAAGGAATTTGATACAAAATCTTTAAACTTAAATATTATTTAATAAGGGTTTCCATAAATTTCTGATCTTAAGTTAAGCACCATAAATGGAGAAATAAAATTTGATCTTTCGTGTCATCCCAAATTTGACCTTTCGTGTCAGCCCAAATTACTTATAGGGTTTTCTTTTGGTAATTTCAGAGTTTGATCGGACATTTGATTTTTTTCGTCGCGAATGGTATACGATTTCAGATTTATTTTATTTTATCACGGTATTGGTGTAGATTCGTGCCTGTGGAACCAGAAGGTATCTGATGGCAAATGATTTGAAAATTGTTTCTTCATTCATTTTTTTTTCTTTTGTAACACGAAGCGATCTCAATGTTTAAAAAATGAATGCCGAAATTAATTTGGAGGATTGCACAATTGTTAATACATATTGCTTTTATGTTTTTAAAATGTATGTATGTTTTCACAGCTTTATTTAACTATTCACATAATTACAGAAAACAAAATCTTTGCCAAACGACGGTTGTCAATTGTTCTGATGGTGTTATGGTACTCGTATTAGTAAAAGAGGAGTAAATCTGCCGAAAAATCCAGATCTGCAAAATTGATTTCCGATCAAAAAATAAATTGATTTGTTTGACCATTGGAAGGCTTTAATTACAAAAATCTGTGTTTTGACAGATCTGAAGGGGAAAAAGATTGATTTTTGTTACCAAAAGAAAACCCCATTAAAAGACATTAAATCTTAACCGCATAGTTTGCTTATTTTAAGGATATAACTATAAGACAGATTATACCTATTCTAAAGTATATTTAAAGAGTTTAGAGCTCATTGAAGAAGAATAAAATTTCACTACATGTTTTTGCCACACGCTGAATAAATATAAATATCAGTAATAGAGTCTGCATTATTGTCGAAATAAATATTTCTAATGGAGCCGCGGCCTTATGGTTGAATAGTTAAAGGAGAGGAATGCTACTGGGTATTTCGCTAATGATGGAGTGTTGGGACATAACTCCGCGAGACATAGTTTCAAAATTCTTTTTTTTTTACTTAGATATGTCCCACTTTAGAGGGACATAAGTCCAAAATCGAATTTTGGAATTATGTCGCACTACCGTTTCTACCTATTGAGAGCTGAAACTTTTCCTAATGTAAGTGCCAAATTAGAAGCAATTCAGATGATATTATAAACAGGTTTTAGCCGGTTTTTTCTTAGCTAATTACTAGCAGGCTGCTGTATGTCTTGAACTCAGCCCTATGTCATATAGCTAGAAGAGCAAAAGTTGTTAGAATACCGCCGAAACCTTAAAAGCTTAACTCGCGTTCATCGCCAGAAGAGCTTTATAAATTTTCAGCCTTAATTTCTATCAATTTTGTATCGCCCATTGGACAAATGCTGTCGAGATCGAGAGATTTGTTGAGTTTACGCTGCCATTGCAGTTTAAATAATTTTAATTTTTTTTTGTCTGGTGAAATTTGTCGTGGCATTCGAATTCTGTTTTTTGTTTATAAAAATGTGTAAAAATAAAAGATGCAATAAAGCTACAAAGACCAAAGCGGTGCCTCGAATTTTTCATAGAAAATGTTTTAGCGACGAGTTACAATCTCATAAGCGAGGTGCCACACTAGGCTTGTCTTCGAGTGTTTGAGGTATTGTTAACAGAGAATCCGTTAGCTGGAATTGTTGGTCAGATAAAGCTGCAAATATTGTTCATTCAGCAAGTTGGTTTTTCATTTTCCTCCTAGATTATCGACCTCGTATCCTGGCCAGATATTTTTAAGTTATTACTAATTTTTTTATTGAAATTAAATTTATTCACTGCACCGAAATTATTATTCTTCTTTCTAATTATTATTTTGTTTTACTCTTGACTTTTGAATGACAATTCACAGTGAAAAAGTCAAAATAATCTTTTTTCTCTGGTGAAAACTTTTAAAGATTTATTTTTAATCTACTCAATTTAAACCGGATTATCTTTAGGTGAAAACGTGGTATAATGCTACGTTTCACCTAAAGATAATCCGGTTTAAATTGAGAAGATTAAAAATTAATCTTCAAGTGTTTTCACCAGTGAAAAAAAGACTAGTTTGACGTTTTCACTATTAATTGTCATTCAAAAGTCAATACAACAAGACAAAAACAAAATAATTGGGAAGAAGATTAATAATTTCGGTGCAGTGAACAAATTTAATTTCAATAAATAAAATGAGTAATAACTTTAAAATATTGTTATCCCAACATAGATATATTTACATATGTAAATACTGTAATCGCCTTTGCACGGTTTTCGTTTTTATATATTTGGAGAAAGAACAACTTCAAAGTATTACTGTAGAATAGCTAAAACATTTTCCATTACAAATTCGAGGCACCGACCGCTTTGCTCTTTGTAGCTTTATTGCATTTTTTCTTTTTTTTTCTACTTATTTATAAACAAAAACAGAATTTGAAGGCAACGACAAATTGTACCAGACAAAACCAAATTAAATAATGTTGGACAGTTTTTTTTTTGTTGAATGTCAATGGCGAAAATATGATATTAGAATAGGCCCGTTCTATGAAATAAGGTTTGTTTCTTTTGAGAATCTTCTACTTCGAAGAAGATTTCAATGAGATTAATTTCTAATCTTCATTTAAGGAGATTAAAATTTGTAGATTAAGAAGATTTCAAATAGGATTTATGGTTAATCCACTTAAATCTGGATAAAGTGGTAGGTGAAAACGTAGTATAAGGCCCAATTCAAATAGAACTGGCTTAAGGTTTTGGTGTGGTTCTGGCGTGCTGCATACATTTGCCACTTTGTGTAGCTTACATGTTCTCTTATGGGACAATACACACACATATGAAGAGGCGAGGGTATGATGTGGCCTGTCATTGCCACGCCAACTCTTTTGGCCTACGTAAACGTCACGTCACAATGAAATCACTCATTCAAATGTCAAACAGAGATAAACTGAAAAACCAATGCAAATGGTATTTTTTTTAATTTATTTATTTTTATTACTTATGAAAGCCAATTTAGCAAAGAGCGTTTCTGTGAATAAAAATAAGCTAGTTGGTTATAGATTTTTCTTTGTTGTTTGTTTGTTTTTTTTTTCTTTGTGTATTGAAGTTAAAATTCTCTGTCATTTCTGTGTGAATTGAGTGGATCACACCCATTCCACGCCCGTAACAGACCATAACCACACCAGAACCATAAGCCAGTTCTGTGCGAATCGCGCCTAAGCCTGCAAAAATCTACGAATTTCTACGAAAAATATTCAAATTATTCTGTTACTGTACTCCAAATCTTCGTAGTTTTTTTTACAGAACAGACCGATCATGAGAGAGTAAAATATTTCGAATTTTAGTCCAAGAAATTTCTTTGGACTACTCGTACATTATAAAGAATGTCAAATGAAGGAAAAAAGAAAAAAACAATAGGTACATTCGCTGAAAGTTGTCAGTTGCCATGTGTATCGTTACAAAAGTTGAAAATAATAGAAATTATAGTCTGGTCTGGCTTATTTGTGCAAAAAAATTAAAATTTGTGACATCAAATTGGTTATTTAAAGAAATAATTTCACTTCATTTTGACGTTTAAAAAATGGCTAAAATTGTTGTTCAAAGCGTTACCGTGCTTTTGTAAAACTTTGTTGCTCTCTGAGAGATTAGTACGGGAACACACTTATTATATTTTAATAACTTGACTGTACATACAAGCAATTCACTGAAGGTTGAACTGGTAGACAACTAACAGTTGATAATTCTGACACAAATGTACTTGACTTAAGATGAAGAGAGATATTCCTAGACTATAAGCTTTCTCATAAAAGTTCCCGTATTTGGATAAGGATTCAGAAACTAAAAACTTGACTAACTTTCATGTCGATTACGTCTTCTCAACGTAGCCAATGATTGGTTTAAAAAATAAGATTTCAACGAGGATTTTTCTAAACCATATTATGATCCTGCGGAAAAATTGCTTATTTCAAGCATTTCGAAATATCCCTTATTCTACTGGCAGGCACATTTTGAGGAAATCAAATTATTTTGTTATCAATTTATTTGTAAATTAAATATTAATTTGTTGCAAAATATTCCATGAAAAAGGTCTTAAAACGTAATGATACATACAATAATATTACTAACCCGTTAGCGTTACAATATTCACAGTATTCGAACTACCGATGTGTGATTTGTTTCCGCCAAAAAATGTCTGCTAAAATAAAGGACGTCATATGAATATGAAGTCAATCGCCTAAAGGAACACACAGACTTGGTAAATATTAATAATAAAATATATATTTTTGCGTTGTTTTACTTATATTTATGATGATTCCAACATATTCACCAGCTTTCTGCTTAGTCACCCAAAAGCTATGGGTTCAAAAGCAATATGCCCCCTTATTTAATAGCTGACGGATAGGATGAGTACCTAGCCTATTATCGTTTTAAATTAAAATAACCGAGAAAGAGAGCCTAATTAAAAATATCAAAAATTGAATAACCCATTTTGCAAAAAAAACAAAAAAAAATTTTCAGACAGACTTTACAAAACAAACAACCACAACGTAGCTCATTTTATATGTTAATTATATTAAAAGAATGAGGTGATAAGACAACCGCCTGCGTTTTCAATATTTTTTGAAGGGTGTTTTTTAAGCTCTGCATAGTTATGAATTTAAAAATCAATTTATTGTACACTTATTACAAGCAAATCTATCTAATAATGTAGTTAAATACATGAGAATATATACAAAACATAAAGATAAGGAGTAATTAATAAAAAAAAAATATTAAAAATATCAAAACTATAATAATACATTATAATTACCTAATATTAAAACAATACTATTAGAAGGGGAGGGTGGTGGAACGTTATTTGGGATGAGTTGGCGAGGAGAGAATTTCGGAGGACTGATTTAGAAATATTCAAATCAAAAATATTTGAGGAATTGTTGTAATTTCGCAGCATACGAGATATGGGATTATATTATAACCTACTCGTATAGTTAGTTCGGTAAAATGAAATACGGAAAAGGGGTACTGTACTGACATAACATTTCATGGGTTGGTATTAAAGGAGATCAGACCAAACAGAGCAGTCAATATTACCCGTTAATATGTCGTGAATAAAAACTACATCCGCGGTTTCACATCGTTTTTCACGCGACTGAAGATCAATTAGAAGTAAGCCATCTGAATATTTAGGAAGTCGGTAATTATCATCCCACGGAATATTACCAAGGGCAAATCTAATGAATGAACCTACGTTGGACAGCTTCGATCCTTTTTATTTGGATAATTTGATATAGGGACCAAACCTTATTCTAGGATAGCTCGGACAAATGAAATTTAAGGAGATTTGGTAATGCACAGGTCAGAGAAGTCTTTTGACCATCGTTCGATAAAGCCAAGTGTCGAATTAGCTTTATTTATAATGTTTTCAGTGTGGCATCGAAAGTTAAGCTCTTTGTCTAAAATTACTCCTAAATCACGATAGGACCATTTATATGATGATTTCTTGGACGAGGAGGAAGCAGTTTAGGTGAAAAAGTCAAGCAGTGGTTTTTTTGGCACCATACGGAAAATGAATGAAGATTCTGTTGTAAGGAACAAATATCAGCAGCAGTTTAAACCCGTTTAAAGATGTTTATATCATCCGCATAAATTGATAAATCACAATCAAGAACTTGAGCAATATCGTTGATTGGTCTGCATTCAAAAATCGAAGCATATCTAGGTTGATGTTGTTGTAATGCCGTTTAAGAAAACAGCTGATGACATAACAGCTGTTGCAACTAATTAAATTTCAAGCTATCCGAAAAATGTTGGTATAATTTTGTATCCCATGAGAAATGTCAAAAACATATGCACAAGCTCATACAAATTTAACCTATCCGATTTTAGTTGTTCAGGAACTTAAATGGATAATAACCTATCTTAGATATGCTATCGTACCGACATTTGAATGCACCCAGTTACTTCCTTACAGAATGCGATAAATGGAGAATGGAGTGAGTTAAACTTAATTTGACATTTTTATATTTGGAAAGTTATATACTATATATTCGTTATTTGTAAAAAAATTTCGTCATTGCGGGTTTCAATGGCGCAGTGGATATAATGCTTGACTGTTAACTTAGACGTGTGGGTTCGATCCCCACGCTAGGCAGCATTCTTTTCTATAGCTCCAATTTTAATTGGATGCCGCCCGTGGGTTAAAATGAGATGATAAATACCTAATTGGCAAATCCACTGTGCCAACCAAAAATTTTTTCCTATTTTTGTATTCCTTCTAACTAGTGCCGTGCAATTCAGGTTGCATTTAAAAGATCATAGGTCTTACAGGCATATAGTTAAAATTATTATTATTATTATTATCACTGCCTCGTATTCATCGTTTTAAAATTTTAATTCACCGCTTTCGGTGGATTAACTTAGGTTTTATCCCTGGTTAAGCATTTAATTGGATATTATCACATATGTACATGTACTTGAACCCTGAACCATGGTTGCACTTCAGTAAATCTAGCGAAATCGATTTTGTAATTGAGGCAAACTTACTAGTTAAATATTAGACTTTGAAGAATAATCAAATGAATGGATCAACAAATGTTACAAATTATCATGTACTTTTTATCTTATAATTTTAATAACCTTCTAGAGTTTATTTTAATAAAATAACACAAAATATTAACCAATTATTTTATTTTTAAAAATTTTGCCCTGCTTTTTTTTTAATTTTTGGATATTTGGAAACGGCTCTAACGATCTGAATTAATTTAAGTTTGTCATATGGTCGAGAAAAAAAAATAGATTAAGTAAAATCTGCGACACTTGGAAATCGCCCCATAGGAAATGTAATTTTATGAGTAGATATTATTTTACATTTCAAGCGTATTTAACTAGGTATTATTCAGGTCCGTACCCAGGCAAAAAATATTGATATTATGGTGTTCAAGGATTTCTTAAACAATAGAAGAAACTATCAATTTGATTTTCGTTTTTAATAATGCAAAAGTTGATGCAAAATTTTAGAATTTTCAAAAATAAGTATTAAATCACATACTCAAAATTTTGTTATGCTTCCACTCCCAAAATATTTTGTCGGCTTTTTCACTTAAGGGGATACCTTGGAAAAGGGTATAAGTGGGTTTTTAAAATAGCCCTATATTGGGAATTTTGCGTTTTGAAGTTTTAACGTATGAATACAATTTTTTTTTCTTTGTTTTCCGTGGGCTCTATGAGGACCGAAAAACGCGTGCTCATAGGAGTGTGAGATTCTTACTGCACTAAAAACAGCTCCTCCTCCCGATTGCAACTTATCTTGCAATTTATTCTTAACGAATTTAATTTACGTGTTGCAGGTAACTATCCGGTGATAGCTCCTGCTTATACCGCGATTTTAAAGCGAATTCTCGTTTAGTGCACCAGATCGGAAGGCTTTGGCCTTCGCAGGCGGCGTACTAAATTCGTCTCATCGATAATTTCGATTATAGTACTATTGCAGTGTTGTAGTAGCCGTTTTCTATGATTTCGGGCAAAATTTTGTATTTCATCGCGAACCGTGGGAATCTCGAGATCTCTGTGGAGATCTTCGTTTCTAATGTACCAAGGTGCGCTTACAAATGATCTTAGCAGTTTGTTTTCAAATGTTTGTAAGATATTTAAATTAGAATCTCGCGTACAACCCCAGTGTTGTATACCGTAAGTCCAGACAGACTTAAGCACCTGTCTGTACAAAATTAGCTTTTTTTCGATACTGAGCTTAGAGTGTTTCCCGAGCAACCAGTTCATATCTCTGAGTTTATTATTTAACTCTTCACATTTCTTTTTAACATGCGGTTTCCATTTTAATTTCGCGTCTAGAGTCATTCCGAGAAATTTTGCTTCATTAGCAAACGGAACTTGAACCGAATTAACAAATACCGGTAATCTATTAATTTTCTTATACGTAAAATCTACATGTACTGATTTTACTTCGTTGAGCGATATCCGCCATTTTTTTGTCCAATCATTGACATTATTCAGAGCTTTTTGTAATTTTGTCGTAGAATCATTTATCGTTTGGTCCACTGCTAGTATTGCAGTGTCGTCAGAATAAAATGAAACTTTATCCCCAGTTTCACAGTGCGAGTTTTAACTTAAGATCAACTGAACCTTAAACTGAGTTTAAATTTTTGATTTAATTTGTGAAATCTGATCTTCAGATTAGTTGAACTTCGCTTAACTACATTTTATGAAAAAAAGTTGGCACCATTTTTCTTGCCTCGTACTCTCTTTCTCTCTTTGACACAAAAAAACACGCGAAACTACGAGAATAATAAATAAAATAATATTCAAAATCACTATAACAACTCAATATTTGAATACACAGTTTTGTTCTGTTCATAATATTTTCTGAAAAAAAATCAATACAAACGCTGAACTGAATCTTAAACTACAGAATGATCTCGGTTAACTTAAACTACTAATTGAACTCAGTTCAAGGTTTAAACGACACTGTGAAACCGAACAAATGTTTGATCTGAATCTTAAACCAAAAGGGGAGTTTAAACTCGCACTGTGAAACTGGGGGTTAGAAATTTATAATAATTTATATTATTATATATGGATGCAAAAAAAAGAACGCCCTTTTTACTTGTAGATGCCAGCATCCCTCTTCATCTTTCCCCTTATAATCACATTCATTCTTATTTGTTTAATATTTTCGAGCGTTTAATTGATCTGATTTAATTTTTCACTGATAACTGCACACAACATTTCTGTTTGTTGATATGTACATATACAAAATAGAAAGATACTTACATACATACGTTTGAGATGAAGTGACAAGACTACAATCATCCTCAGTTTGAGCTACAACGCAGCGGGCTGCGTATCGCGATGTGAATCTGTTTATTAAAAACAAAATATTTCAATAGAATTTCACAACTAGTATTTAATTTTCATATTGTAATTTATCCGTACTAAGTGATTTATTGAACAAAAAAAAATGGAAGTATACACATCAGATAGCAGCGATACCGATACTCGGGAGCAGAAAACAATCGATTACAGTCGCCTGAATTTAACCGAAATTACCCTGGAAGACGACCTTAACTCAGAGACCAAATCTAAATTGAAAAGTCAAAAGGACATCGAAACGATGCTTCTGAACCATAATCGTTTAAAAATTATTCCAACTGCAATTAAACATTTTGTCAATTTGAAAGTTTTGGATTTGAGTTCTAATACCTTGACCGAATTGCCAGAAGCTATTGGTTCATTACCGTTAGTGACTTTAATTGCAAAAAATAATATGCTTACAAATAATTCATTGCCTAAGTCATTGGCTTCGAAAAATTCAGCTTTGAAGGAATTAAATTTGAGCGGAAATTTCCTGACACACTTTCCAGATCAGATATTGGAATTGAGGTATTTAAAATACCTTTATGTGGGCGGAAATCAAATATCAAGCATTTCAAAGGACATCTGGAAGATGCGCAGGTATTTTTGTTCCAAATATACTTAAAATATTTTGTTTTAGTTTCAGAGTTGAAGCGGAATTTTATATATATATATATATCTATATATATATATAGTTATATGCACCTATCAATAATTATGGTGACATTAGTTGTTAGCGATTTTTTTTTTAATTTTGTAATTTTTTACTTGCGACTATAGGTACTATAAGGCAACTTATGGATTCGTGGAAAAAAATCTAACATAACATTACGATCATAAAGAACACCCCCAATTCCGTCTGTCATTCTGTCTGTCTGTCCTCGAGTCTACAGCCTAAGCGGTTGGATAAATTTCCTTCAAACTTGACAGATATTGTTTTTTCGGTAATATGCCCACACGTTTTTTTCATTTTATTTAAGAAGTCAAATAACAGTAGCTCCCATATATACAAAAATCTTATTTTTCTCTAAAACGGCTCCAACGATTTTTATAAAAAAAATAATTGAATTAATAAACGGAAAACGAACATTTTGGTTATTTTTTTTTTTTTGGAAAAAAATTGTTATTTTTGGTAACCCTAGTAGTCACATTTTTTTGTTTTTCGATTTTATGGGAAGCGGTTAATTAAATTTTTTTGAATTTTATTTTGTGCAGAAGCTCCTAAGAAGTTAAAACACTATTGTAAACCAAAATTTTTCAGAAAAAAGTTTTTTTTAGTAAATGAAAACAAAACTTTTTTTTTTTGAAAACTCAAAATTTCAAAAACGACTTAATGGATTTTGGCGAAACTTTGTATTTGGTAATTTTCTGACATTATCTTAAAAAGTTAAAAAACTATATTCCTAAAATAAAAAAAAAACGGTACCTCCCATACAAATGTTTGAAAAAAACCGTTAAGAAAATATTTATTTCCCGAAATCTGGTCCAAGAATTTTTATAAAAAAATGAATGTGTTCTTAAATTAGTACAGTCCACTTTCAAGTATAAAAATAATAAGTAACTCTTCCTTGATCATCCATTCGACAATTCATTATACTAAGAATCAAGGTAATCTTACCTGCAAGGCTTTAAACCTGCATAAGATAACTACACCTAACTAACCAAACCTCAATGGTTAGTTACATTAAAGTTGTTTGAACAAGAGCAAGTTCGTACGATCCAGTCGTGGATTTTATTACATATGAAAGTGTAAAGTCCAGCAAATTGATATCTACTGTTTCAGACTGACAGGAAAAGTTTCAGCTTATTCCCCTTTTATACAAAGAAACTGAGTAGCTATAGCAGCTTTTAGCTTTTAAGAGAGAAGAGCAAGGTGAAGTAAGGTGAGTGCGGACAAAATCTCGTGGATCAACGATTGAATAAATTTTGTTGACGGTTTCTTTCTAAGAATAAAAAATTGGCAATACAAATTTAACAAAGTACTTAAGTAAAAATTTATTTCAATATTTAGAATGTATTAGACACAAACATTTATAAACGGTAACTTATAAAACAATAAGAATTCATTTAATTGAAAAAAAGCACAAAATTATAAAAACGCTTATTAGGCAAAATAGTTAATCCAGATTTCAATCGACGCAAAATAGTTTGCCCAAAAGACAAAACTTGCATCTAGCACTGAGTGACGTAGCTTTTGTTTTTAATAATGGACGTCATTCGACTTGGGAGTGTTTCCACTACGGGTTGACAGGATTTAGGGGTATTGCCATCAAAAACATCTTGAATTTTTTGCCGGACATATCCTTTAACTTTTTCTTCATGCTAAATTGGAGACAGATTTGGGCAATTTACAGGCCAAGTTAAAACTTGAATGTTGTATTGTCAAGACCAGCTTATACTTCGTTTATACATCGTTTAGCCATCTTATTGAAAAGTAAAACAGCCATCTTCTTTCTACTTGCAGCAAAGTTGATGATGAGAGCAAAAGTATATGCTCCAAAGTAACTTGATAGTTAATACCTACTGACATTCACAGTGCCATCATTGAAGCATAAGTTCTCTACTCCCCACTCCTTGTACTGACATACATCCCCAGACCATTACTAAAGCTCTAAACTTGGTTTCTTCGGAAAACAATCTGCGTGAAATGCTTCAGCTCTGGCGGTCTCAATACAAGCGGTTTTTCTTTTGCCTGAATGAACCGTTTGACCGAAAAATTGATTTCTAGGATATTAAATAAATTGACCAAAAATGGTAAGACTACCTTAAGCAATTTATGTCCCATTTTTTTCATTTCACGAATGCAGGTGTCTCTTGAAACTATTGTTTTATGGCATTTTTCTACTTTCAATGTGATATTTGCCACTACGATCTTAGAATTTTTCTCAAAGTTCTTCTGCCTCAACTCGACCAATAGCAATTGTTGTCCTTCCACCTTTCTTCAGTTATAATATTTATGACTAAAGAACAAGATATTTCCATAATTTGTCCGATAAGCATTTGCTGAGCGCCGGCCGCCGCCATTGTGATCTTTGTTTTTAAGGTCGTATAACTTGGGCCCAATTCCGTGAATGCTTTACCGTGCAAAAAAATTATTCACCCTCAAAATATGCATGAAAAAATTTGCCTATCTGTGTGCACGTTATCCGTCAGCAAAATATGCATCGCACCCTTGCGGAATCGTAAAAATGTATAGGGGTATTCACTATCCGATGCAACAAAAAGGTGTAAAATTGCGAAATTATATGTTTATTGCAACTCTGGAGTAAGAATGCAAAATCAGTTTGAACACAACCATTTCTGACAAAAAATCACAGCTGCCAAACTGTCAACGACACCAGGCAAATTTTGCACCATTGTATTTTTGTGTTGCAATAGGGTTAGGGTATAGCAAAAGTGCAAAAGTGTTGTAAAACCTTAGTCAGTGTAAGTTGTTGTTGTGGTGCAAAAAAAAGTTGCACTTTTGCATTTTTACTATGATACTAGACCAGTTGCACCGGATCGTTAATACCCCTTGCGGAATTGGGGTCCTGTATCAGGAAAATAAGAATATATATAATCCTCATCACCATGATTCTAGGTATAGCTAAGCTACGGAGACGATCAATTCAGTTTCATTGTGTTGTTTCTTCAATCTTCATGTAAAAAAAACAAGAGATTTTTAAAGCGATTAAAGGAAAACGTCAACAAAGTCTTCAGCAACTTGTTTCGATGTGTGAAAAAAATTGCATTTAGGTACCCAAAATTGTACCAACCACACATCCTTTATTGGGCCAAGCAGGATGGTTGCAGGGGGCAGCATGCCCCCCTTACTAACTGAGCTTTTTTAAATGTATTGTTTACATTTAAAATCTATTTTATGTTTTGAATAAAGATTTCACAATGTGTGATATGGCCATACTAATGTCTAATAAAATTTGGGAGTTTTCTCCCATCAACACGAAGCAAAACTTGGGACTTATGTCCCACCGAACTGAGATATAAGTCTCAAAACCTAATTTCTGACTTATGTCCAGAGGACTAATGTCCCTGCGCGGAAAAAAATGCTCAGATAGGAAAATTGAACAGTTTTCGTCTTGTCTTTTTTGTGATTTTCTTGAAGGTTCAAATGATGTTCTCGAAAATGATCGCATTGAAGAGTGTGGAGAGATCTTACTTAACAAAGTTAACATCTATTAAAAATCGCAGCGCTTGAAAGTATCTTTGCAATCGAAAGTAGAGCCTAAACAGAAAGACGGGTTACAAATCGCTCTCGTTTTATAAGCAGTATTTGCACGCGAATATGTAGTATCCAAAACAAAAGAATAAATTAAAAATCGCTTTCGTGTAAATGCGATCCTATAGCACACATATCTTTTTTAATACCTTATAATACGTTTTCACAAGCCGCTAATCTCGTATAGATTACCTCAATCTCAAATAGTGTTTCACAGCTTCGAAAGATAAAAAAGTAGAATAATTTTGACAGCACCATTCAAAGTACATATGGTGTTTCATGGATGTACTTAGAAGTGAGACAGGCAGCTTCATGTTGTCAAACGATACGAAAAATCACTTTTCCGATTGAATTTGTTCATTTCGATATGGTAATATAATTAGTTCGATTTGTACAAATATAACCATGAAGATTTAAATGAGATTTATTTTAAAATCATTCGTATTTGGTATTTGTCTGGTATAGTCTATTTTTTGCACTTATTTGTATTTTTTTAATATCTAATTAAAATGGTGAAGCACATATCATAGCAGTGCATGGAGTTAACTGTTTTATAAATAAGCAATTTATTTTCAAGTGAATACAACATTTTGCTTAAAAAGTGAACTTTCCTAATACCTATTCTGAACCCAAATATCTTGTTAGTTTTTCCCATTACGTTACAAATTTAACGTCGCTTTCACATGTCACTATGTATTTTGTAAACATGACAAAAATAATGACAGGTATTAAACCATTTAGTACTTTCAAATGTCGGTATCGGTACGATAGCTTATCTATAAGATTGGTTAGTATCCAGTATCCACTTAAGTTCCTGAACAAACAACATATTACAAAATAAATACTATCCCGAATACATATCAAGTCCATCAGTTTTTAGCCATGGCATATACACGCAAAAACTTTAAAAGAGTTTGCTTCTTTCAAAAAAAACATTAATGAGAAATATATAATTTTGTCAAGGTTTATTCTCTTTTCTCTTCTCATTTTCTCTATTCTCTTTTAAGCAACTCCCATTGTAAGAAACGCTTTCTCACAGCAAGATTTAGCCGAGCTTTATTACAATCATATAAGATGCCTTTTTTCATTATTCTATACCTGTCATCCCATAAGAAGAATACAACTCTGTTAGGGAGTATAAAGAGGCTCTCATAATTAGGCCATTTAACGCTTTTAGCAGTATTATAATAATCTAGAAGAATTCTTGAAAATTATTTTGGTTCCCTTAAATTAGTCTCATTAAGTTATTGGAGAATGTTATGAGAGGAAAAATGTTACTTGGGAACGAATAGGCTAAATTTGTATGGGTTTGTGCATTATATTTTTGGCATTTCTCATGGGATACATAAGTATACCTACACCAATGTTTTTTCGGATAGCTTCAGATTCTTGTTTAGCACCAACTGCTTTGTCATCAGTTGTGTTCTAACATGGGATTGCAACAACACCAACCTATCTGGATAGCTATGGTTAGATTTTTGAAGGAGGTCATTCAGACGATTAATTAAGGGCAAGATACAATGACAATTTGTCACTTTTAAAAATGTAGTATTTGTATGAATGTACATATGTATGTGTACGTACAAAAATATAATACTGGTTCCTGGTTGAAGCTAACAGAAATGTCAATTTATTTTAATTTTTCACATAAAATCATGAAATATAGGGATTTCATCCTTGGTGTGAAACGCAGACGGATTGAAAACACAAAACTTGGATATCCGAAATATACCTAGATATGTGTAGTTCTGATTGACTTACTATCTCTTACCATGGATGAATTACGTTTAAGTATTTGTACATCCCTTAATTTTATATTACCTTCGATTAAATTCGTATAAGAAACATTTCGACATTGTTCCAGTGCGTAAATAAAGTGTTCTTGTTATTAATATCATTATTTTATTTTGGAAATTACGAGTATGTATGTATATTCTTCGCCTACTGTACTGATAGATCTGCGGTGATGAATTTGAGTTCTACAAATGTTCTGTTCATTTTGAGAATGAGATAAGTTGGGCTTACTGTAAAATATAATTAACTCGATTGCCTAGTTCGTAGATGATATTCAACCTGACATGTGGACTAACATGTGTGACATTTTAACACGACTGCCGAAACTTTGACCATTCACAATATTCAATTCAAATACCCCGCTCCCTATCCTCCATCCACCCGACCAATAAAGCTTTTGCATTAAAAATAATAAATTGTTTTTAATTAAATGTTTCGATGCTTTTAGATCCGATTTTCTGTTTTCTTCATAATCAGAAACCAGAATAATATTTTTGTCGAACATTTAACGAAACTCCTGCAGATAACGACCGACCACCAATATTAAATATTTTATATTGAATTAACAACAAATAATTTTCAAATCTCTACTCTTAGATGAATGTTTATATTTATTTCTATACAAAAATTGAATCCCATCAAACTATCCTTTTGTGCATAAAAAATGTTATTCCAAAGCAAACAATTAGCGAATAAATAATTATATATTAGTTCAAACATCTGTTTAAATTACACAATATTGCTAAAATTGTTGTATTTTGTTCTATGCATATTGCCATAGGGTCAAATGTCAATACCCCGTAGTTATGTGTTTAATTTGAAATTCTATTTATTAATCTTTCCTAGTACATAATTGATAACCTCGAAACGTTTTTATAACACAATAAATATCATTTATTCTTTGTTTTAACATTTAATTTTAGCACGCATTATCTAAGATAAAGTACCTATTCTTCTCATTAATGATGAGCATCATAATGAGCAATTCAAATGTTATTATACTTGAGGGTTTTTAAACATAAGCAGTTACCTGTATTTTAATCACAATGAACTTTTCCCAAATTGTTTTGCTTCATGTAAAACTAACAGTAAAACTGTAGGGGTATTCAAGATCCGGTGCAACTGGTCTAGAATCAGTAAAAATACAACAAAATTGTAACTTTTTTTTGCGTGGAGCGTTCACGATTTGCAAAAAAAAATTAGATTTCTCAATTTTACACCTTTTTCTTGCAGATAGTGATATGTAAGACTGCAAAAGTGCAACATTTTTTGCACACAACAACAAAAACTATCACAATCAAATTTGGACAATGCCGGATTTACAAATGTGACAAATTGCCATTATGTCTTGCATTTTATTGACATTAATGACCAAGTCGTGTTAATGCTTTGAAAATTTGTCAATAATTTTGTTTTTGTAGATTCATTTTTATTTGTTATTAAATTAAAACTAACTTAAGGCTAGACAAAAATGTTTAAAACTAGCCTGATTAACAATAACTTACAACTAATTTACTGGCCCATTACAGGCGCTCTAAATTAAACTATAGGGGTATTCGCGATCCGATGCAACGAAAAGGTGTAAAATTGTGAAATTTTCTTTTTTTCTGTAAATCGTGAACGCACCTTTTCTATTCTATTGTAACTCTGGAGTAAAAATGCAAAATCAGTTTGAACACAAACATTTCTGATAGAAATAACAGCTGCCAAACTGTCAACGACAGCAGACAAATTTTGCACCATTGTATTTTTGTGTTGCAATAGGGTTAGGGTATAGCAAAAGTGCAAAAGTGTTGTAAAATCTTAGTCAGTGTAAGTTGTTGTTGTGGTGCAAAAAAAGTTGAACTTTTGCATTTTTACAATGATACTAGACGAATTGTACCGGATCGTGAATACCCCATATATATCTTAATACTACTAACTATCGACCTAAAAATTGTCATTAAATATTGCCATTAAAATCGTGCCATGGAAATGCACACTGACACAATTTTTTAAATAATGGCACAATATCTCGAAAAAGAATGAACTTGCTCATTCTTTAGTGGCAGATTGCCATTATCAATCAAATAGTAGCACTTGCGGCAATTTTTTGCGAATGTATTAATTATTATTACTAAAATAATGTTATCGTTATGTTGGAAATGTTAGACACAGTTTTTATTTAAATCAATTAACGCAAAGTGATTGATTTAACGGAATTGTGTGGTGAAATACATTCCTTCCCGGCGCATGGACATAAGTCCAAAATTCTTTTTTTCAAAATCAAATTTTCCAGTTATGTCCCACTTCAGTGGGGGACATGATGCCTCCCTGCACCCCCTCCCCCCCCATCTTAATCCAATTATAAGATTTGTCCAGCTCCTGCTTGGGTGTATGCAATTTAAAAAAATTCTATAATTAGATTCACTTGTTCATTAATTTTGCAACAATATACATACCTAGCTCCAAAGGGCATTCTAAGTGATGTATACAAATATGTAGGGGTATATGGTTCACGAGGTCTAAAAAGCTCGGGTGTAAGTTTATAATTTCTCATGGCGATGTACGCGATTCATGCTTTTAAGCTTTTAAAAGCTTAAAACATTTTTTTTATAAAAAAAAATTATGAAAAATTCTGTAACAAAAATAAAAAACATTCTTATTTTATAATAAGTAGGTAAACGATAAATGATATTTCTAAATTTTGAAAAGAAAGTTAATATTTAGTCGAGTTTTTTAATAATTACTGATTGACATTGTCTGGATAAACTGGTCACCAATTTTCCGCAGAGTTAAATTATTATTACATTAGCATTTTTGATATTAGCCATAATTCGCGTTCTTAATTGCGCGTTCATTGTCGTCCCACAAATTCTCAATCGGGTTGATATCGGGAGAATGTGCTGACCAATTTGTAACGTTATTATTATTATTTATTTTTTCAATTATTATGCCCGTTTGGTAACTAGAAATGTTCACCAAGTTGCCCAAATTTGTTTTTTTTTCAATGGGTTTTGACAGAAAAATGTGAAATTTTTTACAAATTCGTACAAATTTTCACGTTACTAAATACACACCAATTATCACAGATTAAATCAATCTAATGTGGTTTTCCATTGGCAAAAGAATCAAATTCGTTTTTGATACGAATCTTTGAAAACATATCCTACCATTGGGCGACAAAAATTAATATTTTGTTTGATTCTGAATCAAATTCGCAGATCCGTATTTTTGGAAAATCTACCCCTCTTTTACTAACACTACTAAATACAAGTACAATTGAAAGTATTTATTTTGACAGCTACCAGTTTCACAGACGCGAATATAAGCCAACACCTTAACAAAAAAAATAATTAAATCCAAACAACTTTCCATTCGCCACGAAAAAAATCAAATCTGCATCAAATTCTCCATTTACCAATGGAAAACCACATAAAAGTATGGGTACTCTGAGAAAAGATATGACGTTTGTCAACAAATAAGGGAGGGTGTATGTGTCAATCCACCACGGTATATACAGGTACATATCATGAATCAAGGAAAACAAGATTACGACACTTCTTTTTTGTCTTTTCTTGCTGACGTCACGCGAGATTAAAAAATCTGAGCAAAAGAAATTGATTTGTGGGTCCGATGTGGATTAATGGATTTTTGCATATGTATTCGGCCATATTTTCTAGGCCATCCCTATCTAAAGTGGCCAATTCTTCATCGTCTTTGTTTCCATCTGTGTTAACCTCTTCTGGTTCCCAAGCGATTCCCGTTGCTTTGTAGACTAGTGGTATGGAACCAGGTTTAAGACGAGGGTTTTTTTATCTGTGCAGCCTATGCAGATAGAATATATTTTTAATTTATTTATTATAAAGCAATTCAAATGCACTTACCCAATTCAAATTGGACGTTATCGGTTCTATATCATCTGCAGTAAAGTGGTCACTAGATTCTAGCTGTTTTTGCATTAAAGATTAAAAGCAACCTTTCTTTTACAAAATCGAATCCAAATTTTCAACAGTACTGGAACTTTTGAGAAGGTGTAGTATGACACATCATCTCTCCTTAATATCGTGTTCTTATTGTTTTTATTTTTGTTGGTAACACACCACATTTTTAAAATATTTCACAAAAAACAAAATATAAAATTTCAAAAACAAAATCCAAACTTTTCAATTTCAAACTGTTTCGCTTTTCTTGTTTTCATTTTAAATCTCGTGTGACGTCACACGAGTTGTCAAAAATTACAACAAGAAAGCGAAAAAATAGAAGTGTCGTAATCTTGTATTCATTCATCCATGGGTACATACAAAAAAACTTGTATTTCTTCCCGTATCACACCTCATTTCTTTTCCATAGACGGGTAATTGAAACCCTCCTGTACGATATTGTCTAAACGTGACCCACTCAACTCAATCTACTGTTTCACCAAAAAAAAATAGATACAGTGGAAGCCCAGTATAAAGAATGACATAATCATTGAGGTCATTCACAATATCGAGAGTGTCCGTTATATCGATCGATTTGTTGTAGTCGAAATAAATTCAACCTTTCGAGAAACACTGTAACTTTTGTTATTTAAATTATCCTATGTACTTAACCATGTCTCGCCACCTAATAGCGTGATTACACTAAACGTCACCAAAAATGATGTATAATAAAAAAATAAATGAGTCGATTGATAATCTTAAACTAAAGCAGGTCGGTGTTATCTTTCATATTTCTATATTGTACCTAATACTTATTTTTGTAATATTAATGCAAAATTATACTATGCAGCTTACATTTGCAAATGTGTTTCTGTTTTTTTAAATTGAACAAAATGATGGTTTACCATTTGAAGCAAGAAATATAGAAATATTGTAAGCTCTATACATACCTATTAAAAAAAATCTATCAAAATTGATTTTTCTGCACTTTGGAATTTCAAGCTCAACGCTTTTTCTTGAAACCGTCATAACAAAGAATTGCAAAGACAACTTTCCGAAGTTTTATGACAATCACGAATAGGCGAATCATTGAAACCGTTCGCTACTTAGAAATATTAATTTAATTTTGTAGAGCGTATTCGTTATATCGAAAATTCGGTATTTGAGGTATTCGTTATACTGGGCATCCACTGTATTATAATTTAACTTTCACAAATATTATTTAATACATATATGTACCAACATAAATAAATTCCCACATTAATTAGCTTACAGATTCTATCTATGGGTGGAAATTTAATCAATGATGTCCCAGATACCGTTGGTTGCCTAGGCCAACTCCAAGCATTGGTTCTTTGTGATAATCTAATTGAAAGCCTTCCTACAAGTATTGCTCGTTTAAAAAATCTCAAATCTTTATTATTGCATAAGAATCGGCTTCGGCATTTGCCAAAGGACATTGTAGCTCTCAAGAACTTAACAGAGGTATTATAAAATTCCGCTTAAGAATATTGTTTTTTTATATTAAGTATTCAAATATTTTTTACATTCTAGCTTAGTCTGCGTGATAATCCATTAGTGGTGAGATTTGTTCAGGAAATGGCCCTCAACCCACCTTCCTTAATGGAACTGTCTGCAAGAGCAGTAAAAGCAACCACAACTATATACGGTCCAGAAGACTTACCATATTCCGTCTTAGAATATCTAAATAGTGCGAATTGTTGCGTGAACCCAAATTGCAAAGGTGTTTTCTTTGATAATCGGGTGGAGCATATTAAGTTTGTAGATTTTTGCGGAAAGTATCGAGTGCCTTTATTGCAGTATCTTTGTTCTTCAAAGTGCATTCAGCCGGAAACACAACAAAGATCCGAAGCTGGAGCAAGCGGGTATTTGATGCGAAAAGTACTTCTTGGGTAGAATTAAGGAAATTAAATAAAATATTTTATTTTGTTAAAGTGAAATTTAAGCTGTGAATTTAATTGATTTTGAAAGTAATTTGTTTACCTTTAATTTAAGCTAAATTTTTTGTAAGATTTTGAAAAAAAAAATTAATACGAGTACCTACCCCAAAATAAAGTTTTAATCATGTCGATTATGGAATCCGCAATATCAAGACATCCGCAGCGAATGTAGGTAGGTAGAAAGTTCGCCGATGAAAAACTGTTTGAAGCTTAGAATATCAAAATGGTGGGGAAAAATCGGGCATGGTAAAGCATTCCACATTCGTGTTGTACGGCTAAAGAAAGAATATCTGTACTTGACAGTACGTCCGAAATTGGGCTCAAGGGTAAACTGATGAGCATTCCTAGAAGCGCGAGTATTACGGTTGAAAATTTTAAGGTGATGAATGCAACTGGCTACTTCGCTAGAACACTGTTTATAAAAATACCGATAAAATAGCGAAATACATGAAACATTTCGACGATGTTTGAGAGATGTAAATGTTCTCTCTCAATCATTCTTAGAGCTCTATTCTGAATTCTATCTAAAAGAATCAAATGAGTTTTGGGAGCTGCTGCCCAAATGTGCGAGCTATACTCCAGCATTGGACGAATGAAGGCCTTATAGATTACAGCCAGATCAGACCGGGAGAAGAATTTCTTGCACCTTCGAAGAATTCCCAGACATTTTGCAGCATTTTTGGCGACATCGAACATGTGGTCCTTCCACAAGAGGTGGTCAGTGATGCACATACCAAGAACTGAAAGCTGATCGGTTTCTTCAATGCAAGTGCCGCTCATGGATAGTGACATGGGGGGTGGGTTCTGCTTTAACGACAGAAGACAGCCCTGAGTTTTTGAAGCATTAAATTCTACGCGGTTTTTTATTGCCCATTGGACAATGCTGTCAAGATCAGAATTTAATGAGCTTATCATACGCTGCCGTTGCAGTTGTATATCCGAAAAACAAGGAGGTGCATCTGAAAACGAATATGAAAAGCTGAGTATTATCGTCAGCAAAACAGTTAAGTGGATTAGAAGTTCCAGATAAGAGATCATTAATAAAAATGAGAAAGAGGTTCGGAGACAATACGGAGCCCTGGGGCACACAAGCATTTATTTTGTGAATATCAGACTTGAAAACGTCCAATACAACTTGTATTGAGCGGTCCGAAAGGTAATTTCTAACCCAACGAAGAAGAGATTCATCGATACCAAATGCACGCATTTTCGAGAAGAGAGCCGGATTCCAAACTCTATCAAATTCTTTTGAAATATCAAGTGCAATAATCTTACTTTCACCAAAACGATGTAAAGATTTGTGCCACTGTTCGGTGAGATATACCATCAGATCACCAGTGGACCTATTGATACGAAAGCTATACTGCCGGTCATTAAGGAGCTTTCGTTCTTCAAGATATTTCTTAAGCTGATAATTAATCAGCGTTTCCATGACCTTGGAAAGAAGGGACGTAAGTGCAATTGGACGGTAATTAGAGGGTGAAGAGATGCGCCTCTTTTAGGGACAGGCTGGATAAATGCTGTTTTCCATCCACTCGGAAAGAGACCTTTAGAGTAGGACAGATGGAAAAGCTTACGCAGTGGTTTTGCCAGCATTGAAGAACACCTCTTCAGAACGATGGGCGGGATACTATCCGGGCCATTTGTGTATATCAAGGTCTTTGAGGACTCTAGCAACTGCACGAGTGCAAAAGAAGATTCGTCCCATAAAATCGTTTACGCTTTCAAGTACAGGAGGAGTCATAATACTTTTTGGCAGCGTCGAATTAGCAGCGAACTGCGCTGCAAGCAAATTTGCTTTTTCACGAGAGCTGACAAAAGGGGTGTCATTAAAGACGTGCGTTGGAACCGAAGACGAAGTTGAATTTCGAATGTTTTTCACAAATGACCAAAAATTCTTACTACCTTTGGGACATTGTAGTATTTTTTGCCTTAATTTTTGGTCATACAAAAATTTGGTTCTACGAATGTGAACGTTGCAAGTCTTGCTAGCTTGCTGAAACTTTTTCCGGGTTTCCTAAGTGGGGTTGGCTTTATATTTCCGGAAACTTACTTCTTTATCCCTAATAACCTATTTACAGCTCGAATCAAACCATGCATTTTCTTTCGGTTTGATAGATTATTCGGGATGAAATTTCGTATTCCGAGAAGAATTAAATTTGTTATCATATAATATAAATCGCCGACACCACCTTGGTATTATCCGATGGTGCCTTAGTTGGTACTTTCAAATTAAATTAAATATTAAACTATTTAATCGAGTTCAAATATTTAAAACAAAGCAACCGGGCTTTATATAAATGCTAAATATCCAACTTCGCTTGAAAAAACGATGCATTATTTATTGCCATTTTTGTATAGGCAAAATAGTAATTTTTTCTAAAATAATGTGATTGTAACTCTTCATAAAGGATTATGTATTCCAATCAGCATTGTCAATGTGGTACGATTGTGTTTTTGACGCCGACATTTTCTCATGGCACTGTGGAAAGAAAAATTACGATAAGGTAATTGTATATAGATATTAATAGTACTATCATGAAGACGAAATTCATCCAGCCTGCAATAAGTTCTACTACTCATCATGAGTTCTACTACCAAATCGGAGGTTAGGTAGTGTTGGTGTGTTATGAAAATGCGTATGAAGCCTAGTACGCTGCTGCTGCGAAACGAAATTTTTCGGTGGTCTCCACTAGGAGAGCGAAATGCTAACGCAAACCACAGCGGAAAATTATTTGCGGAGAGTTCTGTAAGCTGTCAAAAGCAATTGACAAGTTGTAAAAAAAAAGTAATTTTGTCATCAAATTATTTTTGATGGAAAATTTTTTGTCGCAAAATTACTTTTAGATGTATTTTTTTTTAAATAATAGAGGATTTAAAATAAAACTCAGAACCGTTTAAATGATGGAAATTAAACAAATACTTTGGGACTTTGGGAATTTTAAGAAAATCAATGAAATAGGGGATGGCCGTGGCGCGATAGTTGTGTGCTCGCCTGTCAACCTCGTGGTCGCAGGTTCGATTCCTGCCGTTGTCTATGTCTTCTTATATTCCATTAAAAACCAATTCTAAAAATTGTCATAAAATGAGTTGCTGGTTTACTCATTACATGCTGTTCAGGCATAACACTAACAACATGTGATTGAGTAAACTACTCATAAATATGACAACGCAATAAAATAAAATAATGCGAATTATAAGAGATAAAAATAAATAACACACGGTAATTTTCTCTGCATTATTTCAGCCGCCATGCCTGGAGATAAAATCTGAGACAACAACCACCGTCTCAATACATCGCGCCACACATCTTTCTATCCTTCTTTCTCTTCTTTCACCGGATGCCCGCGCTGTGTTAAAAACATAAAGGGTATTCATAATCCCTTGAGCGCGTGCAAAATTATATAAAAAAAAAAAAAAAAAAAAAAAAAATAGGGAGGTAAACCACTCTATAATTCGAAAACTACGTGCTTCATTGGGATGGTGTAAACGGTTATGAGTTCTAATTTGTGGTTTCTTACTAATTCCTGATACCATTTTTAAGTCCAAGAACTATTTCAAAAAAATTATATATAAAGGAAATTTGGTGACAAGAAAAATACATCTAAAAGTAATTTGGTGACAAAACTACTTTTGGTTTTGTTAATGCTTCCTTTGAAAGTATGAAGTTTTGATTCTAAAAAAGATATCACACGCCTTTATTGGACAACCCGTTCCAAAGATATAGTCCAAAAGCTATTCACTGTTCACCTTGAAATACATGATCTGAAAATACTTTGGAGTGCATCTTTGGAACGGGTTATCCTAAGAACTTGGTTGATACCTTTTTGTAATCTACTCTTGATACTTGATCAGCACCAAAAGTTTTTAGGTAGAAGGATTATTGCAAAAAATCACTCTTGAAATACAAATATTTAGAATGAGGTATGCGTATTCCTGGAGTTATTTTTTTAATACAACTTCTTTGCAAAAAATGTTGATGCTTCCTTTGGAAGTATGAAGTGCTAATTCTAAAAAGATATCGCTCGTCTTTATTGGACAACCTGTTCGAAGATATAGTCCATTATATTTATATTATATAGTCTGATTATATTTTTGAGATTATATATTTCAAAGTGAACAGTGAATAGCTTTTGGAGCAGTGCATCTGCCATACGATGGTTCAATTACATTAAGGCCGTGTGTGAATTGCGTTAAAATGTTGGTTAAATTTTCTACCTTGGTTAAAATTTGACACTAGCGTGGTGAATAAAATGGGTTAAAATGTAGGCAGCTGTAGAGCAGGCTAAATTTGCGTTAAAATTTAACGTTTCTCAAGATAGAGTAATTTGAAACTGTAAGCGATAACCGAAAAGAAAGATGAACTCTAAAAAGTCCAGATCTACTGGGAAACCATATAATAAATGTAAGTTTTAATTTATTCAATTGAAAAATTAAATTACATTATTATTTTTGTTTGTGTAGGGTCTCAAGAGGAAAAAACAAATATTATAATCCGTTGATATTTTAACAAATATAAAATAATTAATTAAAATACTCATTGTATTTCATTTTGCAAATTGAATACTAATAGATTGATTTGTCAGCTTGTCAAATTCTTCAGCTGTGAAAACTAGTGTTTACATACTTAATCAACAAACTAACCATAATGGGAATTGTGTTGAAAAGATTTGGAATTGTTGTTTTAAAATATTAAATTAACGACGTAAAACCGAAACAAATTAGTAAAACTGAGAATTCGTTACTTTTTTCGTGCCAAATTATTAATTTTTTATCTTCTAAGTCGGATTTTGGGAAAGAAATGAATTAACTTGAACAACAAAAAAAAATGTTTTAGGGAAATTTCTTCAATCTTGAAGGAATTTTAGCCAAAATAGTGTTTTAATAAATCCCTTTTAACGCAATTCACACAGCAAAAAGCTAAATTTGATCCCACCACAAACCAAACTTCAAAATTTAACCAAGGTAGAAAATTTAACCAACATTTTAACGCAATTCACACACGGCCTAAAAAACTTCGTCCAGAAAAGAAAAAGAAGGTAGCGATGGCAATGCGAGGTAAGTGATTTGTCATCATCTTCTTTCTATCACCACAACAAAGGACTATCGAGGTCATCACCTGAAATTGTAGACTAAATAACAATGTCCATCCCGTGCCGATTTTCACGAAGTAAACATTAAACAGATTGTCTGAACTTGAGAAATAAGTTCTGGGGTATGGTATAAAATCGTCAATCAATGAGATGGGAAACAGGCTTCCCAAATAGGGGTGGGTATCGTTTAAGATGGTCTTTTTACAACCAAACATTATTGTGGTAAAATGATTTCCTTAATTGTCGTTGGTGCAGCAGAAGGCCGCTTACCTTTGGCTTCCGGCCTGGATACATCTTGTCCCAACCAGGTCGGAAATTCATATTCGTACTGCCAGTAGCTTTTCTTTGGGGCAATTGACTTAATTTATGTGTTGAAAGTATGTCGTTAGAAATGGTAAGTGTTTTTTTATATTTATATGGTGTCAAAGGTCGCATAGAATTTAAAAGTCGGAGTAACAAATGTATTTTAAAAATCGTGACATGGACAGTTAATTGCAGAACAAACTACTCAATCTTGTTTATAATATTTGTATTTAGTAGTCACTTAAAATATATTAATTTTAAAAGAACATAGGTTATTTTTAATCTAAGCACTAGCACTAGGTATGAGAAAAGTCGATAGTTGGTTATAATAAGCACTCCAAATAAGGATCCGCTATATCTTGTTCGCCGATAAGATATGTGAATGGTGTGCTTCTTTCCAACTTCCCATTTCCATTTTGCAGATTTAGTTTAGTCGATTTTGAAATTGATTTTGATACAAAAATTAGAATTGAACTTATTTCGAATAATTTAATACAGAAAATGCACAGAAAAACCAGACACTAGAGAAAACCCAAAGCCAAAGAAAAATCAAATAAACAATACAAGAGCTTGACTTTTATTTTTATAAAAAAAATTAAATGTCAAAATTTCGCAAGCAATTAATGTGCAGGTCAATTAAATTGAGAACGAAAAGAGTGGAGAATTGTACTAAGAAATCTAGTACAGCTATACACTAAAATTACACATTTCGTCGTTCAGCAGCGTACTGTAAAACGAAAAGCAGAGCGAAATTTTTCGTTCATGATTTCGTCGTGTCATTTTTGTATGGGATTTTTCGTTTCGCATCAGCAGCGTACTAGGCTTGAAGGGAAATAGTGTGATAATAAATTGATGAGAGAAATATATACAAAATTTATTATAAGTTAGAGGAGGAACGGAAAACAATGTATTTCATAGGTTTTTTTGTTTATTTTATGAGGATTTTTTTGTGGAGTAGGACCTGGTTGTGTGTGTGTTTTTTATTCTACGAGCAGATAGAATGAAAATTGCTTGATGGCTGTAGGGAATATTTAAATATTCAGGTATACACGTGTGTGCAACGGTCACTACTCAATAAAATATACTTTTTTACCAAATGAACAAACATGATAATAATTTAACAGTTAAAATTTGAGATTTCTGTTAATCGTTGTGCAAAAAAAATTGTTCTTGTGACAATTTTTTTTTATTTTACATAAATATTTTTTTTGGATTTTGAAAAAAAAATAATTTTTTTGAAAATTCAGATTTGATAAGTAATTTCGTGAAAAATCGAGTTGACGAATTCTCAAATAAGAATTGTTTATTAATAGGTATTATATATTTTTTCCAGTCCTTTTATACTTATTTTTTTTTTAAATGAGTATTCAACAATATATATATATATTTGAAAATATTATTTTAAAAAATCTTCAAAACATTTAATATTTATTTGCAAAATATTGTTTTTTTTTCAAAATCAAAAAATTAAATTAAATTTAATAACAAATTTTTTTTTTTAAATTCTTGGAGCCGTTTTTGAGAAATAAATTTTTTTCTTAACGGGGTTTAACATTTGTATGGGAGATACCGTTGTTTTTTATTTTAGAAAAATACTTTTTTAACTATTCAAGATAATTTCTAAAAACTACTAAATACGAAGTTTCGAAAAAAGTCGTTTTCGAAATTTTCAATTTTCAAAAAAAAAAAAAATAATTTGTTTTGAAAAATGTTGGTATACAATAGTGTTTAAACTTTCTAGGAGCTTCTGCGTAAAAATTTTTTTAAAAAATCAGATTAACCGTTTCCGATAAAATCGAAAACCAAAAAAATGGTTCTACTAGAGGTACCAAAAAAGAATTTTTTTTTACAAAAAAAAATATTTAAAGGTACCTTTCCCTTCATGAACTCATTTTTTTTATAAAAATCGTTGGAGCCGTTTTTAAGAAAAAAAGATTTTTTTTTTGCCAAAATAAATGTATGGGAGCTACTGTTATTTGTCATTTTAAAAATAATGAAAAACCGTGTGGGCATATTACCGAAAAAAACAATATGTACCAAGTTTGAAGACAATCTATCAAAGCGTTTAGGCTGTAGACTCGAGGACAGACAGACAGAATGACAGACGGAATAAGGGAACCCACTTTTTTGGTGTTCTCTATGATCGTAATGTCATGTTTGATTGTTATTGATTGTTAGAAAAATAATATTTACCTTTTTGGCCAAAAAGAAAGTTTGGCAGGTATCTAGGTAGGTACTGTCATCTTTCGTCTTAAAAAAGCTGAAAAAAAATTGGGGACATGTTTATGAAAAAACGTTTAGGCTGTAAACTCGAGGACAGACAGACAGAAAGACGGAATTGCGGAACCACTTTTTCGTCTTCGCTATCATCGTAATGTCAAGTTTGATCAAAATCTCGAGTTCGATTTTTTTTTGAATCCATAACTTGTAATATAGTACCTTCATATATAATACCGCTAGTCAAAAATTTTTTTTTTTAAAATACTACCTAGGTATACCTACTTTATTTCCTAACAAAACTGTCTGGAGAAAAAATTAAATTATTCTCAATAGATATTATATTTGAAAAAGAACAAAGAGTACATATGTACATACATATTGTATGTAGGTGGGTATCTGGGTACACATGTACCTACCTAAACAAAACATATTGAAATATCTCAACATTGCTTTGTTATTTTCGCATAGAAAAAGTGAAAAGTAGCAACGTTGCTACAATTCAAAATCCTAAAATCCACCAAATATCTAAAATTTGAAAGAAAAATTTAAAATAAATTCTATAATAACCTATCCAGGCATGTATATCCATATACATTCTTACTTCAAATTCATGTATACGCCAATAGCCTTGATATAATTTATTTATACCCACCATATTTTGAAGGTTGCCATGACAAAAACAGCTTATTCGGTTTTCTACCTTACCCTCTATATTGTTGTCAGAACTAATAAGTTTTGACGGTCTCCCTAGCTTTTTTTCGTATTTGCCTCTACATTTACTTCTTCCACATCAACAATTCAATATCAAGAAAAGAGAAACTAGCGCCCTCATCGACGGAACTACTAGCTAAAAAATTCAGTCTCATAGTAGTACTATAGGTTTCATATACAAAGATAAGGCACATTTTTTTATATTTATAATTTAACTTAAATTTCTGTTGCCCCAGGGAGAAATTGCCAAAAACTCATGTTTCGAAGCATTATATTCACTTGTATAGGAAGAAATAATTATATGTTTAACCTCTTGTTTTACGCGTTTTTTTAAGAAAAAATTTTGATTTTTTTATATGGCAACTACTAATTCCAATGAATTTTTTATCACATACAGTTTGGGTTTCGTTGGGTGGGTAAATTAAAATCGTTCGTTATTTAAATCTGATGTATATCTCACCGAACAGTGGCAAACATTATTAAATCGTCTTGGAGAAAGTAAGATTAATGCAATTGATATTTCAAAAGCATTTGATCGAGTTTGACATCAAGTTCTCTTTTAGGAGATTTGTATCGATGAATCTATTCTTCTGAAAAGAAAAAAAATCCTGGCATTGTGGAGGCCCCACAAGAAATATTAACTATATTACACATTTCTTGCATTCATTTATTTCAATTGGAGGCTTTGGGTCATGTAAAATGTAAATTACATCTTTCGCCTTATTTTTATAATCTACCCGCGCTCAAGGAATGATACTACCCTTTAAATGTTTCAACACAGCGCGGACGTGAGGTTAAGGAAGAGAAAGAATGATAAGAATGAGAAAGATTGTAGGTGGTTGTTGTCTCAGATTTTATCTCCAGGGATGGCGGCTGAATTAATGCGGAGAAATGTCCGTCTTATTTATCTATGTCCCTTATAATTCGCCTTAATTTTTTCTATTCTTTGTCATATTTTATCGGTATTCTTGTTTTACTCAATAACATGTTGTTAGTTCAATGCCTAAACAGCATGTAATGAGTAAACCAGCAACTCATTGTATGACATTTATTTTAGGAATTGGTTTTTAATGGAAAAATAAGAGGACATAGGCTACGGCAGGGATCGAACCTGTGACCATGAGGTTAAAGGAGGCTTTACATGCATCTTCATCTTCATCTGCATTGACATCTGCAAAAAAAGAGGAAACAAAATAAAAAATTCATACTTGTGCGATAGAGAGCGAAAACCAAAATGGAGATCATCTTCATGAATGAAGATTATAGGAAGTACGAACCTGAAGATTGCATATTTTAGTGAAGATGAACATGTTCATCTTCATTATAGCATTTTCATATGCACCATAATTCTTTCAGTTCAGATAACGAATTTTAAAGTTATTTTTTACCATTTCACTTCAGTTTGCTTAAAAACAACGAAAATAGCGAACATTTTCTTCTCAAAACTACATACCAGAACGCTATGAACATGTGATTGTGAGATGTGTCAAGAAAGTTATAGCAGAGTTCGAGTAAGTTATTAGTGTGTACCCTGTCTTACTTTTATGTTTGTTTTATATTATTGGGCCGCTCTACTTTTCTTCAAGTCTGCCGATGCAGATCCATGTAAAGCCGCCTTAACAGGCGATCACACAACTATCGCGCCACAGCCTAATTGAATGTTGCAAAATTCAGGATTCCTTGAAAGTGGTCGTTGTTTGTTATTATGAAGAGTAAACGTATCAGTTTGGAAGGTTGGTCCCCTTTCACACAGGTAAACCAGTTGCTGGAGATTTTTTTGACGTTTTCCTTTAATTGCCTTGTAGCTTTCACATGAAAAAACTTGCACCGAGAAACTGAGGAGGAAACTGGGAAGATTTTGTTGGGCTAATTGGAATTCAAAGCAAAACGTCAAAAAAATCTCTTCAAATCGTTGACCGGAGAGATTTTTTCATTCCCCCTACTTCTTGACCATCTCCCCCACACTCCCAGTTGCCGACAACTCAGTTTTCCTTGTGTGAAAGAGGACCAAGCACTAGCTTCACGAACAAACTCGTACCTACAATCAAACGTCAAACAACGAGAACAGCCGCTGTACGATTAACATTTGTTCTTTGGTTTTGTGTCTTGTGCAGTGTCGGCTTTTTGGAGTTCTTGTTATAAAAGAATTAATCAAATATGAGCGATATAATAATTAAAGAAGAAAATAATGATGATAGCAATAGTTCTCTTCTTGCTTTGACAACACTTTTACAGGAAGTAAAAAAAGAGGAACATAAATCATTGTCTGATGAAGAAACGCAGACAGAAAGTAACGCGGTTGAGGCATTACCGGAAAGCTTCTTTGATGATTTATATAGAGATGAGATAGAAGCTGCTTCAGATGAAGCTACTACTGATGCAGACATTCACAAGCTTCAAGAAATTATTGCAAAAAAGAAAAGAATACTCAATGATGATGAAGAACATCCCTTCGTTGGTAAGCGGCGTAAATCTGGAAGTAGTGACCCAACAACAACAAATGATGAAAATCAACATAAAGATAGTCAAGAGAAGCGATCAAGAAATACCACAGACACGGTTCTTTCCAATCGAAATGAATCACCAACAGCGGACACACAGCCTGACGACAGTAATAATCGGCAGCCGGCATCGCCTGCAAACGATTGTCCCCCACCAACTCAACCACCTTCTGATCCAGAATTGGAATTAGAAAATTTGCTTAAAACAGAGGATTATCATTCAGACGAAGAGCTTTCGAACTCCACCCATTCTATTTCACTTAACAATACCATGCAGCCCATGTTCGGGTTCCCCAATACAATGCCAATGGTGCCGAACATTTACAATCCAGCAACAAACCAAATGATGGCTAACATGCCACCTGGTTATCCAATGATGTGTAACATGGGATTTCCTCCAGGATTCTATCCACAAAACATGAACATGCAAATGATGGGATATGGGCTTCCGCAAATGAATACTCTGCCATCTAATGATAATGAAGTTCAATGCCTTCCTGTTGTTAGCAATTCGGGATTACCGAAAATTCCATTTAAGAAAATAAAATGTAAGTTGTTTTTGTTAATTTTTGAGAAAATCTTTGTTTATTTAAAATTTATTTTAGTAGAGAAAGTGGCCGAAAAAACTGTACCACCAGCTGAAGATCCTAAAAGAAAGAGTAAGTTAAATAAAAGTATTAAAGTAGTCAAACTCGATGTCAATGCAAACAAATACACCCAATCTGCCATTTGTGTTTTGGCTGTGGAAAGAAATTGTTTCTGGTTTTCGTTCCGAACATGCCAACACAGGTAACAGAACAGAAAAAAACAGTACAAAACTAACCTTAACATTATCTATGTACATCTTATTCAATATTGTATTTTTCTGGTGTCTATATTCTATGACGCTCAGCGCTAACGGACCAACGATCCAGAACTATACGGCTTTCAGTTTTCGAATGTACTAAATACTTAAGAACTACAACTGAAGAGTACAGTCAAATTCACAAATAGGTACATAACGTAATTTCGGCTGTTATAACGAGGCGAGAATAGAGAAATTTAAATCAGTTTTGCAACAGGGGCCCTACTATGTAACTTCATTCTACTTTCGCATCAATTCGAAAGCTGTTTTCAATGCGATTTTTAAGTGGTATTCAAACATGTTCTGCATTCCGAGTGAAATTCAATTCAAAACGAATTTCAATTTCACTTAAAAGGAAATAACGTGTTCTGCATTTCGATTGAATTCAACTCCTTCCACTTCACTTCGAATTCATTTTCGAATTGTCAAAATCACCTGTAACAGACAATTTGTATAAAAACGGTTCATGTTCGGAATGTAGAAGACGAATTTTCATATTCAGAACCCTAAAATTCCACATTCGGAATGAGCTATTTACAAACTTTATTTTATGTGGAATACAGAACATTTTAATTCACTTTCGTTCCTCAAATTCACAAAAAATGAAATGCAGAACATGTGCGAATGTATTGGAAAGTAGTATCCACTGTTCGCGTATTTGTCTCTTCGCCACATAATCTTCAATTAACTCGGTTCTTTTCAGTTAATAAGTGCTTTACCTAAGAATTAGAAAGTTAAAATTTTGCGAATTCAAACAACTTTATTGTAGAATCGAATTACATAGTTAGGCCGCAGTTGTTCGCCCTTAAAAGTGTTAAATATTGCCCGCTCTATGCATGGTTTGAGAACTATTGAATCAAACACCTAATTTCCCGAAGTCGAATTCCCTTATTCTAACCATAAAGAACCGCATAAACTCTACTTTTCTATCACACTTGTCATGTCCGAGTCACGTCCATTATAACGACCAATTATTGGTGGTTGTGTCTGTAGAAAAGTTGTTTTAATTTAAATCATAATTTAATATAAATGAAATAAAACACAGATAAAACGTTTAAACAGAACACGAGCTAATATTCAAGTAAAGAAAATATATATTAAAAAATTACTACTTAGGTGGCGCTACAGTTCGGGGCGAACCTGGGCATTAACCAACATGCCTCTCCAACTAAGTCGGCATTTGGCTAGCAGCCTCATGTTTGCACTCCAAGTTGGTGAAGGCCATCTGCTATTTGAGCGCGCCACCTTAGACGAGGTCTTTTTTGACTTGTTCTTCCCTCTGGGATGGAATCGAAGACCCTGCGACCCGGAGTATTCGTGTCCATTCGTTCTACAAGACCTAGCTATCTTCAACGTGATATACGTATTTTTTTTACAAGGTCAATGTCGCTGTACAGATCGTATAGTTCGTGGTTCAACCTTCTCCTCCAAAGCCCGTTAATGCAGATAGGGCCGAAAATCTTGCGAAGAACCTTACGCTCGAAACGACTAATGATATCTTCATCCGCTTTCGATAGAGTCAATTTCTCCGCGCAAAAAGCAGGACCGGCCTGATCATATAAAGATCAGGTCTTATAAAGAGTTTCATTTGTTTTTCGAGAGAGGGCTTTAATACTCAATTGCCTCCCTAATCCATAGGAACAGCAATATTAGCAAGAGTTATTCTTCGCTTTATTTCTAACGATTTGTTGTTGTTAGACGTTACAGCGCTTTCGAGGTAGACAAAGTCCTTAACTACCTCAAAGTTGTACATGTCTATTGTGATGTTTGGTTTTGTCCACCGGTGTTGTGTGTCACTTTTTGTGGACAGCAGACCCTCCGTTTTGGCATCATTGACTGCTATACTCTATATACCAACAAAAAAAGTCAATACAAGCCGTATGGGAGAGCTTTTTTTAAAACACTGGCGCCTGTTGCTGAAATTGGCACTGAAAATAACCACTGAATTACATACAAATTATTTTAGTCTTGCGAATATTTCACCATGACCTACCTATTGAACATCCAAGCGCACATTGCTGCTTGTGTGCCTGCACCATGCACTCAATCCTCGTTGTGTGTTTTTAAAATAAACAATTTGAATCAGAGTTACCACTGCTAGGTTTGTGGTAATTTAGAATGCTTACTACTGCAACCCTGTAGGAGCTTTAAAACAGTACGAACTTATTGGCATCTATTACAGTCAGAGTGAGAGGCTAGTGTGTTGAATATTTTTGTTGGACAGAATATAGTCCCATCTTAGCCGCTTCAGCTTCACTGTTTGCAAACACTCCAGTGTCAGCTCTCTGGGACGCTGGGCTCAGCCAATTATGTCTGTGTCGTCAGTGTAAGCTAGCAATTGCACGGATTTGAAAAAAAATGTGTCATTACAGTTAACTTGGGGATTTCTTACAATTTTTTTCAAGTATTAAGTTGAAGAAACCTTGTCAGAATCCTTTTTTGAAATAAAAAATAAAATAAAGCTACTTAGCTTACAATATCCCCACTTAACAATTTTTAAAATATTTAAAGTAAATAAAATAAAAATTAATAATAACCAATTAACAATCTTATAAACGGCAGAAGGCTTAAAAGCCATGCTCTATAATTTTATATAAAAAATGTAAAAATGTACTTATTTATACTTATGTATTATTTTAATCATCAATAAAGATTTTTCTTATCTAATCTAATCTAAACCCATATTTTTCGTACAAAATGTAATTTTTAAATGATTCATTGGTTTAGTAAGATTGTCCGCTACCATCATCTCAGTATTTACTTTCTCAAGTTGATTACTTTTTTTTGTATAACACACTGACGCACAAAACAATGACGTATGTCAATATCGCTTTGTTCTTTGAACACAGACTTCGGTTTTTGCTACGAGTATCTTCATTTAACTTTCATTTTCTTTTTTTTTTTCAAGAAGCTCACCCATCATTTCATCGAATCCATATCACTTCTTGTGTTGCAGCTGAAAACACCGTATATTCTGCTTCGGCAGTAGGGAGTGTCACTGTTGGTTGTCGTTTACTTCCCAATTTTGAATAGTAATTTTCCATCAACATCTGATACCCAATCAGCATCGCTTTAACCATGCAATTCCGATTTTTCTTCCTTTAATTCAAAAGTTAATTTGTAATCACTCGTTTTCTTTAAATAATGGAATATTTGCTCTGACAGCATTCCAATGTGATCGAAAAGGTTCTAATGACATTTCCGATTGCATATGCGATGTCGGTCCCAGTACATTGAGAAAGATACAAAATGATTCCCACAGCTGCCTGATATGAAATATTTTTTATGTCATCTAGCTCATCTTCAGTTTTCGGTGGCATTGTCTTTGTCAGCTTATTAAAGAATATCTATAAACAATTACTACCTCAAACGCAAGTAAGCAGAGGCAACCTTACACGACGTAGTCAGCACGATCGAGAAAACAGTCCATTATAAAGGTAGCGAACCTTTTAAGCATAGAAGGTGCATTCAATAACGTCCTTACGGAATATATTCAAGACTCACTTAACCATGACATAGCTGACTATATTCAAGGCTGGATTTTCTCTATGCTTAGTGACAGGATGATTATAGCTTCGTTAGGCAACTCGTCCTATTTCAAATATGTAAATAGAGGAACACCACAGTGTGGAGTTCTGTTGCCACTTCTGTTGCTTTTAGTCGATGAACAGGATTCTTGTCAGATGATTTAGTATCGATATATCATGAGCTTTTTTAAAAATACAAATACACACAAAAAAAACACTGTCAATACTGTTATCATATTATTTGACAACTGGCAGACGGCATACGCGATGTCATATAATGAATTAAAACCAAAACTTTTGTAAACTCTATGAAATGAAATCATTTGCAAATTGAAATTGCATTGAATTGATTTAGTACTATTAGTGTCAGATAAATAACCAACAGTGATTAGTGAAATCAAGAAGAGGGCTCTGTTTAAGGTTAGCTATTGGGCCACGAGTTGTGGACTAAGGGTTGACCAAGGCAAAACAGAATTGTTACTCTTCAGTACCAGGACTAAGGTATCCACTTTCACACTACCTCATTAAATGGCCACAATCTATCACTATCTTCCAGGCGAGATATTTAAAGGTCATCCTTGACCCTAAATAGTTTGGCTATAATTTCCCGGAAAACAATTCCCTGGATAGCGATATCCCGGATAACGGTTGCCCGGAAAACGATTTCCCCGAGTAACGATTGTCGGCAAAACGATTTCCCGTATCACGATTGCCAATTCCCTGCATTTGCTATCTTTATCTGTGAAACTAATATTATTATTTTTTTTTTTTTTTTAAACTATATGCCTGTAAGACCTAAGGTCTTTAAAATGCAACCAACCTGAATTGCACGGCACTAGTTTGGCACAGTGGATTTGAGAACCAGGTATTGACTGTCTCATTTTAACTCATGGGCGACATCCAATTAAAATAGGAGGTATAGAAAAGAATGCGCCTAGCGTTGGGATCGAACCCACACGTCCCAGTTAGCAATCAAACACTTTATCCACTGCGCCATTGCCACCCAATGCGTACTGTTTTTTTTATTTTGGAAGAGGAATTTCTTTTTGTCATCACGGCGCCTAATGGGGCCATGCTGCCCCTGCAACCTTGGCCTCATATACGATTTGGGGTGGGGTCGAGTTTTGGTGTATGCAAAGTTTTTTTGGATTTAAAGATTTTTGTGGACTCAACGAAACTGCATAATCTCGAATCATTTTCTAAAATCGTCAATTTTAGAAAATTTCTTTTATCTAATTATTTTTAAAAAATCAAAAAAAAAGTTGATAAAGTTGTTTAAGAAAAATCAAAGATATTTTAAAAAAAATAAATAAAAATAAATATAAGTACGAAATAGTACTTTTTCGAAATTTCCGGGCAATTCATTACTCAGGCAATCATGAATTAATATTGCTTTATGCGTGAAACTGTTCTGAAAAATTCAAAAAAATTGCCGGAAATCGTTATTCGGACAATGGTTTTCTGGGAAAAAGTTACACTCCCCCTAAGCTAAACTGGAAACTTAACATTGAAGAAAGGTGAACAAGGCCAGCATTGTTTTCTACGCTTGTAATAAAATATTCGATACAAAATGGGGTCTTCAATCGAAAATATAATCCTATGAACATACACAGAGGTAGTACGACCAATCCTGTTCTATGGTTCGATTGTCTGGTGACCCTGTTTAAGCAAAAAATACAACATTAATAAACTTAAAAAAATTCAGAGAACTGCTATCTCTATATATACGTATCTTCGATCTCTTGGCCTTCACATTAAACATCTGGTATCTTGCAGCGCGCTAAAGCTTAAAAAGTCAAAATACTGGTCTGCCAAACCGTACGGCCACAGTAACACAACAAATTTGATTCCACTAGAAATTCTGTCGACAAACACTGACTACTAACTGACAACTGCACTCAACAAAAGTTTTAATGTTATATTCCCATCCAGGACAAATTGGAAAGATGACACCGTGTCGAAAGATTTCGACGTTAGAATTTTTACTTACGGATCTAAGATGGAGTGCGGTGCCGGAGCAGGAATTTTGTTCAGTGTCGCTAAAAATCTTTAGATCTTTCCGTCTTCCTGACTTTGCTAGCGTCTTTAAAGCTAAAGTACTAGCTATAATAGAAAAGTATGCAAAATTCTTAAATTAAGTCAAACTAATTGCGAGTTTCATTCAAATTTCAAAGATCTCCTCTCAAAATCGAGATTTGATATTTTCAATGAAACTTTTTGAATGACTGACTGACACACACATTCCTGAAAAAAACATATCTTCATCATCAGTAGCGAGGAAGACGAAGCAATCAAAAACTCAACTAAATTTATAAAATCTCAATTATTAACATCTTGGTCTATTTGTTCATTTTTAAATTTTTTTAGCACTAGTTCACAAGTTCACAACAAATTAATAACAAAACATTCTTTTAGTTGACAGAAAAGAATTTTTAAATATATGTGTGCATTCAGAACAAATCTGTCAACCCATCAGAGATAATTTCTCTGAAAATTCAAAAAGATCCAATCTTTTTACAGAAAGAGCTAATCTTTTCTTGAATGAAACTCGCTATAAGTCCAACAACAAAATCTAAATTCGGCAATAATCACAGGCAGCCAAACCGCTATCAATGCCGTAAATTCGGAAGAAATAATTTCAAAACTGGTCCAACAATGCCGAAATGAGCCCGATAACCTGGACTTTAACCATAAAATCACCTTAATCTGGGTTCCAGGACACAGTGGCATTGAGGGTAATGAACGGGCAGACGAGCTGGCTCGAAAGGGATCGCCCTTCATAGCTCGTTTACAGAGAGCATATCTATTTCACTTGCTGCTATGAAGGCTGAAATTCTTTCAATTTTCCTCGCGGTATCCAATAAAAAATGGAACAACCTAACCGACTGTACGATATGTAGAATGATATGGCCACCTACAATAAATCCCGCACAAATTATCTCATTTGCAAAACGAGGCGGGACAGCAATCGTAGTCGTAACTTACACTGGACACTGGCATTTGGGTGAGCACGCAGCAAAGCTGGAAAAGGAAAAAGTGCTTCACTTCATCTGCAAGTTTGCCGCTCTGGCCAGACTTAAAATGTAGTTCTTTGGAAATACTTTCCTTTCTGATCTAAAAGAACTATCTGATACAAAAATCAAAAACCTAATATCCTCCTCAATGTTGCGAAATGACTCTAGCAATGCTTCGCTTGAGTGGTTTCTTTCACGTTTTTCCGCTAAATATCGTCTTTTTATTCAGGTCCGATAAACTCCTTGCTATAAAAACGGCGATTTCTAGCGCCAATTGGGTTTACCTACCTATAAACATTTATAAATCTGGAAAAAATCATAAACACGGTTATTGTTTCTTTCGGTGTTTTTGTTTTTATTGCATTTGCTTTATTCTTTATTAAAAAAATACTGTTTTGTTGCACAATGCCTCGATGCATTTAACCTCAGAATCCAACAAATTAATAAGAATTTAATGAATAATCTTTTACCAAAAGAACGAAATACTTTTTGCTGTTGCTTATCGTTTTTGATTTCTTATTTGGTTGTTTAAAAATTTGTGTACATTTATATTTTTGTCTATGTATAGACTACATATGGTATACATAAATAGGTATACTTACATAATTTACCCTACAATGTACAGGTGGGCCTCACTTAACGCGGCAGTTACGTTCCGGAATAATACCGTGTTAAACGAAATCGTGTTAAACGATACAAGAAACCAGTGCAAAATGGGAGGTTAAAAAACACACACAAATATTTTTGTTTTTAGAATTTTATTTATCGAAATTGGAACCATACATAAAATGAACAAAAAAAACACAAAATATAAACCATTATTGCTTTTTCCTGCAATATAAACTTTATAAAACGTTAAAAAAAATGCTAAAAAAGTCCGTAATTCCGCGTTATTACATACAATTAAGGGGTTTTCGTTTCGTAAAAAAATCAATTTATTTTTTATTTAGATCTGTCAAAAAACTTTTGACATTTATTGCCTTCGATTGGCCAAAAACAATTGATTTATTTTTTGAATTTAAATAAATTTTGCAGATCTGGATTTTTCGGCAAATCTACCCCTCTTTTACTAACACTAATGGCCTTTTCGATTGGCCGTCCGGAACACGTTCCCCCAATAAAACAGCCGTAAACAATTTGACTGATTCTGAATTATATGTATCACTGTATTTGTGAAAATTAAATTAATAGAAAATCACATCGGCTAAAAAGAATTTCCAAAACACTTGATTTCAATTTAGATACACATTTTCTTGTATCAATAATAATTATAACTTGCTTCTATGTTATTTTACCAGAAAGTGAGTTTAAATTCAATAAACACAACGAAATTACACAACAAATCAAGCCGATTATTTTGACATTTTAATTGTGTAAGTGTATTAGTGATTCTGTTTTCGATTCTGAAATGAAATCCAGAATCGTTTTCTGTTCTGTTTAGAGTAACAACTGTCATTTTGTGAGGGTCAGAACAGTTCTGGACGGCCAATCGAAAAGACCATAATATGCATCATAATTGACAGGCATCATTTTGAAAAGTTCTTGTTTGATAATAGTTTGTTTCGGTTGCAAGAAAGAATTAAAATAATTTTAGTTCAAATAGAAGCAGTTTTAAGTGAATTAATTTATTCTTCCAGCTCATTTGCGGACTTACAAACTTGAAATTAAAAACAACGTTCGACTCAATATTTGGGAGCTGATACCACTAGCTGGTTCACAGACACAAATATGCACAAATACAGCAAATAAAATCAATCTGAAAACGTTTTCGATTCCTTACGATAAAAATCAATTTATAGATCAAAATATAAATTTACCAAACGAAACCCCCTATTTCAGTTCATTCATATTAAAAAAAAAAAACAGAAGACATAAATATGAAATGAATAACTTGAATAAATTTGAAAACAAATACATATGCAAATACAAAGCATAATATCATATGGACGCATTTTAGTGAAGAAAATAATAACAAGGCTAAATGTAAATATTGCGCTGAACAGATTCTCATAGCTGGAGGATCACTCGCAAACCTCAGTCAGCATATGAAAGCAAATCACCCATTTACACAACTTGGTGTTGAACGACAAGAAGTTGTACTCAATGATCACTTTGGTAGTTTAACATTGGCATCTAATCAAGTTGATCAAGCTGACGCAGTACAATCATTCTCATCTTCATGTAGACAACAAAGAACAATTTCAAAGTGCATTGATAATCCAATTCGAAAACATGAACAACTTAACACACAAGTTGTTAAAATGAATGCTAAGGAATACTACTCCTTAGAAATTGTAGAAGGGGTGGGGTTCAAACAATTAGTAGAAGTAGCATCTAACTCGGGCTATAAACTTCCCACAAGAGAAACTATATGTCAAAATATATTACCAATAATTTATGATAACTTGAAGTCGGAAATAAAGCAAAAAGTATTGACTGCACAAGCCGTTTGCCTAACCACAGATGCTTGGACATCAAATGATGATGAAAATTATTGCAATAACAGCTCACTATATTAATTCGGAAACTAGACTATGCTCTTTCTTGATTTCATGCAATGAATGCTATATGAGCGAAGATGTTAAAAGTGTAATGAATGAGGTATTGACAGAGTGGATAATATCAGACAAAATAGCTGCTGTCGTGAGTGATAATACTGACTATATCGTCACGGATGTAAGGCAAGCTGGGTGGGAATCAATAGGATGCTTTGCACATTCGTTAAATCTTGTTTTACAGATAGCAACAAAAGCAATAGCTGATACTTTGTTAAAAGTAAAATCTATTGTGAATTATTTCAAAAACAGTTCGCAAGGACTAAAAAAGCTCAAAGATACACAAACACAAATGAACCTTCCCGAACTGAAATTAAAACAAGATGTTCCAACTCGTTGGAATTCAATCTATGTTATGCTCGAACGCATTGCGACTATTAAGAATGCTGTAATAAGCTCGATTGCTATCTAACGGAGTGATCTATAAATGACTCCGTATGACTGGAATGTTATAGAGGAAGTCTTACCAATCCTCAAACCATTTTATGAGGTAACAATGGAAATCTGCGCAGAAAATAATGTGACCTTATCAAAGATTATAGTCTTAAGTAATTTACTTCAAGGATTTCTGAATAAATGTTGTCCAAAAAGTTATGAGGTAATTGAATTACTTTCAGTTTTAAAAAATGAAATAAATTCGCGATTTGGTGATTTGGAGCAAAATTATATGTACGCCGAATGTACCCTTTTGGACCCTCGTTTCAAAGAAAAAGGATTTAATAATCCCACAGCATGTAAAAATGCAGTAGCCGAGCTTAGAAACAAACTAAGCCATGTTCGTGGGAGATTACCGGAAATGCCAGAAGCCGAAGAGGTGGATACACCAGCTTCTACTTCAAGTACTTCTGTAACACCCAAAACAAATCTAGCAATTATCTGGGCTGGATATGACCTATGAAAATAAAGCTGATGCTGCAATTATATATAGAACTGGATAATTATCTAAGCGAAGACAACTTGAACCGAAAATTGGATCCGTTTAATTGGTGGGAAGAAAGGAAAAAAATATACCCTCATGTTTATTCATTCATGTTAAAGAGATTTTGCATTGTCGCTTCGTCTGTTCCATGCGAAAGTACATTTTCTAAGAAAGGGCAGATAAACGAAAATAGAACTCTATTAGAATCTGAGAACATTTCTGAATTAGTTTTCCTGCATCATAATATGTAATGTAATATTTAATTAATTACAAAAAAGTAAATATATTTACTGTTAACAAAGGTTTTTATTTAATTCTTTTTCTTTATTACGAAATTATGTAGGTACATACGGTTATATTTATAACGAACATTTAATAACCAGCTGTAGAACTACATTATGATATATTTAATACTTACTCACTTTTGAACATGGAATTATCGAATTAAATAGAAGAGTGAAGAAGGTCGGTAAATTGAGCGATTTTTTAAGCAAACAGATTTTCTCTTGAATTAAAACAAGCTAAGGACATAAAAACAAATTCTCTACCAAATAGGAATCTCTCCAAATGATCTCAGGTTTTTTCTATTTATTTGTCTCAAATCCATAAATCTATAGCAACTGCAAACTGATCAATGATTAGCAAAATTCATTTAATTTGTAATAATCGCTATAAAACAATAAAAAAATATTTTTATTAGCAGTACCTTCAGATTCTAACTGGAGTTTTCATTTTCTTTTTGACTTTTTGTATAAAAATTAAAATTGCAGTTAGCATACAACTAACAAATTTTTAAAAAAATAAATTAGAAAGAATATAATAATATATAATTTTATATTAAATTTCATATGTTTATACATATTTTAAAAATATATAATTCTTAAATACACGTTGTGTTCTCTTCTTTATTTTACTTGCGATTATAGGTATTATAAGGCAAGTTATGCATTTGTAAAAAAAATTCTAACAATCAAACATGACATTACGATCACGCATAAAAAAGTGATCGCCAAAAAATGTCTGTCTGTCATGTATGTATATATAACGAGTCAGTGAGTAACACTAAAGTTGTTAGCTACAAGAGCAAGTTTGCATTTTATTTATACTACACTCCACTTAAGTGTTTATTTGAGATACTTTTTTTTTATTAAATTTGTATATGGCTGATTTTAAGATGGGTGAAGTATTTTTTTATAATTTAAAATTATCAAAGAGTCGTTAAGAATTCATACAATTTACCTTATTTTTAGCGAAAAAACATATTTCATGTTCTCGTGGAGAAAGATTCAAGAGATTCATAAAATGAAATAAAACATAAAAAAATAGTTACCTATAAAAAAAAAAAAATACACGACTTGATCAGAGAAACAGCATTATCAGCTTAAGAAATATCTTGAAGAACGAAAGCTCCTTAATGATCGGCAGTATGGCTTTCGTAGCAATAGGTCCACTGGTGATCTGATGGTATATCTCACCGAACAGTGGCACAAATCTTTACATCGTTTTGGAGAAAGTAAGATTATTTCACTTGATATTTCAAAAGCATTTGATAGAGTTTGGCATCAAGCTCTCTTATCGAAAATGCGTGCATTTGGTATCGATGAATCTCTTATTCGTTGGATTAGAAATTACCTTTGGGACCGCTCAATACAAGTTTTATTAGACGGTTTTAAGTCTGATATTCACAAAATAAATGCTGGTGTGCCCCAGGGCTCCGTATTGTCTCCGACCCTTTTTCTCATTTTTATTAATGATCTCTTATCTGCAACTTCTAATCCACTTACTTGTTTTGCTGACGATAGTACTCTCAGCTTTTCATATTCGTTTTCAGATGCACCTCCTTGTTCTTCGGATGTGCAACTGCAACGGCAGCGTATGATAAGCTCATTAAATTCTGATCTTGACAGCATTGTCCAATGGGAAATACAAAACCGCGTAGAATTTAATGCTTCAAAAACTCAGGGCTGTCTTCTGTCGTTAAAGCAGAACCCACCCCCCATGTCCGTGTCCAACCGATCAGCTGTCAGTTCTTGGTATGTGCATCACTGACCACATCTTGTGGAACGACCACATATTCGATGTCGCCAAAAATGCTGCAAAGTGTCTGTGCTTTCTTCGAAGGTGCAAGAAATTCTTCTCCCCGTCTGATCTCACCAATGACGCGTTCAATGTTGGCTTCCAAGGCAGCAATCGTGTTTGGCTTGTCCCCATAGACAATAGACTTAACATAGCCCCACAAAAAATAGTCTAACGGGGTCAAATCACATGATCTTGGTGGCCAATTGACTGCGCCAAAACGTGAGATCAACTGCTCACCAAATTCGCCCTTCAATTGATGCATGGTTTCGCGTGCAGTGTGGCATGTGGCACCGTCCTGTTGGAACCACATGTCGACCGAGTTCAATTCTTGCATTTTCGGCAAAAAAAAATCTGTTATCATCGAACGGTACCTTTCTCCATTGACCGTAACCCTGCGGCCTTCATCGTCCTTGAAGAAGTACGGCCCAATGATGCCGCCTGCCCATAAACCGCACCAAACAGTGCAGTTTTCGGGATGTATTGGTAGCTGCTGAATTGCCTCTGGCTGCTCTTCACTCCAAATACGGCAATTCTGTTATTCACGTATCCATTTTGCCAAAAATGAGCCTCGTCGCTGAAGACGATTATGACGACCATAAAACGGACGTAGCTTGCGAAACACATTTTTCACAGAGCACGAATTTTGATAATAAATTTCAATAATTTGCAAACGTTGTTCAGGCGTAAGTCTATTCATGATGAAATGGCAAACAATACTGAATCGAAATGTCAAATGTTCGTGGAATTTGTCATGTGTGATCTGTCAAAAATATAAACGTCAAAAACCAAGTAGCAAAAAAATCACCCGTTAGATAGAATTCAGAATAGAGCTCTAAGAATGATTGGCGATAGAACTATAGTAGAAACATTTACATCTCTCAAACATCGTCGAAATGTTTCATGTATTTCGCTATTTTATCGGTATTTTTATAAACAGTGTTCTAGTGAAGTAGCCAGTTGCATTCATCCCCTTAAAATATTCAACCGTAATACTCGCGCTTCTAGGAATGCTCATCAGTTTACCCTTGAGCCCAATTTCGGACGTACTGTCAAGTACAGAAATTCTTTCTTCAGTCGTACAACACGTATGTGGAATGCTTTACCAGGCTCTACTTTTCCCCCTCATTTTGATATTATGAACTTCAAAACCAATGTACATCGGTATCTCCTTTTTAATCCTTCCCTATTTTCCTAAGGCTCGCACTGTGCTTATCATATTAAGGGCAGCCAAAACCCATTTAAGGCGTGTAGCTACATATATAACTTGTTTTTTTTTTCTAAAATTATGTTAGGTATTTATTTATGTATTTAATAATACATATATCGCTGGCTGAGAACTGTAAGGTTGTGTGTCGACTAAAATACCAAAAATTAGTTTTATATACCAAAATTTTCATACTTTTAGCGGCTTTCAGATAGAACAAAAAAGAAAAATTAAAAAAAATTGCTAGCAACACTACATCCAAAAAAGACATAGAACTTTCATTGAATTCGCAATATTATTTAGTAGTACGAGTATAAGGTTCTATATTCAACATAGAACCTTTAACGTACTTTTTGTCACACGAAAAACAACGCGTTTAAGTTACATAAAACTTTTTTGTTTGTAAAATTAATACTCATAGAACCTTTTTGAATTTATTAATTTTTAATTAAAACACAAAGTCCTACGTTTTCGATGAACCATAGAACAATTTTTCATAATTTCAAATCCGTTTAATTTTTACATCGATTCAGTCATTTCTGGACTTTCATTTGACAAAAATATATTTTTATTAATTTGTTTTATTTTTAAATATAAAAACATCAATCAAACGTAATTTAGGTCTTTTTTTGTAGATGATCCTTTTTTCTCCATACAAAAGCATCTCCTCCCATATAATCTCTAGAACTTTTTGGATAATTTTAATTAACTTTTTCCCAGCAGGTTCTATGTCGATTTTTAAAATGCTTGTAATCATCTAAAGTGGTTAAACTAACAAATTTTACTGGCTTTTTGATGGTTCTTTATCATATTGCAACAATACTTTATGCATTTCTAACTATTTAATGCAAAAACCAGAACATACAACCTTATAGTTCTCGGCCAGCGATATGTACATAAGCTTAAAAATATAATTTCGAAAAAAAATCCTTATCCGTTTTCGAAATATTTAAATTTCAAAAAAAAAATCGAAAATTCTGGTGTGCAGTATTATTTATAATTTGAAGGACCTCATATATAAAAATTTTGATCGAAATCCGTCGAGCCATTTATGAGAAGGTCCAAAATAAAACAAATATTGGTTTTGTTGCAGAAATCATTAATAATAAATTACTCGTATGTAAAAATAAAATTGTTGTTTTAAAAAAACGATTCAAAAATCTTTTTGAGATAAACACAAAAAAAAATTGCAAAGAATTTAACTTTATAAGGCACATCGTCCAATACTGTGTACGTATTCCAAAATGCATACGATGTCGGTATGCTGAAATAGAAGGATATCTTCAAGATAATCTGCAAATACGCAAAATCTTACCTTTTTTACTTGCGATTATATGTACTATAAGGCAAGTTATGCATTCGTCGAAAAAAAAAGTTTTGAGATAACAATCAAACATGACATTAAGATGATAGCGAAGACGATAAAAGATAGTCTAAAAATTCTGTCCGTCTGTATGTCTGTCAGTCTGTCTGTATGTAATGGGTAATCCATTTTGCGGTTTCAAAAGTAAACGTAAATAAAACATATAAATATTTTTGTTCATATTTCTTTCTTATTTTTTTTTTTTTTATAACTTTGCACGCGCTCAAGGGATTATGAATACCCTTTATAAGTTTTTCTTAACAGCGCGGGCATCCGGTGGAAGAAGAGAAAGAAGGATAGGAAAGATGTGTGGCGCGATGTTCTGAGACTAGAGCTGGTTGATGTCTCAGATTTATCTCCAGGGATGGCGGCTGAGCTAATGCGGAGAGAATTACCGTGTCTTATTTATTTATGTCCCTTATAATTCGCATTAATTTATTTATTTCGTTATCATATTTTATGGGTATGCTAGTTTACTCAATCACATGTTGTTAGTGTTATGTCTAAACAGCATGTAATGACCAAAGCAGCAACTTATTTTTTTTATGACAATTTTTAGAATTGGTTTTTAATGGAATATAAGAAGACTTAGACAACGGCAGGAATCGAACCTGCAACCACGAGGTTGACAGGCAAGCACGTAACTATCGCGCCATGGCCACCCCCAAAGTTATATTATAAAGTTTGAACGTTGACATTATATGCGAAACACTAATCATTTAAATGACCACCACGCGAATTGTTGTAAACATCGATTCTTTTGAGGTAATTTTCGACCACTTTTTGACACATATTGGGCGGTATCTCAGCCATAACTTGACAAATATTGGTTTTCAAGTGCTCAAGAGTTAAAAGTTTATCTGCATGAGCACGGTCTTTTGCGTAGCCCCACAAAAAAAAGTCCAGCGGTGTCAAATCGCATGATCTTGGTGGCCAGTTGATATCGCCACGACGAGAAATTACGTGGCCTGGAAATGTCTCTTGCAATAAAGCCATATTCGCTCGAGTTGTGTAGCATTTGGCACCGTCTTGTTGAAACCACATATTCTCCAAGTCGTATTCTTCAATAGCAGGCAAAAAAAAGTCGGTTATCATATGACCACAACGCTCCGAATTGACGGTGACAGTCGTTCCATCGTCGTTTTCGAAGAAGTAAGGTCCAATCACACCTCCGGACCAAAGAGCGCCCCAAAAAGTGACTTTTTGTGGGTGTAATGTCCTCTCTTCAATTACTTGAGGATTCTCAGAACCCCAAATACGACAATTTTGTTGATTAGCATACCCACAGAGTGAGAAATGTGCTTCGTCGCTCAAGAAAATTTTGTTCGATAAATCGACGTCCACCGATTCTTGCTCAAGCACACATTCAACGTATCTACGACGTTGTGAATGGTCAGCTGGACTTTATATGGGTGTAGGTGTAGATCCAAATGCAAAATACGCCATAATGTGCCGTAAGATAGTCCTAATTCCTGAGAACGACGAGGAATCGACACATTCGGGTCTTCGGCAACACTTTCACTTACAATTGCGATATTTTCAGTGGTACGAGTGAAACGATGATGCACAGGCCTTACAATATCTGTAACCAATCCAGTCTCTTCAAATTTCTTCACAATTTTGCCAATTGCTTGCGTACTTGGACGATTAGGTAAACTATATAATCTCCTCTTAAAGCACGATGTGTGGCTGTGGCAGAATCACCATTTTTGTAGTAGGTTTTAACAATTTTTATGCGTTGTGCGATAGTTACGCTATCCATTTTCGTAAATGTCAGACTTTCAACTAAAAAACAAAAAATTGGTTTAACAACTTAGTTTGACAGATGTCGAATTCCAGCCCCATACTTTTGAAACCGCAAAATGGATAACCCTTTATGTATAGATATCTACAGCCCAAACGGGTGGGCCGAATTGCTTCAAACTTGGTATATAGAGTTTATTAGGTATTCTACAGAGGGGAAAATAATTTTTTTAGCTAAAAAAATAACGGTACCTGCCATATAACCGTTAAAGCTTATTTTTCTCGGAAACTTAATCAATTCTTTCGAAATTTCACACATATGTAGGTTTAGGTTGTCCAATTTATACTGCGTACCAATATTTTTAATTATTTTTTTTATATTTTTAAAAGCTGCTCAATAATTTTTTTTCAGAAATTATGGTTATATATGTATTTGCTGAATACCCATGCATTGGCGTTTTTGATTTTTTTTTAAATTTTTTTCTCATAAATTCAAATTTATACAAGAAACAAAATGGCGTACTTTTTTTGAGCTCAAATTAGTTTAAGTATTTATTTTAGAATTTTGAATTATTTGTTCTTAGATTAAGCAGATTTAATCTTTTGTTTTTTTACATTATTAAATATTTAAATTGTCATACCAATTTTGTTTAGAAAAAAATTAAAGAAATCGAGTTTCATTCAAGAAAAGATTGCTCTTTCCGATAAAAGATTTCATCTTTTTGAATTTTGAGTTTCATCCAACAAAGAGAGCAAATCTAGATCAAATCTTAGCACGAAAGATTGCATCTCTGATGGGTTGGCAGATTTGATCTGAATGCACACATGCATGTAAAGTCTTTGCTGTCAAGGGTCAAATGGAAAATATTTTGTAATTAATTTGTTGTGAACTAGTGCCAATCCATGCTAAAAAATAAAGAAATGATGGACGAAGAAGTTAATAATTTTTAATTTATAAATTCAGTGGAGTTTTTGATTGCTTCGTCTTCATCTTCTTCGTCATCTGATGATGAAGATGTGTTTTTTTTTCAGAAATGTGTGTCAGTCATTCACCAATACTACAATTAAATCTGGAAAAAAGTTTCATTAAAATTTTTTTTTCGATTTTGAGAGATCTTTGAAATTTGAATGAAACTATCGCTATTAATCAGCCATTTGGAGGCATTGGCGAAGTATCAATATATTAATTCCTGAAGTGTTATGGGGTTTTCGTTTGGTAAATGTATATTTTGATCTATATGTCGTAACCAATAAAATACGTTTTCATATTGATTTTTATTTGCTACAGTATTGGTGTATATTCGTGTCTGTGAAGCAGCTAGCGGTATCAGCTGCGAAATATTGACTCGAACGTTCTTTTAGTTTTAAGGTTGTAAGTCCGAAAATGACCAGGATGTATAAATTAATTCTCTTAAAACTACTTCTATTTAAGTAGTTATAAAAAGAGCGGTAGATCTGCCGAAAAATCCATATCTTGAAAATTGATTTAAAATCAAAAAAATAAATCGATTTATTTGGCCAATCGAAGGCAAAAACTGTCAAAATCAGATTTTTGACAGATCTAAATCAAAAATAAATTGATTTTTGTTACCAAACGAAAACCGCCTTAGAGAGCTCTTCTAAATTATTAAAGAAGTAGCAGCGAAGCAGATTGCTTCTCTGGTGGCAGAGTGCAGGGCAATGGCAGAGAAAGTGTGGCCGTGTCCTAATGCACCTTTTCGTCCCCAAATCCCCCCTGCATCGACCGTCTGTACTGAGTTTCATTTTAAATTAATACAATATCCCAGTAAATTATGTAGTGTGATTATGCTTATAAGAGAGTGAAGGGATATCTTGTTGAGTTGCATAATTTTGTCTGTCCATATTTTCCTAATAGTATCACGTAGTGAAATCGCTTTTATTGCCCCTTGCTTATCAATATAAAAGGTGATATCAGGCCGTGGTAGCGCCGTCATTGATATCTCTCCAGCAGCTGTTATCACTGATAGAACCTCCGCTTGGAAGACACTACTGTAATCTGGGAGCCTAAGTGAGTTGTTTTGCTTAAGAGGGGCTGAGAAAAAGCCTACACCATCACCAGTGTCCATTTTGAAGCCATCAGTATAGATTGCTATTGCTGATTCTCTGATGTAGGGTTGGTTGTTCGTCCATTCTTCTCTGTTTGGAAGGACAGTTTGAAATGGTTTATGAAACTCAAAGTCGGATGTTTTGTAGTCTGTAATAATACTTTCACCCAGATGTTTGTGAAGGATCTGTGCATGTCCTATTGTGCTATTTTCCAGGCATTAGTTTTACTTTACCTCCACCATCTAGATATTCTAGTAAGCTAGGCCGCATTCTATGAAAATTGCTCATGGAGACCACAAATAGCATTCTATAAAAAATGTCATACAAGGCATTGCACAGCTCATAGCCATTTTTTTTTTTTTTTTTGTAAATTCATTTTTATTTCATATTCACTTATAACTATCTTAAAGCTAGACAAAAATGTTTAAAACTAGCCTACTTATCAATACCTTACAACTAATTTACTGGCCCTTTACGGGCGCTCTAAACTAAACAATAACTCTTAGAACTAATGTCTTTCGACCTAAAAACTATTTTAATTAGATCTAATTATTTTATTTTATTTTTCCAATGAAACTTTTAAGAAAAAAAGACTTGGTATCTGATCATTTTTTTTTTTTTTTTTTTTTTTTTTTTTTTTTTTTTTTTTTTACTTATAAACTAAACCTAAATATAGATTAAAAATAATTAAAACTTAATTAAAACTAACTTATACTAACTAAAAATAACTTAAACTACTTAAAATACCTAATAATACTTAAAACTACTTAAAAACTAGAACAGCCACAGCAGCATTTTTTTCGTTTTTTAAATTTTTTTTTTGTTTATTTTTTATATGCATGCAGACACACAGCAGCATGCAACCCACCCATACATGTACATACGCACATACATATACGTACGCACATACATGCACAGACACGCAGCTACATGCACAGACACGCAGCTACATGCACGTATGCCCCGCATACACACATATTTTTAATTTTTTTTTGGTGCCACACCGACTGTTCCCTATACCTAATTGCCTAAATCTATGTAAGTCGGCCAAGATATACCATCTTCATCGACTTTAAATATCACGATGCTGTTCAGAGAGCACCCAGAACTGGTTCTCCTGTTTCGCCATATCCCTCCGGTCCCGATCGGACACAGTCCTACTGAACCGAAGGCGCTCTTCTCCACCTTGAGCGATGACGTCTCGACCATACAGGAGTCGCCTATCCACAGTTTTCCGGCTGACGTGGTAGATGAGCGGAACCGCCCCTCCATCCTGTATCAGCCCTCGACTGTCTAGATAGAGGAATGCCTCGGGAGGGATGTAACCACTTAACCGCGCACTCTCAAAATATTCGTTATTGGGGTAATAAGCCCCAAAAATTAAGCTGTTAGTTGAGGACATCGCTCTTGCAACGTGACCCCGAATCAGCTTGAACAAAAAATTATCTATTCTGTTTATGTTGGCTCCGTTGTATAGAACCTGGTTGGAATAATATCTTGTGTACTCCGACTCTGGTGTTCTGTGTAATCCAAGGCAACGTCTAAGACATTGCCTCTCAAACACCCGAATCTTTTCCATTTGAGATGGGGCAACGTTGAACCACACCGGGCATCCGTAGGCAATCATCGGCCTGATGAGGGCCATGTAGCAAATCACCTTCACCCTGCTGTCAAGACGGCTGCTATAAAACAGTCGTTTTGTCAAGGCAAAGGCTCCCCTAGCCCTGGCCAAAGCAGCACCTATATGTCTGTCGAAATACAGGTACTGATCCAACCAGATGCCAAGGTACTTTACTACACTTTTACTCGCCAGTGGATGTCCATGTGGCCCTACGATCACCAGCTTGCGCCAGTTCTTTCTCGTATCCCTTGAGGCGCTAGACAACGGAGTCCTAAACAAAATAGTTTCTGATTTCTGGAAGTTGATTTTCAACTTCCAGTCATCACAATATCGCTGAATCTTGTCGAAGTCACTCTGCAAGAGACTTTTGATGACCTCAACTGTATTAGCTGTTCTGTACGCAATTAGATCGTCGGCGTACGCAATTGCCTGAGTTAGACTACCTATCAGATCGCTGGTGTAAATGCTGAATAGAATCGGCGAGTTAACCGCTCCCTGCTGAAGACCATTATTAATATTAAAAATTGCGGTAGAAGTTACATTGCCACTCTTGACAACAAACTTTCTACCATTTAGCATGTCATAAAGCATATACAATAGAGGTTTACTTATACCTAGTCTGGTTAGCTTTAGATAGAGACCTTCTAACCATACGGTGTCGAAGGCCTTCTCCAAATCAACCAGACAGGCACCCGTACACTGCTTTTTAGTTTTGTTCCATTGGATATCAGAAACTAGTTTAGACGCGGCATGAATTGTGTCATGTCCCGCCTTAAAACCGAACTGATTATCCGGGATGATATTTTTGTCCTTCGCCCACTTGAACAGGGCTCTATTAATAACCTTTTCAAATACTTTGCTGATACTCGGAAGAAGACTTATCGACCGGAGATTCGCCGGATTGGAGTTGTCCTTTCCCTTTTTTGGGAGAGGGTGCACCACAGCTGTCTTCCACCGCACTGGATAATATGCATTATTCAGCGCGTTGTTAAACAGTGTGGTATAAATGTCAACTGCTTCTTGAGGCAAATGTCGTAGTACAACGTTGGATATACCATCGACTCCTGCAGACTTCTTTTTCTTTAATGAATCGAAGATGATCTGGAGCTCATTCTTCGAAATTAACAGGGGACTGGGCCCATTTCGGTCGGCGATTATGGCATTTGCCAAATCTTCATCATTAAACCCGGTAAAACCAAGGTTCTCAGATCGCCATTCGCTTATATCGTTTCGGAGCCATAAGTGATGAAGCAGAGCTCTGTTCTCCAGGTCATGATTCGGGCGAATGCTAGCATTCACCTTGTACACTTGCTGGAAAGCAGCCCCCACAGCCTCCACCTTCTCCTGCGGATCTTCGATTATGAAGAGGTCATCGTCCAAGACGGCGTCATCTGGGTCTATGCCTGCTGTCAGAAGTACGTCTCTGTTTTGTGTCGTCCTCTGGAGCTTAAGACACGGAAGGTCGTTTTGATCGTTTCTTCTGAATATCTTGTTAATTTGTGGGAACATACTCGGGTCGGTAGCGTTCACGGCCCGAATTTTGCTGTCCCAAAACAAATTAATGGACAACCTATAATTTTCTTTGATCAATTGGTTGATGTTTTTGATGGACGACTTCAGTGTCCTTATCTCCAGATCTCGTGTGTCAGTAAACCGTCTGTACAGGCATTTTAGTCTTTTCAGTAAGCCACTTTTTTGTCTGTGTAGTGCATCAATTGTCGCGTTACGGTACATGTCAGTTGCGTTACGTTCTTTGTATTTCGGTATTGTCCTGATCATTGTTCGTTGAATTGTTTCGTCCATTTGTTCTAAGTATCTGTCAATTTCAGTATTTGTCATGTTCCTGTCATTTGGTGGGGATATACCATTTGATCGTAATTCGCTCAATAAGACGTTCGAGAAGCGTGGCCAGCGCACCTTACTGTAATTGTAAGTATGCACCGGTACATACTCCTCTAACTCCATAAGCGAGTTCGGAAGTTGTATTACGGTGGCGAGTCCGCAGTGGTCACTGTCGTACTCGATCGTTCTTAAACAATTTTTAGGCCGATGGCCCACAGTATCAGTAATTGTTAGTCTTGCGTCTTTCAACAATAGATCCAGATAGGCACCGCTTCTTGGAAACGATGGCCTGTCTGTAGCGAGAAGTTCAATGCGATACTCCAGGTTGTATCGACCCATCCAATTATACAGATGGTTACCACGAGGATTTTGTATTTGATTTCCCCAATCTATATGTTTGGCATTCAAATCACCAGCCAATATGTAGTAGTTTTCTTCCGAGCTCAATCTTAAGCATTCAAAAAGCTTTTCAAGCTCTGTTATAAACTGTGTGGGCTGAGGTGTTTCCGGTGCATAGGCAGCGATCACATACATTCGCTTCCCCTGTTGGAGATGAATGCATATGATGCATGCCTCTAACGTCCGAAAATTACGCACATCACTATTATATATTACCTTATGACTAATGCCTTTACGTATAAAGATTGCGACGCCCCCTATTTGAGTGGAGTTGGGTCGGTCTCTCCTTACGATATTGTAATTGTTGTTAGTCAATTTATGTTTCTGGTTAAGCTTAGTTTCGCTAGCCATAAACACATCTGGACTTATGTCTTTAAGCAATTGGAATAAATTCGCTCTACGTTCGGTCCTAATCAGTGAATTTACATTCACAGCTAGGATCTTAGAGGGCCTCTCCGGCAGCGCGCCCTTAACCTCTAAGTTGCGTTAAGCTCGGCAAAACAGAGTAGAGATAATCCACCCTAGTCGCCTGCTCCCTGATCTGGTTTTGGAGGCCGTTCAACTGGCCCTGGATGGCCAGTAGAACGCCCATAATATCCGCCTGTGCCGCCGGCGCCTTAGGCACGGGGGCCTGTTGGGCGACCTTTGGTGTAGGCTGTACCGTGCTTCCCCTTCCTGACGCCATTTGGGCGTAAGATATTTGGGGGTTGACGAGCGTTGTTGTAGGAGGGCGCACTGTTGGACGCTTTTCTACCACTGTTTGCTTTGCTGCTTTATTGTTTTTTATAAGCTGAAACGTCGGGCATCCGCGATAATTAGCGGGGTGTCCGGCGCCTCGGCAGAGTACACATTTAAGCTGGGTCCTATATTCGACCCGTTCCTTTCCTAACTTGCATTCATCTGCATTGTGGTTCTCTCCACACTTAACGCAGCGTGACTGCATTTCGCAGTTTGCTGCGGCGTGGCCGAACCTTTGGCAGCGCATGCATTGAAGCATGTCGCCGCGCCTTTTTAATTTGTCCCAAGTTACAACCTGGTAGTTGAGGACGGATATACTCCTCAAACTATCCAGTTTGCTGCTGGGTGAGAGTTGGACAAGGAAGAAGGGAAGACTCCGCTTCTCCCGCCTAGCTCTAACTGTAGCGAACGGCTTGACCCCGATAAAGTCGAGATCGTCATTCGCTTTTTGGCGGAGTTCATTTAAGAGCACCTGTGGTTCCGTGTAGGAATCTATGCCCTTCAAAAGGACCGTTTGAAATTTTTCTGTTTTAGGGGGGAAACTAAAGAATTCGGTAGTAGTTTCTTTTAGCAACTCTTTAATTTTTTTGTGCTGTTCCAGTGTGAAGCACTGGATAGCATGCCTATCGTTATTTAATCTTTTAATAGTAAAATTTTGACCTATGGTCAACTTACATAGATTTATGGTATCCTGTAACTCCATTTTATAAGTATTAATGGGTGGCACCTTTTCTTTTTTCATAATCGGCGGCTGTGGCTGCTGCTGCTGAGACTGACTTTTCTGCTGATGTTGATTCTGCTGCTTTTGAATCTGCTGCTGCTGTTTTTCTTGCAGTTGTTTCTCGGCTTGTGTCTGCTGCTGTTGCTGTTGTTTTTGCCGTTGTTGTTTTGGCTGCTGCTGTGGCTGTTGTTTTTGCCGTTGTTGTTTTGGCTGCTGCTGTGGCTGTTGTTTTTGTAATTGTTCGTTTTGCTGTTGTTGTTTTTGTTCCTCGATTTCTTTCAGTTGTTTGGCTCTGCGCGCTTCTAGCTTGGCCTTAAGTTGGCTTTTCAAACTTTGGATTTCTGCCTCCATTGTTTCAATTCGAGCGACAATTCTTTGTTCCTCGTCCTCCTCAGATGGCGCCTCTGATGTGGAGAGGTTCACGAAGGCGGTACTATCGCCTGTCGTGAAGTGCCCTTCTCCTTCCTCAGACATATATTCAATACCCTCTTCGGGTGAAGTGTCTAGCTGGGTTTGTCTTGCTGCCTCTGACGTCTCGTCTATATCGGACGTATGCACCCCAGCTGGCAGCTTTGCTGAGGTGGCCGTGGATCTCCTCTTTACCAAATTTGGTGCGCACTTGATCCTCTTTCTGCGCTTTGGATTAGCATCGGATGATGTTGCCGTTGTTGTTATTGCTGTTGATGTTGTTGCTGCAGAATCACTGCTTGTAATTGGAACATTTTTCGATGTTCCCTCAGCTGATGCCATCGCTGGCCTCATTGGCCCTAGGACACCTTTCGATGCCCCGGTGCTTAAGCTCCTCCTCCTTTGCTCGTTTTCCCAACCAATAAAGTTTTCCACTTCACGGTTGTGAAAAAAAGCAGCTAAAGTTTTGATGCCCGACTGGGAATCGAACTGGTGACCCTCGGATTCTCGGTCGGCCACTCTAACACTGTGCTACTGCACCACTTATGGAATTCTGACTTAATGTAAAACTTAAGTTCACACACGAAATTTAATTTGGAACAACTGGGAAGCCGAAAACGTGTTAACACCTCCACAGTACGAGATCGACCCAGCTCATAGCCATTCTATCGATAGTATACTATTTGGCTGCCATTTTCACTTTGAGGTTAGCGTTTGTGGCTGGCGAACGTTTGTGGTGTGTGTATTGTTATAATTCCTTGTTTTTTTTTTTGTGAATTTATTTTATTGAAGGTTTTTTAAATCTTGTAATGCTGCTAGAGCAAGAACATAGCTATACGTATTACTTTGCGATATTTGTGCAGTTGAAATAGTATGCTATGAAGCCCAATGCCAAATTTTCTAGCATTCAATTTTTCCTTCTATCAAAATGACAGATAGTATACTATAAAATATCGAAGGTGGAGACATCGTGTTAAGGTCCTGCGGTTTCTTGTACGAAAAGATATAGGGGTTTCAGGTTTAGTATCGCATTTAACCGTGCAATTGAAGTGTTTTTTTTTTTTTTTTACTTTTGTCAGTTGTTTTTTTTTTTAATGTATAACACTTCATTGTAAAAATTTCCGTTATTTTAAAATATTTTTTTCATTTTAAGTATTTTTTTTTTGCAGAAAATTCCCACTCCTGCCTAAACGGGGAGAGATAGACCCCCTCCCATTTTGCAAAATACGTGTAACTAACTAGGTTTTTTCGTTGAGCACTGAAGTCGCCGTAGGGTCGACCTAAAGCGTTTTTTGAAAAACCTAAAGTCACCCTGATAAACAAATTCTGTGGTTTTTGAAAACTAGGGTCGCCCTGAAGTAGAACTAGGTTTTTAGCAGGGGCAACTTGAGGTAAATGAATAAACGCCAAAGTCACATGAGATCTAAGGTAGGAATGGGCGATATTGAGGAAAATATCGAGTAGTCATCTAATAGTTATCGAATCGAAAACATCGATATGTTGAAGTTTTTTGCCTTATTATTCCTTCAACATCGATATTGAATCATCGATTTTTTGTTTTAATACCGATGTTTCAATAACATAGATGGACTTATCCATCATCCCTAATCTGAAGCATTTGTTTTGTTGTGAATTCTCGGTTTGTATGCAAATTGTTATTTTTAACATGGAAATAAAACAATACTCAATTTAATTTTCAGGCACAGACATGAAAAATGGAAAGCTTTGAAGTTGAGGATTGTGCATAGGTTCACAAAAAATGTACTAAGAACTTAAATTTAACATATTTTAAGTTTTAATTATTAAATGACATAACTTGCTTTTCTACAACATAAATTTAAAGGCTCTCGGGTGTTCTTTGAGAACCGAAAACCCCAGGTTTTTTTTTGACAACTCTTGGGGTTGTCAAAAAAAAACCTGGGTCGACCCTAGGTAAAGTTCAACGCACGAACCTACTGTTATACAAGAATCCATTTTTATTTTTTGGCGCCTGAGTTATCGTACTCTCGCCGAGCTCTGTTAAGGGCGAACAATAGTATAAAATATATACTTGTTTTAAATGGGAAATGAAAGACGAGATGCTCATCGTATGATTAGGCTATAGCAAAAGAAAAATTAATTGTGTAATAACATAAGTTTTGTATCAAAGTTGTTTTATCCGTCGTACTAAATTACGATTAGAACCGTAATTGCTTTAGCTTTTTCTTTCACACTTTATTTTCTTGAAATGGTTATTAATTTAGTGTTTTCTTTCCAGTTATTGAAACTTGCATACAATTATTGGAAAAATTGGAATTCCCCGAGCCAACAGGAAAATTTGTTTTTACCTCGACAGTTACAAAACATGACAATGCTGCCGTATCAAATTCAGTTTTACAAAAAATAACCAATGTAAGCTACAACTTTCAGTCTATCGGTCCGAAACAAAATCTCCAAGACTGGGGATTAAAGGGAATACCTAATGCAAATGCTGAAATTGCAAGTCAAATTTCTATGAGTGCAGATAGGTATTTTAATAAAATCGCAAAAAATGCAAATACAATTGCAAGAAGGTTGATAAAAGAAGAAGTCAACAAAGCCGACAAAAATCAGCGCCAAGAAGAAATGGAAGTTGAAGAGTTAACGCTATCGTCATATTTCAAAAACTCAATGACCCAGACAGATGCACTAGTTTGTCGAGAATGTGTTGCCAGGAAACGCAAAGTAGGACATGAAATAGCAGTCCAAACTTCTGTTTATACAGGTAGTATTGGCACCCAAACATCCACAGAGGTTCGATTTAACGACCAACTAACAGAGGGATTAAGTGATAATCAATTGAAGGCTTTGTATGAATTTTCTATTTTAATTCGAGAGCCTCCAAAGAATACGTCTGCAGAGCTTTTAAGGTTGCGAGAACATCTTATGAACATGTACAATTTGTCCCAAAGGCAACACAAGGGAATTGTGCCGTTTATGGATGCTTCCAGTTCTCATATAGGAACTATTCAAAATTCAGGCAGAGATCCAAGACTTGACAATCGTTTTATTTCCGACCCAAGAAGATTCGCACATCCCGGAACTCAAAACCAATCTGTACAGCCGCCTTCAATACAGACACCTCAACAAACCGTACCAAATTATTCTCAACATGGAATGCAGATAGCAAATCAACAAATTCATTCTCCTCAGTTCCCTGGACGAATAAGGAATGATCAGAAATATCCACAAGGCAATTCTCAAGGCATGCGTGCAATGCAGATTCAAACCATACAACAACATCGGTGGCATCCCAACCAACCTGCGCAAGTTCCACAATATCCCCAACAAGCTTTATCTGAGCTTCCGGGTCAAGAATTTTCCCAACAAGAAGTAAGAAAAAACTATGGCCGTGGCGGGCTGCGGCGATGAGGAAATCTATACTGACCCCATTATGAGTTCATTTATTTATGTGAAATTCAAAGGAGAATTCTGAATACGCCGACTTTGTGGAAAGTTGGTGTTAGTTTTCAATTCGTTAAACTAGTTTTTTTTTATTAATAAACAAACCAATAAAATTGACAATATATACTATGAATTTAAATATTTTTTATAGGTAAAGGTGTCCGAAATATTGTTTTTTGTAGAAAATATAATACTGTACTACTTTTGGATTGCCTTTATAAGTCAAGTCAAACGTAGTTCTATTGGTATACGAAAATAACAGTTCTCGGGACGACGCACGGACGACGTAACAAGGATAGAAGATAGAATAACAAAAAAGTTAGATAAATTAAAAAAAATATTATTTAAATTTTAAAATTATCAATAAACTTTATTGACTTTTTATCACAAAATGAATTTTAATTTTATTATTTAACGACGTGTTTCGCACCCGTCCATCACTGGGCTTACGATGGAATTCGAAATAGATTCTATATTCGATCACAACAAAATATTCTTAGTAGAAACGGCTACATATGTATATTTTAAATGTCGCATGTTACTTACTTCTATTTACAATATTTTCCGTTTCTTAAGTATTTAATAATATACATAAATTTAAAAAAAATTTAAAAAAAATCGTCGACCGCAGTTTTCTAAATATTGAGATTTAAAAGAAATTTTTATTTTTCAAAAATCCAACCAATTATTTTTCGAAATTTGTAGTATGTGAAGGAATACTGGGGCCCAACTATGGAATTCGATACTAACGGGTTATCCATTTTGCGGTTTCAAAAGTAAACGTAAATATAACACAAATAAAATATTTTTTCATATTTCTTTTTTATTATAAAGTTTGAACGTTGACATTATGTGTGAAACACTACATAATTTAAATGACCACCACACGAATTGTTATAAGCATCGATTCTTTTGAGGTAATTTTCGACCACTTTTTCACACATATTGGGCGGTATCTCAGCCATAACTTTAGGAATGTTGGTTTTCAAGTGCTCAAGAGTTAAAGGTTTATCTGCATAAACACGGTCTTAAAAAAAAAGTCCAGCGGTGTCAAATCGCATGATCTTGGTGACCAGTGGATATCACCACGACGAGAAATTACGCGGCCACGAAATGTCTCTTGCAATAAAGCCATATTCTATCGACTTGTATGGCATGTTGCACCGTCTTGTTGAAACCATATATGCTCCTAGTCGTATTCTTCAAAAGCAGGCAAAAAAAAAGTCGGTCATCATATGACCATAACGCTCCGAATTGACGGTCGTACCATCGTCGTTTTCGAAGAAGTAAGGTCCAATCACACCTCCGGACCAAAAAGCGCCCCAAAAAGTGACTTTTTGTGGATGTAATGTCCTCTCTTCAATTACTTGAGGATTCTCAGAACCCCAAATACGACAATTTTGTTTTTTAACATACCCACCGAGTGAGAAATGTGCTTCGTCGCTGAAGAAAATTTTGTTTGAAAAATCGCCGTCCACCGCCTGTTGTTCAAGCACCCATTCGACGTATCTACGACGTTGTGAATGGAAAAAAAATTAGTTTAACAACTTAGTTTGACAGATGTCGAATTCCAGCCCTATACTTTTGAAACCGCAAAATGGATAACCCTTTACAATAAAGTTGTTCGATTTCGCAAAATTTCAACTTTCTAATTCTTTAGTAAAGCACTTATTAACTGAAAAGAACAGAATTAATTGGAGATTATGTGGCGAAGAGTCAAATACACGGACAGTGGATGCTACATTCCAATACAATACCACTTAAAAATAGCTTTGAAAACAACTCGAATAGATGCGAATGTAGATTGAAGTTATGTAACCCCTATACACAAATTTGGATCGAATTCTATTGAACCCTTAATGAAAACGTCGAAAATAGGAAAAACGGTTGTATGGTAGGTACCGTACATGTAAGTTTTTCTTTGAACCAAAATGTAGACTATACCTACATATAATAGTGCACTGATTTGTTTAAAATCTAAATCGTTTGGACCATTTTCGAGACAATGGGCACTAGCGAGGAAATTGTCGGACCGGACCATTTTCCACAACGTATAATTTGTCTGTGATTATTTAATATTCGAGGTAATTGTCATCGGAAAAAATCATAAGCAAATGCTGCGACACATAGTTTGAAATTTGCCGGGTTTTTTTTATGTCGGCCACTCGAACTCCAAAACTAAAATAAAAATAAATAACTATCCGTGTTTATAATGAACACTCTTAATGGATCATGTACATACTTTTTTCTAGTCACAATATCTCTTGCGTGGTCAAAATTAGTAAGCTGCTCACTTAAAAGTCGTCCCAAAACATAGAAACATCTTCTGGTGATCTTTGCTTACTATGGCGGGTTTATCTTATAAGCAGTTCACCACAAGCTAAAATTGCTGCCTAAAAAACATTACTGCATTAAAAACAAATATACCTACATAACTTTGTTATTGCTTACATTTTGTTCTTCATTTTCCACAAGTAAACAAATTCCGCGATAACATTTTGTCGGACGATTTGGGAATAAAAATGTTTGAAAAACCGTCGTGCGTTCAACTTTGTCGAAGAAATATTCCACAGCTGTTGGGAGGATTACTTCGCTTCGGCGCAGCGGTTTAGGGTGTAGATCGACCAACAGACAGACATACAGTTTCTTTATTCATACAGGGTGGCGCACGAATCGTGCTACAATAAGAAATTTAAATAACTTTTATTTAAATCGATGTATTTCATTAAATTTTTTTTATTGGATTAAAAATTAAATTTTATTTTAAATAACTAATGCTTTTTAAAGATGATAGACCGCAAATGACCTCCACGCTCATCCACACATATGCGGCACCTGATCAGAAAATTGTTCATTGCGGCCTGAAGGGTTGAAATTGGGATCGCCTCAATTATTGTCTTAATGCACTGCTTCAATTCAGTCAAATTCCTGGGTTTCGTTTTGTACACTTACTGCTTGACATAACCCCATAAAAAAAGTATGGTGCAGTCAGGTCAGGTGACCTTGGGGCCAGCGGAAAGTGAAGCTTCTTGATATCAATTTGTTTGGGAATTTTCGTTGGAGCTCCGCCATAACTTGTGTGTCTACGTGTGCACTTGCTCCATCTTGTTGAAACCAAATCCTGGTGAAAGGTATACGTCTTCGGCGAAGTTCTTGGTAAAAAAAAACTCCTTCAAAATCTTTAAGTAACGGTCCCCATTGACAGTTTGTGTTACACCGTTTTCTTCAAAGAAGTATGGCCCGACAATACACCTTGATGAAACTGCGTACCACATAGTGACTCGTTCTGGGTGCAGTTCCGTCTCATGGCGCATTTCTGGATTAGATTCACTCCATATACGGCAATTTTGCTTGTTAACATTGCCGTGTAAGTCAAAATGGGCCTCATCAGACATGAATAAACAATTTATCAATGTGTTGTCTTCTTCGGCCATTGCAATCATTTTTCGGCAAAATTCCAGGCGAACAGGCAAATCCTGAGGGTTTAACTTGCTTGTAATTTGGACTTTGTACGGAAACAAGTTTAAGTTATCATGAAGTATCCCTTGAAATGACCGTCTGCTAACTCCAATTTGGCACGATAAGTTTCGAGTCGAAACACTTGAAATTGCCTGTATTGTCGATGCAACAGCCACGATTGTATCCTGAACCCGAACATGGAGATCTCGATAATACGGCCTTCGTTCGATGGTTCCAGATTCGGCAAACACTTTCACCAGCCTCATAGTGGTCAATCTACTCGGGGGAGTACCGCCAACTCCAGCCTAAATTCCCTTTGGTCGAAAATGACACACTGCAAAGAATGTTATCGCTGCACTATCCAAATTCTTTTTTCAGTATCCCAGCATTCATTTTGATAAATCTAAATAGTAGCCTATAAAATAAAAATAAACCGAATACTCACATTGAAAAGAAGTTATCACGTTTTATTTTTGTACCACGATTCGTGTGCCACCCTGTATTAAAGAAATCTGTTAAACTTTCCAAAATCTTCAAATTTCTTGCATGATTTTTTTTTAATTAAACACTTAATTTATTTTAATTGACTATCCTAAATTCACCTAACCTCTATTGAAACACATTAGATTTATTAACAAATTTTTGGAACTTTCACTTCCTCTGTACCGAATTTTATATCAATTTACTTGTCCCTTAACAACTTTCCCCCACAAAACCCTTACCCAAATTGTTTGGGCAAATTCCCAAACGTAAAGTTTGCGCATAATATGCTAAGCAAACTGTCCCTAAACGCAAAACGAAAAATCTCTGCTAAGCACACTGTCCCAAAGCGCAGTTCATTCTTTTTCCTTGCGCAAACTTCAATGCAATTGTGCAAGTTTTAAACTTGTGTTGCGCACTTCACTTGCTTTAAAATTTTTATCGAGTTCGTACATTTGCTTAGCTTAAGACTTGCTTTGCGAATCGAATCTTGCGTTTAGGAATATGGCCTTTGCTTTGTTTAAATAAAAATTAAGAGTGGACTTATATTTAATAAAAAAAAACTTTACTAAAGATTCCTACTATGAAATGGCCTGTGCATCCCAACAGTCTTGTTTTCCTGTATTTCCTTTCTCTTTTTTGTAAATTATTCACTTTAATACTCGCGGTATTTAACTGTTATTTAAACGAAAAAAAAAACGAAAACTTACTGCGTTTCAAATTACGGTTCTAGTTTCAATGTGCCGAGTAAAAATATCTAGGATATCGATTTACAATGCTAACATTTCTTTAATTTTCTCTTCTTTTTTTTTATAATGCTTGCGTTGTCATGACAAGGAATTCAATTTAATTGTCTCCTCGTTATCACCAAAATGTTTTAGGATTTTCACCCTCTTTCTTGGGATCTATTCCAGTACTGGATTTTGAATATGCTTTCTGTTATTTTTCCAGAATGGCTTTATATTTAGTATCTGGGGTGTGTTGCAACAACCAACAAGAATCTTTAATTTTTGCCTTTGGTATGGATCACTCCCCTAGTATGAATTCACTATCACTAACAATATCACTATCAATACCCTGAATAAAAAAACTAAATATGTACATACCACTGTTAGTAAAAGTTCAAGATTTTAGATAAGAAACTCAAAATTACCTTATTAGGTGAATATTTTCATTTAACAAATTGAATTGCTAATATGTTACAAAAAATTTACCAAAAATTTCTTCCTGTCTTTATTGTCCGTTTCCTGTTATATTGCCTTCAATATCATTAGGTACACTTATGTCGTTTTTATTTGGCAATCCAAAAGCCTTCCGGACTCTTCTGAAAGCGTTCACTTGGGAAAAAATGACAGTTCTAATTCTGAAAAGAAGAGAATTTTGCTTCTGGATTTGAAATCAGAATCAGAATCAGAACCAGAAGCACTCACACATTCATATATTTGAACGTCAAACTCGACTGTTGCCATTTTTTGTATCATAATTGTGCAACTAACATTTTTTCGAATTTAAATATTCTCACGTACACAATTATTTTCACACATACAATCTCATTAAAATTCAGAATCGTCAGAATCATACAAAAGTGTTAAGTTGGGATCCCGGATCGTAGAGGAGTTCCGGATTGCCAAATAAAACCGCCATCAGTCACAATCATTACATTCATTAACGGGTCAATCAATAAACGTCATATTAAATTTTAACTAATGGCGTTTTTAGTTGGCAATCCGGAATCCCTCTCCGATTTGGGATCCCAACTGAGCATTTTGTTGTGATTCTGAATTTTAATGTGATTGCATGTGTGAAAATAATCCAAATCAAAAAATGTTTGGTAACTAGAAATTTTCACCAAGTTTACGAAACTTGTGTTTTTTCTCCCAACAAACACACCCAATATAGGTCTGTTTTTTACTTTTTGGGTAAAGTTTGGGATCAAGCATTTTCATGTTGTTGTTGCAATTTTTAACCAGAAACGAAAAGTAACGAAACACATTTGGGTTGTTTCTGGGTACTTGCTACATTTAACAACAGAAGTTAAATGTGGTGGACGCAACATGTATGAATTTTTTTTCACGAAATACAGTTTAATTTGCAGGTACTTATCATTTCGATCTCTACCAAAAGAACCAGGAGATAAATATTTTATTATATTATCTTCAATCGTTTGGTTTTCTTCTTCTTAAAATTGTAAAAAAAAAGTTTTAATTACACTACTTCACAAATCCAAATTATTCGATCAGCTGATTTCTTGTTTGACAAGCGAGGAAGTGCAGTAGCTGAAATTGTTCGGGTGGATTTATGCAGGAGGGGAAATGAAAAAAAATGAAGAAAAGTCAAAAGCTCTGGCATTTTCGTGCCAGAAAAAAAGTAAAGAAACACGTTATGGGTAAATTTGGGATCCCGAAGATGAGTAAAGAAACAGACCTAATGTTTGTTTATTGCACAATTATGATACAAAAAATGACAATAGTCGAGTTTGGCGTCCAAGTATACGAATGGGTGAGTGCTTCTGGTTCTGATTTCAAGCAAGATCCAGAAGCAAAATTCTCTTCTTCTTTTCAGAATAATATAATAATAACCGTCATTTTTTCCCAAGTGAACACTTTCAGACTTCCTAGTTTATCTATCCTACCTCCATCTTCAACCCTATCACAAATTCCAACGTAATAATTCCCCCCACGGACAGTTACGCACCGATCAACGACAAACAGCTTTCACAAAATCCGATTGTTATTTTCGAAATCAGTGGTTCATGTCAAAATGAAAGGATAAATAGCAAAACCGTGCTATTTTCAATTTCAATTAAGTTTACAATAAAACAATCTTGTGGTCCAAGAATATTAACTTTGCCTTTTACAATTTCCCAGAAATTTTCAATTTTTCTTTTGCCAGTTCTTACAGCATTGGGCCAGGTCGGCTCTCTCGCTCATTAGAGACTTTCATATTGAAATTGTTTGTTTTTTTTCATTTAAATTCAAATATTATTCATAACACCATAGAATTTGTAAAAATACTTACATTTTCTTTAAAATAACTGTTAATGACGCATTACCTTCAGTTTCCGACACAAATAGTTTGTCGTAGAAAAAGTCTGTTTCATTCCATTTCCATTCGAATTCAGTGATACCAATTTCTACGAACTTCGTAAATCGTAAGCGAATTTTTCACTCCGAATCCACTAAGATGAAATTTGAAATTTCTTTTCTTATCATTAAAAGAAAACGTAATTTAAAACATCTAATTAATTTGCTATTGAATTAGCTACCTCATTCATATTTATCTAAATCGATAACAACCGATTTCTCACAGAAGAAAAAAAACAGTTCGTCTGGAACTTTGCTGTCATTATTTTTGAAATGTCTGGAATTCCAATGAGAAACTTGGAAATGAAAATAGAAACAATAGCCGACATTTAAATGGAAAATTGAAATGATCGTTTGCGACCATGTTCGCTTTTGAGAATAACCCAAAGCGAAAGTGGTCGCGCTTTTTGGAATCGACCTACAGCCTAGACTCACATTCTAATTATACAATGAATCTTTTTGAACGGCTCGATTATTTAGACCGCCTTCAAAAATGTACGTTTTAAAATGATTTACCAATGTTTATTTTTGTTAAAATATATTGGAACTCATATTGCAGACTTTAAAAAATCAACTTTAAAGTAAAATTCGCCCTGCTTTTATCAGGTGCCTTTGAAATATTATGAACATAACTCAACCACTTTTTATTATAGATAAAACTTCTTTCTTAGAAAATCAAATAAAAATATGGATTTACAAATACATGTACGTTTATTTTAATTAAACTTCTTTATATGTGTACGAAAATTCACAGATAATGTTTCAATCGGAACGAAGAACTAAAACTTGAAAAGAAAAACAGATAACATTCATCCAATTGTGTAAAACATTCTAATAAGAACACAAATTATAAAAAAAAATATTTACGTACTGATTAATACTAGAATAGTTTAATATATGTATGTTCGTTAATGTTTCGAATATAAGTTAAATACGTTATAAATATGTATGTGAGAATTATCGCCGTGCATCCGATTCAAAGTCAATTTGGGACGTATACCGAAGAGAATGTTTTGAATAAAAAAAAAGAGAACGGAAAAGAAATAGAAAATAGTAATACCCCTGACTTTAGCTGCTTTCAAATTCGATGCCGTTCTTCTTTTAAGGAAATTATCTTGTGGAAGTTTATTGGTCCATTGCCTCCTGACTGGTGTCGTCTACTTCCATGCCAGCCGGTTCGTCCTTGGCTGACTCGATGGCGTCCGTTGCCATTTCAGCACTATCACCCATAACAACCTCTTCGACAGTGGCAGCAGCTTCGACAACAATTGTTGGTACAACAGGCTGGGCTTCGGCAATGGATTCGGGATTCTCTTCCATTGGCTGATCAGCAGTGATAATTGGCTCAGTTGTAACAGGCGGAATATCAGTTGAAGCTGCTTCTGATGGTTTGGCCACTGTCGTTGGTGTAGCAAGCTCTGATTTTGTTTCTGCTGATGCGACTGTTGCAGGCGAGTCAGCTGTAGATGTAATTACTGCTGGTGTATGAACAGCTGTAGGTGGAACAACTTCTGCTGTGGCCGTATCAACTTCTGGTTTTTCGATTGCAGGTTTTTCAACTGCCACTTTATTGTTTTCCAAGTTTTCAATTTCCACTTTTTCATCTGTCGATTTTTCAACCGTCGGTTTTTCAGTTGCCGGTGTTGCCGATGGTACTTCAACAACTTTTGCATCTGTCGGTTCAACAGTTGTTTTAGTTGTTGGTGCCTCCACTTCTGGTGAGTCAGCTACCTTGGGGTTTTCAGTCTCCTTCTCTTTGACCTCTGTGGATTTAACTTCATTTTCCTTTGCGACGGATTCAGTAGGTAGAGATTCTGTTACTGTTTGAGCCTGTACGGCCGTGTCAGCTTCCTTCTCCGTTGTGTTGTCAGCAATTGGAGCATTGGTTTCTTCGGCGGGTCTTGATTTTTCTTCAGAGACAGTCATGGCTTCATCTACCGGTTTCACATCGCCGACCTTTGTATCGCCTTGTGCAGCTGGTGTGGGAACAACTTCGGATTTAACGTCTTTTTCGATAGCAGCAATGGTAACAGGAGATTCGGCGGTTTCTCTATTCTTATCTTCAGATTTTGTTTCGATAGCCGAAGCTGCGACTTTTTCTTTTGCAGCCAATTCAGATTGCTTGTCGTTAGTTGTGATGTTAGATTCAGTCTTAAGCTCGCTTGGTTTAACGTCGCCATTCTGCAACTCTTCGTTATTAGTATTTTTCTTTTCAGTCACCTCTTTCGTTTGTTCTTGAATGCGATCTTCATTTTTATCCGCTGTTTCTTTCTCGACCGTCTTAACATGTATGGTCTTGCTATCAACGGTTTCTGCAGCAGATTTAGATTTTTCTGATTCTTCTGGTGTCTCTTGGACAGTTGAAGAAGGAATGGGAGCAACAACACTTTCTTCGGGTTTCTTCTCAGACTCTTTAAGATCAGATTTTACTTCATCTTTACTTTCGTTAATTGATGCTGGGGCTGTGGTGGCGGGTAGGTCTTCTTCCATTTTTTCTGGTTCATCATTTTTATTGTCATTCTTGATTGGTGCTGCCGCATTTTCAATTGCGGCTGGTTTATTATCAGAAACAGGTTCTTCGTTTTGTTTTACCTCAGTTGGTTTATCGCTTTTGTCTTCTGCCGTAGAAACTTCAACAGAAGGAATTGTGGGTTCAAGTTTACTGCTGGTAATACTTTTTGTGGCTGCTTCGGTTTCAACATCGTTGTTCTCATCGAGGTCCAACTTAGCTTTTTTAGGATTTGGCAGGATATCATCGTCAGCTTTGTGGATAAGGTTGGACGAGGGTTGTACAGGTGTTATTTCAGATGGTGTCGTATTATTTGGGGCATCGGCAGCGTTAAAATTACTTTCGTTTTCCATTTCAATGTCTACATTGACATCCAACGAAACATCACCGTTAACTACCGAATCAAGGGAATCGCCATTTTCGCTTTCAGTTTGTTTACGGCCGGGTTCAATGGTGCTCACTACTAAACGGGAAAAAAGTAGAAAACAAATGGATCATGGATTTAGTATTGTTTGTCACAATTTCCTTTAGAATAATAAATGTTAATAACAATAATATGTATACAATGAAACAGTAATTATTAAGTCTGTTACCGTACTTCCTAAATCTGCGAAAGTCTACGAAACTCTCAAATACTGTTCCCAAACACCAAATTTAAACAAAAGAAAATAAAACCAATTGTCCATATTTCGGGCTTCGAATCTTTAGATACCTTTTCGAAATAATTAATCCTTTTCAATACCGTTATTTTTTTAGCTAAAAAAAATTTCAATTTCTCATCTATGGAATCACTTAAGTAGCTCGTTGATATATTAAGAAATAACAAGTTATGTCCTTTGATAAATAAAACTTAAAATTTATATTTATATTCTATTAATTAAATTGTGAATGCTCTTTTAACTTCTATTCGAAATATGACAGATAAGATACAAATGTCAAATGCACAACACAAGAAATTCTACTAAATACTGGTTGCTGTCTTTTATGGAATAATTTTTCAGTGATTTGAAGACTTGAGTCCTTTTTACACATGACGATTTTCTCATTACATTTTTTATCTGTGAGTCCATTGATAGTAATCTAATAAAAAATGACGCTTTTACACTGGACGAAGGCGGAATTTTTGCGCACGGTTTTTTTTTAAACAGCCGTCTCAACGACTGAAAGATACGCCTTTTATTTAGTGGTCTACGTGATTTCGCGCACGCTTTTACAAAAAATGATTTTTATTCGTCTACCGTCCGTTGTTATGTTCACTTGCCGTCACACGTATTATAGCACTATTATAGTAGACGATTTACGGAAATCAATGTCCGTACGGAAAAAAATTATAGGGAATTTAACCGTACGATCGAAAGGACCAATTGCTTCATTCACACATGACGATTTTTATCAACGTTTTTAAATCGTACGGGTTTAAAAAAAAGTCAGGGCTGAGATTCTGTATCGCACGATCCAACGTTTTCGTGCATGCGAACAATTCGCTCCATGTAACTGCAAAAACGATAAGATTTATTCGCACGTGAGAAAGAAATAAGAGGACAGCAAATTACTTGACGTTTTTTCAATATCAGGTAGTAAAATTTGATGTATTGGTTGAAACAGAAACAAAATTCATTAATATTGAATCCGATACAAAATAATATAAAAAAAAACGAGCGATAAAACGCGTTAATTTTTAAAAATCAATAATAAATACAAAAAAAGAAACATCGAAATAACCCAAAACGATTGCCACAAGGGATCTAGAGATGGGCGCACTTCATACACCTCGTATTTGCTCCACAATTTATCTCTTAAATGCCACCACATATAAAATAAATAATGATTGTTTTGTTTTGTATTAAAACAACTATATATACTAAGTTCAAAAATGAAACTTAATTATTTTCTAAATTTTTTGTGAAAGTTTTTGTGTTCAAGTTGTACATAATTTTGCATTATAAATTATATATTTATTTACACTATTCCACCATTTTTCAGTGTTCGGCTATTCACCAATTCGATATACCTCATCCCTCAACCAATTCATTAATAAAAAATATGCAATAACTTACACTCAAAAGTATGCAATATACAACAGAGGCTCTCAAACCTAAGCGAATGAAATAAAATAAACGAAATGCGTACAGAAAGAGAACTTTCGCTTTCACACAATTACTTTCGCTTGAACGATCACGTTCTTTTCGTTTATTACAGAATCTGGCCCCAGTTCCGTCTAGTTTAAAAGTTAGTCAAAAGCTTCCGCACAGAGAAAATCGTCATGTGTAAAAAAAAAAGTCTTACAAACATGTACTTCCTTTTTAAGTCACTAAATACATACATCGTTTTTAACTCTCAAAGGGAATATCCCACAATAGTGCGGACATTAATCGCCATATAGCAGATCCAGATCAAATCTTAGCACGAAAGATCTGATCTCTGAAGGTTTGGCAGATTTGTTCTGGATGCACACATGCATGTAAAGTCTTTACTGTCAACGGTCAGTCAAATGGTAAATATTTTGTTATTAATTTGTTGTGAACTATAGCTAAAAAAATTAATAAATGGACAAAGATGTTAATAATTTAGATTTTATAAATTTAGGGAGTTTTTGATTGCTTCGTCTTCGTCATCTGATGATGAAGATGTTTTTTTCAGGAATGTGTGTCAGTCAACCACCAATACTCAGTGTGAACAATGAAACATTTCAAATCCTGCTAAAATAGTGGTTTTCGCAGGATTTTTTGAATACAAAAACTGCTAAGAAAAAAAAAACTTTGGAAAAAAAACTGCCAATTAGAACGCAAAAAACTTAAACATATGCCTGGACCAATCGAAATAGTCTTAGAGTGACGTTTAAAATAGGTACCGAGTGTATTTTTTTGTAGTTTTTTACTTTAGTATGTTGAATTTAAAATAATTGTCAAAAAGGAAGTTGTTTTTTTGTTAAGTTTATTTAAAAACAAGGAAATAACCTTAGAAATAGTTATTAACATTTCGCAACATAAAAAAAAAATAAATCAGGTACCAGAGTATGTTAATCTAATGAAGTAAAAGGTATTTATATAAATTTTTACTCAAAAGATTTCTGCTTCATTTAAAACACAAAAATATCACGAAATTCTTGTTTTTCTTCTACAGTAAAATCACAACATTTCTCAGATAAATCATCTTGGATAAAAAGTATACTATTTAGCAAATCAATTTTTATTCGATTCCTTCTTTGATCCTTCACAAGATTCATTAAACTAATAACTCTTTCAACTGCAGCATTTGAGATAGGCAAAACTAAAAACGAATTGACAAAGTTTGATAAGTCTTTGTAAGGGTTTTAATTTGGTGCATCGGTGAACCTATTTACCTCGCACTAAAATTCAACAGTATTTTCAATATTCTCGCATTTATTTGGATTTATGTTGTTCCATTACGATTTAAGTTTGGAAATAATTTCAGAATTCATGTTTTTATCTTTAAAAAAATCTTTAATGGGTGTTTATGAATCCGCAAACATTTTTGAACATAAAAGAAATTTACTTGTTGCAAATTCGTAGATTTTGTTGAGTTCGCGATTGAAGCTCTGTATAAGCGATACGCATTTATGTTTGATTAAGTTTTAACTTTTTAAAGTAATATTTTATTTTAGGCTTGTGAAATATGAAAACTTTTCATGGATGAGAAAATAACATTAAGACTTTTGTTGGGACTCAGAGAAGGGGTGCAGTTGTAAGTTCGTAGTTAGTGTTTGTCGACAAAATTTCTGGTGGAATCAAATTTAATGTATTGTGTGAGAACGGTTTGGCAGACCAGTATTTTGACACTTGTAAGTCTTACCGCGCTGCAAGATACCAGAAATTTGAATGAAACTCCCTATAAATGAATGCCTTCCACATGACCATAACCGCCATACGCAATGACAAATTCTTGGGTCGTGTTTTGGTAAGGCGTACAACGACTAATGCAATAAGGGTGGGTATATATGTATGTATGTAGCGTTCAGTGACGTAAACCAAAATGCGTAAAATGAAATATAAATAAGTAGAAATACATGGATGATACATTCACATAGGCTGAGTTCGTAATTGTAAAAATACAGCAACACTACCAGTATCGCGTTCATTAATGTATACAACCAGTAATATTTCTGTAGAAATTTGGTATTTTACTTGTGTTCATTAATGTACGTATACTGCAATACTACAGTAAAAGTATCGCAAAATTGTATCCTTAAATTTTCTGTTACAGAAAAGCATGTGAGTAATGCTTATGTTTTTTGTACATCTTTTACAATATTTTATTGTAAAAAAACAAATTTTTATTAAATAATGACAAATAAATATAATTAACATATTTCAGGACATACCCTGATCAAACAATTTGGACCAATTTGAAAATTTCGACGAAGTCAAACGAAAATGACTTCTAAAACCGACTAGGATATTCCTATATTGTTCTTAGAAAATCTGTATTCTTCGGAATCTGCCTGAAAGTTGGTTTGCAAAATATATTTTATAATTCAATAGCACTCTTCTTTTGCGATTTTGTTTTCTCTTTATCATTGAAAAAGATGCAAATTTCCTAAATTAGATCCGTTTAAAAAATAAAAGAAAACACAAAAGAAAATTAAAAATATTTGTTGTCTTCTCCATTCCAAACTCACGACGACCAACGCGACGGCGGCGTTAGACCTTCCGAAAAAAATCTCTATGAATTTCAATGGGTATAATTACTTTATACTTTTATGAACGGAGTTTATACCAAGTTTGTATACTGCATTGATACTGTATGTTTTGTTTTCATAAAAATTTTTGAGTAAAGTTACGGTAAAGTTACTGAAAATATTTTACAATTATGAACTCAGCCATAATAAAATCTGTTTAGATTGCTTAGTTTTTTTGATGGAAAAAAGGATGCCATTTGAAATGTTGGAAAAATATGAATATACATATATATATCAACAAAAAATTCAAAAATCGTTGGAGCTTTTTTAAAAAATAGTTTTTTATTTATAAAATTTTGAAAATTTTTTAGATAAAAAATTGAAACACCATTTTGAAGTATTTTATTAAATATACATATAATTTCAAAAAAAAATTCCGTCTCAAAATTCATATTTAATTTTATTTATTTTTTAAAAATAGAAAAACCATTTTTATTTGAAAATTTTAGTATGTAAGTTTATTAACACTTTTAGGGAGAATTTGCATACAAAAAAATAATTATAATCGGTACATCCGATAGTGAGAAAGCCGAAAATATGAAAAGTGGTTCTATGGGAAGTACCGTTAATAAGTACGCCAAATAAAATATTTCGGAAAGTTGTTTTTTTTTTTACTTAAAAGTGGACTGTCCTAATTTAAGAACACAAACATTTTTTTATAAAATTCTTAAATTCTAAAGCCGAAAAAAAAATTGATTCTTAACGCTTTTTTTTTAACTTTCGTATGGGAGGTGTACCGTTGTATTTTATCTTAAGAAAATAGATTTTTTTAACCATTCAAGATATTCACCCCTATTATGATTGTCAATTGCAAATTGATGGTTGATAAATTCTGAAATTAAATAACCTCATTGATAAGAGTTTTGATAATTGAGAATGATGAAGAGCATTGTGAATTACAAGAAAATCGATAATAACCAATAAATAGTTGTGCAGTTTTTAAATAAGCCGAAGTTTTAAATCCAAATACAGTACGAACTTGGTAATCGCAACTAATAGAAATCGGGGTTTTTGCATTTACCGAGGTCTCGTACCAACCGAGAAAAAATTATGCAGGGAGCAATATGAAAAATTTAGCATATTTTGCGATAACTTTTGTCAATAACCACATTTTAGTTTGTAACATTTTGTTTAATTGTTAGCTTTTCGTACGAATGTTCAAGTTACCAAACACACCTAATATGAAGATAAATGAGAAAAGGACAGGAGAGACAAAAAGCAAACAAAACAACATAGAATATCACCCAAATTAATAAACATGGACTAGGAAGGTTTAGGACTTATTCCGTGGAATAAGTGCGAAATGCTATTATAATCAAACAGAATTTCTGCTATTTGACGTTTACCAACTTAGTCCTTCGCTAGACCATCTAAGACGGTGGTCTAGTGAAGGACTAAGAATTGACACTTGAGAACAAAATTTACAGGGAGAGATAAATTTGATACTTATTGTATTAGATTTTGTTCGATTTTTTGTTAATAGGAAATTTTAGTCCATGATCTTATTCCATGGTTTTGTAAGTCCATGGACTAAAGGTGGACTAAGCGTCTATTATTAATAGGGCTGTATTTCAGTTATTGAGGTAATTTTTTTTATTAGTTGCACTTATAAAGGTTATAATGCTGTTTTATACTGTTGCAAAAATCGAGGGTTGTGTGTATTAAGGGTTGCAATTACCGAGTTCGTACTGTATAAATAATTAGTAAGTATATTCAATCAAAGAGGTCACTGAGGTGATTTTTTTTTTTAGTGATGTACAGCCGTTGACAACTAAGTAGTCTGATTGCTTTCGATATCATCATAACGGTGCGTTTCTCGCTCTTGTTACCTCATTTATTTTTTTCTCTTTGAAACAATATGCATAAGCACTTTGACAGATTGCATATGCAATAGATAGAACGGTAAAATTTTAGTTCAAAAGTATAATATTTTGGTTGACAACAAATTAGAAACGATTCAATTTAATTTAAGATTTATTGAAATATTTTAAATTGTTCACAAAAATGTTGATAAGTATTTATTGGTTTCATTTAATAAACACAAACTTAGCAAAAAATCTACATTTGTAAGCAGTTAGACGATGAGGAAAGGCAAGAACTGCAATAGGGAGACGCGAAATTCTATTGTTGATCGTAACACGTTTGGCCTAGCATATAAAAGTATTGCAACACAATTAAATTATTCCAAAAAGATGGTATTCAATTCGATATGTCATTTTAAAAAATATGAGACCACAGAAAATATCTCACCTAAAAAAAGGCCACGAAAAACATTATTGCACATTGACAATAAAATTTCAAGGTGAAATTATGGATGAAACTGGTGTCAATATAACAAAGCTTACGGTCGCACGTCGTTTGGTAGAAGCTGGACTTTACGGAGGACTCGCACGCATGAAACCGCAAGACAATGACCCAGAGCAAACCGCAAAGCTTACGAAAGAATTTTTTGATCGTAATGCTATTCGGGTACTTGACTGGCCATCGCAAAGTCCCTACTTGAATCCAATCGAACACCTATGGACAATAACTATCTACACCGATGGCTCAAAAATGGACACTGGGGTCGGTGCCGGTTTCTTCTCAGAAAACCTTAAAGTAGCTAACGCCTCTAGACTTGATGACCACAGTAGTGTCTTCCAAGCTGAGGTATTGGCAGTGAAAAATGCTGCTAAGTACGTACTGGAGATACCAAATACCGATATCACCTTTTTTATTAACAGCCAAGCGACAATTAAAGCGATTTCTGCCGCAGTTACAGAAGAGCTCTGGAATCTTTCAGGCAAAAGCCAACTGAACTTCATAAAAACCTCTAAATGGCTCGATTATGATTTTCCATAGAACTCATAGGTTATACAATTAGAAGTTACAATACTTAAGGGTACCACAGTGGATCTATTCTGATCTAAGTGTGCCGGTAGCAAGATCAACTGGCAGCCCATTTACCTAACCTAACCTAACACCTATGGAGCGATGTTAAAAAGGCCGTTAGAAAGCAAAACATTATGAATTTGGATGCTTTGTATGAAAAAGTAAAGGAAGCGTGGTATGCGATTCTAGTGGAGCGATTCCGGGGCGTGATCTAGTCTATGCAAAGGCGATGTGGAGCTGTATTGAAGCAGAGAGGATTTCCGACTAAGTGTTAGCCATTATAAAACATAATACCTACTAAGGTCAATAATTTGTTGGTACATTTTACTTTTGTTCTTATTATTTTTCTCGCATTTCTAATTAGCTCCCTCAGTCAAATCTGAGATCTTAGTGTAAAATTGGGTTAAAAATTAAATATTAAAATAAAAATACAACTATATTCCAAATATATGTCAACTAAAGCGAAATAAATAGAAAAGGAAAAAAATGCTTCAAAAATCGCTTAAATAACTTCAGTCCAATTTTACTTTTTTATTGAAGAATTTCAATGCGCGTATTTCTGCTTTATCCAAACGTCCGAGTTTCTCGCACAACTTGTGAGTAAAAAAGTCTGTTTAGAAAATTTTGCTAGAACTTCAGCACTTTTCGTTTTATTTTTTTTTTTGTAATAATGTGGGTGGCAATGGTGCAGTGGATAAAATGCTTGATTGCTAACTAGGACGTGTGGTTTCGATCCCCACGCTACGCGCATTCTTTTCTATACCTCCAATTTGCTTTGGATGCCGCCCATGGGTCAAAATGAGACAGTCAATACCTGGTTCTAAAATCCACTCTGCCAAACTAGTGCCGTGCAATTCAGGTTGCATTTAAACGACCTTAGGTCTTACAGGCATATAGTTAAATTAAAAAAAAAAAAAGGGTTTGTGAAGCTATTTTTCGAAATAGCTCCCAATTAACGAATAAAGAAAAATTTTGTTCAATTTTTCCAACTTTTGTTTGGCTTGTTAATATTTATTTGCAATTGTTTCATACCATTCAGATGTTGCGGGCAAAGAAAATACTTGAATAAGTTCGTGCGAACCTTGCATCAGCGGATTCACTTAATAATCCTATTCTACAAAAACGATTTCGACAAAAGAAAATCTGCAAATCAAAGTTGTGGTCACATACAACAAGAAAATGGCTCTAATTTTGTATTGGTTATTGGCAATACAATGGACCCTGAAATGTTCACAAGTATGGATGATGTGATTATATTCGAATTGACCGACACTCCAAATCTTTCAGACAAGACTTCGCAAAATAATATTGTAGGTATAAGTTACCAAGAGACTCTTCAAATTGAAACAGATGATGACGAAAATGATGAAGTTATCATTAATATGGAAAACATATGAATTCAATAACCTTCACCAAAATAAGATAAATGATATTATCAGTGTGAATAATATTAATGTGATGCGGCTTGATCCATGTTCACAACATTATGATTCGATCTCGACAACGTCCACAGATTTTCCTAAAAAAGCTTCGACTCGAAAGAAAATGTCTCTTGTTAATAAACGGCCATATTCTGCTATTCATCGGGGGCAATTTTTCTTGAATTTTCACTCATCACTATTCTACTATTCATTCGAAGTGAATCTAGAATACATTGGTAAAGTCGATAATATTGTGCGGTATTCTGCTATTAACATGAACACAATCACTCTATACAATTCAAACCAGCATCAGCATATCAATTGTCGCGGATTTGGTATTTGTTTATGTCTGGTTGAGTCTTAAAAGGTTAGCGGGTCTTGAAATGTAATACATTTTCCTAGAAAACTGATGTAGTTGTTTATAAAAACATCTTAAGCTTTTCAAATAACAATTTTTTTATTTAAACATTTAAAACAAACATCATACCACGTTTCATTAAGTGTTCCTTTATGTCGTTCCTCCCTACTTAACAATTTTGGAATTTTCCTTATGTATGTTTGTGAAAGGGAAAAAAGTCCGATACTTGCATACATACACATTGTTATCCTAACTTCAGACGATTTTCGCATGAGCATCTGTTTTAAATGGTAATATGAGCTGGGATAGTGCAGTTCACCCGATGGATACCAGAATACAAAGTCAGTGTGAAAGGGATTCGAATGGGTTGATCGAATATACGATTCACATGAATAGCAGAATAGGGCTGAAAGACACTTGGATTTCACAGAAAAACTTAAAGCTAAGAGAAAAAAGGGGTAAAGTATTTGAGACGACGTAAACATGCCAACACAACATGACAGTAAGAAATTAAAAAACAACCACGTTCTAATGAACAAAGATATTCATGTAAAAATACGAGCAAAGTTTGTTTGAAATTTAATGTTATTTCTGAAGCAGACAAAATATGTAAGTTTGACCATTTTTGGAATTTAACGTGGTAAGAGAAAAAAAAACACTTACTGACGGCACTGTGACACTAACATGTACAAAATGGACCGACAAATCGAAAAGAACCAGATTTTTCTAGAAGATCTCAATTAGAGGCGTCAATGCAGAGAAAATTGCTTCAATAATTTCTGGTTTTATCGTAGAAAAAGTGCTTCCTAAAATTGATCGGCAAAATTAAACAAGCCCGGCAAAAATTATTTTATATAGCGACGGATGAACCTACCAAAATCGAAACGTGACCGTTTCTAACGCTCTGTGTTAAATGTTGCCTTAAAAGAAAAAAATATAATTGAACAAATATTTTTGGAGGTTGGTCACACTCAAATGGAAGCAGACTCGATGTATTCAACAATCGAAAGATACCTAAGAGAAAAAACTGTGAAAGTTCCTGCAGAATATTGAAGTGCAAATTCCTGCAGAATATTACGGAATTTTTCGGGAAGCTCGATGAACTACGATGTTACATACCTCAACCACATATTCTTCAAAAATGTTAAGGCGGTTCAATTTCTGAAGAGCATATGCCCAGGAAAATAAAAGGGCGATCCAAAGGTAATCTAGAATCACAATAACGTATTCAAGTTTTCCTCATCGGGTAACTTCTCATGCAGTGGAATCGTTGGATCAACTACATAACCAACGTTTGAAAATTAAAAAATAAAACAGTTTGACAATCTAATAGCCTTAAAACGTATTTTGTCTGAAGACTATCACTCTTATTACGATAGTTTGCCGTATGAATAATAGGTCTGATCCAGACTTTTGTGGGCACAAATTGGCAGTTTGTCAAAACTTGAAGAGTGGGGATAAAATTCTCTCATTGAGAAATGAAACCCGAAAAAGTCTGGAACAGATTGAGGACAATTTTCTGCCAATTTTTAAACGTCAACACATTTGTTTTTTTTTTTTTTATTTCTTTATTTGCTGTAAATTCGCATTTTTTCTCTTCAAACTAATGTCGATTTCGTTTCAACAAAAACATCGACTTGCCGTCGATCCGCCGTCAATTTTTTTCTGAAAATCAAATTCGTTTCAAATTAAAACCAATATTTTTCTGGAAAAACAGATCCGTATTGAATCTCTTTTTGGAGACGGATTCAAAACGGATTTGTGCACAGATTCTTACACACACTACAATATTTGTTTTGACGTTTCTCAATTGTTGTGTTGTGAATTAATTTTTATTTTGTGGCAGTGTACAGAAAAAGTAAATTAATATATTAAAAAATAAAAAAAATTGTTAAAAACTTCTTGGAAACAAATATTAAAAAAGTGCAAGTGGGTTTAGGAACTCCCCCGCGTCGGAATCGGGAAATTAAAACGAAATAATGATGTTTTAACGAATTGAAGATTTGTTTTTTTTTAGAGCTGCCAAGCAACACACACAGTCCCAAAAAGAGATTCGGTCCGTAATCGTTCTTTTCAAAGCCAAAAAGTATTGGTTTTAGTAGCGAATCCTAATTATTGAAACGAAATCGACATAATTATTTTGTATTTTAGTGTTTCTAATATCAATTTCGTTTCAACCAAAAAATCGACTTGCCGTCGATCCGCCGTCAATTTTTTTCTGAAAATCAAATTCGTTTCAAATTAAAACCAATATTTTTCTGGAAAAACAGATCCGTATTGAATCTCTTTTTGGAGACGGATTCAAAACGGATTTGTGCACAGATTCTTACACACACTACAATATTTGTTTTGAAGTTTCTCAATTGTTGTGTTGTGAATTAATTTTTATTTTGTGGCAGTGTACAGAAAAAGTAAATTAATGCATTAAAAAATAAAAAAAATTGTTAAAAACTTCTTGGAAACAAATATTAAAAAAGTGCAAGTGGGTTTAGGAACTCCCCCGCGTCGGAATCGGGAAATTAAAACGAAATAATGATGTTTTAACGAATTGAAGATTTGTTTTTTTTTTGTTAGAGCTGCCAAGCAACACACACAGTCCCTTAAAGAGATTCGGTCCGTAATCGTTCGTTTCAAAGCCAAAAAGTATTGGTTTTAGTATCGAATCCTAATTATTGAAACGAAATCGACATTAATTAATTTATTTGTTCAAAAAATATCTTTCCACAACAACTACGAAAAGTTTTTTTTTCGTTTATGACAAACGTCAGTCTGACATTTGTAAATTTTGTGCCCACAATCTGCCAGCAAATTGTCAGGAAGGGGAAATATTTTACTCTCTCAAGAGCTCTCTCTTCTGCCAAAAACTACCAAATTTGTAAGTCTGGAACAGGTTTTGGCAGAGTGTGGATCAGACCTAATGTTACATATTAAATAAAACTATAAAAAATGCAATTACAAACAATACAAAATTTATTTAATGAAAACCCTATGCAATGAAATTTACCAACATTTTTAATAAGCAAATATGCCAAATCCAAAAACTCTTAATTACTCGTAACTGAAGCAAAAATATAAAATCATAGTTTTTCCTCCATATAATTCTAAGGGAGGTAATAATACAGAAACGGGATTTTCGAATGCTTTAAATTGACATTTGTCGATTTCGTTTCAACAAAAAAACATCGATCTGCCGTCGATCCGCCGTCAATTTTTTTCTGAAAATCAAATTCGTTTCAAATTAAAACCAATTTTTTTGTTGAAAAACAGATCCGTATTGAATCTCTTTTTGGAGACGGATTCAAAACGGATTTATACACAGATTCTCACACACACTACAATATTGGTTTTGAAGTTTCTCAATTGTTGTGTTGTGAATTAATTTTTATTTTGTGGCAGTGTACAGAAAAAGTAAATTATTATTGTAAAAAAATAAAAATATTGTTAAAAACTGTTTGGAAACAAATATTAAAAAAGTGCAAGTGGGTTTTGGAACTCGCCCGCGTCGGAATCGGAAAATAAAAACGAAATAATGCTGTAGTAACGAATTTAAGATTTGTTTTTTTTTAGGGCTACCAAGCAACACACTCAGTCACAAAAAAAAATTAGATCCGTAATCGTTCTTTTCAAAACAAAAAAGTATTGGTTTACTAAAACGAATCCTATTTATTGAAACGAAATCGATAATTGATTTAGGTTTTAGGGTTTTTTTTTCACTCTGCTGAAAAATTCGTCAAAGTGGACTTAGCAGCTTTACACATTTAGTCGATGAGCGGCTGTATGTTTGATTTGTTTTTCTCCTTCTATTTTTTTTATGAACAAAACTTAGATGTGGAAATCCCTATATAGCTATTAAAGAAAATAAAATCAAGTTGGGAGCGTGCATCGTTTTCGTGAAAACATTTTCACTATTTTGCTGTCCCTACTTCTTTGTCACGAGAAGATTTATTAGAAATATTCGTTAAATCTATTTTTTTCTGTCTGTATACGCCATACCTATTTATAAATATGTATAAGGAGACAAAGAAAAAGCTTTATTTTTAAATAATTTGTACATCAGGCGTCTATTTCAAAAACACAGCTTTGCATTCTTTCTTCACTAATTTTAAAATGGACTTGGAACAATTTTTTTCTGAACTCCTCATTATGTATGTATGTATATAGGTATACTAAAATTCAAATGCAAACGAATAGAAGATAATTGTATCAAAATGGATAACCGGCTGATATGGTGTTCATAACTACCTAGTCAGATAGTTGTTGGAGCTTTCAAAGTTGAAAATTTTAAGATTGCTCTCATTTGTTTGCAGAATTTTATAGACTTGCTTAAGTATGTACTAATTTATTTTTATACCTATCTACAAATGTACATACATATATACACATTCATAGTGCAAATCTAAATACAAAGAAAATAATTAGTCAGTTGCTAATATTGATAACAAAATGCGTTGAAAGATTTCATGCGACGACGACTAAACGATTACATTTAAATAGGTCAAAGAACTTCATACAGAGATCTTTTTGCCATTTTCATCGTTTCCCTGTCGACAAAGATTCGTTGGTACCTACATACATACATATATGAATAGCGACATACATATAGAAAGAAAGATTTTTAGTCGCAATCGCAAAGGTGTTGAAGAGCTAAGGTAATACTCCAAATTCAAACTTCATGCACATTTAAGAGTTTTACGAAAGCGATCAAAAGGGCACAACATTGCTGAAGGAAGATTAGAGATTCAAAAACAAAAAAAAACCAGCAGCCAAAGTAGGCGAATAAAATAAAAAAAAATGAGGAAGAGATCTAAAACAAAATGGTTTGCTTTCTGATTCTGAAAGAAATTTCGCTTCAGCTGTTCAATACACTACACTATAGACTACATCATGGAGATGATGAAATTTTGCTGTCCTCTTTTTTCTCTGCAAAATATTACTAAGTTTTATTTGCAAAATATCACCTTAGCTCCTTCCTCCTTCATTTAAGCAAGGATAACTATGTTTTTAAGCGTGTACAGTGTGTCTTTTTGCAATATTTAATTATAGAGGTAGAGGAGCAGAATGAAAAGTGTACTTACCCAGAATGTTTTTTTCCAGAGCGCGCATAAACTTGTCTATGCGACTATACTGCTTCCGAGGTTCGGTCAGAAGTTCGCACAGCCTTTGAACGGTAAATGGAGCAGCGTTAAATAACTCCAAACGTTCCAAAAGAGATGATTTCATGCTTTCATAGTTGAAAGGATCCACATTTGGATACTGGGGAAGATCTGAAACAAAAAATTAGACAATTTATTACAAATTTTAACAAACTATTAGTAAGGATGAAAATCTGGAACGGTTTTTGCTCGTCTCTATCGCCATCATGCCTTTCCTCTTTGTCTGGTGGCCGTCAGTCGTGCAACCCCTTTTTTGAACCAACTCCGAGTAGATATTTTTGTGATGAAACGAGTTTTATGTACCCACCCGTCGTCGCTTCGGCGAAAATGGCCGGCCGGCTGCTAATTTTTTTTTAAACACGTCTGCAACGACTTCATGGAACTGGATGGGGGAGAAATCTAGAAGGAAAAAAAAACGAACTAAAAAACTTACCATCTACTCGTGGTGATGTGTCGTGAAAATTCTTGATCACATTTAGGAGCTTCTCGCGGAAAAGATATTTTAGGCTGGACCACTTGAATACCGTATCACCGGTTTTTGCAACATAATGCATATAATCGTCGAGCTCTTTTGGAATTTCTTTCTGCTTGAGGCGAGTAAATCTCTCGAGGATTTGCATCACCTCTTCTGCGTTTTCCATGTTAAGCATTGGTAAGAGTCGGAAATAAGACGAAATAACAAGAAAATCCTATTTATTTCTAAGGAATAACTAAGTTTTTTCTTTTTTTAATATTCTAGTTGGCAATGAATTTTTTTCCCAAAATCCCTCAACTCGAACAACTTGCAACAAACTCCAGCCAAACGCAACGAAAAACTGCGAAAAAGACCGCTGCAGTCGAGCCGAATTTTCTTTCGGCGGCCAATTGAACTACACAGCTGTTTTCTAAAATGAATCTAGTGGCGCTTGAAGCGCTTTTTAGGTGTCTAATGCGAAGTTACACTTTGTCACTTTTAATCTAGGCCCACATGATGCTGTACCCCAATGAATTATAAATGGTGTTTCGCATAAGACAAAGCTCGTATGATACTTCTTTTTTGGCTGAACTTTCATTTAGTGGAGTACGAATTTTAACAAGCGGATGCTTTTATTCGGTAGATTTATGCTTAAAAACAATAAATATAGCAATTTTAAAGTAAGTAATCTTTTATTTCTATTTTTAATTTATTTTTAAAGTTTTCATGACTACCGACAACTTTTTTTTTTGTGCGGACAGTTGTTTACAAGTCCACAGATGACTGTATGCAATTTCGGTATGGTAAGTGTTGTGGAATGTGCTTTTTTCTTGGGATAATATAAATTGATTTCAAACTATGTACTATTGTTGTTTCGTTTCATGTTAAATCCTAAAAAAATTGCATACACCCAACCTTGACCTCGCCAACCTTGACCACACTTTTGTATATAGATATTAATAGTACTATCATGACGAAATTCATCCAGCCTGCAATGAGTTCTACTACTCATCATGGGTTCCACTACCAAATCGGGGGTTAGGTAGTGTTGGTGTGTTATGAAAATGCGTATGAAGAGAAATAGTATGATAATAAATTGATGAGAGAACTATATAAAAAATGTATTATAAGTTAGAGGAGAAAAGGAACACAATTTATTTCATAGGCTTTTTTGTTTTTTTTTTATGGGTATTTTTTTGTTGAGTAGGAGCGGGTTGGGTGTGTGTGTTTTTTATTCTACGGGCAGATAGAATGAACATTGTTTGATGGCTGTAGGAAATATTTATATATTCAGGTATACACGTGTGTGCAACGGTCACTAATCAATAAAATATACTTTTACCAAATGAACAAACATGATAATAATTTAGCAGTTAAAATTTGAGATTTCTGTTAATCGTTGTGCAAAAAAAATTAATCTTGTGACAAATTTTTTTTTATTTTATATAAATATTTTTTTTTTGGATTTTGAAAAAAAAATAATTTTTTTGAAAATTCAGATTTGATAAGTAATTTCGTGAAAAATCGAGTTGACGAATTCTCAAATAAGAATTGTTTATTAATAGATATTATATATTTTTTTAACAATATAGGTATATACATTTGAAAATATTATTTAAAAAAATCTAAATCCAAAAAATAAAATAAAATTTAATAACAAATTTTTTTTTTGAAAATTCTTGGAGCCGATTTTGCGAAATACATTTTTCTTTTCTTAAGGTACCATTGTTTTTTATTTTAGAAAAATACTTTTTTTTTAACTATTGAAGATAATGTCAAAAAACTACTAAATACGAAGTTACGAAAAAATCTATTAAGTCGTTTTCGAAATTTTGAATTTTCAAATAAAATTAATTTCCAAACAAAATTTTTTTGAAAAATTTTGGTATACAATAGTGTTAAAACTTTCTAGGAGCTTCTGCGTAAAAAATTAAAAAAAATCATATTAACCGTTTCCGAGAAAATTGAAAACCAAAAAAAATGGTTCTGCTAGAGGTATCAAAAAAAAATTATTAAAAGGTGCTCTTTCCCTTCATTAATGAACTCATTTTTTTTTTATAAAAATCGTCGGAGCCGTTTTTGAGAAAAATAAGATTTTTGTTTTTGGCCAAGAAAAATGTATGGGAGCTACTGTTATTTGTCGTTTTAAAAATAATGAAAAACCGTGTGGACATATTACCGAAAAAACAATATGTACAAGTTTGAAGACAATCTATCAAAGCGTTTAGGCTGTAGCCTCGAGGACAGACACACAGTCGGAATTAAGGGACCCACTTTTTTGTTGTTCTCTATGATCGTAATGTCATGCTTGATTGTTAGAAAAAAAAATTTTTGAGAAAAATAATATTTACATTTTTGGCCAAAAAGAAAGTTTGGCAGGTACCTAGTTAGGTACTGTCATCTTTCGTCATATTAACATAAACATATTGAAATATATCAATATTTTACTGAGAGTAAATAGGTAGGTACATATGTTTTTTAAAGTGATGCATAACTACTTTTCGAAAAATATGATATTGCATTTAGTTAAATGTTTTCACGTAAGTTTTATTATTGAAACACACTACACTTGTACTTTTAATCCAAAAAATGTTTCCATTAAAATTTCCCCAAAAAAAAGTACCTAGGTACAAAAAAAAACTTATCAGAACACTACCAGAGGTAAGTATTAACAAGAACTCTCAAAACAGTTTTTCGTTGCCGCGATTTTTTTATATTGTGTATTAATATTGCAAACTTTAAAAATATGTTAAAAATAGAAGAACTTATATTTTCATATTAAAACCGTTTTAATTATTATCTTTAATAATAAATCTACCGAATATATGTATCCGTGTGTTAAAATACCTTCTAATTAAAAAACAAATTGAACAAAAATGTTGTACTAAAAACGCCAAAATTGAAAATTAAAACATTTTTTAATCATATTTAACAGAGTTTCCTCACCGTAATTGTAAGGCCGTTCTATGGAGTTTTAAAATATTACGGAGTTCTTTGACTCATTTTTTTCTTTAAAATATCACGAATTTTAGCACACTTAATACTTACTTGAATTCGGTAGATTCATGGTTACAATTAATAAATAAAGCAGTTTTAATGAGCGCGCACATATACATAATTTTTAGTTTTGGAACAATTGTTTTACCGCAAATCGAACGATCGCCCAAATCAGATCTTTATTTTATGCATAGAGAAAATATACTACAATATACTTTTGTTTCTCATTATTTTTAAGGTTTTATGATGCTCACAAGTCACAAGCTGTGAGGTTTCCTTTATACTAGGAAATTCACAAAAAGGAGTGAGGTTACCAGATATTTATAAGCAACTGAAATAGGAATAGAAATTGTGAAAAATAAAAACTGAATAAATATTAAGGGTATTTATTCATGCAACAAGTCTTGCAGAAATATATAAGGGGTATTCACGATCCGATGATTCTGGTCTTGTATCATTGTAAAAGTGTAGCATTTTTTTTGCACTACAACAACAAAATATACTGAATGTCAAAATCTTACACTTTTGCAATACCCGAAACCTATTGTAACAGAAAAATACAAGAGTGTAAGATTTTTTTAACACAAGCTAAGACCCCTTTCACACAAAGAAACTGAGTTGCCGGCAACTGGGAGTTTGATGGCGAGAAGGGCAAGATGTAAGGGGAGTGAAAAAAATCTCCCAGGGGGTCAATTCCCGATCTGTGAAGATGGGAAGTGATAAATTTTATCACGCTTTCACGTCTAATTCGATTCTCGATTAGTGAAAAAGTGAAGTTAAATGCCAAACATTTTTCATATGATAATTTTTTTATCACAGTCAATTGTTTTGTGAAGAAAATGTTTCTAATCGAATATTAAGAAGAAAAACATGACAAGTAAGCAACAATTATATTTATACACAAATTTATTTTGGTTATAAGTTATATTTATGTTAATTCGAATAAATAACGAAATTGTTAAATCAATAGATTCACAACAGCCGACGCGACGGTGCTCATTCCCGCGACAGATTGTTGGAAACTACCCATTGCAAAAAAATGCAGAGCACTTTACCATATTTAAATGGCTTTGAAGCGCACTTATAAGTTGAGTGTTTTTCAAGAATGCTCTCAATTCACGTATTAAATCCATGCATAAATGTTTTGGGAATCTATTATAAAGTCCAATAAAGTGCTCCTAGTTGTAACTTCGAATAGATTCCGCCCATCTCGAATGGAAAGCTTCAATATCCTCACATGAAAAAATAATAAATCTTACTCAAAACAGAGATACTATTGAATATAATATAAAACCCACAATTGTTCAGTACGACGTCTTTTTTTAATTTATTAAACGAATAATTATTCCGGACATTATTCTTAAGCAAATTTAGAAACTGAAATGAAATATTTACCTTTCCCAACAAAAAATTTAATCAGAAATGACATAATTTATCATTTAGTACTTTTTAGTACAAACTTTATCACAATGAGTTCTAGAATCGCATTAGGCGTGTGCGTGAAGTTGGAAAATGATAAACCTCTGTGAAAACTGAAATGATATTTTTTTTATCACTTCATAATTTCACAGATCGGGAATTGACCCCCAGGTCAACGATTTGAAGAGATTTTTTGACGTTTTGCTTTGCATTCCAATCAGCCCAACATAATCTTCTCAGATTCCTCCTCAGATTCCTAGTGCCAGTATCCTCGTGTGAAAGCTACAAGGCAATTAAAGGAAAACGTCAAAAAAAAATCTCCAGCAACTGGGGTCAATTCCCGATCTGTGAAGCTGTGAAGTGATAAATTTTATCACGCTTTCACGTCTAATTCGATTCTCGATTCGTGAAAAAGTGAAGTTAAATGCCAAACATTTTTCATATGATAATTTTTTTATCACAGTCATTTGTTTTGTGAAGAAAATTTTTCTAATCGAATATTAAGAAAACAAAACAGGATTTGGCACATGACAAGTAAGCAACAATTATATTTATACACAAATTTATTTTGGTTATAAGTTATATTTGTGTTTATTCGAGTAAATAACGAAATTGTTAAATCAACAGATTGACAACAGCCGACGCGACGGTGCTCATTCCCGCGACAGATCGTTGGAAACTACCCATTGCAAAAAAATGCAGATCACTTTACCATATTAAAATGGCTTTGAAGCGCACTTATAAGTTGAGTGTTTTTCAATAATGCTCTCAATTCACGTATTAAATCCATGCATTAATGTTTTGGGAATCTATAAAGTTCAATAAAGTGCTCCTAGTTGTAACTTCGAATAGATTCTGCCCATCTCGAAGGGAAAGCCTCAATATCCTCACATAAAAAAATTATAAATCTTACTCAAAACAGAGATACTATTGAATATAATATAAAACAAACAATTGTTCAGTACGACGTCTTTTATTAATTTATTTAACGAATTATTATTCCGGACATTATTCTTAAGCAAATTTAGAAACTGAAATGAAATATTTACTTTTCCCAACAAAAAATCTAATCAGAAATGACAGAATTTATCATTTAGTACTTTTTAGTACAAACTTTATCACAATGAGTTCTAGAATCGCATTAGGCGTGTGTGTGAAGTTGGAAAATGATAAACCTCTGTGAAAACTGAAATGATATTTTTTTTATCACTTCATAATTTCACAGATCGGGAATTGACCCCCTTGTTTCCCTGTGTGAAAGGGTACTAAGCCTTCTTCAGAACAAATGTGAAAGAGATTTTGACATTTGCTTCAGTGTTGCTACAGATTAGTAAAGGTGTGTTCACAGTCTGTTGTAAAAAAATAAAATTTTACAAGACTTGGTACACCAGATCGTGAATACCCCTATAATTTTCTGCTAGACGTTTGCATGAACCCTTGAAAATACTTGCGTGAATATGGGAAATAATCAAATGTTCTCTTTCTACATCAAATTCCTGAGATAATTTTATCTGATTTGCAGAATATTTTTCCCATACAAACTTTGACCGTTCATCATTATCTGGTTTCTGAGAGGTTTATCTGGGTTTTCCGTCGTTGCATGAATGGCCTTAGGGTCTATGTGTTATTGTATTTCGTTGATTGATCTTAAGGTTGCTTATGTGCGCGATCATCGTTCAACTAGTGATTAAACTATTTAGTTTCGGAAAAAATGCATGTCCGCGCCTAGCCTAAGCCTATGTCGCAACCTACTGTGATTAAATACCTTCCATTGTTATATTTTTCTTTATTCAGAAACCTAAGTCTATGTTTTGAACTTATAGACCAAGATCCCATGGCCGGTAGACATACGTTATTTTATCATAGCTAAATTTTTTTCTGTGAATAGATACCAAAGTAGATAAGAACGAATGGACATTCCGAATTTTCAAACCTGGGCTTTTCGGAGATATTCAGTTTTAACAATGCATACCCATCTACGTTATTTTATCAAAGCTGATTTTTTGATGTGTTTAAGGGGATATTGTCTGAAACTTTGTTTGACATTTGTCAAACACCTAGAGTGGGGCGTTTCGTCTGGCAGATATCTTTAAAAAGATAATAAAATTCAAGTAATATTTACTGTTGAACTGCAGACACCTGCAGACACGAAATTAAGCTGTGAAAACCGTTTCAATAATTGAAATAATTAAATTGATTTTTTTTTTACAGTTTTAGATTCTTCTGCAATACAATTATGGCGTTTTTATTTGGCAATCCGGAATTCTTCTTCGATGCGGGATCACAACGGAACACTTTTGTGTGATTCTGACGATTCTGAATTTTAATGAGATTGTATGTGTGAAAATAATTGTGTACGTGCAAATATTCAAATTCAAAAAAAAATGTTTGTTGCACAATTATTGTCGATTTCTTTTTAACCGAAATAATCGTTTTTTTTATCACGTTTTCAATGTTTTAATAACGTTTACGTAATGCCGTTCTCCGGAATCAAAATCACAGATCTCGATTTTTAGAGAGATTTATACGTACCTACATGAAAGATGCACACACACCAATGTAAAGCAACTTTGGCTGAAACGTCATTGCGGATTGTGAAAAAAACATAACCATTTGTTTTTGTTAAATGTAAAGTAAATTAAGATTATTTGATATAAATAATAAAAAAAGTGTTGTAATTAGTGAACTTGTTTCATCGTCTAATTCCTCTTCATCATCGACGGATAGCTTTTTCTCATCAGACTCTAATGAAGATCTTAAGCGGAATGAAAGGCATTCCATACAGAATTTTGTTAGATATAGTTGCAAACTACACGGACATTACATATAAAAAAATAAACTTTTATCGTTTCATTGTGTAATTCACATTAATTATTTGTATTACAGTTACATAAGTTCCGTAAAGAAAATCTTTAACAGTTCATAAGTTCAAAATTCTTTATGGGTTATCTCTATTTTTTCCAAACCAAAATGACAGAATACACACATGCAATTACAAAACAATTATCGATTTGGCGTTCTATTGCTAAGAAAAATCCGCCATCCATGATCAAAATCCCTATTGGCAAATAGAAAACGGCATAAGATACAAAAAATGACAACAGTCGAGTTTGACGTTCAAGTTTATGAATGTGTGAGTGCTTCTGGTTCCGTTTCTGATTACAAATCCAGAAGCAAAGTTCTCTTCTTTTCAGAACTAGAACTGTCATTTTTTCCCAAGTGAACACTTTCAGAAGAGTCCGGAAGCCTTCCGGATTGCCAAATAAAAACGCCAATTATTATTTCAGGGATCCACTTCCGCAATAAGCGTCAGTTTTCTTTTTCTACACAGAAAGTCGTAGACGCATAGGTACTATATTTGCGATTCCGCAAAAGCGCGATTCATTTTTTGGTGGAAATTAGTTTTCTTTTTCTACACAGAAAGTCGTAGACGCATAGGTACTATATTTGCGATTCCGCAAAAGCGCGATTCATTTTTTGGTGGAAATTAGCTCAATAAAATACACTGATCAACAAATTGTGAGCCAGAAACATAAATAAAATAGATTTAACGGTTGTTTTCCCGATAAGTAGAGCCTTGGGACCGTATCGCGTAAGACAAAAGCAATCGATCAATTAGTTGACTGTCGTTATGATAACAGTTCTCTCTATATTTCCCCATTGAAGTGATAGAGACAGACATCGTTAAAACGACTATCAACAAATTGACAATCAACTATCCTCTTAGCCGATTCCATCCTTGTATAGTATGCTCGGCATGGTGTGCATTTTTTTGACGCCATAAGAATCAAGTATTTTTTTGTATATATGAGTATGCCAATTCATTGATAATAAATCGCCTTAAAAAATAAGATAAGTATCTTAGTTTAATATTGACCCCAATTTCATTAACAGAGTTGCAAAACTGAAGTTTATAGCTGTAAACCTTTTTTTATATCTCACGCAGCATGTATGTATGTATGTCGCTTAAACTAACATTAGGTTTGTTCGTTGAGCCCTGAAGTCGCCCTAGGGTCGTCATAAAGCGTTTTTTTCGAAAAACCTGAAAACACCCTGATAAACAAATTCTGTGTTTTTTGAAAATTAGGGTCGCCCTCGACTCGCCCTAAAGTAGATCTAGGTTTTTAGCTGGGGTAAGTTGAGGTAAGTGAATAAACGTCAAAGTCAAATAAGATCTGATTTGATTTGTTATTTTTAAAATGGAAATAAAAGAATACTCAAATTTATTTTCAAACACAGACATGCAAAATTGAAATTGCATAGGGCCAACAAAATGTATTAAGGTGCTAAATTTAACATATTTCAAGTTTTAATTATTAAATGACATAACTTGCTTTTATGCAACATTAAATTATTTGCCCTCGGGTGTTTTATGAGAAGCGAAAAACCCAGGTTTTTTGACAACACTTGGGATTGTCAAAAAAACCTACGTCGACCCTGGGGAAAGCTCAACGAACGAACCTATTAATTCTTTAAGACGCAAATAATAAAGCTTGTTTTGAAAAATACCATGTCAGTAATGTTAATATTGTATCTCCTTGTTTAAATACATATGCCGTTATTTTTATAATATAATTTTTCCTTTTAGCTATTTGTATTTATTCATTTCCCATTACAATATTTTGTCAGTCTATTATTTGGCGTTAATTATGTTGATGAATTTGAATATACATATTTTAGTGGCAATAAAGGGGGCCAGATTACAACATAATTGCACAAATCTCATTTTTTAACAATAATTTATAAATATTTTATGTAAAAAAATATGTACATAATTATTGTATTTACTATTTTAAAGTAATACTAAAAATGATAAGTTCTTCCTTCATCAATTTTATCTGTCTTGTACACTGGATAAGAAGGCCGAGGTTGACTTGGGGAATCTGGGTGATACTCATTGGTGCGAGTGTTGGACGAATCTAAGTGTTGTGTCAGCTGTCTCCTAAAGCGATAGCTACGCCCTTCATCGATGTTATCAGTTCGATAAACAGGATATGAGGGTCGTGGTTGATTTCTAGCATCCGGATGATATTCATTGGTGCGTGTGCTTGAAGTGTCAAGATTTTGAGGTGACTGGCGTCTCATGCGAAATGATCCTGGGTGATTATAAGTTGGACGGTAAGTTGGTTGAAGCCATCGTGCAAGGTCCATATCTGGTTGATATTTAAGAGTTCTTGTTCTATCTGAATCTCTGCCTGGTATGTATTCAAGTGTTCGCTGGGCCATAGTAGTGGAAACTGCAATGACTATGAAGCAAGCGATAAGAAGTTTCGAATTTGAAGGCATCATTTTTCAAGTGCTAAGCTAGACTAAATGTTGATTAACTGATGTGCTTAACAATGTTCGATCCATTTTTATATAAATCTTCGACAATCGAAATGGAAAAAAAATGCTAAAGTAATTCAAAATTAAAATTGATAATGCGGGGACTCACAAATGAAAGTGATTTTTTCCTACCAAGCCAATATTATTATAGAAACAGCGAAGATAAATATCACATCTGTTTAAGTAAAATGACTGAATACAATTCAAATTCAATTCAATCAAATTGAACTCGACCCCAAAACAAAATACTTAAAAAATCCACCCAAACAAAATACTCGTAATACTTCGGGAATTTTTTAGTTAATCAGGTAAAAATGGCAAATAATAATCGGAGGGATTGTTTTGTTTCAAAATAGACTGATATTATGTATATAAAAAAATATTAGCAATCGATAGTGATAAGAAAATGATAAAATTCAAAATTTTGTATTTAATAAATTAAAAATTAATTAATACCAATTGTCACAGTTGAGCGACTATGCATAAGAAAATTGATGGGAAGTGATTTTGAATACTTGTGGATAAATCTTGTTCACGGTTCTCCTTTTGCCCAGTCAACCTGTATGATTATGAACTTTTGGGTACGTTAAATTAACAATATATTTATTCCAGAAAACTTGTTATGAAAAAATAGATTGACACAAACAGGATTTATAGAGTTAGGCAACCAATTTCGTTATCTAAGTTGAAAAGGTGAAAAGATTTATTTCTTTGTATATGTCGTTTTCGGTTAGAAAAAGTATGTTGTATATACATTTCAGTAAATCGTCGATATCGGCTTATTAAACGACTCTGAAAACTCCCCAAGAAAAAGTCTTACAGAGTAAAACCAACGATATCGATATCGAATTCAGGACACTTAAAAATCGTTTATGCCGAATGTCATAGTGAGTGGAACGTAGCATCGCCAGGTGTCATGTTGGTTATCAGCACCATCTACAAAGATAAGGAAGTGGACAATCTGTGAAGATTCCATCAGGACGGCGGAAGGCGGCGATTCATAAGCCTTCACAGGGCGTTACTGATTTAAAAAAGACAATACTAAAAATAATTGCAATAATAGTAATACTTACTTTACTTTTAATGGCGCTAGATTCCGAGGTATGCTTGGACTCAACCAACATGCCTCTAGACCCATCTTGTTCATTTCCATCTTGTTCATTTCCAGTTTCGCATGCAAAGTTGGTTGTGGTCCCCTTTTATACATGCACGACCTGAGCTCCGGACTTCCTCTACCACGCCGGCCGTCCGTCCGGGTTGGATTCGCATATTTTCCGGAAAATTAATATCCCTCGGCTCTGCATGATTCAGCCATCTATAAGTCGTTGTATTGTAATACTTTTGGCTAGGCTGGTCATTGTATAGCTCAGAGTTTTTCAAAGTGTGGGACGCGAACCCCTGCGGGGTCGCCAAGAATTATTTAGACGGTCGCGGTAGCGGTCACAAGCCGGTAAGATTAAAAAAAACATAGGCTGTAAGTCTTGTACTAAAAAAAAAAAAACACACACATTTTTTTGTGAGACGAGTGTGTCTGTTTATTTTTTAACAAATGTTAAATCTTGGTTTTATCTTCGCGACATTAACATAATTATAAATCATTTTCCAAATCGAGCATATTTCTCTTTTTCAGTTTTTTATCTACCATTGAAGAGAACGTGAGTTGGCATAGGTATGAAGTGTCTAATAAAACTAACAATTTTAAAGCCTCTTTTGCTAGCTCTGGATATCCACCTCTTCTCTTTATCCAGAAATTATCAATGGTTTTTAAATTGAATTCCATTCTAGCATACTACCTGCAGCTAAATCTATAACTATAAGATTTTCTATCATCTTCGCCGATGTTAGATCGGCGAGTTAAACCGACATATTAAAGGATCCATCTTTGTCATTTCCACCTTTAGAATCCAGTTCTGGAAATTAACTTAATAGTTTCTCCTCCAAATTATGCAAACTCTGTATCATGAGAGGAATGTGAAACCTTACTGATATCGACTCATCTGATAAAATTTCTTCGAGAATCTTTTGAATGCAGGGAAAAGAATCATATATTTTTTTTTGCAAAGACTCTGAGGACACATGTAGTTTTGCGAGGAATCCGTTGGTTTTGTCTTTTTCAGATAATATGTTTTATTCTCTCCCTTGGAGGCTGTTGTTCAAGATATTTAAGTGGTCAAAAGGATTAGCGGCTAAGCCGATTTTGTTCAAACTTGGTGCTTAGACGTTTTAGGTGATTGTCCAAAATAAATTTTTGAATTGTTGTTTTACTCCCAAAAATAACAGTACTTGCCATACAAATTTTTCTACCATCTTAATTATCTCGAAAACGATTTTGATAAAAATTGTTGGGTATGGTCTACATTTTGGCTAAAATTTTTTTTAAAATATTTTGTTACAAGCATTTTATTGATTTTCGACTTTCTCATAAACGGCTTTACGGATTTCGATCAATATCAATACAGCAGCTCCTTCGAAGTCTAAATAATACTGTATTTAAAAATGTTCGAAAAATATTTTTTTTGATTTTTGAGAAAAAAGACGATTTTTATTGAAATTTTTTTTTGAATTTATATTATTAAATATATGAAATGTTCATGCCAATTTTATTTTTAGAAAAAATTTAGGAATTTTATATATTATAAAAAATTAAATAAAAAACGACTTTAAGAATATATTTAGCCGTTTCTTTTAAGAATCTTTTGCACATAATTTGATTTAACATAGGAGCAAGTATGTGCGATCCAGTCGTGCATTTTATTTATATTGGGGGGGTCGCCAAAGGAGTTGGGTAAAACACTGGTATAGCTCATAAAGATTATTGTTGTCGGTCAAGTTTTTACAGCGCTTGATGGATCAGCGTAAGTTTTCAATCGTCATTCTCCACAAACACATAAGTTTGGCAGGGATAGCAAAGCTAGGAATTCCTCTGTATAGCTCTTCTCTATAGATACTCTCATACGCGGCTTTAAAATCGAAGAATTGAAAGTGGATACCGATGTGCAGCTACGGTATTTTACGGAACATCTTCAGTAGTGTGAATATTTGGTCAGGATATGACGAAGGGAGCTATTTTCACAATACCGCAAGTAAGACCTTGTAAGCGATATTAAAGCGATTGATACATCTGATGTATAGTTGGTACAGTTCAGGAGGTGTCCATTACTGACAATGCTAAGAATCCCATTCGTCGGGCATGCTTTCTTTGGACTATATCTTGTAAATGTGTTTGAGCATACTCCTAACACAATCATCGCCTGTCGCTTTGAAGAGCTCTGCGGCTAAGCCATAAGCTTTATTTGCATTGTGTCTCGATATTGCTAACTTCCAGGGGCTTATAACACACCGCTGCAAGGACTTGTAGGAAAAGTAAAATTATACAAGTATTAAAAAAAATTGGAACACAAAACAGTCTACAAGAACGGAGGCAATTGTCATTTTAAAATGTGAGAAAGGGGAAATTGTTCGATTTCCCTCCTTTTGTAACAGAAAGTGACAAGTGTTACAAGAAAATTTGCTTAACTATTGCCAGTGTATGACAAAAAAAGTTGTCATTAGTTTACAAGTTTGTATATTCTGAGTAAAAACAGTTTGAAAATAAGGAATTTAAATTGTTCAAGAATAAACATACCTAAATGATAATTTGTTTTTAACACATATTCAATTTAAAATGTATTTTTTTTATTTTGATAGTGACAATAAAAAGGAAAGCAAGGAATATGTGTACAGATTAAATCAAGTATAAATTTTAAAGTTGATGATCAATTGTTTCTCGAAAAATGTCATATGTCAAAATTAACTGCACAGTCGGTATCTTGCCGAAAAATTATCCGTCTTTGCTTTAGGGAATAATATTCAGACTTTTTGCTAAAGTAAATATCTCTGTCGACTTTTCTATTTTTTGTTTCGTTTGTTAAAATATCGCTAAAAGCCCAAAAAAGAGAAATTTATTATTCTCTTATTTTGGTTAAACAGTTATTTTTTTCCGAAATTGTTGCCATCTTTTATTGTTTTATTGTTTTACACAACGTGGACAAGTCAAGGGAAATTATTATTCTCATAAGCTCTGTGTTTGCTTTGTGTTACAGAATACACGAAAAATTAATTTTCATCAGGAAAATAAATAAATACATTTTTAACAAAAACTAACTATTCTATTGCAAATATATTTTGCATACAAAAATTTCGGAGTTATTTGTCATAGATTAATGTAGCATTTGTATTTTTTTAAACGCGCGAAAACATCATAAGTTATCCATTAAACCTTTTTTCCTGATGCGTTTTCCTGATCGCTATAACTGGGCCCTAAGCCAGACAATTCTGATATAACCCGTTATTCATTTCCACGGTTTGCCCATAAATGAGCAAGCAATACAAAGATTGGAAAGTTTAATAGATATTTTGGTTTGTGTTGGATTTCACATCTATTCATAGATTTAAAATCAAATTTACAAATTTAACAATGTAAAACCAATGGGTTTTGGTAGGTGAAACGTAGGAAACTTTCCCATCTTGGTATTAACTGCTCATCTGTGGGTTTGCCCATATCATATATCGATGCATAGTATTGGGTTAAATTAACCGAGAATACTATAATGTCATCGACTCAGAAATTTACCATGAGATATTATAAGGTAAATTATGGATAGTTGTAAATTCGAGTTAGGTTTTTAGTCTTGTGCGAAAATAAAAATAAATTATATTCCTTGTTTAATATTTCAATCAATCGGTTTATATTTGATTATAATGCCAGTCCCTAGAGGGCAAATGAGCTAATTCTTTTGTGTTAGACCCCACCTTGTTCTAATTGCCTCTGTATACATTATGTTAATTGAAAGTGAAAACGCTGCTTATCCTGTGGTAAGTAACTATCATCTTACCTTCAGCCAGATTTAGAATTTGGTAAATCATTTTTTCAATTACATACACATGTATACAATAGTAATGGTATTCATGCAACGAGATAATTTTCCGCTTTGCAGAAAGATATAATTTTCCGCCAGATGCTTGCATGAACACCCCCTTAAAAATACTTGCGTAAATGTAAGAAATAATCAGATGTTCGTTGAACGAACTTTAAACTTCTATTTCTACATCAAATTCGTGAGATAATTTTATCTGATTTATAGAATATTTTTCCCATACAAACCTTTATTTCTGCGGAGATATAATTATCTGGTTTCTGAGGTTTATCTGGGTTTTCCGCCGATGCATGAATACCCTTAATATGCTTTTTATCTGCTTCAGGAGAATTAATAAAACAAAAAAAAACACAATGTACTGAGTGTTTTATAAATAAAAGTATCCTAGGATTCGTATAGTGTATTCTATATCTATAATTAGTATTTTTTTTTTTACAAATTTAACAATAATTTTAACACTTAAAACTTGACATTGTTAATGATAAATATAAATGTATAGTATATGCAAGAGGACCGGCCGCCTAAAATTTATTTGACTCCCTCTTTCTAACCAATCACTTATATAATTCGTTTAAAATTTATTAACTCAAAATATTGGGTAAATTCTTATACAAATCTTAAGCAAGTATAAATAATTCTTTTAAAAAATTTATCAAAAGTGTTTTAATTTAATGTTTGTGTATAAGTGTGAGTATGTGTTTTTAATTTCCCTAATCAACATACCTTTGGTGCTGAATTGATTTAAATTTTATTGCTAGATATAAATGTTTTTTTTTTTGTTTTTTGTTTTTTTAATTCAATATAATTTGTATGGCAATATAATATTTTATTTTTCGGTATACATATATATATAATGTTTACGTCAACTATAACAATTCTTTTATAATGGAGTTTTCTTTTGTTTGTTTTATATTTAATGTTGAAAGTATAATATGTAACAATTAATTTTTGTAAGGCATTTGGAAAGTGCATACATGGTTTCAGACATTGTTGTGTATTGACTTAAAAGGTTATGTAATCTACCTATATATCTAGCTTAGTTTAATTTTACTTTTAATGTTTAGATAGTGAAGTTATTGTTTTGGATACATTTGATTTAATTAGTATATCTCTATGAGTCTTTTTTTTAATACAAATAGTTAGTTCGCAGTACATACTTTATACATATGTATATTCACACATGTGTTTAAGAGAGTGCGTAAACTTAATGAAACAAGACAAAATTGATATGATTTTTAACTGATTTGTTTACATAAAGATTAATTGCACAATCCACAATATCATTTTAAAATAAAACAAATTAATTTGACATGCAAATCAAGTCATTTTATAGGTTTTATAGGACTAAAAGTTTTGAACCATTTTAAAACAATAAAATTTGAAGTGTCTACATTAAATCTAGTTTATAATTAAAGTATAACCTTTCTTTATTTAAATATACATACCATTTCAAATTTTCTAAAATATGTTCATAGTAAATCAAATTAGATTTGGGCTAAAAATAATAAAATAATTGTATACAAAAATGTCGGAAAGTATTATAATAATAATTTATGTTAGAATAAAAATAAAAATTATGCACTACTTTTAATTAAATTAAAATTAAATCATAATTTCCCAGACTTTCATTTTAAAATTGCGTGACGGCAAGTTCAAGAAATTCAAAAATTTCGTGGGATTGTTGGTGGCTTCGTTTTCATCCAACGGAGTCGATGGATTTGTATGAATGAACTCACATGCGATTTGATTCTGATTGAATTGATGATATTTAAATCAATGACGTAATATTAGTTGGTTGCCTTTAATTCACAAAAATGAGTAAAATATCTACTGATTCACAAATTACTCAAATCAAATTGCATCAGAACAATATCAAAATCAGTTGTTTAAGTTCCTCTCCCAATGCGAATCTTATTAATTTGATAAACTTGAAATATTCGTTTTCAAATGATTTTAATATAATATGGGTATTCCTACAACGGCGGAAAACTTGTATAAACCTCAGAAGCCAGATAATTTCAAATAAATTCTGTGGTTTCTGAAGCTTATATTATATTGAATTCAATTGGAATGAAGAAATGAAAAAGATACCTCTGTCATATTTTGCAATTGCAAGTAGATCAACTACTGGCTGTTTTTCAAAACATTTATAAATGTCAAAGCCGATCTCAAACACCACATGTTTTCGAGCAAATATATGTAGGTACTAAAAGGTGAATCTTCATGGAATCCGGAATTATTCTTTCATTAATTTTTTTCATGGAGGAAAAATTCCTTCATATGGTGGCCAATACGAATGTATTAGCTCTAAAATTTTCAAATCAAACGATCCGCTCTCTAGTTATGAAAACACACACGAACAATATTCTCTTTTAAAATAAATAGATTATTACACAGTTAAAAGTATTTTTTTTAATAATAAAACTTTTTTGAAATAGCAAAAATATTTTTGTGAAAATTTGATTTTTTTTTTAATATTTAATGTTGGAAAACCGAAAAATGTTTATATAAAACGTTGGATTTTTAATAATTGTGTAGATGTACCTGTTTTTTGGTCGCAAATTCCGATTTCGGAAAAATCGATCGGATAATAATCAGAAGTTGCTAGATATTAGTTCGAATCCCGATTAATTTATTAAAAATAGTGAGATTTAAGAAAACACAACTTTTAATTAAAAAAATATTTTTTTGAACATTTTTGGATAAACAGCACTTAAAAAAAAAATCCGTTGTAATCGGTTAAGCCAATTTAGAAGAATTCAAAAATTATAAATGAGATTTGCTGTTAGCTCATTTTTTTTGTATCAAAATTACCGGATTCATTATCGAGATAAACAAAAATCAGTCAAGTGCTATTAATAATCACTATACTTAAATAATTTATTTGGTTTAAAATAATAGAGGTATTTGTTTTAAAATAGTTAATACATATGCACATGCATATATTTGAAACTCTAATGCAATTTCAAACCAATGAGTGTTTTTTGTTTACTCAAAGTAACTTGTATGAAAACTGGGGGTTCTATGGCGTATACGTAATTTTTCCAATATTCTGCAGCACTATTGGAAATTTATTCAAAAACACTCCAAAAACAACGGCATCTGCCATATTATCTCGAAAACTGCTCCAACGATTTCGATTAAAATGGGTATACTGCCTACATGTTGGTCCAAACAAAATCTTACATAACTGTACCTATCATAGGACCATTTATTTTAGTTTCGATTTTCTCATTAAAGACTAAAGGGATTTCAATCAAATATTTTACACAGGAGGTTCTTCGAATTCTAGATAATATTGTACACCAAACTTTTCAAAACTTTTTGGATCTTTGAAAAGAAATGATAATTCTTCCAAAATGTTGAGTGATCTGGAAAATTCTAAAAATATTCCCTAGAACTTAGAAAAACTGAGAACTAAAAGTTCTTAAAACTCAAAAATAATTTTATTTCGAGTTATAAAAATATTTGAAGTGAAGAAATTCTCGAGTTCTAAATATTCGTAAGACTAAATTGTAAAGATAAACCGAGAGCTACTAGATCGAATTTTAAAATGATTTTATAATTTTCTCAGAAAATTAGTCGTAAGTCGTTTCTAAAATATTGAGTTCTAAATTTAAAAACGATAGTTTTTTTTTTGAAAATCTAGGTATTTGTAAATATGTATGTATAATTGGTTTTATACGGCTTATACTCGCCTGTGTCCCTATAGCGACTAGTGGGTATTTCTAGTAATATAAAAAAAAGGCAAGCAGTAAGAACCGAAAACAATTAATGATAAACTAACCCCTGTTAATAGTAACCATTTGGTTATAAAACATTTTAGGAAAAGTGATAACCACTAACAAAAGGATTGGCATAATGTACAAGAAACACTAGGTATTAAATTTGAATAAAATCGACCTTGCCTCTAAGGCTATAGCTGCGTAATATTAAGTATGATCAGATCAAAGGATCATTGGAATATTAAATGAGCACGTTCTCGATAAATATATTCAATAGGCTTGTTTAGGAAATGTCTCAATGTCAGCAATCTCTTTAATATGAATACGATTCCTTAAGGTAGGTATAAATGACGAATATGCTCGCCAAAATTGCTCGCACTCTCTGTGTTTTTCTCGTGTATGGGCTGGTTCGCGAACTGATCGCTGTTGGCGAAAAATTTCGATTTTATATGCTTCCATGTTCGCCATGTACGGCCATGTTCGCCAGCAAAGTGAAGAATTTATATGGGATTCAAAAATGAATACTATAAATAATATAAAGTTGAGAAAAATATATCCTGGCAAATCACACATGTTAACACTTTGAAGAATCTGCACGAAATGAATGTTCGCCATGTAGGGGATAACGAAAACGAGCAAGTTCGGCGAGCATTTTCGTCGTTTATGCTTAGCTTTAACGTACCTACTTGCTATTATGTTCGATCACATTGTATGTAAAAGATTCTTAATAAAAACGGCTAAATATATATAAATATATTTTTAAAATTAAAAATATAATTTAAAAAAAACGCTCAACCAAAAAAAAATCATTTTTCTCAAAAAAACACTTTTACTAAAAAAAGTCGAAAATAAAAAAAAAATGGTACCATTTGTAACCAAATAGGTATGTAAAAAAAATGTTGGCCACAATGTAAGCCACAATACTATATTAGTGCACAGTTTTCTTTAAAAAAATTGTTAAAGCCGTTTTCGAGATGGTAGGAAAATTTGTATGACAAGCACCGTTATTTTTGGGGCTAAGACAACGATTGCAAAATCTATTTTAGACAATCACCTAAGTACAAAGTTTGAAAAATATCGGTTCAGCCGCTTAGGCTGTTGATCGATCTACAGACAGACCCACTTTTTTCAAATACAAAACTTGTCCTATAGTACCTATATCGCCAAGCAAACTTTATAAGAAAAAATTGGGTTCTCATTTTCAATTTCTGATTAAGCGAAATTTCGGAGAACTTTGCTGTCAATTGTTTACGTTTCTGTGTAAGAAATGAACTGTCGTAAAATCTTCTTTTCTAATCTACAATTACAAATGTTTCAAAAAAAAATTAGCCTAGTTCGATCTGTATTTAAAATAATTTTTTATTACATATGTCTATGTATTAATGTATTTCTTAAAAAAACAACTAAAAATTAAATAAAACTGACATAAACAATAATCCATATCACCGCCCTATAAATTGCTTTTATCTTATATTTTCGAACTACTTTTTATTCCATTTAAAAAAAAGTAAAAACTAAAATACTATAACCATAAAATACTTCGAACACTTAAGACAAAACAGAAAAACACACTCCGAAAAGTTCAGTTCTGACTTTATCTTAATTTTCCAAAATACACCCTGTTTCAAGGTATTTTACATAACAAAATTAAGTTAAAGGACCTCGATCGACCATTGGATAATGAGTTAGTAAAAATATACATATAAAAATGCATATTGTACTAATAGTTTGAAAGGTTATACAAGAAAGGCCATACCTTATAATAGTGTTGTAATACCAAAAATAAATGTTTTACAAATTTGTTTGCATCACTAATAGTTAATTTACTTCACTATGCATAGGTTGAGTAAAAAAAGAACTACGTACATAACTTTTGCATCAAAAGAAAAATATTAAGTCTAAAAATAGTCTTAACATTTCAGACACTCAGATTTCCTAAATTAACTACTCACTCTATAAAAATAAACTTAACGGGTTAAATTAAACAAACTCAGTTGTGCGCGGTCCTCGATTCTATACGCTTTTTTAGCATTTTAAAAGTCTGATGCATGGTACGCATTTGAAAGCGTATTGAAGTGGTAACATCTTTTTGAAGTTGCTGAACTTCTTGGATGTCCTTGCGTAAGTTTTGATATTCATTTTTTACTTCGGTCATTGATTCAAGGAGTTCCATTACACAAACATCGTCTATCTCTTCGGCGCTTGTGTTATCTAAACTTCGTTCGACTTCGCTAAGCTTTGTAGCAACTGTATACAGTTGTGAACCTGCATTCGCCACCTTGTTTTTTTTTTCAATAATTAAAATTATTAGTTAATAAAAAAAGGTTATCACTCTCACATAGCATTCAAGTCTCACCGATTTTTCAAGCTTAATTACTTCCTGAGTGCTCATTGCGTTATATTGCATTTTGGGAATAAGCAGCACTTACACTTTCAGTGTTTGTATCACAACTTTAGATTTATTGAAAATTCCACAAATGAAACATCTTCATTATTTGAAATAAAATTCGCTAAGTTCACTGCACATTGAGAATTGTTGTGAAACAAATTAAAACTAAGCACAAATTGAGCTGTAAAATTATGTAGTCTTATTTTTACGATATCACGGTTTTAATGGTCAGAAAACCACATCCGTCGAGGGTTTAAATACATTGGCTTCCCTCGTTTTACGTACCAGGATGATCCCAGGGAATATATGAATCGATATCGAAGTGTGTACTTCGCTCAGATGATGGCAGGATAAAATATACTTCTTAGCGGGAGCAAAGAGACCACTCGCCATCGGCACTTTTCCCTTTGCTCTCTGCATGTAAGATGTATGTATACAATATTATTATAATGTGTATACATCATAGGATGTGAGGAAGAAGTCGGAAGGTATATAAGAAGCAGGGTTAAGGATGCAAAGGGCAATATCAGCTGTTTCAGCATATATCTTTCCACATTGTGATGGTTGGGTTGGGTGGGTGTCAATGCTCCGTGCTGCCGCTGAAACATCAGCTGGAGCACGTTACCACGCCATCATCTCCTTTTTAATAATTTTATTTTGTGGTACTCAATATCCTAAGCTCTCCGGCTTTAGCTTGGGGATGCTATTCCTAAGAGTATGTCTATAGGTCAGTGTTACTGCGCAGTGACATGGTTGGAGTTGTTCCTATTTTTTTTTTTGTACAGATTCCGGGTTTTTATTTAGCGAAAGGTAGTAGATACAAACACACAACATTGTTTATAAAGCTCTTATTCATAAAATGATGCTTTAGGGATGGGATATAAGATATTTCTGACATTTCCTTTTATTTTCCGATTGAGGAAGTTGCAACGGAGTTTCCTCTCTTTTGTGTGTGTGTGTATGGCTTTTATGGAATTTGTTTATTTTGTATTTGGATATTTATTTAACGTTGTTTTTTGTTTTGTTTCCTACCTCCGTTTTGTCAACATTAAAAACCTATAATCACGGGGTTAGTGGAAAAGAACGCGTATACCTATAGCCACGTGCAATGTGAAAGGATTTTTCTTTTGTTGTTGAATGCATGCCAATAAGGAAGTCTTTAGCGACTTTATCAAGGAAGGGGTTATTATTTTAGCGCATTCGTTTTTTATTGGATGATGGTACCTTTTTCTTTATTTTTATATGTGAGTGACGTCATTGTGATATATTTAAAATAACTTAGTGGAACTAAAATAACTTGAACTAATTTCTTATTTGTACAGTGTATAGAATATTTTTTAGTGTACTCTGTAATAAAATATATTTTAGTAACGCTTAACAACAAGGCAAATAATACCTATATGTACTTCATGATTTTTTAAAAATATGTGACTAAACCCCCAGTTTCGCAGTGCGAGTTTTAACTTCACTTTTGGTTTAAACTTTCGATCAACAATTTATTCGGCTTCACAGTGTCGTTTAAGCCTTGAACTGAGTTCAATTTGTAGTTGAAGTTAAAACTTCAGTTCAGCGTTTGTATAGTTTTTTTTTTTCAGAAAATGTTATGAACAAAACAAAATTGTGTGTTCAAATGTTATCGAGTTGTTACAGTGATTTTGAATATTATTTTATTTATTATTCTCGTTGTTTCGCGTGTTTTTTTGTGTCAGAGAGAGAAAGGGAGGACGCCAACTATTTTTCATAAAATATAGTTAAATGAAGTTCAACTGCTCTGAAGATCAAATTTTACTGTGAAACCGGACGAATTAAACCAATAATTTAAACTCAGTTTACGGTTCAGTTGATCTTAAGTTTAAACTGCCACTGTGAAACTGGAGGTAATATAGGGATATCCATTTTGCGGATTCAAAAGTAAACGTAAATAAAACACATATAAAATATTTTTTTTCATAATGTTGTTTTTGTATTATTAAGTTTGAAAGTTGTGTGAAACACATCATTTAAATCACTTAAATGACCACCACGCGAATTGTTGCAAGCATCGATTTTTTTAGGTAATTTTAGACCACTTTTTGAGACATATTGGGCGGTATCTCAGCCATAACTTGACGAATGTTGGTTTTCAAGTGCTCAAGGGTTAAAGGTTTATCTGCATAAACACGGTTTTCGCGTAGCCCCACAAAATAAAGTCCAGCGGTGTCAAATCGCATGATCTTGGTGGCCAGTTGATATCGCCACGACGAGAAATTACGCGGCCAGGAAATGTCTCTTGCAATAAAGCCATATTCGCTCAAGTTGTGTGGCATGTGGCACCGTCTTGTTGAAACCACATATTCTCCAAGTCGTATTCTTCAATAGCAGGCAAAAAAAAGTTGGTTATCATATGACCATAGCTCTCCGCATTGACGGTGACAGTCGTTCCATCGTCGTTTTCGAAGAAGTAAGGTCCAATCACACCTCCGGACCAAAGACCGCCCCAAACAGTGACTTTTTGTGGATGTAATGGCCTCTCTTCAATTACTTGAGGATTCTCAGAATCCTAAATACGACAATTTTGTTTATTAACATACCCACCGAGTGAGAAATGTGCTTCGTCGCTGAAGAAAATTTTGTTCGAAAAATCGCCATCCACCGCCTGTTGTTCAAGCACCCATTCGACGTATCTACGATGTTGTGAATGGTCAGCTGGCTTCAGTTGTTGTGTGAGCTGGACTTTATATGGATGTAGGTGTACATCCAAATGCAAAATACGCCATAATGTCCTGTAATACAGTCCTTATTCCTGAGAACGACGAGGAATCGACACATTCGGGTCTTCGGCAACACTTTCACTTACAGCAGCGATATTTTCAGTGGTACGAGAGAGACGATGATGCACATGCCTTACAATATCTGTAACCAATCCAGTCTCTGTTTGGTTCCATTTTTGTAGTAGGTTTTAAAAATGGTTATGCCGTGTGCGTTAAATTGGTTTAACAACTTAGTTTGATAGATGTGGAATTCGAGTCCTATACTTTTGAAACCGCAAAATGGATAACCCTTTACTATCGAGCTATAAATTTTAGTTTTTAACTGCTTGATATATTTTCGAGAAAATTATCTAATAATAAATATAATGATTTCAAAATTTTAAATTAAATTGAAACAAGTTTTGAAAATTTCTTTATTTACACATACATAGATTGATTATTATTTTTAAGAAGCAAACCAACACAAAATGCACGACTGGATCGCACGTACTTGCTCTTATGTTCGATCACCTCGTAAGTACAAGATTCTTAGTAGAAAAGGCTAAATATACATATTTTAAAGATAGTTTTTTACTTAAATTTTTGTATGCCTACCTACAAAACTTCCTTAAATTTGTATTTAAGAAAAATGTTGGTATGACAATTTCAAGTATTCGACAATGGAAATTTAAAAACAGAATTTCAACAAAATCGTCAACCAGTTTTCGTAATATTGAAATTTTGGAATGCAATATAATTTAGAATTTAAAGGACCTTCTATATAAAAATTTTGATCGCAATCAGTCGAGTCGTTTTTGAGAAAGTCAAACATCAAAAAAATGGTTGTATGATATAGGTACCGTTAATAACAAAATATATTAAAACAATTTGGACCAAAATGCAGAATATAACTATAGTTTTGCACTGATTTTTTTTCAAAATAATTGGATGCGTTTTCGAAATAATTAAAATTGGCCAAAAAAAAACTATTCAACAATATATTTGAGACAATCACCTAAGACGTTTAAATATTAAGTTTAAAGAAAATTGCTTCAGCCGCTCGGCCTCTAGATTGTTGTATAGACAGACAGACAAACGGAATTGCGGGATCCACTTTTTGTTGTGTCCTCTATCATTTTAATGTCAAGTTTGATTAAAATCTCGAGTTCGATGTTTTTCCAAATTCAAAACTTGGGTATTTCTATTCATAAGATAATAAACATTTAACTGTTAAAAAAATAATAATATATTATATATAATATATAATATATATTATATATAAATGTCACCGAACATTTTACAAACAGATATTAGATACATTAATATCATTCTACTGAAACATTATCTTATATTTAATTAATTAAGTACATATTAAAGATAAACTAACATTTGAAGGAAACACGAACAAAACTCCAATTGAAATTGTTGAAAATAAAAATGTATACAAAAGTAAATATAATTTTTACATTTTTTGTTTTTCTTAAAAATATTTTTAAAACAAAACAATTTGATATGGTTTTTTATAGAATATATATTATACAATGATGACGAGATGGATATCAGTTATTAAATAAATAAGTAAATTAATTAATAAATAAAAAAGAAACTGATAAATAAGTAAATCAATTAATAAAAAAGTAAGTAAATAAATAGATAAATAAATAAATAGAAACTTAATATACAACTAAATTTATAAATAAATAAATTAACAAGCCAAAGAAGTGTATAAATAACTTTAAAAAGGCAAGTGGGCGTGTTACAAATTTCTCTTTGAAACGATTTTCAACAGAAATACGGCTGATTACAAACCGTTGAGTAAGTTTTTTGAATTCTTACTTTAATCAATTCAACGTTCGCTCTTCTATAAAGATCAAATGTTGAATTGTTCTATGGAAGAATTAACATATTTTTAAATAATTTATTTTGAAAAGTTTGCATTTTTTTAATGTGAGGTACATACATGAGATACGTACAAGAGTATTGATTGAAAAATTACTGTATGCAATATTTTTTTATTTTTGTTAAATAATTGGGGTTTCCATTGAATAAATGGATACATCATAGTTTAATTGCAATGCTTATTTTTTTCAGAGTTTTGTTAATATGTTCTTGGAATGTTAGTTTTGTATCAATGTATACCAATGCATCTGACTGTTTTTTTCCCAATCTATGTTTATCACATTAAATTGAAGCTGGCAGCTACGAAGGCAACAGGATTTCTTTTCATAAAGAAAAAGATAGCCTGCATTTTTTCCAAGTTTAGGACTATTTTCCACCTGTTATAATAATACTACGTTTTCACCTAAAGAACGACCAATTTCACAAGACAAAAACAAATTAAATAATGTTGGACAGGTTTTTTTTTGCTGAATGTCAATGGAGGAAATGACATTAGAATAGGCGCGTTCTATGAAATAAGGTATGTTTCTTTTGACAATCTTCTACTTCCAATAAGATTTCAATGAGATTAATTTCTATTCTTCTTTTGATGAGATTAAAATTTGTATGGGAAATCTTCAGTTTTCAGAAGATTTCAAAGAGGATTTAATCCACTTAAATCTGGATTAAGTGGTAGGGGAAAACGTAGTATAAGTTTCTAATGCACTTATCGCATTTTTGAGATTCGTCTCAATGTTGAGATTGAATGTATTACTGTATCATCACATCGCGATTCACTTAAGTTGTTTTTTTCCACCCAATAGACATGATTTGAAACTTATTTATTACTTACGGGTATGGTAAGCATAAAGGCCATAAAACAAGACTTTTCTACCCTCATTTCGCCTCTTTAAAATATTAATTTGATTTAAGTATTAAAAAAATAAATATTAACTTAGCCTCGGTGTCACGATCTTGTCGATTAAGGCCAAGATTAAGGTAGGTTTAGCACCAAGCTTAAGTCGAAACAAGTGCGGTTTTAACGAAAAAATGAAAAAAATAAGTAACACAAATCTATTGATGCTATTTTCTTTATTGTAGGTACTATGTGAAAAGTTTTGGATTCGAAAAAAAAAATCTAACTCGAGATTTTAATTACAGCTTGGCATTACTATGATAGCGAAGATGAAAAAAGTAGGTGTCAAAATTATGTCTATCCTCGAACCTAAAAACTCAACGGGTTGATGATTTTACTTCAAACTTGGTACCTATACATACATATTGTTTTTTATATAATATACCCACACGTTGATAATCACATAACTGCGAACATTATTTTGCCTGAGTATCAATTTGGTTTCAGACCTTTTCAGAACACCAACCACCAAATTCTGAGAATTAAAAATCATGTAAAAGTTCAAAGCAAAATAGTAAAATGCCTTGGTACTTTTGGATATTGAAAAGGCCTTCGAAACTGTCTGGCACGACGCAGTGATACACAAACTTGTCCAATTTAACTTTTCAATGGCGACAGTAAAAATTATACAAAGCAAAGAAATTTTTTAGTAAAAGTTCAAAATGAGATATCTTCTATACATAATATCCCATATGGAATTCATCAAGGTACAGTACTTGGTCCCATCCTCTTCAATATATTTATCTCCGACTTACCAAATCTTGGAAAAATTATTGGTATTGCAATGTTTGCTGATGATACAGCTATTTTTACATCCGGCACTTATTATATTGACGTCTGTCATACATTGCAAACGAGTCTTTCTTCAATAGAAAAATACTTTTTTTAATGGAAGATTAAAGTAAATCCATTAAAAATGCAAGCTATTTGGTTTACAAGGCGGTGAAAATCTTGTTTTCTCCCAAATAATGTACAACTTAGAATGGGCTCTGTTAACATTGACTGGTACGAACATTATCGATATCTTGGGGTTATAATAGACAAAAATTTAATTTTAAAAAACATATATCTACAAATATTGACAAGATAAATCTATATAAAAGAATTCTATATCCATTAATATGTAGAAATTCTAAACTTAGCAAGGAAAATAAAATTTTGCTGTACAAAGCAATATTCCAATCTCTCCTCCTATAAGGTGCCCCTGTTTGGTTCGATTGTGCCATAACTCACAAGCTTAAGCTCCAACTATGTCAAAACAAAATTCATAAAATGATGCTTGATTTACCTTGGTGTTATTCAACTTACAGGCTTCATGAATAAAGCAGTGTCAATCTTTAGGACTTCCTTATTGAAAAGTTAAAAGTTTCTCTGATAACGAATTTATTAAATTTATACATGCATAATGTAATTTATCAATAGTCAGTTAAGCAGTATCAGTTAGTACATATTCTCTAGATAGAACAAGCATCAGTTTTTCAACAGTCAGATACAACTATATCTAGGAATAAAGTTATCTGCTCATTTTAGAACGGAATAAGGAGTTATCTGAGGAATAAAATAAATAGCTATTTTTGATGTCAAAAACACAACACTTTGAAAAATTATTGCTTTGAAATAAACGTTAAACAAAAATTAATTTCTATGAAAAGTTCGATACTCTAAATAAAAGTGACGCTTAAATTAAATTATTCTATAAATTGTTTTTTCTTGATTGAAAAATTCGATGTTGCTATCGGGTTGTCTAACAGTCAAGTAAGTTTATTACTCTGGTAACTAACTGGATGTTTATCTCGAGATTGAAAAATCGACTCTTAGTTTTTTTAACACCACAAGTAACCAAAAAGTTAAACCTTATTTTTCAAAAACGGATCTGATGTTTCTTTTACATTTCCACCAATAGTCAATAGTTGGCCTGGCTAAGCATTGTGTTTTACAAATTTTAATATACGAATACTGAAATGGAGCTTAATTGGAAATAAGCGCATATCTTCCATCTGAAGCGGCTACGACGAGTATTTGGACATTTTTGAAAATTGAGAAATCTAGAACCGACAAATTTGTTCGATATTACTGCTCCAGTTTATTATGATTGAGTTATTTAAGAAATGTACAATCAAGAAATGTATAAATGTATAATTGTTCATAGAAGAAAAGTTTTGTCACCAAAGTTGAATTTTTGCAATTTTCAGAAAATTTGAAACATGCATATATTTATCTTCTATCCACGGAATATTTTATTCTCTCGAAATTTTTCCTCGGATTGTGAATATCCCAAAAATAAATTCCGAGGGAAACTTTTGAGCATCATTCACGTTCCCAAGATTCGAATCGGGATGATTTTTATTCAAGATAACCCCCAATCTCCTTACTTAACAAAACAAAATGATTATATTGAACATCTGACAGTTGATTGCAATATAAAACAAGCACAGTAAAACCAGACTCCCATCTTTTCTTAACGCTTCGGCTCCACATGCAATTTTTATTTTTGATTTTATTTCAGCAATTAATGCAGACAAATTTATTTCTTCGATTAGTGGGCAAATTATTTCATGAAATCTTATTGATCTATTGTATTTTTATATTCTCGGCCTAAAATTCCAACTCAATCCATCAATACACATCTAAAGGTAAAAAGCATACAAATGTCAGTCGAACTGAAATTAGACGTCAAATTTTGTCTTCATTTATGTCCACAGAGATGGTAAGAAATAAATGCTGAAATAGATTTCGTAAAATAAATTTATTTCATAGAATTTGTGGTCTGCATTGGAAATTTCCATTGCATGTTCGATTTTATGAAAGAAAATACTGCTTGTTGAAGCGAAGAAGAGATATCTAAGTCCATTGGGGGGGAGACAATTTTCTCCATGATTTTACGTCTTGTAGAGTTTAGCATGTGGAGGTCGGGCTGACGCATCCAATCATGTTATTAGAAGATCCTTCCGAAATATCGAATCGTATACCTTCCGGAAACAAAAGAAAAAAGGTAGAATTAATAGTTTGGATGGTTTCTTCATCCGGACAAATGCGGGAATCAGACGGCCGGCGCACTCCTGTCTTGATTGGGTCAGCAGGCTAGTGGGCGTGAGCCCTATTTCTACCTATATATAGCAGCTTATCAGGAAAAAGTGGGTTATTTGATTTCAATCCATAAAAGCCCTCAAATGATAAGAAAACCAATAATTTTAACAAGTTATAGAATAACTAAATTTAAAAAATTGACGACAATACTCGTATATAGATTTATATGTTCTAAGATAAATCTATAGAAGAGTTTTATTATCGCCAATAACCCATTGGTTCACCCCGTAAAAATAAAACGATCTGGATTATGTACTGATATGTACCCTCTGTTCGCAGAATTTAATACTAATATTTGAAAACTCAGATAGAAACTCCTATAGAAATATGGATCTACGTGTTAAAAAATAACCCAGACCCGTAGATAATAAAACGCAGCTTATGTTTTTTGCGCACGAAGGAAAGTTGCCATATTCAAACAAAACACAAACCATTGAAAGAAGTGACAAAAAGCAGCTTTTATTAAAATACTAAATACGCAATTCTGTTATTTCATAACATGGACAACAAAAAGGTCCCTCAAAATAATTGCCCCATTTTTTGATACCTGTATAAAAAAAAATAAAATTAAAGCAAATATATTCCCCGATAGAATACAAAGAAATTTTAATATTAATTAAATTCAACGAATAAAATGTGTTGCGGCTAACCCATAAGTTATCAGCTTTGTAGTTACATTAGGCTTTTTTTTATTTATTTATCAAAAGTCGCGTCGCGATGAAGCTCGAAGTTCATTATAATAAAATGCACGACTTGATCGCACGAACTTGCTCATATGTTCGATCACATCGTATACAAAAGATTTCTATTAAAAATCTAAATATGTATATTTTTAAAGTCGTGTTTTACTTAATTTGTTATATGCTATAGAGAATTTCTCTAATTTTTTTCTAAAAAAAATTGGTATGACAATCTAAAATATTTAATAATATAAACTTAAAAACAAAAGATTAAATCGACTAATCAAAGAAAAAATAATTCAAAATTCTGAAACAAGCACTTAAACTAATTTGAGCTAAATAAAGTACGCTATTTTATTTCTTGGATCAATTTGAATTTATGAGAAAAAAGTTTTTAAAATCTGTGGAGCCGCTTTTGAGAAAAAAAGTTTTTTTACACATTTTAAAAACATTTTTCAAAAAAAATCAAAAACGCCAGTTTATATGTATTCAGCAAATACATATTACTATAATTTTGAAAAAAATTTAATGAGCAGTTTTCAAAATATAATTTTTTTTTTAAATGTACAAAAAAATATTAATTAAAAATATTGGTATGTAGTATAAATTGGGCTACCTACACCTATATATGTTGAAATTTCGAAAGAATCGGTTAAGCCATTTATAAGATAGTCGAAAGCAAAAAAAAAAAAACGTTCATATGGAAAGTACAGTTTTTAGACGTTTTTTAAATTGTTTTTCAACGATATGATCAGTCGTACCTAAAAAGCTGGACTGATTTTTTTAAATCAAAATCGTTAGAGCCGTTTTCGAGAAAAATAACCTTTAACGTACCGTTTTTTTTATCTAAAATTCTTCACAAAATGTTTAAAAAACTCTATATACCTATTGAAGCAATTCGGCCCACCCGTTTGAGACCTATACATACATACAGACAGCCTGACAGACATACATACAGACGGACGTAATCTCATGTTTGATGAGTGTTATCTCAAAACTATTTTTCGACGAATGCATAATTTGCCTTATAGTACCTATAATCGCAAGTAAAAATGGATCGAATTTCGTCCAAGCCAGCAGTTAATCAGTAACGTATACTCTCAACAACAAATAACTAAAGCACTTCACCTTCAATAACAATGATTTGTTCGAAGCTTCTTATCGTTTGCTTCATCGCCATTGAAGTGTCCACTATTATGGCCCAGAAAAAACTTGAATACAGTCCAGGCAGAGAATCAGGTAGAGCATAGACCCTTGAATATGGAACAGATCGTGTATGGGCCCGATTTGTTCAACAATTTTTCCGTCCGAATAATAATAATCAGAAGAGATCATTCCGTGTGATACGTCAGTCATCTTAAAATCTTGACACTTCAAACACTTGCACCACGGATGGTATTCATATCCGGATGCTAGAAATCTACCACGATGATCTTTCCTTGTTAAGCGTACTTATAACATCGATGAAGGGCATAGCTGTCGCTGTAGGATATAGCTGACACAACCCTTCATTTCGTCCAACACTCGCACCAATGAGTATTAACCATATTCCCCAAATCAACCTGGACCATCTTATCCAGTGTACAAGACGGATAAAATTGATGAAGAACTCATCATTTTTAATTTTAGTCTAAAGTATACTTAATAATTAAATTAAAATATATATGTATGTATATACTCAAATAACATTACTATAAATAAAAAAATCAGTTTTTTGAAAATTAATGGTCGATTAAGCTTAAAAGCTTGTATACAATGCTACGGTTGAGATGATAATATAGCGGTAGCCATCATCTATGCCAGGTTATCAAATCAATCTTTATTATTTATTACTTGGTGGCACGTTTCTACCTTAAACACGTTTTTCCGAAATGTTTACCGAAATAACTTAAAATAAGCGAATTTTGATAATCTCTATAAATTTGACTTTATTGGGTAGATTTTTGTCATTTGATTTTCTAAGAACAAAATTACCACTAATTTCAACAATGAATATTCAAAAGTTCATAAGACAAACCTTTGATAAGGTTGGCATGCGAGACATTTCATGCAGACAGTATGTGTCAATATGTGAACATGCCGCTATACGTTAAGTCTGTAATTTTATATATTTTAAGATTGTGGAAAGGTCATTTGTCAGATGACAACATTGTATAGTTATATATGTGTTCCGGTCACTGCAGACTTCGCAGCAACACTTGAACTCCTCCTGGAGCATAGGGCAGCAACAGATTCCCTCCATCTATCTCTTAGCTGTGCCCACGAACGAAAGTTAAATGACTGAGCTTCATTAAGTACAGTTGACCTCCATGTTGTTCTTGGTCTACCAACTCTCCTTACACCCTGAGGATTCCACCCGAAGGACTGCTTTGCTATGTTCTCGTTTGGTTTCCTCAGAATATGGCCAATCCATTGCCATTTTCGTTGTCTGATGTCAAGATCCACCCTTCTCTGGTGAGTCCAATCCCACAGCTCAACATTGCTTATGATTTGTGGCCATCGAATCTTGAGAATGTATCGAAGACAGCGATTGATAAAAGCCTGTAGCCTGCTTGAGATGTCGGCGGAGCATTTCCAGGTTTCACAGGCGTACAGGAGGACGGATTTCACGTTGGACTCGAAAAGTTTTAGCTTTGTGCGTAGCGTTATTATGCTGGAGTTCCACAAGGGAGAAAGCATTCCAAAAGCACTACGAGCTTTGTTTATCCTGCTGACAACATCAGATTCCGTTTCACCATCAATGGATACAATACTGCCAAGGTAGTTGAACTGCAAAACCTTCTCAATAGTTTCCTGTCTCAGAATAATCTCCTGTTGAGAGTTGCGGCCGTTCTGCAGCATCTTTGTCTTTTTGGCGTTGATATTTAAGCAAGCCATCTCGCCGTTGGCTTGCAGCAATTGGCACATTTGGTCCAAGCCGCCTACACTGTTTGACATGAAACATATATCGTCAGCGTAGTCCAAATGACTAAATTTCTCGAATGGACTCCATTGGATGTTATTTCTCTCGTATGTACCAACTGTGGCAGTCAGTACATCATCGATTGCCAATAAAAACAAAATTGGTGACAACACATCTCCTTGTCTTACTCCTTGACGCACCTCGAATGAACCGGAAAGTTGTACATTGTGCAGCAAGCAGCACATTGTATAGTACCCTTACATAAATCATTTAAATTCAATTATTTCAATAAAATACTCGTATACACAAATCTGTAGAATAATAATCGTCATAAGTTAATTGTGTTTGTTCTAGAGTTCGAATTAGATGAAAGAATTTTCCGTTTGCCCTCAAATTTAATTATGGAATGCATAATGTATATATAGTGAAATAAAGCTATATAGCTGATAGAACTTTTGTAATGTTATAAGCTGCAGATCAGAGAATAACTACTTACTAAATAAAATGCACGACTAGATCGAGCGAACGTGCTCTTATGTTCGATCACATGGAATGCACACGATTCGGCTAAATGTGTTTTTAGAGTCGTTTCTTACCAACAATTTTTTTATATGTAAAATGTCTCTCATTTTTTTCTAAAAAAAAAAATTGGCATGGCAATTTTATGTACTTAAAAATATAAGCTTAAAAATATAATTTCAAAAAAATAGTTATAGTTTTCGAAATATTGAATCTTAAAAAATCAAAAAAAAAAAAGTTCACATTAGATGTTCTTCATGAAATCTATGTAAGATTAACTGAACTTGGCAAAAATTGCGTACTGATGACACTAGTCAACTGATGAGTCCATGTGAGATCGCCGGGACGAAACGCCAATTTTTGTTGGACTAAAGGCCGTTAAAAGCTATTTTGAATCAATAATTCAACAAGTCCAAATATTATAGTGCTAAGTCTTCTACTTGGCTGATGTATTTCAGTAGTATATAGAATTTGTATTATTAAAAAAAAAACTTCTTATCCAAAAAAATATATTTTGAAAATTTAGAATTTAAAGGAATTTAAAAAAATTGATCGAAATCCGTACAGCCGTTTATGAGAAAGTCGAAAATAAAAAAAAAATTGTTGTATGGCAGGTATGTACAAACAATTTAAACCAAACTGTAGTAGTGCACAGATTTTTTTTTACCAAAATCGTTAGAGCTGTTTTCGATATAATTAAGGTGGTAGGAAAAATTGTGTGGCAGGTGCAGTTATTTTTGGGGCTAAAACAACGGTTCAAAAATCTATTTGAGACAATCACCAAGTTTGTAGAAAATTTCTTCAGCCGTTTAGGCTGCAAATCGTTGTACAGACTACTACTACTACGGACTAATACTTTTTTTCAAATGCAAAATTTTCCCTATACCTAGTACCTATATCGCAAGTTAAAATTAGTACTTCAGCTTAAATTCAAATCTGATGCAACCGGATTTTGTGGAATGCGAATTTTCGTTTGACATCAGTTAGATATTGTTGGTTGGTTACGTAATAAAGTGCTTTCTACTGGATAATTAATCCGGAGACTCACAGTAATATACATATGTATATAGTAAATACTCAATAAAAACTAAAAAAATATATAATCGCAATGTTTTGTATGCAAATGCAAAAATTAATATAATAATACGATTTATAAGAACAAAAATGTTTCTATCTAAGTGAACTGCACCGTGTGTTTGATTAACTACAATTTGACATAAGATGTCTCATTCCATTTGTTTGAGTGTATCATAAAAGGTAAAATTTAAAATCTTTTATAGGAAAATGCCGGGTGTTTTTTTTTACACGTGTGGTTTTCAATCTGGCAACACTTTTTTCGGAAATGGTCTTTTTGACAGCTGTCACATGATTTATGCTCAGTTTAGTTTAACTGCTTTAACACAAGGAAACTGAGTTGCCGGCAACAGGGAGTTTGATGTCGAAAAGGTCAAGAAGTAAGGGGAATGCAAAAATTCTCCACGGTCAACGATTTGTAGAGATTTTTTTTTGACGTTTTGCTATGTATTCCAATAAGCCCAACATAATCTTCCCAGTTTCCTGGTGCCAGTTTCTTCGTGTGAAAGCTACAAGGAAATTAAAGGAAAACGTCAAAAAAATCTCCAGCAACTGCTTTCCCTGTGTGAAAGGGGACTTTGCCATTTAAAGAATTGAAACCGACCGACCATCAAGTGCGTCTCCCGTTCAGTGAATGGGCCCAAAACGAGGTGGCTACCGATCCTGATTTTCAGAAGAAAATTTTGTTCAGCGATGAAGCTCACTTTTGGTTAAATAAAAGGCAAGTCAGCACGAACACAAGAATAACGAGTTAGAAATAAGTTAGGCAATCGTACAATTCTTTCTGTTCAAAAATGTATGTCTCAGTTACTCTGATAGACACAATTAAGACACTGAAAAACTGATTTGTAAACTTATAAGGTTGAATTTCTAATAACATTCAAAACTCCTTATTTTAATTAACCCATTAAAGTATAGCTCCGAATAATAAATTAGGATTACAATTGACCTGTTGAAGCCATGTGTTCTGTAAAGTGTAATTAAATTTGATTCCATTAATATTTTAACAAAAATGTAAATATTTATATTCCCAAGTCACTTATGAAGGCATGTTGCTGTTGTTGTATATTAAGAAAATCACGTTATACAAAACTAATGGCACTTTAATTGAAAATCTTTAATATTTGAAATAGTAATTACGTGTTTCGAGTTCTTGGAATGGACTTGGGTTCTATAATTTATATTCTTTCCAATGGTACTTTGCTATTCCTCCCTTAACCCCATTGCTAGTGGTTATTAATATTGACACTGCAGCCCTTATATGAATTATGTTGTTTTTTACTTGCGATATACATACATAGGTATATAATGTAGGTACTATTGGGTATGTTTTGCATTTAAAAAATAAATAGAACTTACCCAGCGCCTCCACAAGCAATTTTTATTTTTGTTTTTATTTCAGCAATTATTACAGAAATTTGTATTTCTTTGTTAAGTGGGAAAATTATTTCATGAAATCTTATTGACAATCAGAGTGCCAAACTAACAACACCTATTGTAACGGGTGATTTTTTTGCTACTTGGTTTTTGACGTTTATATTTTTGACAGATCACACATGACAAATTCCACGAACATTATACATTTCGATTCAGTATTGTTTGCCATTTCATCATGAATAGACTTACGCCTGAACAACGTTTGCAAATTATTGAAATTTATTATCAAAATTCGTGCTCTGTGAAAAATGTGTTTGGCAAGCTACGTCCGTTTTTTTCCGCTCATTTTTGGCTAAATGGATACGTGAATAAGCAGAATTGCCGTATTTGGAGTGAAGAGCAGCCAGAGGCAATTCAGCAGCTACAAATGCATCCCGAACAATGCACTGTTTGGTGCGGTTTATGGGCTGGCGGCATCATTGGGCCGTACTTCTTCAAGGACGATGAAGGCCGCAGGGTTACGGTCAATGGAAAAAGGTACCGTTCGATGATAACAGATTTTTTTTTGCCGAAAATGCAAGAATTGAACTCGGTCTACATGTGGTTCCAACAGGACGGTGCCACATGCCACACTGCACGCGAAACCATGCATCAATTGAGAGGCGAATTTGGTGAGCAGTTGATCTCACGTTTTGGCGCAGTCAATTGGCCACCAAGATCATGTGATTTGACCCCGTTAGACTATATTTTGTGGGGCTATGTTAAGTCTATTGTCTATGGGGACAAGCCAAACACGATTGCTGCCTTGGAAGCCAACATAGAACGCGTCATTGGTGAGATTCCGGCCGAAATGTGTGAAAAAGTTTGCCAAAATTGGACCTTCAGAATGGACCACCTGAAGCGTAGCCGCGGGCAACATTTAAGTGAAATTATTTTTAAAAAGTAAATGGCAGAAATTGATTTATCGATCCAAATAAAAATTTCATTCACTTTTTACAAGTTTCTGTGTTTTTTTGAATTTTTAAAAACCAAGCTCTTAAAAAATCACCGTTTATTTACATTTTCGGGCTGAAATTCCACCTCAACCAATCACTCGTACATGTAATGGTAAAAAACACACAAATGTCAATCGAACTAACATTACGTAGGTAAGAAAAAAATGTTTCGCAAAATAATTTATTTCATGAAATTTGTGGTCTGCATTGGAAATTTCAATTGCATGTTCGATTTTCTGAAACAAATGATTGCTTGTGGAGCCGCAGGGTTAAGATTTTGATCTAACTTGACATTAGGATTATATAAAACGCCTAAATTCCAACTGTCTGTCTCTGGGTCGATTTTCTTCAAACTTTTTACTTAAGCGTCTTAGGTGGTTGGGTGGATTCCTTTTATAAATATTTTTTTACACGGTGTCTCCACGTTCTACATTTTATACTATACTATCTATCATTTTGATAGAAAGAAAGAAAAATAGAATGCTAGAAAGTTTGACATTGGGCATTTCATAGTATACTATTACAATTGCATAAATGTCGTCAAGGAAGAATTAAAAAAAACGTTCGACAAAAGGAATTAAACAAAAAAAAAAGTATTATAACAATAACACACCACAAACGCGAAACGTCAAAGTGAAAATGGCGGCCAAAAATGTTTGGTTTTATAATTCTTCTCTTTATTTTCCTAAGTAAGCCTTTACATGATAGAACTTATTGTTCCATAATAACATTTTCCATTACTATTTTTTTAAATGTTGTTCGTAATGCTATATGCGTCAGACAAGAGAATAACTCATTAAATAAAATGCATGACTGGATCGCACGAACTTGCTCTTATGTTCGATCACATAGTATGCAAAAGATTTCTATTAAAAATTGAAAAATATTTTTAAAGTCGTTTTTTACTTAATTTTTTATATATACAAAATTTCTTTAATTTAAAAAAAATTGGTATGAGAATCTTAAGTATTTAATAGTATAAACTTACACACAAATGATTTAATCGGCTTTATGAAAGAGAAATAATTCGAAATTCTGAAATAAATACTTAAACTAATTTGAGCTAAAAAAGTACGCCATTTTATTTCTTGGATTAATTTGAATTTATGAGAAAAAATTTAAAAAATCTGTGGAGTGGCTTTTGAGAAAAAAAAGTTTTTTTAAAAACTTTTTGAAGACATTTAAAAAAAAAACAAAATCGCCAATTCATAGGTATTCAGCAAATACATATAACTATAATTTTGAAAAAAATTTAGTAAGCAATTTTCAATATATAATTTTTTTAATTTTCTTTAAATGTATTTAAGAATAAAAAAAAATATTAATTAAAAATATTGGTACGCAGTATAAATTGGGCAACCTAAAGACCACCAACCAAATTTCGAAAGAATCGGTTAAGCCATTTATGAGATAGTCGAAAGCAAAAAAACGGTTCTATGTTTTTGTTTAAATCAAAATCGTTACAGCCGTTTCCGAGAAAAATAATCTTTAACGTAAGGGTTATATGGCAGGTACCGTTATTTCTTGAGCTAAAAAAAAATTTCAATTTCCCCTCTGTACAATACCTTAAAAACTCTATATACCAATTTAATGATTTTGGATGACCAACAAAAACTTGAGTGTGCTACCACCAAGTTTTTCTCATATTATTGTTGGCTGGAATTATAGCTATTTCACTACTTGACAAAGGTCGATCATCAGATTCCTTATTGGTCTATATACCAAGTTTGAAGCAATTCGACCACCCGTTCGGGCTGTAGGTGTCCACCTTCTCCAGTTTTACGTCTACTCTTCACCAAGGTCTAATCCCGGTCACAGCAGGAAGTTTTATCGCTTAACTTGCGGGAGTTAAGAAAGCTATACAAATATCAACAGACTTGCCCCGGAAAACCCTTAATTGCATAGACAATCTGGGAACCTTAAAAGGTCTTAAAAACCCTACCGATATAGGGAAATAGCCTTGATTCTTCGAGATGGCAAGATCAAGACATATAACTTCGAGAAAAACTTCAGAACGGAGTTAAGTTCCAAAAAAGAATGGGTAGGTGACAACCACATATCTGCACACTCAAGGCAAATGCCATCAAATGGTACACTGATGGATCGAGAACAACTGAGGGGACTGTTGCAGGAGTTTTTGGGCCTAGAACCAAACTCTTTGTTCCCATGGGACATTCCACTAGCATTTTCCAGGCGGAGGTTAACGCAGTAGGAAAATGCGTAGAACGTAATCTCGAAAGAAACTACAGGAACCAAAAATTGCCATCATTTCGATAGTCAAGTTGCACTAAACACAATAAGCTCTTACTCCAGGAAGTCCCTGGTATGGGAATGTGTGAGCAAACTGAATGAGCTGTGCAAGTATAACAAAGTCTCACTTCATTTGGTACATGGACATATAGAAATCCAGTGCAACGAAGAGGCAGAATTCCTAGCAAAAACAAGAGCAACGTCACCTTTACTGGGACTAGATCCCTATTGCGAGATAGGAGAAAACGTTATCAAAAACAAGATCACATCAGAAGATGAGGCCAAAGATCAAATATCTGGAATAAACTCCACATAGGTTAAGACAGGCTAAACTACTTCTCGGGAACTACAACCAAAACGGTTCTTATCCTATATTAACCTATAAGTAGGAACAAACTAAAGCCACTGTAAACTGAACAGGCACCTCAATATCCTGGCATTGAAGAGCAATGCTCTGTGTATAGGTTATGTAAGGTACACGACAAGACACCCGACCACATACTAGTGAAGCCATCATTCAGGTTAGATAAGGTTAGTGGCCTAGCAGTTGATCCTTTTGCCGCCACACTTAGACCAATTTAGATCCATTGTGATACCCTATTGGAAGAAACCCATGCTAAAAGCATGACATGACATATCTCATTAAAGGAGTTCAATTTTCCGCAAGCAGTAGCTTGAATTCATTCACCAGAGATACAAATTTCTGGGGCATCACCTAATAGAGGAATGAGAACTACCCTTAATTGAAATACCGCACAAATACTAAAATTCTTCAACAGAATCAACTTAGACTACGTACTGTAAAATGAGACATCTGATCCAGTTCTGTAGGGGCACAATAGATCGCAGTGCATCAACACCCCAAATTTATTCATTCAATCATTCAACAACAACAGTTTTTTACGAACCCAACTCTCGGAAAGAAATATCATAAAATATCATCCGGAACTCACAAGGAAACAATGAATTACCTTATTCCACTTCCGAGTAAGTAAAACGATTTTCAACACTACAACACTCAACACCTCTACATCCTGGGAGAAAAAGAAAAATGCGATAACTGCAGAGTGACCTTTTATATATCGCACATTCTATTAGTCTATAATAACCAGAACGCATCCAGCTCCCGAATCAAATTCAGAAGCGTCAAAACAACTCTCCTATCTGCTTGACCCTACAACTCTACAAGCTATTCAAAACATCACAAGAATCTCAGCTATATATAAAAAACACACTTACCTTCGATAATTTTCATATCATATCCTATAATGATTCCGTAATAAAATAACAATTAACTTTTGAAATATTAAAGCATGTCATTTTAACTTACCCAACTTTGATACCTTTATATTAAAACTTTTAGAATCAATGGCAATCAAAAGTTAATTATTCATAAGCTAGTATAAGACTTAAACACTTCATAATTGTATGATACTGATATTGGAAGCCATAAATATTTGATATCGTTTATTCTTTGAAATTCATACACACTCATTGGATAATAATTTCTAGTAATAACTTTATTTCAAACAACTCAAAACCTTTAAATAGCATAAAATCACCTATATGTGATTTAGTTTTAAACAAGATTGTGCACAATACTGTCAAGATGGTAAAAACTATCTCGACACAAGATGCTACAACATATCTTTATAAGGTGTTTCGAGTTCTTGGAATGGACAACCTTAACAGAACTTGGTTGTATAATTTACATTCATTTCAATTGCATTTCGCATCTTGTTTTCTTCAGCTGATTGCTTTTACCGCCAGCTATGTCAAGTCCATCGGATCAATGTCTATTCCGACCCTCTTAACTTCATTGCAAGTGGCTATTAATATCTACACTGTAGCCCTTAAAGTTATTGTCGTGTTTTTTTATATGCCAAAACTTCGTGAAACCGGACCAATATTAGATGAATTGGACAAAAGGATTCATGACAATGAAGAGCGGATTATCGCACAGAGAATGATAAGGTTCTGCAGAGGTTTGGTAGTAATTTACTTGGCTTCATACCTTGCCTATTCGGCTATTACCTTTTTGGCATCTATTTGGAGTGGACATCCACCATTTGGAATCTATATTCCTTCTTTCATTGGCAAGACTCCACCACTAAAATGATCATATCCAGCCTACTGGAGTTCTATCTTCTTAACGTGGCCTGTGTACAAGATGTTGGACTTGATGTGTACCCAATTACCTTTATTTACTTGGCACGAATGCACACAAAAATTTTGTGCATAAGAGTTGAAAAATTGGGCACTGATTCTACAATATCAAAGGAAGATAATGTCAAAAGACTTGTGGATTGCATTAAAACGCATAAGAAAATATTGGAGTAAGAGTGCTGTTTACAATTCAGATTTATATTTTAATTATTATAATTCGTTTTCAGACTTATTGAAACCGTTCGACCGATAATAGCAAAAACGATATTCATTCAGTTAGTGGTTTCAGCTATTATAATGGTATTCCCAATAATAAACATTATGATGTTTGCTGATAGTTTTTCTGCTGCATTTGGACCGATGGTGTTTCTTTGGGCTGTTACTTTGGAAACACTTCCAATGTGCTTTACTATGAATGTGTTATTAGATGAAATTAACAATCTACCAACTGCTTTGTTTCATAGCCAGTGGATGGATCAGAATAAGAAATTTCGCAAGTTAATAGTTGTGTTTATGCAGAATGTACAAAAATTCAACAATATAATGGCTGGAAATATTATGCCAATACAGCCGTTTCCGAGAAAAATAATCTTTAACGTAAGGGTTATATGGCAGGTACCGTTATTTCTTGAGCTAAAAAAAAATTTCAATTTCCCCTCTGTACAATACCTTAAAAACTCTATATACCAATTTAATGATTTTGGATGACCAACAAAAACTTGAGTGTGCTACCACCAAGTTTTTCTCATATTATTGTTGGCTGGAATTATAGCTATTTCACTACTTGACAAAGGTCGATCATCAGATTCCTTATTGGTCTATATACCAAGTTTGAAGCAATTCGACCACCCGTTCGGGCTGTAGGTGTCCACCTTCTCCAGTTTTACGTCTACTCTTCACCAAGGTCTAATCCCGGTCACAGCAGGAAATTTTATCGCTTAACTTGCGGGAGTTAAGAAAGCTATACAAATATCAACAGACTTGCCCCGGAAAACCCTTAATTGCATAGACAATCTGGGAACCTTAAAAGGTCTTAAAAACCCTACCGATATAGGGAAATAGCCTTGATTCTTCGAGATGGCAAGATCAAGACATATAACTTCGAGAAAAACTTCAGAACGGAGTTAAGTTCCAAAAAAGAATGGGTAGGTGACAACCACATATCTGCACACTCAAGGCAAATGCCATCAAATGGTACACTGATGGATCGAGAACAACTGAGGGGACTGTTGCAGGAGTTTTTGGGCCTAGAACCAAACTCTTTGTTCCCATGGGACATTCCACTAGCATTTTCCAGGCGGAGGTTAACGCAGTAGGAAAATGCGTAGAACGTAATCTCGAAAGAAACTACAGGAACCAAAAATTGCCATCATTTCGATAGTCAAGTTGCACTAAACACAATAAGCTCTTACTCCAGGAAGTCCCTGGTATGGGAATGTGTGAGCAAACTGAATGAGCTGTGCAAGTATAACAAAGTCTCACTTCATTTGGTACATGGACATATAGAAATCCAGTGCAACGAAGAGGCAGAATTCCTAGCAAAAACAAGAGCAACGTCACCTTTACTGGGACTAGATCCCTATTGCGAGATAGGAGAAAACGTTATCAAAAACAAGATCACATCAGAAGATGAGGCCAAAGATCAAATATCTGGAATAAACTCCACATAGGTTAAGACAGGCTAAACTACTTCTCGGGAACTACAACCAAAACGGTTCTTATCCTATATTAACCTATAAGTAGGAACAAACTAAAGCCACTGTAAACTGAACAGGGGGTCAATTCCCGATCTGTGAAGCTGTGAAGTGATAAATTTTATCACGCTTTCACGTCTAATTCGATTCTCGATTCGTGAAAAAGTGAAGTTAAATGCCAAACATTTTTCATATGATAATTTTTTTATCACAGTCATTTGTTTTGTGAAGAAAATGTTTCTAATCGAATATTAAGAAAACAAAACAGGATTTGGCACATGACAAGTAAGCAACAATTATATTTATACACAAATTTATTTTGGTTATATGTTATATTTGTGTTTATTCGAGTAAATAACGAAATTGTTAAATCAACAGATTGACAACAGCCGACGCGACGGTGCTCATTCCCGCGACAGATCGTTGGAAACTACCCATTGCAAAAAAATGCAGAGCACTTTACCATATTAAAATGGCTTTGAAGCGCACTTATAAGTTGAGTGTTTTTCAATAATGCTCTCAATTCACGTATTAAATCCATGCATTAATGTTTTGGGAATCTATAAAGTTCAATAAAGTGCTCCTAGTTGTAACTTCGAATAGATTCTGCCCATCTCGAAGGGAAAGCCTCAATATCCTCACATGAAAAAATTATAAATCTTACTCAAAACAGAGATACTATTGAATATAATATAAAACAATTTTATTAATTTATTAAACGAATTATTATTCCGGACATTATTCTTAAGCAAATTTAGAAACTGAAATGAAATATTCACTTTTCCCAACAAAAAATCTAATCAGAAATGACAGAATTTATCATTTAGTACTTTTTAGTACAAACTTTATCACAATGAGTTCTAGAATCGCATTAGGCGTGTGTGTGAAGTTGGAAAATGATAAACCTCTGTGAAAACTGAAATGATATTTTTTTTATCACTTCATAATTTCACAGATCGGGAATTGACCCCCAGGCACCTCAATATCCTGGCATTGAAGAGCAATGCTCTGTGTATAGGTTATGTAAGGTACACGACAAGACACCCGACCACATACTAGTGAAGCCATCATTCAGGTTAGATAAGGTTAGTGGCCTAGCAGTTGATCCTTTTGCCGCCACACTTAGACCAATTTAGATCCATTGTGATACCCTATTGGAAGAAACCCATGCTAAAAGCATGACATGACATATCTCATTAAAGGAGTTCAATTTTCCGCAAGCAGTAGCTTGAATTCATTCACCAGAGATACAAATTTCTGGGACATCACCTAATAGAGGAATGAGAACTACCCTTAATTGAAATACCGCACAAATACTAAAATTCTTCAACAGAATCAACTTAGACTACGTACTGTAAAATGAGACATCTGATCCAGTTCTGTAGGGGCACAATAGATCGCAGTGCATCAACACCCCAAATTTATTCATTCAATCATTCAACAACAACAGTTTTTTACGAACCCAACTCTCGGAAAGAAATATCATAAAATATCATCCGGAACTCACAAGGAAACAATGAATTACCTTATTCCACTTCCGAGTAAGTAAAACGATTTTCAACACTACAACACTCAACACCTCTACATCCTGGGAGAAAAAGAAAAATGCGATAACTGCAGAGTGACCTTTTATATATCGCACATTCTATTAGTCTATAATAACCAGAACGCATCCAGCTCCCGAATCAAATTCAGAAGCGTCAAAACAACTCTCCTATCTGCTTGACCCTACAACTCTACAAGCTATTCAAAACATCACTAGAATCTCAGCTATATATAAAAAACACACTTACCTTCGATAATTTTCATATTATATCCTATAATGATTCCGTAATAAAATAACAATTAACTTTTGAAATATTAAAGCATGTCATTTTAACTTACCCAACTTTGATACCTTTATATTAAAACTTTTAGAATCAATGGCAATCAAAAGTTAATTATTCATAAGCTAGTATAAGACTTAAACACTTCATAATTGTATGATACTGATATTGGAAGCCATAAATATTTGATATCGTTTATTCTTTGAAATTCATACACACTCATTGGATAATAATTTCTAGTAATAACTTTATTTCAAACAACTCAAAACCTTTAAATAGCATAAAATCACCTATATGTGATTTAGTTTTAAACAAGATTGTGCACAATACTGTCAAGATGGTAAAAACTATCTCGACACAAGATGCTACAACATATCTTTATAAGGTGTTTCGAGTTCTTGGAATGGACAACCTTAACAGAACTTGGTTGTATAATTTACATTCATTTCAATTGCATTTCGCATCTTGTTTTCTTCAGCTGATTGCTTTTACCGCCAGCTATGTCAAGTCCATCGGATCAATGTCTATTCCGACCCTCTTAACTTCATTGCAAGTGGCTATTAATATCTACACTGTAGCCCTTAAAGTTATTGTCGTGTTTTTTTATATGCCAAAACTTCGTGAAACCGGACCAATATTAGATGAATTGGACAAAAGGATTCATGACAATGAAGAGCGGATTATCGCACAGAGAATGATAAGGTTCTGCAGAGGTTTGGTAGTAATTTACTTGGCTTCATACCTTGCCTATTCGGCTATTACCTTTTTGGCATCTATTTGGAGTGGACATCCACCATTTGGAATCTATATTCCTTTCTTTCATTGGCAAGACTCCACCACTAAAATGATCATATCCAGCCTACTGGAGTTCTATCTTCTTAACGTGGCCTGTGTACAAGATGTTGGACTTGATGTGTACCCAATTACCTTTATTTACTTGGCACGAATGCACACAAAAATTTTGTGCATAAGAGTTGAAAAATTGGGCACTGATTCTACAATATCAAAGGAAGATAATGTCAAAAGACTTGTGGATTGCATTAAAACGCATAAGAAAATATTGGAGTAAGAGTGCTGTTTACAATTCAGATTTATATTTTAATTATTATAATTCGTTTTCAGACTTATTGAAACCGTTCGACCGATAATAGCAAAAACGATATTCATTCAGTTAGTGGTTTCAGCTATTATAATGGTATTCCCAATAATAAACATTATGATGTTTGCTGATAGTTTTTCTGCTGCATTTGGACCGATGGTGTTTCTTTGGGCTGTTACTTTGGAAACACTTCCAATGTGCTTTACTATGAATGTGTTATTAGATGAAATTAACAATCTACCAACTGCTTTGTTTCATAGCCAGTGGATGGATCAGAATAAGAAATTTCGCAAGTTAATAGTTGTGTTTATGCAGAATGCACAAAAATTCAACAATATAATGGCTGGAAATATTATGCCAATTGAAGTTGCCACATTTATTTCGGTGAGTTAATGGCCGTGTTCAAGTTCTTAAATGATAAGCTATTTGGGTATCCAAATATTTTTAAGATATCCTTCAAAATTTAATTCAATTGACAGAAATCTACCACTTTGGCAATTTTATAAATGGTCAAAAGATATTATTATGGCCTTTTCGATTGGTCTTCCGGAACTGTTCTGAACACCATAAAATTACAGTTGTTACTCTAAACCGAACAGAGAACGATTCTAGATTTCAATTCAGAATCGAAAACAGAATCACTAATACACTCACATAACTAAAATGTCAAAATTATCGGGTTGATTTCTTTTGTGTAATTTCGATGTACGAGTATTAATTGAATTTAAACTAGATACTTCTGGTAAAAATAACATAAAAGGAGGCAAGTTAATTATTATTGATACAAAAAAATGTGTATCTAAATTGAAATCAAGTGCTTTGGAAATTCTTTTTAACCGATGTTTTTTAAATTTAATTTTCACAAATACAGTGATACATACAATTAAGAATCAGTCAAATTGTGCGCGAGTGTTTTATTGGAGGAACTTGTTCGGGATGACCAATAAAAAGGGCCAGGATGTAACGACAATCATCACCTTCCAAAACACCTATACGAACGAACAATATTGGTTTTGCGCTTTTTTTTACTAAAAAAACTACATATCTGTATTTTTGAACAGCTAAATTGCACTTGGTATATTCAAAAATACATTAGAATATTAATAAGTTAGCCGAGTCATATAATAGAACTTAGCTTCGGAGAGATTTAATTCAATGAAAAATGATGAAATTGATGTTGCTCAATTAGCATTTTCCAATATGACGGGTTTCGTTTTATTTATGACCTTTTCGATTGATAATCCGGAAGAACTCTCCGATTCGGGATTCCAATCGAACAAGTTAACACTCCATTCTGGATTTTGAAATTGAATGTGAGTGTATGTGTAAGATGGGAAAAACAAAACAATGACATAAAAATATAGGGATGGGCGATGTTCATTGTTGTTGGCAAAAATCAATGTAAGTCGAAAAAAACATCGATGTTTCAACATCGATGTTGAAGCATGTAAAACATCACGGCATCGATGTTGAGATTCAAAATATCGACTTCAAATAAGCTGAAATCTTTTGCCAATGAACCTTATAAAGGTTAGACAGCACTCGACGGTACTGCACTTCAGCGGAACCACGATTCACATCTATTTATGTGAAATTGTCTGAGTTCAATTGGCACTAAGTGCAATTTAATGTAGCTCATATACACGAAAAGGTAAAAGCAAATTGCGATAAAAAACATTGCTACAATTTTCAAAACACTGAAGGTATTTTGAGTTCATAATTGTATTTTTAATTGATTTTTGAACGTGCTATTATTTAAAAAAAAAAAAAAACATCGATATTCTGCTATCGATATTGTATTTTCGATTTTATCATCCATGTTTTACAATATCGCTCATCCCTACACAACATTGTTGTTGACATTGAATTCGCGTTTGACATTTGGTATTTGAGTGTGTGCGTGCTTCTGGTTTTGATTCTGACTTCAAATCCGGAAGGAAATTTCTCTTATCTATCTATGAGAAGAACTGTCATTTCATACCAATCGAACAGTTTCAGAAGCATTCGGAAGACTTCGGAAGCATTCCGGACGACCAATCGAAAAGGCCATTATTCTTTGGACTCATTGAACAATAAATAAAATCATGCGAATTATAAGAGACATAACTAAATAAGACACGGTAATTTTCTCCGCATTAGTTCAGCCGCCATCCCTGGAGATAAATCTGAGACAACAACCAGCTCTAATCTCAGAACATCGCGCCACACATCTTTCCTCTCCTTCTTTCTCTTCTTCCACCGGATACCCCTGCTGTGTTAAAAACCATATAAAGGGTATTCATAGTCCCTTGAGCGCGTGCAAAGTTATAAAAAAAAAAAAATATGCCAACAAAACAACCCAAATTCAAATTTGCTTACACTGTCACATATAGTCTGTATAGCAACTTGAAAATTTAGGTTATGTGTACAGTGGTGCTACAAAGCGATGCGATAAGCAATTCGAGATGCGATAACAAATTGGGACATAGTGCACACAGTAAAGGGTCAAAACAAACAATGAATCTTCTCGCACAAACTCACCTGTAAAGTGGTCAGAAGAGTTTGTGAGCTAGATTGTTGCGATAGGTATGAGAGAGTCGATTATACCAATATTCGCGGGCTTCGAAAGAATTTTTGTGCGGCGTATGTCCACTGTATTAAAGACAGGCCAGCTGTTTTGGCACTTGATGAAACCCAAATAAGTGAAAATTCTGATCATTCGGAATTTCATCTGTCTGGGTATAACTTAGTGCCATTATTCTTCTCCCACCATGGTCTCGCCGTTTACATTAGAAATGATGTTGCGTTCCAACTTCAACCATAATATGGTCTGTGCTCAAACACAAATTTTAATTTCATGTGGTTAAAATTCATGGTAAATAAGCACATCATACACACTTGTTTTATTTATCGGAGCCCAAATTTGGACAGAGACTCAACTTTTAATGAATTTGATGTTCTGTCCGACTCCATTCAAAGAATTGTCTCCCTTTATTTTCTCACTGAAATCGTCATTACGGGCGATTTCAATGTACACAATTCTAGCTGGCTCCGCTATTCGCGCCAGACAACACCCGAAGGAAGGTTTGTCGAAGTCTTTGCTTAGTTAAACCAACTGACTCAGCTTGTTGACGTGCCGACACGAATCCCTGACGTTGCAGGTCAAACCGCCAACACTCTACACTTGTTTCTTACCTCTGGACCTAATAAATACACTGTAGGTGTATTATCGCCTCTAGGCATATCAGACCATTTTGTCATACAGTATACTATCGATAACGTGAACAATTAAAGACCAAGGGAGTTCATGTTTGCGAAAGTGTTCACGTTTGCGAATGTGAAATTTTAATAAAAGAATAGAGCAATCCCACAATAGATTTTAAAACATAACGTTAAAACAACAAGTTAAAATAATGCGTTGCACCAAGAATAAGGAATTTTAAGGTAAAATGCAGTAAAAACAGTTTGCTGTTACGCTGAAGCAAAATTTGTTGTTCACGCTTTGACGTTCATGATTTTTCACGTTTTAGAGATATCAAGCAGAGAAAAATCTTTTCACTTTATCCGGTGGTCACACTATCCGTTGTTCACGCTAACGGGAGTATACTGTATCTGCAAATTTCTCATTCCAACAACACTCACTTAAAGAAAAATCACCTAAGAGAACAGTTTGGCAATATGAGAATGCCAACTGGGACAGTCACAATAATTTCTTCAGGAACTTTAACTGGTATCTATGCTTCCTCAGCAGTGACGTAGATTACAGCGCAGATATGATAACAAATTTAATTCTTCTCGGAATGAGAAATTTTATCCCGAATAGGGTGAAATCTATCAAACCGAAAGAAAATGCATGGTTTGATTCGAGCTGTAAAGAGGTTATTAGGGTTAGAGAAGTAAGTTTCCGCAATTATAAAGCCAACCCCACTCAGGAAAACCGGAAAAAGTTTCAACAAGCTAGAGAGACTTACACCGTTCACATTTGTAGAACCAAATTTTTGCATGACCAAAAATTAAGGCAAAAAATACTACAATGTCCCAAAGGTAGTAAGAATTTTTGGTCATTTGTAAAAAATATGCGAAATTCAACTTCGTGTTCGGTTCCAACGCTCGTCTTTTTTAATGACACCCCTGTTGTCAGTTCTCGTGAAAAAGCCAATTTGCTGGCAGCGCAGTTCGCTGTTAATTCGACGATACCAGAAAGTGTTATGACTCCTCCACTACTTGAGAGCGTAAACGATTTCATGGGACGAACCTTTTTTCGCACTCGTGCAGTTCCCAGAGTCCTCAAGGACCTGGATGTACACAAATCCGCTGGACCGTATAGTATACCTCCCATCGTTCTGAAGAGGTGTTCTTCAACGCTGGCAAAACGACTGCGTAAGCTTTACCATCTGTCCTATTCTACTGGTCTCTTTCCGAGTGGATGGAAAACAGCACTTGTCCAGCCTGTCCCTAAAAAAGCTGATTAATTATCAGCTAAAGAAATATCTTTAACAACGAAAGCTCCTTAATGACCGACAGTATGGCTTTCGAAGCATTAGGACCACTGGTGATCAGATGGTATATCTCACCGAACAGTGGCACAAATCTTTACATCGTTTTAAAGAAAGTAAGATTATTGCACTTGATATTTCCAAAGCATTTGATAGAGTTTGGCATCAAGCTCTCTTATCGAAAATGCGTGCATTTGGTATCGATGAATCTCTTATTCGTTGGATTAGATATTACCTTTCGGACCGCTCAATACAAGTTGTATTGGACGGTTTCAAGTCTGATATTCACAAAATATTTGCTGGTGTGCCCCAGGGCTCCGTATTGTCTCCGATCCTTTTTCTCATTTTAAATAATAATCTCTTATCTGGAACTTTTAATCCACTAAATTGTTTTGCTGACGATGGTACTCTCAGCTTTTAATATTCGTTTTCAGATTCACTTCCTTGTTCCTCGGATGTGGAACTGCAACGGCAGCGTATGATAAGCTCATTAAATTCTGATCTCGACAGCATTGTTCAATGGGGAATAAAAAACCGCATAGAATTGAATGCTTCAAAAACTCAGTGCTATCTTCTATCGTTAAAGCAGAACCCACCACACATGCCGCTATCCATGAGCGGTATTTGCATTGAAGAAACCGATCAGCTTTCGGTACTTGGTATGAGCAACACAGACCACCTCTTGTAAATAGAATGAACACATATTTGATGTCGCCAAAAATGCTGCAAAGTGTTTGGGCTTTCTTCGAAGATGCAACAAATTCTTCTCGCCCTCTGATCTGGCTGTAATCTATAAGGCCTTCATTCGTCCAAAGCTGGACTCTAACATTTGGGCAGGAGCTCCCAAAACTCATTTGAATCTTTTAGATAGAATTCAGAATAGAGCTCTAAGAATGATTGGCGATAGAACTATAGTGGAAACACTTACATCTCTTGAACACCGTCTAGTCTAATATGTCTCTCATTATTTTATCGCTATTATTTCTTAGCTGGAGCTACGTACCTCTCCGCTAAAATTCTTGGCTAAATCTTAGCTTATATTAGCGGCTAAAGAAAGAATCTCTATACTTGACAGTACGTCCGAAGTTGGGTTCAAGGGTAAACTGATGGGCATTCCTAGAAGCGCGAGTGTTAGGGTTGAATAGTTTAAGGGAGGAATGCAACTGGTTATTTCACTAGAACACTGTCTATAATAATACCGATAGAATAATGAAAGGCATGAAACATTGAGACGTTGCTCGAGAGGCTCAATTGTATCAGTTATTGTTTTATCACCTATGATTTTTAAAGCTCTTTTTTGGACTAGGAGACTTAAGTGCGTTATGGGAGCACCTGTATAAATATGACAATTGTACTCAAGCTTTGCACGAATGAAGCTTTATATATTACAGCCAGATCAGAAGGGGAGAAATATTTTTGTTCATCGTCTCAGAAAACCCAAACATCTAGCAGCGCTTTTGGCGACGTCGAATATGTGGTAATTCCACAAAGGTGATCGATGATTCACATACCGAGAACTGAAAGTTGTTCGGTTTCCTCGTTGCAAGCGCGCTTATGGACAACGGCGTTGTCCATGAGCGCATTGCCACATTTTATGTTATACTGTTATACAAACAATTAGGCAGCTTCACTATAACAGTTTTTCTAATGGGTGTCAACTTTTGTGTATGAATATGAATACGCTATCCAGTGTATTATAGAGATCAGTAATCGCTGTGTAGTATTACCGTACACGCAGCATTAAAGATATTTATTTTGTTTTCTTTTCAGATAGCCAAGTTGGCATTTTCAATATATGCAATTGTAGACAAGATGGAAGATCGAAGATCCGCACAAGGCATAATGGGACAATAATAACAGTATAGTCCGTTATACTTTTATACATCCCCACATAGACGAATTGTTGGTACTATTTTGTTAAGAAAACAGTACTGTATTGCACTTTGCACCGTGTAGATTCATAATTTGTATCTTTGCAATGTTATACTAAGCAATTATATCTTGATTATTAACATAAAAATATTTAAAAGATTTACATAGTTTTACTGTATGTACTTGGATTGACGAAATTATTCTGGTGGAAAAAATACTTCATGATGTAAATGCAACTCAAAAAAAAGTAAGTGTATATTGTCTTACGGTTTTTTTATATTTTTGTTTTACATTGAGATATATTTGCCCGAAAATTGTTAAAACGCCTAAAAATTGATCAATCAATTTAAAATGCAAAAGTATGGTTATTGTGTATATTAAACCTGGTGGCTGCGTTCAATTTATCACTATATTTAATGTATTATAATTTAGGACAGTAATCACGAAGGGGTTGCTCATAACTTAATATACTTAATGATAACTGATATACCTATTCACCAAGAGGAACAATTGTTTTTTTTTCCAAAAATTAGTCAGCTAAACATCCACGGCATTTGGTTCCAAAAAATCGTCTCAACTTGCAATACATTGCGCTTAACCAAAAATGTATTGCTAAATCAATTTTGGTGACAGCTTCATTTCCAGAAGTTGTCCTGTTAACTGGTCCCTTCGGTCGTGCGAGTTAACGCCTCTCGACTACTTTTTATAGGACTACGTTAAGTCAGGGCTATGCTAAGTCGATTCGACAAACCAGCAACTGTTGAAGCATTGGAATCCAATAGTCAAGCCAACATTGCCGCCATACGGCCAGATTTATTGGAAAAAGTACTCCAAAATTGTACTGGACTATGTAACTCAAAGCTGCGGCCGACATATGCCGGAAATAATATTTAACAAATAAATGCAATAAAATTATCTACCAAATTATAATATATAAATGATTCATTTCAACAATATTTCTGTGTTGTATATTTGTATTATTATTTAAATTTCTCAAGCATGCTCGCGCTCGCTGTGGTCTTCTTGTAAATGGGCTGGTTCGCGAGCATCTTGCTGTTGGCGAAAAATTAGATCTTTTCGTGTTCGTTGGCTTCGATGTTCGTCGTGTATGGTCATATTCGCGGACAAAGCGAAGATTATATATTGGATTCAAAAAGTGGGAACTACAAAAATATAAGTTGGGAAAAATAAATCATGGCTAATGTTCCAGCTGCTTACCAAATTTAATAAGAATCCATTCAATGGATGAGGCACGAATGCGGAACAAACACCCATAATAATATTTTGTACATATTTAAGCCTCCCACATAGGAGGTTCGGTTCCAATTTTAGGGATAAGAATGACTCATGTGGTAATCGAGTGTGTATTTGTGAATGTGTGTGTGTGCTTGTGTGTGTGTGTCTGCTTTTTGGCTTCTTGTGAACCATACATTTACCGAGATAAAAGGAATGCTTTGTACTATCCCAGACTATAATCTATCTCTGTGCCAAATTTTATCCAGATACGTTCAGCCGTTCTGGCGTTATTGATAAAAAAAAACATCCATCCATCCATATCCATCCAAACTTTTACATTTATAATATTAGTAGGATTACATGCATACAGAATTCCATACAAAAAATCAATTTTCAATTTTTAAAATTTCACCACTTTTCTGGAGGGTTTTCCCAAAATTTTCTTTCGTAAAAACCTTCTCCTAGATATCAAGAACAACTAAAAAAGAGTTCGAGCGGCCCGTTCGTTCTCAATTGATGGATTACAATACATTTTTGCCCATCATTTTTAATAGCAGATGCCCGTGCGATGCTATACAGACTTTCTATCCCACGGGAGTCTAATGACATCTATCTACCTATATAATTTCATTGAAAACCGTTCAGTCGTTGAGGCGTGAAAGCGGAACAAACACCCAAGTATATATTTTTTCATATTTAAGCCTCTCCCATTGGAACCGTTAATTTTTTTCAGGTTAAAAATGATCAATGTGATAATCCAGTGCCCCATTCATCTACCAATCAAATTTCATGAAAATCCGTGTGATTTTAGGCGCCTTGTGAATAAAATATTTGTAGAATGAGCTCTATGAAAAATTAAAATAAACCTATCTCACGGGAATCATACATTTTTCCGGGATAAAGACTAGCCTGTTTTCTATTCCAGACAATAATCTATCTCTGTACCAAATTTCATCCAGATCCGTTCAGCCGTTTCGGAGTTATTAAGCAACAAACATCCATACATACATCCAAACTTTTACATTTATATTAGTAGGAAGTAGTATTAGGTATTTATTATTTGTAAATAATTTATTATACTATGAGGGAACTATAAAACATTTTATCATAGATTTTGTTAGCTTAAACAGCACTCCTTGATTCTTTAGATGCTGCAAGCACTGAAATTGCTGATTGTGTTTTGTAACTTCACCAACAATATTAGCTGCGTTTTATTATCTACGAGACGATCGCGTTTTGTGTCTCTGATTTCATATCAATTCTTTTTACTGCATAGCTACACCGCAGATGATGTTTTCAAAAACATCGCGTTTGGAAATTGCATTATCGAACATAAATGCTTTATTTTTGCAACTTCTGTTTAAAAACATTTCAATGAAGGAATACGTCGAAATAGTTGGATACTCTAATATTAGTTTAAAATTTATATAATAATTTTTCCAGAAAAATAAAAAAAACTGTTCAACTGGTAAGTATTTTAATGCCTAAAATGATTGCTAATTTCCAAATCTCCGGCAGACACTCAAATGAACAAACTATTAAAAAATTATTGTTATTGTAATTTAGTTATAAGTTTTTCAAAAACTGGTAAATCTATTTACAATTATTACATTCATAAATTAAGTTGTTTTTAAGAAGGAAGGTAATTTTTGATTCAAACATATTTAAATTAGAAGAGTTTGGTAATCGTTGGATAGGAAGAAATGTACTGGTTCACTAGCCTGCAAGATCTCACGACCTTACAGTTTTGGATTTCTTTTTGCATGGGGAAGAATATATGGGTGGCAATGGCGCAATGGATAAAGTGCTTGATTGCTAACTTAGACGTGTGCGTTCGATCCCCACGCTAGGCGCATTCTTTTCTATACCTCCAATTTTAATTGGATGCCGCCCATGGGTTAAAAAATGAGACAATCAATACCTGGTTCTCAAATCCACTCTGCCAAACTAGTGCCGTGCAATTCAGGTTGCATTTAAAAGACCTTATGTCTTACGCATATAGTTAAATAAAATAAAATAAAAAAAATAAAATAAATGTATGTGATATAACAATTTTAATCGAATTAGAAGGGCGTATCCTCGAAGCATCATCAAAAGTTCGACAGCAGTTAGAATCAATGAATATGCGCTGTGAAAACCAAAAACGGGATCTAGCATGCATACAAAACCAAAGAGGATACTTTGAGCACATGTTATAACTGTTTTAGTACAAAAGTAAAATTAAAATTATCTAAAACCACACAAAATGATTTTTTAATCATCATCTTTGAAACTTTAAGCAAAAAACACCTTTTTTTTTTATTTTACCTCTTCCAGGTTTTCCCAAGTATCATAAGATCTATGTGTTTTTCCCCAAACTTGTTGTTAATTTTTATTTTTATTTTTGTTAAGTTCATTAAAAAAAATAGTAAACCGATGTTTATTATGCATTTTCTAGACAAAATTGAACCCAGTCAAAAAATTTGCACGGGTAAGAAAAACAGGCTAAGAACTGAATATGTTAAGATTGAGATGAGTTATCAAATTTATTTAAGCGCAATAACAATGACTGGTATTTCTCCTAAAAACAAAGGCCTAAACAAAGTTTCTATCATAAGAACTTACAGCGCAATTACCGTTAACATGGGTCAGGGTACACCAAAGTAAGGCTTTTCTTAAATCCCCGATAAGAGATATCAAAATTGGAGATAGGGCCTTACTGTAGAATAATTTTTTTCTTAGAATACATTTCAGAATTGCTCTTTAAAATACTCTTGACGAATTAAGGGACACCCTGTGTAATTCTAGCGAAATATTTGGCGTGAGTACGGTATTGAACTCGCTAAATATTAATTATTTATGAAGTGGCTAATCCTAAAAATTAACTATGTCATATATAATAGTGTACACGCTAGAGTTTATTTAAAAAAAAAACAAGATGTATAACGTTGAAAAAAGAATGACTTCTACTGAATTTAATTAAAGAAAGATGCCTTGTTTCATGAGCAGGTGGTAACCTTCATTGAACTCAGAACAATCTACGCACATCTAATAATTTTTAATCCGCAGGTCAACGAATTTATTGTAGCAAAAAGGCGACATATATTGCCGATTGGGTATTTTCTACCTAACTTGTCGAAATGCTTACTTCAAAACAAGAAACATAGTAAACTTGCCATTATTGTATGGGATATTTCTTTTCGCATCAACACCGTACTCGGCTTAAGATTACTGTTTATAATACGGACACAACACAAAATTCATTCAATTCTTTGTCATATCTTTTTGTTTATTATGTACCTTTGATAATATTTACATTGTACTTTAAATGAGATGTGAAGACTGAATTTGAATACCCCTAAGCAAGCCAAATGCACCTAACATAGTTTAAGAAAACACAATAAGTATTAATTTTGAAGTCTTTCCAGCTACCTGCCACCTGTCATAAAACATTGCGGGCGATCACTCACTTATTAGATATGTTATCTCGGATACCAAGCTATCGGGGTATATCTGTGGACGAATCAGATAGGTTAGCTGAAAGCTGTCAAAAAATCAAAGCAAAACGCATACCAACGAATTTTGCAGTCAGCTGGTTCTATACATTTGTTCTCGGATAGCTAGTTATTCCAATTTTTTTGGGATAACTCAAGATAGCTTTCATGAGAGCAGCTGTTTTTTCATCAGATGTGGTTTTGCACGCATTACAACAACATAAAGTTATTCCAGATTGCTGAGAATAATTGAGTGAACGTCCCCATTAAATATACGCCGATTATGAAATTCACAATATTTGTCTCCTTACTTGAAGTTAATACATAGAAAAAAGTAAAACTTCAATCCAAATCCAGTATTACAAGTTCTAAGATCGAACTAAAAAAATACATGACTGGTTCGAACGTAATCATCTTATGTTCAACCCTATCATAAGCACGTGGTTTTTTAAGAGTTACAGCACAATTTTTTTTTTAAGTTGTTGTTTACTTATTTTTTTTATATATGTAAAACATTTCCTTAATATTTTTCGTTCATCAATAAGGGTGTTCATGCGACGAGATAATTTTCCGCTTTGCAGAAAGATGTAATTTTCCTCTAAACGTTTGCATGAACACCCCTTTAAAAAAACTTGAATCAGATGTTCGTTGAACTAACTTTATTTCTTCTCTTTCTACATCAAATTCGTGAGATAATTTTATCCGCTTTGCAGAATATTTGTCCCATACAAACTTTGACATTTCATTTCTGCGGAGATAAGATTATCTAGTTTCTGAGGTTTTTCCGGGTTTTCCGCTGTTGAATTAATATCCTTAATATAAATTTTAAAACATAATTTTAAAAAAATCGTAAACAGGTTTTCAAAATTTAAAAAAAAACATCTTTTTTCAAAAAATCAAAGAAGTTAAGAATTCGAAGGAATGTCAACAAATTTTGATTGATCGAAATCGGTTGAGCCGTTATAGAAAGTTTGTTTCTATTATATGTAGCCTGTACAAAGGAGACAGCTCGTTAAGTTAGCGTCCAAGCATAGCTGTTAACAACAAAAATAAAAGTAAGTACATATACTACAAGCATTTCAATTGTTACAAGTTCAATAACAAGTGATACGCTAGTAATATATATTGAAATTAAAACAATCGAAATATCAGTTGGTTTCGTTTAACTCCCAAAATCAGTAAAATGTCCACTGATTCATTTGACGAAATCTGAACGAAATCAAAAGCAGTTTAAATTTTTTTAATTATCCTTGAATATTTGCGGAATTTACTTCCTTAAGCCCGTATGATACTTCTTTTTTTCTCATTTTTAATGAATGCATTAAATCACATGAATGTGTCAGTTTTGTGTGAAAGAGAAAATATGTTGTTTTTTTTTACCGAAACAGAAACATTGTGTAATGTATGGTATACCACCAAACATCATTTTATTAATTTATTTTTTTAATTAGACGATTATTCAATAATATAACCATTCAATTGAGAAAAAAAATATGTTTAGCTAATAATAATTAATGTATGTAATTGTCTTGATAAAATCTTGATGCGAAAGTAAACCTTCATTACTTGATTCTTTTAAATTTGATCTGATGTCGGTTTTAGCAATTCCATTTGTTTATCCTGCGAATGTTTTGCAATTTCAGTGGCCAGCATTACGTATTGAGTATGTGCGCTAAAAGAAATATTAGCATTTTTAAAATTTGTTTTGAATAAGGACGAAGAAATACCCATCATTCGCCAAATATCTTATGGTTAATTGTATCCTTTCATCTGGCTCCATACAATTTCCGAACAAAATCCAAACACTTTGATAAAAAAAACTTCTTTTGATTTGTCAAATTTTAATGTATAAATGTCATACAAAAGTTTCCAATAGCTGAAAAATGTAATTTCACTTTCATTTTTAGTACTTTTTCCTTGACAGTTTTGCAATTTTATTTGTATTGTGTACACATTCACACTTAATCCAATTTTCCATTTGACTATTGTGGTACTGTTCTGTTCGCATTTTTAATGCTTTAAAAATGAGAAAAAAGAAGTATCATACGGGCTTTACTTCGGTCAACACAAATCCATCACATCAAAAGCATTTCGAAAGTACGAGCAAATCAGTTTGATTTGTTGTTTCTTCGAGTGAAAAAACAACAGACTTTTAATCCATTAAAGAAAAACTTCAAAAAAATCGCCCGCAACTAGTTTCTATTACTGAAAGGGGACAATCATGCAAAAATCACGCTAGTGTAATCAGTCTTTCTTAAATTGCTTGTTTATTTTAGGCAATACCATAGAAAACGAAGTAAAAGGAAATGAAATTGTTCCCATATACAGAGTACGTGAGTGCAATTGATAGTTGTGGCATGAAAAGTCAAATCGGTTACTGAATCGAAAAAAACAAAAGGAATTCAAGATAAAAACATTAATTATAAGAAAAATTACCTATTTGAAGTAGTGATATAGGTACTTGTGTTATCGCTAATGACAATAAAAAAATGAAGTGCAGCGTAAAATTGTGTACAAATAGGCAGAGAACGGCGGAGAAGAGCATATCATTTCACAGGCAAGTTTTATTATATTTTTCTCAAAGAAAGCGATGTGAATTGGTCATATTTAAATTAATCACAAATTAAGCAACACATTTTAAATTATTTAAACTTTAATTAAAGGTAGGAAAACTATTAAATAATTAAAAACTTGTGCATGGTTTTTTGGTTATAATTTTGTGGCACGAAATGTCAAACTGCGATTTGGTGAAACAGGGACATATTTTTTTTTTATTAGCCATTGTAAGGCGCAATTATATGTTAGGCGCCCATAATATAAGAACATTATTTTTGTTATCAAATCGATTTTGTACGTTTACCAATATCTTCGGAAATTTGCTCGTTTTGTAGACAAGTTTTTTTTTTAAATGTTAATTATTTTGCCTATGATAAGATGTTCATTATTTAAATAATAATGTTAATATGCAATTGCAAAGGTTTCCGAAAGTCGAGTGGAAAAAGAAAAAATGGATGACAATTCTGGAAATGGATGAAGTAACCTCACGTTCGGTGGTGTGTTCACAGCACTTTCATGCAAGCGATTTCATAAATAATAGTGAAGGACAAAAAAAGATGCTGTTTCCTTCAACAATGCCATACTTGGCTGAAGAATTTCAAGAGTCTGAGTAAGTAAAAAAAGCAAGTTTTTTTTGTTAATATCCCACCGGGATGAAAAATTAAATTTGTAAAGTAAATTCAGCCTAATTTTGAAATTCACTTTCATGCGATATTATATCGAATTCGTATGATTTGTATTTTGAGTTTCGAACGATTAGAAAATTTACTTAAACAAACGAAAGTTCATTTTCTCTTCAAACTATAAGCAAATTTTAACTTTCGAATCATTCAGTTTTTTCTGGCGAATAGATTCACAAAACACGTAAGTTTGGATATTTGATTGAAAAATACTTAAAATAAATTACCTTTGAGTTATTTGTCGGTTTTTTAAAAATAAAGGTGGCATACGTATTCCAATTGGACCAACCTGGAGCAGAAAGAAAAAAAAACGTGATAAATCTTTTTTAAAAAAGTTCCTTCATTTTGTGAATTAAGAGAATTCTTTGTTTTTTTGATTGATTTTAGAATTTAACCGAAATAAATAAGTCTGATATATTGATAAATATATGAATATGTACACTTTCAATTAAAATAATTCAGCAATTTTGTCCAGTGCTTTGTGCTTCATGGAATAACTAATAAATATCACTTTGTAAAAAATGTCACTCTCGAAAAGATTTGTTGGGTCCATTATTCTCCCCGCCGTCTTGAATTTTCATAGACAAAAAAAATTGCATTCGTTTATCTTTAACTTATTTAATAATTTTTTTTCAACGAAACGATTGTGTGGGCACGTGACCTTACTTATGGTTTTGATCATTAAAAAGTGAGACCAGCACAGTGAGTGAGTGAGATGAGTCACTTTTGATTAAAAATCGATTCAGCTGGTAAAAGTGAGGGAGTGAAATGAAATGTCAGGTTACTCGCCTGAGATTTCAGAAGTGACTTGGTGCATTTGTTGGTGTGTTTAGTTTTTGGTTAAATATTTGTTCCTTTCTCAAAGAAATTTTTTCACACCTATTCACGTACACGAAATAAAAATTACAAACACAACGAACTAGCCCTAAAGAATCCAACAAACTATGAAAAATATGGAAAAATGATTCGCAATAAGCTGGTCAATCACATTAATAACAATGTAGGACTTGTGCATTTCTACTTAGTATAAATACTTCCTTTGGATTTAATTTATTCAACATTTTCTTGTTTTGATTTGTTTATCTACATTTTCTTTGCTTATGTATGTATGTAGCATTGTAGCTACCTGCAATTTATTGTTGCTTCAAGATATTTAGATGTTCGAATCTGAATTCGAACATTTTCATTCTACTTAAATAGCTGAAACACTTTTTGGCAGAAAGTGAGATGAGTCGGCGAGTAAGGCGAGTCATCTCACTTCACTCAACGAAATAGCTAAATCTCTGTGCAGGTGTGTGTAAATTTAATAATCACTGAAGTTATGTGTTGAATAACTGTTTTTGTTAAAATTTTATAAACACTATTAAAGTTAAACGAAAATTCTGAAAAAATTAGTATTTTATTATACAAAAGTTTTATAGTTGTTTTGATTCTCTTTCGTGTCAATAAACTGACCATTATTTTCTAAATACTTCAAAATAAGAAATAATTTTTTTATGGATGTTTTTTTTTAAATAGTTATATTTTATGTTTCTGTAATAATAAGGCTTTATTGTCCGAATATTATTCGTTCGAATGTCAAATATACAAAGTTCATTCGAATTTAAAAACAAGGTTTTGGCGCCCTAGTAAGCCATCAAAATTTACTGCGTCCCTGTTGGAATGCATTTGGGTTGTGTGAACCGCAATAGTTTTGCATTTGAGCTGTCAGAAATTTAATAGAAAAGCAGAGCAAAACAAAAGACTAGAGATAGAGAATGACTAAAAATAAAAATACTAACATCTTGATTAATGTAGTTTTTCTTCTAAATAGATAAGGTCTAGACAATAAATAGTTTGCATAGTAAACACAATTTGAAAAAAAAGTGTGAGTTCCAAATATTTAAATAATGTTTTATAGCAATTTAAATAACCCTTTTCCCCAGCTATCAAATGTCTAGACTTCTTAGCCCAAACAGCGCACTTTTCTTAAAAAATTGTTTTGCCACCACCTACAAACAAGTATTATTAAATAATCAAAGTTGTCTATTGAGTATTGCTAAGCAATCCCAATCGTCAATTAATACAACAACTATTCCACAGAAGAAATTGCAAGAGAATAGTGACAAATTTGATTTGAACTCAAAAAGTTTCCATAAGTAATAACTTGACAATTTTATAAAACTCAGGTTATGCATGTGTTTTTTGTTTTTTATTTCTCTTTAGGTATCAGCACATAATGGATGTACCTGATGGAATATTTCGAGGGAAAACCGACAGATTCAATGGGGTAACAGTGGATTCAAATGAGGAACATGATGACGATGTCAATTTTGCAGATAAACTACAAAGCAAGTGCAATTTCTAGGTCAAACAAATAATATGTGTTGTTTGGATCAAACAAAAGTGTGTAAAACTAATAATTTAAATTGTTCGATCTATAGAATCTATCGACTATTGGAGTGAGAACGGACGACGCGGCATATGGTTCAAAGTACAAACAAAACATTCGCAATATGTGCCAGAATTGACAAAGGTGAATAGGCAGATTACTTTTAGGAATAGATTGCCTTTATTTAGATGGACTTTGATTTACCAGTAAAAGTAATTTACATATATAAGTGAAAAAGATTGAAAAATGTCAAGTGCAGTGAAAGCGGACACTCATGCGGTCTCCCAAGGGAAACAATAAGAAATAAACTGACTGCAAAAATGAATAGCAGTAGCAAAGGAAATGACATATGCAATAATGGAATGCCATCAGAAAAGGGAACCATACATTTTCAAAATTACACCAACTTATAGCGGGTTTCATTCAAATTTTAAAGATCTCTCAAAATCACCATTTGATCTTTTCAATGCAACTTTATTTTCAGATTTAATTGTAGTATTGGTGAATAACTGGCACTTATTTAAAAAAAAAAAAACACATCTTCATCATCAGATGACGAGGAAGACGAAGACGAAGCAATCAAAAACTCGCACTAAATTTATAAAATCTACATTATTAACTTCTTCGTCCATTATTTCTTTATTTTTGAGCACGAATTGGCACTAGTTCACAAGTTCACAACAAATTAATAACAAAATATTTTCTATTTTACCCTTGACAGAAAAAACTTTTTACATGTATAAGTGTGTTCCCGTACTTTGTGCACAAAAATGTGAAGACTGTCATTTTTGCAAGAGTGGGGTAAACATCTCTCAGACCCCAACAACGTTTCACAAAAGTTCAGGAACGCTTTGAACAACAATTTTTGCCATTTTTTTAAACGGCAACGTAAAAGTGTATTTTTGAAAATGTTTATTAAAGATTTACGTAAAATTATTTCTTAAAATAACCAATTTGATATCGCAAATTTCAATTTATTGCACGGATAAGCCCGACCAGACTAAAAATTCTATTATTTTCAACTTTTGTAACGATACACTTGGCAACTAACAGCTTATGTGTTGTTTTTTTCTTTTTTCATTCATTTGACAGTCTTCATTATTTTGTCCAAAGAAATTTCTTGGACTAAAATTCGCAGCCTGGGAAAGTATTTTAATCTCTCATGAGCGCTCTCATCTGTGAAAAACTACGAAAATTTGGAGTACGCGAACAGGATTTGACTGTTTTTCGTAGAAATTTGTAGATTTTAGCGAGTACGGGAACGGACTAATGTGTGCCTTCAGATCACATCTGCCAACCCATCAAAGATCCAATCTTTCGTGCTAAGATTTGATCTAGATTTGCTCTTTTTGTTGGAATGAAACTCTCAAAATTCAAAAAGATAAAATCTTTTGTCAGAAAGAACAGATCTTTTCTTGAAACTCGCTATTAGTTATCCAGGAAGTCCCCTAATAATTTTTCAATAAAACATCGCTCCTTCCGGTTATAAGAGCTTCGTGGCCGGTTATCAGAGATCTCCTTAAGTATTAAAAATAAAATAGAAACTATACTGAGAACGGTCATTTCGTTTTTTTGGTAATTTGTATTGTTGTAAAAAAAATAATCCATAAATATAATTATGTGTCCGCGGATGGGAGGTTTTCTATCTAAAATGAGCATGAAAAAGTGTCCGCGTCCGTTAATAAGAGTGTCTGTTCATAAGAAAGTAATTTGTATGAGAAATTCAAAAAAAAAAAGTTTGTTCCTGAAAATGTGTCAGTTTAAAGCTGTCCGCAAGTAGAGCTTTCACTGTAAATCAATTTTAACATAAAACCGGTTAGGTACAATAAAGTAATCCCATTAGGTTGTAAATTCACACCCTATAATTTTTGATTTTATGTATAAATTGAACTAAGCTATTTAGGAATTAAACAATGCTTGTTTAATTTTTTTGTATTTATATTGAGATCGAAAATACTAAAAAATGCTACAATTTTTTTCCTAGCGAGGATTTGATTTTCATCATGCAAAAAATGGTTATGTGATGCTTTTCCGATGGTTACCAACAAACGAAACTGTTAATGTACCCGTTTTCGCACATACTTTGTGCGGAGTTGGTGGATTGGTTGTAAACGATAAAAATGAAATACTTGCTGTGAGTGACAGGTATGCTTTAATACCAAATAGTTGGAAACTTCCAGGTGGTTACGTTGAACCAAGTAATTTACATAGTTTCTATTGGTTTAATAACAAAAGTATATGTAGAATTTAATATTTATTTTCTAGATGAAGATTTTGTGGATGCAGCAATCCGCGAAGTGCGAGAGGAAACTGGCATTGAAACCACATTTGAAACGGTTATTGGTGTTCGACAATCACACGGTGGCAGTTTTGGATGTTCCGATTTATATTTTGTTATAGCTCTTAAGCCAATAACATCGCAACTTGCGGCTTGTCCACGAGAAATAAGCAAAGTTCAATGGATGCCCGTTGCTGAGTATTTGCAACATCCACACGTACACGAAACTAATAGGCAGTTTGTAAGAACATTTTTGCATTACAAAGAATCGGGTATTAAATTTAATTGTGTTGAGGCAACGCATCAAATTCTAAAGCGCAAATACTGCCTATATTTAGTTGAAAAACAAGCTGAACAAAAATAAAGCGCCTTCCAAATAATATATTTTATACAAACAAAAATGTTAACTAATTTGTATGGGTATAATTTCTATTATTGATGTACATAAATAAAATATATATTTTTTAATTATTTTGACTAAATAAGCTATAAGAATAATCCAATTAATTTTTAATTTAGTCTTAATTTCTTGAATTCAAGGGATATTCATGTATGATGGTTTAAAAAATTCATAGAGGAACACATTTTACTACTAAAGTTTAGTTAAACATGCAACAACTTTTTATCAGCTGTACGATAGTTATATTTTTGTATCTCAAAATATTACGTACTATTATTTTGGAGGCTTAACAATCCAGTTGTTGCATACAACGGGTAAACTTTGCTAGAGTATTTATTACCACTGTTCTAAATAAATTTTCACTACTACTATTTTCCTAAAACCTAAACCAATTAAACTAAACAATTGAGGTCTGTATATGGTAAGGTGTGAATTTCGAGTACACAAAATATAAGTAAATAAGTAAAAGACTTTTCTAGATAAATATTTTTTGGGGATCTTTCGATGTTAATTAAACTGTTTACTTCCTTTAATATGGAAGTTAAAAAATCTAACATAAAAAAATACTCAACTAGCTGGGATAGACATTTTAGTATGCTTGAAGACAATTTGTACATACCGATCTTTAAAATGTCATACTCATTCTTCACTTCACTTAAAGAACAGGATCAATGGAAAACGAACTTAAACTTCGGAACTTGAACCACCGTCATTCAAAAGACGTTGTTGTTAACAGAGAAGGAAAGACAATTATTGACATTTGCAATTCGTTCGGTCTTGGTATTGCCAATAAAAGTACAGAAGAAGACGCTGATGGTGACTACACTTTCATCGGTCCTCATAGCAGATCAGTAATTGATAATGCTATGGTGAATGGGGAATCGTGCAACCTAATGAAGGGTTTCGAAATTGTATCGCAGATTCTCTCTGATCATCTACCTATCTAAGAGTCAATTCAGCTACCAACGACCCTACAGCCGAAAATGTTTGCACAACAAAAGCTACAAAGTATAAATGGAAACAATCGATTGCGCTTATGCTGAAGCGTTAGACAACAACATCGCCTTACAGCTTGTACCTTCATCCAATACAGATCTTAATCTTTTAAATCTTGATGATATCATAGCAATCTCAATACCAACATCTTGCATGATGAACAATAACAGGGGTTCTACTCCTCGTGAAAAAATGGTTTGACAGAGACTGCTGGCAGGCTAGAAAAAAATCATTTGCTTGGTAAAATATTGTTAGGAAGTAAACTCAAAACCTCTTTTTCAAGCGGGTCTGCAAACAAAATTTTAAAAGCGCTGCTTAAGACTAAGTGTCAAGTATACTTCGAAAATATTGCACAGGATCTTCCAAGTTGCATGAACGGAGCAAAAAACGTCTTATAAACAACGACCACAAATCACCGGGATCCTGCCTACCGATTTACCTGAAGGATTTAAGGGTTCATTTCGAAAACCTCACAAATGACAAATTTGCTTCGACGTCCCCATTTTTTAGAGGTAAAAGCAGTGTTGTATGAACTGAAAAATAACAAAGCTCCAGGATCCAACGGAATACCGCCGGAATTTTACATTTTGAGCACCCTTCATTCACCGAACATTGTCCTCTAGCGCTTAACCAGGCTTATAAACACGGGTGCATACCAAATTGTTAAAGAATTCCGTCATCACTTCCATATTCAAGAAAGGGGACCGCACTGATCCTGTAAAATATAGAGGAATATCTTTGCTGAACATATCAATTAAAATTTTTACAAGGCTTCTCTACAAAAGACTCTACAACTGGCTTCAAGAAAAAAAACTTCTAGGTGAGTCTCAAGCTGGATTCCGTAAGAACTACTCAACAATATATCAAATCTCTCACTCACGACCATTGCGGACATTTTCATTAAAGACAAAAAGAATTTGTATGACATTTTTATAGATTTTAAAGCGGTCTTCAACACCATCGATAGAAAAGCTCTTAAGCTTAAACTATATAACAATGGTGTTACATGAAATTTGGACGCATTTTGGAAAAATTGTATGAATCCACAACATCTGCGCTCTCATTCAACAACGGTGTAGCGGTAACATACGAGGTGGAAATAAGATTAAGACAAGGTTGTAACCTAAGCCCTCTTTTACTTGCTCTCTTCATAGATGACATTGGCAAATCTTTTGAAATCCTTAAAATTCGCTGATGATATTGGAATATTTGCTGAAACGACGTAAAGCCTCCAGGTGATGATAAAGCGGTAAGCGGAGGAGCGTTTTCGGAAAGAGTTTACACAGTGAAGATGAAATGATTAGTATTCTCAATGGAGCTGTTTAGAAAAAAATTGTTTCAATTTGTCAAGCTTGCTCTTTTCCACAGGAAACAAATTTTAGAAAAACTTTTGTAAATGAACTTAAAATTACCTTAAACTTTTAATTGTCAACTGGCAGACGACTTAGGCCATGCTAAAAAAATATTAGTTTTATATACATAAATTGTTTAATTCATTAATCTAAATCTAAAAAAAAATAAGCAAGATTATTTTTTTGCAAAAATTTTGCATCATGTTAAATATTGAATTGTATGTCTCTCAACAGTTATCTGTTGTAAAAGTAGATCCCCAAAGACAATCGAAATTTCGAAAATTCAATTCACCCAGATGGTATTATAGGAATATACAAATTTATGTAAATTTAGTAATCCTGAAATTTATCCTTTGATTTTAAAACGCTAAATATGTGTTTTGGTTTTATTAAACACAAATTATTATTTTCTACCGTGACCTGATTTTAACAAAAAGAAAAAAAATTACCCAACTTTAATCCCTTTTTTTATCCAATTATTCTGAATCTAACTAAAAATAATTTAAATAGATAGCACATACATCCGTTTCTTATATGTTCAAATAAAAGTTCAGATAGACATTTTAAAAAATATGGAGAAACGTTTATTGAGGTAAATACCAAATCTTAAGAATAATGCACACTAGAATCCATAGGTCCTTCCCTCGTCAATGTTATCAGTGCGATAAACAGGTTCAGATGGTTGCGGCTGGTTGGGTGCATCAGGATGGTATTCGTTCGTTCTAGTGTTGGAAGAATCTAAATTGTCAGGTGATTGTCGTCTAAAACGGTAGCTGCGTTCTTGATCGATTTTGTCGGTTCGATATACTGGATAGGATGGTTGAGGCTGGTTGGGTGCATCAGGATGATATTCGTTCGTTCTAGTGTTGGAAGAATCTAAATTATCAGGCGATTGTCGTCTAAACCGGTAGCTGCGTTCCTGACCAATCTTATCGGTTCGATATACTGGATATGATGGTTGTGGTTGTTTTGGCGAGTCAGGATGGTATTCATTTGTTCGTGTGTTTGATTTGTCCAAATTATCTGTCGCTTGGCGTGCAACCCGAACAGGAGTTATCCTAACCCTGTCACGATCTGGACGGTATTCCAGAGTTCTTATTCTGGATGAATCTCTCGCCGGTCTATATTCTAGTGTTCTAACTTGAGCAAAGGCACCCTGTAAAGCCAGTGCCAAGAAACAAGCTATTAACAATTTTGATGTCATCGCACTCAAACTGCTATTATAGCAAATAATTTCAAATTGATGCTTTGTGAAAACAGACGATCGCTTTTATACTTTCAATTTTTTTAATGATCTATCTGTATGAGATAACATATCGCGGGGAATACCTTTAAATTTGATTTACTTCACAAGTAAGGTGATTTTTTTTTAAAAACAATAAAACAAAATCAATAAGTAAAATGTTTTTGTTTGGTTTTTAAGTAAACATACAGGTATACATGCACACATAAGTTCAAGGTCACTTTAATTCAAACATTTTTCTTCGCTAATATTTCTGAGCCAGCCATAGGCCGTTGGCACAAATAAAGTAGTTATTTTGTTATATCATTTGACTATAACATATATTTCAGTCTAAACAAGATACTACTACATTAATCTTGAAATTCCTGTGTCATTTCATGCTTGAAGTATTCGAAATTTTAACACTACCTCCAAAACATTTAGGGTGTAACGATAGGTAATATTGTTCAATAAATACACAATAATTACTGATTTGCCGCAATATTCCTGAATCAGAATAAAGAAATAAAATATAAGCACAAAGGAATTGGCTTTTTGTAAAATAAAAATCACATTGCCGGTAAAGTACTAGTCTAAATTTTGAAGGTACTCCCCCGCATGTTATCTCCAACCGAGTACAGAACTTGAGAAAGTATTAAGGTATAAAAGCCTACAAGTGTGTTCGAATATCATCAGTAAAAATCATTTACCTTAACAGTAATTTAGTACGATGGCATTAAAATTGTTAATAGCTTGTTTCCTGGCACTTGCTTTAGAAATTTCTTTTGCTCAAATTAGAACATTAGAGTACAGACCAGGAAGGGATTCAACTCGCATCAGAACTCTGGAATACCGTCCAAATCGTGACAGGTTTAGGATAACTCCTGTTCGGGTTGCACGTCAAGCGACAGATAATTTGGACAAATCAAAAACACGAACAAATGAATACCATCCTGACTCGCCAAAACAACCCCAACCATCATATCCAGTATATCGAACTGACAAAATCGATCAGGAACGCAGCTACCGTTTTAGACGCGAAATGCTTGACAATTTAGACTCTTCTAATACTAGAACGAATGAATACCATCCTGATGCACCCAACCAGCCGCGACCATCCTATCCAGTATATCGAACCGATAAGATTGATCAAGAACGCAGCTACCGTTTTAGACGACAATCGCCTGACAATTTAGATTCTTCCAACACCAGAACGAATGAATACCATCCTGATGCACCCAATCAGCCGCAACCGTCACAACCTGTGTATCACACAGATAACATCGACGAAGGACGGACTTATGGATTCTAGTTTTTTGAATATTTAACTTCATAAAAAACGTTTGCTATAAATATCTGATAGAAAAGAAAACAATTATTGTGTTTTTTTTAATTTCATTAAATCTGTTTTGATTTAAATATGATTTGCAATCAACGGAGGTCATAACGTGTGAAATTATGGGTCTGTTTCTTTACATGTGGTCTCCATTAGCGATAAATTTAAAAGCAAACACAATAGCAATAGCAGATAGCAGAAGGACAGGCAAATTTTCTTCGGTGGGCATTTCATAGCATACTTTTTTAGTTACCGAAGAATGTCGAGGGCAACTGATGCTGTTAGAAACAACAACAACAAATGATATTTGGAAACGCCATAACTAAATGAGAGTTCTCCTTGCGATAAAGCAAGCGATGAGCAATATGCGATAAAAGCATGCTTTCCATCGCATGCTCTGAAAATAAAGTTGCGATTTCGGTCTCCATTTGCGATACTGAAAGCATGCTTTAAAGCATGCTCCAGATTCATCGCTTATGCGGTCTCCATTAGCGATAAATTTAAAAGCAAACGCAATAGCAGAAAGCAGGTACCAGAGAAACAGACAAATTTTCGTTGGTGTGCATTTCATAGCATACTTTTTTAGTTACTGAAGAATGTCGAAGGCAAGGAGGGGAAATGAAAAAAAATGAAGAAACGTCAAAAGCTCTGGCATTTTCGTGCCAGAAAAAAAGTAGAGAAACACGTTTTGGGTAAATTTGGGATCCCGAAGGTGAGTAAAGAAACAGACCTTATGTTCAATGATCGCTAATAAGGAAATTATCTTGTTCCGATTTTAGCAAAATAAACCTTAAAGGCATCTTTGACAATGTTTTAGATCATCAATATAATCAAATCCAGTGGGTCAAAAGCAAGACTGGAACGCACATATGTACTTCCTCTTCTGCTCGATCACATAGTAACAAAAGTTTCTTTGTACAAACAGCTGAATATACTTTAAAGTTGAAAAATATTGATACGTCAATTTCAATCATTTAACCATATAAATTTAAAAACATAATTTAAAAATAATCGTCAATTCGTTTTCGAAAAATATTGAATTTTCAAATCCAATTATATTTTTTATTTTTTGAAAAACCGAAACAATTACTTTTTGGAAATGTTGGTATTAGAATTCGAAGGATCTCCTGTAAAAAATTAATCGAAATCTGTTGAGCCGTTAATAAGAAAATCGGTAATTAAAAAAAATGTTCTAACTGTCGTTAACATTTTATTAAAAAAAAATAAACCAAAATGTATACTGCTTCTATAACAGTATCAGGGAATTTTTTTTTGTCTTGGCTGGGTAGTTCATGTCTTGACAATTCATTCATGCAATAGAGGTTGAGGTGTAGGTAAAGCTATTTAAGAAGAATTATCAAAAATTAATTTCATGAAGAAAATGATTTTTGACCTGATATACTCCTTTTAATGAACATTAACTAATAAAAATGGTGTATTTGACGAATTTAAGTACAAACAAAAATTTTGTAAGTGCGCCAACAGAGTTGTTACCGGCGTGAGAGACAAAAAATAATTAGATAAACACAGAAAAAAGAAAAAAAACGCAGCCGTCAAATTTGATGTCAGGCATCGACATCAAGACAAAATCGAAGAGAGAGCTCGCTGACATCCCAACACAACTAGAAACAACGCGACTCCATTGGAGATTTCTTGTCAGGATGAGTATTACGAGAAAATTTATTGCCAATGGAGTCGGCCTGTAATAGTGCAGATTTTTTTTTACCATTACCGTTGGAGACGTTTTCGAGATAATTAAGATTTACATTTTTTGCTACAAAACGATTGATGGCAGGTACCGTTATTTTTGGGCATAAAAATAAACAAACAAGAATCGAGGCAATCACCTAAGATGATTAAATACGAAGTTTGAAGAAAAGGGAGACGCTATATTTTTTGGTGTTTTATACCATCGTAATGTCGCCCTTGCCCTTTAGCACCCATGTATATATCGCAAGTTAAATAAATATGTACATAGAATATATGAGAACCAGACGGAAAGTCTAACCGAAGGAATTACTTCCAAAATAAAAAAAAGAAAATTATACCTTTATAAGACAATTTTTTTATTGCATACAAATTGTATCCATTAAGTTAAAACCTAGAACCGCCTGGCTGGAATACTGCTTGCTGATGTAGAAGCCGGTTGAGGTTTATTAGGATCATCTAATACGCGAACAATCATAGAACTTGAAAAAAATTTGATAATGTCAACCTTTTATTAAAATCTTTATTTTTATTGTATTTTACCTCTTTGGTCCTGTGCTCCAGGTAATTCCAACTTCATCAATGACAAACGTTTCTAGTGTAACATTCCATTGCCCACCAATTGAAATAGGCAACAGAAAACTACCAGATAAGAAATCTCTTTGAGGTTTCACGGTTTGGGTTAATGTAACTGTATCACTAGCCTGTTTAAAAATTAAGAAAAATATCAGGATTACCATTGAATGATGAATTTTTTTTTTCATGCATTTGCATTTTTCATTCATACTTTAATACAATCAGTGCCTAAGCGTGGAGTCATTAACTGTGATGTTAAACTCAGTTGAACAGATTCCACCGATCTGAATAAGCTCGGGGATTTTCCATAATGCTGAATCACTCCTTCGACTTTAATTACCAAATTACTACCAGACTGAACAATTATATGCTCTCCCGGTGCTCTTGGCTGTGGACTTACTGATAATTTTATTTGCGTAGATTGAAGCGTTTGGAAAAAGTATCGCGGCATGCATATGGGCGTCTTAACTAGAAGTTCAATTTCACTAGTAATAACATCCATGTGCTGCAAAAAAATAATGAATATTTTGTTTAACGAATGCAATATTAATCTAAAGGTCTAAACGCATTAAAATGTAATCCCCATACATAAATTAAGAATAACTGATTTTAATTTATTACCCTATTTGTTATGGTTTTAGCATTTCCTGGCTCCTGAGGTAAATTTTGAGCTAAGGTATCCATTTTCCCACATGTTGTTATTAGATATCTGAAAAAGATTAATAATATATATAGATTTAAAGACTGATTAGTGCAAAATAAAAAAGAAGCGATTTGTCAAGACCATTAATTAAATACGAAAACTACTACTATTTACATGTTATTCTTGTGACCAGTACATTCAAATTAAATGTAAATAATTTGAAAAATATTTAAAACAAAATGCACGATTGGATTGCACGACCTTGCTCTTATGTTGGATCACATCCTAAGAACAAGATTTTGAGTATAAGCGGGTAAATATATTTTTATATAAAAAATATTGGTAGGGCAAATATAAGCATTTAACAATATTAATTCAAAAACATAATTTCAAAAGAAATCACCCACATATTTTCGATTATTGATTTTTCAAAAAAAAAAACAATTTTTTTTTTTCAAAATCCAAAAAATGAAACTATTTTTCGAAATTTTGGTAGGCAGTAATATTTATAATTTGAAGGACCATATATAAAGATTTTGGTCGGAATCATCACATGAGAAGGTCGAAAGTCAAAAAGATGAGATCTGATCCACACTCTGCCTAAAGCTGCGAATTGGCACAAATGTCTGCCAATTCCTGTTCCAGACATACAAATTTGGTAGTTTTGTGCAGAAGAGAGAGGTCTTGAGAGAGTAAAATGTGTATTCTTTCTGACAAGAACGCATCTTCGCTGTATCCCAAGGTTAATTAATTTCACTGGTTCACAATTGTTTATCAGTCCTATTAATAAAAAACGCTTAGTCCACCTTTAGCCCGTGGACTTACAAAACCATGGAATAAGACCATGGATTAAAATTTCTTATTAATAAAAAATCGAAACAAAATCTACTACAATAAGTATCAACTCTACCTCTCCATTCTATGTCCCTGTAAATTTTATTCTTAAATGTCAACTCTTAGTCCATCGCTAGACCACCGTCTTCGATGTTCTAGCGAAGGACTAAGTTCGTAAACGTCAAATAACTGAAATTGTCTTATTAATAGTATTTCGCACTTAGTCCACGGAATAAGTCCTTAGCCTTCCCTAGTCCATGTTTATTAATTTGGGTGTATATCTCCAGGCTCAAGTTGTTATTGTGTCTGAGAGTCATGGACTTCGATATAGACACGTTCAGTTTTAATTTATTTGCTTCAGCCAATCGCTATTTCTTGTATAAAATTCATGCAATCGTCTGCGTTTTTCCAGATATAAAAATAAAGGGTGCCTGTTTTGTTTTTCAATCATTTCGCCCTACGATCACTTCACATTTCTTTCTCTCGGTTTTTACTCGTTTTGCATTTTCATTAAAAGTGCAAGAATTGTATAATGAAGGAATTATTTTGTTTAAATAAAATATTTTTTTTTTTTTTGAGATATTCTTTTCCTTTTTATTTTCGTTACAGTTCGAAACCATACACATAGGTTCTATACGGTAAGTTTTGCATTTGGAAAAAAAATCGAACTCGATATTTAAATCAAACATGACATTGCGATGTATAGAGAACACCAAAAAAAAGTGGGTCCTGCAATTCCGTCTAACTGTCTGTAGATCGATCTACAGCCTTTACTGCTGCACCGATTTTCTTCAAACTTGGTGCGTTTTAGTTGATTGTCTCAAATAGATTTTTGAATCGTTGTTTAGCCCCAAACATAACGGTACTTCCCATACAATATTTTCTAACATCTTGTCTTTACTATCTCGAAAAAGTCTCTAACGAGCAATACAACTACCGTAGGTCTTTTGGGCAGAAATTAGCAGCTTATCAAATTTTGAAGAGTGGGGATGAAATTTTCTCATAAAGAAATAAATTCCGAAAAGGTCTAGAACGGTTTGAGCACAATTTTTAAACGTCAAAACAACATTTGTCTATTATATTTTTGTTTGTTAAAAGATTCACATTTTTTCTCTTCAAACTAATAATTTTGTATACTTATAAATTAATTTATTTGTTCAAAAAATATTTTAACACAACAACCAACATTAGTTTGTCTTTTATGACAAACGCCAACCTGACAATTGGAAATTTTCTGCCCGAAAATTGTTGCCTATAAAAAAAACAATTAAAAAAATGGATTCTTTAATAATAAGAAAAAAAAGCCCTAAATAATGATTGCAATTAACATTTATAATAAGATAAAACAGCTCTTTGACATTGGTTCATAAATTTTATACCTTTGTTCTTATTGTTGAAATCCACTCAAGAAAATTAATCTAAGCAATATTTTGATTTTAATCTTTTAGTTTTTATTAAAATAAATTTTCATTCATCATTACAATTTCAAATAGAGTTCTCCTGTTTTTATTTCTTCGTTTAAATAACTTCCATTTAATTCAACAAGGGTTATGGACCCAGAAAACCTTATTGATATTTAAAATACAGAAATAAAGGGAGTCATATTTTTTTCATTAAAAAAATTATTGGAATTGTGTAAAATTTTTCGGTTAAACGTATCAATTTCATGGGTTGAAAAATTAAGAGCAAGAGAGAACTACGATAATTGGAGCTTCGCAGTAAAAAGATACCTCGAGCTGAAGAGTTTTGGGATTGCGTCCTGGGAACTGAAAAAGGCGAAAAAAAAATGATTTTGCTGGGGGATCCAATAAATTATGTCCACATAAGAAGTGCCCAAACCGCTCAAGAAGTCTGGAATGCTTTAAAAATAGCATTTATGGATAGCGGTCTCAGTCGCAATGTTGGATTGTAATGTACGTTAATTACAACAACATTGGACAAATGTGGATCTGTTGATGATTATATCAACAAAATAGTTTCGACAGCTCACAAGCTCCGCGGAATTGGAATGGATATTTCTGAGCTTTGGGTAGGTACTCTGTTGTTGGTAGGCTTACCAGAAAAGTTTACCCCGATGATAATGGGTATTGAAAGCTGTGGTATGGAAATAACTGGTGATTCCATAAAGACAAAATTATTATAAGATACTGTGTTCGAGAAATGTTCAAATGATTCAAGTTCAGCTTTATTTGGTGGCACAAAAAGCAAGAATGGTAAACCAAAGCATAATAAAAAAAAAACCGTACGTTGTTTCTCTTGCAATAAATTTCGTCATTATTCAAAAGACTGTCCTAAAACGAAAATCCAGTCGAACTCCGTTTTGTACACATTATTTGACGCAAAAGGTTTTGATCACAAGGCATGTATATCGACTCTGGTGCGTCAATGCATATGACTTCAAATGAACAAAATCTTAAAAACATAAGGTCCAGAAAGCAAGTAATAATTGTAAATAACACACATCTTGAAGTCACATCAATGGGAGATTTGTCAATGAACTTAGTTGTTATTAAGAAAATTCAAACTGTGTTGGTCAAAGACGTTTTGTGTGTTCCAGAACTGTGTGCTAACTTACTGTCTGTGAGTTAGGTGGTTGCAAATGGTAATACAGTGAAGTTTAGTTCAAAAGGATGAGATGTTTTAAACGAAAAGGGTGATATCGTACTTAAAGCAAACCGAGAAGGTAATATGTATCGTGTAAGTCTTCAACCAACTGATATGAGTTTTATGTCATCTAATGAAAATAGTTTTGACTTATGGCATCGTCGTATGGGACACATAAATGAAGAAAATCTTAAGAACTTGCGAGACAAAATGGCTGAGGGTGTAAAATTTTCAGGTGATAGGACTTCCATTCAAAATTCTACATCTCGATCAATATCAGTTCTAGATATTGCCCATTCAGATCTATGTGAACCTATATCAACAAATTCTCTTGGAAGTGCAAAATATTTTCTTACATTTGTTAATCACTTATCTAGGTATGTATTCGTCTACTTTCTTAAGTCAAAGAATGAAGTTTTCGAAAAGTTTAAAAACTTCATGACTTTTGTGAATAATCAAACCGAAAAAAATATCAAGATACTACGAACAGACAATGGAACTGAATTTTGCAACAAGCAAATGAAAGTATTTTTGACCAGAAAGGGTATAATGCATCAAACTACAAACCCTTACATTCCAGAGCAGAACGGTATTGCTGAACAGATGAATCGGATAATAGTTGAGCGTGCCAGGTGCTTATTGTTCGATGCATCCTTGCCAACATAATTATGGGCAGAAGCAGTTTCAACATCGAACCCTTCCCGACAAGACCCCATTTTGAATTATGGTCAGGTTCCAAACCGAATTTAAAACACCTCAGCGTATTTGGTTCTCTAGCGATGGTGCATGTCCCAAAAGTAAAGAGAAAGAAGTTTGACTCAAAGAGTGAGGAACTAATTTTTGTGGGATATTGCGACAGTACGAAAGGTAATCGTTTACTTCGGTGGAGTAACAAAATAATTGTCAAATCTCGATATATCGTCTTTCTTGAAAATAAGAATGAAAGTCAAAGTAAAGATATAACTAAACAAGATTTAATTCTGTTTCCAGATAAGGAAGATTTAAATTCAATTGAAAATGCTGAATTACATGACAACGCTAAAGAAGAACCGTCATCGGAAGATGAAATATTCTTTGGCTTTGCCGAATCTCCCCTAGAACACAACAATGAAAATCAAGATTTGGATACCTCTGATATCTACGAAGAAGTGTGCAACCCCGAAGATCAAAATTTGGATATAACTCATTCTTCCGCAGAACCATACAACCAATTTCGACGATCAAAACGTTTGATAAAAGAAACCGTTTATCCAGACTTCGTTACTTACATAACAGCTGACATGCAATCGTTTCACGATCCGAGTACTGTAAGTGAACTTAAATATGTGTATGAGCGTGATTTTTTTATAAAACCACTTTGTTATTTTTAGAAATTCTAAAATTTTGTATTAACTTTTGCATTCTTGAAAAAAAATATCAAATTAATAACACATTATATATAAATAATTTTATATTTAACCTTAAATGTCTTCTATACTTAAGGAAAATCTTGAAGATCAAAAACGTATAATCAACATCGAAAAACCAAGATATTTGCAACCCCTGGCTATGGCCCTGAATTATAACCTTGAAATTTAAAATATTTTCTACAAACAAAATTTTAAAAAATATAATAATATATAAATAATAAAATTATGCAGATTTAACTTAAAATGTTTTTTTTTTTGAATGATCAACAACAACTTGAGTGTGCTACAACCAAGTTGTTCTCTTATTATTTTTGGCTAGAATTATAGCTATTTCACGACTTGCCAAGTCGATCATCAGAATCGTTTGTTTTTCTAGTGGTGCTGGTCTACTTTTTTCATTTTAATTGAAAAATTCTTATTTTCAGTACTGGTTTTTGCGAAGCCAAATAGTAGCACCAGCCAAATTCATACATAAGCACACGGAACAATTAACGAATGTTTATAAAACTATGCCGAGAATGTACTTCTACAATAGGCAGAAGAGATTTTCGTACAGTTTTTAAATTAATAAAAAAAAGTTAGGTTACTATTATTTTTAAATAATAATTACTTTTATTTATTTTTCTTACCTTGTTTCTGGATATAGTCCACTCATGGCTGACAAAGGAGGCTCCGAAGGCGATGCATAGCACACACCTTCAATTATATTTCCAAATAAAGCACACTGATATTCTGTTCTGGAAAGGAAAATAAAACAAATAGTTAGTGAAACAAAAAATGTATCAAAACTATGTTACACTTACAGCTCCAGATATTCAAGGGTAGATGGGTCAGCATCAAATGAAGATTTATACAATTTCAAATATGAGTCCTCACATCCCTTGATTGACTTGACAACTTTTCTTAGCTGATTGGTGACATGTCCAAATTTTTGTAAATAATCCCGTGAATTTTGCGCCAAACTTGCCGCTATTGCCGGAGGTGGAATGATTGTTTGGGCATTTTTGGCCGTCACAACACTAAATAATGTTTGCAAAAACTGAGCTCGAAGCTTAATAAATTCCAACTGGAATGCTAGCGGACTTGTAGAGGAAGTACTTGCTCGCAAGCTGGCAAGTGCCTCCCAATACAGGCTAATTGCCATGTCCAGTCGTTCTATCAACGGAATCAATTTTAATTGATTGTTAGTGTATTTTGGATCGCAAAGATTGTAGTGGCTACACATTGTTTCATATTCTAATCCGTAGTTTAGAATGCATTCAGCCTTAGCCATTTGAGATATGCCGATAAGAAAGAAGTGGAATTTATCCATTGATGCATAGCTTGCAATTCGTAAAAAGATTCGTGCAGATAAAAAATGCTGTCCATACCTTCAGAAACAACAGAAATTTAAAAAATGTTTAAGAACCTTAAAAAAATGCATTACCTAGAAGCTGATCTACCGATGCGATAAAGAGTCCAGCAATTGCTTACTGAGGCAATGCGATCAAAAGTATCTAGAACACTGATCGGTACGAAACATCCAATAAGTGACTGAAGCATTACAGCTGAGAGAATTTCAATAATCCTTGCTTCGTCTTTACAATCGCTATCAAGGATTGTATTTAACTTCTTCAATATCTGCGGCAGACGTTCGGAAACTGGATTAACGACTTCGCTGGCTTGATCTTCATCAGTTTCCATGGCGTCTGTTTTCGGAGGCGTAAATTTACGAAGTTGAAATTTTGAAGACAAAGCAGCTAATGTTTCACATAAGAGCTCGGAATGCTTCTTTGGGTATGCTGTCAAAATTTAAAAAAGTGCTTTATTTCATGATAAATCTAATAACGAGAATCCTGCTTAAAGGAGCTACAGGTAATCAATTTTGTAAACGAATTTTGTCAAATTCTTATCATCTAACGTGGTGTGTTATCGGACACTACGATTTAACAGTCTATTGATCTTGTAAGAAAGATGGAATATAAAAACAAAAAGAGTGTGTACTAATGTATGTACACGTGCCAGAAATAAAACTTCCCTAATTTGGATGAACTTTTTCTTTCGTAATTCTAAGTCAGCTACGACATATTTCACTTTCATGGAAACCGGTCAAGGAACAACGAAGCTGACATTTTTTGATACCGGCCCCGTACTTGCATTAACACATCCCCATGACGAAATCATCTTCCAATTGTACAAACGCCACCGTCGTTCGAACTTTAGGTGCGTTCCCGTACTCCCTAAAACTGCGAAAATCTACGAATTTCTACGAACAACGTCTGTTCCCATACTCCAAATTTTGAGAGTAAAATATTTCCCCATGCTGCGAATTTTAGTCCAAGAAATTTTTTTGGACAAAATTCTGAAGACTGTCAAATGAAGGAAAAAAGAAAAAAAAACAATACATAAACTGTCAGTTGCCAATGTGTATCGTTTCTAAGGTTGAAAATAATGGAATTTATATGGCCTTTTCGATTGGCCGTCCGGAACACGTTCCCCCAATAAAACACCCGGAAACAATTTGACTGATTCTGAATTGTTTGTATCACTGAATTTGTGAAAATTAAACTTAAAAACAATCACATAATCGGCTAAAAAGAATTTCCAAAACACTTGATTTCAATTTATATACACATTTTCTTGTATCAATAATAATTAACTCGTTTCTTTGTATGTTATTTTATCAGAAAAGTAGTTTAAATTCAACAAACATATCGAAATTACACAAAACAAATCAACCCGATGATTTTAATTATGTGAGTGTATTAGTGATTCTGTTTTCGATTCTGAAATGAAATCCAGAATCGTTTTCTGTTCTGTTTAGAGTAACAACTGTCATTTTGTGGGAGTCATAACAGTTCTGGACGACCAATCGAAAAGGCCAATAGTCTGGCATGGCTTATTCTTGCAATAAATTAAAATTTGTGATATCAAATTGGTTATTTTAAGAAATAATTTCTTGTAAATCCTTAAGAAACATTTTCAAAAATACACATTAGACATTTAGAAAATGGATAAAATTGTTGTTCAAAGCGTTCCCGTACTTTTTAAAACTTTGTTGCTCTCTGAGAGATTTTTATCCCCACTTTTGGAAAAATGACAGTCTTCACATTTTTGTGCACAAAGTAAGGCAACACACTTTTTGATTCATGGTCCAGCAACTTTACATTACATTACACATTATACCTACCCGTCTGTATATATAAATCAACGAGGTAGATACACTGAAGCATTGGCAACGAGACCATCGACTATAGCGAGTTTCATTCAAGAAAAGATTGGCTATTTCTGTGAAAAGATTGGATCTTTTTGAATTTTCAGAGTTTCATTCCAACCAAAAGAGCAGATCTAGATCAAATCTTAACACGAAAGATCTGATCTATGATGGGTTGGTATCTGAATGCACATTTACATATACATGTAAAGTCTTTTCTTTCAACGGTCAAATTGTTAATATTTTGTTATTAATTTGTTGTGAACTTGTGAATTAGTGATAAAATTAACAAATAATGGACCAAGATGTTAATAATTTAGATTTTATATATTTAGTGGAGTTTTTGATTGCTTCGCCTTTGTCTTCCTTGTCATCTGATGATGAAGATATGTTGTTTTCAGGAATGCGTGTGTCAGTCATTCACCAATACTACAATTATTAAATCTGGAAAAAAGTTTTATTGAAAAGATCAAATCTCAATTTTGAGAGGAGATCTATGAAATTTGAATGACACTCGCTATTAAACATTATTCACCATTATTCACATTAATACAACAGAGAAAGCCATAGAAAGAAAGAACAATATTGCGGGTACACATTTTTTTGTGAGAGCATGTCGTGTCGTGGCGTCTTGTCGGTTTTGTTTATATCAGAAAAGTATTCAGTACTAACTTTGTGAAACAAGGGAGCTTTTTAACAAAAAATACAAATCTACCCATGCTTCCGAAAAATATCTGTCTCGGTGAAGCCAATCGTAAAAGTATTCATTACGAAGATTTTGTGTCAAATGGGATAAATAATATTTAGCTAAGAAATATATGATTGCGGTAAAAAAAAAACTGTTTTTTATACGCGCACTCAAGGGGTTATGACTATCCTTAAAATGTAAACATAGGAGGGGATTTAATACGAGGTACCGATGCACATAAGTTTTTTGAATTTCTGAATATCAAAATAGGATGGGAAAATACAACTGGGTAAAGCATCCACATTCATATTGTACGCCTTAAGAAATAATCTTTGTTCTTGATAGTACTTCTGAAGTTGGGCTCAAGGGTAAACTGATGAGTATTTCTAGAAGCGTGAGTATCAGCCAGATTAGAAGGGGAGAAATATTTCTTGCATCGTCTCCTCGATGCAAGCGTTACTTATAGACAACGGAATTGGGGGAAGGTCCCGCTTTGACGAGAGAAGAAGGCAGTGAGTTTTTTTGAAGCATTACAATTCACAATACTACGCGGTTTTTTATTCATCATTGGACAATGCTGTCAAGATCAGAACCAGCTTGTCATACGCTGCCAATCAATTTCCACATCCAAAGGATATGGGTGTGAATCTGAAAACAAATACGAACAGCTGAGGGTACTGTCGTCAGCAAAACAATATATTTAATGATTAGCTGTTTCAGACAAGATATCATGAAAATAAGAAAGAGTCGGTGATTGTGATAAATTGTTAACACTTATTGGGATACTTTTGAAATGTGTTTCATATACATATATGAAGAGAACATCTTTCATTTACTGTTTCCTCAAAATAGATTAGGTATATAATCGTATAATTAAAGTTTTCTTTGTTTTTAATGATTATTTATGATTATTTATTTAAAAGTCGTGAACAAGCGATCGTCCTTCCGGACTTTCCTGAAAGCGTTCACTTGGGAAAAAAACAGTTCTAATTCTGAAAAGAAGAGAATTTTGCTTCTGGATTTGAAATCAGAACCTGGAGCAATCACACATTCATATACCTGGACGTCAAACTCGACTGTTGTCATTTTTTGTATCGCTGATTCGAGGTTTGGTCTCCGCCAAGAGCGCACGCGTGTCCACATCATAATTTAAATTACAAATTTTGACAATAGCTTTCGGAGATGAGATGACCGAATAATCCCGCGACAGTCGACGGTCCGTGAACTAACAGTTCACGGACGGTAACATACAGTTCCGAACACAAAAACGGAACCGAAACCGAAATATCATCAAAGGATAAATAATTAACTGTGCAGAGACTATATAACGGATAGCTCCGGATACAAAAATGGACCACACACCATACCCACAACAAGCTATTTAGATTACCATTATCTTTTAACATTCAAGCTACCTAACCTTAAATGCAATCTTTTAATTTTCATTTCAATAATGAAATATTCTAAATGTATAATATTCTCGATCAGAATTTCAAACAGTTTAGAACTTTCGCTCTATCAATAAAAGAAAAAAAATAATAATTCATGTACATACATAGCTAAAACTATGCTCTATACCAGTGTTATACTAACTGTACAGAGCTCTCGCTCTATCATTAAAAAGAAAAAAAAAGAAAATTAATTCTATATTATATAAATACTGATTCAAAATAGCTTTTAACGGCCTTTAGTCCACAAAATTTGCGTTTCATACCGGCAATATCACTTGGACTCATCAGTTGGTTAGTGAGCGCCTTACCAATACGCAATTTTTGTTAGTTCAGTTCAACTTACTTGCATTTTTTGACAAAAAAGCAATGTGAACTATATCCAAATAGATTAAAATTTTAATCATTAAAATTGGAAGATTTTGTCCGTGGCCAGACATAGTTAATAAGAAGGTGCTTTTTTTTATAATACAATTCTATATACTACTGACATTACTCAGCCAAGTAGAAGAATGAGCATTATATTTAATTGGACTTGTTGAATTATTGATTCAAACGCAAATTTTGTGGACCAAAGGCCGTTAAAAGCTATTTTGAATCAATAATTCAACAAGTCCAATTAAATATAATGCTAAGTCTTCTTACTAATTTCAATAGTATATAGAATTGTATTATAAAAAAAAACACATTCTTATATTATATAAATAGAATAGTAAGAGTCTTGTATATATGTATATATTTATGTTTATTTTAAGTATTTTAGTACTAACGACTATGCGCGTCGAAAGAAATTGGAAAACAGATCCACGAGCAAGAGCTTTAATAACAAAAATTCAGTGACTGTAACCATGTTGGCAAAGACAATTAAAATCAAAAGTGGGAGCCATACATTATAGCCCCTGTAATATTACTATTTATATTCAATAATGTAACTTAAGACAAAAATACGATGAATTTCAATTGATGTTAAATGTAATTTTTCTTTTGTTAAGACTCAGTAAATTAACCTTAACAATTTTTTGTATCGTAATTGTTCTACAAACTTTTTTTTTTTTGAATTTCAATATTCTCACTTCTCACGAACACAATTATTTTCACACTTACAATCTCATTAAAATTCAGAATCGTCAGAATCACACAAAAGGGTTTGATTTCCTACTTTCTTATAAACGTTTCAACGAATTTCTATCAAAAATTGTATACAATACTGCAAATTTTAAATAATGGGCCCTAGGGAAGTAACTGTTGGCGCGGAGAATTCTCCGAAATCGTCCGAATAGATGAATATTTGTTTCCAGGCAGTTTTCCGAACAGCTGCGCGGAACATTTCTACGACGAAATTTAACGCAAATCTTAATGCTGTATTTTTAATGTATTTAGGCCAAATGAAAAAAACTAGCGTTTAGCAATTTGAGCTTATGGTGAACTGTTTTAAGATAAGCCCGACATAGTTCGGAATTATACCCAAACCCCACCAGAAGAAGTTTCTGCGTTTGGATCGACTTAAGTGAACAGTTTAATAAACTTTGACCACGGCAGAGAGATAGTTGTGTCTGTGTATATTATCCATAAATAGCGTTAATTATCAACATGCATATTTATTTATTTTCATTTTATGTTTGGAGTGACCTGAAGTCCTACTTTCGGCCATACGTCGTAACATTTGCTTAAATTTTTTTCTGATTACCCAAGACCTCCACTTGAAATAAATGATTGCAAGAAATGTGGCATGTAGTCAATATTTCTTGTGGAGGCCCCTTATGTCTGGATTTTTTTTTTATTTTCAAACATAAGAATCTGTATTTAATTCTTGTCTTCTCAGAGAAGAAATAAACAGAGAAATAAAATTTGCCGTTTCATGACATCCCTTATTCATAGTTCACAAAATTTTTAACAAGGCATTGAATCATATTCATAGTTTGATTATGTCGATTTCGTTTCAGTAAATAGGATTCGCTACTAAAACCAATACTTTTTTTGCTTTGAAAAGAACGATTTGTCCCCTTTCACACAGGGAAACCAGTAGCTGGAGAATTTTTTGACGTTTTCCTTTAATTGCCTTGTAGCTTTCAGACGAAGAAATTGACGAGGAAACTGAGTTGTTTGTTTTTTGAATTGCTTTTGATTTGACATTCGCTATTTGTAAGCAAACAATTTGCTTCGCGGCTGGAAAATTCTACACAATTTTGAGTTATAAATTAACCGCAGCTTATTTTTAGAAAAAATAAATTCAAAATAAAGAAACCTGGTGCGATTATGTAGGTAAATGTGTTTTTTTTTTTATTGTGGTTGTTAATAATGGTTTGCTAAATTAATATATTAAAAGTTCACGGAAAAACAATTAACCAGGAGAAAATTGATTTGTGTGCAGATTTGTTGTGCGTTTCTCTTACCATCCAAATCTTGGACCCAACATATGATAGTGATGATGGGAAGATTATATTGGGCTTATTGGAATACACCGAAGCTTTATTGGTACAGCTGGACACATAAACCACTGACAGGATGATATGACTGATACATGTGGTGCTGCCTGCTGCTGCTGCTGCCCGCTAATACAGGAACGTCATTATAAACCAAATGTGATGATGAAGCCACAAGCTGAGAGCTTAGTTGGTCCGTGCGTTTTTGTTGTCGATTTTCCATGTCTAGGCGCATAATTGTATGTATGAAATGTGTACCAACTCGTGACGGATTGAATTAATTAAAAGATTTAAAACTTAAAATTTTCTTTCACAATGAATTTATTTAAGTAGCTCACTTGGTTTGCTTAATGTAATAATATAATTGTAAGAAACCATTACTCTTTAAAAAAAATATGTTTGACATCTACTCGTATCAGAGACAGAAGTCAAAATGGAAACCTAAGAAAATTTCAAAGCATAACTTCAAAAAAATCTCTTCAAATCGTTGACCGGTGAGATTTTTTTCATTCCCCTTCTTTCTCACCTACAAACTCCCAGTTGCCGGCAACTCAGTTTCCTTGTGTGAAAGGGGTCTTTCGGATCTAATTTTTTTTTGTGACTGTGTTTGTTGCTTGGCAGCTCTAAAAAAAAAACAATCTTCAATTCGTTAATACATAAATATTTCGTTTTCATTTCCTGATACCGCCGCGGGGAAATTCCTAAATCCACTTCCACTTTTTTAATATTTGATTTCAAGAAGTTTTTAACAATCACTTATTAGATATGTTGAGTGTGTTTCTTTATTCATTCTGGTATGTCCAGAATATTCGGAATACCAGTTTTGCGTTTCTTTATTCCATGGAATATTCCGGATAAACTATTTTGTTGTTTCTTTATTCATTCCGGAACGTTTGGAATGCATTCTTTTTATTCCATGTTAAACACGGAATGAAAAGAATATTCTCGGCATAACCCTTTCATATGAAAGCAAGACAAATGACAGCAGCCAACGACGAAAACCAAGTAAGTAAACAAAATGGATGACCAAACTTGTTTATATTTTTATTATTGAAATAAATATATAAATAACAATTAAATGTGACTTTTCATGAATTAATAAATTAATAATAATTTATTTTTACTATTTTCCATAGAGATATCTATTTTCTTGTCATCATCACAACACTTTAAAAGAGCTGATTGATGTCATCTTTTTTCTTTTCTATTCCGGAGAGAATTTTTGTTTCTTTATTCATTCCATTCTGGATATTCTAGATAAACATTTCGTCTTTTCCATCCAATCTATTCCTTATCCGGAATAAATAAAGAAACACACTCGTTATCTCGGATACCAAGCTATCGGAGTATATCTGTGGACGAATCAGATAGGTTAGCTGAAAGCTGTCAAAAAATCAGAACAAAAAGCATGCCAAATGAATTTTGCAGTCAGCTGTTCTATACATTTGTTCTCGGATAGATGGTTATTCCAAATTTTTTGGGATAACTCAAGAAAGCTTTCATAAGAACTGTTGCGGCTACCCAAGGACTAGCCTTAATATTGTTCGAGTTGGATGGTGGGCTCTTGAACAATCGCGCGATTGTTTGCGATTCAGATGGGTGGTTGGCGAAGGGAGGCTGTCTCGTCTTTGGCCTGTGTTTTTTTATTATTCTAAAGATAACATTTTACTCAAGGAAAATTAAGTTTTATTTACAAAAAACATTCGTACGCTTCTCTTGGAGAGAGTACTTTTTTTTTGTTAATAAACATTCCAGTAAGTTCTAGATAATTTTGGGATTTTAAACCAAATAGATGTTAAGGGATATTAAAAATCTCATATAGTGCATTGAACAATGTCGAGAATAAAATCTACATAGGGAATGATTTTTTTTTGCAGGCGACAAACACCTTAAATATAATTATAATTTATAATAAATGTAGAAGTTTTTTTTTGTATTAAAAAAGGAAAAATAAAAAAATACGAATGGATTTACTTTATTACCGACATCCTCAATCTGGTTTATTAACGCTACGTTGTCTGCTCTCGAGATTCCTTAGAGCTGCTCCACCCTATGGAATACCGCTTCCAATGCGTTCGGGATCTAATTCCCCAGTTTCGATTTTGGCCAAATCGTTTTAGAGCACTTAAGGAAGGCCTCTTCGACATGTTCGCCTGTTTTCGCGCTGGTCTCAAGGAAAATTAATTCCTTTTTTGTGTGCGAATGAACTCGCTTCCAAGAATGTCACACCTCTAGCTTCTTCTAAATCCTTTTTGTCACCAACCAGTAGTATAACAATAGTTGGACTGGCCAAGGTATGATGCAGCCGACAACCTTTTTTTTTGCCAGCACTGCCTATGATTAAGAATTTAAACAAACAAACGCATGTTTCCGACATGTTTGTTTCTAGTTTTTTGTTTTTCGACCGAATTTTTTTAACAACGTGGCGAATTGGTACTCGCGTGTTGATATATTTCGCGAGTATAACAAGATTATTTTTGAAATATTTTCCTTCTTGTTTGGATAAATATTTTTTTTGTTTTGCACGAATAAATTACCTGTGACCGGCGGAATGTAAAAAGCGAATGGCTTAAGTAGATGACAGCAACAGAGCAATGGAAACAGATATATATGCAGGTATTTGATTAGAGGAGTCGGCCGATAGGTATTCAAAGGGTTAAAAAAGGTAGGCATATTGAAAGCTAAATAAAAATTTATTGGAAAAGGAAAGTAAACTACAAATAAAATTAAGAGGTGGAAGTGAAAGGAAACTAGGTAGGTAATTTATTGGAAGCTAGGGGAATAAGGTTCGCGCATAATATTGTAAAGGTTTTGGTATAGGATAGTAGTGGATACTACTTTTTTATCCAGGGTACGGGCCATCATTTAGATGTACTTTAATAAGCCGTTGAATTCGAGGTAGCCGTTTGTTAGTAAAGCAGAGTTTCCGTGAAACAAAGAGATTATGCCACGGTTAGCTCGGATGGAACCGCAAGGCAGATTCTTCTCGACGGTCTTTAGGGTTATTTGAATAGAAGACGTTAAAGTGACTAGTCGATAGTGCGGGTAATTTCAAGAAAAGTGAAGCAATTCTTAAAAGGCGACGATATTTAAAAAAAAAAAAGTAAAGGAGCTGATCGATTTTGGAAAACCTATAAGAAAATAAAACTTATAAGGGTGAGATTTAGAAAAATTGAATATCCATCCGCCGGTGTTAAGAAGTTTTTTTTATATATAGTGAGGGTGAATCTGGAGGGTGGCCAACGAGACAGGAGAAGGTCCGCCGCCGCCGTTAGTTTTTTTGGTGTTAGTACCCAGAGTGTCTACGCTACGAACCAGTGCTAAAGGTCCGGTGTGGAGCACCCATCGTTGAATTAAGTGGCAGTCAAAAGGGTTTACCAGTCCGTGCCAGACCCGGACTAGCAAGTAAAGTGAACACCGTGGTGATTATTGGTACATATATATAAACAGTATCTACCTCATTATATAAAATTTTATGACGACTTACGTGCATAGTGTTGGAAATACTAGTGTATCTGCTTTATACCAACATTCGCTTGTTGGCGACTTCATGATCACCCTCACCTTTTAAAATTCAAATAGCCTACAGGAAGTAACCTAGCGTTAATCTGCTTCGAATTATCGACAGTGGGTTCATACTGCCAGGAGCGGTGGAGCCGTCAGGAAGGAGTACAACGCGGCTGTCTTGGCCCCGTTTGCACCAAGCGGAACCATATACCTACCTACATATATTTGGCGTGATATTGATCTGATTTACTTATATAATTTGTTTTTTTTTATTGCTTCATATTTTTATTATATTTGTTCATATTCATTAGTGATTGAATGCCTGAGTTTTTGGGCAAAAGTGTTGAGAAACAGCTTGAGTAAGGCTACCTTTTTTTTTTTGTTTGATAATCACGCTGGTCTACCGTGAGTTAGGTTCCTCCAAACAGCCCGTAGACGTCCGCGAGATTTCGCCCGTCATTAGTTACCCACATAGAGCTCTCTGTAGGTAGAAAATAAAGGCGGTATAAGAATCCCTTTGTAAAAAGGAAGTGGGATTCATCGAAGTGCCGGTTGGAAACGGGAACTTAAGCCCCGGTTCGGAAGTGAAGAGGCCGCAAACTGTTGGCCGTTATAAATTAAATCAAATTAGACACTTTTCCCCAATTTCCCTGTAACAGTTCAATCATTAACGGTGTCTTAAATACTTCAGTTATATATACATGTACTAAGATAAATTAAAACATTCTGAGTGTGTTGTTGATTCAACAGATTAAATTTTCCAACGCTAATGTGTTTTTCAAATGGTTGTTGGTTTTATGTCTTATCATTTTAATGTTAGTTGTAAGTTTTTTTGATTTTAAATAAAAGCTGTGAATCACGCCAAGTTGATGAAACGAAACAATATCTTTCTTGTCGATTGAGTTTTTCAGGAATTTCAATGGCCTGGTAATTTAATTTTCAGGGGGTGCGGTAAGGTGGGCTGAGGCCTTCCGGTAAATGAGTAGGATTCTTCCGCCGTTCTAAGTCTTTGGCATTTTCAGGTCAGGGGAATTCGAAGAAAAGGGCCGTACGAATTCCAGGTTGGGTGGGACTAGGCCCAACTGCAACAACAGCCGCAGTGATTTCCCAAAGTGTGTCGTGGTTTTGTGGTGGCTAAGTGAATTTAGTTTTTGGCATGTTTTATGTTTTTTTTGAAATAGGTGAGGTCTAGCTGCGGGGGCAAGATCCCCCCCTACATCCGACGAGCTGAGCTGAGCATCGCAAGCATGCCATCGCCTTCGTAGCAGACATTCTTTCCCTGCCCTAACCCCTCTCATCAAAACCTATTGTCCGACCCAATCCTACCTCTTACCGATCCTAACCTATCCAAATATCCCTTTCTTTTCCCATATCCTAATCCCGTCAACTCCTTTTACCTCATTTCAAATGGCGCCCATTCGTGTTGTGTTATTGTTTAGCCCATTGTTTTCAGATGCTTTCAACGCTGAGTGGTTTCGGAAGCAACATCCAATGGTGACGTAAGTCGTAAAAGAGATTGCTGTACAGAAGGCTTTTTACTCGCGACGGAACGATTGGGGATGAAATTACTTGGAGTTGAAATAAATAATATAAAGAAAAATTTTATAGTCAATTTTCGGTAACATCGCGGACGGAATCCCATCGTAGCGTATGTCTTAAACAGATAGCGGGAATAAGGCTCGTTTAATTGCGACGGTATTGTGGGAGGGGATAAGCGATGGCATCGAAAATGTGGGATGCTACTATCTTTGTTATCGGTGATAGAGTTTCTGTAAGTCTTTCTTAGGAAGGTTTCAACGGACCAAAGAAATTGCGACAGGATCTCCTGGATCGGGCTTCGAGGATAGTAGGAGAAGTCAACTCAGATGTTTCAGCTTCCAGATTCAGATCAATTCGTAAGTCTTGGAGGGGATTGCTCATCAGAAAGCCCAAACAAATGCGACGAGGCGATCTGGATATGGCAGTGGAAGCAAATGGGTGGAGTTTTTGTGTTCGTACTTGGTGTCCCTGTTTATTTCCTCGTGTTTTATGTTTAGCCACACTTTGGGAAGAGTAAGATAGTGAACTTAGAGTAAATGCAAAGACTTAGTTGATGGCGAGAATCATGGTTGAATCGTACTTATGCGACAAGACTGGTTATTACCGAAGACAGCCGCTTGAAACACCCCCGCATTCTTAATGAAAAAAAAAATAAATACAGAAACATTTAAAACAGATAGAAAAATATAAACAATCGTCGTTGTTGTTCATATTCAGTTAAATAATGAGTACAAATTCCAAAATTATTATAGCCAAGTTAGTAATTGTTGCTCCGGATATGCGCTTCGATGATATTATACACATATTTCAGTCCATTTTGTTTGAAATTTATTTCTTTAGTTCTTAATAGTTTAAGTCAGATTTTGTTTTTTTTGTAAGCAGATTTAAATTTTATATTCATTTATCTAAATTTTGTTTTCAGTATTGTTAGAAATTCGTTTGCCGAGATCGGGATAAGTTACCGTCAACGATTAAGGGGCAAGTCTTAGGTTAGTTATTTTTGTAAGTTTAATAGTATTTTTTTGTTAGTTTTAGGTAGAGTTATAGTATAGGTATATAAGTAGATAGTAAGGTAAAAAAAAAAAAAAAAAAAAAAAAAAAAAAAAAAAAAAAAAAAAAAAAAAAAAAATATTTTCATTAGGATAGTATAATTATATGAATAAGTTTTCGTTAGTATTTAGGTTTCATTTATATTCTTAGTTAAGCAGATAGCGTTGAATTAATTAATAGGAATTGTGTATTTAACCGAAAGTAGGTATTCCTTGTCGGCCGTTAGATAACGATTAGTGATATAGACCGTTCCGATAGGAGTGTTGAGAGCTTTCACAAGTTAAAATCATATGAAAAGACGAGAAGAGGCGGAACTGGACGCTAAACTATTCAAGGTTCAAAATATCCTGCAGAACCAGAGACTTACCAGGGCACTCCGCGAAAAGTTCTTAGAAAACATCCCAGAGATGTCTCTTTTGCAGCATTCTCCGATAAGGAAAACAGTTCCCCCGTCGGAAAATAAATCCAAGGGGGCCCCTCCGGACGAGACAGTAGTAAGAGGAGATTCCGGTGGGATAGTACTAGAAGACGTACTAATCCAACCTGCAGGTACTAGTAAGTCTGGGTTGGCTGACAGGATACCACCAGATAATTCAAGGCTTCGTCTGGACGGGGTGAGAGGTCCTACTGAGTCCAGCGGCCCGGGAAGCGAGTCAAGAACTGTATCGGCCCCGGCGTATAGTGATATCACCATAACGGGGCAAGCAATTTCGGCGAATGGCAATGCTGGGGATCAGGGAGCGATTGTTACGGCCGAAATAAGGGCAGCAATTGAGCAGGCTGTGGGAAAGGCCTACGAGGCATATAACAACTCGCTAGGTAGGCAGATATCGGAGTCGCTAAAAGACGAGGTTCAAAGGCAGTTCCAAGACCTTTGGAAAGAGGGAGATTCTACTCGTCGTCGAACACCTCCGTTTGAGACTAGATTTCAAAATCCGTCGAGCATTGATTTCAATCCAGGGCCTGCTCAGCAACCTCCTCCCGAATCTTCAGGTCATTATCAGCTGGATCCTAGGTCCATACCTTTTCAGCCGGTGAGAGATCATCATCAGTTAGGTGGGAATTCGGGGAATAATGTTCAAGATTTTAATTGGGAATATAGAATGCCTCCACCTCGGCGACTCCAGCAACCATACTATAATGTATCCCCAGTGTATTCACACTTCGGCGGAAAAATGCCCATTAAAATGGATAAGTGGGGCTTGAAATTTGATGGTAAAGCTGGGTCTCTGAGCGTGGAGGACTTTGTATTTAGAGTGGAAACTCTGCAAAGCCAATACGATTGCTCTTGGGTTGAGATTATGAGGGATTTCCATCTATTGCTCTCGGGTGCTGCAAGCGAGTGGTACTGGTGGTACCATAGATCCAATGGACGACCGGACTGGCCAATGCTTCGAGACGCATTAATGCGCCAGTTCCGTAGTTCAAAATCAGATTTTGAGGTCATAAGAGAAATAATGCAACGCAAGCAGAGTACCGGGGAGTCAAGTGATGATTATTTTGCGGCCATAACCCGACTCCGATCCCAACTCAAGATGCAAATCCCAGAAATTGAACTGGTTCGAATGCTGAAGAGGAATTTGAATGAGCGGTTAGAAAGTTTGGTATACCCCCAAGCCGTATACACCATGGACCAGCTGAGGATGGCTTGTAAGGAAGCAGAGTACGCGTTTCCGAGGAGAGACAGAGATGGGCCTAAGCAGTTTAGGGCACCCGCCGCTCGTTTAGTGGCCAATGAGCTGGAACTAGACACTGTTCCGGAAATGAGGACGATGCGCGATGAGCAGGTGAATGCCTTTCAGCATATGGGTGCTCGTCCAAAGTCATCAGGCGGGCAAGGTGAGAGCAGACCAGGAGCTTGCTGGAACTGCCGCGCTCAGGGTCATTCGTTCGTGGATTGCCCATCCTCGAAAAGGAACATCTTTTGCTATAGATGTGGGCAGGAAGGGGTTATTACGCCAAAATGCCCACGCTGCAACCCGGAAAACCGCAATCGGAACGCGACGGCTTCGGGGGAGTCGCGTTCGACTCAAACTCCCCAAAACGAAAATTAGAGATCCCTGAGCCGCCAACCTCTTCTAATAAAAATAAAGTTAAAATATTAGCGAGAGAGCATGGTAATGAAAATTCAGAAAGCAAGCCAGAACGCAGATTGTTTGAGTTAAAACCATTGCATATAAGGTTAAGAGATTATAAATTAGCTAGAGATAGGATATTTAATGCAAACGTAAGCGAAGTATCTAATAGAATAAGTAAAACGAGATTGAGGTATAAAGCTAGAAAAGAAACTAGGATGAACATTTCTTCAACCGTCATAGATACCTATACTGACCCCAGACCTTATGCGAAGATCAGAATTGCTGATAGGGAAATGAATGGCTTATTAGATAGCGGGGCCAGTGTAAGTATACTAGGGAAAAACTGTTTAGATTTTTTAACACAGATCGGAATGGATTTTAAACCCTTCAAATCTGGTGTGAAAACGGCTGATGGAAGAAACCAGGCTATAATAGGTAAAGTTAGGTTAACGGTTAGGTATAAAGATAACGATCAGGTAATATCCTTTTATTTAGTGCCCAATCTGGAGCAGGAGTTGTATTTAGGGGTAGACTTTTGGAAGGCGTTCCAAATTGCACCAAACGTTGTGAGTTCCTTGTCGATTCTAGAAGAAGACGCAGATTTAGTAAATGCACATGAACTTTCATTCGTACAGCGATCTAGATTGGATGCGGTTAAGCAGAAGTTTCTCGATTTTGAACGATTCGGGCTCGGAAAGACGACTCTTATGGAGCACATCATCGATACCGGAGATGCGGTGCCGGTTAAGCAGAGACACTACCCTGTTTCTCCAGCGGTACAGGCCATTTTATACCAAGAGCTGGACAGAATGCTCAAACTTGGCGTTATAGAGGAAAGTGAGAGTCCTTGGTGTTCACCGGTTGTCCTTATTAAAAAGCCAGGTCCAAACAATACTATTAAGTATCGGTTTTGCCTGGACTCACGTAGGGTCAATTCGGTGAGTAAGAAGGACGCAAACCCTCTGCCGCATATCGAAGGGGTTATCAGCCGCCTTCCGGATACATACTTCATTAGTAGCGTTGACCTAAAGGAAGCATTTTGGCAGATACCGCTGGAGAAAATGAGTAGGGAAAAAACTGCGTTTGCGGTACCGGGGAGACCCTTATACCAGTTCACAGTCATGCCTTTTGGATTGTGTAACGCGGCCCAAAGGTTATGCCGTCTAATGGACAAGGTGATCCCTGCACGACTCCGGGATCGTGTTTTCGTGTACTTGGATGATTTGCTCATAATAGCGCCCGACTTCGAGACGCATATCGCTCTGCTAGACGAAGTGGCCGAATGCCTTAGGAAAGCGAACCTCACCATCAACATTAAGAAATCCAAATTCTGCTTTAAGGAGCTAAAGTATTTGGGTTTCATCGTTGGTGGTGGGAAATTGAAGACCGACCCGGCCAAGGTCGAAGCTGTAAGGGACTTCCCCATGCCTAAAAATCCGAGACAGGTCCGAAGGTTTCTTGGTCTGGCGGGGTGGTATAGGCGTTTCATTAAAGATTTTTCAGGCTTAACTGCTGCTTTAACAGACACCCTAAAGAAGAAAAACGAGAAATTTCTGATGACAGATGAGGCGAAAACCGCTTTCGAGAATTTAAAAGGGGCTCTCACGACGGCTCCGGTGCTCACCCATCCTGATTTTTCGAAGCGATTTTTCGTACAGTGCGATGCGTCTGATTCTGGAATCGGAGCGGTACTCTTTCAAAGGAGCGAAACAGGAGAAGAGAGCCCGATTTCATACTTCTCCCAAAAACTTAATTCAACTCAGAGAAACTATAGCGTGACCGAGAAGGAGTGTATGGCTGCAGTTATGGCAGTAAAAAAGTTCAGGCCCTATGTCGAGGGCATGGATTTCACCATCATAACCGATCACTCTAGTCTAAAATGGTTAATGACAATGAAAGACCTTAGTGGCAGGCTGGCTAGGTGGTCACTGGAATTGCAGTCTTATGCCTTCGACATAGAGCACCGTAAAGGTTCGCTGAACGTCGTGCCGGACACTCTTTCTCGGGCACACTTGGATGCTTTGGACTTGGAAGAAGTAGTACCGTTGATAGACTTAGAATCCCCAGAATTTCACGCCGAGGAGTATAAAAGCCTGATAAGTACCATTCAAGGTCATCAAGAAGAATTGCCGGACTTGAAGATAGAGGATGCCTTTGTATACAAACGTGCACTCCCTCTGAGCGGAGATGAGTCATTATTGGAAAATACCTGGCGACTGTGGATACCATCCGGGTTGACGGAAAGTTTAATCGCCAAGGCCCATAATCCTCCTCAGGCCGCTCATGGAGGAGTGGCGAAAACTATGCACCGTATACGGCGGTATTTTTACTGGCCAAATATGACCGTCCAAATAAGACAATATGTACTGCAATGTGAAATATGTAAACAGTCCAAGGCTTCTTGTCAAGTTCAACGTCCGCCTGTATCTAATAGTTTCGTCGTCGACCGTCCGTTCCAAAAACTCTATGTTGATTTTATTGGTCCCTATCCGAGATCCAAATCCGGAAATTCGTTTGTGTTTGTTGTCTTAGACCACTTTTCAAAATTTGTGTTTTTTAAACCACTTCGATCCGCTAACTCTAGCAGCATTATAGAATTTTTAAAAAATGAAATTTTCAATTCGTACGGAGTACCTCAAATTCTGCATTCCGACAATGGAAAGCAATTCATATCGAAAGATTTTCAAAGCTTTTTGGAAAAATACGGGGTACGTCACTTTAGAACTGCGAATTACGCCCCGCAATCGAACGCGTCCGAGAGAGTCAATAGAACGTTACTAGCCGCGATACGTTCGTATTTAAAAGAAGATCAACGACATTGGGATGTCCACTTAAGTGACATCGCATGTGCGTTGAGAAGTTCAGTGCATTCTGCTATTGGTGTGTCACCATATTTTGCCCTATTCGGGACAAATATGATCACGCACGGCAGCGGTTATGCACTGGCAAAAAAACTAAACATGGTGGAAGACGGTGAACTGTTGACGCTCCCGAGACAAGAACGATTGCAGATTATACGTTCCAAAATAAAAGAGAGTATAGCCAATGCAAAAGAAAAAAGTGAAAAAACATATAACACCCGTTCCCGAAATGTTCGTTACGTGCCCGGTCAAGAGATTTATAAGCGCAACTTTATTCTCAGCGACTCTTCCAAACGCCTATCTTCAAAATTATGCCCAAAATACATTAAGTGCAGAGTAGTTAAGTCCGTAGGGAAAAGTATGTATGAGCTCGAAAATTTAGCTGGAAAAAAAATTGGTGTTTTCCATGCTAAAGATTTAAAGCAGTAAGAACTATCAGCCATATAAATATGAATTTATTATGAAATCATCACAGTTGTCCATATCAGCGATCCACCGTTAGCAGGATTCAAAATAGTACAATGATCATTGGATGGTATTTTTTAGATTACCTAGAGATAATCTCAAGATACAAATCGTTATTGTCTACAAAAAAATTATGGTTATATAGGCGCAATTCGTAAGCACCCGTTATAGTCCTCGTCGCGCGAAGTCTTGAGAAAGAGGTTACGAAAATATACCAGCGATAGTCGATATCAATAACTCTATGTACCTGAACAACTGTGATATATTTTTTTTTTCAATTATCTGTGATATTTTTTATTCTGGCCGTAGTTTGTAAGAAATTCGATTTTTTTTAACATCTAATATATGCTGCATCTGTGATATGAATTCAAAGTCCGGCTATGCTACATCTGTGATATTTTTCTCTATGTATGTCGAATTGAATCGAAATCCGTTTCACCTTTCCGTATTTAAATTAATTTACCTGTGATAGTAGTAATTTAAGATTATCCACGGGATAATAAAAACCGACGATAAGGCGAACAATAACTTCACAACGCTCTTGTAGCGTGTTTTTTTTTGGCTACCAGGCTTATTCATTTAATCTTTGCTGCCATACAAAAAGGGAAAAATGTTATCCTTGGTCTAAAGGCACTAAATGGATGTGCTTCCTAGAACAAGAATGGCAGGAATATGGTTATTCATATTTGTAAGAACACCGAGCAGAATAGAATTCTGAGAATATCTGAAGGGTTTAAGTATATAAGGACAAAGGGGAGAGGTAAAGGTAAATAATAGGCGATAGGTTTATAGGGATTACACACATACCTAAGTCTATAATAAAAATTAAAACAAAAAAAAACACATGTACCAACAACGAATCGATGATAAGTAGAACTTACCCAGCGAATCTAGATCGCAAAGATAACCGATGGGGTTATAAACCGCTGCGCTGGCACCTGCTTACATTAACTATGCCCGGCTGCTGTTATGGGTTCTTCCCCACTGGGATAGGTGAATTATAGAGTAATATGGCATCCGAGTTTCACCGTCCCCTTCGTTTCGAACGAAACATCTGAAGCCGGAGGTTTGTTGCGGCTACCCAAGGACTAGCCTTAATATTGTTCGAGTTGGATGGTGGGCTCTTGAACAATCGCGCGATTGTTTGCGATTCAGATGGGTGGTTGGCGAAGGGAGGCTGTCTCGTCTTTGGCCTGTGTTTTTTTATTATTCTAAAGATAACATTTTACTCAAGGAAAATTAAGTTTTATTTACAAAAAACATTCGTACGCTTCTCTTGGAGAGAGTACTTTTTTTTTGTTAATAAACATTCCAGTAAGTTCTAGATAATTTTGGGATTTTAAACCAAATAGATGTTAAGGGATATTAAAAATCTCATATAGTGCATTGAACAATGTCGAGAATAAAATCTACATAGGGAATGATTTTTTTTTGCAGGCGACAAACACCTTAAATATAATTATAATTTATAATAAATGTAGAAGTTTTTTTTTGTATTAAAAAAGGAAAAATAAAAAAATACGAATGGATTTACTTTATTACCGACATCCTCAATCTGGTTTATTAACGCTACGTTGTCTGCTCTCGAGATTCCTTAGAGCTGCTCCACCCTATGGAATACCGCTTCCAATGCGTTCGGGATCTAATTCCCCAGTTTCGATTTTGGCCAAATCGTTTTAGAGCACTTAAGGAAGGCCTCTTCGACATGTTCGCCTGTTTTCGCGCTGGTCTCAAGGAAAATTAATTCCTTTTTTGTGTGCGAATGAACTCGCTTCCAAGAATGTCACACCTCTAGCTTCTTCTAAATCCTTTTTGTCACCAACCAGTAGTATAACAATAGTTGGACTGGCCAAGGTATGATGCAGCCGACAACCTTTTTTTTTGCCAGCACTGCCTATGATTAAGAATTTAAACAAACAAACGCATGTTTCCGACATGTTTGTTTCTAGTTTTTTGTTTTTCGACCGAATTTTTTTAACAACGTGGCGAATTGGTACTCGCGTGTTGATATATTTCGCGAGTATAACAAGATTATTTTTGAAATATTTTCCTTCTTGTTTGGATAAATATTTTTTTTGTTTTGCACGAATAAATTACCTGTGACCGGCGGAATGTAAAAAGCGAATGGCTTAAGTAGATGACAGCAACAGAGCAATGGAAACAGATATATATGCAGGTATTTGATTAGAGGAGTCGGCCGATAGGTATTCAAAGGGTTAAAAAAGGTAGGCATATTGAAAGCTAAATAAAAATTTATTGGAAAAGGAAAGTAAACTACAAATAAAATTAAGAGGTGGAAGTGAAAGGAAACTAGGTAGGTAATTTATTGGAAGCTAGGGGAATAAGGTTCGCGCATAATATTGTAAAGGTTTTGGTATAGGATAGTAGTGGATACTACTTTTTTATCCAGGGTACGGGCCATCATTTAGATGTACTTTAATAAGCCGTTGAATTCGAGGTAGCCGTTTGTTAGTAAAGCAGAGTTTCCGTGAAACAAAGAGATTATGCCACGGTTAGCTCGGATGGAACCGCAAGGCAGATTCTTCTCGACGGTCTTTAGGGTTATTTGAATAGAAGACGTTAAAGTGACTAGTCGATAGTGCGGGTAATTTCAAGAAAAGTGAAGCAATTCTTAAAAGGCGACGATATTTAAAAAAAAAAAAGTAAAGGAGCTGATCGATTTTGGAAAACCTATAAGAAAATAAAACTTATAAGGGTGAGATTTAGAAAAATTGAATATCCATCCGCCGGTGTTAAGAAGTTTTTTTTATATATAGTGAGGGTGAATCTGGAGGGTGGCCAACGAGACAGGAGAAGGTCCGCCGCCGCCGTTAGTTTTTTTGGTGTTAGTACCCAGAGTGTCTACGCTACGAACCAGTGCTAAAGGTCCGGTGTGGAGCACCCATCGTTGAATTAAGTGGCAGTCAAAAGGGTTTACCAGTCCGTGCCAGACCCGGACTAGCAAGTAAAGTGAACACCGTGGTGATTATTGGTACATATATATAAACAGTATCTACCTCATTATATAAAATTTTATGACGACTTACGTGCATAGTGTTGGAAATACTAGTGTATCTGCTTTATACCAACATTCGCTTGTTGGCGACTTCATGATCACCCTCACCTTTTAAAATTCAAATAGCCTACAGGAAGTAACCTAGCGTTAATCTGCTTCGAATTATCGACAGTGGGTTCATACTGCCAGGAGCGGTGGAGCCGTCAGGAAGGAGTACAACGCGGCTGTCTTGGCCCCGTTTGCACCAAGCGGAACCATATACCTACCTACATATATTTGGCGTGATATTGATCTGATTTACTTATATAATTTGTTTTTTTTTATTGCTTCATATTTTTATTATATTTGTTCATATTCATTAGTGATTGAATGCCTGAGTTTTTGGGCAAAAGTGTTGAGAAACAGCTTGAGTAAGGCTACCTTTTTTTTTTTGTTTGATAATCACGCTGGTCTACCGTGAGTTAGGTTCCTCCAAACAGCCCGTAGACGTCCGCGAGATTTCGCCCGTCATTAGTTACCCACATAGAGCTCTCTGTAGGTAGAAAATAAAGGCGGTATAAGAATCCCTTTGTAAAAAGGAAGTGGGATTCATCGAAGTGCCGGTTGGAAACGGGAACTTAAGCCCCGGTTCGGAAGTGAAGAGGCCGCAAACTGTTGGCCGTTATAAATTAAATCAAATTAGACACTTTTCCCCAATTTCCCTGTAACAGTTCAATCATTAACGGTGTCTTAAATACTTCAGTTATATATACATGTACTAAGATAAATTAAAACATTCTGAGTGTGTTGTTGATTCAACAGATTAAATTTTCCAACGCTAATGTGTTTTTCAAATGGTTGTTGGTTTTATGTCTTATCATTTTAATGTTAGTTGTAAGTTTTTTTGATTTTAAATAAAAGCTGTGAATCACGCCAAGTTGATGAAACGAAACAATATCTTTCTTGTCGATTGAGTTTTTCAGGAATTTCAATGGCCTGGTAATTTAATTTTCAGGGGGTGCGGTAAGGTGGGCTGAGGCCTTCCGGTAAATGAGTAGGATTCTTCCGCCGTTCTAAGTCTTTGGCATTTTCAGGTCAGGGGAATTCGAAGAAAAGGGCCGTACGAATTCCAGGTTGGGTGGGACTAGGCCCAACTGCAACAACAGCCGCAGTGATTTCCCAAAGTGTGTCGTGGTTTTGTGGTGGCTAAGTGAATTTAGTTTTTGGCATGTTTTATGTTTTTTTTGAAATAGGTGAGGTCTAGCTGCGGGGGCAAGATCCCCCCCTACATCCGACGAGCTGAGCTGAGCATCGCAAGCATGCCATCGCCTTCGTAGCAGACATTCTTTCCCTGCCCTAACCCCTCTCATCAAAACCTATTGTCCGACCCAATCCTACCTCTTACCGATCCTAACCTATCCAAATATCCCTTTCTTTTCCCATATCCTAATCCCGTCAACTCCTTTTACCTCATTTCAGAACAACTGTTTTTTTTTATCAGATGTGTTTTTTCACGCCTTAAAACAACAGAAAGTTATTCCAAATTGCTGAGAATAATTGAATGTTAATTTACTTTTTCTGTACACTGTCACAAAATAAAAACTAATTGACGACACAAGAATTGAGAAACTTCAAAACAAATATTGTAGTGTGTGTAAGAATCTGTGAACAAATCCTTTTTGAATCCGTCTCCAAAAATAGATTCAATATGGATCTGTTTTTGAAGAAAAAAAATAGGTTTTAATTTGAAAAGAATCTGATCTTCAAAAAAAAATTGAGGGCGGATCGACGGCAGATCGATGTTTTTATTGAAACGAAATCGACATTAGTTTTATGTTAAATTCCAATAATTTATTAAAAAAACCGATTATACCTATTTTAAAGTACCTAAAGCGCTTAGCGCTCCTTGGAGAAGAATGAAATTTCACGATTTAGTTTTGCCCACGTATCAAAGAAATATAAATTTCAGTAGTAGTGTCTGCAATAATGGCCGAATGGACCACTAAAAAAAATATTAAAAATATAGATGTAGCAATCAAACAATGTTATCGAACAGCGACAGGGGCTTTAAAAGCTACACCGATTGACGCTTTACGAACTGAAGCAGGGTACGTTCCTTTCCTTTTCGGTGAAAAAAGAGCTATCTCCTTAGGAACGAAGGCTTTAACTGATACAAGTCACCCTTTACACCCCGCGATTAAACCAAACCTTTTCAGCAGTTCACAATATTGCACTTATCCTGCCTTTTACATCCTTTGATGAGGAGAGCTATACCATCAAAAAAGACAATCAATCCTGGCCAATAAACAACCTTCAAATTGATACCTGTTTAGCCAAATATAAAAAGGACTCCGCACCAGCTAGAATTTTCCAGATACTTCACAGAGATTTTATCGAGTCCACCAAGCCAAACAGAATCCTATACACAGGTGGATCCTAAACAGAAAATTACACATCATATTCAGTCACCGAGCTCCTTCCTTCAGGATGTACGACTACTCTTCACCAAGGTCTGCTCCCAGTGGTAGCAGGTAATTATATTGCAGAACTTGCTGGGCTCAAAAAAGCAATACAAATATCCCTTAAGTGGTCCGGAAAAACTCTTATCTATATATTGACAACTTGGGAGTCCTAAAGGGGCTTAAGAGTCCAACAAATAAGTGCCCATCACTTAAATTACTAAAAAGAAATCTCAACGACAATATCCTACTTTCTTGGGTACCCGGACATATGGGAATCACCGGAAATGATGAAGCAGACGTGGCTGCAATAGAAGTGGAAAACCTACCGCTTACATGAAACACCCAATTTTCATCAGCTTGTCCGAAGAGTTTGGCAATAGAACCAAAATAGTGAATTGAATGAAAAATGGTTTCATACCAACAGTTTCCTACGAATACATCACCCACAAGGAATTCGCATTCCATACCATGAGAAGCTTAAAAGAGAGGAATGTATCGCATTGTTTCGTTTCCAAGTCGGGAAAACGATCTTCAGCACCAAACATCTATATAACCGAAGTGAAATAGAAGAATGCGTGGACTGCAGAGTAGGTGTGACTGTCCAACACATACTTTTGGAATGCCCTAAGTCCAGACGATCTTCAAACCTTACAGAAGTATCAAAATTTGTCACCCTACATGGTTTTGTCACCCTAATGCCTAATGCCTTAACTCGAAAAGAGTTTATAAATTAACTTTATAAGCTTCTTTATAAATAAATAAAAATAAAATAAATATTTCTAATGGAGTCGCGGCCTTACAATTATCTCGAATACAAAATGATCTCCGACAAAGTATGAGTTGCGGAAAATGTTTCATTTTGACGGTTACCCCGTTAGAGCCCAGTATACCGCATACCAACCTTTCGAAAAATAATTGTTTGTGTGTTGTAAGAAAAAAATTGTTTTTTTCTTACATTCTTTATATCGGAAACGGGTGAAGATTTTTGTTTAGGTTATGCTTTTATATTGGGGGTTAGCATGAATGAACATTTCACTTGAATTTTTCCTGTCGTCCGAATGTAAGGAACGTGAATGATGCTCAGAATGTATTGGTATCGAGGCAGTTTTGCTGTCATTTCATACTATGTCTTGTTCAAGGGAAATTTATTCCGTGGCAAATTCAAGTTCACAGGAAAATTTTCGAAGGAATATAATATTCCGAGGGAAAAGAAATTTCCTGGGAGATTCCCGATAGGTCCCATTGTTCAATACTTAAAATTGTCCTTAAAATGTTCATAATAACATTTTTTTTATATATAAAAAAATTAAGTAAAGTAACTACCTTAAAATACATTACATATTACACTACTCCAAGTAGATACACTGAAGCACTGGACAACTGAGACCATCGGCTTAGACATCACAAGACATTAATACAACACAAAGAGAAAGAACGAACAACAGAAGAAAAACATATCAACAGTTCCGAGGTTGGTTTGGGACGGTCCGCAAGTATTTTCTGCTTCATTTCGCTGATCAATGGGAAGCGATGCTTTATCAGATCGTTGACAATTTTAAAAATATTTCAAGCTCTTTCTACTAATCTTGCGCATAGGATGTAATCAAACATAACAGCAAGTACGAGTGATCCAGTAATACAGTACTATTTGCTTTACAAAAAAATCTCTCAATTCTCAATACTTTACTACAAATCCACCCTTCAAAAAAAAACTTTTTAGGGGTAGTGTAGAAAGCTATTCGCACATGTTCTATATTTCACTTTTTGTGAATTTGAGGAACGATATTAGATGAAACGAAAGTGAATAAAAATGTTCTGTATTCCATATAAAATAAAGTTTGTAAATAGCTCATTCAGAATGTGGAATTTAAGGCTGGGCGCGCACATGCAATTTTTCCGAAACGAAATAGTTTAATCGCTAGTTGAACGATCGCGGACATAAGCAACTTAAAAATCAATCAACGAGATAAACTAATACACAGAAAATATTTTGATTTATTGTGCGCGCAGTTACATACATATACCTCGGTGTGATACAAACTGAAGAACTTATTTGGGCGATCGTTCGATTTTTGCAAAAAACACAAACTTTTAAATTGCTCGAATTACGGACTGAATAGTTTTTGCATGTGCGCGCAGTCTCATATAAGTCCATGGTATTCACTTTAGCAACCAAATTCTTGCAAAACTGAAAGTTGCATGTGCGCGCCTAGCCTTAGGGTTCTGAATATGAAAATAAATTCGTGTTCTACATTCCGAATAAGAACCGTTCTTATACAAATTGTATGCAACAGGTGATTTTGACGATTCGAAAATGAATTGGAAGGAGTTGAATCCACTCGAAATGCAGAACACGTTATTTCATTTCAAGTGAAATTGAAATTCGTTTTGAATTCATTTTCACTCGGAATGCAGAACATGTGTGATTAAAAAGCGCAATAGTACTTTGACCTGACCGTTATACGAGTATAAGTTCATAAAATTTCTTACAAATAATATTTTCCGTTTACTTTCTCATCTTAAAAGTCTAAATCATAAAGTTAACAATTGGCATATCTCTTATTAGTACTTTCGCTATATACCTACATATATCTTTAATATCAATTTATTTATATAATTAATTGTGAAAAATGTTAAGTAAGCTATAGACATGTACCTTGCCTATGTAAGGTAAAAACCATTTTGTTCTAATTATTATTCTAACTTAGTATATAAGTATAAGTTAAAATGAAAAGTTTTTAAGACTTACATATTTCATCACTCAATAAGTCACCGATCATTTCAATAAAGTCTTCGCCAAAATCATTGTTTGCCTCTGATAATTTTACTCCGCAAATGAGATACTTCTTCAATTCCTTAGTATGATTTTCGTTGCCAACTGATGAAAAAATGAGGCTTTCTAGATGTATGTTGATAAGTTCCATAATCACTTCAGGCGGCTGTGTTGAATTTGCATGACTAAACCAAAGATTTCGTTTTCAAGATTCAATTGAAAAAAAATGTATTAAACAAACCAGTAGAGGACCAATCCTTTAAGAATAGCCAAGGCCTGGCACGCTGCTGTATGATTCTCTAAATTCAAGCAAGATGAACACAATTCAATTATTAGGTTTTGTTCTTCGTTTAGCAATGTATGACATGTCAATGGACATTCGGTGAGAGTGAGAACTACAGTCAGAACCAAAGCCTGTTCGGTACCCTCAACACAAGTCTTTGCTTTGGTTATGAGATTCTTAAGTGATCCCTTAGGCCATGAATGTGCACTCTTTTGGGTTGCCAACGTCGTTAATGACTTCAACACCTGACAACGTACTTTTTTGCGAGGATCTTGTAAGTAAGTTAAGAGTAAATCCACTTGATCTGGAATTCCAATTAAAGTTTGACTAGATAATTTGGTAAGCGAATCCAAGATTGCGATGACAAAACTTTCAGCAGGATATTTGGGAAGAAGATTCAAGCACAGATCCTTAACCAATGCAGCTGTGTTTGCGTCGTGATGCATGTGTCGCAGAACAGGAATCAGTTGCAGTTTCATGCTAACTGGAGTTTGCAGCGATTCAATCATCGTTGCTATTTTCGAACACATACTTATAGCAAATAATCTGGGAATGAGTTAAACTACAGCGCTATTGTTTGTTAATGAAATTCCAAACATTTACTTGGATTGAGAAGCGAACTGCCCACTTGCATAGATAGCAGCTTCTACTTCAACAGTGTCATGGCTATCCAGGGCTCTTCGAATAGAATGATGGACTTGTTGTTTTTCAGGTATAACTCTTGAAACTGCGCCCAATGTTCTAATGATAAATATTGTAAATATTATTTTTATGACAACAATACCTTCTAGCGAGTTAAGATTACCGTAGCGTCAGTGCTCTTGCTACTGGATCATTGGAATGCGTAACCATGAAAATTCTTTTAACAAATGCGTCAATGTTAAGAATTTTATCTAAATGATTCTCACTTTGTTGGCAAACTTTAAGGACCCAAAAACGAAGAAGATTTGAACTAAATCAAAATATGAAATGTTTTTAAACACTTTTATGTTTGAGGCTACTACTTTTTACATACCCACTCCAAAAGAACTCCGCAAGCTTTAAGAATGAAGAATTAATCAATATGGGAAATGGATATTTTTCAAATAATCGGGGAAACCTAACAATTGCCTCACATTGGACACCAATTTTAGTAGATCTCAAGCCTGGAATTTATAAGACCAATAAATATTAAGATTTGTTAGGAGCTTACTTCAATAACCTTTGTCAAGTTCTGTGAGAACCGAGTTTGCATCTTGTTCGGATTCATTGAGGAAATTCTCGTTGAACATATGTACACGAATACCAGATAATGAAGACATCATATATTTTCACTATTTATATTAAATATTATATTAAAATTTAAGTTTATTCGTAATAAAATATCAAATAAACAAAAAACAAATCCAGCTGAGTCGGTCAAAATCAACAAATGGGTATGTTCGTCGAATATGGAGTCAATTTAAATTAAATGGTCTAATAACGTATGGCGCCCATCATTATGCTTTTATACTTTAATTTTATAACCTTCTTCAAAATGGCGGCTATTGGCCTTTACGATTGCCCGTCCAGAACTGTTCTGACCCCCACAAAATGACAGTTGTTACTCTAAACAGAACAGAAAACGATTCTGGATTTCATTTTAGAATCGAAAACAGAATCACTAATACACTTAGACAATTAAAATGTCAAAATAATCGGCTTGATTTGTTGTGTAATTTCGTTGTGTTTATTGAATTTAAACTCATTTTCTGGTAAGATAACATAAAAAGAAACAAGTTATAATTATTATTGATACAAGAAAATGTGTATCTAAATTGAAATCCAGTGTTTTGGAAATTCTTTTTAGCCGATGTGATTTTCTATTAATTTAGTTTTCACAAATACAGTGATACACATAATTCAGAATCAGTCAAATTGTTTACGGCTGTTTTATTAGGGGAACGTGTTCCGGACGGCCAATCGAAAAGGCCATATGTTTCACTTCATAGGAAAGTAATTAAGTTGGTAACTATAAACAGAGACATATAAATAAACCGATTTTAGATACTGCATAAAGTTACAATGCTCCTTAGCGTGGAGCATTTTATTCATAAAAGTTTTGTGTAACGTTTAATAGAGGTATTTTTTAATCTATTAACACCTATCATGGGAAAATGTTGTTTCCTACATGAATTTATAGGCTTTTTGCACCAAACCCAAAAAGGGATTTTCAGCTAAAAGCTTACGAAAACTCGAAAACCGTTCACACGAAACATTTACAAGTTTTCGTTTGACATTACAATTATTTTGACACCACAGACAACAACAAATACGTTGTGAATTGAAATTACCCCAAACTAGCTGTTTTTCGTTTTTCCTGGCAGCAAACCGTCTGCTATTTATGTGACGATTATGGCCTTTTCGATTGGCCGTCCGGAACTGTTCTGACCCCCACAAAATGACAGTTGTTACTCTAAACAGAACAGACAACGATTCTGGATTTCATTTCAGAATCGAAAACAGAATCACTAATACACTCACATAATTAAAATCATCGGGTTGATTTGTTTTGTGTAATTTCGATGTGTTTATTGAATTTAAACTACTTTTCTGATAAAATAACATACAAAGAAGGAAGTTAATTATTATTGATACAAGAATAAATGTGTATCTAAATTGAAATCAAGTGTTTTGGAAATTCTTTTTACCCGATGTGATTTTTTTTTAAATTTAATTTTCACAAATACAGTGATACATACAATTCAAAATCAGTGTTCCGGACGGCCAATCGAAAAGGCCATTAATTGAGCTCTGAATGTTTCACAAATGTGTGTTTGCTTAGTTCATCTTGCAAATCCAACAAGTTTTCGACAGGTTTTGTTTAAAACTTGTAGTTTATCAAAACCTGTGGTTTATCAAAAATGTATGGGAAAATTTGTGTTTTCGCTTTAGGTTTTCAGCCAAAACCGATAATTTCCCGAAAACCGTGTTTTGAGTTTGGTGTAAAAAGGCTATTACGTAACATAGAGATATACAGCTCTAAAAGAAAAGTTCCCAAGAAAATTTCTGCAGGTTCCAATTTCCGCAAGCGTGAGTTTTCTCTGTGTACACAAAAAATTGGGTACAAATACATATAAGCCATTCCGCAAGTGTGCGATTCATTTTTCTTTGACAGATAACGTGCATACACAGATACGCAAATTTATTCACGCACATTTTGGGGGTGAATAAATTTTTGGGAAAAGTATTCACGCTTGCGGAATTAGGCCCAATGAACTCCTGCTAAATTTGGAGAGGGTCAAATTTAGATTTTCAAAAGAAATATTTTATCTATGACAGGAGTTGCGAAAAAATTGTTGACGAAAATAAAAAAAAAGTTCCATTTGACGAAAGAGAAATTTCAAATATTGTTATTGAGCATCTAGTATAGAGTACACCACAATACAATAGAGGTCATATCTTCCGAGTTTGCATTTTAGTACAAGTTCGCCCATGTATCATCAGAGACCTTTGTAGGGAATGTATGTGTCATCATGAGACCTCTATTCTATCCGAGATTTTATTTTTGCTGAGTGGCTAAATGACAACCGGATGTGTATATGTGTACTACGTGGCTGGTGGACGATCAAATCTTATAAGCAAAATCGATTTTGTCCTATCAAAACAAATCATTTTTAGCTAGATTTTATAGACACCCTATTTGGCTGACATTTTTCCAAATTCTTTCAACAAATACAAATTTGGATGAAATTGATTTTTAATGTTTTTATGGATTAAGGAGGCTTTTTTTATTTTTTAATAATATTAATTTACTTTTTCTGTACACTGGCACGAAATAAAAAATTAATTCACAACACAACAATTGAGAAACTTCAAAACAAATATTGTAGTGTGTGTAAGAATCTGTGTACAAATCCGTCTCCAAAAATAGATTCTATACGGATCTGTTTTTCCAAAAAAAAAATTGGTTTTAATTTGAAACGAATCTGATTTTCAGAAAATTATGCTTTTTTTGTGTCTGATATAAATTCATCGGTTGGCACATTGGCCAACAGATTTTCAAAGAACATTCTTCACACTGTTGATAGTTTCATAACATGTAAAAGCTTAAATAAAAATCATAATCCTTGGTTTAATGATAATCTGAGATCTGTCAAAAATGAAAATAAAGTGACTAAATATGAAAAAGCTATTTTCCCGATCAGTACTCACTTCAACGCAAAATAAAAATCTTTGTTTCGAACTGTACATACAAAAATTTAAACTTAATTTTTCCAAAAGAAACAATATCCGAATCATTATTTTGCTAGACAAATTGTGATGTTTGATGTAAATCGTGCCTTCTATCACCTCATATCGTATCCCCTAGCCTTTGCAATATTAATAGATATTAGGAAGTAGGTATATGAACAGAAAAAATGATTGAAAAAAGTGTGTAGGTAAATAAGTTGCAAGAATTTAATCAATTAAACAGCTGATTTCAGTATTAGACAGTAGCGTAGCTATAATGAGAATTAGTAGGTACAATGAGAACGTACTTTGAATAAAATTATGAAAATATTTCTGAGATTTATTTGGTGTTTTCTTATCCAAGTATGTGTTTGTATAAATTTGAATAGAAGGAATAAATAAATTAAGAAAAATCAATGAACCTTAAAACTAAAAAATTGAAACTGAAAAAATCGATACATCAGTTAAAAAAAATAGTATCGAAACGGGACAAGTAATAAGGATATTAATGAAATCGCGTAAGCGCGGTAAACGGTAAATGTGGTAAATGAGCTGCCAACATTTGAATGGAAAAACATTACCAAAAAATGGTAACTTTTCCGCATAATTTTGTGTGGGAAAGCTTACCATCAGAGTTTGGTAAATGTGAAAAAATGTTGACGTTTTATGTGTCATAATCTTGGTATAACTATCTCTCTTCCTCTTATTATTTCTGGCAGATATTTTAAATGAGAGTAATAACACTTTGTTATTAGTCAAGTTAAAGTACATGAAGAAAAAATACTCATTTACCACATTTCGCATTTTTATAAGTGCATTCATGAAATGTGCGTGGTAAACGTTTTCATTTTACGATGTGGAAAAGTTTACGAGGTTTCATGAATACCCTTAATATTTTTGTAAGTATATACATATATATATTTCATTGACCTTACATAATGTATGTATAATGTATATTGAAAACGCTTAGAAACACAAACGAACTCGCATTATTTTTGTTAAATGTTTTTTAATCTTTAGCGTCATTTTTCTCATTCATTGTAAATGAAGAGCCCTTATTATTAAGTAAAAAAAAAACAAAAAAAGTGGAAGATTTCAGACCAGTCAATATGATGACACTTGAAAGCAAAATCATTAAAAATATTGTATATAATTAATTACAACCCTATTTAGAATCTTTTAATCTGATATCGTGTTATCAATATGGGTTTAGAAAAAATCACATTTGCGAATACCTTTTTTTTTTTATTAATTTTTATTTAATCTTAGCTTATAACTATCTTAAATCCCTTCTGAACCTCTCGTGATCACTAAATGGAAAATAGACATTCATGATAAGAAAGTAGTTGTAGTGGTGGTATTTTTAGACTTGAAACCGGCATTCGAAACTATGGAAAAGTTAATATTAATTGAATAACTAAAAATGTATGGAGTCAGAAATACTGAACTTCAGTGGTTTAAATCTTATCTTGAAAATAGGACTCAAAAAACTAAAATAAATGATGATATCTCAAATCCTGTTCCTGTGATTCATGGTATCCCTCAAGGATCTTTTCTTGGTGTATTGCTGTTTTTGGTGTATATTAACGATATGGAGAATGCTGTCCAGTTTTCAAAAATTGTGTTATTTACTGATGATGCGTTATTATTTATATCTGGTAGTAATGTTGATGATTGTATTGATAAAATTAATTCAGATCTAAATAATTTACAAAAATGTTTTGATAGTGACATGTTAAAATTAAATATTAATAAAACCAAAGCGATGATATTAAACGGTAGTATAAATAGAAACATTAATGTTAACAATCAGGATAAGTAAATGAAATCAAATATTTAGGTGTTATAATTGATGAACAATTAAATCTTAACGCACAACTAACTATATTTGTAAATAGATATCGAAACAAAATTATTTTTTCAGTGGAATAAGGAAGAAAATGTCAACAAAGACATCAATTAATGTATATAATACAATGATTAAGCCTCACTTTGAATATTGCTCAACTATTTTGTTTATGTGTAATAATCAGATGATGAATAGATTACAAAAACTTCAAAATCGAGTTATGAGAATTACCTTAATGTGTAATGGATTAACTCCAATAAGATAAATGTTGATTAACATATCTTGGATAAGAGTGAACCAAAGAATAATGTTTAATGCCATAGTATTTGTGTTTAAAATTTAATTTAATTTTTAACCAAATTATTTAAATGAATATATAATGTATGTTAGAGAAGCACAACCTGTTTCGTTGCGTAATGCTGGTGACTTTAGATTGCCAATGTATAAAAACTTGAAAAAAAAATATGATTCTTCATAGAGGATTAGATATTTATAATGATTTACCAAATGAATTGAAAATGGAAAATAACTTAAGAAAATTTAAAAAACTTTTAATTGATTATGTCAAGAATAGATTTATTTAAAAGAAAATTGTAATTATTATTGTAATAAAACTTTTAAATTTCAACATTTTTGCCAAATAAACGAAATAAAAAAAAAATAAATAAAAAAATTGACGGCAGATCGATGTTTTTATTGAAACGAAATCCACATTAGAAATAATTCGATTGTGTGTCAGAAAAAAGAAAGTTGGCTTGTTTTGAATTCCACATTATTTAAAATGAATTCCACATTAGATTTCTTATGTCGATTTCGTTTCAACAAAAACATCGACCTGCCGTCGATCCGCCGTCAATTTTTTTCTGAAAATCAAATTCGTTCCAAATTAAAACTAATTTTTTTCTGAAAAAAACAGATCCGTATTGAATCTCTTTTTGGAGACGGATTCAAAACGTATTTGTGCACACATTCTTAAACACACTACAATATTTGTTTTGAAGTTTCTCAATTGATGTGTTGTGAATTAATTTTTATTTTGTGGCAGTGTACAGAAAAGTAAATTAATATATTAAAAAATAAAAAAAAATGTTAAAAACATCTTGGTAAAAAATATTAAAAAAGTGCAAGTAGAAACTCGGCCGCGTCGGAATCGGGAAATTAAAACGAAATAATGATTTATTAACGAATTGAAGATTTGTTTTTTTAGAGCTGCCAAGCAACACACACAGTCCCAAAAAGAGATTCGGTCCGTAATCGTTCGATTCAAAGCAAAAAAGTATTGTTTTTAGTAGCGAATCCGATTTATTGAAACGAAATCGACATTAATCTCATTTTAGTCAGATCAGGAAGGTATATTTTCTGAACACACCTCTTCTTGACGCACATGTAAAAAATGACGTTTCTTATGTCACTTCACTTCTATCAGCTTATTTTTATTTTCAATAGGTAATATGTTTTTAATTCAACACGTTTTCTTAATTTTCTCAATCGTTTGATAATCATATTGCTTAAAATGCAAAATAAAAAATCCATTAAAGCCTTTCAAAACGGAAAAACCTCCAAAAAATATCAAAAAAAGGCTATCGTCAAACCAAGAGACGATGAAGAAATCGAACGCATTCGTTCGGAGCTTGAATCCATAGATTCGAGCAAAATAAAACATTTCAGTGATTTCCCTCTCTCATGGAAAACACAGAAAGGTATTCGGGAAGCAAACTTCAAAGTTCCTACAGAAATCCAACGTGAAAGCATTGGTCATGCATTGCAAGGCAGAGACATTCTTGGAGCCGCCCAAACTGGCAGTGGGAAGACGCTGGCATTCCTTATACCGGTATGATGTTTTGTGTTACTGAAACAGTTTTGTTTAACCCTTTTTAATTTTCAAGGTGATTGAGAACTTGTTCCTGAAGAAATGGACCCGAGTAGATGGTATAGGATCTATAATAATTTCTCCAACTCGAGAATTGGCATACCAAATCTTTGAGACGCTCAAAAAGGTCGGTGCACATCATGATTTTTCCGCTGGTTTAATTATAGGTGGAAAAAACTTAAAGTTCGAGAAAAAACGAATGGACCAGTGTAACATTATAATTTGCACACCTGGACGCTTATTGCAACACATGGACGAAAATCCACTGTTCGATGCTTCAACAATGCAAGTTTTAGTTCTTGATGAAGCTGATCGTTGTCTCGATATGGGCTTTGAGCAAACAATGAACGGTATAATAGAAAACCTTCCACCAGAACGACAAACACTTTTGTTTTCCGCAACACAAACTAAATCTGTCAAAGATCTCGCCAGGCTGAGCCTGGACAATGCAGTTTATGTTGCTCCAACTGAACAACAAACTGTCACACCAGACAATCTAAAGCAGAGCTATGTCGTGGTAAATCTTGAAGACAAAATCACGATGCTGTGGTCATTTATCAAGAGCCATTTAAAGCAGAAATGCATAGTGTTCCTCTCTAGTTGCAAACAGGTTAAGTACATTTACGAAATCTTTTGTAAGTTGCGCCCTGGAACAAGCCTGCTTGCACTGTATGGGACGCTCCATCAGGATCGCAGAGTTGCTATATATCAGGAGTTTTGCCGGAAGAGTAATGTGGTGTTGTTTGCAACCGATATCGCCTCACGTGGTCTCGACTTTCCTACCGTAAATTGGGTAATTCAATTAGATTGTCCTGAAGATGTCACGCAGTACATCCATCGGGCAGGAAGAACGGCTCGTCATAAAGCCCGTGGTGAAAGCTTACTGGTGCTGCTTCCTAATGAGGTAGATGGCATGGTTGCCGAACTAAAAACTGCAAAAATAGAAATCGATCAGATCCATATTGATCCGCGAAAACTTTTTTCTGCGAAAGGAAAGATGGAAGGATTCCTGGCTCAAAACAAAGAACTTAAAGAAACTGCCCAGCGTGCGTTTGTGTCGTACATCAAGTCTGTTTTCCTTATGAAGAACAAGAAAATCTTTAATGTTAGCCACCTTAATACCGACGAATATGCGAGATCTCTTGGACTTGTCGTTGTTCCAAGGGTTCGGTTTCTGGAACGATTTAAGAAACGACAAGCAGCTGCCCATAAGACAAACAAAGATGAAGATGATGAGGCATCTTCTAGTGAAAATGAAAATAATGAAGAAACATCTAAAGCTGCAAGTGTTGAAAAGAAAGACGTGATTAATTTTAATCTACGACACTCTGACGACAGTGACAATTCCGAAGCCGAAGAAGATTTATTCAAGATCAAACGAAGAGATCACGATGTTGATGATGGTGACACCAAAGTTGATGATGAGAAAGTCCTAGCTGAACTTACTGCAGCTAGAAAGGCGAAAATTCTAACTAAAGCTGCTCAAGCCAAACGAGTGCTGAAAAAACGAATTCAAGCCAACACAAAAGTTGAGTTCACTGAAGACGGAACCGAAGTGCTCGACACAAGAAAAAAATTGCAATCGGAGCTCGCAAGAGCTTATATCAACCAAGACGAGGGAGGAATTGATATTGAAATTGCAAAGAAGGTTCTTCGCGAAGAGGATAAATTCGATAAGAAACGTTTCAAGGAAATTGTCAAAGCCAAGCACAAGGTCCAAAAGAAAAAATCAAAAAGCAAGAATATCGAAGACGAAGGTGAAGTCGATGACTTTGGTAGTGATGAAGATGATCAACATGAGGTCGATTTGTCATGGTTGCCGGATCCAGATAAGATTTACAATGTGGTAAACAGTGATTCAAATAACAGTGAAGAAGATGGTGACGATGGTATGGGAGAAGTAAGTGAAAGTGAAAGTTTGGTTCACCGACCACCAGACAGATTGTACGAAACGAAGAGAAAATCTAGAAATGCTTCAGTAACTGATAGCGATTCCAATGACGACGAAAAAGATGAACCACGTCACAAGAAGGCGAAGCATATTGCAGGAAAATTATCATTAAATGAAGCTGAAATTATTGCAATGCAATTGTTGGGAAAATAAAAAAATATTTTTCTTTTTACAAATGGAAGTCATTATTGTGCGTTTCTCTGTCTTTTTTTCGTCTTATAATTCTAGGGTATTTACAATACATATTAAAAATATGGTAACAGATGTTTTGTAAAATAAGGAAATGTTTTTTTTTAGTTGATGGCGTTGAATGATTACGTTGTTTGTTCGATTTTTATCCAATCTCGAGGGTTTTTGAGAACTTCAACAAGTTGGCCCTCGGGGCTGGCAGGTAATGGATTGTGCATGTATTCCCATCGCTATAAAAAAAATGAAATATATATTTGTGTAATAAATAAAAATGCAAATTATATGATAATCAGCCCTATCACGAGTTCCATGGCAATAGGGAAGTCTTACAAATACACAAAAAAAGGAATTGCAGAATCCGTTCGCAATGGGAATTTGTATAAGAATTTCTACTACGATGGATTCTGGGATAGATTTTTTTCGAGTTTCGTAACAAGTTTCCGATTACGATGGAATTTGTTATAGGACTGAACAATTGTGATGTGAAAGTGATAGCGTACGTAGATGATTTACTACTTTTATTGTCGTTTTAATTCCCAACAGTGATTAGTGGTTAACCAAAGCTAGATGCTAATCTTCACTACCAGGACTAAGGTGCCCCCTTTCACCATACCTCGATTAAATGGCCACAATCTAACACTATGTTCCAGTACTTCCCTAAACTAAACTGGAAACTCAACATTGAAGAAAGGGGTAAGAGGGCTAGCATTGCTTTCTACGCTAGTAGAAAAACATTTGATAAAAAATGGGGTCTTTGATCGGAAATAATCCTATGGACATACCCAGCGGTAGTACTATCAATCCTGGCTTATGGTTCAACTGTCTGGTGGCCCGCTTTAAACAAACAATACAACATTAATAAACTATAGAAAATTAAGAGAATTGCTACCGTTGGCGTCACATGGACTTTAAAATCTTGTCAAACGGACGATTTAAGTGTTATTTTATATCTTTTAGGTTTAACCTAACCTAACCTACCTCTTGACCTCCACATTATTCATCTGGTATCTTGCAGCGCGCTAAGATTCAAAGATTAAAAATGCTGCAAAATTGATTCTACTAGATATTCTATTGACAAACACTGGCTACTACACCCTTGCTCTGATTAAAGGTTTTAAAGTCATCTTCCCATCCAGGAAGAATTGGGAAAATGGCGAAGTGTCAAAATGTTTACCGACGGATCTAAAATGGAGTGCGGTGTATGAGCACGAATTTTCTCAGAGCCGCTGAAAGTCTCTAGATCTTTCCGAATTGCCAACTTTCCTTGCGTCTTTCAAGCTAAAATAATGGCTATAATAGAAGCATGCAAAATTCTTAAATTAAATCCAACTCAAAATCTATATTCGGGAATAATCACAGATAGCCAAGGCAATTCGACAAAAAATATCATCAAAACCAGCCCAACTATGCCGAAATGAGCTTAATAACTTGGACATTAACCATAGAATAATTTAAGTCTGGGTTTTAGGACACAGTGGTATCGATGGTAATGAACGGAGGGACGATCCCGGCAGGGAACTGCAAAAGTTTCCGTTTTCCTCACGGAATCCAATAAAAGATGCAAATGAACAATCTTACTGACTGTGCGATATCTAGAATGGTATGGCCTACCTACAATAAATCCCGGACGATCTCATTTGTAGAACAAAGCGGGACATAGCAAGGTTGGTCGCTACTTGCTCTGGGCACTAGCCTTTGGGTGTGCACGAATCAAAGCTGGGTATTCCCTATAACACCTATTGCCTTATCTGTAACTAGAGGGAAAGGAAACAGTGCTCCACTTCCTTTGCAACTGTCCCGCTCTGGCCAGACTAAGAATGCAGTCCTTTGGAAAATGTTTCCTTTCTGATCTAAAAGAATTATCTGATACAAAAATCAAAAATCTAATCTCTTTTCTCAACTGTGCGAAATGATTCTAGCGACGCTTCGCTTGAGTTGTTCCTCTCGTTTTTCCGCTAAAAATCGTTTTTTTGTTCAGGTCAGTTAGAGTTCTTGGTATCAAAACGGCGCTTTCCACCGCTAATTTTGTCTAAGCGGCGACCTCGCTCTTGACCGCCATTTTACCTACCTATCTAAGATAGTAATTAGTGGCTGTTAAAAGTAAGGTAGTGGGATAACCATACAGACCTTTAGTAGGTGTAGTGGCACAGTAATCTAGGAAACTCTATCGTATTCGTTGAGAATTTTTAAGTCCGATAATTAGATATTGAACTGCATCCACACTATTCCGAATATTGCCGATCGGCAATAATGGATTGATGTGAACTCCTGAGATTTGCCTTGCTGACATACCGAAAGCTTCGAACCGAATTTAAACCGAATGAAATGGATCCGGACAAGCATCGGCATTTGCTGTTTGTAGTAAATAGATACAAAAAAAATATAGGGTGGACTGACAAACAAACTCTTAAGTTTCTTGAGCTTTATCGAACTCGTGTCCTATACCTAAACACAAACAAAAAAAAACGTAACACGATATACTCCTGAAAGCACATTAGCGGCTCGGCACGTCCACAAAACAAAAGCAATGATGTGGGCATCATGCCACCTCGTATACGCCGAAGATCTGTGCCGCCCAACACAGCTCGATCGGCATTACAGTAAAAGCTCGTTAATTCGGAATGGTTGGGGGGAAGGTCATTTCAAATATACGAATTTTCCGCGTTCATATTGAGGAACAAATGCAAGAATTTAAAACGGAAAAATCTTTTATTAACACAAAAGATTCCAAATAATACATACATTATATTATAATTCATTTTTGTAACTAAAAACATAAAAAAAATATATAAATGGTGCTCCACAGTCACCGGCGCAGACATAAACCATTGGTTCCAGAGGTCATTCTAACAGCCCGATTCTCCCCAACACCACTGATAGCTCACAAGTCACAAGCAGAGGTGAAATTAATTTTGTGACTTTTTCGGATTCTCCCCCAGTCACAAAAACAATCGAAATTGTGATCTACTTCAGAGCAGCTCACAATTCACAAATAGTTTGAGTTTCGACATTTCGATACGACATTCGATATAATATTTTGTGAAACAATTTATTTTATATCCCAACATGAAGTAAACAGAAATATGAAACTTTAATTTGAGATGATAACTTCAGCAGCGACTACCAGAGAGGAGGAAAAAGTGTCAGAGCATCCTAAATAAACACTTTATCAGTAATCACACAATAGTGTGATTGCCTGTAGGTATTCTGTTCATTTTATACCATTCCAGATCAAATATAAATCCTTTTACATTTTCTTGTTTGAAAATTAATGAAACGGATTCTCTTCTTATCTTTATTATTACATCTATAATAAATAATCCGCATCAATTTCAATTTTTATTTTGCTTTTTAATATTCAGGTGTTCCAATGCCACTACGCAATTCACCTTTAGCTGTGGTGAGTTTCGTTGTGATTTTTCTTGTGATGATTGGCCGAGAATTCGTTAAATGTTATCGAGTCACAATAATCCTCACAAGGAATAGTCACAAGGGCTTGTGACTTGTGATTCGTCACAAGGGGGAGAATCGGGTTGTAAGTCGAAAAACGTATTATGTAATTTTATCGTGTTCGCTCAGTTTTGGATTTATAACGGTTTTTATGATCTTGGCTCTTTTCCTTAAGCTGACCTTATCTTTGCTAAACGAGGTCCGATTTGTAACATTTTTTTATCCAATCAGGAATGTATAACTTTTATAATTTGGCCTACAATTTTTTTTTTTGCGAATAACGGGTTTCCCATAAATTTCAACAAAACCCAATTTGTATTGCTTTTTTAAAGTTTTTTTCTCATTAATTTTATTTAAAAAAAACACGTTAATAAGTAGTAATTTTTCTTATGAAGGCCCAGTTTATTTTCATAAATCAACTTAACTTACTTAATTGATTTTTTAACTGTCATTTTCACTTGAATTATAATTAATTTTTATTTATGCAGAAATATGTATGTACTTTGTGCTTAAGGACTACGATTACCATTTCCGCCAAATTAAACTGTACTAGTGTTCTCCCAAACAACATCTAAATGTGAATTACCAAGATTCCCATAATACAATTTATTGTTTATGCTTTTTCCCCGACTTTTAAAATGTGAATTGCCGGGACTCCCTCAAACATGTTCATGATTTGTTTCGACTTTTGCATAATATGTATATACATATTTTAAATCTTTTTGCTTCCTAAATTTTTAACTTAAAAAAAATGAAAACAGACTCTTATTTATTCGGAAAAATCTCTTTTATTAGCAATTTTTATTTCCGAATAAATGAGCTTTCCGAATTAAAGAATTCTGAATTAAAGGGCTTTTACTGTATTTGTTATAGTATGGATTCATCTTTATAAATAGTAGACATCTCCCAGAGGCAAATTGGGTCTTTCCCAATAAGAGCTCTGAAGTCGCCCTAGGACCGCCCTAAAGCGTTTTTTTGAAAAACCTGAAGTCACACTGATATACAATTTCTGTGTTTTTTGAAACCTAGGGTCGCCCTCAGCTCGCCCTGAAGTACATCTAGGTTTTTAGCTGGGACAAGTTGAGGTAAATGAATAAACGTTAAAGTCACATGAGATCTGATTTGATTTGCTATTTTTTAAAATGGTAATAAAAGAATACCAAATTAATTTTCAGACACATAAATGCAAAATGGAAACCTTTGAAGTTGTGGATTGTGTATAGGGCCAAAAAAAATGTACTAAGAACTTAAATTTAACATATTTTAAGTTTTAGTTCTAGGTCGACCCTGAGTAAAGTTCAACGAACGAACCTACTGGTCCTCATAAATTCAGAACTTGGTCAGATCTGTTTTGTGGCTAGGGAAATATTAGATACAAATGTCAATCCAAGGTTTGTTTTCTCTTTGCATCTTCTTTTAGTCGAAATTAAAATGGAAACCGCGTGTTAAAAAGAAATGCGAAGAGTTAAATAATAAACTCAGGGATATGTACTGGTTGCTCGGGAAACACTCTAACCTCAGTATCAAAGACAAGCTAATTTTGTACAGGCAGGTGCTTAAGCATGTCTGGACTTACGGTATACAACTCTGGGTCTGTACGCGAGATTCTAATTTAAATACCTTACAAACATTTGAAAATAAACTGCTAAGATCGTTTGTAAACGCACCTTGGTACATTAGAAACTAAGTTCTCCACAGGGATCTCGGGATTCCCACGGTTGGCGATGAAATAAAAAATTTTGCGCGGAATCATAGAAAACGGCTATTACAACACTGTAATTGTACTATAATCAAAATTATCGACGAGACGAATTTAGTACGCCGCCTGCGAAGGACTAAGCCTTCCGATCTTGTGCACTAAACAAGAATCCGCTTTAAAATCGCGGTATAAGCAGGAACAATCACCGGATATGTTTACCACATAACTTGGAATTTTCTTTGCCGTGCACCCAATTAAATATTACTAAAATTCCAAATTTATTTATTTAAATTTAAATGTTGGTGTTAAATTCGGTTTCAAACGACTCGTAACAGTTTTTACATAAAAAAGAAAAAATTGTATTTCTAGGTAGTTGCGATTCCTTCTGATATTTTACAGTTAAGAAAGAGTCCCAAATGCTAGTCAAACATTAATTAATTTCGATTGCTTAATTTTTTAGAATATACATAATGTTAAAAACTGAGTTTTAAATAAATACAGTCTTGAATAGAGCAATTTAAAGGACAAGTAGAATGAACTATCATTTGATGATCATTTATAGATCAAAAAGGTCGCACTGCTAACCCCTAATTTCACTTGTTCATTCATCATTTGATGAAAGCGATAATATCAAGGAAATCAAATACAACAAGAATTACACACTACATGTGAATAGATTACTTTTTTACTTGAAAGTGAAAATCATTTATATTCGATACCAGAGTCCTGACCGATTACGAATTCGAAATACAATAAAAATATTTACTTACCGCTATTAATGGCAGTGACATTAGTATACTTTCGTATCGAGCTCCAGGAGTGCACAAGCCAAATTTGGTGCCGCGGTCATATATCAAGTTAAACTCCACATACCGTCCACGACGTAGGAGTTGCCATTCACGTTCCCTATCTCCGTATGCATCATTTTTGTGCTTTCGTACTGAAAATACATACTAGTATCTATACTTTACTCATAGGTAAAGAAAATGTATAAAATACCAATTGGCAGATACGAAGGGATTACAGAATGAGCACAGGATGAAATGAACTTAAATGCTTCTTCTTGACTTGGAGTATCAATGTCGTCAAAGAAAATTCCTCCAATTCCTCGACATTCATTGCGATGCGTCACCCGGAAATAATCATCGCACCACTTCTTGAACTTTGGATAGTATTCAATATTGTGTTCATCACATGAATCTTTAAGAGTTTGATGGAAGTGAACTGCATCGTCTTTATCCAGGTAGTATGGTGTCAAATCAGTTCCTAAAAATATGTTAACTTGGTAAATAAATATGTAAATAAATTGTGTACCTTATTACCTCCTCCAAACCACCATTGTTTCTCTCCATCATTATTTTCCACTTCAAAATATCTATAGTTGAAATGAATTGTGGGAATCATAGGATTTCGTGGGTGAATAACAGCACTAACACCGGCAGCAAAGAATGGTAGATGACCATCGCCCAGATTTTTACCTCTGGAACGCATTTGTTGAACAGCACCAGGCGGTAGCATTCCTGTTACAACTGATATATTTACTCCAGCTTTTTCAAAGACATCACCATCTTGAAGGACACAGGTAATACCACCTCCTCCTTCTTTACGTTGCCATCGATCGACTTTAAATTTTTGACCGAAATTTTCTTCGTTTTCTAGAGCCTTGCAGAAATCTGCTTGAATTTTTAAAATAAGCAATTCTACTTTCATCCTCATTTCGTTTTCTTTTTTGAGAAGTTCATCTTTGTCTGTTATTGGTTCGGCCATAAATTCTGATGTACTTAATGTTCGTTTGGCTTCCATTTGCGGTCGAATCAAGGACATGAAAGTTACAGCGCCTGATCCAATTATAAATGCATGGACGTGACTTTAAAGAGAAAAATACAAACAAAGTAACAGTGATACAATATGTGTAGATTCAAATTTGATTTTGGAAATTAACGAAGGAACAATATGAATACTTAAGAAAAAGTTTGTTTTATTAAAATTTTAGAAAATTGGAATTTAAAAATCTCTGGTGTGGCTTTAATATTTAATCAGGTTTTGGCAACGTTAATAATGAAAATTTAAGAAAATAATAATTTTCAATTTATTCACGATAGAATATTGATAATGCAAGGCCATAACACTGTTGTGCTCGGTGCCAGTTGTTCAAATAGGAAATAGAACACAATGTTTGTTCATAAACCGTTAACTTATTACTTACTTATTATGTTGAAGACATCAGTTCTTACCACAAAACATGTTATAATAAAACAAGAACTAGGTAACCATTATTATTAAGAAGGGTACGATAGCATCTAACTGATGAGCCCAACTATCGTACCTGGGCGAAATGAATTTTGGGCTACAGGTCATAAAAATGTTAAATTTTGCTTTAGTCCACAAAAACAAAACAAAAATAATATTAAATTGTTATTTACGTTTTCTTCAATATTATTATTTATTATATAATAATCATAATATTGCAATAAATCAAAAAGAAAAATAACATCAAATGGTGTATATAATAGGTTTGTTCTTTGAGCCCTGAAGTCGCCCTAGGGTCACCATAATGCGTTTTTTGAAAAACCTGAACTCATCCAGATAAACAAATTCTGTGTTTTTTGAAACCTAGGGTCGCCCTGAAGTAAATCTAGGTTTTTAGCTGGGCAAGTTGAGGTAAATGAATAAACGTCAAAATCACATCAGATCTGATTTTATTTGTTATTTTTAAAATGGAAATAAAGAATACTCAAATTAATTTTCAGACACAGACATGCAAAATGGAAACCTTTTAAGTTTTGGATTGCACATAGGGCCAACAAAAAATTACTGATAACTTAAATTTAACATATTTCAAGTTTTAATTATTAAATGACATAACTTGCTGTTCTGCAACATAAAATTAATGGACCTCGGGTGTTTTTTGAGAACCGAAAAAAAAACAGTTTTTTTTGACAACAAAACCTAGGTCGACCCTGGGTAAAGTTCAGTAAACGAACGAAAACGAAAATTTGATCAATTTAGAATTTCTGTTGGACGCAGGAAGTGTGTGCACATGTACAGCTTCTCACCTTTCCATTGGTGGCACTATCTCAAAACATCAACAAATTTGTGCATTATGTTATCGGAATGAAAACAAAGTTACGAGTATAAATAAAAATAGTTAAAATGAAACAAAATTAGCCTATCTGCAGAAATTAAAAACAGCATTAAAGCAACTTTTCTTTATCGAGCCAATCATATGCATCACCACCAAGAAAAGCAAATGCATCTAAGCGGATCCGAAACAAAAGTATTGCCTATCATCATTCTGATGCCTTTGATTTCTACCAGCTAAAGTTTAATGTTCTGCTACGTTCATAATTCTCATTCGAAAGATGGTCTGGAGGATTTGTAGATTTCAATGGAAAATGTGACCTAAAAAGTTAACCGAAATAATTCGCAAACTAGGCAACAGCTTTTCTTTCCTAAGAAAACCAAGATACACACATAGGTACTTAAAGTTAAACCTGTTTATTATGAAACCTTCGTTAGATAAACTGCACACTGTATGAAAACAACTCATCTATTGGTAAAGTAGGATAAATAGAATGGCGTAGGTATTGCTTATATAAATTTGTACGCTGGAAATGGCACGCACTCCAAGATAACGACAGTGTAGTGACTTAGCAGAAAACATAGTACAACATTTAACCAGTTCCAGATACTTACTGCAGTTTCGATCGTTTCCCAAATTGAAATGCACTTAAAGAAGCCAACGCTTTTAAGCTATATTTAATGCTATTGAAAATTGTCATTTTCGGTTAAATTAATTTGAAGTATAATAAATTATATTGTATTTTTTTTGTATTCACAGATTACACTACTATAGTTTAAGTTAAGTATTTATTGAACTATTGAACAAAAAAGTGTAAAAGAAAAACATTTGCCAAAAGTGAAATCTGTAATCAGCTGTTTTGTTTGTCAAACGTAACGTAATGCAGCCATGTTCACTACTTTAACATTAATTCATTAAGCGCATTCAGATTTCAGTATACGGGCGCTCACTCACTTATAAGATATGTTATTTTGAATATCAAGCTATCGGAATAAATTTGTGAACGAATCAGATAGGTTAGCTGAAAGCTGTCAAAAAATCAGAACAAAACGCATACTAAATGAATTTTGGAGTAAGCTGTTCTATACATTTGTTCTCGGATAGGTGGTTGTTCCAAATGTTTTGGGATAACTCAAGATAGCTTTCATGAAAACAGCTGCATTTTCATCAGATGTGCTTTTGCAAGCATTACAACAACAGAAAGTTATACTAGAATGCTGAGATTGTCCTCATTCAACAACCGAACTATAGCTTTCCGGATAGGTTGGTGTTGTTGTATTCCAATGTAAGAATACAGCTGATGACAAAGCAACTGCTGCCGAAAAAAAAAATCTTAAGCTATCCGAAAAACTTTGGTATACTTTTGTATCCCATAAGAAATGTCAAAAACATATGCACAAACCCATACAAATTTATCCTCTTCGATGTTGGTTGTTCAGGAACTTTAGTGGATACTAACAAATTTTAAATAGGCTATCGTACCGTCATCTGAACGAGGCCATTAACTGAGTGAACGTCTCCTATGATAATTGCATCGGGTGCATTCAGATGTCGGTACGAGAGCCTATTACCCCTTTCACACAAGGAAACTGAGTTGCCGGCAACTGGGAGCTTGTTGGTGAGAAGGGCAAGAAGTAAGGGGAATGAAAAAAATCTCCCCGGTCAACGATTTGAAGAGATTTTTTTGACGTTATGCTTTGAAATTTTCTTAGGTTTTCATTTTGACTACTGTCTCTGATAGATGTCAAACATATTTTTTTAAAGAGAAATTGTTTCTTACAATTATATTATTATTACATTAACCAAACCAAGTGAGCTACTTAAATAAATTCATTGTGAAAGAAAATTTCAAGTTTTAATTCTTGTAGGCAAGGCATTTAATTCAATCCATCACGACAACATAAACGCACGGACCAACTAAGCTCTCAGCTTGTGGCTTCATCATCACATTTGGTTTATAATGATGTTCCTGTATTAGCGAGCAGCAGCAGCAGCAGGCAGCACCACAGGTATCAGTCATATCATCCTGTCAGTGGCTTATGTGTCCAATTGTACCAATAAAGCTTCGGTGCATTCCAATAAGTCCAATATAATCTTCCCATCATCACTATCATCTGTTGGGCCCAAGATTTGGATGGCAAGAGAAACGCACATCAAATCAATTTTCTCCTGGTTCATTGTTTTTCCGTGACATTTTAATATATTAATTTAGCAAACCATTATTAACAACCACAATAAAAAAAACAACATTTACCTACATAATCGCACCAGGTTTCTTTATTTTGAATTAATTTTTCTAAAAATAAGCTGCGGTTAATTTATAACTCAAAATTCTGTAGAATTTTCCAGCCGCGAAACAAATTGTTTGTTTACAAAAAGCGAATGTCAAATCAAAAGTAATTCAAAAAACGAGCAACTCAGTTTCCTCATCAATATCTTCGTGTGAAAGCTACAAGGCAATTAAAGGAAAACGTCAAAAAAATCTCCAGCAACTGGTTTCCCTGTGTGAAAGGGGACTATCTAAGTCCCCTTTCACACAGGCAAACCAGTTGCTGGAGATTTTTTTGACGTTTTCCTTTAATTGCCTTGTAGCTTTGACCCCTTTCACACAAGGAAACTGAGTTGCCGGCAACTGGGAGTTTGTAGGTGAGAAGGGCAAGAAGTAAGGGGAATGAAAAAAATCTCCCCGGTCAACGATTTGAAGAGATTTTTTTGACGTTATGCTTTGAAATTTTCTTAGGTTCCATTTTGACTTCTGTCTCTGATAGATGTCAAACATATTTTTTTTAAAGAGAAATTGTTTCCTACAATTATAATAGATGCGTTTTTTTGCAATCCCCGGGGGAATTGGTTGAAAAAAACGACCAAGGCGCTTAGTGAAACACTTGGCGGCACTATTAATTTGCAAGATGACATTTGAAGAACAGCTGTAATGCAAGAAAAAAACAAACATCACTCTTTGCCTCATCCTCATCCTTCTAAAAATCATCGGGTTGATTTGTTTTGTGTAATTTCGATATATTTATTGAATTTAAACTACTTTTCTATTAAAATAACATAAAAAGAACCAAGTTAATTTTTATTTATACATGAAAATGTGAATCAAGTATTTTGGAAATTGTTTTTAGGCGATGTGATTTTCTTTTAATTTTAATTTCAACAAATACAGTGGTACATAGAATTCAACTACTTGAAAACTACCCAATTCGTCTGTCACTGGTGACATGATATTAGTGGACGAGTTGCTTATTCCGGACGGGGCGCTCAGTTCCTATGTCATTAGGAATATAGGTCTGAGCAAGAGCGGACGGCGATCAAGAAGATTGAAGTATGTCTAGGATGTAGCAGAGAATCTGTATTTTTTTATCTGTAGCAGAGAATCGGTATTGGGTTGCTCCCGTGTACAACAACACGCAGCCGAAAACAATTTTCTCAGAGAAACCTTTGTTTTGTAGTTCATTCAATTCTTGTTAATTAAACGAATATCAACTTCAGGAAATACTTTTTTATTTAATAATAATTTCACAGTCAAGTTTTAATATACTCGTACATATAATAAAAATAAACGCAAAAGTGAAAATCGCTGAAGAAGGTTGTTCTCATTGCGAATTGGAAAAAATCTACGACACCATAGAGGCAATACAAAAGCGAAAAATGTTAAAATTGATTTGGTGTTGTGTTGCGGAATGTATATTAAAAGGTAGGTTAGGTTAGGTTAACATGGTCGTCAGGAAAACAACTGATACACTTAGACCAAAAGCTCAACCAAACCAATAAACAAAATTGATAATTATTTGATATGTCAAAATGTCAGTTTTGAAGTTTCTATACATTTTATCGATAACTTAGTGAAAAAGATTTTGGTAGCACAGTTTTTATCCTCTCCAGTAGCTAAGCCCCGAGAATTCTCTGGGTTTAAACTAAGCACCCCCGGGGATTAGTTGTTGTTGTATTTAGTATGCAAATTGTTAATCCTACTCATCGTTTTTTCGTCCAATTTCCCCGGAGCTTAGAAAAAAACACGCCTTTTATTACATTAACCAAACCAAGTGAGCTACTTAAATAAATTCATTGTGAAAGAAAATTTCAAGTTTTAATTCTTGTAGTCAAGGCATTTAATTCAATCCATCACGACAACAAAAACGCACGGACCAACTAAGCTCTCAGCTTGTGGCTTCATCATCACATTTGGTTTATAATGATGTTCCTGTATTAGCGAGCAGCAGCAGCAGCAGGCAGCACCACAGGTATCAGTCATATCATCCTGTCAGTGGCTTATGTGTCCAACTGTACCAATAAAGCTTCGGTGCATTCCAATAAGTCTAATATAATCTTCCCATCATCACTATCATCTGTTGGGCCCAAGATTTGGATGGCAAGAGAAATGCACAACAAATCAATTTTCTCCTGGTTCATTGTTTTCCGTGACCCTTAAATATATTAATTTAGCAAACCATTATTAACAACCACAATAAAAAAAAACAACATTTACCTACATAATCGCACCAGGTTTCTTTATTTTGAATTAATTTTTCTAAAAATAAGCTGCGGTTAATTTATAACTCAAAATTGTGTAGAATTTTCCAGCCGCGAAACAAATTGTTTGTTTACAAAAAGCGAATGTCAAATCAAAAGCAATTCAAAAAACGAGCAACTCAGTTTCCTCATCAATGTCTTCGTGTGAAAGCTACAAGGCAATTAAAGGAAAATGTCAAAAAAATCTCCAGCAACTGGTTTTCCTGTGTGAAAGGGGACTTTCATACGAAGAAATTGATTAGGAAACTGAGTTGCTCGTTTTTTTAATTGCTTTCGATTTGACATTCGCTTTTTATAAATAAACAATTTGCTTCACGGCTGGAAAATTCTATACAATTTTGAGTTATAAATTAACCGCAGCTTATTTTTAGAAAAATAAATTCAAAATAAAGAAACCTGTTGCGATTATATATGTAAATGTTGTTTTTTTATTGTGGTTGTTAATAATGGTTTACTAAATTAATATATTAAAAGGTCACGGAAAAACAATGAACCAGGAGAAAATTGATTTGTGTGCAGATTTGTTGTGCATTTCTCTTGCCATCCAAATCTTGGACCCAACACATGATATTGATGATGGGAAGATTATATTGGGCTTATTGGAATGCACCGAAGCTTTATTGGTACAGTTCGACACATTAACCACTGACAGGATTATATGACTGATACCTGTGGTGCTGCCTGCTGTTGCTGCTGCTCGCTAATACAGGAACGTCATTATAAACCAAATGTGATGATGAAGCCACAAGCTGAGAGCTTAGTTGGTCCGAGCGTTTTTGTTGTCGACTTTCCATGTCTAGGCGAGGTTATGGTGAATCCACTGTTGCTGTGGTATTATGTTGATTGCTGAGAACTTATGAGTTTGATCTGTTGATTATAGCTGTAAACTGCTATTTCTTTGCGTGGGTTTCAGTTCCGTTAGATTAATAGGCTTTTCACACCGAACCCAAAACCGGGTTTTCAGTTAAAAGCTTACGAAAACTCGAAAACCGTTCACACTGAACATTTACAAGTTTTCGTTTGACATTTCAATTATCTTGGCACCACAGACAACAACAAATATTTTGTGAATTAAAAGAGATATCACCCCCGACAGCTGTTTTTTTTTCGTTTTTACTGGCACCAACCCATCATCTATTTATGTGACGATTAATTGGCCTCGTTCGTTGCGCGCCCGATAAGCTATCCAAGATACCTATGTAGCGGATTTATTTGTGAATGATTCAGGTAGCTTTCTCGTTATGTCAGTGGCCTCGTTCGGTGGCGCAACCTAACCGATCGGGATTGCTTGGTGTTGTTGTAACGCCTAAGGAAAAAACGGCTGATGAACTAAACATATGTTGTCAAACACAAATCTCAAGCTACCCAAAAATTATTGGATTCGTTGAGATTCGTTTGGAAATGTGAGGAACAGCTGATTCGAAACTTCAGATGTGTATGTAATAGAACTGACATAACAAGAAAGCTACCTGAATCGTTCGAAAATAAATCCGCTACAAAGGTATCTTGGATAGCCTATCGGCCGCGCACCGAACGAGGCCAGTTGTATTGCATACACATCTGAAGTTTTGAATCAGCTGTTCCTCACATTTCCAAACGAATCTCAACGAATCAAATAATTTTTGGGTAGCTTGAGATTTGTTTTTGATAACATAGGTTTAGTTCATCAGTTGTTTTTTGCTTAGGCGTTACAAAAACACCAAGCAATCCGGATCGGTTAGGTTGTGCAACCGAACGAGGCCATTGAGTATTGATTGTTTCACAAGGTGTGTTTGTTTAGTTTATCTTGCAAATCCAACATGCTTTCGACAGGTTTTATTTAAAACTTGTAGCTTATCAAAACGAGTGGTTTATCAAAAATGTATGGGAAAACTTGTATTTTTGCTTTAGGTTTTCAGCCAAAAATGCTAATTTCGCGAAGTTTTTTTTTTAAATTTATTTTGCACGCGCTCAAGGGATTATGAACACCCTTTATATGTTTTTAACACAGCGCGGGCATACGGTGAAAGAAAAGAAAGAAGGATAGGAAAGATGTGTGAAAGATGTTGGTGTGAAAAGGCTATAACTTTCGATAACGGTATGTTTTGGTCCGTTAGTTAGCGGACTGTGCAGCGTGATCACTTAACGGGCTGCTTTTATATCCAATCCTAAGAACGCTCCAGTTTTGGGACAGCATCATCCATTACGGAAGATGTGCAATTGTAAAAGATGCCGAAACTAAGAACAGGGAAAAGTAACTTGGTTGGCTTCCTCTATTGCTGTTCCGATAGTTTCGACACATCTCTTTCTTGTTTTATTTAGGACAATTTGAACTAGGGTTATGAGTGCACATTTTACTTTGTTTTCGTTAAATTTATTTAAGACCGGTTACTATTTTTGTTAGTGTGAAGAGATACGTCCGTCCGTGGCGAAAGCCAGTAGCCAACCTTCTAGCTTTTCAGTATGATAACCTAGGAAGTATTTATTTATGAACTGCCAAAATCGAAGGGAAGTACTAAAGCTTAGTGTACACCATTGGTAGATCTTACAATATTGTCAGACCTAAAAAAATTCTGAAAATTATCTACCAATGAACTGACAATTAATTATGTGTGTACACGGTTGGTAGAATATCTACCAATCTCTTACAATTTATTGTCAGAAGTTTGCTGAGAATTTATTATCAGATAGTTGGCTGAATACCTACCAATAAATTGTAAGAGATTGGTAGATTTTCTACCAACCGTGTACACACATAATTAATGGTCAAATGGTCAATCTTTTCAAACTATTCCTAGTTAAGTTTTCAGAAAGTAAAAGCCGAAATTGGATTATAATAATAGAAATTAATATATAATATTAATAAAATATGTATGTATATTCATATATTTATCAAAATTAAAAAACAAAACTTCAGAACGCTTTTTGTTTCATTTCACTCAAAAATAACTGTGAACAAATATAAACTAAAATATAACTATTTATTTTCACAAAAAAAACAATAATTCAAACACTTTGATTGCGAGTATTTTTGATAAACATTTCTAATTGTTCGCAACACTGTGCGATGTCCAAAATTAATTTAAATTGTCTGACAATAAAAAAATTGTATGATGCAAAAAAAATACATCTTACAATATTTTCGTTGTCAGAAACGTCAGACAACGATAAAAATTGTGAGGCCTTGCTACAAATTGTGTGTGTATACGATTATCAGATACCTTACAGTTTTACGCCATATATTTCATTGTCAGATAGAATTTCTGACAATTAATTGTAAGATTACACGATTATCAGCTAGCGTACACACTATTGTAGGATTTCTTACAAATAATTGGAACACAAATTTTCTGACAATTTATTGTAAGTTTACACAGTTGTAAGACATTGTAAGCATGTTTTTCACTGACAGATCTGACAATATTGTAAGATCTACCAATCGTGTACACTAAGCTTAAAAATTTTGTTGGCTGAACTTTCCCCTTTAGGGGAGCACAAATTTTAACACGCGGATACTTTTATTTGTTATATTTATGCTTAAAAACAATTAATAGAACAATTTTAAATTATTAGACTCTTATTTCTATTTTGAATTAATTTTTAAAATTTTCATTTTTCATTCAAAATGTATGCAAATTATGACTACCAACAACTTTTTTTTTGTTTTGACAGTTGTTTAACAATCCACGGATGACTGGATGCAACTTCGGTATGTTATAAGTGTTGTGGTATGTGCATTTTTTTCTTGGGACAATATAAATTGATTTCAAACTACTATTGTTGTATTATTTCATTTCAAATCCTAAAAAAAATATTGCACCCCACCCCAAATTCTATAATTGGCCCAGCCCTTACACATCGAGCGTTTTGAATGCCGTGAACTTAATTACAGACAAACTTCACACAATTAGATTTTTATCTATACCTGCGTTTTGTTTAAATGTTTTTTTTTAAATTTGCAATTGGTTTTTACTGAGAGTAAATAGGTACAATGTATATTTAAAGTGATGCATAGCTTTTTTTCGAAAAATATGAAATTTCGTTTAGTTAATTGTTTTCACGTGCATTTTATTATTGAAAAAACACTATTCCCTACACTGAAAATCTTATCAGAACACCACCAGAGGGAAATATTAACAAGAACTGTCAAAATAGTTTTTCGTTGGCGCGAATATTTTATATCTTGTATAATTATTGCAAATTTTAAATATATGTTAAAAATAGAAAAATTAATATTTTCATATTAAAACCATTTTAATTATTATCTTTAATAATAAATCTACCGAATATAAGTATCCATGTGTTGAAATTCGTTCTAATTTAAAGACAAATTGAACAAAAGTGTTTTACTAAAAAACTTTTTAAATCATATTTAATAGTGTTTCCTCTCCTTAATATTTTAAAGCTGTTCTATAAAGACCCCTAGCTCACCTCACTGCAAAAAAATCAAAGTTCTACACGTGCTCCCCTAATGGAAAGTCGTCCCATTTTTTTTAAATTTAACTATATGCCTGTAAGACCTAAGGTCTTTTAAATGCAACCTGAGTTGAACGGCACTATTTAGAAGGGATAGAAAGATAGGAAAAAAATTTCTGTTGGCACAGTGGATTTTAGAATTAGGTATTTACTATCTCATGTTAACCCATGGGCGGCATCCAATTAAAATTGGAGGTATAGAAAAGAATGCTGCCTAGCGTGGGGATCAAAGCCACACGTCTAAGCTAGCAGTCAAGCACAATATCCACTGCGCCATTGCCAAGTAGCCAAAGTCAGTTGACATTTAAGAACAACATTTACAGGGACATATAATAAAAGAGATCGAGTTGATACTTATTGTAGTAGATTTTGTCCGATTTGGTATTAATACGAAATTTTAGTCCATGGGTCTAACTCCTGTTCCATGGTTTAGTAAGTCCATGGGTTAAAGGTTGATTAAGCGTTTTTTATTTATTGGGTTGTATAAGTATAACAGTTTTTTTGAGGCAATTTGAAGACGACATACGGAATATCCGAGTAAAAAAATGGAAATTGTTGTTTACAAATAAATTAAGGAAATAATAAAGAAGATCGTTTGGTATTGTACTATTTTTTTTCTTTCTCTTTTTTGACTCTTAATTATTATTAACTCATCAATTGTTGTAACTCTCATAACAATAATATTAGATTCTATCTCAGCTTTGTAATAATTTATAAGATATTATATCAATTTTACTTTGTAAAAGCCTTCAATGAAATAAAATAAAAATAAAAATAAAATAAATATTTTTGTATTTAATTCAAGAAAATACCTGCATTTGAAGTATTTGTAAATGTGACCTCTAAAAGTGAATCGAAGTGTTTAAAAGTTACACTGGTATGGTACCAGCTCACTTATAACAGCCATCAAGTTGCCTAATCTATTTTGTATGAATGCGCTATCCAGTGTTTTATAGAAACCAGTACCAAAATCGTACAGGTAAGCACTAAATTTGATATTTACAACATTATAAAGAATAAAGTGAATAATAAAAAAAAAAAAAAACATTTTAATAAGAAAGTAAATTAATAAATTGGAACACGTGTTAGTCTCGTATATTGTATCGCTTCTCGAATCTTTGATCCAAAACATACGCCAAGGAAAAACTTTTTTAAAAATACAAACATAGGTACATAAATCCTGATTTGAGGAACTTAATTTCAACGCTTATTTAAATTGATCGATCGATCAACTTATTTGCTTCAAACCCTAACCCCCAGTTTCACAGAGCGAGTTTGAACTTAAGATCAACTGAGCAGTTTTCTTCCCTCATCCTCCTTTTCCCTCTCTGACACAAAAAAACACGCAAAACAAGAGAATAATAAATAAAATAATGTTCAAACTCACAATAACAACTCAATAACATTTGAGTACACACTTTTGTTTTGTTCATAATATTTTCTGAAAAAAAAACAATACAAACGCTGAACTCAAGCTTAAACGGCAGAATAACCGCGGTTAACCTAAACAACACTGTGAAACCGAATAAATTGTTGATCTGAAGTTTAAACCAAAAGTGGAGTTTAAACTCGCACTGTGAAACTGAAGGAAAGTGCAAAATCCAAAACGAAAGATAGTTTAATATTGTGCAACTATTGCATACAAATCTTTGCCGTTTTAATAAGAATTGAATTTTATTAAAAAATTAACAATAATTTATAATGCATGTCAGTTAGAACGACCAAGAAAGTGAATCAGTGAATATATTCTAATGGATATTTTAACTTTTCATGAGAATTATTTTGTTAAGAATTTTTCGCAAGCATTATTTGCAACAGAATAATAATCTTTTTGTTAAAAATGCATATTTTTGTATAAATTTTTCGTGTTCAGTGACTGAATATGCCGTTTTAAACACAATAGAATCACATGTGATTGGATTTATTGTTTACTTTCCATGTTTTTGTTTTACATACTTTTGTCTGACTTTTTCTTTTAATACCTTTAAAAATCTCCTTTACACATACAAGTTATACCAAGATGGGAAACTTTTGTACGTTGCATACTCCAAAACCCATTTGTTTATATTAATGATTTGTAAATTTGACTTTCTATCAAGGTATAGATTCGAAATCCAACAACAATATGTGGTTACACTGATATGTTTGCAATTATATCTGTTTGTATCTACACACAGATGCAAAAATAATGTTTTATTCTACACACAGATGCAAAAATATCATTTCTACACAATTCAGATTTCAGTAGGATAGCCTATCTAAAATACGAGTAGATTAGCATAGGTACTTATACTTTTCTGAATATACAAAACCGAATTATATTAACTAAGGTTCAAAGACTACAGCACTGGAATTATAGTGTTCTCGTATCTTACTGGTAGATGTCAAGCACTAGAAATCAATGGATCCTTGTCAAGCTTTCTTTCAAATCCTTAAGGTGTTCCGCAAGGATCCATCTTAGGTCCCCTGCTGTTCTCATTGTTCACTAACTCTCTTTCAACTCATATAAAATACTGCCTATTAGCTATGTACGCTGATGATGTTCAGCTGTACCTAAGCTGCTCACTCGGTCTTATAGAATCTTACATAACATGCTTAAATGAAGATCTAGAAGGAATCCTTAATTGGTCTGGCAAAAATGGACTTCAGCTAAACCCATCTAAGATAAAGTGCCTGGTAATATCAAGAACACCTTTAGAACTATCTTATTTTCCTCTAATTGTAATAATCAACGTCCCAATAGCGTTTGTTGAGAAGGCAACAAATCCAGGCATAATCTTCAACCGAATAGTCTTACATAGTCTTACGTCTCAAACTTTGCAACCCATATATTGAACATGGCATTTGATAACCACCTCAAATTCGGCACTAAGGTTTGATATCTGACGTGCTGCCAACACATTCACCCGCACTATCTCTTAAATAGAATACGAAGGACTTGATCAACCAGATCGTGTCAACTTATTCGAAATAAAAACTTATGCGAAATAAAAAGATTTTTGTCTACTTCTTGAGTTTGAGCGAAGTTTTTAAACGGTCTTATAACGCACAAAAGATGCGAACAACAATTTGCATTAAATAAATTCTATTATGTATGTTAATATATTGAAATTTCATAAGAATAATTGTATAAGCCCTCACTATGCACTTTGTTACTTCGATTCTTTGATAGAGTTCCATATTTTGTTAATACTGAACTTATCACTAGCTTATAGGATATTTTATTTTATTAAAAAAAATGCTGATGCCACCTTAAACCATACACATATCCGTTGCTTAAAATTTATTGCGCATATACATATGGGTGATTCCACAAAAATTGGGTAACTGGCTATCATCAGTCAGTAAAGCAAATTGTTTTTATATTTTTTTAATATTTTTGATTTTATTCTAAAACAACTTAAAGTCTTTTATTTGGTCACCCTATTTCAGCTATTTACTTAAAATAGTTTATAAAACACCACAATATATTCTCAAAACGTCAGTTCTTTGGCATGTCACGACTCCAAAAATCCGGAATCAAATGGCTGTGTATTAAATATTAACTTCACTTTAAGCAAATTTGGTAATTCACTACAATCTACGTATATCACAATTTTCGTAACATAATGTTCTCACCGCTGGTTGTTAAAATAGTAGGAAACTTTGTGTTCAGTTTTATTCGTCAGTCCTCTGTGTGTTGGTCGAATTTGAATTTCCCGCGAAATGTCACATACTCAAATTCAAATTACTGTTAACGTTCAAAGTTGTTAGTAAAGTTAGCTGCAGACCACACCATTTGACGACTGCGTGGAAACACGTTCGTGTCCATTCAAAATATCAGTCCTATGGAGAGTTAGTATTTTCTTATAAACATGTGTTTTATTTTAATTTATGACTAGTTAACTTCTATTTATACAAATGTAGCTTCTTTGTATTTGAAAATAAACGTTGGTTCTAATAAAAACCTCAAATTCATGCCCTTTTCATCAGTCCGTTGGCGTCAGTCCTTAGATATCTTTTAATTCAACTAAAATGAGTGCGTAAACATTTTTTTACTTATTTTTATTTTTATTTAAATCAAATGTCGCCTCTTAAATAACACAAAATATGTCATGATCGCTTCACTTCAGAACTCATAACTCATGCTTGTTCTTTCGTTCAGCAGTCCCGTTATATTGTGGTCTATACAGAGATGTGTGTTGATATACAATGCCTTCCTTTTTAACATACTTTAAAACTCGACCCGCTGTGTCTTCTCCATCATTGTCTGATCGTATTATCTGAGGTTTCGTTGAAAATTTATTTTCTGTGTACTCTACAATTCGATCGAAAACTTCAGATTTCTCCTTATCTAATAAACAACAGTGTATCTGTGAGCTTAAAAAAATTCCTACTAGATCTCCAACTGCTACCTCGAATCGATTTTTAGATCGAATTTCACGTAGTTTAGCACAAAAGAGAACAGTGTATCCTTTTTCCATTAACTTTCTTTGTTGATAATAAGCTCCCTTGCAGAATTGGAAGAAGAAGAAGGACGCCTTCAATGAGTATTGTAACCTCTTTGCTTTTGCTGTTGGTGGTCTTTATTTTGGAGGTACCCTTTCCTTCCGAAGTGATTTGCTCTCTATTTGCTGCTGTTATGAATTTATCGAGCTTGTTTGAGATATGTACCGTGACTCCTGAATCCAAAACCCAGCCTTCACCAACATTTTAGTATAATCCGTACTAATCTTGTTTGTTACCTTCATGACCGAATTACTTGGACCATTCTTTTGATTGTGGCGAGTATATTCTTCTAAAAGTTTTCTTTCAACCAAGTTTTCAGAGCTGTTACAAGTGTATCGTATTTTTGATGTAATCTGCTGAGTAACATAGCGATATTCCAATTATCTAATAGTTGATTCTCCCCTTGAGCAGTTAATTTTTCACTTAATGTTGTCATCTTTTGGATGTGTTCCTCCATGTTACCACCTTCCACCAGTTTTAAATTACAAATGCTACGCATTAATTGTACCTTATTACTAAGACTAGCCTTTTCATTGTGTTCCTTGAGCTTATCCCATGCTGCACTGGTTGTTTTAGCCCTTCTCACGTGATGAAGTTGACTATACATTCTACTGATAGGCCAATAATAGTTCTGGCCTCGCAATCCTTTTTGGTCCTTACCGAAGTGACTGGATCTAGAATCGGTTTGATAATAATGTCCCACAAACTACCGTAGTAGGAGCTTAAATTTCCATATGTGGTAATTATCCGCTCCCAAATTCGAAATTGATGTTCGTCTTGCCGATGATTCTGGAGCCATCACATATTAAATCTAGTTTTGAACAGATGAATATTTATATATCCCTTTGATATATATTGAAATAAAAACAATATATCCTTTCTGTATGGATTTTAAGTTTAGAATATAACAAAAAACTAAATTTTCTAATTACACAAACATATCTGCCTTCTAGAGCAGTTTTTACGTTGTATGTAGTATGTAGAGTGAAAACAAGCATACGAATGTTATATTCAACAATAAGATCCTAAGAGACTTACTCTAGCTGTCAATAAATTCCATTATTTTCTTATGAAGTTGTGTATTTTATCAATACTGTGTTACACTCGTCAGTCCCCTGGCAGTGAAATTCAGAAAAACCGGTATATCTCAGAATCTAAATAAAAAAGTGACTGGCCAGGTCATGAGCAATATCTTCATTAGATTAGCTATCTTAAATATCAGAATTTGTAGGAATTTGGTTTAAATAATATCATAAACAAAATATCCCTAAAAGTTACACAATTTTTGTGGAATCACACATATGTGTGTGTATTTATTATGTATTTTGATACATTATATTTTTTATTTATACTTATTTATATTAAGGGTTACATGAAACAGTGGAAAGCCCAAATAAACCTAAAACCTCAGAAACCAGATAATTTTATGTCCGCAGAAATGAACTGTCAAAGTTTGTATGGGAAAATATTCTGCAAATCAGATAAAATTTACTGACGAATTTGATGTAGAAAGAGAATAAATAAACCTCTTAATGATGATTTCCACATTTACGCAAATATTTTTAAGGGGGTGTTCATGCAAACGTCTGGCGGAAAATTATATCTTTCCGCAAAACGGAAAATTATCTCGTTGCATGAATACCCTTATTGTATTTTTTGCAATGAGCAAAACATTTAAACCATTACACAAACTAAAACAGGCCTAAATAATTAAGTCTGATCCAAACTTTTTTTTGCGCACAAATTGGCAGCTTTCAAGATTTTGAAGAGTGGGGATGAAATTCTCTCATAAAGACATAAAGCCCAAAAAATTCTGGAACGACTTGAGCACAATTTCCTGCCAATTCTTAAACGCCAACACAACATTTGTTTTTTGTTTCACATTTCAAATTCACATTTTTTTCTCCTCAAACAAATTGTTTCGAAATTACTGTTATTGCAGGTTAATAAACTGCAGGTACAGCAGAATGGCAATGGGAAGATGTTTCGCGTATACGAAATTCGACCCTTTAAAAATTGCATTATGTTCAGGGTTGTCGACACATCATTTATTAGTAAAATATTTATTGTTTAGGTAAGCAATTATTAAATATAAATATTCCCGATTTTGGGACAATAATTTATTCAATTTTAAATCGTCTGACTGAATTGTTTCATTTGTTCATATTAGCTATCCTCCCACCCGAGGTAAGGTGGATAATATAATAATAATATACTAGTGAATTGGTACATGAACCAAATTCACAATTACCAACAAAGTCACGGTATTGTACCCTGGCTATCGATTCGTCGAGGAAAAAGAGCCTCACCGTTAAACATTGGTGACCCGATGTGATTTTGCTCCCCCCCACCAGAGGTAAGGGGCAATTCACGCAATAAAACAAAAATAATAAGAGCGTTTGCCAGGGCTAAAGACTGATAAGTCATTTACCACAAAATTTTAAATATCGATAGCGTTACCAGGGCCATAACACTGGTTGCCAGCTATATAATTAAGTTACTGATCAGCCGTCAAGTTCCTGATCAGCCATCAGGTTCCTGAACAGGCGTCAAGTTCCTGGGCAGCCGTCAAGTTCCTGAACACCATCAAGTTGCTGATCAGCCATCAAGTTCCTGACCAGTCATTAAGTTACTGACCAGCAGTCAAGTTCCTGACCAGCCATCAAGTTCCTGACCAGCCATTAAGTTCCTGACCAGCCATCAAGTTTCTGACCAGCCATTAAGTTCCTGACCAGCCATCAAGTTCCTGCCCGAGTAGCACAGACCGGTTTTAATTTGGTAGATATAACTCCAGTAAAACAATCAAATTGTTGTCCACTTAATTCAGAAACATATTTTGATACAACTGTGTAACCCAAACAGTTTATTTGCAATAAACTTGTAGTAATTGGGTTTCATAGAAGTTAAATTTTGTCATTTCTCAGTTCTATAAGTGCTATTTGAACTTTGAAATGTTACATGTAAGATAATTTTACGGTTGTGCAACTTTAATTAAACTCCACGATAGTTTTACTAAAATTGCAGAAATGCTTATGCAATAATATTTTGTTGTATGTAACGTGGCTTAAACCAGAAACAAAAGCTTAAAACAGATTAAAATAACTTGGATGTATCTTCAAAATTGCTATTACTACTACTTTAACTTTTTCTTTACTAGCTATTATGTTATAATATAAAAAGAAATAATGTTTCCAAAAATATTGTAAAGTTTCTATAAAGTTATTAATCAAATTCTTTTAAAATATATAATACCTTTGCGATGTTATAAAAATGATAAACTTCAAAGCAATGAATAAAATCAATAGTCTAATATTGTGATTTTTAGTTATTTATGAACGGAAAATCTTATACAAATGCCGTTTTTATCTTAGAGACTGATGTTTTACTTCAAGAAAATTCACGCGCAACCCAAAAAAGTTGAAAAATAGAAAAATATTCATATTTGTATTTAGGTACTCAAGTTGCAGAAATATTTTTGATTTACATTAGGAAATGGAACTGTTAGCCATTTCCTTTGAAATTTCCTATGGAAAAAGTGATATCAACTGGAAAAATTAGTTTTAATATTTGTCATATAAGATTAAATTGTAATAAAAAGTCATTAAATCGTAAACAATAAACAATATAGCGCTTGTTGCAGGAAATATCAATACAACTTTGTATCTTAAGATTAAAACTTACATGTTATTACACCAAAAATACAACAACAAAAAAGAAACTTTGGGCAATCAAATCCTCATTTTAACTATTTACATAGTTTGTAAAACAGAGAAATAATATTGTTGTTTACCATATTTTCTAATTCGTTACGGTAACTAGAATTCTAATGTTAAAAAACCATCATTTTTTCTGGCGGGAAAAAATATAAGCAACCACTTTCATTTCAAGAAATTGTCAGGAAGGGGAAATATTTTATTCTCTCCATAGCGCTTTCTTCTGCCCAAAACTACAAAATTCGTAAGTCTGGAAGAGGAATTGACAGAAATTAATGCCAATTTGTGCTACTTGGCAGAGTGTGGATCAGACCTATTGTTATCGATAAGTAGGTAAATATTATTTTTAAAATGTACACCCCGGCGTATACGCATTTTTTATTTACCATTTGTTTTTGGGGTGTTTGGTTTTTATTTTAATTTAAATTTTGTACCTAATAGTACTCAAATGCGGTAGTACTTATGAATTATACTGAGATTTTAAATTGGCTTATATGCACATAATCTATGTAAGTTAAAACATTTTACTAACCAAACGATAAATAAATATATCGAAGAAAAGTTAACAACTGAACATATTACTGTAATACTCCTGTACTTTAGATTTTAAGCTAAGTGACGAAACATAAGAAAATTATTATAGGATGAATATTAATCTCATTTGAAAAAAAAAAACTCTACGAAAAAATGCACGAATACCTTAACACCTGCAAACATAGAAGCATTATAGACCGGTGCTACTCAGCGCGAGCTTACCCCTGCGTGAATGAAGTGCGAAAGAGAATGAAAGAACAAAAAGACGAATATAAATAACTTTGCCTTCCATTTTTCCTTTAAACATTATTTTTTGTTCAATATCTGCACTGAGCAAAGAAGATAAAATGAAAGATAGCTGTCAAATAACCGCGCAGTACTGAAAATGAGAAAAAGGCTTTGTGTAATGACACGCGCGTTACCGAATAGAAGTTCAAAAGAAATTAACCAAGACTTGCGCGTTATAGTCATGCGCTTTGTATTACATGACATAGCAAAGTTTTCCTCTATTAGCATATTAGCATTTGAAAAGAACATTCTCTGCTCTGAGGTCTGGACTACCCTTAAAACAATCAAATACAATGCGAGCCTTAAAATAAGGAAGGATTTAAAGGAAGATACCGATGTACATTGATTTTGAATTTATGAATATCAAAATGGGAGAGGGAAATAGAGTATGATGTAAAGCATAAACTAATAACGTAAAGACCGGAAACCTCTGCTTTCATTTGACATTTGCCTTCAAGCTGAAACACGCACACAAGTAACTTTTCTGTTCCTCTTCCAATAGACACATTGATAAAAACGCACACAAGAATATTTTCTGTTCCTCTTCATATAGACACATAGACAACACAGCCCTAGTAATTTGTTTTTGTTTTGCTTTTCGATTTCCCTTTTATTCACGGATAGAGTTTCAAAGCTACAAATACAACAATGTAAACAAATGGGTTTTGGGGAGTGAAACGTACGAAGGTTTCCGATCTTAGTATAGCTTATTTGTGATGTAAAGCATCCCACATTCGTGTTGTAGTGCTACAGAAAGAATAACTGTGCTTGATAGTGCGTCCAATTAAGGGTGGCCGTGGCGCGATAGTTGTGTGCTCGCCTGTCAACCTCGTGGTCGCAGGTTCGATTACTGACGTTGTCTATGTCTTCTTATATTCCATTAAAAACCTATTCTAAAAATTGTCATAAAATGAGTTGCTGGCTTACTCATTACATACTGTTTCTTGTAAATTCATTTTTTTACATACTGTTCAGGCATAACACTAACAACATGTGATTGAGTAAACAACTCACTAATATGTCAACGAAATAAATAAAATAATGCGAATTATAAGAGACATAAATAAATAAGACACGGTAATTTACTCCGCATTAGTTCAGCCGCCATCCCTGGAGATAAAATCTGAGACAACAACCACCCTCTCCATACATCGCGCCACACATCTTTCATATCCTTCTTCCTCTTCTTCCACCGGATGCCCGCGCTGTGTTAAAACATATAAAGGGTATGCATAATCCCTTGAGCGCGTGCAAAATTATAAAAAAAGGGTAAAGTAATGAGCATTCATAGATGCGCGAGTATTATACGGTTGAATAGTTTTAGGGGACGAATGCAACTGGAGATGTTTGTAAAAATTGCGATAAAAAAGTCTAATTCCATTAGTGCGCTCTAAGTATAAAGAAATAAAATGCACGCATGGATCGTACAAACTTGCGCTTGTAGCTCCCAAATTTAATGTAGTTTAGCTTTAGTAGGTTGGTGTAGTCTAGTTATCAGTTAGTGGCTTAAAGCCGATATAGGTAAGTAACCTTGGTGCTTAGTTTAAGAAATTGATGGCGATTGGATGTTTCAAAAAATAGTTAAATAGTTAGAGCTACCTATCTACATATGTCTAGATTATGGATAATCCTAGAAGGAACCTAGGTATGACAGTGTTTATGTAATGAAAGTGTAAGATGTATATGTGGGTATGCATATATAATTTTGTGTGAGAGGTACAATACAAAATACAAATGGATCAAACACATAATACATTTGTTTCGATTGCTCAACTGTTATAGTTTCAGGGAAAAAAATATGCCATTGATATTCTTCGAGTAATATGAACATAAGCAAACAAAATTTAAAAACCTTTCGAACGGATATTTTTAGAAAATAATTTTTTTCATATAAAATTGTTTAAAACAATTTTAAGGAAAATAATTTGTTTGCCAATTGTAATTGTAATTATAAAGTATTAATTATTACATCTTTTATTTAAAAAAATTCACTAAAAATTGATTTTGTTTTTACTTAATTGAAACGATTTTTTTGAAAATTTAAATTTGAAACATTAATTATAATCTTGAGGAGCATCTACATAAAAAATATTAATCAGTTCATCCAATTCAGAAAGTGGAATTGGAATTACCGTTAATAAGAACGCAAAATTAAATATTTTTTTCTTAAAAGTGGACTGCACGAATATAAGAATACACACATTTTTTTTATCAAAATTCTTGGAGCCGTTTTTGTGATTTTTTTTTGTTAAATCATTTTTTTTAAAATATAAAGTAAGGTTACAAATTTTTTTGAACCATGACTTAGAAATCTTTATTTTCCTTATGAAACTGAAACTAATTATTGATATTATTTTTTATCCAGCGAGATATATTTTTATAATTATTTTTTTTAATACGGGTATACGCTACCATATCACAATCTACCCGATTGACGTTGATTTACGAGACACCCTATACACATCGCAAGTAAAAAGCATGTGAGAGGTTGGTTCTATTAATAAACACACGAATTTGCAAGATTAATACATTTATAAACAAAAATATTTTTATACGAAAAAAATTATACATTTATTAATTTAGTTGATTCAATTAATAGTAATAATTAAAATTATGTTTTTTTTTGATATTTTCATTGATGTCTCATATACATAATGAAATTTCAACTTTACAACTTTTGATATTGAGATAAATTTCAAAACTTGTACCTTCGAATCGATGAGTACTATGTGATTAATATTCATTATCAAATCTAAATATAAATGAAAACTAAGTATATTAATTATAAGTAATTGTCACATTAATAAAATGTCATAAGAGTTATATAAACTATATATTATAAACTCGTGAAAATACTCGTTTATTATTAATAAATTAAACTTAATTCTGGAAGGACTTAAAGCTCAATCGGGAGTTAGGCAGGTTTGTACATTGACTCCAAATATGTTTGTCTTGTTTAAGTCTTGTAGACCTTTTACCCTGTGGTATCGAATATGCTAAATCATTGCAGCTAATCAGTGGCGTAGCTAGTATGGATGACACCCGGGGCGGCAATAATGGTTTCACCCCCCACCCCCATAATGAAAAAAATATATAAAATAAGGTTTTTACTTGCGATATATGTAGTTACTATAGGTCAAGCTTTGCATTTGTAAAAAAAATTGAACTCGAGATTGTAATCAAAGTTGACATATCGATGATAGAGAACACCAAAAAAGTAGGTCCCGCAATTCCGTGTGTCTGTCTGTGGAACGATCTACAGCCTAAACGGCTAAACCGATTTTATTCAAACTTGGTGGTTAGGCGTTTTAGGTGATTGTCCAAGATAAATTTTTTAATCGTTGTTTTAGTCCCAAAAATAAGTGTACTGCCATACAAATTTTTCTACCATTCTAATTTTCTCGAAAACGGCTCCAACGATTTTGATAAAAATTGGTGTGTGGTACTACTTTGGATATGGTCTACATTTTGGCTAATTTTTTTTTTAATATTTAGTTATTAACGGTGTATCTACCATACAACTATTTCATTGATTTTCTACTTTCTCATAAAAGGCACAACGGATTTTGAGATTGTTTTACAGGAGCTTCTTCAAATTCTAAATAATACCTCATTTTAAAATTTTCTTTGAAAATTCAATATTTCGAAAACGGCTGGGCGATTTTCTATGAAGTTTTATTTCAAGTTTATATTATTAAATATTTAAAATGTTCATACCAATTTTTTTTTAGAAAAAAAAATTAATACCTAATATAATATAAAATAATTTAATAAAAATTTAGTATAAAATTAAGTGAAAAACGACTTTAAAAATATATTCAGCCGTTTCCATTAAGAATCTTTTGCATATAATGTGATCGAACATGACTTGTCTAGTCTTCGATCGCTAAAATGCAAAGATTGTTGAGCCTTATTTCTGTCCTTGTTGCCCGCAAGTAGTTCTTAATTAATTTTTCATTTACTTAAACTCGTCTCACATGACGCAACGGAAACACATATTGTCATAAACAGTTATTGTGCGACCAGAGTCGGTAGAGTTTCTGAGAAATCTCATTCACCGATGAACTTTTAAAAAGTCTAGTGTCTAGAAATTGGTTATCAATTATAGCTTGAAACAATTCACTTGGCCATTCTACTACTGCGCAGCTCTCTTCAAATTTTCTTGCTCATCTCATTAATTTTGAAAGATGCTCACAATCACCTTCCAGGGATGGACTTTATTTACAGAAGGTAATGATCGTGGTTTATTGTGCAGTTTTCAAAAAAGTATTTCATCTCTGGCAAGAGATTTAATGAGTACATTCATTAAATATCTTGCGTACCACTTTTGTTCTCTTGAATCCTCTCTTTGCGCAACCGACCGTTGTATTGGCTAAGTGATTTGGTTCAAGCTATTAATACTGTAACTTTGGACGCTTTTAAATGACGAATTTAGCAGTAACGGCCTTTCAGTATCAATGTTCCAACTAAGTTCAACTAGGTTCTGTTGTGTGATCAGTGGTGTTTTTTAATTAACAATAATAGATGCTGTATTTGTTAGATATTTCCATAATGTTATATCCAATGGGTGGCAGTGGCGCGATAGTTGTGTGCTCGCCTGTCAACCTCGTGGTGCAAGTTCGATTCCTGCCATTGTCTATGTCTTCTTATATTCCATTAAAAACCAATTCTAAAAATTGTCATAAAATAAGTTGCTGTTTTACTCATTACATGCTGTTTAGGCATAACACTAACAACATGTGATTGAGTAAACTTGCATAATCATAAAATATGACAAAGAAATCAATAAAATAATGCGAATTATAAGGGACATAAATAAATAAGACACGGTAATTCTCTCCGCATTAGTTCAGCCGCCATCCCTGGAGATAAATCTGAGACAACAACCAGTTATAGTCTCAGAACATCGCGCCACACATCTTTCCTATCCTTCTTTCTCTTCTTCCACCGGATGACCGCGCTGTGTTAAGAAAAACATATAAAGGATATTCATAATCCCTTGAGCGCGTGCAAAGTTATACAAACAAAAAAAAATACTTTTGTAACATACTTCAGTTATTATCGACCAATTGTCACAGTGATACCGACAGAGGCAGCATAGAATGTAACGATTATTGAAGTCACTGAACAAAAGAATTAAGTTGTTGCAAATTGAAATAAAGACTTCAATTTTTCTATTTAATAAAAATAACCGTCCCGTGACGGCTCACTGTTTTTTGAAGTGATAACTTCTTATGGGAGGGTAAACCGCCTCGTCTTACGGCGCCAGACCTTCTGGCTTCCTTTTCAATCACGCATACGGAGAACTTTTGAAATTAATAAAATTAACGAAGAAGTTTTGAAGCTTTTCTCAAGTTAAACAATTTCAATATTAAATAGTTCAACTTATGCCGGATTTACACGAGTGACAAATTGCCATTCATTCGGCAAAATAATAGTAAAATCTAATCTATATGCCATTATACGGCAAAATAATTATAAAATCAAATCAATAATGATAAGCATTTACACAGGGCAAAATAATGACTGTTTAATTAATACTGTTAATCTGCCATTAAAGAGTTCATTCTTCCTCGCGGTGTGCCATAATTTTCAAAACGGATTCATTGTGCATTTACATGACGCCATTATAATGGCATAATTTAATGCCAGTCTTCCCTGCCATTTTTTTAATGACGAAAATAATGACAAATTTTCAAACCATTTACATGATTTTGTCAGTAATGTCAATTAAATGGAAGAAATAATGTCAATTTGTCACTCGTGTAAATCCGGTATTAGATTAGTTCTGACTTCTGTCGGGTGTCCCGAGACGTACATGTTTTTTTTTCTCTGTTTTTGAGAAATTTGTTGTCTTGTTTATTATATCATACGTTTGCGGATACGGGCGGCCGATCGGTGGTGGTAGGTAGGTATGTAATGTTACCATTTATTTGTAATTATCTGAGACAAACTACCTAAGTACTAAATTCAATCATACGTTTTGAGGGGCTTTGTTTTCAAATACATATAACAATATTAAATATTTAAAAATATTTTTTTTCGAGTAGATATCGGGTGGCAAGCCCCAATGGGTGACACCTGGGGCGGACAACCCCCTCCGCTCCCTCTACCCCCTCTTAATATGCCACTGCAGCTAATTATATATGTATCGCCTTTTTCATTACTGTCGGAGATTGGTCGTAAACCTGAATAAAATTTAGATTTTTAAACGTGGAGGAGACCGCAACTGTAAAAAAAAATATAAAACTATATTGGTGAGGACATCGAAGTTGTCACGGAATTCAAATAATTCGGAGTTAACTTTACCAGGAATTTAGGTATGAAAAGACATTTGAAAGGCGCAATTGGCAAAACTTTATATAATAATATAATAAAAATAAAAATAATCTTCTGCAATACTTCATCAAGCGAATTTTCGACTGTTTCAACTTCACTGTCTAAGTTATTTTCCTATTGAATATGGAAATTTCAAATATAAATTCAAAACAATTTATTCTATCAAAGGGCACGTTCTGGCAATACATTTACTATATACTTCATGAAGTCTTAATATCAAATATTTAAAGTAGAACAATATTAAAACAACTATAAATTAAGAGATACATTTTATTATTTAATGAATACTAACTAAATTTTAGTGGCTTTACTTGTCAAATTTTCGTTTTGTTATGCCAAATTCGAAAAGTTTTAAAAACTTGACCATTAAACCCACCAAATTTAGTCAGTATTTATTTAATAATAAAATGTATCTCTTAATAATTATTCACCGCACCTTGTCGACCAAATGTATGTTTCGTCTCTTTTTTACTTGCGATAAAGGGTTACTAAAGGGCAAGTTTTGCATTTGGAAAAAAATCGAGATTTTAATCAAACTTGAAATTACGATGATAGAGAAAACGAAACAAGTTTCTTCCTCAATTCCGTATCTGCCTGCCTGTCTATTAATATACAGCATAAACTGCTGAGCCCATTTTCTTCAAACTTGGTACTTAACTGTTTTAGGTGATTGGCTCAATTATTTTACTTTTAGCCCCATAAATAAAGGTAATCATACAATTTTGCTTTACAAATGGTAAATCTTAATTTTGAATGATGAAAACGGTTCTAACGGTTTTGATTGAAAAAATTCGGCGCACTATTATAGGAGCGTTTTGGTTTAATTTCAGTATAATATCGAAAAAATGAACAGTTCGAAAAGGTGAAAGTTTTTTTTTCCAATTTCGTTTTGCTATTTTGTCATGTAATATTTTAGTTATACCTACTGTATTAAGTTAATAAGTTATTAAGTTCTGGTAACGGAACTTTTGGGCGCGGTTTGAAGAGGAAAGATACCTTCTCTGAACCAGCAGAGTCCATTTCAGATATCAATAAAAGCGTTAATAGGCAGATCCATGTGTGGCCGATTTATCGACACTTATAAGCTGAAAAGACAGAGTATTTTTACAAATATTAAAATAGTATAAATATCACAACACAGTATTGAATTTAAACATAAACTCTTTATATAAAAAGTGTGGTGACCCTGGTAAATAATACATTTTTTTTATTATTAAATTTAGTAAATAAATATGGTAGAACAAAGCCAACTACCAACGTTAAGAATACAATCAATTAATGCGAATGAATAATAAATATTAAAAAATTTTCAACAATTCTTTAATTACGATTGCCTGATCTTTTAAGGAATACATTCAGAACCTTAAAACAGTACATGTTTTTTTTTCGTGGGTAGGTGCAAAACCTTCAAAAGGTTCTATGAGGACAGAAAAACGCGTGCTCATAGGAGTGTGAGATTCTTACTACACTAAAAACACCTCTTCCTCCCGATTGCAACTAACTATCCGGTGATAGTTCCTGCCTATACAGCGATTTTAAAGCGGATTCTCGCTTAGTGCACCAGATCGGAAGGCTTAGTCCTTCGCAGGCGGTGTACTAAATTCGTCTCATTGATATTTTCGATTATACTACTATTACAGTGTTGTAATAGCTATTTTCTATAATTTCGCGCAAAATTTTTTATTTCATCGCTAGCCGTGGGAATCCCGAGATCTCTGTGGAGATCTTCGTTTCTAATGTATCATGGTGTGCTTACAAACGATCAGAGCAGTTTATTTTCAAATATTTGTAAGGTTTTTAAACTAGAATCTCGCGTACAACCTCAGAGGTGTATACCGAAAGTCCCAGGAAGGCTTAATCACCAGCCTACACAAAATTAGCTGGTCTTCGACACTGAGCTTAGATTGTTTCCCGAGCAACCAGTACATGTCTCTGAATTTATTATTTAACTCTTCGCATTTCTTTTACATGCGGATTCCATTTTAATTTTGCGTTTAGAGCCATTCCGAGATATTTTGCTTCATTAGCAAACAGAACTTGAACTATATTAACAAACACCGGTAATCTATTAATTTTTTCATACGTAAAATCTAGATGGACTGATTTTACTTCGTTGAGCGATATCCGCAATGTTTTTGTCCATTCACTGACATTATTCGGAGCGTTTTGTAATTTATTCGTAGCATCATTTTTCGGTTGGCCCAATGCTAGTATTGCAGTGTCGTCAGCAAACAAGGCTACGATAGTGTCTTCTGTTTTCAGGTGTAAAAAATAGGTACAATATTGGACTTACGACACGTCCTTGTGGTACCCCAGCCACTATATCTTTGAGATCCGAGTAAGCGTCTAACTCTAAAAAGTCTATTCTCTAGCTTTTAGAAGCGTATAAAGTGATTCAGGCAGAATTTGTTTTAATTGAAAATTTAGGCCTTCATGCCACACCTTATCAAAAGTTTGCGACACGTCTAGGAAGACCGCCGAACAAATTTTCTTTTCTTCAAGAGTTTTCTCAATGACGTCAGTGATCCTATGCACTTGGTCAATTGTCGAATCCTTGCTTCTAAACTCGAACTGATGTTCAGGTATTAGGCGCTTTTCTTATATCATTGGCTGCAGACGCAGAAGTAATATTCTTTCAAAGACCTTAAATATTACGGGCAGAAGCGAAATAGGTCTATAAGATTTCTTATCATGTGATGTTTTTCCTGGTTTGAGAACCATTATAACTTCCGCGATTTTCCATTGGCTCGCAACGTATTTTAGCCTTAGACTGGCATTTATTATATAAAGAAGATTAATTAACCCTTTGCGAGGAATCATTATGAGAACTTCGGCCGTAATTAGGTCATATCCCGGAGCTTTCTTATACTTAATATTTCGTATTTCTCTACTTAAATCGGCAAGGGTAACATTTTTGGTTATGTAATTTTCGCTTGAACGTTAGAACGTATATTTAAATTTTCGTTGAGTCCTTGCCCATCAAAAGATTTAAATGTGTTCTCCAGGTATTCCGCGAAAACTTTTGCTTTCTCTTTGTCGCTTTTTGCCCATTCGTTTTGATCATTCTTAATCCGAGGCGCTGGGAGCTTTGGTTCCTTCGTTATTTTGAAAGCTTTCCACAGTGAGTAGTTGGATTGTTTTCTTGCTTTTTAGCTTTCAATATAATTTCCAACTTCAGAATTTTTAAATTCTCCTATCGTCCTTCTTAGTAAATTACACAAGCGATACATTTACCTTGTGTTGAGGAGCTCGAGTTTCTTGCCATTTCTCACTTGATACCCTTAATTCAACTTTATCCTCTATATCTTTCTCAAAACATTCCCAGTTGGTTTTCCCATTGGTTAGCGTGGGTGGTTTTTCATTTTGAACAAGATTTTCGCTCATAGTGAGAATAACAGCAGAATGATCTGAGAAAAGATCAAAGCTTTCTGTTATGCTAATTTTATTTGAGAGTATTCCTTTGACCACAAGAAAATCAATAAGGTCAGGTATTTTCGATGGAGCAGTCAGCCAGTTAGTCGGGTTGCCAGTCGAATGAAAATCGTAATTATTTTCCATTTCCGCTTCGTAGAGCATTCGACCCTTTTGAGAAATACCTCTAGATCCCCAAAAGCTGTGATTCGTATTAAAGTCACCACCAAGGATAAAATTTTGTTTAAGTAACTTTAGCACGTTCATAAATTCATTTTTTTCAATTTTACATCGTGGAGGACAGTATACGGAAGATACATTCACTACAACATTCTAACATGTACACCGATTAATTGCAGTGATTCAGCCTCTATTTTCTGGCCTATCGTATGTTTGATGCATTCTTTTATAAATAAAGTTTCCCCACCTCTTGCTTTGTTTGACGGATGAGTTGAGTGGTATTCTAAAAATCCATTGACCTTGCTATTTGATTGTTTCTTGACATGCGTTTCCGATATCAAACAAATATCAATATCTTTTTCATGCATAAGCATTTCTAGTTCTCCAAGTTTTGCCATAATCCGTTGGCATTCTAAGAAGAATGTTCAATTCCTGAAAAAGTGGAAGACTTGTTTTTTTTTAATAAAATAAATTTTCATTGTTTTATACAGAGCTATATGTTTTTTTTAAAACAAATTAAAAACTAAACTAAAAAAATGCTTGGAAAAGAACAATTCGAAAAGATTAATGGCCATGTTTTAGGTCTGTTTATGTTTTTGACTGTAAAATGTTATTAACGGTGCCTAGCATTTTTTTATTTTCGACTTTCTCATTGACGACTTAACGGATTTCGATTTAAATATTTATACAAGACGCCGTTCGAATTTTAAATAATACTGTATATACTAAAATTTTTGGAAATAATATTTTGGCGTTTGCAAAAAAAACACGTTTTTTGAAAGTTCAACATTCGAAAACGAGTGGACGCTTTTTATTAATATTAATTTGCTAAATTTATATTATTAATTATTATTAAATAAATAAGTAAAAAACGATCTAAAAATATATTTAGCATTTTCTACTAATGTCGGATTTACACGACTCCCAAATTGGCAGTATTACTGTCAGAATCTTGGTATTATTCTGTTTGTCGTGTAAATGGTCGAAAATGTAGCAGTATAATTGTCATTAAAAAACTGCCAGAATTATCGTTAAGCTGAGACATTATACTGACATCGTGTAAATTCAGTTCTGACAACGATTTTCAAATAATGACAATTTGCAATAAAGAATGAACTTGCTCATTCTTTACTGCCTGTGTTGGCAGTATTTTTATCTGTCATTATTTTAGCTTCGTGTAAACGAATTTCGTTGATTAAATTAATCACAACAGTATTTTGGCAGTAAATACTGCGAACTTGGCAGTCGTGTAAGTCCGGCATAAGAATCTTGTGTTTACTAATGTGATTGAACATAAGAGCTAGTATATTTGATCACTTGTGATCAAATCGTGCATTTTATTATTAATAAAGTTATAATACCTAATATTTGTAATTATTTCTATTTATTTTTATTTTATTTGTAATTACCTACAGTGTAAGAACTAACAGGTAAACTAAACTTACAATAATAGATTTACTACCGAATTTTTTTTAAAAATAATTTAACAAATGTGATTTCATGTATGAGTCACTGGAAGAAAAAGCACAAACAAAATAGAGATCATTGAAAGACTGGCAACATCTATTCAACGGCTCGTTGGCTGAGAAATTACTCCTCTGAAAGCTGATATGTAATGGTGTATAGAACCGTGTCCGACGAGCTGGTACGTTAAATTTAATTAACGATAGTAAATATGGTGATGAAATTTCACCATTGATGAATTTTATTGTTGTTAAGCAATTGAAGACCTTCCTTCTGTCTTCGAGTGTGTTCATTTGTAACAGTAATAGCATTTGACGGAATGGTGGAAGTAAAAATCGATTTTCCCAGTTTAAACCACGAAGTGCAAATAACAAGAATTGTTTTTGGATGGATTCTATCCTTTGAATATGGGTTGCATATGTGGGTGACCATATTTGGCAAGCGAACTCTAAGCAGCTTCGTACGAGACCAACATAAAGAGACTTGGTAACAAATGGGTCGTTAAGTTCTTTCGATCACAACGCAACGCTTTATCATCCCCAATCTTGATTTTGCTTTGTTTTACTATGTAGTCTATATGGTCATTGAAGGAAAGCTTTCGATCAAAAAGCACTCCGAGATCATTAAATTGTTCGCATCTCTCTAGAATGTATTCATTCAGTTGATAATCCAACTGATGATGCAAAAGTTTTCGAGAGAAGGTCATGATCCTGCATTTTGACATATTAAGCGATAGTTTGTTTATAGCTGTCCATTCGAGAAAAGCATCAAAATCATTTTGAAGATATAAAGATTCTTCAGGATTTGAATACGTCAAAAATATTTTGGCATCGTCGGCGTAGAGGAGAATTTTAGAATGTTGAAGTTTGTGTGATAAGTCATTTATGTATAATAAAAAAGTAGAGGTCCAAGATGACTTCCTTTGGGTACCCCAGACGTAACTTTTATTGTTGTTGATCTTAGGTTCTTAAATTTTACGTATTGGATGCGACCATTCAAACACGAAAAAAAAAACAATCTTGAAGAGAATTAGATTTTAAGAAATAAAACTATTAAATTAAATTTATTAACACAATTCAATTCAATGGTTGCAATTAAAATCATCAAAGCTGTAAGTGAAATAGAAATACATTTTGTACTAAGCTGGCAATAAATATTGAAATCCATTAAGACTTAATGATAATCATATAAGAGGAGAATATACAAAAACCTCTTGTTTAATCTATATCTACTTAATAATTAAATTATTCATCATAATGTGTTATTAAATAATGAAATTAAATTCTTAAATAGTATCCCATATTATCAACTTCATGTCGATAATGCCATATGAACTAGCCGATTGCAGAATGATAAAAATAAGAATTACACCCCTCCGCAATAGATATTCCTCTTGAAAGAATTTCAAGTCGATCTTTATCATTAAACCGGAACTACCCTCAATACAACCCTTTATCGTTCACTTATTTCACGAAATCGCATTAAAATGTCAAACGTCTGTTGATTTCTCTTCAAATAAGTGTCAGTTTGCTGTCAAAAACACAAAGAAAGCTGCACCTTGAAGTACATGCGCAAAAACTACTTAAACTAAACATAGAGGTCCTCTCTGGTAGAGCGGCATGACGAGGCACGCGGTAGCTCTCTGGATGAAGGTTTTGCACTGCGAAATCGAAAAAGCTTTCGCACATTTTTCGTGCGTCAAGTTTGTGGCAGTTGTGTCCGTTTGTTTTTATCTAAAAGAAAAATACTTTTGCCAATATTTTTGTCAGTGATTATAAATGCTGTTGCATCCAATGGATAACATGTCAACACCTTAAAGTAAGCCGATTTTATTAGATATTTTATCTATTGCAAATATAAAGTAAATATTTTTGTGTCAAAGCAATTCAATTTTATTGTTCGTCGTCTCCTTGGAGTAAAAATAATGTTCGTGTGAATTTTTTTTCTGAATGGGTGCAACTGCAAATTCAATGGTAAAATCGAACGGTGTATCTAGTTCAAGGATAAAATATCTTCTCGAAGGCAAATAGAAACTTTAAGGTTCAATTATACTCATAGCGGGTAATGGCGCATTGAATAATTAAATATTAAAATTAAGGTCCTGTTTGTTCTTTATTGGATTTTCTATACTGGAACTGAAGGATAGTTGTGTGCATTTTGGTATTTTGCTAAAATTACATCATTGTTTTTCTTTCCATATTGATGTGATATGTAGTTCTCATGTGTAGATACTCTATTTTTGCACCTACACATGCGGATAAATTAGTTATTCCTTTTTTGTAGGAGCGAATGTCGGCGGGAGTTTTAAACTAGTAAAGGTATACTTCTCCCATAAGTGTGTTATTTGTATAGCTTGAGGTTAGGTTATTTAAAATAGGTACTCTTTTGTTCAAAAAGAGCTTTGCTCCGTGCCGTATCGGTCGTCGTTGGACGGCCAAGTGGTGTGATTTAGTTTCGAAAGAGAGAAAATCTTCCGAAGTTGCGACATTGATAATTTTTGCCTCCTTTTAAGTTTACTTTACGACAACTGCATACACCTGCTAATAACTACAAGTGTGTTTTATGTTGTGACATGTGACTGTACAATAATTTTATGAAATAATTATTCCAAAAGAAAAAAAAAATCTGAGCAACGTGCTCTTAAAGTGGATTTGTGTGTGGTTGAAAAAAAAATTAAACAAGGAGGCACTTCCGTCCTTGCATATGTTTAAGCAAATATTCAAGGTGTTTTGCAAGAAAATATTTTTTTCTTATTTCTTCTATGTAAAACAATAGTTAGGAACTTTATGTGTGAGTATTTGGTTGGTACCTACATGGTATTTAATTTTAATTATATTGACGGATATTTCAAGAGTTCCGTTTAATTATTTGACAATCAATACTTTTTATGTTTTTCTTTTTTATTTCAAGTGTTATTTTGAATCCATTTAAGTTCTCTTTAAACAAACGAAATGTGTTCCTGTGTGTCACTAAAGGCTCAAGGCTATTGATGATGCCTTAGGTAAAGAAAAGGTGTGCGGAATCAAACAAGCTTTTATTAAAAATAAAAATAGTCTCCAATCTTAAATAGAAATAAATCTATGAATTGAGTGGTTACAGATGACAGTTTAATGAAATGAAGAATATGGGAGCGGTTCAAAATTATACTTCTCAAAATTCTATCCGTCAACAAAAAAGAAAAAAATCTGCTTATTTTTTTAAACGTTTAATTAACTTAACGAGAAACAAAAATAAAACAAAACAATCCATTAGGTAAACTTAAGTATGAAAAAAAGCAAACCACAGAGAACAATGTTTTTTGAAATGCTCCTAAGAACCTAAGATAGCCAATGTGACTTAGATCGGTTCTCTTTTTTATAATTCTTTTTATATGTTTGTTTTTCGAAACACTTTTTATTTTTTTCTTTAATAGACACTAAACTGAATAATTGGCCAAAATGTAGACCATACCCAGGGTAGTACACACATCAATTTTAATCAAAATCGTTAGAGCCGTTTTCGAGATAATTAAGATGGTAGAAAACTTGGTATGGCAAGTACCGTTATTTTTGGGCCTAACAAAACGATTGAAAAATATTTTTGAGACAATTACCTAAAACAATTAAGTAACGAGTATGAAGAAAATCGCATCAGCCTATTAGGCTGGTAGACCGTTCTGCAGACAAACAGACAGACAGAAAGACTGACGGAATTGCGGGATCCAATATCCATATTTCAGGGTATATGCCTATATCACATTCGAAAAGCGACATAAGCTTATAATATCTTTAAAGTGCAGTTTCTTTAAGTCAAAAAAAAATATCTTAAAAAACTTAGCATATTGTGCCAATCAGGTGGCAAGGGTGCAGCATGTCGCTCCTTACGCACCATAATGATAAATAGGAATGTAATACTTATGTCTTAGCGACTAAGAAATTATTTTTAAAATCTCTGTATCTTAAAATAAATTACACTATTGAGTAATTGCAAAGCACGGTTCTCTGGCATGCATGTATTGTGTCGCTTATTAAAATTGTGATTTTAATTAGTATTTCAAACGTAAAAAACTACTTTTAGTTAGGTACCTACATATTTTTGTATGGCAAATAAAATTTTGTTTCCCTTCGTTTGCTTTTTATTAAAATGTTGATCAGGAAAAAAACACCATTAGAATGAACAGCATAGGTACATCTACTTATATGAATTTGAACGAAAAATAATACTAAACATATTTTAAACATATAAATTGTTGCTTTTGTATAAATCAATAACCGAAGTATTTTATTTGCAATACATCACCCACGAACAGCTCGAAGGTACCTATGCAAACCCGTTGCGTGACAGATTAAATTTTGTATCAATAAAAAACACTGTTAGCACGTCTCGTCGTGAGCAACGAACCATATTTTTAAATCATCAACTAATCCGCAATTATTAGAAAGAGATCAATAAGGAATAAAAATCATTGCCAACATAACGAGTTCATGTCTGCATGAACAATACAAATCCAAGTATCCCTGTTCACGATGAAAATGAACACAAGTGTTGCCACATTCCTTTATACGAAAGTTTGTACAAAATTTTGTCAAAAGTTCTTTAACATCATTTTATGATGGACCTATGTAGATACATGCATCCCTATTAATAAGAAATACTTATTCCATCGCTAGTCCAGTACTTTACTAAACCGTAGAATTAAAGTTAGTCTGCGGACTAAAATTTTCAATTAATAAAATATCGAAAATCTGGGAACAAAATCTGCTATAATAGTATCAACTCTATCTCTTTTTGTTCTATGTTCCTGCTGATTTTGTTCTTAATGCCAATTATTAGTCCTTCCTATACCTTTAGGGAAGGACTATCTACGTTTGTAATAGTCAAAAAGCAAAAATTCTGTTTTATTAATAGCATTTCGCAGTTAGTCCACGAAATAAGTCGTAAAGCGTCCCTAGTCCATGTTTATTAATTTGGGTGATAATGTCCAAGAATTACAGTGAACTACATAGATTGAACATCGTGTTGGAATATTTCTACCTTATTAACTGCGCCATTGTACCTCATAATAAAATCAAATTTCCAATAAAAATAACAAATAAAGAAGCATAAAATAAAATTACATACATATGTAAGTCTTGCCAATCTACATAGTTCTTAAAATATATAAACTTACATTAGGAATAAAATGAAATATTGTGGCAACACTTCCCGCTGCCATGTATGTATAATGTACATAGGACTTATTAAATATAATTTGGTTATCTTTTTTATCGTGCACCAAATCTACGCACTATAGTTCCTTCCACCCGCAGCAACAAAAAAAATACTTTTGAAACTGCATGCTAGCAATTTTTTTTTCTCCTGGCTCTATTTATTTTGATTTACGCACTATAGTTCCTTCCACCCGCAGCAACAAAAAAAATACTTTTGAAACTGCATGCTAGCAATTTTTTTTTCTCCTGGCTCTATTTATTTTGATTTTGGTCGCATTTTAATTTTTTTTGTTGGTTTATTTTAATTACCTACTATCGCTAGCGTGCGTGCTCGAAGGATATTCATTTCTCTCTATTCAGTGTATTTGTATGTATCTGCTGTAGCAACGAAGCTTTCTATTCTCTTTAATAGAAAAATAAAAAGCAACATGCTGAGGAAATACTCAGTATTGCCACTACAATTTTTGAAGCAATCTTTCGAAAAAGATTAATTTAGTGAATAAAATATAAAGCCGTATACACTTAATTTCTTATTGAAAGTCTTTACATATTATAGTCTTGGAAAATAAGATAGTCACTTCGACAAAATTCCTACCAATCCGATTTTTCGTGGAGAGTTTCATTTTTAAGCAATCAAATTTTGGGGAGGAGGTGGAAAAATTCAGTTGTTTTTTCCAAATTACTCAATAACTAAAGGCTATTTTGAAAAAAAGTTGTAAGTAAACATTCTAGCCCCTTAATGTTTGGAAATCTATCAATATACAAGTATACAAAGTGTCTCAAGCTTTTTTGTGTAGAATGACATGAACTACAATATGTACCTACAACTTTTTTCAAAAGAACATATAAATTTTGAGCAAATTTTATAACTTTCTTCCTCCCACCTAAATTTCGTTGCTGAACTCAATGTTTTAAGGTACTTCTTAGCAAATGCTGAGGACGTAAATATGAAGCTCTTCGTTAAAATTCAGCTTTGTGGAAATTTTTTCGAAGTAATGTCATTCTTATTATTGTATAATATATAAAATATAAAAACACGAGATTTTAATCAAACTTAACATTCCGATGATAGAGAAGAACCACAAGTCCACAAGTCTGTCTGTCTATACAACGATCTACAGCCTAAATAGCTGAATCGATTTTCTTCAAACTTGGTTCTTAATCGTTTTAGGTGATTGTCTCACATAGAAAAATAATGGTAGTTGCCATACAATTTTTTTTACCATCTTAATTATGTCGAAAACGGCTCCAACGATTTTGATTAAAGAAAAGTTTATGCACTACTCTGGGTATAGTCAACATTTTGGTTAATTTTTTTTTTTTACATATTTTGTTATTAACAGTAATAGTCATATACCATCATTTTCTTCATTTCGACTTTCTCATAAACTGCTACTGATTTGGATTCAAATGTTCGTACAGGAGCTCTTACGAATTTTAAATAATACTGCATACCTACCAATATTTTCGAATAATGTTTTTTTTTTGAATTTTTGAAACAAAAATAACTTTTTTGAAAATTAAATGTCTGGAAAACGGGTGGACGATATCTTTGAAATTAAGTTTTTAAATTTATATTATTAAATACTTAAAATTGGCATACAAAACATTTTATATAAAGAAATCACAAATTTGATTTTATGGTTTTTTAACAACAGAAAAAATGTAATTCTTGTCACTTTTTTTTTTAAATAAACCTATTTAAGTAAAATGTTGACCACTGGAAATATGCACTTTAAGACCAATGTAGGCAAAAAAATCCACGTAGCTAACAAGTCGAATCAAATTAGTTTTTCAACACGACCTAAATATTTTGTTAAATGAGGAATTAAATGTTATTAAAAAAGGTAAATCTAGCCATAGGGAATTTATTTTGAGCCTAATTCACTCAGAATTTCTATTTTCACCCCTTCGCGACATAGGGATAAAATTTGTATAGCTTGAATGTTGTTTGCAAATTGGTTAAAATAAATTATTTGTACTCGGAAACAATTTTAAAATTACATTTAATAAATGTTGTATTAAAAAAAATTGTTATAAGATACTTTACATCTGCAGTCGTGCATAAATTATAATACTTTAATTAAATGGAACGTAATTTTTGGTTAAATTTAATTTACTATTGCAAAATATGAAAACGAACTTAAAACTTTAATGGCTTAATCAAAAACCAAAACAAAAATAAGTGGCAACCGTGGCCATCAAGCCAATGCTGGGTTTGTAGTAGTGATTGTATTGATCTGTCAAACTAAGCCCGCAATGCTGAGTGTTTGGTATGTTTGAATTTTTATCTTTTTTCCCCGCAAAATAACACAGTTATACATGGTATTTTGTTCCGCGCGAGTGTTTCTGTGCCAGTAATAGTTCTTTTTCTTTAAAGTACACAATCAAGTAAATAAATTGAATTCATCATCAATTGTGGTGAGAGCACATCATAGTGTGGCTGCGCGACTCTTTTTTTAAAGTCAAAATCTAAGAAAAGTGTAAAAATATGTTGGCATCAAAAATCTAACATGAACAAATCAGTGAAGTAATTGATAAACGAAAGCTTTTGTTTTTTCTTTACTACGACGATAGACTGCAAGGCTGTCTCGAAAGTTTGGCTGGCATACTCCTCCCTCTGGCTAAACAACAATTCCGATTCCCTTTTTTATTGTTTACTGTTACAAAAAAAAGAGAGGACCTGTCAACGCGTTGTGTGTGTCATGCAACATATGTAGAATCTTTTTTATCTTTTCTCTCACGACAAGTACTTGCAGTTAATTCGAACAAGCTGCACGGTTAACATTTTTTTGTTCACGTAGGACGGTACAGCGTTGATTATCAAAATTTGCAATCACCGAGTTGTTTTATTTACATTGGGTTTTTTTTTTAAATCAGTGTTTTGGATGAAAGATATTAAAGTATAATTGTGTTTTTTTTCGTTGGTTGTGCGCTCTATACCTTCAGTTTGTTTATTTTTCTGAGAAAGCTAATCAGTAGTGAAAAACTGGAAAGTTTGGTTGTGTTTGTGTTTAATCGCGAAACGTGGGCATACTATTCCACAGCGTTGCCAGATGATAAACTCGTGTTGGTATATTAAAAAATAGTTGTGATTTTGAGTGTAAGTAGATTTTTTTATAGAGAGTTCTTTAAAGATAACAGTAATCCCTTGCGCCTTTTTATACTTTCCTTTAAGTTAGCACAAATTTTCATAAGCCGGTGTTTTTACTTGATAGCTTTATTATTTCTATTTGTAGTGTTTATTTTTTTTTAAATTTTTATACAAATGGATTCAAGAGAGGCAACAAGAAAGAAGAGGGTAAATAGCTTAAGGAAACTATTGACATAATACAATGCCTCTGCCTGGCGACTTTACTACTTTAGATAAAAAAAAATAGATGTGCAAGAATGGGATAGAGGGACGAATGAATTGAGTTCAAATACTGAGAAACAGCGAAGCGAGCCATTTAAGGTACTGTTGACTGAGGTAAGTGAGAATTTTGAAAATAAGTTAAAAAAGTAGAAACAAGGTTTCTTCATGCTAAAATTGTAATAGGCAGGTAAAATATTTTGAACAACCGACAAAGCAAAAAAGAAATCTCCGTGTTAAAATTTTGTGCTAACTTAAAGAATAAGTGTCTAATAATAAATTTATATTTCATTTTGTATATTTTTTTTTGATTTTAATTTATAATAAAGCAAATCCCGTGGTCACGCAGGCGTATGAGTGTGAAAAATGAAAACTTTAAATATTAAATCAGAGTTCAACCAATCACCAATGGAAAATTCGAGCTACCTTTATATGTTATAAATTTTTCATATTTCTGGTGACTGTTTTAATATAATTAATTCCAGTAGTTAGCTATGATATTCAATTAAAATAATTTTTTGAAAGGACAAATACCAGTTAACAGAACAATATTTAACAACGAATTAAAAAATAACTGAATTTTCCAAAAAAATTAATGATTCCATTCTAAATTTATTTAATCAAATTATGTTCACTGTGGCGTATGTGAATGTTTTATTCGCAATATTACCGGTGCACACAGCTTATTTGTGTTTATATTGTATTTTCTATTTAGTTTTCTAAAAAAGCTTTCGTGTTATAAAAGTTGACCTTTTGTTGCTGTGCTTTAAAAAATAAATAAAAACCTTAATGTACACAAGTCACTTCAATATATGACCGTTAATGGTTTTAGGATCTAATTAGACCCGTTAAATATCTCGTTTGCTTCGTATTTTGATAGAAAGGACTGATTGTAATGAAATCTTCTAACATCTTGGATGATTGAGCATTTTCCCAATAAGTGGTAGATGTCTATCTTGGAAGGTCAACCAGGAAAATCGTCACAGTACGGCCTGAAATCCAAAGGACAACATTCTCCTCTTTTCTTGAATACAGTGCTTATTTTATTTGTTTAATGTTAAATTGTTGCTTCAAATAGTTCCTCACATTAATAGCCTTTTCCCACCAAACCGAAAACATGGTTCGCGCGAAATTATCGGTTTTGGCTGAAAACCTAGAGCGAAGAAGTTTTCCCATACATTTTTGATAAACTACAAGTTTTAAATAAAATCTGTCGAAAACATTTTGGATTTGCAAGATGCACTAAGCAATCACACCTTGGGAAACATTCAGTGCTCAAGTAATCGTCACATAAATAGCTGACGGATTGCTGCCAGGAAAAACAAAAAAAAGAGTGTTTTATGGGGTAATTTTAATTTCAATTCACAACGTATTTGTTGTTGTCTGTGGTGCCAAAATAATTTAAATGTCAAATGAAAACTTGTAAATGTTCAGTGTGAACGGTTTTCGAGTTTTCGAAAACTTTTAGCCGAAAATCCGGTTTTAGGTTTGGTGTGAACAGCCTATTAAGCTATGACTCAGTGTATTATAAATTAATCGACTAGTAGAACTTGCTCCCGTATCCATAAATCCTTGGTGAATCTTTTCACCTAACTTACGCAAAGTTTCAACGAAGCTTACTAACCGCCATTTCTGCATAAAGTTCGCTCTTCTTTCAAGAAGCTGCTTTAGTACTATTATTGAAGTCGATGATCCGGAAGTTCAATTGTTCTTGAGATAAATTTGAAATGTAGTCTTTAGAGTGAATGACCAAAGGGGTGGTGGGCCGGTGTCAATATGAATAATGTAAGCAGGTGTGTTTACTGGGAGCCTAGAAATGGGCTTCAGAAAATATCTTTGAAGATTCTCTACTCCGTCGTATTCCTCGTAGCCCCATGCTTGTCATGCGTAGCTAATAATAGATCTTGACGTTGCTTCAAAAAGTTTATATTAAGCATTGAATGAGACATCGTTTTTACCGAGTGCATTTTTTCAAGAGCAGCTTAAATGTTTGTTTGACTCTTTTAACTTATTTTGGAGGTGTAAGTTAAAAGTCAGTTTAGGCGTTAGTGCTCCTCTAAGGTATCTTTAATTTTTGACAATTTCAATTTGGTCAGTGCCAAGTTCGCAAGTTCCACTTTTCAACCCCCAAATATCGTCCAGTATTGTTTCGGAATATAATAGTTTTTTATTTCTTACGGCTTATAACAAGATATTGAATTCTATGCCTTCCGGTAAGGTTTCAAGTAGATCATCCAAGAATAGGCTGTAGAAAAGAGGGAAAAGCAAGCTGGCAACCTTGTTTAACTCCTGAATAAGTGCTAAACCATTCCATCCCATACTGCTGCTTGGTTGTTGGTTCCAAAGGACTGCATTCTTACTTTGACCAGACCAGAGGGGACATTTGCAGAGGAAGTGAAGCACTCTTCAAACAAGGACCAAATATATTAACATTCATTTCAGTGTCCTACAACTACTTGAATGGGATCCATATTCGACAGAATCGGTGTTTAAAAAAAGACGCCAAAATTATACGGTTTATTAAAATGACAAATAGAATGATCAACAATAACCATATTTTGGGCAGGTGTACCGAAGTGGTTACAAAATTGTTTTTATGGTTCAGCAATGCTTCAATAAGATTTAAGTACACATTTGATAACATCCCAGCCAAATAAATGATTGGACCATGATTGCAGTGAATGTAAATAGAATGCTCGTATGTGTAAAATGGTTAATTTATTTGTCTTGTTTATTTAATATAATTGTTTTAACTTGCTTATTTTAAAAGAAGTTTGGTTTTTTAACTCGGTTACATGCACTTTTCTGTACTTTTGAGTATGTATATGTAAATATGTATGTATTATTATTTTCTTACATTCGTTTCCATGTACCTACCTATTTTTCTTAGATCTTTTTTGATAACAGCCATACACGTTTCACACGACACACACATTTTTGAAAAATAAAAAAAATAACATATCTTCATCTAGATGACGAAGAAGATGGAGGCCAAGCAATCACTTTTTTTCATTTTTTAGCACGGACTGGAGCAAGCTCACAAGCTCAAATCTGTCAACCCATCTTGCGTGTAAAGATTTGATCTAGATTTGCTCTTTTTTTACAATGAAATTCAAAATTAAAAAAGATCAAATCTTTTGACAGAAAAAGTAAATATTTTCTTCAATAAAACTCGCTATAAGGAAACTAAATAAGTGACGTTATACACAGATCCAGACAAGCAATATATAGGGTTCTTGCAACGTGCACTTTAACATTGACCAGTAGGAGAGCATGCGGCAAAGTTCGACATTCGTCACAATACCCACTGGCGCAGTTGCGACAATATTACGGAAAAGGAAACGATCATTAATTTCCTGTGCAAATATCCTGCTCTGGCAAGAACAAGATCATCCTCATTTGGAAAAGCATTATATGATGACCTTTTCGAACTTTCCTAAATAAACATCAAAGATTTGATTTTCTTTTTAAACTTAATAAAATATATCTAGGCGAACTGTGGTAGGTTCTGACCCGTGCTTTATTCCCAATATCTATGCTCACGGGTAGCAAACAGTGGTTTTTATAGAGAGCTTTTGATACACAGCTCCCAGATGATCATACGGATGGATTGTTTATTTTTTCCGGACGGTTGGTAACCCAATTCAATGACCTTAGATCCGCCTGCTGAATTCCTCAAGTAATAAATCCGGGCACGATGTCAGCCTCATTAACGGATATACAATTTAAAGTATTGCAACCGGCGCGCCCTCCAACTCTGATTGGGCCTCTGAGCTAGTTTGCCCATGGCCGCCATTTCTAGCTACCTACATAAAAACATTACGAGTTGAGAAACTTCATTCGTTTATTTGTCGACATAATTATGTTATATTTAATATAAAAGATCAGCTCTTAACGTATTATAATTAAAAAAAAAAATAATTAATTAAAATTAAAAAACCGCTTGTCCAAAACAATTACCTATACTGATAACTATGGTTTTGGGTAAATAACTGCACAAATAAATACATATATGTACCCCTTATTAATTATTTGGCTGAATGTACCGTCCAAACCAATCTTTTTTTTTATATCGAGTAGTTACTACCGCAAGGTTATTCAATTTTCTTATTTTAAAATTGACGTTGGTAAGACCTTGCCTTTTTTACTTTCATTTACGAGCATTGGAATCATTTATAGACTAGAGAGTAGGCGTATGCGCAATAGCTCATTAGTAGGGCACCCTCAAAAGCTTGGAGTATCTTGCAAATTTTTAAGTTCATTTCAACGTAGGTGTGTACTTTGATAGGTATGTGTATGGGCGAGTTCTTGTTTGACACATAATACGTACATATTCAGGTCTAGGTAACAACTTTTATTTTTTATTTATTTTAAGTATTGAAAAGTGGAAAAGCTTAGGCATTCTCAAATATATACCATCTGTCTCCCTCCTTTTCTCTTAAGCAATTATCTCGAACTTAACATTGAATGCCAAACGCCAAGCCAACAACCACCGGTCGTCCAAGTCCAAGTGGAAGTGGTTGAGGTTGGCAGTTGTAGTTTGCGGTACTCTTTTGTGTTGTGGCAGCCTACCTACATGTAGATGATGACATCCATTATCCATATCATATCTATATACATACATATTATGTGCATACATTGGAGATACACCATACGACCATTCCAACTAGGTTGTTTTACTTTGTATGTACATTCTTGGGGCACTATAAGTACGATAAATAGTAGTGGCTTGATGTTGACACATATTTTCAAATGTAACCTGGTAAGATAGCTGGTTCTCTTCTTGTAGACTCGTATCGTAACTCGTGGATAAATCAGCTAAGAGCTTTTATAATTTGTTATGAAGTTTGTTGTTTTCCCGTCTTTCTTTTGATTTATTTTTCCGTCTGTGGAACGTTATTCGCTTCATATCACAAAAGGTGTTAAATATGGTATTTTTTTCTGTGACATTTTGTTGGAATAGGTACACAATGTTATTGGATAATATTGTCAAACGTGACGTTAGTGTCAATAATTGCCGGCTAGACAAAATGCTGCTATAAATGATTGTAGATACTATATAGACTACGATAAGTGTTATCATTTATCATTTTTATCTTTTGGACAAATAATTCAATTTATTTTCATATTGAATTATCCGTTGTGTGCTGTGTTATTCGGTAGTTATTTCGGCACTAGGCAAGCATATGGCGTGGGATAGAAAAAAATATCAAATCAAATCAACCACTAGGAAAATATAAAAAAATAATATCCATGATTAAATGAGTCAGATTAAGTGATGCGCAGTATTGTTCATTACGTTATGCCGTAGATATTTTGGTGTGCAAACATTTTTGTTATTCAGAAAATTTGCATATCGCTGATGTCACTGTTTTGTGCATGTTCTAGCACAAATGACACCACCATCTGGGTGTGTCATTGAACTAAAAGGTACGTGTAATGCTTGCATTTTCTAAAAATAATATTTATTTTTTTTCTACAATATACATTCATACATACCTACACACATAGCGTTATTTATTGTTGTGTTTCGATGCCGTTGTATGGTTTTATTGATAAAAAAATAACACTACCTGCCTGACAACGTTCATAGAGTTGATAATGCATGATTTTTTCTTTAACGCAAGATAATATTGTCAGTATTAGCTTAATGCTTAAAACACGGGGAAACTTTGTTTTCAGTATTATGTGAAGAACAACAGGATGTTAGGAGAATGCAAAATCGACATGGTTGATAAATTTGACAGATTTTGTTGACTTTTTATGATTTTGTACTCAAGTAAGATGACCAGGAGATGACGTAGGTATAAGAGAATTTCTAAAGAGTATTTAAGAATTTTTATTTTTTAAAAGAATTCTTTTGGCACATGGAGTCACGGCACCTATAGATGTTACTGCGTGAATCTGAAACATATTAGGGGTGTTCACGATCCGATGTATCTGTATCATCTGTATCTGTATGCACTACAACAACAAAATATACTGAATGTCAAAATCTTACACTTTTACACTTTTACAATACCCGAACCCTATTTTAACAGAAAAATACAAGGGTATAAGATTTTTTTAACCCAAACTTAAGCCTTCTTCGGAACAAATGTGACACAAATGTAAATAAATGTAAAGGTGTGTTCACAGTCTGTTGTAAAAAAATAAAATTTTACAATTTTACAAGACTTGGTACACCAGATCGTGAATACCCCTATTATTTTTTCGATTTGACATTCAAAATATTTTCCATAAGAGAAAGTCAAGAAAGGGTCTCATTAGCATTAGTTTTCTTAACATTTCAATTCGTATAAGGCTTTGGTGAGGTCTTATCGAAGCTAAAATAACTTAACGAACATTTATCGAAGCTGAACTGTTAATTGGGATATTATGGTATTAGTGGAAGAATAAAACATAAAATATTGCAAATTAAGCGTGATATACAGTAAAAATCGGTCTTATAACAGACTCGAAGGGACTGGAAAATGTTGTTTATTTTTTGTCGTTTATAAAAAAAGTGGAAATACTTAAATTCTAAAATTTTTGAAAAATAATTTTTTTGGATTTTTCAAAATACAATATTTCAAAAACGGGTGGGCGATTTTTTCTAGAATTTTGTTTTTTGAATTTATATTATTAAAATTTAAGAATTTTTATATATACAAAATTACGTGAAAAACCACTTTAAAAATACATTTAGCCGTTTCTATTAAGAATCTTTTGCATATAATGTGCATTTTATTTATTTTTAAATTGAATTCTTCAAACTTTTTCCTTTCGTAATCTTTGAAAAATGATACAGATGATCGAAGCCGATACAGAAAACTCTGGTGCCAAACTTTAATTGCAATCACCATGGTTCGAACATTGAAATTACTGTAGATTTTTCTTCTATTATAAAAAACATGTTTTTAACTGTTTGGAAATAAAAAAAACGTTTTTTTTTTGAAAACTCAATATGTATTTCGTAGACGACCTATTCAATTTCTTCAAAATTTGAGTATTAAGTAGTTTTTGAAATTTTACAGAATACTAGATAAAACTTTAAAAACTAAATTTTTATAAAAAAAAGCATCGTTACTTACCATACAAATGTAAAATCATTTTTTTTGTAAAAAAAACACTAAGAATTTTGATAAAAAAATAGGTATTCTTTAAATATTGAAGCCAACTTTTAAATAAAAAAATATTAGAACCAGTTTTCATACTTTCGAATTTCACAGTATTGGATGAACTCATGAATATGATTGAAATATTTATCGTCTAAACAGCGTTATTCGTAGGTCCAATTTATTCGCACTTTCTGCATACAAAATTTTTGGTGCATGATAGTTTGGTCTTTGTCTGCTATGTTTTTTTTAGTTTTTGATTTATACCTAATTTTTTATTTTTGAAACTCTAAAAACAAATGACCACACAAATTACACCATTGAATATACACAACACCGCACAGTGGGGCAAACCGGGAAAAACTACAATTTTTGTATTTATTTTTTGCGGTGTTTGATAGCCTATTGTTGTTTTCATTAATAATCAGGAAAAACAGTTCTAATTCGTTTTTACTTGCGATTATAGGTACTATAAGGCAAGGTATGCATTCGTCGAAAATAAAATTTGTGAGATAACAATCAAACATGACATAACGATGATAGCGAAGACGAAAAAACATGGTCTAAAAATTCTGTGCGTCTGTCAGTCTGTCAGTCTGTCAGTCTGTCAGTCTGTCAGTCTGTCAGTCTGTCAGTCTGTCAGTCTGTCAGTCTGTCAGTCTGTCAGTCTGTCAGTCTGTCAGTCTGTCAGTCTGTCAGTCTGTCAGTCTGTCAGTCTGTCAGTCTGTCAGTCTGTCAGTCTGTCAGTCTGTCAGTCTGTCAGTCTGTCAGTCAGTCAGTCTGTCAGTCTGTCAGTCTGTCAGTCTGTCAGTCTGTCAGTCTGTCAGTCTGTCAGTCTGTCAGTCTGTCAGTCTGTCAGTCTGTCAGTCTGTCAGTCTGTCAGTCTGTCAGTCTGTCAGTCTGTCAGTCTGTCAGTCTGTCAGTCTGTCAGTCTGTCAGTCTGTCAGTCTGTCAGTCTGTCAGTCTGTCAGACTGTCAGTCTGTCAGTCTGTCAGTCTGTCAGTCTGTCAGTCTGTCAGTCTGTCAGTCTGTCAGTCTGTCAGTCTGTCAGTCTGTCAGTTTGTCAGTCTGTCAGTCAATCAGTCTGTCTGTATGTATGTATATACACCTACAGCGCAAACGGGTGGGCCGAATTGCTTCAAACTTGGTATATAGAGTTTTTTAGGTATTGTACAGAGGGGAAATTGATTTTTTTTAGCTCAAAAAATAACGGTACCTACAATATAACCGTTACGTTCAAACCTATTTTTGTCGGAAAAGGCTATAACGATTTTGATAAAAAAAATCAGTGTGGGTTTTTAGCTACGACCGATCATATAGTTGAAAAAAAAATTAGAAAAATGTCTAAAAACGGTACTTCCCATAGGACAGTTTTTTTTGCTTTCGACTATCTAATAAATGGCTTAACCGATTCTTTCGAAATTTCACAAAAATATAGGTTTAGGTTGCCCAAATTATACCGCGTACAAATATTTTTAATTAATATTTTTGTGTATTCTTAAAATTTTTTTCTTAAAAATGATTCGAAATTATTCGAAAACTGCTCATTAATTTTTTTTCAAAAATTATATTTATTTGTATTTTCTGAATACCTATGAATTGGCGTTTTTGAATTTTTTTTAAACATTTTCAAAAAATTTTTAAAAAAAAACTTTCTCTAAAAATTTTTTTTTTCATAAATTTAAATGTATCCAAAAATAAAATGGTGTACTTCTTTTGAGCTCAAATTAGTTTAAGTATTTATTTCAGAATTTTGAATTATTTTTTCTTTAATTAAATAGATTTAATCTTTTGTTTTTAAGTTTATATTATTAAATATTTAATATTGTCATACCAATTTATTTAAGAAAAAAATTATTGAAATTTTGTGTATGCATATACAAAATTGAGTTAAAAATGACTTTAAAAATGTATTTAGATTTTAAATATACGGTGATTTTTTAAGAGCTTGGTTTTTGAAAATTCAAAAAAACACAGAAACTTGTAAAAAGTGAATGAAATTTTTATTTGGATCGATAAATCAATTTCTGCCATTTACTTTTTAAAAATAATTTCACTTAAATGTTGCCCGCGGCTACGCTTCAGGTGGTCCATTCTGAAGGTCCAATTTTGGCAAACTTTTTCACACATTTCGGCCGGAATCTCACCAATGACGCGTTCAATGTTGGCTTCCAAGGCAGCAATCGTGTTTGGCTTGTCCCCATAGACAATAGACTTAACATAGCCCCACAAAAAATAGTCTAACGGGGTCAAATCACATGATCTTGGTGGCCAATTGACTGCGCCAAAACGTGAGATCAATTGCTCACCAAATTCGCCTCTCAATTGATGCATGGTTTCGCGTGCAGTGTGGCATGTGGCACCGTCCTGTTGGAACCACATGTCGACCGAGTTCAATTCTTGCATTTTCGGCAAAAAAAAAACGCTCCAGTGACAGCTCGCTGGGTTCTGTCAATGATGTCTATGTCATCAGCGTATGCTAACAATTGCACAGTCTTGAAAACAATTGTGCCAATAGAGTTAACTTGGGAATTTCTTACAATTTTTTCAAGTATTAAGTTGAAGAAATCACACGATAGCACATCACCTTGTCGGAATCCTTTCTTGACATCAAAAGCTTCTGTGAGGTCAGTACCAACCTTGACGGAGCAGCGAGATTTCTCCATCGTCATCTTACACAGTCGGATGAGCTTTGTGGGGATGCCAAAACCAGACATGGCTCTGTATAGCTCGTCTTCATAAATGCTATCGTACGCGGCCTTAAAATCGATAAAGAGATGGTGGGGATCGATTTGGAGTTATTGGGTAGTTTCCAGGATCTGCCGTAGCGTGAACATTTGATCGATTATGGACTTTCCTGGCCTGAAACCGCACTGATAGGGTCCAATCAGGTTGCTGACAAATGGTTTCAGACGTTCACATAATACAGCAGAAAGGATATTGTACGCGATATTCAGGAGACTTATTCCTCTATAGTTGGCGCAGTTTATAGGGCTCCTTTTTTGTGGATCGGGCAAACGATGCTGAGGTTCCATTCATCAGGCATACTTTCTTCTGACCAGACTTTAGAGATGAATTGGTGTATGCACTGCACCACTTCATCTCCGGCTGCTTTAAAGAGTTCGGCGGGTAGTCCGTCGGGCCAGCAGCGTTGGTTTGTATAGGTCAGTTAATAATATCTATTTAAAATTAAGTGAAACTTAAGTATTTAAGTTGTAAATATTATTATAGAATACAATTATGTAATAATCATAAAATTAAAATGAAATATAATTGTTCCATTTTTTTGCCTTTTTTCCCATCTCTTTCTAAAAACAGTAATCTGGGTTAAATTTTTTTTTTAAGTAGGTTGAAATTTTCAATTGTTGTTTCTTATACTATCCTCCAAATGCCTGAAAATCGTATAAAAATCGTTCAAGTAGTTCAAATTTTATTGAACTAAGAACAATTCTATACAAAAAAAAAACTGGAAAAAAACTATGCGGGGCAGTGGACGGAAACTTATAGTGTAAATTTGTCTTACCATTGACTATCAGTCCTAGAAATTTCTTAAGAATCGGTTTGGTGCTTTAGATTTTATTAAAACAAGCAAAATGTAGGAGTGTCAGTAGGCGTAAATTGATATACAAAATTTTTCTTTCCATTGATTATCATTCCTTAAAATTTCAACAAAATCGGTACTGTGGCTTAGTTTTTATGGAGTTTTTGCCACTCTCACATACAAACGGACCCACTGTGCGCTATTTGTTCACCGAATATTTTCTGAAGCACTTAAAAGCATCTCTTTTAAACACAATTTTCGATTCCTTATACTAACACCATTTTCCTTTTTTAAGGTTTAACTACAATCTCCCACATTTAGTTTCAAACAAAACCATTATACTTATATTCTTACATCAACGATAAAAAGGTGTTTTCCTGGAAACCCATAAAAATTAAAATAATTTTATGGGAGACACGAGTTAGAAAAATTTACATAACCACCCTTTTTGAACCACCCTCATCCCTCAAACATATATGTATTATGTAGTCATACATACATATATGACATGTGCTTGAACTGTTAAAGTTCTAGACTTCTAAAGTAAACAATTGCAATACCACAACGATAACTAGATTGTTAGAACCATAATTGTTATTATTGAAGCAGATTCCTTACCTACTTAGATTTTGTCTATATCAATGTAGGATTTTTAAACATCCCTTATAAGTATATGTATTTTTTTTTATGATGTGTTATCATTTTTGTCAGGTATGTGTGTTCACTGCTCTCTTGATACTCGTTTGGCTTTCGGAATTTTAATGTTGAGTAACCCCATCCTACATATAGCAACTCCCAGAAGGTAATGGGTAAAAGGGTCTCCTTTCCCTTGGATTCAAAGTTCTCCTATTATTCGAATGCTTTTTGTGGTTATATGAATCGACAGTTTGAAGAAAAGTGCCAAAACCAAAAAAAAATGTTAGTAAAAGAGAAGCAATCGAAAGCAGCATTTTTAACGACGACTTCAGACAAAAAAGTTTGGTGAGTTCAAAATAAAAGGACACAATTCCTGGAAACTAATGAATTTCACCCAGAAATGTGTGAACCTAGTTAACTCGTGAAATGGTAAATTTTTCAGCTTAAAAAAAATACATAATTTGTCCACCTACTTCAATACATATCCTATACAGATACATATTATGTAGGAGTGTGAATATTTGGCCTTACTAACTACACATTGTTGTCCTTATCGCATACATGCATCAGTTAACCAATTTAAAATAGGAAGAAATTATGGAAAAGTGGTAAATTTTTGGATGAAATATTCTGCACATATTTTGCATTTTTGCAGCTACTGATGTCTTTTTTTTAAATCCTCCGATTCTTTACTTAATTTTATACGTTGAGTTTTCTAGATTGAGTTTTTGTTCAACAACATTCCACATTCTTATGGCGTTCTATTGCTGGAGAGACTAAATACACCACGACAATGTACCTATACTGCACACGTGCCAAGTGGCATGACGCTTGGATTATTATAAACACGGAAAACGACTGCAAGGTTCTGGTCTTGTTTAAGCTACCGGTTAAAATATTCCTGTTCGGGAAATAGCTGCAATTACAGTGACAAAAATTGTCAAGATTTTGGCAATACAATTCAGTAGTGACATTTTTCTCTGTGGTTGAAAAATAAGCGCCAATAAGCATTTAGGCAGAAATTGTGTACCCCACTTTTGAAGACATTAGCTAGGGTGGGTGAGACCCCAAAATCTTATTATCAGTTTTCTACCATGGATATGGAATTGTGCTTCTAAGCCCATTTGAAAGCTGGTTATAAAACCCGTTGATAAAAATTAACTAATCAACAAATTCTCAACCAGGAATGTCTGGTTGACCATTGACTCATTATAACTTATATTTTTTAAGCCCGTTTCTCGCGTTGAAAGATACCCCTCTTACTTACTTCATCATGTGTTAGTTCTGTTATACTTCCTCCTGAACTCATTTCATAAAAGAAGCGATGATAAAAAAAACTAAACTGGCGGTACTCCCCCGTGTAGATGGACCATTATGAGGCTGGTGAACATGTTTGCCGATTCTGGAAGCATCGAACCAAGACCGTATCATCGAGATCCCAATGTTCGGGTTCAGGATACAATCGTGGCTATTGCATCGGCAATACAGGCAAATCCAAGTGTTTCGACTCGAAACTTATCGGGCCAAATTGAAGTTAGCAGACGGTCATTACAACGGATACTTCATGATGATTTAAACTTGTTTCCGAACAAATCCTCAGTATTTGCCTGTTCGCCTGGAATTTTGCCGAAAAATGATTGCAATGGCCGAAGATGACAACACGTTGATAAATTGTTTGTTCATGTCTGATGAGGCCCATATTGACTTAAACGGCAATGTTAACAGCAAAATTGCCGTATATGGAGTGAATCTAATCCAGAAATGCTCCATGAGATGGAACTGCATCCAAAACGAGTCACTGTGTGGTGCGCAGTTTCATCAAGGTTTATTGTCGGTCCAAACTTCTTTGAAGAAAACGGCGTAACACATTCTGTCAATGGGGACCGTTATTTAAAGATGTTGAAGGAGTTTTCTTACCCAGAACTTCGACGAAGACGTATCCCTTTCAGAACGATTTGGTTTCAACAAGATGGAGCAAGTGCACACGTAGCCACACAAGTTATGGCGGAGCTCCAACGAAAATTCCCAAACAAATTGATATCCAGAATCTGCACATTGTTCAAACTTGGTGCCTAGGCGTTTTAGGTGATTTTGCAAAATGGATTTTTGAATCGTTGTTTTAAGCCTCAAAAATAACAGTACTTGCCATACAAATTTTTCTACCATTTTAATTTTTTCTACCATGAAAATTGGTGTGAATACTACTTTAAGTATGGTCTATACGAGTATTCTGGCGGAATTTTTTTTTCTAATATTTTGTTATTAACAGTAGCTGCCATACAACCATTTTATTGATTTTCGACTTTCTTACAAACGGCTCAACGGATTTCGACCAAAATTTTTATGCAGAAGCTCCTTCAAATTTTAAATAATACTGCATTTCAAAATTTTCGAAAAATAGTTTTGTTTTTAAATTTATATTATTAAATATTTAAAATGTTTATATCAATTTTTTTAGAAACAATTTAAGAATTTTTATATATACAAAATTAAATGAAAATCGACTTTAAAAATACATTAAGTCTTTTCTATTAAAAATCTTTTGCATATAATGTAATCGAACATAGGAGCAAGTACGTGCGATCCTATCGTGCATTTTATTTTCTTAAACTTATACTGCATAGCATCCCACCGGCTGCACAATCATTTATGAGAGAGTGCTCGGCAAAGTTGAAATTATCGATTATGGTATCTTAGGTTAGGTTAGGTTAATGGGCTGCCAGTTGATCTTTTTACCGACACACTTATACCAAGGTAGATCCATTGTCGTACCCCGAATTGTTGTATAGATAATCATTATCGAGTCATAAGAGGCTTTTATGAAGTTCAACAGGATTTTGCCTTAAAGATTCGATAGCTCTTCTAAATCTTTGAAGAAGTAGCTCTTATCGAAAATGCGTATATTTGGTGTCGATGAATCTTTTCTTTATTGGATTAGAGATAACTTTGCGGACCAATCAACACAAGTTGTATTCGACGGTTTCAAGTCTGATATTCGCAAAATAAATACTGGTGTTCCCCAGGATTCCGTTTTGTCTCTAACTCTTTTTCTCATATATATTAATGAACTCTTATTTAGAACTTCCAATCCACTCAATTGTTTTGCTGAAGATAGTACTCGCCGATTTTCATATTTCAGATTCACCTCCTTGTTGTTCCGATGTGAAACTACAATGGCAGCGTATGATAAGCTCATTAAATTCTGACCTTGAAAACATTTTCCAATTGGGAATAAAAAAACACTTAAAATTTAATGCTCCAAAACCTCAGTGGTGTCTTCTGTCGTTAAAGCAGAACCCATCTCCATTCCGCTATCCATTGGTATGTGCTTCACAATCAATCTTCAATATTTCAATATTTTTTAATCCAAAAAATTGGAAGTATCTCCTGTATAAAAATGTTCATGGAAATCCTTTGAGCTGTTTTGTTTATATTCTAGGAAAATTAGATAAAATAAAATGCACGACTTGATCGCACGAACTTGCTGTTGTAGCTAACAACTTTAATGTAGCTAACCATTGAGGTTAAGTTAGTTAGGCGTAGTTATCCTATGCAGGTTTAAGTCCTATATAGGTTAGATTACCTTGATTCATAGTACATATAATGAAATGCCGAATGGATGATTCAAGGAATAGTTGCATAGGTACCTACTTACAAATGGATATTTAAATCTTAGTTATGCATTTTAATTATGTACGGTACGAGAGTAAAATGTATCTACATATATATACGTATTGATGGAACCTAGGTATATAAACATGTACCTATAATAATGAAAATGAAGGACCTAGGTGGGTAGGTAGCTATATACTTACAACTTCATCATTTAGGTGCAATATGCATACATAAGATTCATGTGATTTTTAAAGTCACATATGTACATATAAATGTATGAGGGCCTACATTGTATTTAGTATTAAATGACGCACGCAAGAATTCGTAAAAAGATAATAATAATAAGGTAAAAAAAATGGATAAAACACATAATTAAATGTTTTTATATTGCTTAGTCGTTATAGGTTTGGGGGAAAACAAATATGCAATTTGAATTCATATATAAATAAGAATATATCAAAAAAAAAATCGAAAATCGTTGGAGCGGTTTTTTAATAAATTAATTTTTTATGTATAAATTTTTTAAAACATTTTTAGAAAAAAAATTTGAAACGCCATTTTGAAGATATTATTAATATACATATAAAATTCAAATTTCAAAAAAAATTCTGCGCCTGGTTTTTAAAAAAATCGATTTTTCAAAGAATTTTTTTTATTTATTTTTTAAAAATCGAAAAACGTTTTTTTGAAAATTTTCGTATGCAGTTTTATTAACAATCTTAGGGAGCATTTTTATAAAACAAAATATTTTAATCGGTTCATCCAATATTGAGAAAATCGAAAATATGAAAATTGGTTCTATTGGAAGTACCGTTAATAAGTACGCAAAAAAACATATTTTTATAATTAAAAGTAGGCTGTACAAAAAATTCTTGGAGCCGTTTTAGAGAAATACATTTTTTTCTTAACGGTTTGTTAACATTTGTATGGGAGGTACCGTTGTTTTTTTATTAAAAAAATATGTTTCTTTAACTATTCAAGATTATGTCAAAAAAACACCAAATACGAATTTTTTAAATCTATTGAGTCGTTTGCGAAATTTTGAGTTTTCAAAAAAAAAATTAATATACAAAAACATTTTTTTTATTTGAAAAATTTTGGTATACAATAGTGTTCAAACTTTCAAGGAGTTTCTGCGTAAAAAAATTCAAAAAAATAAAATTAACCGTGTCTGAGAAAATCGAAAACCAAAAAAATGGTTTTACTAGAGGTACCAAAAATAACAATTTTTTCCAACAAAAAAAAAATATTAAAAGGTACCCTTTCCCTTCATTAATGAACTGATTTTTTTTTTATAAAAATCGTTGGAGCCCTTTTTGAGAAAATAAGATTTTTGTTTTTGGCAAAAAAAATGTATGGCAGCTACTGTTATTCGTCGTCTAAAAAAAAATGAGAAAAACGTGGGGGCATATTACCGAAAAAACAATATGTACCAAGTTTTAAGCAAATCTATCAAAGCGTTTAGGCTGTAGACTCGAGGACAGACTGACAGAATGACAGACAGACGGAATTGGGGGGACCCACTGTTTTGGTGCTCTCTATGATCGTAATGTCATGTTTGATTGTTAGAAAAAAAAAAATTTACGAATACATAACTTGCCTTTTAATACGAGTACCTATGAATCGCAAGTAAAAATGATGAAACTTCAAAAAAGATAAAGACTTTTTATCGTACAATTGATAGATGTGGAGAAAAATGGGCGAAAACATTGCGGTGAAATTTAGTGTACTTTTTAGGAAATGCTTAGGACATAAAAATGAAGCTCTCCAACAAAATTCAGTTTTGGAGGATTTTTTTCAAAGTGAATGTCTTATTTTACTGAACTATTATGAGGAATTCGAAAATCTATAAAGTGGTTGTATGGCAGGTACCGTTAATAGCAACATATGTAAAATTTTTTTTTGCCAAAATGTAGACCATACCTAAATAAGTGCACATACTTTTTTTTATTCAAATCGTTAGATCCGTTTTTGAGATAATTAATATGGTAGAAAAATTTGTATGGCAAGTACCGTTATTTTTGGGGCTAAAACAACGATTCAAAAATCTGTTTTGGAGAATCACCTAAAACGCCTTAGTCCCAAGTTTGAATAGAATCGGTTCAGCCGTTTAGACTGTAGATCGCTTACAAACAGACAGAGAGACCGAATTGCGGGTCCCACTTTCTTGGCGTTCTCTATCATCGTAATGTCAAGATTAAAATCTCGAGTTCTATTTTTTTCCCAAATGCAAAGCTAATATGGCAAGCATATGTATGTAGTACAGTAGAATCTCAGAAAGATGGACAGATATAAAACAGGCCCCGTTCATCTTTTCGAATTGTTCATCTTTCTAAGCATAAAATTTTACAGAAGAAGAACATACATATATCCACACTTTAAAAATTTAAAATACGCCCGAAAATACTAAATAGGTAGGTAGGTACCTACCGGAACTTAAATATAACAATAACTGGAGGCAATGAATTAGGAACAAATAAAATTCGAAATCGAGTGTTCATATTTTCGAGTACCTAAATTTCAACCCGTTCATATCTTTGGGGGAAGAAAACGTTCATCTTTCCGAACTGTTCATCTTATAGAACCGTTCATGTTTCCGAGATTCTACAGTACCTACACATATCGCAAGTAAAAAGAAGCGAAATACCCGCTACTGTGATGAAATTCAATAAGTTTCAATTGTGATTTTCCTATTCTATGGTTTAACATAGACGTTTACCTTTTCTTACTACTGCCGTTAAGTCAATAACAAATCAATAAATGTCTCATAATCGAAAATATATATATGCTCATACATATATCCCAAATCTTAAGAACACTTTTCTGGCAATAATGGTCAGATTGTCTGTTTTAATCAAGATTTTGTTCGCATTTAAAATTCGCCCTTGAATATTTAAATTCAGAAAAGTAAAAATATAAATTTCTTCTTTATCAGTTGTTGGTCTTATTTGCTTACAAACAAAAAAAAAACAAATCTGCTCCCAACCCAGTGATATTGCTTTGCGAAAACATGAGTCATTTTGAAATTCTGATGACACACATACTGGTATATGTGTACAAACATCAATTCAGAATTAATATGTTTTAATATAAATTTAATTTTAAATGAAAAATAAAAACCAGTTAACTATCTATTTCATATCGGTATCGAATTCATTGGTCAGGCAAAGTCAAGCAGTGTTTTAATATCGCTCATTAAGTAAACACAAAAGGGCTTGCTGTGAATGTTATGTATGTATTTTGAGCAAAAGTGCTTTTGTTTGACAAACGCTTAAATTTGAATTGAGTTTTGCATATCATGAGTAAGAGTTTTCTATATATGTTTGCTTTTATCATTTTTTTATTAACTGTGCGTGCTGCAAATATTTACCAAACAAAAACTTTCGTAAAAAATTGTTATAAATAGATTCACACCATATGTAGATTAACTTTGCACAAAACCATCAATGAGAAAAAAATTCGACAGTAATAATATACATCCTACATTATATTCGTCTATAATTCTATAACTTAAATTTGTATATGTGAACACAAATGTATTGGTTAAACAGGGCTGGATTCTTACAACCTGGCGCCAGATGAACCTTATATTCATAGAATAGGCACATTAATATTATAATGATTTTTAAATAGACTTATGCTGGTTTGTTTTTAATGTAATATCTATTTTGGATTCGATTTAAAACTACGCCTAAGTTAGACCCCAGAGCGAATTGTTCCTCCTCAAACGCGATTTTGATGAAAATATTACATATCAATGTCTCGAAATCCGGAAAAATTATATAAAATAAGTAGCAAGTGTTGTACCATTTTGAAATCTTGATGAAATGGGCCAATTTTTTAAATAACTTGCCGTTGGTAGAGTGGTACATTTTTACTTGCGATTATAGGTACTATCTATAAGGCAAGTTATGGATTCGTGCAAAAAAAAAAATTCTAACAATCAAACATGACATTACGGTCAAAGGGAACACCAAAAAATGGGTCCCCCAATTACGTCTGTCAGTCTGTCAGTCTGTCAGTCTGTCAGTCTGTCAGTCTGTCAGTCTGTCAGTCTGTCAGTCTGTCAGTCTGTCAGTCTGTCAGTCTGTCAGTCTGTCAGTCTGTCAGTCTGTCAGTCTGTCAGTCTGTCAGTCTGTCAGTCTGTCAGTCTGTCAGTCTGTCAGTCTGTCAGTCTGTCAGTCTGTCAGTCTGTCAGTCTGTCAGTCTGTCAGTCTGTCAGTCTGTCAGTCTGTCAGTCTGTCAGTCTGTCAGTCTGTCAGTCTGTCAGTCTGTCAGTCTGTCAGTCTGTCAGTCTGTCAGTCTGTCAGTCTGTCAGTCTGTCAGTCTGTCAGTCTGTCAGTCTGTCAGTCTGTCAGTCTGTCAGTCTGTCAGCCTGTCAGTCTGTCAGTCTGTCAGTCTGTCAGTCTGTCAGTCTGTCAGTCTGTCAGTCTGTCAGTCTGTCAGTCTGTCAGTCTGTCAGTCTGTCAGTCTGTCAGTCTGTCAGTCTGTCAGTCTGTCAGTCTGTCAGTCTGTCAGTCTGTCAGTCTGTCAGTCTGTCAGTCTGTCAGTCTGTCAGTCTGTCAGTCTGTCAGTCTGTCAGTCTGTCAGTCTGTCAGTCTGTCAGTCTGTCAGTCTGTCAGTCTGTCAGTCTGTCAGTCTGTCAGTCTGTCAGTCTGTCAGTCTGTCAGTCTGTCAGTCTGTCAGTCTGTCAGTCTGTCAGTCTGTCAGTCTGTCAGTCTGTCAGTCTGTCAGTCTGTCAGTCTGTCAGTCTGTCAGTCTGTCAGTCTGTCAGTCTGTCAGTCTGTCAGTCTGTCAGTCTGTCAGTCTGTCAGTCTGTCAGTCTGTCAGTCTGTCAGTCTGTCAGTCTGTCAGTCTGTCAGTCTGTCAGTCTGTCAGTCTGTCAGTCTGTCAGTCTGTCAGTCTGTCAGTCTGTCAGTCTGTCAGTCTGTCAGTCTGTCAGTCTGTCAGTCTGTCAGTCTGTCAGTCTGTCAGTCTGTCAGTCTGTCAGTCTGTCAGTCTGTCAGTCTGTCAGTCTGTCAGTCTGTCAGTCTGTCAGTCTGTCAGTCTGTCAGTCTGTCAGTCTGTCAGTCTGTCAGTCTGTCAGTCTGTCAGTCTGTCAGTCTGTCAGTCTGTCAGTCTGTCAGTCTGTCAGTCTGTCAGTCTGTCAGTCTGTCAGTCTGTCAGCCTGTCAGTCTGTCAGTCTGTCAGTCTGTCAGTCTGTCAGTCTGTCAGTCTGTCAGTCTGTCAGTCTGTCAGTCTGTCAGTCTGTCAGTCTGTCAGTCTGTCAGTCTGTCGGTCTGTCAGTCTGTCAGTCTGTCAGTCTGTCAGTCTGTCAGTCTGTCAGTCTTTCAGTCTGTCAGTCTGTCAGTCTGTCAGTCTGTCAGTCTGTCAGTCTGTCAGTCTGTCAGTCTGTCAGTCTGTCAGTCTGTCAGTCTGTCAGTCTGTCAGTCTGTCAGTCTGTCAGTCTGTCAGTCTGTCAGTCTGTCAGTCTGTCAGTCTGTCAGTCTGTCAGTCTGTCAGTCTGTCAGTCTGTCAGTCTGTCAGTCTGTCAGTCTGTCAGTCTGTCAGTCTGTCAGTCTGTCAGTCTGTCAGTCTGTCAGTCTGCCAGTCTGTCAGTCTGTCAGTCTGTCAGTCTGTCAGTCTGTCAGTCTGTCAGTCTGTCAGTCTGTCAGTCTGTCAGTCTGTCAGTCTGTCAGTCTGTCAGTCTGTCAGTCTGTCAGTCTGTCAGTCTGTCAGTCTGTCAGTCTGTCAGTCTGTCAGTCTGTCAGTCTGTCAGTCTGTCAGTCTGTCAGTCCGTCAGTCTGTCAGTCTGTCAGTCTGTCAGTCTGTCAGTCTGTCAGTCTATCAGTCTGTCCTCGAGCCTAAACGGTTGGATAGATTTGCTTCAAACTTTGTACATATTGTTTTTTTGGTAATATGCCCACACTTTTTTTAAATTTTTTTTTTAAATGACAAATAACAGTAGCTCCCATACATTTTTTTGGCCAAAAACAAAAATCTTATTTTTCTCAAAAACGGCTCCAACGATTTTTACGTTTTGATAATTTTTTTTTTTTTTTTTTGGAAACAAATTGTTAGTTTTGGTACCTCTAGTAGTACAATTTCTTTGGTTTCGATTTTCTTAAAAACGCGTGATTTGATTTTTTAAATTTTTTTTATACAGACGCTCCTATAAAGTTTTAACATTAATATAAACAAAAAATTTGAAAACTCAAAATTTCGAAAAACACTGGATGGATTTTTTCGAAACTTCGTACTTTCAGAAAACGACTTTTTACTTTCAAACAACTTTTTACTTTCAAGCAAGCAAAATTTCTGAAAGCACTTTTCGGGTCGTCACACTACGGAAGTGTTTTCTGAAAGTGATTTGTGTGTAAACGGGTGTCATATTTGCCGCCACTTTGAGGTTTGAGCTTAGTTCCGTTAATTGTTTTATCCAGAATAGCTGTTAAATGAAGTTCGCTGAGGAAATTTTTTGCGAGGAAGAATTATTAGAACTGAGGCAATTCACTCTAATGGAACTATTCTACGGATTGCGCAGCATGTGATTGAACGAAATGCGGCTAATCGTAAGTCAATTTGGTTGCGACCATTCTGCGAACGTGGTGCTGAAAATCAGTACCAAGCCACACTTATGAGAGACTTGCGCGCAGAGGGAGACGAATTCTTTCGTCATTTTGCTCACGTTTCGGAGGAGCAGTTTAATTTTGTATGTGATAAAGTACGACCGTTTGTTGAGAAACTAAATACACCATGGTGTGTACTTATCAGCCAAGAGGAAAGAGTAGCAGAAATACCTTGCACATGGCGATAGAAACAACACACTGTCTCAACTGTTTAGCATTTCCCGGCCAGTAATCACGAAAATTGTTCGAGAGGGAGCTAAAATCCTTTAAAACCTCTATGGGGTCACCCAAGAACTGCTGTCCAAGAAAACTATTGCTATTGGTACCTATCTACTGATATGCTTCCACAATGTTACCCTTTCCCCAAAAAACAATTGTAGACTTATGACCCACTTTCTTTATAACATAAAACAATTTGGCCCATCAATTCGGGTAAAAAACAAGCATCCACTTTCACGAAAGCATCAAACTTTCACAGGCAGATTGTGAAAGCGGAAAGCAATTATTAGAAATTTATTTGAATCGATTTGCTTTCTTTAAAAAGCTTTCATGAACTAGTCACACAGTGAAACTTTTTCTTTCGAAATCGTTATCAACAAAGCAAATCACTTTCAGAAAACGCTTTCAAGAAAGTACTTTTCGGGTCGTCACACAATGAAAATTTAGTTTCCAGAAAGCTTTTTGCTTTCTGAAAGTACTTTCCTTTCATTGTGTGACGGCACTTTAAGGCGTTAAATCTTTTCCAATCTTATAAATTTTTTTCAACTGCGGTTAAACTAGTCTTATCATATCTCACAGGTCGAAAGCACGCGGTCGAACTAAACAAAGCTTTATCCGAATTTTTACCGATTACAAGCGGAGTTCAACAGGGTTCAATTTTGGGACCGCTTCTTTTCTCGCTTTATATAAACGTTCAGTTATTAAACACTGATCTATCCGCATGTATGCTGACGATGTTCAGATGTACATTAGTTATCCTTTGGGGTTAATCGAACACTTCGCAACATGCCTAAATTTAGATTTGGAAAAGATCGTGGTGGCGAAATTTTGATTTAATACTCAATCCCAAAAAATCTAAGTGCTTAATTAAATATATCCAAGAACGTTCTGGACCTTTCTTACTTTCCTTTAGTCAAATTAAACGATTCCTCAATAAAATTGTTTACAATCAGTTAAAAACCTTGGGGTTACCTTTAATAGAAGTCTGTCGTGGAAGGATCACATAAACTACATAGTTGGCAAAACATATGGAAAATACAACACTTCACTCCTATCGAATATTGCTCGCAAAAAGTCTAGTCCTTCCGTTGCTGACCTACGACTGCGAAATTCTTGGGAAATTAGATTTTTATATTAAAACTAAAGTAAACGTTGCTTTCAACAGTACCGTAAGATACGTGTATGGATACGATAGAGTATCTCAAGTTTCTCAGTCGCTGCTTAATATGACGTTGGAAAACTTTATAAATTTTCAAACTATGGTCTTGTTTTCGGTCATCCTTTTAACCAATCAACCTTCAGATCTGTTTAATGAACTACAATTCTTCACCTCAAGTCGGAATAACCTATTAGTTCTGACTCGATTTAAGTGGTTAATATCCGAGGGTCAGTTTTTGTAAACTCTATACTACAATAGAATTCATTGCCTCGAGAAATAAGAAGAATAAATAACACTTTTAATATTAAAAAGGAACTTAAACTCTATTTCAGAAACAAGTGATTTAAATTGTAATTCTGTTTCTTTGTTTGATTATTCAACTAAATTTATAACGTAACATTGATATAGTAGTATATGTGAAATCTTTTATTGAACTTGAACTAAATAATAAGATCTTGCTGTGTAAGTTTTCAAAAATGAAATAAATACTAAATACTGATGCTTTCTCATTTTTGCTCATTCATTTCGGTTATTAGAAAAAAAAACAATTTATTTTTCCAGGCATGTGAAAAGAACAAAATTTTAAAAAAATTTTCCCTGAAATTTTCCATTTATAGATTGGTGAAACTAAATAGATTAAATGACCTGATAAAGAGTATTTTTGATAAGATTGAGTTTAGTGTTTGTTTATGAAATTGGACATTAAACTTTAATATATACTAAACTTAGATACCCAAACCTTTGTCTGCCTTGGAAGGAAAGAAAAAAATTTAAAGTGCCATATACATATAAAATTCAAATTTCAAAAAAATTCTGTGTCTGGTTTTTGAAAAATCGATTTTTCAAAAAAAAAATGTATTTATTTTTTAAAAATCGAAAAACTTTTTTTATTGGAAATTTGCGTATGCAGTTTTATTAACAATTTTAGGGAGCATTTGTGTAAGAAATCATTTTAATCGGTTCATCCAATATTGAGAAAGTCGAAAATATGAAAAGTGGTTCTATGCGAAGTCGTTAATAGGTACGCAAAAAAAGAATATTTTTATAGGTACTTGAAAGTAATCTGTACTAATTTAAGAACACAAACATTTTTGTATAAAAATTCTTGGAGCCGTTTTCGAGAATTAAATTTTTTTACGTTTGTATGGGACATATCGTTGTTTTTTATTTTAGAAAAATAGTTTTTTTTTTAGCTAATTAGTATAATTTCAAAAAACCACCAAATACGAAGTTTCGAAAAAATCTATTAAGTCGTTTTAGAAATTTTGAGTTTTCAAAATAAAATTTAATTTCCCAAACATTTTTTTTGAAAAATTTTGGCTTACAATAGTGTTTAAACTTTCAAGGAGCTTCTGCGTAAAAAAATAAAAAAAATAAAATTACACGTTTCCGAGAAAATCGAAAACCAAAAAAATGGTTCTACTAGAGGTACCAAAAATAACAATTTCTTCCAACAAAAAAAAAATATTAAAAGGTACCCTTTCCCTTCATTAATGAACTGATTTTTTTTTTTATAAAAATCGTTGGAGCCCTTTTTGAGAAAATAAGAGTTTTGTTTTTGGCAAAAAAAAATGTATGGGAGCTACTGTTATTTGTCGTCATAAAAAATGAAAAAAAAACTTGTGGGCATATTACCGAAAAAACAATATGTACCAAGTTTGAAGCAAATCAACCGAACCGTGTAGGCTGCAAACTCGAGTACAGACAGACAGACAGACGGAATTGGGGGACCCACATTTTTGGTGTTCTCTATGATCGTAATGTTATGTTTGATTGCTAGAAAAAAATGTTTTTTTTACGAATACATAACCTGCCTTATAGTATCTATAGTCGCAAGTAAAAAGCAGATTATTCTCATACAACTTCATGGAGAGATTTAATTTGATGCAATTGTAATTTATTTTAACATTTTTCTGGCCGAGTATTGATTTTGTTCTTCTAGGCTAAATGCTTTTTGATGCAATTAAAATAAAGAAAAAATATATTAATTAAATTAAAACAGCATTTTGTTTGTGTAATAAGATTTTTAATTTGTCATTATACCATTTAAGCAATACTGAAAATTCAAAAATTGAATATTTTTCAATTGGAGGTATAGTTTTGATCTTCAGTAACAAGTTGTTATATTCTACCTGTCAATAACTGCCACTGAAATTTTGACTCTTCCCTAATTTCAATATCGTAATATCGATGTTCAGTAAATAACATTGGAATACATTTCCTTCTTTAAACTTAATTCTATGGGCCTTATAAATAAACATTAAAAAAATAAATACAAATAATTATATGTAAAATTTACATTTTATTTTTAACTCAATTTTGACCTGCTGCCCACCAGACAACTTTAAATTGTATGCCCGAACAACATGTAGGCATAAGTGTAAGCTTATGTTAATTGTGAAAAATACGTTAAAATAAAATGCACGACTGTGTCGCACGTAATTGCTCTTATGTCCATTCACATTCTTGATAGAAATGACTAAATATATTTTTAAGTCGTTTTTTTACTTAATTTTGTATAAACCAAAAAATATTGGTATGGTAATTTTAAGTATTCCGTCTGTTTGTTTGTCTGTCTGGTACTTAAGTTTCTCAGATGATTGGTTTGATTTTTTTTTTAATACTTTTCTTGGGGCAAAAATGGTAAATCTCAATTATCTTGAAAACATCTGTTACGATTTTGATAAACAAAATTCAGTGCACTATTATAGGTAAAGTCAACATTTTCTTTAATAAAATTTTAGAATTAAAATGTTATTAACAGTACCTGCCATATAACCGTTATGTCGATTTTCGACTATCGCATTAACGCATCAACGGATTTCGATAAAAAAAATTTTTCTAAAAAAATACTGCATACCAAAATTTTCGAAAACAAATATTTTAATTGGATAAAACGGGTTGACGTTTTTTTTGAAATTCTGTTTTTAAATTTATATTGTGTAATGCTTAAAATTGCCATACTATTTTTTAGATGAAAAATCAAGCTATGAAGAAGACGAACATTTCCCCTTTCACCCGATTTTTAATTCGAAGAGGAACATTGTTCTTTTTCGGCCCTAACTTAAATTGGCACCAATTGTCTTAGAAAATTTTTAAATAATTTTTTATATATATAAAATACGGAATATTCTTAGTAGACACGCCGATATTAAATTGTGATTAAACATAAGTAAGAGCATACTTTATTCAGATTAACTTTCGAATGTAACATACCCCAAGCATAGGCGAGTCATAATGTTAGGCTTGCTTACGAACACTTGAATATCACTCGAACTATTATACGTAGTCCTACGTTAAGTTTCGTACCGTTCGTTCGGCTGCGTACGTAATGTTAGGCCCAATAATAGTCAAGATTTTGTACCTTTATTTTGAGTATCTTTGGTAGTAAAACATTTGAGTTATTCAAAACGGTTTCGCATCAGCAGCGCATTTCGTTTCAGTAAGCAAAAAATTCAATATTTTGTATTGGAATGTAAAATCTAAACAAATACAATGCCATTGAAATAAATTTAAGAGCATGGTATTTAAAAATTCTTTTAAAACTACTCTTAAGCCACAAGCAGACGGCTTTTTATAGAAATACAACAATGCTTGTAACTCTAAAGTCATTTTTACGTGCTTTAATTACACATCATATAAGCAACCCCAAGAACGTGAACTTTCAGATTCCAAATGTGTATAAAGAGGATTCTGTGTTGTCTACCTTTTGAACACATAGCGAACACATTGATCGCAATTGCATTTACGATTTCCGATTTAGATTTTGTATACAGCGGTAACAGCTTAATATGCAAGTTTCGAGCACATATTTGTGACTTTTTACGTTACGTCTTTGTTGTAAGCTTTAGGCTCACTTATTCTGAATCTAAATTAAATTGTTTTCCAATAATATGTGTCTTTTTAAAGATTTTTGTTTAAAACGTGTTAAATTTTTCATACTGTGTATTTTTAGTGCCACGTGATCTGACACAACAGTTTTCAGTTTTCCTAATTAAGTCAATTGCCATGATATTGAGGTCTTGATAATGAATGTTGTAATATGTTGCTTTAAAGTCGATGGCAAATGCTTAGTCTCGAGAACGGCTGAAGATGCTCAGTACCGACGACAGAATCTTAAGGGACATTAGACCTAATTGGCCTTTCACAACAAGAGTTTCAAACGAAGGTCGTTTTATTTGACTCACCCTAATGTGTATACATAATCCATTATGAATATATTTCTAGTTTTGGGTTTAGTAATTTTTTTTTATATACAAACTGATTCCACAAAAAAATAAAATGCACGACTGGATCGCACGTACTTGCTCCTATGTTCGATTACATTATATGCAAAATATTCTTAATAGAAACGGCTAAATGTATATAAACGGTGATTTTTTAAGAGCTTGGTTTTTGAAAATTCAAAAAAACACAGAAACTTGTAAAAAGTGAATGAAATTTTTATTTGGAGCGATAAATCAATTTCTGCCATTTACTTTTTAAAAATAATTTCACTTAAATGTTGCCCGCGGCTACGCTTCAGGTGGTCCATTCTGAAGGTCCAATTTTGGCAAACTTTTTCACACATTTCGGCCGGAATCTCACCAATGACGCGTTCAATGTTGGCTTCCAAGGCAGCAATCGTGTTTGGCTTATCCCCATAGACAATAGACTTAACATAGCCCCACAAAAAATAGTCTAACGGGGTCAAATCACATGATCTTGGTGGATAAAGTGAAACTGGTGCGAAATTTGGTCACAATGAGCTGAATAGCCTGCTCGGTGGGTCGATTATGACGACCATAAAACGGACGTAGCTTGCGAAACACATTTTTCACAGAGCACGAATTTTGATAATAAATTTCAATAATTTGCAAACGTTGTTCAGGCGTAAGTCTATTCATGATGAAATGGCAAACAATACTGAATCGAAATGTCAAATGTTCTTGGAATTTGTCATGTGTGATCTGTCAAAAATATAAACGTCAAAAACCAAGTAGCAAAAAAATCACCCGTTATAACGTCTTTTTTCACTTAATTTTGTATATATAAAAATTCTTAAATTTTTTCTAAAAAAAATCGTTTTTCGAAAATTTTTAAATTCAGTATTAGAATTCGAAGCAGATCCTGTATAAACATTTTGATTGAAATCCGTTCAGCCGTTTATGATAAAGTCACAAATCAATGAAGTGGTTGTATTGCAGGTACCGTTAATAACAAAATATTTAGAAAAATGGTTTGGCCAAAATTTAGACCATACTCAAGGTAGGAAACACACCAATTACTAACAAAATCGTTAGAGCCGTTTTCTAGATAATTAAGATGGTAGAAAAATTTGTATGGCAAGTACCGTTATTTTTGGGGCTAAAACAACGATTCAAAAATCTATTTTGGACAATCACCTAAGACGCCTAAGCACCAAGTTTGAACAAAATCGGCTTAGCTGTTTAGGCTGTAGATCGTTCTACCCACTTTTTTGGTGTTCTCTATCATCGTAATGTCAACTTTGATTAAAATCTCGAGTTAGAATTTTTTTCCAAATGCAAAACTTGCCCTATAGTACCTATATCGCAAGTAAAAATCAAAATTAAAAATAATTCCATAAGGACACATTTCTAGGAAATCAAAACTATTGTGAATTGAGGAAAAATTCGACTACAAACTACATATTCATATACCTATTGAATATTCCTCAGTTCAGCATTTGAACGACCTTGACATTTGAAAAGAAAAACATTTGCTTATGATAATACAACAGGCAACTTTCTCAGGATGTTCAATTTTTGTTAATAATTTGTATGTTGCTTTTTGAAGACACGTTTGTGTACGTTTATGCCTATACATGTGCTTATTATTTGTAAGTTCGATATTTTACTTGGCGGTTAATAAATAAAATAAAAGATCTAATGTAATTTCGTAGAGTTCTGGTTTTGCTATATGAAAATAACGTTTATCTCAGTAAAATCGTATCCTTCAAATAGAGTGCTCTGCAAACAAACAGACGCTGCATTATGCCAATATTAAATAAATAATTTTTTCTTAATGACGAAAAAAAGAGCATAAAGGATTCCCCTATACCAGTCATCATGTCACCATTACCCGCGGAGTTTGTACTTTAAATGGATATTTAGAGATTCACAGCTTTTTGCTTGTAAAGTTAAAAATTGATTTTCTAGTGACTAAATTTTAGAAACTCCAAGCAGAGGACAAAGAAATTTTAATATATAATTTCAATTAACAGTCTGACCAAAGGCTATTAAATCCTCTCAATGTTCCTTGCCACAATTCCAAAGACGCCACTCTGGCGATTCTACGCTCTTAAAAGCTCTCTGATGACTTCAATAACGTCTTTATCGTGTCCATAATTAATTACTCAAGAACATGTGCAGTAAAATAAGGATTCTGTGCTATGATTGGTATACAACATCGCTTATCGTTATCACCTTTTTTTCCAATTAAATTTATATCCGTTTGCTTCCTTAGTTGTGAGTTGCATTTCGTAAATTGAAAAAAATGGCAAGTCTTAAGGATTTATTGCTTTGTTTGTTAATCTGTAATGGAAACCTGAAATGTACCTATCTATTTTTTATTTCCAATAAAGCCTTATAAATATAAATGAGGTTTTTAATTTTTAGCTCTACACAAGACTGTGCAAAAAATTAAATTGCGGTATTTCAGTAAAAAATTGAAAAAAAAATCTAAACACGTCTCTGTTCTTTAAAGGGTTTTTTAATTGTATTTATTCATAGAGAATTTGAAGTCGATAAGAGCCTTAACTTAGAGGACTTAAGTCGACTTAGACCCGTTTGTTGATACACAACTTAAGCACTTATGTAACAGTTTACGCAGAGGAAAAAGTACGTCTTAAGCGTTTTAAGTTGAACATAAATATTTATGATTCGTATCAGCAAACGGGCCTTACTGATTTATAAATTTTTGTACTGGAAAATGTATTACTGTAATTATTAATTTAAAAAATGTTTTGCCCAACGCTCAAGTCGATATTAATAATGTAAGTGAAAATAGGATTTTCCGTCGGCTTATTTGGTCACTGTAGGTTTTGCAATGAAACTATTAAGTTACATTAACTTTCCCAACGTTTCGGCAGGGGTTGCTGCCTTCTTCAGGGGAAATTTATTTGAACAAAAAATACAAATACATGTTAATGAACGCAAAAATAACAAACAAGTAAATACACTCCCTTATGCAAAATTATAAAGTTATTTGGTTCTTTTAATAATACATTTAAAGAATAAGTGATTGTTAAATTTTTAAACAAAACTACGAAAAACACTTTAAATAATGAAATTTAGTCTATTTAATTTGAACAAAGAAAAATTATTTACATCTTAGATGACAGAAGAGAACAATAAAAGGCAGAAATACTTTGTGTGTCTTGTTTTCTATTCATGTTGTTGTTGTTATTTAATATGTGCAATGTTTCTAACATATATCTTTTTGAAACATGTTTCTCGATCTGTAGAACTTCTACACCTTCAAAATCTGGAGAATGTCCGCTTTCAATACTATGACTCGCCGTCTTCTCCGGATTCTCAAGTCTAATATCCAATCTGTGGTTTGAAATACGTTGTCGAAGAAATTGTTTCGTTGTTCCAATATAGCAAAATTTTCACTCACATTATTAATCTCCAAATTGGTCAATACATCATCTTTATTACAAGTCGATATTGTTAGTTTCAGATGCGATGTGTTTGCACCAGTCATGCAGACTATCTGTAGGGTTAGCAAATTATATCAATCAGATTCACATGGCATCACATATCCCTGCGTAAACCCTATTTATGTTTCAAAAAACAAACTAATACTATAGGGCAAGTTTTGCATTTGGAAAAAAATCGAACTCGAGATTTTAATCAAACTTGATGATAGAGAAAGCCAAAGAGTGGTCTGTCTGCCTATAGATCGATCTACATCATGAACGGCTGAATCTATTTTGTTGACACTTGTTTTTAGGTTTATATGTACTAGTGGCGAGGCATGACTAATTTCAAAAGGTAAGTCGAAGAAAAATAAGTCACCAAAAAATTAAATTTCTTAGGCGTACTTGAAATTATTTCGTTCAATGTATAACTTAGTATTAAATAATAAGGTTGAGCAATTCAAACCAAATTTGTTATACCTTAAATCATTTAAGTTAAATGTAACAATGAGCTTAACGCATAATAAAAGCCTTTTCGAAAGAAAACTTTTTTGGCGGATGCAAATACAATATCTTAAATAAATTTATTGTTAAGTTAAAAATTTGCGGGAATGTTTCACGCAATATTTCGTTTTTTAAATGGTTATGAAGTGCTAAAACGTCAAGTTGTCGAAGAGAAGTAGTGCTATACAAAACTTTAAGTTCATTTTTTAAAGCTGTAAAATCAAAAAATCCAGAAAAAAATTTATTAAAGAAGATATTTTTTCATCTGCATTGGAAATTGCGATTATCTTGATTTATTAAGTAAATCTAAAAAAATAAATTCGTGAAAGTTTTACATCTAGTATTTATTTCGGATGTAAAATTGTCTTTTATTTCTACAAAAAGACGTTTATGACGTGGAATCAATTTCGAGCAATCATCATTTTCGTGGTGGTTCCGCGCAACGCTTTTGCTTTCAAAAATGCATTCAAATTTATTAAGAAAGTCAGAGCTAAGCCAAGACCCCAAACTTTCGATTTCTCGTAGCAAAAATCTTTTGCCTCTAATTTAATTAACAAGCTCTCGGAAATAGAAAGGGAGGCAGTGTCCCATTCGTTAGGGTTTTCTAATATTCTAACAAAAGTTGCTATTATATGTAAAGGGTTATCCATTTTGCGGTTTCAAAAGTATAGGGCTGGAATTCAACATCCGTCAAACTAAGTTGTAAAACCAATTTTTTTTCTCAGTTGAAAGTCTGACATTTACATTTAAGAGGAGATTATGGTTTACATAATCGTCCAAGTACGCAAGCAATTGGCAAAATTGTGAAGAAATTTGAAGAGACTGGATTGGTTACAGATATTGTAAGGCCTGTGCATCATCGTTTCGCTCGTACCACTGAAAGTATCGCTGCTGTGAGTGAAAGTGTTGCCGAAGAGCCGAATGTGTCGATTCCTCGTCGTTGTCATGAATTAGGACTGTCTCACGGCACATTATGGCGTATTTTATATTTGGATCTATACCTACGTCCATATAAAGTCCAGCTCACACAACAACTGAAACCAGCTGACCATTCACAATGTTGTAGATACGTCGAATGGGTGTTTGAACAACAGGCGGTGGACGGCGATTTTTCGAACAAAATTTTCTTCAGCGGCGAAGCACATTTCTCACTCGGTGGGTATGGTAATAAACAAAATTGTCGTATTTGGGGTTCTAAGAATCCTCAAGTAATTGAAGAGAGGCCAGTACATCCACAAAAAGTCACTGTTTGGAGCGCTCTTTGGTCCGGAGGTGTATTTGGACCTGGTGGTCATTTAAATGATGTAATGTTTCAAACATAATGTCAACGTTCAAACTTTATAATAAAAAAGTATGGGTTAAAATGAGACGGTCAATACCTGGTTCTCAAATCCACTGTGCCAAACTAGTGCCGTGCAATTCAGATTGCATTTAAAAGACCTTAGGTCTTACAGGCATATAGTTAAATTTAAAAAAAAAAAAAAAAAAAAAAAAAAAAAAAAAAAAAAAACTTGAGAAGAAAATTATTAAGAAGTACTTAAAGTAATATCATGAAAAAAAATATTTTATATGTGTCTTATTTACGTTTACTTTTGAAACCACAATGTGGATAACCCTTTATATCTAATCTAAAATTTAAAATGACGTTTATTATTCGTGAATGATAATGCCAGCGAGTTTCCGATACCACAGGCGTCGGTTGGGATTTATTAAAAAAAAACGACAATAGTATTAATACTGCCAATAGAAATTTCAATTCCGATATATTTTCAAGTGATTGCGATAAGACTTAATTTAAAAAGTAAGCATAGTAGGAATAAAGTTAGCCATTGGACAAGCATCAATGACTTTCTTTTTTACACCACCCACTTCCCCAGACATAACTGCCGCACCATCGTATGATTGAACAATTAGTTTGTCCTTGCAGGAGAATGTATCAAGTATATTCAAAATATGCTTTGTCAGCTCATCTGCGTTGCGAGACTCACTAACGCCAAAAAAACCAAGAAACCTTTCTTCAATTCCACCCTCCGAAAGGTACCGTAGAACAGCACTTCAAACACGTGGAGTATTGGAAAAAAAGGCAAGGAAAACAAAACATTTTATTTAATTTACAACTCCCTGTCAATCGAGTATACTTTTGTTACAATGAAACGACGTTAAAATGGGAAACGAAATAATCTTTTCGTTTTTAATCTATTTTCATGGAAGGGGTAGATCGTCCTTAATCTACAACTTTTATTTTCTGAATAAATCTAAGCTGATTAAAATTATTTGACTCCTCTAACAGAAAATCTGTAAAGCATCATTCTACAACTACTAAAGCCATATTCACTAAGACTTACTACCCAAAAAATGTTTAGACTTTTGACACTTTTAATTTGAGTGTTTTAAATCTGAATGTTCAATATTTCCAAAATTCACAACAAACACAACGTGAATAATTAAGATATTGCGCTGTATTCTTAGTCTTGTAAACTGAATTTTTAAAATAAGTTTAAACATCATTGGGATTTGCCGAATTCATATGGGCCAGTTGTGCCACATTATTGAAATTGCAATTATTTTCTGTACTTTCTGCCAAAAGTAAATTAAATCTAATATAAATGTTAGTGGATAGTGAAGTGGCAACCTTTAACTTTAAGATACAAGATTCAGCCCAAGGGGAAGTACATATAAATTCATAAAATAAGTAAAAAGGAAGCGGTTTGTTTTCGTTTGTGCTATACCAATTTTTTTCTTTGAATGAATTTTTTTTTTACAAGCAGAATGCAGAAACCTACCTCAACCATTGTAAACGGTGATTTTTTAAGAGCTTGGTTTTTGAAAATTCAAAAAAACACAAAAACTTGTAAAAAGTGAATGAAATTTTTATTTGGATCGATAAATCAATTTCTGCCATTTACTTTTTAAAAATAATTTCACTTAAATGTTGCCCGCGGCTACGCTTCAGGTGGTCCATTCTGAAGGTCCAATTTTGGCTAACTTTTTCACACATTTCGGCCGGAATCTCACCAATGACGCGTTCAATGTTGGCTTCCAAGGCAGCAATCGTGTTTGGCTTGTCCCCATAGACAATAGACTTAACATAGCCCCACAAAAAATAGTCTAGCGGGGTCAAATCACATGATCTTGGTGGCCAATTGACTGCGCCAAAACGTGAGATCAACTGCTCACCAAATTCGCCTCTCAAATGATGCATGGTTTGGCGTGCAGTGTGGCATGTGGCACCGTCCTGTTGGAACCACATGTCGACCGAGTTCAATTCTTGCATTTTCCGCAAAAAAAAATCTGTTATCATCGAACGGTACCTTTCTCCATTGACCGTAACCCTGCGGCCTTCATCGTCCTTGAAGAAGTACGGCCCAATGATGCCGCCTGCCCATAAACCGCACCAAACAGTGCATTTTTCGGGATGCATTGGTAGCTGCTGAATTGCCTCTGGCTGCTCTTCACTCCAAATACGGCAATTCTGCTTATTCACGTATCCATTTAGCCAAAAATGAGCGAAAAAAAAACCGGACGTAGCTTGCGAAACACATTTTTCACAGAGCACGAATTTTGATAATAAATTTCAATAATTTGCAAACGTTGTTCAGGCGTAAGTCTATTCATGATGAAATGGCAAACAATACTGAATCGAAATGTCAAATGTTCGTGGAATTTGTCATGTGTGATCTGTCAAAAATATAAACGTCAAAAACCAAGTAGCAAAAAAATCACCCGTTATATAAAATCAATTCATTTCACATTGACATGCGCAGCGCACTATGCAATACCTTTGAATAATCATCTCAGACTCATTTTCAGAATGTATAGTATGAGATATACATACAAATTCACAAGAACGACCGGGTTATTTTCTTCCATAAGAAACCTTGTATTGAACATTACATTATATTTTATACTACTCCGCAGATAAATTTACGAAGTAGAGACACTGAAGCACTAGCAACTAGACCGTTGGCTTAAACTTTACATACATAACATACATTAATACAACAGAGAGAGACAGTGATAGGTCGAACACACAACAGAAGAAACACATGTCAACAGCACGTGATTAGTTTCCGACGGTCTACCATCGAAGTACTAACCACGCGCAACGATGCTTGATTTCGCTGATATATGGGAAGCGATGCTTTCATGTGTATTGAACGCAGTGACATGCTAAATGGTAGAAAGTTTGTTGTCAAGAGTGGCAATGTAACTTCTACCGCAATCTTTAATATTAATAATGGTCTTCAGCAGGGAGCGGTTAACTCGCCGATTCTATTCAGCATTTACACCAGCGATCTGATAGGTAGTCTAACTCAGGCAATTGCGTACGCCGACGATCTAATTGCGTACAGAACAGCTAATACAGTTGAGGTCATTAAAAATCTCTTGCAGAGTGACTTCGACAAGATTCAGCGATATTGTGATGACTGGAAGTTGAAAATCAACTTCCAGAGATCAGAAACTATTTTGTTTAGGACTCCGTTGTCTAGCGCCTCAAGGGATACGAGAAAGAACTGGCGCAAGCTGGTGATCGTAGGGCCACATGGACATCCACTGGCAAGTAAAAGTGTAGTAAAGTACCTTGGCATCTGTTTGGATCAGTACCTGTATTTCGACAGACATATAGGTGCTGCTTTGGCCAGGGCTAGGGGAGCCTTTGCCTTGACAAAACGATTGTTTTATATCTGTCATCTTGACTGCAGGGTGAAGGTGATTTGCTACATGGCCCTCATCAGGCCGATGATTGCCTACGGATGCCCGGTGTGGTTCAACGTTGCCCCATCTCAAATGGAAACGATTCGGGTGTTGACATGCAATGTCTTAGACTATGCCTTGGATTGCACAGAACACTAGAGTCGGAGTACACAAGATATTATTCCAACCAGGTTCTATACAACGGAGCCAACATAAACAGAATAGATAGTTTTTTGTTTAAACTGATTCGGGGGCACGTTGCAAGAGCGATGTCCTCAACTAACAGCTTAATTTTTGGGGCATATTACCCCAATAACGAATATTTTGAGAGTGCGCGGTTAAGTGGCTACGAGGCATTCCTCTATTTAGACAGTCGAGGGCTGATACAGGATGGAGGGGCGGTTCCGCTCATCTACCACGTCAGCTGGAAAACTGTGGATAGGCGACTCCTGTACGGTCGAGACGTCATCGCTCAAGGTGGAGAAGAGCGCCTTCGGTTCAGTAGGACTGTGTCCGATCGGGATCGGAGGGATAGGGCGAAACAGGAGAACCAGTTCTGGTGACTCTCTGAACAGCATCGTGATATTTAAAGTCGATTAGGATGGTATGTCTTGGCCGACTTACATACATTTAGGGTAATTAGGTATAGGGAACAGTCGGGGTGGCACCAGAAAAAAAAATATATAAAAAAAAAAAATGCTGCTGTGGCTGTTCTAGTTTTTAAGTAGTTTTAAGTTGTTTAAGGTATTATTAGGTATTTTAAGTAGTTTATGTTATTTTTAGTTAGTATAAGTTAGTTCTATCTAGTATTAATTATTTTTAGTTTATCTTTAGGTAGTTTTTCAGTAAAAAAAAAAAAAAAAAAAAAAAAAAAAAAAAAAAAAAAATAAATAATGATACTAGATTCATGTCGTCAGAAATTGTTAGGGATGAGATTTTCCAGCTTAAGTTGTCAAACATGAGATTTTCAAGCTTAAGGTTTTAAGGATGAGATTTTCAGAAGTATGACGGAAGGAATCGAGTTATATGGACCCCTCGCCACTAATAGGTACCAATTTGTTTATGAAAAATTAAAGAAATTTTGATTTCAAAAAATTAAGTAAGAACGATTTTAAAAATATATTTAGTAGTTTCTATTGAGCATCTTTTCCATACGATGTTATCGAACATAAGAGCAAGTACTTGCGATCCAGTCGGGCATTTTATTTCTCACGCATTTTGTCAACTTAACAATTTCTTTTTCCAGGGATGGTAAGATAACTCAATTTTAAGAAAAATTTCCCCGAAATTTCATTTTCAAAGATTTGTGAAACTAAAAAGATTTATGGGTCTGATAAGGTTTAAGAGGATTTTTCAAAAAAGTGCCTTATGTGTTTGTTTATGGAATTTGACTGTGTATTTTATATAATTTTATTTACTATATTTTTTAAAAAAATATTTTAGTAAAATCCGCTCATCACCACGCCTACTTTTATCAATACTTGGTTTCAAGGAAACAACTCTAACAATTTGGGTACAGATTTCGGTCTATTCTTATGAGCAAGACAAACATTAAAAAAATTGTCACTACCATGCCCAACTTTCTTACTGCCATCGCGATTTTAATGAAATTTTCATAGTTTATTGTATGAACGACAAACATTAAAAAATTGGTTTTAATAAAGTCAGCCTACTGCCACACCCACTTTTATCATTTCTTGGTTTGTTGGAAACGGCTCTAAGAATTTGAAAGAATGTTTAAGGTTTTATTTTTATGGAGATGTCAAATGCCAAAAATTCTAATGGGCTCGTCTTAGACTATTTCCTACTTTGTTAAAATAAGCATAAGTATCTAAAGTATTATTTCGGCACTAAAAAGTGAGATTTGGTCGAAGTAATGAACGAATGATAAGAAACGCCTTCGAGCGTTTTTTCTGCTAAATTGTCAACTTTAAATCTTAGAGTATTTTCCAATAAATATTTAAATGCGAGACGTGCGAAAAAATATTTGTCAACCTTATAATATCCAACAAAAAAAAATCCATCTTACAGAGTTTGAAAGTGTTTTAGCAATATTTACCAGCTAGCACTGTAAATAGGGGACCAAAGTGGTAAGTTAAAGAAACGAATCTTACGAAAAAAATCATTTGAATTTGATGTTGTTTTCTCTTTTGTTATATAATAGTTGCCAATCCAATAATAACCTAGTAAAAATAAACTTCACGGACGTAATTATAAAACTTCCTTTAGTCAGTAACTTATTTTATGGAGGTAATCAACCAAATTATTTTCCACCCCATCAACATAAATTGCTTTATTGACTTCCACACAAAAGTTGGCCAGAAAGGCAAACTTCAGCCTTCGAGCTTCACACCACTGAAGAATGCCTTTTTGTTTGTTGGTACTCGTATATTAAATGAGAAATTAAAGATGTCTGCTCGAGGGATACAAACTACCGGCAGTGATGGTTATTTAGTCCATTTAGACAGGTCATGGATTTTAAAACAGAGAACTTGGATTTGAGATTTGAGCATACCTATTCGTATTCCCATGGGTCCAGTCTTGAAATATGCGGTGTAGTATGTAGAGCTAAAATTATTTTCAATTTGCAACTTGAAATTGGGACATATCCTTTTGGCACTTACTGCATTTTCGATGATGATGCAGAAATACACAAGTGTTATTCAAATATCACTTTTGTTTAATTGGACAAGGTGGCGGCAAAGTCATCAACGGTGATCGGAGGAGTTAGGTAAACACTAAAGTGAATATATAAATTATACTACAAAGTAGCAGCTCGTCTATAAGAGTATGGGACATCTCGAAATTCTGTCAGGTCTGGTCGGAGCAGCCAAACCTTTGAGCATATAGCAGCTGTGGCTAAAGATGTCTCAGAGGATCAAGGAGTATTGACCAGAAGACGTGCCATGAAATTGGACATCAATTAGCTGTTTTTACCAACAATTTAGGTAAAAAAACCTTGAAGATGCCCTCTAAACAGTGCAGCCAATGCATGACTTATTAGCTGTTAAACATCAAGCAATTAGCACTGTCCAGAAAGATTAACCAATTTTGTCGTTCCATACTTCTTATTTCTCTTTGTGGGGTCTTTTGAGATCATGAGTCAATGTCAAGCCTTGAACCCATCCCGCAGACTATTGAAGCATTCCAAAAAGAATATTCCTCAGGAGTCAACCGGACACAATCCTATCACTTTAGCTTCTAGGTAAAAGAGCAGGAACCTCTAAGTCGTTTATTCAGACAATATATTTCCTTTATGGTGACTTGTTTGTGGGAGTAATATTCGCGTTTTGGATTTAATCAAATATGTATAGGAGAAGAATTTTATGGTACGGCTACTGGGTTGGGATTTTTTGGAACCCTTAAAACCTATATATATATTGACTGCCATCAAAAATACTGAAACTATTTAATAATTTATACCTCCATTTTAATTTCGCATAACACTACTAGGAGACCCTTTATAAATATTTGATAGAAGGCTCTACCAACTGGCTTTATGAATTTGGCGACGAAACGGTTTGAAATCTTTCTCTTTCAGGTCTTGCAGTTTTAGCTAAAATAATAGGAATTAACGAGGTATACCAGATAACACGTATTCTTGCTTGCGGTATACGTAGGTACTAAAGGGCACGTTTTACATTTGGAACAAAAATTGAAGTCGAGATTTTAATCAAACTTGACCTACGATGATAGAGAACGCCAAAACCGTGGGTCCCGCAATTTATATGTCTACTTAAGCGTTGTAGGTGATTGTCTCAAATAGGTTTCTCAATGTTTTTTTTACACCCAAACATAACTTGCCATATAATTTTTTTACCATATTAATTATTTCAAGAACGGCTCCAACGATTTTGATAAAAATTTTTGAGAATTTTTTTGTTGGTAATATCTATCATCTGATATGAATTAAGTTTACGGCAAAAGTCTATTTACGCTACTTTTCATATAACGGGTTTTTAAAATTTTGGCCTTCTCGGTAACTGTACACTGGATTTCTATCAAATTTTACATCTGAGAAGATCTAGTTAGCCAAACTAATTCTGCATATTAAAATTTTAAATAACTTTTTTTATAATTAAAATTAATTTTAGAATTTTTTTTTTGAAAAATCAATATTCTTAAAACTAATCAAAAAAAATAATTTTAAGTTTTAAAGTTACATGTACATTAATAAGCTCTAAAGAGCTCAATACCAAAATTTCAAAAACAAAATTGTTTTCAAAAAACTAAAAATAAAAAACCGGCTGTCGTCAAAATCCGTCCTACAATTTTCGAAATACTTTTTATAAAATTTTCAGTGATCCGTGGCATCTAATGGTGTTCTTGGTTTTTTTCGAGAAACCGATTAAAGTGATGGTTTTGGCAGTTTTTATAAGTTAAAAAAAAAACGATTTTTACCCACCTATACAGCATTCACTTTGATTTATACATATGTACATATCAATATATTTAAATTCTCTATACATAGCTATGTACGTATACATATTACCCTTCTAATTTTCATAATCCAAATCCATTAAAATATATATATACATAGGTAGATGATACCTAAGTACCATTCCTTGAATCATATGTATTCCACAATTCATTATATTAAGAATCAAGGTTATCTTACCTATATCAGCTTTAATCCTGCAAAGGATAACTAGACAACCTATACCTACTAACAGCGTCAGTGGTTAGCTACACCAAAGTTGTTAATTACAAGACTAAGTTCGTACGATGAAGTCGTGCATTTTATTTTTTTTTGATTTTCCACTTTCTCATAAACGGCTTAACGGATTTCGATAAACATTTTAATATACGAAATTCTTTGAATTCTATTGCTACTGCGTACCAAAATTTTCCAAAAATAGTTTTTCGGCGTTTTGAAAAAAAAAATGTTTATTTTTTAAATAATTTATTTAGATTTATATTTTTAAATATTAATAATTTCGATGGCAATATTTTATTTATAAAAAAGCTGAAGAATTTTTATTTATAAAAAAAAGAAGTAAAAAAATGACTGTAAAAATATATTTAGCTGTTTCTGCTAAGAATTTTGTGCATTCGATTTGATCGAACATATATGATCAAGTACGCTCGATCCGGTCGTGCATTTAATTTTAAACCGAAATGAAGAATCCAAAAAGAATTTTCTAGTACAACATCCCTCAATGCATTGGGCAAACATTTAATTCTTGGTTATTGATCTCGTAGAAATATTTCTATGCTCTGGGCCGGTCTCAGCCAAATGTGCGCCCTGAATTTGCAGAAAGCGCCCTTGAGGTAGACTTCAAAGTGTCTTTTTTTTTATTGACGTATCCCCGGTAGGTAGTATTATACACTTCCACAAAAACACGTCACTTCTATTAAGAACTGATATTTATTTTATCTTAACCAGCAAGGCGAAAAACAATTTAAACAATTTGCACCAGACCAGAGTATACTTACGAGTAGGTATGTGCAGGGAAAATTAGGAAATTCTTTTGCAACAAATGTAGCCGTTGTAACAACCATTGGCGCAAAATTTTAAACAGCCTGATGTTAAGGGCTTAGCATGATACTACTTAACAGTTTGCTAATACTAAAGCACTTTACTAATATTTTCCTAATTTTAAACACTTTTTAACTAGCACCATACTAAATCTATTTTCTCAATAAACTACAACTAAACATGCCTAAAATAGTGCAAAAAAGTAAGCGAACATAACTTTTTGACGTTTGCAAATGTCAAAGTGGCATATGGATTTAGTACGATACTAAAAAAATAAAGTAGCCATTTTGTGATCTTAACTTTAGTTAATTGTTAAGAAAATAGTACGATACTTAACTGGTTTAAAATTACCAAAATCTTGTAATGATTTAACATATTACTAAATCGACTAAAATTTTGACACCATAAACTATAAAAAAAAGAACTAAACAAAACAAAGAAAAAACTACATGTGCAAGAACAATCCGACTAGACTTACGGTGGCGACAAAATAAATAGCACATATATCCTATGATTCCTGCAACCAAAATTATTTGTACCTTGTTATACTTTAAAGAACTGTTTGACTTATGAAGTAGTAAGAACAACGATATGTTGCATTTATTAAGAAAAAAAAATGAGTATTGAATCGAAAGAAAACAAAATTATGGAAACAATTGAAGTTATTCTGGGACAAAATAAATAGAACACTAAATTAGAAAAAGAAAAAAAAAAAAACAAGTAAAATAACATAACATTTGATCGTGATACAAAGAAAAAATGTGTTAATATTTAGTGAGATAACCTTTATTTTTAATCACAGCCATACAACAACGTTTTATAGATAAAACAGGACCCTCAAATTATTCAACAGGTATACCGAGTACCAGGCTAGCTAAAAGCTTGTCAAAATTTGAAATAGCGGATCTATTAACTGCTTTCTCCACATCATTCCACAAATTTTCAATAGGATTGACATCTGAGGATTTAACTGGGTCATTCCATGACCGCGATTTTTTGGATGAATAACTATTGCTTCACAGACCTAGCGGTTATAGCGGTCGGTTGGCCTGTTGAAATTTCCACTACAAGCAGATTGCTTTATCAACACACAGTAGCATTTTATTCTTCAGGATTTCATCTGTATTTTATCTGATCCATCCCAGTAGGAAATTTCGACATCAATGAAATTTTTTGGTGAATTCATCAATATATGATGTATAAGTATATAAGTATCTAAGTAATGATTTCATAAGAAAAAGGTTGCGCATTGTTTCATCAGTTCAAATAAATGAATTGAATTCAATTCACTACAATTTCAGTTACAAAATCATAAACGATGATTCCATTGATGAAGAGTAATGCATAGGTTCATGAGTTCGTAAATGATGTTTGGTTCTCTGCGGGGTTGTTCTGTTTTCTTCCCGAGAACAAAAAACAAAATGCAAACAAAAAAGCCTAAAAAAATAACAAAAAGTTTTCTCTGCCACGAAAAGAGCGATGAACATTACGATTTTCTACCTACCCCGAGAAATGCGCTCACCAATCAGTCTTCGCTGGTCATGACATGAGTTCGTGTTTTTTTTTTAAAGAAAGGGAAAAAACATATAAACCAGAAATTCCAGTTTTGTTCGCGATAATATCATAACGCATGAAAAGAAGTTTATTTTTTTTTATCAAAGTGTTTTTTTTGTTCCGAAATTGTATTGAGCCTGCTGGAAGGTTACAATTATTAACCTTAAGATATTTGACGACTGGTGGGTATTTCTTCGACTTTGTTCAAAACTAAATTTAAAAATGCCAATATTTCTTTTAGGGCAGATATACTTAATACGTAATGCTGGCGACTGCAAGTGCAAAACCTTCCCAGAATTAACAAAATGAATTGCTTAGCCCGATATCAGAACAAATTTAAAAGAATCAAATAATGATAATGTTTACTTTCGCATCAAGATCTTATCAAGACTACATTTTAATTATTACTATCTAAACGTATCAATATTCAATTTTCAATTGAATGTTTATATTATTGAATAATCGTCGAATAAAAAAATTAAATTAATAAAATGATGTTTGGGGGTATACCATACATATTCAATGTTTCTGTTTCGGTTAAAAAAAACATTTTTCCTCTTTCACAGAAAACTGAAACTTTCATGTGACTTAAAGGCATTAAAAATGGGGGAAAAAAGTAGGTATCATACGTTTTTTACCTAGTGATTTCATAATTGAATATTCATGGCATTTTTCATCATATATATAAGTAATTCATATGCGAATTAACGAGTTGTATTAACAGAGTAAATTAATGGATGAACATTCATGTTATTTTTCACCTGCTGAATAAGTTATCTAGTGATTTTACAGCTTAACGTTCATGCTATTTTTCATCACATATAATTTGTTTATGAATAAACTAGTTACCCCTACTTCGTGATTTCATTGATAAATCTTCACATCGAATATTACATGGTGAACGCCTATGACAGCCCCATGTTAAATTCATCGATGTTTTCATACCAAATTCATGGGGTGTAGCTTGCAGTCATTGATGAAGAAGTTGGTGATTCATGCATGATTTTTTTTGAAATTTCCTACTGGGATGCGGTCTCAAACCATACAAGGAAAACATCTTAACAACTTATGATGGTACACTTTGGATACTATTCCTGATTTTTTTCGCTTGGCACATTTTTTGTCATCCGATCCAAACTAAACGTAAACTTAACTTTACCACAAGATAATTTTCCACCAATTTTAATCTTTTTAAATATGCTGCTTTGCAAACTACAACCGACGACGTGACAAATTGTGTTTAGAGACAAGTGGTTTTCTTCTGGCAATTCTTCCAAGCAATTTTTGTCACTGAGGCGGTTTTTAATAGTGGTAACAGATACGTTCACACCAAGATCTTTCTCTATTGCTTGTTTAATTTTTAGAACAGTCATTAACCCTGCTCCTCCATAAACAATCATTTCTTTCACAATATCGAACATGCAATGGAAATTTCCAATGCAGTCCACAAATTTCATGAAATGAATTATCTTTTGAAAACGATTTAAGCATTTATTTCTTACCATCTCTGTGGAAATAAATGAAGACATAATTTGACGACTAATGTCAGTTCGACTGACATTTGTGCGCTTTTTATCATTACATGTGTATCTTGATAGGTTGAGTTGGAATTCTATGGATTTTAAGTTAAATTTACAAATACAACAATGTAAACAAATGTGCTTGGCATTCTGATTGTCAACAAGATTTCATGAAATGATTTGCCCACTGAACGAAGAAATAAAAATGTCTGCAATAATTGCTGAAATAAAAACAAAAATAAAAATTGCTTCTGGAGGCGCAGGGTAACGTATCTGGTTTTATCATGTGGGCGATGGAAACATCAGTTCGGTTCATGCGTATTTTGTTTTGAACACCTATTGCTTCTTGACAATGGTGAAGAGCATTAAAAACCTTCTTCCTCGAACTTGTTAATTTTCGATTAATTAAAGAATTTGGGTGACCTTCATTTTTAAAATTGAGAACTCGGAAAATAAATGCCTCTGTGGAATGCTTGCCACGACAATTAAAATTTTACCAATTTTAATATAGAACTAATAAAAACTCTAAGCTTTCCCACTTACCCTTAAAATGTTTAAAATATTTACCAAAAACGTATTATGTTTACAACGAAAACAATATGTGTTATGTGGCTTACCTTCCAACTTACATTTGACTTTATTTATTAAATAAATTGAAAAGAAGTAATGCTCCGTTACTTTACACTCAAAAGCCACAACAAAAAAGAGTTCTTCAAGTATTGGCATTGGAAATGAACTTATGATTTAAGGGTTTTTCAAATTTCTTAACAAAGCTGTGCTATTTATTTTGTCGCCACTGTACATTCATCCCTCGTAGTTTAATTTTTTCATTCTATTCTTCTTTTCTATTTTATTAAAATGTCCCTACTATATTATTTGTTTTTTCGTACTAACAAATGAAAATGATCGAGCTAGCAAATGAAAATGATCGATGGGGGTCAATGGATGTTATATAATATTGGGCAATTAATATGTTAAAAATTTAGCAATCAAGTTTTTGATAATATATAATCGTGTGAAGATGAAGTTGCAAGTTCAACCAAAGCTTTTTCAGAAATGCATAATAAATATCTAATTTCATACAATAAATTGCGACAACAATGGAATTGATGCCACGGTTGCCACGTTGGTCATTTGTGACCAAATTTGGTCATTTTGTTTTCACTTGGTCATTTTGTTCTGCATTTGGTCATTTTTGTTGAAGAAGAAATACAAAAAAATCGACTTTTAATTTTCATGTTCACAAAAATCAAGCGCAATTTTTTTTTCATCCCCTAAGGTAGACGATGCATGTGTTAAATTGCAGTGTGGATAATGCAACGTATTGCATTTATCCACAACCACTGAAATCACGAAGGCTGAATGCATTCATTTTTTTCATTTGACGTGTAAGCGTCTCCGTCTTTTTCGCTTGTTGGTGCTTGTTGAAAAAAATGATAAAAATGGATAGATAAGTAATAAGATATTATACTTATGTATTGTTAATTTAAAACAAAAAGAAGTTGAGCCCCAATATTTTATAGAGAACAGAGAAAATTATTTACCCGTTGAACATGTTTTCATTAGAAACAAATCCGACGAATTTCTTAAAAAAATCGTACTTCACAAGTTTTAACAAAAATGAAATTAGAGCAAAAGCTTGCCATTTTTATATAGAACTTTTAAAATAACTGCTACTAAGATTTTATCTCAATAACAATGATTTGAGAATTTATCTATAATAACTTCCAAAAGTATCTTGTCGGATTTTTTTAATTCCAATTTCGACGATCAGTGATAGCTTTCCATCATTCAATTACTGTATAAAGTAAGTCAATGTTTTCCATATTTGGTTGAAGGCGATCCTGAGATGCTTAGATTTTTAAATAATAATCTTAACGATAAAATGGCCATCATATGCGAATTTTTGGAAAAAGTCAGTTACAGTTAAAACAATTGCAATCGGCTTTTCTTAAACTTATTTCATATTTTTTTCAAATAATTAACAAATAACAATTTTATCAACAAGTTACTTTACTTTTTGTAAATTATTATTCGTTTGGATTTCAAAATTTACAAATTTCATTCTATACTTAAGGAGGCTTTACATGCATCTTCATCTTCATCTGCATTGACATCTGCAAAAAAAGAGGAAACAAAATAAAAAAATCATACTTGTGCAATAGAGAGCGAAAACCAAAATGGAGATCATCTTCATGTATGAAGATTATAGGAAGTACGAACCTGAAGATTGCAGATTATAGTGAAGATGAACATGTTCATCTTCATTATAGCATTTTCATCTGCACCATAATTTGTTCCGTCCAGGTAACGAATTTTCAAGTTTTTTTTACCATTTCACCTCAGTTTGCTTAAAAACATCGAAAATGGCGAAATTTTCTTCTCAAAACTACAATACTGAACTCTAAGAACATGTGATTGTGAGATGTGCAAAGAAAGTTATAGCAGGGTTCGAGTAAGTTATTAGTGTGTACCCTGTCTTACTTTTATGTTTGTCTTATATTATTGGCCCGCTCTACTTTTCTTCAAGTCTGCAGATGCAGATATATGTAAAGCCGCCTTTACATGGATCTGCATCTGCAGATTTGAAGAAAAGTAGAGCGGGACCATAATATATAACAAACATAAAAGTAAGACAGGATACACACTAATAATTTCCTCTAACTCTGATATAACTTTCTTGACACATCTCACAATAAAATGTTCTTAGCTTTCAGGTATGTAGCTGTGTGGAGAATATTTGGGCTTTTTTCATTGTTTTTAAGCAAAATGAGGTGAAATGGTAAGAAAAACCTTGAAAATTCGGTACCTGAACGGAACAAATTATGGTGCAGATGAAAATGCTATAATGAAGATGAACATGTTCATCTTCACTATAATATGCAATCTTCAGATTCATACTTCCTATAATCTTCATACATGAAGACGATCTTCATTTTGGTGCCCCTTCTCTATCGCACAAGTATAAATTTTTTTATTTTGTGTCCTCTTTTTTTGCAGATGTCGATGCAGATGAAATATGAAGATACATATAAAGCTATCGAATTAGCTATTCGTTCGAATTCCCAAATAATGCATATTATGAACTTATTATAAAATGCTGTCAAAAATGTGACTTAGTAAATAAACCTTTATGTTTATTTCTTTATGTCTCTTATTATGAAGAAGAAGCAATCACATTTGCCCTTAAAGCTTAAGGTAAATTAGTAAATTATTTTGTGCCTTTTTATTTATTTATTTTTGAAATTTTCTAATTATTTATTTATGATAATAAATGAAAAAGTATGGCTAACTTTAATTTTCTTTGTATTAGGAGGTTTTTAGACCTTAATTATTTTGGTCACTTTTTATTGGGTTTGGTCTTTTTTATTTTCAATTTTGGTCACAAGTTTTAATTCTAGGTGGCAACCGTGATTGATTTTAGTTAGTGTTAGTGTAACAGTTGTGATGCATGTTATTTTGGGATTATTTGAACAAGGTTTCTGGTTAAAATGCAAATGGCAGTATTTGTTAGCGCAAGATCAAATTACATATTCTTGCTCCTGGTAGTGCGCCCCCAGAATTTCGCGCCTTGTGCATTTACACATCTTGCACATATGGTGTGCGCGGCCCTGAATATGCTTTTTTCTTTTGGTGGATAGGAATAATTAATGATTTTTTCAAGATCTTCTTAAGCTTGTTCTATTTGCTTTGAAGCGATGCGCTTCTAATTCGGCTTTACTGCAGCTTTTGCTGAATATTTTTTTCAAAAAGACTTTGTTTATTGAATACATTTTCAAAACTGCTAACCGTGACTGCGTGCTGCTAGATGGTGATATGAAAAAAACGAAACATTTAGATTCAGAACTATAGAAAGGGCAGATAGATACCCACCCAAAATACTTTGAAAATTTTAGCTTTATGGGGGCTTAAGAAATTAAAAAAAAAACAAACAACCAAATCAGTTAATCTAACGAAATATAACGGCATAGATGAAACGGTATTTCTACGTACCGTATACCTACCTGTTTACATATGTTTATCAGCATACATGTGGTATAAATTCACTTGTTGGTTTTTATCCCTACTCCCATGCGTGCTCAAAGTAAACAATAACCATCACCGTAGGTATTTACATTACATCCTTGCTTCATATCCTGAATAGGTATATACTTCACTCTATACTTCCTTACCCGACTCGTGCCGTAATATATTCAGCAAAAAGCTGACGACGACAATGATGATTTCATACATAAGATACAATTTTCAGCGCAGAAGCAGTTCAATAACAAGGATGAAAAGTGAAAATAAATCGAAATACTTTGTAAGGATTTTTGTAGAGGAATGAGCTCTCTGATGATGTACGCGTCCTTAATGTAGGTATAATCTCAAAACGTTGACTTTTTTTTTTTGAACGATATAATTGTGTCTGGATATACCTGCACGTGTATGTATGTACATACATATTTATGTAAATACAAATTGCCTTATTTAAATTTTAAATTTTGAAGAGAGCAGGACTACTAACCTACCTATAGAGTACAAACAGTGCTTGAGATTTCGCATGCGCTAAGCTTAGTCAAATTCGTGCAAGTGTAAAATAGCAAAATCAGAAAAGGACTAACCAACCAACCAAAAAAAAAAAAACATTCAGGAACAAATAAAGAATCGTTATCGATATCCTTATCAAGCATTTCCTATTTATTTTTGAAACACAAAAGCCCCGAGTGCGATATCGGCACAACCCCTAACAAGTCAGTCAGGATGCCTATGCTAATAAAAGATGAATTGTGGCGCCAAATATGAACGTGGGTGGATGGTGAATTAAAGATTGTGTATATTTTTTTTTCTCAGTATGAGTGTGCATGTAAAGTATATATGTATGGACATAAAATGAGAAAGAGAGCAAAAAGCTTAATTAATGAAGTTTGTGTTGTGTTTTGTTTTTTTTTGTGTGTCGGCCTATTACCTAGATTTGTATTTGTTTTGTTCCACATATGCCAGGCAAATCCTTAAAGTATATTTTGCAAAAACGAGAGTGGGACAAGCACCTGCTTACTCAATTTATAGAATCTACTAGGTATGTAGGTATATCCTTGATTCTTTGGCTTTACTTTACCCTCTCATACATATGATTGTGTGCGTGTGTGTGTATTATTATAAGAGAAGGATTACTTATTAAACTTTCAACAGCATAAAAAAGGACAACAGCAGAGCTTTCGATGATGATGATGAAGATGATGTTGATGATTATTGGGGAAATTTGTCTCCTTTTTGTTAGCTTTTTGTACAGTTTTCAACACATACACGACCTAAGATTGTATTAGTGGGTATTTCTTTCGGTGATGTTGCTTCAAACAGGACATTCTAGTTAACGCCGCGAAAGAGAACGTATCCTATTTTATTTTATTTGAATTATATGCTCAGTAAAGCATAAATCCTTTTTTTTGATTTATTATACATTTGGTGTTCAATTTAAAAAGTAAAACTCAACAAAACTTAGTTTAATTTTTCATCTCTTATCTCATCACTGTGTGTCGCTTCAAAAAATAAAGAAAACACTTTTTACCTTTCCATCTGTGTTGCGTTTTTTTTTTTAGTCCTGCGTGAAATGACCTAAAATGCAATAATAATTCCTGTACACAGTTATATTTAAATGGTGCTCCTCAGATAATTCTTAAACTTTATTCCAAAAAAAAAAACACTTCTCTCTTTGAAAAAAAAAAAATATACATAAATTATTTTCATTGACAAATGAGTATGAAGAAAAAATTAAATTAATTATTTTCTCAATTTGTTTTCCAGCTGTTTGTGAAACTACAACAAAAAATCTATAAAAATATCGGGATATAATTGCACCAGCAGCCTCTTTCAAGCAAATTTATAACTGTTTTGGCTCAACTTTTAACTAAAACATCAAAAATATAAAAATAAAAGAAACGTTTTTAACCATAATTAAAATTTTAAGTGTTACCAAGTGTTGTTTGCATAAAGAAATATAATTAAGTAAAATTATGTATGTAAAATAGAAAATTATACATATGCATACAATTTACATAATATAAATATGTGTTTGTGTTAATTGATATGGATGTAGAAAACAAATTTCGATAAATATATGTATGTAGTAGTAATAAATGTCTTATATTATAACTAAATGCAAAAATAATTAATTTAACAAATACAAAATAAAACTAATATACATAAGTAAATGAAATTCTACGTAAATGATTGTAAACTCTTGTCGAACTATTAAAAGAAAACATAGTGTGTGTGTTGTTAAACTATTAACAAAAATATAAATATGTTGGTGTTTTAATTGTCTACTACATATAATTAAAAAGTGTTAATTAATAAAAAAAAAAAAAACAAATAGTAAAATTTACCTACCATAATATAAACAAAAAAACTAGCATTATAAGAAATTTAAAAATAAAAAAAAAAAAAGTTTTAAATAATTATTACGAGAAAAGTGAAAATATTTTGTACAAACAATGAAGAAATTTACGTTCAAAGGAGTTTTGGATGGATTCCGATCAACGGTTCAAGCACCATCTAACAAACCGGAACAGGAAATACAAGAACAGCTCAGACCTGAATATTTTACAGCAAAAAAGGTGAGTTACTTTTGTTCTTTTAGTATTTAGTTGTTATAAATAATAATTTTAACATATTTTAATAATTTGCGTTTAAATTCAAACGCGGATTTTACTATAAGGTCTGGTTTATAAAACAAAAGAAATATCAAGGTATGTTCGGCTTAGATAAAGTTCGTTTTTTTTTAATTTTGCCCACAATGCGATCGTTTGGAAAATAAGGAACTAGTCAAAAAGAGTAGTAGTAGTAGTAGTAAACTTTATTAACATTTTTTTATAACTACATTTTCCATAGATAATACACATGTGTTGCGATTACATATATTATTTTGCCGACTTCGAATTGGCCAGGCTACACTGAATTTTATATTATTTTTGTTCTTTAAATTTAGACAAAAGAAAGTTAAAACTACAGAGTTGTTAAAGTACAGTTTAAAAAATTAAAAAATTAGTCCACTTAAAAAAAAGAACTAAAATATAAGAATTTAAAACTAGGTGCGATAAAGATAAACGGTCATCTCGTCTCTCTTGTCTTGAAACACAAAAATGTGTCCAATTACGAATTGGAATACATAAGCGTATGTACATCTTATTTTTCGTCAGTTAGAGCGAGATCTCAATACTTTACATCTTTCGTTTGAATGAGAGGGCGATATGTCGATGGTTATATGATGATAGCGATCTTCTAGTTGTTGGGTGGTAAGATGACCAGAACTGTTGTTTCTCCAATTATCGGTACCGTTACTGTATAACAGGATTCTGTAGCTTGTGTCCATTATAGGCTGCGACATAAGCGATCCAAAGGATGCTTCTAATTTCTGGGACGACGGGACGTCCCTATCCAAACGCTGTGTTCATGTGCTCGACCAAGGAAACTGGGAGTAGGTGTAATTCGGATGGCTTCTACACACGTGGATGTCGTTCGTTGGACTCCCTCTCCAAGTTACAATTTCCCTGGTGTTGTCGACTTAGTACAGCATAACAATTAAATAACAATTGCATTTGTATGTTAACACAACTTTTAATTAAGTGAATTTAATTAAACTATTTTTTTCTTTTTTTTTAATCTCTTACTTCTCCGGACGGAAAAACACGTCCGCTCACGACGGGAGCCAGAAGCCATCCGGGTCAATAAGAGATGTAGTAATGGTTTGAAATTCTGACTAAGCAAACGCCTGATGGCTAAACAAAGAATTTCTTTACTTAGCGGTTTTTCAGAAGGTGTATTCAAGGGTAAATTAGTGAGTATACTCAGAAGTACTAGTATTATGACTATTTTGGATAGGAGTGTAATTATGGCAATAATTTGCTATAACATATTTTATAGAAATATCGATACAATAATGAAAGACAAGTGTTCTCTTCTATTTTGATCACTTATCATTTTTAATGCTTTCTTTTGAATCTTATCCAAAAGACTTAGGTGAGTTTCTCAAGCAAAACAAAGTGTCAGAGACAAAGAGAGCACTGGGACACACCACATTTATTTTATGAATACCAGACTTGAAACTCCACTACTACTTCTCCGTAAAATAATTTCTAATCTAACAAAGAAGAGATTCATAGATACCAAATGCACTCATTTTCCATAAGAGTGATCGCTGCCAAACTATATCAAATGCTTTTGAAATATCAATAAGGTATAATAAGGAACATGTGTCCTTCGAAGAACTTGAAGCCATTTTAAATGTAAATAAAAACAGCTTAAAAATTATAATATCACCTCAAATTGCACCGCACTATTTTAAATATTATATTTATATACACGAAACCTTTTTCATTTTATTTTTATGAACAAAAAATTTGGTAATATAAAGTTGCAATTAATTAATGAACCGAACTCCATCAAAAACTTGTTCAAATAGTAGTTTTTCCTTAAAAAAAAATTCACAACAAATAATATGTAGCTGCATTTTAACCGTTTTCCAAAAACAAAAGATGTAAGCAGAAAAGCATGCACCGACAACACCATTCTCCTTCAACTGAAAATATATCTTCTCAAAAAGCCCTAAGAAAGCTTCGATTAAAGCTCCATTGCGAAAACCAAAGAAAAAGGTATTAGAATTTCCTTTAACGGACCAATGGTAACTCTTAATCAGTGTGTTTATTTTTTTAATAAGCACTATAAGCGAGAGTCAAATTGGCGATCAGTCTCCTCTCATCTCTCAGTCGGGAGTAGACAGGTCATCGTGGAATGTACGTGGGTTTATAGAATATTTCAGTAGCAATTTCTTAAGTTGTGTGCATTGCAAACACCAGAGGGCCAGTGTATTTGAAAAAGCTCTTCCATAAGGCCTGTACTGAAAATATAAATTAAACAGAGTATAGTGTTTATATGCGTCAACGCCGTACAAGACCATATCATTCAGTATCCAGTATCATCGGATTTGTTCTGACGTCACGACATAAACCATCTTCAATCAGCAACCACACCGTCAATTTTCAAAGTGCCAAATGCATAAAACAATCACACGGCGTGTCCATATTCAAACGCGTTGACGCAATGACAAGAATACGTCGGTGATTTTCTTTATTGACAATAATAAAATTGCGAGTGTTTTGAAAAACAAATATTAACTAGTGACTCGCGTATTTGATAGATATTTTTTCAGTTGCGACGCAGGGGCCTACGTTATAAAAATCCGTGGCGGGATTTTTTTGATAATTCAGCCATTGATCACAAATAACTAAGACAAGTTTTACGATAGTCCAGACGATAAAATTTTACTACCGCTAGTGCCAGTTTTAGTGACGAGTTTTTGCCGTATACGCGAAGACCGACGCTCGCCAGCCTATATAAAGTTCACGACATTAGCAATGCATCTACAATAATTTATAATGTTTCAAATTTTGATAGGTGCTTGGTGCCCTCGATTTTGAGGATTTACAGACATTAACGTCAACGGTTGGCCACAAATGTCAATGATAACCAGTTTCGTTTTGCCTGAATTAAACATGATAGACGTTGACGGCATGTAGTTGCAGCCAATTGGTACTACGTTCCATACAATGAAAGCTGGAATAGACGTTCTTAGAACACTGTACACTCTTTGACAAATTCATTACATGTTCCACGAAAATATTCCATTCAATATAGGTTGCATTTTTCTCGTCAACGCACACGAACACTACGAGACTTGACAATTGTGCCAGATTTTGACGTCATTTTTACGTTAGAGAGTTAGCGCGTTAACTTTTTACGTTGACCTTCTAATTGTAGCTTAAGAGCTGTTTTGCTCAAATATTTAATTCGGATTTTCATTGATCGAAATAAAACAAATTAGCTGCCACCCAGCATCGTCGTTGGTGCATGCTAAAAATACACATTTACCCACGCTTAAAAAAAGAAAGCTTATGTTGTTGCGTTTACAGAAATTATAAGGAGAACATAGTGTTGTGTAATCGTTGTGATGCATTAATGATTAAGGCTGGTATTGTTAGAGGATTTGCATAGTGGCTGCACGTGACGTTATGTACTGTAGTGATATGTACCTGTTTACCGGATTTTAATTAATAAAACTGTTAAATTAATAGACTTAGATACTATCAAATATATATCAGATATCAAATGCTCTTAATTAATATTAACGGTCAGCTGATTTAATTAAAACTAAATTAAATTTAGTTTCTTCGAAACTTATTTAACAAAAAATTGTGAATTGTTGTTACATATTCATCAAATACGCCATTTTCGTAGTTGAGTATAATATTATGTTACATAATTGATAATAGAAAAAATTATGTTTTATCAATTTTGTGGTAATATTTTGCACATTTTTTTAGGAAAAATCCTAAAAAAAAACACATAAGTTTAAACGATTTAGCACGACGACGTTAAAGCAGTTTTAGGATTATACTAAGCTAAAAATATGATTTTGCGAATCTTAAACAGGTTTATCATCGAACTATAGTTTAACATTTTACTAAAGTTAAAATCACCAAAGGCTTTATTTTATCATATTATCTATTCTATCCAAGATCAAAATCACAGATCTAGGATTTTAGAAATATTTACACGTACATGAAACGCGCACTTATAAAGGGTTATCCATTTTGCGGTTTCAAAAGTAAACGTAAATAAAACACATACAAAATATTTTTTTTCATGATATTTCTTTTTTATTATAAAGTTTGAACGTTGACATTATGTGTGAAATACTACGTCATTTAAATGACCACCATGCGAATTGTTGCAAGAATCGAGGTATTTTTCGACGACTTTTTGAAACATATTGGGCGGTATCTCAGCCATAACTTGACGGATGTTGGTTTTCTAGTGCTCAAGAGTTAAAGGTTTATCTGCATAAACACGGTCTTTCACGTAGCCCCACAAAAAAAGTCCAGTGGTGTCAATTCGCATGTGGTAGCCAGTAGATATCGTCACGACCAGAAATTATGCGGCCAGGAAATGTCTCTTGCAATAAATCCATATTCGTTCGAGTTGTGTGGCATGTGGCCACGTCTTGTTGAAACCACATATTCTTCAAGTCGTATTCTTCAATAGCAGGCAAAAAAAAGTCGGTTATCATATGACCATAACGCTCCGAATTGGCGGTGACAGTCGTTCAATCGTCGTTTTAGAAGAAGTAAGGTCCAATCACACCTCTGGACCAAAGAGGGCCAAAAACAGTGACTTTTTGTGGATGATCTTCAATTACCTAAGGATTTTCAGAACCCCAAATACGACAATTTTGTTTATTAACATACCCACCGAGTGAGAAATGTGCTTCGTCGCTGAAGAAAATTTTGTTCGAAAAACGACGTCCACCGCCTGTTGGTCAGCTGGCGTCAGTTGTTCTGTGAGCTGGACCTTATATGGATGTAGGTGAAGATCCAAATGCATAATACGCCACCAAGTGCCGTAAGACAGTCCTAATTCCTGGGAACGACGAGGAATCGACACATTCGGGTCTTCGGCAACACTTTCACTTACAGCAGCGATATTTTCAGTGGTACGATGCACAGGCCTTACAATATCTGTAACCAATCCAGTCTCTTCAAATTTCTTCACAATCTTGCCAATTGCTTACGTAGTTGGACGACTATGTAAACCATAATCTTCTCTTACAGCACAATATGTGGCTGTGGCAGAATCACCATTTTTGTAGTAGATTTTAACAATTTTTATGCGTTGTGCGATAGTTAAGTGATCCAATGTCAGACTTTCAACTGAAAAAAAAATTGGTTTAACAACTTAGTTTGACAGATGGCGAATTCCAGCCCTATAATTTTGAAACCGCAAAATGGATAACGCTTTACACACACAACGTAAAACTACATTTTCTTGAAAGTCAAACGTTTTTGTTTACTCTTCATAATAAAAAAATAAATGCAACCACAAACAATTAAAGATTTTGCGTTCTTTTGCCAAAAAAAATTTGCAATCCCTGATGAAAATGCTTATTATCAAATAGAAAACGATCTTAACATCATACTACTCATAAATCCATATGACACTTTGACATTAGAAAACTCCAAAAAGTTATGCCCGCTTTGCAATCTTTTAGACGTTTTTATTTCGAGAAAATAGGTTAAGAAAAATTTAGTAAAGTGCTTAAATATTAGCAAATTTAAAATTAGTATCAGCGCTTTTTTAAATTATTCTTTAACATATTTTTTGTATATCTATAATTGGTAAAAAAATAATCACATATAACGGGTGTTTTTTTAAGAGCTTGATAACTTTATTCTTAATGAGTTTGAATGACCAACAACAACTTGAGTGTGCTACCACCAAGTTTTTCGCATATTAGTTTTGGTTGGAATTATAGCTTTTTCACGACTTGCCAAAGTCGATCATCAGATTCCTTTGCTCTAGTGGTGCTGGTCTACTTTTTCATTTTAATCGAAAAACTTTTTGTGCCTTTATTGTGTATTAAACCATGACCAACTGCTTAGAAGCCAACGCACTACGCATCACGCCACCGAGCCCTCATGATCAGATCCAACCCAATGCAGGTTTTTCTGCTTATCAATTGCAAACTCATTAAGAATGATACAAAAAGTGCTTTAAAAAGCATGTATGTGAGGATACAAAAATTGAATTGATAACTTAAAATTATAATACAAGAGACAAATATTTTTGGAATAATTTTTTATTATTACAATCATTTCATGACATTTATTTTTAAAATATGGCATATGTTCGCCGCGGTTACGAGTTACATACATAATCCATAAGATCTGTCCAATTTTTGACTACTTTTTCCAATAAATCTGGCCGTATGGCGTCAATGGTGGCTTGAATATTGGCTTCCGACGCTTTAAAAGTTGCTGGTTTGCCGGCATACACCAATGACATAACATAGCCACATAAAAAGTAGTCAAGTGGTTTTAAGTGGCACAAAAGAGGAGGCCAGTTAACAGGAACACTTCTGGAAATAAAGCTGTCACCAAATTGTAATCAATCAAATCATCAAAATGGAAAATCAATAAATTTATGGTTAAGTCCGCTGTTTGTCAAGTTCCACCGTCTTGTTGAAACTTAATGTCGCGGATGTTTAGCTGATTAATTTTTGGAAACAAAAAATCAGCCAGTAATGCTCGTAAACGCTCGCCATTTGCCGTAACGGCAACTCCTTCCTCATTTTGAAAAAAAAATAAGGACCGATGATTCCGCCGCACAATTTCCAAAATTTGGAAGCATTGTTTCGGCGTTAAACGATTCATGATGAATTGCCAAATCTTTCTGATCAGAAATGTCAACAGAGTTTGACATTTTCAACATTCAAATCATAGACAACAACCACGGAAGCTTATCATGGAGCTAAATAAAATAACACCCGGTATTTTCGTCATGTCCGTACCGTCATTTTTGTGAGCTGCTTTGATTTCAATGTACATAATTTTTCCTTTAATATGCCACTCATAAGTTTGATAACGATATATCAATGCCTAAGTTTATTTTCGTCTTAATGCCTATTCAAGACAAAATTTGTAGCGCCTAAAATCAAGTTTTCAATTTTTTTTTATCAGAAAAACAAGAAAAATATGGACATAATCTCGAATTTTTGGCAAATTAATTAAATTGAGAATTTATTATAGTGATTTATCAATTACTTTCCAATCCAACTTTTGATTCCAAAAGAAATACTAGTAATATTCGGCTCCAAATACATTTTTAAAATAGGGGCTCAATTCCCCCAGTGTGAGTGAGTGTTCTCCATGCACACACAAAATTGTTTATACATATTTTCGATTCCCCAGAAAGTGATGTTTCATTTTTTGACATATAACGCGTACACAGATATGCAAATTTATTCCTCTATATTTTGAACGTCAACATTATGTAGATTGCGTAAACGCATAGTTATTCACAATTGTAGAACTGAGCCACAGGCATACCTCCTGCTATTGTAATATATGTTGGTGCGGCCGGCGGTTGGGTTCGAATGAGGGGGTAAATTGATTTTATTAATAGCGGTCTTATTTCCAAACTTATATATACGTGTTGCTTATTCAACATTTTTTCATTTAAGTAAAATCTACCGTGAGTATGCTGGCCGTCTGCACCGCATCCATGTCAGTGGATACGAGCTGAGAAATCGACAAATGTTGAACAATTCATTTTATTATAGGTGTTCGTGATTTAAAATATATCTCTTTCGGCTGTTTTGGTCATAATGTTTTTTTAATGAAACAATTTCATTTTCTTCATTCAAAGTCATCAAACAATTTCATTTCCTTTCCCAACGTTTCGACGGTGGTTGCCGTCTTCTTCAGGGGATCTTTTATTTACAAAAATAAATTGAACATATATTATACACATAAGAACATTTAGTGTAAAATTTTGGCAAACTTACATTTAGTAGGTATTACAGATAAACATAAATAATACAATGAAAGACAAATATAAAGCAATGTTTAAAAAAGAAAAAAAAATTGATATAAAAAAAACTTCGATTGAAGTTTAGTCGGCTTTAAATTGTCACGGATTTTGCCTAGTCACCAAAGAGCAGTAAACCGATGAAATGTTTTGGCTGTCTTGTTTACGATTCATATTGTTCTTGTTGTTAATAATATGAAGCGTTTCAAGAGTATACCGCTTGGAGACATGTTTCTCCCTTTCCAGGATTTCCACTCTGGTTTATGTCCACGCTCAATGGAGTGTAAGGCCAATAGTGCTTTTTAAATTAATGTCGGGTTTGTGGTTTTAAATTCGTTGACGAAGAAATTGTTTCGTTGTACCGATATAGGAAAGATTGCAATTTTCATCCGTAATGTCACGACAGTTAATTTTATATACTACGTCTGTGCACTTATCCTTTTCCGTTTTTGTTTTCATGCTGGTGAAAAGAGGTGCCAGCGTCTTATTGCATTTATACGCTAAACTGACGTCATTAGTACTATTTTTTATCGCCTCCTTAAAGTATTCTGACTGTTTGGGGACATAAACTATACTCTTATAAATACCTCTCTATATTTGCCGATTATCAACAGGAGCTTTGTGTTTTTGGCGAAGTATCAAGCTCCGTAATTTAAAAAGCACTGGGAAGACAGCATTGGCTTTACACTCCATTGAGCGTGGACACAAACCAGATTTTGACAGAGTGGAAATCCTAGAAAGGGAGAAACATGTCTCTTTTAAATCTCGAACACCTATAATAATTCAACCAATTGGTCAATAACTTAACAAAAACAATTAATTTTATTCATTATTCCATTTAAGAAGTACAAAAAATTTAGAAGAGAAGATGACTGAAACAATAAAAAAATTGTGTGAGTTCTTAGTTTGATCTAGACCTAGAGTAACGCAAATAAGAACTTTTGTCCGACGCGATACTTCATTCAAGGACTACTGAACTGTCAAATTTTGAGGAGTGGGTGTAAATTGATTTCAGATATAAGGCAACTGTGCAAATAAAAATTGACGTAGAACTTGTTGTTGAATTCACTTCTTTTTAAGCATCCTTGGTCGCACTGTAGCGTATTTTGACGAACCTAAACAGGGAATTGTGTGTTTTGAGACGTGGAACGTAAATCTAAGTGTTTTTTCTGTGGTGAGATCATGGATTATCGAATTATTGACCAATTTGTAGTATACGTAAAGAGTGGATAACATAAAAATCTTAATTTATCCTTCGTTTTTTTTGGTCGCAATGAATATGGCAATGAAAGAATCAAGTTCCATTTGCTTTTCCCGACGTGTCGGCAGGGGTTGCTGCCTTCTTCAGGGGAACTTTAGAGAGATCATGTTATCTATAAACTGTCCCGGTGGCATTAGTCCTGACTTCTGAGGTATGGGCTTTGTTCTGAATTCATATTTTGTATGAAATTTTTCGTCTATTGACATATCATTGGTTTTTATGAATTTCATCGATGTTTTCGGCAAATATTAAAAACGCGATTTTTGTTCATTTAATCTTGTTTCTTGCTTTAAAAGTTAACATAACAATAATTGTAAGTTGCTTGACTTGCAATGTTGTTAAGTTCAGAGAACAGACTGGCTTAAACTTACAAGAAGGGGACATTTGTTCTATCATGAACGCTGAACAGTAAAATTTTTGAGGTGTGGAACATACAAAAACTAAAAATAGCTAAATCTAGCAATCTGAAACTGTTTGGAAACATTTTTTTCCCCGTGGAAAAACCTGTGATCATAGGAGTGTGAGGTGCTTACTTTACTAAAAACACCTCCTGCTCCCTCTTGCAACTAAGTTGAAACTTATCTAGCAATTTATTTTTAACGAATTTAATTAACGTGCTGCAGGTAACTATCCGGTGAGTCCTTCACAGGCGGCGTACTAAATTCGTCTCTCGATTCGAATCTTGCGTACAGCCCCAGAGTTGTATACCGTAAGTCCAGACAGACTTAAGCATCTGTCTGTACAAAATTAGCTTGTTTTCGATACTGAGCTTAGATCGTTTCAGGAGCAACCAGAACATATCTCTGAGTTTATTATTTAACTCTTCGCAATTCTTTTTAGCATGCGGTTTCTATTTTAATTTTGCGTCTAGAGTTATTCCGAGATACTGAACTTGAACCGTATTAACAAATACCGGTAAATTATTAGTTTTCTTATACGTACAATGTACATGGTCTGATTTTCCTTCGTTGAGCGATATCTGCCAAGTTTTTGTCCAAACATTTACATTATTCAGAGCCTTTTGTAATTTTTTCGTGGAATCATTTATCGTTTGGCCCACTACTGCCAGTATTGCAGTGTCGTCAGCAAGCGTGGGAAACGTGGTGTAAATAATAGGTACAATATTGGACCTAGAACACTTCCATGTGGTACCCCAGCCATTATTTCTTTGTGAACATGTAGAAAAAGAACACAATTCATTTGACTGCTTAAATTGCGAATTTCAGTCAAATCTTCCTCCTCCACCACATACTTCTTCTGACGCGTTTTCTTCACATGAAATTTTGAATGATAAGCTCGTTATACTACAATTAAATGGCCAATGTAAATTTGTCAAGCTGTTGATTCTGACGTAAAATTTACGTCAAAATCTTTCCTAATTCATTGACATACTAGATATGGACTGCTAGTCGATTGTCGTTGGGGTGCCTCCTCAAAAAAATCCGTATCTAATTTTTAATTTTATTTATTGCACCTCAAAACTTAAACAATAATAAGAATAAATAAACACACGATTAATAAATAATAAATTAATAGATAAAAAAAAGGAAACGTAACAGAAATAAATAAAATCATCAAGGAATTTGTCAGTTAACAAAATAAAGCTATATGTGGTAAGTTTCAGCCCTTTTTTGCATTAAACGACATAAGAGAGTCGATTTTTATTATGGGTTTTAATGTTATTTAAGTTTGAAAATCCCTTTCAGCTGATGCACTATCATGTGGTAAAACTAAAAGTATGTTATCTGCTCGGCGATAACGTTAATTATGTTTCCTAATTCTATCCACTTTGTTGAACCCTGAGCAAACTTTGAGTCGATTTCTTCAACGACAAAATTTTGTCTTCTTTCTGCGAACAAAACTTCTTTTTCAAATTCAAGAATTTGTGAAAATCTCGAGACTAGATTGTTGAAGTTAGACAAATTTTCAGATATTGTTTGATTCATTTTTAAAAACGTTGGATCTGCTATTTCAAGATCGTTTAATACGCCATCACTCAAATTCAGTTTTCTAATAACTTCTTTTGAAAGCATAATATAAAATTCGTTACAATTTTCTAATACACTTGTTTTGCCTTAATTTTAAATTTGAAAGATCTTGCGCACAATCAATACCAAGAAAAACATCAGGTTATTACAATTCAATGCGTTCACGTGCTATGAAATATTTTATTTTTAACATTGCCTTTTCCTAGAGTGTTACAGTGCCATTTTAATCAAAAAGTGCCGAAAGTGCGCAATCGTGCCACTTCGGCAACTTTGTTTCCATACAAAAGCTCAATTAATAAAATGCACCACTGGATCGCACGTACGTGCTCCTATGTTCGATCGCATTATTTGAAAAAGATTGTTAATAAAACGGCTAAATATATTTTTAAAGTTTTTCACTTAATTTTTTATATATAAAAATTCTTAAACCTTTCTTAAAAAAAAAAAATTGGTATGAACATCTTAAATATTTAATAAATTAAATTCAAAAACAAAATTTTAGAAAAAATTGTCCACCCGTTTTCGAAATATTGAATTTTCAAAAAAAAAATATTTTTTTTCAAAAATCCAAAAAACTATTTTTCGAAAATTTTCAAATGCAATACTGTTTAGAATTTGAAGGAGCTCCTGTATGAATTTTTTATCGAAATCCGTTAAGCCGCTTATGAGAAAGTCGAAGATCAATAAAATGGTTGTATGGCAGGTACAGTTAATAACAAAACATTTTAAAAACTTTTTTGACCGAAATGTTGACCATACCCATAGTAGTACACACACCAATTTTTATCAAAATCGTTAGAGCCGTTTTTGAGATAATTAATATAGTAGAAAAATTTGTATGGCAAGTACTGTTATTTTTGGGCCTAAAACAACGATTCAAAAATCTATTTTGGACAATCACCTAAAACGCTTAAGTACCAAGCTTGAACCAAATCGGTTCAGCCGTTTAGGCTGTAGATCGTTCTACAGACAGACAGACAGACCGACAGACAGACAGACCGACAGACAGACAGACGGAATTGCGGGACCCACTTTTTTGGTGTTCTCTATGATAGTAATGTCATGTTTGATTGTTAGAAAAAAAAATGTATATTATATTATAGTACCTATAATCGCAAGTAAAAATGGAGTAAACGATCTTTATTGCGCGCCATCTGTTGTCAATATTACCTTTCTACTAAGGAAACTAGGGCCATTTATTGATATTTTGTATAAGAAGTGCTGACATCTATAGTTTATAGAAAGTCAACACTTGCAGTAGTGCTGGGGGACTATAAGAAAAATTCCTTCTTTTTTATATTTATATGAAGCTACTATAGGGCAAGTTTTTCATTTGGGGTAAAAAATCGAACTCGAGTTTTAATCAAACTTGACATTACGATGATAAAGAACAACAAAAAAGTGGGCCCCGGAATTCCGTCTGTCTGTCTGTACAATGTTCTACAGCCGAAACGGCCTAAGCGATTTCCATCAAACTTGGAATTTAAGTGTCAGGTGATTATCTATATAATAGATGTTTGAATCGTTTTTATTAGGTCCAAAAATATCGGTACCCGCCATACAAGTTTTTCTATCATCTCAATTATCTCGAAAACGGCTCTAACGATTTTGATAAGAAAAGTGTGTGCTATTTTGAGTATACCCTACATTTTGGTCAACATTTAAAAAAAAAATATTTTGTGTTATTAACGGTACCTACCATACAACTTTCGAACTCTCTCATAATCGGCTTGAAGGATTTCGATCCAATTTTTTTTATGTAACAGGTCCTTCAAATTATAAATAATTCTGCATACCAAAATATATACCAAGTTTTTTTTAGAATAAAGTTAAAAAAAAAAAAAACTAATTAAAAAACGACTTTGAAAATATATTTAGATTCTCAATAGAAACTTTTGGCAAACGATGTGATTGAACATAAGAGTAAGTTCGTGCGATCCAGACGTGCATTTTATTAATTTTATGAAAGAAATTGTATTTATAGGTGCATTCGAAATAAAACAAATAACCATCTAATTTTAATTTTCCAATTAAATTAATTCATTATTTTAAATAAATGTAATTAAAAAATTGTTTCTCTCTTGTTACTTTTCCGTTTCAGTAGTGCTTTTTAGGGCTGTGATTTTTGTTCTTCTTAAGAAAATACAAAATTTTATATAAACAATTAATAATAATTTCGTATTTTGATACTTTTATTTTGTTTTATTTGCATCGGTCAGAAAATTGTTACAACAAAAAAATTAAATCAAATAAACTCAGTGCTCTCCATATATTATGATATATGAATGAGTTCAGTATCTAGTTTATATATTATTTTTTAGTCGATAGTCCTTGGATCGGTACTAGTATGTACATTATTTGAATGTTGCGGAATAAGGTTTGAATTGGTATCTTGTATATGTCGCGCTAGTTTAAGATTTCTTAGATTTGTGAAATACATTTTGACACTGCAAAATATATTATTGTTTGTCACGTAAGAAATATTTAAATGAAGGTTTTTAATGTTAACTTATATTACGCATAGTATCTTGTATTAAATTTTATAGATCTTATTCGTTTCGTCGAAAAAATTTGTTATTAACGGTACCTGCCATACAACCATTTTATTGATTTTCGAATTTCTCATAAACGGGTCAACGGATTTCGATCAAATTTTTTATACAGGAGTTACTTCAAATTCTAAATAATACCGCATTTTAAAATTTTCGAAAAATAGTGTTTTTCTGAAACTTTTGTTTTTAATTTCATATTATTAAATATTTAAAATGTTCATATTATTTTTTTTTAGAAAAAAATAAGAAAAACGACTTTAAAAATACATATAGCCGTTTCTATTAAGAATCTTTTGCATATAATGTGATCGAACATAGGAGCAATTACGTGCGATCCTGTCGTGCACTTTTTTTTTGTAGAACATAGAGAAAAGGAAATTTTTGGATTCGTGTATGGATTTCCTTGCAAAAAATCCCTTAAGCACTGGTTTCAACTTTATAATATTCGTGATTTCCGCTGAGAGCTGGTTGGCGCTCGTTTGGTCCTAGCTAAGGAGAGGTCCAACGTGAAGTTGGTTCCTAGCAGTCCATGTCAATGTCCTAATGCATTTTGTGGTGATGTCAGAGAGTTAACACAATAAGCTTAATATTTCACAAATGGAAACATGGCTTGAACCGTTCTGATGTTTGACATCTCTATATAAGCCATAATAATTCTGGAATCGTTGTATCTAATATGAGGCTCTGTAATTCAGGATTATGTACCTAATTCTCGATTTTATAAATTACATTATTATATCTTCTCAAATTTACTTTTCGAAAGCTCTCTTTGGTGACTGTTGTTTCAAAAACTCTTATTTGAATATTCGTACCATAAACATTTTAATTATTATGTACTCGTAACTCAAAATACATAGAAGATTTTACAGGTGTGTAGTGCTAAGTGCATGAAGTCATTAAAACTACTCAAAGTTTCATCCTCTTATTCAAAATAAACGCAGAAAGAAAATTCCATTTATGTTGCTGCAAAACAAACTACATTAATTATTAACAAACAAATCATAATCAATATATACCTACTTAAATTACATACTTCATTCGTAACTTTATCTGTATGTAGATTAAAAATAAAATCTACTCTCTTGGGGTAAAACTACAAACATTTTTAATTAAAAAAAAAAAGTAACATCCGTTAAAAGTTAACTTTGTCGATTAGTACACATCAAAAAAAAAAAAAAAAGAAAACCATTTTCCACAGAACATGACAAACACTGAAGTTTGCTGAAGCGTGAAAAAATGCCTTCATTATGTGCAAACTTTCATGTATCTTCGCTTAACTAAGCCCACAATGTTTTGGGCTTAATACAAAAGATTTATAGGTTTCTTGTTATCTCTGCAGCAGGACCTTTTTTTGTTGTTTTTTTTTGTTGGTTTTGTTTTGGGTTTTAAATACATTTCGCCCAGGAAGTTGCTTACAAAATGTAAGGTGCCTATAGTAAGAAGTCGCATATCTAATCTTAGAAAGGAAATGAGTGACGAAGGTTGGTTTTGTTCACTTATAGTGGGGGTATCATGTGGTTTTTTGACACACATGTTATTTTGCAACTTTACTGTGAAGCTCAAACTCCTTCAACATTTAATTTTGTTCCACATTTTTTTTTTTCATCAAGAAGTTATCCTTCGCTTGGAGAAGCATCTGGTTTAATTTTATTTGGTAATATACTTTCTGGGATTTGTTTGTATAAAATTCTATGGAGTATAATAGTCTAATTGGGTGGTGGGGCTGGAATTTTGAAAACTCGTCAGCCCGCATCTACCTTAATTTCGTATAATATTCCTCAAACATTTTATAATTCATGATTTTGCATATATCAGTGAAAAAGGATTATCTAGAACTTCAAATAGTTATGACATGAGTGTTCCAAATTCTGAAGCTGAATGATGACTTTTATAAAAAGAAATAATTAATCTTGGTGTTGAAACATCTAAATCTATTCCAGCGCTAAATTGAATTAAAAACTGTATCGTAAATTACCAGCGGATTAATAAATATACGGGCTTATGAATTTAGCAACATTCTTTACTAAATATCGAGCTTGGTAGATATATCCATATATACTTGGAATACATTATGTTTAAAAAAAATCCACTATTTTTTTTCACTCCGGAAAATCCTGATTTCATTAAGATTTTTAATTGAATACTAGGTATATATGTTTATATTATTTATAAGATAATATATCTTAATGTGTATAGCATATTGAAAATAAATAAAATACAAATAACTACAAATATATAGGGGCAACCATTTTGTTGTTCTAAAAGTACATTTTAATAAAAAAAATTTATTCGACCAAACACGCCATTATGAATGCAATACAACCTTATCCTTATTGAAAGTCTTCGACTGTGACAGGGTAGTTTTCGATAACTTCTAGACATGGACGGGTATTCTTTTTCAGAATTGAAAACATGATCTTTTGCTTAGTCTTCTCCATGAGTAAAAAAAAACTAACAGTTCATACAACCGAAACCAAAATAAATAAATAAAATGCACGACCGGATCGCACGAACTTGCCCTTATGTTCGATCACATCGTATGCAAAATGTTTCTATTAAGAGCACATCGTGTTCATTATTATTTATAATTTGAAGGACCTTCTACATAAAAAAATTGATCGAAATCCGCCAAGCCGCTTATAAGAAGGTTCAAAATAAAAAAAAAAAGATGTTTGCATTGAGGGTACCGTTAATAACAAAATATTTAAAAAAAATTTGTTGACCAAATGACCACACATTTTTACTTGCTATTACAGGTACTATAAGGCAAGTTATGCATTCGCAAAAAAAAATAAAATTCTATCTATCAAACATGACATTACGATCATAGAAAACCCTAAAAAAGTGATCGCCAAAAAATGTCTGCCTGTCTGTCAGTCTGTCAGTCTGTCCGTCTGTATGTATAACGAGCTACAGCCTTAACGGTTTAAGCGATTACCTTCAAATTTGGTATGTGCGATTCTTTTGGCATTCCTCAGAGGGGAAATTGAAATTTTATTTTTGGGCATAAAAATAACGGTATCTGCCGTATGACCTTGAGGGAAAATCTTATTTTTCTCGAAAACGACTCCAACGATTTTGATAAAAATTTTTGAGAATTTTTTTGCTGGTAATAGCTATCATTTGATCTGAGCCAAGTTGACGGGAAAAGTCTATTACCGGTACCTTTAATATATAACGGTTTTGTTATATGTATTTTGACTTTTAACGGTGCATTGGATTTCTGTCAAATTTAACGTCTGCGAAGATCTAAGTAGCTAAATTAATTCTGAATATCAAAATTTTGAATAACTTTTTTTTTAAATTAAAATTAAGGTTTGATTTTTTTTTTGAAAAATCAATATTTTGAAAACTAATCAAAAAAATAATTTTAAATTTTATATTCACATGTAAAATTTTAATATCTAAGATATCAAAATTTCCAAAAAAATTTGTTTTCAAAAAACGAAAATTCAAAAATAGGAATTTATCAAAACCCGTTCTACAATTTTTGAGATACTTTTATATAAAAGTTTGATTGATCCGTGGCATCTAATGGCGTTCTTCGTTTTTGCGAAAAACCGATTAAAGTGATGGTTTTGGCAGTTTAAATAAATTTAAAAAACGATTTTTTCCCACCTATACACCATTCACTTTCATTATATGATGACTTTGAATGCCCAACAACAACTTGAGTGTGCTACCACCAAGTTTTTTCTCAACTAAAGAGAAAGAATAGATAAGAACCCGAATAAACAACAACAAACTTGTGTGGCTAATAAAAGCTCTAGTCGTTTCAATGCAATTGATAAACAGAAAAAACCTGCATTAGGTTGGATCTGATCATGTGGACTCGGTGGCGTGATGCGAAGTGCATTGGCTACTAAGCGGCTGGTCATGGTTCAATACACGGTGAAGGCATAAGAAGTTTTTCAATTAAAATGAAAAAGTAGACCAGCACCACTAGAGGAAAGGAGGCTGATGATCGACCTTGGCAAGTCGTGAAATAGCTATAATTCCAACCAAATTAGTTGAGAAAAAACTTGGTGGTAGCACACTCAAGTTGTTGTTGGGCATTCAAAGTCATCAAATGATACGAAAAATGGCTTTAAAAAGCAAGTATGTACTCATACAAAAACTGAATATAACACTTTCATTATATACATATTAGATTATTACCCTCCTAATTTACATAATGAAAATCCATTTAAATATACATTTGTAGGTAGGTACCTTTGTAACTATTCCTAGAATCATGCATTCGACAATTCATTATACTAAGAATCAAGGTAATATTATACCTACATGGGCTTTAAATCTGCATATGATAACTAGAGGCTATCTAGCTACCAACAGCGTCAGTAAGTACCACTAAAGGTGTTAGCTGCAATAGCAAGTTTGTACGATCCAGTCGTGCATTTTATTTCTTATCAAACTCGTTAGAGCCGCTTTTGATAATTGAGATGGTAGAAAAAATTTCATGGCATATGTACCGTTAGTTATGGACCTTACATCTGTTTTAGACGATCACCTAAATCGCTTAAAGGTATTTAAATTTAAATTTAAATATTATTTAAATTTTGAAGAAAATCCTTTCAGCCCCTTAGGCTGTAGAGCTTTGTGCAGACAGACATACAGATAGACAGACAGACAGACACACAGACGGAATAGCGTGACCCACTTTTTTGACGGTGTTCTCTATAATCGTATCATCGTAAAGTTTGATTAAAATCTCGAGTTCGATTTTTGTTCCAAATGGAAAGCAAAAATGCCCTATAGTACCTATATCGCAAGTCAAAATTGTATAATGTCCCCGAAAAACAAACAGAGATTACGATTTCCGTTCATCATTTTAGAGTTCGCACTTGGTTCTTACCAAAAACATTACATGTGGACCTGCCATGACGTACGAAAATAACCCATTCGAGCTCTTCGACAAAAGTCTTTTGGTGATAATAACTCTGATTTTATTCATCATTTTGAATCTGACCTTAGACTAATTATTTATTTATTTATTGTTCGAAGCCTCCCCCAACACTGGTAAGCGGTTTCGTTGCAAGTCATGTAATTGCCATCAGGGGCTTGGGTACCTTGATATCCTTGTGCCCCACTCCTTACAGAACTGTATGACATTTCTCATTCTATAGTATGCACTCCAAATAATTCCTTTGAGGAATTTTAGTATTTGTGGTTTTTCAATAGAGGTTAGCTCCTTTTCCTTTATTAGTTGATGACCCAGAAATTTGTATCTCTGATGAATAATGGCTTCACAACTCTCTAGTATGTGGTGTCTACACCTTCCAGAACCTACAAATCCTCCAATCCCAGGATATTGAGGTGCCTGTTCAGTTTTCAATGGCCGCGAGGAGACCTGTTATTACCCTTAGTTTGTTCCTACTTAGGTTAATACAGGATATAAGAACGGTTTTTGGTTGTAGTTCTCAAGTAGTAGTTTAGCCTGTCTTAACCTTGGAGTTTTTTTTTCCAAATATTTGATCTTTTGAATGATTTTGAATTACCAACCTCAACTTGAATGTACTACCACCAAGTATTTCTCATATTAATTTTGGCTGGAATTATAGCTATTTCACGACTTGCCAAGGTCGATCATCAGATTCATTTGCTCTAGTTTATTTTTTTTATAATCTACACGCGCTCAAGGGATTATGAATACCCTTTAAATGTTTCAACACAGCGCGGGCGTGAGGGGGAGGTTAAGGAAGAGAAAGAATGATAGGAAAGATGTGTGGCGCGATATTCGGAGACTGTAGGTGGTTGTTGTCTCAGATTTCATCTCCAGGGATGGCGGCTAAACTAATGCGGATAAATTTCCGTGTCTTATTTATCGATGTCCCTTATAATTCGCATTAATTTTTTTTTATTCTTTGTCATATTTTATCGGTATTAGTTCAATGCCTAAACAGCATGTTATGAATAAACCAGCAACTCACTGTATGACATTTATTTTTAGAATTGGTTTTTAATGGAAAAATAAGAAGACATAGACTACGGCAGGGATCGAACCTGTGACCATGAGGTTGACAGGTGAACACACAACTATTGCCCTACGGCCAACCACAGTGTTGGTCCATGCTGGTCTACTTTTTTTTTTTAATTGAAAAGCTTCTTGTACCTTTATCGTATATTGAACCATGACCAACGCCACCGAGCCCACATGATCAGATCCAACCCAATGCAGGTTTTTCTGTTTATCAATTGCATTGAAACGAGTATAGCGCTTTTATTAGCCACACAAGATCTATTGGCCTCCTCTTCGGATCAGGGGACCCGGCTCGTAACTTTATACAATCGAGTTTTATCAATATTATCGACAATTGGAAGCACCTATTTTGGTTCAATCGAGTAGTTTTCTCTAACTATGCAATCGAGGACTCTCGATTAAATAAAAACAATTCTCGATTGTATCGGCAATACTTGATTTTATCAAGTTTCGTGCTGGAACCCCTGATTTTTTTTTTGATCACATTTTATCCCATTCCGCAATATGGTTCTGGTCGCATTAAATGTGACGTTGCATCTATTTTTGTTAAGCATGAAGTTGCAGCTTTAATTTTCTAACATAACATAACATGCAGCAAAGTTGTCTGATACGGTTAGTCAGGATTAAGATAACTAAATTTTCATCTTAAAATTCAACGAAGCAAAGTATCCACTGGTGTGCTAGTACAAAATACAACAACCAGTACTATTACCAAAACTACTATACGTTTTCCATTTTTTTAGTAATGAACCATTAGAAATAATGACCATTTTAACATTTTGTGACATTTACATGTAAAACCAGAATCCCTTCTGAAATAACATATCAGCCCCAAACTTCTTTGATAGTAATGTTTTGTCAATTAATGTATTTTGTATACTTTTATCGTAATTAGCTCATCCAACAACAACACCCACTCATTACCATTATTCATTACGATTACATGCTTTAAATGTATGCATTAGGGACTAACCAATGATAAAAGGTATTTGTAGGATACACCCTAGAAACGCCTACAATTGCTGCCTTTATGAATTCGTCAAAATTGTTAAGTAGAGATGAGTGTCATGCTCTTAAACTGAAATATTAAACTTCAACATTTATCTAAATCCTTACACGTACGACAAAATTGTGTATTCACATATTTAAATATTTACATTATAATTTAAAAAATCATTAATTATGTCCTTCTCTCATTGTTCTTTATAGAGAGTTGAAATAATTCGCTGAAGGAAAATATTTATGGCTATTTTAAATTCATAGAATCAGTTTTAATATACAAAGCCGACTTAAAGACTTAAGGCAAACCAAATAATCAGTTCAACTTGTAAATGATTCTGTACGCACGAATAACAGAATGGGTTTGTTTATCTCTTATCTTTTGATCGTAATCCACAGAGGCTTATTGGAGGACTATATAGCTATTATTTTTGATAGGGTATAGTGACCACGGCATATTTTATCATTAGACCATGGCTTTGCGAAAAGGAAAATTGCTACTCTCAGTAACTTATTAGGGCTTTATATATACAATACCTATACATAATAATAATGTTAAGAGGTACCATTAAAAGTCGGAAGTTGAACAGTTCAATTTTTTACGCTCATGGGATATTATTTAATCTATTTGAGTCATTTGTTGTTTTATTAAAGAGACCAAAAAAAATAAGAAGACTTTCTACCTAGAGTTGAAAAGAGGATGTCGTAAACAATGTCTTGATAAGTTTTTTTTTTTTATTGTTTTGATCTGATCTATCAATAATTTATGAGTCTTTTTAATTGCGATTTATATACATATATGTATTTTATGGCAAGTTTTGGATTCGTAAAAAAAATTAAACTCGAGAATCGATGAATAGAAGTTATCGGTTGTTAACCCAATTTACAAAAGTGGCTTCAACACATCGTTAAAAATTACAGACCAATATCAAAACTTTCCGCTGTACCAAAGTTATTTGAGAAGTTAGTGACTCAGAGGCTACTTTTCGTAGTCAAGGAATGAATATCGTCAAAACAACATGGATTTATTAGTGGCCGATCAACTTCGACTAATTTGTGCCTTTTTGCCAACTTTGTTTAAAATCTATGGAAGACAAAAAGCAAGTCGATGTCTTATACACAGATTTGGTTAAGGCATTTGACAGAGTTCACCATGGACTATTATTGTACATACTTCTAAAGCTGGGGCTTAATACAAACTTTTTGAAATGGTTGAGGTCCTATCTGCCAAATCGTAAGCAGACCGTCCAGATTGATGGTTTTACATCAAAATTTATTGAGGTGGAGTCGGGTCTCCTACAAGATAGTCACTTTATTTATTTATTTATTTAATTCATTTCATCAATCAGAGAACATCTTCCCTTACAGACTAATACATCGATTCTTAAAAATTAAATAAACAATAAAATAAAATAATTGTACTGGGTATGTTAATATCCCATGATATATTAAAAGAGATTAATTAATTACAATTGTGGTAGATTAACAAGTTAAATACGTACAGCTTAAAAGTTTCTCTAGTGCAACTATCAAAAAAGTCTAATCTATTGCAAACCAAATTAGCTTCCCTGATGCAACGAGATATGGGCTAATTTTCGACCGTAATTAATTCTATGGAATTGTTCATGAAACAAAATTATATCACGGGAATTGCTTCTAGGAACATGTATATTGATTAATGTAAGTAATGCAGGACATTTAATATGAAATGTAAGTAAATCTCTGATGAACATTATCCCAAAGTATGTACGATGACTTTCCAGACTTAGCATTCCAAATAACTGACACCTTGTTTAATAAGATGGAGTATCAACTCTCCAATTTAATTTAAAAAATATAAGCCTTGTAAATTTTCTTTGGATTTTTTCAATTCTGTCACACGAGTTTTTATAATACGGGTTCCATACTGTACTGCAGTACTCAAGCACCGATCTAACCAGAGAGTTGAAAAAAGACTTCAGTGTGTATGGGTCAGTAAATTCTCTCGTGTTCCTCTTGATGAACCCTTGCATTTGATTAGATTTATTGATTATGTAATCTATGTGCGGTAGGAAGGTAAGTTTTGTATGTACCACACGTTCCAATTCTGAACCATTAATAGAGTAGTTGCAGTAAATTGGTGAAGTATTACGGACACAGGACATCACTTGGCATTTGGAGACATTCAAGTGCAGAAAATTTAGATTGCACCAATCAGCCAGTCTGTTCAAATCTTCATTTAATAATATACAATCTTCCATGCACTTAATCATTCGATAAAGCTTAAGATCGTCCGCAAATAGAAGACACAATGAGTTTTTAAAGATTTCAGGAATATCGTTGATAAATAATAAGAATAAAAGCGGGCCCAAATGGCTACCCTGGGGGACGCCAGATGGTACTAGGATCTGTTCTGATAGATGATTGTCAATTTTAACAATTTGAACCCTAAGAGTTAAATAAGATTTAAGCCAATCTAAAAAGTTCGAATGAAAACCAATCTGCATAAGCTTGTGTATAAGAACCTGGTGATTAACGCGATCAAATGCCTTGGCGAAATTGGTAAATATAATGTCAGTTTGAAAATTTGATTGAAAATTGTTAATAATATAATTAGTTATTAATGATAAATTAGTCGCTGTAGATCTACCAGACATTAAACCGTGTTGGTACACTGATACAAAGTCTTTTAATTGAGAAGAAAGTTTATCAAAGACAATCTTTTCGAATACATTTGGTAAAGCTGAAATTTTACAGATTGGTCTATAGTCTGTAATATCTTGTTTAGATCCTGATTTAAATACTGGTGTAATATAAGAAAACTTCCAACAGTCTAAAAATTGACCCTTGGAAAGAGACAAGTTAAAAATGGTCGACAATGGTCTAGCTATAGATTTTGCACATTTCAACAACAAAATGGGTGGAATCCCATCAGGAACTTCATTTATGTTTGGATCCAACCCAAGCAGGGCTGTCTCTACTTCTGAAACCTGTAACTGCATAGAACCTATATTAACAGATTCTGGAATTTGTGGTAGTTCAAGATTAGATAAAAAGTTTGTAGAATAAACTGATTGAAAGTATACAGCAAAAAGATTACAGATCTTATTGACGTCATTTGATGATGTATCTAAGTACTTCATACAGCTAGGATACCCGTTTGATTTACGTTTAGAATTTATAAAACTCCAAAAACTTTTACTATTGTTTTTAATATTTGATTCTAAAGAAAACATATAGGATCGATACAAAAATTTATTGAGTATGTTAAATTCGTTTTGGCAATTCAAATAACTCGACCGAAGTTCAATATTTTCACGATTTTTTTTAAATATTTTGAAGGACTTATTTTTTTTTATTTTTTAAATTAATTAATCTCTTATTAAACCAAGCTGGATTTGAACTAGATTTAGATTTTTTGTATGGAACAAATCTACGTACAGCCCCATCGATAATAGATGAAAATGCTTCATTTGCGTTAGTTAAATTAATTTTAGAAATGTGTGAGTCCCAAGGAAATGAAAAAAAATATTCGTTCATTGCATCAAAGTCAGCCTTTTTAAAGTTTGGTACAAAAACATCGTTATTACTTTCACTTTTCATATAACTATAAAAACTAATAGTTCCTTCCAATGCAATGTGATGCATTGACTTTTTGACTATGGGGATATCAGACTTTTCAATATAGATATTAAATTCCTTATCAACGAAAATAAGATCAAGAATACGAGTTAATTCATTAGAATTAGAGTTTATTTGTATTAAGTCAAACTGACTAAAGAAATCGATCAAATTAATTTCAATATCCGAGGTAACATTGAATGGAATTAAATACTTATCGTCTAAGTCCAATATCCACTTAATATTTCCCTGGTTGAAATCACCAATGCAAATAATATGTTGTAAACTGCTCAGATTTTCTAAAATATTTTTACAATTTTCAAAATATATGTTGTAGCATTCAAGAGAACTTCTCTGGGGAATATAGTTTATAATAATGAACAATTCAGTGTTATCATTTAGGGATAAACAAATAATCAACTGGTCGATATCAAAGTTAGTAGTGACAGTATTAGATTTAAGCTCTACTTCCTTGCAAGATAGAGAGGATTGAATTGCAATCAAAACGCCCCCACCCCTATCCATACCTGACGATAATTTAGACCTATCTTTTCTAAATACAGTATAGTTTGAGTTGAATATTTCAGATGATAATTGGGAATCAGTTAACCATGTTTCAGTTAGTAAAATTATATCATAAAAACAGGATGAAAAAGTAAGGTATAAAGAATCTAACTTTGATCTTATGCCTCCTACGTTTTGATAATATAATGATAAATTACTTGAGGTTATGGGATGGATATGCGAAATGGCTGCAGTGTTAATTTCATCGATGGTCAATGCATTAGCTCTGTTTAATGATGATATGTCAACCTCACGGACTGTAGAGCATCGCCGTTTTTTGAGTGATTTACGAACTTATTCATTTTAACGTACATGGGCCATATGGAAGAGTCACTCATCAATTGGCTGTAACTATTCGCAGGAACACTTAGTTTAAAATTGACATGTGTAATATCCGATAGGGCAATCCCTTTTTTAATAAGCTTGTAGCATTGGAAAAAATGACTAGGTATATTAGTCTGAGTCGAGATGTGGTTGATAAGATCTTCTGGTTTAGTATCCACTTTAAACTTTGAAATGTGCAGCCATACTGAAGATGTCACTGCATTCAGTTTACTTTGTCCACTTCCAACGATCTCATTATTAGAATTTTGGCATTTTTTTTCTTTTCTACCACTACCTTGTGTGCTTTGTTTTTGTTTACAATATTGCTAATGGTTATCGTTGGTTGATTTGAATTTGTTTCATTTGAATTTTGATTTGAATTTGAAATTGAATTTGAATTTGAGTTTATAGAAATCCCATTTAATGTATTTACTATATTTGATGTGCCGGGAATATTGTCGTTAGATTAATATCTAGTTCATTATTTTCTACCTTGGGACTACTATTGTTCGTTTTGTTTGTAAATGATATTCCTGGCATTTGTAATTGTTGTGACTGTTTGATGTTTGCAGATGACATTAAATTGTATAGGCAATTATCCGCAGTTAGTGACTGTGTAAGATTTGAAAACAATATTGATTTATTTTTAAATTGGTGCTTATATAATCATCTCGAACCAAATACATGAAATTGAAAAATTTTTAGTGCTTACAGAACGTTAACTTTTACTTATAAATTTGGAATGGAAACTCTCTTAGGTGAAAGATCTCGAAGTTATCTTTGATTCCAAGCTCACATTTTCTTCCCACATTGATTTTATTATATGGAAAGCTAATTCTATGTTAGGTTTCCTCAAACGAACTTCTCGCGTTTTTAAGGATGTGTATACTTTGAAGACAATTTTTGTTTCATTAGTGTTGCCCATATTAAATTATGGCTGTGTAGTTTGGTCACCATTTTACGAAAATGCAATTACAAGTATCGCGTTTCGCGGTACGAAATATGAGATGAAACGACGGAATGCCTGCATACTTTTCAAGATGTGGGTTATTAGATTTAAAAACCCTTAAAAGCCGCAGACAAGCCCAATGCGTACTTTTTATAAAAGACATATCAATTTATTGTATAAATTCTGAAGAATTATTTGCGCAAATTTCTTGGTACGTTCCAGAAAGAAATCTAAGAATACGAAATGATTTCACTCATCGTATAAATTATGGTTTAAATAATCCTGTAACTCGTTCTTTATCATTGTATAACTCCATTTGCAGTGAAGTCGACCTGTCAATGAGTAGGGATAATTTCAAAAATTTTTTTCAAAATATATTTCATTCAAGTTGAGCTAGAATAAGTAAATTAAAATTATTGTAAATAGATACCTGTTTGTTATCAGCAGATTGTTAAATCAAATCCATTGATGAATAAATAAATAAATAAATAAACAATATTTATATATAATAATATAATAATTATGTAATTTATATCACAGCAAAAACATACATGTTAAAAAAGTAGCCAAGTTCTTGTATATACAAAAACCTTTGCGTAACAAGTCAGCCGTAAAAAGTAGTGAGATCTAAAAGTGCGCAAAGTTCTAAGTTAGTTAATGTTAAATATGAAATATTTTAAGTAGAGTAATATGGAAGAACCTCAAAATTAACATAGAAATCTGTTATTTAATGATTACTGACTTTAATTGTGTTCGTTTACTTGGCAAGTTTTCTTTTATTACCTAATTACCCAATTTTTAAATGAAAATTTGCCAAGTAAACCAACACAATTTAAGTCAGTAATTATTAAACAACAGATTTCTTTGATAATTTTGAGGTTCTTCCATATGACTCTACTGAAAATATTTGATATTTAACATTAATTAACTTAGAACTTGGCGTACTTTTAGATCTCAGTACTTTTCACGACTGACTTGATACGCTAAGGCTTTTGTATATAAAAGAACTTGGCTACTTTTTTAACATTTATGTTCTTGGTGTAATTTCACTACTTTGGCAATTATTCTTTTTATCAGGAAAGGTGGGTGGAATAAACGCCCAATGAATGCCCCATAAGGTAAAGTACGTTTTTAACTTATGACTTTTGTGAAGTGATCTATTAAAACGGTAATAATTAATAAGAAGTGCGTGGATGAAACGCCCCTGCATGAAAAATTTCATAATTTCAACTTTTTCTTTGTAAAGCTGACTGCTCTAACAAACATAATCCTGCACCAATCGGAAGTGCTTTCAGTATATTTAATATTAATTCTGTAAAAATGAGTGTTTATCGCTATCTTATCGCTCTATCAATTTTTACCATTCTACGACAACCAGCAGTTCTCTACATAGTTGATATCAATTCTATGCAAATGGACGGTAGCCATGCCCCTGAATTTAAAATCCCAAATTTTAAAATGTTGCCTTTGCCTGCACTTTGAGCCCTACCTCTGTACTAAATTGTATTATTCCACGATAATTAGAAGGGCTCCAAATAATTTGTTACAATTCTGTTAAAATGGGCGGATACCACGCCCCCTGAATGAAAAATCTCAAATTTTAAAATTTTACATTTCATTTCACCTCTAGCCTTACCGTTCTACCAAATGTCATCATTCTACGACAATCATAAGTGCTTCTTATAATTGGTATCATTTTTTTGCAAATGGCGGTTGCCACGCCCCTGAATGCAAAATCCCAAATTCTTAAATGTTGCCTTTGCTTGCGCTTTGAGCCCTACCCCTATACCAAATTTAATCATTCCATGACGGTCAGAAGTGCTCCAAATAATGTATATCAATTCTATGAAAATGGGTGGATACCACGCCCCCTGAATGAAAAATCTCAAATTATTAAATTTTATATTTCCTTTCACCTCTAGTCTTACCGTTCTACCAAATTTCTTGATTCTACGACATTCAGAAGTGCTCAAAATAATGTATATCAATTCTATGAAAATGGGCGGGTACCACGCCCCTGAATGGAAAATCTTAAAATTTCGATTTCTTTGTATATACCACAAGGCCTACCGTTGTGCGAAATTACAAGATTCTACAATGTCGGGAAGTGCTCCATAATGTTGATGATCTGTCAGTGAGTGAGTGAGTGAGTCAGTTACGCTTTTTGCAATTTTTGCAGTCTTAATCTCGGTAACCACTTAAGCTAAAGAATTGAAATTTGGCGAGTCGCCTAAGCCTGGTGAGCTTAGCAAATGCTGAAAGCTTGAAGTTTCTGACTTTATTGGTAGTGAAGTTAGAGGGGGGTCGAAAATCACCTGAGTTTGTTCATGCAAATAGGGTGTACTGCCAGAACTTGGCTGGGCAATACCGTGCCCTTTGATATGAAACACACATATTTCCTATATACTGACACGTACTTACTTAGGTCCTCAGACCTTTTATGTCCGTGGGGGAACCATAGTGAGGCATAGGGCATCCACAACGCCTGCTCGCTATCGTATTCGGTTCCTGGGTATGTGTCGCAACTCCCTCCAGCTCTTGCCTAGTTGTGCTGACTCATCCTCGACTGTACTTCTCCATGAACTTCTCGGTCGTTCAACTCTTCTTCCTTCTTGAGTGAGCGGATTCCACTGCATTGCCTGTGCTGTAATACAGTTGTCGCCTTTTCGAAGCGTGTGTCCGATCTACTGCCACTTTCGACGCCGTATAATAGATTCGATAGCTTCCTGACCCGTTTTTTTGAGGAGCTCTTGGTTTGATATACGATTGGGCCAGAAAATTCTAAGGATTTTTCGTAGACATCTATAAATGAACGTTTGCAGCTTCTTAGTGACAACAACTGTTACTTTCCAAGTGCTGCAACTCTAAAGTAAAACCTGTTCGTCGTTGGATCGAAACAGCCGTAGCTAAGTTCTTAAGGTTAGAGAGTTATTCCTCCCTATATTTCTAAGCATACCGAAAGCAGCCTTTGCCTTCCCGATTCGGCTGCTGATGTCTTTTAAGGTGCCACTCTTGGTAGAGATGATAATTCCAAGGTATTGGAAGCACTGCACTTTCTCTACCGGTTGTTGAGAAATATTTGTGAGAGAATATACCTGGGTTCCGAGGCTGATCATCTTTGTTTTGCCGGAGTTGATTTTCAGCCCCACGATTTCTGCTTCTCTCTCCAACCCTGTTGTCATTTGGTGGAGATCCATGATCCTATGAGGGAACAAACAAACGTCATCCGCATATTCCAAATATTTCAGGTGAGACGTTAGAGTCAAGTTCGCTCGCATAACATCGCTTATCACCAACAGAAACAATATTAGTGACAGAATGCAGCCCTGTCTGACTCCACTCTGGACTTCAAACTCTTCTGACAGCCTCCCTTCGTGCAAAACGTAACATTTGGATCCATCGTAAATTGCCTTAATAATACCTACTAATTTATCCGGAATACCCTTCCTTCCTTAAGCCAAATAAATTCTCTATTGACGCTGTCGAAAGCTTTCTCAAAGTCAATGAATAGCAGGTGAAGTGGTGATCGATATTCGACGCACTGCTCAATTATGATCCTTAACGTATTGATGTGATCAATGCATGAGGATCCAGCGCGGAAACCTGCTTGTTCAGCATCGAGTGTGGCTTCTAGATGTTTCCTGATGCGTTCCAGTACTATTTTCGCTACTATTTTGGCAACGGCAGGCAGGACGCAAATCCACCACTGTGTTAGATCTCCTTTTTTGGTCATTTGTAAAAGAGCGTACAAAATTCTACCTGCTCGTCGCGTGTCGGTTCCAACGCTCTTTTCCAATGGCACTCCAGGTGTAAGCTCATATGATAAAGAAAATTTGCTAGCATTAACACTGTTTGCTACTAATTCTAGGCTTCCGCAAAGTGTTATGACTCCGCCTATACTTGAACCCATTAACATTTGTATGGAACGTCTTCTTTCGTACCCTTACAGTTGCCAGAGTTCTTAAAGATATATGTAGACATACAAAAATCCGCTGGTCCAGATAGTATCTCTCCTATTGTTCTGAATAGGCGTTCTTCTACGCTGGCAAAACCATTGTGTAAGCTTTTCCATCTATTCTACTCTACTGGTCTCTTTCCGAGTGGATGGAAAACAGTATTTGTCCAGCCTGTCCCTAAAAAAGTCGATTCTTCTTCACCCCCTAGCAACTATCGTCCAATTGCACTAACGTCCCTTCTTTTCTAGACCATGGAAATGCTAATAAATTATCACCTGCAGAAATATCTTGAAGAACAAAAGCTCCTTAGTCCTTAATGACCGGAAGCACGGCCTTCGTAGCAATAGGTCCACTGTTGATTTGATGGTATATCTCACCGAACAGATGTACACATGTTTACACCGTTTTGGAGAAAGAAAGATTATTGCGCTTGATATTTTAAAAGCATTTGATATAGTTTGGCATAAAGCTCTCTTATAAGAAATTCTTGCATTTAGTATCGACCGCTCAATACAAGTCGTATGGGATTGGACGGTTTTAAGTCTCATGTTCATAAACTAATGCTGGTGTGCCCCAATCCTGGGGTTTGTCCCCAACTCTCCTTCTCGGTTTCATCGATGATCTCTTGTCTTGTCGGTTTTCTTAGAAAATGCAAGAAATATTTCTCCCCATTTGATCTGCCTGTAATCTATAAAGCCTGCATTTGTCCAAAGCTTCAGTACATCTGCCATATTTGGCTCAATTAAGTCTCTTGGACACAGTGGTGGATCCAGAATTTGTTCAAGGGGGGGGGGGGGGGGGTCCAACGATTTAAAAGTTATGATTTTCATAAATTTTACCTTTTTAATAATAAGGAATACATGGTATGATATTCAGCGTTGGCCTACGTCATACAAAACAAATTCAGAAACAAAAACAAACGTGGGGTGAACTTCGTCACTCCGTGACAATGTGTGCGAGAGAGATAGGATAATCAAATGCGGAATATCATACCAGTATTCTTTATACCATGCAACTTGAACTTTATTTTGTACTACATCTCCAACTGCAATTGTAGCCATGCTATACTATTCAACTTCACCTTTGTGCCCAGGCAATGACAACTCGAAGGTCGAGAACTGAGAAATCAGAACTAAAGATGAACAGAAACACACATAGCCGAGAACTCTAGCCGTTAATAATTGTTTGATTGTGTGTACATACACTCCTCGACACTTTAATAGGACACCACTTATGTCTGTTTTCTGCCATTGATTGCTAATAAACCAAGCATGCTATACTCTGTTCAATTTATATTTTCAGTACAGGTCTTGATGGGAGAGCTTTTTCAAACGCACTGGTGCCTGTCGCTGAAATCCACTGAAAATAACCACTGAGTTACATACAAATTATTTTTGCAATCTTGTTAAAAACAGCGTATATCCCACCAACACCACCTACTGCACATCCAAGTACACACTGCTGCTTGTGTGCCTTCACCATGCACTCAGTCTCAGTCCTCGTTGTGTGCTTTTATAATAAACTTTTTGAATCAGAGTTACCACTACTACATTTGTGGTAATTTAACTGCAACCCTGTAATAGCTTTAATACAGTACGAACTTATTGGCATATCTATCAGTTAGAGTGAAAGGCAAATATCCTATCTTCCCTATACTGAAAATATAAATTGAACAGAGTATAGAGACTTAATTTTTTAAAAATCAAAATTCATAATTGTTGTTATTTAAAGTTATAAGTAAAGCTTAAACAAATTATTTACTAAATACTGTGATAATGCGGGGTCATTTTAGAGAATCTTGATTCTTTTTATTTCAAACATTAGATAAATTTAAGGTAATTAAAGAATTTTTGATTAAAAACAATTTTTTAATAGTGTGTTGAGGCACCTTTCTGCTTCAGAACTTCACACATCCGGTTTAGAAGGGATGCATGCAAAGGGGCCAAATAATTTAGCGAAATCGAGCTCTAAGCCAATTCGATGGCCTTGGTTAGTTCGGATATACTCGAATATTGTTGTCCTCATCCATATATTGACGTGCCAACCATCCCCAAGCATTTTCAAGGTTGTTTAAATTCGGTGAGTAGGTCGGCCAACTTAATAGTTTCCACATTGTGGCTCTCTATATACGTTTTAAGTACTCGGTCTGTATGTATTGTCGCGTTATCATGCTGATAAGTCCACGGCAAAGGTCCAAAAAGGGTATGAAAGTATCGAAAGGCCTCTTTTAATATACCACTGTCAGTCAATGCATTAATTGTAGTGGACAAAAATTGAAGTTTGCAGGTGCCATAATTGGAAGTGGCCGCCCACACCATCACACTTCCAACTCTTCTATATGGAGCTGGTCCAAATAATGAGTTTCCTTGCGGAGGTCATGAAAATAGTAGCTATAGCCATCGGGGCCTTCCAAATTAATTTTTTTTTCGTCGGAGAAGACCACGCGATGCCACTCTTTTCGAACCGGGTAAGTGGTGGTTTCTTCTTGATTTTGAGTCTTTTTAAATGTTTAGCTTTTGAAATAACACGACACATAGTTGTGACACTTGGGTTGATACCGCACTTTTTGATTTTCACTAAAAAGTCGTGAGAATTTGACGCTTTCCTTAATGTAAGTCGTCTTTTCGCATTAGTAAGTGCACTGTGTTTGCGGGCTTTCATATTTTTTCCAAACTTAAACTCATTACTTAAAAATCTGGACATAAGTTTTTGGCTCCTGTTGATTTATATTTAGCTATTTTGGCAATAGATAAGCCAGCGTAGCTTCCTTTGATTTGTCATTTTTTGTCTCAATTAATGCTTTTCCTCGACCCATTTTAGTTTTTTTTTCTTACCAAATTGTCGAAATCACAAAAAAGTTTGATCAACGAAAAAAAGAATCCGCGTGTCAAAGATAACAATCAAACTAAATGCATATTCTATTCAAGTGGCGCGAAAATTTGTTTTAATTTCAATGAATGTCAACATAAAATGGAAATAAACACATATCTCATAAGTCAGGTGAAACTATAATAACTTACCAAAGATTGATCGAAAAGAAACTAACCGTCATATTATCATATTAATAGTTGACTAAGTTAACGTTTCCAATGCTCAAAGGGGGACCGTGCTCGAATCCCCCCCCCCGTGGATCCTCCAGTGCTTGGACAGAATCCAAAAAGTGCAACAATTGCACCTCTCGGGCACGTTTTAATGTTTTATGCATTTCACTATTTTATCGTTATTTAGACGTTCTATAGACAATGGTCTAATGGAATAGCCAGTTGCATTCCTCCCTTAAAACCCCTATTAGTTTACCCATGAGCCCAACTTCGTTCAAACTATCAAGTATAGGGATTCCTTCTTTAGCCTCACAACATGAATGTGGAATGTTTTACCTCACCGAACTTTTCCATCCCATTGCGATATTCAAACATAAAAAACTAATGTGCATCGGTAACTTCTCGTTTAGTCCTAACCTTTTTAGCTAATGGCTCGCACTGCATTTAAACTATTTAAGGGTAGTCGTATGCCCTTGACTGCGCGCAAAATTAAAAAAAAATCTAAACACAGCTGTAAGTTGTTTTTTTTTTGTCTAAAAAGTCGATTTTCGAAATTCATGGTCTAGTTTTCCAATTGCGACGATTATCTTTTTTTTATTATCTACACGCGCGCAAGGGATTATACTACCCTTTAAATGTTTCAACACAGCAGCGCGGGCGTGAAGTTGAAGAAGGAAAGAATGATAGGAAAGATGTGTAGCGCGATTTTCTGAGACTGTAGGTGGTTGTTGTCTCAGATTTTAGCTCCAGGGATAGCGGCTGAACTAATGCGGAAAAATGTCTGTGTCTTATTTACCTATGTCCCTTATAATTCGCATTAATTTTTGTATTCTTTGTCATATTTTATTGGTATACTAGTCTTACTCAATCACATGTAGTTAGTGCTATGCCTAAACAGAATGTAATGAGTAAACCAGCAACTCATTGTATGACAAAAATAAGAGGACATAGACTACGGGAGGTTGACAGGCGAACACACAACAGTCGCGCCATGGTCAAGCTCTTTTTATTTTGACATGGTAGGACCAAAATCTACAATTAAACAACTAAGAGGATATGAGAGTTACGATTTCGTATATAAAGGATTCATCCGTCACTATATCCTCGTCCCTTTTACAATACTTAAAGTAGTCTTAGCTCACTTCATATAAGGTCTCTCTTATTTCCAAACCGTTGGCGACAGACCCGCACCGTACTCTATTAGTGATACGGGTTCGCTTAAGACTTCTTCAGACTCATTAAGGCCCGTTTGCTGATACGAATCATAAATATTTATGTTGAACCTAAAACGTTTATGGGCTACTTTTTCCTCTGCGTAAACTGTCACATAAGTGCTTAAGAAGAACTTAAATGCTTAAGTTGTGTATCAGCAAACGGGTCTAAGCCAGTCGTTCAGCACTCGCACTTAAATAATTCTTAACAATTCAAGTGGGGACACAAAAATCGATGATTACCAACATTAAGCATATAAATAATAGAATTTTAAAAACAAACCCAATCATTTTCAATCAAACTGCAGGTAGGGTACTTTGTCTTAGCTTATCAACTTGAACATAAAACAAGTTCCTCACTTGAGCTGTACCTATGGCAGAAAGTTGAAGTTCTGTACAATTCTACTACATCCTTGCTTGCTTAACTTAAAATTGTAGCCCTTAATACCATTCTCGTACTTTTTCGCTATGACAGTCCTATACGAGCGCTACACTAATGGCTTACTTTGAGAAGACATAACAGCACGTGAATCCGACATCTTTTGAACATTCAATTAAAAAATATAACGCTTTATCTTCGAAAAACAAGATACAACGCACAAAATGCCATTCATGGGTCTAAGTCTTTGTTCAAAAACGATGTTCCTCCAAAAAGAAACAACTATAAATCAGTTGCAAAGTAAAACATTTCTGGAAAGAGCTCTACGAATAAACGTAATACCTATGTATGTTTCATTGGGTAAAACGTAATAACATCAATTTGCTCGTCTGTCAGTAACAGACCTAACACAGTTGGAATCTTAAAAGTCTCCCCACAATAAGAAACCAAAAAAAAAAAAAAAAAAAAAACAGCCTGATGTTCCCGCACCCATATTTTCACTATTCCTATTAACCTCCTAACCTGCTTTAGAGTTCAAGGCAAACACACCAAAATACGAGTAGGTATTAGGTAATAAATAAAATCAAGCTTTTTTTTTTAACAACATAGGACTTATTATATGAGCATAGCAGGGGGCACCGCGGCGCTCTAAGAAGACGTGACCCGTACCCAACCCCCCAGCCGAATAGACCCCAACCAACCTTGCTTGTCCTTAATAAAGGTTAATATAGGTACCTAGTAGGTATTTTTAGAATTATTTCTTCCACTTATTGCGTTGGTTTTTACTTAAATCATTGAATTCATGCAATATTCCATGAAGAAAATAAAATAGCAAATTAATATGAAATTATTATTATGAGCATTTTATCAAGTAGAGCCTTTCATTAAAAACACAACCGTACACTAAGGTTTCTGGGATACGTGATCTTTGCAATTATATTACATTTTTATGTTTAGTTGACACTTATTTTGATTTATTATTATATAAGCACGACACATACATTACTCTTATACATATAAACATGACCAAAGGGCGCTGGAAAAAAAAATAGGATACACGTTACGTTTACATATACAAACGAATTGGCTTCTGGTTAGGAAAATTTATCAGCGACTTTATGCCTACTTTAATGGAAGATAATTACTAAGTTCGACATTAATTCTATTAAAGAACGTCTTTTGGCTATAGGTATGAATGTAGGTATGTACTTAATTACTACCTATGCGCCAATACATACATACATATATGTAGGCATTATCTTTGATTCAAATTTCTGTGATGTAACGTGGATTTAATCAGAATTTCTGGACGGTGTGGTGGCTTAAGTATTATTATATGTAGGTACTTTGGTCTTAAGCTTATTAAAGTTAATCATTAAGATTTTAGGCTTTTGGCAACGTTCATTTTTCTTCAAAAGGATTTTTGCTTTGAGTGGCTTTCAAATCATGGTAATTATAGGTTTCATGAGGTTTGGGTCTTATCTATTATGTAACCGCAGAATCAACCATACACAATTATATAAGACTATAAGTCAGCTTAAATGAATTTTAAAAAGAAAAAATAAAGTCTTATACTAATGCAGATGGAAAAGTTAATAGCTTACATTAACACAAAAATATCTATTTATTTTGTTTCCACAAATACTAGAATTCCCTTTCGAAGTTTACAAAAATAAAAAAAAATGACGATTTATTAATATCTTATGTAGTATATGTACATACTAGCAGACCCGTGCTCGCGTTGCTTCGCAAAGGCTAAGAATAATTAATTTTACTTTAAATGTTATATCAACCAATGCCTTTTCCGTGATTGGTGTCATATTTTTTAGTAAAAAAGTTAATAATATGGTTAATCTTACCGTAGCCTAATAAAAGAGTTGATGTATTATATATAATATAATAGGTGTGTTTTATTGGGAATTTATCCATTGTACCGTAAGTAATTCCCAAAAAAACGCATCGGCCGTAGCATGGACCGTAGCTTTTTTATTTTTGTAAAAATGGTACCCCTGTACAGCAGTCACAAGTAATGAAAGAGTCTTTTGCAAAGTAAAATTAAGAAAATATCAAAATAATGACCAATAATTAGCTTTTATTCATATAAAATAGAAAGTAGAAAAACGTACCAATATTTAATTTATGTTACAAACCTATTTCTTGTTTTCATTTTTTCTGCATTTGCAATTTTAAATTCGAACATTCATTTTGCACAAATATAAAAGAAATGTTAAGTGAATGGGTTTGTTCACAGACTATAGTCATGTCCCTTTTTACACAGGGCAATTTTTGTATTGCTTTAAAAATCTTCTATGCCATTCACACGAGGATACAAAATTGACGGAGATTTGCTTGTTTCCTTTAAATGTTTCTTGGTTTTGAACGCACACTACAGCGTAGTTTAAATTGTTCAATCCATTACATGTCACCTTTATATTTCATGCTTTTATTTAGTTTCTGAGTAGATCGATAGCTAGAATTTTATTTTTCAAGTCAATTTATAAATTTATTTTCTGATTATGTTTTGCTTTCAATTCAATATTCACTCATCAGACTGCACTTAACATACGCGGGGTAAGGAAGAAGTAGTTAACATTTGGTTTGCCATTTCCATGCACATGTCCAGAAAAAAAAACAATGGATCACAAAAATGTACGCCCAGTCCATGTCCATGTAGTGAAGCGAATACCGTCCATGGCCAACGTCCATTAAACAGTGAAGAAAAAGCACCTTTCGTGAAGTTCAGTTGCCGCTTAGTGCATTTAAGCTAGGCGCTCACATTCAATTTTTCCGAAACGAAATAGTTTAATCACTAGTGATCGCGCACGTTAGCAACTTAAAATTAATCAACGAGATAAACCATCAAACAAACAATATTTTGATTTAATGTGCGCGCAGTTACATTATAGTTCGGTGTGATACAAACTGTAGAACTTATTTGGGCGATCGTTCGATTTGTGCCAAAACGCAAACTTTTAAGTTGCTCAAATGGTGGACTGAATTGTTACTGCATTTGCGCGCACTCTCATGGTATTCACTTTAGCAACAAAACTGTTGCAAAACTGAAAGTTGCATATTTGCGCGCCTAGCCTTATAGCTCATAGAATTTCATACGAATAAATATTTTGGGGCGCACTGTGGAGCATTCCTCTATAGTGTAGTTCCACCCAATGCGGTTTGTCTTCTCAAATTGCTTTTTTGTAGATCTAAATTAAAAGATGATTTTTTTCACCAAACTTGGTTTATTTACAACTATCAATAAAAATTGAACACAAAACGAAAGTTGGGCTTGGTTAGTCAATAAAAGTAAAACGGAATTCATTCGATAAATATTGGTTTCTTTTTCAAAATGGATATCAAAATTTGTTAAAATTGATTAATTGACATTAGGGGTATGCAAAATTGCAGCTATAGGTGCAATTTTAGACGTACTTCAGAAAATAATTGAGCAAAGAATACAGTTTTTAATAGTAAAAGTCAGAAACTTTTCAGAAGAACAGCTTATAATTTATTAAAAAATGGAGTTATCTAAGATTTGACAAATATAAACTGGCCAACTATTAAAAAAAAGAATCAAAAAGATCGATTTGTCTTACGAATGAAATTAATAATTATAACACTCCATGAACACATCCATCGAGATTCAATTCAATTGTCAATCGTACCAACAAAACTAACAAAATCAGAATAGAGACTCGACTGAACGTCAACCAGCCATCCACCGTAGCTTCTACTTTAGCTTTTTATCGACCGTAGCGAATTGTATGTAAATTGCTACGGGGGATAAACTTACGGCGGATAAATTTCCCAATAAGACACGGCTAATGTTTATTGAACTGATATATATACAATTGGCTCTTAATTCTATTTTAAATTACTTATTTTACATTGATATTTTAATTTGTTTTAGCACTTAAGGGGCTAATATTATACATTGTTTTAATTTTTTTTGTTAAAATTATTAAAAAAATTGTCCTTGAATTTCTTGTACTACTTACTAAAACCTGTGTGGATAATCTCGGGTTGTTCAAACCCGGCTATTTTCTGGTGATGTGGGGGTTAATGTGGCATCTAGCCACGGTGGTAGTTTGACGCTGCATCCTCGTAGAATTGGATTGCTTCGTCGTCGTTGATATAAATAAGTCCTTCGTCCAGTCGGGGTATCTCTCTTCGCTGGTCGTGCTATTCACTAGGGTGTTTGGGTGGTTGATTAGGGTGCTCGTCAGTCTTTTGGCAGCACTGATCATGTACTTGTGTTATTCCGGACGCCTCGAAAAGTCGTTTGTTGCTTAAGTGCTTTTGTCGTCGCTGGTCAAAGTGGAGTCCAGTGCAGATCCGGAGGATTTTCCTCTCAATCATTCCAAGCCTTCTCATGCTGGTTTTGGATACAGTAAACCATGCAGGAAAACAATGTGATAATGGGCCTAAGAAGTTGCTTATAGATAAGCAGTTTCCTCTTCTGGCTGAGTTCATTCCTTTTCCGCATTAGGTGGATTCGGTGAAAAGCGAAATTTGCCTTTTTTAGGATAGCTGTCACGTGCGGATTGAAACGAAACCTCTCTTTGAAATTGATACCCAGATATTTCACAGTTGGTTTCGATCTTAGTTGTGACCCGTTGATGTTGTCCCATAAATTAAAAAAAAAAATACAGTTATTAGCACATATTAAATTTGTTTTATTTCAAGGCTTTTGTTAGCCGTTTTGGCACTTTCATGAAGAAGTAAAAACTGTTTATTTCTTGAGCATACTCTTGAAAGTGCAACATATATTTGACCATGGGAAAAAACATTTTCTCTGAGATCTACCCCAATGAATTGAAATGATTGACCCTGAGCTTTGTTGATTGTCATGCAAAAGCATGGTTTTACTGGAAACTGTAGACGTATGAATTGAAAGGGAAGATCTGTTGGTATCATTGGTATCCTGGGAATAAGTGCACGAGTTCCTACTGCAGGTCCGGTAAGAATCTGAACTTTTATTACATTTTTGCAATGCTTTTGGACTTGGAGGCGTGTGTGAACGATTTTTTCGAAATGTTCGTTTAATTGAATTATATTATCTGAGCCTGAGATAGTGTATTTTCCATCAACAATTTTTATCAGAAGAAATGCGAACTCAGCACTGTCAGTGTTTATAGTAAGCTCTACTCCCATATTGGTTTGAAGTTGAAGTTGTTGGACACTCTTCCAAATAAAAGATAATTTAGGGCAAGCTTTTTTTGATATCAGCCCGAGTCCCCTTGGAAATAATTGGCATCGTTTGACAAAACAACCATTGTTACTCCACCCATAAGCTTCGATGAAGAAGACCTTAGATCTTTTAAAACTCTATTTACGGCTTTTATATGTGCTTTATTAATCAAGACACAGAGAAAGAAAAGAAAGAATAAACGCAAATAGTTATGTCCTTTACTACATACATATTCAAAATTAAAACTTAAATATGTGTATAAATACTTTCTCTTCCTACGTTAATCGAGGAGCGAACAATTTAGTATACAGAAATTCAGAAGCAAAATAAACAAAAGAAAACAAATACGGAACGATAATGAAATGGAACAAAGCAGCTACACAGTCATAGCGATTGAATCGAATTCATAGATGCAAAAATACAAAAATTTAATAAATATATAATTTATAAATACATTTATTTCTCAGCTTAAGTGCAGTTAGGAAATGATTTAGGTCTTAAAATTTGCATAAAACTATTGACTTCTTACAAAAAATCTCAGTTTTGTAAAATATCAAGCAGGTTTAAGAGCGTAAGTGAATATGTTGATCAATTTCGACAAAAAACTGTACGATTTTTTTAAAAGTTAATAATCTAATTCAACACATACATATATTTAACAAATAAAAAAATATCCTAAGACATGCTTAAGAGAATAAGGAAAATTATAAAATTTATTTCAAGTAAATCGGTTGAATACTTACTGAGAATACCCGTGACATAAGTTATAATTGTTTCGTCTTGATATAATAGTAAAGATATGTACTATATGTCAGTTATGGATTCGTAAAAAAATCGCACTGGTGATTTTGTTCAAACATGACATTACAAAAACGAACAAAGTTGGTCTCGCAATTATGTCTATTATTCGTCGTTAGATGCAGACTTAGACAAGAAGTCTTGAGTTTCAACTGAGTGAAGGAGCGCCTCACGACAATTCGCATCAAGGCTAAATTCGCCAACATCAGCCTCATATGCGCGCGTGCCCCCACAGAGCCGAAAGATGACGACACCAATGACGAGTTCTACGAGCTCCTGGACAAGACGAAGGAGCAATGCCCTAGCTATGACATTAAAATTGTCTTAGGTGATTTTAATGCCAAACTACGAAGAGAAAACGTCTTTGGTGGCACAATCGGAAAATATAGCCTGCGAGATACCACCTCCGATAACGGACTCAGGCTAATCGACTTTGCTGCGGGGCGAAACGTTGTGGTAGCCAGTACGCAGTTCCCGCATCTCGATATACACAAAGGGACATGGCGAATTTATGGTCAATCAACCGCCAACCAGATTGACCACATTGCGATCGACGCAAGGCACTCGTCCAATATCAAGGATGTAACGTTCCGAGGAGCCAACGTGGACTCGGACCACTACCTCATTGTAGCCAAGGTAATGCTAAACATATCCAGACCAAAGGCCAAACGGGAAAATACTGTGAGAAAATTTGACGTCGGACGGCTACAGTCGCAGGAAATCACAAGGTCCTTTTCCGATCAAGTCTCTCACGCCCTCTCAAATCGTCCTTTGCCGCCAGCTTAAACGGTTGGATGGATTTGCTTCGAACTTGGTACATATTGTGTTTTCGGTAATATGCCCATGCCCACACGTGTTTGTCATTTTTATAAGAAGCAAAATAACGGTAGTTGCTATACATTTTTCTTTACTAAAAAGAAGAATCTTATTTTTCCACATCTGGAAACTTCTCTCAAAATAACCAAAGCTCTGGTCGAAGGTACCATACAGCACGGGCTCACCCAATTTATGTGGACTTCGAAGAAAAACTTGGAGAGCATCGATATAGCCATAAAGGCATGCTACCGAACATCCACAGGAGCGCTAAGGACAACACCAATCGAAGCTCTTAGAATAAAAGCTGGATTTAAATCAGTCAACAAACTAGGACAAAATCGAGCGGTAAACTTAATGAGCAAAGTCCTTACTGATGTTTCTCATCCTCTTCACACAGCTTCAAAGGAAACTTTATCCAGAAAAAAACAAAACAAGAAAAATTCAACATCTTCTCTTACCAAAATAGTTACCTTAATTTCGGCTCAAGATTGTATTCCTTTAGAAACTTTAGGAAATCAGTGGACATCCCTTCCCCCTCCTTGGAAAAGACACATGCTATCTATAGACACCAGCCTCTCCCGCCACAAGAAAGAAAACTTTTCAAATCAACAATTCCTTATGCTTCACCGTGAACTAATTGAAACTATCAAGCCTTTGAGAACATTATACACCGATGGATACTATAGGAATAATAATTCTACTTATGCAGTCATCGAACTGAAATCAAACAACGAAGAAACCATCTTTTTCCAAGGCATTCTTCCAGACGCAGCGGGTAGGTACTTAGCAGAAGTAACAGCATTTGCAAATGCTCTTTCTATGGTACAGACCTGGACTGAAAAGACGTTGATCCTCACCGACAGTCTAAGTACACTTACTGTAATCAAAAGTGCAACCAATAACTGCTCTACTCTCAATTACATCCGAAGCATCCTCCATAATAACGCAAACATAACTCTAGCATGGATCCCAGGTCATGTTAGTATTAAAGGAAACGAGACTGCAGATACTGCAGCAAAAGAAGCGACTCGTTATCCGTATTTAAAAGAACTGCCAAATATCTCCCAAATCATCCGAAAAGTTTTCATTTCAAACGAAAATGAAGAGCTCGAAAGCTTCTGGCTTAGTGAACAAAACTTTCTTCGACAACATCACGCAACACATCTTCGAATTCCCTACAACAGAACTCTAACCAGAGAAGAATGCATTACTTTATTTCGGATCAGAGTAGGAAAAACGCTATTTTCAAGTCGTCACTATTTTACTAACGACCCCCCAGAAGAATGCGAATATTGTAGGGAGATCCTATCAGTTTGGCACATACTTGCCGATTGTCCGATTTCTCGCCAAACTACAGATACCGATTCCATAGAAATTAAGAAGAAACAAATAGCTGAAATACTTAATCCATCCGATGTCCGATCCTTTCAGCGCATTAAAGAAGCAACAAACTTACACAACAAGTTTAAAGACATATAAACTAAATATTTATATACCTGAATACTATAATTTATCTTTGATTTTCAATTTAACAAAATATATGTATAATTATCACTTTTTAATAATTGAAATCTTAGACCAATCAATAATATTAATACGACATCTATGGTCTTGCTGCCCTGATGTCTTCCATGTAAATAATTTTATAAATTAATTTTTGTAAGTTATTTTTTTATAAATAAATAAATTATTTTTCTCAAAAACGACTCCAATGATTAAAAAACAACATCAGTTCATTAATGAAGGAAAAATGTACTTTTTGGTAGTTTTTTGTTTTTGTAAAATGGTTATTTTTGGTATCTCTAGTAGAATCATTTTTTGGTTTTCGATTTTCTGGACAACGGTTGATTTGATTTTTTTAAATTTTTTTATGCAGAAAGTGCTTGAAAGCTTAAACATTAATGTTAGCCATTATTTTTAATTTTTTTTTTTCTTGAAAACTCAATATTTCGAAAACGACTCAATTGAGTTTTTCGAAACTTCGTATTTAGTAGTTCTTTGACATTTTGTTGAACACTTAAAAACAAACTATTTTTCTAAGGCATTTTTTTCCGAATATGATATTTTGAAAGGAATATCAAAAATTAAATCGAGTTTTTTATCCAGGTCCTGATGGAATTCCTCAATCAATAAATTAAGCAATGTGAAGGAACTTTCCTTAGCTTTTCCACTTTAAATTCTTTTCAATCTTTCTCTGTCTACTGGTGTATTTCTTCAAGAATGGGAATTTTAATTTATAACTCCAGTTCACAAAGCGGGACAAAAGAACTTAGTTGTAAATTACAGGGGGATTTCTAAGATATCTGCAATTCCAAAGTTATTTGAGCTATTGGTAAGAGATCACTTGTACTTTAACATCAAATAACCTATTTGTGATGAACAACATGGGTTTATGCCCGGTAGATCAACTTCAAGCAATCTTATGATATATTCCAGATATGTTACTGATGCTTTTGAATCTAGGTACCAAGTTGATACAGTATATACAGATTTTGTAAAGGCATTTGATACTATTTGTCATTCTTAATTACTCTGTAAATTGAAATCCATTGGAATTCATGGACACCTTTTGAGTTGGTTATTTAGCTATCTTTTTGACAGGGCACAATGTGTTAAGCTTGGAAATACTATTTCGAAAACAATAAAAGTTCCTTCAGGAGTACCTCAATGTAGTCATCTTGGACCACTTTTGTTTAATATATTTATATACGACATTCCACCTCTGCTAAAACATGCTTCCTGCTTAATTAATGCAGATCATACTCGTATTAGGTTGTTTATGTGCATTAAAAAAGCATCGGATCTGAACAATCTTTAAAATGATTTGTATTCGTTAATGGATTGGTGCCAAAAAAACTTGCGACCATTGAATATTAATAACTTTTACGTCTTTACAGCCCATCGTATTTAAACTCCAATGTTGCACAACTATAAAATTTTCAACCAAACTCTTGCTCGCAAATCTGAGATTCGTGATCTTGGAGTCATTTTTGATATAAAGTTGACATTATCCTTACACATTGAATATATCATCGCAAAGTCAAACACTATGCTTGGATTTGTCAAGCGAAACTGCAGTGAGTTTACTTTACTTGTTCGATTGTTTGGTGTCCTCTAACTTCTACTAGTCTAAATCGCATTGAAAGAGTACAAAAAGCATTCACAAGATTTATGGTAAGACATCTTAAATGGAGAATTGTTACCTCTTTATATCGCTCAAGATGTACCTTAATTGGCCTTGACTCTTTAGTGAAAAGACTTTCTGTTCAATGCTTGTTGCTTGTTCATTTTTTAAGTAACCCTGGCCATACGTAGAATTTTGGTTTTAATGAATCATTTACCAGGTGTATAAGACTTTATAACAATTTTTGTTATGAAATTGATTTATCAATGAATAGATTAGAATATAAAACTAAAATATTAAACTTATTAATTTAATTTTTCAATATTGTTAGTAGTGTGTAAGATATAACATCTGTAGATGAATGAATAAATAAATAAAACAAGAAATAATGATAAATGTTAAAAAACCAGTTAAGAAAACAATTTATTTCTCAAAAACGGCTCCAAGAATTTGGATAGAAATTGTGTGTGCTCTTAAATACAGGAGTCCACTTTTAAGTAACTAAATAATTTATTATGCTTACTTACATATTAAGGGTATTTCTCATAGAACCACTTTTCATATTTTCAACTTTCTCACTATTAGACTAAAATTATTTTTCTTGCGCACTTACTCAAATTTTCAAAAAAAAAAAAATGGTTTTTCGATATTGTGATGACTTGAGTGAAAAGTAGAAGATACTTTTAATTAATATTCTTTATTCATTAGCTTAAGGTAAACTTATAATAAGATATGATGATATCAAGGGAGGACAAACAACTGACTGGCGTTTGACAAACCCAAATACTCTAGGGCTTATGCTAGCTGAATAAGTTAGTTAGGTATGTTTGTTTACTACACTACAGTATCCCCCTTCAGTTGTGAGTCCTACATAATAATATTAGAATTAACAATGTCATTATTATTATTATTTTTTAACAATTCATGGTTTATCTTTATTGCTTCTTAATTTATGAGTTTTGTTTCTTTCTTTTTAGATGTATCTCCACCCTTTTTCTTAATATAACTTTTAACATTTTGTGCGTTATTAACATTTTTTTCTTTATCTTCTTCATCTTTATCTAACTCTTTATCTTCTAAATTAGGTTCTTCTACAACTTCAAATAATGGTTCATTTATTTTTACATTAGAATTTTCACAAAAATTTTCAATAAGTTTGCTAGGATTTTCAAAATCCTTTTCATCTTTATTGTTAATTACATTTATGTGATCATCATTTAAGGTTGTAGGAATATAGTTTGCATTGTCGTTATTTAAAACTTTAGAAATATTATTTTCATAATAATCATTGTTACAAGTACTAATCATTTGATTTAAATGTCTTCTCCATATTTTATCAGAATGTGTTACTTTCACTAAATATATTTGCATGCCCAAGATTTGTACAATTTTCGCTTTAGTCCAAGTTACTTTATTAGCTTTTGAATAATCTTTTACCATTACAACTTCATTTATTTGAAAACTTTTTCTTGTTTTAGATTTATAATGTTTTTTTCTGTTTTACTTGTTGTTTTTCGACTGTAGTTTTAATTTTACTTACATCAATTTGCATGTTTCGATTAGGATTAAGTAGGTCTAATCTAGTTCTTAATTTTCTACCTATCATTAACTTAGCTGGAGATACACCTGTTGTTGAATGAATAGTATTCCTATAGTCTAATAGAAATGCATTAATAGCCGTATTAATATCAATTCGATTCCAATACCCGTTTTAACGCATTCTTAATAGTTTTCACAAAATTTTCCGCTAAACCATTTGTGGCTGGATTTTCTACTACTGTTGTAAGATGCTTTATACCATTGGTTTTCAAAAAATTTTCGAACTCATTCGAAACAAAAGCAGTGCCATTATGGTAAACCAACGTTTTAGGTATGCCAAAACGTGCAAATAATGGTCTTAGTTTAATAATTGTAGCTTTACTGGTTATATTTGTGCCCATATCAAAACATTCGGGCCACTTACTATGGCTGTCCACCAAAACTAAGAACAACCTCCTATATAATGGTCCCAAAAAATCTATGTGCACCCGCATCCATGGTCCTTCAGGCCATTCCCAACACATAAGATTTCCTTTTGGGAAACTAGCTCTAGTTACCAAACACTGTTCCCATGATTTACTAATCGCTTCCAAATCACTATCAAGCTTTGGCCACCAACAATAGCTTCTTGCCATAGCTTTCATCTTCCATATTCCCATGTGTGTTTTATGTATTTCCGCTAAAACCTGTGAATGCAATGTTTTTGGAATAATGATGCGGTAGCCCCAAAATAAACAACCTGACTCAACACTTAATTCATTCCGTCTCAAAAAATATGGTCTAAGTTCAATATCTATCTTATCGAGTTCCCATCCAACTTGAATGAATTTGATAACGTTAGATATAACAGAATCTTTTTGTGATTCCTTTTCGACATCTTCAATCGTGACAGGTAAATAACTAGCTTCCTGCACATGGTTAATGTAACACATATTTTCGTTTTCTACCGTATCTAACGGCTCTTCAACTGGAAATCGAGAAAAATAATCGGCGACATTAGCCTCAGAACGAATACATTTGATTGTGAAAGTATATCCCGTCAAAACTAACGCAATACGCTGCAAACGATTAGCTGCCATCTGTGGTATCCCTATCTTTGAACCGAAAATATGCATTAAAGACCATATAAGTAGTGGTGAAACCTTTTCACTCCAAAAAGAATAGCATTAGCTTCCCTATCTAATTGGGAATTACTTTGTTCCGTCTTAGACAACTTCCGAGAGGCAAACTCGATTGGCCTTTCCAAACCATTTTCGTACACCTGCGATAACACGGCATCTAATCCAATCGGACTTGTATCCACGGTTAGCTTTAACACAAGTGTTGGCAGCACCCATGTAAAATAGTACTAGATGTAGATGCCTTCCAATGAACTAAAACGTCAAAGGCCCGCCATTCCGCATATCCGGTTTTTGATTTTTCGCTCTGCCCTTTTTTTAACTCGAGCACGCGCCAGATCGCCAGACAAAATATAACTAAGAACTTAAACTAGAGATTTATACAAAGGATTAAAAAAAAAAAAAAAAAAACTATTGTAAGTAATCATTTATATTGATTTAAAATAACAGTATTATTTATGAACTTAATTTTATTATCCTTGGTTGAATAAAGGTTGTAACTTTGCCGCAAGGATTGAATTATTTTTTTCTGTGTCCCCTCACTGTGGAAGTTACAGCAAGTTTTCTGCATGTTGTTACCGGGTTGTAACAACAATTTACAACAATACTTTACCAGATAAAGAGCCTACCACCACGCCTATCCACAGGATGTCGCCAAAAAAGAACCAGTACGCCTTCCTCAAGTCCGGCAAGACGCGCAGATCACCAATTCAACCAGAAGAACCTAATCAAGAAGAATTCAACTGCTGCTCTTGCGATCAACCGGACTCCATTGGAGACATGGTCCAATGTGACAACTGTGATTTGTGGAGTCACTACACCTGTGCGGGAGTTGATAGTTCAATTAGAAACCATAATTGGACCTGCCGCACGTGCACCACGGGTAAGTCTGCTCTTTTACCTAGTAGTTCAGAAGTAGTTTTTGCGTCTGCTGGCCAGAATATTGCCTCAAATGAATATGCAAATAAAGCCACTAATACTGTCGTCAATACTGCATTACATACCGCTTCGCCATCGTATATACATAACCCAGATCTTTCCAAACATACCTCGTTGATATATACTACGATAGCCAATACATACCCCTCTGAAATAGCTAGTGCAGTAAGTACAACATATTTAATTCCAAGCGCAGCGTCTAACACTAACACCAGTTCAACCGCCTCCTATGTCTATTCGGCGACGCCGGCACCGGAGAGCGCACTATCTGCACCTTATGCTGCTTTAAGTATACCAGCTGATACTTCAACGTATGCTAATAGAACTGCACCAATATGTGGTGCTCTGACCAATACCGTCGACTCCGTAGCCACATCTATGTCTCATGTTGCCTTAATTTCGTCGGCAGGGGCATATCCATATAATGCATCTCCGGTTACTGTTTCTTCGGCGTTTGGGGGTACAGAAATCCCTAACTCGATTGGATCTACCTCTAACATCCCGAGTGTTGCTACAAATAGCTTTCCGCATAAAACCGTAAATGCAGACGCAGCCACAAAATCGAATGCTGCCTCGAATTCCGCACGTACTTCAGGAAATGTCGCCATTTCTGCTCCTGCAGGCAGAATTCCACCTAATGTCGCACATAGTTCCCTTATGCTTACCAAAAACCCTAACGCTCCTGTCAATCACGCCAAGAGTCTGTGGTCAGTTAGCTCACGAGGATCACGGGCCTCCTTTGGTAACAACCTTAAAATTGAATTGCGTATGTTAGAAGAGGAGAGGCTTTTAAAAGTAAAACGCGACGAAGAGGATCGAGAACTAAAGGCCAAAAGGGATAGTGAATATCTAGAGAAAAAATACCAGATTCTACTTCAACTGGATGACAGCTCATCGGACAACGAAGAGGACGACAAATCTATTTCGTTAAGGAAGGTCAAAAACTGGCTCGGTACCTCTCAATCCAAGGCCTGCCTTGCTTCAACAACCAATAATGTGGCGGCATCGACTGCGCAAGCACATCTCGTGTCACAACAACCTGCAAAGGCGCTTTCACAACACCAATCTTATATCCGATTTGAGCCAGTTCCTTCAGACGACATATCACGGCATACACCACCTGGTTCGTTTCTACCGCCATTACAACAATCTCAGACATTTGTAAATCAGCATCCTCAGAATGAGTATATCTCAACAATACGAACACCTAGACCGTCTCTGCCCATGTTACCTAGCCACGGGTTGTCCAGAGGCAACCTAGCGTCCCGTCAACTAATATCGCGAGACTTACAATCCTTCACAGGTAGTCCCGACGAATGGCCGTTATTCATCTCCAACTTTAACAGAAGTACCGATCTCTGCGCCTTCACGGATGAAGAAAATCTGGTGAGGTTGCAAAAAGCATTAAAGGGAAAAGCCTTGGAGGCAGTTCGAAGCCTTTTAATACAACCCAACTGTGTTCCTAAAGTCATTGCAACTCTTAAAATGTTATATAGAGATCCAGAATTGGTTATTCATACACTTACACAGAAGATACACTCAGCCCCAGCCCCAAAAACTGAAAAGCTGGAAACAATTGTCAACTTCGCTCTCACCGTTCAGAATCTCTGTGCGACTATTGAGGCTACCGGTTTAGTAGCCCATCTCAATAATGCAACAATGCTTCATAGACTCGTACATAAATTACCTCCTGCAATACGTCTTGATTGGGCCAAATACAAGCGAGGAATATCGGACTGTAACCTTTCTCATTTCAGTAGATGGGTTTACGAACTTGCCGAAGCTGCAAATAGTGTTGTTGTACCAGACACTTCCTCATCTACTACGGAATTCAAGCTGTCAGGACGAAAAGAGAAGGAAAAGGGATTTCTCAACGTACACGATAGTTATGTGAACGCTGATAACTTCTCTACATCAAATTACAAATGCTGCATATGCCAAGGAGACTGCGAGTCGGTAGCTAAATGCAAAGAATTCCAGGGACGAAGCCGAACCTTGAAATGGTCAGCAGTAAGGGAACACCAGTTATGTCGACGATGTTTAGGAAAACACAACAACCGAAGGTGCCCTACGATCGAGACTTGCGGCCATGATGGATGCAAGTTTAAACATCACAGGCTTTGCATAATGGAGATAATCCTAGCCAAAAACAATTGTCAACGGTTGGGCGAGTTCTACAACATATCCAAATGGACTACAACGCACAAAGCAACGACTCTAACATCACATTATTCCGCGTGGTTCCTGTAATTCTTTATCATAGGGAAACTCAAGTTCACACCTTTGCTTTCCTGGATGATGGCTCCTCTCTTTCGCTAATAGATGAAGAACTAGCTAGACAGCTAAAGGTGAAGGGAACTCCACAACCACTCTGTTTAAAGTGGACTGGAAACACCCATAGGTACGAGGATAACTCGGAAATAATTTCCTTGCAAATCTCAGGTACTGCTTCGAATGCAGAACGTTTCAACCTAGCAGAGGTACACACGGTTGCCGACCTACAGCTGCCAGAACAGTCAATGGACTTTAGCAACTTACAGCAAAAATACAAGCACCTTAGGGGTCTACCAATTCAATCATATGAGCGTGCGACCCCACGTTTGCTTATAGGCTTGAACAACTTCAAGTTGGGTCTCCCTCTGAGGTACAAAGAAGGAAGCTCGAAACAACCATTCGCCACTAAGACTCGCCTAGGTTGGTTGGTACACGGCTGTTTTAATCAACAAGATCTTGGAGACTCTTACCCTTATGACCATCATGGATTTCATAGTTGTGAATGCAACTATGCAGAATTACAGCGTCTTGTGCAAGAGTTCATTACCAGTGACAGCTTTGGAACTTCAATTTCCGAAAAAATCACACTTTCAACTGAAGACAAGCGCGCCTTAGATCTGCTGAATACATACACTATCCGAAAAAACGGGCGCTTTGAGACCTCACTTTTGTGGAAGTCAGACAAGATTCAGTTGCCAGATAGTCTTCCCATGGCCAAGAAGAGGTTGAGCTGTCTCCACAAGCGCATGCGACGAGAACCGCCCCTAGCTGGAATGGTTGACGATAAAATTCAAGAGTACGTTTTCAAGGGCTATGCAAGAAAACTCTCTGCCAACGAAATATCTAAAGGAAACCGCCTCTGCTGGTACCTTCCGATATTCCCCGTACAAAATCCAAATAAACCAGGAAAGCTAAGGATCGTATGGGATGCGGCAGCTAAGGTCAAAGGTGTTTCATTAAATTCAATGTTGCTTAAAGGTCCGGATCAACTCACTCCACTTAACTCCGTCATATATAAAGCCAGAGAAAACCTCATAGCAATATGCGGAGATATTATGGAAATGTTCCATCAGGTCCGAATACGAAAAGAAGATCGTAAATTTCAAAGGTTTCTTTGGAGTAAACATGACGAACAAGAAGCAGAAATATACGAGATGAATGTGATGACCTTTGGATCAACTTGCTCCCCTTGCTGCGCTCAATTTATAAAAAACAAAAACGCAGACGAGTTCAATCATATATTTCCCCGAGCCGTTCGATCCATTAAAGAAAACCATTACGTCGACGATTTAATGGACAGCGTTGCGACGGAAGAAGAAGCAATCCAATTGGCCAAGGAGATTCGTTTTGTACATCTTCAGGGCGGTTTTTTAATCAGGAATTGGATCTCAAACTCTCCTACGGTTCTCAAGGCGCTAAAAACTGACCCAACAACTAGCAAGGATCTTAATGTAGACGTAGAACTAACTACAGAAAAGGTTTTAGGAATGTGGTGGTGCACGACATCAGATTGTTTCACGTACAAATTAACAAGCAACACTAGTCAAATTGAACTACTCTTTGGTATGCGCCGCCCTACGAAGCGCGATGTGTTAAGAACCCTGATGATGATATTTGACCCTTTGGGATTGTTAGCGCATTTTCTAATGTACGTCAAGGTGCTCCTACAAGACATATGGCGTTCAAAAATCGACTGGGATGAAGAAATCAAAGACGCCGAACATGCAAAATGGTTGAAATGGATCAAATATTTACCGATGATGGAAACACTAAGAATTCCTCGATGCTATATCACTAATAACCCGACCGTCGAATCGGAACGGCAGCTACACGTCTTCGTAGACGCTAGTGAGAACGGATTTGCAGCGTTGGCATACCTTAGAAATGCTACAGTTGATATGGTAGAATGCTCGCTTATTGGTGCCAAAACGAGAGTTGCACCCCTGAAAAGCCTCTCGATACCCAGACTTGAATTACAAGCCGCTGTTTTGGGTGCTCGGCTCGCACGGTGCATAATGGAGTTCCATACAATGAAATTCTCAAAACTTTTCCTTTGGTCAGACTCTAAGAAAGTCCTGAGTTGGATTCGATCGGATCACCGGAGGTACAGACAATTTGTGGCGTTTCGAATAAGTGAAATTCTAGATCTTACCGAAATATCAGATTGGCGTTGGATCCCCACAAAAATGAACGTGGCTGATGAAGGCACTAAATGGCAGAAGTTTCCCGATTTCAAAGCTTCAAGTCGGTGGTTTAACGGACCAGATTTTCTCAAGTCACATCCAGGAAGCTGGCCACAAGAGGATCACCAAGAAAGTAGCACTGTAGAAGAACTTAAGACGTACTTCATCAATGTCCACGTTTCTAGACGGAAAAGCATATTTCGTTATAACGAAAACTCTCGCTGGATACGTTTGCTGAGAAGTACGGCCTTTGCGCTCCGCTTCATCTACAACGCGCACAGTAAAAGACTTAAACGCAAAAAGAAATGCGGGCCACTGTCGCAGCAGGAACTTCAGTTGGCAGAATCAGCACTCCTAAAAGAAGTGCAAGCTAGTGCATACAGTGAGGAGATTGCAGATTTAGAAGCCAAGCAGCTAGTAGAAACTTCCAGTGCACTTCACAGTCTCTGTCCTTTTTTGGATGAATATGGTATCATTCGTGCAAATGGAAGAATCCAATTTGCGGAAGGGGTAGACGTGAATGTGAAAAGACCCATTATTCTACCCAGACACCATCGAGCAACACACTTAATCATTATGGATGTACATTGCCGCTACATCCACCAAAACCACGAGACAGTTGTTAATGAAATTCGACAAAAATTTCATATATCTCAACTGAGGACTGCTCTTGCTGCAGTCAGACGAGCTTGTCAAACATGCAAAAACAATAAGGCTAAACCGCTACACCCCATAATGGCACAACTTCCGCCGGCGCGGCTAGCTTCGTTTTGTGGACCCTTTTCCTTTGTCGGAGTAGACTACTTCGGCCCAATAAACGTTAATATCCTCCGCAGAACAGAGAAAAGATGGGGTGTGTTATTAACATGTCTGACTACAAGAGCGGTGCACCTCGAGATTGCACATTCATTATCATCTGACTCCTTTATTATGGCGCTTCGGAACTTTATCGGCCGGCGCGGGACTCCCATCGAAATGTACAGCGACAACGGTACCAATTTTGTGGGTGCAGAGCGAGAACTGAAGGAAGCATTTCAGAGCATAGACCATAGAAAATTTGTAGACGCTTTTACATCAACTACCACGAAATGGAAATTCATTCCTCCCGGATCGCCGCACATGGGAGGAAGCTGGGAAAGACTGGTACGATCCGTAAAAAATGCACTATACGCTATAATGCCAACTAGGAATCCTTCTGAAGAACTCCTCAGAAGCATGCTCATCGAAGTAGAAAATATCTTGAATTCACGACCTTTAACTTACATTCCAGTGGACAATGAATCTGAGGAAGCTCTTACTCCCAACCATTTTCTTCTCGGATCTTCGAATGGCTCCAAACCACTAGCAGTATTTGACGACGACTTTATGGCGCTAAGAAAAAACTGGCAAACATCGCAGCAGTTCGCGGAACGCTTCTGGAAGCGCTGGGTACGAGAGTACCTTCCCACCATTACTCGTCGCGCCAAATGGTTTAAGCCCGTGAAACCAATGGAAGTGGGCGATATAGTTTTAATTACGGACCCAAATAATGCAAGGAACTCCTGGCCAAAAGGACGAGTGGTCGAAGTAAGAACCTCTAAAGATGGACACGTTCGTAGCGCATTTGTTAAAACCAACTCGGGTGTCTACGAGAGGCCTGTTGTAAAGCTGGCAATTCTGGACATCACACACCCCCAAGAAGAAAGTTTACGGAAGGATCTACCGGGGGGAGTGTTGGCAGCACCCATGTAAAATAGTACTAGATGTAGATGCCTTCCAATGAACTAAAACGTCAAAGGCCCGCCATTCCGCATATCCGGTTTTTGATTTTTCGCTCTGCCCTTTTTTTAACTCGAGCACGCGCCAGATCGCCAGACAAAATATAACTAAGAACTTAAACTAGAGATTTATACAAAGGATTAAAAAAAAAAAAAAAAAAACTATTGTAAGTAATCATTTATATTGATTTAAAATAACAGTATTATTTATGAACTTAATTTTATTATCCTTGGTTGAATAAAGGTTGTAACTTTGCCGCAAGGATTGAATTATTTTTTTCTGTGTCCCCTCACTGTGGAAGTTACAGCAAGTTTTCTGCATGTTGTTACCGGGTTGTAACAACAACAAGATTTGGATTAAAATGAGCCAGTGTAGATTTTACGGTCAACTTTTTTTTAATTTGGCTAACAGCATTAGAATGCAAGTCAGTCCATTCGAATTTCGCAGTCTTTTTAAGAAGATTATATAATGGAGCACAAAGGGTTGTAATATTAGGCAAACATTTCCTATAAAAATTAACTACCCCAAGGAATTATTGTAATTCTTTTAAGGAGGTCGGGTTCTGGATTTCCTGAATCGTCTTTATCTTATTTGGGCAAGTTCTTAATTCTGATTATATGTCCCAAATAATTTATGGACTTAGCTAGGAACGTACATTTGTCTTTGTTTAATCTAAGCCCTGCATTTTGTAAGATTCCAAGAACCAGCTTAACCTTTTCAATATGTAAGTTCCTGTGTGGGTACTTGTCAATTAACAAGTTGGGATTAATGGTGATCTTAAAATCCCCACAAATCCTAACCTCACCTAATTTTTTCAATATAGGGACGATTGGAGTTCCCCATTCGCTAAAATTAACGGATTCTAATACCCCGAGCCCCACTAGCTTATCAATTTCGTTTTCGACCTTTTCTTTTAAAGCTAAAGGCATTTGTCGTGGCTTGAAAAATTTAGGACCGCAATCTTTTTTCACATGCAAAGTTATTTGACCCTTATTGAATCTACCTAATTTACCATCAAAAAGCTCACAAAAATTTTTGATAATTACCTGTAATTCTTGTGGAACATTATTCTCAATATAACTTAAATTTGAAAACTGTATGCCAAATTCCTTTAAGAAGTTTCGCCCCAGCAATAGTGGACCGCCATTTTCAACAACAACTACTTTAATTCTTTTGCACACCTTATTGTATAATACATCCATTTCACAAACACCAATAGGTATAACTTTTGTGCCATTATAATTATTAAAAAACTAAATTGGATTTTTCCAATGCATGCAAAATAAAGTTATCTCGGTATGTTTTCCAAGAGATCGCGGAGATGGAAGCCCCCGTGTCAATCTCCATAATCATAGGAATATTATTCATGTACACTTTAATTTTAATAGGCTTATATGAATCTACATTACAGTTAGTTATTTTAAATAAAGCTAATTCTGAATTTTCAATAAACCTTAAATCATGTTGCCCATTTTGGTTTCTGTATTTAAGTTGACATACCCGTTGCAAATGGCCTCTTTGCTTACACCGCTTACATTCTGTAATTCTTAAATCGGCATGAGATTTCCATATGACTTGCCAATCCACAAATTGTACATTTACTGTCAACCTTGCTGTTGTTGCCACCTTGCTGTTTTTGTCCACGCTGCTGTTGATGATGTTGTTTTCCCGTTGTTTGTCCCTGCCCACTGCTACCTCTTTGCCGCGTTTGTCCTATACGGTATATATCATCGGATGATGTACTTGGTTCTTTTTTTATAATTCCATCAAGCTCATATTGTTGCTTGACACATTCAACCGCATTCGCAGTTTCAATAGCTTAATCGAATGTCAGCGTAGTCACGCACTCCAAAAAAAGCTTATCCTTCGCCGCTCCCTTTTGCAGTCCCATAATAAACTTGTCTCGCATGGCTGAATCAAGATCACCACCAAAATCACAATTAATCGATAATGATCGAACTCGAGCTGCCCATTCGCTTATTGTTTCATTATGATCTTTTACTGCAGAATAGAATTTAAATCGCTCAGAGAATTTTGAAACTGTTGGCTTAAGATGACCATCTAGAGCTTTGACTAGCTCATCGTATGTATGTGGATGTCTCAATTTTTTTTGGATGAATTAAATTAAAAACCAATTTGTATGATTGTTTTGACATAGCATTTTACTAAGATTGCTTTCTTTTTCACAATGTCGCTTACAGCATTGGCTATGAAAAATTGTTCTAATTTCGCTTTGAATATAAGCCAGTCATTTTGAAATCAAACTTATCCACCGAACCGATTATAGACATTTTGCGTTTTTAATCAATTTGAATTAATATTTTAGAATTTATGTAATTTGTTAATCCTCGTCGCCACTGTGATGACTTGAGTGAAAAGCAGAAGATACTTTTAATTAATATTCTTTATTCATTAGCTTAAGGTAAACTTATAATAAGATATGATGATATCAAGGGAGGACAAACAACTGACTGGCGTTTGACAAACCCAAATACTCTAGGGCTTATGCTAGCTGAATAAGTTAGTTAGGTATGTTTGGTTACTACACTACAGATATTTAAAAAATAAATAAACTTTTTTTGAAAACTTTTTAAAAACAATCCCTGAATTTTTTGAAATTCAAATTTTATATGTATATTAATATTTTCTTCAAAACGGCGTTTTTAATTTTTTTTAAAATATTTTTAAAACTTTATTTAAAAAAAAAAAAAACATTAAAAAAATATCGCTCCAAGGATTTTTACTTGCAATATAAGTACTATAGGGCAATTAAGAAGAATTGATCGGTTACATTTAAAATTACTTATGATGTATTTTAATTGGGCTTTTTAATCTTTTTATTTTTTATGCAAATAATTAAAACAAATTAATCCATTTTTTAAATTATTCCCGAAGTTTCATTGGTAATTTTCTAACTTCTTTAGAGACAAAGACAAAACAAAAATTATCAACTAATATCACAGTATTGTTTACTTAACTATAGCGCAAGTTTTGCATTTGCGAAAAAAAATCGAACTCGAGATTTTAATCAAACTTGCTATTACGATGATGGAGAGCGTTAATAAAAGTGGGTCCTGCAATTCCGTCTGTCTGTCTGCATACAACCATTTTATTGATTTTCTACTTTCTCATAAAGGGCTCGACGGATTTCGATCAAAATTTTACGTAGCAAGCCCTTGAAATTCTAAACAATACTGCGTACCAAAATTTTCGAAAAAATTTTTGAAAAAAAAAAATATTTTTGAATGACGATTTTCGTTCGAAATTATATTTTTAAGCTCTTATTATTAAATACATCAAATTGACATATCATTTTTTTAAATTTTATAAATATCAAAGAAATTTTGTAGGCTTATGTATATAAGAAATTATTTTATTTTTTTTATTTTATTTTTATTTATGTACTTAATATATTACATATTGTAGGACATTGTCCCTTGTTTATGTGCTAAGTTATTCGACAAATTTTAAGAATGAACAAACTATAAAGCTATTTTCATAAAATTAATTACACATTTAATAAAATATGAGTAAAATTAAAATTTAAATCATAACAATTTAATTACATAAATTACATAATATGTATATTATAAAGAAAACAAAACATATTGCAAAGAAAACAATACTAGCATTCATGAATAAAATTAAATCCAAAAGAACGCACAAGAATCGGAAGTAGCTACTTATATGTTATACAAAGGTAGCAAATACCAAACGCTTAAACTTATAAACATTGTGAGTAGTTCGCAATTGTCTTGAAAGCTCATTCCAAAGTTTAATGTCACGAATTAGAAACGATGATGAAGCTCGAGTACTTCTGTGTCTAGGTATACAAATTCTGTTACAAGACGTATTCCTCAAAAACACAATTTTATTAAAAAGATATACCGGAATTGAATTAAAAATTATTTTATGGAGTGTGGTTAGAACTCTTAGCTCCGGAAAGGCAGGAAACGAGATTTCCAGGAAAGATTTAGTAAAACTAGAAATATGTTCCCTCCTGTTTATGGAATAAACATACCTGACCACATTATACCAGTAGCACCTGAAAGCATCTCAGCACCATATACAAAATGGGGAACCAGAAGAGCCTTGGCGAGCTTAATTTTGATAGGCAAAGGAATATAGTCATTAATATTATAAAGTTTGCGAAAGATAAAATTAGTTCGACTTATAAGTTTATTAACATGAGCTTCCCAAGATAAAGTTTCATCAAGTATAAAACCCAAGCTCTTAACTTTACTCTGGTAAGGAATAAAAACATTATCTAACACAACGGGATCCAACATGTTACTCACAGGTCTATAGTAAAACGCTATGGTCTGTGAATTGTCCGGGTTCAATTTCAATTTGTTATTAATAGCCCAAGAATTAACAGAACGAAGATCAGCATTGACAAAAGTAATAAAAGAGGAAATATCATTAATCGGACAGGAAAAGAGTAGTTGAACATCATCTACGAACAGATGAACAAGCGAGAAAGATGTTGCATGGTGAACGTCATTTATAAATATGGAAAACAGAATTGGTCCTAAAATGGATCCCTGGGGAACTCCTGAAGTAATCTCAATAAAATCAGATTGAATGTCACCAATACAAACATATTGACACCGTTGCGATAAATATGAAAATATCAAATTACATGCACTAGTAGAGAAAGAAAAATATCGATTGAGTTTGAAGCAAAGGCGAACATGATTAACACTATCAAAAGCCTTGCTAAAATCTAAAAGTAACAATAAAGAAATGTATTTGCGATCCATGTTCATCTTAATTGTGTCGGTTATATCAATTAAATTTGTAGTTGTGCTGTGAAACTTCCGAAAACCAGAAGATTGGTTGCAAAAAAACAAGTTGTAACTAGTTATAAATTCATTGATTTGCCGCTTCATCAAAATCTCTAAGATTTTTGAAGTAGCTGGTAATAAGCTAATGGGTCTAAAGTCAGCAGAAACTTGGGGGTTAGATGTTTTACCAACTGGTATAATTTTTGCACATTTCCAAGCATGAGGATACGAAGAAGTGGTAAGAACGGTGTTAATTATATGTAACAAATTATGATAATACTCGTAAATTTGATTGGAATTTCGTCAAAGCCTATAGCGTTTGATTTTATAGAAAACAATGCATTATATAACTCATCAAGAGAAACGCTACGAAAAGAAAAGGAATTTTCAATTTCAGATACAAATTCCACATCACTTTCATTTTCGGAGAAATATGTATTCAGAATCGAAGGGTCAAGATTTCCAAAATCCTTTTCCTTATCGTTAAGGCCAAGAGCATTAATTTTTTTTCCAAAGATCCTTGCTTGATTGGACACATTCAAACTTACGAATGCCATATTCCATTTTTAACGCTTTAATTTCACTTTTGACTTTATTTCCGTACTTACAATAAGTTTTCCATTTATTGTCCGAGGGACTATCACGATAAATTCTAAAAGAAAGGTCCCTTAAATTAATTGCACGGGCAACACGAGGGGAAGTAAGTGGATTGATCTTTTTATTAGGTTTAATAACTTTGAAAGGCACAAACGTTTCATACAAATACCTTAAGTGAGCGTTTAAAAAATCAACTTGATAGCTGGAATTATTTGTTCTATAAAGGAGATCAAAGTCAATCTGCGAAAAACTGCTCCATAACTGATCAGCATTTATCAAACTGAAGTCCCTTATTTTAATTTCGTAATCTACTATTTCAGGAATTAAATCTAAAGAAACAAAAATAAAAGCATGTTTAGAAATGCCTGGTATCCAGTAAAAACTAACTACTTTCAAAATATATTTAGCTGTTTCTACTAAACATTTTTTGCATACACTGCGATCGAACATGCCAACCAATCTTTATTTTTTTTTTGATATATTCATATTTGTTTAGAAATGCAAATTACATCTTTTTTCCCCTCAAACTTTAACAACTAAGCAATCTAAAACAGATTTTATTATGTGTATCCATTTATTTCTACCTAATTATACTTAATTTTTACGCATTTTTGCGTACGTCACTGAATACCTACATATAAACTATGTAGGTTTTCATACATTTATATGTATGTATCTTTAAAAAACAAATGAATGTTATGTGTATTGCATATAAATTATAAAGTTGTATTCATCCTTCAATTTAATAATTATATGTTCAATGTACATACCTACATAGGTTCCATATATGTATGAGGCACATATTACTCTCCTAACTTACATAATTAAAATCCATAATCTAGATTTAAATATACATTTGTAGGTAGCTTTTCCTTGAATTACCCTTTGGAAAATTCATTAAACTAAGAATCAATGTAATCTTAACTACATCGGCTTTAAACCTGCATATGATAAATAGACTACCTACCCACTAACATCAGCGTCAATATTTAGCTACATTAAAGTATTAAGCTAAAAGAGCAAGTTCGAACGATCCAGTCGGGTATTTTAAATAGTTTTTTCTGCGTACATACAATTTTTTTTTGGCTTCGCGTGTTCCAAGAATTTTAATTTACTTTTGTGGGTTTTGGGCATACCTAAGTATCAACATTTTTATATTTATAATTATTTCTTTATTCATCAAGTAGAGTATATACAATGTTAAAAATATATATCTAATTTTATATACTAATTAAAAATAGCTGGCATGCGATACTTTACAATTCGGTATACTTACAGGCTAACTACCAATATAAAGAATAATTAAAAGATACTTAGCATTTCTTTTAAATAAATCCCGGTTAATATTATGTATTTTGAAAGTTAATGTACATAAAGACTGGATTTGCGTGTTTCTGGCAGCGTGTTATTGGTTATTTTGAGTCCGGAGTATGAAATGGTTCTAAAAATAAATTACGTACATATGTATTAGCAGTTTTCTTAAATGCACATATATTTTTATCATTGAAAGAAGAAAGGAGCAATCAATTTGATTAACAAGGATATCACGAATGAAAACTATTTCAAAAAAGTATCTTCTTTGAGTTTTTAACTGTTGCAGATCAAAAAGCCAACATCTAGAACCGCAGGAAATCATTCGAATATTCCATTTTATTTATTTATTAATTTCATCAATCAGACTATAAGGGCCATTTTCGTCACTACAAGTTGAACTCAATTTGAGGATTTTTATTCTCAACTTGTGATTTTGTTTTTCTTCACCCAAAGTTGACAGTTTCAACTTTCGACTCTCATCTTCTGGTTTTCTCAACTTGCGAAAATAGTAGAAGTTGAGAGAGCAAACTTGAGAGTTTTATGTCAAATTCAAATTTGTAATGCATCTTTTGTCAAAAATTATTCTCGATTTCGGTTTGCATAAAAATATTTTTAACATAAAATGTTCTGATAAAACTATTATTGGGAAAATCATCCATCGTATGCTTCCGGAAGCAAAGATGAAGATGAAGAAGAAGAAGGGTGGGGGTGGCCGCGGCGCGATAGTTGTGTGCTCGCCTGTTAACCTCTTGATTGCAGATTCGATTCCTGCCGTTGTCTATGTATTCTTATATTCCATTAAAAACCAATTTTAAAAATTGTCATAAAATAAGTTGCTGCTTTGCTCATTACATGCTGTTTAGCATAACACTAACAACATGTGATTGAGTAAGCTAGCATAAACATAAAATATGACAATAAAATCAATAAAATAATGCGAATTATAAGGGACATAAATAAATAAGACACGGTAATTTTCTCCGCATTAGTTCAGCCGCCATCCCTGGAGATAAATCTGAGACATCAACCAGCTCTAGTCTCAGAACATCGCGCCAAACATCTTTCCTATCCTTCTTTCTCTTCTTCCACCGGATGCTCGCGCTGTGTTAAGAAAAACATATAAAGGGTATTCATAATCCCTTGAGCGCGTGCAAAGTTATATAAAAAAAAAAAGAATTGTTGGCGATTGAAAAAAGATAATATAAAATGTGTCCACGGGTCGGGCTTGAAAAATGGGACGACCAGGATTTTATCTGCCGATTTCGTATTTCAAAGCGAACGAAAATTTTGCTCTTGGAATTGATAAAAGGTAGTTTGCCTTACACTGAAATAAGGTACTTAGTGAAATATCTTAGTAAATATTCCTTTAGCTTAAATTATACTAACTTAAATATGTGTAGATGGCGCGAATTACGACCAATTACCAAATTATTGATTGTGCTGAGGTATTATGCACTCTGGTCAATTCAGTTAGCCATTGCTAATTTTATTGGTGTGGGTATTTTAACAGTGCATGGTATTGTGAACCGGGTGTCAAATGCAATTGCTAATCTTGGACCCCAGTTTGTTCGCATGCCTGAAACCCGAACAGAACGGTTACTAGCAGCAAAAGAATTTTACGATGTAGCCAAATTTCCAAGAACAATTGTGGCAATAGATTGGTGGAAACGATGCAGAACTTTTTAGAAACCGCAAGGGTTGGTTCTCTATAAACGTTCAGACCGTTGCATCTGCAGACCTGAAAATAATAGATATCGTTGCTCGTTTCAAGGTATATGATCTACATATAAAATAAAAACAAGAAAGTTAAGCTTCTGACATTCGGTTCTATTTTTTTCCTAGGGTTCCACGCACGATCAACGTATTCTCAATTCATCAGCTTTGAGGCAACGATTTGAATCGGGTGAATTTGAGCACTTTATTATTATTGGTGACTCTGGCTACTCAAACACAAATTACTTGGCAACACCTTTTCAAAATGTTTCAAACTCTGTTGAAAATTTATATAATGAATCTCAGATTCGCACTAGAAATTGTGTCGAGCGTTCCTTTGGAATGTGGAAAAGACGGTTTCCAATATTAGCCACCGGGTTAAGATGCAGAGTTGAAACCGTGCAATTGATTATAATTGCTTGTGCCGTCCTTCACAACATAGCAATCGATGAAAAGGAACCACAAACGACGATATGTTGCGTAATACAATTGTTGCATCCACAAGGCAACATCAATTACCTTCGGCAACGGTTAGGAACGCTAGGTCTCGCATTCGAAATTATTTTCAGCGAATATTAGATAATGAAGGAACCAATCTACTAATTTCAGAAGGCTGCAAAATTAACATTAAAAGACGCCATACACTCTATTTTAATGTGTTATTTATTTAAATAATTAATAAAAGCTTAAAACTAACAAAAAACTTTTTTGCTTCGGCTGTTGGGACTGGAGTTTGTATGCGTTCTGTTTTGCTTTCTTTTAAAATTTGTATGCGAAAGTTGTGCAGTTCACTATCGTAAGCAAGTTGGTTTTTGGCTCTCTCCAACTCAATTAACGAACGTTCTCTATCGAATTCCGCTCTTTCCCTTTCTAATGAAGCTCGTTCCAGGTCCACGGCAACTCTTAGCAGCCAAATGTTGCTGTCTTGCCTCAGATAACTTAGGAGTCGTCTTGAGTGTTTCCATTTCGGCTTCAATGTTGTGCCTGTGACGCCTGTTTTTCAGCAAAGGGTTAGGTGGTTTGTTTTCGCAACTTTGCTGGGTTAACCCTTTCCCAAGTGTGTTCATGTTCATGAACTTTCTGTTTTGTATTTTGTTTTTCAAAATAATCCACAGCCTTGTCTGCCAGAATAACGTCATTACTTTCGTCGTCTTCAAATACAAAAATTTCATATTCTATGGTTACTTCTTTGAAAGTTACGGGTGCAGCATCAGCGATTTGGTTTATTTCAACGCCAGAAGGATTCAGTTCTGGTTTGTTGAAAACTATTGAATTGCTATCACCCGTCGCTGCTGAAAGACCATACGTGGATGGAATCAAAATTTTAAATAATTCCTGCATTGGCTCGGTCAACGCAGGAAGTTCTTTTTTGGGTGGATCTCCACTAGTTTGCTTTGCGTCTTTACTAAAATAAAACATGCAATTTTTCAAATTTTTATTTTTTGATATTTTTCCCGCAGACCTCCCATGCCTTATCCTTATCATGCTTCGTGACACCGTCGGTTGTTTTATTTTCGATAACCATCCGATATTCCAATGCATTCAAAACTAACCAATCTTCCTCTTCAGTAGTATAAACTACTTTTGGCAATTTGGTTATTTTGTCCGCCATTAATATTTTTATAAATTTCAATTATTATAAACAAAAAGAATTACGAAGCTTAAATTTTAATTTTAATAAACGCAATAAATTAAAATGAAATTGACATATCTATCACAAATATCCCAGGGATATTTTGAAAAACTCAGGTAGGCCAACTTTCAAATTTCAACTCTCTTGTTGAGATTTTAAATAGTGAAGAAAAACAAATTTCAACTTGTCACTCAACTCTCAAGCTTGCGTCAACTCTAGTTATAATACATAGTCAGAATAAGTGTTCAAAACAATCTCTACTAAAGAACATATTGAATTCAACAACGCTGCACACGAAGTTGCCATAATTAACCCTGTGGAAAGAGACAAAAAAAAAGAATAACTAGAATGAGTTTCACGCAAGGTTACATACATTTTTTTAAGAGACAAGAAAAAGGATCAGTTAATCTTATAGTCAATCTTTTACATATCTTTTACAAACATTATTTCAAAATATGATCTATGAACGAACTTCAAGATGTTGAATCACTTATATAACGGGTCCGCCAAATAACTTTTTTTTTTTTGAAAATGCTGTAAAAAAAAACTACTGAATATTTTCTCAAATTTCTTTTTTTATATGAAAGTACAATCCTTCCGGTTAATAATGGAAAATAATTTCATTCAACACGATCGGTCCAATTTTTAAGCACATTATCGATTGTGTGCAGCTGTATTTCACCAATGGCTTCACGAATATTGTCCTTTAAAGCGTCAATTGTCTCTGGCTTGTCGGCGTAACACTTATCTTTTACGGCACCCCACAAATAATAGTCCAACGGTGTCAAATCGCAGCTCCGAGGTGGCCAAACGACATCAGCTCTGCGGCTGATAATGCGATCTTCAAAAACAGGGCGCAAGACATCGAGTGTAGCTTCGGCTATGTGGCACGTAGCGCCGCCGTCCGGTTGTAACCAAATATTGCCAATATCCTCCTCTTCAATTTTTGTGAACAAAAATTCGTGCAACATGGCCCGATAACGATCGCCATTGACTGTAACGGCCACTCATTGCTCATTTTCGAAGAAAAATGGCCCAATTATGCCTCTGGACCAAAATCCGCACCAAGCAGTGACTCGTTTTGGGTGTATCGGCTTTTCAATGTATGCGTGCGGGTTTTCTGTGCCACAAATGCGACAATTTTGCTTGTTTACATACCCGCCAAGATCAAAATGAGCTTCATCTGAAAAGATGATTTTCTTGGCAAAATCGGCCGACTTAGCGAAGCGAAAACGCATTGTATGGTCAGTTTGCTTCAACTCCTGAACCAGTTGGACTTTGTATGGCGTCATATCAAGGTATTTATGCAAAATTCGTCTGCATGATGTCTCCGAAATGTTCAATTGTTGAGAACGACGGTGAATTGATATTGATGGCGCTTCACGCACACTTTCTGCCACAGCAGCAATATTCTCGGGTGAACGAACAGTTTTTGGCTTTTCACGCTTTGGTTTATCGATGAGGATGCCAGTTTCTTCCACTTTTTTCACAAGATTACGAACATACGGGGTTGACGGTGCTTCTCTTCTTCCAAAATCCGTACGCAATTTTCGCACACATTCTGCAACATTACCATGATTTTCAAAGTAATGTCGCAATATTTCCCAGCGTTGTACAAGCGTATACGCAACCATATTCGGTCAGCGGAAGGATAAAACTAATTATCTGTCAAATCAGACATGAGCTAAGTGTTACCATTTACGAAATAAGTACAAGTTGAAAAAAAAACGTTAGATGGCGGACCCTTTATAACAAACATCGCGCGTTAAAAGAAGACATATCGATGCTCCGAATGAAAACGATAAAAAAGATTCCATGTATGATACAAAAGATTAGATTAGATTAGATTTTATTTGATTGATAAATTGGTTACAATAATTACAAACAAATTTTTACAAAGCATGTCTTTTCTGCCTCCTGCCTGATTGACAAAATATATGTAATAATATTTCTTCTAATAAGATGAAAAGATTTAAGTTTTTAATAAACTTTTTATTAAAAAAAAATAATTATTTACTCTACATTCTTTAAACGATGAAAAGATTTCAATAACAATTCGCTCCCTATAGTTTAAGGCCAGTCTCCAATATTGGTATAATGTTTTGACTTCAACTTCATTTAGCAATGTTATAACTTGGTTTTCTGTTAAAAAATCACTTCTAATCATGTTCCTCTTTGTGACTTTTGGGATTTGGCATTTTCCCATCAAGTGAAAAGTATCTTCCCTTTCATTCAAGTTGCACAATGAACACATGATGCGTAAGTCTTATCTATGTGGAATGATGTTTAACTGTATAAGTTCCAAGTAAATTGACCGTCCTAGAAATTTCATTGATACAGTTCTGAGCCCGAAAATAATTTTTCTCCTCCTGTGATTGAATTTGCAATATATAGTGATCAGTGCAGGGGATTCTGTTGCGCTGCTTAAAACTGTCTCTGCACTTCAGATCAGCTGTAGAGATAAGCTGGTAAAGCAATGTTTTTCAGTTATTAAAGTATAAAATCCATTTATTTTTAGATTTAGATCAATCTTACAGTGCTTTGCTATAGTTCCATCCAAATTGCTCAAACCAACTTGTTTTAGAACGTATGACTTGAAGAGCCGCTATCTTGGAAAGCCGGTGATTTTTCATCTTCATAACTTTCAGAACACAATCTATTTGAGAGTTCGAATATAAAGAGTCGATAATCCCGTTTCTAACATAACCACGTAATTGGAAATATTTAATGGTAGTCGAAAAAATAGCTTGATGTAGTAAGATATAAACAGTTAAAGTACCATTTTACATTTGTGCAATTCTTTGCTCCATTCTTGAAAATTTTGTACTTTTCCCAATTTAGTATCAGGTTCCAAATTCTACAGTATTGAGAAAGACGATTTATCATGTGTTGTAGTGGTGGTGATGATTTTTAATTTTTAATTGTTTTAATGATTAATGATAATCTTATTTTTAATTAAATTGAATTTGTTTTATTAAATTATATATTGATGTTTGGAAAATTCATGATTTTATTTAACAAATTGTTTTGTATATTTCCTTTTAAATACAATGCACATTTCTTGTAAAATAGTATTTATTAGTCTTCAGTTATAGCTTTCATTGAAAACTTTGACTATCAATTCTGAGGCACTTAGGCATTTAAAACTGATGTCGTTTTGGTACCAAAATGAATATAATAAGATATATAATATTTTTTTTGTCAAGAGATATTTTATTTGCTCTACCATACTTTCTTGTAAATTCACTTTTGATTTTTCAAAGATCATCATTGAATGATACCACCAAAACGACATCAGTTTTATTTGTTTAAGTGTCTCAGAATTGATAGTCAAAATTTTCAATGATGCTTTTGAATGAATGCTATAAGTAGCGCCGTACGATACTGAAATTTGCTCTATATTATTAGATTTGTATCTTACTGAGTAAATTATGTCCTAATAAAAATGAAATGAAATGAATGAAATAAAATGCACGACAGGATCGCACGAATGATGTGATCGAACATAAAGCAAATGTATGCAAAAGATTTCTATTAAAAATCTAAATATATTTTTAAAGTCGTTTTCTACTTAATTTTTTATATGTACAAAATTGGTATGATAATCTTAAATTTAATGATCTTAGTAATATAAACTTAAAAACAAATGATTAAATCGGCTTAATCAAAGAAAAAAAATTCAAAATTTTGAAATAAATACTTCAACTAATTTGCGCTCAAAAAAAGTACACCATTTTATTTCTTGGATAAATTTGAATTTATGAGAAAAAAATTTAAAAATCTGTGGAGCACAAATATATATAATAATTATATATATATATATAATTTAAAAGCATTTTTTTAATAATACAAAAAAATATTAATTGAAAGTATTGGTACGCGGTATAATTTGGGCAACCTAAATCTATATACGAAGGTGTTTTTTTTTATAATATATACTACTGAAATTACTCAGCCAAGTAGAAGACTTGGCATTATATTTAACTGGACTTGTCGAATTATTGATTGAAAATAGCTTTTAACGGCCTTTAGCCCACCAACTGATGAGTCCAAGTGAGATTGCCGATAGGAAACGCAAATTTTGTAGAGTAAAGGCCGTTAAAAGCTATTTTGAATCTAAACCTATATACATATGTGTGAAATTTCGAAAGAATCGGTTGAGTCGTTTATGAGATAGTCGAAAGCAAAACAAAAACGTTCCTATGGGAAAGACCGTTCTTAGATATTAAAACATTTTTTTTTCAACCATATGATCGGTCGTACCTAAAAAGCTGCACTGATTTTTCTAAATCAAAATCGTAAGAGCCGTTTCCGAGAAAAATATGCAGGTACCGTTATTTTTTGAGCTAAAAAACATTTTAATTTCCCCTCTGTACAATACCTTAAAAACTGTATATACTGAGTTTGACGCAATTCGGCCCACCCGTTTGGGCTGTAGGTGTCTATACATACATATGCACATACAGACAGACAGACGGACAGTATTTTTAGACCATTTGTTTTGGTCTTCGCTATCACCGTAATGTCATGTTTGATTGTTTTCTCAAAACTTTTTTTCGAAGAATTATATTACCTATAAACGCAAGTAAAAATGAAATTCCAAGCCTAAGCCCATATAGCTTATTTATAAAATGCTTGCCTATTCCACGTATCAAATGCAGATTTAAAGTCTACAAAAAACGTGTACATCCTTTTCCCTTTGTTAACAAATGTATCGGCAATTTTTTTTCAAAACGAAGATGTGATGAATAGTTGAATAACTTCCATCTTTAAGCTTAGCCATCGCTAATACTACTTCTTTCTGTGTTATATCAGCTTCCAAAATCCCATTGGTAAGTCCAGAAGACGCATACTGGAAATAAATTCTCTTTTTTCAGTAGGATGCAACAAGTTCTTAAAATTGTTAAATTTTGGCCAATTTTTAAACGTCAAAACAAAATTGTATTTTTGAAATGATACACCTGAACATCTACAGTCTATCGATATTCTCGATATTAAAAAAAAAAGCTATCGATAGTTTTTCACCTTACAAGTTTACTAGTGGTATGCGTCATATATAGCAGCAAACAACAAGAAACCTCAGAGAAACAATGATTGATTAAAAAACATGAAGTAAAAATAATTAGTTTCTTTTTTGTGGTTGTATTAATTAATAAACCTAAAAAATTGAACTTAAATTATTGAACTTTTTATTGTTTTTTAAATAATATATGTAGGTACCGATTCAAAATGTATTAATTTGTTTGTGTTAATATTATTAAGAATCAGTTTGGATGGGCCTGGAATTTTTTCTTTATTTTCCATATTTGAAAATCATATACCACATTTTAACTTGTACCTATTTGTGGTTTAAATATAGCCTTATTTAAGCTTGGACACATTGGGGCAAGTGCTTATGCAACTTGCATGAGGACACAAAACAGAATGTTTTTTTAATAAGATGTGAAGAGATCGACTGAAAAATAAAAAAAAATCTGCAGGATTGTGATTTACTTTCCAGTCGTTCTGCTTAAGTTTATTTCTGAGTGTGGTCACCTAGGGAACAGTAGGGCATTCCGATTTTCAGTCAATGCAGTCAGGCATTATATGTAACACTGATGACAGGTTTGCAAAAAATATATTACCATTTCTGCAGCCTGTTAAATATCTTTCAGCAAACTCTACTAGTAATTAAAACACAACAATCAGAAATTGCATTAAAACTATACTGAATACATTATCATCCTTAAATTTTGATTAATTAAAACTTTCCGTTTGTTATTTCCATATCATAAGTGAAAAGTTCCGTAGCGATCCATTTGGCTTGGGTGACGGTTCTCGCACTAATTCTCTAGCTCATCGATTGCAATATTTCTTCACCATACAGACAGACAGATACAAAAATCGAGTTACCTAACAAAAGGGCTTTAAAATAAAAGTCTTAAAAAGAAAATCTTGAATTGGGAAGAAAGTCATACAACTGTCATGGTGAACTTTTAAGTGAAAATTTATATACATATAAAATTACAACAAGTCTCAAGGCGAGGTGCTTCTTGATATGTATATTATAATATCATATTTAAGAAATTGTTAAGCCACGGTGAATGTCAAAAGAAAATTCCAATTTAACTTTTATTACGAGTATGACTTTTTCGGCGCAAAAAAAAAACTCTTTTTTTTATTTCTATCTTTTCCTCTTATTAATTAAATCGTTTTTCAAAGTTATGAAAGTTGTCAATTATGTGAAGGCGAATGAAAAATGAATGGGACTGTCTTAGGTGTCACAAATTAGGTGACTTTTGAAAAGTCTTAAAATGTTTTGCCATGGAATTGATTGCAAGTTGTTTACTTAATCCTATATTGACATCAGAAAATAGGGAAAAATTCTTCGGATGTCTCCTGGTGAACAGATGTTTTTACTTTTAGATAAAAGAAGCCAGAGTTTGACACATTATTTTTTTTTTTAACGAAGCAGATGTTTAAGGGTAGACAAAAATTGAGCAATCAGAGTATGCCCTCGGTAAACGCAGTACCTGGGTTCAAGTACATATATACATACATACATGGCCAAAATAATAGGAACACTCCCTAATTTTTGGGCTTATTACGTGGAGTACTTATTATACTAGACAAATATTAAAAAATATTATTGGTACATATTAGTGGTAAGTATGTTGTTAATCTATTTTATGTAAAAGGGGTTTGCAAAATTTTTTAGTCCGTTTGATTTAGGCCTCCCAACAAGCTGGTCATAAAAATAGAAACACTTGATTAATTTAACAAAAAACAAGACCTTTTCATAACCAATGCATTCGTTTTATTTATTTATCAAAGAATATTTAATATTTCGATGAAAAACCTTTATTTTTAAACAGTGCATTGATTCGATTTGGTACAGAGTCTACCAACTTCTGGCACTTTTTTTGTGGAATCGAATACCACACTTCTTGGACAATTCTCCAGAGATCCGTTTTGGTGGAAGGTTTATTCTTACTAACCTCAACTTTCAGCTTATTCCAGAGGTTCTCAATAGTATTAAGGTTCGGTAATTGAGAAGGCCATTCCATAACGTCCAATTTGTTTCGCTGAAACCAGAGCTTTATTGACTTACCGTATGCTTAGGGTCGTTGCCTTGCTGGAAAAGCCATTTAGGTGACATATTTTCGTAAGCTCACGAAAGCATATAACATTTTACGGTATGTCCACATATGACTCCTTTGTCATTATGGCGTCTATGACGAATATTAGACCAACGCCCCACCAAGAAAAACAACCTCATAACATTATGCTGCCACCTCCATGCCAGTGGCGGATTAACCTTCTCGGCGCCCTGAGGCACGCTCAGTGTCTACCGCCCCTTTTTTTAATACAATGCAAGGATCACATTTGAATGGGCTAACATCGAAGAGTTATGGGACACGGTTGTCTATTTGGGGGTGAGGAATTTGAATGCGGCGGTAGTATTTTCGAAATATGTCACATGTCATTGTTTTTAATAAATTTGATAGAATTTTTGTAAGCAAAATTGCATTACTAAGTGTTTACTATACTTGTATGGCGAAATAAATTGTCCCTTATATTTCAACGAAGAACGTAAGTTTTAAAACTGGGAACCCGTAAAATATTTTGTATACTGCAAAGGGGTATTGCAATTAATTTAATAATAAGATCTAGTAAGATATATATTAGAAGTTGATTGCTTTTGACCTTAAATTAAATGGTGTATGGCTTAATGCCTTTTAGTGTTTTCTCCTAGAGCTTTGGGGGCTCAAGACCTCATGACCCTCCCTTTGGAGCCGCTTCCTGCGCATTACATGGTGGTTTATGTATTTGTTGTAGGTCTTTGGTAAATAAATAAGAACTTGTTTAGTGGAACATGAATTTGGTGTGAGAGTAGATATTTTAATTTAGTTAGTCCCAAAAGTAAGTGTAGGAAGAAATTTCAGTTCGGAACAATTTCTCTCCGTTACAGTATAAAATATTCATCCCAATTCTAAATATTCCCCGGGAAAATCACTCTCCGGGTTATGTGTTCTCCCGAGAGTAGTATTCTCCAATTATGAATTCCCCGGGAAACTTTCTTTTTATTTTTTTCTTTCGAAAGCGGGAAAGAGAATTCTGAATGTTCGAAACAGCTGTTTGACATAATATTATATTATATTAATATTAAAAATATATATTATATTAAAATGAAAAAAAAAATTTATTATCCAATGTGAAAGTTAAAAGTTAAATAAATAAAGTGAAACATTCAGTTTTTTCCAAATTACTCGAAAACTATAAGTTCTATTGAAAAGAGTTGTAGGTACGCATTGTAGCTAATGTTATTCTACATAAAAAAGATGCAGACACTTTTTATCGTACAATTGATTGATTTGTAGAAAAATGGCCGAAAACTTTGTGTCCGATCATTTTTAAAATCTTTTTATGTCGACCGCGTTTTGTTCAAAGCCGGTTTGTTATAGAAATATGCAGAGACGGAAAATAAGGCCAGAGATTTAAATTTCGCATTTTCAGATACCAAAAATGATGAGTACCCCATTTGAATGACATTAATCTTTTTCTTTGTTTTTTTTTTTTTGCTCGAGCCTCACGAGCCTTGTGTTTAATATGCCAGTGCTCCATGCTTCACGGTTGGTTTTGTGTACCAAGGATTGTAGGCCTCGCACTTTGGGTGACGAACAAACCGTTACCCATTCATTCCGAATAAATTTATTTTCATTTCGTCGTTCCAAAGCACATTCCTCCAATGCTTCTTGGCCTGAAGTGGGTCGTCTTTCATTTGATTCATTTTGGCAAAACAGATCCGCTTCTGGGTATGTTTTTTTTTAGTAAGGGCACCTGCCTTGGAGATCGTGCATGAAGGTCAGCATCCTGCAAGATACGACGAATAGTTCTAGGACTGACTGGCGTCTCTATTTCTCGCTGCAGATCTTTTGAGGACATAATTGGATTCGTTTTAGCTTTTTTCACCAACGTAGCATTGTCCCTTACAGGCATTTTAGACGGACACCCTCTGGTTTCTTCAAAATTTTTGGAGTTTATAGCATTCCACACAACCCTTGCAGAGCGCCCAATGACTGTTGCGATATCTCTCATGGATCCACTGTTGTTATGCAGAACTAAAATGGCTTTGCATTGGTCATCAGTGCAGTTCTTGGCTCTTCCCATATCTAAGTGGCATATATAACAAAAAATGTGCCTAACATTTCAAAATTATTCTCAGATAAAAAACCTCACCAAAATCTTGACTTCTTTAAGCTAATAACAAATATTATTGAGCTTTTATTCAAATGTTCCTATTTTTTAGACCAGCATATCTTGGAGTTGCAATCTACTAAGTGCATAATATTACAAATACCTTTTCTTTAATCACAAGGTCATACGTTGAGTAGATTGGCAATATATAAACCGTTACAATAAGGCACCAATTTGTTAACATGTTCGCCTAACTAAAGTGCAAGATACAGTATTACCTAAAAGTAAGGAGTGCTTCTATTATTTTGACCATGTCTGTATGTGGATCAGTAATGCCACTTTTAAAAAAGTGTGACTCAGTAAACTCATCTTTTCAAACACTTTCTTGCTTCTATATTTCAATGTTTAATTTTGTTGTAACTGGAAAGTTAACCTGCTAATGCATGCGACAAGCTTAAGCCTTTAGCTATACAGAAGACATCATGTCTCCTAACAGTGAGTGAAAACAGGAGGATGAGCTACAGTTGAGGGTGATCAATAACTGCAAAGTAAAGGTAATACTAACCTAATACCTTCTTTAAAAGATATTTCCTCTAAGACTTGACTGTAATAATCTCGAAGCCGAATTATTTGAGAGTGTAGGTGAATGTGCTGTTTTAAGTGCAAAAAATTGAAATAAGAAAAGCATTTGTATTCAATAGGCCGAAGAAAACTTGGTTTCAATAGAAGATATCATGAGCTCATTAACAAGCAATGTAACACTCTATTTTTGGTTTGTGTCCAAGGCAATTCAAAGGCAGATTCCTTAGCAAACATTTGACCAACAACACACTTAGTAGGTCCAAAGCCCTTTTGCGAATTAGGCGTAAATGTGAAAAATCAAAACAGTATAGGAGGTTAAAACACTAAAATTTTGGAAATAACTTCCTAAGCTGAGACAGGCCAAACTACTACTTGGAAACACAAATTAGGAACGTTAACAGTCTGTTTTAGCTTAAGGGGAATAACCTAAGAATTATAACGGGTATCCTGATCACATTTTAGGTAGCTGTACCTTGTACAAACACTAACATCAAATACAAAGATATCTGGGACGTCACCAAATAGAAGGGAGTGAATTACCCTATCTAAAAATCTCCAAATATACTAAGGTTCTTCAAGGAAATATATTTAGTGCAAGAGCTTGTTATGCTTTTTTCTAAGAATGAGATACGCTCGTGGTGCCCAGAGTATCCATACGAAAGCAAAGTAAAACTCCGCTGACTCTGCCAGATTACATATCCTTCTTATTAGTATGTAATAAAATGTGGTTGTTACAATCTTACAACTGCCCACGATCTTACTCAGACGGAGCAAGCAGCGAAACAATGCATACGAATTTAAATCTAGCCCAGGCCACATCCGATGGAAAAACAACAACTTTGAATATCCAAAATATTTTCACTTTAATGGCACACGAGTGCAACAATCACCAAATAAAGTATCGGAATTGATAAAAAAGTTGGCCACTACTTATGATAAAGGGAAAACTTACTCCTCAGCAAATTCCAATAGAGACTAGAGCCCACTTTGAGCATAAAAGTTTCGCCCCGAATCGTCATTTCTTACATTCTCTTGCTATAATTTCAGGTATGACGTAGTGTGAATTGTAAGAATGTAAAATAAAAATTCCATACTCGCATTACTGACGTCCGCATCGCAATGTGATTTGCTGATGTGTGGTGGGTGTACTGTACTTTGTGATTGATTATAATGTTTTAGGGTAGTGTACTGGTAGTATGGTGTTGCTGGATCGGTGGTAAAGCGCGGTCAGTGAGAGATACATTAACGCTTCGATACATGCTGTGAATGAGAGGTGCCATTTTTTTTGCTATAAATCGGGGTATAATAGATCTTATTATCGCAGTGCAAATAATAAACCAAATTATTCATTTATTCAAAATTCTCTTTATTTAATAAATGAACTGAATTCCGCCGCAATGTCATGTGTCATTCAATATTATTTTTATCGCTATTTTGAGTAACAATGTGTTTGCCAAAATAGGTCCAGTATTACTCGCTCTTCTAGGAATGGTACATGTACATCGGTATCACCTTTTAATTTCATGCATTGCCCAACACATTCACTGTGATTTGGAACAGTCATAAAAACAGTGTTCATTGAAACTCATCATTGAAAACTTTGACCATAAATTCTGATGCACTTAAACAAATAAAATTGATGTCCTTTTGGTACCAAAATGAAGGTAATAAGATACATGATATTTTTTGTCAACAAAATATTTTATTTGCTCTACCACTTTCTTGTAAATTCACTTTTGGTTTTTCAATGAACATTGAATGATTATTGAAAACGCTTTCCATCATTGAAAAATCAAAAGAGAATTTACAAGAAAGTGGTAGAGCAAATAAAATATTTTTTTTTTACAAAAATATATTATATATTTTATTACCTTCATTTTGGCACAAAAACGACATCAGATTTATTTGTTTAAGTGCCTCAGAACTTATAGTCAAAGTTTTTAATGTTGAGTTTCAATGAAAGCTATAGCTAAGAAGATTAAGAAACAATGAAAACTGTGGTCCATTCGTGGAGAACCTTTTCTATAGTCTTACGATAAAACTGTTAACCATTATTATGTGCATGTCGTTAGTCGCCAGGTGAGAGCTCCTTTTCAGGATACGATTTAATCCTGGAGAACTCATCACTTTCTCGTAAATAGATTGTTTATTAAATAATTTCAAAAACTGGTTTAACTCATAGATTTTCCGGGAATTTGAATAAAATTTAAAGCATGCATGTGCCTGGCCGAATGAATAATAGCGAAATAAAGGTGCTTTAAATTTTGTATTAAACCGCTCTAAAATTATTAATTTATAGAAGAAAAAAGTGCTACAATAAATTTTTTATGGGCGATTTCTATAGATATATTTTTTGTGTATCAAAGTAATCTTAATAATTTTAGAGAAACGTTAAAGAAACAAATTGGGGCAAACCATATTATCCACCACCGTTTACAAATCCTCACACCTTTCAGGATACCAAAATACAGATCGGACCAACAAAATAAATGTTAAAAAAGACACAAGTACTTCTACACAAAAACCCCTACGTCAGCCGTAAAAGTAGTGGCATCTAAAAGTTCGCCAAGTTCTTACTTTATGAAGTCTTAATACCAAATACAAAAATCGAATTCGAGATTTTAATCAAACTTGACATTACGATGAAAGAGATCACGAAAAAATTAGGTCCCGCAATTGCGTCTGGCTGCATGTCTATCTGTTCAACGGTTTGCAGCGCCTCTAACGTGGTTGGCCTCGCACGACCACCACATCGAAACACCTGGTTCGATGAAGAATGCCGGCAAGCACATGCAGCCAAATAACAGACATACAAAGCGCCGCTGCATAGAAGGACCAGAGCTGCTCGCGAACTCTACGAGCAGAAAAGGAGAAAGGAACACAAGCTCCTAAGAAGGAAAAAGAAAGATCATGAGAAAATAGAGGTATGCCATTTGGAGGTTCGGAAGTTTTACCAAAAAGTAAAAACAACCTCCCAGCGGTACAAGTCCCGAACCGAAGCCTGTAAGTATGATCAGGGGAACATCGTGGTAGAATCGCAGTCGGTGCTGAGGATATGGAAAAATTATTTCTGCAAATTGTATAACGGCGACGACGAACCGAATTCCGATATAATACAAATTGTGCCATTCAACCTGGACGACGTAGGCCAACAATACCGTCCACCCGATCTCGACGAAGTAAAGATAGCTATATCTTAACTTAAGTCCAACAAAGCTGCTGAAGCTGATGGTCTTGTGGCCGTGTTATTTAAAGCGGCTGGCGATGAATTGGTTAGGAGTATGCACCAGCTCATCTGCAAAATATGGTCGGAGGAAAGCATGCCCGATGAATGGCGATCTTCTGGCCTGCACCAACTACAGAGGCATCAGTCTTCTTAATACCGCCTACAAGATCTTCTCTGACGAACTTTGTGAGCGCCTAAAGCTTGTCGTCAACAGCCTGATAGGTACATATCAGTGTGGCTTTAGGCCACGCAAGTCCACCATCGATCAAATATTCTCACTACGGCAGATCTTGGAAAAAACCCAGGAATTTCAAATCGATACTCACCACCTTTTCATCGATTACAAGGCCGCGTATGACAGCAACTATAGAGACGAGCTATATAGAGTCATATCTAGTTTTGGCATCCCTACCAAACTCGTCCGTTTGTGCTGGATGACGATGGAGAATGCACGCTGCTCCATCAAGGTCAGCAAAGGTCTCACCGACACCTTTGATATCAAAAAAGGCTTTAGGCAGGGCGACGTGCTGTCATGCGGCTTCTTTAACATCATTCTTGAAAGAATAGTGCAAAACTCCCTCGTCAACACTAGAGGCACAATCTTTCAAAAGTCCCCGTCCAATTACTCGCTTACGCTGACCACATTGACATAATCGAACGAACAAAAAAAAGCAAACAAAATATATGCTGTCAGCAAGAAAGGACACCCAGCACCGACGTCTCGGACAGAACGTCACTATAATAAAACAGCTATAATTTTGAAGTAGCCAGAGACTTTATATACCTAGAATGCGCTATAAATTCAGCAAATGATACCAGTGCTGAGATCAAACGTAGAATTGCCAATCTTGCCAATCGCTGTTTCTTTGGTCTAAGAAGGCAACTGAGAAGCAAAGCTCTCTCGAGCAAGTGAACTGTCGTTATATAAAACGCTCATCATCCCAGTCCTGATGTATAGTGCAGAGGCATTGCCACTGGTAACGGTGGATGAGAACGCGTTAGGGTGTTTTGAGAGGAAGATTCTCCGGGTCATTTTTGGTCCCGTCTGCATAGATGGGGAATGGAAAAGACGATACAACATCGAAATGTACGGGCCGTAAAGCGACACCGACCTAGTCACAAAATTGAAAAGCCAACGACTGAGATGGCTAGGTCATCTAGTCTAGAGCGAATGGACACGAATGCTCCGACCCGGAAGGTCTTTGAATCCAATCCCGTGGGACAGCGCAGTAGAGGTAACAGCGTAAAAGGTTGCGCACGTAAGTGGAAGAGGATCTCAACCAACTTGGAGTGCGAAACTGAAGAAAGATAGCTAGAAACCGAGCCGACTGGAAGAAGCTTGTTGGTTTAGGCCCTGGCCCACCCCGGACTGTAGCGCCACCGTAAGTAAGTAAGTAAGTAAGTTAAACTGGAACACTGAAACATCGCGCTTATTTTAATCACAAAATACCTGTTAAGCAAGAAGCCAATATATTTAAACAATAAAATATAAATATCCACTCATACGAAAATCGAACAGAAGAAAAACTATTCACCATGTTTTGAGCGCATCAATGTTTTAAATGTTCACCTTCAACCTTCTAAAAATTTTTCTGAGTATGTAAGATGTATATGCTGATATGTAACACATACAAGCGTTATTTAAGTGGGTTTGATTGTAGTACTGTCTTATCACAATATGTTTCAACAAAATGTTTATTTGAACAAACTTGGCTGTTGCTTCTATATTTGAGGTATAATTTGGAAGCCCCTTTAATATTTGGTTGCATTTTTTTAACCATATTACCCAATTATTTTTATTACGTGTGTACATTTTTTTTAACATTTCGAGAGATTAACAAATTGGCAGGAATATTATCGCGGGAAATATTATTAAAGCTTAGCAGCAGCCCTGTTTAATAATTTTCCGTACAAATTTCGACAGATGATTTACGAGCTTCCCTAGCAATTTACTACGAGGGATATGCGACATATTGCACATAGCCATTATCTCCATAATATAAATTTAAAGTATCTACTTAACCCCGTCTACAATGTTGTTCTTGTTAAAATGACGCTTTTGAAGTTAACTTCATCCAAAATGATACGTTAGTTTAATATGTCGTTTATCGGTCTTAAAAAAAAATAAGTATGATGGTTGGTGCCATTGAAAAGTTAATTTTAAAAATGAAAGAACAAGTGCAATTTTGAAACTGGAATCGCAATATAAAAGGGATTTAGCACGTTAGTTTACTACTTTCTACTTAACATTTTATAGCACTAATTTTTACAACTACAAAGGTCGTACAAAAAATAAAATTTATGTTCGTTTTAAATTCAACAGCAAAATTAATAATAGTGTGAGCATGAGCGAGCACGAGCATTAGTGCCATAAACTTAAGTATTATTTTGATCCACATTGATAAAACAGCACAGGTCTCGTGCTGAATCTCCATTTAATTAAAATATTAGATATCTATACAAACCATCTTCATTCATCATAAAAAAAATAAAAAATTAAATTCCATGTTAGCCTTTCCTTCTTGGAGGTGTTTTAGTAGTAGTTAATGTTGGAAGTAGCTATACGTTGTTTCCTGTTTGTGTTTCGCTGTTTCGCAATAGTAGGGTTATTCATGAAAGGTCAATAAATCATATAAATCATTTTCCTTTTAATTAAAAAATGAGAGCAAAACATTTTCATGACTGATCGCACTTCAATGCAGATTTGTTCATATCAAAAACAATGCAACAGGTTGATATAGTGTAATCACGGAAACTGCACAATTTTTTAATTGAAAAAGAAATTGTTTTTGCGTGTGTATGTGAAGAACTTTAATAGACATTATGAGCTCGATGCTCATAATAACAACGGAAGGTGTTTTTTGTTCGACTATAATAAAGTTGCTTTATCAAGTAGTTTAAATTTCAATTTAAGTCACGGGGTTGGAGCTCCCCAGCCGGAGGTCTTATTCTTTGAAGTCGGCGAACAAGGCTTGTCTTGTCAATTGATTGCCGAATAGTTCTATTGAAATGACCCTCTAAGGTCAGTTCTCAGTTTTCCAGTGAAAACTGATATTTCATCTTCAATAGTTGGCTTACTTATTCTCTGTGTATATATCATTATTTCTAATATACAACGTATCATTCAGAATTGTTCTGCGAACTTTGTTCTGGTAACACTGTAATGTTTGCCTATTGTTTTGTTTACTACAACCCCAGAGTTGGCTCAAGCACTTGCCTATATCGGTTTTTTCAAGAACTTGGTAACTTTTTTTGTTTTGTTTTAATAAAACGCAAACTCTTTGAGATATTTCAAAAACTTTATTATCGGGCACGTCTGAAGTGATCGATTCGTTGGACCCAATTTTCAATGACTCGGCCACACATTTGACCGAAACGGCCGCTCTTACTCTTCAATAAATCGATTGTGCTGTGTGGCTTGTGGCGCCATCGCCATCCTGTTGAAACCACATGTCGTCCAATTTCAAAAATAATTGGTAATTACGGCGCGATAACGCTGGCCATTCACAGTAACGTGACGATCGTTATCGTCGACGAACAATTATTGCCCAATAACGCAGCCGGCATGCAAACCGCACCAAATAGTTATTTTGTGGTGATTCATGAAGCAAATGTGGATTTCCACCCGACAAATAATGCATATTTTGATTATTGACGAACATATTGAGCCAAAAATTAGTTTTGTCAGTGAAGATGATTCTGTGATGAAATTTATCATCTTCGCGCATCTTCTCCAGAGCCCAATCGGAGAACGTAAGTCGCTTCAAATGGGCCATCGGCTTCAAATCTTGAGTCAGCTTGATCTTCTATGGGTGTTAATCAAGATCCTTACGCAAAATACTCCATAATGTAGTCTGAGCGATGCTCAATTCTTGAGAACGTCGTGGGATTGACTGATTTGGATCGTTTGCTACGCACGTCTGAACGCCATTGATATTTTTGACACTTCGACCAACCCGTTGTCTTACTGACACGAATATGTATAGACTCAAATTTTTGCCCTAAACTTGTTATTGCCTGTCTACTAGGGCAAGAATTACGACCGATAATTGGAGTTACCGCTGTTAAAGTTGCTGTCACCGACTCCGAATTTCGGTAGGAAATTTTTATAATTTGCAGACGTTACTCCCTCGTGTTCTTTACCATGATGAAAATGTTAAGTTTACTGAATAAATTGGCAATGACAGTCCGATGATTAGTGAAAGGGTGCGTTCACAAATTAAATTCAAAGTTATCAAGTTCCTATTGGAAAACTCTGTACAAAATCAATTTATTTCTTAGCTTGTAATGCTTTCCAATCAGCCAATTTAGTTCGCAAAGTTTGTTTTCGAGTTCATCTCGTTTTTTTTTCACGTGAGTTTTTCATTTAAGCTTATCATCTAATGTCATTCCAAGATACCTTTCTTTGTTAGCATACGTCATTTGTACTGAATTAAGCTAAATGGGTAGATTGTTGATTTGTTTGTAATTAAAATTTACATGAGTTGCTTTAGACTCATTATAAGAACAATACGACATTTCTCAGTCCATTCCGAAATATTGTTAAGGGTTCGTTGGAGCTTTTCCGTTCGGATATTGAAAGTATAGCCGTGTCATCTGCACATGTAGTTGTTATGGTAACTTCTTGTGTATAAGTCGCGAGTATATAATACGACAGGACCAAACACACTTCCTTCAGGAACACCAGCATTCAGCATTTTTTTTGGTCAAATCTCAAATCTAATTTTTTTTTGCTCAAATCTCAAATACTCCCTACCTTGTTTACCTCGAAATAACCTATGTTCGAGGAAGGATATGTCGTTGGGATATACTTGTTCTGTAAATACCTGTCGCAGTTGGGAAACGTTTAGACTTCTCAATTTCATTAGTTATTCGAAGGACCTGATCTATTGTTGAGTGGGTTTCCGGAAACCAAAATAGTGATTCGGAATAAGACGTTTGTCTTCAATTATGGGAACCATTCTCTTAGCTAGGATTTTCTCAAATACCTTGAGACCGGTCTATAAGATTTGTTTCGTTCTAGAGTTTTCCCGATTTGGGAACAATTATTACTTTTTAAACTTTCCATTGACGTCGAACGAACAATGAGCTACAGCCTAAACGGCCGAAGCGATTTTCTTCAAACTTTATACTTAAGCGTTTTAGGTGATTGTCTAAAATAGATTTTTGAATGGTTTTGTTAGGCCTTAAACTAACGGTATCTGCCTTACAATTTTTTCTACCATCTTAATTATCTCGAAAACAGCTCAGCGATTTCAATATTTAAAATATGTGCACTACTATAGGTATAGTCAACATTTTGGTAGACAAAATTTTTAAGAATATTTGGTTAAAAAGGGTACCTGCCACACAACCATTTTCTGATTTTCGACTTTTTCATAAATGGCTCAATGGATTTCAATCAAAATTCTTATATTGGAGGTCCTCCAAGTTCTAAATAATACATTCCAAAATTTTCGAAAAGGAGTTTTTTTGGATTTTTGATTTTTTTTTTAAATTGTGTATATTTTTAATTTTATATACTAATTACTTAAAATTGTCATACCAATATTTTTTATAATCAAATTAAAGAATTTTTGTTTATAAACATTAAGTAAAAAATGACTTTTTTTTTTTCTTTTTTTTTTTATAATCTACACGCGCTAAAGGGATTATGAATACCCTTTAAATGTTTTAACACAGCGCGGGCGTGAGGGTCAGGTTAAGGAAGAGAAAGAATTATAGGATAGATGTGTGGCGCGATATTCGGAGACTGTAGGTGGTTGTTGTCTCAGATTTTATCTCCAGGGATGGCGGCTGAACTAATGCGGAGAAATTTCCGTGTCTTATATATCGATGTCCCTTATAATTCGCATTAATTTTTTTATTCTTAGTCATATTTTATCGATATACTAGTTTTATGCAATCACATGTTGTTAGTTCTATGCCTAAACAGCATGTAATGAGTAAACCAGCAACTCATTGTATGACATTTATTTTTAGAATTTGTTTTTAATGGAAAAATAAGAAGACAGACTACGGCAGGGATCGAACCTGTGACCATGAGGTTAACAGGCGAACACACAACTATCGCGCCACGGCCACCCCCTAAAAAAGGGCCACCCCCTTTAAAAATATATTTATAGCTGTTTTTATCAAAAATCTTTTGCATACGCTGTAATCGAACATAAAAGCAAGTACGTCCTATCCAGTCGTTTATTTTTCTCTTCAGTCAGAAATCTCACTTTTTTTAAATCACGGGTTGCCACTTTGTTTGTGCTAGGTAGTACGGGATTGTTGCCATTTTATGCGCGCTCTCCTTTTTTCGAGGAGTAGTTCTTTTATTTCCGTAAAATTATGCTTGTGTTTTTCATAGATTGTCTCCTACATATTATGCGAAGAGTTGCTCCATACAGGATTTTGCATGACTTCAATAAACGTATCGACTTCCTCTTCTAGCTCGGATGGAGTTTTCAGGGACATATTAAGAGCTACATTTTCTTCACATTCTTCGCGAAATCTATCCCAGTTAGTTCTGTTGCCAGCTAAAATTGAAACATCTGTATTCGAACCGACCTTTCTACAAGCTGAGGAGTCATGCTTTACGCCCTATACACGTGTTGTTTAAAAACTATTTTCATAAAGTTTAAATGGCATTAACTATTTATTAAAGTCTTAAAATTTTGGAAAACACAGGAAAGGAAAAGTCCGTGTTGGAACATTTCTGGGGGTGCAAACTGCATAGTCAACCCCTCTGACGACGTTCTTGTAATACAGGTACATGGTCAATAACATTTGCCAATGTATTTATATATAATATTAAATTGAACGATATGGAAACATATAACTTTACGAAAAGTGAATAAATAAATAACACTTTTATTTTGCACAACACCTTATTGTTTTACAAATTACAAATAATAAAAGACTTTCATTAACCTCGGATATAATTGTACCCACGCTAGAGGTTATTTTAAGTGGGTTCCTTGACAGCGCGTACATCCCCTTGCTGTGGACAGAAGTAAATGTCATTCTTATACCCAAAGCAGGCAAAAGTACCCATGTAAATCTGAAGGACTTCAGACCGATCAGTTATTTTTGTTTCTTTTAAAAACTCTAGAAAGACTGATAGATATTCCTCTACGCAGTACAATAAATTCCATTCTCGTTTTTACTGCTCAACACTCATACTTAAGGGAAAATCGGTTAAACCGCTTTACACATGCTTGTACAAAATATAGAATATTCATTGCATCAAAAAGAGTACACTCTGGTAGCATTCCTTGATATTGAAGATGCTTCTAACAACGTTAGTAAAAATGCAATAATCACAGCGCTCAAAAACCTTAAAGGTGTCGGACTCATTGACAGAGCTGATTAGTTTCATGCTATCCAATAAAATAATCTACCCAACCCTGGGGGACTAGTCAGAAAAAAGATTTGTCAGCAGAGGGAGTCCACAAGGTGGTGTTTTATCCCCACTTCTATAGAACACAGTGGTAAACGAATTGCTGTTGATGTTGTATCATGAAAGCACGCTCCAACTCTAACAGAATTAATGCAAAATGCTCTCAATCGACTTAAAATCTGGGCAACCAATTATGTTCTGAATACAAACCCGGCCAAGACAGAACTTGTCCTCCTCACTGGGAAATATAAAATTCCCCAACTTATACCGGCATCAATAAATGGTACGCAGCACTGACTTTTTTAGAGGATGCCAAATATCTAGTTCTTATAATAGACAAAAAGCTAAGCTGGAAATCCAACATTACAACAAAGAGTAAAAAAAGCAACAGTTGCAGTCTTCTCTCCCACGGATTGCCCACTGACTGTACACAGCGGTTGTCAGACCGATACTTACTTATGGGGTAGTAGTATGGTGGACTGCATTGGACAAAGTCACATATTGCGAAAAATTAAATAAGGTTCAAGGACAGCCAACTTATGCGTCAGTGGAGCACTCTGCTCTACACCCTCTACAAGTGGCCGCGAGCACCGCTAATCGACTCACGGACATCTCTCAATGGACTAGCAACTCGATAGGCCATTCTAATATTCTGAATATATTCGGATCAAAACTAAAAAGATCCGACTACACCACACACCAGTTAATCTTCGACAAGAACTTGCAAATTACCATCACACCAAAATCTGCTTGAGTGGATGAGGGGTTCTTAAAAGATGAATCAGCTCACTTCCTTACGGACGGTTCAAAAACCGAAGAAGGAGTGGGTGGCGGTGTGTACTCAGACAGACTAAATATCAGTCTCTCTTTCCGTCTCCCTGACCATTGTAGCGTATTTCAAGCGGAAATTCTGGCGGTTAAAGAGGTTCTTTCCTGGTTAAGGGAAAAGGTGATATCCACATCGGATATCTGTATTTTCTTTGACAGTTAAGCAGCCCTTAAATGGCGCTTTTCCACAAACTCTATAGCTGCCCTCGACTGTCAATGGGTGCCCGGACATAGGGATATTTTGGGAAACTCCAAAGTCGATGAACTCGGCAGAAATGGAACCCAAATACCAATTCAAACTAAAATGCCAGAAATCGGCATACCTATCGCTACATGCAATCTTATGCTACATTAAAACGCCTTGACTGGCTACCAGACAAATCTAGCCGGTAATAGTTCCAAGGCGCTCAAAACGTATGCTCTCTTTGAGCAGGAATCATCTTGGCTCCGTAATAGGTGTCGTAACTGGACACTGCTTGATTGGCAGACACGTCAAAAGACTTGACGTATTCTTCAATGACTTTTGCAGAAGTTATTTGGACGAGGAGGAAGAGAAGACTATCTCCCGTCTTCTGCGCTCATGTCCTGCTCTCTCACAAGGACGTAGATTTCACCTGGGAGAATAGCTTTTCGATAACCCCGGGGATCAAAGACACATACAGATTCACCAGTTAAGCCGCTTCATTAGAGGCTCCAATTGGTTTAATTAAAGAGCAAATATCTCTTCATGTGTTATCACAATTGACCTAACTAAGGTCTAAGTGTGTCAGTCGTTTTCCTGACAGCCACTTCAACCTAACCTAACCTAGAAACGAATTCATTTCAAACGCTCTTTGGCGTTCCTCATCAGCACTCAATGGTATGAAATATAGAGGATATTATGTTTGCTTTGTACTAAGCTTAATTAAGAAACGGGGAAACTGTTTGCATGCAAGGAACTTTGTGCAAGAAGGTGAAGTAAAATTTAATTTCGCGATTGTGCAAGTTTTCAATTTATTATAAAAAAAAGTTAGCAGTTCCATAAATTAAATAAAAAAGTATATATAATATTTTATTAAAGCCATAAGCCCGCTGTTATGCTGCTTATAAGCCAGCGCCTATATTTCTTACGTTCATCTATTCTAATTCTCTTTGTACATAACTAACAAGAATTGGTTATTCGAAATAAGGCCCTATGAAATGAATATCGATTCAGTCTTAAGCCCTGCTTCTCTGACATAATCCAATCAAAATCGGATTAGCGCAAAAACAGCAACAACACCTCAACCAAAAATAAAGGTTGCCATTTCCCTTACCTTTCGAACAACATTAAATACCAAAATATAAGAACTTATAACGTAATGAAGCCCAAATTACATACCATTTACCCAATGGAACGAAGGTTAATGGAAATCATATAAAAACGTACCAAAGGAACAAACTAATATCTCTATTACTTTTACAAAGTTGATATAAAAAAAAACACAAGAAACAAAAACAACAACTGAAATGGGACAATTTTCGCAATCAATGAATCGAGTGGGGTTTAATTTTGGATGTCTAATACAAAACAAAAACAAAAAAAGAAAATGAAAAGAATATTGAAGTGTATGGTAGAACGAATAGATTAATATTGAATGAATCTGGCTCAGTGACCAAAAATGTAATCAACATCATTCGACAGGAAATACGTTTGACAACTTATTTCTTTAGTGCTTGTCAGTTATGTCGATTGAGTGATCCTTATAGAAAATTATTTTCTTTTGATAAATATTCGTACCTATGGATTTTATTAATACTTTATATTACATTCAAAGATACATATGTATATTCAAAATATATGTATCTATATTCAAGATACGAGTACAATATGAATAATTACTTTATCAATCATCAAGAACATTGTTGTTTGATTAGGAGAAAAGATGACAGTTTTTGTCGGCATATTTTGCTTCAATTTAATAAGTTATTAAAAAAAAACATCAAACATTCTTTTCGCATTGTCGAAGTGTTAATTTATATTAAATAAAAGTGCGTCTGTTTATTTTTAAGTTGAATTTAGAAAAAAACGTAAAAATTGATTGGACAGGGTAACTGATAATTACAGCCTAAACCGCTGGAACGATTTCCCTTAAACTTGGTACTTAAGATTCTTAAATGATTGGCTCGATTATTTGTTAGAAAAACTGTTTAGATCCAAAAATAAGGGTACGTGCCATACGATTTTTGTTACCATCTGAATTATCTCGAAAATGGCTTTAACGATTTTAATAAAAAAAAATTCAGTGCACGAATATGGGCATAATCTACATTTTGGTCAATCATTTCTTTTTTGTTGAGATGTTATTAACTGTACCTGCCAAATAAAGGTTTTTTCGATTGTCGACTATCTGATGAACAGCTCAACGGATTTCTACCCAAATTTAGACATACAAGAGGTCCTTCAAATTCTTAATGATACTGCGTACCAACATTTTCGAAAACTATTTTTTGGTATTTTTTGACAAAAAAAAATTAATGGTGCTAATACGCTTACTATATGACAAGTACGTGCGATCCATTCGTGCATTTTATTTAATTATTCATTGGTTCCTTTATTAATGAGATTTATTTTCGTTGGTCTTACCGTTTTAATAATTAATTTAAAATATTAGTATTAATTCTTTTAATCTGGAAAACAACATTAAAAATCTCGTATCGAAAAAAAGTTATAAAACAATACTTAAAAAATCGTGCACAACTCATAGAAAGAAATTGAAAGAAAAAGAATTGTAAGAAGAATCAGGAAGCAAAAGTCATCATGTATAGCAGCCAAGTGTATCATCAACGTATTGTAATATTTGGTGACTTTCAGGTTCTTTAGCCAACGTTAAATAATAATCAGACTTGGTCCGGTGAGTAGCCAAATAAACCTTCAGCCAAAAGGAATTCTGCTCTGGAGGGGGTCTGAATACTAACGTGAACTAACTGAATCTCCAGTTATATCAAGAAAATAGTGACTTTGGTTTGGCTTCAGAATTAGAAGTGAATAATTCGTTTTTATTTCTTTCCTTTTATATAATTCTTCATACTTAATATCTATTATCGATATTCAACCATTGCTTCGATTTTTAATACATTCTATCGAAGTTCCTATAATATGCATAATCAGCATATCACTGGTTGCGGGCAAATGACCCTCCACTTAAAGTGTTTCGCTTATGTTGCTGAGTGTACATATTTACTGTCATATGCCAGGGACACCTTCCTTTATTATTTAGTTATTGTTGTTTATATATTATGCAGAAGGTCCTTTTGTTGTGTTTTATTTTTACTTGCGGAAATAGGACTATAAGGCAAGTTATGCATTCGTCGAAAATTTTTTTTTGACATATCAATCAAACATGGCATTACGATGATAGTGAAGACGAAAAAAGATGGGCTAAAAATTCTGTCCGTCAGTCTGTAAGTCTGTCAGTCTGTCAGTCTGTCAGTCTGTCAGTCTGTCAGTCTGTCAGTCTGTCAGTCTGTCAGTCTGTCAGTCTGTCAGTCTGTCAGTCTGCCAGTCTGTCAGTCTGTCAGTCTGTCAGTCTGTCAGTCTGTCAGTCTGTCAGTCTGTCAGTCTGTCAGTCTGTCAGTCTGTCAGTCTGTCAGTCTGTCAGTCTGTCAGTCTGTCAGTCTGTCAGTCTGTCAGTCTGTCAGTCTGTCAGTCTGTCAGTCTGTCAGTCTGTCAGTCTGTCAGTCTGTCAGTCTGTCAGTCTGTCAGTCTGTCAGTCTGTCAGTCTGTCAGTCTGTCAGTCTGTCAGTCTGTCAGTCTGTCAGTCTGTCAGTCTGTCAGTCTGTCAGTCTGTCAGTCTGTCAGTCTGTCTGTCAGTCTGTCTGTCAGTCTGTCTGTCTGTCAGTCTGTCTGTCAGTCTGTCTGTCAGTCTGTCTGTCAGTCTGTCTGTCAGTCTGTCTGTCAGTCTGTCTGTCAGTCTGTCTGTCAGTCTGTCAGTCTGTCAGTCTGTCAGTCTGTCAGTCTGTCAGTCTGTCAGTCTGTCAGTCTGTCAGTCTGTCAGTCTGTCAGTTCTGTCAGTCTGTCAGTCTGTCGGTCTGTCGGTCTGCCTGGTATAGAGAGTTTCTTAGGTATTATACAGAGAGGAATTTGAAATTTCATAAATGGCTTAACCGAATCTTTCGAAATTTCACACATATATTTTGAAAACTGCTCATCAAATTTTCTTCAAAAATTATAGTTATATGTGTTTGTTGAATACCTATGAATTGGCGTTTTCCAATTTTTTTTGAATAATGTTTTCAAAAAGTTTAAAAAAAAAGAATTTTTTTCTCAAAAACTTTTCCACAGTTTTTTAAAATTTTTTTTCTCATAAATTCAAATTTATCCAAGAAATAAAATGGCGTGCTTTTTTTTCGCGCAAATTAGTATAAGTCTTTATTTCAGAATTTTGAATTATTTTTTCTTTGATTAAGCGGATCTTATCTTTTATTTTTAAGTTTATATTATTAAATATTTAAGATTATCATACCAATTTTCTTTAGAGAAAAATTAAAGAAATTTTGTATATATACAAAATTAATTAAAGAAATGACTTTAACAATATATTTAGATTTTTAATAGAAATCTTATGCATAAGATGTGATCGAACATGAGAGCAATTCCTGCAGTTGGTGCGATCAAGTCGTGCCGTGGCGCGATAGTTGTGTGCTCGCCTGTCAACCTCGTAGTTGCAGGTTCGATTCCTGCCGTTGTCTATGTCTTCTTATATTCCATTAAAAACCAATTCTAAAAATTGTCATAAAATAAGTTGCTGCTTTGCTCATTATATGCTGTTTAGGCATAACACTAACAACATGTGACTGAGTAAACTAGCGTACCCATAAAATATGACGACGAAATAAATAGAATAATGCGAATTATAAGGGACATAAATAAAAAAGACACGGTAATTCTCTCCGCATTAGTTCAGCCGCCATCCCTGGAGATAAATCTGAGACATCAACCAGCACTTGTCTCAGAACATCGCGTCACACATCTTTCCTATCCTTCTTTCTCTTCTTCCACCGGATGCCGCGCTGTGTTAAGAAAAAACATATAAAGGGTATTCATAATCCCTTGAGCGCGTGCAAAGTTATAAAAAAAAAAAAAAAAAAAATAACATAATCAATGCACTGAAGGTGACGATGGGCTATTTAAGTATCTCTTGTGCACCGAATGTGACAGCTGAAATATGGGTATTTTGATATAGATGACACCCGGCACTATTCAAGTGCATTTTATGCTGTATGGGAACATCGAGAGTTAGGTTTCGAAGCAGGTTGAATATGGTAAACAATTAATTTATTGGTCACTGGTGCAATCCGTTCACAGAATACATCTTTCGAAAATTAAAATCCGTCAAACTTCATGACACAATTTCGAAAAACCTACTTAGCGCCCCTTCATTCTGAATTTCATAGTTTGAAAGGCAGTACCGCATTCTTTTTTTTCTACTAACTTCTTTTTCGCCAGCAATCGGTTTATTGTTTGCCAAGTGATATTCTCCTATGCTGGCTAGCAACTGACACATAAAACACGGCTTTGGCCCGCAAACAACACAACCACGACAAATTGATACTTTTTGTAGATTTATTATTTGTTTAAGAGATCTTTACTGATTCTTTCATGAGCGAACCATAATTACAGTGAATTGTATTTTTCCGAACTCTCAAAAACGAGACATTCAAAAATGGTGTGTTTGTTAGAGGCACAGATGAGATATATCAAGATTCCGATCTTTCGTACGGTTCACCCTCCAAAACCCATTTCTTTACATTGTTGTATTTGTAAATTTGAATTATATCCATTAATAGATGTGAAATTGAACACCAAAAAAAGTGTACCTAGTGGGGCTGCGTGACATATTTTATTTTTGAGAAAAAAATTGTTTAAATGAAAACACTTCTTTTTAATTATATGCTTGTGCATGTATTCTGTAGGGTAAACCAAACCCTTTGACTTTTCAGTAAATTACTTTAATGTGCTATGTGTGCATATGTTTTATGTAAAGGGTTATTTATTTTGCGGTTTCAAAAGTATAGGACTGGAATTCGACATCTGTCAAACTAAGTTGTTAAACCAATTTTTTTTTTCAGTTGAAAGTCTGACATTTACGAAAATGGATCGCTTAGCTATCGCACAACGCAAACAAATTGTTAAAACCTACTACAAAAATGGTGATTGTGCCACAACCACATATCGTGCTTTAAGAGGAGATTATGGCTTACGTAATCGTCCAACTACGCAAGCAATTGGGAAAATTGTGAAGAAATTTAAAGAGACTGGATTGGTTACAGATATTGTAAGGTCTGTGCAACATCGTTTCGCTCGTACCACTGAAAATATCGCTGCTGTAAGCGAAAGTATTGCCGAATACCCGAATGTGTCGATTCCTCGTCGTTCTCAGGAACTAAGACTGTCTTACGGCACATTATGGCGTATTTTGCATTTGGATCTACACCTACACCCACATAAAGTCCAGCTCACACAACAACTTGTGGGGTCGCCGTGGGGCGATAGTTGTGTGCTCGCCTGTCAACCTCGTGGTCGCAGGTTCGATTCCTGCCGTTGTTTAAGTCTTCTTATATTCCATTAGAACCAATTCTAAAAATTGTCATAAAATAAGTTGCTGCTTTGCTCATTACATGCTGTTTAGGCATAACACTAACAACATGTGACTGAGTAAACTAGCGTACCCATAAAATATGACAACGAAATAAATAGAATAATGCGAATTATAAGGGACATAAATAAAAAAGACACGGTAATTCTCTCCGCATTAGTTCAGCCGCCATCCCTGGAGATAAATCTGAGACAACAACCAGCTCTAGTCTCAAAACATCGCGCCACACATCTTTCCTATCCTTCTTTCTCTTCTTCCACCGGATGCCGCGCTGTGTTAAGAAAAACGTATGAAGGGTATTCATAATCCCTTGAGCGCGTGCAAAGTTATAAAAAAAAAAAAAAAAAACTGAAACCAGCTGATCATTCACAACGTCGTAGGTACGTCGAATGGGTGCTTGAACAACAGGCGGTGGACGGCGATTTTTCGAACAAAATATTCTTTAGCACATTTCTCACTCGGTGGGTATGTTAATAAACAAAATTGTCGTATTTGGGGTTCTGAGAATCCTCAAGTAATTGAAGAGATGCCATTACATCCACAAAAAGTCAATGCTTGGGGGGCTCTTTGGTCCGGAGGTGTGATTGGACCTTACTTCTTCGAAAACGACGATGGAACGACTGTCATCTTCAATTCGGAGCGTTATGGTAATATGATGACCGACTTTTTTTGCCTGCTATTGAACAATACGACTTGGAGAATATGTGGTTTCAACAAGATGGTGCCACATGCCACACACCTCGAGCGAATATGGCTTTATTGCAAGAGACATTTCATGGCCGCGTAATTTCTCGTCGTGGCGATATCAACTGGCCACCAAGATCATGCGATTTGACACCGCTGGACTTTTTTTTTGTGGGGCTACGCGAAAGACCGTGTTTATGTAGATAAACGTTTAACTCTTGAGCACTTGAAAACCAACATTCGTCAAGTTATGACTGAGATACCGCCAAATATGTGTCAAAAAGTGGTCGAAAATTACCTCAAAAGAATCGATGCTTGCAACAATTCGCGTTGTGGTCATTTAAATGATGTAGTGTTTCACACATAATGTCAACGTTCAATCTTTGTAATAAAAAAGAAATATCATGAAAAAAAATATTTTATATGTGTTTTATTTACGTTTACTTTTGAAACCGCAAAATGGATAACCCATTACAATCTGTTATTTAAATCCCGAAAAGACCACGAAAAATGGTATGGGATCAAGCAATCCATGAGGGATCGATTTTTCGGTTGAAATGAAAACGACATTATACAAATATTGGTAATTTTGCTGATTTCGAAAAAAAATTCAATCTGAAATTTTCTAATTTTATTGACATTTACAGCAATTGATGTTCGATTAACTGGATTAAAAATCGTACAATCGCGGTGGCTCAGCCTTGGTTCAATATTTGAACTTGGCTTAATCCCTATGAAGTGTTGTACTATCGAAGCTTAGGCTTAACTCACCGCTAAATTTTCGATTCTGGTGTTCTCTTTTGCGGTCGTTTAATACCTTGTCAGCAAGACATTAAAATTTCGTGCGCTATTAGAATGCAGGATTTAGTGGTATTTTTTTTACGTGTTAGTTGTTAAAAATTAATCACATGATCTAATGTGATAATAAAATGCAACTATTAATTTATAGTTTATTAAATCACTACTAAAAAATGAAACTTCAAATTCAAATATCATAAAGATAAAATGGAAAATTAGTATTTGATGTTAGAGAAATGTCAAATCTTGCTAGTGTGCCTAAGGTATATAAGATTTATCTAAAAATGCAAAAATTGTTTTGAGAGAATAAAAACGAATTTACCAGAAAAATTGATGCTTAAGTGGGAATGCCACAAAAAATTGACAATTTTAAATAACACTTTTTGATACGGGGTGTATTTAAATCGTGGCTCATTTGTACGGAATTTGCTTTTTGTAATTAATTTAAAAGATTTTGTATTGTTAGATAAAACACTTTGTTTCAAGATTTTTCACAAATACAAAGTTGCATTTATCTGATATGCATTTTAGTTTAAAACCATTAATTTAAGTTATTATATTCTGTTACTAATTTACATTATTGAATAGGAAGTAAATTCCGTCTTCATACTTTTTGAACATACTCAACGGTCTTAACCAAAAAAACGGCTACCGGAACAACTTTAGGGATAATTGTTCGTTACCGGAACAATTTTAAGAAAAGTGGTATACGTTAACAGGTTGGATCCGAGGGTTCCTATCTTAATATTTCTCATCTCAACTATAGGTACATTACATATATTTTTATAGATCAATGACTTAACATTTTTTGAGTGAAACGATTGAGAACGAATTTTTAGGATCGATACTTCATTATTCGCGAACCTTTCGAGAAAATTTCAACAGTGTTTACGTTGAATAAATGGGTACAAAAACATACCGACAGAATTGGGGATAACTTTTTCATAAAGCTCAGATAAATTAAAATCTCGAGTCTGATTTGTTGGCGATTACAAAAATTACCACAGTGCAATCTCCAGCCATTTTTTCGACTCAAATAATTTAATACAAAGTTCATTCCATGATTGTTAAAAAAATACAAAAAAAAAATTGTGTTTAAAATTAAAAATGAATCTCTAGGTATCTATGAATATTTGTACTATCCTTGACCTAATTATACTCCGTTTCCTTAGAGAGGTACCTTCTTTTAGATTTGTCAACAAAAAGCAACCAAAGTGACATCCCTATTAAATGGCTATTTTGAGTTTGATGCAATCTACCCCTCGTCAAATATCCAAATGGTAAACGTGCATCCGTTGTATTTTATTTTACCTACGTTTTTGTATATTTATTTCAATTTTGCTTCTGGCGGCTTACATATTGAAAATTCATATTCAGTACGTATGTGTATGCATGATGGATGGGTGTGGATAAATATATATGTACGTACCTTGTACCCCCCCCCCTTCTGTATCTGTAAATTTGTTCTCTTGTTTTTAATTACAATTTCAAAAAAAAAAAATATAAAGGCATTTTTCAGAGCACCCATACCATTCACAATGGTCACTTTTTTTGGCCTAACCAAAATGGACTCTTATCAGAAAAAAAAATAAAAAATAAAAATACAAATAAAAACAATAAGAAATAAAGATAATAATAAACAAAGATAAAACTCATCCAATCAGACTATAAGAACGGATTAAGGAACTGTTCAACCGGCCTTTTTGTGTTTATTTGTGTAATAACCAAGAGGTCCTGGGGCAGATAACTGTTACTGGTTTTTTGTTGTGTAGGTTTTTGTTGTTGGTTACTGATGTTGGTTTGTCTATGGTGGTTAATGCTTTTGCGGTATATGACCACCATACCATTCATATAGAAAATAACACAGAAAGTCTCTTTCTTTAACGTTTTGTTAATGTGTCCCCTGTGGTTATGTGCTGTCAGGACTCAAGAGCAATGTTCCCTTCTAACCAATGACGTTTACCAAAAAAAAAAAAAAAAAAAATAAATAAAAGCAAAACAAGGCATAGAGTTGCCAATTTTTTTTTTGAATCAAAAATTGAAGATCGAAAAGTAAACCGCATTCATGAAAAAAATACTCAAGGAAAAGTTGAGATCACAAAAATACAGTTTTTGCCTCAAAATAAATACAAGAATATAGGCGAAATCACACCTCAGATTATGTACTTCAGAAAAAATAAAACAACCTTTTTGGAAGATGGCAAACTATCTCCGGAGACATCAACTAGGTAGCAAATGTTGTTACTCACTTTGAGGGAAATTTCATTGATCATGCAACAATTCACCTCCGAGATTTTGTGATGGAATTCTGGGCTAGAGAAATTTAGAGAATTTAGACATCAGAACAAAAAAAACTAGCAACATCATATAAAAAAGTTCTGGTCACCAGCCAAAGAATGACGACGTATTCCCCAATTAATACAATAAACCTCCACTTTTTTTCTACATTTTACTCTTGAGGGTCACTTTAATTAACTGTTTGAATAAGGAGTTTATTTAGAAAGGTATAGGAACGTGGAAGTAGTTGCAAAAGCAAATACTCACAATCTTTGCTTCGAAGAAAGGTGGAACTGTGCCATATTTATAAAAATTAATAAATATTAGATATAAGGCAATACAACTTAGGAATTAATAACATAAATGGAAATAGATCATGAAGTAGAATTGGAGCTAGAATTCAGCACATTAACTTGAGATAACCAGATATGTATGAAGTTCACACCAAAGACAAGATCGAATAAATTGTTGTCAACTTTAAAACCGAAATGGAGTTCGATAAGGTTGATATTGCCAATTATTGCAATTCTGAAGCTTGCAAACTCCTAAGAAGAGAGAACGTACTAAACAATCAACAATTAGTTCATCAGGCCTGTTTTTACGTTAGCTGCGTTACCTATTTTTTTTCTCCTGATCGCTATAATTAGCAATGAAAATGATAGATAAATGTATGCAGGACAACTAATTATAGTCAGCAATTACTGGCCAAACAATATGCCTTACGAAACATCAAGCGTAATCCCTATTGAACATAAATATTATATTAGCACGTATTCAAAATAGATGGGTATATGCTAGTTTGATAGCATATAACTGATGATCAATCTGTGATAATTGATAACTGTGTTAACTACAACAGTCGAAGAACGTTACGAAGAAATAACATCAAAATTAATTGCAAAGTTGGTATTTTCAAAAAACTCAGTTATTGATAAGGACATTAATCAATCAATTGGGCACAAATGTAAAAAACGCATCCCGTCCACAATAAGCAAAATCCTTGAGAAAGCGCAAGAAATGGAACTTCCTATAAAAAAACCACTAAACTATGTTTTATCTTACCCGCCATGGCATATAAAACCTGAGTCTATCTTGTTAACCTTTGCTAGTTATAGAAAAACAAATACCAACAACGCACTATATCGCTCTCTATTTTTGGATATCTCATCAGAACTTAAAAACAAAGGTTGGAAAAGCAATAAGAAACAAGATTGCTATGATGCCAAATAAAATTAAACTTATGTGGACCCCTGGACACGTAAATATTCATGGTAATGAGGGAGCTGATAAAGCCGCAATTTCTGCAAAACACGCACCAGTATACCAGTTCAATGCATTTACTAAACAAGATCTTCAAACATGTATTCGTAAAAATCTAAGAACTAAACAAGAAACTGAATGGAGCCTCTATCACCACCATTATAAAAAAGTAAACGTTGAAAAATCCCGACCAAGATACCCTACAAACCAATCTAAACATAAAATTTCAAACTTCGTACGTTTAAGACTCGGTCACACCTCAGCAACTCACCAACACCTCCTCACCAAAAACCTCCCTCCGGTATGTACCCCCTGCAATACAACATTAAATATCCCTCATCTCCTGGAAAATTGCAAAATTTCAAAACCTATTATAGAATCCATTTTTCAAAACATATCAATTTATGAAATATTAAAAAATCCAAATTGTACAAACATTGAAAATGTAAATAAATTTCTTGAAATCCTTGAATTAACTTTATAAAAATACTATTAAATAAGAGCCAACAGTCTCCGCAGCTAGGCTCTATAATTTGTATTATTACCCTGTAATTTAAATTACATGTAAATAAATAATAATAATAATAATAATAATAATAGTTAATTCTATTAACGTTATTTTTGTACATACAGAATTGCCCAAGGTTTCTTTTTTATCATAATGGTTTTAGAGTTAAATTATAAGCACTAGATATTAAAAAAAGTAATAACTTGTTTTCTTAAGACAATCCTTACTTTTAAAAACATATAATAATTGAGATCGTTAGAAAGCTAAGGACAACGCTGTTTCTTTGGTTCATTTTAAGAGAATTATAATCTTATAATTCTCTATGAAAAGGTATTCGTATGTGAAAGAGAAGCCGCCATAGACTAGTCTATACAAACATATTGGTATAGCAGTAAGCTTATAATCTCAAAATATTCTCTTCTATTTTCAAAATATTAAAATATTTTATTTTCAACAATATACGACTCAAGTTATATAAGGATGGCTAGCAATTTTCCACCGCGGACTCCTATTAGCCGTTTTAGTTAAACCGGGAATATGCTTGGCTTTCGAAACAATATAGTCAACAATTATACTGAGCTGAGCTGCTTCCTGCTTCTTTTCGATTACTCTAGCTAACGTGGTTCCACTAAGACTGTATTAGTGGCGGATTAACCTTCTCGGCGCCCTGACGCACGCTGAGTGCCTACCGCCCCCTATTTTTAATACTAGGCAAGGATCGTATTTGAATGGGCTAACATCGAAGGGTTATGGGACACGGTTGTCCTTTTGGGGGTATGGAATTTGAATGCGGCCGTCGGTAGTATTTTCGAAATATGTCACATGTCATTGTTTTTAATAATTTTTGTAAGCAAATGCTTTTGTCCTTAAATTAAATGGTGTATGTCTTAATGCCTTTTTTTGTTTTCTCCTAGAGCTTTGAGCATTACATGGTGGTTTATATATTTGTTGTTGAAAAGACAAATAGTTTATAGGTCTTTGGTAGTATTATATTAGAAATGGCATTGGCATATAACTTTTCTTATAAAAAATATCCAAGAACTTGTTGAGTGGAACATGAATTTGGTGTGAGAGTAGATAATTTATTTTAGTTAGTCCCAAAAGTAAGTGTAGGAAGAAATTTCAGTTCCGAATAATTTCTCTTCATGAGCGCTTAAATACTTGCTGCATGTTCTCACAAGATCCTCTCTAAAGTCCTGCAAATGTTTGAGGAGCAACAGTCCTGTCCACAATAGATGTGTAAAGTGTATAAAACGACTTAAGAATAAAGAAAAGTCTTGCAGATGGAATGTTCGTTGTTTTTTATCTCAAAAATAATTAAAATTTTATTTATAATTTAGTTGCATAAAGTAAAAAACTTAAATTTTTTTTCAATTCTCCAACAAATGTGTCAGAAAAAACTAGCGCCAAATGGAAAAAATTGTCCCTTTTTTGGCAGTTAGAATCTCTACTTTTTCTCCGAGTATTTCTTCCCATATTCGAAGTTTGGCGAAAATAGGAGAAAGGCAAAAGGGAAACAAATCCTGTGAGTTTTTTGTTGTTTGTAATAAGAGAGTAGATAAAAGGAAAATATTTTCCTGGGAATTGTCATGTAGAATTGGGCTGATTAATTTACCTATACATACACATTAATATTACATTCTGAATAAAATGGGTCACTTTTTTCTCTATAAAGTCTTTTTAAGTCACTTTTTCACTATATAAACAAAATATCTTGAGTATTACGCAGTTTTTTTCTGCAATTTTAAGGCCCATAGGTAAGTGCAAAAATCGTGTCCGATCATATTTAAAATCTATCTATGGCGACCGCGTATTGTTCATAGCCGGTTTGTTATCGAAATATGCAGAAACGGAAAATAAGGCCAGAGATTTAAATTTCGCATTTTCAGATACCAAAAATGATGAGTACCATTTGAATGACATTACTCTTTTTTTTGTTTTTTGCGTAATGTTTTTTTTTAGATTAAAATAAAATATAATACAAAATTTGCCGCCCCCTACAAGTTGCCGCCCTAGGCTCGAGGCTCACGAGCCTAGTGGTTAATACGCCAGTGGATTGTATTGAAAAATTATAGGGGCAAAATCAAATGTTGTACGTAAAAGTGAAGATCAATATATTTCTGAAGACAACTGAAATTTTGATTTAATGCAGATTTAAAATCTTAAGTTGTATCTATTTATTTTGAATGACAAATTTATTGTATAGTTTTGAGTTAATAAATCAAAGCTTGGTTAAATCAGCATCTTTGATTGTCAGCTTAAAACATTGGACCTAATTATGAGAGCGATAAGTTTTTTTTTTTTTTTGAAATATATTTGGATACATGAATTTTTTTGATACTCAGGACATAATTTAAACTAGGCCCAGAACCAACATTAAACTGCAATCCTGATAAGCTCAATGATTTATATTGTATTTTACCCCCAAAATTGTATCTGCCATACAATTTTTTCTACCTTCTTAATTATCTCGAAAACTGATCTAACGATTCTGATTTTAACAAATCTGTGTACTACTATTGTTATTAACGGTACCTGCCATACTACCCGTTTTTTATTTTGAACTTACTCATAAGCTGCTCGATGGATTTCGATCAATTTTTTTTTTATAAAGGAGATCCTTCAAATTTAAAATAATACTACATGCCCACCAAAATTTTTGAAAAATTATTCGCAGTCATTTTAAAACTGAGTCTTCGTTCAACCTAGGTTTAGTTGAATTTCCGGAAGTTGATTGTATTTTTTTAAGTTTATCATTCCAAAATATTTAAAGCTTTATGTGTAGTAAGACAAGTTAATAGTCTTATAAAAATATAAAACAAACAATTTGTAAAATCGGTATTTATTCATTGAGCCAAAATTGTCTTAAACTGTAGTTTAGTAAAACCTGGGCTTATCAGCGACTATCAATATTGTTAAATACATAAAATTGCAATACCAATTTTTTTTAGAAAAAAAATTAAAGATATTTCGATTTTCGCCCTTCTCATAAATGGCTTGACGGATTTCGATTAAAAATTCTTTGTAGGATTGCCTTCAAATTCTAAACCATACCAAAATTTTCGAAAAAATATTGTTTTAGATTTTGAAAAAAAAAAAATTATTTTTGAAAATTCAATATTTTGAAAACGAATAACGATTTTTTTTTGAAATTATATTCTTTAACGTTAATGATTAATTACATAAAACTACCATACCATTCTTAAAAAATTAAAAACAAATTCCTATATAAAATGTTAAGTAAAAATCGACTTTAAAAATATATTTAGCCGATCTAGTCGTGCATTTTATTTAATTTAACTTGTTCTACATTTACATTCTTACTGTTATTTACTAAAAATATAAGAAATAATTCTTCAAAATTAATTTTACAATCACAATTAATGTGGGCTTTGACCAAAAAATATGGTGTTTGTTGGTGAATGAATTTGTCAGCAATAAATCAATACTAAATGTTTTCAAAATTGTTTCACATCCATTAACTGCTCTGGTATTTCACAGGAACTAGTCACGATAAGCATGTTGTTTCATTAGTTGCATAGTTTATTGTAAATTTTTCCTGTCAGTGAAAACATACTCCAAAAATAATAAACAAAAATGCAAATAAGTCATATATGGTCATATATTTCGGAACGTCATTTTAGTAACTATTAGTCCTTTCCCGTCACATACATCAAAGTACTTATTTGACCAGTTCTGAAAACTAAGACCTCTCACATTTCATTCTATCAATAACGAAGAGGTGAATCCAAATTTATTTTCTTCTGTATTTGACAACAAACATGAACATAGTTAATATCTAATCAAAGTTGTTTATCAAAATCCAGAAAACTATTTAAAAAGAAACATTTGCACTGTTTTTGTAGGTTAGAGTATTCTTATATCAACAGTTTTCTTCGAAAGAAGTATCTCGAGTGGATCGCTTCCCGGATTGTATCCCAATCCATATTGAAACAGTTTATTTAAAAGACTTAATGCTAAGTTCGATGGCTAATTCAAGCAGTCAGAAATAGCTGCGAGCTGTCAGTCATAAAATGTACTAAAGCTCAAGTTATGTAGCAGATCCGTAAATTGTCTTACGTTACATTTCATTACGATCAAATCAATTACCTATATATACAAATTTAAGTGACGTTGCTTAAAGGCGATTTAAAACTTAACTAAATAACATCTACTAAAAATATTCTAAATGATATGACTGTCAATGTTTACTCACAATCTTTTGAGCTACAAGCGCAAATTTTCGCGATACAGTCATGTATTTGATGCGCTTTATAAGTTATCTCAAGTCGGGATAAGCTATGAAATAAAATATTTACCTATCTGAGCAGAGATGAAATAAAACCAATTGCCAATAAATAAAGTAATGTGCTGGTAACCCTGAGTCCCATAGCCTAAATCTTTCTATTTCTTTCGATTGAGTATACGCCGCGGATGCCAATGGCCAAGCAAGGAATTTGGAATTGGAAGAAATACCGCCATGGAAATATGCACAAAGTAATCGCAATAACAATAATCATCTACGTTTTGCATATACAATCATAATCCCTTAAGCATACACCTACACTTTTGTACCTAAAAAAATATACACATACATTATACATATCTGTAGATTAAAACTTTTTTTTGCTTGCTATTGTGCTTGTGTGCGTGGAAGGATATGAGTATAAGAAAAGAGAAAGAATCTAGGTCAAAGGTATTGATATACATTTGGGGGCTATATTCGTAGATTGTGTGTTGTGTGTGTGGTGCTTGGTTGGTTGGTTGTTATTTTCATGTTTCCTTTGAGAGATGGAGAGCAAGGACCAAGGACGAAAGTGGCAAAAATGTTTGCGGTGAGGTGGTCTTGCTTGGCTCGTAGGTGTGTTGCGGTAGGGTGATTATAACTCAGCGGTGTTTTTCGAGAATGATGATGAGCACATGGTCTTTAGCCTCTTTGTTTCATCAGCCTGAAATGGAGTAAGGCAGTATATAAGGGAAGAAAGTCGAAAAGCCAAAAGGATACTATATCCTCTTCTGCGTATTTCTCTCTGTATATGGTTAAGATGTGGTTTCCAATAGCCGATAGTGATTTGAATTGCAGGAATTCTATGCCATGTCCTCGTTAGCAATTTCGAGTTGGAAGGAAATATTGGAATACTTTTTTTTTTGTTTTCAAAGCTAGAAGGTTTTCAACATGATACTTGTATCGATTCCTGAACTAGGGTATGCGTGCACCGTACAGTCTTTATATTTGTTTTGTATGCTTGATAGTGTCTCTTGTTAAAGTTTGCAACTATGCAGAACCACACTGTAAGATGGATTTAATAGTGATTGACGATTTGACAATAAAAGCCAGCTAGATTTTAAGTTAGGTTTGTTTTATAAAGTTTGTTTATGTGCACATATGTATATGGTGATTTATTTACATATTGTGGACACTAAAAGCGAATAATTCAAGACTTAAGAAGAGCTTACTGAAACGATGCGAATATACAGGACATACTTAACACAAGGGTTTTTCCAAAGTTCCGAATATCTAAGTAAAGGTGGGACATAGAACTTGTTGAAGCTATTCACATTCGTGTAGTACGGCTAAAACAGTTTGACAGTACGTTTAAAATTTGGCTCAGTATAGTTAACTGATTTGCATTTCTCTGGAAGGCTAGAAGGGCGAGTATTAAAGTGGATATAATAAACTGGTAAATTGTGTATTGTTCACATAAGAATTACTCTCATCTATGAGTTAAGTTAAGTTGCTACATCTTATCCATATTATCAAGGAAAGTATTAGCAAATGGTTACCAAATAAGTCAGGTTATCAGGTGTGTAACATTACTCTGACCAGTGGTTTTGAGTCTGATAACATATTTAGAATAAGGTTGCAATGTCTTTAATGTTTTGATTTGAATGAAATAACAACTTGAGTGGACTATCACCAATTTTTTTGAATAGAGTTTTTTCAACAGTGAAGCTTATCAGACTTAGTTAAATTTTAAAAAAAACCTGTTTGCCTTGGCTGCAAGGCGGAAGACGAAAGTTTGTAGAGTTTAGACGCAGTGCGAGCGATTAGGTAAATGGGATAGGATTATTGGAGATATCGATGCAAATTGGCTTTAAATTTTTGAATAACGCATGGGAGGAAAAAATACGGTCGGGTAAAGCTTTGCACGAATAAGGGATGTCGTGAAATAAGGTAGATAACCTAAAAGTCGACTAGGTTTTATTTCGCAAAAAATGGAAACAGAGGCGAATTTCCTGTTTTTTCTAGTCGACTCTATTTCCTTCAAAAATAATTATAATGTCGATCAGCATTTCGGCCTTATTTCCAGTCAGTAAACAAGGACATTTTTTTCGATGTTATTTCCATTTGATACAAGAGGCTTTGTTATGTTTGTTCCTAGGACATAATCCCAAAAAAACCCAAAGACAAAATACCCAAGAGAAAATCCCCAAATAAATAGTGCAAGTAGTGAATGTGTGGTTCAAACAAACAAAGAACGATTTATAAATAAAGAAAACAGTTTATCATAAAATAAAGCATAATATAAGAACTGTCAATTCTAAAAAAAACATTTTTTTGACATTAATCAGAGAATAGACGATACAGACAGGGTGTATGATATCCACTTCAAAAAATTTATTTTATTTACTGAATTAAAATCTATCAAATAATATCTAATTTATTAACTGAATCGCCCTAAGCCAAAAAAAAGATATACTAGTGATTATTTGAGATTTTGGGCAAAAAGAAAGTATATTGTGGATTTTGTCCATAGGGCTTCTTTCTCCATGGGTCTGGTTGAATATTTTCAGGTGGCTCCCGAAAAAAGACAATTATACATTACTACCAATGAAATTTATGGTAGGAACATAATAATTCTTATTTGCCTCTTTGGTGGGACAGAAGTCAAATTTTTGAATTATGTCCTACTCCGGTGGGACAAGAGATCATTAATGAAAATGAGAAAAAGAGTTGGAGATAAAACGGAGCCCTATGGCACACCAGCATTTATTTCGTAAATAGCAAACTTTAAACCATCCAATACAACTTCTAATCACTGGTCCGATATCGGCAATAGTCTTACTTTCTCCAAAACGATATAATACGAGATATACCATCAGATCAGCAGTGGACCTATTGCTACGAAAGTCATACTGCCGGCCATTAAGGATCTTTCATTCTTCAAGATATATATTAAGCTGATAATTTATCAGCGTTTATATCACCTTGGGAAGAAAGAGACGTATGTGCAATTAGGCGGTAGTTAGAGGGACAGGCTGGAAAAATTCTGGGGAAGAGACCAGTAGAGTAGGACAAATGGAAAAGCTTACAGAATAGTTTTGGCAGCTTTGAAGAACACCTCTTCAGAACAACAGCAACAGTGGAAATACTATCTGCACCAGCGGATTTTTGTATGTCTAGATCTTTAAGAACTGGAAACTGTACGAGTACGAAAGAAGGCGTCCCAAATAAATGTTACTGTTTTTAAGTATAGGAAGAGTCATAAGTCATAACACTTTGTGGAAGCGTAGCAACTTGTGCTGCTAGTAAATATGCTTTATCTTGATATTTAAATACTGGAGTGCCATTGGAAACGAGCTTTGGAACCGACACGAGGAAGTAAAATTTCGTACGTTTTTTACAAATGACCAAACATTTTTACTAGCCGTAGGATATTGTAGTACATATTTCTTGCCTTGATTTTTGTTCATGTAAGAAGAGGTTTCTAGATTGTTTGAACTTATTCCGATTTTTCTTACTTGAGTTGGCTTCATAACATCGGAAACTACTTACCTCTTTCAATCTGATAACCTCTTTACAGCTCAGATTGGTTTATTCGGTACAAAAGCTTTCATCCCTTTCAATATTATTCATACCAGCGCTGGAGTCAACATCACTATCAAGGATGAATAGTGGCAAGTTAAAGATCTTGAAGAAATTATTCATACCGTCCCAGTTGGTTTTCTCGTATTATCATACTCTGTCCCAGAAAAATAGGCAGTACACGTCTTTTGGGAAAGCTTTTTCAAAAGCAGTAGCGTGTCATATTTTGGCACCATACTAAATGGAAAGAACTTCATCATAAAAAGTGTTTGCCCGCCCGTAATCTATAAAATAATAAAATAAAATTTCATTGCATCTGGCGCAGACCCAACGTCCTACTCAGGGCACATCTGAATGTGGACTGAATTTTTTGCTATGGCCTGAGGCTGCTGCTGCTATTCAACCATTAAATATTGATGTGCTTTCAGAGTTACCCGTGTCCATTTTTTAACTTGTTCGGTTTTTTTCCTTGGGTTTCTATTTATGTGCTTTTGATTTGAGAGCTTTTATATTTGGGTCCATTTAAAATACAAACTACGAAAACCCTATGAGAACTTTATTGAGCGACAGATTTATGCAAGAACTGAGAGGCAAACGTCCTATCTTACCTACACTGCCTATTTTTCTGGGACAGAATATTGGGAATGTTGTTTTAACTGAGAAGCTTAATCACGAGAAATTGGCTTATATGATACAAGGTCCGATGGGCCTAGATGCGATAGCACACTAATTGTGTATTTATCAGGTTAAGATGTAGGAATCAAGTCTAGGGTGTTGACGGAGTGACGTGAAACGTCAGTAACAATCTCAGTAAGATTGTTCACCCTTAGCAAAGATCTCGTCATACCTTCCGTCGGCTGTTGTCTGACATGAATACTGTAAGCTTAGCCACCATAACAACACTTTTACTATGCGAATACTGGGAACAATTCGTTGGATTAATTCGTTAAAAGTTGAATAACTCTCGAAACTAGAACTATGATAAATAAAGCATGTGTAAATGATGTGACCATATATTAACCAATTGTAATACCATGAATCTAAAGATTTGTTCCCCACTCACTAGTACCGATTGGAGGTTCTCACGAAGCGAGTAAGACTAGTTATGTCTGTGTTTGCTAGATCATTGAGGAATAAATCTCCAAGGTGGAGTCTGCGACTTTTGGATAAGCCAGGACATATACACAGATTACCCGAATACTCCCAACTGCTTTGCATGCCTGCCTATAAGCCAGTTTCCGGTTATGATACCAATTATGAAGCTGATGTTCAATCTGCTTAAAAATAACAAATACCTAGAGCGTTTTAGATCCAGCGCTGGGCAGATCTTTTTGTTTTCCATGCAAGTGATGGTGATATTGTTCCACTTAAGGCTTGTGTTCATTATAGCATCTTGCCTCAGTCAAAGTTTTCATGTATAGCTTTACGTATCCCGATATCTATACCCTGTCTGGTAAAATAGATAGGAATGTACCTATGGTCCCGCACTTAAATTAATTCTGCCTGAGTACACGCCAACACCAATCCCATGATCAATGGTTTTTGATTCGTACGTTTTAAATGTGAATCAATTGTTTCAATGTCAAATGCTCCCATTTGGATCTGGAAGACCTGTCCGTCTGCAATGTTTTGTAAAATGATTTTAGAAGAGCTGAGTACCATATTTCATTATTGATCCACCACCAAGACGTTTTTGAAAAAAAGATTTAAATATAAATTCAAAAATGTATATAGTTGTGTCGTATTTTAAAAAATATTTCCTCCACAATGCTTTTTCGGTATCGCAAAGCCCATGTAATATATTTATGAAGGTTCTTACAGTTTTCGCCATTGAATGTTCTGTGCATTTCGATGTTTGTTAGGTGATTTTTCCCGTAAACGTTTCTTCGGATTTCCATCATCAAAATAGGCCACCTACCAAGGAAATGCAGCACATCTTCTTTTTCACGTTGAATATAGAGTCTACAGAGAACTGGAAGATCACTCCTATTCGGTATAAGGTTCAGAGCCAGTATCTCTGCTCTCGTTTTGAATATAGTTGAAATAAACGCTGTTTATATATTGTACTAAAATAGTTGTTATTGCATAAGTTGTGGTTAAGTTGAGAATATAGGAATAACCGGATTTTAATTCAAAATCAGCTCTTTTCTTTGTATCTACGATTTTTATGAGCTCATACAATTTTGTTCTCCAAGAGTCCAAACTGTTGACTTCAAGATCAAGTGTATTGTTGCAGTAGACCGCCAAACAATTCCACTCCTCCATCCACGAGTTTTGTTTTCTTATAACATTCATACTGATTATATTAGGTAATCTTCTGCTATCTAGCTTAAGAGTTTTGAGAACATAGTTAACTTGTAATTTAAGTGTTCAATGAATTAGGGAGAGAGCCCTGTTTGTTATAAAATTATGTGGTTTGGCGTTGTATTCGGTAGCTTAAATATACTTTTTAGGAAGTATCTTAAGAGTTGTTCAACCTTATCAAATTCCTTATGGTCCCAGATTTGCGCCGAGTAAAAACATAATTGATTTAGCTGTTGCTTGAAAGACTCTATATTTCGAAGATGAATCTACTTCTTTATGTGCCAAAACACTCCTCCAGGTTGCGTTTAATACGTTTTTCGATTTAGCAAGTTTTGCTGCTATATGTTCTCTCATACTAAGATTTCTGGTGGTAATCATACCTAAGTAATTGTACTCATTAACAATCTCAATTTCCTGGTTTGAAAGCCTCCACCTTTCATAGAGACAATTTCTGCATTCAGCTTGCCGAAAGATCATTAGTTTTGATTTTGTAAGGTTGATCTGCATCATCCATTTTTCACAGTAGTCGGCCAGCCTGTTGATCATCAATTGTAGTCCATTTGGTGTGTCTGCAAGGGCGGCGATATATTCGGCAAACATAAGATGGCTTACTCTCACTCTACCAACTACGTTTATTCCACCAGTAGAGAAAATTTCATCGATGTCATCAATATAAAGGGCAAATAGCAATGGGATGAGGTTACAACCTTGCCTAATTCATATTTCCACTTCAAAGTATTCAGAAAGTTCAGATCCGTTGAGAATAGCTGAAGTTGTGTTTGCATATAAGCTTTCGATTATTCGTGCAAATTTCGTAGACATACCTTTGTTATATAACTTAAGCATTAGGGCGCTTCGGTCTATCGTGTCGAAGGCTGCCTTGAAGTCTATAAAAATAGCATACAACTTTCGTTTTCTATCTATACAGAGTTAAGCAATATTTGTGAGTGTATATACTTCGTCAACAGGTGAATAGTTTTTTCGGAATCCAGCTTGGTTTCCACTTAAGAAATTGTTTTCTTTTACCCAGCAGTATGATCGGTTATATAAAATTCTCATAAGATTCTTCATTGATGTAAATTGGTTTTAAGATGACTCTGTTGTAGAGTTCTGGAACAGATCCTGAATCCAAGATGAAATTGAAACCTTCTGCGAGTTGTTCAATAAGCTCAGTGGTACTTTATTTGTAAAATTCCATTGGAATACCATCTGAACCAGGTGCCTTGACTGGAATGTATTTCATATTTCTTGGAAGTAGTTGCTTAAGTCACTGAGTTTAATCGGTAGCTTGTCGCGTTTCCTTGTTTTTTTTTTATTTTATAATCTACACGCGCTCAAGGGATTATACTACCCTTTAAATGTTACAACACAGCGCGGTCGTGAGGTTAATGAAGAGAAAGAAGGATAGTAAAGATGTATAAGTTTTTGTAATAACTGTTTGAGCTGGCGTACTCATGCCTGAGGAAATCATTCTTAGGGTTCTTTCGAAGGATCCTTAGCCAAACGAATGACTTTTTTCTCGCATCGTCCAATTCCTCATCGAACCATTTTTCTCTGAACTTTAATCTTTTTCTCTGTTGTGTTACATTGGATGTACTGGGAATTAACTTCAGTACAAGCTCATTCAGCTCTTCCACAGTGAGTGCGCTATTGCTGATAGAGATTTGCGAGTATAAATTTTCCGTCAAAGCTACGTTATACATATCGGCTATTCCTGGCTTCCATTTATATTTACTTAATAATTACTTGTGGCTGTGGAATACCCTTGATAGAGGGAGGATCTATGTATGCTTAGAATTTTATAATTTCTAGAGAAGAGGGCAAGATCATTTTTGTGACAAATTACACCTGTTAAGAGCTTTTTGTAAAAGTTGTTTTAAGTTTATAACTGGTAAGTTTCTTAAAAATGATATCTTTATAACTGAGATGCTACCAAAAGGAATTAATTTTTAACTTCGATTAAAGGTACTATAAGGCAAGTTATGCATTTGTCGAACAAAAATGTTTGAGGTAACAATTAAACATGACATTACGATGATAGCGAATACGAAAAAAGATGGTCTAAGAATTATGTCCGCCGGTGTCTGTGTCTGTCTGTCTATCTGTATAAATGTATGTATTAACACCTACAAGCCAAACGGGGAGGCCAAATTGCTTCAAACTTGGTATATAGAGATTTTTAGCTATTGTACAGAGGGGAAATTGAATTTGTTTTAAGCTCAAAAACTAACAGTAGCTGACATATAACTGAGATACTATAGGTTGAAGCATATTTTTCTGGAAAACGGCTCTAATGATTTTGTTGCTCTTGTAGCTAACAACTTTAGTGTTACTCACTGACGCTGTTGGAAGGTAGCTAGTCTATTATAGTTATCCTATGCAGATTTAAAGCCCATGTAGGTAATATTACCTTGATTCTTAGTATAATTGTCGAATGCATGATTCAAGGAATAGTTAAATAGGTACCTACAAATGTATATTTAAATAGATTTTAATTATGTGAATTAGTAGGATAATAATGTTAATATGTACAAGTACATACATGTATATAATAAAAGTGAATGGTGTATAGGTGGGGAAAAATCGTTTTTTAAACCTATTTAAACTGCCAAAACCATCACTTTAATCGGTTTTTCGAAAAAACGAAGAACGCCATTAGATGCCACGGATCAATGAAAATTTTATAAAAAAATATCTCGAAAATTGTAGGACGGGTTTTGATGAAATCCTGTTTTTTATTTTTCGTTTTTTGAAAACAGAATTCTTTTGAAATTTTGGTATCCAATTTTTTAGAGACTAATAATGTTCATGTGAATATAAAATTTAAAATTATTTTTTTTGATTAGTTTTAAAATTATTGATTTTTCATAAAAAAAATTAATAAATTATTTTAATTAAAAAAAAAAAACAGTTATTCAAAATTTTGATATGCAAAAATAATTTAGTTACTTAGATCTTCTCAGATATAAAATTTGACAGAAATCCAATGTACCGTTACCGAGAAAGCCAAACATTAAAAAAACGTTATATGAAAGGTACCTGTTAACTTGTTTCATATCAAATGATAGCCATTACCAACAAAAAAATCTTAGGCCTAAAAATAAAATTTCAATTTCCCCTCTGAGGAATGTCAAAATAATCACACATACCTAATTTGAAGGTAATCGCTTAAGCCGCTTAGGCTGTAGCTCAGTATACATACAGACGGACAGACTGACAGATTGTCAGACTGACAGACTGACAGACAGACTGACAGACTGACAGACTGACAGACTGACAGACTGACAGACTGACAGACTGACAGACTGACAGACTGACAGACTGACAGACTGACAGACTGACAGACTGACAGACTGACAGACTGACAGACTGACAGACTGACAGACTGACAGACTGACAGACTGACAGACTGACAGACTGACAGACTGACAGACTGACAGACTGACAGACTGACAGACAGACTGACAGACTGACAGACAGACTGACAGACAGACTGACAGGCAGACTGACAGGCAGACTGACAGACAGACAGACTGACTGACTGACAGACAGACTGACAGTGAGACTGACAGACAGACTGACAGACAGACTGACAGACTGACAGACTGAAAGACAGACTGACAGACAGACTGACAGACAGACTGACAGACTGACAGACTGACAGACAGACAGACAGACTGACAGACAGACTGACAGACTGACAGACTGACAGACTGACAGACAGACTGACAGACTGACAGACAGACTGACAGACAGACTGACAGACAGACTGACAGACAGACTGACAGACAGACTGACAGACAGACTGACAGACAGACTGACAGACAGACTGACAGACAGACTGACAGACAGACTGACAGACTGACAGACTGACAGACTGACAGACTGACAGACTGACAGACTGACAGACTGACAGACTGACAGACTGACAGACTGACAGACTGACAGACTGACAGACTGACAGACTGACAGACTGACAGACTGACAGACAGACTGACAGACAGACTGATAGACAGACTGACAGACAGACTGACAGACAGACTGACAGACAGACTGACAGACAGACTGACAGACAGACTGACAGACAGACTGACAGACAGACTGACAGACTGACAGACAGACTGACAGACAGACTGACAGACAGACTGACAGACAGACTGACTGACAGACAGACTGACAGACAGACTGACAGACAGACTGACAGACAGACTGACAGACAGACTGACAGACAGACTGACAGACAGACTGACAGACAGACTGACAGACAGACTGACAGACAGACTGACAGACAGACTGACAGACAGACTGACAGACAGACTGACAGACAGACTGACAGACAGACTGACAGACAGACTGACAGACAGACTGACAGACAGACTGACAGACAGACTGACAGACAGACTGACAGACAGACTGACAGACAGACTGACAGACAGACTGACAGACAGACTGACAGACAGACTGACAGACAGACAGACAGACAGACAGACTGACAGACATTTTTTGGCGATCACTTTTTTAGGCTTTTCTATGATCGTAATGTCATGTTTGATTGTTAGAATTTTTTTCTTTTTTACGAATACATAAGTTGCCTTATAGTACCTATAATCGCAAGTAAAAAAATCAGTGCAGCTTTTTAGGTACGACAGATCATATGGTTGAAAAAAAAAATTAAAAAAATGTATAAAAACGGTACTTTCCATAGGACCGTTTTTTTTTGCTTTCGACTATCTCAGAAATGGCTTTTTTATATTTTGAAAACTGCTAATTAATTTTTTTTTTCAAAATTTATAGTTATGTATAGTATTTACTGAATAACTATGAATTGGCGTTTTTTGATTTTTTTAAAAATGTTTTCAAAAAGTTAAAAAAAACTTTTTTTCAAAAGCAGCTCCACAGATTTTTTAATCTTTTTCTCATACATTTATTCTAGAAATAAAATTGAGTTCAAATTAGTTTAAGTATTTATTTCAGAATTTTGAATTATTTTTTCTTTGAATAAGCTAATTTAATCTTTTGATATATAGAAATTATAGAAATTTTGTATACATAAGAAATTAATTTGTATTTATGTAGTTCGTATTCATTTAGTATTTAGTAATCGAATTTTGTTTAGCAAAAAATCTAAAGAATCCATGTATATACATTTGCTCGTCAGCAATGCATAAGATTCTTCTTACTCAAAGGTAAAGAGTCCTTTCCTTTTTACAGAGTTTATTATATGCAAATCTAAACAAAAAAACCCTTCCGATTCGAATTAAATTTTAAAAGCTTCATAAATCTATCTAACTAATTATACATTTCTCAATTGACTCTTCCTATCCTGAAATCTATTTGCAATGTGTAGTGTTTCTATAAATCAGTAGGTATTTAATTAATATACTTGAGTAAATTCAAAGATTCATCTAGATCTACGAAACAGAAATTCAAATAAGGAATAAGGATTATTTTCAATTAAAATATTGACCTCTGATGTTGGAATATGTATTATCTGCATGATTCATTTCAATCAGCCCAGTTCCAGCTGCTGCATTTTGATTTCTGACGAATTACTCAACTGTATTGCGAAATTATTCACAAAACATTGTTTCAGTTATGTATGTACCTATTTACAAGTATTTTCCAAAACAATTCATGAGATTAACAATTGGAAACCCCAAAATCTGCACCATTCTGGCTATAAGTCTAGCATATTATCCTTGAACGAAATAGCAGGACGTAAATCTCTTCTCCATCCTACTGTTGTAGATAAATTTTAGGTACGTGTGCAGATAGTTTTGTTGTCAAGGAATGCCAATAAAGCAACTGAATTTTCTGAGCTTCCACCAACTACCTCCATATCCGGCATGACTCTGTTCCGCTCCGCAGCTAATGCACTCAAGTACTGATGCCAGAAAATTAACATGAATATTGTTCCTAATACGCCCACTACTACATACACATTATATACTCGTAGTTCTTATTGTGTTATCTGTAAATTCAATTACACGTTATGGCATAGTAAGTCCTTGTTGTGAAATTTGTTACGTGCATGAACGCCAATGTTAAGCCAAAACTGATGACGATATAAAGACAATGACGGTATCTGCTTTTGTGCTAAGAAACAAGAAGCAAGAAGCAAAGATTTTGTGTAAGTGGAGCCGGTTAGCCAGCCCCCTTTAATTTGGGAACTTCTATCTTACTTCTATCAGTAAGTTAGCGCTCTCAAAATTATTTATACAAGATAATGCTGAAATATTATGTAAGTGATGTGTGGTGTTTGTTGTTTTTGTTTTGTCTTATTCAGGGCCATCGCAATTGGTAATGTCACTCAAGAATCTAAGGGGAGACGTGTTACAAATACGATTTTCGAGACAAAATTACACAAATTGACATCTTTCTTTTCTGATGTGTAAAGTATAGCATTTAAATATTTTTGAAAAATATTATAAGCATTGCAACAAAGTAGCTTAATATTTTTTTATGCATATTAGGGTGCCCCAGGGCGTAAGGAGAAATGTGATTTTGCTGACATGTACAGTAGAATCTCAAACAGATAGACAGGTATAAAACTTTCCCTATTCATCTTTCCAAGCATCGAAAATTAGCTTGTGTCAAATTGCGGCAGATTTTCAAATTGCGGCAGATTCCAAGTAAGAAAAATATATATTGCGCTACATAAAATCATAAAAAACAGTTTTATTTAACAAAAAAAAAAAACAATAAAATAAATAAGATATCTTTATCTTTTATCTTAAGTTAACTGCTCGCCTCGAAAAAGAAATATCGTTATTGCGTTCTCACTTAAATTTCTTCAGCTTAAAAGTGTCGGTAAATTAGTCTGACATTAGTCTGCAAATTTTAAATGGCCTTATTGATGTGTGAAATAGTCTCTGCTGGTATACAGACCTCTTCAAACCGCTCCTAAGATTACCGTTACCAAAGCTTAATACATTAAATAATACAATACATGACAAAATAAGAGACTAAATATCAAAAAAAAAAAAATAATAATAGAAAAAAACGTTTATCTTTTCGAACTGTTCATTGTTCATGTTCTTGAGATTCTAATGTATGCATCTTCTATTTTTACTTGCGATATAGGTACTATAGGGCAAGTTTTGCATTTGAAAAAAAAAATTCAACTCGACATTTTAATCAAAGTTGACATTACGATGATAGAGAACATCAAAAAAGTGGGTCCCGCAATTCCGCCTGCCTGTCTGTCTGTTTGTACAACTCTCTACAGCCTAAACGGATGAAGCGATTTTCTTCAAACTTGGTATTTAAGCGTTTTAGGTGATTGTCCAAAATAGATTTTTGAATCGTTGTTTTAGCCCCAAAAATAACGGTACATGCCATACAAATTTATATACCATCTTAATTATTTCGAAAACGGCTCTAACGATTTTGATAAATATTGGTGTGTGTGCTACTTTGGGTATGGGCTACATTTTGCCCAACATTTTATTTTTATATTTGGTTATTAAGGGTACCTGTCATACAACCATTTTATTGATTTTCGACCTTCTCATAAACAACTCAACGGATTTCGATCAAAATTTTTGAACAGGAGTTCTTTCAAATTCTCATTAAAACTGCCTCTCAAAATTTTCGAAAATTTTTTTTTTGGATTTTTGAAAAAAAAATTTATATTTTTGAAAATTCAATATTTCGAAAATCGGTGAACGATTTATCTGAAATTTTGTTTATAATATTATATTATTAATTATTTAAAATGTTCATAGCAATTTTTTTGTAGAAAAAAATTAAGAAATTTTATATATACAAAATTAAGTGGAAAACGACTTTATAAAAATACTTTTAGCCGTTTCCATTAAGAATCGTTTGCATATAATGTGATCGAAGAAAGGAGCAAGCACGTGCGTTCCAGTAGTGCATTTTATTTAAAACTATTTTGGCAATACATAAGCCAAATTCCGGACCATAAACCAGCGATTCCTAATAAATATTCTAAATTCATTTCTAGAGATTGTAGAGAAGACAATAAATAATATTCTCTTTGAATGTACGCTGTATTTTATATTGCAGTTGATATAGACAATTATGAATTTAATAGAAGAGTTAGAGCAATATAAATTCTGATACTCTAGCCTTTAATTTAAAAGATTTTTCTGAAGTTGCTACTCGCAGTCGCAGTTCATATGGAAAATACTTTAAATTTCCGCATTTTTCTTTTGAAATAGAAAAAAATATTTGTGAAAAAAATGGAGATTGTGTATTTTCCTATATGGAATTTCTTGAAAAATGTCACTTTTTTTATATTCTACACGCGCTCAAGGGATTATACTACCCTTTAAATGTTTCAACACAGCGCTGGCGTGATTGTGAGGTTAAGGAAGAGAAAGAATGATAGGAAAGATGTGTGGCGCGATGTTCTGAGACTATAGGTGGTTGTTGTCTCGGATTTTATCTCCAGGGATGGCGGCTGAACTAATGCGGATAAATTTCCGTGTCTTATTTATCTATGTCCCTTATAATTCGCAATATTTTTTTTTCTTTGTCATATTTTATCGGTATAGTAGTTTTCCTCAATCACATGTTGTAGTTCTATGCTTAAACAGCATGTAATGAGTAACCCAGCAACTCATTGTATGACATTTATTTTCAGAATTGGTTTTTAATGGAAAATAAGAGGACATAGACTACGGCAGGGATCGAACCTGTGACCATGAGGTTGATAGGCGAACACACAACTATCTCGCCACGGCCACCCCCTAGCTGTTCATTGAAAACGCTTTCCATTTTTGAAAAATCAGAAGTGAATTTACAGGAAAGTGTTAGAGCAAATCAAACATTTTTTTGACAAAAAGTAATTATGTATCTTATTACCTTTATTTTGGTACCAAAACGACATCAGTTTTATTTGTTTAAGTGCCTCAGAGTTGATAGTCAAAGTTTTCAATGATGAGTTTTAATGAAAGCAATAAAAGAATTATATCTGTGTCTGTCGATAGAATTGAATTTGTCACTGGTAACGCATTGTTTAAATTGTATCCATGTTGAAAAAACAGTCCATATATAATAATCAATGGAAAGCGCGATCGAGTGGAACTAATCTCCTTTCACAAAAATCTGGCATATGGTTTTGATTTGGTTCTGGTACATAGATCTCAAAAGTGCTTAGTAAAATTCAATATGCGTGATACTTTGCCTGAAATCGATAACTAACAAATGTCTGTTCATTGTCACTTCTGTTTGAATTGAGTTAGTTAAATCCACTGCACGCTCTAAACAGACTAACATCACTCCAACACCAAATGCCTCTGTATGAATAAGACCCCAGCATCCCATATTGATCACTTTTAAGTTCAACTTACTCAGATAAGCCTAAACTACCTCCTAGAAAATCGATAGTTAAACCGTCCTAACTGATTTATAACTTTACGAACGTAGTCTGCGCTAAATGCTTCGAGAATCAAGTTCTCTCAATCGCTTGACATGTACTTACTGTCAAATGAAATATGGTATCTCCCTTCCGCCTTAGAAGCCCCCTTTGCCTTTCACAGAGAAGCTAGGTGCTGTAGTGTTTTTTGACGTTTTAAAAATCTCTTTTCGTTAGCTAGTATATTTAATCTTTTGACCCATAAAACTGTTTATCGATCTTATTAATTTATAACACAAAACAATGACAATTCAAAACAAATGAAATGAAAAAGATGTTTTATGTTTTTGGCCGTGGCGCGATAGTAGTGTGCTCGCCTGTCAACCTCGTGGTTGCAGGTTCGATTCCTGCCGTTGTCTATGTCTTCTTATATTCCATTAAAACCAATTCTAAAAATTGTCATAAAATAAGTTGCTGCTTTGCTCATTACATGCTGTTCAGACATAACACTAACAACATGTGATTGAGTAAACTAGCATACCCATAAAATATGACAACTAAATAAATAAATTAATGCGAATTATAAGGGACATAAATAAATAAGACACGGTAATTCTCTCCGCATTAGTTCAGCCGTTATCCCTGGAGATATGTAAATCTGAGACATCAACCAGCTCTAGTCTCAGAACATCGCGCCACACATCTTTCCTATCCTTCTTTCTCTTCTTCCACCGGATGCCCGCGCTGTATTAAGAAAAACATATAAAGGGTATTCATAATCCCTTGAGCGCGTGCAAAGTTATAAAAAAAAAAAGGCAATGTGAAAATAAAATGAGGAATTTTGTGCACATTTTGTTACTTCTTTCCATTCTCCCTTCTACCAACTAAAAGTTGCCAGGAACTCAGTTTCTTCGTACAAAAGTGAAGCATCACACCATATTATTATTTACTTCTAAATCTTTTTGAGGGCCGTTGGTAACACTAAAGAGATTTTAAATCTCATTAATTATTTTAGTAGGAATGAATGTTTAAATTTGCTTTTAGGTTTTATTCTTTTACTAGTAAAATTTAAGTAGAATTACATGCTTCAGGTAATTAACAATTTATTGCGCCCTGGCGCTCAGGTGTCCGGCGACGCAGCTGAGTGCGTTTATTGTTCCAATTCAAGGTTCACAGGATAAACTAAAGCCACTTTACTGCGTGTGTTATTCACATCATTTCCATCAGATTTCAGCGTGTGTTGCCATTAGGAACAAAAAATATGAGCAGAGAACCTTATGAAAAATTAACGAATTTGTAGAAACTACTTCTCTTGCTTTCTCAACTTTGCCATCCGATTCCAAGACACCTACACCACCGCTCACCTACTTCTGCTGCGCCAGAACTATACTCAAGTGGGTTCTTTCGCAATTCTGCCAAGCAAAACAATTTATTTATTGTTATTTGGAGTTAGCGTGTGGAAAATACAGCCAGCGCGCAGCGCCAGTGTTACAAAACCAAGCTATAACTTTCAAACCATTGCTTAGGGGTAGCTAATATATTCCTACATACGAGTATAAGGCAATGATATTAGGCAAGCAAAATGAACAGCAAAACAGCCCAATAAAGTAGTCGATTACTTGCTTGAATGCCTCTCTAACGTTTGAGTTTGAGCTTGTAGATGTATTTCAAGGCATTTGGGAATCTGCGAATTTATGAAAGACGGAGCCCAAGTAAAAAGAGAGTGATGGGTTTCGTGAAGCAGCAGTTGGTGTGGATATTGCAATATTCCATCAAGACAAGAGGATAGGCGGTTTGATGAGTAACAAAGAAAATATTGGCACCATTAACCGCTATAAAGTTTTACTTTGTTAAATAACTCGATATGGTATACGTATATCAATTATTTGAAAATTATGAAAAACGGAAAGCATTTTCGAAATAGGCACAACTGCCACAATTTATGGGTTTTCTTATTTTAAGCAAAAAAAAGAAACTTTATTATTTGTTGACTCTTGAAATTACGTGACCTTAGCTGAGGAGATATTGATTAGAAGTTTTATCTTCTAACTCATCTCAGTCAAGATCCAACAACAACAGTCAGTGTAAATTCATTTTGTTAAATGGTATTTTAGAACTAAGATCGTTAATATTTCGAATCGATGGACTTTTGCCCGAAATTACTTGTAGAATTAATGGGCTTGAAACAGCCAACTTGTATTGCAATTTCTGTTCTATTATTTTCTGTCTTTGGAGATGATTTATATTCAGAGAGCCGATATAGTTATGCCCGGCAGTATTCTGGCACGGTGAGTTTTCTACCTTCGGGCGAGCATTCGGCAAAAGACGAGGCATTTACTGAACTACATATTTAAGAAGTGACATTCTCAATTGATCGGCAAGAATTGCAAAGCGGTTGTTGCTAACTGTAACACTCTTATTTTACCAAACATTTAAATCAAGGATTATCAGCAAAAAAATATTGACGATTAAAAAACAAATGTGAACAAATTGTCAAAATAGACGATTATTCCTTAATTCATTATTCGTTGCGGTTACTCTAATTTGAAAAGTTCTGAAATGCAACAACTTAGCTGCTAACAATGCAGCTTCTCTGACGTTTTGGTAAGAATTTGTCAAAGCTAGGATGACTTACCGAAGCCTTATCAAAGCTAAAATGTTACTTGGGATTTCCTTTGAGTTTAGCTAAACGCAGATCATATAACCGGCTCGATATATCTCTCTATTATAAACAGTCGTCGCTCTCTAAGTCGAACTTCTATCTAACTCCAATTGTTTTAATATATTTTGGCATTCGCCTCAATTATATAAGAAAAAATCATCCTCTAAGCTGAACTCCCTAAGTCGAAATTCTCACTAACTCGAATACATTCTTTTCATTCTTGGTCTGATTTCAATTCATTTTTTCATCATTTACACCACTTACACCTACACTATTTGGGAGATTAAAGAGCAAGGTATTGTTCATCACCGATAACTGCCCAGCTCACCCAAAGCAAGTAAAACATGACATTAATAAGAATATATTAAATACTAGCAGACCCGTCGCGCGTTGCTGCGACTTCATTGTATTGCGCCCATGATTATTAGATATTAAATGGTATTGTTAAGGAAGTGATTGGCAAAGTTTCAAATTAGGATTAATAATTGATTTCCATTAATGAGGAACTAAATGATGAACAATATTATTCGGTAATCTGTCTTTTGGTAAAACAAATAAATTTGGTGTTTTTCAAACACGTGAGCATGCAACATAGAGCTGACCTTGCGAGATACTCATATTTTCCAAGTCTAATCCACAAATTCTTATTGTCTGCCCTTGTGGCTTATACTTTAAACTTTCCAGACAACTTCGTTGCTTCAAGTTCGTTTCCGTTAATTCTTCTGATGACTAATCGTACACCGTTTGTATAATTTTGGTAGATTTAAGTTCCGCAAAAGAATGACAGGTGAACCAATTTTCAGACAGGGCTTGTGTGGCGGCTTTCCTGGCATATTCCGATAATTTAAAAATTCAGTCGGCAAATTGACGATATCATTTTCATCAATAATAGTGTCAATTTACTTAAAAGTCATCAAATTACCTGGCCATACAAATTTGAAAAGAATAAATTTAATGTCTCAAATTTACGTTTCGACGCTGGATGAGGACGATGCTGGCAAGAACACTTAACAAATAATTATGGAATTAAATAAAAGTTAAAGTTTGTATTGTTTGTGTCGTTTTTTCCCACACCCTGTAATGAGAATATTATTCTAGTAGTAAGTTGTCTCAAATCGCAGATAGGAGTACTTAAACATTCAAGTTTGAGTGGTTATTTCATTGGGGCTCATCTCGGATTTATTGAAACAACCTCGCTGATCAGTGTTGCCATTTTCATTACATTTTCTTCTGTGAATTATACGATACGAAATATGCACACGAATTTCCCATAAATGTACCAAAAATTGTTTGGTTCTATGAAAACTGAATTTCGCATCTAAAATACATTTCTGGTTATTCTTATTCTGAGACCAAAAGTCAATACTTAAAAAAGTGGTTTCATTCTATTTTTATTAAGCTAATGGGTTATTCATTTTGAGGTTTCAAAAGTAAACGTAAATAAAACACATATAAAATATTTTTTTTCATGACATTTCTTTTTTATTATAAAGACTGAACGTTGACATTGTGTGTGAAACACTACATCATTTAAATGACCACCACGCGAATTGTTGCAAGCATCGATTGTTTTGAGGTAATTTTCGACCACTTTTTGACACATATTGGCCGGTATCTCACCCATAACTTGACGAATGTTTATTTTAAAATGCTCAAGAGTTAAAGGTTTATATGCATAAACACGGTCTTTCGCGTAGCCCCACAAAAATAAGTCCAGCGGTGTCAAATCGCGGGATCTTGGTGGCCAGTTGATATCACCACGAAAAGAAATTACGCTGCCGGGAAATATCTCTTGCAATAAAGCCATATTGGCTCGAGTTGTGTGGCATGTGGCACCGTCTTGTTGAAACCACATATTCTCCAAGTCGTATTCTTCAATAGCAGGAAAAAAAAGTCGGTTATCATATGACCATAATGCTCCGAATTGACGGTGACAGTCGCTCCGTCGTCGTTTTCCAAGAAGTAAGGTCCAATCACACCTCCGGACTAAAGAGCCCCCAAACAGTGACTTTTTGTGGATGTAATGGCCTCTCTTCAATTACTTGAAGATTCTCAGAACCCCAAATACGACAATTTTGATTATTAACATACCCAGCGAGTGAGAAATGTGCTTCGTCGCTGAAGAAAATTTTGTTCGAAAAATCGCCGTCCACCGCCTGTTGTTCTGTTGTTCAAGCACCCATTCGACGTATCTATGACCTTGTGAATGGTCAGCTGTCTTCAGTTGTTGTGTGAGCTGGACTTTATATGTGTGAGCTGGACTTTATATAGGTGTAGATCCAAATGCAAAATACGCCATAATGTGCCGTAAGACAGTCCTAATTCCTGAGAACTACGAGGAATCGACTCATTCGGGTCTTCGGCAACACTTTCATTTACAGCAGCGATATTTTCAGTGGCACGAGCAAAACGATGATGCACAGGCCTTACAATATCTGTAACCTATCCAGTCTCTTCAAATTTCTTCACAATTTTGCCAATTGCTTGCGTAGTTGGACGATTATGTAAACCATAATCTCCTCTTAAAGTACGATATGTGGCTGTGGCTGAATCACCATTTTCCAGTTTGATCCATTTTCGTCAATGGCAGACTTTCAACTGAAAAAAAAATTGGTTTAACAACTTAGTTTGACAGATGTCGAATTCCAGCCTTATACTTTTGAAACCGCAAAATGGATAACCCTTTATATTGTATGTAGTATTATTTATAATATGAAGGAAATCCTACTTAAAAATTTGCATGTGAGCTACTCTTAACAAACTGTGTAAAAAAAAATGTTCAACAAAATGTAGACTATACCTAAAGTAGTACACACATTAGTTTTTTATCAAAATGGGGAAAGCCGTTTTCGAAAAAATCAAGATGGTAGAAAAATTTGTATGGCAAATGCCGTTATTTTTTAGTATTAAGTATTACAAACTATCCTATCTTAGGAACGCCAACAAAATAAACATTTCAAAAAAAAGACATGAAAATCGGTTGGATAGTTTCGGAGTTCATTCAATACATCATCGTGGCACGAGATTTATATATAATAGATTTGAAAATAGAGTATAAGCCCTGTCTGCCCACCAAGATCTTAAGGATTTTGGAAAACCAAAAAGAAGACTATAAAATATCACTGCTCTACTGTGTGAGACATTTCAAATGCATGACTACATAGGATATAACTCCATTGTCAATTGAGAATTGTTTCAAAAATTCCGGATTTAAGGCTGAGACATTGGGACGATGCAAATGATATTCCTTTTAACTTACTTAAACAGGATATCAATGAAATCGAAATGATCTGGAATAGTCTTACAAAATTTGATTATAATGTTGCGTGAGTTGGAGGAATTATGTTAAAGGCGATGATGGTATCGTATAGCCACAGATTCAATTTGCAAGCAATATTATATTCTGCCGATTCTAATGATGAGTAGAGTGGAGGTGAAGAAGAAGATGAAAAAAAAATTGTGTATTGAGATCACGAATCGAAAAAGGATAACACTGAAAACGCTATTGCACTACCAACATTGCCTATTTAAAAAAGGAATCATTTTTAAAACGGGTGCACTCTCCAAATAGATATTGTGATTGGTCAATCAGAAATTATTAAGTTTTTAAGTAATTTCTTTTACAATATTTTGATAAGCTATGAATATAAATGTACGATAAGAGCAAGACTCTTCTCTTTATTTTTTTAATTTTTGTTAACTGCATTATAAACGGTGATTTTTTAAGAGCTTGGTTTTTGAAAATTCAAAAAGCACAGAAACTTGTAAAAAGTGAATGAAATTTGTGTTTGGATCGATAAATCAATTTCTGCCATTTACTTTTTAAAAATAATTTCACTTAAATGTTGCCCACGGCTACGCTTCAGGTGGTCCATTCTGAAGGTCCAATTTTGGCAAACTTTTTCACACATTTCGGCCGGAATCTCACCAATGACGTGTTCAATGTTGGCTTCCAAGGCAGCAATCGTGTTTGGCTTGTCCCCATAGACAATAGACTTAACATAGCCCCACAAAAAAATAGTCTAACGGGGTCAAATCACATGATCTTGGTGGCCAATTGACTGCGCCAAAACGTGAGATCAACTGCTCACCAAATTCGCCTCTCAATTGATGCATGGTTTCGCGTGCAGTGTGGCATGTGGCACCGTCCTGTTGGAACCACATGTCGACCGAGTGTAATTCTTGCATTTTCGGCAAAAAAAAAATCTGTTATCATCGAAAAAAGTACATATTCGTTTGGTCCTGACAATATTCCGTCTATATTTGTTAAAACTTGTAAGTCTTACATTTGTGCTGCGATTACACACATATTTAACTGTTCCTTATCTTCTGGTGTTTTTCCTGAACTGTGGAAGTCTTCGTTTATTTTACCTCTTCACAAGTGTGGAAATAAAAACAATGTTGAGAATTATAGAGGTATTGCAAAACTTTCATGCATACCAAAGTTGTTTGAAAATATAGTTTCGAAACATATTCAATTTTTCTGTAAGTCATTAATCGTTCCTGAACAACATGGATTTTGTCTACAAAAGTCTATAACTACAAATCTTCTCGAATTCACAAACCAAATTAATATAAATATACAAAATAAACTCCAAACTGATGTTTTTTACGCTGATCTAAGTAAAGCATTTGATAGGGTCAGTCATTCTATACTTTTTCTTAAGTTGGAAAGGTATGGATTTCCAGCGTGGATAATTGATTGGATCAAATCGTATTTAAAAAATCGTATTCAATATGTTCGCTTTAAAAACTGCCTATCTAAAATTATTAATGTGCTGTCCGGAGTTCCTCAAGGTAGTCATATCGGTCCACTTCTCTTCGTCCTGTATATTAATGACATTGGTATGAATATTCTCTACTCAAAAATACTAATCTTCGCAGATGACTTCAAAATGTTCTACAGCTTTTCGAACTCAAATGGATATCTGTTTCTGCAGGATGATATTGACAGAGCCTTTGAATGGTGTGTTTCAAATGGAATGGAACTGAATACTAAAAAGTGCAAAGTGATGTCGTACACCAGGATGAAAAACCCCATTGATTCCTCGTATTACATTGATGAATGCTTGGTTGATCGTGTTGACATATTTAATGATTTGGGAGTCTTATTTGATGCAAAATTGTCATTTAACTGCCATATTGACGTTATCACTAGTAAGGCAAGAAGTCGTCTCGGATTAATTAAGAGGTTTTCTAAAGAATTAAATGACCCTTATATATCGAAAACCCTTTACTGCGGCCTCGTCCGTCCCGTCTTGGAGTATTGTAGCTGCGTATGGTGTCCTATGTATAATGTTTCAATAAATAAAATTGAAAGTGTTCAAAAACAGTTTTTGTTATTCGTCCTTCGTCAACTTCCATGGGATCCAAATCACCGTCTTCCGTCTTATGAAAATCGTTTGAATCTATTAAACCTATCGACGCTGAAAAAAAGAAGGGAAGTGAATAATGTTCTATTCCTGTTTCAATTACTATCTGGATCAATTTGTTCCTCTCACATCCTCAGTATGCTGAATATAAATTCTCGATCCAGAATAAATCGTAACTCTGATTTTTTTTATACTTCTTTTGCCAGATCTAATTATGGTTTAAATGAAACTTTAAATGTCATGTGCATTGATTTTAATTGTTTTTATGATTGTATAGATTTTAACTTGTCAAAGAACAGTCTTAAAAAAAAATTGTTATCTTCCTAATTATTATTATAATATAATCTTTCCATTTCTTAAATGCTTCTTTTAAAATGTTAATATTTTTTTTATTATTAAATAATTATGTTTTTGCTTATCTATTCATTATTTTATACCTACATTTTTGATTCAACTGAAGCATAATGTTTGTGTGTAGTTGAGAGAAATAAATAAATAAATAAAACGGTACCTTTCTCCATTGACCGTAACCCTGCGGCCTTCATCGTCCTTGAAGAAGTACGGCCCAATGATGCCGCCTGCCCATAAACCGCACCAAACAGTGCATTTTTCGGGATGCATTGGTAGCTGCTGAATTGCCTCTGGCTGCTCTTCACTCCAAATACGGCAATTCTGCTTATTCACGTATCCATTTAGCCAAAAATGAGCGGAAAAAAAAACGGACGTACCTTGCGAAACACATTTTTCACAGAGCACGAATTTTGATAATAAATTTCAATAATTTGCAAACGTTGTTCAGGCGTAAGTCTATTCATGATGAAATGGCAAACAATACTGAATCGAAATGTCAAATGTGCGTGGAATTTGTCATGTGTGATCTGTCAAAAATATAAACGTGAAAAACCAAGTAGCAAAAAAATCACCCGTTATATACCTTCAATGTCTTGTCTTGTTAGAGTTTTAATCCACAAGAACACGTTAGTACGCTCCTCGCGTTTTTGACAAACGTCAAAGACTTGATTTTTATAAAACTGACATTATGCTATAGTACTCCATTTACAAACAGGATCGAGAGCTCCAGAGCTCCAAATTTCGATTCGACTAGGATTCATGAAATGGAATCGAGTAAGATTTGTTACTTTATTTTTTATATGTAAAAAATTTCTTTAATTTTTTTCTGAACAAAATTGGTATGACAGTCTTAAATATTTAATAATATGTATAATAAAATAAAATGCACGACTGGATCGTACAAACTTGCTCTTGTAGCTAACAACTTTAGTGTTACTCACTGACGCTGTTGGTAGGTAGCTAGTCTATTATAGTTATCCTATTCAGATTTAAAGCCCATGTAGGTAATATTACCTTGATTCTTAGTATAATGAATTGTCGAATAGTTAAATAGGTACCTACTAATGTATATTTAAATGGAATTTAATTATGTTAATTAGTAGGGTAATAATGTAAATATGTACAAGTACATCCATGTATATAATAAAAGTGAATGGTGTATAGATGGGAAAAAATCGTTTTTTAAACCTAAACCATCACTTTAATCAGTTTTTCGAAAAAACGAAGAACGCCATTAGATGCCACGGATCAATGAAAATTTTATAAAAAAATATCTCGAAAATTGTAGGACGGGTTTTGATGAAATCCTGTTTTTTATTTTTCGTTTTTTGAAAACAAATTTTTTTGAAATTTTGGTATGCAATTTTTTAGAGACTATTAATGTTCATGTGAATATAAAATTTAAAATTATTTTTTTTGATTAGTTTTAAAATTATTGATTTTTCAAAAAAAAATTTAATAAATTATTTTAATTTAAAAAAAAAGTTATTCAAAATCTTGATATGCAAAAATAATTAAGCTACTTAGATTATCCCAGATATATAATTTGACAGAAATCCAATGTACCGTTACCGAGAAAGCCATACATTAAAAAAACCGTTATATGAAAGTGACCGTTAATAGACTTTTCCTGTAAACTTGGTTCATATCGAATGATAGCTATTACGAGTACCAACAAAAAATTCTCAATTTTTTTATCAAAATCGTTGGAGCCGTTTTAGAGAAAAATAAGATTTTCCTTCAAGGTCATATGGCAGGTACCGTTATTTTTAGGCCTAAAAATATAATCTCAATTTCCCCTGTGAGGAATGCCAAAATAATCACACATACCAAATTTGAAGGCAATCGCTTAAGCCGCTTAGGCTGTAGCTCGTTATACATACAGACGGACAGACTGACAAATTGACGGACTGACAGACAGACAGACATTTTTTGGCGATCACTTTTAGATCGAATGTCATGTTTGATTGTTCGATTTTTTTTTTACGAATGCATAACTTTCCATATAGTACCTATAATCGCAAGTAAAAAAATGAAAAATGAAAGTCCGTTAATTGAGGTGAAAATTCTTGAAACAATTTTTGTCTCGCGCACAATACGAGTATAAAGCAACGCCACATTTTTCTTAGACCGTTTGAGTTAATCCACTGCACTTTTGAAACGTGCATGTTATTTTTTCGATTTCAAACCGAGTTAGCTCTTACTTCAACTGAAAGACAATTCTGCTCGGATTGTAATATTGTAATAAAGCAGCAAAGTAAAAAATTCGGGCCCGGTTCGGTTTCGGTATATCTACTCGGTTTTAGGTTTAACATCGACTCAGGCTCAAAGTACTGTTTGTACTATTGTATGAATTGGACTGAAAACGAAGAACGAATTGAAAAAAGCTTCTTGCACAGTTGTGACTTGGTTAATTGGTACAGTTCCATATTGAATAAAAATTTAAACCAAGACTTAACGTTGTCTGTCGATGGACTAAAAAACCGACACAAAATCGGACATTATCAAACATTTTTTCCTACTCCGGATAACTATAATTTTTGAGGTGACATAATGGAACTAAATTCGCTTCTCGTAAAAAAATTTATATATACCCCATTCGCAAAGACATCGTATTCTACTTATTAATATTATATGTCGGACGTTTTTTTCTTGTAATATATACGATTTTTTGATATTGTTTTGTTAAACTTATATTATTAAATACCTTAAATTCACATACGCATTTTTTTTAGAACAAAACTTATACAAATTTTATATACAAATAAAAAAATAAAGGAAAAAACATTTTTAAATAGGGCTGGCAACGAGACGAGACCAGGGCCCATGTTCTGTAACTTTCGAATCGATAAAAGTAGTCGAGAAACAAAAAATAAATGTTTGTTTTGTTGTTATGATGCCAAAATGACTTTTTCAATTTATCGCCTTTCATTGGAAATTCCCAGTGAAACAAATTAAAAATTTAAGGTATCGCCTCAGAAGCTAATTTTGTCAGAAGCGTTAGGTGAGAAAAAGTTATATAAGTCTAAAATCAACTCTTTCCGAAGCAAAAAATATTATAGGAAAAATTAACGCCCATAGAATATTTCCCAAAAAAAAAAAATTGTGAATATTATAAAAATTAAACACGAGTACTAAAAAATAATTAGATAAAAAAAATAATAAATATAATAAACAGAAACCAAACCAATTAGAATTTCGGTACTAAAAATACGGTCTCGTCTAGTTGTCTAGTTGTTTCGTCTAGGTGTAGTCTCGGTCTCGTTGCCAGCCCTAATCTTAATATATATTTAGCCTTTTCTACTAAGACTATGTGATCGAACATAAGAGCAAGTACGTCCGATCAAGCCGGATAATTGTTTTCTTTTGTAAAAGTTTGAACGCAAGATCGATTGATACTTCAATTTGATTTTGATTTCCTTAGCATTGATGTATTAGAAATAAGTCGTATAATTCTTATTCCCATTGATCCTATTGTTTCTTTTTCTTTTTTTCTTTTCAGGTAAGTCACAATGCATAAAGTCAAACAACAACTTAAGAATAATTACTTCAAAAGAAAACTAGGTAAATTATGTATTTCATAAAGTTATACTTTTTATTTATATTAAAATGTCATAGATATAGATAATTTAACACCACATTATTTTCAAAATATAAGCAGAGCGAATTGTAAAAATATGAATGACATATGAAATGAACCTGCGTATTTTTGGTTTCAATCTATACAAGTAATTGCCCATTGAATGTCTACCTAACTAATTGCTTTGTATAAAAATTAACATTTTGCATCATATACTTGGAAGTTAACAGAAAATACCATTTGTTTAATGCTCACGGGGCCAATGGAGGGGCCACGCATTAGACCCTTAAGTATGATGTTCGTTTTTAAGGTAACTACTTTGTTTCCATTTATACGGATACCGAGCTCTGTGATCTGCTGAATACCAATTTCTTTGAACCGACACCACAATTAGTATCATTTTTTTTACCAGCCCACACATAATAATTAACCATGCGATAAGCTTTCCAGCCTATACACTGAACATACATATGTTGAGCTCCCTTTGAGTATAACATTAACATACAACCATTGTCTGATTGCATTTCATATACATACATACATAACACCAAGGTTCTTATGAAGTGTAGTTTTGCCCTGAAAAAACGTTGAATAAATTAAAAGTCGTTTAAAACATGGTGTTGGTTAAATGACTTACAACCCCATATAATATAATTTATGCACAATTAATGCTTTCATGTACAAAGAAAACAATATATTGATAAACCATTTAAAAAAAAAAGTTTTTCTGCAAACTGCTTTAATTTTCACTTCAACATGTTACCTTAAAATACAAGCAAGTACGCACAATTTCTTTCAATCTTTTGAAAGCCATAACAGGGCTTAATCAATTGATAAAATTGCTGGTGGTTGAATTGCTGTTTGATGTCTCATGGGAAATTATGTTGCATGAACCATTTTTCTGGTAGGATTGGTTAATATTTTTTTTTTCGAACAAAATAGTGTTACAATTTTTCACAATAGAAGCATTGGCTTTTACCGTCAGCCCGAAAAGAAAAAGAAAAGAGAATTGTGTTCCATACATAATAAAATATCCTCTTAACAATAATATACATATAAAGGGTTATCCATTTTGCGGTTTCAAAAGTATAGGGCTGGATTTCGACATCTGTCAAATTAAGTTGTTAAACCAATTTTGTTTTCTGTTGAAAGTCTGACATTTACGAAAATGGATCGCTTAACTATCGCACAACGCACAAAAATTGTTAAAACCTACTACAAAAATGGTGATTCTGCCACAGCCACATATCGTGCTTTAAAAGGAGATTATGGTTTACGTAATCGTCCAAACTACACAAGCAATTGGCAAAATTGGGAAGAAATTTGAAGAGACTGGCTTGGTTACAGATATTGTAAGGCCTCTGCATCATCGTTTCGCTCGTACAACTGAAAATATCGCTGCTGTAAGTGAAAGTGTTGCCGAAGACCCGAATGTGTCGATTCTTCGTCGTTCTCAGGAATTAGGACTGTCTTACGGCACTTGGTGGCGTATTATGCATTTGGATCTTCACCTACATCCATATAAAGTCCAGCTCACAGAACAACTGACGCCAGCTGACCATTCACAACGGCGTAGATACGTGGAATGGGTGCATGAACAACAGGCGGTGGACGTCGATTTTTCGAACAAAATTTTCTTCAGCGACGAAGCACATTTCTCACTCGGTGGGTATGTTAATAAACAAAATTGTCATATTTGGAGTTCTGAGAATCCTCAAGTAATTGCAGAGAGGCCATTGCATTCACAAAAAATCACTGTTTGGGGCGCTCTTTGGTCCGGAGGTGTGATTGGACCATACTTCTTCGAAATCGACGATGGAACGACTGTCATCGTCAATTCGGAGCGTTATGGTCATTTGATAACCGACTTTTTTTTGCTGCTTTTGAAGAATACTACTTAGAGAATATGTGGTTTCAACAAGTCGGTGCCACATGCCACACAACTCGAGCGAATATGCCTTTATTGAATGATACCTTTCCTGGCCGCGTAGTTTCTTGTCGTGGCGATATCAACTGGCCACCAAGATCATGCAATTTGACACCGCTGGACTTTTTTTTTGTGGGGCTACGCGAATGACCGTGTTTATGCTGATAAACCTTTAACTCTTGAGCACTTGAAAACCAACATTCGTCAAATTATAGCTGAGATACCGGCCAATATGTTCCAAAAAGTGGTCGAAAATTACCTCAAAAGAATCGATGCTTGCAACAATTCGCGTGGTGGTCATTTAAATGATGTAGTGTTTCACACATAATGTCAACGTTCAAAATTTATAATAAAAAAGAAATATCATGAAAAAAAAATATTTTGTATGTGTTTTATTTACGTTTACTTTTGAAACCGCAAAATGGATAACCCTATATGATAATTTATAAGACAAAACTTACAGCATAAACGGATTTTTATATAACGTCTCTTTGCTATAGTTTCTTTTGCAGCAAAACTCTTGCCGTATTCAATGTTACTGCATCCTGCATCTGTAGCCTGACTTACCACACCAAGCATCCGTATTTGTGGTGGAATAAGTTTTGTTGTTTTTCGCATTGCAGCATAACAATATCGAGAATGCTCACGTGTCCACAAACTAAATACTTAGATGAATCTCGGGAAACACAAACAAAAACAATCTGTCAAAATGTAGCTTTCGAATTAATGTGCTGGAAAGAAATATTTTTCAACTGAACTAAACACAGTCCGACAGGCAGTAGCAGGTATAAAGGGACGGGTCTCGGAACAATGAAATACGGAACATCTGCCAGTGGAGGTCATTTGGATAAGTTATTTTAGATTTGACTAAGTTCCTGAACCTCTATAAGATAAGGACGGAATGTGAGTGCATTCTAGTCGTTTTCTCAGAGTTCTACTCCGAAAACGGTTGATGTTACAGAAAAATACATAAGACATTTTTTGTAGATAATTTTACTAGGAACAATTTTTATGTTGACCACTATTGACCTCCGAGCAATAGGTCGCGAGATAATTGCGAAAAACTGATTTTCGTAACCTTTTGACGTTGATAACTTTTATAGGTGGCACGATATCGATGTCGATTTTTCACATCTCCATAAAATTACTGGACCAATATTTTAGGGCTAATTTTAAAAAGCTGTAGAAGTTCATCCAATTGTGCCCGTTTGGTATAGAAACAATTTCCCCTTGTAAAAAATTATTTTTTCTCCAATGATCTCTTCTTATTTCATTTAAAATTGAGCAAATTCTAATAAAATGAACAATGTGCATAGCTCACTCCTGTCGTTTCTATATGGCGTATAATTTAAACCCAGTAATTGACCTCTGGCGTTGAAAATTGTTGATAACACATCCAATCCATATCGATCGTGAAAATAATTATTTACTCCAAGCATATGATGAAGCAGTTTAACCTCTCCGTTCACTTTGTTGAGCTTGTAATTTGAAAATTTCATGAGTGCGGTCTTCGATTCTCATAAGCAAGTTCTCAAGATTAGCTCTTGGATTAGGATTTTCTCTCTCAATCTCAATATTTTGTTCATTTCCTAGTCTCAACCAATCACTGAAAAACTGTTGATTTCGGCTAATTAAATGCTTTGATACAATTTGCGGAGGTCGTTTGTCTGTCATCTCCAGTGTTTTCAAGATATAAAGAAAATGTATCCTCAATGTAAAAATATATAGTGGAGGTAGTCCAGTTTCTAAGTGAAGCATGTATATAGGTGTGCTTTCTGGAAGCCTAAACATTTTTTTTTATAAAAAACGCAGTAACTTTTCCACTTCCTTATACTGGGAGATACCTCATATCTGCGCTGCGTAACACATGATGGATCTAACCAGATCTTCAAAAACTTTGTATTTAGTACTTGGTGCAACATTCTTTTTGCTCAGGACAGCTTTCAAGTTGCAGTTGATAGCTTTCTGTGACTCTTTTAATTTTTCTGCAAGATGCTTTCTGTAAGAGAGTTTAGATGTGTTTGGTTAATATATTTTTAATACAGGGTGGCCCACAAAACGTGCTACAATAAGGAATTTAAATAACTTCTGTTTTAATCGATGTATTTCATTCATTTTTTTTATTGGATTAAAAACTAAATTTTATTTAAAATAACTAATGGTTTTTAAAAACGATAGACTGCAAATTACCTCCACGCTCATCCACGCATATGCGGAACCTGATCAGAAAATTGTTCATTGCGGCCTGAAGGGTTGAAATTGGGATCGCCTCAATTATTATGTTAATGGACTGCTTCAATTCAGTCAAATTCCTGGGTTTCGTTTCGTACACTTCCTGCTTGACATTACCCCATAAAAAAAAAGTCTGGTGCGGTCAGGTCAGGTGACCTTGGGGGCCAGCGGAAAGTGCAGTTTTTTGATATCAATATGTTTGGGAATTTTCGTTGGAGCTCCGCCATAACTTGTGTGGCTACGTGTGCACTTATTCAATCTTGTTGAAACCAAATCCTGCTGAAAGGGATACGTCTTCGGCGAAGTTCTGGGTAAAAAAAAAACTCCTTCAACATCTTTAAATAACGGTCCCCATTGACAGTTTGTGTTACACCGTTTTCTTCAAAGAAGTATGGACCGAAAATACACCTTGATGAACCTGCGCACCACACAGTGACTTGTTCTGAGTGCTGTTCCATCTCATGGAGCATTTCTGGATTAGATTCACTCCATATACGGCAGTTTTGCTTGTTAACATTGCCGTTTAAGTCAAAATGGGCCTCATCAGACATGAACAAACAATTTATCAATTTGTTGTCTTCTTCGGCCATTGCAATCATTTTTCGGCAAAATTCCAGGCGAACAGGCAAATCCTGAGGGTTTAACTTGCTTGTAATTTGGAATTTGTACAAGTTTTAAAACCACCGCCATCACCATCCCCATTTTACATAGTCTATGTCTTTATTCTCAAGGCAAATTATTAAATATATTGTTTAAATGTAAACATTTTTTTTCTTGTATTCTATAATCGCCGCCGTCTCAACGTCTTTAAAACTTCGACACACCTTAAGTTTACAAAATTATAGTGATAAAATTACCACCTCCTGAGTTAGTGCTTGACCCTTACGGCTGATTTGATTGATTTTTCATTAATGTTGGCTTTCAAGACTTTTCAAATTTGTGGTAAAAGTGATATTTATCAAAGAGATAAATGACGCGCTATACAGTCACAAATTTGCGTTTATTCATATAATCACTTAAGTTCTCATAGTCGCTCATTATGGTTTTGAATACGAAATCAATATTTTCTTGCAGCAAGCTTACCAGAGCATTGTTATAAGTTTATTTTGATTGACGGTCACCAGGGAGCGTCTTCAGCTCATTTATTTAAATTCAACGCAATCAACGTCTTTTGATGTCAAATTGCTTACAGCGCTCTCTCACGTGGCCAATTCGTTCGGCACCTGTAGTGTGCACTATCAAATGCTTAATTCGTTGCACAAATATTATATAAATGAAGACTACGATGACGGAATTCAATGGAAATTGATCAAATAAGTAATGTAACAATAGGTCCGTTTCCGTACTCCCTAAAACTGCGAAAATTTACGAATTTCTACGAAAAACAGTCAAATCCTGTTCCCCTACTCCAAATTTTCGTAGTCTTTCACAGAAGAGATGGCTCATGAGAGAGCAAAATATTTCCCCATGCTGCGTATTTTGGTATCAAATTGGTTATTTTAAGAAATAGTTTCATGTAAATCTTTAATAAACATTTTCAAAAATACACTTTTATTTTGTCGTTTAAAAAATGGCTAAAATTGTTGTTCAAAGCGTTCCCGTACTTTTGTAAAACTTTGTTGCTCTCTGAGAGATTTTTATCCCCACTCTTGGAAAAATGACAGTCTTCACATTTTTGTGCAGAAAGTACGGGAACATACTCTTACTTAATAATTCAGTTGTTTTTTTCCTGAACTAATTCTATGTATAACTTTCATGATAACTTGACTTGACAAGATAAATGTCATAGCCCGAGAGCCCACAACAATTTTTGGGTGTGATTGCTAACAAAAAAAAAAATTAATAAAATTAGATGGTACTTAAGTAGTTACTTAAAAATGTGAGCGTATTGCATTCTTAATTGGGAGCAATAGTGAGTAATACTGCATCAACAATGCAGATTTTTCCTAAGTCTTTAAGGCCCGTTTGTTGATACGCATCATAAATATTTATGCTCAGCTTAAAACGCTTATGGGCTACTTTTTCCTCTGCGTAAACTGTCACATAAGTGCTGAAGTACAACTTAAATGCTTAAGTTGTGTATCAGCAAACTGGCCTAAGTCTCTTTTAGTCCTAAGCTCAGCTTTTCATTTTGATGTTGTTAGTTGTAAATATAAATATATAATATATTATATAATTAATATAATAAATATAAAATATATTTATATATATAAATATATATATTTATATTTAAATAATATTTATTATATATAAAATATATTTATATCATATATATAAAATAAATATAAATTAGTTGTTATCACAATTATATAGACTTTGGAAAAAACTGAATTTTTGATGCACAATTGCTCCCACTTGAGAATGCAAGACGCCCACATTTGTAAATAACTAATTGTACTATAATTATTTTTTGTTATCAATCACACCCTCTGTTAGCTCTTAGTTTATCACAACACAATTACATTTGAGGGAAAAATTCTTACTTACTTACTTAGGTGACGCTACAGCTTGGAATGAACGTGGGGCGCAACCAATATGCCTCTCCAGCTATCTCGAGCTTTGGCTAGCTGCCTCCATTTTCGCATTCCAAGTTGGTTGAGGTCATCCTACTTTTCCTACTTTGATGATGCTTCTCGCCGTCTTCCACTTTTCATACAAAAAACAATTGCAATCGCTTATCTTCAACTTATTTAATATTTTTTTTCAAAGAAAGAATTAATTGTTTCGGCAAACGACTATACTTTTGGTTTTGACAATTGAAAAGTGTGACCAGGTGTGTGTAAATTTAATAACCACTGAAGTTGTTTGTTGAATTGTTTTTTTAATTTTTTTTTAAACACAATTAAAATGAAACGAAAGTTCAGAAAAAATCTTGTATTTTATTAAACAAAAGTTTTATAGTTGTTTGATTCTTTTTTTGTATCAATTAGGTGGTGGCCGTGGCGCGATAGTTGTGTGTTAGCCTGTCAACCTCATGGTCACAGGTTCGATCCCTGCCGTAGTCTATGTACTCTTATTTTTCCATTAAAAACCAATTCTAAAAATAAATGTCATACAATGAGTTGCTGGTTTACTAATTACGCGCTGTTTAGGCATAGAACTAACAACATGTGATTGAGTAAAACTAGTATACCGATAAAATATGACAAAGAATAAAAAAATTAATGCGAATTATAGGGGACATAGATAAATAAGACACGGAAATTTCTCCGCATTAATTCAGCCGCCATCCCTATAGATAAAATCTGAGACAACAACCACCTACAGTCTCAGAACATCGCAGCACACATCTTTCCTATCATTCTTTCTCTTCCTTAACCTCACGCGCGCGCTGTGTTGAAACTTTTAAAGGGTAGTGTAGATTAAAAAAAAAAATATAAGCCGACCATTATTTCTTAAATGCTTTAAAATAAGAAATGAAAAGTAAGCATAAAACATAACATTAATTTACTGTATGTTTCTGTAAAAATAAGGGTTTATTTTTCGACCAATATTTTTAATAAAAAAAATTCTATGGAAACACTTTGGTCATACTAAATCAAATAGAAATGTCAGTTAATCTATGAAAATAAGATTCATTCAAGTTCATTTTGTGCAATCGTTTAAAAATGAATAATATTCGTTCGAATGCCAAAATATACAAAGTTCATTCGAATGAAAAGATATATTCTATCGCATTAGCTATTCGCTTGAATTTCTAAATAAGGCTGATTTAATTATTTTTCGGACATTCTGGTACGGATTTCCGGTCAACGGATCAGCCCATCTTCAAAATGTTCATATGTACTTTTAGTAGTATGTTGTACAAAGAATATTGCATTCCAAAATTTAAATTTATAAAACCAATAACAAAAAGCTTTTTACAAATCAAAGAAATTTGTTTGTTCTTTTGACTTTTTTATACTTTCTCTAAAATAATTCATGACCTTCTATAAATAAACCAATACTGTATATATCCTCTGTGTTTAGGCAAATTACAGCTCTGAACGACAAAAGGAAGTTCGTTTGATCCAGTAGTATGTTTTTTTTAGATTTGATGTTGTTCTTCAGAAATTATTGTATTTTCCAATATGTAGATGCCTTTTCCCTTCATTACCTTAATAATATATGAAATATACTCATGTAATACTCATGTAAATACATATTTTTGTCTTGTTATATAATTTTAACTTTTCTTGTTTCGTGTTTCGGCCCTTAATTTAATGTTTTCAGCAAACCTATTATTATTATTATGAAAATGTTGGAAGTTGTTTCTCTAAAAATTGTAGGATCGTTGGCTGAAGTAAGGACTCCAAAAGGATTGATGAATTCTCTTCAAATTTATTGCATACATGTAGGTTAGGTACACAACTTTTTTTGTAGGTATGTAATTTTCAGAAGAAATAATTCGTCATATTTAACATACTATATGTATGTAATACGTATCGTATTACTTAAATTTATTTGTATACAATTTCCTCGGATGTAATTAATAAAAAATCATTTGATATGTCAATCTAAGGGAGAAACCTAAAATTAATTTGCTTACGCTAAAGACAATGTGCTTAAAAATCCATTTGTTTTAATAGGATTTTTTGTTAGCCCACACATTTTGAATGACATTTGTGTCGAGGCTATGAGGTGGCCAGCTGAAGGTTTCCTACTCAATATCCCTAAAAAAAAAAAAAAATTGGTGAATATTTTGCTCTTGTGGCATGGGACATTATCATTTTGGCGAATGAAAGGGCTTCCATGAGCCTATCTGCAGAAGTGCAGAGGTAAAGGCAGTCGATATCATTTAAAACTTCCAAATATTTATTCTGGCTTATTGTACAATAGATTTGGACTAAATCTCCACGACCCCTCAATCCTCAAAACATTACTGAGCAAGCAAAAATTCAGTAATGTGCTCCTTTGTTTAACAAATATGTCACAATTTGCACTTTGCATCAATATTGAATTAATTTAATTTAATTTTTATTTTTTTATTTTATTATTACACAAATTACAGTTTTACAATAAAGCATGGCTCTGCCGTCTGCCGATTGACTAAAAATAAGGCTCATAATTTTATAAATATATAAATATTAAACATTTAGAAACTTTCATTTAAAATTCTATCTCTGTATTTCAGCGCTATACGACAGTAATTAAATATTTGGCTGACATTCATTTGGTTTAAAATTGACTTTACTTGGTCCTCTGCTAAGAAATCATTTTCGAAATAGTATCTTCTAGTTTCTCGTAACGTTGGGCATCGTCCTATGAAGTTAATTACATCTTCTCTCTCTAGCATATTGCAGATGGTGCACAAAATTGGAAGGTCATCTCTGTGCGGAATGTAGTTCAAGCTAAGATGTTCAACTGGTAAGACTCATCATCGAAATCTGTTGCACACTGTATTCATCTCGAAAATAATTACAGTTGTTCAAATTATGATTGAATGAACGGTATATTGTCCTGTGTACAGAAATTGAGGCCTCACTTAGACAATTCTCTCTGGCTTTTAGGTCCAAATTTTCGATAAGCTTATACAGTAATGGTTTCCAAGTCGCTTGTTGCTCCACATCAAGATTAAGCTCCATTCCACACGAGTTTGCCAGCTCTAACCACTCCCCATACCAACCGCTTCTGGCTCTTATTGTTTTCAATGCGGTTTTCTTTGGTAGTATTTCATTTGTCATCTTTACCACTTTAAGAATGTAGTCCACCTGAAGCTTTAACGATTTAATGAAGAGCGGAGACAAACCAGTTTCCACCATTATTGCATAATTAGGCGTGTTGGGTGGGAGATGAAAACTTCTTTTAACATAATACCTCTGTAGTTTCTCAACTGTATCATATTGTTTTCCACCCCAAACTTGCGCCGCGTACACCAAGATATATTCTGCCGCTGCCTCGAAGACTCTGAATTTACTACTGTGAGCTTTATTTTGGTTTGTAAAACACCTTCGCCATGTTGAGTTGATAGCAGTTTTGGCCTTCGCTAGTTTCTCTTTAAGGTGCTTTTCCATATTCAAACCTTGTGTTAAGATGACACCAAGGTATTTATACTCCTTAACCACTTCAACTCTCTCCCCGTTAAAAACCCATTGTTCATCACTGCAAAGCCTACCACCACCATTCTTGAAAATCATAACCTTGGATTTAGAAAGATTGACCTCCAGATTCCACCTGCAGCAGTAGTAATTTTTTATTATAATATGTAGCTAACAGTTCAAAATAAATCAATTACAAGCTGCAGTTAAATATTCAAATTGGAATTATATTATAGATTCTATCTACCATAAATAAAAATATACATTCGTAAATTATAAAAAAAAAGAAAAAAAAAAGTTAAAATGAATAAGAAAAAAAAAGGGAAAAAAAAGTGAAAAATTCATTGAAAATTTGAAAATATAAAATTGAGAAAAGAGAAAAAAAATTCAACAAACTTAATAAAAATAAAAAGATTGAAAAGGAATAGAAAATAATAAAGAAAAACAAAGGAAAACTAAAGATTAGGAAGTTGGCGATGAGGAAGAAAAAGAAGGTACAAGTCTCAATAGGGCTGTTCTTTTGGAAAAACGACATCGGCAGCAAAGCAGAATTTACACACATTACAAATACGACAACCTGCTTTCCATAAAACTAAAAGCAGAATACTGCTTTGGATATAGGGTTACCAGATTGAAAATGTTGAGAAGGGGGACATAGCGGGTTTTCATGTTATTGAAAAATACAAAACCCCAACAGGAAAAGGAAGTGGCAAAATTTTTATTCGATTTTTTATTATCACAAAAATCAAAAATTGACTAATCAGCTAAAGTAATTCAATGGAAAAAAAAAACTACAAGAATAAACTACTTTTTCATTAAAAAAATAATTAAAAAAAAACAACGGTTTCTTTGCAGTAAGTGTACATTCATAATATAATAGCTAGGGACATGAATAGTTAAAACTAATACACTAAGATTTAAATATAGTTTTCAGTTGACGTGTTTTTTTCTGTCATTTTGAATAATAATAAATTTTTAAGACTCCTTACAATTCAGCTTGTAATTTAGCTTTATCATTAATTCATTTTCAACGGACTCTACAAGCAAGCGATTTCTATCTTTTCTCCAAGCGTTTAACATCAAACTGAAAATCTTTCAGGTTGGGCATTTGAGTGTGAAAGAGAAAAAAAGAAAAAAACAAGCTGTTAATAAAATTCTCCACTTTAATTCCAAAGAAGCTTCTTTATTTACCATTAAATCAAAACATTCTTTTAAAGTTATGTATGTACTCTTGGAAAAGATTATCTTCATTTATGTTAGCAATTTTTAAAGAAGATACAAGTTTTAAGCCATCACTAAAAACAGAAAATTCATTCAATTTTAACGTTCTATTTTTTTTAAGATAGTCATAGGGTCAAGTTGATTAATTGTGAACAGGGGTAATTGTAAACGCACTTTATTCTATAAGAACCGTTTATATTTCCAAGCATGCAATTACTTATTATTAATGAATTAATTAATTACTTACAATTACTACTCGGAAAAGAAACGAGTATCAATATATTTAATTAAATCTTCAAAAAAAGCAGTTGCTGTTTTTATATTTTTTTTTGTTGAGCGGGTAACATAATTAAATTCAAAACCAACGCTTACAATTCAGCTGTTTTTACCAAAAACTTTTTAAGCAGCGGTGAACACATCTCTTTCCCTAAAAAATATTGATTAATTGGTCCGAACCATTTATAAACTCTGTCGACTGGTTCTTGAATGTGAAAATTGTATTTACTGTAATGGAAGTATTCACAGCTTCAATTTGGAAACCTGCTATTTTTACTTGCGATTATAGGGACTATATAAGGCAAGTTATGCATTCGAAATTTCACACATATATAGATTTAGGTTGCCCAAATAATACTGCGTACAAATATTTTTAATTAGTATTTTTTAAAATCATTTAAAATCATTAAAAAAAATTTTTTTTTAAATTTATATTTCGAAAACTGCTCATTAATTTTTTTTCAAAAATTATATTTATATGTATTTATTGAATACCTATGAATTGGGGTTTTTGAATTTTTTTTGAAAAATATTTTCAAAAAGTTTTTTAATAAAATACTTTTTTTTTCTCAAAAACCGCTGGACAGATTCTTAAAATTTTTTTCTCATAAATTCAAATTTATCTAACAAATAAAATGGCGTACATTTTTTTGAGCTTAAATTAGTTAAGTATTTATTTCAGAATTTTGAATTATTTTTTCTTTGATTAGGCCGATTTAATATTTTGTTTTTAAGTTTATATTATAATATTTAAGACTGTCATACCAATTTTTGTTAGTAAAAAATTAAAGATATTTTGTATATATAAAAATTAAAGGAAAAAACTGTTTTAAATATATATTTAGATTTTTAAGAGAAATCTTTTGCATTCGATGTGGTCGAACATAAGAGCAAGTTCATGCGATCCAGTCGTTCATTCTATTTTTTTTTTTAAATAGGAAAGAGTAGGTAATATACAAATATTGCTTAAAGGTGTAAAAAATATTACATATGGGTAAAAAGGAGGGACATTTGTGCCCCCCCTTTGCCATTTTTGGTTTTGAGGGACAATAAATATCTTGAGGTAAAAAACGTGGGACAGCCCCCCCAAAATGGGGATGAATGGTAACACTATTTGGATAGATTTGTGACATTTATTCGAGTATCGAATGTTATGTTGGTAGTTCCGATGAATTTAATGAATCTCGAAGTCCTTGTTCGTAGAGTTCTTCTCTTTGTCAATGGGCACGTTCACATATTTATTATGTAAGTTATCCCAGAAACCAAACAATTCGAATATATCTGTGAACGATTCGGAAAAGTTAGCTGAAAGCATTCAAAAATCAATAATTTCTGGTAAATTATGTGTTCTTTTCTTAAAATAAATAGTTTCACACCTATTTAAGGGTGATGTTTTAGAGCTTTTCGGCAAGAAATACATTCTAAATATTTCAAAATATAGCTTATTGCCTAGTCAGAAAATGTCAAAGTTTATTGATGGATGTCGTAGATAATTAACTTGACCCTAAAATTAGGTCCAAAACAGATAATAATCGACATAATCGTCTTTTTTTCAGTGTTTATTTGTTGCGACGTTAATAATTTTTACCAAAGCACGGACAACTTACCCAATTATGAGATTCAAAAAGGGGATTTCTGTCCATATTTCATATAACTCATTTTTAATTCATGAATCGATGAAAACAAGATTACGACACTTCTTTGTTTTTCTTATTTTATTGACGGCACTAGAGATCAAACATCAGCAAATTGTTAAATAATGAGTACGATCATTTTTGCAAGGAAACACAATTCAAACATACACTTTCATTGCCACAAGATCTGATTTATTGAATAGAAACGACAAACACATACAATAATATTAAAATGAACATTTTGGAACACACAGATGTAGAAAATTCAAATTTTATTTCTTACTGCTTTATATATATTCCATTTTATTTGCATCTTTTAACTCAAGTTTTAGTATTCTTAAATGCCTTTAATCTTAAGAAATAAAAACAAATAAATTGTAAATTTCTTGCATTTAGTTATTAGACACAAGTTCGGTAATACCAACTTAAAGATACAAAAAATCAGACTGCTGCGGATCGTTCTTTTGGGAACTCCTGCTTTGCTACCGAAAGAACAGTGTTATTAACAATGGGGAAAAATTTTAAACAGCCTGATGTTAAGAGCAGAACATGATACTACTTAACAGTTTGCTAATACTAAAGCACTTTAATAATATTTTCCTAATTTTAAACACTTTTTAACTAGCACCACACTAAATCTATTTTCTTAATAAACTACAACTAAACATGCCTAAAATAGTGCAAAAAAGTAAGCGAACATAACTTTTTGACGTTTGTAAATGTCAAAGTGGCATATGGATTTATTACGATACAAAAAAACTAAAGTAGCCATTTTGTGATTTTAACTTTAGTTAAATGTTAAGAAAATAGTACGATACTAAACTGGTTTAAAATTAGCAAAAAGCCTCGTTTTAGCCTGGTATCATACTAAAAATGATTTAACATATTACTAAATCGACTAAAATTTTGGGCCAATGATTTTACGTTATATTCATTTATTTCAAAAGTGAGAATATTAAACGACAGGAAGTAACGATTATGATAAGTTTGCAGTCGGATGATAGGTGACTTCATGAATATATTAGTTCGGGCACGAGGTGGTTGAAATGTTTGCAATGCTTGACGGTTGGGCCGAGATGGACATCTTACGTTTACATCAGCCAACAACAAAGAAGAAGATACGCTGCCTATTATTATTTGCGTCAAGTAAGTTTCTATTAGTATTAACCTGTGTTGAGATAATGAAAGTACTTTGAAAAGTTGAAATCTATCTTCTGGTAAATTTGCGCAGAACTCCTTCTATTGTATCATTGTAGTTTTAATAAATAGGAGACCTACAACAGCTTATATATTCTGGGATACTCCTATACAACATATGAAATAATTGAAGAAAAGATTCTCGTTTTTTAAAAACTTTCCGATTCTGAAAATGAAACCCATTACTTTAGACGATTTTTTAATAATGTAATCATAATGGGATTTGAATAAATATTTGGGATCAAATATAATTCCAAGTCTTTTTGCTATTTTACCCTCCTTAGCTGGCTGGTGTTTATCCTATATTCAATGTCGATGGGGTTGAGATTTTTTGAGTAAGATATTATTGAAAATTTGTTTATATTTAGATTGAAGTTGTTATATTAATACACAATTCAAATAATGTATTAAGGATTTTTTGAAGCAAAACACAGTCCCTCACATTATTAATAACTTTAAAAATTTTCAAATCGTCTGCCTAAGCTAATGATAAAGAAAACATATTTTGAGTGATATCGTTAATATAAATATTGAAAAGTAAGGGTCCTAAAATTGAACCCTGTGACAAGCCTGAAGAGGTGTAGAAAGCATTCGAAGATATTTTATTAAGAACAACTTTATGTTGTCTATCTGCGAAATAAGTTTTAAACCATATAAGGCTTTCGTTGAATCTAAATTGCAGCAATTTTAAGACCAATGTTGCATGACTTATTCTATCAAAGGCTTTTGAAAAGTCCACATCGACTTTTGCAACTTTATCTATTGCATCCGCCGCATGATGCTTAAAAGAAAAAAGATTTGACACCGTCGATCGGCCTCCAACAAAACCGTGTTGACTATCGATAAGATGTGGAAGGATTTTATATAGATATGATACTGTTGTAAATGTATTTCTCGAAAATTAAGTACAAGGCATTTAAAATTGATACTGAACGGTAGTTCTTAACATCAGAAGGATTACCATCTTTAAGAATTGGAGTAGCAAATGAATGAACAGTTTCATAGTGCAAGTTTAAACTCCATTTTTGGTTTAAACTTCAGATAAACAATTTATTCGGTTTCCCAGTGTCGTTTAAACCTTGAACTGAGTTCAGTTTGTAGTTTAAATTAACCGAGATTATTCTGCCGTTTAAACTTCACTTCAGCGTTTGTATTGTTTTTTTTTTTTCAGAAAATATGAACAAAACAAAATTGTGTATTCAAATGTTATCGAGTTGTTATAGTGATTTTGAATATTATTTTATTTATTATTCTCGTTGTTTCGCGTGTTTTTTTGTTTCAAAGCGAGAAAGAGAGGACGAGGAAAGAAAAATGCTGCTAACTATTTTTCATAAGAAGATCAGATTTCACTGATTTCACTGGATCTAAATTGAGTGAAAAACCATGTTGCAGAAGATAACCCGGGTTGAACTTCTCAAGTGTGGCAAAGAAAATCTGTTCCTAAATTAGTAAATATTATAGGAGAAGGTTTCTAGCACATACATATTAGTGTTTTGTAGCTTAAAACGCGTCGATACATTAAAAATCCATTTAAAATATTTTGAGCTATTTTACGAAAAATGTATGCTCTAAAAAATGACATGGTGTCTATGTCTATTACTAAGAATATTACTCCTAAAGATAAAAACCCAATACAAGTAAAGTTTTTATAGTTTGGCGCTCAATTTTAGATTCGAACTCTTTAATATTTCAGAAGCTGGTGAGGGAAAGACTTGTCCCATTTTAAAATGAAAACAATCAAACCATAATCAAAAAAAAAATCATTATTTTACTAACCATTATTTCCTTAAATTTTACGGAAACTTTTCCATTCAACAAGTACATAATCTACCTTTTGTTGGGAGTTGTTGATTTTGCGTTATTTTTGGTTGTTCCTAAACCCTTACTGGTATCCATTTAAAACGAAAATTCTATTTTTATGCTAATTTCGTGAATTCATTAACAAGGTTTCTCCTGAACATCTCGTCGCAAAATGAAAGATATGAATCTTATTATTTTATCGCTGTTTGGGAACGGTGTTTTAGTGAAACAGGCAATTGTATGCCTTTCTTTCAGCGCGTCAACTGCTATTCAACAGTTCATCCATCCTTGTGCTCATTTGTAGCCATACTGTCCATACTGTCAAGTACGTTCCTTTAGACGCACAACACTAAACAAAACTTATTTACCTCACTCTAAATTTCATTTTCAAAACTTCAAAAACAATATACGCCCTCCCCTTAAACATTTTGTTAGTTTCCCAGGACTCGTACTGTGTTCTATCATTTTAAGGGTATCTCCTTTAGTACACAAAATTAAAATTAAAAAAAAAAAAAACAAGAAACTAAAGAAAAAATATTTTTATTTTTTTTCGATTTTATGAGGACGAATCACTCAAACTAACTAAATTCTTTTCAAATTTGTTTGAAGCATATGAATATTTGTATGTGTACTTCTGTTGAGTATGTAAATATCTACATAGCAATTTGTATGTCGTTAAGAGGTTTCCAATAAAAGAAAACCATCTCAAATAACCAGAACACGGTTTTTTTTCTGTGCCATGTATCCTCTAGATTTCGAAAATAGATTTCCAATTGAATGGAAAACGAATACGTTTTCAAAGGATACACATTTACCCTTATACATTACTTTAATATGATGAAAAAAAAGTACATATTACGTGTAATGAATACCAATACCCCACATTTATGTACATATATAAAAATAAACTCGAGCCTTCTTCAATTGACTTTCATGATCCAACTGCTTTCAACCAATTGAATTACAACTAGAACCACCTAACCTACAAATCCTTATTCTCTTAGATTTTTTTCAACAAAAGCCAAAACCATAAAACAAAAATAAAGGGAAAAAATAAATAAATAAACCAAAAAAAAAAAAAAAAAAGAGAAGCTGCCGTCTATTAGCCATTCCATAGAACGTGTTGTTCATATATGCAAAAGCCTTATTGTGGTAAAGAAAATTCCATAACTTTGCATAAGGAGTACACTTCGTCGACAAGTACCTACTTTCAAACCGCTCAAGACAGTTTGAAGGCTTGAAAAATATTCTTGCAAAAAGGACATACATGTATGTAGGTATCCTCGTATGTAAATACATTTATACATGCAAGGGAGTTCTCTTATGTGATACGCCATATCGATTTTTAAATGCGACAAAGCGCCACAAAGTGTTTAGCCAACTTCGACAAGCCCGTTAACATAATATGTATGTCTGTCTTATTTCACCACCGGAAATTTAATCCTTACATGGGGCTAACTATGATGGCAGAGTTGATTTTCTTTGTGTGTAAATGTATGTAACTATTTTGAGGCAAAATGCATTATGTTGTGCTGCCCGGGAAATGAGCAAGAATCACAGCTTCGAATGCGTGTATTATTCTCCACCACCCCAACAACAACAACAACAACTACAACAAAAGGATGTCAACTGCTCTAGAATAGATAGTTGTTCACATATAAAAAAAATAGATACCCCTTCCTATGTTTACGTACAATTCGTTCGTGAGCTCAGCACAGCAATGAAAGCTGTCATTTAAGGAAATGTCATTCAGACACAAATACAGACATTGACACCGACACCGACACCGACAACGACACTACCAAGTGCATAAGTGTGAGGATCAAATCATTTCATCCCGAAGCACCATTTCAAGGTGACTCAGTGTCGGTCGGTTCGGTGTCGGTGGTGTGCTTGTGGGTTTTCAATATACGATAGATGCTCTCAACCCCATTTTATCCTCCCCATATCGCAATAACTATCTGACTTCGCCCAACAACACTGATGTATCTATGCTCTGCCTGCACTCTATTCAAAAATGCTGTAGTGATTGAATAAAAATCAATTAACGAACAACAATGTCATTATGATCTGGGGCACAAAGTATCTAAATATACAAAATTGTATAAAGAAACGGATGGAAGTATACATTTATGCAGCTCGGTATCATCTTGCCGGCGAGCGGTACATAAGCTCTTTGCAGGTGACCGTTATATAAAATTACGTCACTATCGCCTTATCATGTCGTCGTCACCGTCGTGTCGCGTAGTCATTGGTGACAAAGCTCTCTGTCCATTGGGAAATTTAAATTAAAAATAAAATGAATTAAAAAAAAAAAAAAAAAAATGAAACACATAGAACGTGGTGGTGCGCAAAGAAAACGTTTTAATTCAATTTAATACCAAGGTTAATTAAAGCATTTAACAAAGAAACAATATCAGCTTGTGTAAGCACCAGCCACAAGCACTTGCCGCTAGTGCTGGTTCATTGATGAATTTACTGCAATACCCCGTATGTATATATATGTACAGCACAGCAATAGTATAAGTACCAATTATATCAGAGTCGGATTTATATTATGCATCTTCGAAGGCCCCCATATAGGGCGCAAATGTATTTTAGCTATTGAAGCTTATGTTTATTTCTATTTCTGTTAATTTAATTTATCCATCAACAACACCTTGATTTATATTTTTTCCGTGGGTAGGTGTAAAACCTTCCAAAGGCTCTATGAGGACCGAAAAACGCGGCTCATAGGAGACTGAGATTCTTACTGCACTAAAAACACCTCCTCCTCCCGATTGCAACTAAGTTGAAATTTATCTAGCAATTTATTTTTAACGAATTTAATTAACGTGTTGCAGGTAACTATCCGGTGATAGTTCCTGCTTAACCGGGACCTTAAAGCGGATTCTCGTTTAGTGCACCAGATCGGAAGTCTTATTCCTTCGTAGGCGGCGCGCGTTCTAAATTCGTCTCATCGATAATTTCGATTATAATACTATTACAGTGTTGTAATAGCCGTTTTCTATGATTTCGTGCAAATTTTTTTATTTCATCGCGAACCATGGGAATCCCGAGATCTCTGTGGAGATCTTCGTTTCTAATATACTAGGTGCGCTTTCAAATGCTTGTAAGGTATTTAAATTAGAATCTCGCGTACAACCCCAAAGTTGTATGCCTTAAGTCCCAGACAGGCTTAATCACCTGCCTGTACGAAATTAGCTTGTTTTCGATACTGACCTTAGAGTGTTTCCCGAGCAACCAGTACATATCTCTGAGTTTATTATTTAACTCTTCGCATTTCTTTTTAACATGTGGTTTCCATTTTAATTAAGCGTCTAGAGTCATTCCGAGATATTTTACTTCATTAGCAAACGGAACTTGAACCGTATTAACAAATACCGGTAATCTATTAATTTGTTTATACGTAAAATATACATGGACTGAGTTTACTTCGTTAAGCGATATCCGCCATGTTTTTGTCCATTCACTGACATTATTCAGAGCTTTTCGTAATTTAGTCGCAGCATCATTTATCGTTTGGCCCACTGCTAGTATTGCAGTGTCGTCAGCAAACGTGGCTACGATAGTGTCTTCTGTTTGAGGTATATAACGTGTAAATAATACGTACAATATTGGACCTAAAACACTTCCTTGTGGTACCCCAGTCACTATTTATTTGAGATCCGAGTAATCGTTTCCATGTCTTACTCTAAAACGTCTATTCTCTGGATATGCTTTTAGAAGCGTATAAAGTGCTTCAGGCAGAATTTGTCTTAATTTAAAATGTAGGTCTTCGTGCGACACCTTATCAAAAGCTTGCGACACGTCTAGGAAGACCGCCGAACAAATTTTCTTTTCTTCAAGGGTTTTCTCAATGACGTCGGTGATCCTATGCACTTGGTCAATTGTCGAATGCTTGCTTCTAAATCCGAACTGATATTCAGGTATTAGGCGCTTTTCTTCTATTATTGGCTGCAGGCGCAGAAGTAATATTCTTTCAAAAACCTTAGATATTACGGGCAGAAGCGAAATAGGTCTATAAGATTTCTTATCATGTGATGGTTTTCCTGGTTTGAGAACCGTTATAACTTCCGCAACTTTCCATTGGCTCGGAACGTACTTTAGTCTTAGAGTGGCATTTATTATATAAAGAAGATTAATTAACCCATTGCGAGGAAGCATTTTGAGAACTTCGGCCGTAATTAGGTCATATCCCGGAGCTTTCTTGTACTTAATCTTTCTTAATTCTCTACTTAAATCGGCAAGGGTAACATTTTTGGTTATGTAATTTTCGCTTGAACGTTAGAACGTATATTTGAATTTTCGTTGAGTCATTGCCCATCAAAATGTTTAAATGTGTTCTCCAGGTAATCCGCGAAAACTTTTGCTTTCTCTTTGTCGCTTTTTGCCCATTCGTTTTGATCATTCCTAATCGGAGGCACTGGGAGCTTTGGTTTCTTCGTTACTTTGACAGCTTTCTAGAGTGAGTAGTTGGATTGTTTTCTTGCTGTCAAGCTTTCAAGATAATTTCCAAAGTCAGAACTTTTAAATTCTATCGTCTTTTTTAGTAAATTACACAAGCGATAAATTTACCTTGTGGTGAGGAGCTCGGGTTTGTTGCCATTTCTTACATGATTTTCGTTTCTCTTTTACAAAATCTTTTATTTCCTGCGGATATTTTAGGGTTTTAAAGCGCGGCATTTCTCTTTGGTACTGGGTGTTTTTCCATGCGGCTTGTTGTACGATATTGACGAAGTTATCTAGTGCGTCTTCAAGCTCGACAGGGTTTTGTAGTGGTACTATTAATTCAACGTTATCCTCTATATCTTTCTTAAAACCTTCTCAGTTGGTTTTCCCATTGGTTAGCGTGGGTGGTTTTTCATTTTTAACTAGATTTTGGCTCATAGTGAAAATAACAGCAGAATGATTTGAGAAAAGATCAAAGCTTTCTGTTATGCTAATTTCATTTGAGGGTATTCCTTTGACCAAAAAAAATCAATAAGGTCAGGTATTTTCAATGGATCAGTCGGCCAGTAAGTCGGGTTGCCAGTCGAATGAAAATCGCAATTATTTTCCATTCTCGCTTCGTAGAGCATTCGACCCTTTTGAGAAATAACTCTAGATACCCAAAAGCTGTGATTCGTATTAAAGTCACCACCAAGGATAAAATTTTGTTTAAGTAACTTTAGCACGTTCATAAATTCATTCTTTTCAATTTTACATCGTGGAGGACAGTCAGTCTGTCAGTCTGTCAGTCTGTCAGTCTGTCAGTCTGTCAGTCTGTCAGTCTGTCAGTCTGTCAGTCTGTCAGTCTGTCAGTCTGTCAGTCTGTCAGTCTGTCAGTCTGTCAGTCTGTCAGTCTGTCAGTCTGTCAGTCTGTCAGTCTGTCAGTCTGTCAGTCTGTCAGTCTGTCAGTCTGTCAGTCTGTCAGTCTGTCAGTCTGTCAGTCTGTCAGTCTGTCAGTCTGTCAGTCTGTCAGTCTGTCAGTCTGTCAGTCTGTCAGTCTGTCAGTCTGTCAGTCTGTCAGTCTGTCAGTCTGTCAGTCTGTCAGTCTGTCAGTCTGTCAGTCTGTCAGTCTGTCAGTCTGTCAGTCTGTCAGTCTGTCAGTCTGTCAGTCTGTCAGTCTGTCAGTCTGTCAGTCTGTCAGTCTGTCAGTCTGTCAGTCTGTCAGTCTGTCAGTCTGTCAGTCTGTCAGTCTGTCAGTCTGTCAGTCTGTCAGTCTGTCAGTCTGTCAGTCTGTCAGTCTGTCAGTCTGTCAGTCTGTCAGTCTGTCAGTCTGTCAGTCTGTCAGTCTGTCAGTCTGTCAGTCTGTCAGTCTGTCAGTCTGTCAGTCTGTCAGTCTGTCAGTCTGTCAGTCTGTCAGTCTGTCAGTCTGTCAGTCTGTCAGTCTGTCAGTCTGTCAGTCTGTCAGTCTGTCAGTCTGTCAGTCTGTCAGTCTGTCAGTCTGTCAGTCTGTCAGTCTGTCAGTCTGTCTGTCAGTCTGTCAGTCTGTCAGTCTGTCAGTCTGTCAGTCTGTCAGTCTGTCAGTCTGTCAGTCTGTCAGTCTGTCAGTCTGTCAGTCTGTCAGTCTGGCAGTCTGTCAGTCTGTCAGTCTGTCAGTCTGTCAGTCTGTCAGTCTGTCAGTCTGTCAGTCTGTCAGTCTGTCAGTCTGTCAGTCTGTCAGTCTGTCAGTCTGTCAGTCTGTCAGTCTGTCAGTCTGTCAGTCTGTCAGTCTGTCAGTCTGTCAGTCTGTCAGTCTGTCAGTCTGTCAGTCTGTCAGTCTGTCAGTCTGTCAGTCTGTCAGTCTGTCAGTCTGTCAGTCTGTCAGTCTGTCAGTCTGTCAGTCTGTCAGTCTGTCAGTCTGTCAGTCTGTCAGTCTGTCAGTCTGTCAGTCTGTCAGTCTGTCAATCTGTCAGTCTGTCAGTCTGTCAGTCTGTCAGTCTGTCAGTCTGTCAGTCTGTCAGTCTGTCAGTCTGTCAGTCTGTCAGTCTATCAGTCTGTCAGTCTATCAGTCTGTCAGTCTGTCAGTCTGTCAGTCTGTCTGTCAGTCTGTCAGTCTGTCAGTCTGTCAGTCTGTCAGTCTGTCAGTCTGTCAGTCTGTCAGTCTGTCAGTCTGTCAGTCTGGCAGTCTGTCAGTCTGTCAGTCTGTCAGTCTGCCAGTCTGGGCCGATTTTCTTTAAACTTGGTCTATGGAGTTTTTAAGGTATTGTGCAGAGGGGAAATTGAAATTTTGTTTAGCTCAAAAAATAACGGTAACTGCCATATAACCGTTACGTTAAAGCCTATTTTTCTAGGAAACGGCTCTAACGATTTTGATTAAAAAAATCAGTGCAGCTTTTTAGATACGACCGATCATATGGTTGAAAAATATAATTTTTAAATGTCTAAAAACGGTACTTTCCATAGGACCGTTTTTTGCTTTCGATTATCTAAAACGGCTTACCCGACTCTTTCGAAATTTCACACATATGCCTTAGCCTTAGGGTGCGCAATTTATACACGGTACCAATAAAACTTATATTTTGAAAACTGCTCATTAAATTTTTTTTAAAATTATATTTATAATGTATTTGCTGAATACCTATGAATTGGCGTTTTTGAGTTTTTTTTTATTGTTTGCAAAAAGTTTAAAAAAAAACTTTTTTTCTCAAAAAACGCCCCACAGATTTTTAAAAAATTTTTCTCATAATTTCAAATTTATCTAAGCAATAAATTTTTTTCTTGAGCTCAAATTAGTTTAAGTATTTATTTCAGAATTGTAAATTATTTTTTTTTTTGATTTATTCGATTTAATTTTTTGTTTTTAAGTTTATATTATTAAATATTGCAGATTGCCAAACCAATTTTTTTTCAGAAAAGAATTAAAGAAACGATGTGATCGAACATAAGAGCAAGTTCGTGCGATCCAGTCGTGCATTTTATTCTTTTCTATTCCGGATATTATTTTTGTTTCTTTATTCATTCCATTCAGGATATTGTGGATAAACATTTCGTCTTTTTCATCCATTCTATTGCTTATCCGGAATAAATAAAGATATACACTCTATTACATTCAAAAAAATGTATTAAAAATGGAAAGCCTTCTTTTAGGCGCGTTGTTTTTCGGTAACACTCTAACCGCTCTGGACGCTTGGATAAGAAAGTTAAAAAAAAAATAACAAATTTGGTGCACTTGTTGTAAAGAATACAGCCCTGGTAGTCAGAAGTGGGCCGTTTAGCATAGGACCGAATACTCAGCAAGTTGTATTTATTTTTGTGGCTGTTGCTGTTGATACTCATCCAAAAGAGGAAGCAGAGGGTGGAACCAAGTATTATACTATTACTTAACAATCTATATCTAGAATACGCAACGCGTTGATTTCTGGTGTACGGCTCATTAGTACGCTATTCGAATGTTAAGTGATTCTCAGGGTAGAAAGGCGAGACGGCCGAGTTGTTGTTGTTATTGATGTGTCCTTGGTATTTTTGGGGTGTTTGATTCAATGCTTTTTGGCACGGTATCGATATCCAATAACAAATTGGAAAATGTCATTAATTGCTATTCGCAGGGTTTCTTTTCGTTGTTTGCACAAAAAGGTGTAAACTGCCACAGCATGCCAAATCGACATTGCCTTAGTGTTTGTGCACTTAACGTCCTTATACTTTGGTAAACTCCCCTTGCAACACAAACCAATGATTTTTGTTATTGTTGTTAGTGTATTTGCCAAAGTCTGGGTACAGGATTTCTTCTTCAATGATGGCTTTAATGATCCAGAAATCAATTACTTTAGATTTGTTGTAGTAGATGTTGACTTTTGGGTATTGTTATTCTATTTTTCTTTCTCTTTGTTCCAAATGCGTATATGTAGAGGTACATATATATATACCATTAAGTGTAAAATTGTGTTTGCTTTTTAGAGCTTTAAAGAATAGCGTGAAGTGGAAAGGAGATGCTAATGCCGGGGTAAGCAAATGTGTACAATAAAGTCCTAATGGGTGTGAAAGAACATTTGCTCTCTGTTGAATATTTCGTTATGGCTCATAAAAATGATTCGAATTCTACAGAACTGGGCCATTGTAGGATTATTGTCATCGTCATCATACCTATACATATACACTTGAGAGCCACTTTAAACTAAGAAAAAGTATCTATACGATTACCAAAGCTTAATACTATGGGGAGATGAATATTCCTTTTGCCTAGTTTGAATACAATACTGACATTTTAACAGGCTTCACTTCAGTAAATGGTTTAAGTTTTATTTTAAATCTACATTCATACTGTTGCAGAAATATCATGATAGGCGTTTTTTTCACCAAATTTTTAACCTAAAAGCAGTAAAGTACTCGCCAGTGTTGTACCATGTAGACTATAAATGTCGACTACATGATTGTCTACATGTAGACAATTCACAATATTGTCGACATAAATTTGTCGGCAATGTAGACATTGTAGACAATTGGTGAAACCAACAACATTTCCACTTTTTCCCACTAAAATTTATCAAACCACAAAACATAAATGTTAAAAAGAAAGATTCAAATTCATTAAATTCTGATCTCGACAGCGTTGTCCAATGGGGAATAAAAAACCGCGTAGAATTTAATGCTTCAAAAACTCAGTGCTGTCTTCTGTCGGTAAAGCAGAACACACCCCCATGCAGCTATCCATGAGCGGCACTTGCATCGAAGAAACCGATCAGCTTTCAGTCCTAAGTATTTGCGTCACAGACCACCTCTTGTGGATTGAACACATATTCTATGTTGCCAAAGACGCTGCAAAGTGTTTAGGTAAGAAATTCTTCTCACCGTCTGATCTGGCTGTAATCTATAAGGCCTTCATCCCACCAAAACTTGAGTATAACTCTCACATTTGGGCAGGAGCTCATTTGAATCTTTTGGATAGAATTCAAAATAGAGCTCTAAGATAGAACTATAGTAGAAAAGTTTACATTTATCAAACATCGTCGAAATGTTTCATGTATTTCGTTATTTTATAGGTATTTTTATAAACAGTGTTCTAGCTAGTTAGCCAGTTGCATTCCTCCCCTTAAAATATTCAACCGTAATACTCGCGCTTCTAGGAATGCACATCACTTTAACCTTGAGCCCAATTTCGGACGTACTGTCAAGTACAGAAATTCTTTCTTTAGCCGTACAACACGAATGTGGAATGCTTTGCCATGATCGATTTTTCCCTCCCATTTTGATATTCTAAGCTTCAAAACGAATGTACATCGGTATCTCCTTCCAAATCCTTCCCTATTTTCCTAACGCTCGCACTGTACTCGATCATATTAAGGGTAGTGAAAATCCCTTTAGTGCGCGCAAAATATAAAAAAAAAAAAAAAAACTATAGGTTCTTTTGAAAAAAAGTTGCAGGTACGCATTGTAGTTAATGTTATTCTACACAAACAAGATCAAAACACTTTTTTTAGATTTGGTGAAAAATGGTCGAAAACATTGAAGTGTAGAACATTAAATCAAAGGAAAGGAAATAAATTTATGTTTTTTAGTGTATGTCAATTCGTTCTTAACTTGTAGTGATCCGAACTTAAGTTATTCGTCATTAAACGTTTATTTTATTTCGTTCAGTTACCCCCAAACCCTTTATTTTTCTCAAATTTTAAAAAGAACAACTTGTAGATAATACAATTATCTACAAAATGACATATCAGTGACTTCTGTATATCAATTCGTTCGTCGAAATGGGAGCCATATTAAGTCTGGTTGCTTTAACGAATGAATTTAATCTATATATACATTTTGACGGATAATTAAACTTTGAATGGCTACAATTGAAGTTTTAGCTGTAGTACAAAAAAAGTTCAAGTTGCATGGTATAAAGAATACTAGTATGATATTCCGCATTTCATTATCCTATCTCTCTCGCACATATTGTCAGCGAGTGACGTAGTTCACCCCACGTTTGTTTTTTGTTTGTGAATTTGTTTTGTGTGCATTTTTGTCACCAAGTGATTGAGGGCAACGCTGAATATGATACCATGTATTCCTTATTATTTTTCTTAATAAAAAGATGTTTCAAATATTTGTTGCTGTCCTTGCACACTCGATTTTTCATAGGACTGGTTTGAGACAAAATAGCTCCACAGTTAGCGTAATTAGAACTATTAAGTTAGCTTCTTAAAATTTATGAAAATCTTAACTTTTAAATCGTTGGACCCCCCTTGACCAAATCCTGGATCCGTCACTATAGTTGAAAACGCCTTATTTTGACAGATGGTGTAATGGAACAGAACGAAAATGAAACATAAGCACAAGAACACATAAAAATATATTCATAAATTTATAAAAGCTCAGGTAAGATGTTTAAAATTTCAGAAAAAATGAGTTCATATATAATTTGTTTTAGACACAGAAACAAATTGTTGAATAAAATGGATCGGCTGTATTACCAATCGGCTTTCACGTACATTTTTCAATTAAAAATCCAACAGTTGTTTTTTCAAATCGATTTCTTGAATAAAATTCAAGGTCCTGAATGTTCTTCGAACGGATTTTCTCGAACTTTATATATTTTTGGTATTCTAAAAAAAAGTCCTCCAAAATATTATAATCATCTTCTTCAGAAAACAAATTTCTTTAATTTTTTTTATGAAATGTCAAACGTCAACTGGAAAAAGTTATAGTTTCTTTAACATTTAACTCATTTTTAGAGCCGACTTCCGTTTTAAAATTCATTTAGAGAGGGTTTAATGTCGAAATTTTTGCGCTATTAGTTTTAGTCTGATAAAATGTTTGAATGACATGCTCTTTAAATAATATCATACAAATATTATAGAGACATCATCCGATTCAGATGTCCTTGTTTGATCTATGAATCTATTCCTATTGCAAAATGTAAGCCAAAGGTTGTACCTTTGAAATCAGTATTATTAGATAATAATAACATTTCCATTACCTGTACGGTGCCTGCGAAGACGGTTTTCAGCAGTATTTTGCAGAGTTTTGTTGCACAATGTGCTGCGTATTTATTGTTGGTTTTCACCAAGAGATACCCTAACACTTTAAATGCATTGCCTATTGTTCGGCTAGATATCTTAATACCACCCACGAGTCTTTAACTTTTATTTTTAAAGAAAATATAATTTATAGTTTGAAACTTATATTTTTATAGATACTCGTAATATTAAAACCAGGTGTATATCGTTCTAGCAAAGGCTATTTGTAATGATTTGATTTGTGAGATTTAAGATGTCAAAATTATTGTTTACATTGTGTATATATTATCTACATTCTCGACATATTATCTACATTGTTGTAATTATCGACCAATTGTCTACGTTGAAATGTAGACAATTAAATTCGGCACGTAGAGGAACAACACTGAGTATTCCTCACTATATTTTGTCCTCCAAAAAAGTAGGGGAGACCGGGGCTAGAAGTAACAGGGGTAAAAGGTAACAGCTAAAAATTAAAGGGTTCCACTGAAAATTAAGAAACGCGTGAAAGAGAAAATTGTTCGTCTACTTCAAAGCTAGGACACCATAAAGAAAAGTTATAAGGATGGTCCCCAAAATTGATACGTTTGTAACATTATTTAATCTTTCGGAGGATCGTTTAATATTTTATCAGTTAAGAAAAGAATTTGATTTTCTTAACAGGTTTCTGTATAAGCAGTATACTATCAATGCTGAGTCAAATATAAAAAACAATTCAAAATCTTTCTGGATATTTTTAAATTGAAAGGGAAAATCTTCTTCTTTTCCTCAATGTCTGGAATATGAGGATCTGAAATACAATGATATTAAATCCTCATATGACCTTTTTGCTCGATTCTTTCAAACTTCGTATAATATTGATATTTTACCAAATATTGACGGCTTGTACCCTGATATTACTCCTTTGTTAGATTTCAATTTACAAAGTTTTTCAGAAAAGGATGTCTTGGAAATCCAAGACAACCAATCTCAAAACTTTCAGTTATACCCAGGCTTTTTCAAAAATTGGTCGACCAAAGACTATATTTTGCTCTAAAGAATTCGTTGTCTCAAAAACAGCATGGTTTTGTGAAAGGTAGATCAACTTGTACTAATTTAAGTCTTTTTGTAAATTCTTGTAGTATTCATGTGGAAAATGGTCAAGTTGATGTTCTGTATACTGATTTTGTTAAAGCTTTTGACCTGACAGAAAACAAAGCTGTTAAGATAGATGAATGTGTCTCAAATATCATAGATTTGATGCGGGGTCAGGTCTCCCACAAGGCAGTCAGTTGGGCCCACTTCTTTTTGTAATCTTTACAAATGATTTACATTCTATTTTTAAACACTGCAACTGCTTGATGTATGCGGAAGACGTAAACGTATTTACAGCAATATCTTCACATGAAGATTGCTTGTTAATAAAGTTGGATATAAACAATTTACTGCAATGGAGCGACAACAATCTTCAACTGAATTACTCAAAATGTAAGATTTTTAATGTATCTAGATCCTCATCCCTTATTGATTTTGAATATAAATTCAATGACGTTAGTCTTTTGAGGGTAAATGATATTAATGATCTTTGGGTGATTTTTGATTCTAAACTTGACTTCAGATCACATATTGCCCACATTGTATCTAAAGGGAATTCACTTTTAGGTTTTTTGAAACGTAACTCCAATGATTTTAAGGATGCCTATACTTTGAAGACATTATTTATGTCAACAGTTCTTTCGGTTTTAGAATATTGTTGTCTCGTCTGGTCTCCTTTTTATGAAAATAATATTTTGAGAATCGAAAGAGTTCAAAAAAGATTAACTCTTCGCAAACTTATTTGGGTTAGGGGTCTTTGCCGGATTATAAATCAAGATGTTCTCTTTTTGACTTAAAAACGCTTAAATGTCGCAGACAAGTCCAATGTATATTGTTCATTAAAGATATTATTGATAATAAAATAACCTCTTTTGAACTGCTTTCACTAATTCCATTCTATATACCATCACGAGTTTTTCGCAACAGAAATGAGTTATTTTATCCTCCTCTTCATAGAATAAATTATGGTCTTAATGAACCAATAACGCGTTCTCTAAATCTATTTAATATGGTTTACATTGAAATTGATTTTAGTATGAATAGAGAATGTTTTAAGAAAAAAAGTTCTTCAAATATGTAATTGAATAATTAATTTATTAAAATATTAAAACAATATGTATATGTATATCTTGTATCCTTATTATTTTTTTTTATGTAATTTTGTAATCAGCAGATCTTGAATCGATTGATGAAATAAATAAATAAATTCCTCTTCACGTGGAAGAGATATCAGTTCTAGTTGTTTTTTTTAAATATTTATTCATGTTTTGGTTAAGTTAATGTAAGTAGTTTGCGGCTAATGGTAAAGGACATTTTGAATTTATAGAAATGATTATGAACAGATGGACATTTCTTGATATTCTCAAAAGAATTATGGTTGAATCAGCGGAAAAGTTAAATTTTCCGGCAGAATTCTACTTCCAACAAGAAAAGCACCCTAAGCGCACACCGCTTTTTTTTTAAAGGAATGGTTATTATATAATGCAAAAATCACCTAAAACATCCACCACAATCACCGGATCTAAATCCAATAGAGCATATATGGGAAGATATTAAGAAAAGACTTAAAAATAGTATTGCAAAAAATAAAAACGAGCTAAAAGCAAAGGCGAAGAATGCCTCGGAAAGTATTCCACCATCATTCACGAAAAAATTGGCGGAATCGATGCCTAGTCGCGAAAACACAAAATATTAAAAATGAAAACGGTTGAGAATTGCATTTATTTTTTTTAGTTTTGCATAAACGTACGCTCAGTTTTGTGTCCTGAAATCAAGATATGTTTATAGGTTTTTTTAGTTGTTTCTATTTTTGTTTATCATTTTACTAGTTTTTATCTAACTTCCTATTACAAATTCAAAAAAAAAATTAAAAATATATTATCTTTTCAACTTTAAGAGCAAAACTTAAATTCAGTTTTCTAGGAACATTACAAATTAATTAGTTAATTAAATTTGTGAATTAAAATAATAACTTTTAAATTTTAAAATTAATTTCATAAGTTTTTTGCTGTTAATTTTTTTTTATAAATTGATAGTTTCTCTTTAAAAGAAGATTACAGTTTTTGTTTCAATTTACCCCGGTCTATGTTAAGTAAGTCGGTAAGTCGTAATAACACGTTTTTTTTTGTCTAAACGTTATTTTTTTTACAAATTCTGATCAGTAGCGGAAATATTGGTCGAAACATAAAAAAGTTTGGATAGACTCATTTATAAAATCTTAGGAACAGCACCAATTTTAGTTAAAAGTGTTACTTTTAGCCCCGTTCTCCCCTACCTTCCTATAGCTTAAAAATCCACAGGTAACTTGAAACACAGAATATTTTCATTTTCAGATTTTTGTCTACAGCTTTGAAAATGTTGCCTTAACGTCTTCTGAAATTATGTTAGAACAGAAAATATTTTGTTTAGAAGACGAATACATTTGCGATTTTCTGTCGTGCTGCTATTAACGCTCTTCATCGTCCGCTGTTTTGGTCGTAATCATTTTAGTTATGCAACATTTCGACAGGGATATAATGATAGGCAGCTTTATTACGAAAATAAATAAATTTAAAAAAAACACCCCTAAGAGCTTATAAAAAGAAGGCCATGGGATACAGAGTGGCCTAACTGATTTTTGCACTTGATTTTATTTATTTATTCATACGAATCTGTAGTGTAAATAAAGTCTAAACCATTTATACACATCGCTGGGAAAACCGCTTTACTGATAAATGACTAAATTTGCATATAGACTATAATATCAGGCTTATAAGGTGGGTGGTTAGTAAATTTCTATTTATATTTGGTTTTTGCGTCCTTTTTGAAATATTCACATTTTCCAGTCTTATGTAAAAATAGATATTTTTTTTAGTTTGCAGAATGGATCGTTAAATACACTTTTTAATGGTCAAAGGTATTTTAATTCAATAACGTAGAATTCTGTTCTTTAAAATGGCAAAGGAAATAATAATTTTAGCCAATTAAAAATTAAATACTCTTAAATGTTTTTAGTTTTGCATAATTAATCTTAAAATATTATAAAGCTGTGCAAAATTGTTAATTTTGCTTATAGTTAAGATAAATGCAATATTGGGTTGCAAGGAATTGCGTGTAGTTCTAAAGTACGTATGACAAGACAGCGTGATTTTTTAAATGTGAATGGTATAGTACGAATACAGCGAATAAATAAAAAGTAATTAATGTGCGGAATACGACTTTAACCTAGGCAATTCTCTCGCGGTTATCTAAGCCCATTAACCACACACAGATAGGGAGTGAATCAGCTAATGAATTGATTGATTTGAGTACAAGTCCACACATTTTTGGAAATAATTCACAACTCCAAATGAGTGGATTTGTGCAGCTCTTGGTCTTGAAATGAAATTGAACTGGCAGATAAAAAGACATAAGCACAGAATTACACAAGACCAAATTATTTGTTTTATCTATCACCGAATTCACTCCCAACTACTGTAAGTTTGATTTGCTTATAGTATCTGATATGCAACTAAATTAGCAACGTATGATAAAGAGTTACATGCATCTATTCATATGCAATTCCTCTTCACCGTCTAACTACCGTACAATTGCACTTACGTCCCTTCTTGCCAATGTCATGGAAACGAAGATAAATTATACGCTTAAGAAATATCTCGAAGAACGAAAGCTCTTGATGACTTTCAGTATAGCTTTCGTAACAATAGGTCCACTGATGATTTCATGGTATATCTCACCGAACAGTGGTACAAATTTTTACATCGTCTTGAAGAAAGTAAGATTAATAATAATATTAATTAGATTAATAAATATTTCAAAAGATTTTTCAGAGTTTGGCATCAATCTCTCTAATCAAAAATGCGTTCGATTAGAAATTACCTATCGGACCTATGATAACAAGTTGTATTGGACGGTTTTAAGTCTGAAATTCACAAAATAAGCTCTCGTGTGCCCCAGAGCTCTGTTCTGTCTCCGACTCTCTCTTTTTAATTTTTATTAATGATCTCTTATCTGAAACCTCTATGCCGACAGTTCTCTCAGATTTTTATATTCGTTTTCGGATTTACCTTCTTGTTCTTCGGATGTGGAACTGCAGCGGCATCGTATGATAGGCTCTTTAATATCTGATCTCAATAGCATTGTCCAATGGAGAATAAAACACCGCGTAAAATCTAATGCTTCAAAAACCCAGTGATGTCTTCTGTCCTTAAAACAGAACTCACCTCCCATGACCCTATCCATGAACGGCACTTGCATGGTAGAAACCGATCAGTTTTCAGTCCTTGGTATATGCATCACAGAGCACCTCTTTTGGATTGATCACATATTTGAAGTCACCAAAAACGCTGCAAAGTGCTTGGGCTTTCTTTGAAGGTGCAAGAAATTCTTGTGCTTGTCTGATCTGGCTGTAATATATAAGACCTTCATTTGTCTAAAGCTGGAGTATAACTCGCATATTTAGGCAAGAGCTCCTAAAACTCATTTGAGTCTTTTAGATAGAATTCAGAATAGAGTTCTTAGAATGATAGGAGATATATCTATAATAGAAACATTTATATGGCTCTAATAATTTTATCGCTATTTTTATAAACAATGTTCTAGGCTAGTGAAATAGCCAGTTGCATTCCTCCCCTTATACTACTTAACCGAAATACTCGCACTTCTAGGTCTGCTCATCAGTTTACCCTTGATTCTAACTTCGGATGTACTGTCAAGTACAGAGTTTCCTTCTTTATCCTTACAACGTGAATGTGGAAATCATTACCCGGGTCTATTTTCCCCTTCTATATTGATATTCAGAAATTCAACACCAATGTCAATGTGCATCGGTATCTCCTTTTAATCCTTCCCTACTTTTTGCAATGGCTCGCAGCAAAACATTAGACTCTATTGGGTCCCGCTCCCGGTCACAGTAATGTACCGGGCAACTTGAGAGCTGATGGGGAAGAGAGGAAGTATTCAACACTTGACACCACCCAGATATACCCGTCGATTAGAATCCCCCTCTGTGCCACAAAACAGAACATTAGAAAGAAGATTCTTTTAAAAACCAATGAAATATGGAACTAACTCGACACCTGTGCCACAACCAAGAAACTATGGCCCATTTTCTATAAGAAAAGAACCGAACGTATTATCAACAAGAATTCCCTTCGAGCTTTTGTAATCGTACTCACCTGGCACAATCTGCTGGGGTGTCATAGAAAGAAAATGTGACTAAGTAACGATGGCGTATGCAGATGTCAGATGATCACAGGGCATACCTCTCATTTCCAGTGGCATTGTCCAGCACCTCCATATAAGAAACAAATTATTGAGCAGCCATTTCTTGTTATGCTGTTGACTGACAGCCTGACAGACTGACAGACTGACAGACTGACAGACTGACAGACTGACAGACTGACAGACTGACAGACTGACAGACTGACAGACTGACAGACTGACAGACTGACAGACTGACAGACTGACAGACTGACAGACTGACAGACTGACAGACTGACAGACTGACAGACTGACAGACTGACAGACTGACAGACTGACAGACTGACAGACTGACAGACTGACAGACTGACAGACTGACAGACTGACAGACTGACAGACTGACAGACTGACAGACTGACAGACTGACAGACTGACAGACTGACAGACTGACAGACTAACAGACTGACAGACTGACAGACTGACAGACTGACAGACTGACAGACTGACAGACTGACAGACTGACAGACTGACAGACTGACAGACTGACAGACTGACAGACTGACAGACTGACAGACTGACAGACTGACAGACTGACAGACTGACAGACTGACAGACTGACAGACTGACAGACTGACAGACTGACAGACTGACAGACTGACAGACTGACAGACTGACAGACTGACAGACTGACAGACTGACAGACTGACAGACTGACAGACTGACAGACTGACAGACTGACAGACTGACAGACTGACAGACTGACAGACTGACAGACTGACAGACTGACAGACTGACAGACTGACAGACTGACAGACTGACAGACTGACAGACTGACAGACTGACAGACTGACAGACTGACAGACTGACAGACTGACAGACTGACAGACTGACAGACTGACAGACTGACAGACTGACAGACTGACAGACTGACAGACGGACAGACTGACAGACTGACAGACTGACAGACTGACAGACTGACAGACTGACAGACTGACAGACTGACAGACTGACAGACTGACAGACTGACAGACTGACAGACTGACAGACTGACAGACTGACAGACTGACAGACTGACAGACTGACAGACTGACAGACTGACAGACTGACAGACTGACAGACTGACAGACTGACAGACTGACAGACTGACAGACTGACAGACTGACAGACTGACAGACTGACAGACTGACAGACTGACAGACTGACAGACTGACAGACTGACAGACTGACAGACTAACAGACTGACAGACTGACAGACTGACAGACTGACAGACTGACAGACTGACAGACTGACAGACTGACAGACTGACAGACTGACAGACTGACAGACTGACAGACTGACAGACTGACAGACTGACAGACTGACAGACTGACAGACCGACAGACTGATAGACTGACAGACTGACAGACTGACAGACTGACAGACTGACAGACTGACAGACTGACAGACTGACAGACTGACAGACTGACAGACTGGCAGACTGACAGACTGACAGACTGACTGACAGACAGGCATACAGACGGACAGAATTTGTAGACCATCTTTTTTCGTCTTCGCTATCATTGTAATGTCATGTTTGATTGTTATCTCAAAACTTTTTTTTTCGACAAATGCATAACTTGCCTTATAGTACCTATAATCGCAAGTAAAAAAGTACAAAAATACGATCAAAAATAAATAAACGTAAATTTAACTCTGCGCAAAACGGACTTCGTCCAATCGTTGGTTTGCTTGAAGTCACGATTCAAGAATTTCTAAAGTTTCGTTATTATTAAGAAAACGATGCCGATTGAATGTCATTTGAATACTATAGTGTAACAATTTAATTCACTTATTTATTAATAACTAGCAGACCAGGCGAACTTCGTTTCGCCCCAATTTGACGCCTTCAAATGAACGTCAGAGCTATAATAAAACACAAATTATTCTAATTTCTATGTGATTTATTTGAATGGAATAAAAATAAGGAGAGAGTGATATGATAAATAATGTTTTTCAAATTGCTTTCCGGCGCAAAAACAAACAACAAAGACCATTTACCAAGCTATCGACGACGTTGCCCTTTCACAAATCCAATTGAAATTTTTATAATTTTTTACAATGCCTGGGAACACTTTACTTTGGTGATGAGTTTCGCCTTCGACGTTGTTAACTCGCAAAAATTTGCGGCAAATGATATCAATCCGGTCGAGACATCAACAGAAATTTGGCCATTGCCAAGCGCCAGCAGTTATCTTCAGAATTCAGCAGCCGATGGGTCGTTCTACAATACCACTCTCATATTTATGTTCAATTTCAACTTCTTTACATGCCGGCTCAAAGACGACGATTTCAAGCATGCGTTAAATTCATCGGCAGCAGTAGATTTCGGGATGACGGGAAGCGTTTGACGAAAATCTCCGCCAACCACCAAATCATATCGAATCACCTTGTAAATCCTTCAATGTTAGGTCAACTGCCTGCAATGCTCGTTTATGGGCCATCGTGCATTCATCCCAAATTATGATTTTGCATTTCGCATCAATTTCGCTGTCGCCGAATTCATGGTCATTGTGAACGTTATTGGCTTGTCAACCGTCAGAAAATTTATCGCCAGCTTCAAAGCGAAATTGCAGTTCCAACGCCTTCAAACAGTGTGGCAGCAATGCCATAGATGCCATAGGATTCAACAGGCAACGAAAGTGATCTTGGCTGAATTGTTGCTATAATCAACTAAATGACGAATGTTTTGTATGTCCCACCGGGAGCATCGAGAAAGTAAATGCGATTGCGGAATCGTATTCCAAAACTGGGCGATTGAAGTCTACATTTACTACTTTTCTTTTTCTAATATCTTTTTGTCGAATTTGTGGTGGTGATTGTGCAGTTTGAATCTGTGCAATATGGGCACATTTATTTCTTTTGCACGTACCTCTTGCGTTTGATTATCATGGGCATTCTAATTAATTACTATTGCAAGACGTGTAGGTACGTCGTCCAAGGTTAGATCGAAATCAATGTACTAATACGCAAAACTCGAATCAATTTTAGCAAGAAAAATAGGACATTTTCTGAATAGAAAATCATAATGTGAAAAGGACACCTGTCAAATCGCGCATAGCCTAAGTCAATGTATAACGCAATCTATCAGGTTGTGGCATTGATCGCAGCACATTGCCATCTAATATATATCTCGTAAGCTTCTCCACCGAAAACGTCTTCCATTACAATGAGTTTCAAAATTAACCGAAATTTTCCAAGCTTCACAGTTGGAGAAACCAAAATGAAAGTGTGTGTATACAAAACAAAACACATTATTTATGCTAATAAGGCAATAACAAACATGTAGTTTAATTTTGGTCATAACTTCGGTTCTAGACATCGGACGGCAAACAGATTTCTTATATACACTCTCCAAACATGTCCTCTAAGATCTCCTAAGAATTTCATTCAAATCGATCAAGCCGAAAAAAACATAATTTGGATTGTTCTTTATATATAAGAAGATAAAGCCACGTCTAAACAATCTAAACAAGGCCCTTCGACACAGTCATCTGCTTTATTTCTTCGTATTTTTTTATTAAATTATAAATACTATAATAAATTTAGATTAAAAAAAAAGGATAACTATCGTGAATAGTCAACATTTTTATTTTTCACACAAATCTTCTCCAGGGACATAATAACAAACGTCAGCAACATGCTCGATGTGCTCCTGATTCTTCAATAATTCAAATGTTGTTATCTAAGATTATTTCTCTATGTGATCCTTTTAAAATCCAGTTTATCTTACCTATTTTTTTTTGGAAAATAAAATGATATATTTATCAACATTTTTTTTTTTTGTCGACGAAGAAACATTGACTGAATTGTATAGTATGTATTTTATCTTGTTGGGGATTACTATTCCATTTTGACAAGAACATCATCATCTTCCTCTTGAGTGTTCATCGACATTATTATTGCATATTTACATATATTATGTATTCGAAACTATCTATGTACGTATACATTTGTAGGAAATGTGCTGTTGTGATTTCAATTTTCAATATAGTGAAATTCTTTTTTTTTTTTATATTGTGGAGTACCCTCTTTGATTGGTATCGCAGTCACAAGCCATGAGATTAAATTTTCGGTTATTATTGGTGTCATCGCAAAAAATGGCATTTGCATGGCAGCAAAAAAAAAACAAAATTCCCCTTTGAAAAGGGTGGAAATTCGATCTGGAGATGTGTCGCTCCGTCATCAAATCAAAAAAAAACAAAGTTTGGTTTTTCCGGTGTAGTATTATTTTTTGGTACCTACCTACTGCCAGGGGCACTTTTTTCTCATAGGAAGGTGTGTGCAAGTGTAATTTTAGTCAAACTTCTACCTCAGTGACCGTGACCTACTTTTCCGATCAGGATTTTGATGTTGTGAAAATGTAAATTTTCAAATTTTCAATGCTGGGTTGGGTGTACGACAGAAACAGTTGGTGATAAAATCTTAAGTAACGTACATACATTTATACAACACCTTATGAATACAAATTTTTTTCCACGCTGCTAGTTGGTTGAGAGCAATATTACTTTTCTCTTAAAATTGTTGTGCGGCGATGTTGTTTTCAATTGTGTATGTATTGGATTTGAATTAACGTTTATAGGGGATTTATTACTATAAACAAATCGAATCAGTAATAATGGGATGTAAAATTCAGAAATTAGTATACTACCCGTATTTATGGTAGCCTGCTGTGAATGTAGCGGTCCGACAAATGCTATTGTATAAAGACAACAGACTATCTACGAGTAGGTAGGTAGAGATGTAGTGCATTTGTTTTTAATTTTTTTTTTTAAATTCAAATTTGATAAGCACAACGGTTTGTTGTTTCGTTATTGTCCAGACTTGAACTAGTGTCTAGTGACTAGTGACTAGTGACTAGTGACTAGTGACTAGTGACTAGTGACTAGTGACTAGTGACTAGTGACTAGTGACTAGTGACTAGTGACTAGTGACTAGTGACTAGTGACTAGTGACTAGTGACTAGTGACTAGTGAGTAGTGACTAGTGACTAGTGACTAGTGACTAGTGACTAGTGACTAGTGAGTAGTGACTAGTGACTAGTGACTAGTGACTAGTGACTAGTGACTAGTGACTAGTGACTAGTGACTAGTGACGAGTGACGAGTGACGAGTAACGAGTGACTAGTGACTAGTGACTAGTGACTAGTGACTAGTGACTAGTGACTAGTGAGTAGTGACTAGTGACTAGTGACTAGTGACTAGTGACTAGTGACTAGTGACTAGTGAGTAGTGACTAGTGACTAGTGACTAGTGACTAGTGACTAGTGACTAGTGACTAGTGACTAGTGACTAGTGACTAGTGACGAGTGACGAGTGACGAGTAACGAGTGACGAGTGATGAGTGACAAGTGATGAGTGACAAGTGACGAGTGACAAGTGACGAGTGACTAGTGACTAGTGACTAGTGACTAGTGACTAGTGACTAGTGACTAGTTACTAGTGACTAGTGACTAGTGACTAGTGACTAGTGACTAGTGACTAGTGACTAGTGACTAGTGACTAGTGACTAGTGACTAGTGACTAGTGACTAGTGACTAGTGACTAGTGACTAGTGACTAGTGACTAGTGACTAGTGACTAGTGACTAGTGACTAGTGACTAGTGACTAGTGACTAGTGACTAGTGACTAGTGACTAGTGACTAGTGACTAGTGACTAGTGACTAGTGACTAGTGACTAGTGACTAGTGACTAGTGACTAGTGACTAGTGACTAGTGACTAGTGACTAGTGACTAGTGACTAGTGACTAGTGACTAGTGACTAGTGACTGGTGACTAGTGACTAGTGACTAGTGACTAGTGACTAGTGACTAGTAACTAGTTACTAGTGACTAGTGACGAGTGACGAGTGGCTAGTGATTAGTGACTAGTGACTAGTGCCGAGTGACGGGTGACGAATGACGAGTGATGAGTGATGAGTGACAAGTGACGAGTGACTAATGACTAGTGACTAGTGACTAGTGACGAGTAACGAGTGACGAGTGACGAGTGATGAGTGATAAGTGACGTGTGAATAGTGATTAGTGACTAGTGACTAGTGACTAGTGACTAGTGACTAGTGACTAGTGACTAGTGACTAGTGACTAGTGACTAGTGACTAGTAACTAGTGACTAGTGACTAGTGACTAGTGACTAGTAACTAGTGACTAGTGACTAGTGACTAGTGACTAGTGACTAGTGACTAGTGACTAGTGACTAGTGACTAGTGACTAGTGACTAGTGACTAGTGACTAGTGACTAGTGACTAGTGACTAGTGACTAGTGACTAGTGACTAGTGACTAGTGACTAGTGACTAGTGACTAGTGACTAGTGACTAGTGACTAGTGACTAGTGACTAGTGACTAGTGACTAGTGACTAGTGACTAGTGACTAGTGACTAGTGACTAGTGACTAGTGACTAGTGACTAGTGACTAGTGACTAGTGACTAGTGACTAGTGACTAGTGACTAGTGACTAGTGACTAGTGACTAGTGACTAGTGACTAGTGACTAGTGACTAGTGACTAGTGACTAGTGACTAGTGACTAGTGACTAGTGACTAGTGACTAGTGACTAGTGACTAGTGACTAGTGACTAGTGACTAGTGACTAGTGACTAGTGACTAGTGACGAGTGACGAGTGACGAGTAACGAGTGACGAGTGATGAGTGACAAGTGATGAGTGACAAGTGACGAGTGACAAGTGACGAGTGACTAGTGACTAGTGACTAGTGACTAGTGACTAGTGACTAGTGACTAGTGACTAGTGACTAGTGACTGGTGACTAGTGACTAGTGACTAGTGACTAGTAACTAGTGACTAGTGACTAGTGACTAGTGACTAGTGACTAGTGACTAGTGACTAGTGACTAGTGACTAGTGACTAGTGACTAGTGACTAGTGACTAGTGACTAGTGACTAGTGACTAGTGACTAGTGACTAGTGACTAGTGACTAGTGACTAGTGACTAGTGACTAGTGACTAGTGACTTGTGACTGGTGACTAGTGACTAGTGACTAGTGACTAGTGACTAGTAACTAGTTACTAGTGACTAGTGACGAGTGACGAGTGACTAGTGATTAGTGACTAGTGACTAGTGCCGAGTGACGGGTGACGAATGACGAGTGATGAGTGATGAGTGACAAGTGACGAGTGACTAATGACTAGTGACTAGTGACTAGTGACGAGTAACGAGTGACGAGTGACGAGTGATGAGTGACTAGTGACTAGTGACTAGTGACTAGTGACTAGTGACTAGTGACTAGTGACTAGTGACTAGTGACTAGTGACTAGTGAGTAGTGACTAGTGACTAGTGACTAGTGACTAGTGACTAGTGACTAGTGACTAGTGACTAGTGACGAGTGACGAGTGACGAGTAACGAGTGACGAGTGATGAGTGACAAGTGATGAGTGACAAGTGACGAGTGACAAGTGACGAGTGACTAGTGACTAGTGACTAGTGACTAGTGACTAGTGACTAGTGACTAGTGACTAGTGACTAGTGACTAGTGACTAGTGACTAGTGACTAGTGACTAGTGACTAGTGACTAGTGACTAGTGACTAGTGACTAGTGACTAGTGACTAGTGACTAGTGACTAGTGACTAGTGACTAGTGACTAGTGACTAGTGACTAGTGACTAGTGACTAGTGACTAGTGACTAGTGACTAGTGACTAGTGACTAGTGACTAGTGACTAGTGACTAGTGACTAGTGACTAGTGACTAGTGACTAGTGACTAGTGACTAGTGACTAGTGACTAGTGACTAGTGACTAGTGACTAGTGACTGGTGACTAGTGACTAGTGACTAGTGACTAGTAACTAGTTACTAGTGACTAGTGACGAGTGACGAGTGACTAGTGATTAGTGACTAGTGACTAGTGCCGAGTGACGGGTGACGAATGACAAGTGATGAGTGATGAGTGACAAGTGACGAGTGACTAATGACTAGTGACTAGTGACTAGTGACGAGTAACGAGTGACGAGTGACGAGTGATGAGTGATAAGTGACGTGTGAATAGTGATTAGTGACTAGTGACTAGTGACTAGTGACTAGTGACTAGTGACTAGTGACTAGTGACTAGTGACTAGTGACTAGTTATAGTTACTGGTCACTAGTTATAGTTACTTGTCACTAGTTACTTGTTCGTACTTGGCGACAAGTGCGTACGGGTGAAGCAGGGGGCCTAGAATAGATGTACTAGAATAGATCGTAGGTATAAGAGGGAGAGTTTGTTGTCTGTAAGTGTCGCGCTTACTCCCAAGCGCACAAGTAATGGTCTCGCGCTCTTACTCACAGTGAAACCTTTAATGTATCTAGGAGATGTTTGGCCAATAGGATTGGCCTGGATGCTTGCAAAAAGTTTTGAAATAGTCCCCTTAATGTCATTTTATATAAAAATTAAGTATCAGACTCTGAGTAAGCTTATGTTTATTTTCTTACGATCTTTAAGACGTCTGGCTAAAAAAATCGCCGAACGAAGGTGTCTGGCAGTAGTGTTTGAAAATTTCTAACAATGTTCCGAACAACCTACGTAAAAATCAGCCATCACAATATAAGTAAAGTTAGCAATATTTGTACGTGCCTTTAGCACCTGGTACCGTCGGCTCAAGCTAGCAGGTATGCATACGTTAACTGTATGTACTAACACTATTTTACCACATACATTTTATCCATCAGAAAATAGGTAAGGTCTGTGGGCAGGCGCTGGGATCTTGGACTATAACCATGCCCCTAAATCGCTTGTTCTTTATATAATTGTGTGGTTATTTTGTTGAACCATTTGTCGTCCACGTCATGTAGTTCAATTCGAGCCAAAAGACTTATTATTGGTCTGTAGATTTCCTCTCTTACGTTTTTACCTCGATGACATATCTGAAACGTTGTTTTCGAAAAAGAACAGCAGCATGATTCCGTAACTTTGGAAACGATAATCGCCAAAACGATAATTGTTAACGTGATCGTAAGAAATTTGTTTCACGTATCTCAACTATTTACATGTCGTCTATCGTTTATTTTAGCATTCAATTTGAGACCGTTTGGTTTCTTTCTGAAATTCTCCAAGTTTTGGGGCTAAATAAACAATTAAAAAATCTATTTGAGACAATCACCTAAAATTACCAAGTTTGAAGAAAATCGTTTCATTTAATTTTTTTTTTTTTGTTTAATTAAGTGGATACTTTATGTGAGTTGTTACTATATTGTTATGGTATATACATTCAAATTAGTTAAAACATTGAATTTTTATGTCATAATTTAATAAACTTGCAGAGTTTTCGGCGAACATAAAATTTTCGGACGAAAATTGTAAATTTATGTAACCTGTTTTATTTATTCATTATTTCAGTTTTAATCAAACTTTGTGTAATATTTTTTGTATCTTTACTTTATTTAATTTAATAGAGGATGTCGGTTAATATATTCTTCAAACTTAAGCACGCAGCAGGTGTTCAGGCTAATAAATTCTCCATCTGTGAAGCTGTGAAGTAGTAAAAAAATAATATTTCATTTTATTCCTTTGCATGAGGCGCCCTTTTCTCTCCAGAAGGATATACTCGTATATAGACAGAGGGACACTTCATAAATTATACAAGCATAAACCATATCCAAATAAATATGGAAGAGTGCTTCTTCATTCCACGTAAAGTTGTTGAGTTATTTGAGATTTCTTGGCACTTAGTCAAGGCGTCAAATCATATATGAATTGATAATTGATAAAAGTTCAGAAAATCCTACAAAATAATATTTTAAACTGTATTTTGTATGGCAACGCTCTTTTAGTTTAGAAGGCTTATCAGATTTAAAGGGCCTCTCGATTTATAAATATTGTAAATATAAACCATATTTTCTTAATTTGCAAGACTATTGATAGGAATGATGGAATAATGGAATAATGTCGCCGTAATGACGCTCAGTGAGAATAAATTATTTAAAGCTTATTTGCGATTTAAGATACTCCCAAAAGATAAAGCTGAAAGACGCATGATTTTGTTGACAACTATTTTTTCTGGGTGCATTTGGGACAGGTTGATATCGTGTGGATTGTTAAATCACAATCAAAAATCCGAACATTTTGGCTTTATGTGAAATAAGCGGAAATGTTTTCGAAATAATTAAAAAAATATTGTATGTTATATTAAAATTAAAAGGATATTTTGAGCTTAACACTGATCTTGTATTAAAGATAAATCTGATTAAGATATCAATTTAACGCAATTATTAATGTTCGACTCGAATAATTCGAATGTGCTGCTGATATTAGAGATCGCGGAATAATCTACCACAATCTGGAGTTCAGTTCAGAGATTTGCTCCTGTGGATATAATTCTTGCTAGCGATTCCGGAAATAAATGTTGAAGTCCTCTTTTGCCAGTAGTCCTTTACTTACAATTGGCGTTATTCTACTCTGTATGAAGAACTTGCATTTGTTTGCATGTTGGAATACATTAAATATGAGATAATTCGTGTCCTCTCATTATTAGCTTCTGATCTGTAACGGAGTTGGAGCATATCTCGGCTCGGATATTACGATATTTGGTCAATATAAGGCGAATTCTTCGCCATCGAAACTTAAGACCGTATTCCTCGCCCATGGGGATAAGACGAAAATTGGCAAAAAATACTGGCAAAAATTTCAGTCGATTTAGTATTTTGATTTTGATAAATGTTGGCATTACTATGATAAAGAACACGAAAAAAGTTTGCCCAGCAATTTAGTCGATCTAAAATCTAAACGGATTTCGATAAAAAAAAAACCGAAGCCTTCAAATTCCAAATAATACTGAACACCATAATTTTCCAAAAATATTTGCTTTTGGATTTTTGCAAAAAAGCTTAAAAAATTACAAAATTCAATATTTCGAAAACGTGTAGACGATTTTTTTAAAAATTGTTTTAAAATTCACCAAAATTTTTAAGAATAAAAAAAATTAAAGGAATTTTGTGTAAAAAAATTAATTAAAAAATTTTTTTTTAAATATATTTCGGTATTTATATTTAAAAATGTATGCTTGCGATAAGATTGAACTAGAAATTGCGACCCAGTCGTGCCTTTTATCTTAGTAAGGATCCAAGAAATGACATTTCGACTTAAAAATGTCAAAAAAGTTGTATTTGTTAATTATATGCATCAATCGGGTCTATTTTTAGACGTGTAGAGCTATAGTTAGGGAATTGCTTTAAAATGAGAATTATTTTATATTGGATTTGAATAGGGTTTTGAATTTGTTGTTTTGTAAATTTTCAAAAGAAAAACGCATCAACAGATGCCAGCAATGTGAGTCGTCTAATTATGTATTAAGCTGAGTTATGTTTGCCTTCTCCTTGCACAAATGAACTCCCTTTTCATACAGATGAAAATCTGTATGCCCTTAGATATCTTTTCAAAATTATAGTCATTTCAATTTCAATATTATTTTGATAACGACGCCCAATTAGCCAAACCGATGCTCACAAACTATACACACTTACACATAAATCATAAATTCTATGCTAAATTATTATCCTCTTATTATGCTGAAAAGTACTTGTGTTCAGAAATCTAAAAACATTCTCTTTATGTAAATGGCATACATATACCATAATTGCCGACTTTTTAGAAATATACGACGACTACCCAAACTACGATATGACATAACTATATTATTATTATCTGCTCGACTCGCGATGCAACATTTATAAACAATAAAATGCACGACCGCATCGCACGTACTTGTTTTTATGTTCGATAGTATAAATTTAACAACATAATAGCAAAAAAAATGATCCATATTATATTGAATTTCAAAAAAAAAAAAAAAAAAAAAAAAAATGCACGACTGGATCGTACGAACTTGCTCTTTGAGCTAACAACTTCAATGTACATTGACACTGTTTAGTAGGTAGGTAGTCTAGGTATCCTATGCAGGCTTAAAGCCGACAAGGAAGATTACCCAATGATTTGCCGAATGAATGATTCATAGTTATCCACAAATGTATATTTAAATCTAGATTATGGATTTTAATTATGTAAGTACGAGAGAAATATGTATGTACGAGTATGTAAATATGTATAATCATGATAATGAAAATGAAGGATGTAGGTTGGTAGGTAGTTTTATGCATATAACTTTATAATTTAGGTGCAATATCCATACATACGATTGATGCGAATTTTAAAGACACATATATTTATATGTTTATATAAATATATGAGGGGCGGAATTGTATTAGTATTCAGTGACGTACGCAAAAATACGTAAAAAGGTAATACTAATAAGGTAGAAATAAATAGATAATACACATAATTAAATGTTTTTATATTGCTTAGTCGTTATATGTAGTTTGAGGAAAAATAAAGATGCAGTTTGAATTATTGGATAAATAAGAATATATAAAAAAAAATTCAAAAATCGTTTGAGCGGTTTTTTAATAAATTAATTTTTTATGTATAAAATTTTGAAAACATTTTTAGAAAAAAAATTTCAAACGCTATTTTGAAGATATTATTAATATACATATAAAATTCAAATTTCAAAAAAATTCTGTGACTGGTTTTTGAAAAATCGATTTTTCAAAAAAAAATTATGTATTTCTTTTTTAAAAATCGAAAAACTATTTTTTTTTTGAACATTTTGGTATGCAGTTTCATTAACAATTTTAGGGAGCATTTGTATGAAAAAAATTACTTTAATCGGTTCATCCAATGTTGAGAGAGTCGAAAATATGAAAAGTGGTTCTATGGGAAGTACCGTTTATAAGTACGCAAAAAAATATTTTTTTAATTAAAAGTGGACTGTACTAATTAAGGAACACACACATTTTTTATAAAAATTCTTGGAGCCGTTTTCGAGAAATACATTTTGTTCTTAACGATATTTTCCAAAATTTGTATGGGGACACCCGTTGTTTTTAATTTTAGGAATTTAGTTTTTTTCAACTTTTCAAGATAATGTCAAAAAACCCGTAAATACGAAGTTTCGACAAAATCCATAAAGTCGTTTTCGAAATTTTGAGTTTTCAAAAAAAAAGAAAGTTTTTTTTTTATTTCCAAAAAAAACTTGTTTTGGAAAATTTTGCCTTACAATAGTATTTAAGATTTCTGCGCCAAAAAAATGTAATTAACCGTTTACAAAAAAACTGTACTACTAGGGGTACCAAAAATAACTATGTTCTTCCAAAAAAAAAATTACCAACATTTTCGGTTTCCCTTTATTAATGCACTTATTTGAGTGAAAAAAATAAAATGATATGGCACCGAGTTTTTTTTTAAGTTTTCTTGAAAAAACTAAAATAAAACGATAATTAGTTAAAATAATTTTAGGTCGAAAGATTAGTATTAAAAGATGTTGGTTAGTTAAGAGCGCCCGTAAAGGGCCAGTAAATTAATTGTAAGTTGTTTATTGATAATGAGGCTAGTTTTAAACAATTTTGTCTAGTTTTAAGATAGTTATAAGTTAATAATAAATAAAAATGAATGAAAATGAATGATAAAATGAAAACAAAAAAAAAAACACACAATATCTACCAGACAGACTAACGGAATCGGGTCTTCTCTGTGATCGTAGTGTCAGGTTTCATTGTTAGAATTTTTTTTTTAAGAACGCAAAATAAAATATTTTTTTAAAATTAAAAGTTTTTTTATCAAAATTCTTGGTGCCATTTTTGAGAAATGAAATACATGATTTTTTTTCTTAGCGTTTTTTTTTTTTAAATTAGTATGGGAGGTACCTTTGTTTTTTGTTTTAGGACTACCAAATACGAATTTTCAAAAAAATTGAGTATAGTTTTCAAAAAAGAAAGTTTTTTCTTAAATTAAATTCCAAAAAAATTTGAAAAATGTTGGCTTCTGCATAAAAAAATCAAATGAACCGTTTCCCAGAAAATCGAAAAAAAAATGTATGGCAGGTGCCGTTATTAAAACAAATGAAAAAAAACGTGTGGGCATATTACCAAAAAAAACAATATGTACCAAGTTTGAAGCAAATCCATCCAACTTTAGGCTGAAGATTCGAGGACAGACATACAGTCAGACATACGGAATTACGGAACCCACTTTTTCCGAATCCAAAACTTGCCATATTATATATATCTACCTATATAGGTACATCGTAAGTAAAAAGAATTTAGAGAATTACCAACAAACTGTATTCTAAATTGTCCCTTGTTTCTTTGTTCCTCTCCAGTGGGCAATTTTTGCAGATTTTCTGTCCAAATTTCTGGGAAAATGTTTAAGTTACTTGTTTCCGTTCTTTATTGACATATTTTGAACTCGGTGCTGCTTTTAAAGTTAGACAACCTCTTTCACGTTAAAATATACTTTTTTTCGTTTAAAATTATCAACAAATTTACTCTCGTTTCAAATTAAACTCTTTCATAGAGTCGACTCCAATTTTAAAACGATCTTGTTTAAAATTTTGCGTCGTTTTATTTAAAATAAAGCAATGGCGCAGAGGATAAAGTGCTTGATTGCTAACTTAGACGTGTGGGTTCGATCCCCACGCTAGGCGCATTCTTTTTTATACCTCCAATTTTAATTGGATGCCGCCCATGGGTTAAAATGAGACAGTCAATACCTGGTTCTCAAATGCACTGTATCAAGCTAGAGCCGTGCACTTCAGGTTGCATTTAAAATACCTTAGATCTTACATGCATATAGTTAAATTAAAAAACAAAACAAAAACAAAATAAAAAAATAAATAAATATACTGCACTCCTATTATAATGTACTAATTTTTTTTAACAAAATGGTTAGAGCCGTTTTCGAGATAATTACTAGACTTACATTTTTTTTTTTACAAACCATTGTGACAGGTACCGTTATTTTTCGGGCTAAACAAGTATTAGAAAAAAACTAATCGAGCCAATCACCTAAGAAGCTAAAGTACCAAGAAAGAAGAAAATCGCTTCTGCGATTTGTGCTATAGCTCGACCTACAGAAAGATAGCCAGACAGAGGGAATTGCGGGACATACTTTTTGGTGTTCTCTAACATCGTAATGGAGTTCGATTTTTTTTTAAATGCAAAACTTGCCGTACTTCTTAACCTTTCAGTGATTTACGTTTAATTTCACATTATGTGCACATCTATACATATTTACGCTCATGTACACTCCGCATCACAAAATTGATCACATGTAAAATTGTTTACCATACCTACTTCTTTGTCTTTCTTTCGAGTTTCTTTAATGAATTCTCGTTTGCTTTATATTCTGATGAAGCAAATCTGAAATTATTGGGCCGTAAACATAAACACTTGACATTTGTATGGTTTAAAATAAATATATATAAAAAAGTTTGTTGGTAACGAACTCAATCAAGTGGCACGAAGTGTACATACCTATTCATATTGAAGCAACCCACAGAAGAAATAAAAAATTGCCGGAACCTGAATAATTTATTCTCATCACGAGTCTCCATAAGATTCAATTAAATTAGCCTAAGGCGGAGTCATAACGTGCGTTTCCCATCAAATGTGCCCATCAGCAGCCTCGAAACTGTGAATCCATGCAAAATCGTAACAGGTCGTTTGATTCGATTTGATTCAAGGCAGCAAGGACACAAGATAAGGGACAGGGATAAGGACAAGAAATTGATCAACTCCACCCATCAGAGCTTGTATGTTTTTATGTACATTTGCTGTACAGGCATGTCGTTCCCATCTACATACATAAATTTGCTAACAGCCCACAAGTCAAACACGTGGTTTATTTGTTTTTCTTTTCAATATTCAAAGGGTACACGGATAGTATAAACTCCCCCAGAGGCATCTTCTGGATTGCGGTGGTGCACAGGTGAGTTTATCTTGGGTTGGATTCGATATAGTTATGTAGATATATATTTAAATGTTACAATACCTATACATACATTGATAGCAGGTGTAAATTTGTCAGTTAAGCACAAATCCCTTCATGCTCCAATATACAATGTCGAACAAGCAAAGTAGACGACGACAACGCCCTTCCCTGGAGCAAACATGAACATATAGTTGACATGTTGATGCAATTGATTTATGCCAAAGGCTTTAGGGTATCACTGTGTTGTTTTTCGTATTCTAAAAACAATCAGAGTTGTAGGCAAACTCGTACATATCCATTGGTCGGTGTCTTTTTTTTTAATATACCAGCCAGGCACAAAAGTAAACGTGTCCAGCTTTTCGATGGGTGCGGTGCAGTAACTCTGAGTTAAATAAGATTATGTTAATTCTCCAAATAAATTAACTCCGAGATAACTATAGAAAGCAACTCTCCAGTTTGCGGTTTCAAAAGTATAGGGCTGGAATTCGAAATCTGTCAAAATAAGTTGTTAAACTAATTTTTTTTTTCAGTTGAAAATCTGACATTTACGAAAATGGATCGCTTAACTATCGCACAACGCATAAAAATTGTTAAAACCTACTATACACATGGTGATTCTGCCACAGACACATATCGTGCTTTAAGAGGAGATTTTGGTTTACATAATCGTCCAACTACGCAAGCAGTTGGCAAAATTGTGAAGAACTTTGAAGAGACTGGATTGGTTACAGATATTGTAAGGCCTGTGCATCATCGTTTCGCTCGTACAACTGAAAATATCGCTGCTGTAAGTGAAAGTGTTGCCGAAGACCCGAATGTGTCGATTCCTCGTCGTTCTCAGGAATTAGGACTGTCTTACGGCACATTATGGCGTATTTTGCATTTGGAATTTCACCTACATCCATATAAAGTCCAGCTCACACAACAACTGAAGCCAGCTGACCATTCACAACGTCGTAGATACGTCGAAGGGATGCTTGAACAATAGGCGGTGGACGTCGATTTTTCGAACAAAATTTTCTTCAGCGACGAAGCACATTTCTCACTCGGTGGGTATGTTAGTAAATTGTCGTATTTGGGGTTCAGAGAATCCTCAAGTAATTGAAGAGAGGCCATTACATCAACAAAAATTCACTGTTTGGGGCGCCCTTTGGTCCGGAGGTGTGATTGGACCAACCTTCTTCGAAAACGACGATGGAACGACTGTCACCGTCAATTCGGAGCGTTATGGTCATATGATAACCGACTTTTATTTGCCTGCTGTTGAAGAATACGACTTGGAGAATATGTGGTTTCAACAAAGACGGTTCCACATGCCACACAACTCGAGGGAATATGGCTTTATTGCAAGAAACATTTCCTGGCCGCGTAATTTCTCGTCGTGGCGATATCAACTGGCCACCAAGATCATGTGGGCTGCGCGAAAGACCGTGTTTATGCAGATAAATCTTTAACTGTTGAGCACTTGAAAACCAACATTCGTCAAGTTATGGCTGAGATACCGCCCAATATGTGTCAAAGAGTGGTCGAAGTGGTTACCTCAAAAGAATCGCTGCTTGCAACAATTCGCGTGGTGGTCATTATTGGTTTTTTATATACGTTTACTTTTGAAACCGCAAAATGGATAACCCATTACCAAGCTGATTTATTAGAGAATTCTCAGAACTATCACAACTGATGTTAAAATTATTTACAAGTTTACGTATCTTTTCGAAAATCAATTCAACATCCGCCTTTCTATTGAGATTTAAGGTTGATTAATGCCAGAAAAGGCTTAGTATCATTTTCATAACTTTGTTTTGTGATACCTGCAACTTTTTTAAAAGGCTTCTTGCAGCGTTAGCCCATACTGGACACCCATATAACAATATTGCTCGGAATATGACCTTATGAATGATAAATCATATTTTCATTTGTGAGTGTAGATTTTCGATTAATAAAAGGGTAAAGCATCTTAATAGCAATACTCATTGTTTTAAGAGTATTTTGGATATGATGGTTAAAGGTAAATTTTGTGTCAAGATGAACTCCGAGATACTTAACGGATTGCTCCCATGCTATTGAGGTACCACTTATTTGAAGCTGACTGCCGGGAAGATAGCAAGATAGTACTGAGTCTTGGAGATCCCACAATCAAAAAAATATATTCTAGAAAAATCACAATTTAATTTACATGAACCTTAATCTGAACGATTTTACACAAATACAAATGAAAGTCAAACTGTATCATTTTATATTATTAATCCATTGTGCCATACGGAATCAAAAGCTTTTTTAATATCTAGCAATATCATGCCCGTTTATAGTCCCCGTAAACGATGATCTGGAACATGCTTGCAATTTCTTTTAACCTGGTGCGATTTGCTGTGAAAGCGTCGAAAACCAAATTGTATGTCGGGGAAAATATTTTTTTCGTCCACCGATTTTAAAATATGTTGTTTCAGAATTTTTTCGAAAACTTTACTTATGTTGCTTAGTAAACTAATTGGCCTGTAACTTTCAGGTTTGTCTGGGTTTTTTCCTGCCTTATATACGGGAACAACCATTGCCTTTTTCTAATATTGAGGGAAGTAGCAATTGACATTTAAGGCATGCATTAATTATAAATTTTGAATATCTAATTCCAATCTGAGGCAATTGTTTTAGATAAGCATTTTTAACTTTGTCTGGCCCTCCTATTTTTCTGGTTTGCATTTTTAATGTTTTCTTCTTCTACAAATGCATTAAGGGGAGTTAATACATTTGTAGTGTCAAATCTTTCGATTGCGATACTAACAAGTTGATTAGTTTCAAACTCACCCAAATCCTAAGAAACCAAGTGATTTTTTGAAAAACTTGTACCAAATAAGGTTGCTTTCCTATACCTGTAAATAATGGGCTGTCATTCCAGAATGGTTTAGCATTTTTATCCTTATTGCTTAATTTTGTTACCAATCTCTATTACGATGGTTTTGCACATGGTTAATTTTTAATTTCCATGTTATAATAGGATCTAGAATTACGCCGATTTCAATGTACATAATTCTAGCTGGTTGGGCTTTTCGATCCAGACAACACCCGAAGGAATATATGTTGAGGTCTTTGCTGAGTTACACTAACTAACTCAGCTTGTTGACGAGCCAACTCGATTCCCTGACGTTGCAGGACAAAGCGCCAACAATCTAGACTTGTTTCCAACCCCTGAACCTGATGAATATACGTTAAATGCATTATCGCCTCTAGAGGCACATCAGACCATTGTGTGATATCTGCAAATTTCTCATGCCAACACCTCTCAGTTAAGAAAAATCACCTAAAAGAACGGTTTGGAAATACATATGAGAAAGCCAGCTGGGACGGCTCAATTTTTTCTTCACGAACTTTAACTGATCACAATGCTTCCTCGGTACTGACTGATGTATAGATTCGAGCGCAGATATGATAACAAATTTAATTCTTCACGGAATGAGAAATTTTATCCGAATGCATGGTTTGATTTGAGCTGTAAGGAGGTTATAAGGGAAGCCAATCCCACTGAGAGAAACCGGAATAAGTTCAATCAAGCTAGAAAGATTTTAAACGTTCATATTCAGAGAACCAAATTTTTGCATCACTAAAAATTAGGGCGACAAATGCTATAATGTCCCATGTTCCAAAGATAGTAAACATTTTTGGTAATTTATACAAAAATATTTGAAATTCAAATTCGTGTTCAGTTTCAACGGTCATCTTTATTGACACAACTTTTGTCAACTCTCGTGAAAAAGCGAATTTGATTGCAGCGCAGTTTGCTGTTAATTCGACTCTGCCAAAAAGTGTTATGACGCATCGAGTACTTGAGACCGTAAATGATTTCATGGATCGAATCTTCGTACTAGTGCAGTTGCTAAAGTCCTTAAGGATCTTAATAAACATAAATCCGCTGGCCCGTATAGTATCAACCCATCGTTCTGGAGAAGTGTTCTTCAACACTGGCAAAACCACTGCTGATCAATTATCAACTTAAGAACGAAAGCTCCTTAATGACCGGCAGTATGGCTTTCGTAGCAATAGGTCCACTGGTGATCAGATGGTATATCTCACCGAACAGTGGCACAAATCCTTACATCGTTTTGGAAAAGTAAGATTATTGCGGTTGTTATTTCAAAAGCATTTGATAGAGTTTGACATCAAACTCGCATAGAATATAATGCTTTTAAATACTCAATTCTGTCTTCTGGCTTTAAAACAGAGCTCACCACCATACCGCTATATATCAGCGGCACTTGCATTGAAGACACCGATCAGCTTTCGTTAGTTACTTGATTTGACCACAGTTATTCCACAGACCACCTCTTGTGGAATAACTACATACTTGATGCTGCAAAAACAGTGCAAAGTGCTTGGGCTTTCTTCGAAGATGCGGGAAATTCTTCTTCCTGTTTGATCTGGCTGTAATGTATAAGACCTTAATTCGTCCAAAGCTGGAGTTTAACTCGCACATTTGGACACGAGCTCCCAAAGCTCATTTGTATCTTTGATATAGAATTCAAAATAGAGCTCTAAGAATGATAGGCGATATAACTAAACTATGTCTCTCAATATTTTATCGCTATTTTTATAGACAATGTTCTAGCGAAATAGCCAGCTTCTTTAGCTATTTAACCGAAATACTCCCGCTTCCAGGAATTCCGCTTAGTTTGCTCTCGAGTCCAACTTCCTATGTTATCTGTGTTTAGTCTTACAATGCAAATTTGGAATACTTTCCGCGGCTCAATTTTACCCTCCCATTTTCAGATTAAGAAAAAAAAGTATTCATTCATTCATGGGAAGAGCCAAGAACTGCACTGAAGACCAATGCGATGCAATTTTAGTTCTGCATTACAACGGTGGATCCATGAGAGAGATCGCATCAGTCATTGGGCGCTCTGCAATAATTGTGTGGCATGACTCTAAAGAGACAAAGCTACATTGGTGAGAAAAGCTAAAACGAATCCGTTTATGTCCTCAAAAGATCTGCAGAGAAAAATAGAGACGCCAGTCAAGTTCTAGAACTATTCGTCGTATCTTGCAGAATGCTGACCTTCACGCACGATTTCCAAAGAAGGTGCCCTTTTAAACAAAAAATACACACCCAGCAGCGGATCTGTTTTGCCAAAATGCATCACATGAAAGACGATCCACTTCATGCCAAGAAGCAGTGGAGGAATGTGCTTTGGAGCGACAAAACGAAAATAAATTTATTCGGAATGGATGGGAAACAGTGTGTTCGTCATCCAAAGTCCGAGGCCTATAATCTGTGGTACACAAAACCTACCGTGAAGCATGGATGTGGCAGCATAATGTTATGGGGTTGTTTTTCTTGGTGGGGTGTTGGTGCAATATTCGTTACAGACGGCATAATGACAAAGGAGTCGTATGTGGAAATACTGGAAAATGTTTTGCTTTCGTGGGCTGACGAAAATATGCCACTTAAATGGCTTTTCCAGCAAGACAACGACCCTAAGCATACGGCAAAGTCAACAAATCTCTGGTTTTAGAGAAACAAATTGGACGTTTAGGAGTGGCCTTAATCCCTTATTGGAAACCTCTGGAATGAGCTGAAGATTGAGGTAAGTAAGCATAAACCTTCCAACAAAACGAATCTCTGGAGAATTATCCAAGAAGTGTGGTATTTGCTTCCACAAGGAAAGTGCTAGAAGTTGCTAGACTCTATGCCAAATCGAATCGATGCAATGTTGAAAAATAAAGGTTTTTCAACGAAATATTAAATATTCTTTGCTAATAAATAAAATAAATGCATTGGTTATCAAAAGGTCTTGTTTTTTGTTAAATAAATCAAGTGGTTCCATTTTTATGACCAGCTTGTTGGGAGGCCTAAATCAAACGGACTCAAAAATTTTGCAAATCCCTTTTAGTTTTCAAAAAAAATTATATAAAACAGATTAACAACATACTTTTTGAGATAATTGAGATGGTAGAAAAAATTGTATGGTTAGTTTTAAACCTAAAAAACGATTCAAAATTCTATTTTACAGAATCACCTAAAACGTTTAAATACCAAGTTTGAAGAAAATCGATAGGGTTTCACAGACAACTTATCGTAGAGCGTTATACATACAGACAGACAGAAAGACCGACTGTATTGCGTTACCCATTTTTGGTGTTCTGAATAATCGTCATGTCAAGTTTGATTAAAATCTTAAGTTCAATTTTCTTTCTAATCGCAAAACTTGCCCTGTACATATGTACATATATGTATATATCACAAGTAAAAATGACAACAGTCGAGTTAAACGTTCAAGTATATGAATGTATGAGTGCTTCTGTTTCCGATTCTGATTCTTAATCCTCTTCTTTTAAGCATCAGAACTGTCATTTATTTCCCAAGTAAACGCTTTCAAAAGAGTCCAGAAGGCTTCCGGATTGCCAAATAAAAATGACATAAGACAAGACAGTCATTCGTCAGTTATTTTACATATTTAATTATTAACAAATGCTTGGTAAAAAGTACATTATATACAAACGTTTTTTGAAGCCTCTTGTTAGAAGACCTTTAATTAAGAAATGAATAATCTTCTGTGGCATACATATAAACAAAATTGAAATTTAAACGAACTTTCGAATCATATTGCAGAGTTGATCCTAAATATTGTCAGGTTTTTGAGGCTTTCCAGGGTCTATGACATCATTAATAATTTTATTTCCTAATCGAAAGATTTCGAGCATTTTTTTTTTGTTTTGTTTGGTTGAAAGGAAATCACAAACTGGTCCACTATATTATCTAAAGGCTTGTTCGTCAAACCCTGTTAGGAAGGAACCAATTTTCTCCATCATTTTTGTGTAAGTTTTTTATGTCTTTCATCAGCCTCAAATTATAGGCTTAAGGTTTCACTATATTTATGAATTCGCCCCTGGTAAACAAGAGTTGAGAAATGAGTTTATGTTCCAGAAATTCCTTCTTCAAAATCTATTAGACCAACAAGTCTTAAAAAGGAGTGGGAATACATGATGCAAGGGAATTTATTTGAGCTTCTCCCTTCTAACATTCTTAACAGGATGTTCAACTTTTCAGAGTTAGTAAATTTCCCACCAGTTACCTTGAAACTTTCGTTATTAATATAAATTCCACTCAACTTCTAAGCCATCTAAAAAGTATTTTATTTATATTTTTGTTTGTTTTAAATCAAAGTATATACATAGCCTTAAAAATATTTTGCCAATGGCGAAAATTGTTTTAAGCCCTTGCCCACATCTATATACCTATATGTGGATATTATATCAATGCCAAAGAAAATCTCCTTCCGTTAGGTTTATCGGCTAATCGAATGACTTTTAGATTAAGGCAAACTTTTTGAGATGCGCCATGTTTCATTTAGTTCATTTGAAGTAAAAAAAATTAATCGCATGTCTGCGTTGTTGTGTGACTTTACTTAAAAGCAATCCGCGTCGTACTGTTTCAAAGACAAATAATGGCCCTGCTATAACGAGTCCTTCTGGTTATCTAAAGCTCGCAAACCCAACCCAAATTGAGCGTAAGTTCTTGTTCAGATTATGTAGAACACGAGCAGAAAGAAAAGGACATCGATAACTTAATCATCAATTCGATTTGTCAATATAATTTACTTGGTTTCTGTTTAAGGGAGACGTGTTGTATATTTGTCGGTGGCCGACATCTTCGTTCTTGGAGAGAATAATACCATCGTGCACATTACAAGATGTCGAATTTATTTTTTTTTGATTTGAAACAAGATTTACGAATAGTCAGTTTCACATTTAATAGCTTCCATTTCAATGGAATAACAAATATGTGCCAAACGTACATATAAATCAAAGGAAATGGCACCCTGTAACTCGTTTGGAGTGCGACATCAGTCAATATGTCGCCGTTATAACACAAAAGAACTCAAACGAAATGGATCTCCATTCATCATTTATAGTTTGATGGGACAAGCAAATATTGAACTCCTATCGACTTGTTGATAAGCCCCGGACCGAAAGTCGGAGGTCTTGTCAGAAAAGTCCAATTTATTTGAATGCTACTCTAAAGCAATATTAACATTTGTATTTGCATTGAAATTTAATCCTTTGCAATGCATTTCAATTGAAATGCATCAATTCAATAGGATAAAGTGCTCTTGTTCCAATGGATAATAATTCGTTTTTCCTCTAAAGATGAAGATATGTATCTGGAAAACATCACATCAGAATCTAACAAAAGTTTCTGTAAAGAATATAGATTTGGGATAGCAATGGGACATGCAGGGAATATAAATACAAAACGCATTGATTTTTAACGGACTTTGTTATTGAGCTATACGAGTATACATATCTTTTTCCTTGGAAATATTTGCGGATTCGGATTAGATTACATATTTATATAATATGTATTTGTTTCTGAACTTGGTTGGTTAGCGAAGTTATGAGATCCTGCAAAAGTTTGATTTGAAATCAGATTGCAATATAAAGTTTCAATGAGGAGAGGTTAAGTTTTTCTTTAAGAAGAAATAAATCTCGAGACCTAAACATGTAATTTGAGTTTTATTGTGAAGAATAAAATAATAATATTGAGAACCCCGCTGTTTTTAAAGACTTTCAGTCTATTTATGTGTGCAGTATTCCCCGGTTAACTGCCCTGACTCCATTTTCAGATTTTTGGACAATTGTTCAGTAAAACCAAAATCTTTAATTATCCACAAGGATGTTTTGAGTTTTAATGTCAAACTGATATGACAGCTGATGTTTCCTATTTTAATTCATCTCTATTACAATTGTGAACTACCAATTGATAGATTGATTCAATATCGAAATTCAAGATTTATTAGTGCAACTGTTAGAAGGTTTTATCATTGGCAGAAAATTGCATATTATCAGAAAGATTATCACTTAAAAATTCATTTGTTATTTTTAACAAATTGAGTTTCAATATAAAATAAAATGCACGACTGGATCGCACGTACTTGCTCCTATGTTCGATCACATTGAATGCTAAAGATCCTTAATAGAAACGGCTAAATGCATTTTTAAAGTCGTTTTTCATCTAATTTTGTATGTATAAAAAATCTTAAATGTTTTCTAAAAAAAAAATAGGTATATGAACATTTTAAATACGGTTCAACTTCGATAACTCGAACCATCATTTGCCAAAAAAATAGTTTGACTTATCAAGGCTTCGAGTTATCAAGTAAAACACAAAATTAATATAAATAACGTTATATTTATTTGCGAATAAAAAAGTACAGTTGTGATTATTTAAGATATTCTGTTATACTTGACTGGCGAATGGATTTGCCGGAATGCTATATTTAATAGCCACATCTTTCTTTCTTGACCAAGTCTACACCTCTTTTATTAATTTATCTTCAAACGATGTTTTTTAATGCTCATTTAACGACATATCTACATTAGCTTTACTTTAAATAAAATCTTCACACTGCACTGTTAATATCTACTTCAGTTTCTTTACACTTTTTATTTCGTCTTTTTTTTTAATTTTTAAAATAAGACTTTGAATTCGTATTATAATACATACGTATATCAGCCTAATAATGTGTGTTCTAACATTGGGACATGACAGCTTTTACTCTCACTTAAGAGAATCATAATTTTCAACACACGCATACATATGCATACAGTGTCATACAACATACAAACACAGTGCCCACAAACGCAATGCATTATGGAATGATGAACTTGTAAAAATATACAGAATTTGATAATTTCCCTAAAAAAATCGACTTATCGAAGGTGACGCCAAATAATATCTTCGAGTTATCAAGACATTCGAGTTATAGAAGTTCGTGTTATCGAAGTTCGACTGTATTTAATAATATAAATTTAAAAAGAAAATTTCAGAAAAAATGGTCCACCCGTTTTCAAAATACTGAATTTTCAAAAACAAAAAAAAATATTTGTTTATTTTTTAATTACAGAAAAACTATTTTTCGAAAATTTTGTAATGCAGTTTAGAATTCGTAGGAGTTCCTGTATAAAAATTTTGATCGAAATCCGTTGAGCCGTTTCTGAGAAAATCGAAAATCGATAAAATGGTTTTATGGACGAAACCGTTAACAACAAAATATTTAAAAAAAGCGACCAAAATGTAGACCATACTCAAAGTAGTACACACACCATTTTTTATCAAAATCGTTAAAGCCGTTTTGAGATAATTAAGATGGTAAAGAAAATCTGAATAAAAAGTACCGTTATTTTTGGGGCTAGAACAACGATTCAAAAATCTAATTTGGAAAATCACCTAAAACGCCTAGGCACCAAGTTTACAGGCAAACGGACAGACAGACGGAATTGCGGGACCCACTTTTTTGATATTCTCTATCGTCGTAATGTCAAATTTGATTAAAATCTCGAGTTCGATTTTTTTCCAAATGCAAAACTTGCCCGCAAAACTTTATCGCAATTAAAAATGACTATTTATTAACTATCGTAAAAATTTATAATAATAATAATTGAATGTACATTATTAATTACAAAAGAAAGGTAAAAAGGACGAAATTGAAAATTAAAGACCTATTTTTAGGGTAGGTACATATATGTGCTTTAAACTCTTTCAGCCCTATTAATAAAAATGCTTATTCCACCGCTAGTCCATGACTTTACTACACCATAGAATAAAATATAATAAAAGTCTGCGGACTAAAACTTTAAATTAATAAAAAATCGTACAAAATCTACTATATTAAGTATCATCTAAATATAAATCTATCTTTTTTTATTCTATGTCTCTGTAAATTTTGTTCTTAATGTCAATTGTTACTCCTTCACTATACCACCGTCTTAGATGGTTTAGCGAAGGACTAAGTTTGTAAATGTCAAATAGTAGAAATTCTGTTTATTTAATTGCATTTCGCAATACGTCCACGGAATAAGTCCTAAACCTTCCCTAGTCCTTGTGAATCGCTATGTTTTTATGTTAAATCTGTTATAGTGCCAAATCATAATGGTTTTACAAAAGGCCGCTCTACTGTAAATTTTTTAATGGAACTGGAAGAAAACTGTAATGATTCATTTAAAATAAAAAGCCTTTGAACTGTATTTTTACTGACTTTAACAAGGCGTTTGACAAACTCTCACATCGAGTTTTGCTTTTTAAATTAAGGAAGCTGGGATTTAGTGAAGATCATATTTATTCCATAGATCGTACTCGGAACTTTTCAATCGTTGTGAATTTATTTCATTTATTCTATATAAAACTATATTACATTGTACTTCGAGATAAAACTCACAAATAATATCAAAGATTAAATGATATTATGTAAAATTGTGAACAAATAAATTATGTAGATTTATACTTACATATAAGCTCAAACAACAATATAAATAAATGCTTAAGCCAACGAGTAGACAATGATAAAAATAGTGATAATAGTAAAAATAAAGAAAATTTTAAATTTAATATTTTAATCTTATATATTTCATATTTAAATTTATTGCGACATGTGTTTCAGTAGCTCCTTCCGAAATTTCCGCGATGAGATGGTTCCTTGTTATTGGTGTGGAAGTTTATTCCACAACCGAATTGCATTGACAAAATAAGATCACTCCATAACAGTGTGTGTAAGCCGTGGTTATACAGACTTAAGGTCTCTAGGTGATTGAACGAAACTAAGATGTTTATACAAATACTCGGGGCAGATATTATGAATTATATCATGAAGTTTCAGAAGTGATATAAGCCCGTAATATTCATCTAAACTCATTCCCAATATAGAAGTTTTATACCTCGAAACGCTTTTATGCCTAGGCAAACCGTAGATGTACCTGAAAAAATCATTAAATGCAATATTTAATTTACGCCTGCAATCCGAATCTAAGCAAGAGTTTATAATATAATTAAATGAGAAAAAAACAGCAGAAAAGACTTCAGCAGACACTATTTCATATTCCTGAATCAAACAAGTTCAAAGTTAATTCTGGAATTCCACAAGGTAGTCATTTAGGGACTATCCTTTTCATTTTATTAATAAATGATTTACCGTCTGTGTTGAAGCACTAAGTACCTCAATTATGCTGCCGATGCTTCAATCTTCAAAACTATTTCAAATTCTCATGATTGTGAAGAGTTGACTATTTGCTTCTAAAAGTCGGTAAATGGAACAACAATGAACTTTAGCTTGGGCTTTCTGTAATTTCTCTTAATTATTTGTTTAATGGTGTATGATTATCTCGTGTAAACGATATGCCTGTCCTTGGTGTGTCTTTTAATGGCAAACTTAAATTCATATACGAGTAGATAACACATAAACTCTATAACTAATAAGGCCAGTTCAATTTTTGGTTGGATTAGGAGAGAAACAATTTTCCATTCCTATGCTATAAAGCAACTTTTCACAACATTTGTTCGACCAATGAAAAGATTCCTTGTGCCTTTTGTCTCGTATAAACTTTAATCTTCTCCAAAGAACTCTGAGGAGTTTTGTCGAATTCATACTTATCGCAAACTATCTGATCAATTATGAACAATTTTGTCCTTTAAATTGTATGTTTAAATTATGTAATTATTGCAACGATAAATATAGCAATTTATTTGATCATAGAACAAATTTGTCAAGTCAACTTTTTTATTGCAAATTAAACATAAGCTGCTTATATTTTTTTTTTTGTAAAGCTAATAAATAAATAAACACGAATGTCTTCGGCTGTCAATAGTTATTCAGTGAGAAGTGTAGCCAATTTCCTCAGTGCTTCGAAGTGACTCGGTAATTTTTCGGACCGTTCAATAAACCGAAAAATTTACAATGTTTTTAGTTTTTATTGCAAAAAAATTCAGAGTCAGAAATGTCTTGATGTTCAATTATAATATGGTGAAAATGGTTGGTATGTTTGCGCACAAAAATATAAGCTCGGAACCGAATTTCGAACAAAAATTGGGTAACTTCGCGAAAGCTACTGAAAAAAAAGGAAACGCTAACAATTATTTGCAATCTGATAATTGGTTTTAATGAAAATCAGCGCCACTAGAAAGATGTCTCACATAAACTGAATGGCAATTGTGACAAATGTTTTGGCAGCATCACGATACGATGTGACTGGTCAAAACTCATCATTGGGAAACTCTACCCTGCAATGTTTCAATAATATTATTTCGAATAAGATTTCCATCGATAGTGAACTTCTTGCCAGGAAATTGGTGGCCAGTCGATATGAGCTAGCCAGATCAGTCCTTGGACTTTTTACACATTTCCTACTTGGATCAGATATGACCAAAAATCGCTCGGAGAACTTTCCTGTAAACGCATATTGAGATGTTCTCATTCATCTAACTACACGGTCAATGCTTTTGACCAGTAGAATCAGTAAAAAACCAGCCTGGTAATGCATTCCAAATTGGAATAATGCGTGCACTGAAAAGCATTTCTATACAAGTGAGAATTACATTGTAACTGAGAGTAATACACATGAACAGTTACATATGGGAGGTACCACTAACATTTTAGCTTCAATCAGAACCTACCGAAATCTTATAAGAAGCTGAAATGTTATTAGACTATGTTGCGCTTTAATAATAAGCAGCATCAAGAATAGAAGGAACAGACCCAATCAAGAAATTCATAGAACCCGAAAGCATTTATTTGCGAAATAAGAGATTGTTGAGAAATTCTACCGAATGCTTTTTCACTACAAAGTGTAATATCGGTGCAACTGCTCTGTGAGATATCATCAGATCCCCAGTAGACCTCTTTATAAAAAAGCTGGGCTGCCGGTCAGTAAGTATGGAGCTTTGGTTCCTCAAGATATTAATTAAGCTGAGAGTTTATTAGTATTTATAAAACATAATTGAAATTTGAAACCGAATGTATCGGCGAAGTTTTTGCCTGCATGGGGCAGGGAATTTCTATGAAAATTGAGTATATATTTGTGGGGTACATGTGTGTGGGGTATAATGCTTTTGTTGCCGAATTAACCCTTTATATGAATTTTAAAAGGGGTTTCTGTCTCGACAGCTTGGTTGTATACATAGTTGCTTTTTATCTCTATAGTCTCTTGAACATATCTTTAAATGACGGTACAGTCTCAGTACGGTGTCTAAAAATTGATTAAGTGCATGTGACCTCTGGAAAAAAACACGCTGTAATATTCCACATGAGGACCCGAAGTACATTTTCTTTATTTCGGATGCTGGGCTCGTCACCAGTAAAACCGTCTATGTTTGAAGTATTAAAATAAAAATTATGCATGACCCTTAATTAACACGCATTTTATGAAGGTGGTTTATGTTGGGGCAGGTGATGTCTAGTAAGGGCGGGTCGACTCAGATCAAGTCAAACATCTCGGTGTTATATTAGATAGGAAATTAAACTGCGGACCCAAACATGAATGATTTTAACAGACCTTTAAAAACTTGTTTCCCTGATAGACAAGTATGCATATACAACGAACCCCATACCTATGAGTTGACAATAACTATATACACCGACCGACGGCTCAAAGATGGACACGAGGGTTGGTGCAGGTTTCTTCTCTGACAACCTTAAACAAGACAGTAACGCTAAACTTCCTGATGATAGTAGTATCTTGCAGGCTGAGGTCTTGGCAGTGACAAATCCAGACAAACACAAGTCAATACTGGGGGTTGACAGCAAGCAGCAATAAAAGCGATTTCTGCCGCAGTTATCAAGTCGAAGCTTGTCGCGAAGAACTGAAGGTTCTTGGCACGCAACACATCATTAGACTCTGCTGGGTCCAATGCCACGGTAATGTACCGGGCAATAAGAGAGCTGATGAGCTAACGAGGAAGGGTTCAACACTTGAACATACCCAGATAGTTCCGTCGATTAGAATCCAACGCTGTGTCACAAAACAGAACATTGGACAGCAGATTCTTTTAACAACCAATGGAATATGGGACGCGCTCGACACAATGTGCTAAAACCAGAAAACCATGGCCCAATTTCGACAAGAAAAGAACAGAAAGAATTATCTACATAAACAAGTACTTGAACTCGAACTCTTGTAAGCGTATTCACCGGACACGATCTGCTGGGCTTCCATAAAAAGAAAACAGGGCATAGTAACGATGAACACATGGACACTTCTCATTTCCTATGTCGTTGTTCAGCATTTTGTCATATAAGTAACACATTTTTGGGCAAGTATTTCTTCAACGATTTAGAAGAGCTCGGTAACAACATCAACTGGCAGCCCATCTATCTAACCTAACCTAAGGGCAGATCGAAGAGGATGCATTTACTTTAAATGCATTTAATAATAAACTTCTACAAATGCAGTATCCCGTGAAGAGATGGAAGAAGAAAGATGAAAGTTGAACGAAACAGAATAAACAAAAAAATATTACCAATGGTGTGCTGAAGGGTTTGGTTCTTCTGGAGCAATTAAAAAATGCAGATAGTTGGTAAATTTTTTTTACCCTTCCGTAGAACATTTTATTTTATTTAATTTTTATTTAAGCTTATATAAAATAGAAAACTTTATTTTTTTTTTATATTGAAAATATATTTCTACAGATTAAAATTATTTAATATCATTTGAGCGTAGTCGTTTCTTTTCATTTGTAAATTTAGATTTTAATTTTTTTTTTAGACTCATTAAATTTATATTTAAAAAATTAATGTTTAAATTTATATTCTATTATTTTGCAAAGTCTCAGAAGACAAAGCTCATATTAAATTTGGATCATTTTGCGAATGTATCCCTATGTAGTTGTGAAGAATTGGAAATCTTCTTTTGAGCTGCCCGAAACACCTTTCTAAAAAAAACTCCTTAGATTGGAGCTTATTAAATGATTTTCCTTGATTTGTTCCAGGCCCTCATCTCTGAAAAAACAAAGTCTGAATTTCGTATAATTTATTCGACGGCGGTATTTCTCTAAATTCTGGAATCTTGGCCACCTGGCAATCAAAGCAGATAAAATACCCATAGCATATTGTACGTAGCTTGAATAATTAATTATAGAAGCGTTACTTTTTCGGTTAGTGTATTCTTCTGGATGGGAATGGGGGTTTAAAATGTCGACATAAGTACAATTATATCTGCGCTTCTTTATTGTTTAGCTCGTAATATTGTTCATTATAGTTCGATGGATTTTATCCAATTTGATATCTTATCTTTTACACCTATACTTTTACCAACATCCGTTTGAATTGCAGGATCTTTAATATATCGCAAAAACTTCCCCATTTTTTCGAGAAGGGTAGTAGCCCTCGCCTTGTTTTAGTTTGAAGACCTTTGAAAATAACAATTACTTGAATAAAATACTTAAGTTGCAGTAGACATATAGCTATACTGCATTTTTATGCATACCAGAAAATCCTCAGTAAAAGTAGCTACTGTCTTTCATGCATACCACCTATTATTACTGCGTTTTAGATTAACCATAAAAAAGGATGATTACATTACATTTTTGAGAAAAATTGCTCCGAAAGATAACGTAGTTATACATTTAATTTGTTACGTACTCCTGTATAACCTAGCAAAAGACTAATCTCATTTTCAATTTGTATACATTTTTTTACAAACAATCCTTAAACATTAAGGGTATTCATGCAACGAGAAAGGTTTAACTTTCCCCTAGATGTTTGCATGAGCACCCCTTAAAAATATTTGCGTAAATGTAGGAAATAATCAGTCGTTTATTAAACTAACCTTATGAGGTTTATTTCCACTCCATCTCCATCAAATCTGTGAAATAAATTTATCTGCTTTGCATAATAATTTTGCGGTTTCAAAAGTAAACGTAAATAAAACACATAAAATATTTTTGTTCATGATATTTCTTTTTTATTATAAAGTTTGAACGTTGACATTATGTGTGAAACACTACATCATTTAAATGACCACCACGCGAATTTTTGCAAGCATCGATTCTTTTGAGGTAATTTTCGACCACTTTTTGACACATAGTGGGCGGTATCTCAGCCATAACTTGACGAATGTTGGTTTTCAAATGTTCAAGAGTTAAAAGTTTATCTGCATAAAGACGGTCTGTCCTCAGGTAGCCCCGCAAAAAAGAGTCCAGTGGTGACAAATCGCATGATCTTGGTGGCCGGTTGATATCGCCACGACGAGAAATTACGCGGCCAGGAAATGTCTCTTGCAATAAAGCCATATTCGCTCGAGTTGTGTGGCATGTGGCACCGTCTTGTTGAAACCACATATTCTCCAAGTCATATTCTTCAATAGCAGGCAATAAAAAGTCGGTTATCATATGACCATAACGCTGCGAATTGATGGTGACAGTCGTTCCATCGTCGTTTTCGAAGAAGTAAGGTCCAATCACACCTCCGGACCAAAGGGCGCCCCAAACAGTGAATTTGTGTGGATGTAATGGCTTCTCTTCAATTACTTGAGGATTCTCTGAACCCCAAATACGACAATTTATTAACATACCCACCGAGTGAGAAATGTGCTTCGTCGCTGAAGAAAATTTTGTTCGAAAAATCGACGTCCACCGCCTATTGTTCAAGCATCCATTCGACATATCTACGACGTTGTGAATGGTCAGCTGGCTTCAGTTGTTGTGTGAGCTGGACTTTATATGGATGTGAAGGTGAAGATCCAAATGCAAAATACGCCATAATGTGCCGTAAGACAGTCCTAATTCCTGAGAACGACGAGGAATCGACACATTCGGGTTTTCGGCAACACCTTCACTTACAGCAGCGATATTTTCAGTTGTACGAGCAAAACGATGATGCACAGGCCTTACAATATCTGCAACCAATCGATTCTTTTCAAATTTCTTCACAATTTTTCCAATTGCTTGCGTAGTTGGACGATTAAGTAAACCATAATCTCTTCTTAAAGCACGATATGTGGCTGTGGCAGAATCACCATGTGTGTAGTAGGTTTTAACAATTTTTATCCGTTGTGCGATATTTAAGCGATCCATTTTCGTAAATGTCAGACTATCAACTGAAAAAAAAAAATTGGTTTAACAACTTAGTTTGACATATGTCCAATCCCAGCTCTATATTTTTGAAACCGCAAAACGGATAACCCTTTACTAGAGGTACCAAAAGTAACACATTTTTTCCAAAACAAAAATTACTAAAATGTTCCCCTTTGCTTCATTAATGAACTGATTTTGTTTTATAAAAATCGTTGGAGCCGTTTTCGAGCAAAATAAGTTTTTTATTTTTGGTCAGAAAAAAAATGTATGGGAGCTACTATTATTTGTCGTCTTAAAAAAAATTAAGAAAACATGTGGGCATATTACCGAACAACAAGATATACCAAGTTTGAAGCAAATTCATCCAACCGTTTAGGCTGCAGGCTCGCGGACAGACAGATAGACAGACAGACTGACGGAATTGGGGGACCTACTTTTTTGGTGTTCTCTATGATCGTAATGTCATGTTTCATTGTTAGATTTTTTTTTTGCACGAATCCATAACATGCCTTATAATAGTACCTATAATCTCAAGTAAAAAATTGTATTTACATATATGACGTATATAGGTCCCTGCTTAGAGCTTACATATATGTAAGGTTAAACCGAGCTCTTTACAATTGAAAGTTGATTTTTTTCTATTTATTTAAAATAAACCAATAAAACGCAGCATATCCTTTTTTTGAAGTTCGTTTTATGAAAAGGTTTCTAGCAATGGTTTAACATACATAAACATGAAATTCAAATTGTGACTTAAAATCCCTTTTATTTTACTTGAAGTGGAAAACGAGATTGCCTAAGGAAATAATCAAATTAATGCCAAATAATCAATTCAAGGAAAAGGTCCTATTTTAAGAGGTATTTTAATTTAATCGAAACCTTCCTTCTTGCTCCAATATAAACGGCAAAATAGGTTTGGTTATTTTTTTTTTACAATCTCTATTAATTATTCGCCTTACATATTTACTCTCCAAATAATATTCTGTTTGTTAGGTCTTAATGAATTCTTAGCACAAGCAAACGATATAATTAATTGCCAAAATAAATCCGAAGAGGGTGTAACCGAGAAAGACAAAGAAATAATAAAATCATTAATTCGATCGATCGTGAAATGGACACTAAAATAAGAAAGGAAATAAAAATAAAATAAAAAATTATCATTAGCACTGATTGTGTTAAAGATAGCGTTACATATAGAATACAGAGTTTGTATTTAAAGCCAGAGTCGAATATCCAACCGTATATCCACCTTGGACTCAGTTTGTTTAGAATTTTTAGATTTCTATGATTATGCAAATATACGAGTACATAGATTTAAAATTTAATCTAATTTTGTATTTAATTTTTTTTTCTAGGCTTGGTCTTCTTTCGTGTTAAAACGATTATAGGTTTAATCAAATTTAGTATATTTTCAATTTAGCTCATCTAACCATTATATTGCTTTTTTCTTCAAATGTTCATAAAAACGGTTAGGTAAACCGATTTTGTTTGAATATCTTGTATCATCAAAATGTATTTTAGGTTCTTAGGGACAATTCAAGCAACGAAAATATTATGTTTTTAATTTTTGAGAAAACTGTGGCTCCTTTCCTATGGTTTATATTTAATTTTGGTGGGGGCAATACCCCCGCATTCATTTATCTTAATTCAAATAACAACTACTAAATCTAACTTCCTAAATACGGGAAGGACTTAGAGGAGGATTCTGGAGAAAGCATTTGAGACGGGTAGTGCTAAAATTGAAATCGAAACAATTTTTTTTTCTTATAAATTAACACCTCTTAGCTTGCTAGTAATGCTTTCATTGAAACCATAGGAGGTGCGGTGGGTATAGCCAGATAGAAAAAGCGGCTGAGGGACATAAGTGCAAATTTTGATTTTTGGCAATTAGGGCCGTTTGCTGATTCAAATCATAAATCCTGTGAATAGCTAAGTTCCACATAACCTTTAAGTTATACATACATTTATTTATGTTGCACGTAGGAATCTATGTGAAACTTAGCAAAGTATTAGTTTAAAAATACACCCAAGTTCACTTCGAACTATGCGATATGTCAAAATTTGAAAATATTGCATTTAAATTAAAAAATTAAAACTGGGAAAATGTGTTATAATTGTGTACAGGTAGGCCTCACTTAACTGGGGAGTTACGTTCTGAAAAAAATTCCGTGTTAAACGATACAAGAAGCCAGTGCGAAAGGGGGGTGGGGGGTGGTTGGGTTCCATGATTTAAAAAAAACACACACATATATTTTTTTTAGATTTTTATTTATCGAAATTGGAACCATACATAAAATGATCAAACAAAAACACAAACCATAAACCATACCTGCTTTTTCCTGGCAATATAAACTTCATAAAATGTTAAAAAAAAAGAAAAAAAATACATTTAAACTGAACACAAGAAAATCGCAGATCATTCTTTATCACTTCTTAAATAATCCATACGTGGGCGTTTTGGCAATGCATCAAATATTGTTTTTTTTTGCTGCGTTATTACATACACTTATGGGGTTTTCGTTTGGTAACAAAAATTAATTTATTTTTGATTTAGATCTTTCAAAAAACTGATTTTGACAATTTTTGCCTTCGATTGGCCAAAAAATTGATCTATTTTTTGATTTTAAATAAATTTTGCAGATCTGGATTTTTCGGCAGATCTACCCCTCTTTTACTAACACCAATATGTATCAAAATTGACAGTCATCAGTTTGGCAAGGTCTTGTTTGATAATAATTTGTTTCGGTTGCAAGAAAAAATTAAAATAGTTTTAGTTCAAATGGAAGCAGTTTTAATTGAATTAATTTATTCGTCAATCTCATTTTCGGACTTACAAACTTGAAATTAAAAACAAAGTTCGAATCAATATTTGCCAGCTAAGCTGATACCTCTAGCTGGTTCATAGACAGAAATATGCACGAATACTATAGCAAATAAAAATCAATATGAAAATGTATTCGATTCCATTACGAAAAATATCAATTTATAGATCAAAATATAAATTTACCAAACGAAATCCCCAATAAATAATGGGGAATTCCCTATTTCAGTTAATTCATATTTTAAAAAAACAGTACGCATGAATATGAACAACTTTCATGAATTTGAAAACAAATATGCAATATCTCTACAAACAATGTAAATGTAACATAAGGAGACCAAAATTGTTTTGCTTCCGCTACCGAGTTAGAACGAGGCTTTTAAACGTGTTAAACGAAAATTGTTCGCGAAAAGTGAAACGAGTGAGGCTGTGTTAAGGGAGGCCTACCTGTATTTTGTTCATAAAATTAAAAAAAAATTGTCTGTATTTGCCCGGTACACAAATTCACGATTCCATCCGCACGCTTCTTGTAGTCATCTGTTGGCAATGGCGAATTATTGAGACGGCCACAAGTGTTGGTGGCGGAGCATCCGCTAGCTACTTCCGGATCAGTTGGAGACACCGGAACTTATAGAGCTTCTGAATTGACAACTGTCCTTGCAATTGAGTCGAGGTCAATGGTGTAGGCTGTATGCGATAACTAGACAAACATAATTTCTACGAATTTTGAGTCAATTTCTTCTTCTATTGACTTTTGACTCTTCTTCGGCGGTACGATATAACCTTCTAAAATCGTGGCGTCCACTTCCATTAGAATACGATGTAAATTTTGAATTCGTTTGGGCGAAATTATTTTATTTTTTTTGGGACGTGTGTCGGGTTAAGTTTAATGGCAAACGGCTTTGTGAGGCGAGGTTTGAAAAAAAATTGCAATTTGCACAAGAACCACTACAAGCTATACATAAGCACAAGAGAACAATAGCAAAATATAGTTCCACTTTAATTGCTCCAATCTTTCTTCTTCTTGGATTTTAAGGTCACTCTGTACTCAGATTCGGACGCGGTTTTATATAATCGAAGTTTCAATCAGTTATTTATTATTCATTGTTCTTTTGTTAATCAATTTTTTTTGTAAAAAGAGAGGTCATCAAATAAAGAACAATATACATTTTTCTGGTATTTTCGTCAAGAAATTCAAATCTCTGAAATTCCAGAGATGTTCACGTCATTGTCAAACACATTATTTATTTCTTATATTAAATGATTTCATATCAAAAAACCAAATACCTATCCAAAAATTGTTTTTAAGAGTGCTTCAATCCCTTATGTCATACTTAAATATTGTATGTGCTACTTTTTCTAAAACATAAACTATGTTCGACCTAACTATTTTTAGGTTTAGATTTCAGTTTGGTTCAAAGCTCTATGTATTACTTAAGCGTTTATGTGGAACATTAGCTCTTAAGTTTTGTATCAGTTAACGGGCCTTATTTCCCACATAGATGAAACATAAGTCTAAAAATCTAATTTGGGATATATGTACGTCCCACTTAGGTGGGGCCTAAGTCCCACAAAAAATATTTAGGACTTTTTTCTCACTATTAGGATTTTGTTTGGTACTCGTGTGAAGTGTTTTTTGCAATTAAGTTCACGGCGTACAAAAGATCGGCGCCTAACTACCCCCTGCTTGACCCAATATAGGATTTGGTGTGGGTACAAGTTTGGGTATATGCAATTTACATTACATTACATATTATACTACTCCATAGATAAATCTACGAAGTAGAGACACTGAAGCACTGGCAACGAGACCATTGGCTTTAAACATCACATACATTAATACAACAGAGTGAGACAAAGAAAGAAAGAACACACAACATAAGAAACACATGTCAACAGCACGTGCTTGGTTTCCGACGGTCCCCCATCGAAGTACTAACTACGCGCAACGATGCTTGATTTCGCTGATCTATGGTTTTTTTTTAAATTTATTGTTTACATTTGACATTTATTTTGTGTTTTGAATAAAGATTTTAAATTATTTAAAGAATCTTTTTTACATTTAAAATTTAGAACTTTTCATCACAATGTGACATATGACCATATGTGGGGACCATATTTGGGAGTTTTGCCCCATCTACACCAAACAAAATTTGGGACTTGGTCCCACCGAGGTGGGATATTTGTCCCAAATTAGATCTTGGAACTTATGTCTTTTCTATGTGTGACATAAGTTCCAAAAAGCTAAATTGGGACTTATGTCCCTGCGCCATAAAAAGCTAGAATTTATAAAAGTGGGCTAGTTCTGAAGATTTATTGGGATCTCTTGTGAAGATAAGGTCAATATGCCTACCCATATAATTTAGGATTCCAATAACTTGCCAAAGCTTAGAGTCAGCTAAGCCATCAATGAAAATGCATTCCGTTGCAGGGATTGGATTGGCAGCAATAAAATGTGGTAGATCGTCTGATGGAGTCCATTTCATTTGAGGGCGATTAAAGACGATTATTTCGTCCTAGGTCTGGGAGTCACTAAGTGTAATTAGTTGGCCGATCGCGTTTATGGCAAATTTGTCTCAGTGGGTTGCGATGGCAAAATATAGCAAAAAAAAACGTAATGTGACTTGTGCGGGAATCGGATTATTAATTTTATTGACACATAGTCGAAATACGAAGACGGAGAGCTTGAAATTAATCATGCTTTCAAAGAGAAGGACATGAGAAAAACAAGGCATCAGGACCTGTTGACTAACTACTCGTATAAGTGCTCTTCACATATGCCTAAGTATGCGCTCAAGATCAATCCAAAAACTTATTATCCTTTAACCCGCCAATGGTGACGGGAATTTAAATTTCTCACGCACCGGGATTTTTAACTGAAGATTATTCAAATGGTATTATTAATAACTTTTTTTTTGTAATGTATGCTCTTTGACATTAAAACAAGGATATTTTATCAACATAAGCTCTTTTATTTCACTTCAATAATTTATACAAAATTTTTGCTCAAAGTCCTATAAATGTCAATGTTTTTTCATACATATTTAAAAATTAAGAAAAAAAAAAACAAACGAAAAATCTAACATTTATATTATAAAAATGAAGAACATCAAAAATAATAGTCAAGAAGGTAAAACACGTGAAAAATCCTGAAATAATAAATAAAATTAATACTATTAATCATGCTAGTAATTCATAATGATTATTTTGCTGCCATATTTGGGGGCGCACGGTCTCACGGACCGTGTTAGGACAAAAAATACAAATCGTGGGTCGCTGAGCCGTTTCGTGCTAAGTTGACGATGACTAACGTTTAATACGAAAGCTACTCGAAAATACAACAAAAAATCAATGAAGGAGAACAAAGTTATTAAACATTTTAGGAAAACCCGGTCTCACAGACCAGTCGCCATTATCGGGTTAATCGTCTTTATTCTCGGGAGCCTGATAAAATATGTCGATCCAGCTGTATTGCAACCGCGAGACATTACCGTTGGACATAAGAAACTATTTGAGCATCGGTCACTTCCTCGCAAGAAATAAATAAAAGTAACATACACGACCGAATCGCACGTTCTTGCTCTTATGTACAGTCACTTAGTAGAAAAGGCTTAATATATTTTTAAAATCGTTTTGTACTTAATTTCTTATATACAAAATTTCGGTGGCAATTTTAGGTAGCTATTTAATAATATAAATTTAACAAAATAATAGCCAACAAATAAATTGTCCAGTCGTTTTCGAAATATTGAATTTTCAAAGACGATTTTTTTTTAAAAAATCCAAAAAAAATATTTTTTTTTTAAATTCTGGTTGCAGTATTATTTTGACTCGAAAGAAAATGTCAAAAATAAAATTAAAAAAAAAAAAAAAAAAACAGTTCAATGGCAGGTACCTACAGTTAATAACATTTTATTTGAAATAAATTTTAACCTTAATTAATTCACTTAAATTTTAAAGGGCCTGATTTTTACTTGCGATTATAGGAACTAAATATAAGTCAAGTTATGCATTCGTCGAAAAAAAAAGTTAAAATAACATTACGATGGTAGCGAAGACGAAAAAAGATGGTGTAAAAATTCTGTCCGTCTGTATGTCTGTCTGTCGGTCTGTCTGTAAGTATGTAAAGGCACCTACCGAATTGCTTCAAACTTGGTATATAGAGTTTTTTAGGTATTGTACAGAGTTGAAATTGATTCTTTTTAGCTCAAAAAATAACGGTACCTGCCATATGGCAAAACCAATACGTTAAAGCCTATATTTCTAGGAAACGGCTCTAACGATTTTGATTAAAAAAATCAGTGCAGCTTTTTAGGTACGACCGATCAAATGATTGAAAAAAAAAAAATTTTTAAATGTCTAAAAACGGTACTTTCAAAAGGACCGTTTTATTTTATTTCGACTACCTCATACCACTGTCTTGAAAGTATGTGATTAAGTTGTCTTGTTAGGCTAAATATTGAGAACCGCAGCAGTGAAGTTATTGGTTGCTCCAATCCTACTGTGAATTATGGAGTTCGACCACCTGGAAAATAGTCTTATTTATTTTATTTATTAGAATATTCGTTTTCTACATGCCTACTCGGCCATGTAAGCTCTTTAAGCTTTATACTAAGCTCATCATAAAATGCTATATCGTGATGACTCATATGAAACACGTTCAATTGCAAAGTAAACCATTTTTTAACCTTCTGCCTTCAAAATGTATGTGTTTGGAAGTAGCATTAATTCGGGGAAAAAAAGAAGTGCTCTGAAATTGGTTTTAACTCATCATGGTAACTTTTTTTAGTATTCTCTATCTAATAATTTTCTTAAGGTATGTCTAGCACAAAACAAAAATATATCAGAAGTTTTTTTTTTTTTTAATAATACAAATTCTATATACTACTGAAATACATATATACACATATATAAATAATGCCAGGCCATGGGCAAAAAACAAAAATTTCCAATTTAATGATTAGGAATTCTAGTCTTGTTGTATATAGTTCACACTAGATGTTCTTCACGAAATCTATGTTAGATGAACTGAACTTGGCAAAAATTGCGTATTGACAAAGGTCCTCACTAGTCAACTGATGAGTCCATGTGAGATCGCCGGGACGAAACGCCAATTTTTGTTGGACTAAATGCCGTTAAAAGCTATTTTGAATCAAAAATATATCTGTTTTTTTTTTTTTTTAATTTATTGAGTCATCAATACATTTTTCTTATTATAAGGCAAGAATTAACAATTTGATTGACTTAAAGATATGTCCGACTTAATCAACTACATAATATGTGTAACTAAATGTTTAAATAGTTGAATTCATTATGAGATTAATTAATTTATTAGTATTTTAGTGTACACTTGCTCCCAACATACAAACTCAAATTTGTCATTAAGACACTTTAATTTATGACTAGAACTCTAGAACTAGAACTAGTCTCATTTAGGAAAACACAATGAATAACCAAAAACACATTATGGAATGGTCCTCAATCAAACTGCAAACTTTTAGAAAAATGTTTTGAAAATGTATTTTTTTAAACAATACCCTTTTCCTTAGGACACAATTTAACAGGATACAAAAATCATAGAAATAGCACAAAATGTAGAATTGCGCTTTTTTTCTTTAAATATGGTTTTGTGTAGTTTGATGTGTTATATTTAATTTTTTCATTCTTTTGAAGTTTGTAATATACCATGTAATTGGATTTTTTTTGTACTATTTTTTCTAATGTACCGAACATTATTTTTGTTCTGCCATTTCCGCTTAATTTATTTTTTTTAAATTTTATTGTTGGACTAAGATTAGAACTGTGACCTACAAAAACCAACCGCGGTTAAATGAAGCTCTCTTATTTTCAACACTAACTCCCTCACTATAAAAAGCGACACACCTGCGTTACTCACAAAGAAATGTCAAACAAAAAAAAAATAAATAAATTACACAATAATAAAAGTAGAAAAAAAAATTATGAATTTATTGCGATTCAATTGCTAGACGTTTTTATTGCAGATTGTTCTCCTTTCCTTCACGTCAATGGGAATGGGCATTCAGACACATTTAATGATTTTGAATAAGAACTTTGGTATCTTTATTTGATTGTCATCCCTTCCACAAAAGATAGAAGACGCGGTGCTGTCCATTTTACTTAATCAGGAGGCAAATTTATTCCGAAGATTACCTAGATCTAGATTTCCCTACAATCGAAGTGGTCTTGCAAATTGCGGTTCCTATTAATTCAAATTCAATGATTTATTGCTTCTGATAAGACATTAGCATTGCGTCCTTTAAGAATCTAAGAAAGAAAAAAAAAAAAGAAAAAAACTGAGAATTTGGCAAGAAGTGCTCAACCAAGGTATTAGTTTTGACGTCTCTAAAGAGCCCCCTTGAATATTTTTTCGATTTTTCATTTGGTCTCCTTCCATCATCTTTAGGGAATAACTTCCTTTTCTTTTTCTTTTCGATGAGATGTAAATGTTTTAATTTAAGATTCTGCATTCACTTCTCCATCGAAGATAATGCCCATGGGTTCAATCAGTTGAGTAATTTTTTTTGCTCTTTGGAGATGATATTTTTATGCACACATTTATTTTTGTTTGAATATCTCTTCAAAAAACGATTTGATTAAATTTTTCCCAGGTTACTGGGAAACTCGACTATAAAACAATATTATATACAAATATGTACACAATAATGGATTATAACAATCTTTTGCAAAAAATGATACCTGTGGAAATTGGTGTGCCTTGAATGTCCTTTTAGCTACAAATGAGTATGATAAATGGCAGAATATTTTATAGTAACATGACACTAAGCTCTGTCATGAATTATTGTCCTAGCATAGATGTAAGTCACGCAATACTGTTATCATTCATAGGCAATTGGTCATGAAATGTCCACTCTATGACCAAGCATATATACATTTTCATGAGCTGAATTATACGATACTACATGATGATGTGTTTGTATGGTATTATTTACACAAAGGTATAAACTTTTACGATATAATGTCATCAGGTAATATCTACTAAAACAGATATCTTCTTAAAACACGGAAAACACTAAAATTGCCTGCAAGGTATAGGCCTATTAAGTCCATTTGCACGAAAGTTTTTGCGGCAGCAGTAATCACTGATTTATAAATTTTTAAATGACAAAAAATACTAAACAAAATTTGTGCAGTCTAACCTACATAAGCTTGTTCAGTACAATTAGCAAAACTTATAAATAAACAATGAAGGATCAGATGAAAAAAAGCCTGTTTTCACAGACCGTGTAAAAACAAATGTACAAGTTATGTTATTATTTTATGTTTGTAAAATTTGTTGCAAAAGTAATTTTATCTGCAGTAGATTAAAATAAAATAAAATTATTTTTATGTAACTATATGCTGCTTCTCATATATGTTTAGTATTCCTCAGGGCTCAGTTCATGGACCACTTTTGTATACAATGTGCATTGTGTGACCAACCGTACCGGAAAGAACAATCATTCAGAAAATTCTGATTCATTCCAAAAGTGATCAGATTTTCAGATTATTTAGGAACCGATTAACGTTTGGTAAAAATTAGGACTAAATTTTGTTTATGATCTACTAGCGGACCAGGCGAACTTCGTCTCGCTCCAATTTAACGCCTTCAAATCAACTGCAGAGCTATAATAAAACACAGATAGTTCAAATTTCAATGTGATTTATTTGATTGGAATAAAAATAAAGAGAGATTGATTTGATGAACAATGTTTTTCGATTTGTTTTCCGGCGCAAAAACAAGCAACAAAGACCGTTTACCAAGCTATCGACAACGTTTGTGTTCTTCGCTGCTCACAAATCCAATCGAGATTCTTATAATTTTTTGAAATGCCGGGGAACACTTTACTTTGGTTATGAGTTTCTCCTTCGACTTTGTTAACTCGCAAAAATTTGCCGGGAATGATATCAATCCAGTCGAGACATCAACAGAAATTTAGCCATTGCCAAGTGCCAGCAGTTGTCTTGAGAATTCAGGAGCCGATGGGTCGTTCTACAATGCCACCCTCATATTTGTGGTCAATTTCAACTTCTAGACATGCCGGCACAAAGACGCCGATTTCAAGAATGCATTAGGTAGTAGTAGATTTCGGGATGACGGGAAGCGTTTGAGGAAAATCTCCACTGAGCAATATCATATCCCCACCAAATCATCTCGAATCACCTCGTAAGTCCGTCATTGTTCGGTCAACTGCCTCCAAAGCTGGCTTATGCGCCAGCGTGCATTCATCCCAAATGGTGATTTTGTATTCACGCATTAATTTCGCTATTGTCGAATTATTGGGCATTGTACACGTTATTGGCTTGTCAACCGTGAGAATATTAATCGCCAGTTTTGTAGCGGAATATGCAATTCGAACACCTTCAAACAGTATGGCAGCAATGCAATAGATGTCATATAATGCAACGAAATAAATCTTGGCCGAATTGTTGCTAGAATCAACCTAATGACGAATGTCTTGCACGTCCCACCGGGAGCATCGAGAAAGGAAATGCGATTGCGGAATCGTATTCCAAAGCAGCGCGATTGAAGTCTACATTTACCACTTTTATTCTTCTAATAACTTTTTGTTTAATTTATTTCTTCTGCACGTAACTCTTGCTTTTGATTATCAGAAACATTCTGATTAATTCTTATAAGATGTGTACGTCATCCAAGGCTAAATCCGGAATCAGTGTAATAATACGCAAAACTCGAATCAATTGCAGCAAGAAAAATAGCACATTTGCTGAATAGAAAATGACAATGCGAAAAGGGCACATGTCAAATCACGCACAGCCTAAGTCAATGTACCTATAACGCAATCTATCGGGTCGTGGCATTATCGCAGCACAGCGTCATCTAATATATATCTCATAAGCTTCTCCACCCAAAATACATGCAAAACGTCTTCTATCACAATGAAATTCAAAATTAATCGAAATTTTCCAAGCTTCACAATGAATTTTCCAACTTTAAGTCGTCCAAAAAATCCATGGAACATTCTAGACAACCGGCAAAATAAAATATCAAAATCCATTTAATGGGAATCAAACGCTGTAGTTGTGTGTATACACGCGGCAACAATGACAAACCAAAATGAAGTGTATACAAAGCACAACACATTATTTACACTAATAAAGCAATAACAAACATGTGAGTGACATTTTTCGTCATTACTCCGGTTCTAGGCATCAGACGGCAAACAGATTTCATGCACTCTCCAAACATGTCCTAAGATTTCCTGATAATTTCATTCAAATCGATCCAGCCGAAAAAAGAATATAGCGCACAAACATAATTTGGATTGTTCTTTATATATAAGATGTACAATTGTATATATTTTTTATTTTTTTTATTTTTTTTTTTAATTCATTTTTATTTCATTTTAACTTAACTATCTTAAAGCTAGACAAAAATGTTTAAAACTAGCCTAATTATCAATAACTTACAACTAATTTACTGGCCCCTTACGGGCGCTCTAACTAAACAATAACTCTTAGAACTAATGTCTTTCGACCTAAAAACTATTTTAATTAAATCTAATTATTTTATTTTATTTTATTTGCCAAAAACTTTTAGCAAAAAACTTGGTATCTAATCATTTTTTTTTACTTATAAAATAAACCTAAATATAGATTAAAAATAATTAAAACGAAATAAAACTAACTTAAACTAACTAAAAATAACTTGAACTACTTAAAATACCTAATAATACTTAAAACTACTTAAAAACTAGAACTGCCACAGCAAAATTTTTTCGTTTTTAAAAAAAAATTTTTTTGTTTATTTTGTATATGCATGCAGACACACACCAACATGCAACCCACCCATACATGTACATACGCACATACATATACGTACGCTAATACATGTACTCGCAGATAATTGCACGTTTGCCCCCGCCTACATACATATTTTTAATTTTTGTTTGTGCCTCCCCGACTGTTCCCTATACCTAATTGCCCTAAATCTATGTAAGTCGGCCAAGATATACTATCTTCATCGACTTTAAGTATTATGATGCCGTTCAGAGAGCCACCAGAACTGGTTCTCCTGTTTCACCCTATCCCTCCGGTCCCGATCGGACACAGTCCTACTGAACCGAAGGCGCTCTTCTCAACCTTGAGCGATGACGTCTCGATCATACAGGAGTCGCCTATCCATAGTTTTCCGGCTGACGTGGTAGATGAGCGGAACCGCCCCTCCATCCTGTATCAGCCCTCGACTGTTTAAATAGAGGAATGCCTCGGGAGGGATGTAGCCACTTAACCGCGCACTCTCGAAATATTCGTTATTGGGGTAATACGCCCCAAAAATTAAGTTGTTAGTTGAGGACAGCGCTCTTGCAACGTGCCCCCGAATCAGCTTAAACAAAAAATTATCTATTCTATTTATGTTGGCTCCGTTGTATAGAACTTGGTTGGAATAATATCGTTTGTACTCCGACTCTGGTGTTCTGTGTAATCCAAGGCAACGTCGAAGACACTGCCTCTCAAACACCCGAATCTTTTCCATTTGAGATGGGGCAACGTTGAACCACACCGGGCATCCATAGGCAATCATCGGCCTGATGAGGCCCATGTAGCAAATCACCTTCACCCTGCTATCAAGACGACTGCTATAAAACAATCGTTTTGTCAGGGCAAAGGCTCCTCTAGCCCTGGCCAGAGCAGCACCTATATGTCTGTCGAAATATAAGTACTGATCCAACCAGATGCCAAGGTACTTTACTACACTTTTACTCGCCAGTGGATGTCCATGTGGCCCTACGATCACCAGCTTGCGCCAGTTCTTTCTCGTATCCCTTGAGGCGCTAGACAACGGAGTCCTAAACAAAATATTTTCTGATTTCTGGAAGTTGATTTTCAACTTCCAGTCATCACAATATCGTTGAATCTTGTCGAAGTCACTCTGCAAGAGATTTTTGATGACCTCAACTGTATGAGCTGTTCTGTACGCAATTAGATCGTCGGCGTACGCAATTGCATGAGTTAGACTACCTGTCAGATCGCTGGTGTAAATGCTGAATAGAATCGGCGAGTTAATCGCTCCCTGCTGCAGACCATTTTTAATATTAAAAATTGCGGTAGAAGTTACATTGCCACTCTTGACAACAAACTTTCTACCATTTAGCATGTCATAAAGCATATACAACAGAGATTTACTTATACCCAGTCTGGTAAGATTTAGATAGAGGCCATCCAACCATACGATGTCGAAGGCCTTCTCCAAATCCACCAGACAGGCACCCGTACACTGCTGTTTAGTTTTGTTCCATTGGATATCAGAAACCAGTTTAGACACGGCATGAATTGTGGCATAGCCCGCCTTAAAACCGAACTGATTATCCGGTATGATATTGTTGCCCTCCGCCCACTTGAGCAGAGCCTTATTAATAATCTTTTCAAATACCTTGCTGATACTCGGAAGGAGACTTATCGACCGTAGATTTGCTGGATTGGAGTTACAATTGTATATATTATCGTTCCCTTATGCCAAAAACATGAATGTGCAAAAATGAAAATGTTGGGAAATCAAGTTTAAATGTTAATTGCTCTTGTAAAATTAAAAGTTTTGGTTTCTGAAAGAAATTGTGATATGTTGATTCCTTATTTTTCTGTTCAAGCTGACATATGTAGCTTTTATATTGCCAACTCTTCCTTTTCATTCATATATCTTTCTGGCAGAAAAAATAAACAAAATAATGGCTTTAATTTTTCGATAAGATTGACTTTCCTTAAGGCAAATTATTAAAAAATTAATAATTCGTACATGTATGTTTTATTTGTCTTAAAGTTTAGTTTGTTGAGCAATCACTTGGTCGTCATTTTCTGAATCAAAAATCTTCTGAAAAGTTGGGTTCCGGTAAGGCATTACGAACCGTATCTACTTGTCGTTGTAGTTTAGACTTTTCTAAAAAGAGATGATATTACTTTAGAATTACCATCGGTTCACACATTTTATTAAAATCTTTGAGCTTAGCTACAGCGATAGGCAGTGCCTCAAAAAAGACAAGCATGCCTTTCACTGAAGAGCAGCCACATTTTTTTGGGAACTTCGGTTACCGAAAAACTCTTCATCAGAAAATAGTTTTTTGTTGACAAAAACTTTATACGGTTGATATTTTCTATACCACAACCAGAAAATACTTCTCAAGGGCAATCTAATCGCTGATGTGTTAAAATTAATAAAATCCAAAAAGCCTTCAAAAAGCCTGTGTGTGAATTTCAAAAGGCTTTACCAAAATTACGTGCCCCTGTAATAATTCTTCAGGAACGTATACAAGAACATTCTTGGAGTTTTTTTTTCAATTAATTTTCGAATATAAGGAATCGCATTCCATTTCTGTGTACCCGGTTTCAAAATATTTGTGGTCAATTCTTTTAACCGTGGGATGATTCTTACAGAGAGGAGAGAGCCATATACATTGGGGCCAACGTTTTATTTTTGTTTGCTGCCCTCCACATCCATCTAACATCATTCTAACTAAAACAAAGTTCTACCCACGAAACTTTTTAAATAATGATATTGACATCAATGAGTATGAGTATAAATGTGTCGTTTTTTTGTCTCTCGGACCTTTTCTAGCAAATAGTTTTATGCCAGATCTACGAATGTGGCACATTCATGGTAACTTTAATATTCATATATTTCAGTTGGGCGATCCAGAATCATAAAATGTACCACATTTGTGTGCTTTAAAAACCCAATGGTTATCATCCAGGGTCCCCCATAATATTTAGACAATTTCAGAAAAAACTATATTAAATTGCAAGTTGTTTTTAAAACATGCCCCTTCAATTATAATTTTTCATTTTAAATTGTGTTTTAATTTGTTGTTAGAAAACTAAAAAAAAACAACATAAATATTCCAAACATAGTCATATAATACCCTATATATTTTTATTGGTTATGTTTTTGTTTTTCAGCTTTTGTTTCCTTGAGAATGGCTCGATCTTATAACGCAAATACTTATTCACTTTTTCAGCATACATTTGTGTAACGAGGTGACTATTCTTGTTTTCAGATTTATGTCATCGCAAAGGCTAAATTTGATTTCATAACTTGTAACCACTTACCTGCAACGGTACCTGGCATACAACCTTTATGAAAAAAAACTAAAATATCTCGAAAACGGCTCTAACGATTTTAATAAACAAAATAGTGTATACTTTTGTACTCGTAGGTTTGGTATACATTTTGATCAAAAAAAAATTGTTACGGATGAAGTGATTGTCATTTTTAAAACCCCTAAAACTGAAGCTTTTGGAGAAGATGGAATTGAACTCGATTTATTTAGGAAATTTGCACATATATGTATATGTAGTAAATTCACTTACACATTTTAACTTGCCATATGCATAGGAATATACTATAGGGCAAGTCTTGCATTTGGAAAAAAATTAAACTCGAAATTTAAATCAAATGATGGAGGTTGATAGGTTAGACCTTAGGCAGGTCCATTGTGATGTGATGATGGAGAACACCATAAAGTGGGTCCCGCAATTCCGTATGTCTGTCTGTCCGTAAAACTAACTACAGCATAAACGGCTGAAACTATTTTTATCAAACTTTGTACTTAAGCGTATTAGGTGATTGGCTAAAATAGGTTTTTGAATCGTTGTTTTAGCCCCAAAAATAACGGTACTTGCCATATACAAATTTTCCTACCATCTTAATTATCTCAAAATAGGCTCTAACGATTTTGATAAAAAAGATATGTGAACTACTTTAGGTCTGGTCTACATTTTAGCCAACATTTTTGTTTTACATATTTTGTAGTTATTAACAGTACCTGCCATACCACCACTTTCTCATAAACGGCTCAACGGATTTCGATCAAAATTTTTACACAAGAGGTTCTTTGAATTATAAATAATACTGCATTTCAAAAGTCTTGGAAAAATTGTTTTTTGGATGTTTGAAAAGAAAATGTTTTTTTATTTTTGAAAATTCAAAATTAAGAAACCGAGTTTTTCTAAAGTTTTGTTTTTAAGTTCATATTATTAAATATTTAAAATTGTCATCCCATTTTTACTTGCGATTATAGGTACTATAAAGCAAGTTATGCGTTCGTACAAAAAAAAATACTAACAATCAAACATGACATTACGATAATACAGAAGCTTAAAAAAGTGATAGGCAAAAAATATCTGTCTGTCTGCCCGTCTGTATGTATAACGAGCTACAGCCTAAACGGCTTAAGTGATTACCTTCAAATTCGGAATTTGTGATTATTTTGGCATTCCTCAGAGGGGAAATTGAAATTTTATTTTTAGGCCTAAAAATAACGGTACCTGCCATATGACCTTGAATGAAAATCTTATTTTTCTTATTTGGTAATAGCTATCATTTGATATGAATCAAGTTCACGGGAAAAAGTCTATTAACGCTACGTTTTATATAATGGTTTTTTAAATTTTTGGCTTTCTCGGTAAGTGGTAATTGGCTTTCTGTCAAATTTTATATCTGCAAAGATCTAGGTAGTCAAACTTATTCTGCATATTAAATTTTAAAATAACATTTTTTATATAATTAAAATTAATTTTTGATTTTTTTTTTTTGAAAAATCAATATTTTTAAAACTAAACAAAAAAAAATAATTTTAAATTTTATAGTCATATGTATATTAATAAACTCTACAGAACTGCATACCAAAATTTCAAAAAAAGTTTGTTTTCAAAAAACTAAAAATGAAAAACCGGATTTCATCAAAATCCGTCCTACAATTTTCGAGATACTTTTTTATAAAATTTTCATTGATCCGTGGCATCTAATGGCGTTCTTTGTTTTTTCAAGAAACTGATTGAAGTGATCGTTTTAGCACTTTTTATCAGTTTAAAACACGATTTTTAGCCACCTATATACCATTCACTTTCATTATTATACATATGTATAATATATACTTAAATATGTACATATATTTACAAACCTAGGCGCCATCTATGTAGGTAGGTACACATTACCCTCCTAATTTACATAATTAAAATCTTTTTAAATATACATTTGTAGGATGGTACCTATTTCACCATTCCTTTAATCATATGCATTCGACAATTCATTATAAATACTAAGAATCAAGGTAATCTTACCTACTTCGGCTTTAAACCTGCACAGGATAACTAAACTAGACTACCTATACTTACTAACAACTTCAGTGGTTAGCTACTACTTTACACTAAAGTTGTTAACTACAAGAGCAAGTTCGTACGATCCAGTCGTGCATTTTATTTTTCTTAATTTTAGAAATTTTGTATATGTATAAGAAACTAAGTAAAAACCGAATTTAAAAATATATTTAGCCGTTTCTATATTAAGAATTGTCTTCAAAAGATGTGATCGAACATAAGAACAAGTACGTGCGATTCAGTAGTACATTTTATTTATAAAGGGTCCGCCAAATAACATTTTTTTTTGAAAATGTTATAAAAAAAAAACTACTGAATATTTTCTCAAATTTCTTTTTTTATTTGAAAGTACAATCCTTCCGGTTAATAATGGAAAATAATTTCATTCAAATGGCTGCCTCGGCTGGCCATGTAGTAGCCTACACGATCGGTCCAATTTTTAAGCACATTATCGATTGTGTGCAGCTGTATTTCACCAATGGCGAATATTCGTCACGAATATTGTCCTTTAAAGCGTCAATTGTCTCTGGCTTGTCGGCGTAACACTTATCTTTTACGGCACCCCACAAATAATAGTCCAACGGTGTCAAATCGAAGCTCCGAGGTGGCCAAACGACATCAGCTCTGCGGCTGATAATGCGATCTTCAAAAACAGGGCGCAAAACATCGAGTGTAACTTCGGCTGTGTGGCACGTAGCGCCGTCCTGTTGAAACCAAATTTTGCCAATATCCTCCTCTTCAATTTTTGTGGACAAACATTCGTTCAACATGGCCCGATAACGATCGCCTTTGACTATAACGGCCACTCCTTGGTCATTTTCGAAGAAAAATGGCCCAATTTGGCCTCTGGACCAAAATCCGCACCAAACAGTGACTCGTTTTGATTGTATCGGCTTTTCAATGTATGCGTGCGGGTTTTCTGTGCCCCAAATGCGACAAGTTTGCTTGTTTTCATACCCGCCAAGATCAAAATGAGCTTCATCTGAAAAGATGATTTTTTTGGCAAAATCGGCATCTTCTCTAAGTCGATCGCAGGTCCACTTAGCGAAGCGAAAACGCATTGGATGGTCAGTTGGCTTCAACTCCTGAACCAATTGGACTTTGTATGGCGTCATACCAAGGTCTTTATGCAAAATTCGTCTCAATGATGTCTCCGAAATGTTGTTGTGAAATGATGTTGATGGCGCTTCACTCACACTGCCACAGCAGCAATATTCTCGGGTGAACGAACTGTTTTTGACTTTTCACGCTTTGGTTTATCGATGAGGATGCCAGTTTCTTTCACTTTTTTTACAAGATAACGAACATACGGAGCTGACGGTGCTTCTCTTCTTCCAAAATCCATACGCAATTTTCGATCACATTCTGCAACATTACCATGATTTTCAAACTAATGTCCCAATATTTCCCAGTGTTGTTCAAGCGTATACACAACCACATTCGAATAGCGGAAGGATAAAACTAATTATCTGTCAAATCAGACATGAGCTAAGTGTTACCATTCACGAAATAAGCACTAGTTGAAAAAAAAAACGTTAGATGGCGGATCCTTTACAATCATTGCAATAACAGAACATTCAGAATAGACCATTCTTTTTCCACGTCAAAGGTGAGTATGAAATACGACTTAAACCAGTTCACTGCCATTTCCCTTAATGAGTCAATTATTTCTTTGTCTGAAATCTGTGAAAAAGTCTTAGTTTTAAGGGAACGAACGACTTATCCAGTAGGGAGCTGGGAGCATATAAATTCTGTTGTGGAAAGAATTTACAAAACTCCTATAAAACTTCGGATATCAGTAATTTCACACAAGCTGAAATGCGACTTCGGTTGGTTAAAGCGCTCCTTGTACCGATTATTTATTTTTTTAATTGTTTATTTTAAACTGCTACTTTAAATACCATGGCCATTTGACCACCTTTGAGTAAAACTTAAGAAGATATGACTACATATCGCCCAACAAAACCAATATTCTGGTTTACACCCTACTACAGGCATATACGAATGTAAGAAATTTGTATATTTTGCAAGTAGTGATTCATACAAAAACACCCCAGTATCTTTTCGAAAATTCAATCTTCTACCATTTTGCTAGAAGAGAAATGCCATCCTTTAATTTTCTAACAATTCGTCAGTTTTTTTTTGTTATAAGCACTCCCCTTCGGAAGTCTTTGCCTGAAACAATTAAATAAATTGGGGAGATTGCAAACTTTAAAAACGTGAAGTACGTTAACATATTTCTAATGAGTATTGATAAATCAATTTTTGTATTTTTGTAAATTAGGAAGAAGGAGAGAAAATGTAGATAATTTGATTGCCCTAATTATTAGGTTTTAAATGGCGTTTTTCTTTTTTAGCTCCGAGTAAAGAACTCAGCTGTCAAGAAAGGATCTGTGTTTCTTTTTTAGCTCAGACACTTTTTTAAGTCAGAGCTAAATCGGGACATGGGCTATTAGCTCAGAATAAATTGACCGATCAAACGGAGCAAAGTGCTGTGCGCGGCTAGCTTTACCCATAATTTTAACAATAATCACTAAAGTAAAACCCTAAAAACAAAAATGAATTCGGAAAACGAAAGCTTTGGATTTGCTGGTAAATGAGTTTTAATAAAAACAATTATAATAATAAATGACAGTTCTACGCTTCAGTTTATTTCAAAATTAAATCGGAGATATCTGATCATGCTCTACTCAGATCTAACTCGGTTTAATCGGGCTCTGCTCAGAGATCTGCTCGGAGATAAAAAAGAAAAACGCCAAAAGTAGCGACGGTAAAAAAGCAATTTGATGACAAACCTAAATCCCTATGGAGATTGCTGAGTCTTGGTTATAGAAGATCGTTTCGTTAGTACAATCTTTCATGCGGTTTGCCAAAGTCGGAAGATGACTTAGTTGAATAATGTGCAGATTGAACATATACCCAAGTCAGTATGGCGATGCCATGTGGTCCAAGTTTAAGGTCAAATCCAAAAGAAATTGAAGTTGGACAAAATTATTTTCGTAAATTTGCTTGAAATAAGCTATTAGTGTTCTAAGCTGTCACGCGATAAAGATGTCTAAATCTCTTTTTCCAGAAGTAGGACTACCTAGATAGAGAAAATATCAATATCTCTAAGAGTATTTCTTGCTTTTTTATATCGATTTAAAATCTTAAGGTTTTCCTCCAGCCAGCCAGGCACTACATCTATGTATTTAAAAATATATCAAGTTACGCCTACATCAAAATCAATAAATGTTCGCTTTGGCTTTAGATTTATTGTTTTGACGGACTTCCGAATGATTTTTTTTTTCTTAGAAAAAAATATCTATTGCCTATACCATGAAAATTTTAATTTATTTCCTCCAAGTTTCAAAGAACATTTTAAGCATTTACCATTACAATTTTTGCGAACAGTATCTAAAGGATATAAGAAAATCTTCTTCATACATTAATAACAGTACCAATACTAAAAAAATTACATATATTGAAAGAAATTTACACAGCATTTGCTGATATACCTTTTTCAAAACTTGGCAATATCCGTACATTTTTTCTAATGCTTATACTGGCAGTTTCTTATATACTTTGACATTATGTGTGAAAACTACACCATTTAAAGGACCACCACGCGAATTGTTGCAAGCATCGATTCTTTTGAGGTAATTTTCGACCACTTTTTGACACATATTGGCCGGTATCTCAGCCATAACTTGAGGAATGGTGGTTTTCAAGTGCTCAAGAATTAAAGCTTTATCTGCATAAACACGGTCTTTCGCGTAGCCCCACAAAAAAAGTCCAGCGGTGTCAAATAGCATGATCTTGGTGGTCAGTTGATATCGCCACGACGCCGACACGCGACGAGAAATTACGCGGCCAGGAAAGGTACATTCAATAAAGCCATATTCGCTCGAGTTGTGTGCCATGTGGCACCGTCTTCTTGAAACCACATATTCTCCAAGTCGTTATTCTTCAATAGCAGGCATAAAAAAGTCGGTTATTATATGACCATAACGTTCCGAATTGAAGGTGGCAGTCGTTCCATCGTCGTTTTCTAAGAAGTAAGGTCCAATCGCACCTCCGGCCCAAAGAGCGCCCCAAAGAGTGAATTTTTGTGGATGTAATGGCCTCTCTTCAATTACTTGAGGATTCTCTGAAACCCAAATACGACAATTTATTAACATATCCACCGAGTGAGAAATATGCTTCGTCGCTGAAGAAAATTTTGGTCGAAAAATCGACGTCCACCGCCTATTGTTCAAGCACTCATTCGACGTATCTACGACGTTGTGAATTTTTAGCTGGCTTCAGTTGTTGTGTGAGCTGGACTTTATATGGATGCAGGTGTTGATCCAAATGCAAAATACGCCATAATGTGCCGTAAGACAGTCCTAATTCCTGAAAACGACACATTCGGGTCTTCGGAAACACTTTCACTTACAGCAGCGATATTTTCAGTGGTACGAACGCAACGATGATGCACAGGCCTTACAATATCTGTAACCAATCCAGTCTCTTCAAATTCCTTCACAATTTTGCTAATTGCTTGTCTAGTTGGACGATTATGTAAACCATAATCTCCACTTAAATGTAAATGTCAGACTTTCAACTGAGAAAAAAAATTGGTTTAACAACTTATTTTGACAGATGTCGAATTCCAGCCCTATACTTTTGCTACCGCCAAATGGATAACCCTTTATAAAGAATAGGCATAAGAACAGGATGTTCAGTGTCATAGTTAACCATGGTGGCACAGCTTATTAAAAAATTATAAATTTATGGAATAAGAATAAACAAAATCATTTTCGGAGTATTCTCTGCCCAATTCCTTATGTTATTCGTCATTTTCAAATGGGTGCTCAAATCAATTGTCGGGAAAATAGTATATTTTTCTTATTTAATTTTTTAAAATTCTGTTAAAATGTTACAAATTGAGTTACCACCGTAACTTTCATTTCATTTCGCGTATAATATTATAAACTTTCATTCGCAAAAAAAATCATTTTAAACGTTTTATTTGATTGGCTGTTATTAAGATCCACAGACAAGGCGTATAGGGGGCGCTAATCGGTTGTCTTTGACAAGAAATAGTTTAATTGATTATACATATATATTTTATTACAGTAGTATAAGTACAGAGAATTTCAAGAGAAATTTTCTTTTACATATCAGCCGTTTGCATATAAAAAATAATATACTTCCTATATTTTCAAAGTTGCTTATATCCATGTTGTACTGTCAGTATATTGGTATGTATGTTTCACTAACAACCTCTTCTTCCAGCGGGTTCCCAAACCACAATCCCTCAACTGTGACCTAACAACAAAGTTATTTTCCCAATGATTATTAATTTATTAAAATGTCAGACATTTCATGGTGACATCATTCTGAAAGAACAAGTTTCCCTTCGGCTAGCATTTTTCCAATACATAAAAATAATATTCCACTCGGAGAAATCGTTAGTTTTAATTTATGAGTTTAGCACAATAGTGGGGTACCTATTCCTGCAATAAATTGAGTGAGGGTCAGACAAGGACTTGCAACTATAATGATTTCTGAAAGATCAGAGCTAGGTATAAATATATATTCATTCAAAAGTTCGAGGGGAAAATATATTTTTCCGTTGTATGTCAGAAATAATTAAAAAAATATGTTAAATATTATTGATGTCCAGTAAATTTGAAAATAACTATAGGGTGTTTTGTGTCTATGATTGATAGTTGATAATTTCTTTTCAGTAAGTTTTCATAATGAATCGTTTAACGAAGGAACAACGCTTCCAAATTGCAGAAATTTACTTAAAAAAAAAGAAACTGTTCGCGAACAATTGTGTTTTCTCAGAGTATTCAGAGCTCCAAATGTGTGTTTCTTTTTTCGTTCTGTACATCTGGAGATCTCACTCGATGTACTCGGACATAATAGACTGAGTAAATTGCTGAACGCACCAAATGCCACGTATGTCAAAAAGGAAAATGTGAAAAGAAAAATAATCAGATACAAATAGGTTTCGAAAAAAGTTGATCGCTTGTTGATTTTCTATATCTGTCTACAAAAAAAGGTAGTTTTATTTTTATAAAACTCTCATTTGTGTGGTTCAAGTCTGTTTAAAAAACATATCAGTGTTCAGTGCTCTGCACTGAATGAAAAAAGAAAAACGCCACGAGAATAACTGTAATTTTATTTAGAAAAATTATTTAACTAAACATCTACGTCATTTGGTTCAAACAAGATGCCGAAACTTGCCATACAGCGCTCTTTATTGCAAAATCAATTTGGTGACATCTTTATTTCCAGAAGTGATCCTATTAACTGCCCCCCTTTTTATGGGGATATGTTAAATCATTGGTTTATTCCGAAAAACCAGCAACTCCTGAAGCATTGAAAGCCAATATTCAAGCCACCATTGACGCCATACGGCCAGATTTATCTGGAATAGTAGCCAAAAATTAGACTGATCGAATAGAGTATGTATTTATCTCGTAGCTGCGGTGGACAAATGCCGGACATAATATTTAAATCAAATGCACGACTCGATCGTACGAACTTGCTCTTGTAGCTAACAACTTTAATGTAGCTAACCATTGAAGTTTAGTTTGTTAGGTGTAGTTATCCTATGCAGGCTTAAAGCATATGTAGTTAAGATTACCTTGATTTTTAGTACATATAATGAATTGTCGAATGGATGATTCAAGGAATAGTTACATAGGTATCTACCTACAAATGTATATTTAAATCTAAGTTATGGATTTTAATAATGTAAGTTATTAGAGTAAAATGTATCTATATACATATATAGATGGAACCTAAGTATGTAAACATGTGCATATAATAATGAAAATGACGAATGTAGGTGGGTAGGTATCTGTATGAATATAACTTTATAATTTAGGTGCAATATACAATATTGTGCATAAATAAGATTCATGTGATTTTTAAAGACACATACTCATATGTATATATAAATGTATGAGGGCCTAAATTGTGATTAGTATTGAGTGACATACGCAAAAATTCGTAAAAAGTGAATAATTATAAGGTAAAAATAAATGGATAATACACATAATTATAGGTTTTTATTTTGCTTAGTCGTTATAATTTGAGGGAAAACTAAAAATACGAAAAGATGCAATTTGAATTCATGGATAAATAAAAATATATTAAAAAAATTTCTAAAAATCGTTGGAGCGGCTTTTTAATAAATTAATTTTTTATGTATACAATTTTGAAAACATTTTTAGAAAATAAAAATTCAAACGCCATTTTGAAGATATTATTAATATACACACATATAAAATTCAAATTACAAAAAAAAATTCAGTGACTGGATTTTGAAAAATTGATTTTTCAAAAAAAAAAAAAAAAAAAATTGTTTAATTTTTAAAAATCAAAAAACTTTTTTTTTTTTAATTTGAGTACGCATTTTTATAACAATTTTAGGGAGCATTTGTATAAAAAAAATGTTTTAATCGGTTTATCCAATGTTGAGAAACTCGAAAATATAAAAAGTTGTTCTATGGGAAGTACCATTAATAAGCACGCAAAAAAATTATTTTTATACTTAAAAGTACACACATTTTTTTATAAAAATTCTTAGAGCCGTTTTTGAGAAATACATTTTTTTCTTATCAGTTTTTTTTTTATTTGTGTGGGAGGTACCCTTGTTTTTTATTTTAGGTAAATTATTTTTTTTTAACTATGCAAGATAATGTCAAAAAATTACCAAATACAAAGTTTTGAAAAAATCTATTGTGTCGTTTTCGAAATTTTGAGTTTCCAAAAAAAATTAATTTCCAAAAAAATATTTTTTTTTGAAAAATTTTGGCTTACAATAGTGCTTAAACTTTCTAGTAGCTTCTGCGTACAAGATTTCAAAAAAATCAAATTAACCGTTTCCCAGTAAATCGAAAACCAAAAAAATGGTTCTACCTACTAGGTAGCAAAAATAACAATTTAAAAAAAATTATTTAAAGGTACCCTTTGCCTTCATTACTGATCTGAATTTTTTTTATAAAAATTGTTGGAGCCGTTTTTAAGAAAAATAAGATTTTAGTTTTTAGCCTAAAAAAAATGTATGGGAGCTACTGTTATTTGTCGTCTAACAAAAAAAAAAATGAAAAAAAAACCTGTGAGCATTTTAACTAAAAACTAATATGTACCAAGTTTGAAGCAAATCCATTCAACCGTTTAAGCTGCAGACTCGCGGACAGAAACACAGGCAGACTGACGGAATTGGGCGACCCACTTTTTTGGTGTTCATAGAGATCGTAACGTCATGTTTGATTGTTAGAAAAAAAAAATTGTTACGAATGCATAACTTGCCATATAGTACAATAGCAAGTAAAAATAAAATGCACGACTGGATCGCACGTACTTGCTCCTATGTTCGATCACATTATATGAAAAAGATTCTTAATCGAAAATGCTAAATGTATTTTTAATTCTTAAATTTTTTCTAAAAAAAATTGTTATGAAAATTTTAAATATTTAAAAATATAAATTTAAGAACAAAATTTCAGAAAAAATCATCCCCCGTTTTCGAAATATTGATTCAAAAAAAATATTTTTTTTTTCAAAAATCAAATGAGATCTTGTATAAAAATTTTGATTTAAAATCGGTTGAGCCGTTTATGAAAAAGTCGAAAATCAATAAAATGGTTATATGGCAGGTACCGTTAATAACAAAATATTTTTAAAAATTTTTTCGGCCAAAATGTAGACCATACCCAAGCCAGTACTCACACCAATTTTTGTCAAAATCGTTAGAACCGTTTTCGCGATAATTAAGATAGTACAAAAATTTGTATGGCAAGTACCATAATTTTTGGGGCTAAGACAACGATTCAAAAATCTATTTTTATTTTAAAACGCCTAAGCACTAAATCGGCTTAGCCGTTTATGTTGTAGATCGTTCTACAGACAAACATACGGAATTGCCGGACGCAATTTGTTGGTGTTCTCTATCATCTTAATGTCAACTTTGATTAATCGAGTTCGATTTTTTTTCCAAATGCAAAATTTGCCCTATAGTACCTATATCGGAAGTAATGGAATGGAAGAATATTTATGTCTTGTATTATTTAAAGTTCTCAAGTGCTAAAAAAGAACCGTTACAAAATGGAATGTAATAAATATACACCATTTTATTCTAACTTGCTAACAAAATAGAATTATTGATGTAAGTAATCTTGACCATGTGTTTTTGAAACTATTGGAAATTTGGTCGAAATATTTTTATTGCGCGTGAAAGTATGAAGAAAGTTGATAACATTTATCCAACAATTTAATTTACTTTGTTAAGTGTCATGACTTAAATTTTCAGTTCGTGTAATAATTCACCCAAATTACTTTTCTGACACGATTTAGATTCCAAAAAAAGGGGAAATACAACTGACTCACATTATATGATGAAATGGCATCACGTTCTAAATTACATTCTAACTTATTTATTCCCACATAATGCAATTTCCATTTAGGGATTACTACGCGAGCCGAAACGACAACGACATGACTGCCGCCATCCATAGCAACAAATACAAATCCAAATCGCACATACCAACACAAAATTTGACTGAATATGCCGACCAGAGCAAAGCCATGAACCATATAATTAGAGCCTTAAAAGCCTTCCTGATGCAAATGCTTATAATGAAAGTCCTCGTTCAATGTACAGTACATACATACGTGCATGGTCTGGACAAACTGAACATTTAAACCGGCCATTAAAGTCACACACATACTAAACTAGCAGGCTTAGGTCCAATTCCGCAACGGTTCATATTAGTGAAATGGCTTATGACTTAAATATGAAATTAAATCCTAAGACATAATCCAGGCCAAATATTTTTTTAAACAATTAAATATATACAATATACTCGTACATATCTGGTGTTTAAATTTAATTATGGAAATCATTAGAATACTGCCAGGGGATTACAAATGTCGATAAAAAAAATAATTCCCATCTCTTCCTAAAAGGTGATCAAAAAGGAAAATCATTAAGAGAAGAATTTCCATCTTCAGGAAATTGAATTTCCGACGCAAGCTGCAAAACAAAAGAAAAACTTTACAAAAGAATTTTATTAAGAAGTTCAACCATCCATAGTCATCCATCAGAGCTACTCCTTTTCGCTTCGTCCTTTCTTGATAATTATATTGACGAATTTGCTGGAACGTGCGAAATTTGTATATAATTTTAGCTTTTCTTATGGAAAAATTTGTTAAAGCATCAATTCATGTTTTGTGCTCTTGAAGTTTGAAATATTTTTTTTTTCTTGTGAAAATTTGTATTTTTTTATACACACTCATATACATACTTACTCGTACTGTTCTTTTATCGTTTTCACTCGAGAAAAGCATTATCTTTTTAGTAGTCCTTGTGGTGTATCTTGTAAATTCATGACTTGATTTAATATCGTTGGGAGGTTATATATTTTGTGTATTGTACAAAAATAAAATGCACGACTGTGTCGTACGAACTTGTTCTTTTCGTTCACGCCTCGATGATTATATAAAATTAGAAGAGAAGGTATAAATATTTTGAAAATTTTTTTTTTGTAAAATACTCAATACTATATTTTAAATTTATAGAAGTACCTGTACTGGTTTAATATCCAACGGATGCCTTAAGTGTTATTTTACATCTTTTACCTCTTGACCTCCACATTCAACATCTCGGGCCTATTTAATAAATCTATTAGTGTTGCACTTGTAAACTTGTAACTACAAACGCAAATAAAGTATGGAGTTGTAATATTGTGTTCCATAAACATTTTTCGCTACTTGTAGCGCGCGGATTCAAATTATGAGTGTCGCGATTAAGCTACTACAAGCATACAAATCTGGCAACTACAAGTTACATAATATTTGCGTAGAACTACAAATCTGCAGCTATTCTTCATAGTTAAGCGATATAAGCATTTATCGTTCTTACTCTTTGATTTGACTTGAACTGAAATAAAAATAAAATTGTCCCGTCAATTATCCCGTATCCGATAATCTTCGTAGTCACTATCGTCACTGATTGAAATCATTTTATTTTAACCGTTTTAAGCACACGTTGTCCAAGTCCAATGTCTAAGCACTAAATGCTTTTCTTTTTTTTTTTTTTTATAATCTACACGCACTCAAGGGATTATGAATACCCTTTAAATGTTTCAACACAGCGCGGGCGTGACGGCGAGTTTAAGGAAGAGAAAGAATGATAGGAAAGATGTGAGGCGCGATATTCGGAGACTGTAGGTGGTTGTTGTCTCAGATCTTATCTCCAGGGATGGCGGCTGAACTAATGGGGAGCAATTTCCATGTCATATTTATCTATGTCCCTTATAATTCGCATTAATTTTTTTTTCTTCTTTGTCATATTTTATCGGTACACTAGTTTTACTCAGTCACATGTTGTTAGTTCTATGGCAAAACAGCATGTAATGAGTAAACCAGCAACTCATTGTATGACATTTATTTTTAGAATTGGTTTTTAATGGAAAAATAGTAAGACATAGACTACGGCAGGGATCGAACCTGTGACAATGAGGTTGACAGGCGATCACACAACTATCGCAACACGGCCACCCCCACAGCGAATGTACCAAATGCTCTCAGTACTTGATTTTATTAGTCTCTTTAGTCTTGTAATAAATTCGCTTGTAGTTACAAATCCGTCACTAATAAATTCTTGTGCAAATACTTTTATGAAACAGAAAATTTCGCCGCAGTTGTAAATTCACATGTAGTTACAAGTCAAGCATAATACTTGTAGTTATTAGTCATTTGGTATTCTTTATGAAACGAAAATTTGCACATAATTTACAAGTTACAAGTGAATTCACAAATAATTATTAGTCTTGTAGTTTTATGAAATAGGCCCCTGGTATCTTGCAGCGCTCTTAGACTCAAACAGTCAAAATGCAGGTATGCCAAACTTAACGGTCACAGGAACACAGCAAAATTGATTCCAGCAGATATTCTGTCGACAAACACTGACTAACTTTACCCCCACTCTGACCCTCAGCAAAGGTTTTAAAGTCATCTTCGCATCCAGAAAGAATTGGGAAGATGATGAAGTGTCAAAACATTTCGATGTAAAAGTTTTTACAGAGCAGGAATTTTCTCAGAGTCGCTTAAAGTCTTTTTGAGTTGAAGTACTAGCTATAATAGAAGCATGCACAATTCTTAAATTAAATCCAACTCAAAATCTAAATTCTTTTAGCTTAGTATCTTCTAGTATTTTATTTTTTCCGAATGCATTACTTGCTGTTCGTAGTAACTTTTTCTTTGAGTATTTGTATATCGCAAGTAAAAATATTTGCCTATAAGAGAAAATGGATATCCTGAATAACCAAGTTGTAAGAATATCGCACTTAAAATTTTTAACGATTTTAGGATATTTTTTTGTTGTTGTTGAAAAAATAAATAATATTACTTTGATGCCTTATGCTTTTATACCTCTTCAAAATGTTTTCTTTTTATTCAAAGTGCTTAAACTGCATATGCATAATATATACCTTCATATGTGTCTCATGTATTTCATAGATAATATTATTTTTTTAGATGCGACCGAGTGCTCTTTGCCCTAAGGCCACATAACATATACATGTGAGACAATTACATAATAATTTTCAATTAGATAATTTCGACAATCATTTGAAAACATACAGGGGGAAGACAAAATTCGTTTCAAGCTTTTCGGAAAAAATTACCAATGATCAAAGAGTAATAAAAAATTGGAGACGCCAAATTAGGGCTATTTCCAATAAGATCACTTATTCAAAACCGACTCGGAAAATATTCATAAATTAACTAAAAATTGCCATTACATATAGCATAAGCATATGTAATGGCAATTTTCCTTCTAGAAATTTAGTTTTGAGTTTTTTTTTGTTGAAATTGCGTCCTCTACGTTGGAGTTATATATTTTAATATAAATTTAAAAGTAGGAACTGAAAAAAAAATCTGAGAACAAAACAAAGAAGGGATTTGCGTAACTAATTTTGTCGCATTGAATTAACTTCTGATGTTTTTTGATCCTGCCAAAAATTATCCTCCGAAATAAGGAAAGTAACTAATGGAAAACAATTTGTTTCTAGAAAATCGTAGATGCTTAATAATTGCATTGTCAATCATTGAAAAGGAGTTTAATCTCCCAAAAGTGGATATTGCTGAAAATCTAACAACTTATGTTTTATTACTTGCGATCAAAATACGTATTCGTAAAAAAAATTTTTTTTTCGATCATAGAGAACACCAAAAAAGTGGGTCCCGCAATTCTGTCTGTCTATCTGTATAACGATCTACAGCCAAAACGGCTGAACCGATTTGGTTTAAACTTGGTGCTTAGGCCTTTTAGCTGATTGTCCAAAATAGATTTTTGAATTGTTGTTTTAGGCCCAAAAATAACGATACTTGCCATTCAAATTTTTCTACCATCTTAATTACCTCAAAAACGTCTCTAAAAATATTTTGTTATTAACGGTACCTGTCATACAACCATTTTATTGATTTTCGACTTTCTCATAAAAGGCTCAACGGATTTCGATCAAACTTTGTATACAGGATCTCCTTCAAATTCTAAATAATACTGCATTTCAAAGTTTTCGAAAAATAGTTTTTGTGGATTTTTGAAAATTTTTTTCTGTTTTTGTTTTTAAGTTTATATTATTAAATATTTTAAATGTTCATACCAATTTTTTTTAAAGAAAAAAATTAAGAATTTTTATATATAAAAAATAAGGTGAAAAGCTACTTTAAAAATACATTTAGCAGTTTCGATTAAGAATCTTTTTCATATAATGTGATCGAACATAGGAGCAAGTACGTGCGATCCAGTCGTACATTTTATTTTTTTTACTTATCGATACATACATACATTTATACATATTTATACACTCCCAAAGTATTGCCTTTTAAATTTGAAAACTTATTAAAATTGATTTTTTTCTTTTTTTTTATTACAGGTAAGCCTTGATGGAAGTACATTTTTATGAGGACTTTAATTTAAGTGAGTTTCATTCTAAATAACTGGTTTATTGTGTAAATTAGAGATTTACTTCAACATTAGATTTTGTTTTTAAGACAAATATTTACAACGATTGATGTATTGATTTGAATAATATATAACCGAATGGAAATACTGATCCTAAAAATTTAGTCTTAGAGCTATGATATATTCTTTTATTCGGCCATCAATGGTCAAAGGCACCCTGTTTCCACTGTTCAAAAATTGAAAAATTCAGTTACATTCTAATTTAAAAAATACCATTAGTCGTCGTATGTATTATTGAAATACAAATAACTTTTCCTAAGGAAAGTAATAATATTTTCATACCAAATTTGAAATTATAAATATCCTAATAATACTCGTATAATAAAAAATGCATCAGAGTGAAATAAGACCAAAAGAATAACTGAGTCATATCATAACTCAAAACAATAACTAAACATCATTGAATGAAAAAGCCATGTCCTGACATATTTTTCAACAATACTAAAACTATCAATTCAAAATAGCTTTTAAAGGCATTTAGTCCACAAAATTTGCGTTTTGTCCCGGCGAACTCACTAGGACTCGTGAGCGCCTTACCAATACGCACTTTTTGTTAAGTTGAGTTCAACTTACATGGATTTTTTGACAAAAAAAACACAATGTGAACTATATCCAACAAGATTAAAATTTTAATCTTAAAAACTGGAAGATTTTGTCCTGGGACAGACATAGTTAAGTTAATAAGGAGGTGTTTTTTTTATAATACAAGTATATATACTACTAATAATTTCAGTAGTATATATAATTGTATTATAAAAAAAACACCTCTTTGTTAAAATTATCTCTAATAAATGTAGGAGTATATTTAAAGACAGCAATAGTTTTAAAACAATACCAAATTTATTTAATTAACGATTAACTACTTATTTAAAAACTATACTGCTGAATTATTAATAATAAAAACTAAAAAAAAAAAATTGAAAATCAATAAATAAAATTAATATACAAAGTAATCTTTATGACAGTTATAAAAGCATAGGTAATCCTATATAAATATTTTAAAAAACTTCAAAATCATTTAAATTACACCCTTATGTTTCAAAATACAGTTTTCGTTTTTTAAAGTTTTCCATATACGCTAATTAGGTAAAAGATATTTGTTTGCAGTTAATTTTTTGTCTGAATAAACATTTTATATAAATATGAAACAATAATGTACATAAGAAAGATTGCTGCGGGACTCCATTTTTAATTATTACAAAGATGTACAAAAGTACAAGTACTATTCTTTTCCACCCACTAAGAACAAAATCCTTCCAAAATTAACCCCTGTCATATAAATGGTGTTATAATTTATATATTTTTTTAAAGATGGCTGACTGAAAAAATTTGTTGTTTTTCCAGAAAAGAATTTAATAAATTTCTCAAAAAGCTTTGAAAAGTCGGAAGCAGATATAAATTAATTTAACACGGCTTATGATATTGGAATTTACCACTATCTATGCTTTTATTAAAAATAAAAGTGAAAATATCCCCAATTTTTTTCAGGAAAATAATCATTAAACTTTTAAGCTTCTCCAGGCATGGATGGATGTTTTTTTTTTAATTTGAGGAAATTTTACAGTATTTGCTACAGAAGGTTTTTATACGTATCTGAAATATATGAATTATATAGGAACAAATAAAATGCATTACTGGATCGCACATATTTGCTCTTATGTATATGTTTGATCACATTCTATGGACAAGATTCTGAGTAGAAACGGTTTTCAAAATAATATTGAAATTCAAAATATTTTTTTTTTTTTCAAAAATTAAAAAAAATATTTTTCGAAAATTGTATTTTATTTAAAATTTGAGGGGCCTCCTACATATTAATTTTGATCGAAATCAATCAAGCCGTTTATGAGAAAGTAGCAAATAAAAAAAAAGGTTGTATGGCAGGTACCGTTAATAACAAAATATGTAAAAAAAAAATCATCAAATATGTAGACTTTACCCATAGCAGTATATGACCCTTAGGTTTATACAAAACCGCGATGGTCCAATATAGGATTCGGGGTGGGGTCAAGTATTTTTTGATATAAAGATTTGCTTGGACGGACATACACTCTAAAAATAAATCATGTAATCTTACTATCATAAAGCGAGCAAACTTGTTGCGTACTATAATTGCATTATTTTTACACACGTATTAATCCTACATATTTAATGTGTAAATAATAAATCTTTCATGTGTAATTTCAAATAAAGATTTAAAGTAAGAATGTGTATTTCTACACCTAAGATGTTTAAACTTAATATATATATACATAATTTATGTTTAAAATTCAACAGAATTTCAGCAAAAGTTTCATATATATAAGCATAAAATGTGTAAATTAAAACTTTTTTGTTCAAATTTATAGCGAAATTCGACAAGCAATGCCCCCAAAAGAAAATCCCCAAATAAGCTTATTTGGGGTCAAGTTTAACAGCATTTATTCCCTATATGAAATAATTATATAATTACTATCTTCATCCTACTTTTTTCATAAAATAAAAACACAGTGCTTTTTTCTAATCCGTTTTACTTGACCTGATTTCGGAATTAAGTAAAAAAAGTTTACCATAAATTATTGAAAAATATAAAAACTTTCAATTCTAGAAAAGAAAAACAAATTTTATTGACATTAATCAATGAATAGAAGATAAAGACAGGTGTATAATATCCACTTCAAAAAATTTGTTTGTAGCCGTTGCACACAACTTTTTTTTTAACACGATTATTTTAGGGCAAAAGATATTCCGTTCTATAGCCGTGTTCTCGTGACTATAGTAAAGCAAAGTAAAAATTTTACAAGAAAAACAACAATAAGAACTTACAGGGAATTACTTTTTCTTTTCATCCGAAGTATAATTAAGTTGCGATAATTAGTAAGTTTATTCAATCATAGGAGGCATTGAGGTGATTTTTTTAAGTAATGTATGTTTGTATTTCTTTTTTTCCTTGTATTTGTTATGCTTTTTGACAGAAAACAAACACAGATGTGAAAATACCTCCATATTAAATCAAGTTGGAGTGTGTATCGTTTTCGTGAAAATGTTTTACTTTGCTGTACTTGATTGTCACAAGAACACGACTTATGTTCACCAACGCCAACGGTCTGATAACGAATGAAATGAATACTGAATCGTATCGTCATCGCCACAAACGAATTAAAAATTTACACATAAAATATGTTACTTACATCAAATGGTAGTAAATATAAGCATTGATTGTTTAATTACAAACAGTTTATGTGTAGTTTTCATAAGGTGTTTGAATTTAAACAACATTTGTTTAAATCATAAACATTCTGGGTGAAATGTTTAAACATTATTAGTTTAAAACTGAAGAATATGAATATTTGCAACAAATGTGTGTAATATACAACGTTATGTTTTCAATTTTTTTTTACCTATTATCGTGTGCATAAATACAACTTGCCTACTTTTACACTAAAAATTACTCAAAAAAATGCTTAAATTTACACGCAGTTTTTAGAGTGTAAATAAACTTTACATATATGTATGTTCACTAGAGTTTTCATTGATTTTTGGGAATTTTTTTTAACGCTTTCTTAAGCATTTGCCAAACAAAATAAGAACGAAAAAATCAAAGCTTATTTTTCTAAGCGGATATTACGCTTTAAATCCATTTTAAGCCTTCAAGCGTCGTCAATATATTGTTTCTAACTACCGATCGACAGGAAAAAAAACAATCCAATTTATAACTATTTGAGAGGAGTTGTAACCTCTTCGAAGTTCTAACAAGAACTCAAGATTCCCGTTGAACACTATACAACTATTACAACCAAATATCTGATAATACTTCCAAAATTTAAATATATAGCTATCCAACACTACTTTTATAATACGAGTACTAACTATAGTAGTATCTCAATGATGCCAGATATTGTGCTGCGAGAAAAGATTTCGCGGAATAGAGGTACTAGTCACTTAAATAAAATGCACGACTGGATCGTACAAACTTGCTCTTATAGCTAACAACTTTAGTGTTACTCACTGACGCTGTTGGAAGGTAGCTAGTCTATTATAGTTATACTATGCAGATTTAAAGCCCATGTAGGTAATATTACCTTGATTTTTAGTATACTGAATTGTCGAATGCATGATTCAAGGAATAGTTAAATTACTTTACTTTAGATGGCGCTTACAATCCAGGATGGATCACGGCCTCAACCAGCAAACCTCTCCAGCTAGCCCGGTCCCTAGCTAGCTGCCACCAGTTACGCACACCAAGTTGGTTGAGGTCGTTCACCACTTGATCGCGCCAACTAAGATAAGGCCTTCCTCTGTCGCGTTGTCCACCGGGGTTGGATACGAAGACTCGTCGGGCTGGTGCGTCGATGTGCATGCGCTCCACGTGACCTAGCCATCTCAGTCGCTGTATTTTTAGCTTTTTGACCAGGTTGATATCGCTGTAGAGCCCGTAAAGTTCGTCGTTAAATCTTCTTCTCCACTCACCACCGATGCACACTGGGCCAAACATAACTCGAAGAATCTTTCTCTCAAAGCAACCCAGCTGGTTTTCATCCGATTTTGTCAGTGTCCACGACTCTGCCCCATACAGCAGGACTGGGATGATTAAAGTTTTATATAGGCTCAAATGTTTTCTACGCCCGAAGAAACAGCGATTCGCAAGTGTGATTCTTCGTTTGCTCTCCGCGCTGATATTGTTGTTCGATGTAATAGTGCATCCCAGGTAAACAAAGTCTCTGACTACTTCGAAGTTATAACCGCCAATCGTGACGTTTTGTCCCAGTCGCTGGTGTTGGACTTCTCTTCTCGATGACAGCATATACTTAGTTTTCGTCTCGTTAACAGTCAAACCCATCTTCGCCGCTTCCGCTTCAATACTTGCAAATGCTCCGCTGTCAGCTCGCTTTGTTCTGCCTATGATGTCAATGTAATCAGCATAAGCAAGGAGTTGAACGGACTTTTGAAAAATTGTGCCTCTGGCGTTGACGTTTGAGTTACGCACAATTGCTTCCAGCACGATGTTAAAGAGATTGCATGATAGCGCATCACCTTGTCTCAAACCTTTCTCGACATCAAAGTCGTCGGTGAAGTTTTTACCGACTCTGACGGAGCAGCGAGATTCCTTCATTTTCATTCTGCACAAGCGGACAAGTTTGGCAGGGATGCCGAGATGTGACAAGGCTCTGTATAACTTGTCTCTATCAACGCTATCATAGGCGGTTTTAAAGTCGATGAAGAGATGGTGCGTATCGACTTGGAATTCTTGGGTTTTTTCCAGGGTCTGCCGGAGTGTGAAAATCTGATCGTTAGTTGATTTTCCTCGCCTAAGGCCACACTGATAAGATCCGATCAGGTCGTTGGTAAAAGGTTCTAGTCGGATACACAAAATAGCCGACATAATTTTGTATGCGATGTTGAGGAGACTTATACCTCTGTAGTTGGCGCAGTTCAGAGCATCTCCTTTTTTGTGGATAGGGCACACTATGCCGAGCTTCCATTCATTGGGCATACTTTCCTCCGACCAGATTCTAGAAATGAGTTGGTGTATGCTCCTGACCAAGTCATCTCCCGCTGCCTTAAACACTTCAGCTGGCAGGCCATCTGAACCCGCGGCCTTGTGCGACTTAAGTTTGGATATCGCCGTTCTTAGTTAAATAGGTACGGAATAGTTAAAAAGATACCTACAAGTGTATATTTAAATGGATTTAATTATGTAAATTAGTAGGGTAATTATGTAAATATGTACAAGTACATACATGTATGTATATAATGAAAATGAATGGTGTATAGGTGGGGATAAATTGATTTTTAAACTTATTTAAACTTCCAAAACCATCAGTTTTTTTGAAAAAACGAAGAACGCCATTAGATGCCATGGATCAATGAAAATTTTATAAAAAAGTATCTCGAAAATTGTAGGACGGGTTTTGATGAAATCCTGTTTTTTATTTTTCGTTTTTTTTTAAAACAGAATTCTTTTGAAATTTTGTTATGCAATTTTTTAGAGACTACGAGTATTACTGTTCATGTGAATATAAAATTTAAATTTTTTTTTTTTTGATTAGATTATTGATTTTTCAAAAAAAAAAATTAATAAATTATTTTTATTTAAAAATGTTGATATGCAAAACTAATTTAGCTACTTAGATCTTCTCGGATATAAAATTTGACAGAAAACCAATGTACCGAGAAAGCCGAAAATTAAAAAAACCCGTTATATGAAAGGCACCGTTAATAGACTTTTCCTGTTGCCAACAAAAAAAAATCTCAAAAATTTTTCAAAATCGTTGGAGCCGTTTTAGAGAAAAATAAGATTTTCCTTCAAGGTAATATACCAGGTACCGTTATTTTTAGGCCTAAAAATTTGATTGTTTTGGATTTTTGTTTGTATGAATGCATAACTTGCCTTATAATACCTATAATCGCAAGTAAAAATCAACAAACAAACGTAACACGGGCAACTGAGCTGCAATAAAATATACCAATCCTTTCTGAACGATAGTAGATCGGGAACAGGTCAACTCATTTCTACATGTAATATTCAAGGGTTGTTTTTAGGAATACGTTTTTGAGTTTTTTTTTTCGAAAAACTGCAACTGAAATTGAGGTTTGCAGTATTTATTTTGTCTTAATATTTTATAAGGACAACAAGGTTTATACATAGTTTAAAAGAGAGTATTTATTGAAAATGTATAAACATTTATTAAAAAAAAAACAGTTGCAAATATATGCTCAAAAACCGCAATTAATATTTTAAAATCTCTTAAACATATTAGGTCAGGCGTGATAAATGAATTTCAACACCTCAAAAACTTTACAAATTAAATCTAATTGACGGAAAACCACTCAACAGAGCGACTTTTGTACTTTCTCAAACTTAATACAAGTTAATTGGCAGTGAAAAAAGCTATCATGATTCATCATCAACACTAAGTGTCTTTGGAAAGTTCTAAGCTTTTTACATAACCACCCATTACAATCTGAACCTTCCCACCTGATGCCTTACGCTGGTTTTCACTTTAAAAGATTAACATGGCAAACAGGAAAGGCTATTATATATGTATGTATGTGGGAAGGTATTTCCTCTTAAACATAAACACATACCTACACATTCAAAGCCTGTCATGCCGCAAATCAATCCACTCCAAAAAAAAACCTAAATTTTCATGAATTACGTGACATTTAATCCAAGTAAGCCCATCCTCCCACTGTCCCACTCCCATAGCAGAACACAAGCCCATTAAAAACACACCGCACAAAATTTATAAGTAAAAACAGTTGAGTAACTTTTCAAGACAATCAAAAATACGTGACCAAATCAAATTTAAAAAGTTTAGCCACCACCACACTATGCTCCAGTCCTCACAATTTCAGTTCCTGTCTATGGATGTATGTGTGTACTATTACTATGTTCAACTGAGAGTTTGCCGCATAATTGCGTTTATATTGCCACTAGCGAGCGAACGGTCGAGTTGGGTCTTCGGTGTGATGGAAAACCCATTTTGATAGTCCTGCGGCAGGAAGTGCAAATGAGAATATGGCCTTTGTTCGATATGTTTCGACTACTCTGTTGACTGTTGCTGTTCGGGTAGTACAAGTTTTTGAATTTAGAAAGCATGTGGTATTGTAACTCACGAAGATTGATAGTACAAGATAGTATATACTGTCTGTATGTTATTTCTAATTGATCATCAGCGGTTAAGCCTGTGAGACATACGTAATTCACACATCCGGTATCCATTTTGCCGAAGTGATCAATTAACAACCACACTTTAACCGAAACGGTTTTCTGGGTTTGTACCGCCGCCGTTTAAAAGATTACATATCAGCGGCGTTTTGGAATGTACAGAGACCTTAATTGATATTGGCTTATCTGCAGGGAAGAAATGTTTTAGTGTGACTGTGGTATTTGTGATTTGGCGTTTTTAGAACGTAATCGTTAACTATTGAAGCATCACGTAAAAAATGTAATTTTACTGGGGACATTAGATTACATGGATTGTGTATTTGTGTTTTGTATTGTATTTTTATTTATTCTTATGAACAATAGTAGACATTCTTTAACACTGACAAACAGTGTAAAAACAAACAAAAATAATTTTAAATACAAAAATAAAATAAAATGCTTATCTGCAAAAAAATTAAATATTCTTAAAATTTTATTAATAATAATTAGCATACATCTTGATAATTTTAATTTATTTGTGCTGATGAGAAGATACTACATTCAAGTTTCGATACAATTATAACTCACTAACTCGAATGATTTAGACACCTTATATGCAGTTTACATACCCCCAAGATCAACAAGTGGCTTATATGAAAACTGCATAAATTCGATTGAATACATTCATGACCAAATGGAACCAAATGATGAGCTCCTAATCTTGGGCGATTTCAATCTTCCAAACCTCAACTGGAAAATGGCGACAGATTTCAACTACTTTTCGCCGACTAACCCTTCTTCTAGTAATGAGTTCTTGGTCATCGATAGTCTAGCTCCGTGTGGACTTAGTCAATGCAATGGGGTTACTAACCGTTGTGGCGCAGTGGATAAAGTGGTCAATACCTGGTTCTCAAATCCACTGTGCCAAACTAGTGCCGTGCAATTCAGGTTGCATTTAAAAGACCTTAGGTCTTACAGGCATATAGCTTAAAAAAAAAAGACACAATATATGCTGACGTAGCTGTAACTCCAGCCGATACTTAATTATTAGATGTAGACCGACACCATCCAGCGTTAGATTTATCTCTTAACATAAATGTTTTCAATGCTCCTTTAAGCTCAAACGAAAACACTGGAATTCAATTTTAAATAAAATGCACGACTGGATCGTACGCACTTGCTCTTGTAGCTAACAACTTTAATGTGGCTAACCATTGAGGTTTAGTTAGTTAGGTGTAGTTATCTTATGCAGGTTTAAAGCCTATGTAGGTAAGATTACCTTGATTCTTAGTATAATGAATTTTCGAATGGATGATTCAAGGAATAGTTACATAGGTACCTACCTACATGTATATTTAAATCTAAGTTATGGATTTTAACTATGTGAGTTAGGAGTGAAAATGTATGTATATACATATATCGATGGAAACTAAGTATGTAAACATGTGCATTTAATAATGAAAATGACGAATGTAGGTGGGTAGGTAGCTATATGCATATAACTTTATAATTTAGGTGCACTGTGCATACATAAGATTCATGTGATTCTTAGACACATATATGTATATATTGTATTTAGTAATCAGTGATGTAGGCAAAAATTCGTAAAAAGGGAAAAATAATAAGGTAGAAATAAATGGATAATACACATAATTAAATGTTTTTATATTGCTTTGTCGTTATAGTTTGAGAAAAAACAAAGATGCCAGTTGAATTCATGGATAAATAAGAATATATAAAAAAAAAATTTAAAAAATCGTTGGAGCGGTTTTTTAATAAATTAATTTTTTATGTATAAAATTTTGAAAACATTTTTAGAAACAAAACTTGAAACGCCATTTTGAAGATATTATTGATATACATATAAAATTAAAATGTCAAAAAAACTCTGCGACTGGTTTTCGAAAAATCGATTTTTCAACAAAAAATTGTATTTATTTTTTAAAAATCGAAAAATTTTTTTTTTTCAAAATTTTCGTATGCAGTTTTATTAACAATTTTAGGCACCATTTGTATAAAAAATGTTGAGAAAGTCGAAAATATGAAAAGTGGTTCTATGGGAAGTACCGTTTATAAGTACGCAAAAAAATATTTTTATACCTTAAAGTGGACTGTACTAATTTAAAAACACACACATTTTTCAAAAAAATTCTTGGAGCCGTTTTCGAGGAATCAATTTTTTTCTTGTTTTTTTTTTTTAACATTTGTATGGGAGTTAACTCTGTTTTTTATCTTAGGAATATAGTTCTTAAAAAACTACCAAATACGAAGTTTTGCAAAAATCCATTAAGTCGTTTTCGAAATTTAGAGTTTTCAACAAAAACAAGTTTTTTTTTTTAATTTCCAAAAAAAAAATATTTTTGAAAAATTTTGGCTTACAATAGTGTTTAAACTTTTCATGAGCTTCTGTGCAAAAAATTTCAAAAAAATCAAATTAACCGTTTTCCAGAAAATCGAAAACAAAAAAAACTACTAGATGTACCAAAAGTAACAATTTTTTTCCAAGACAAAAATTACTAAATTGTTCCCTTTTGCTTCATTAATGAACTGATTCTTTTTTTTATAAAAATTGTTTGATCCGTTTTCGAGAAAAATAAGTTTTTTATTTTTGGCCAGAAAAAAAATGTATGGGAGCTACTGTTATTTGTCGTCCTATACCAAGTTTGAAGCAAATCCATCCAACCGTTTAGGCTGCAGACTCGCGGACAGACAGACGGAATTGGGGGACCCACTTTTTTGGTGTGCTCTATGATCGTAATGTCATGTTTGATTGTTAGATTTTTTTTCTGCACTTATCCATAACTTGCCTTATAGTACCTATAATCGTAAGTAAAAATGTAATTTTAGTGAACTAGTTAATTTGTTATGTAATGTAGACTGGAACCAAATTGAATCGTAGTATTGATGACAGGTGTATTATATTTTATAGTACTCTATTTGACTGTTCTTATGAAACCACACCATTACCCAAACCTTGTTATAATTCCAAAACACCATCATGATTTGTTTCTAACTTAAAAAAACTTAAAAAATAAAAGAAATAAGTCGTGGCTTAAATATAGTAAAACAAAAGCTGATGGAGATTTTAGGATATATTGCGAACTGAAACTTTTGTTTACAGACTTGCAACAATCTTTATACAGATTATATTATCAATTTAGAAAATGAGTTAAAACAGACTCCAAAAAACTTTTGGAACTTTGTGAATAGTAAGAGAATTGTTGATAGCTACCTTAACTCCATGTTATATAACAAGAGAACCAGTCAAGGCTCCGAAGAAATTTCAAACATATTCGCAGATTTCTTCAAAGACGCTTTTGAAGTTCCTATCTTTTACCATCAGTGAAGAATCAATTATTCACAGCGTTTCGAAACTTGATTGTTTTAGCCCGGTCCTGATGGTGTACCATCTTGCGTGTTAGAAAAATGTGTGTCCAAACTTTCTTATCCTCTTTATGTTCTTTTCAATGAATCTCTTAGGTGCTCAAGTTTTCCCAAATTATGGAAAAGCGCTTTAATAACACCAATTCATAAAAAAAGGGTCCAAAAACGTCATCGTGAATTACCGACCTATCGCCAAACTTTCTGTTATTCGTAAATTGTTTGAGTCTATTATCTGTAATGTTTTATCTTTTAATTGTAAATCAATTATTTGCGACAGCCAGCATGGCTTCGTCCAAAATAAGTCAACTGTTACAAACCTTTTTCATTTCACTTCCTTTTATCTTGAAGCATTTGAAGATAGGAAACAAGTAGACTGTGTGTTTACGGATTTTAGTAAGGCCTTCGATAAATTATGTCACAAGACTTTAACCCACAAACTAAAGTCCATAGGATTTAATGAAAGTTTTTTAATGTGGATTTCATCTTATTTAGCTAATAAACGCTATTGTGTTGCATTTAGAAATGAGCATTTTGCTCAATTTTGCGTCAACTCTGGTGTCCCGCAAGGAAGCCATTTAGGTACCCTATTGTTTATTTTATATGTAAATGACTTAACCTCGATCATAAAATCCTCCTCGGTTTTAATTTACATATTAAATCTTCAAAAGTATTACTTCAACAAACGACTGTTTTCTTCTTTAAGAAGACCTACACGTATAGGTTTATGGAATGGTACAATAAAAACCGACTTTTGTTAAATATTGACAAATGCAAAACCACGAGTTTTACACGCAAAAAAAAAATTGTAACTTATAATTATCTATTAGATTCTTCTCATCTGTTCAAATTTTCCGTCTTCTCCGATCTACCTATTATACTTGACACTAAATTAATTTTTGCAGATCACTATAACTCTATAATTAAAAAAAGCCAATCAAATTCTAGGTTTCATAAAAAGATTTTCTCGTGATTTCCGTGATCCTTATTTCCTCAAACTTCTTTACATATTTTTTGTAAGGCCAGTACTTGAACACGGCTGCGTAGTATAAAACTATAAACAGACTTGAAGGTATTCAGAGAAGGTTCATGCATTTTTGCCTTCGTCTTCTTCCGTGGTCACAAAGATCGGCACTTCCTCGTTATACTCATAGACTCATGCTAATAAATCTTCCCTCACTGTTGAAATATAAACAGTGGCTCCAGCTTTGTTTCATTATTAAATTAATCAATGGATCAATAAATTCTCCATCAGATTTGTGTCGATTAAATTTTAGCTACAGTCTAACTAAAGAAGACAGTTGCCCTTTTGTCCGATATTTAGAAGAACAAATTATGGTGTGAATAGTCTTTTAAATCAATTGATAATACTCTTCAATAAGTATTATTATTTAATTACTTCTATAAACGACAATTTTAAAAGCAAAACATTTAGAGAAAACTTTTTCAAAATATCATTGTTATTATATTGTGTATTGGTATTATATAGGTAATATTAAGTATATTAAAATTGTAACTAAAGCTAAAAGTTCTAACGTTAGTAAAATTAATAACCAATATCTAACCTTTTTATTAAAACAAGAAAAATTAAGGGTTTCTCCTATAGATAAGGGCTATTTATTGAAAATATAAGGAGCGAATATGTGTAAAAATGAGTAAAATCGTACGTTAACTAAACTCATGTTGTTTATACGTAGGTTGTACTTTTGTGAGTTCCTACTAGGTATATTTCCGCTTTGTTTAAAAAATTCTTTTAAGACTTTAAAGACATATAAATGTCGCATTGGAAGAATTTGCAGTTCTTTAAATAAATGCCAACTTCCAGCCAATTTATTTTTATTTAATAGAAAACGTATGAATTTTTTCTCTGCTATTAATACTATGGTGTCTGGTCATAACATCACAAGTCAATTTTTTTTCGAAAATGAGTTAAGTATGCAGAATTATTTAAAATAAATCTATTTAGTCTTAACAGCATAACTGGTTCCAAAGATATTCAATGGTCCCAACCACACTTAACTCCGTTTTTTAAAATAATGTTTGATCATAATGGCATAACTCAACTTGTGCTGTTTTGACCAAACAATTTTTTTTAAATTTAAATTTTAAACATAACTCAGTTTCTACACTTTTTACTTTCTATATATAGGTACTATGAATATGGAAAGTTATAGATTCGTAAATAAAATCAAACTCGATGTTTTGATCAAACTAAACAAAGATGATGGAGAACACCAAAAAAGTGGGTCCCGTATATCTCTCTGTCCTTGAGTTTACAGCCTAAACGGTTGGATGAATTTTCTTCAAACTTGTTATACATATAGTTTTTTCTGTAATACATAGACGTTTTTTGTTAATTTTTTTCGAATGAAAAATAACGGTACCTGCCATACATTTTTTTTTTTGCCAAAAAGAAAAACCTTATTTTTAATTATCAGTTCATTAATAAAGGGAGGAAAATGGTACTATGTTATTTTTGGTACCTCTAACAGAACCCTTTTTTTGGTTTTCGATTTTCAGGAAAAGGGTTCATTTGATTGTTTTTTATTTTTTTATATAGAAACTTCTAAAAAAAATTTTAAACACTAATGTATTAGTGTAGTGTTATTTAGTAGGTTTTAAACATTATCTTGAATAGTTCAAAACACTATTTTCCTAAAACAAAACAAAAAACCACGGTATACCTTCCATACAAATGTTAAAAAAAAACCGTTAAGAAAAAAATTTATTTCTCAAAAACAGCTCCCAGAATTTTTATAAAATATTGTGTGTCTTCTTAAAATAAAATAAAATAAAATACATGTATGTATGTATATACTATGTATATTTATATACAGGATCCAAAATCTAGATTTAAATATGTACTTGTAGGTAGGCACCTATGTAACTGTTCCTTGAATCATGCAAATCGAAAATTCATTATTCTATTTAAACCTGCATAGGATAGCTAGACTACTTACCTACTATCAGCGTTAATGTTTATCTATATTAATATTCTTAGCTAAAAGAGCAAGTTCGTACGATCTAGTAGTACATTTGATTTTATTCTGCCCATGTAAAATTTTTTCTTAATGTCAATTTTATTCCTCCACTAAACCAGCGTCTTCGATGGTTTAGCGAAGAACAAGTTTGTAAATTTTAACAATTTCGAAATAATCTTTTTCTTGAACGAAAAACAGTTTGGTCAAAACAGCATATCTCACTAAAAAAATATAAACAAGCTTAAAATTTAATTTTTTTATTATATTCGTGTAAATGTTATTATTCCAAACAAAACTGTGAAAATTCATTATTCTATTTAAACCTGCATAGGATAGCTAGACTACTTACCTACTATCAGCGTTAATGTTTATCTATATTAATATTCTTAGCTAAAAGAGCAAGTTCGTACGATCTAGTAGTACATTTGATTTTATTCTGCCCATGTAAAATTTTTTCTTAATGTCAATTTTATTCCTCCACTAAACCAGCGTCTTCGATGGTTTAGCGAAGAACAAGTTTGTAAATTTTAACAATTTCGAAATAATCTTTTTCTTGAACGAAAAACAGTTTGGTCAAAACAGCATATCTCACTAAAAAAATATAAACAAGCTTAAAATTTAATTTTTTTATTATATTCGTGTAAATGTTATTATTCCAAACAAAACTGTGAAAATTCATTATTCTATTTAAACCTGCATAGGATAGCTAGACTACTTACCTACTATCAGCGTTAATGTTTATCTATATTAATATTCTTAGCTAAAAGAGCAAGTTCGTACGATCTAGTAGTACATTTGATTTTATTCTGCCCATGTAAAATTTTTTCTTAATGTCAATTTTATTCCCCCACTAAACCAGCGTCTTCGATGGTTTAGCGAAGAACAAGTTTGTAAATTTTAACAATTTCGAAATAATCTTTTTCTTGAACGAAAAGCAGTTTGGTCAAAACAGCATATCTCACTAAAAAAATATAAACAAGCTTAAAATTTAATTTTTTTATTATATTCGTGTAAATGTTATTATTCCAAACAAAACTGTGTCCCAATGTATTTAATAAAACTGGATTTGGAGGATTTTTTCTAATTTTAAAATGCATTTATCTCAAAACTCAGATTTTAGACTTCTGTACTCCATTTTTATAATGGTTGCAGGGAGTTAGCATACGAGCCACCCAAACATGTTATGCCATATTGCAATTTTGAGTGAGCAAGTCCATAATAAATCATTTTCAAAACTTTTTAAGAACAATTAGGTTTGATTAAATACTTTTTGATAAACCCGACAGAGACGTGGGGTGGCACTTGGTGGAACTTTGGTAACATTTTAATGAAAGTAAAAAAAACACTTGTTATCCACAAATTTGATTTTTATTAAAAAATATAATATTTTAATTTAAAATATTGTCCGACGCGTTTCATTCGATTCAAATGAATCGTTTCAATTTTAAAGCAATTCTCTGAACATTTAATAACACTTTTAAAATTACTACTGCCAAACTTATTAATAGATAAAGAAAACCATTTACAATCATGAGCTTGAAACCGCAAATTGAATTAAACAAGACTATTATCAAATATTTTGTAACGCGTCAATTTAGTTTTATTGCTTATAATCAATTTATGGTAAATAAACCATAATCTTAATACTTCAAGATCTTGTTCAATGTTCACAATATTTTCAAAGACAGTTCCAGATGAATATGTAAAAACAATGTCATCAGCAAAAGCTGTAGAGGTACCATTTAATTTCAGCTTGAAAATTGAATTAATGTTTATCAGAAAAAAAAAAAAAAAAAAAAAAACAAAGGGTAAAGTACAGAACCCTGTGGAACACCGTTCCTTATTAGTCTTAGTTTACTAAATATTCCAATAGCATTAACTCTTTGTTTTCTATTTTTTAAATATGAATTTAGCAAACTGAAGAAACTACCTCGAAAGCCTGCATTGTATAGTTTTAGTGTTTTTTTTTAGCAAAAGAAATCGAAAGCCTTGGTCATATCAATAAACAAACCCATAGTAGATTTGTTATTATTTAAATTTCCATATAGTTGACTACACATTCTTAAAATAGCATCTTCTGTTGACAAACTGGCTCTTAAGCAAAATTGATTGTTATTGAGGAATTTAAACTTTTCTAAGAAGGAAACAATTCGTATCTTTAGTAGCTTCTCAAATATTTTTGAAAAAGTCGGAAGAAGTGAAATAGGCCTATAATTCCAAATAATTTTCTGGTTTCCTTTTTGAAAAAGTGGAATAACTTCAGCACATTTATGCTGGTCTGGAAAACAACCATTTTCAACACATTTATTAAATGCGAAACTACATACCAAGCAATATTTTTCATCCCTAGTACACGAATTAGTATTTTTTTTAAAGACATTGGCGCATATTCATAGATGTTTGATAAGTTGTTACTAGGTTGTTGCTAAACTTAACCCGAGTTTATGTAATCCATAAACATTTTAAATTCATTTCTAAAATAATAACTCGAGTCTAACGTTAGTCACGACAGATGTTATCTTTTAAGTTGTGGTTCGGTAGAAATAGAACATTATAAATACTTTAAAAAAGTAAAAAAAAAGAACATTGTGACACAAAAGTGATTTGAATTAAAATAAAGAAAAATGTCAATTGATGAAAACATTGAAGAAGATTTTGATACCTTGGTTGATTTGGAAATGGTACTAGGATAAGACGAAAGCACTATATGAGTATCGACCCCTTTGAACTGACTAAAGAATTTTATGAAAGTTATCGATTCGTCAAAGACACGGTAACATTATAATTGATTTGGTAAATATTGAAGACCAACCAACTAAAACTAAAGGCGGTTAAACAATATCTGGAAGTCTTCAAGTGTTAACAGCATAAAGTTTTTTTTTGGCTACTATTGTTCACTCCTGTAAGGAATCCACAAATTCGACAGAAGTAAGAATTCAAAACGTACCATATCGCTACAAGATGCAAGGTAAATTGTTTAAATGGGAAGATTAAATCAAAATTCCGATCTATTTTTGAGAGGCTGATAATTGACTTGTATACGGCTAAAATCGTTGTGGTGGCAGTTGCAGTTCTACATAATTATAGCGAAAGAAAGAAATCTCTCATGTGAGAATAAACTTGTTATTCATATCATATACATCAACTACAGTAAAGAATTTATTTGTAGTTTTTGACCACAATAATGAAGTACCTTCCTTTTTATTGAAATAAAATTTCAAATTCAAGAAGACAAAAATTCTTATGTACGACCGATCACAGCAAGAATATTTTGGCAGAATTTTATAAACAGACATTTGAATTAAATAAATATTTTATAGAACTAAAATGGAAAAAATTAAATATTTTATTAAAACTTCATAAAACACGTAAAAATTAATAAAAGGTAAAATAGCTTTTTAGCCGTTTCAGCTTTTGAATAGAAAATTCTATTGCAGCTGGCTTTTCTTCCTCCTGCATTGGATTATTGTATCAGCCTCTTGTGGATGATCGGCTAAATCATCACACAAATTTATCTCTGCATCTTCCCTGGTATTGCTATCTAACGGGTGATTTGTTTGCTACTTGGTTTTTGACGTTTATATTTTTGACAGATCACACAAGACAATTTCCACGAACATTTGACATTTCGATTCAGTATTGTTTGCCATTTCATCATGAATAGACTTACGCCTGAACAACGTTTGCAAATTATTGAAATTTATTATCAAAATTCGTGCTCTGTGAAAAATGTGTTTCGCAAGCTACGTCCGTTTTTTTTCCGCTCATTTTTGGCTAAATGGATACGTGAATAAGCAGAATTGCCGTATCTGGAGTGAAGAGCAGCCAGAGGCAATTCAGCAGCTACCAATGCATCCCGAAAAATGCACTGTTTGCTGCGGTTTATGGGCAAGCGGCATCATTGGGCCGTACTTCTTCAAGGACGATGAAGGCCGCAGGGTTACGGTCAATGGAGAAAGGTACCGTTCGATGATAACAGATTTTTTTTGCCGAAAATGCAAGAATTGAACTCGGTCGACATGTGGTTCCAACAGGACGGTGCCACATGCCACACTGCACGCGAAACCATGCGTCAATTGAGAGGCGAATTTGGTGAGCAGTTGATCTCACGTTTTGGCGCATTCAATTGGCCACCAAGATCATGTGATTTGACCCCGTTAGACTATTTTTTGTGGGGCTATGTTAAGTCTATTGTCTATGGGGACAAGCCAAATACGATTGCTGCCTTGGAAGCCAACATTGAACGCGTCATTGGTGAGATTCCGGCCGAAATGTGTGAAAAAGTTTGCCAAAATTGGACCTTCAGAATGGACCACCTGAAGCGTAGCCGCGGGCAACATTTAAGTGAAATTATTTTTAAAAAGTAAATGGCAGAAATTGATTTATCGATCCAAATAAAAATTTCATTCACTTTTTACAAGTTTCTGTGTTTTTTTGAATTTTCAAAAACCAAGCTCTTAAAAAATCACCGTTTATAAATATTTCATCCTAAATAAGGTCCAGATAACTGCACTACATTTCAAAAAATTGTTTTTTTTACCTCACCTCATTTTATCGCTATGTCAATGTTTTCATGATAGATTGAAAGAAAATTGTAGCAGAGTTGTAATAGAATTCATGTTAAAGTTGGGTTTTACTAAACAGATCTACATAATTCTCTATGCATAGTAGATGTGTCTAACCTGTGTGATAAGTTTAGCCATCAGTTCATCTAGATTCGAATTTAAAATATAACTATGAATATGGGCCATTGTGAATTTGAAAACTTCTTTTGGTGTTATTTTATCAAAAACAAAACTATTAGATTGTACATCAGTCAATATAATATTTGAAAATATAGTATAGTTACAGGTAGAACAAGGTTCAATGACAGGTTTTAATTTTACTGAAATTTCAGTAAAAAAAACTTCGTTAAATTTATTTGACATTTGCCAAGAATCGGTTACCGTTACTCCCTCAGTTTCAATAGAGTCAATTTTAGTTGAATTTCTATTTTTACACAAAATGCTATCTACAATCTACCACCTTCCATTTATCACGAATATTACTCTTAGTGTTATTAAATTAGTGATTCACGTGTTTTAAGCAAGTTTTGAAAGCGTATTGACAATTTTAGAATGAAAAATATGTTTTGTTTTTGTTTGCGCTCTATTAATTTATTTATAACTAGCAAACCCGGCGAACTCCGTTTCGCCACCAGATGGCTTCGTTTTATGTAACATTTCGTTTTGTGATTAAAAGATGAAGAAAACATTTTTTTTTTGTTTTATATTTGAAAAGGAAAAATTTTATTTCATTTCACAACAGTAATGAATTAATTTCGATTACAAAAATGAAGTGTTATTTAGTTGAACTTCTCTAAATAAATGAAAGTGAATCCAAAGTAAATACTGAATCGAAGCGTTATACGTGTCCGCAAATTATCCGTTTCATTGAAGTGCTCTTTGGTAAACCACATTTTTTGTTTTTTTGGTCTGACGTTAACACAAACAAAGCGGATGGTTTCCCTACTCGTGAACACGCAACGTATAACTGCCTATGTGAAAAACAATGATTTTGTGTTGCAATTCATTGTGTTGGTGTGAGTGATTGGTTATGTGTGTTGTATCTTTTACCTTGCAAGTCAGCATGAAGCCGCCTTCTCGAATGGTATTAGCTCCAAAGGAAGTCATGCGAAAGCAGTTATTGTATTAAAGGATGTGTTGAAGAAAATGGCTGGAATAGGGATCACTTCCATCGAACAATGGTTTCAGTGGCTGTGGTGGTGTAAGTAATGGATCCAGTTTGACTTTTCCACTTGCGCAGCACAATCCAGCCGTTTCTCTTTTGAACTTTAACGCATTGCAATATCGGCATATAGTCGTCATTGGTCCAATATCTAAATTTTCATCATCACTGTAGTTCACAGTGGGATCATATTGGAATGCCAAGCGATTGTATGATGCCAATGATCTTCGTGTGCTCACGCGTTGTCTCAATCGGGCATTTTCTCTTATTATATTTTGTCTTTATTCGCTTAAGTTTTGTGAATACACTTGTTGCTGGCTTGCATGTCTTGTGCGGCGGCCGATGTTCGCACGTCGTCCTCTAGGCATTTTGGACTATGGACAGAGTGGTGAATTTAACCTCAAATGCACGATCCACATAATTTTCACAATTCAACTTACCACCTTAAGGACAAATGCCTACTGTTGAAATTGAATAAAAATTTACACAATACACGTGATTGATTTGATGGTTTCCAATTGAAATGTTAGGAAACGAATAACTTATTTTTTTTTACTTTTTTTCACAGTGAACACAATACCGGTTTGTCACATGAAATTAACTGAGCAGAGAACAATGAGTAGCTGTCAAACAATGTATCACGCACCGGCGCCATCTACTTAAAATATTGGTCGGCGCCATCTACTTAAAATATTGGTTTGTAGTACATGCTATGTATCAGAGATGGCGCTGTATCTGAAAAATGATTTTTCCGCTTTTCTGTTGAAATTTTTTCCTGAATTTTCTTTGCTATAAACCTCACGGAGCCCGAGACCTTTCCAACGAATGCAAAACCGTGGAAGTTGGTTCGTGCGTTCTGGAGTTATAGCGTCAGGAAAGAAAACCCGACTTATTTTTATATAGTAGAAATAATTATTTTCAATTAATATTTATTTTGTACGTGACTTTGAAAATATTTCAAAAATAATAAATAATTAATCTTTTGTTCATTTGAGCCAAAGTACACTTTATGTGGGCCATTGAATCCGAATCAGACTGCAGACCACTAAACATTAACACCTTAATTAATAAAAATGACGACTACGGAAAGTTTAGGACTTATTCCATAGACTAAGTGCAAAATGCTATTAATAAAACAGAATTTCTGCTAATTTATTCCTTCGCTAAATCATCGAAGACGGTGGTTTAGTGAAAGACTACCAATTGGCACTAAGAACAAAATTTACAGGGACATAGAAGAAAAAGAGATAGAGTTGACACTTATTGTAGTAGATTTTGATCGTGGATTTTAGTTTTTTTTTTTCTTAAGTACAAAATTTAGTTCACAGACTAACTTTTATTCTATTGATTAGTAAAGTCATGGACTAGCGATTTAATAATAATTTTGTATTAAAAGGCTGTAAGTGCTTATTCCATAAGCGAAATTGAGTAATCGTTTAAGCTTGTCTAACTCGGAACAACAAGTTTTTTTTGAAATTAAACAATTATTTTGGCGAATTTCAACAATTTGGAATTTTCATAAAGTCCATGGTTCTATAGCTGTTCTTCTGTGCCGACGTGTCGAGACTTAGCATTATTAGTTTTAGTTTTGTTTAAAATATCATACATTTCTTACAATCAGTGAAGGAATGTTGGTGAAAATATATGGGAAATGTACCCTAATACTAACAATTCAATCCTTCTATCTTAAAAATAAATGATTCATATATCTACATAATATATTAATTCATAAAAACAAAAATAATTTTTATATATTTTTATATTCTGGTTATAAAAATAAAATATTCTAACAAAAAAACAAAAACAAACTTTGGTAGCGACCTATAAATGACATTTAAAAAATTCAAAAAAAAAAAAAATACTGAAATACTTTCTAATGGTATAATAATCGAAAGTAAGGAAAAACATTTTAGTTTTCTTAGAAATAAAGGCCACCCTAATATATATTGTCAAACAAAACTTTCAAGCAATTTTTCAAAAGTTTTGAGATTTTGAAATGGAAACACTGAAATAAACACATTCTGTGCCCTATGTTTCCTAAGATTTTCTTAATTCCTCAGGGGATATTTTACTAATTCCATCTGTCAGTAATTTACAATGATAAAACTTTTAAACAATAACCGAAACTACTATTTTCTTACTTTACCACTAAATCATACTAGATATAAATTGACAATAAACTCTACGGACATGATGGAATGAACATTATACGTTATTTGCTGAATAGACCAAATGTCATGTACAGTGAAAGCTCTAATAAGCGGACACTCATGGTCGCCCAATTTTTGTCCGATTAATGGAAAGATTAAGATAGCAAATGACTGTAAAAATTATTAGCCAGAAGGAAATCAAATGACATGTGCAATTATAGAACGCCACCAGAAAAGGGAACCAAACACTTTCAAAGTTAACTTAGTTTACCGGGAAGTCCCCTGGTATGTTTTCATCAAAACAAAGCTCTGTCCGGTTATTAGAGCTTCGCATCCGGTTTTCGGAGATTTTCTATGGTTTCCAAATATCAAAAATAAAATATACTGAGAACGGTCCTTTCATTTTTTGGTGCTTGATTTTTTGATAAAAAACAATCCATCAAAAAAATTATGAGAAAGTATGCATTTGTATGAGAATTTCAAAAAAGAATTTTGTTCCCGAAAATGTGTCCGTTTAAGGGTATTATCCTCTTATTGGAGCTGTCCGCAAGTAGAGCTTCCACTGTATGTCAAGAGCAAAATGTGGAGAAAAACATAGTCATAAAATTAAAATGGTGGAAGAATGGGATGGACAAATTCAGCAGGGCAAAGAATTCCACATTTGTGTAGTGGGACTTAAGAAAGAATCTCTATACTTGACAGTACGTGCTTGTATTCCTTTAGGGTTGATTGCAACCACCTTTTTCATTAGAGCAGTAGAAACAACGATTAAACAATGAAAGGCTTGACACATTGCGACGGTGCTCGATAGGTTAAATTGTTTTAGTGATTGCTCTATCACCTATCATTTTTAAAGCTCTTTTTTTTGGATTCTGTCCAAGAGACTGGAGTGAGTTGTGGGAGCACCTGGCCATATATGACAGTTGTACTCAAATTTTGGACGAATGGCTATAATCTATAATTATAGATTACAGCCAGATCAGAAGTGAAAAATATTTCTTACACCGACTTTGCAAACCCATCAGTCACTTTGCAGCGATTTTAGCGTCATCGAATATGTCATTCCACAAAAAGGGACCTGGGGCACACCAGCATTTATTTTATGAATTTCAAACTTGAAAACGTCAAATTCGACTATAGTATTGAGGGGTCCAAACGAAGAAGAGACTCATCGATACCAAATGCACGAGTTGTCGATAAGAGAGCTTGATGTCAAACTCTATCAAATACTTTCGAAATATTGAGCACAATAATCTTACTTTCTCCAAAACGATGTAAGATTGGTGCCACAATGGTGATCAATGAGCTTTAGTTCTTCAAGATATTTCTTAAGCTGATAATAATTGATCAGCGTTTCCATGACCATGAAAAAAAGGGACGTAAGTTCAATTGGATGGTAATTGGAGGTTGAAGAATTTCTTCTTTTTTAAAAGACTTGCTGGACAAATGCTGTTTTCCAGTAGAGTAGGACATATGGAAAAGCTTAAGCAGTATGGTTTTGCCAGCATTGCAGAACACTTCTTCAGAACGATGGCGATGGAAGGATAGAAAGAAACGATGAGAAAGATGGGAAGATTCGCCCTAGGAAATCATTTACGATCATAAGTACTGGAGGATTCATAACATTTTCTGGTAGCTTCAAATTTACAACAAACAGCGCGCTGCAAGCAAATTGACTTTTTACATTACACTACATATTATACTACTCCGCAGATTAATCTGTGAACTAGAGACACTGGAGCTCTGGCAACTAGACCATTGGCTTAGACTTTACATACATTAATACAACAGAGAGAGACAGAGAAAGAAATAACACACAACAGAAGAAACGCATGTCAACAGCACGTGGTTGGTTTCCGACGGTCCACCATCGAAGTACTAACCACGCGCAACGATGCTAGATTTCGCTGATCTATGGGAAGCGATGCTTTCATGGGAGCCAAGGCCGTTGACGAAAATTAACTTTTTCATGACAGCTAACAAAAGGGCTGTCATTAAAAACGAGCGTGCCCAAGAAACATTTTTATCTGTATAAAAGCATTTATAGTCATTCAAGAGCTAAATCTTAAAGCTGTTTATTTAGCAAGGAGCTCTATATGTGGATTTAGAGCAAAAATCAAGCTCCCATGTAGCTAATTCATTGAGTTTGAGAGCTCGTTTTTGCTCTTATTCAGCCTGTTATCAGTGGCAAAAGTGACTTGTAGTACATGGGTTTCAAACTATTAAAACACCACTTTTGACATAGTATTGTTTGTATTGGCTTCTCTAGTACAAAATAAAAATATATGAAATTCTCATACTATTAAAGAATGAATGAATCGTTTCATAGTATGTAAAATAGAAATAACAAAGATGACAATAACCAAATTTAAAAATATCTTTATGCAAATAAATAAGAAAAGAAATTAAGATTTTCGATTGTTTGATAGTGAATTTCCAGTGCGCGTTTAATATTTTCACACATATAGTGACGATACTTCTTTAAATTACAGCGAGACTACATAATTCTGTGTATTAAGTCATCAAGTATTATTTAAAAAAATAGTTGGATAATAAAAATATTTAAAAATTAATTTTCCAGAGCTGATATAAAATTATTTTAAAAAAATAATAATAATTTAGTGCTTTCTTTAATTACACTCCGAAGATGATTTTTTTTTTTAAATGAAAAAAAGAATCATTGAATTAGTTTTATATCTCGTCACCATTTTTAATATCAGACGGAAGACGTTTCTTCCAATTGAGCTGCAATACTATCTGTTCGGGAGCTGCAATATTAATCTTTGGTGATATAGAGCTCTTATGTCGGATTAAAATTCATTGTATATTTTCTAGAGCTAGCTCCAACAAGATGGCATTTTCGTCTTTTTAACTTCATGCTATTGTTATAAGATAGGGTGCTTCAGAAATTAAAAGTCAAGGAAAGCAAATAATAAAACAAATGTAGTTTATAGGAAGCAATCTTTTCAAAAGAATATTTCCTGAAGTGTATTTAAAGCCTAAGTTGCAACTTTTTTTTAATAAAGCTGTGATACAGAACACTGGTATCCTTAATGTGTAACCACATCTATCTTCTCTAAGGGAATTAAAGTAGGATAATTTTTTTGTGCGTACGTGATTAGAATTAAAGCTCTGAAAAAAAGTTTTTTTTTTTTTAAATGGTATGAAAAAAAACTATGTTTTTATGTACATTACTATGCAAAACGAGAAATTATCAAATTTCTTCCTCATTGTTTAACAGAGTAAATTTATAGTTCCAATCTGAACATTGATAACTTGCACTAAAAATTGAATAGTTACATACATTCATTTATTTTTTATGCTAAATAATACTTTTTTTTTCTTGATAAAATAAATATTTTGGATTTATTTTGGGCCACACCTTATTATAATATGGGTTCATGAGTAGAATGTGTTAAGATATTAATACTCAGCTCTATAACCGATTTGAAGTTGGTCTTTTAATGCTATATTTTGACATTTCGAAATGCGCATGCGTTAGTATTTTACTTCTTAAGCTAAAGCTACTGTTTAGAGCTCTTGTCGCGTCTTTTATTGCATTTGTGTAGTTGGAAGCTGTACAACGGCCATTTAGATGAGGGAAATTCAAGAAGCTCTTTCATAGATCGCATAAAAGGTATTATGGAGCTAGTTTGAAAAAACTAAACGTTGAGCATGATTTACTATAGAGCATGATTTGAAATAAAAGTTCATTGAGCTGTGAAATTATACCTTATAAAGCCATAGCTTTTAATTTCACTTGCTTGGAGCTGCAGAAGAACAGTTTTGCATCTAATAGCTGTGACGATGTTACTTGGGTGGGAACCAAAGACGACTTTGAATTTCGAATATTTTTTGCAAATGACCAAAAATATTTGCCGTTGCCTTAATTTTTGGTCATGAAAACATTTGGTTCTCTGAATGTGAACGTTGCAGGTCTTCTAGCTTGTTACGACTTATTTCGGTTTTCGTCAGTGGGGTTGGGTTTATAACTCCGGAAACTTACTTCTCTAACCCTAATAACATTTTTACAGCTCAAATTAAGCCATGCTTTTTCTTTCGGTTTGATAGAGTTCACCCTATTTCGGGATAAAATTGTTCATTCCGTTATCATCTGCGCTGGAGCCTACGTCACTACCGAAAAAAGTATAGTGCCAAGTTAAAGTTCGTGGAGAAATTACTGCGACTGCCCAAGTTGGTTTTCTCATATTGCTTAACGGTTCTCTTAAGTGATTTTTCTTTAACTGAGAGGTGTTGCCATGAGAAATTAGAAATTTTATGAAGATATGAAGTAAATCTGCTACAATAAGTATGAACCTTATTGTTTTTTGTTCCATAGGTTAAGTTACTCTAAAACTTTTTTCCAGTGGAAAAAATACTGCGGCACACTTTGGTCATAATTCATTTTGATTCCACGTTAATTTAGAGATTTCTTCCCAACTCGTGAAAACCAGTTGAACAAATTTTCTTCATTCGCTATACAATCTTTTTTGGTATGTTAAGTTTATAAATATCAAGTAACATATATGTATTTAGACTAGTTTTATATAAAACGCCAAGAAATCATTTTTTTTTTCAATATGAGTGCTAAAGTTTATATGCGACAAGCAAAACTCTGGTCACTCTGGATATAAAAGCCTGCGGTTAACACATGTACGAATATGTTCCATTCAATGATGAACACTTAAATTGCAGATAAATAACGGTAGTTGGCAAACAGTGCACACACTCAAAGGACCCCAAAAACTATGTAGAAACGTACACAAGCCTCCGGCTAGACAACCGCAACTAGAGTGGGTTGTGGTGGCACATTTCACAGGAGCATTCCATAACCAACCAAAGCATTACAAAACAAACATTTACCCAAGCTTACGAGTATTGTTCGAATACATGGACTACTAAGGAGTAAATTGTTTGCAGAGCTGGGCTTGTGCCATGTAATTAGTTGATAATTAAAAAAAAGACATAGGGCGCATAGAGATACGAATCCCCATTAATTAAATAAATAAAAGAATAGAGAAGAGTATTACCGAAGTGGCATAAATGTTCCCTTTTCACTCTCCGTCCTCTTATGGATATAATAGTGGTATAATAAACAACTTAGGCATATGAATTGCTTTTGACAAAAGTTGTGGTCTTTTTGGAGGGAAAATATTGATGAACATTAATGAGAAATATTAAAATAAATGTTTTGTTTTGCAATATTAATTTTGTTGTTCCCGAAATTGGAGACATTTATGATTTAAATTGCGACCGAATTTTAATTTCAATCATCCCAATCACAAATTTCATCGTAATCGGAATTTTGTAACGAAAACCAATAAAAAATAAAATGCACGACTGGATCGCACGTTTTTGCCCTCATGTTCGATCACATCGTGCGCAAATGATTTCTATTAAATCTAATTCTATTTTTAAAGTCGTGTTTTACTTAATTTTGTTTATACAATATTTCTTTATTAACAAAAAAAAAAAAAAAATGATAATTTAAAAAATTTAATAATATAAACTTAAAAAGAAAATTTAAAAAAAATCATCCACCCGCAGGCCGCCTCCGCTTCTTTGGATCTCGGAGGATCCATTGCGGTCCCCAGGGTAGGAAGGGGCGGAATTTAAAGAGGGGAGTAAATTGGAAGATAAGGTTTGAGGGGCCTCCTGAAACAATTCTGACCTTTGAATATATTCTTCGATGTGTTTAAGTGGCCTAGACATCGCCCAGTTCGTCGAAGAAGTAATCTCCGAGGGCTTCTTTCCTTGGTTAGGCTGGGCCATTCACGCAAAGGAAGTGATATGATCCCTCTTCCGCCTCTTCGTCCATACAACCTCTACATAAGTCAGATGTGCTGATGCTCATTCTGGTCATGTGGGTTCCCATTGAGTTGTGACCCGTTAGGATGCCAGTTGGGAGGCACAGTTGATGTCTGTTAAACCCTATTAAATATTCTGTTTTTTTTCTTAGAGATTTCTGTCCAATGATTTCTCGAAACACGACAACTGTCAATACCTCACCATCTGTCATTTGAGGTTTTGAGGAAAGTTTGTTGGATTCTAAAATTTTCTTACGCCATCCAGTGGCACAAATAACCGGAAACGATTTGGCTCGGTTCAAGTGATGATCCGGATTTGGCCAGTTCGTCTGCGATTTCATTTACTGGTATATTAATATTACCTTAGACCCAGATCAGGCTGACTAAGTTCGATTCGCTTAGCAATCTTAGTTCATTGCGACAGCGGATCACTAGCTTGTAACAATTGAGGAAATGGCTTTGATTAACGCTTGACTGTCTACGAAAATATCTATATCTCTGTTGACCATTTTACACGCGGAGAGATATTTAGCCGCCTCACTTATTGCGACCACCTCTGCCTAAAATACTGAGCAATAATCTGGAAGTCTATATGATTTGGCTAAGGGAGGGGTTTCCAAACAGATTCCTGATCCTAACCCCATTCCTCACTTAGATCCGTCTGTGAAGATTGGAACATGATTTTTGTTGATGATCCGGTTTTCCTTCCAGCTTTCTCTTGTTGGGATCACTGTTAGTACGACAGGGTTAAAACCAATGATCGGTGAGATGTGGTCTATTTGAATTGTGGTATTTATAAAACTTATTATGGTGCTGTGACCGTAGTGGCCTATTTTCCAATTCGCACACTCTCTCTTACGCGTAGAGCGCTCTTGGTCGCCAACTCTTTCGTAACTACGTCAAGTTGGTCTGAAGAATGGAACGTTTCGAGGGCTGCGGTTGGTGTAGTTCTCATAGAACTGGTTGTACCAATACACGCCAGTTTTTGTATTTTCGTCATGGGTTTAAGATTGGTTGTCTTTTCCAAGGCCGGCCACCAGACCAAACATGCGTATGTCAATATAGACCTATTAATGGATGTGCACATCCAATGTATGGTTTTGGGGCTTGGACCTCATCTTTTACCAAATGACCTACTACATGTCTAGAAAGCTGTTGTAGCTGTTTTTTTTCTCTTTCTTTTATGTTCTCTTTCCAGTTCTGTTCAGTAATATGTAGTGGCGTCCCATTGATGATAGGGGAGAGGGGGGGGGGGCTTATATTTGGAATGTTACGTTTTCTCGTGAACAAAACTAGTTCGGTCTTTAATGGGTTTATATTTAGTTCGCAACTACTGGCCCAACTACTGATTACTGATGTTAAGACTAAGAGTGGAGTTTCTTCATCTTCATCGGGAGGACCTACTAATTTTGTGAAATATATTCAACACCAAAGAGAGGGAAGATGTTTTCCATTTCATCGGTCGATGCCCAATTCACAGAAAATATTTTCTTGGCAGCGATATCCTTTCAGACGAACAAGTTATAGGCTTTCTGAACGAGGTGAATGTCCCAGCTTTATTTAAATTTTGCAAAACAGCGTTAAATTATCGAAAAAGAATCGTTAACGGTTACTTCTATATGGAAAAAGAAAAATTAGTATTAAATGTTTATTATCAGTATTAATTTATTTTTATTATTTATTGCAAAAAAAAAATGATTTTATTTATTATTATTTGGAAATCATAAACAGTGAACTAATCGGCAGACGGCTAAGCCAAGCCTTATAGATTTTGAAAAATATATATACCAACATACATGTATGTTGTTATAAAATTTATGATGTAAATAAATAAATCTTCTAAATCTAAAATCAAATTTAGTAAGTAAAGAATTCAATTAATTACAAATTTACATTTTTACATTTGAACAGATTTTAAAGAATTTTTTAATCTTTGGCTTTGACGCTTTGTCGTCAGTACGACTGGCAAAATGTTAAAATTGTAAACAAATTTAAATAAAAATTTGTTATTTATTTGTATTACTTTTATATTAAATAGATGAAGCTATGCGTATTTTATTAAAAGTGGTCTTCGGAAAGTAAGGGTGTCTCTCAGAAAAAGAGCGTCAGTCAGATCCATTTAGAATGCAGATAGTCTCTGCCATTGTTAGAATACCTTTTCCGAAACATGACATTCTATATTGTTTGAAGATTGGACATGTGCTTATTAAATGAAAAGAGTCTTCTTTTGATTTCATGTTACATAAATTATAGAAATTACCAAAACTTCAATTGTACGGGCTTCCGTTGAGACGTAGAATTCCTATCTTTTTCTGAATATCAAAGAGATTTGCTAAAATAGTTTTTATCACAAAGGGTAAATTCTAATTGGCTGAATAATATTCTGCTGTCTGATTCACAGGTCTTTTCGGTCATTAGATTTCGAGCCGTGTCTTCTTGTTTTTGTATGATTTCATAAAGTTAATCAAATGTTGAGGGTTATTTGGGTCAAATTAACTAAGAACTAAGCTATAGTAGTATTTATAATTCAAAGGACCTCCTACGTAAAAATTTTGATAGAAATCCGTCGATCCGCTTATGAGATAGCCGAAAAGCAAAAAATGGTTGTACAACGTACAAGTGCCGTTAATAACAAAATATTAAAAAAGAATGTTGACCAAAATGTTAACAATACCTAAAGTGGTACACACACGTTTTTGTATCCAAATCGTTATAGCCGTTTTTGTTATAATTAATATAGTAGGGAAAATTCTGTGGCAAGTACCGTTATTTTTAGGACTAAAGAAACGATTCAAAAATCTATTTGAGGCAATCACCTAAAAGATAAAAAAAACTTAGCTAAGCACCAAGTTTTAAGAAAACCGCTTCAGGCGATCTAGAGACAGACAAACGGAATTGCGGCACCCATTTTTTTGGTGTTCTCCATCATCGTAGTGTCAAGTTTGATTAAAATCTCGAGTTCGATTTTTTCCAAATGCCAGACTTGCCCTATAGTACCTATCTACATATGTATATCGCAAGTAAAAACTATCACAAAATACGTATATATATATAGGTATTTCCTTCTTATGCACTTAATATAAATTGCCCTTATGAACGGATTTTCTCTGGGATTCATAAGAGTGTCCTTCCGACTAGGAAGTTATGAATTTAAATGCATAACACCATTTTAATGTTCTTGCAGGATCAGATCGGTCCGAGCTAATTGAGCGCCCTGTTTCCTAAAAAAATAAACCGCGACTTTTATTTGTTCTTTTTTTTCATTATCTTAACTTGCGATTATAGGTAATAAGGCAAGTTATGCATTCGTAAAAAAAACAATTCTAACAATCAAACATGACATTACGATCATTGAGAACACCAAAAAAGTTGATCCCCCAATTCGGTCTGCCTGTCTGTCCTCCAGTCGGCAGCCTAAGCGTTTTCTCAAAAACGGCTGCAACGATTTTTATAAAAAAATCTGTTCATTAATGAAGGGAAAGGGTATCTTGTGATAATTTTTTTTGACAAAAATTGTTTTGTTGGTACCGGTAGTGGAACCATTTTTTTTTTTTGGGTTTAGATTTTCTGGGAACCGGTTAATGTGATTTTTTTTTCAATTTTTTTTATTGCAGAAGCTCCTAGTAAAGTTAAAAACTTTTGTAAACCAATTTTTTTTTTGAAAAAAAAAAACATTTTTTTTTGGAAATTAAATTTTTTTTTTGAAAAAAAAATCGAAAACGACTCAATAGATTTTTTGCAAACTTTGTATTTGATAGTTTTTTGATATTATCTTGAATATTTAAAAAAACTATTTTCCTAAAATAGAAAACAACGGCACCTCCCATACAAATGTTAAAAAACCGTTAAAAAAAATATTTCTCAAAAACGGCTACAAGAATTTTTATAAAAAAATTAGTATGCTCTTAAATTAGTACAGTCCACTTTGAAGTATAAAAATATTTTATTTTGCGTCCTTATTAACAATAGGTACTTCCTTTGATGACCTTGAATGCCCAACAACAACTTGAGTGTGCTACCACCAAGTTTTTTTCTCAATTATTTTTGGCTGGAATTATACCTATTTCACCACCTGCCAAGGTCGATCATCAGATTCCTTTGCTCTAGTGGTGCTGGTCTACTTTTTCATTTTAATTGAAAAACATCTTGTGCCTTCATCGTGTATTGAACCATGACCAGACGCTTAATAGCCAACGTACTTCGCATCACGCCACCGAGCCCACATGATCAGATCCAACCTAATGCAGGTTTTTTTCTGTTTATCAATTGCATTGAAACAACTAGTGCTTTTATTAGCCACACAAGTTTGTTGTTGTTTATTCGGTAGGTACTTCCCATAGAACTGCTTTACACATCTTCTCACAATTAGATGAACCGATTGAAATATTTTTTCTTACGCAACTGTTCTCTTAAAGTATTAATACATTAAACTGCGTACTCAAGTTTTCAAAAAAAAAATCGATTTTTAAAAAATAAATAAATATTTTGTTTTGAAAAATCTATTTTTCAAAAATCAGTTACTGAATTTTTTGAAATTTGAATTTTAAATTTTTAAAATGGCTTTTTTTTTGGCTTTTTGTCTCCAAGTTGTGTTTTCACAAATAAATGTACAATCTTAAAATGAGATTATTAAATAAAAACAAATATTTTATTTATTTAAATATTATTTTAATTTTGATTTTTTAATTAACTTAATACTTTCACAACTTTATTTTATTTTTTAATTTGAAATGTTTTATGTTGTTGTATCGCCCGAAGATGGAGTAAACACTCCGAAACGCGTCGCATAACGAATTTAAAAACAAAAATAAAATAAAGCTGTGAAAGTATTAAGTTTTTAAAAAAATCAAAATTAAAATAATATTTAAATAAATAAAATATTTGTTTTTATTTAAAAATCTCATTTAAAGATTGTACATTTATTTTAAAATTACGTTTCAACTTTTTTTCTAAAAATGTTCTTAAAATTTTAAACATACAAAATTAATTTTTTTAAAAAACCGCTCCAACGATTTTTGATTTTTTTGCTATATTCTTATTTATCTAGGAATTCAAATGACATCTTTGTTTTCCCTCAAACTATAACAACTAAGCAATATAAAACATTTTACTTTGTATGTGTGTTATCCATTTATGTCTAACTTATTATATTTCATTTGTACGAATTTTTGCTTATATATCACTGAATACTACATACAAAGTGTAGCCTCATACTTATTTATGCATACCTATAGTTACCCACCTATCCTTTAATTTCATTATTATATGTACATATTTACATAACTAAGTTTCATCTATGTATGTAGCTACAATAACCCTCCTAACTTACATAATTAAAATCCATAATCTAGATTTAAATGCGCATTTGTAGGTAGGTACCATTCGACAATTATTGATTATACTAAGAACCAAATGTAATCTTATCTACATCGGCTTTAAGCCCGCATAGGATAACCAAATTACCTACCTACTAACGGCTTCCGCGTTTAACTATGTTAAAGTAGTTAGGTACAAGAGCAAGTTCGTACAATCCAGTCGGGCATTTTATTTCCCTATTTATCCAAACATCTATAAAGAATTCTTTTTCTTGTGCTTTTTTTCTGCTCTGGCATCGAACATGTTAATTAAACTCACAATATTCCATTCAAACAAATTCTGAGTCGAATATCCCATACGTGCAGAATTAAAATCTGCACGTTTAACTCAAATTATTCCAAAGGAATTGTAGATTGAGGTTATTATTTTGAGATTTTATCCTATGAACATTTGTGAGTGCTTTTGCAAGAAATTAATCTTGCACTGTCTTGGTGCGATTGGCTCATATGAACTTGTTTCTATGTAAATGGTTAACAAGCTGGTTTGGTATGGATTTTTGTTGGGTTTTGCAAGCCTGTACCAACATAATCTTGATGGGATTTTAGTTATTTACTCTATTCACACACATGTTTGTTTCTCGTGTAATTATATGAATGGTCTTTCCTGGTAGCAGATGAAATTATTTAATTTGAATTATTGGAAGATAATTATTGCGTTCAAATAACTTTTAGAAATACAAAGGCATAGGTAGGTGATTAGACGAACCTAAATTTGAAGAATGAAAGTATGTGTATCCATTATTGTTTTTGTATTATTGTTTGACAATGCGCCCCCAAAGTTTGACGCCCTGTGCATTTGCACATCCTGCACATATGTTGGGTCCGGCCCTGTGCAGGAATCAATTTTATTGCATATTCTCACAAGAAATCGTATAAGAGTGAAGATGCAAATTCAAATGCAAAATACGTTTGCCATAATTTACCCTAACACAAGACCAAGACGTGATGTGCTCAAAGTGAAATCGATAGATTTGGCTCTGCTTCAAAACTTGCAATAGCGGCAGCCTTGTTTTCTGTAGAGTAAGCATTTTTTGATGTATTGGATGGTAAAGAGCGCGTTTCTGAATTTTTTCTTACTTTACAATTTTTGTTATAGGAATTGCGCTCGAATTGAGATTCACTGTGTACATTCATCATTGTTGTATGGACTATCTTCTGATATGATTAGATTTCATGGCCATTGCAATGATATACATGAGGACCAACCCATTAATATCTACAAAATTCGTTTATATTTTAAACATTTAAACTTTAAACATTTACATAAATACACGCCACACCGGTTCTATAAAATAGTCCTTAACTACAATTATTATTCCCATTCTGATTGTTCTACATTGTGTATGTAAGCCCTACGTACATTATGTATAATGCATATGTCATAGAACCTCTTTTTCAAAGTCTTTGCATGATTTCAAAAAATCATTTTATGGAATGGTTGATTTTATTGAGGGACAATAACCGTTTAGGGTCTTCGTGCTTTGTATTTTTCATTTAACAGTCAGAGTCACGTTACTATATGTATGTAACACAACTTTTAATATGGCTTATTAAGTATATGTATATATTGCTGGAGGATTCGTTATGCAACAAAATTACTATAAAGGTCACATTTATGTAATATAAGGCTTCAAATGCATAGTTATATACAAATTTAGGATATTTCAGAATTCCTACTATAAAAAAGAATAATTTTTAAAATTAAAGGTCAGTTACGGTATAGGTTATCATGAGATTTCAAATGGTATGTAGTGCATGTAATTTTCTTTCAAAACTCTTCCTTTAACTAAAAAAGGAGTTTAAGCTTTTTAGTTGGACTGATCCATAAATGAAATGAAACCAATAGAACCAACTAGAATAAAAATATATGACATTTGCCCATTTTCGAAGAATTGAAATCAATTATATGGATCATTTCGTATTATTGTGGAATGAGTAGGTCTTGTGGTATATAGAAAGGAATATACCCAAAGCTTGAGGTTTTCTATTCAATGGAAATGGACATGGCATTCACCCAGTGGTGTATCTAGCAAGGGTGACACCTAGGGCGGCAATAATGGTGTCACCTTTATTGGATTTTTGTATGGATTTTCTCTGATTTTTCGAACGTTTCTCGTACCGTCTAGAACGTTCCATCTACTTTTTGGAAGATTTAAAGTTTAGTATGGAAATTTCGGATAATTGTGAAATTCAATGTGATAAAATACGTTTTGTGCTGCGATCAATGCCACAACCCGATAGATTGAGATATACAATGACTAAGGCTATACGTGATTTGATAGGTGTCCTTTTCACATTGTAATTTTCTTTTCAGCAAATGTGCTATTTTTCTTCCTGCAATTTATTCGAGTTTTACGAATTATTACACTTTCCAAATAGTCATATATCGCGCATCACATCCGTAATCGGTACAGCCATTGCGATCAATTGAAATTCAATGCCATATTTATCTTATTCGATCATTTTAACTTGCGATTATAGGTACCATAAGGCAAGTTATGTATTCGTAAACATTTTTTTTTCTAACAATTAAACATGTCTAACAATGACATTACGATCATAGAGAACACCAAAAAAGTGGGTCCCACAATTCCGTCTCTCTGTCTCAAGTCTGCAGCCTAATCGGTTCAGTGGATTTACTTGTTTTTTTCTGTAATATGCCCACATGTTTTTTTTCATTTTTTTTAACACGACAAATAACAGTAGCTCCTATACATCTTATTTTTCTCAAAAACGGCTCCAACGATTTTTATAAAAAATAAAATGCACGACTGGGTCGCACGAACTTGCTATTATGGTCGATCACATCGAATGCAAAAGATTTCTGTTAAAATCTTAGTATATATTAAAAGCAGTTTTTTACTTCATTTTGTATATATACAAAATATCTTTAATTTTTTTCTAAAAAAAAATTGGTATGACAGTCTTAAATATTATAATATAAACTTAAAAACAAAATATTAAATCGGCTTAATCAAAGAAGAAATAATTCAAAATTCTGAAATAAATACTTAAACTAATTTAAGCTCAAAAAAAGTACGCCATTTTATTTGTTAGATAAATTTGAATTTATGAGAAAAAAAATTTTAAAATCTGTGGAGCGGTTTTTGGGAAAAAAAGTTTTTTTTTTAACTTTTTGAAAACATTTTTCAAAAAAAATTCAAAAACGGTAATTCATAGGTATTCAATAAATACATATAATATAATTTTTGAAAAAATGTAAATTTTTAAAATTTTTCTTTTAAAATTGATTTTAAAAATACAAAAAAATACTAATTAAAAATGTTAGTACGGGTGTAATTTGGGCAACCTAAACCTATATATGTGTGAAATTTCGAAAGAATCGGTTGAGCCGTTTATGAGATAGTCGAAAACAAAAAAAAAACGGTCATATGGAAAGTACCCTTTTTAGACATTTTTCTAATTTTCTTTTTCAACCATATGATCGGTCGTAGCTAAAAAGCCGCAATGATTTTTTTAAAATCAAAATCGTTAGAGCCGTTTCCGAGAAAAATAGGTTTGAACGTAAGGTAATATTGCAGGTACCGTTATTTTTTGAGCTAAAAAAAATTTCAATTTCCCCTCTGTACGATACCTAAAAAACTCTATATACCAAGTTTGTAGCAATTCGGGCCATCCGTTTGGGCTGTAGGTGTCTATACATACATACAGACAGACTGACAGACTGACAGACTGACAGACTGACAGACTGACAGACTGACAGACTGACAGACTGACAGACTGACAGACTGACAGACTGACAGACTGACAGACTGACAGACTGACAGACTGACAGACTGACAGACTGACAGACTGACAGACTGACAGACTGACAGACTGACAGACTGACAGACTGACAGACTGACAGACTGACAGACTGACAGACTGACAGACTGACAGATTGACAGACTGACAGACTGACAGACTGACAGACTGACAGACTGACAGACTGACAGACTGACAGACTATTTTTGGTGCCTCTGGTAGAACCACTTTTTTGGTTTTCGTTTTCTATGAAACGGTTAATTTGATTTTTTTTTGTGACATTTTTACCCAGAATCTCCTAGAAATCTTAAACACCATTGTAAACCAAAATTTTTCAAAAAAATTAATTTTCTTTTTTGAAAACTCAAAATTTCGAAAACGACTCAATAGATTTTTTCGAAACTTCGTATTTGGTGTTTCTTTGACATTATCTTGCACAGGTAAAAAACTATTTTTCTTAAATAAAAAACAACTTTACCTCCCATACAAAGGTTAAAAAAGTCGTTAAGAATAAAAATTATTTCTCGAAAACGGCTCCAAGAATTTTTATAAAAAAATGTATGTGTTCTTAAATTAGTACAGTCCAACTTTCAGGTATAAAATGTTTTTTTTGCGTAATTATTAACGGTATTTCCCATAGAACCACTTTTCATATTTTCGACTTTCCCAACATTGAATGAACTGATTTAAATAATTTTTTTTTATTCAAATGCTCCCTTAAATTAATTAATAAATCTGCATACTCAAATTTTTAAAAACTAAAAGTTTTTCGATTTTTAAAAAGTAAAAAAATATTTTTTTTTAAAACCGCTCCAACGATTTTTGAAATTTTGGTCTGTTATATTCTTATTTATCCAGGTATTCAATTGGTATCTTTGTTTGCTGCCAAACTATAACAACTAAGCAATATAAAAACATTTAATTATGTATATTATCCATTAAAATCACATGAATCGTATGTATGCATATTGCACCTAAATTATAAGGTTATATGCAATGTATATAGCTATACCTACCCACCTACATCCTTCATTTTCATTATTATAGGCAGATGCTTACATACTTATTAGGTTCCATATATATATGTATGTAGATACATTTTCTCTTCTAATTTACAAAATTAAAATCCATAACTTAGATTTAAATATACATTTGTAGGTAGGAACCTATGTATTCCTTAAATCATCCATTTGACAATTCATTTTACTAAGAATCAAGGTAATCTTACCTACATATGCTTTAAACCTGCATAGGATAACTACATCTTACTAACTAAACTTCAATGGTTAGCTACATTAAAGTTGTTAGCTGCAAGAGCAAGTTCGTACGATCCAGTCGTGCATTTTATTATTTTTTTTTTTTTTTCAGAAAATAAGTGTAAAAGTGATGTTATCCAATTAGGTTGCGGGGTTCTTTGCGAAACATCCATTCATTCATTTCTATAGTGAATAGGATTAGTCAAAAACGACTTTGTTGTTTTTTTAGGTCGAACTGCACATTCCCCTGTAAAGCTGAAGCCTATAACGTGCATAATGACCAAGAATTCGGCGAGAGCGAAATTGATGCGAGAAGCAAAATCATCGTTTGGGATGAATTCATATTAATTTTAACTTTAAATTATCAATTCAAAATTTTAATCTCACCTTCCCGTTTTTGAAAAATCGTTTTTTTTTCACAAAAAAAAAAGAGTCAAATTAATTTACATATCTTGTGTGGTCTTTCCCTAAGAAACAAATTAGTCGAGTTTATTACTTTCAATGATAATTAATTTTGGTCGTCTGTGGCTTAATTTTCAAAATTAAATAATTGTTATTTAATATTTTTTGGAGGTTGTCTTAAAATTTGTCTCAGGCTATTTTTCATTGGTATAAAAAATTGCTCTACACTACTATAATTTTCTGGGAAAAAATCATTTTACAAAATTAATTTAAATGTGTAATGTGATAAATATGAAGAAAAGCAATTTACTCAACAGACTTGAATTAAAAAAAGCAAATTCATGCAAGAAAATTTTAATCCTTCATTAATCACATTCAGCTTTTCGCTCCTAACCAATTAATTTGCAGATAATTTGTTTCACAAGAAAAAAATTAGGGTGTAGACTTGGATTTTTTTTCAGTAAATCTGAGATTTTATTCACTTTCAAAAGGATTTGTGATTTTTCCTTGAAGATGTACACACATAAATTAGTACTTAATATTAATAACTTATTTGTCTGCGAATGCCTTGCGTGCTATTGGCCAACAACATAAAGATACCTCAATATTTAATCCATAAATCACTTCATACACAACTCACTATATAAATAATGCCTTTGAGGAGCATAGGTACCCGCTGGATCTCAATTTTGTTAATTAAGTTCTCAGTCTCATATGAAAACACCTTTGCCTACCTTCATTTCATGAAATTATTGTTTTTTGGGGAATATAAACTCACTGAGCTGCTCAAACGTGATTTATTTTTGCAACAAGAAAATACATATATATTCGCGTTAATATAATAATTTACTCGCCCTAACACCTGGAACACACACACATTTGTGAATATTTTTCGTAGTAGCCCCAAAAATTGGTGCCGCCACAAAGTTTTTAATATTCTTAGCGGGCTTGCGGTATTGCAGTATTTTTTCGAATCTTTTCAAATGACTTCTGAAAAACACATTTATTGCCTGCTCCTATTTTAACCATAAAACCAACTCCAGCAAAAGAATCTATTAGGCTTATTTTCGTGTAGAATCGCATCCCTCTATACTTTCAAAGAGGTAATGTCTCGGAACCATTTTTTAAGCATAATTAAAGTAAGAACTTAAGAACACCATTCAACACCCGAAAAAATAAGTGTAAGATGATTTATCGAGACTAAATGCTGCCTCGGGAAATTGAAATTTATTATTCCTTTGACTTTTGACTTTATTTCATGAATTATATTCACAATTTGTACGAAGAAATAAAAAAAGCAATCTTTTGAAGGTAGAGAAAAATGAGGCTTTTTAAGGATATTTAAAAAAATCGTTTCGTACGTGAATCATATACGAAATCATATTCTTAAGTGAACGAGATGAACTTTAAGGGCTTGTTTCATACAACTTTTAGCCTTGTAATTGTAAACTTTTAGCTACAAGCCCATATAAAATTTGGAATTGTAGTCTAGTTTTTCATAAACATTTTTTTACGCTTGTTGAAACAAGGCGAACTCAAATTACGAGAGGACATATTCCACAATTATACAAAAGACCAAATCCGTAACTAAGAGTAAAGGAAATATATAAATACAGTCGACTCCCTCCAAGTTGAATTTTCACGGGATATTTAGTTCGAGTTATGGGGAGTTTTGGATAAATTCGAGTTAGAGAGATTAGAATTTTTACTTGCGATATAGGTAGATAGGTACTATAGGGCAAGTTTTGCATTTGGAAAAAAAATCGGACTCGAGATTTTAATCAAAGTTGAATTAACGATGATAGAGAACACCAAAAAAGTGGGTCCGGCAATTCCCTCTGCCTGTTTGTTTATCTGTCTGTCTGTCTGCCTGTCTGTAGAACGATCTACAGCCTAAATGGCTGAACCGATTTTGTTCCAACTTGCTGGTTAGGCATTTTAGGTGATTGTCCAAAATAGATTTTTGAATCGTTGTTTTAGCCCCAAAAATACTTGGCATACAAATTTTTCTACCATCTTAATATTCTCAAAAATGGCTATACCGATTTTGATCAAATTTGGTGTGAGTACTGCCTCAAGTATGGTCTATATTTTGGCCGAAAAAAAATTTAAAATATTTTGTTATTAACTGTACCTGCCATACAACTATTTTATAGATTTTCGACTTTCTCATGAACGGCTCAACCGATTTCGATCATAATTTTTATAAGGGATCATCTTTGAATTCTAAATAATACTGCATTTCAAAATTTTCGAAAAATATAGGTTTCTTGGATTTGTGAAAAAAAAATCCATTTGCGTTGTTCATTGATGAATCAGTTGAAAGCTTACCTAGTGGCATTGAATACGAGGGTCTCACCATAAAGGCTCTGCTTTATGCAGATGACGTTGTTCTTATGGCATCCACACCTGAATCACTGCAACTCATGATAAATCGGCTCTCACAATACTGAAGAATTTGGATTTTGTTAGTCAATTTGGAGGAAGGAAATGCGCAAATGAAAATTGGTACTATAACGGTGTAAGAATTGATGTAGTTAATGAGTTTACATACCTTTGCGTTTGCTTCACAAGAAATCTGAATATGGAAAGACACTTGAGAGAGAAATTGGTAAAGGCAAAGAGTGCAATCAGCGCAACGTGGAATAGATGTTTTTTTTAACAAAAACATTGCACATAGCAGCAAATTCAAAGTATTCGAATCAGTCTCGGAATCTATTTTGTTTTATGCAGCACAGGTTTGGGGTCCGAAAAAATACGAAACTGTAGAAAAGCTACTACGTTACTACGTCAAGCGAATTTTTCGACTCCCTTTAAATATGCCCAATTACATGGTTATGTTAGAAACGGGCTTATTGCCTCTTTATTTTCGAACACTTAAATTGAAAATTGATTATATTCTGAAAGTTATGAAGATGGAAAATCACCGGCTTCCCAAGATAGCGGCTCTTCAAGTCATACGTTCTAAAACAAGTTGGTTTGATGAGTGGATAGAACTAGCGATGGACTGTGAGATTGAACTCAATCTACAAGTAAACGAATTTGATTTGGATAACTGGAAAACATTGCTTTATCAGCTTATCTCTTCTGTGTATGCGAAGTGCAGAGAGAGATTTTTAAGCAGCGCAAAAGGATCCCTGCATAGATCACTATATTGCAAATTAAATCACAATCTGGAGGAAAAGAATTATTTTCGGGATGAGAACGGTATCAATGATATCTCATTGATGGTCAAGTTACGAGGAGACCTTATCCAGTTAAGCTTCATTCCACATAGAGAAGGCTTACCCATAATGTGTTCATTGTGCAACTTGAACGAAAGAGAAGATACTTACCACTTCTTGGGAAAATGTCCAATCCTAAAAATCATATGGAGGAATATATTATATCATTGCTAAATATAGCTGAAGTCAAAACATTATACCGATATTGTAAACTGGACTTGAACTATAGGGAGCGAATCGTAAGTGAAAACTTTCGATTGTATAAAGAAGTAGAGTAATTAATTAATTTGTTTAGATGAAAAGTTTATTGAATAAATTAAATCCTTTTATTTTCTTAAAAGAAATATTATTATATATGTTTTGTCAACCAGGCAGACGGCAGAGAAGCCATGCTTTATATTAAATGTGTTTGTAATTATTGTAAGCATTTTATAGATCAATAAATTCTAATCTAATCTAATCATTAAGAATCTTTTGCATATAATGTGTTCGAACATTTAGCAAGTACGTGCGATCCAGTCGTGCATTTTATTTTGTTTATAATTAACGTTACAAAATTTAAACATATAAAGAAAGCTTCTATATCTAATCAAAATAATTTTTTAAACAAAATTACTTGAACAAATTAGTATGTATTTTGTAATTGACAACCTCTTGAAAAACGATTCTATTTTAAAAAGTCAGTGTTGGATCTTATCCGGCACATTATCTTTCATTTCTTATATGAAAAAAGTAAAGCAAAAAATACTACAATACCAGAAGGTAGTAAACATTTTTGGTCAGTTGTAAAAAAACTTACGAAATTTTACCTCGGTTTCAATGCTCGCTTCCAATGACAACCTCAAAAGAAAAAGCTAATTTACTAGCAGACACAGTTTGCTGCTAATTCTACGCTTCCACAAAGTGATATGACTCCTCCACTGGTCCATATAGTATCTCCCCTGTTGATGTGCTGAGTTGTTCTTCTACGCTGACAAATCCACTATGCGTAAGATGTTTTATCTGTCCTGCTTTCCTAGGGTGGAATCGGCTAAAGTGATAAGTGTTTGTCAAATTTACGACAATCACATGTGATCAAATTATATTTGAAGCCTGTGTAAGGTGATGACCAAAAATTAACCAAAGCTTGGCACCACTTTGAGAGATAAGTATTAAGTGTTGAAACAAATCCATATATAAGTTTGATTTTTTTTGTCTTCAAACTGTTTTATTTCTTTTTTCATGCAATGCTGAGTGCCCAAACGCTATTAACCTTTTAATATTAAAAATTAAAATGCTCGACTAGATCGTACGAACTTGCTGTTGTAGCTTACAACTTTAATGTATCTAACCATCGAGGTTTAGTTGTGTAGTTATCTTATGCAGGTTTAAAGCCGTTGTAGGTAAGAATACCTTGATTTTTAGTATAATTAATTGTCGAATGGATGATTCAAGGAATAGTTACTTCAGTGACGTACGCAAAAATACGTAAAAAGGGAATAATTATAAGTTCAAAATAAATGGATAATGCACATGATAAAATGTTTTTATATTGCCTAGTTGTTATAGTTTGAGGGAAAACAAAGCAAACCATTTCAATTCGTGGATAAATAAAAATATATAAAAATCGAAAATCATTAGAGCGGTTTTTTAAAAAAATAATTTTGTATGTATACACAATTTTAAAAACATTTTTAGAAAAAAATTGAGACGCCATTTTAAAGCTATTATAAATATACATATAGTATTCAAATTTCAAAAAAAAAAATCAGTGGCAGGTTTTTTAAAAACCGATTTTTGAAAAAAAAATGATTTATTTTTTTTCAAATCGAAAAACTTTTTTCGAAAATCTGAGTATGCAGTTTTATTAACACTTAGGCAGAATTTGTATAAAAAATTATTTTAATCGGTTCTACCTATGTTGAAATATTCTTAAATGTACTTGAAAGTGGACTGTACTAATTGAAAAATACACACGAAATTTATAAAAAAAGTATGGCAGCCGGTTTCGAAAAATAAACTTGTTTCTTAAAGTTTTTTTTAACATTTGTGTGGGAGGTACCGTTGTTTTTTATTTTGGGTAAATAGTTTTTTTTAACTGTTCAAGAAAATGTCAAAAAAATACCAAATACGAAGTTTCGAAAAAATCCATTGTGGTGTTTTCGAAATTTTGAGTTTTCAAAAACAAAAAAGTTTCTTTTCATTTGCAAAAAAAAAATTTGAAAAATTTTGGCTTACAATAGGCTTTTAACTTTCTATACGTTTCTGTGCAAAAAAATCAAATAAACCGTTTCCCAGAAAATCGAAAACTAGAAAAATGGTTCTACTAGAGGTAACAATGAAAGGAAAGTAAATAAAGAATAAAGAAATGAAAGCTAAATTTTCATTGTGTGACGTCCCGAAAAGTACTTTCTTGAAATAGTTTCCTGAAAGTGATTTGATTTCTTGAAAATTCACTGTGTGACTAGTTTCATAATCTGGTTGTGAAAGTTTGTTGCTTTTGTGAAAGCGAATATTTGTTTTTTACCCGAATTGCTGGGCCAAATTATTTTTTGGGGGAAAGGCAAAATTACGAAAGAATTCAATTGATAAAGTCAATAATAAACCTTATAGTCTTTTTTATTTATTTATTTTATTTAAGCGTTTTGGCTACATAGCCATCAGAAAATTCGACCTTTATACTAAATTCTTAATATAATTATTGAAATTTTCTTAAAAATAAAATAAACAATAAAAAAAAATTTCAATTTAGATTTTTACAAATTTTAACAAGTGAAGTGTCAACAAATCCACAATTATTATTTAGTGCTGCGCTTTGTAATTTGTTAATATAGATTGAATCCCATATGTTTAATTTTCTTTATACTTGCATTTCTCTATAAGGACATGCTATTAGTTATCACTCCATGTTGTTTTTGGTTTCTTCTTTCTCTACCCATTGCATAATTTTCTTGATGTATATGTTTACTAAAAGCCGTTTTTTGAGTTTTATTTTGTATATCCAGTTTCTAAATCTTTTCTTGAGAAACCAGAGGTTTGACCTATATATACTTCATTACACCCGTTACAGTTTAGCTTGCATATTCCTGAATTGTCAAGTTGGCCTGTTTTTTGTTTTGTGCTTTTTATTGACTTTATCAATTTAATTTAATAGCAAGTTTCATTCAAGAAAAGATCTGCTCTTTCCGACAAAAGATTTCAACTTTTTGAATTTTGAGAGTTTCATTCTAACAAAAGGAGCACATCTAGATCAAGTCTAAACACGAAATATTGGATCTCTGATGGGTTAGCAGTTTTGATCTGAATGCATATGAATGTGTTTTTTTCAGAAATGTGTGTGAGTCATTCACCAATACTACAATTAAATCTGGAAAAAAGTTTCATTGAAAAGATCAAATCTGGATTTTGAGATGAGATCTTTGAAATTTGAATGAAGCTCGTTATAAGCCATTATGGCTGAACTCCCTTTTAAACAACGAAAGAATTCATCTCTCATAAGTTTATCGTTGTACTGATTTTCAGCACCACGTTCACAGAATGGTCGCACACAAATCGACCTACGATTAGCCGCATTCCATTTAGTCACATGCTGCGCAATCCGTAGAAATATTTCCATTAGAAATAATCTCAGTTCTAATAATTCTTCCTCGCAAAAAATTTCCTCAGCGAATTCTATTTAGCAGCTATTCTGGATAACACAATTAACGGACTAAGCTCAAACCTCAAAGTGGCAAATATGACACCCGTTTACACACAAATCACTTTCAGAAAGTACTTTCAGAAAACACTTTCACTTGCGTGGTGTGACGACCCAAAAAGCGCTTTCAGAAATTTTGCTTTCTTGAAAATAAAAAGTCCCTTTCTGAAAGCACTCTCCTTGCATTGTGTGACAGCACCTGTACAAAAAAAAAAACATTGTTCTCTAAAAAAAAAATTACCAAAACCTAACTTTTCTCTTCATTAATGAATTTATTTTTTTTTTATAAAAATCAAAGGAGCCGTTTTTTAAATGAATAAGTTTTTTGTGTTTGACCCAAAAAAAAAAATGTATGGGGACTACTGTTATTTGTCGCCTTAAGAAAAAATGAAAACGACACGTGTGGGCATATTACCGAAAAAACAATATCTACCAAGTTAGAAGCAGACTCGAGGACAATGGAATTGCAGGCCCCACTTTGTTGGTGTTGTGGCCGTGATGTCATGTTTGATTGTTAGAAAAAATGTTTTTTTTACGAATGCATAACTTGACTTATGGTACCTACTCGTATAATCGCAAGTAAAAATAAACTTTAACTAAAATTTGCCGCCATCGAATACCCAAAACTCATCGCCCTGATGATTATATCAGCAATTAAAGTTAAGAAACTTTAAACATTAATTTAAATAAAAATGGGGACATTCGAACAGGACTATGAAAAAGTTCACGTCTAACGAAGGAAAACATACCTTGGAGAAATAATTTCTTTTAAAATGTTTCAAGCTTCGATTCATGATGCAATTTAAATGTTTGAATTTGAAAACGTTTGTTACGATTCAAATTAAAGCAATGTAAAAAAAAATTATAAGATACAAATAATGAATGTTTCATATTAAGAATTTGTTATATACTTTAATTTATTTAATGTTGTTCGTGCTATAAAAAAAGATTTATAAGTTTGATTTAAAGAGTATAAGATTTTTAAAAGTTTCAACATTCTTTTTCGATTTCTTATGCGAGAAATTGTCTTCTGCAACATTCTAAAAGTTAAGAAATATTTTTGTCACATTTACTAAAAATTGATAAAAGCATTATAGCAACACGCAAGTTTTTGAAAAAAAAAACAACTTGAACAAAATAAATATTTTTTGTTCAAAGTTTTGATTCTAAAATTTAATTTCACAAAAAAGAAGAATAGAAAGATATTCTTTCAAAAAAGCTGCTGCACAGTATTTTAGGCCATTTTCTCGATTTCTACTTTCGATTATAGGTTCTATATAAGGCAAGTTATGTATTCGCCGAAAAAAGTTTTGAGATAACAATCAATCATGACATACGATGATAGCGAAGACGAAAAAAGATGGTCTGAAAATTCTGTGCGTCTGTCAGTCTGTCAGTCTGTCAGTCTGTCAGTCTGTCAGTCTGTCAATCTGTCAGTCTGTCAGTCTGTCAGTCTGTCAGTCTGTCAGTCTGTCAGTCTGTCAGTCTGTCAGTCTGTCAGTCTGTCAGTCTGTCAGTCTGTCAGTCTGTCAGTCTGTCAGTCTGTCAGTCTGTCAGTCTGTCAGTCTGTCAGTCTGTCAGTCTGTCAGTCTGTCAGTCTGTCAGTCTGTCAGTCTGTCAGTCTGTCAGTCTGTCAGTCTGTCAGTCTGTCAGTCTGTCAGTCTGTCAGTCTGTCAGTCTGTCAGTCTGTCAGTCCGTCAGTCTGTCAGTCTGTCAGTCTGTCAGTCTGTCAGTCTGTCAGTCTGTCAGTTTGTCAGTCTGTCAGTATATCAGTCTGTCAGTCTGTCAGTCTGTCTGTATGTATGTGTAGACACCTACAGCCCAAACGGGTTGGCCGAATTGCTTCAAACTTGGTATATAGAGTTTTTTAGGTATTGTACAGAAGGGAAATTGAATTTTTGTTAGCTCAAAAAATAACGGTACCTGCCATATAACCGTTACGTTCAAACCTATTTTTCTCATAAACGGCTCAATCGATTCTTTCGAAATTTCACACATATGTAGGTTAAGGTTGCCCAAATTATACCGCCTACCAATATTTTTAATTAGTATTTTTTGTATTTCTAAAATCATTCTCTTTTTTTTAAATTAAAAAAAATTATATTTCGAAAACGGCTCATTAAATTTTTTTTTTAAATTTTATGTATAATGTATTTGCTGAATTTGCATTGGCGATTTTGAATTTTTTTAAAATTTTTTCAAAAAGTTAAAAAAAAAACTTTTTTTCTCAAAAACCGCTCCACAGATTTTGAAATTTTTTTTTCATAATTCAAATTTATCCAAGAAATAAAATGGCGTACTTTTTTGTTTGAGCTCAAATTAGTTAAAGTATATATTTCAGAATTTTGAATTACTTTTTCTTTGATTAATCCGATTTAATTTTTTGTTTTTAAGTTTATAAATATTATTAAATATTTAAGATTGTCATACCAATTTTTTTTTAGAAAAAAAATTAAGAACCTTTCTGTATAAAAAATAAAGTAAAAAATGACTTTAAAAATATATTTAGATTTTAAATAGAAATCTTTAGCATACGATGTGATCGAACATAAGAGCAAGTTCGTGCGATCCAGTCGTGCATTTTATTTTTTTGTTGCATCCTAGGTTAAATGTTCAGAAAATTGACCCTTCCATCTGAACGAGGGGTGATGTAGCCCCTTTCCCATATAATTTTGTTCTTAGATTAAACTAGAACTATTTGTCAAATACTCTTTACAAAAAAAAAACATTTAAAAATACATATGATTAAATTTATTATTTATATATTATTTCCTGTAAAATAATACCAAAAATTTGATTATATTTAAGAGTACTGTTAACTTTAAATAGAAAGCCAAATAAGGTGCAACAAAGATTTGTTATCGTTAGTAGAAGTAATTAATATCACTAGTCGACCTATTCTACCCCACTGTGCGTCTGTCGGCCTGATTTACAAAAATGTAACTTAACTATTGATTTTGAAAATTAAAGAAAGGAATTACATGTACATACAATCAGGTTGAAATTATAAAATGAAAAAAAAAAATAATTTTTAAGTTGCAAACTAATTGAAGGGTGTACAAATATCAAAATTTTCATCATCTATCATCTGCCTGTAGTCTCCAGGAGTTTGGACGAAATAGAAGAGCGGTCTCCTTACAACTTTGCCGTTGAAAATATATACCGTGTTTCCTTCCAATTAAGCTCAGTTCTTCTAATATCCTTCAAAATGGGACAGACATCAACGAAGATATCCTCTCTGGTGTTCATGTTGCAGAGGTTACGGAAAATAGGAAAATGGTATTATCACTATGTGGCATGTATAATTATGTAGTTTAATGTAAAAAGTTTTCTTCGTGTGTTTTATTAATATTGTCTCAATAAATTTTTACGTTGGAGTTGAAGTAGCTTATTTCCCCTAAGTTAAAGATAAGTCGCCCGTTATAATTTCGGCGATGATAAAAGATTCAGCCTCCTCAATAAAATTTTCTCTTAACTTAAAATCAAGATCCTTTAAGAAATTATACAAAATCACTTTCCAATCATTTGGGCGATAAGGATTTAAATTCAAATGTATGTTATGATTCCGTGCCAGTGAACTTAAAAAATAAGGTTTTGTGTTGATTGTTAATTTTTCTTAGGTAGTTGCGTATCCGCCATTTGCGTTACTTTTTGAAAAACATAGTAAACGTGTAATTTAAGATTGACAGTTAAACTCCACGTCCCACAATATTCTTTAAATTTTTCAATAATTTTTTTTTTTTTTTTGCTAAATGACTGAAGATTCTGTAAGCAAGCCCACATTGTCCGTTTACATAAGGAGTTTTATTCGTGTTCCATTTCGTAAAATACCTCCAATTAACCATTCAACCAAATCATCAATAAACAGAATAAAAATAAGTGCACTTAATGTAGATCCTTGTTGTACTTCCGATAGTATCTCAAACCAATTCGAAAAATCATAACCATTCCAAGCCGCCGATTTTGTTTCGCTGTATAGATTCCTCAGCATGTTATTATCTTAGTTTAAGGTCCTATGCAGCTCAGCTTGGAAAATAAAGCTTTTCGATCTACTGTATCGAATGCTGCTCTTAAATCAATGAAGAACGCATATAGTTTGGATCCCAGCTCCAGATATCCGGTTGAAATAATCGGGTAATACGACTAAAGAAGGAATCTCTATTCTTAACATTACATCCGACTTTAGGGGGTAAAACTGAACTGTCGTGCATTTCTTGAAGCGCGTCTATTTTAGTTGACTTGTTTAAGGACAGGAATGGAAAGTGGTTCTTTATTTAGAAAGCAACTGTCGGATAATTAACGCTTGTACAGAGAGATACATTATGGCGGTATTATTTCTATGATGATTCTATCTTCAATTATGCTAAATGCTTTTTTTTTAAGGGTTCCAGAAATCTAAATGTATACATTTTTGGAAATACAAATAATCACGTTTTTTTTTATGTTAAAATCATTAAAAATAAAAATGTAAGTTATTTTTTGAAATTAATTGATGTATCGCACATTAATAATTGTGACAGTGACACAAACATGAGATGAATGCGAGGCAAAACAGCGACAGTGACATCTTCAATTTGGATAATATGCAACAAGAACAATTTACACAATACGTTGTTTTCCGCAGTCGCATGGCTTCGCTCCCACCTATCGATTTGTGTCCTGTCAATTTACATCGACGACATTGATAAATCTTTCAAAATATTAAGATGGCAATGATTAAGCTTGTTAACACGAACGCAGGGATAATAATATTATGCAATATTTAGATAGCAAGACAGGTTGAACTTTTATGTCAGAAACAGAGGAAAGGTGATAATCAGATTAACAGCGCGTAGGTACATACACACATACATATGTATGTCAGTGCATACTTAATCTGGGAAATGTGTAACACGGATATATTTTCCCCCTGCGAGCGAGCAACCAAAAACGAGAGGCTAAATTAATGACTCCCCGTGTTCTGTTCCGCCCCGGGTTTCTGATTTACATTGAAATTAGGAGTTTCTAATTTAAATCAGATCCGAATCGCATCAGCGCTGCGTCGCGTCGTTTATCCAAAGCACATCTCTTGATTCTGGCAGCTACCTCGAGTCCTTGTCTCTGATTAAATTACTTAGTGAGAGATGATGAGATGTACGTAGACGCTTCAAAATTAACATGGCCTGTAGGCGGTGTGATGTACTTATATGGGTAATGAGCAGGCAATCGCCTGGAATTACTTAAGGTTATACCAGAGAAGATTACTCCCATGAATTATGTTTGCTTATTAAAAATAAAACTTTCAGCCACGAATAAAAATGAGAAGTTGTCAAGAAGCATGGCTTTTTTGTGATTTGTGAATGGTGGCAGGGCATGAGGCAAATGATTATTTCAATTAAATTAATAATGATAAATGACTATGTAGTTATTTCCAGATTAACACGCAACAAAATAAGATTATGCAAACTGTTAATGTAAGTCTTAATGGTATCTTACTTTCACTACAAAAAAAAAGGCTAATGTTCTGCAGCGGACTTTCGCACTTTGTGTGGATAAATGTTACAGCCACGTGCGGCGAAGTCAAGGCGTGCGAGTGGTTGAGGAAGGTGTTTAGTGTAGCGCTCCCTAAGTTAGCACTGTCAGCTAATTAACTTTATGTGAAAACGTTGAGGTTTTAAAATGTTATTTTCTACTTAATAGAATTATTAATTTGTTTTCTTTTTTTTTTTTTTAATCTGAGAACTTCTGCCATATTTTAAAATAAATGAAAAATTAATTTTTTCGAGTAATTACATTACTTCAATTTGACAATTTTCGAAATTAGTCTTACAAAGCATCTTCTTCTTATTTTTTCGACGATGTTATTATGAGGGATTAGGGCGAGGCTATCACTGTCACAGAAAAAGGTAAAGGTTTACCCGGCCCTTTATCCACCCAAAGCCTACATGATGGTCTACGTCGCGTCCGTCGTCATCACAAGTTGATTCGGTATTGATAGATGATTAGATATTAAAACTTTTCGCACTTCGAAATCATTGTCCTATTTTTCTTGTTTTTGTTTTAATTTTGTAATAAGAGGATGGCTTTAATTTTTTTCCATTTTACTTCCGATATAACTAGATACTATAGGGCGAGTTTTGCATTTGAAAACAAAATCGAACTCGATATTTTAATCAAACTTGAAATCACGATGAAATTACCTGTCTGCACAACAATCTACAACCTAAACGGCTGAAACGATTGCCTTCGAACTTAGTATTTGAACGTTTTAGGCGCCTAGCTCGATTTCTTATTTAAAACTTTTTTAGCTCTAAGAATAACGGTACCTGCAATAAACATTTTTGGGGCGAAATGGTAATTCTCAGCTACCCCGAAAATTGTTAAAACGATTTGGATAAATAAAATCAGTCCACCAATATTGGTATTATCTACATCTTGGTCACTAATTTTTTTTAATACGAATATATTAAAAACTGTACCTTCTACATATATAACCGTTTTTTCGCTCTTCGACTATCTCATGAACGGCTGAACGGATTTCGATTTTGATAGAAGAGGTCTTCCGATCTTAAATGTACTGCATTTTATATTTTTTGAATTTTTTTATATTACTTAATACAAATATTGTATATATACTGTTACAAAATTATTTTGAGAGAAGAAACCTATTGCTTCGAGATATGAAAACAACAATGACGAACTGTCAAACTGTCAAATTTGTGCAATAGACAACACATAAAGTGCTTCCGCCCAGTAGATCAGCAGTGGGGTGGGTTCAGTAATCAAAAACAAGATTTTATTAATCGAACGCGATTAATAAAATTAACTAAAACACAATAAAATGTTAAGTATAAGTACAGGGTGTACTTGTACTTAAAGTGGGCGCAGGAATATTTTTATAACAGCAAATTATAAAAATTAGAAAATTCCAAAACTAATTGTATTGACCAAAAGAAAAGTAAAGAACCAAAAATAAATTACAAGTTTAATGTAGCCAGTTGGGGATTTTATTTGGGAAACCTTTGAACCGAAGTCCAGTGATTTAAACCCAAATTTGTTTCAATATATAGAAGTAAGTATATAACATTTTTTTAACTGGCTTACGGTGAAAACGTTCAAGCGGAATCGAACCCAAAACAAAAAAAAATAAATAAAAAGAAAATGGGCCGTTAATTAAGAAATACCGTGTACCACAAATATAATATTCGAATTAATAAAACAAAAAAGATCGATCGAAATTGAAACCAAAAAGAAAAAAAAATAATTTCAACCAAAACACTACTTATCTTTTTTAACCTCTGCATCCGCATCTATTACCTCGATTATTTTAGCCATCTGCTAATTTCTTCAACACCTTGTACCACTCAATTATTAAAATTGTTGTCCAAATTATTTTTCTCATACATTCTCCTTTACTCTCAAACCCAAATTCAATGATTCAGCGAGTTGTTGGATGTCTTTCCAAAACTTCCCGAATCCAAATGGCCGAGTTCAGAACCTTTTTAACTAAAATTCTTTGAGAAAGTTTAAAAAAAAAACGTGCGTCTCGGGCCGCCCGACAGAAGGGATAACCTATTATTATTATTATAATTACAAATTCTTTATTTAGATTTAGGAATACATATATGAATTACAATGAAATATGCAAAAGAAAATAGAACATGGCAACAAGTGCCGTCTGTCGAAAATAATTTGACATATATTAATTAATTTGTAAATGAAAAAAAAAACTGAAAAAGACCTATTGATACATTTTTTTTCGATAATTAAATTTTTGTATTAATTTCTTATTTGTATAACAATTTGCATTGAATATTTTGTTAAATAAATTCTAATTTAATATAAATTATAGGTATTAAAGTTATAATTAAGGATGGCTAACACAAAAATTTAAAAGTGAGATTACAGGTCAAAACTATTTCGATATCTAAGTGCATGATCGTAAAAACTAAAAATTACTCTACAACCATTATTACCGTTTAAAATATCTTTGGTTTCAGAAAAAGATACAAAAATCTTTTGAAAGTAAAGCCTTCTCTATTCTTGCAGAATTGGACAGATAGCCACGAAGTGATAAATTTTTATTACATAGATTACAAATTAGTGAAATTTCTGGCCTGTGCGGTTTGTAGTTAAGTCCTACGATTTCAACTCTTGCTTTGAATATGGTACTAATTTGGTTGGTGGACAGATAGTTATTAAAGTAATTTCTATTACCTAAGGAGTGGTTCAGTTCTCTGTAAATCAGCCGACTTGAAGAGGATTTACGCTATGAATGCATTGTAGATAAAAATGCTCATCTTCTTTTGCAATGCAGTTGTAAAATGCATCACGCCAGCATTCAATCGGCTGATTAGATATACTGAGATCCAATCCATATTTACCCGTAATAAAGAACCATTCCCGAAAAGGAGTTAGGCTAAATCTCAAGGCATGCATCCTTATTTTCTTTTGCAAATTCGTGTTTGGTCGCAGCATTACTTTGACTATGTAGTCAGCATTCGCTTTCAAGTTTTTTGTATAGATATTTGGTATACCTGATTCTATATACAAAGCATAAGAAGGTGTTGTCGATGGCAGCCTAAAAATACGTTTGAAAAAGAAGCGCTGTACTCCTTCAAATTCTTCAACAAGCCTAAACCCATATACTTGATTTGCGTAGCAAAGGCAGGTATTTATCGTTGCGTCTAGAAAGTGATAACCTAAACTAATCTAAGTTGAACTATTTAATATTGCAATTGTTTAACTTAAAAAAAGCTTTAAAACTATGCATGAGAGAAAGGGAAGCCAGACAGACTGGGGCGCCGTGACACTTACGTATATATCTATTTATCGCTGCAGTGAACATTGGATAATGTGAACCCCCCAAAATGTGAACTACGCCAAAACGTGAACACTGTATTTTTTACATTGAGTGAACAAATCTTAAAGCTTCTTCATAAAAATGCACTGAATTAATTTTTAAAACTTCAGCGGATCGCATAATATACATATTAACAATGTTCTAATGTGAATATGTGAAATTCAAGCAAAAATAATGAAAATGTGTTTTATTTTAAGAGCAATAATAGGACAATACGATATGAATACAATTTAAATCATAAAGTGTTACATTCCAAAACATGAACAATCTCAAAAACATGAAAACCCTCGGTTTTAATTGGTTCACGCTTTTTTCTAATGTTCACTGTATACTTATGCTAGCACTTTTGTAGGCAATGTCTGGGGCAATAACTTTGTGGAATACTGTTTTTAAAAATATTGAAATTTTTCATCAACTTTTGCATTTAGGTCCGTTTGCTGATACGAATCATAAATATTTATGTTCAACTTAAAACGCTTGTGGGTTACTTTTTCCTCTGCGTAAACTATCACATAAGTGCTTAAGGAGAACTTAAATGCTTAAGGTGTGTATCAGCAAACGCGCCTCAGTAATCATCAAGCACTATATCAACACTGCCATTGACACCCGCCATTGTTCTGCGCCCTTGCCACCTACAATTGTACTGCGCTTCCTGCCCGGTACTCTTTCGATTCTAGCACCCAGGACGACCACCCAGGCTTATCTGATTTGAAGATATTGGCGCAAAATTTTAAACAGTCTGATGTTAAGGGCTTAGCATGATACTACTTATCAGTTTGCTAATACTAAAGCACTTTACTAATATTTTCATAATTTTAAACAATTTTTAACTAGCACCATACTAAATCTATTTTCTCAATAAACTACAACAAAACATGCCTAAAATAGTGCAAAAAAGTAAGCGAACATAACTTTTTGACGTTTGCAAATGTCAAAGTTGCATATGGATTTAGTACGATACTAAAAAAATAAAGTAGCCATTTTGTGATTTTGACTTTAGTAAAATGTTAAAAAAATAGACCGATACTAAACTGGTTTAAAATTAGCAAATTCCTCTTTTTAGCCTAGTATCATACTAAAGATGATTTTACACTAAATCGATTAAAATTTTGCGCCATTATTTTTACACTTCAACAAGTCAAGAGTCTTTGTTAGTCAGAAGTGAAATCCTGGATGACGTCTTGCCAATGTTGCCGCTAGGTCTCGATACCTAGAAGTTCTCAATAGTGGTACGCTAACTGACTGACTAAAGCTGTCTTAAAACTACATATCTACAATCTACGTATCGAGCTCCAGTAATTGCCACGTAGTAGTGAATGTAAGGTCGAAATAGGTCACAGGTATCTTTAAAGAAGAAAAACCATCTGACGGGTCACGGAACTTAGAAAAAAAAACAATCTAAATCTCTCCTACTATGGTATCTGGCATCTCTCCCCCACTTTCCGGCAGATCGCAGTATTCAAAGAAATGGATTTTAATTAAACAAAATACCTTATTTTAAGCTTTGTCTCTTTTTCATGGTAAAACATAAACCCATTATTAAAATGTATAAGGAAATTATTTTTTTTTTCAACCAATGACGTCAAAAGGCACGGCATATCTTCCGTAATTACCCTCCTTCGTAATCAACGCACTCTCTTTTCATCTAACAGTTAGATAAAAGTTACGATAGGGTTCTGTTTCCTTAAATTAACTAGACAAGAAACAGAATAAGGTCAAAGGAAATAAATCCTTTGAATTTAACAAACTCCCTTAAATTATCTAAATATACTTAAGTACTTAAGCTAATAAAGCATTGAAAAAATATAATAAAGCTTTACGCTATGGCTTACAGGTTCTTCGGTTTTTGTTTATATTTAAGTCAATTCACTTTTACGAAGAAAGTTTAATGGCCTATGAATAGCATTGAGGTGTAAAAACAAAAAAAAAAAAAAAAAGAAAACCTTAGATTATCCAAAACTCTGCTTATTGATTTTGTGTTTAAATAAGTTAATGTTGCTATCCATTTCAGATTATATCTTTTACACTTAGACGCTTTCAAACGAAATAAAGTAATTGGCAGTATCGCATGTTCTTGCTGAATTTTCTGTCTTTATTCAAGGGTCTTAAAGATTTTTAACCCTTTATTTCCTTAGTTGTTATCTTATATCATGGGATAACAGGTCACAATGTGGTTTCGCATTAAAACAATAGGGGCACAAGAATATGATGGTTTCATCCTTAATCCTCCCAAGGAACAAAAGGGAAACATTTTTTGTTCTTCACTCACAATCTTTCATCCATGGTATTGATAATTTTTTGTAACTGCCATCTTGTTTGTAAATAAAAAAAAACAAAGCTAGTTTCTTGGAAGAGATGATTATCCGATTAAAAAAAATATTTTTTTCAGGAAAATAACATTTATATTCTGGAATTGTCTAACTATTTCTTTTAGACTTGGTGAAAAAAAATTAACCTCTATTTCCTCAAAAATAATGTGCTTTAATTTATTTTTCTCAGTAAACTAAAATTAATTTAAACTTAAGTTCCTGATTCCTGTATTAAGCAAGCTTGTTCTTAGTGTTGTCATGAAGAATGCGACCACTATACACCGATGTGTACGATGTAAATTATTTTTAATTGCTTCTTTTCATATGTAAATGTTTATTAAGGTTTTTTTTTAATTATATCATAACGTCTTCAACCAACTGCATTACGAGCATCTTAGCAGACTAGTTTTATTAAAATTAGTTTTAGGTTTTGAAGCAGCTTTTAAGCTCTGTGAAAATTATTTTGACGGGACTTCATTTTCAACTATCAATTAATAATAATTGATTGAATGTTTTCATTATTGATCATGTTTTCGACAAAACAAACTATAATACCTATAGCCTGAACATTTTCCTCGGAAACACTTTTTGACAGCTGAACCAAACTTATCTGATGTACCTGACATTTCAGTCGAAGAAGTTAGCGAGACAGTTAAGAAGTCTTAAAAAGGCAAAATTGTTTTGAGACCGCAAAATGTGGGAGACGATTCTCACCTCCAACCTTAGTTGATAGTCTGCTTAAGCAATGGATGGAAATATACCTTCTACCAATGTACAAAGATACGCAAGGCTCTGATTATAACCATTCGATTAAGACCATTGAGCGAGTATCGGATAGGCGATTGCGAAAAATAATAAGGCTATGTGATGAGATGACCATCACGGTCACGGGTAAGTCAAAAACAGATGCAATCCAAAGTATAAAGACCCTAATGGAAAAGCGCCGTGATTCCTTGAGGGATTTGCATGTAGTGTTGGTTGACTTCGAAAAAGCATTCGAACGACAACCACGAGATCTGATATGGGTGGCCCTGTGACAACGAGGAAAGCAGAAAGCCTAGGGTTAGTTGTTATCCTAGGGTTAGATGTCCAGCTGGAGGCATCGAAGAATTCCAAGTCAGTAAGTAAACAGTAAGTGTACACCAAGGAAGCGTCTGCTTTTATTACAGTCCTTGACGACCTGCTCGAAGTTAGAGTACAGAACACTGTACATCAGTTATTCTTTGCTGACGATGGGGTATAGTCGTTTTAAAAGGAATTATGTACTCCATCAGTCCGAAAAAGACTGAATACTTGTGCTGCCTATTTTCTGACCCCAACATGTCTATTCCAGACATATATTTTAACGGAAATATGCTTCCTAAGTGCGAAAAGTTTAAATATCTGGGATCTATGATTGACGGCAACTGTTATGCAGATGTTTCGTATGACAGGAAGGAGTAATAAAGCTTGATCGAATAAGAAGTACTAAGATGTGTTTAAGCCTGCACGTCAAAAACATCATGCCTTCATGCAAAAATAGAGCACCGGCTCAGTTGGTATTGTCATGTTCAACAGAGAAATCCGAAAAAACCCCTTATAAAGGCAATATCAAACAAAATTCCAACACGACCGCCAAGATAATAAAATGCACGACTGGATCGCACGTACCTACTTACTCTTATGTTCGATCACATCGCTTGCAAACGATTCTTAATATAAACGGCTAAATATATTTCTAAAGTCGTTTTTTACTTTTTTGTATGTGCCAAATTTCTGTAATTCTTTTTCTAAAAAAATTGGTATGGCAATTTAAAATGTTTTAATAATATAAATTTAAAAACACAATTTAAAAAAAAAATCATTAATTTGTTTTCGAAATATTGAATTTTCATTTTTTTTTTTCAAAAATACAAATATTTGTTTTTCGAAAATTTTGGTATGCAGTGGTCTTTATAATTTGAAGGATCTCCTATATAAAAATTTTGATCTAAATCCATTAAGCCGTTTATGAGTAAGTCGAAAACCAGAAAAATCTTGTATGGCAGTTACCGCTAATAACAAAATATATACAACAATTTTTTATCACAATGTAGACCCTACCAAAAGAAGTACACACACTATTTTTTATCAAAATCGTTAGAGCCGTTTTCGAGATAATTTCCTTAGAAATCACAATAGCGCCGAAATGATCACGAAGAAGAAATACTCGTAATAACTGCTGCATTATTTTTGAACCCACATCGAATGTGCCAACATTTACTCTGTTCAATCAATTCTTCTGGAGATTTTGGCTAATCACCAGCCTAGAGTTGGGCAATTCAGTTCATTTGAGTGATCGATCAATTTAATTCAAATCGTGTTACTGAACTAGTTCGTTCATTTTAGTTAAATTTAGTTCAGTTCACTGATAATTCCAAACAAATATAAATACGAACTGGAAAGAGGAAATTTCCCTAAAAGTAATTGTGCTTGACAAAGAAGACAATTTATGACAACGACAAGACAGAAGAGATCAGCTCTTTCGCTTGTCTCTTTTACATTCCAGTCGAATGTAGAAAATAGGAATTTGATTGTAGACACTAGACATTTTGTCCATCAAAATAAAAAAAATACAGTGAACTAGAAACCTTGAACTAAGTTCACTATTTCACTTAACTGAATTAGTTCATTGAACTAGTTCGTTCACGAGACACAAGCATCCAGCCATTCTTTTTGTATTTAGTATTGAGTGTTTGGTATGGATTGTTGGTTTTTGGATTGTTTGACTAGCCGGAAAATTAGTTTTAATTTCTAGATAGTTCATTCAATTGCTATAGGCATTTGACACGTTTTCTTACCACTCATTTGTCTACTGTTTGCACTTCGATAATTTTTCCAAACTAAAAAATACCTGTAGGCACTCAATTTGTATTTTGGGTTTTATTATTCAAATCTTTTAACAAACTGTGACACGCCACAATACAACAGGCTTAATACACCGCAGAAGGCTTTAGCTACAATTAGACGGTACACGTAATCGGTATCAACGCAGGTGTCAACATTTTCGTAAACACATTGCCATCATTTTTCGTTGACAATAACACGACATGGCACAATTAGTAGACATTTTGACGTTAGAGTGTCAAGGTTACGATGACCATTTATTTCTAGCTTAAAGCAACTGTATATCAATAATTACTACTCTTGAATTTGAATTGAATTATAAAGCGAATCCAACAAACTTGATCTTGTAGCTAACAATACTTTAATGTAGCTAAACATTGACGCTGTTAGTATAGGTAGGTAGTCTAGTTATCCGATGTAGGTTAAAGGCCGGTTTAAAAAAACATATTTAAATGTATTAGGACTTATACTACATATATATATGTACTGAATACCAGTGATGTGGATATCAAAAAAAAGCTGTATGTAGTTTAGTTAGAAAAAATACTTAAAAATGCAATACATACAATTAGGTACAAATAAATGGATGATACACATACAAAAATATTCTTAGATTATTTAGTTGTTAAAATTTTAGTCAAAATAGTTGTCATTTGAATTTTAAGACAAAAAAAAAACATTTTTACGAAAATTCCAATTTAAAGTAATTAATAATAAAAGTATAAAGTTTTAATTTAAGAAAAAATCAGTGACTCGTTTTTGAAAAATCGATTTTTCAAAACAAAAAAAATATTTATTTTTTAAGAATCGATAAAAAATGTTTTTTTTTAAATTTGAATATGCAATATTATTTATTAGGTTAGGTTATGTAATAGTGGTTGTTAGCTGTCAAAGATAACTAACTAACACACTTAGTCCAAGAAGAAACTACCATTGTGGTACCACAGGAGTTGGGTTTTTTACCCCAAAAGAAAGAACTTAAAACCATTTTGAGCTTCTTATGAAGCGGAGGAGAAAATTAATGTCTAAGTGTGCTAGTTTACTAATGTCGCTGAAGAAGAAGTCTCCTAGAAGAAGTCTTCGTCTGTTAGACAGTGCAGGGCATGCACAGAGGAGATGAAGAATAATTTCCTCCTCCTCCTCATCTAAACAGCTTCTGCAAAAGTCTTTTGCGAGCACGCCGAGTCTTGCAGCATGTCTACCTCTGAGGCAGTGTCCTGTGATGACACCTATAGTGGAGCTAATGTGCCGTCTGCATAGAGAGGTCAAAGCTTTAGAGCGTTTGAGATACAGCTTTGGCAAAATCTTTTTTGTCGCTAGACACGTGTTACCACTAGTCCACTAAGATTTATCCTCTCCATAGCATTAAGCCTTAGCATAAATTTACATGTAGCGATTGCAATACCCAGGTTGCTGTAGTCAGTTGAAATGGGTAGTATTGTTCCTTGTTTGGCTAGTTCGTCGGCCCTGCAGTTTCCCGGAATATCTCTGTGCCCTGGCACCCAGCATAGTTGAATGTTGAACTGTTCCGCTATCTCTTTGGGAGATGATCGACAGTCGAGGGCTGTTTTGGAGTTAGTGGAGATTGAATCCAGGGATTTCAGCGTTGCCTGGCTGTCAGAGAAAATGATGATATCCTTTGCAGATATCACGTTTTCTATAAGCCAGGATAGAACCTCCTTAATTGCCATTAATTCCGCCTGGAACACGCTACAATGGTTGGGAAGACGGAAGGAGAGACTAAGATTTAGTCTGTTTTGACCCATCGGTGAAAAACTGAATTTTTTCATCTTCCAAGAAAGCATATTCCTTCCACTGTGATCTGGAGGGAATACTTACCTGGAAGTTTTTATCAAAAAGCGGTTGGGGTTGATGTAGTCTATGTTACTTTGTGGGATATTGAACGTGTTCATTATGTTAGCGTGGCCAAACCCTTTGTTTTTCCGCTGTGAGGTCGCCTTCAGGCGAATAGCTGAGCAGGCTGCGGATTGCTTGCTGAAAATATCTAAGGGTGTCGGATTAAAAAGTATTTTAAACGCTGCAGTTGGAGTATTACGCAAGGCACCATTTATACACATACAAGCAGTGCGCTGAACTCTACTCAGTTTATTATTATTTGTTGCTTTGTCTAGAGCAGTCCACCAAACGACCACACTCCGTAAGTAAGAATTGGTCTAATAACCGCCGTGTATGGCCAATGGACTACACGGGGCTCTAGACCCCATTTGTTGCCAATGGCCTTCTTGCAAGAGAAAAGTGCTACCGTGGCTTTCTTAACTCTTTCTTGTATATTGGACTTCCAGTTTAATTTCTTATCCAAAATAAGTCCCAAGTATTTTGCTTCGTCCAAGAATTTAAGACTTATACCATTTATAGATGGAGGATCAACGTGCGGAATTTTGTGTTTCCTTGTGAACAGGACAAGCTCAGTTTTATGGGGGTTTGCACCTAAACCACAACTTCTTGCTCAGTTGGTTAGCTTATTAAGTGCAAATTGAAGGAGTTCACAGAGAGTATTTGGATGTTTTCCTGAAACCGTAATAGCAACGTCATCCGCAAAGGCAATCACTCTAAATCCCTCCTCTTCCAAATTTTTTAACAGTTCATTCACCACTAAGTTCCAAAGGAGAGGGGACAGAACACCACCTTGTGGAGTGCCTCTACTAACAAATCTTCTTGAAGATGTAACACCCAGTTTTGAGTTGATCGTCCTACTTATCAGCATTTGGTTGATCAACTCGCCAAGTGAGCCATCCACCTTTAGACCTGAGATTTGTATTTGTGATTGCATCTATGTCGACCTTGCTAAAAGCGCCTTCTATATCGAGGAAAGCTACCAATGTGTATACCTTGTGATGGAGGGAGTATTCGATAATGCTAACAAGTGAGTGTATTGCAGTTTCCACCGATCTCCCTTTACAGTACGCATGTTGAGACGTAGACAACAGTCTAGTGTCAATGTTGTTGCGAATATATATATCAATCAATCGTTCAAGAGTTTTTGAGAAGGAAGGAAGATAGGCTAATCGGTCTTAGATCTTTGGGATTTGTTTGGGAAGTTTTGCCCGCTTTTGGAATGAACACCACCCTAACTTCTCTCCAAGACTGGGGAATATATTATATTATTTATTCATAAAGAAATGATTTTAATCGGTTCATTCAATAGTGAGAAAGTTAATAAGAATGCAAAACAAAAATATTTTTTACTTAAAAACGGACTGCATAAGATTAACAACAGCCCTTTTTTTATCAAAATTCTTGGAGTTGACAAAAAAAAAACGAATTTTGGATGGTTTTTAACATTTGTATTGGAGGTTCCGTTGAGTTTTGTTTAAAAAAATAGTTTTTTTTTTTTAAATATTCAAGATAATGTCAAAAAGCTATTAAATCCAAAATTTCGAAAGAATTAATTTAATCGCTTTTCAAATATTTTTTACTTGCGATATAATAGTACTTATAGGGCAAGATTTGTATTTAAAAAAAAGTTGAACTCGAGATTTTAATCAAATTGACTTTACGATGATAGAGAACACCAAAAAAGTGGGTCCCGCAATTCCATCTATCTGTCTGTACAACTCTCTACAGCCTAAACGGCTAAACCGATTTTCTTCAAACTTGGTATTTTTGCGTTTTGGGTAATTGTCAAAAATAGTTTTTTGAATCGTAGTGTTAGCCCCAAAATTAACGTTACTTGCCATACAAATTTTTCTACCATCTTAAGTATCTTGAAAGCGGCTCTAACGATTTTGATAAAAATTGGTATGTGTACACATTGGATATGGTCTATATTTTGGCCAAAAAATTAGTTAACATATTTTGTTATTAACTGTACCTGCCATACAACCATTTTATTGATTTTCGACTTCCTCATAAACGATTCAACGGATTTCGATCAAAATTTTTGTGCAGGAGCTCCTTCAAATTCTAAATAATACTGCATTTCAAAATTTTCGAAAAATATTTTTTTAGACGATTTTTCCTGAAATTTTGTTTTTGAATTTATATTATTAAATATTTAAAATGGTCATGGTTCATTTTTAGTGAAAAAAGTCTTTAAAAATACATTTAGCCGTTTCTATTAAGAATATTTTGCATATAATGTAAGCGATCCAGTCGTGCATTTTATTTTTATTTCAAAACAAAAAAAAAAATAAAATTAACTCTTTTCCAGAAAATCAGAAACCAAATTAAAATGGTTCAACTAGATGTGCCAAAAATAACCATTTTTTGTTTCAAAAAAAATATTACCAAAATGTACATTTTCCCCATTACAGAACTGATTCTTATTTCAATAGTTGGAGCCGTTTTTGATAAAAATAAGATTTATCTTCTTGGCCAAGAAAATGTATAGCAGGATTATTTGTCGTCTTACAAAAAAAAAAAAAAAAAAAACAAAAAAAAATGTTTGGTAGGTACTAAGTTTGAAGAAAATCCAGTAACCCGTTTAGGCCGTAGAATCCCAAACAGACAAAAATGTGAAGTAGAAGTACAATTATTGCTTAGTTTGATAGGAGTTTGTCATTTTGGTGCTTTAGTTTAGAAAATAGCCGGCAAGTTTATCCGAATTTATATGACATTGTTAGATTATTACCTTAAATGAAATTTGCTATTGAATTGAAGTTTTGAACTCTTCAACACCCGATTTTCTTGCTTTTGTCAATAAGAACGTTGAAATATCTCATTGCCAAAATAGAACAGATCGTTCTAATAATTTGATCCCATATTTCCCTTTGACAGAACTATGTACCACACAATTTTGTGTTTGTTCTGTCCAACCTTCACAACTTTACACATTCATACTACGGTGTATTTGGACTTTTACTAATTCATAAAGTCTCCAAGTTTTAGGATGTGATTTAATCTCAAATACTGTAATCGCTCGTACATTTCGCTAACTGAATCACTGAATGTGATCAGCTGAAAAATATTATGTGCGCAATCCACCGCTAAAACATTAAAAGTCCTTATATTTTCCTCTGATCGCTATAACTGGCCCTTAGGAAATATTAATGATTTATTTTTTGTTGGTTAAATTAAATGACTAATATGCTTCATTTTCGTACTAAACTGTCGGAAACATAAGCCAGAGCTGGGCTAATGTGTTTCCGACTTTTATGCAAATTAGCTGCTGGCTGGGTATATACTATATAATCCTTTTACTGATAGCATCCTTTGTTTGTTGAATGTCTTTATTCTTAATTTTATTTTTGGTAGTATTGCCTGGGTTCATTTATGTTGTATCCATAGAATTTTGCATTAAAACATCAAAAATTGCTTAGCAGTATTCATTTGTTTAGCCACCAGCTTTGTTATCATGGACACTAGTGCTGGTGCTGGTGCTGGTGCTGGTACCTAAACCATTTCCATTTGGGAACCCAAATATACAAATTACCTATTATTCCCGCCTTTTGTAAGAAGAATAAGACCTTTCTCATCCTTTTATTGTTGGGCAAGAAGACTCGTTATTTTATGTTACATCGCTAGTGATGCGAAGTTTTATTGCTTTTATTGTAAGGACGATGACGGCGTTCACGGTCCCGAGGTGTAATGTCTTGGCTGGCACTGACACTGGCACACATATATCTAGTACATTGAATTTGACATTCGTGCGCATATTGGGTATATATAGCTATATATGGATAAGGGGCATGAACGCCTTGGTTTTGCTATGGCCCCGAGCAAAGCCAACACTGTTTCCTTTTGTTTATGTGAAACACACTTTTTGCTGACTTTTTCCCGCAGAAAGGCTTTTATTGTTATTTTTGTTGTTGAGAAACGACAACGTTTGCAAGAGTGAAATAAAAATAAGTAAATAAAGGATCCTTCAGCTTTATTTTCTCTAAAATACTTTTTTATTGTGTCAAAATGTTATTTCATTTTTTAGTCCTTGAAATCTATTCTTCCTTGCTTTTAAATGAAAGCTAAGCAATTTTTTTTCATTTATATGTGTTGCTGATGACAAAAACGCATGGTGATATACCGATACCTATACCACCTAGCTATAGGATAGTGCTTTTAAAAGGGCGGGTATGAGATATTCATAAAGGGATGTTACATTCTTGATACTTAGTAATACATTCTAGGTATACGTAACGAGTATACCTGCATTTTATGAGTTAAATTGAAAAGTTCCATCTTTATTGAACGTAGCTACCTGTAAGTCTATGTGTGGATCTTTTGTTTGGTTAGAGTGGAAATTTATCAAAAACTTTATCAATTTAATCTCAAATAATATAATTATCGCTTGACTGAGTGTAGGAACGAAAATATTGACTTTTTTGTGTTTGCTAAGAGTTTACTTCATGCACTTCATCTTATTGAAGCTCAATTTCAAAATATTTATAATATTTTCCTGAACCAAGATAGAAAAGAATTTATCCTCGCTATCCAACGATTTAAAAGTTAAGATTTTCATAAATTTTACCGAGCTAACTAAATAGTTGTTATAACGTTAACTGTGGAGCCTTTTTTTTTGCAAACCAATCCTATGAAAAATCGATTGTGCAACAACAGCAGCAAATATTTTAAAAAAATGTTCAATAATAAAAATTATAAGGAATACATGGTATGATATTCAGCGATGCCCACGTCACTTGTGACAAAAATGCATACAAAACTCAGAAACAAAAACAAACGTGGTGAACTACGTCAATCGGTAACAATGTGTGCGAGAGAGATAGGTTAATGAAATGGGAAATATCATACCAGTATTCTTTATACCATGTGTCTTAAACTTTTTTTGTACTAAGCTAGAACTTAAATTGTAGCCATTTGATACGATTCAGCTTCACCTTTGTGCCTACGCAGTGACAACTGACGGAAGATAAAGATATCCGAGGACTCTAGGCATTTATAATTGTTTGCTTATACAAACACTCCTCGCCACATTAATAGGACACCTCTTAGTTCTGTTTTCTGTCATTCATTGCTCCTAAACCAAGCATGATATACTCTGTTCAATTTATATTTTTAGTACAGGTCTTATGGGAGAGCTTTTTCAAACACACTGGTGCCTGTCGCTGCAAATTATTTACTAAGAACCGTGATAATGCGGGGTCATTTTAGAGAATTTTGATTCTTTTTATTTCAAACATCACTTAAATTTAATGTAAAAATGTATTTTTAATATGATTTGTTAACTATAATTCAGGCTTACAGATCCTTGGTATCCGAATGCAAATAAAACACTTATTTCATTCTTTTCCCGACGTTTCGTTGGTATCTTCCAACTTCTTTAGGATTATTTGAATTTATTGTAGTGAATTGACATAGGTTGTTATTTGTATTGTTGATTTAACTTACAATTTACATTAAATTATCACAAAGTATTAATATTTATGTTAAATTATAAAATGATTCTGTTTTTAAACAAAAGTTACAAATAAATATATAAATAAATACAACATTAAAAGATTAACACAAGTAATGACGACAGGAACCTTAATTTATAAATTGCAAACAAAATAACTACGTTTCAAAGAATAATTAAACACAGTGCCAAAGAAAAATTCATTCTGAAAGTATTTGATTCAACACAAAAATTCTTAAGAAAATGCAAAAATAGAATAATAATAACTAATGCCGATAAGGGAAATAAGACGGTTATAATGTACCAAAAAGATTACATAAATAAAATTAATAAGATATTAGAAGACAAAACAACATATAAGAGAATAAGAACAGACCCAACGGTCAAATTACAGAAAACAAATATCTCTTTTATAAACCACCTTTTCAAACAAAGTTATATAGATGCAAGGCAAAAAAATAAACTCTACTGGTCAGCAGCACTGGCACCTCGATTATATGGACTACCGAAGATTCACAAACCTGATCTTCCACTTAGACCTATCTCTTCTTCAAACAACGTCCCATGCTACCAACTCGCAAAATATATAGGTGAAATCTTAAAGTCCATTATTTCAGAAAATTATAACATCAAAAACTCATATGAACTGAAACAGAGATTATCAATAATAGATTTAGAGGAAGAACACATTTTTGTATCATTTGATGTAATTTCTCTATTCACCATTATTCCAACATATTTGGGGATAAAACACATAATGAAAAAATGGGATAAAATAAAAGAATCGACAAAAATACCAAAAACACAGTTTATCAAAATATTAGAGTTTTGTCTTAAAGGCAACAAATATTTCAAATTTTCTGACAAAATAAACAACCAAACTTTCGGAATGCCAATGGGTAACCCATTATCACCAACCATAGCAGATATTGTTCCTGACAACTTACTAGACAACACAATAGAAGAATTTAAAAAATTAAACATCGAAATTAAATTTATAGTAAAATATGTAGATGATACGAGTATTCTAGCTATTATTAAAAAATGGGACGCACCACTAATTCTTCAAACACTTAACAATTATCACAATAAACTACAGTTCACCATAGAAACAGAAAGTAACAAAAGTTTACCATATTTGGATTCCAGATTGCATAGACAAGGCAATAAAATTTATCTAGATTGGTACACATAGATCACATCATCAGGCAGAATGATTAATTACCACTCCAACCAACTAATGAGTTAAAAAATCAATTCACAATCAAGGTATTAGAAATAAGCGACAAACAATTCCACAGCAAAAACATAGAACAAATAAGAAAAATACTTAAAATGAACAATTTTCCTAACAACATAATAAATGGACTTATACAAGATAAAGTAAACCAAAAACATAATAACAAAATAATAGAAACTAAGGATGGCAATGCTAAAATATTCTTTAGAATACCCTACATACCAAAGCTTACTCATCATCAACAACTTCATGAGATAATCAAGAGAGATAATGTAACATTCGCATATAGAGCAAACTGCACATTGAAAAAACTTTACACAAACAAAAAAACACAAATCGGCAAAGAACAACAACATAGTGTCGTTTACGAAATCAGGTGCAAGGGAGATGGACAAGCGATATGCGATCAAGTTTACATAGGTACAACAAAAAGAGCTTTAGGTACTAGAATAGCTGAACATCAAGCTGATATACGGAAGGGTAAGACGACTACTGGATTAGCACAGCATATTGACGAAACTAAACACACAGCTGATTTTGACAACATCAAATTCATCAATTCTGGACAAAGAAGAGAAAGAAAATACGCGATACACATTAGAAAGCTTAAGAATCCAACAAAAAATGACAAGAGCAATGAACACCAAAGAAGACAAAGATAACATTAACAACATCTACAGTGTGGCAGTCAAGAGTCTGTGTTATAGCTTTAAGGTTCCTGTCGTCATTAATTGTGTTAATCTTTTAATGTTGTATTTATTTATATATTTATTTGTAACTTTTGTTTAAAAACAGAATCATTTTATAATTTAACGTAAATATTAATACTTTCTGATAATTTAATGTAAATTGTAAGTTAAATCAACAATACAAATAATAACCTATGTCAATTAATTTTTGCAACTTTTCCTTAGTTATTCAGTACACTACAACAAATTCAAATAACCCTGAAGAAGTTGGAAGATACCAATGAAACGTCGGGAAAAGAATGAAATAAGTGTTTTATTTGCATTCGGAAACCAAGGATCTGTAAGCCTGAATTATAGTTAACAAATCATATTAAATTACATCCAGATCACCATTATCATATAAAGGGTTTTCCAATAAGAGGTGTTATTTTGATATTCAAAGAAAAATGACATTTTTGGAGATAAATGATCGGATGTTTATTTCATTATAAAGAGGAAGGTATGCCGTTAATAATGGAACACAACATCAGCCAAATGGCCGCCAGGACCACGCTTACAGGACCATATCCTTTTCATGAAATTTTCCATAACCAAATCGCAAAGTGGCTGCCCTATGTCCTCGATAGCCTCAGGAATTTCATCTTTGAGGTCTTGAATCGACGCTGGGCTGTTGGCGTAGACCTTATCTTTCACGTGGCCCCAAAGGAAGAAGTCGCAAGGTGTTAAATCACAAGATCTCGGTGGCCAATTGTGATCACCTCTTCGAGAGATAACACGGTCCGGAAACTTTTCCCGTAAAAGATCGATGGTTTCATTGCTTGTGTGGCACGTAGCGCCGTCTTGTTGAAAGTAAACGTTGTCCAGATCAATACCATCCAATTCAGGCCATAAAAAATCATTAATCATCTCTCGATAGCGCAATACATTGACCGTAACTGTTGCTCCAGCCTACATTTTCGAAAAAGTAAGGTCCAATGACCCCGCGGGACCATAAACCGCACCAAACAGTCACGCGTTGAGGATGGAGAGGCTTTTCAACAATAACTCTTGGGTTTTCCGAGCCCCAGATGCGACAGTTTTGCTTGTTGACGTAGCCTCCGAGGTGGAAATGGGCCTCATCAGTCAAGATGATTTTTCGATGAAATTCCGGTTCATTTTCATGCATTTCAAGGACCCAATCAGCAAAGACACGACGTTGTTGATGATCAGCCGGCTTGAGTTCTTGTGTTAACTGAACTTTATAAGCCTTAAGACCCAAGTCTTTATGCAAAATACGGTGTAATGACGTTTGTGGAATGTCTAATTCCAAAGAACGACGAGGAATGGACAAACCTGGGTTTTCTTCAACACTTTGGGCTACAACAGCAATATTCTCAGTTGTTCTTGAGCGACGTGCACGGGTTTTATTCTTCACATCACTAACTTGTCCCAACAGCTCGAATTTGTCCACCAATTTCTGTATTGCGGTCCGACAAGGTGCTTCACGACGACCCAAAAATGTTTTAGTTTTACGAACCGTCTCTGCCAAATTTTCACCATTTTTATAGTGAATTTTAATAATTTCAATGCGTTGTTGAGGCGTGTATCGTTCCATTTTTATTAATAGCGTAGTTTCTACTTGTCAAATGTCAAAAAATAACAGCTTCAAAAGTGACAGCTACCGAAATAGCTTGCTATTTAAAATAACACCTCTTATTGGAAAACCCGTTATCAAATATTAAATGTATTTTTGGTTAAACAACAATTTTTTGAATAGTGTGTTGAGCCACCGTTGAGCTCCAGAACTTCACACATCCAGTTTGGAGGCGATGCATACAAATTGGCCAAATAATTTAGCGAAATCAATCTCCAAGCTAATTCGAAGGCTGGGTTATTTCGGGTATACTCGAATATTGTTGTCCTGATCCATATATTTGACGTGTCAACCATCTCCAAGCATTTTCAAGATGAGTAAGTCGGCCTCTATATTCGTTTTAACTACCAGGTCTGTATGTATTGGCCAGTTATCATGTTGATAAGTGCACGGCAAAGGTCCAAATGGGTATGAAAGTATCGAAAGGCCTCTTTTAATATACCACTGTCAGTCAATGCATTCATTGTAGCTTACAAAAATTGAAGTTTGCAGGTGCCATAATAGGAAATTGCCGCCCACACCATTACACCTCCAACTCTGCTATGCAGCTGGCCCATGTAAAGACTTTTCTTGCGGAGGTTATGAAAATAGTAGCTATCGTACCATTCTAAGACGCAATGTTTTTCGGTCGATGAAGACCGACTCTTATAAAATTTGCAGCATTTACACACTGCAAATTATATTATTTAGGGCAATTTGGTTAAATTCGTGCACCTAAATATATATTATGCCCGTGGTCTGGCCAGTAATAATTTTGAAGAAAAAGCAAATAATAATTTATATTATTTTTGTTTTTGTTTTTGTTTTTGTGGACTGTATGGGTACGATAGCATCTAACTGACGAGCCCAACTATCGTGCCTGGGCGAAACGCATTTTGGACTACAGGTCATTAAAATCTTCAATTTGGCTTTAACCCATACAGTCCACAAAAACAAAAATAATATAAATTATTATTTGTGTTTTCTTCAAAATAGTAGCTATAGCCATCTGGGCCTTCCAAATTAATTCTTTTTTCGTCGGAGAAGACCACACGATGCCATTCCGAAGTCCAGGTCACATGTGCCCGACAAAAATTTAGGCGTTGCTCTTTTCGAACCGGGTTAAGTGGTGGTTTTTTCTTGATTTTAAGTCTTTTTAAATGCTTAGCTTTTGAAATAATACGACGCCTAGTTTTGAGACTTCGCTTGATACCACACTTTTTGATTTTTGTTAAAGAGTCGTGAAAATTTGACGCTTTTCTTAATATAAGTCGTCTTTTCGCTTTAGTAAGCCACTGTGTGTGCGGCATTTCATATTTGTTCCATACTTAAACTCATTACTTAAAAATCTGGATATAAGTTTTCGGCTCCTGTCGATTTGTTTTTAGCTATTTTGGCAATACATAAGCCAGCGTAGCGCCATAAGCTTTGATTTGTCATTTTTCTACCTAAGTTAATGCTTTTCCTCGACCCATTTTAGGTTGTTTTTTTTTATCAAATTGTCGAAATTAACAAAAAAGTTTGATTAACTATAAATATGAGTCCGCGTGTCAAAGATAACAATCAAACTAAATGCATGTTCTATTCAAAGGGCGCAAAAATGTTGTTTTAATTTCAATGAATGTCATATGTCAAACATACATATATCTCATAAGTATATATGGTCAGGTGAATCTATAATAGCTTACCAAACATTGATCGAAAGGAAACTAAGCGTTATATTATAATATTAATAGTTAACTAAGTTAACGTTTCCAATGCTCAAGAGGGGGTGGTATACCCCCTCCTCCAGATCTGCAATTTCTGGCAGATTTTCATTTATTCAAAAAACACAGTCTTCAGAAAGGCCAATACGACAAAATGACACATTTGTGCGGCATCTGCAAAAATATGCATAGACACGCTTTTGCAAACTTTTGGCAAATCATTTATAAACAATGAGAATAACAAGGGTCCCAGAATCGATCCTTGTGGAACACCTGCTTTTATAAATAAGGGATCGGAGCTTCAATTTACCATTTATAACATGGATTTAATAAACTTATAGAATTTAAAATTCGTGTCTTTCTTTCCTTCAGTAGGAATATAATAGTAAAGTAAGATACAAGTTCTATAATTCAAAAACTCTTTAAGTGACTGTCAAATTTTTTTAATAAACATAGATATATGATCAAAATAGCGTAGACCAAACACATATCGCACAATTGTATTATAAGCCACTTCAACTTTCTCATCGAGTCAGAATCAAGACAACTGTAGACTGCAGCACTATATTTAATTATTGGGATAAGGAAGGTTTTTGCAAGTCTCATCCTTGTTGCTTGAGGTGTAAATTTAGCCGAAACATTAAGCTGCCTAACACAACCGTAGATCGATTTTATGATAGAATTTACATTATCAGTTGCAGATAGTTGGGAACTTAAGTAAAAACCAGGGCTCTTTGCAGTATCTAAAAATTGTATAATTTTTTTAGGATAGAGAGATAGAAGGCAAGTAAGATGTGACTATTTTGTGCTTAGAGAAAAATATAGCTTTTGCTTTATCGGGGTTAAGATTAATTTTATTAAACGCTGCATAGTTTACAATTGCTTGCAGATCTTCATTTATTCTGAAAAGACAGTCTTCAGAAAGGTCAATACGACAAGAATGATACATTTGTGCGTCATCTGCAAAAATATGCATAGACACGCTTTTACAAGCAAATCATTTATTAACAATGAGAATAACAAGGATCCCTTGCTTTTATAAATGAGTGATCGGAGCTTCCACATCCCAATTGCATGATTTGCGTTTTATCCGATAAATAACTTCTTATCAACATGGTTGAAAAATTGCGGAAACAATACGAATTAAATAGCTTATTGCAGAGAATCTCGTGATTCACACTATCGAATGCCTTAGAAAAAAGGCAACAATATAGTTATGTTTTTCTGTATTCTATATAGGCAACCAATACAATATTCTGTAATTTTACACATTACAAGGAAACAGGAGGGTTATGGTTTGCTTCAGATGAAACTCAGCGAAGATGCAACTCTTATTGATTTTGTACTTTCAGCCGATTATCGAACTGGGTATAACAATAAACCCGAGGACTTAAGATATGTAGTATTAAACCTACTAAAGTCCAGCAAATATGAGTCCCATAAACTTTTGTTAGGGAAAATTTCAGAAAAAACTGAAGGAGAATTGGACGTTCTTACTCTTCCGGAAACCTCTATAGTAATTAAGGATCCAGTAGAAAAAAATGATGAGGCTCCTTTTGAATCTTTTTTTCAGTCAAAAATACACCTTATTCTTGGCCAGCCTCAGGTCACTTTTTCCCTTTTTTGAACCAGGCTCCCCCACCACATCTATTCAGTTCTAAAGTAAAGCCATCTTATCTTGATTGTGTTTTGCAGTCAACATACATTGGGGAAGAGGTTCATAAAGTAAACTCCTAAATCTGCATGGGAATAGTTAGTTAGTTAGTTTTATTGACTTCAAAAATATAAGTAACTTAGAATCCTTTTAAAATATGACATAGTCTTGAGTGGTTTGGCCGAAGGCCGTCCACCGGATTGACTTTTAAATTTAATTTATGAATATTAATGAAAAACACTGTGGCATATCATATAAACTAATAATATAATGTGTGGGTATTTTTATAATAATAATTTAAAAATCTTCGTGTATAATGCAGGTTCTGTAACGCATAGCGTTTAGTATGTAGTTGTTTAGCTGGTCCCAGCCTCGTACTCCATTCAAAATGTTGATTGCTTCAGATAAGTCCAGAATTTCGACTACAAAAAAACGCCTGCGGAACTCTCTTAATATGGGACAGATTCCGAGAAAGTGAAAAATGTCCTCTCGCACCTTAAGATTGCATAGATCACACAGCAATGGTAATTCCGGTCTATGAGGTATAAAATTCCGACCGATGAGCTCACCTCTGGCTTTAAATATTGTCCTGATTTTTTCCGCAGTGTTATGAACAACAAAGTACTCGTAAGTGTTACTGTTTAAAAAGTGATTCAGTTTGCTATAGTAGACACGATATTGTGACGACGCTGCTTCGTTCATAAATTTATCATAAGCCAATTTTCCCGTTTTCTGGATCAGGTCGTAGAATTTTAGTTTAATTGTTTCAGGATTTTCATTGACTGATATCGATAAAGTTGTCGAACATTCCGCTGCTAATTTTGTCCACTCTTTAAAACTAGTTCCGCCGTAATTAATCATTTGCGACATTACCAGTTTTGGAATCCTTTCTTGGCCCATCGCCATAACTCTTGCTATATAATCGAAATGCATTTTAAAAGTATCTAAAAACAGCGGCGCTATCCCTGTTTCGAGGTAGAGCATATAGTTCGGTGAACTGCTGGGCAACTTAAACGAGCTCCGAATAAAAAATCTAAGGAACTTTTCAACTGGTTCAAAATAAAGATAGCCCCAGACTTGAGCTCCGTAAAATAGAATGGAAATTACTGCTGTACGAAAAACTTTATACTTCGCTATGTGAGAAATACTTTTCTTGTAGATGCAACTCCTCCACACTGAACACATGGCACGTTTAGCTTCCGCTAATTTAGCCTGAAGATGTTTGTTTAAGTTAAGGTTTGAGGTGATTAAGATTCCTAGATACTTATACTCCTTGACTATTTCTATCTGAGTTTCCTCAAAAACCCACTTCTCCATTCTAGAGTACCTGTCGCCGCCGTTTCTCAATGTCATCATTTTTGACTTAGATAGGTTAACCGTTAAGTTCCAGGTTTTGCAATAGCGTTTTAGTCTATTTATCATGTGTTTCCCTTCTATAACGATTCCTCCTTTGACCGTATCAAATATGTCATTTATGTATAAAATGAATAAAGGCGTACTGAGAACGCAGCGCCCATCGAAGTACCGAATTCGTCTGAAAGGAAATTGCCATCCCATACCCTCGCAACATTTTCTTCGTAGCTCGCTCTAATGGCAGTTATAACTTTGGTCGAAATACCATGTTTATACAGTTTTTAGAAAAGCGCTTCTCGAGGGATTGTATCAAAGTACCCAAACTTGTACCCACCCCAAATCCTATATTTAGCCAAGCAGGGGGGTTGCGGCAGATTTCACAATGTGTCATTTGGTCACATTTATGTCTTATAAAATTTGAGAGTTTTGTCCCTAAACACCAAACAAAAGTTGGGACTTATATGTCACACCGAGGTGGGATATATTTTCCAAATTAGTTTTTGCGACTTATGTTGAAACATGAGTCCCAAAAAGCTTAATTGCGACTCATGTCCCTGCGCCTTTTCGAAATAATGAAGATTTACCATTTTTGCCCCAAAAATTTGCATTGCAGGTACCGTAATTTTTGGAGCTAAAAAAAAGATTTAAAATAATCGATCCCGGCACCTAAAACGCTTAAGTACCAAGTTTGAAGGAAATCGGTTCAGCCAACAGACAGGCAGACAGATAGACGAACTTGTGGGACCCACTTTTTTCCTGTTATCTATTATCGTAATCTCGAGTTCGACTTTTTTCCAAAGGCAAAACTTGCCCTATATAGTACCTAGCTTATGTGTATCGTTGGCAAGAATAATATTTTGTTAGTGGCGAAGGTAGATTAGGTTTGTGGATTAGAGCTTCCATCCAAACTCCTTCTCGATATCCAGAAAGCTTCCAACGCTAACTAGGAGACTCTTAAGATCGGTGTGCTGATATCATGTTTTAACTTCAAGAGCGTATGAAGCTTTGTGTGCTTTTCCCGATAGTCGAACTGCATGGCAGGCGTGATAAGGTTTTTATTGAAGAGTCTCTGGAGTTGTCAGAGGATAATTGAATTAAGTTGATGGTGTTCTTGAAGAATGATTTTGGTTGGTAGCATAATTCTTCTGAATTACCACGATCTGGGGAAAGTAAGATATGTTAATGAATCTATGTAAAATCATGTGAGAAAAATCACTACTGCATGTGGAAACCTTTGAAACATAGTCCAGTCGTGTTTTTGTACTTAGATGTGCCGACTAACTGTTGGATCACTTCTTGGTTTGTTTTAATGGATGATGGGAGAGACGATGAAATCAGGTGTAATGAACTGAAGTAAAATAAAATTAAAAAATACAAAATAAAGCGCCTTAGAAAATACCGGTAGCTTCAGGTACTTATTGCTTTAAGTGTGCTTTTTCAGAAAACGCCCATCCTAACATAATTCTTCCCAAACGTAATTTATAAAGTTTAAGTTTTCGTTTTGAAATAAGTTCATATTCGTTGGACTTAAAGTAAATATTTTTTACTTCTGTTATTCAGTTGGAGTACATTATTTCGTTTTTCAAATTTCCGCAATTCAACTGAATTTATTTCTTAGTAGTTGTTAAGTTCAAATATATATTTAAAAAAAATGTCCTAAAAAAAGTGAGGTAAAATATTTACTCTTAAAAACGAAAATTTTAAAAGAAATAATGGCTATGGTTTTCTATAGCAATTATCTAAATTTCGATCTATATTTATTATTTTTATGAGAGAATGCAATTTAATATAAAACACTATGAATTCAACCGAAGACTCGACACGGTACATCAATTAAATATTTCACCTAGTACAAAATGCAGTGGCTATCATACTTCACAACAAAATATATAACCATCTCTACACTATACTTTAGTTGTTCACAGTTCAGTGGAAAAATTATTTTTTCCGAAAGAAAATCACACGAATTATATACACTATGGTTGTTGTTTTTTTATCTAAAGAAACATTTTTATCATTTTACTTTATTATTTGTTTTTTGTAGAAGAAACAAGAAGTTTTCATTTGCGAATTTTTCATTTCAATTTTTTTCTTTTCATTTCCTTATTGACGACCTATGGATTTGAAAATGAAAGAAAAATCATTGAGAAGGAATTGAATTCAATTTTCTTTTAATTTACAGTCAAATACAAAAGAATATATTCTACAAGAAAAATCCCAAACCAAAATATACGATACATTCGGAAGGATAAAAAAAAATAAGTATACGCCCCATGTACCCTGAAGTAAATGTGTCTGTTTCATCATCTCGTTATGTATGTAGGTTAGGTACCATAACATACTTTATATTGGTTGTAATATTTTCATTTTTCGTTTTGTTTTTAGGTTAGCAGTGCTTATCCTTATAGTTTTTTTTTTTTTTATTTTTCATGGAAAACATTGTTGAGTAGGAATGGCAGAGAACAATGTGTCTGAGAATTTTGCTAAGAAACTAATTTATTTAATTAAAATCTGTGATTCAGAAGGAGAAATCTTTTCGTTTGATTTAGTTCAATTATTTTTTGTTTTACTGTAAATATTGTTCTTAGGGTAATGTTCACAGTTATGATGAAGGGTTGATATAAACTGATGGTTCTACAATTGTTTTTTTTTTTTTTTGAGAATTTTAAAAATGTCATTTATTACTGAGGTTGAAAATTTTTAGTCTTGATTATTTCAAGCTTATACAAACATAATATGTTTCCAAGAAGGCGTTTTTCTTATAATACAATTCTATATACGAGTACTACTGAAATTACTCAGCCAAGTAGAAGACTTAGCATTATATATAATTGGACTTGTTGAATTATTGATTCAAAATAGCTTTTAACGGCCTTTAGTTCGCAAAATTTGAATTTCATCCCGGCAATCTCACTTGAACTCATCAGTTGGTTAGTGAGCGCCTTACTTTCTTTTAATGATTAAAATTTTAATATTTTTGGATATAGTTCACATTACTTTTTTGTCAAAAAATGCAAGTAAGTTGAACTGAAGTTAACAAAAATTGCGTATTGGTAAGGCGCTCACTAACCAACTGATGAGTCCAAGTGAGATTGCCGGGATGAAACGCAAATTTTGTGGACTAAAGGCCGTTAAAAGCTATTTTGAATCAGTAATATGTTTCCGTCATCTTTCATGTAAATGAAATACTTGTACATAATATCAGCTTTGTATTTGTTCTGACTGAAATGGGGTAAGCACTGAATGGCTTTAAAACCAATGCAAAAAAAAAAAATAACTTAACTCTTTATCTTCTTTCCCATTAAATTGTATGTGTTTCTCATTCTTTAGAAGTGGAATAATGTGGTTTTTACGCTGGCTGCTCTCCAATAAAGAAAACTGTAGAAATATTAAAGAAATTATTACTTTAATTGATTTTATGTAATTGATTTTTTTTTAATTTTGAAACAAATAATTCAGACAGAAATTGAAAAAAAAACTAATTTAAAATTAAAAATTAAAAAGAATAAGAAATTCAAATGAAAATGAAATGTTAGTTTTAAGCATAATTCAACTTTATTTTAAATCCTATATATTTTAATTGTCTTATAAAAAGTGTTTTTAAATGTGCCTTTTTTTTCATTACAGGTATGCATATATTTTTGGAAACAAAAAATAACTGGAAATAATCACTCAGGTTTTAAATGGAATTTAAGAATAATTGTCTTGCTTATATATTTATGAAAAAAAATAATTTTAATTGCCTTATTTAAAATTTATTATAAATAATCGGTTTTATTCTTAAAAGTGGGATCTAAAATACTTGGTTCCGGTGCCAGTTTTAAATTATCAATGCGCAGTTCTACATCAACATCGTAGGAACAAGATTCTTAATAGAAACGGCAAAATATCTTTTATGGTCGTTTTTAACATTTAAAAAAATTAAGAATTTTGTTTTCTAAAGAAATGTTCGTATGAAGAATTTAATTATTTATCATATACTAGCTGACCCGGCGGTCTTTTACACTCAAACGGCATATTGGTTGGGATCATCGGGATCCTCGGAATGAGAACTTCCCCACCTTCGAATTTTCCTTTGAGTATCGTCGCGTAAAGCACATTGTTCATCAATTTACTTAGCATTAAACGGGTACCGTTGCACAGATTTGGTTGGTTTATGTTTCGAAGCATGATTACTAGGCTTAAATTATACGGTGGTAAGCCAGGCACATCCGAGAAGCTTAAAAATTCAATTGGATAGTTGATGGCTTCATCTTCATTTGTTACACTGTCGAAAGATTTTAATGCATTATTGCAATGATTTCTTTCTGAATTATGTTGTTTACGTCAATTACATCTTTATTCTTAGCCGCTAAAATTGCTCGCTTAACTTAAGTTAGTAATAATGTTTGTGAATAGTTTGTTGATAAGATCGTCCTTCGATGAGACAAAGTTACAGAAATTATGATTAAATGTAATCAATCCGATCGATTTGCTCGACCATTACAGATAGTCAGCAATTGGTCAGAGAAATCTTTAGCAGGTTTATCATTAAGTATTGCAACTTTCATGTTTATTGTCAGGTGAAGTTTCTTCACATAGCGCCATAGATTCAATAATTTGAGGCAAGCGTTTATTTAGTCGGCAGCCGTTGGTCTTATAGTTACTGGCCCAATACATGATAGTGATGATGGGAAGATTATATTGGGCTTATTGGAATGCACCGAAGCTTTATTGGTACAGTTGGACACATAAACCACTGACAGGATGATATGACTGATACCTGTGGTGCCGCCTGCTGCTGCTGCTGCTCGCTAATACAGGAACGTCATTATAAGCCAAATGTGATGATGAAGCCTCAAGCTGAGAGCTTAGTTTGTCCGTCCGTTTAGTTGTCGATTTTCCATGTCTAGGCGCATAATTGTGTGTATGAAATGTGTACCAACTCGTGATGAATTGAATTAAATGCCTTGCCTACAAGAATTAAAACTTGAAATTTTCTCTCACAATGAACTCAGTTTCCTTGTGTGAAAGGGGTCTAACAGCTTAATTGTTGGGGCTTATTACCCCAACAACGAATATCACGAGAATGCGCGGTTAAGTGGCTACATCCCTCCCGAGGCATTCCTCTTTTTAGACAGTCGATGGCTGATACAGAATGGAGGGGTGGTTCCGCTCATCTACCACGTCAGCCGGAAAACTGTGGATAGGCGACTCCTGTACGGTCGAGACGTCATCGCTCAAGGTGGAGAGGAGCGCCTTCTGTTCAGGAGGACTGTGTCTGATCGAGACCGAAGGGATAGGGTGAAACAGGAGAAACAGTTCTGGTAGCTCTCTGAACAGCATCATGATATTTAAAGTCGATTAAGATGGTATGTCTTGGCCGACTTACATAGATTTAGGGTAATTAGGTATAGGGAACAGTCGTGGTGGCACCAAAAAAAATTAAAAATATGTATGTATGCGGGGGCATATGTGCATGTATCTACGTGTATGTGCATGTATGTGCGTATGTACATGTATGTGTGGGTTGCATGTTATTGCTCTCTCTCTCGGGAACCAGAGCTTAAATCTAGCGACTTAGACCGCTCGGCCAATCTGGCTTATGAAGGATGTCTGACAAAAACAGGTTTGATACTTTTTGTGTAGTAAATTTGCATTGATTTAAGTAGTTAAAATAAAACCAGGCAAACACTTCAACAAGAACTATGTAGTTGTAATATTGCATTCAATTGTTTATATAACATGTAAATCAGATAAGTTTATGACACCAGCTTTAAATATGCGTTTACTGAAATCCAATAATGTTCCTATCGAAATATATTTTCTCTCTGCTTTTAATTTCAATCTCCATTGCATTATTATTGGCTTCCATTCAGAAGCCAATAATAATGCAATGGAGAATTGTGCATTAATAATTCCTTAGCAATATAGTATAATATAATATCTACAATTTCAATAGGGTCACTATTGGAATTTCCATTTCTCATTCAAATTCATGTTCTCCGATATGAAACAAATTGTTTTGTTTATTAACATTAGGCATTTAATTAAATGTATTACTACACATCATTCAACTTGCAAATAGCCTAGTGGCTTGAGCATACAACTATCAATCCAGAGATACCCAGTTCAAATCCAACAACTTAGCCAAGTATTTTTATTTCATGATTTAATTTATAGAAAGGAATGCCCACCGTAACGCGTTACGTAACGCATTGGTTCATCCTCCCATAAAAAGTTATCACTTCAAAAAATCAGGTCATTGCCATATAAATTAAGTTGGCTTGGTATTAATAAAATGGATTAAAGTCTAAGCTTATTGTTAAGTTATTGACCAATTATTATAGTTGTTCGAGATTTAAATATATCTCTTTCGGCTATTTTGGTCGTAATGATTTTTTAATGAAACAATTTCATTTCCTTTCCCGACGTTTCGACGGTGGTTGCCGCCTTCTTCAGGGGATCTTTTATTAACAAAATAAAATGAACATATTCTACACATAAGAACATTTAGTGTAAAATTTTGGCAAACTTACATTTAGTACTTATTACAGATAAACATAAATAATACAATGAAGGACAAATATAAAGCAATGTTTAAAAAAAAATATTTTTGATATGAAAAAAACTCTTCGATTGAAGCTTAGTCGGCTTTAAATTGTCACGGATTTTGCTTAGTCACCAAAGAGCAGTAAACCGATGAAATGTTCTGGCTGTCTTGTTTACGATTCATATTGTTTTTGTTGTTAATAATATGAAGCGTTTCTAGAGTATACCGCTTGGAGACATGTTTCTCCCCTTTCAGGATTTCCATTCTGTCAAAATCTGGTTTTTGTCCACGCTCAATGAAGTGTAAGGCCAATGCTGTCTTCCCAGTGCTTTTTAAATTACTGACGGATTTGTGGTTCTAAATTCGTTGACGAAGAATTTGTTTCGTTGTACCGATATAGGAAAGATTGCAATTTTCTTCCGCATTGCCACGACAGTTAATTTTAAAGACTACGTCTGTGCACTTATCCTTTTCCGTGTTTGTTTTCATGTTGGTGAAAAGAGGTGCCAGCGTCGTATTGGATTTGTACGCTAAACTGACGTCATAAGTACTATTTTTTACCGTCTCTTTAAAGTTTTCTGACAGTTTAGGAACATAAACTATACTCTTATAAATACCTCTCTCTTTTTGTCGATTATCAACAGGAGCTTTGTGTTTTTGGCGAAGTATCAAGCTCCGTATGACTTCCATTGGATAGCCATTATCTAGGAGAATTTGTGTGACTATTTTTTCATTTGCGGCGTGAAATTCCCGGTCACTCAACGCAAAGACGGGTAAGGTGATGTCGTATCGAAATTATTCGACGATCCAAAATTATGCCTACAATAGATAACGTAAATGAAAACCAAAACGGACAAATTTTTAGGGAGAGTTATTTCTTATTTGTAAAAAACAAAATTTCAGAAGATGAATCTGTTTTCCTTTCTTGTAACTATAGAACTTCGTGTTACATTGTCTTCATCCCTTTCACAATCAACGTCAATATCTCGGAGTTCCGAAATGTAGTACTTACACTCTATTTTGTAATCCATTTTGATTAAATTATTAATTGGAAGGAAGAGTAGATCGAAATTTTCTTATTATGATTTCGTCTTTTGTCGTGTCCTTTATGTACGAGTATGGGCTTAGGATCTAATAAGCCACACTTCATTAAACCCCAAATGTTGACGGAACATGACACAGTCCGGATGGCCTCTATTTTATAGATATCGAATCTTAAATAGTCTAAAACAAAACACATAAACATAAAATTTATCGAAGGGATTGTGCAAAAAATGATTCTCATCGATAAGTCTCCACACACGCGAACCCCTTGTTTATTTGAAAAATTCTTTTTCCAAGTTGAGGATATTTTTATACGTGACCAATTTGCATTTAAAGTTTATTTCACAGTCTAAGAAACTTTTTGATTAGAGGAAAAAAAAGTCTATACATTTATACAAAGTTATTTATTAACAAAGCTAACTCTAATGCAACCTCTTTTTTTTTCTACCATAAATCGTGTTGAAATTGAATACCTAGTACCTATGTATGGACGTAGTCGTAGGAATGAAAGGACGACGGAGTTTTTCAGATAGAAAAAAAGTGATGATGCATAATGATGTTCTATATTATAATAATATAACTTGTGTAAAATATAATGTATAATAATGAATTGTTGGTGCGGCTTACTCATCCAGTCTTAATGGAAACCAGACCAAACCACACCACGTTCACCTATAACCTTCTAGTTGCTATAGTCATTAAAACATACATATATATAAATTCACATGTGGAAATAACTTTCAACAGACTACAGACAACTAAATAGATGATAAAAAAGAAATAAGAAAAGAAGTTGGTAGCCATGTGGAATAAGTAGGCCATATAAGTATGTATGTATAAAAATACAGGACTCTACATTCAGGTTGCTTTATCGGTACCCTTTGATTTAGCACAGACCCCACTACCTACAGCTTGGTAGTATAGCCAAGCAGTCACAGTAAGTGTGACTACTGCTGCTGCTATTTCTGCACGTCTCCCTTTATTTGGAATGGGAAAACACTATTCCTTTACTGCAGTCGTAAAGTACACACACTTGTATAAAACATGTGCACTTTTTCTGTTCAATGCACTGACTCGCTTGAAATATTTTCAACAAACGAGCCATGTCATATACACAGTTGTCGGCTTGTCGCACGTTGAAAATAGGAAGTTCTGCTTCCCTACATCTCCACAGGAGTCATTGCATTGCCAGAGCATTACTATGACGTAACATTATATGAAATCCATTTAAATGCGTAAAGGATCTGCGGTTTGTTAAGGAACATGACGGTTTCTCATGGTGTGCAGTAGCATAATGTCACACGGTGAATCCTGACAACTCTGCTCCTGTTAGTTTAAGTCCTTTCCTTACTTTGAAAATAAAGTCTCAAAATCTGATTAGCTTTTCTCTTTTGTTACATTTGATTGACTTTTATGCGGCTTTAAATGCAATGTGCTTGTTTATTTTCTTTCATCTGTCAAAATAAGTTTTTTTTCTAGTTTTGTCAAACGGGGGCATTTTTCACATATCAAAATTTTCCTTGTAAGATTAATTTGCAGAACATGAATTCATGTATTTAGGGAACTTCATGATTTTAAGGAATTAATGTTTTTGTTGGTTTTGTTTTTGAAATGACATTACGACAACTGCTTTGACAATGAATATTCGGTTCAAAAGAGAAGTTAATTATGTTTCATGATTGAAAAATGTGTATATTTGTGTGATGCTTTACAATTTTGTTGATTTATGCAATTTTCGTCTGGTAAATTTGAGAATTTTTGATTTTCCACACATGATTTGTTTTCAAAGTTCTGTTTTTTTTTTTAGAAAATTTCTTTTTAAAAGTGCCCATGTGTTTGAAGTACTCAGGTGGTTTTTCCCGTATATTCTCCAAATAACTGAATAAAAATCAAAAATGAACGTCATTGAATTTGTTACAAAAATGTTATGCCACATTTATACCACTGACAAAATTGTGGATGAATTATTACGCATACAAATTTTCTTCCGAAAAATTCTCGGAATTTATTTGAAATAATTTTATAGGATTTTTTTCAAAATAAATTTATTTCGAAGGAAATTTACGATAGCAGAATAACCGTAAGTCTAGGATATTTATACTACATTTGCATAATGGAAATATTTGTGGCAGTTTATTCCAAATGTGTGTCATACATAGAATTATGGATATAAGGTAAATTAAATCAATTTGTATCTATATGTTGGTCTCTTAACTATCTTAACGACGATGTTAATGATAGCCCTCTGAAATGGTGTTCGCGTAGTATGTATTTTAATAACCTCGAGAGGATAATTCTAACTCAGAATTCACTATATGTATCATATTCGTGTAAGCTCAGTATCATTTGTTAAGAAATCCTCTCATAGAGACAGAGAATACGAACAAGTAAGTCCCGCAGTTCCGTCTGTATATCTGTCTGGCTGTAGGTCGCCATAAAGCCTAAGCCGCTGAGGTGATTTTCATCAAACGTGTTACTTAAGTGTTGTAGATGATTGGCTAGATTCTTTTTTAACCTTTTTTTAGCTCCAAGAATAAAGATACCTACAATTCAAATATTTAGGGCAAACATGATTAATTTCAAATGTTTCAAAAACGCCTCTTACGATTTTGATAAAAAGATTGCACCATTAGGCTAGGCGCGCACATGCAACTTTCAGTTTTGCAACAGTTTGGTTGCTAAAGTGAATACCATGCACTTATATGAGAGTGCGCGCACATGCAAAAACTATTCAGTCCGCGATTCGAGCAACTTAAAAGTTTCGCCCCAAATAAGTTCTTCAGTTTGTATCACACCGAACTATATGTAACTGCGCGCACATTAAAACAAAATATTGTCTGTGTGTTGGTTTATCTCGTTGATTGATTTTTAAGTTGCTTATGTGCACGATCCTCGTTCAACTAGTGATTAAACTATTTCATTTCCAAAAAATTGCATGTGCACTCCTATGGTTATGGTCTACATTTTAGTCAAGCAAATTTTTAATTGAAATGTTATTAACAGTACCTGCCATACAACCGTCTTTCGATTTTCTACTATCTCATGAATGGCTTAACGGATTTCGATCCAAATGTTTTACAGGAGGTCCTTTAAATTCCAAAAGATACTACATACCAAAATTTTCGAAAAATATTTCTTTGATTTTTTGAAAAAAAGAGATAATCAGCTTTTTTTTTGAAAATTCAATATTTCGAAAACGGATGCAAGTTTTTTTTTTGGAAATTATGTTTTATATATACAATTTTTTTTTCGAAACAAATTTGTGTAGGTATATAAAAATAATTAAAAAAAAAAACACTTTAAAAATATATTTAGCCGTTTTTACTCAGAATTTTGTACTTACGATGTGATCGATCATAAAAGCAAGAAAGTCTGATCTAGTCAAACATTTTTTTTTAAACAAGTGTTGTATTTCTACTTTAATAATTTCCAGTTTAAATTTTACAAAAGTTATAGAATTTACTTTTAGTAAAAAACTTCCGATATAGATAGGGCAAGTCTTGCATTTGGAAAAAAAACGAACTCGATATTTTAATCAAACTTGACATTACGAATACCAAAAAAGTGGGTCCCGCAATCCCGCCTGTCTTTATGTCTGTCTATCTGTAAAACGGTCCAAAAACACGGGCACCTGCCATACAATTTTTTTCGAAAACAGGTGGATGATTTTGTTTTTGAAATTTTATTTTTAAGTTTATATTAATAAATATTTGAAATTGGCATATCACGTTTTTTTGTGGAAAGAAAATTAAAATAAATTGTAATATTCAAAATGAATTAAAAAACAACTTTGAAAATATATTTAGATTCTTAACAGAAACTTTTTGCATACGATGTGATCGAAAATCATAGCAACTTCGTGCGATCCAGTCGTGCATTTTATTTACTTTGAAATAATCTAATCATCCAATCACAATTAAATCACTTTAATCTTTACGCAACCATACTCAAACTAAAACTGAACTACGACGCTGTTGCTACGAAAGAATTTGTAATCCTTCAATGGTTTCTATTTATATCTTGAAAGTTCTCGTCTTTTGCTTAAAGAGATTTCTTTTCCAGATCAAGACTTGCATTTGCCTACGTTAAACAACCTACAACTACAACTAATGAATATTTACCATAATGTTTTATTACAATGCGATGGCGTAATACTTAAAAATCAGTTAAGTAAAAGGTTATACATTTTGCGGTTTCAAAAGTATAGGGCTGGAATTCGACATCTGTCAAACTAAGTTGTTAAACCAATTTTTTTTTCAGTTGAAAGTCTGACATTTAGGAAAATGGATCGCTTATCTATCGCACAACGCAGATTGTTAAAACCCACTACAAAAATGGTGATTCTGCCACAGCCACATATCGTGTTTTAAAAGGAGATTATGGTTTACATAATCGTCCAACTACTAACCAACTAAACTTGTGAAGAAATTTGAAGAGACTGGATTGGTTACAGATATTGTAAGGCCTGTGCATCATCGTTCCGCTCGTACCACTGAAAATATCGCTGCTGTAAGTGAAAGTGTTGCCGAAGACCCGAATGCGTCGATTCGTCGTCGTTCTCAGGAATTGAGACTGTCTAACGGCACATTATGGCGTATTTTGCATTTGGATCTACACCTACCTCCATATAAAGTCAGGCTCACACAACAACTGAAGCCAGCTGACCATTCAGAACGTCGTAGATACGTCGAATGGGTGCTTGAACAACAGGCGGTGGACGGCGATTTTTCGAACAAAATTTTCTTCAGCGACGAAGCACATTTCTGACTCGGTGGGTATGTTATAAACAAAATTGTCGTATTTGGGGTTCTGAGAATCATCAAGTAATTGTAGAGAGGCCATTACATCCACAAAAAGTCACTGTTTGGGGCGCTCTTTGGTCCGGAGGTGTGATTGGACCTACCTTCTTCGAAAACGACGATGGAACGACTGTCACCGTCAATGCGGAGCGTTATGGTCATATGATAACCGACTTTTTATTGACTGCTATTGAAGAATACGACTTGGAGAATATGTGGTTTCAACAAGACGGTGCCACATGCCACACAACTCGAGCGAATATGGCTTTATTGCAAGAGACATTTCCTGGCCTCGTAATTTCTCGTCGTGGCGATATCAATTAGCCACCAAGATCATGCGATTTGCCACCGCTGTACTTTTTTTTTGTGGGGCTACGCGAAAGACCGTGTTTATGCATATAAACCTTTAACTCTTGAGCACTTGAAAACCGACATTCGTCAAGTTATGGCGGAGATGCCGTCCAATAGGGGTGGCCGTGGCGCGATAGTTGTTTGCTCGCCTGTCAACCTCGTGGTCGCAGGTTTGATTCCTGCCGTTGTCTATGTCGTTTTATTTTCCATTAAAAATCAATTCTAAAAAATTGTCATAAAATGAGTTGGTGATTTACTCATTACATGCTGTTCGGGCATAACACTAACAACAAGTGATTGAGTTAAACCAGTAACTCTCATAAAAATGACACAGAAATAAATAAAATAATGCGAATTTTAAGAGACATAGATAAATCAGGCACGCTAGTTTTCTCCCCATTAATTCAGCCGCCATCCCTGGAGATAAATCTGAGACAACAACCAGCTCGCGCCATACATCTTTCCTATCGTTCTTTGTCTTATTTCACATGACGCCTGCGCTGTGTTGAAAAAACATATAAGGGGTAAGCATAATCCCTTAAGCGCGTGTAAGATAATAAAAAAAAAAAAAAAAAAAAAAAAGGGGTCGAAAATTACCTCAAAAGAATCGATGCTTGCAACAATTCGCGTGGGGTCCTTTAAATGATGTAGTGTTTCACACATAATGCCAACGTTCAAACTTTATAATAAAAAAGAAATATCACGAAAAAAAATATTGTATGTGTTTTTTTTTATGTTTACTTTTGAAACCGCAAAATGGATGACCCATTATTTCAATAACCGTGTTTTTTCGATAAATCTATCCGGCTGGGATTTCCGGGAAAAATCGGATCCCCAACATCTTGATTTTTATATTGAAAGCTTCTGTTACTGACCAACCATCTGTCAAATAATTAAATACAAAAAATCAGATAATCAAAATAAAATGTAATATATATTATGAGGCAGTAAAAAATAAAAAAAATATGGGTTCCATAAGTGTGTGGTCCTAGATGTTGATTTTAAAACTATTTTAAGACTTTGACGTTTATTTTCGATCAAATAAGATATTGTGCAAGTTGAGAGGTATATATGTTGGTAGAGTGCTTGCTTGCGGTTATTATGGAGGTATTTTATGAATCTAACTATCAAATAAATGATAAAATAAAATTTAATCAAAAAAACGGAAGCCTTAAAAAATTGTTTAACTCTACGAAGACTTTGAGATTGGTGAAAGCCATCAAGGGTAACATCGATAGGTATAACATCATTCGATATCCGAATTAATATCACAAATCTTTTCGCAGCTGGATTTTGCTTCTCCTTTTATCGGCCTTGGATATTGTATTTGTAATGCATGTACATTTTACTTTGTTGCGAATATCTTTTCCAAAAGAAAAAAAAAAACAAACAATGCTACTAAATAGATGCAACAAAAGACTTGAACATAATCGAATGTAAGTTTTTCTTAAATTAAAATGCAAACAAATAAAATCCATACCTCGATTCTGTTATGTTATTTTATGGATTTTGTAGTAGTGGCGAGTAAGTAGGGTTTTTATTTTTGTATCTAAACGCATAGACACACAAAATTGCGTCCTCCCAATCGTCGTAATGGGAAGATAGTTTGATAAAAACATCGAGTTCGAATGCGTGACTGCTCAGATAATGTCAATCAGTGTAACATAAAGTTACCCAAAATTGGACATGTATCGAAAATCGATAATCATATGAACTTTTACGATTCTCATACATATGATGATTACTTGCATATGTGTAGTTATATTTTGTTATGATATTGATATAATTATATATTATTGTGTGAACATATATTTGTTATTACTTTTGTGTGCGAAAAGTAAAGGATTCGAAAGTAGACACATAGAATTACAATGGGAAAGATACAGCTCTACTTGATGAACAGCTCCAATGAGGGGAGAATTCCCTTAAACGGAAACATCTTCGGGAACAAACTTCATTTTCAAATTTCTCATAGAAATTACATTCCTTTAAACAAACACTCTCATAAACGTACGCGGACACTTTTTCTTGCTAAGGTTCCAGTGGCGTTTTCCGTATTTTTTTAATTGACATTACTGGGGTGAATCAAATATTTTTCCAGTTTCATAAAAATAAGAAATACTTGTTATTAAAATATAAAACTTATAAAAGGCTAATAACATATCAACTCAAACATGACTATTGTCTCATTATACATATTGAATAATGAATGAAAACATCACCTTTAGTAATAAATTATTTATTCAAGTTCTTTATATTTAATTTTCATATCGCTCGCAGTTTGTTTATAATCTCGAGTTCGATTTATTTTCCAAATACATAACTTGTCCTATATCCCAATTAATAAACTATTTACAAAATAATAACTTAAGAATTTATATAATAATTTTTGCGATATATAGAGAAAGTAAAAAGTAAAAATAAATAAAACGCACGACTGGATCGCACGTACTTGCTCCTTTGTTCGATTACATTATATGCAAAATATTCTTAATAGAAACGGCTAAATGTATTTTTAAAGTCTACTTCTTACATTTTTTCTAAAAAAAAAATTGGCATGAACATTTTAAATATTTAATAATATAAATTCAAAAACAAAATTTCAGAAAAAATCGTCCACCTGTTTTCGAAATATTGAATTTTCCAAAAAAAAAAAAAAAATTGTTTTCAAAAATTCAAAAAAAAATATTTTTCGAAAATTTTGAAATGTAGTATTTTTTACAAAATTATAAAAATTTTAATCGAAATCCGTTGAGCAGTTTTAGAAAAAGTCGCGGCAGGTACCTACCGTTAATAACAAAATATTTAAAAAAAAAATTTTTAGTCTAAATATAGACCATACTCAATGTAGTATATACACCAATTTTGATCAAAATCGTTAGAGCCGTTTTCGAGATAATTAGGATGGTACAAAAATTTGTATGGCAAGGACCGTTATTTTTCGGGCTAAAAAAACGATTCAAAAATCTATTTTGGACAATCACCTTAAACGCCTCACCAAGTTTGATCAAAATCGCTTCTGCGGTTTAGGCTATAGATCGTTCTACAGACAGACAGATAGACGGAACTGCTGGACGCACTTTTTTGGTGTTCTCTGTCATCTAAATAAGAAGGTTTTTTAATAATACAGATTCTATATACTACTGAAATACATCAGCCAAGTAGAAGACTTAGCACTATAAAATTTGGACTTCTTGAATTATTGATTCAAAATAGCTTTTAACGGCGTTTAGTCCAACAAAAATTAGCGTTTCGTCCCGGCGATCTCACATGGACTCATCAGATGGCTAGTTAGGACATTTGTCAATACGCAATTTTTGCCAAGTTCAGTTCATCTTACATAGATTTCCTGAAGAACATCTAATTTGAACTATACGTTTTCTGTCATCGTAATGTCAACTTTGATTAAAATCTCGAGTTCGATTTTTTTTTCAAATGCAAAACTTGCCCTATAGTAGCAAAATACCAGTTCGCAAACATTTTACAATTAGGAATACGGTATCAAAAGTAGATAATGGCTGCAAATTTTCTTGCTAGTTTTATTGTCTATTTATTTTATTGTAAATAATCCCATCGCTATCAATTTCAAAAGCACAATAATCAAGTCCAGAAAAACGAACCGACTGTTTTCCTTTTTTGTTTAGCTAAAAACTTTTATACCCTTTTCTAACCCTTGAATAAAGTTTAAATATACTCTTTTCGAAAATTTCAAAACGAAATGGTACGTTCTTAATAAAATCAATTACGTTATAGTTGAATTTCCATGCATAAATTAGGAAGTTTAAAGTGAAAGAAATTAGCATCTCTATCCCATAAGCTTCGAGTCTTGCTCCTCTCTAGTACTAAGTGAAATTATTTCTCCAAGGTGTTTTTTTTTTTGTTTTCTTTTAATGTGACCTCTTTTTTCTCTTTTGTTAGCTACCGCGTGCTGCAATCGATTTTTATGTTAGTATTTCATCATTGTCCTTGCAGCTTTATATATATAGTTATGTTGGTATAGTTCTGCGCGGAGTTTGCTATCCCTTTTGTATGGGGCTTGTTCTGTTAATTTTTTTTTAAGCTTAGTGGCAATGTCTCAGCCGTTATCGTCAAGGAGTAACTTAATTACACACCGGCACCACCTGCTAGATTACAAAAACAAAATCAAATTGAAATCGGTTGTTTCCTTAAAGAATTTAATTAATTTCTCTCCAATGATTCTCTTTTATCTTGTGCCGTTAAGAAAAAGACAAACAATTTAAGTTAATTAAAATGTTTTTGTATTTAATTCGACACTTGTTATAACAAACATTTTAAAGTTGATTTCAATTATTGTTGATTATTTCTTTAGCAATTTTATAATTATGTATTCTTATTAACTTATCGAACCGACTTTACATCCTCGAGCTACAATATAGTTTCCATAGTAATTCTCTCTTCCTAAATGATTTTGCTTTGTTCTTTAAAACAGAGGTTCGTTCGTTTTTAGCTTGAGACTCCGAAATTCTCTTGGTTATGGTAATTTATTTAAATTTAGTTAATGTGTTTGGGCATAGACAAAGTGTTTAAATATTATGGATGAATAAGTTTCATATAAATCTGAGAAGAAGTCATAGATTAGCATACTTGAACTTAATATCAGTCGAAATCTTGCTAAGGATGTACTTAGGTGGGAAGGTATAGTTATATGCACATAACTTTATAATTTAGGTGCAATATGCATTACATTCATGTGATTTTTAAAGATACGTATTAGAGCCTGAAAAGTTCATCAGTGACGTGCTCAAAAATGCGTCAAAGTGAACTGTAATTATGTAGAAATAAATGGATGATAGACACACATAATAAAATATTTTTAGATTGCATAGTTGTTAAAGTTTGTTAAAAAAAAAATAAAATAAATATATCAAAAATAAAATGCACGACAGGATCGCACGAACATGCTCTTATGTTCGATCAGATCGAATGCAAAAGATTTCTGTTAAAAATCTAAATATATATTTAAAGCAGTTTTATACTTCATTTTTCTAAAAATAATTGGTATGACTGTCTTAAATATAATATAAACTTAAAAACAAAATATTAAATCGGCTTAATCAAAGAAAAAATAATTCAAAATTCTCAAATAAATACTTAAAATAATTTAAGCTAAAAAAAAATACGCCATTTTATTTGTTAGATAAATTTGAATTTATGAGAAAAAAAATTTTAAAAATCTGTGGAGCGGTTCTTGGGAAAAAAAGTTTTTTTTTTAACTTTTTGAAAACATTTTTCAAAAAAAATTCAAAAACGCTAATTCATAGGTATTCAATAAATACATATAATATAATTTTTGAAAAAAATTTAATGAGCAGTTTTCGAAATGTAAATTTTTAAATTTTTCTTTTAAAAATGATTTTAAAAAAACAAAAAAATACTAATTAAAAATATTAGTACGCGGTATAATTTGGGCAATCTAAACCTATACATGAGATAGTCGAAAGCAAAAAAAAAACGGTCCTATGGAAAGTACCGTTTTTAGACATTTTTCTAATTTTTTTTCAACATATGATCGGTCGTAGCTAAAAAGCCGCACTTATTTTTTTTATCAAAATCGTCAGAGCCGTTTCCGAGAAAAATAGGTTTGAACGTAACGGTTATATGGCAGATACCGTTATTTTTTGAGCTGAAAAAAAAATTTCAATTTCACCTCTGTACAATTCCTAAAAAAACTCTATATACCAACTTTGAAGCAATTCGGCCCACCCGTTTGGGCTGTAGGTGTCTATACATGCATACAGACGGACTGACAGACAGACAGACAGACATACAAACGGACTGAATTTTTAGACCATCTTTTTTCGTCTTAAAGCTTTCTTCTTTCAATAATCTATTACCTGGCATTGTTATGTAGATATGTATATAGAAATGGTTGATTGCCAAGTTCAACTCAAACAACGTCAAGACCTTAACAAATCCAGGCTAATTTAGATAGGAACAAGATAATTGGTTCACCTTTCCTTTTTCTGTATTTAGGCTTTTTACAAACTAAAAATATTTCAAATATTAGAAACTAGTCAAAGGTCAAATGTAGTAGTTACTTATGAAGTCCATTTAATTCAAGTTTGCCCAAGACCTTATCAAGCAAGGGAATACCTGAAGCCTTCAAAGGATATTTATTAGCCCTTAAAACAATCAATTAACTATTTAATTAAGGGAAACGAATGACTCTTGGCGCAAAATTGGATTTACAATCTTGTTATTCTAAATCTTTATACAAAGCAAATATCAAAGTATAAAATCACCACGCAAAATGGGCGGCTTGTTACCCTTAAACAATATGTTTTTTTTTTATATAAATATACGAGTACATTATTTTAAAACAAAGGGAAGATTTATAAACCAAAAAATTTGTTCATAGCAGAGAAACAATTACTGATAAAAACAGAAAAAACCTCTGGGGTTTCTAATGTCCTTTCGGTCTAAAATTATTTATCCCCGTAGCTTATGCTAATACTTCGCCTTTTGATGTTTTTTTTTTATATTTTTTTTTGTAGTATAACTCGCTGACATCAAATTCTTTTTGTATATAGCTTCAAACAAAGATTGTTGAATTAATTTAATAAAAACAAAGCAAAATAATGTTTTTAATTTATTTTTTTTGTTTGTGTTGTTAGGTAAACGAATGCCATCCCAAACTCCCAAAGAAATCAAAAATTTAAAGAGGAAGCATAAATCTCACTGGGGATTTTTTCGGTGCCCTAAAAATGTTGGTATAGGTTTCGCCTGTGTACTACAGAGGACCAAATTAAATTATTCAAATACATAAATCAGTAGGACTGCTATGGAAAGAGGCCAAGCATTGCAGTGCGGTGGTTGTGTGGGTTAATTTTTTTTTTAATATGGAAGCCAGATCTAGTTCGGATTGTTATTGCTTTTGACAAATTTTGGATTATGTGGTTGTTGATTTTAGGAGCATCACCAAACTCACACTTTAAATATAGATTTTAGGCAGTCCTTTGGGCCTTGGAATGCAAACGAGGTTTTTCGGATTTAATTATTTATTATTGCATGAATGTACGTTTAGATCTTATTTATTGTTTAATGGAAAATTATAGGGTAAAACTAATTAATTGACGATTTCAGGTTAGTTTACGATATTGTGGAGGTAGGTAAAATGGTGGTCAGAGCGAACACCGCATCTGGACCCAAGTAGCGCTAATTAGCGCCGTTTTGATACCAAAAACTCGTATGGACCTGAATAAAAGATTTTTTTTTTGCAGAAAAAGAAATGGCACAACTCAAGCGCAGCGACGCTAGAGCCATTTTGACCCGTTGAGAAAAGAAAGTAAGTTTTTAACTTCTGTATCAGACAATTCTTTTAGATCAAAAAAGAAAGCCCTTCCAAGGGATTGCATTCTTTGCCTGGCCAAAGCGGGACACTTGGAAAGGAAGTGAAGCACTGTTTCCTTTTCCAACTGGTTCTTACAGCTACGGCAGTAGGTCTTATGGGGAATACCAAGTTTTGATGCATGCTCCCCCAAGAGCCAGTGCCCCGTACAGGTATCGACTATCATTGCTATGTCCCGCCTTGGTCTACAAATGAGATCATTTGTGCGGGATTTATTGTACGAAGGCCATATAATTCTAGATATTGCGCAGTCGGTTATATTATTCCATCTTTTGTTGGATTCTGTGAGGAAAATTGAAAGAATTTTGCACCTCATAGCAGCGAGTTGTATAGATACATTCTCTACAAGCGAGCTATGAAGGGCTGATCCCTGCTGGGCCAACTTGTCTGCCCCTTCATTGCCCTCGATACTACTGTGTCCTGTAACCCAGACCAAAGTGATTCTGTGGTTAATGTTCAGGTTTTGTAGCTCATTTCGACATAGTTGGACCAGTTTTGATGATATTTTTGTTGAATTTGCGGCTTTGATAGCCGCTTGGCTATCTGTGAATATTGCCGAATTTAGATTTTGAGTTCGGCTTAATTTAAGAATTTTGCATGCTTCTATTATAGCTAGTCGGGTTAGAAAGATCTTGAGACTTTCAGTGGCTCTGAGAAGACTCCTGCTCCAACACCGCACTCCATTTTAGATCCGTCGGTAAAAATCTTTACATCGAAATCTTGGGACAGTTCGTCATCTTCCCAATTCTTCCTGGTTGGAAAGATAACTTTAGAAACTTTGCGAGGCTCAGAATGTCTGGTGGTTTGGCAAACTAGCATTTGGCTGTTTGAGTCTTAACGTACTGCAACATACCAGATGTTTAATGAGGTGGTCAAGAGGCAGAAGATGTAGAATAACCTTTACGGCATCCGTTGGGCAAGATCTTAAGGCCCCTGTGGCACCAACGATAGCAGTTCTCTGAATTTTCTTAAGTCTATTGGTGTTGTATTATTTGCTTAAAGCGGGCCGCCATACAATCGAACCATATGCCAGGATTGGTCGTACTACTGCTGTGTACGTCCATTTTTTTTTTTTTTTTTTATAATCTACACGCGCTCAAGGGATTATGAATACCCTTTAAATGTCTCAACACAGCGCGGGCGTGAGGGTGAGGTTAAGGAAGAGAAAGAATGATAGGAAAGATGTGTGGCGCGATATTCGGAGACTATAGGTGGTTGTTGTCTCAGATTTTATCTCCAGAGGGACGGCGGCTGAACTAATGCGGAGAAATTTCCGTGTCTTATTTATCTATGTCCCTTATAATTCGCATTAATTTTTTTATTCTTTGTCATATTTTATCGGTATACTAGTTTTACTCAATCACATGTTGTTAGTTCTATGCCAAAACAGCATGTAATGAGTAAACCAGCAACTCATTGTATGACATTTATTTTTAGAATTAGTTTTTAATGGAAAAATAAGAAGACATAGACTACGGCAAGGATCGAACCTGAGACCACGAGCTTGAAAGGCGAACACAACTATCGCGCCACGGCCACCCCCAATTCAATCCATAGGATTATTTTCGATTGAAGACCCCATTTTTGCGACAGAACTCCACCCTGTGGTATTCCTCCATTTACATATGTATTTGGTATCGGTCGAGTTCCCTAATGAAGCTATTATCACCCTGTCAATAAGCATAGAGATAATCCAGTCTTGGATATAGTCATGGTTTTTAAGTGAATCTTGAATAGATTCGGTAAGGACATTATTAAAAATTTTTTCTTGTTAGAGGGGAATTTATATTTTCTGTGTCAATTGAGCTTAAATCTGTTGAGCAAGTCCTAACTTGGTTGACGCTTTCACCACGTGGGAAGTGCGTTGTTAACAGTAAACTCAGTGACTCGGTTGGAGAAACTGTCCAAGATCCATCGCCTTTCTTCCAGAACAAAGCGTTACAATGTTCCTGCGATAAGACTTTGCTTAGTCTTGCGGAATATTTAATGTTTTCAATAGAGTGACAGTACTGCTTTCAACTTTGTTTTTTTTTGCCGAAGCTATCTCTAGCTTATATACTTTTAAGCAATCTTTGTACGGCTGAAAGAATTTGTACCTATGGCAGATGTTGAAGTTTTTTCTTGTCAATTTCTAGAGAAATCGTAGCGATTTACGGCTATATTTAATGGGGCAGGAGACCCTGAAAGCAGTATTGATAACTGTTTTAAAGGTTTTAGCCCTTGATTCAAAATATTCCACCGATTATATATTCAGCCTATGTGTGCAACAAATTTAAGAACTAACAACTTGACTGAATTACTTCCAATCAGTTCTCTTAGGGTTTCTAAAGGGTTTTGGGGTTTCGGACTCAAAACCAATGCTGAAGAGTATCCACTTGTGATCTGAGAACGAATTTTTAGGGGAAACTCTCCAATTTTCTACGATATGGTGGAAGTAAATAGTTATTATCACTAGAGTCGAACTTCGATAACGCGAACCATCACTTGACAAAAAAATAATTCGAGTTATCAAGACTTTGAGTTATCAAGTAAAACACAAAAGTAATATTATTGTGAATACAAAATTACAGTTGTTGTTATTATTTAAAATATTCTGTTATACTTGACTGACGAGTGGATTGCCGGAATATTATACTTAATAGCCATATCCTCCTTTCTTGGCCCAATCTTCACCTCTTTTATTAATTTAAATTTATCGTAAAAGGATAATGTTTTCAAAGTTCGCCTAAGCGACATATTCACTTTAGCTTTACTTTTAATAAAAATTACACACTGCACTCTTAATATCTATGTCAGTTTCTTTACACTTTTTATTTCGTCTTTTTTTTTAATTTTTCAGAAGACGCATAAATATTGTTATTTTTTTGTATGTGTTTTTTTTTTTCAAAATAAGACTGATTTTAATTATAATACATATACTAACCTAATAATGTTTGTTCTAACACCGGAACATCATAACTTTTACTTACACCTACCGGAATAACAATTTTCAACACAATCATTTGTATACAGGTTCATAGAAAATACAAACACAGTGTCCAAAAACGAAATGCATTATGAAATGGGCTTTAAAAATCCACAGAATTCGAAAATTTTCCTACAAAATTCGACTCATCGAAGGTGACGCCAAATAATATCTTCGAGTTATCAAGATATTCGAATTATAGAAGTTGGAGTTATCAAACAAAAATTACATGTAAACTTCAGGCTTCGCGCTATTGCCAACCAATTTCATGCGAGTTATCAAGTATTCGAGTTATCGAAGTTCGATTTTTTTTTATTATGTACTAGCTGACCCGGGCTCGCGTTGCTTCGCAAGCTTTTAATATATTTCTACTATATTATTACCTATCCAGACAAGACTTCTATATTCTTTCCGTAACCAAAAAAAAATTTGTATGTTTTCTCACTGAAACGGTTTTCAAAAAAATAGACGTTCGCACGTGCATTCGAACATGCATATTTCAAAGCTCTAGGTGTACACTACTAGCAGTTTTATTATTTTCATGAAGAAGTAAATAATGATTATTCTTTAAGTCCATTCTTTAAATGGCTACATTAATTTGAGCATGAGAAAAAACACTTTCGGTAAGATCTTTTTGCACTGAAAGATGTTTTTTGAAAACGTGTATATGATCTCGAATTATCCAGGAATTTCCTGGATTGTGGATGATCTCCATTGAACATAATTTTTTAAAAGTTCATGTGGCTCGGCTTTAGAAGGAATGTTTACTTTTCACAATACATGATATTAAGCTCCAAAGCCCATTGTTTGGCTTTGCAAAAATTGCAAATTTTATTAATTTTTCTTATATCTGTTATTTTGTTTTTCGAATACAAAAACTGTGGTACATAATTAACTCTACTCCCCAAAAACTGATTACGACTTGAATAATTATCTCATTTTGTAAAATTTAAAAACATATTTAATTATGTTGGACAACTTCGACAAAAAAGTGAACGATTTTTTTTAAAGTTAATATTCTAATTCAACAAACATAATTTAGGAACCCCAAAAAGCCCCCCTCTGCGTTCCCCTGGAATCATATAATGCTTTGCATTTTGAAAAAGTATCTTGAATCTTAAACTTGCGAAAAACGCGATTGATCAACTAATCGCCCGAGTGATCCACGAAATGAAATACAGAATCCTGCAAATATGAATTATGATTTGCATAAAGCAACACTTCATGAAATTAATGAACATTTAAAAGGATTTCCTATCAATATTATTAAATAAATTGTAAACTGCGTTCAAATTTATAATGACTTCTATGGAAAACAGATCCGCATCTTGATCTTTTTCCTCCATCAAAATTTGTATACCCTTCGGTTATGGAAAAAACCTTCTTTCTAACTGCAATTCACAAAAAATTCCTGAAAAAAAAACGATCCATTGCCAAGCTTTCTCATATTCCCCAAGAAATTTAAAGCATTTTGCACGATCTTATACGCTTTTACTGTAAGATTCTAATATTCCCTAGGAAAGACAGTTTTTAGAAATGGCAGCCTACAACAATTTCTATATAGTCAAATTCGTCGGAAGAAAAGAGATAAAGTTGAAATTACTTCTATCGCGTTTGGTAAGTAATTATCCCTGTCCATTCATGGTTTTGAACCAATTTTATTAAGATGACTATCTTCTTGCTTAGATAAATCGCTACTACAATGCTCGACTCAGAACAGCCAGTTGTACACAGAGGAAATTTTACCACATAAAATAGAAGAAAAGTAATAAGATTTCTCTATGGTTTTCACCCAATAAGGAAGTCTTATTAAAACCACCGAATTAATCTTATCAAAATGTTGATTATCATTCCATGGGATATCCACATATGTAAGATATCATATTAAGCTTCAATATGACTTCTTAAAACAATAAGAAAAACTTATTGAAAAGTATGAGCAAATCTTTTTGAAACAATAAGAAGATCTCACTTACTTACTTACTTAAGGTGGCACTACAGTCCGGGGTGGACCAGGGCCTCAACCAACAAGCTTCTTCCAGTCGGCTCGGTTTCCAGCTATCTGTCTCCAGTTTCGCACTCCAAGTTGGTTGAGATCTTCTTCCACTTGCGTGCGCCACCTTTTACGCTCTCCACCTCTACTGCGCTGTCCCACGGGGCAGGATTCAAAGACTTTCCGGGCCGGAGCATTGGTGTCCATTCGCTCTAGGTGACCCAGGCATCTCAGTCGTTGGCTCTTCAATTTTGTGACCAGGTCGCTATCGCTGTACAGCCCGTATAGCTCGTTGTTGTATCGTCTTCTCCATTCCACATCTATGCAGACGGCACCAAAAATCACCCGGAGAACCTTCCTCTCAAAACAACCCAACGCGTTCTCATCCACCGTTAACATTGTCCATGTCTCTGCACAATACATCTGGAATGGGATGATGAGCGTTTTATATATGGACAGTTTAGTTGCTCGAGAGAGTTCTTTGCTTCTCAATTGCCTTCTTAGCCCAAAGAAACAGCGATTGGCAAGAGTAATTCTGCGTTTGATCTCAGTACTGGTATCATTCGCTGAGTTTATAGCGGATCCTAAGTATACAAAATCTCTGACCACTTCAAAATTATAGCTGTCTATAGTGACGTTCTGTCCGAGAAGCCGGTGCTGGGTGTCCTTTCTTGTTGGCAGCATATAGATCTCACTAATTACATGTGAAAATCTTTTAGATAAAATAAGAAGATCTTATTGATAGTACTCGTACCTATGCGGTCTTTTTTGAAACAATAAGAAAATCTTATTGATTGAATGTGACCATCGTTCAGATACAATAAGTCGATCCTTGTTGAAAATAAAGTGGCAATCTTTTATTTTTATTGTTTTTTTTTTATTATATTAAAATATATATAAATAGATACACATTTATTTATTTTTATTGAAAAGGAGTGAAAATCTCACAGAAACAATAAAACCAACTTATTCGGTAAAGTCGATGTGAAATAATGTGTATCGAAGAAATTTAAAGTTATATATTCCAAATTCATGTCTTTTAATGCTTGATTCATTTAAGAAAAAACGAAATATATGTACATATTTTTTTAAACTATTTATTGTTTTTTTTTTACAAGAAAAAAAATAACATGAGATACAAATGGAACACTTTTTCTTGTAGGCCCGTTTTCTGATACACAACCTAAACATTTTTTATTCAAAAAGATTTCCTTCTAGTAAGTAGACAATTGATATCTGTAAAAAGTTTACAGGTATAAAACCTGAAAAGGTCGTACGGTTTTCTTATTGTTAATCAATCTCGTAGAATCGCTATGGAAAAACAAGGGAATTTGTTGCCTACATATTTACAAGAAAAAACATTTTGATTTAAGAAGATTTACTTATTAGCCTTTAAAGAAAAAAAAAATAATTAGATTTTCTTATTAAAACTGAAAAGTAATAAGGTTTTCACATTTTTTATATTTTTTCAATATGTTTGCCATGTAGAAAAAGTAGAAACAACTTTTCAAAACTTCAATAAGATTTTCCTGATAAAATCAATAAGATTTCTCTACGAAAATATCATATTATTCAATGCTTTTAATAAGATTTCTTGTTAAAGTAGGTCAATAAGGGAATCTTATTGATTTTATGTAGTAGTTTACTTTTTCGCTCTGTGTGATACATACGGCATTCCTCACGGCAGCCACTTAGGTCCTCTCAGTATCTCTTGTGTGGAAAGTCTAATTATTAATTTGCAAGGTGAAGGCGCGTTCAGTATGGTAGCTGATTTCCTTAACGGCTCCAACTTCTTCAAATTGCTCTTGGTTGATACTATTAACGTCTCTTGTGGCGCTTGTAGCTAAATCATAAATGAGTTTAAACTTTAAGACTTTGAAGTATAAACTACTTACGAAATTATCTGCCACTTGATATTGTAAACAATAACTTTTTTGCATTGTTGATAATGAAGGCATGTTGACGCTGAGGACCAACAAGGCGGTTACCAAAGAAGCGACCAATATAGTCTAAGAGCCCACAGCAAATTTTGTGCGTGAAGATATAACCAAAAGTGGTTTATATGAGTATGCAGCCCTCAAATAACTAACGACAAATATGGAAGTCTGGCAGCATTTTTTTGCAGCTAAGATTAATAATAGTATGCCAAAGGTACATATTTTTCTAAAATGTGGATCATAAGTATAACCACTTGAAACTGGCATTAAATTAAAGGGCAGAATGCACTGAATACAAATAAATAGGTGCCAGACGTTTTAGATGCAGCTTTCCCCTTGCCAGACGTACTAATAGAGTACTAAAAATTAAATTATTTTATAGATATAATAAATTGATTTTTATTTTATAATAGGTACGAGTAGGTAATAGTAAGCAATATTCCTGTCAAATGAATTAATAAGTACTTTTTCCACGTGTATTATAATAATATATAATATAAGCTACCTGACCATGGATTTTAAATTTAGTGTTGCAAGCTTATAGGTTAGCAAACTTTCTTCGTATTCGTTCATATCAGCATTCAAAATAACTAATTGTTTTTGAATTTTTATCACGACGATTCTTTCCTTGTATATGGTTAGCAGCTTCCTTTTTAAGTTTAGTTTGGAATAGGTGATTGAAGGATTAATTTCACACAATTTTTGTTGGCACAAATTAGCAATATCATCAAATGGATTCATTTCTTTTAATTTCAAAATGCGTTCTTCAACAAAGGTGCAGACAGTAGAAAGAGCGCATTTGTGTGAATGTCTGCATCCCGAATTGCTGTTCACAACTCTTTTTTCTAAATTATTAGCTTCCTGAAGAAATCTAGCAAGACATATTTTATGATACTTCAGTTCATCGTCTGCGACACTATTTATCAATACTTGGTACACTGCATCATTCCCAAGAAGTATTGCTCTGCACACAATGTGTTCTAAAGTAGATCTTCGGACACATATAACCTTTTCTTTTTTTTCATGTGAGTATTTCGAAATGTAATTACAAAAAAACATTTGTTATTCGGATCCACAGTGATATTGGATATAGTCCGAGTATTTTTAATTGCAACATTTGGACTGCATCTATTATTTTTGTTAGTTTCAGGCACTACATATATAACATACATATACGCGTTTATGAGTAATATGGGATTATATAAACTACAAAAAACAAGAATATAACTTACATTCCACGTGATTTGTATCTATCGGAGATGTTATCAATTTTTTGGAAATTGCAGTAAAGAGCCGGTAGCACGCACTATGGTACCCAGTTAAAGTATCAACCTCAACTGGAAGGTTTATATCAGAAAACTTAAACTTGCGATTTGTCCTAATTTTCAAAACTTCAGAGCATTTCTGCAGTATTTTTTCAGTAAACAAAATTATTTTTCCGCATTGTTTGGGCTATCACTTGAATGGAGAACACATTTCTTATTTACTTCGTCAAACATATTCACTTTGCGGTCAACAAAACTACTACTCGAACTAAGTTCTCTTATCAGCAAGGTTGTTTATTGTGTCATGCATTTTTTTTGTCAAAGTATAGCGGTACAAAACAGATTGCTGTTTCGCATAATCAAAGTAGAGAAATCAGAATATCATTTGGTGTAATAACGACTTTTGATTATACCAATTGTTTAAAAAAACGATTTTTTGCGTACTATTAGTACGTCTGGCAAGGGGAAAGCTGCATCTAAAACGTCTGGCACCTTTTTATTTGTGATAAGGACAATTTTACAAATTTTTTGATGTATCACACATATGGTTATACCAATTGTTTAAAAAAATAATTTTTTGCGTACTATTAGTACGTCTGGCAAGGGGAAAGCTGCACCTAAAACGTCTGGCACCTATCTATTTGTATTCAGTGCATTCTGCCCTTTAATTTAATGCCAGTTTCAAGTGGTTATACTTATGATCCACATTTTGGAAAAATATGTACCTTTGGCATACTGTTATTAATCTTAGCTGCAAGAAAATGCTGCCAGACTTCCATATTTGTCGTTAGTTATTTGAGGGCTTCATACTCATATAAACCACTTTTGGTTATATCTTCACGCACAAAATTTGCTGTGGGCTCCTGGTCTAATAGGAGTTTTCTAAAATATTACTGATAGAACACTAACCATTGATGTTCCCAATCGTTATTCAAATGTTGCTTTCAGTTGCTGTTGATTGTCGTTTATTTCGGTAACTAGGTTGATAAGTTAATTTCTTCGAAGCTGGACAAAACCTATAATTATAGCTTGTTGTTGATTTGGTAATAAGAGTTGTTTTTTTTTTTAATTAAAATAAATGGGATTCGATGGAAAGGTATTGTGTGTTTTTATAGAACTTCATAGGTTTTCGCTTTTGTAATGGAAAAGTTACGGATAGAAGGGATGGTTGGATAAAGAGGATCCTGCCATATTTTGTGTAGCTAAGTGGGAAGGTTAGAATGGTAATTCTTCAAGAAAGTCAACAAATGTTTGATTTTAATTTTTTTTTGTATTTGTTGTTAAGTTACATTAAGTTCATTCTTCAAAAATTTACAGGTATGAGATTTAATGGTCCAAAAGAAATAAAAATAAAATAAAAAAATATCACTTTATTGTGAACAAGTCAACTTTAATTTCCAAAATCCTTAGTTCAAGTATTTTGTAACAAAAAAACAATGGTGTTCAAACATTTTTAAATGTCAAACAATTTTCTTACTAACCGATTACCTATGGGAATCTTTTTTTCAGCACAAACTCTGGTGTTTTTAGTTTCAAGGACTTGAGTGTTTACTTTATACTAGAATCCTAAACATAAAAAATTAATTTCTAAAAATATAAATTAATTAAAGAAAGTGAATGTTACTCTTCTTTTGTATATTTTACAATTAGTATGTATATAATGTAAGACCCCAACATACCAGGAACCAGTAATATCGCCGTCAATCAATAAATATGTCAATTTTTTTGTATATAGTAGACTTATTACAAAATTTCTATATTTATTTTAATTCTACCAATAAATTGAACCGATAGAGAAAATTAGAGCATATTTAAGATAGATACAAAATGTATAATAAAAAATGACTGAGATTAAAATCAAATTAAGAAAAATCATAGCTTAGCATATAACTGTTGAATACACATTCAAAGAATTCCGAAAATAAATGTGTTATTATCCTTTGGCCATATTGACTACAGAAGGGTAATATCAAGACTCGTTGTTTTAATATTAATGAATATTTCCTAGGGATGGGAAAAACCGGCCGGTTAAAACCGAAACCGGTTATTTAGTTTCGGTAAACCGGTGTTCACTGGAGATTTGTGTGCCTCGGTTAAACCGGTGATATTTCAAAAATACAAAAAAAACAGGTATTTACATTGACATTGATAAAAGATCACCACATAAATATAAAATGTCTTGCAAAAATATTGTCTTTGTTTCATAAAACATGCATTTGTGTGTGTGCAACCTGCAACGTTATTCACCCCTACCAACTTTTCTTTTATAGGGAAATTAACTGTAGTGGTATGAAGGTGAAATCATTTTGAACTACACACCCTTTCGAAAAATTGAGTTGTTTGATGCCGAAACCTACACAATTTGAAGGTAGGTAACTTTTGAAAAAGTTTCCATCATATCATCTTGGCTTTCCTTCAATGAGATATATAGTCGGTGTACGAGTATGTTACTTTCCTATCTGTCAGCTGATTTCATCTCATTGCGATACGTTTATTATTTGGACTCAACAAACATGAAAACATTATTTGGGTCTAAAAAACGTGAAAATTATGAGTTCTGGCAGCGCTGCGCCGTGCTCAGGAGCTTGGTCTTCAAAGAACAACTTTGGCCATAATTTTGCTAAAGGATTTGCCTTTGTTTCCATTTAGGATTCAGTTGACAGAAGGGCTTCTTCCACAAGACCATTTACGTCGCCGCGCCGTACATATGTCAATAGGATGTTATAGCTAGCCCAAGGCACATTTTCATTTGAATGAATATATGAATAAACAGAATAGTCATTTCTGGGCAATGGAAAACCCCCAAATTATTCATCAGTCACCTTTGCATCGGATAAGCGGATGCGCGCACTAATGGGGTTTTGACTACCCTTAAAATGAACAAGCACAGTGCGAGCGTTAGTAAAGAAGGGAAGGATGTAAGAGGAGATACCGATGCACATTTGTTTTGAATTTCTGAATATCAAAATGGGAGGGCAAAATAGAGCCAGGTAAAGTATTCCACATTCGCGTTGTACGGCTAAAGAAAGATTCTCTGTACTTAACAGTACGTCCGAAGTTGGGCTCAAGGGTAAACTAATGAGCATTCCTAGAAGTGCGAGTATTAAGGTTGAAAAATTAAGGGGAGGAATGCAACTGGCTATTTCGCCCCAACATTGTTTATAAAAATAGCGATAAAATAGTGAGAGACATATAACATTTCGTTGGTGTTCTAGAGATGTAAACGTTTCCACTATAGTTCTATCGCCAATCATTTTTAGAGCTCTATTTTGAATTATATCTAAGAGCTCCAAGTGAGTTATAGGAGCTCCTGCCCAAATGTGAGAGTCCTACTCCAGCTTTGGACGAATGAAGGCCTTATAGATTACAGCCAGATCAGACGGGGAGAAGAATTTCTTGCACCTTCGAAGAAAGCCCAAACACTTTGCAGCGTTTTTAGCGACATCAAATAGCTATGTGTTCGTTCCACAAGAGGTGGTCTGTGATGCACATGCCGAGGACTGAAAGCTGATCGGTTTCTTCAATGCAAGTGCCGCTCATGGATAGCGGCATGGGGGTGGGTTCTGCTTTAACGACAGAAGACAGCACAGAGTTTTTGAAGCATTAAATTCTACGCGGTTTTTTATTCCCCATTGGACAATGCTGTCAAGATCAGAATTTAATGAGCTTATCATACGCTGCCGTTCCAGTTGTACAACCGAATTACAAGGAGATGCATCTGAAAACGAATATGAAGAGCTGAGAGTACTATCGTCAGCAAAACAATTAAGTGGATTAGAAGTTCCAGATAAGAGATCATTAATAAAAATGGAGCCCTGGGGCACACCAGCATTTATTTTGTAAATATCAGACTTGAAGCCGTCCAATACAACTTGTATTGAACGGTCCGAAAGGTAATTTCTAACCCAACGAAGAAGAGATTCATCGATACCAAATGAACACATTTTCGAGAAGAGAGCTGGATTCCAAACTCTATCAAATGCTTTTGAAATATCAAGCGCAATAATCTTACTTTCTCCAAAACGATGAAAAGATTTGTGCCACTGTTCGGTGAGATATACCATCAGATCACCAGTGGACCTATTGCTACGAAAGCCATACTGCCGGTCATTAAGGAGCTTTCGTTTTTCAAGATATTTCTTAAGCTGATAATTAATCAGCGTTTCCATGACCTGGGTAAGAAGTGACTTAAGTGCAATTGGACGGTAATTAGAGGGTGAAAAAGATACGCCTTTTTTAGGGACAGGCTGGACAAATGCTGTTTTCCATCCACTCGGAAAGAGACCTGTAGAGTAGGACAGATGGAAAAGTTTACGCAGTGATTTTGCCAGCGTTGAAGAAGACCTCTTCAGAACGATGGGATTGATACTCGTACTATCCGGGCCAGCGGTTTTGTGTATGTCAAAGTCTTTGAGGAGTCTAGCCACTGCACGAGTGCGAAAGAAGATTCCTCACATAAAATCGTTTACGATCTCAACACTTTCTGGCAGCGTCGACTTAACAGCGCACTGCGCTGCAAGCAAATTGGCTTTTTCGCGAGAACTGACAAAAGGGGTGTCATTAAGGACGAGCGTTGGAACCGAAGACGAAGTTGAATTTCGAATACTTTTTACAAATGACCAATAATTCTTACTACCTTTGGGACATTGTAGTATTTTTTGTCTTAATTTTTGGTCATGCAAAAATTTGGTTCTACGAATGTGAACGTTGCAAGTCCTCAGTGGGTTTGGCTTTATAATTCCGGAAACTTACTTCTCTAACTATAATAACCTCTTTACAGCTCGAATCAAACCATGAGTTTTCTTTCGGTTTGATAGATTTCACCCTATTCAGGATAAAATTTCTCATTCCGTGAAGAAATAAATTTGTTATCATATCTGCGCTGGAGTCTACGTCACTATCGAGGAAGCTCAGTGACCAGTTAAAGTTCCTGAAAGAGTAATTGAGCCCGTCCCAGTTGGCTTTCCCATATTGCCAAACGGTTCTCATAGGTGGTTTTTCTTTAACTGACTCTTGTTGGCATTGGAAATTTGTAGATATGACGGTATGATGTGCATAGAGGCGATTATACATTTACCGTGTATTTATTAGGGTCTCAGGTAAGGAACAAGTCTAGAGTGTTAGCGGTTTGACCTGCAACGTCAGGGATTAGTGCCGGCTCGTGGTGTGCAATTTGGTCAGTAGCAATCATTGGACTTTACTTCTTTGAAAATGAAAACGGCTTAACGGTAACTGTCAATGGGGAGCGATATAGTGATATGATTGTAAACTTTTTAACGCCACAACTGCATGCTTTGGGCTTGATTAACCTGTGGTATCAAAAAGACGGTACCAGATCGCATACAGCCAGGTTTACAATGGAATTACTGAGAGACCTTTTTTCCGGTCGCCTGATTTAACTGATTTGGACTTCCAGACAAACCAGAAACGCTTGAGCAACTCAAACAAAATATTCGTGATGAAATAAATAAAATACCGCGTGAAATGTGTGAGAATGTAATGAAAAATGTGCTCAAAATGGCTCGCATTTGTAAGACTAACAGAGGCGGACATTTACCTAATATTGTATTCCATACATAATTGCCGAGATTAAGTAAAACATTTATAATTTAAGATCCATTCTCTTTCGTTTAATCAAAAATTATAAACAAACAAGGTAGTATACCTTTCCGGCAGACACCCTGTATATGATTTAAGAAGCTGCTACCTTTAAGATGTCGTTATAGGTTTCAGATTTAATAAATAAGTTTTATAAATATAAAATATTAGCTTCTACTCTTTTTCAAAATTCCTGAAAGAATTAAAATGTTTTTTTTATATTAACCGGAACGGAAGCCGAAAACCTCATGCAGCTATCGATGAAGGTACAAAATACATCAAGGTCATATTGCACAATTCGTATATCCGAATAGATATAATAATTAGTTCCTCCATTGAACATTCTAAGCCAATGAGAAAGATTAAAGGCAATTTTGAATCAGAAAGATTATCTTCAATCTATGTTTTGCTCCTTTTTATATACACACAAATGTTCACCAATATCTCCTAATTTACTTAATACAGGCGAAAAAATACATTAAAATGTATCCATACACGTATTTATAAATACAGAATATATTTCCTAACTCAATATCTATAGAATCTGAACTGTTAATATCTTTAATGCACCAACTTAGAACATTCCTTAAACTTCCTTGTAGGTACTATGGTTAGTAAAATCCCTGAACTATGTAAACAAATTAAATAAAGCCCGAACTTTTAGTGTCACGTTTCCATCCTAGTCCGTTCTTATGCTATGTTCAAATTGAAAGTAGTAAAAACCTATGTATGTGGAAGCTGGAAGCCAACCCAAGTGGATGAATGAACATTTGGCCCGCTTGTTTCCAACACTCATTCCGCACACAACTCTAACGCCACCCTTTTTCAAGATTCGGTTTTCTAAAGAATATAGCTACATAGTCATTTATTTCTTCTGGGCAGTACAGCTCCTTAGTTGTTTTTTTTGCCAAGATTTTGTTTTATCGATTCCAAAATGGGCGGCAAGGGCCAACCTCAAACAAAAGCATACCTACCTTCTTCACTCCATCAACTAAACGTAGTCTTTCTAATGGTTTTTTAGGTGGAGTAAAATGCAATATGTATCTAGAGATGCTTGTGTTTTTTATCGCATGTAATTCATTGACATTTATTCCTTTTGTGCTTCTTTTTTTTTTTTGGTCATAAACTTTCTTGGACTTGACAGATGACTTTGGTTCTCTGAGATCCTATGTGAAAAATGAAGCCCAATTTTTATCTTCCTTATTTTCTTAATGTTTACAAGGTTATTCTTTTATTTTTTTTTTTCGATTTAAAAGCATAACGTCATAAACAGCACACAAGCAAAACGATATGCGACGGGACGACCGACACCGACGTCATAAATACAACACGTACACAAAGGCAAAAAACAAAGTGGAACTTAAGAGCATTAAAAATGTCAACACTCATTGTTCATAAGTTTTGTGAGAGCAATTTTTTGTAAGCTCAATCTAAATCATAATAAAAGGACAAGCACTATTGTTTGCTAATTGGTGTTGAAAAGGGCATTTTTATACTTTATATTTCCTGCTTAATTTGGCGTCTTTTACTATAACACTTTTGGTATTAGTTGCAGACAGGTTTTAAAAATTAGCCACTTTGTTTTAAAGATATAAAAATTGATTGTTATTCATTTGAATTTTAAATTCTACTGTTTTTTTATTTGATGCGTATTTTTGTTAGCATTATGCAATTTATCAATATTATTATTATCGTTTTCGTTTGTACGCTTAGAGAAATCTTTTTTCATCCCAACCAAAATGAATACGAAACATAAGGTCTGATCCACACTCTGCCAATTGGCACAAATTGGCACCAATTTCTGCCAAAACCTGTTCCAGACTTACAAATTTGTTAGTTCTTGGCAGAAGAGAGCGCTCTTGAGAGAGTAAAATGTTTCCCCTTCCTGACAATTTCTTGCCAATTCCTGCCCAATAAATTTTTGTGGGCAGCAATTTGTGGGTAGAAAATTTACAATTGTCAGACTGACGTTTGTCATAAACGAAAAAAAAACGGTTCGTAGTTGGTGTGGAAATATATTTGTTGAACAAATAAATTAATTTAGAAACACTAAAATACAAAATAATTAGTTTGAAGAGAAAAAAATGTGAATTTAAATCAAATAAAGAAATAAAAAAAAACAAATGTGTGGACGGTTAAAAATTGGCAGAAAATTGTGCACATGAAGCTGTTCCAGACTTTTTCGGACTTTATTTCTCAATGAGAAAATTTTATCCCCACTCTTGACGTTTTGACAATCTACCAATTTCTGCCCAAAAAAAGTCTGGATCAGACCTATAATTATACAAGAAACGTCAAACACATTCTACACCATCACTGGCTGACCAGTATGGACGCGCGGTCGTTAGCGCTTATCCGCCGCCGGTCGTAGCGAGAAGCAAGTCTTCCAAAAAAAAGTGAATACAATGGGACGCGCGTTCAAAACAAAACAGCCAGCGGTGAGAAATTCAAAGAGATGTTAAACGAGTGTTTTTTTTACAGCAAGCTCTTAAATAAGGCCTTAAGAGTTTTGTTATGGTTTCAGCAGGACTGATCGGTCAACGATGGAGATTTTAGAACTTCAATGATTTCTCATTTTGATGATTTGATATGGCAACTTAGATCGCCTATCTGACTTCATGTGCCTAAAATTTGTACCAATTTTTGTTGGATTTCCTAATAATGAAGGTCCTGTGAAATGCGGAACTTTTGCTATCTTGTATCGTATTTTACAAATTTGTCGGCTTAAGGTTTTCGGTATAATATTTTTTTGTACAGTGAAGTAAAAAGTGGGTCCCGCTATTACGTCTGTCTGTCTATCTGTCTGTAGATCGATCAACAACCTAAACGGCTGAAGCGATTTTCTTCAAACTTGGTACTTAAGCGTTTTAGGTGATTGTCTCAAATAGATTTTTAAATCGTTTTTGTTTTTAGCCCCAAAACTGACGGTACAACCATCAATATTTTGTAACATTTTAATTATCTCAAAAACGACTATAACGATTTTCATTAAAAAAAAAAACTACATGCACTACCTTATAGGTGTCGTCTACATTTGGATCCAACATTTTTTTTTTTCATACATATTTTCGTAGGTGCATGCCATTTATATTTTTTTTATTTAAAAATTTGCATATAGGAGGCCCGTTCAAATTCTTAACAATACTGCATCCCAAAATTTTAGAGAAATATTTTTTTTGGATTTAAAAACAAATATATAAATTTTTTTTTGTGTGAAGATTCAATATTTCGAAAACCGGTTGACGATTGTTTTTAAATTTATATTGCTTAATACTTAAAATTTCCATACCAATTTCTTAATAAAAAATTAAGTAAATAACACCTTTAAAAATGCAAGTTGAGCACCAACTGACCAGGCCCAGGTTTTCCGGGAGAAATGTTTGCACACCCGTCAAATGTGAAAGCAAGAAATTTTCAATTTAAAAAGAAAAAAATACATATGTCTTAAATTTTGTTATATATTTATTTGTTAGTGTTTGTGGTTTTTGTTTCTTATTTTATCAAACTTTGTATGTCAAGCCGTAGCAATAAACGATCAAAATATCAACAAATAAAGGAAGGGCAAAACTTTTATTTGTAATGTGTTCGATGTAAAATCAATGTGGCATGTATATCTGGACAACCTTACATAATATTCATGCTTCAAAAATAAGGTTAAGATCAAGACAAAAAATATATAAACTAGGACAGCAACCAGAATCTTACAAACAGAATTTTGAAAAAAACATTACTTTAAATGAAAATAGGATGTCGTACGAAATCCCCAAAAAATAAAATCCAACTAATATCCCCACAGGAACAGACATAATACACATGGACAAAATCGCCAACTAAACAATCTTTCCTGGCAAACTCCCCACGGGATCTCCAAATCCCCAGTGTCCTGTCCGTGCACATCTTTATTATGTGCACGTCGTTTTCAGAAAAAATCTAGTGAAATTCTCTTATTGTGATACTAATAATTGATAACAATTAACAGTTTCTGAACAATCATTACCATTATACATTTAAGACTTTAAGAGAAACTTATTTTGTTTGCATTATTTTAAAATATTAATTACTTATATGAGCATGTATTTGTTTTCTTAAAATACGAACAATTGTATTTCTCTTTGGAATAAATTTCATGGAATATAAAATAAACCAAATATCCTCAAAACAAATATGTTCAACTTGAACATAATATTTGTTTAGGGGACATTGGCATGTGGATTTTAATTTTGTGATATTATTTTGAGATTTTGATTTGGGGATTTTTGATTTGGGGATTTTTGATTTGGGGATTTTGGATTTGGGTATTATGTCTTGGGGAAAATGTCACCAACCCATGAAAATAATCTAGGGATGTTTGAAAACTGTCAAAGAATTTTCATAAGCCGATTCAACTGATTGTCCTTCTAATGTACGGGTACCTTTGGTGTTATTAGCCCCCTTGAGCATCCATCCCATTTGCGTTTCTAAGACACCTTGACTATCCCATGCTCAGTATTTGCGACAGCCTCTTAAACATAGACCTAAAATCCTCACATCGTGAAATACTCAACCATCTTCGGACTCTCATAACCTATCTGCCAACAAATCGATGATAAAATAATAAAATATTCTAAGATTTGCTTAGTTGTTATTCTTTAAGAGGAAAAAAGATACCATTTAAATTCTTGGACAAATATGAATATATCAAAAAACAAATCAAAAATAGTTGCAGCTGTTTTCTAAAAAAAATAATTTTGTAGGTATGTATGTGTAAAATTTTGAAAGCATTAAAACAAATATTGAAACGCCAATTTTGTGTAATATTTAATACATATAAATTTTAATTTTAAACTAATTCATAACATCGTTTTTGAAAAATCGATATCTCAAAAAAAAATAAAATTACTTATTTATTTACAAAAACGAAATAAAAAAAAAACATTTTTTGAAAATTTCAATATGCAATATTATGTATTTATACTATTAGTATGTGAGAGAAGAGAGTCCAAAATATGAAAAGTCGTTCTATGGGAAGTACCGTTAACATGAATAAAAAATAAACTATCTTTTTATTTAAAAGTGGAAAACTGCAATAATTTAAAAACACACAAAGTTTTTAATCAAAATGCTTGTACCGTTTTTAATTTTTTTTTTAACATTTGTATGGTAGGCACCATTGTGTTTGCTTCTAGGAAAATAGTTTTTTATGTATACAAGACAATATCAAAAAACTACTGAACACAAAGTTTGAAAAAAAAATATCGATTCAGTCGTTTTCGAATTATTGAGTTAACAAGAAAAAAAAAGTATTTTTTATGTTTCGTCTTAAGAAAATGAAAAAAAAAACTTTTGGGCTTATTGAACCAAAAACAATATCTGCCAAAATTTAAGGAAAATCCATCTACTGGTTTAGGACTTAGACTCTCCGACAACCAGATGTGATTGCGGGACCACTTTTTTCATGTTCTCTATAATATTCCTGTTCTCGCGACAATCAAGTTCAGCAAAGTAAAACATTTTCACGAAAAATATCCACACTCCAACTTGGTTTTATTTATTTTAGTGTGGAGGGATTTTCATATCTGCGTTTTTTTTTTTCTGGCAAAAAGCATAGAAAATACAAGGAGAAAAAAAGGAAGCAGTCGTTAGGACTGCCGATAGAAGTGAAAACAGTTTTCTGATTCTGATACGAGTATGTATGGTTCATTTCGTGTTTATAGGCCGACAGCAGGCGTTGGTAGTATATATGCCACATCTCTCGTTGATGGTAATGTAATGTGTGAATCATGGAAATGCTTTACGAGTAATTTAGATGCCTGGTTTACAATTATTTTTGAGAACTGATCTATCTGTGAATTATTCAGATTAGTAGCTCTTATTTTATCACAATAACGTGTATTCCCTTCTTGGACTTTTTCTTTACGGCGGCGTTGAATTTATTCCTCATCCTCAAATGTTGCATCCATTTTTTTGGTACCTCTAATCGCTTTCACCTAATCTGATTTTGTATTTTTTTACTTGCGATTATGTGTACTATAAAAATTCTAACAATCAAACATGACATTACGATCATAGAGAAGCCTAAAAAAGTGATCGCCAAAAAATGTCTGTCTGTCTGTCTGTATGTATAACGAGCTACAGCCTAAACGGCTTAAGCGATTGCCTTCAAATTTGGTATGTGTGATTATTTTGGCATTCCTCAGAGGGGAAATTGAAATTTTATTTTTAGGCCTAAAAATAACGGTACCTGCCATATGTCCTTGAAGGAAAATCTTATTTTTCTCTAAACCGGCTCCAACGATTTTGATAACAAAAAGTCTATTAACGGTTCCTTTCATATAACGGGATAACGGGTTTTTTAATGTTTGGCTTTCTCGGTAACGGTGCATTGGATTTCTGTCAAATTTTATATCTGAGAAGATCTAAGTACTTAAATTATTTCGCATAACAACTTTTTTTTTTAAATTAAAATAATTTATTAATTTTTTTTTTTTTAATCAATAATTTTAAAACTAATCAAAAAAAATAATTTTAAATTTTATATTCACATGAACATTAATAGTCTCTAAAAAATTGCATACCAAGATTTCAAAAAACAATTGTTTTCAAAAAACTAAAAATAAAAAACAACAGGATTTCATCAAAATCCGCCCTACAATTTTCGAAATAATTTTTTATAAAATTTTCATTGATCCGTGGCATCTAATGGCGTTCCTCGTTTTTTTTTCGAAAAATTGACTAAAGTAATGGTTTTGGCAGTTTAAATAAGCTTAAAAAACGATTTTTTCCCACCTATACACCATTCACTTTCATTATATACATGTACATATGTACTTGTTCATATTTACATTATTGCCCTCCTAATTTACATAAATAAAATCCATTTAAATATATATTTGTAGGTACCTATTTATCTATTCCTTGAATCATGCATTCGACAATTCATTATACTAAGAATCAAGGTAATATCACCTACATGGGCTTTAAATCTGCGTAGGATAACTACAGGGTGTGCCAGAGAAACTTACTTATTTGAAAGGTCAATAAAAACAAAAGTACTTCAATTATTGTTTTAATTTTTTTTTATTTGAGAATACAATAACCCAATTTTTTTTTCATGCAGTCCTGAAAATGACATCGGATAAATGGGGCCCCCCATTGCGCATACACTGATGAAGTCGATTTTTGAAATTCGTCTCCACTCTTTGCAGCATATCAATCGGTATGTTGGCAATGGCGTCGCGGGCAACAAAATCGCGTTCAGTAAATTCTTGCACAACAGCAAATTTATAGGTATGAAATTGAAGGTCTTCATGGAGAATTCGTCGAACACTGGTGTCAGAAATTCCCATAGCAGCTGCGTTTTTGCGAGCCGAACGCCGGGGAGAACGCACAACTGACTGCCTCACTCTTTCGATATTTTCCGGAGTTCTGATGGTCCGTTGAAGTCCATTTCTGGGTTTAGCGACACTTTCACATTCCCGAAATGAGTTAACCCACTACAGAATCGAATTACGGCCAGGAACGAGTCTGTGAGGAGGAATTTCAAAGCGAGCGCGGAAGGCACGTTGCGTAGCAACAAGTGAGCGAACGTTAGAAAAGAAGCTCTCGACTGCGAAGACCGGCTGCTCTCTAGACCAGACCATGATGGCAACTGACTGGAGGGAGAAACAAACTTGGGAACTTCCCCCTCCAGATGCGCCCCCTCTCGCCCCACTAACCGCCCAAATCACCGCGCGGGAATTTTTTCAAATAATTAAGTTTCTCTGGCGCACCCTGTATAATAGACTAGCTACCTACCAACAGCGTCAGTGAGTAACACTTAAGTTGTTAACTACAAGAGCAAGTTTGTACGATCCAGTCGTGCATTTTATTCTCTTTCTTTTTTTTCCAACTTCCTGCATTGTTTCTTGAACTTTCCTTGTTTCCACGGTTCAGGATCTAAACAAATATAACGCGTCTACGTTTATAACACACTTAAATTTAATTAATTTTTTGTAATCAACATTATACATCTATGTTGTAATTTTACAATTAATATTATTCTTTTTCCAATATGGCAAAAATATCATTGATTAAATACTTACTTTTATACTGCACGTTTATTCTTGAATCGACAATTTAAAATACACCATTTTTATATCGATGATTTGAATGATTTGACAAATTTAACACATATCGACGCCATTTCACAATACTGATATCGATGTTGCAATTACACAATACTGATATCGATGCTTTGAACGACTTGACATCAATGAAATTATACAATATTGGTATCGATATTTTGAATGATAGATCTGTGTTTTCTATTTTAACATCGATGTTTCTTTAGCATGGATGAACATCGCACATCTTTAGCATGTCGATATTATTATCTTATGAATCTATGCTTTTTACCCGTACCGGAGAATGCACAACGTGCCTATAGAAGTTTTCACTTCAAAAATACAAACACACATTACTACAAGTTTGATTAAGATCTCAAGTTGGAAGCTTTTTTACGAATTTAAAATCAGCTGAATCTTCCAGGATTATTCATATAAACTAAACATACGATTATTAGAAATATGCGGCTTGCATATGTGTTATTTTCAGCCATCCTCCATCAGACATCATTAAAGTATGCCTAAATGGGTCTGTCTACTAAACAAAAATTTCTTTTGCGTGGTTGAGGATAAAAATTGTCTACTATGAAGTTGTCAGTGATATGTCAAACTGACCCGTTTTCTATTAAAAATCAACAGAATTTTTTTGGACAGGTTTTTCTCCAGCTCTCTAAAAAATCTTACCACTATAACGAGGATAGACAAATAATAAAGCATTTCATGTCGTCATGTATCCATTGAATTGGATCATTACAAAACGCTTACAGTGAATCATGTCAACTTCTCGTTTTATTTTATTGAGCATTTTGAGTCATTCTTTTCTTAAATCTCGTCCGATTTCGGAGATTTTACTTCGTTATTCGTTGACCAATTTTCATGAAATTGGAATATGTTGTAGGTGACATATTATAATCATGAAAGACAAAAGTAATTTTAAAGTGGGGTGGGTCAAAAAAATTTCAATTTTGTTGTTCATTCACAGATTTTCCTTGCCACTTCTACTTCACTGCTAACGAAGGTTCAATACAATGTGTTGCCATTTAAATTTTCGACTTAATTACTCTTGCGGTATGAAATAAAACCAAATTCATTATTTTTCCTTATATTTTATGGAAATATAACCGATCGAAATTATGTCCTTCTATCGGGTTAAGTTTTACTTAATAAGAGTAGAATAAACAATATCCAAACAAATTCTGTACTTTTCAATCATATCTACCATATTTTGTAAAATATATATACGAAGATGTTTGCATACAGCTGAATATTTCATTTTTTCTTATACCTTGAGTTCATATACTTGCGTCTTCTGGACCATCTTATGTAGACAATCATGATATATACTATAGAGGAGTCACTCTAACCACCATTATATACCATATAGCCGTCCACGTCCTCTCTATGGTTCCATAATCAATCAGAATTCCCCTTGGCATCATATAATGTTTTGTCATAAAATATCTTCTCCAAACATACTATAGTAAATGATCCAGGTTAAGATAGGTATGTAGGTATATTGCTTAAATAATATTAAGGAGCCTTTTCTTGTCCCATGATGAGGGTGATGGTACACTTAGATGAACGAACTGAATCATGGTTTTAAGGCAGGTCACATTGTACATCTGGGCATCAAACTAATGACCTACTCGTAATGAATTTGTAAAGATATATTTGGTGATTCCCTTGAAAGGCAATTAAATTTCTTGGAACTTTGGGCACATTCATAAAAACATATTTAAGCATTGCCTGATTAGATTATCGCCTCAACGCTAACATGGCAAATCTTTTCTACAAACATTTGTCGTGCCAATAATGCCCGTATAATAAATTTTAAACCCACACGCCTGCGTCGGGTCTTCCAGATCGATGTACCCTTAATGTACATGCTTAAGGAATTACAGATGGATAAAGGCACCGACCCACAGAGTTTGTTTGGACATTGTTTATCATTATTTTATTTAAACCACGAACAACTTAAATATTCACAAAACCGCAACATCTTTCAAATTATTTATCATTTAAATATTTCCCTAGAACACACCGAACTGATTTTGTTTAATGAATTTTACATCTTTAAGACTCGTTTTTTGGATGCGCCCATCATGGGCCGAAAATAGCCTTTATGCTTATATGACTTCGAAGAACCAATGACATGTTAATTGTGCTGACTATGATTGGCCAGAAGTCAGAAAGGCTTCTGAGTATGCACACACGCAATACAATATAATACATAATATAAAAAACAAATTATTAATGAGCTTTTATTGCTTAAAGGTTAAGAGCAAACGATACTCCATTATGGAGGTGCCGAGTCGAACCTTTACATTTCACCCTTCGGAACTTATTTGTTTACATAAGATGTTTATTTTTTTATTTTCAGCTTTCAGAAAAATACTCAGGTAAGTCTGAGTGAACAAATTATTAGTAGGAGTATCGGATTTAATTATCAAATACACTTAGGGTCACTTGCACAAATTAAACTTGAAGCAAAGACCTGCTGAACTCTATTTATTTCTTGAACCAGGTTCAACTTCGAGTGCAATTGATTGCGAGTCAAGGGAAGTTAACTGAACTCGAGTTCCAAGTAGTCTACTCGAAATTCGATTATATGGCTTTTGTCACAGGAGTTGTCAGCTCATTGTTTTTTTTTTATATATCAATCATTAATAATTTCACACGGTAAAGTGATTTGTATTTATTTAAATAAAGTTAAAAATATTTTGCATAATTATATTTTTAAATAAAACGTTTTTGAAAAATACGATGAATATAATAATGATTTATCGGAACTTGCCATTAAAAAAGTTTCCACGAAGTCTTAAAATGTTTTAGACAATGTGGAGAAAAAATCATGAGATCTGCTATGGTTTTCGCATTCCAAAGAATATAAATCCCGACTGTACGTTTTTAACTGAAATACAAAAAAAAATTTACTTTATAAGCAATGAAATAATTATTTATTTATCTTGTTCATATGGTTGGTTTGTTTAAGTTTTGACTATTTAGCTGAATTGTCAAAAAATGTTCCTTGTGAAAAATCATGTATGAAAAAAAAAACATTTCGACCCAAGTGTTAAATAAGACCCAATCAAACGCTTAAACCTTAGCTGAATCTCAATTACTTACTTACTTAATAAGGTGGCGCTACAGTTCGAGGCGAATCAAGGGCTCAACCAACAAGCCTCTCCAGCTACCTCCATTTTCGCACATAAAGTTGGTTGACGTCATCTTCTACTTGAGCGCGTGACCTAAGGCGATGTTCTTCCTTGACTGTATCTTCCCTCTGGAAAAGAATCAAAGATCCTGCGAGCCGAAGCATTGTTTTCCATTCGTTCTACATGACCTAGCCAACTTAACTTCACTTTATAAAAAGAACAATTGGCAAGAATTATTCTTCGCTTTATTTCTAACTAGATGTTGTTGTTAGATTTTATAGCGGATCCAAAGTAGACAAAGTCTCTTACTACCTAAAAGTTTTACCTATCTACTGTGATACTTTGTCCAATCCGCCCGTGTTGTGTGTCCCTTTTTGCGGGAAACATGTACTTTGTTTTGGTCTCATTGACTGCTAGTACCATCTTAGCCGCTTCAGCTTCAATGTTAGCAAACGCTCCAATGACAGGTCGCTGCCTACGATTTCTATGTCGTCACCGTATGCTAGCAACTACACAGATTTGAAAAATAAAGTGCACGACTGGATCGCACGTACCTGCTCCTATGTTCGATCACATTATATGCAAAAGATTCTTAATAGAAACGGCTAAAGGTATTTTTAATGTCATTTTTCACTTAATGTTTTATATATAAAAATTCTTTAATTTTTTCTAAAAAAAAAATTGGTATGAAAATTTTAAATATTTATTAATATAAATTCAAAAACAATTTTTTCAGAAAAAATTGTCCACCCGTTTTCGAAATATTGAATTTTCAAAAAAAAAAAAAAACTTTTTTTCGAAAATTTTGAAATACTGTATTATTTAAAATTTGAAGGAGCTATTGTATAAAAATTTTGATCGATATCTGTTGAGCCGCTTATGAGAAAGTCGAAAATAATAAAATGGAAGGTACCGTTTATAACAAAATATTTAGGTTTTTTTTGCCAAATAGTAGACCATACTCAAGGCAGTACACACACCAATTTTTTTTAAATCGTTGGAGCCGTTTTCGAGACAGTTAAGATGGCAGAAGAATTTGTATGGTAAGTACCGTTATTTTTGGGGCTTAAACAACAATTCAAAAATCTATTTAGGACAATCACCTTAATGCTTTATTACCAAGTTTGAAGAAACTCGCTTCAGTAACAATTTCGGTAAGAAATTTCTAATATTTCGATGAAAAATTTGATATGCAATTTTAGCAAAGTAGGTACGCCAACCTCGAATTTTTAAAGCAAGAATTAAAATGATTTTGCTGCATTAAGTTATTCTCAATTTAATGAAAAATTTCGCATCTGCAAAGGTACCGCGAAATATATTTCATTAAAAATCGATTCACAGTTCCAGCATCCCAAAAAAATAAATCCTAATCTTGATGCTTTATGGGTGTTATGCTACGTTTTCACCTTAAGATAATCCGGTTTAAATTGAGATAATTAAAAATTAATCTTCAAGTGTTTTCACCAGTGAAAAAAAGATTAGTATGACGTTTTCACTATGAATTGTCATTCAACAAGACAAACACAAAATAATTGGGAAGAAGATTAATAATTTCGGTGCAGTGAACATATTTAATTTCAATAAATAAAAATGACTAATAACGTTAAAATATTGTTATCCAAACATCTTGCAGCAAATAGATATATTTACATACATACTTTAATCGCCTTTGCACGGAATTCGTTTTTATATATTTGGGAAAGAACAACTTCAAAGTATTATGTAGGATAGGTGAAACATTTTCCATTACAAATTCGAGGCACCGACCGCTTTGGTCTTTGTACCTTTATTGCATTTTTTATTTTTATACTTATTTATAAACAAAATCAGAATTTTAAGGCAACGAAAACTTATACCAGACAAAAACAAATTAAATAATGTTGGACAGTTTTTTTTTTTTTTTTTTTGAATGTCAATGGAGAAATTATGACATTAGAATAGGCGCGTTCTATGAAATAAGGTTTGTTTCTTTTGAGAATCTCTACTTCGAAGAAGATTTCAATGATATTAATTTCTAATCTTCATTTAAGAAGATTAAAATTTGTATGGGAAATCTTCAAGATTTAGAAGATTTCAAAGAGGATTTATGGTTAATCCACTTAAATCTGGATTAAGTGGTAGGTGAAAACGTAGTATTACACTGGCTTAGAAGTGGAGCTTAGTATCATGTAGGTAGTTGGTAATGGACAGGGTGTTTCTAAAAAAAAATCTAAAATAATACTTTGGAACGGATTGTAAGGAAGGTTAATAAAAATAGTTAGTTTACTTATACATACATTCATACATATATTCATGTACATACATAATATGTATAATTCATATATACATTTATAATTAATACTCTAGATCAATTCAGCCTATTGAGTACGTTACAAACAATTTGTAGAAATATAACAATGACAAATTTTTCATAGTCTGACACTGACAAAATTATCCCGACAAAATTGTCATTGTCTTTAAATGACAATTATGTCACCTGTCAACACGATATGAAATGAAAATTTGTCATATAAGTGCGACAAATTTTTAGAATAGTCACTTGTAAATATTAATGAAATAGGCCCCAGATATGGATCTATATACGATTATGTATAGCTCGTCTCCATAAATGCTTTCATGCGCTGCCTTAAAATCGATAAAGGGATGGTGGGTATCGATTTGAAAATCATGGGTAGTTTCCAGGATCTTCCTTATCGTGAACATTTGATCGATTGGTAAACTGTTCACTGATAGGGGCCAATCAGGTTGCTGACGAATTGTTTCAGCCGTTGACATTATACTGCGGAAATGATATTGTAGGTGATATTCAGGAGACTTATTCCTCTATAGTTGGCGCAGTTTAGAGGGTATCCTTCCTTGCTGAACCTCAATTAATCTGCCGAAATTAGCGAGTTAAATTCTTTGAAGTCAAAGGTGATTTAAGTCATAAACTTCGATTGTACAACTCGTCAAAGGAGCTAGACCGAGTTCAAATCTTCAACCTCGATTGTACAACTGGCCCTTAGTATACAACTCACATTGCTTGAACCATTTGGCTGAACACTTGTTAATTGACCAACACTGTTTTTTTTCCCGTGGGTACGTGTTAAACCTACAAAAGGCTCGATGAGGACCAAAAAATGCGTGCTCATAGGAGTGTGAGATTCTTACTGCACTAAAAACACCTCCTCCCGATTGTAATTGAGTTGAAACTTATATAGCAATTTATTTTAAAAGAATTTAATTAACGTGTTGCATCGGATTCTCGTTTAGTGCACCATATTGGAAGGCTTAGTCCTTCGCAGGCGGCGTACTAAATTCGTCTCATCGATAATTTCGATTATAGTACTATTACAGTGTTGTAATAGCCGTTTTCTATGATTTCGTCCAAGTTTTTTTATTTCACCGCGAACCGTGGGAATCCCGAGATCTCTGTGGAGATCTTCGTTTCTAATGTACCAAGGTGCGCTTACAAACGATCTTAGGAGTTTATATTTTGAAATGCTTGCAAGGTATTTAAATTAGAATCTCGCGTACAACCCCAGAGTTGTATACCATAAGGCTGCGTGTACAGTTGTGCGACAAAGCGATGCGATACGAGAAGCGACCTCCAATTAAGAAAGGATGAAATAAAAAACAGCAAGCACAGAAATCAAATAGTTTGATTTTTTTTTCCTTGACGTTTAAGTCAAAAAAAAACAATACTCGCACAAACCAGCTTGAAAAGTAGTCAGAAGAGTTTGTGAGCGAGATGCTTGGGCTAGGTATGTGAGAAACTCGCAACAAATATCGCTTCATTGTGCGTACGTATATAGGAATGAATGTATATATTTTTTCGTACGGAAACGCTTCTCGTATCGCATCGTTTTTTCGCACCACTGTACGCCAGTCCAGACAGGCTTAAGCACCTGCCTATACAAAATTAGCTTGTTTTTGATACTGAGCTTAGAGTGTTTCCCGAGCAACCAGTACATATCTCTGAGTTTATTTTTTACCTCCTCGCATTTATTTTTGACATACGTTTTCCATTTTAATTTCGCGTCTAGAGTCATTCCGAGATATTGTGCTTCATTAGCAAACGGAACTTGAACCGTATTAACAAATACCAGTAATCTATTAATTTTTGTATACGTAAAATCTACATGGAATGATTTTACTTCGTTAAGTGATATCCGCCATATTTTTGTCCATTGACATTATGCAAAGCTTTTTCTAATTTAGTCGTAGCATCATTTATCGTTTGGCCCACGGCTAGTATTGCAGTGTCGTCAGCAAACAAGGCTACAAAAGTGTCTTCTGTTTGAGGTATATCACGTGTAAAAAATAGGTACAATATTGGACCTACCACACTTCCTTGTGGTACCCCAGCCACTATATCTTTGAGACCTGAGTAATCGTTTCCATGTCTTACTCTAAAAAGCCTATTCTCGAGACATGCTTTTAGAAACGTATAAAGTGCTTCAGGCAGAATTTGTCTTAATTTAAAATTTAGGACTTCGTGCCACACCTTATCAAAAGCTGGCGACACGTCTAGGAAGACCGCCGAACAAATTTTCCTTTCTTCAAGGGTTTTCTCAATGACGTCGGTGATCTTATGCACTTGGTCAATTGTCTAATGCTTGCTTCCAAATCCGAGCTGATGTTTAGGTATTAGGCGCTTTTCCTCTATTATTGGCTGCAGGCGCAGAAGTAATATTATATCAAAGACTTAAGATATTACGGGCAGAAACCAAATGGGTCTATAAAATTTCTTCATGTGATGGTTTTCCTGGTTTGAGAACCATTATAACTTCCGCAACCTTTCATTGGCTCAGAATGTACTTGCTCGATTATGCATTTCATGAGTAAGTACCTACGTTAGCATCAATTTTTTATTAGATTTATTTCAATAGCATGGTATATGTCCTGACAAAATATACAAAATTGATAAGAACAATTTCTAGAATAAGCACGAACCGGAAGTAAAATTGAAGCTACCTTACGCAAAATTTAGTGTTTTCTTTTCCTAAATAATTTCCTGTGTACTCGTCATTTCCTTTTCGTCTGAATCAGATCAAGCCGACAGGATGGCATATAAATATTCTTTATGACCCTTTATAGTCCAATTTATATATGTTGCTTGGTTTGAAAGGTCGCTTAAAGATACCCGTATCTGAATTTGTTTATTGATGTAAGTCACACCGTCACGAAACACGCGACGCGACAACACAAAAACGCGAGGACAGTATATTTTCTTCGAATAACTCCTTCTATAGGTATCTCACGTTTCAAGTTAATGTAATATCCCTGCCCATAATATGAAACGATGTCAAATAAAAAAGGACACCGATAGGAGATTATTTCATTTCCTTTTCTATGCTAAATGGAATAAGACGCCAAAAGAAATTAAATAATAGAAGAAGACGTTGCATACACATTTGAAGAACAGTCCGTGTTATAATGACTTCTTCATTAAATCTCATAGATGCACTTAACTAAAAAAAAATAAAAAAGTAATCCTTTCATCCTTTCACAAAGATATGGCAAGGTCCTTTTTAATATAAATGCACTCTTACATATCAGTTCTACCCTACTAGCCCAGTCCCTAGTGAAAGATTTTTTTTTTTGATTTTGTTCTCATTTTGTTTGTGCTATGCACATACAATTTGACAAAGAAGGAAAACACGTTTGGGAAAAATATGAGTCTTCATCTTTTCAATAACATTTAAGGATATCCCATGGTGATGTGTGACGTGAGTGTGTGAGCAACAGTAAGCACGTACACTGGCAGAAAATCTCTCTATAATTTTTAACAATACCAGAAAGTAATTTTTCCATTGATAATAAATTGAGGGTGTAAGTGCTAAAGTGATAGGTAACCCACAGTATTGTGTGTGATTATATTTGCTCTCAAATCCATCCAAAACAGAACTGCTGGCATTTTGAAATAAAAGTGGTTTTATTTTTGGAACTGTAAAACGTTTTTCTTAGTGAATGACTGTCTTATTCCTTGCAGAAATGATAAGTAAAGAAGTAATTGTTTTTGTTTTTAATTAAAACTTAGATAGGTGTTTGTAGTTATATCATTTCGTGTTGAGTTTTTCGTTTGCAATTACGGTTGTAGTACATTGCAATCATTCATTCAGTAAATGCACTGGTCAATTTTTCAAAAAATGATCACCTTTCTTTGTACATGATGGAATATTTTTGGAAGCGTTTTTATCACTAAGAAAGCTATCACAGATTCCCCTCTGAGTGAAAACATATAGACGAAATAATAATCGTTTGTTTTTAAATGGTGATCACTTTGGTGATTTTTGGATTGAGTTTTTACTTGCGATTATGTACTATAAGATATGCATTCGTCGATCAGTCGATCTCGTGCTGTGGAAGTGTTAAGACGTTTTCGGCTTCCCAGTTTTTCCAATTAAAATTCGTGTGTGAGCTTAAGTTCTAAATTAAATCAAGATTTCATAAGTGGTGCAGTAGCACAGTGATAGAGTGGCCGACCGAGAATCCGAGGGTCGCCAGTTCGATTCCCAGGAGGGCATCAAAACTTTATCAGCTTTTTTTCACAACCGTGAAGTCGTTAACTTTATTGGTTGGGAAAACGAACAAAGGAGGAGGAGTTTAAGCACCGGGGCATCGAAAAGTGTCCTAGGGCCAATGAGGCCAGCGATGGCATCAGATGAGGGAACATCGAAAGATGTTCCAACTACAAGCAGTGATTCTGCAGCAACAACATCAACAGAAATAACAACAACGGCAACATCATCCGATGCTAATCAAAAGCGCAGAAAGAGGATCAAGTGCGCACCAAATTTGGTAAAAAGAAGATCCACGGCCACCTCAGCAAAGCTGCCAGCTGGGGTGCATACGTCCGATATAGACGAGACGTCAGAGGCAGCAAGACAAACCGAGCTAGACACTTCACCCGAAGAGGGTATAGCATATATGTCTGAAGAAGGAGAAGGGCACTTCACGACGGGCGATAGTACTGCCTTCGTGAACCTCTCCACATCAGAGTCGTCAGCTGAGGAGGACGAGGAACAGAGAATGGTCGCCCAAATTGAAGTTTTGGAGGCAGAAATCCAAAAGATAAAAAGCAAAGTTAAGGCTAGCCAAGAAGCGCGCCGAGCGAGGCAACTAAAAGAACTCCAAGAAAAAGAACAACAACAGAAAAAAGAACAAATACAAAAACAACAGCCACAGCAGCAGCCAAAACAACAACGGCAAAAACAACAACAACAACAGCAACAGCAGCAGACACAAGTCCAGAAACAACCGCAAGAAAAACAGCAGCAGCAGATTCAAAAGCAGCAGAATCAACAGCCGCAGAAAAATCAGTCTCAGCAGCAGCAGCCACACCCGCCGATCATGAAAAAAGAAAAGGTGCCACCCATTAATACTTATAAAATGGAGTTACAGGATACCATAAATCTATGTAAGTTGACCATAGGTCATAATTTTACTATTAAAAGATTAAATAACGATAGGCATGCTATCCAGTGCTTCACACTGGAACAGCACAAAAAAATTAAAGAGTTGCTGAAAGAAACTACTACCGAATTCTTTAGTTTCACCCCTAAAACCGAAAAATTTCAAACGGTCCTTTTGAAGGGCATAGATTCCTACACGGAACCAGAGGTGCTCTTAAATGAACTCCGCCAAAAAGCGAATGACGATCTCGACTTTATCGGGGTCAAGCCGTTCGCTACAGTTAGAGCTAGGCGGGAGAAGCGGAGTCTTCCCTTCTTCCTTGTTCAAATTTCACCCAGCAGCAAACTGGATAGTTTGAGGAGTATATCCGTCCTCAACTGCCAGGTTGTAACTTGGGACAAATTAAAAAGGCGCGGTGACATGCTTCAATGCATGCGCTGCCAAAGGTTCGGCCAGTCACGCTGCGTTAAGTGTGGAGAGAACCACAATGCAGATGAATGCAAGTTAGGAAAGGAACGGGTCGAAGATAGGACCCAGCTTAAATGTGTACTCTGCCGAGGCGCCGGACACCCCGCTAATTATCGGGGATGCCCGACGTTTCAGCTTATAAAAAACAATAAAGCAGCAAAGCAAACAGTGGTAGAAAAGCGTCCAACAGTGCGCCCTCCTACAACAACGCCCGTCAACCCCCAAATTTCTTACGCCCAAATGGCGTCAGGAAGGGGAAGCACGGTACAGCCTACACCAAAGGTCGCCCAACAGGCCCCCGTGCCTAAGGCGCCGGCGGCACAGGCGGATATTATGGGCGTTCTACTGGCCATCCAGGGCCATTTGAACGGCCTCCAAAACCAGATCAGGGAGCAGGCGACTAGGGTGGATTATCTCTACTCTGTTTTGCCGAGCTTAACGCAACTTAGAGGTTAAGGGCGCGCTGCCGGAGAGGCCCTTTAAGATCCTAGCTGTGAATGTAAATTCATTGATTAGGACCGAACGTAGAGCGAATTTATTCCAATTGCTTAAAGACATAAGTCCAGATGTGTTTATGGCTAGCGAAACTAAACTTAACCAGAAACATAAATTGACTAACAACAATTACAATATCGTAAGAAGAGACCGACCCAACTCCACGCAAGGAGGAGGCGTCGCAATCTTTATACGTAAAGGCATTAGTCATAAGGTAATATATAATAGTGATGTGCGAAAATTTCGGACGTTAGAGGCATGCATCATATGCATTCATCTACAACAGGGGAACCGAATGTATGTGATCGCTGCCTATGCACCGGAAACACCTCAGCCCACACAGTTTATAACAGAGCTTGAAAAGCTTTTTGAATGCTTAAGATTGAGCTCGGAAGAGAATTACTATATATTGGCGGGTGATTTAAACGCCAAGCACACAGATTGGGGAAATCAAATACAAAATCCTCGAGGTAACCATCTATTTAATTGGATGGGTCGATACAACCTTGAATATCGCATCGATCTTCTAGCCACAGACAGGCCATCGTTCCCAAGAAGCGGAGCCTATCTGGATCTATTGCTTAAAGACGCAAGACTAACAATTACTGACGCTGTGGGTCAACGGCCAAGAAATTGTTTACGAACGATCGAGTACGACAGTGACCACTGCGGACTCGCCGCCGTAATACAACTTCCGAACCAGCTTATGGAGTTGGAGGAGTATGTGCCTGTGCATACTTACAATTACAGTAAGGTGCGCTGGCCACGTTTCTCCAATGCCTTATTGAGTGAATTACGTTCAAATGGTATATCCCCACCAAATGACAGGAACCTAACAAATACTGAAATCGACAGATACTTAGAACAAATTGACGAAACGATTCTACGAACAATGAACAGAACAATACCGAAATATAAAGAACGTAACGCAACTGACATGTACCGTAACGCGACAATTGACGCACTTCACAGACAAAAAAGTGGACTACTGACAAGACTAAAACGCTTGTACAGGCGGTTTACTGATACACGAGACCTGGAGATTAGGACACTGAAGTCGTCCATCAAAAACATCAACCAATTGATCAAAGAAAATTATAGATTGGCTATTAATTCGTTCTGGGACAATAAAATTCGTGCCGTTAACTCCAGCGACCCAAGTATGTTCCCAAAAATTAATAAGATTTTTAGAAGAAAGGATCAAAACGATCTTCCGTGTCTTAAGCTCCAGAGGACGACAGAGAACAGAGACGTACTTCTGACAGCAGGCATAGACCCAGAGGACGCCGTATTGGACGATGACCTCTATATAATCGAAGATCCGCAGGAAAGAGTGGAGGCTGTGGGGGCTGCTTTCCAGCAAGTGTACAAGGTGAATGCTAGCATTCGCCCGAATCATGACCTGGAGAACAGAGCTCGGCTTCATCACTTATGGCTCCGGAACGATATAACCGAATGGCGATCTGAGAACCTTGGTTTTACCAGGTTTAATGATGAAGATTTGGCAAACGCCATAATCGCCGACCGAAATGGGCCCAGCCCCCTGTTAATTTCGAAGAATGAGCTCCAGCTCATCTTCGATTCATTAAAGAAAAAAAAGTCTGCAGGAGTCGATGGTATATCCAACGTTGTACTACGACATTTGCCTCAAGAAGCAGTTGACATTTATACCACACTGTTTAACAACGCGCTGAATAATGCATATTATCCAGTGCGGTGGAAGACAGCTGTGGTGCACCCTCTCCCAAAAAAGGGAAAGGACAACTCCAATCCAGCGAATCTCCGGTCGATAAGTCTTCTTCCAAGTATCAGCAAAGTATTTGAAAAGGTTATTAATAGAGCCCTGTTCAAGTGGGCGGAGGACAAAAATATTATCCCGGATAACCAGTTCGGTTTTAAGGCGGGACATGACACAATTCATGCCGCGTCTAAACTAGTTTCTGATATCCAATGGAACAAAACTAAAAAGCAGTGTACGGGTGCCTGTCTGTTTGATTTGGAGAAGGCCTTCGACACCGTATGGTTAGAAGGTCTCTATCTAAAGCTAACCAGACTAGGTATAAGTAAACCTCTATTGTATATGCTTTATGACATGCTAAATGGTAGAAAGTTTGTTGTCAAGAGTGGCAATGTAACTTCTACCGCAATTTTTAATATTATTAATGGTCTTCAGCAGGGAGCGGTTAACTTGCCGATTCTATTCAGCATTTACACCAGCGATCTGGTAGGTAGTCTAACTCAGGCAATTGCGTACGCCGACGATCTAATTGCGTACAGAACATCTAATACAGTTGAGGTCATCAAAATTCTTTTGCAGAGTGATTTCGACAAGATTCAGCGATATTGTAATGACTGGAAGTTGATTTTCAACTTCCAGAAATCAGAAACTATTTTGTTTAGGACTCCGTTGTCTAGCGCCTCAAGGGATACGAGAAAGAACTGGCGCAAGCTGGTGATCGTAGGGCCACATGGACATCCACTGGCGAGTAAAAGTGTAGTAAAGTACCTTGGCATCTGGTTGTATCAGTACCTGTATTTCGACAGACATATAGGTGCTGCTTTGGCCAGGGCTAGGGGAGCCTTAGCCTTGACAAAACGACTGTTTTATAGCAGCCGTCTTGACAGCAGGGTGAAGGTGATTTGCTACATGGCCCTCATCAGGCCGATGATTGCCTACGGATGCCCGGTGTGGTTCAACGTTGCCCCATCTCAAATGGAAAAGATTCGGGTGTTTGAGAGGCAATGTCTTAGACGTTGCCTTGGATTACACAGAACACCAGAGTCGGAGTACACAAGATATTATTCCAACCAGGTTCTATACAACGGAGCCAACATAAACAGAATAGATAATTTTTTGTTCAAGCTGATTCGGGGTCACGTTGCAAGAGCGATGTCCTCAACTAACAGCTTAATTTTTGGGGCTTATTACCCCAATAACGAATATTTTGAGAGTGCGCGGTTAAGTGGTTACATCCCTCCTGAGGCATTCCTCTATTTAGACAGTCGAGGGCTGATACAGGATGGAGGGGCGGTTCCGCTCATCTACCACGTCAGCCGGAAAACTGTGGATAGGCGACTCCTGTATAGTCGAGACGTCATCGCTCAAGGTGGAGAAGAGCGCCTTCGGTTCAGTAGGACTGTGTCCGATCGGGACCGGAGGGATAGGGCGAAACAGGAGAACCAGTTCTGGTGGCTCTCTGAACAGCATCGTGATATTTAAAGTCGATGAAGATGATATATCTTGGCCGACTTACATAGATTTAGGGCATTAGGTATAGGGAACAGTCAGGGTGGCACCAAAAAAAATTAAAAATATGTATGTATGCGGGGCATACGTACATGTATCTGCGTGCCTGTACATGTATGTGCGTACGTATATGTATGTGCGCATGTACATGTGTGGGTGGGTTGCATGCTGGTGGGTGGCTGCATGTATATAAAAAATAAACAAAAAAAAAATTAAAAAACGAAAAAAATGCTGCTGTGGCTGTTCTAGTTTTTAAGTAGTTATAAGTATTATTAGGTATTTTAAGTAGTTTAAGTTATTTTTAGTTAGTATAAGTTAGTTTTATTTAGTTTTAATTATTTTTAATATATATTTAGGTTTAGTTTATAGAAAAAGAAAAAAAAAAAAAAAAAAAAAAAAAAAAAAAAAAAAAAAATTAAAAAAAAAAAAATGATCAGATACCAAGTTTTTTGTATAAAAGTTTCTTGAAATATAAAATAAATAAAAAAAAAAAATTAGATTTAATTAAAATAGTTTTTAGGTCGAAAGACATTAGTTGTAAGAGTTATTGTTTAATTTAGAGCGCCCGTAAAGGGCCAGTAAATTAGTTGTAAGTTATTGATAATTAGGCTAGTTTTAAACATTTTTGTCTAGCTTTAAGATAGTTATAAGTTAATATGAAATAAAAATGAATTTATAAAAAAAAAAAAAAAAAAATGCATTCGTCGAAAAAATAATTTTGAGATAACAATCAAACATGGCATTACGATGATAGCGAAGACGAAAAAAGATGGTCTAAAAATTCTGTCCGTCTATCTGTCAGTCTATCTGTATGTATGTATAGACACCTATAGCCCAAACGGGTGGGCCGAATTGCTTCAAACTTGGTATATAGAGTTTTTTTAGGTATTGTATAGAGGGGAAATTGCAATTTTTTTCTTAGGTTAAAAATTAACATTGCCTGCCATATAACCGTTACGTTAAAGCTTATTTTTCTCGGAAACAGCTCTATCGATTTTGATTAAAAAAATCGGATCAGCTTTAAAGGCACGACCGATCATATGGTTGAAAAAAAAATGTTTAAATGTCTAAAAACGGTACTTTCAATAATACCGTATTTTTTTCTTTCGACTATTTCGTAAATGGCTAAACCGATTCTTTGGAAATTTCACACATATATTGGTTTAGGTTGCCCAATTTATACTGCTTACAAATATTTTTAATTTATATTGTATTGTATTTTTAAAAGCATTTAAAAAAAATTGCTTAATTTATATTTTGAAAACTGCTCGATAATTTTTTTTTTCTCAAATTATAGTTAAGTAAATGTATTTGCTGAATACCTACGAATTGGAGTTTTTGAATTTTTTTTTATATTTTTTTTTTCAAAAAGTTTAAAAAAAAGTTTTTTTCTCAAAAACCGCTGCACAGATTTTTAAATTTTTTTCTCAAAAATTCATATGTATACAACTTTTTTTTGAGCTCAAATTAGTTTAAATATTTATTTCACAATTTTGAATTATTTTTTCTTTGATTAAGCCGATTTAATGTTTTGTGTTTAGTTTATACTATTAAATACTAGCAGATACCCGTGCGATGCTACGGACCCACGGAAATCTAATGAAATCATCTATCCACCTACACAATTTCATTCAAAACCCTTCAGTCGTTAAATGTAGGCACAAACGACGAACATGTTCACCTAGCATGCTCGCGCTCGCTGTGCTCTTCTTGTATGTGGGCTGGTTCGCGAACCGCTTGCTGTTGGCCAAAAATTTAGATTTTGTTGTGTTCGTTGGCTTCGATGTTCGTCGTGTATGGTCATGTTCGCGAACGAAGCGCAGATTTAATATTGGATTCAAAAAGTAAGAACTACAAAAATAAAGTTGGGAAAAAATAAATCATGACTAATCTTCCAACTGCTTACCAAATTTCATTAAAACCTATTCAATGGTTTAGGCATGAATGCGGAACAAACAACCAAGTATATATTTTGTTCATATATAAGCCTCTCCATAGGCATAGGAACTGTTCGGTTCCATTTTTCGGGATAAAAATTACCTATGTTATAATGGAGTATGTGTGTGTCCATGTGCTAAATTTTATCCAGATCCGTTCAGCCGTACATTGTCCAAAATCATCAAATCATGCTTTAAATTTATTTATAGAATTTTCTATTTTTTCGAAAAGCCATTCCGGAACACTAATTTTCTTTCGCAAAAACCCTCTCCTGGATTTTACGATCAACTAAAAAAGAGCTCGAGCCAAATCGGCCCATTCGTTCTCAATTGATAAATTACAATACATTTTTTTCACATCATTTTTAATAGCAGATGCCCGTGCGATGGTATAAGGACTTTCTATCCCACAGGAATCTAATGAAATCCTACAATTAACAACCGTTCAGTCGTTGAGGCGTGAAAGCGGAACAAACACCCCCAAGTATATGTATATTTTTTTTTCATATTTAAGCCTCTCCCATAGGAACCGTTAATTTTTTGTCGGGATAAAAATGACCTATGTGAGAATCCAGTACCCCATCCATCTACCAATCAAATTTAATGCAAATCCGTGCGCTTCTATGCGCCTTGTGAATAAAAGCTATGTTGGCTATTTGTAGAATGAGCTCTATGAAAAATTAAAACACACCTATCCCACGGGAACCATACATTTTTCCGGGATAAAGAGCAGCATGTGGGCTATTCCAGATAATAATCTATCTCTGTACCAAATTTCATCCAGATCCGTTCAGCCGCTCTGGAGTTATTGAGCAACAAACGTCCATACATCCATCCATCCATCCAAACTTTCACATTTATAATATTAGTAAGATTTAAGATTGTCATACCAATTTTTTTAGACAAAAATTAAATGAAAATAAAGTAAAAAACGACTTTAAAAATATATTTAGATTTTTAATAGAAATCTTTTGCATACGATGTGATCGAACATAAGAGCAAGTTCGTGCGATCCAGTCGTGCGTTTTATTTTTTTTTGTATAAAAGACGCGTTTAGTTTTTAGTTTTTTATCAGACAGAGCAGAGTCTCAGTTGCCAAAAAATTGTTTGTGATTTTTTCACTCAGAGCGGTCCGGGTCCGGTGTCTTTCTTTTTTCGTTCTGATCATGTTCAGTGCGCGCTCGAATACAATCTTCTTAGCATTCTGAGTAAATTGCTGAGCACACGAAGGAGTCAAGTAGGAAAATGTGAAAAAAATAACCAGATAAAATTGAATTGGCGGTAGAAATTGGTCGCTTGTTGATTTTCTGTACCCCATGTTTATCTGGGTACAACATAAGGGTTGTTTTGTGTTGTATTACTTTGATGGTTTGTGTTGTTCAAGTGTGTTTTAAAAACAAATCAGAGTGCTCAGGAACCTGTTTCACAGACCATACAACACATACAACGTATGATTTTAAAGATTCTGCTGTATGATTTCTGGTTCTCAGAACTGTTGTATGATTTACTCTCATAAAATAATTTATGTACGAAAACTTGACTGGAAGTATTTGAATATTATATAAAACTGTTTCATAGATTTTATTTTTATACATCATACAACCGTTTAGAGTCAAATTTATCATACATTTTATACAGCGTAATAATTTGCTATTGAATAATTTGTGTCCCATGAAAAAGTTACAAATAAGAAAAAATATTCCAAAGTAAGTAATTTCTTAACTTATTTGTGTATTATTTCAATATTTTGTTATTGCTAAAGCAAGCCAAGAAGCGGCAAATTCTTGTTCCTCAGAAAAATTAACGAGACTAGTGTTGCTTTTGGGAAGTTTGCCGGTTCCTTGGCTACTATGATCAAACGGAATTTAATTTGTTTGGGTATAACTTAGTGCCATTATTCTTTTCCCACCACGGTCTCGCCGTTTACATTAGAAATGATGTTGCGTACCAACTTCAACCACAATATGGTTTGTGCTCAAACACAAATTTTAATTTCATGTGGTTAAAATTCACGGTTAATAAGCACATCATACACACTTGTTTCATCTATCAGAGCCCAAATTTGGATAGAGATTGAACTTTTAACGAATTTGATGCTCTGTCCGACTCTATTCTCGCACTGAAATCGTCGTTACGAGCGATCTCAATGTACACAATTCTAGCTGGCTCCGCTTTTCGAGCCAGACAACACCCGAAGTAAGGTATGTCGAGGTCTTTGCTGAGTTAAACCAACTGACTCAACTTGTTGAGGAGCCGACACGAATCCCTGACGTTACAGGTCAAACCGCCAACACTCTAGACTTGTTTCTTACCTCTGACCCTAATAAATACACTGTAAGTGTATTATCACCTATAGGCACATCAGACCATTGTGTCATATCTGCAAATTTCTCATGCCAACAACATCCAGTTAAAGAAAAGTCACCTAAGAGATCCGTTTGGCAATATGAGAAAGCCAACTGGGACAGTCTAAATAACTTCTTCAGGAACTTTAACTGGTCACTATGCTTCCTCGATAGTGACGTACACTCCAGCGCACATATGATAACAAATTCAATTCTTCACGGAATGAGAAATTTTATCCCGAATAGGGTGAAATCTATCAAACCGAAAGAAAACTCATGGTTTCATTCGAGCTGTAAAGAGGCTATTAGGGTTAGAGAAGTAAGTTTCCGGAACTATAAAGCCAACCCCACTGAGGAAAACCGGAAAAAGTTTCAACAAGCTAGAAAGACTTGTAATGTTCACATTCGTAGAACCAAATTTTTGCATGACCAAAAATTAAGGCAAAAAATACTATAATGTCCCAAAGGTAGTAAGAATTTTTGGTCATTTGTAAAAAACATTCGAAATTCAACTTCGTCTTCGGTTCCAACGCTCGTCTTTAATGACACCCCTTTTGTCAGCTCTCGTGAAAAAGCAAATTTGCTTGCAGCGCAGTTCGCTGCTAATTCGACGCTGCCAGAAAGTATTATGACTCCTCCTGTACTTGAAAGCGTAAACGATTTTATGGGACGAATCTTCTTTTGCACTCGTGCAGTTGCTAGAGTCCTCAAAGACCTTGATATACACAAATGGCCCGGATAGTATCCCTCCCATTGTTCTGAAGAGGTGTTCTTTAACGCTGGCAAAACCACTGCGTAAGCTTTTCCATCTGTCCTACTCTAAAGGTCTCTTTCCGAGTGGATGGAAAACAGCATTTATCCAGCCTGTCCCTAAAAGAGGCGCATCTCTTCACCCTCTGATTACCGTCCAATTGCACTTACGTCCCTTCTTTCCAAGGTCATGGAAACGCTGATTAATTATCAGCTTAAGAAATATCTTGAAGAACGAAAGCTCCTTAATGACCGGCAGTATAGCTTTCGTATCAATAGGTCCACTGGTGATCTGATGGTATATCTCACCGAACAGTGGCACAAATCTTTACATCGTTTTGGAGAAAGTAAGATTATTGCGCTTGATATTTCAAAAGCATTTGATAGAGTTTGGAATCCGGCTCTCTTCTCGAAAATGCGTGCATTTGGTATCTATGAATCTCTTCTTCGTTGGGTTAGAAATTACCTTTCGGACCGTTCAATACAAGTTGTATTGGACGGCTTCAAGTCTGATATTTACAAAATAAATGCTGGTGTGCCCCAGGGCTCTGTATTTTCTCCGACACTTTTTCTCATTTTTATTAATGATCTCTTATCTGGAACTTCTAATCCACTTAATTGTTTTGCTGATGATAATACTCTCAGCTCTTCATATTCGTTTTCAGATGCATCTCCTTGTTATTCGGTTGTCCAACTGGAACGGCAGCGTATGATAAGCTAATTAAATTCTGATCTTGACAGCATTGTCCAATGGGGAATAAAAAACCGCGTAGAATTTAATGCTTCAAAAACTCAGTGCTGTCATCTGTCGTTAAAGCAGAACCCACCCCACATGCCGCTATCCATGAGCGGCACTTGTATTGAAGAAACCGATCAGCTTTCAGTCCTCGGCATGTGCAGCACAGACCACCTCTTGTGGAATGAACACATATTTGATGTCGCCAAAAATGCTGCAAAATGTTTGGGCTTTCTTCGAAGATGCAAGAAATTCTTTTCCCCGTCTGATCTGGCTGTAATTTATAAGGCCTTCGTTCGTCCAAAGCTGGGGTATAACTCGCACATTTGGGCACGATCTCCCAAAACTCATCTGAGTCTCTTAGATAGAATTCAAAATAGAGCTTTAAGAAAGATTGGCGATAGAACTATAGTCGATACATTTACATCTCTCGAACATCGTCGTAATGTTGCATGTATTTTGCTATTTTATCGCTATTTTTATAAAAAGTGTTCTAGCGAAGTAGCCAGATGCATTCCTCCCCCTAAACAATTCAACCGTAATACTCGCGGTTCTAGAAATGCTCATCAGTTTACCCTTGAGCCCAAATTCGGACGTACTGTGAAGTACAGAGATTCTTTCTTTAGTCGTACAACACGTATGTGGAATGCTTTACCAGGCTCTATTTTCCCCCTCATTTTGACATTCTGAACTTCAAAACTAATGTACATCGGTATCTCCTTTTTCTCTCCCCATTTTCCTAAAGCTCGCACTATGCTTGTCATGTTAAGGGTAGCCAAAACCCCTTTAGTACGGGTTTATTATAAAAAAAATAAAAAAAAAATAAAGTGGTTATTTACGATGCTGATAAATGTGTATTATATACTTATGTGTTCATATGTATGTAAATAAATGCCTAAAATGAAGTAGGTATTAAATAAATAAATTGTAACCGCAGTATTCGAAAGGAAAGACGTCCTTATGTTTCTGCATTATGTGTTAGTTTTATTTATTTATTATACTTCTTTCTGGGCTGACTGTTCTTATGGGCTCTATACTAAATAAAAAACTAATTAATTAAAATAATTTGTATTATTAAAAAAAACTTCTTATATAAATAATGCCAGGCCATGGTCAAAAAACAAAAATTTCCAATTTAATGATTAGGAATTCTAGTCTTGTTGGATATATTTCACACTAGATGTTCTTCACGAAATCTATGTAAGATGAACTGAACTTGGCAAAAATTGCTTATTGAAAAAGGTCCTCACTGATGAGTCCATGTGAAATCACCGGGACGAAACGCCAATTTTGTTGGTCTAAAGGCCGTTAAAAGCTATTTTGAATCAATAATTCAACAAGTCCAAATATTATAGTGCTAAGTCTTCTACTTGGCTGATGTATTTCAGTAGTATACAGAATTTATAATTAAAAAAAACTTCTTATAAAAATAATTTAAATAAGTTATAATTCTAAGTCATTCCACTGCATCTTTGTTGTCAAAAACGTTTTCCACTTCTACACCTGAATTGCAAGTAGTAAAATGCGCCATTTATGTTCCCAAGCATTTTAATATAATTTAAGCTCAACAAACATTCTAGACATTGAATTTTTCAATAAAAAAACGACTCTTCTACATCGCCTAAAATTATCCTATACCGTCTTCCAATTATAATACGAATTTTAGTTTCGATTAAATTCAAAACATCTTCACCAACAAATAGCAAATTCAATGGGGCGTATTCCTAAACTTATAGGTTTAGTTGAATTTTCGGAAGTTGATTCTATTTTTTTAAGTTAATCATTCTAAAATATTTGAAGCTATTTGTGTAGTAAAACGAGTTAATAATCTTATAAAAATATCAAACCAACAATTTTTAAGTTAAATCGGCATGTATTCATTGAGCCAAAATTGTCTTAAACTGAAGTTTAGTAAAACCTGGGCTTATCAGCGACTATGAATATACCCCAATTACTCTTAATATAAAATTACACAAATATTTGATTTGAATAACTATTTCACGTTTATAATATGACAATTCTTTAAATTTTCTTTAATTGATTATTAATATTATTTTAAAGAATAACGAACTGTCAAATCTTACATTTCATACAACAAAACAATTAAATCTGTGAAACAGAAAGTTGTATGTGTTGTGTGATGTATTATAAGAATATATGTTGTATGAAATGTATGTGTTGTATGATCCGTGAAGCAGGGCCCAGAACTAACTCGGTTCGGAACAAATTCAGAACATACTCTTTTCGCTTGACTCTGTTCAAAACTCTAAACTGAACGAAAAAAGAAAAACGCCAATGATGCGCACCCTAAAGTGTTTTTTGGAGTCTTTGTACTTCACAGTTCACCTGAAAATGGGCTCACGGGTGAATTGAAGAACATTCATGTTAAATAGCTAAAGCGGAGGAATGCAACTGGCTATTTCGCCAGAAGATTGTTTATAAAAATATCGATAAAATAATGTAAGGCATAAAATATTACGTCTGGTTTGAGGTGTAGAAAATGTGATTTTTATATTTCTCTCATTTACAATTTTTGGAGTTCCTTTTCATTGTATAGATTCAAATTAGTTTTTGAAGCTTCAGCCCAGATATGAGAGATATAGTCTAAGGACTGAAATCTCTCCGTTTCTTCAGCGTCGAGAGGGGTGCGCTGTGTTTCAACGACAGAGAATAGCATTGATTTTGTGTTCGTCATTGGAAAAGTCGAGAACAGAATTTAATAAGCTTAGTATATTCTGCTGTCGTTCGAGTTCCACATCTAAAGAACAACGATGTGAATCTTGAAACGAATATGAGAGCACTATCGTCAACAAAGCAATTTGATGGATTAGAGGTTTCGGACAAAATATCATTTATGAGTATAAGATAACCAAGCAGAACGAACTTTTATTTTATGAAAGTTGAAACTGACTTCTGTTTGAATTAAGAAGTCCGAAATGTAGTTTTTATCCAACAAAAGGTGAATAAAAAAAAGCATCAAAACTCGAACTTTCTGACGTGAAATCAAGTATGAAAAATGTACCAAAATGCTTGGCTAGTTTATTCCCATATCTCAATGTGAGCCGATGATTTCAAGATTATTAAGACCATTTGATCGGTCAACTCTCATTATCCATTAGACCTCGGTAATTTTACCGTATGGTGACATTCAATCACATTTTCACGAAAACTCAATAAATCTCTGCCTTGTTTTCCCCTCCTCCATACTCAAGCTATGTCCAATACTGAGTCGATGCAGCGGAAAGTACTAGGTACTGTCTGCCTGATACGATCATTTCCCCCCAAAAAAATAGAAGAAATCTGCCACCTACAACGAGTGGCACATATCGTAGGTCCTAGTCAAAAAAATGTACATTTAGAAAAATAAAATGCACGACTGGATCGCACGAACCTGCTCTTGTAGCTAACAACTTTAATGTAGCTAACCATTGAGGTTTACTTAGTGACGAGTAGTGTAGTTATCCTATGCAGGTTGAAAGCCTATGTAGGTAAGATTACTTTGATTCTTATGATAATGAATTATCGAATGGATGATTTAAGGAATAGTTACATAGGTACCTACAAATGTATATTTAAATCTAAGTTATGGATTTTAATTATGTACGTTAGGAGAGTAAAATGTATCTACATATATATACATATTGATGGAACCTAAGTATGTAAACAAATAATGAAAATGAAGGACGTAGGTGGGTAGGTATCTATATACATACAACTTCACCATTTAGGTGCAATATAAATACATAATATTCATGTGATTTTTAAAGCACATATGTATATATAAATATATGAGGGCCTAAATTGTAAAGGGTTTTCCAATAAGAGGTGTTATTTTGATATTCAAAGAAAAATGGCATTTTTGGAGATAAATGATCGGATGTTTATTTCATTATAAAGAGGAAGGTATGCCGTTAATAATGGAACACAACATCAGCCAAATGGCCGCCAGGACCACGCTTACAGGACCATATCCTTTTCATGAAATTTTCCATAACCAAATCGCAAAGTGGCTGCCCTATGTCCTCGATAGCCTCAGGAATTTCATCTTTGAGGTCTTGAATCGACGCTGGGCTGTTGGCGTAGACCTTATCTTTCACGTGGCCCCAAAGGAAGAAGTCGCAAGGTGTTAAATCACAAGATCTCGGTGGCCAATTGTGATCACCTCTTCGAGAGATAACACGGTCCGGAAACTTTTCCCGTAAAAGATCGATGGTTTCATTGCTTGTGTGGCACGTAGCGCCGTCTTGTTGAAAGTAAACGTTGTCCAGATCAATACCATCCAATTCAGGCCATAAAAAATCATTAATCATCTCTCGATAGCGCAATACATTGACCGTAACTGTTGCTCCAGCCTACATTTTCGAAAAAGTAAGGTCCAATGACCCCGCGGGACCATAAACCGCACCAAACAGTCACGCGTTGAGGATGGAGAGGCTTTTCAACAATAACTCTTGGCTTTTCCGAGCCCCAGATGCGACAGTTTTGCTTGTTGACGTAGCCTCCGAGGTGGAAATGGGCCTCATCAGTGAAGATGATTTTTCGATGAAATTCCGGTTCATTTTCATGCATTTCAAGGACCCAATCAGCAAAGACACGACGTTGTTGATGATCAGCCGGCTTGAGTTCTTGTGTTAACTGAACTTTATAAGCCTTAAGACCCAAGTTTTTATGCAAAATACGGTGTAATGACGTTTGTGGAATGCCTAATTCCAAAGAACGACGAGGAATGGACAAACCTGGGTTTTCTTCAACACTTTGGGCTACAACAGCAATATTCTCAGTTGTTCTTGAGCGACGTGCACGGGTTTTATTCTTCACATCACTAACTTGTCCCAACAGCTCGAATTTGTCCACCAATTTCTGTATTGCGGTCCGACAAGGTGCTTCACGACGACCCAAAAATGTTTTAGTTTTACGAACCGTCTCTGCCAAATTTTCACCATTTTTATAGTGAATTTTAATAATTTCAATGCGTTGTTGAAGCGTGTATCGTTCCATTTTTATTAATAGCGTAGTTTCTACTTGTCAAATGTTAAAAAATGACAGCTTCAAAAGTGACAGCTACCGAAATAGCGGGCTATTCAAAATAACACCTCTTATTGGAAAACCCGCTATTTAGTATTAAGTGACGTACGCAAAAATTCGTAAAAAGGGAATAATAATAAGGTAGAAATAAATGGATAATACACATATCTAAATGTTTTTATATTGCTTAGTCGTTATAGTTCGGGGAAAACAAAGATGCAATTTGAATTCATGTATAAATAAGAATATACCAAAAAAAAATTAAAAAATCGTTGGAGATGTTTTTTAATAAATTAATAGTTTATGTATAAAATTTTGAAAACATTCTTAGAAAAAAAATCTGAAACGCCATTTTGAAGATATTATTAATATACATATAAAATTCAAATTAAAAAAAAATTCTCTAACTGGTTTTTGAAAAATCGATTTTTCAACAAAAAATTTTTATTTATTTTTTAAAAATCGAAAAACTTTCTTTTCAAAATTTGAGAATGCAGTTTTCTTAACAATTTTATGGAGCATTTATCTAAACAAAAATTTTTAATCAGCTTATACAATATTGAGAAAGTCGAAAATATGGAAAGTGGTTCTATGGGAAGTAGCGTTTATTAACGCAAAAAGAAATATTTTTATACTTAAAAGTGAACTGTACTAATTTAAGAACACACAATTTTTTTTATAAAAATTCTTGGAGCCGTTTTCGAGAAATACATTTTTTTCTTAACGGTTTTTTAACATTTGCATGGGAGGTACCGTTCTTTTTTATTTTAGAAAAATAGTTTTTTGAACTATTCAAGATAATATTCAGTTTTTGTATGATGTAATGTATGTAATCATACAAAAACTGAATATAATACAAATAAAAATGACCAGTGTCAAAATTTTTCGCATAAAAAATCTCCCTCCTTATATGAACAACAAAAAAAATGTTGGCTTATAAACGAGTAAGGAGAAAATAAGAAAGAACCCGAATAAACAACAACAAACAAACAGAAAAAACCTGCATTAAGTTGGATCTGATCATGTGGGCTCGGTGGCGTGATGCGAAGTGCATTGGTTACTAAGCGGCTGGTCATGGTTCAGTACACGATGAAGGCATAAGAAGTTTTTCAATTAAAATGAAAAAGTAGACCAGCACCACTAGAGCAAAGGAGTCTGATGATCGACCTTGGCAAGTCGTGAAATAGCTATAATTCCAGCCAAATTAGTTGAGAAAAAACTTGGTGGTAGCACACTCAAGCTGTAGTTGGGCATTCAAAGTTTCAAGATAATGTCAAAAAACTACTAAATACGAAGTTTCGAAAAAATCTATTAAGTCGTATACGAAATTTTGAATTTTCCAAAAAAAATTAATTTCCAAAAAAAAATTTTTTTTGAAAAATTTTGGTATACAAACCTTAAACGTTTAAACTTTCTAGGAGCTTCTGGATAAAAAAATTCAAAAAAAATCAGATTAACCGCTTCCGAGGAAATCGAAAACCAAAAAATGGTTCTACTACAGGTACCAAAAAAAAACAATTTTTTCCAAAAAAAAAAAAATTATTAAAAGGTACCCTTTCCCTTCATGAACTGATTTTTTTTATAAAAATCGCTGGAGCCGTTTTTTAGAAAAATACGATCTTTTTTGGCCAAAAAAAAATGTATGGAGCTACTGTTATTTGTTGTCTTAAAAAAAAATGAAAAATGCGGGTGGGCATATTACCGAAAAAACAATATTTACCAAGCTTAAATCAAATCCACCGAACCGTTTAAACTGCAGACTCGAGGACAGACAGACAGAATGAGATACAGACAGACATACGGAATTGGGGGACACACTTTTTTGGTGTTCTCTATGATCGTAATGTTATGTGTGATTGTTAGAATTTTTTTTTTCGAATACATAACTTACCTTATAGTACCTATAATCGCAAGTAATAATGAAGAAATGTGCAGTTGACAAGCCCCATTCGCCTTCATTGTTCGTGCAGTGATTGATGTACGGCTGGTTATTTAAGAAAAATTATGATAGTCGGAAATTCAGCTTAAGCTTATGTCATTAGTCTTTTTCATCAACTACTTGGGTTTAAAGCCTAGATCTTAAAAGTCAGCGAAATATACTCTATAAAAGATTTGCAATATCATAATACTGCTAAAATCACATAAACATCAATTTACCGAATAAATTTACTTACTTCCCTAGAACAGTCAGCTACGGGTTAGAAATAAAGTTGGAAAAGCACATCGTTTTCGGATCGACTTATGATGTCTGTCCCAAAACTTATTTTATTCAATTTTACCTCGTATACCCGTCCCTCTTACAAAATTCCATATCAAGTCATCTTTCCAGAAAATTACGAAAATGCAAGCTCCTTGCCAAAAGCGTTAAACCCTGCAAAATATCTAAACTTACTCTCACCAAATATGCCAATTAAAACAGGGTTACCGAATGCTTAAAAACTAAAATAGAATTTTTTGTTGACTATCTGACGTGCGTCGTGTCACCACAAAAGTAATTTTCACTCGTTGACACGGGCTTTCGGGTCAACTTTCTGGTAGCATAAATTGACAGCATTTTTTTGTTGACAGTTACACAAAGTAGCACAATTAGGACAAACGTTGACACACATCATATTCACAATTACGTTTGAGCTTTAAGGCCAACAATATAGGAGATTTGCTACAATTCAACAGCCAAACCTAATCACTAATCATCGGCAATAAAATTTGTTATGGCCATTACAGCTTAATCTATCAAATCAACATTTTTCTTTATAAAGCTATTGTTGTTTGTGTACATAAAAATGTACTCAAATAAAAAAAAAAACACACACAATAATTGAGTGACAAGAGGGAGAAATATTCGGTTTCTTTTTATTTATATTCTTTTGAATTTGACAGCACCATAGACAAACATTAGCAAAAAAAAACACAATTAATTTACTGGTGTTAATCAAACAAAAACCCATGCCAATTTCCCGGATTAACAATTTAAATGATAGATTCCATGATTAAAATTTTTGTAAACAAACCCAGTCAATGATTATCACCTGAATAATAAACATTAATTAAAGGCGATTAGCTATAAGTGAAATGAACAGATTTAATTCAATTACATTTAGGGTGAGAATCAGCTTCGATTTTATTTTTACTGCAATTATTGGAGCTTTAAATTGTGATGAATGTAAACAGCCTGCTGAAATTGTTTTAAATAAAATACACGACTGGATCGAACGAACTTGCTCTTGTAGCTAACAACTTTTCTGTAGCTAACCACTGAAGCTGTTAGTAGGTATAAATAAAATTATATGTAATTTTTTTGACCTTTTATCGTTAAAGATATATATAACTTTTTGTGGGCTGTAGGTCAATAAATTGAAGATGTTATTATTTAGTGCGCAACGTTTTGAACATGTTTATGTTCTTCATCAGGTCTTTACTAGTACAAAATATAAAAGTAATACATACATAAATTAATATAAAAAGTTTTATATACATATGACGTCAAGTAACTTACAAACAATTTTTAAGGAATTTATGTAAAACCGAGAAAATTACACATTATACACAAAAATCTCGAGCAAATTGATTAGTGAATTTAAAATTTTTTTTAATTCGAATTTAAATTTACTGGTAGACAGGAGAAAACGTCCATTACTACTCGTATACACAATCACCTATACTTAAACCTACTGTGTGTTGTTGGTCGCTTGATCAATTGGCTGTATGCACTGCTAAGCTTTTCGAAGTCTGATCTTCCGGTTGACGGCATTGTTGTTGTTAATTATGTGTAGCATCTCCAGCAACATTCTCTTTGAGTAGTGTTGCTCTGTTTGCAAAATCTCCACATTACCCAAATCTGGTTTATGTTTTTCTTGCAAACAGTGTAGAGCTAGTGCGGTTTTTTGTGCAGATCCGCTATTCAAATCTGATCTATGACCAGACAGACGATTTTTAAGTTTTTGCTTGAAGGTACCTATATAGACCGATGAGCATGTCGTCTCTTTCCCACCCAAGCAGTTGATTTTATAAACAATGTTGGCTTTCTCCATCTTATCCACTTTCCCTTTGATGTTAGTAAAAAGCTTGTCTTTCAGGGGATTCGCAGATTTGAAAGCTATTTTTGTCTTCGTCTTGTCTCTAATAGGTGCAGTGTTAATACGGTTGGAGAGGTGGGGAATGAAAAGTGCACTCTTGTAAACAGTAGCTTGTTTGGCATCAAGTTTATTTTCTTTTCCCGTTTGCTGGTAGTTTTTGATGAGTTTGTTGACTATGATGGTGGGAAAGGAATTGCAGAACAGGGTGTTACGGTGAAAAGAAACATCGATTGTGTCGAGTATGCGGTTGATAAAGTTTTGTGCCGTGTTGATAATTATTGGTTTGGGTTGTTTGGAGTGATAATTGATAAGGCGACCTGAAGCAGTAGGTTTCTTATACCAATCGAAAATCAATCTGTCGTTTTGCCTTAAGACTTTCACATCCAGATATTGGAGTTCGCCATTTGATTCCATTTCGACCGTGAATTTAATTTTGTTATTGAAACTCTTTATCAATTTGATGTTTTTTGTAATAGATTTTGTTGCTCCAGATTTTTGTGTATAATGTGTAATTTTCACGGTTTTACTTAAATTCCTTAAAAATTGTTTGTAATTTTACTGCAGCAAGTTGGCACGCTTGTTGATGCACGGATAATGCTCGTCGGCTTTGGGGGGAGGGATCTTGCTGCTCTACCAAACAAATAAATAAAAAAAATCGTGCCAGAAAATATAACAAAGAGAAAATCATCCAAAGGATCAACTGCTCATCATCTTCACAATCCCTGATTTATCTACGTATCTAAAGATGTTAATTGTGTTAGCCTCCATTCTGCACTGGCCTATATTATCAGTACAGCACTATGATGTTTTACTTTTTATTTCGTTATTAACCTTACCTCATCCCTGCAGCTACACCTTCAGTATTGCGCAATTACTAGAATATTACTCATTTTACATTATCGATGACGATCCATCAAACGATTTGCGCACATGACGATTTTTGCGTTGACTGTTATCTTGGTTTAATTCAATTTTATATATATCTCTTTTTTTTTGTTACTTTTTTCAAATACGTAATAAGTGTTGGAAAAATAACTCTTTAAATGAACTTATTATTACAAAAAAAATTAATTATTAACAAAAAAAAATACTGATGTCAATATATGGATTAGATGTTGAGAAAACGGCGGCGGGAACTAATAGTTTCTCTGACTTCAATGTTTAACTATATATTTTTTTTACAATTATGTGTTTAACCCAATTCTAGGGTAGTATCACTGCTGGTCCTTTTTTTTATATATTATATTTCGCGCACAGTTTATACTATTTAGTACTGTAAGGTAATGAGAAGCTTCTGACAGGAACATTTGCTTGAAGTGTACTTTCGTTTTCAGATGTGCTCGCCATTTTACTTATATTTTTTTCCACACCAAGTATGTAATTTAAAACGTACAGATCTCGAAATGATGCGAGCCAAACATATATAAGAGCAAGTCAAACCGAAATTAACAAAATAGAAAAGTTGCGTTCAACCCCTATCGAGGTGCATTCAATTATAACGTGGGCATCTATAACACTTCACAGCAAATCGTTGCTATTGGACCAATGAACGTTGTGTGCCAATATTGCAAGGCATTTATGTTTCAAAATGAAGCTCCTGGATTGTGCTTCGCGAGCGGTCAATTCACATTGACGTCATTAGTACCGCCACCCTACCACCACTACATTCATTGGTTTCCGATTCTAAACATTTTTTGACTCATATCCAGCAATACAAAAATTGATTTCAAATGACATCATTTGGTGTAATAAAAATTATTCAAGAAAAATTTATGAAAACTTTCAAGATTCAGGGTCAAATATATGATTCGGCGTTGTGCACAAAATAAGACCAATATTTCTAGAACAACTCTAAAGTTTGTTCATCAACATAACGAACTGGTTGCATTATTGACGACAGCTTTGGACCGCATGCTGTCTAATAATCACAAAATTGTCATCAAAGCTGATAAGACGCCTGCAGGACAACACGCGAGACGTCGACGGCCAACAAATGATGAAGTCGCTATTGTCGTCGTGGCTAAAAAATTAGACAACCGAGATATTGTTTTACATCTGCTTAGCAATCAATTGCAGTGTGTGTATGAAACACAGCGTTACAATATCCTATCTTATTTTAGCAAGGTGAATATGGATATTATATTTCAATGAAGATAATAAATCCAGTTAGAGGTTCCGAAACTGACAAACAAGTTAGTTCAATGAATTATTATTCCTACAGACTGATGGGGTTTTTAAATTCGCTGGAATTGCCTGGATTACCACCTCATAATCTGCAATAAAAAATCTAATCGGTAATCATTATGTTGCGCAATATAAACCAGCCACGTCTGTGTGATGGCACCCGAAGTGTGGTGAAGATATTAATGAACAGCGTCATCGATGCCATAATTTTGAAAGGGAAGTACAAAGCCGAAGACGTTTTGATTCCACGGATTCCTTTGATTCCGACGACATGCCATTCGACTTTAAACGTTTGCAATTTCCAGTGCAGCTAGCATTTGCAATGTCGATCAATAATTTTCAAGGGCAGTCGCTCATCTTGAAAAGCCATGTTTTTCACATGGCAAGTTATATTATACAAGAGAAAAAACTAAGAACTTGTATATTCTAAAGCATTAAAATAATAAACACTTTTATTGAAATATTTTTTTTATTAGTTACGTATACCAATTCGAATTCAATATTAAGACAGGATAATGTCTGTCGGGTCAGCTGGTAAAATATAAATCTACAAAGTTATTGAATTTTATTTATCTTGTTGCTGAAAGCCTATGACATGTATAGAATGTGTATTTTACCCTATCCCTTATCCCGCCTTACACACAAAAAAACTATTAGTTTCAGGAAAGAAAAATATACATTTCAGCAGCGGCCCGAAGTTCCAGTAGGGTAATATTTTGGTACTGCGTTTCATATTTTATACCCTTTTACACCGAAAGAAAAATCAAACTTAACTCAAAGGTTAATTTAATTATTTTTCGGAATGATTTAGCAAAAATGTTTAAATCAAATTTAATTAATTTGAATTTCTGCAAATACAAATCAATAAAACTTTTGAAAAAAGTATGGTATGTATTCAAAAAAAACGAGTGCATTTTTTACTGGCGATTATAGGTACTATAAGGCAAGTTATGTATTCGGAAAAAAAATTTTTTTTTTGCTAACAATCAAACATGACATTACGATCATAGAGAACGACAAAAAAGTGGGTCACCCAATTCCGTCTTTCTGTCTGTCTGTCATTATGTCATTCTGTCAGTCTGTCGGTCTGTCCTCGAGTCTACAGTCTAAACGCTTTGATAGATTTGCTTCAAACTTGGCACATATTGTTTTTTCGGTAATGTGCCCAAATGTTTTTTTCATTTTTTTTAAGACGATAAATAACAGTAGCCCCCATACATTTTTGTTTAGCCAAAAAAAATCTTATTTTTTCTCAAAAACGGCTCCATCGATTTTTATAAAAAAAATCAGTTCATGAAGGAAAAGGGTAACTTTTGATAATTTTTTTTTTAAATACTTGTTATTTTTGGTACCTATAGTAGAACCATTTTTTTGGTCTTCCATTTTCTCGGAAATGGTAAATTTGATTTTTTTAAAACTTTTTGCGCAGAAGCTCCTAGAGAATTTAAACAGTATTGTAACCAAAATTTTTCAAACAAAATTTGTTTTTTGAAAACTCAAAATTTCGAAAACGACTCAATAGATTATTTCAAGACTTCGGATTTGGTGTTTTTTTTTTGACATTATCTTGAATAGTTACAAAAACTATTTTTCTAAAATAAGAAACGTTAAAAAACCGTTCAGAAAGAAATGTATTTCTGGAAAACGGCTCCATGAATTTTTATAAAAAAAATTGTGTGTTCTTAAATTGGTACAGTTCACTTTTAAGTATAAACATTTTTTTTTTACGTATGTACTTATTAACGGTAACCACTTTTCATATTTTTGACTTTCTCAATACTGGATAAACCGATTAAAAAGTTTTTTTTAGACAAATGCTCCCTAAAATTGTTAAGAAAACTGCATACCCAAATTTTGAAATGAAAGTTTTTCGATTTTTAAAAAAATAAATAAATTTTTTTTTTTTGAAAAATCGATTTTTCAAAAACCAGTCACAGAATTTTTTAAAATTTGAATTTTATGTATATGTATATCAATAATATCTTCAAAATGGCGTTGCAGATTTTTTTCTAAAAATGTTTTCAAAATTTTATACATAAAAAATTAATATATTAAAAAACGATTTTTGATTTTTTTTGATATATTCTTATTTATCCATGACTTCAAATTGTATCTTTATTTTCCCTCAAACTATAACGACTAAGCAATATAAAAACATTTAATTATGTGTATTATCCATTTATATCTACCTTATTATTATTCTTTTTTAACGAATTTTTGCGTATGTCACTGAATACTAAATACAATGTAGGCTCTCATCTTTCTAACATATAAAGAACAATCCAAATTATGTTTGTGCAGTATCTTCTTTTTTTCGGCTTGATCGATTTGAATAAAATTTTCAGGAGATCATAGTACATGTTTGGAGAGTGCATATAAGAAATCTGTTTGCCATCCGATGTCTAGAACCGCAGTTATGGCCAAAATTGCACTCACATGTCTGTTATTTCCTTATAAGTATAAATAATATGTTTTGTTTTGTATACACATTTTGGTTTCTCTTTGTTGCCGCGTGTATGGACCCAACTACAGGATTTGATTCCCATTAAATGGATTTTGATATTTTATTTTGTCGGTTGTCTAGAATGTTTCATGGACTTTTTGGACGACTTAAAGGTGGAAAATTCGTTGTGAAGCTTGGATAATTTCGGCTAATTGTGAAATTCATTGTGATAGAAGTCGTTTTGCGTGCATTTTGGGTATAGAAGTTTATGAGATACATATTATATGACGCTGTGCTGCGATCAATGCCCCAACCCTATAGGTTGCGTTAAACATTGACTTAGGCTGTGCGCGATTTGACAGGTGCCCTTTGACATTCTAACTTTCTATTTAGAAAATGTGCTATTTTTCTTGCTTAAATTGATTCGAGTTTTGCGTATTATTTCACTGATTCCGAGCTAACCTTGGACGACGTACTTACACGTCTTGCAATAATTAATCAGAATGTCCGTGATAATCAAACGCAAGAGGTAGATACGTGCAGAAGAAATAAATGGAGACGTGCCCATATTTCACAGATTCAAACTGCACAATAACCACCACAAAAAGTAAAGAAGAAAAGTGATAAGAGTAGATTCAATCGGCGACAGAGAAATTGATGCGAGAATGCAAAATCATAATTTGGGATGAATGCACGATGGCGCATAAATGAGCTTTGGAGGCAGTTGACCGAACAATGAAGGATTTACAAAGTGGTTCGAGATGATTTGGCGGGGATGTGATTTTGCTCAGTGGAGATTTTCGTCGAAGGAGTGGAGATTTTCGTCGAAGGATTTCCGTCATCCCGAAATCTACTGCTGCCAATGAATTTAATGCATGCTTGAAATCGTCGTCTTTGAGCCGGCATGTAAAGAAGTTGAAATTGACCGAAAATATGAGTGTCGCATTGCAGAAGGACCCATCGGTTGCTGAATTCTCGAGAAATCTGCTGGCGCTTGGCAATGGAAACTCATGACCAAAGTAAAGTGTTCCCCGGCATTGTAAAAAATTATAAAAATATCGATTGGATTTGTGAACGGACAATACTAGCGGCGAAGAAAAACGACATCATCGATAGCTTGGTAAACGGTCTTTGTTGTTTGTTTTTGCGCCGGAAAACAAATCGAAAAACATAGTTTATCATATCACTGTCTACTGATTTAACTATCTGTGTTTTATTAAAGCTCAGCTTTGCAGTTCATTTGAAGATGACAAATTGGGGCGAGACGAAGTTCGCCTGTTACGCTAGTGCATTTACGTATACATATGTGCTTTAAAATACATTCTTCATTTTCGTTATTATATGTACATGTTAACATACTTAGGTTCCATCAATGTGTGTATATATGTAAATAAATTTTACTCTCCTAACTTACATAATTAAAATCCATACTTAGATGTAGGTAGGTACCTATGTAACTATTCTTTGAATCATTGATTCGACAATTCATTATAATTAGAATCAAGAAAATCTTACCTACATAGGCTTAAACCTAAATGGTTAGCTACATTAAAGTTGTTAGCTAAAAGAGCAAGTTCGTACGATCCAGTCGTTTATTTAATTTTATTTTTTGTTGTTTTCATTAGTTTGTATGACAATTTTTTTAAAAAGTTGATTTTTAGGTCAATTTTTCGTTTATCACGTTGTGTATTCAACAATGTTTTAAAGTGAAATGGCTTTGGTTAATTTTGTAAAGTATAAAATCATACGATGCAATATTTTATTGAATTTTTTTCCATAAGCAAAATGGACTGTAAATACTTTCTTATCTGTAGTTTTTATTGAATATATTTTTGTGTTTTCTACACATCCTTGAAGAAATTGGAAAGTTTTTTTTTTTCTGATTTTCGCCTGTAGTTTTGACTGACAAATTCATCCTCCCAATCCTTTTAACGAAATCATTGCTCAAAGCGCTTTTCTTGCTTAAAGCAAGAAGTCGCCCTTACTGCTTTGATAAAATTTAGTCCTCGAGACAAGAATGCACAACTATGGTGCTCAATGTGAATGTTTTGTTTTTTTCTGAGTGTTGAAGGATTATTGAACAATATATGTACTTGATGCTCCTCCTACACATATTAAAAAACAACTCATGCACACGCAAAAGCGGCAGCCATTTTACATCGAAAATTCATTAAAATTACAATCTAGGTGCATCATAGCGTTATTTGGCCCTTGTAATGCTTCCCATACCTATGTTGTAACATTATTTGTTTGCATTATGCTTCGCTGCATTGCTGTTGGCATTAATATCTGCTATAAAGATAGTCAAGTGCATTGTTTGTTACTTTCCTTAATTAATGAAAATATTCGGTTAATTAAAACTGCGACTGAGAGGACCTAGCTACTGATCCAATTCAACTGCGTTGGAGCACATAGGTTGTTTATCGGCATTATAATGCGTTGGAATATGAAGGTATGTAATACCTTTGCGTCGGATATAGTATTTGTAAAATTTTATTGACAGAAGTTATTCAAAATATTTATCAAGTATTGTTTTCAGCATCAATAAAGGTATTCCTGTACTTCGGCAATATGAATGCGGGTGAGTGAGTGTGATATCATGAAAAAGGGTAAAGTTCTGCCAGCATCACTTTACATGATTCAGTTTGCCTTGAAATAAAGCACGTTTCTTTTTTTTTTAAGCAAAAATATATAAAGATTGCCTAGAAATTTTTTCGACTTTTTAATGAAAAATGATCGGACTTACCTTTGTTGAAATTCTGAATGTATAGGTATAGGTAAGCCTTTTGTTCTTATTTACCGTGGTCCTCGAAAACAATTTCCTTTTTAAATTAATTTTTGTTTTATTGATTAATGAATTCTTTTCGCTCACATTAAGCATTAAGGCGTTATTTTTCACATACCTACAAAAAATTGACTGCTCAACATACATACACATATGCAAGGAATATCAATGCTTAGAACTCAACTTTTGGAAATGAATTGAAAAGATTCGAAGTCAACGTTATTGAATATGCCAAGAGCATTAACACGTTTTCATTTAATTGCACGATTTGTGTTATGTATATTGAAGAAAAATTGAAAGATTTAATTTTTTACATGTGCTCAATAAAAATGTATCTAGCTACTTAATAAAAATATGGACATACGAATACATAAGTATTTCATATTAAAAATACTAGTAAATTTACTTCGTTCGAGAATTATGTTAAAATGTAGTCTATGTAGTACAATTTAACTAGAAGATATACGAGCCCAAACGCAAAATAGGTTAGCTGATTCGTAAGTTCCACCTGAAATAAACTGAATATTGTGGTATTTTTCTTAAGATACAATTATTTTGAATAGGAATAAATAACAAAAACAAAATGACTTCAATTAAATAACGATATAGAGCAGTCTTACAAAATAATTGATACATTTTTTTAAGTGCAAAATAGTTGGCTTACGGGTCTTTATTTTGATTTCACCATGGTGCTATGTAGCCTTTGATAACTGCTTCTATGCCCCGTGGCATTATGTCTCTAATTTTTGAAATTCTTCGGTACCAAAAGATGGGTGGCAATGGCGTAGTGGATAAAGTGCTTGATTGCTAACTAGGACATTTGGGTTCGATCCCCACGCTAGGCGCATTCTTTTCTATACCTGCAATTTTAATTGGATGCCGCCCATGGGTTAAAATGAGACAGTCAATACCTGATTCTCAAATCCACTGTGCCAAACTAGTGCCGTGCAATTCAGGTTGCTTTTACAGGCACATAGTTAAATTAAAAAAAAAAAAAAAAAGATTCACAAGTATTTATGATTTTAGCTCTTAGGTCTTGAAGAGTCCGGCCTGGTTCTTTTCGCAGTTTTTGCTTCATTTCATGCCATCAGATAGTTTCAATTGGTAAAACACCAGGGCTGATGGAAGGATATTCTAGTAAAGGAATTGCTTCAGCAGATAACCATGCAATAGTAGACCTCGCTATATGGCAAGAAGCACCATCCTGTTGGAAAATATAGCTATTATAGCTTAAAGTTGCGGTATTTATAGGAGAAGCTCATTTTCCAGAATATCCTGTACTTGGCAGCATTGACAATTTCATTTACAAAATGTAAATTGCCCAAACCCCACCCAGGCACACATCCCCATATCATTTGAGATGCTGGACACTTTACCGTTTTTTTAAAGCAATCTTTGTGAAAATCCTCTTTTGAATTTGTAATCTCGTTTTCTTTCGTCGCCTTCAAACCTTTACTCGCCACTCCAATCAATAAACAACAAAACTAGTGCATGTCATTTGTTGAATAACGGTTAACTGAAAATCTATTTAAATCGTCATATGCCAACTTTTTTGTATCCCAGAGAGAGTAGTCCAACTATACTCTGTTTAATTTATATTTTCCGAACAGGCCTTATGGGAGAGCTTTCTCAAACACACTGGTGCCGGCTGGTGTTTGCATGGCACACAACTTAAGAAATTGCCACTAAAATATTCCATAAACTCACGTACATCCCACTATGACATGCCTGCTCTTCGGCTGATAGGAGACTGATCGCCAATTTGACTCTCGCTTATAGTGTTTATTAAAAAAATAAACACATTGATTACGAGTTACCATTGATGGAAATTCTAATACCTTTTTCTTTGGTTTTCGCTATGGAGCTTTCAGAATCGAAACTTTCTTAGAGCTTTTGAGAGCATATATTTTCAGTTTAAGGAGAAAGATGTTGTCGGTGTGTGCTTTTCTGCTTTTTTTTGGAAAACTGTTAAAACGCAGCTATATATTATTTGTTAGGCATCAAAATATTTGAGCAAGTTTTTGATGGAATTCGGTTCATTAATTAATTGCAACTTTAAATTACCAAATAATTTTTTTGTTCATGAAAATAAAAATAAAATGAAGAAGGTTTCGTGTATATAAATTTAATATTTAAAATAGTGCGGTGCAATTTGAAATAATATTATTATTTTTGTGATGTGTTTATTTACATTTTAAATGGCTTTAAAGTTCTCCGAAGGACACAAGTTCCTTATTATACCTTATTTTTACGTTTTTGTCTGTGATTTATTTTCACGTTAAAATAGATTAGGCATTCTGGGGAACTCTTAAAAAACGACTAATATCTTGCTTCTTGGTGGTGAAGAGAAAGATAGATGTATCTTTATTTGGTTTAGTTTCATTTTTGTTAGATTTAGTTTACGATGTAAGTACATGTTTCTGTTCATGAAATCCACATTAACAATTGATAACCTGCCGACATTTGTGAGAGAAAGATGCCAATTTATAATGCTCACTACGCCAACCATGGAAAATGGAAAAGCTTTATAGAAATAGAGATAGCTTATTGAAATCAATAATAGTAAGAATGAAAGGCAAATATCCTATCTTACCTGTATTGAAAATATAAATTGAACAGAGTATAGTTTGCTCTATCGTTGTTTAAAAGAATGCAAACTGGAGCCATATGCGCTTCCTCAAATTTAGTTTTGTTTGGTCTAGTTTACTTATTAAATGTAATTTATTACACTGACAAAAAAGTGCTTGGGATCAGAAAAAATAGGCAAATAAAAAGGGTTAGTTTGTTAATTAATGAGTAGGCCAACTATTTTGCGTTTGGGTTGTAGTAGGGCACCACCGGAATACTACACAGAATATCAAATGTCTGGTACTACACCCTTTACTTACTAAGCCAAACTCAGGCGGTTTTTAGGCGTTCATCCGATGGAATAATTTTCATTTGCGATTATATGTAGGTATACTATAAGGCAAGTTATGCACTCGTAAAACAAATTCTAACCATCAAACATGACATTAAAATCATAGAGAAGCCTAAAAAAGTGATCGGCAAAAAATGTATGTCTGTCTGTCAGTCTGTCCGTCTGTATGCATAACGAGGTATAGCCTAAACGGCTTAAGCGATTATCTTCAAATTTGGTATGTGTGATTCTTTTGGCATTCCTCAGTGGGGAAATTGAAAATCTAAGAACTGCCTACCAAAATCAAACAAAAAATCATTTTCAAGAAACTAAAAATAAAAAACAGGATTTCATCAAAATCCGGCGTACAATTATCGATGTACTTTTTTATAAAATTTTCATTAATGCGTGACATCGAATGGTGTCCTTCATTTTTTCGAAAAATCGATTAAAGTTATGGTTTTGGCAGTTTTTATAAGTTTAAAGAACAATTTTTTCCCACCTATAAACCATTCACTTTCATTATACACATAACATATGCACATATTTAAATTATAACATAATAAAAATCGATTTAAATATACATACATTTTGTAGGTAGCTACCTCTGTAACTTTTCCTTGGATCCTGCATTCGACAATTCATTATACATATAGGATAACTATATGCTAGCTACCTACGAAGAGCGTCAGTAAGTAACACTACACTAAAGTTGTTAGCTACAAGAGCAAGTTTGTACGATCCAGTCGTGCATTTTATATATTTTATTTTTGACTTTTTAAATAAGTGCATAATAATTTTTAATAATACATCTTTTTATACAGAAGAAGAAGATACTTTGACAATACAACGGCCAATATTGAAATATTACAAAACTTTTTCCTGTTTTCTTGAATCTTTACACAAAGAAATATTTGTTTTGTAAAAAAACAACGTTTAACGATTTTTTAATTTTTAAATTTTATTACTATTAATTATATATTCTGACTTATTAAAATTTGTATTTGTTTCTATTTGCAGGTAATATCTTATCACCAATGCATAACACAGGTATTAATTTTAATAATAATTTTAAGTTGTGTTGATATCACATAATAATAATATTATACTCCAGGAATTCCAACACACAACACAGAAATGTATTAAGCAAGGTTTTCGGAACATAACCTTAGAATCAAATGACATACCGAAGAACTTATCGAAGAAGAGTTTTTTTTTTGTTGTGCCCTAACATTTAAGAACTAAAAAACAAACTAATAAAGACTGCCCTATTAATCTGATCTCACAAATAACAAGGTAGAAATGTAAGCTTAATTGCTAGTATACAGAGTATTCAATATTTAAAATTGGGCCCCAGGATTTCTAAGTGAACACGTTGAATAAGTTCCCTAGAGTCTACATGCTTGGTTTCAACATTAGCCAATTGGTCGATAGGTTGTGTACTTTTACCTGCCGCCATAATACCACACATTATTATTCAGGACGATAAAAATGAAAAATAAAAAAAAAATCCCCAATTATTGTCCAATGGCAACCCTATATGTTAGTTTTAGACCCAGATTGTACCTCTCTCTCTCTCTCTTTCTCTCTCTCTGTTTTTTAAGCCGCTCTCAATTTAATCTTAAGTATTAGTACTAGTAAATAATATTATTTCCATAAAAATTGTACAATAACAGTTATGATGGTTTTTTAATTAGTTTGCTAAATAACTTATGTATATAAGTTGCCCGCTTGGTTAAAAGGCCTTACGTGTGAGCTTACGTTCTTAGTAAAAATCATTCATTACTTAAAAGAGATAATTAAGTGCAGATTTTAAAACCTGATATAAATTTTAATAGCATCCTTAATACCCTGAATATGGGACATCCTCCGACAAAGTGGTACAGTGCAACACGGATATAAGAAAGTCTGAAAATCCAAGAAATTTCTTTCTTATATCTGAGTTTTTCTTATATCCAAACATCGGATATAATTTCTTGTATAAGAAGCACGGATATAAGAAAGTAAATTTCTTTAAAAAAAAAACTATTTGCAAAGGAAAATAACTTTGTACAAGTACCTACAATATTTCATGAAAACAAAGTACGAGTAGTTCATACAAACTTTATATGCGTAATGAATGTATGCTCATATAAAAACTTCTATAATATATTTTAAGATAAAAAGCTTTAATGTAACAAAGTAACAAAAATATACTCTTTTTTTTAACAAGTAGAAAAAAATAAAATAAATAAGTCTTGTCTTCAAATAAATAAAATTTAAATTTAAATAAAAGCAAAATATTGTGAGCCTGTGCAATAAAAGTTGCTACATATCTACATCAAAGGGCACGATAGTGGCACTACACCCTATTTACATGAACAAACTCTCTGCTTACCAGGCTTAGGCAACTCACCCAATTTCAATTCATTAGCTTTAGTGATTCCCGAGATCTAAGACTGCAAAAATCGCAAAAACCGTAACTGACTGACTCACTAACTGATCATCATCATCCCGACATAGTAGAATCTTGTAGTTTCGCACAACGGTGGTGTATACAAAGGAAAAGATCGAAAATTTAAGATTTTCCATTCAGGGGAGTTGTACCCGCCCATTTTCGGCTCATTTGAATAGAATTGATATCAATTATGAGGGGCACTTTTGATTGTCGTAGAATGATGAAATTTGGCAGAGCTAGAGGATAGCGATAAACACCCATTTTCACAGAATTAATATTAAATATGTATATTGAGAGCACTTCCGATTGGTCCAGGATTATATTTGTTAGAGCAGTCAGCCTTACAAGAAAAAGGTTGAAATTATGAAATTTTTCATGCAAGGGCTTTTCATCCACGCAATTCTTATCAATTATTACCGTTTCCTTATGAGGCATTCATTGGGCGTTTATTGCACCCACCTTTCCTGACAAAAAGAATCTTTGCAAAACGTAGTGAAATCACACCAAAAACATAAATGTTAAAAAAAAGTAGCCAAGTTCTTCTATATACAAAAACCTTTGAGTACAAGTCAGCCGTGAAAAGTAGCGAGATCTAAAAGTACCTCAAGTTCTAAGTTTATTAATGTTAATAATGTCAAACGTCAAAATAATCAGAGAAATCTGGTATTATATGATTACTGACTTAAATTGTGTTTGGTTACTTGACAAGTTTTCTTTTATTACCTTATTATTCAATTTTGAAATGAAAACTTTCAAGCAAACCAACACGATTAAAGCCAGTAATCATAAAATACCAGATTTCTCTTATAATTTTAAGGTTCTTCCATATTACTCTACTTAAAATATTTGACATTTGACATTAATAAAGAACTTGGCGCACTTTTAGATCTCACTACTTTTCACGCATTGACGTGCTTCAAATAAAGCGTTCACTTACTGCTCCTTCGAATTTTGTACATATGTATATTCTTAGTTACGATTCAGGATCAGGACGAGGACTTTGTTTTTGTTGTTTTTATTTTGCTTTATTTTTTGTTTGTGTTTTTTATACTATTATTTTTTTTTGAGTTTTTGTTTTTATATTTTTTGTGTTTTTCTTTGTATAAGTATAATTTAGAAAGGGAATACTTCAATAAAAGTTCAATTCGTCGGGAATTTTTCAAAAAAAAAAGAAAAACTTGAAAAACTTCATCATAGAAATTATTATTAATTTGATTTCCCTTAAAAATGTTTTTTTAGGGAGATAATTGCAAGTTCCGATAATCTTTGCTCCTGGATTTTATTTCTAGCACACGTTTTAACGTGTTTAAAGCAGAAAAAGAAAAAGAACGTTCGATAGAGTCAAACCATGTAGCTATTTTTAATATAAATCAATTTAATTTTAAAAAAATCGAAAAAGTTTCTTTTAATTCAAGAGCATCAACCGTTTTGGGAATGACTTAAGCGGAGATATTTTTAAACTGAGAACACTTAAAAAAAACCATTAATTCATTCTTCAGTCTTGCAAATTCAAAAAATGCACCATATGAACAATTTAGGCATTCAGTAAGATAATTTTTTCCATATTCAACAAAGTTTATTTCAATTTGAAGATTATCTAAAAAAAATAATTGGCGATATCGCAGTTCAAGACTTTCTAGGCCTAGTGTTTGAAAAGGAGCAATAGCATTTTTGGATGCTTCCAAAATATGATGAAAACTCGTTCTCAAGTTATTTATTTGAAATCTAACGCTTTCAATGAAATCTGCATTAAATGTTATCAGAATCAGAAATAATAACATATTATACTGCATTAAGTAAATCATTTTGTATTTTGTTCGACATTCAACGTCGCTTATGAGTATGTTTGTATTTGTACTTCGGACACGCAATGAATCCGCACCGCAAGCGCGCAATGAACAAAATAAGAGCCAAAGCCAAACACTAAAAGTAAAAAGAAATTAAAGCTCTCTTTATCCTCTTTTTCACGTGTCGCATGCAGTGTTGCCCCCCAACTGGTTGAAAGTGTAGTGCTTATGATACAAAGTGTAGTAAAAACGTGCTAACAAAAAACAAATTAATTTTACAAATTATTTAATCCATTAATCGCTTCCAAATATATATAAATACATAGGTATAATAAACTATGTATATGTATAGCTCATAAAAAAAAATTTATAAATAATAAATATGTATACTATTTACATCTTTACAAACCAAAAATATACATTTAAAGATTAATTTTTGTATAATGATTTCCTTTGTGGTATTTGAATTTGTTTGCATAATTTATTAATTTATTAATTTTGCTGGAGGCTCAAAAAATCCCTCTACGTCTTTCAAGAGTTCTTTTGATTGCGTAATTGCATCAACAGTTGAAATATGCAAATTATTTCTTAAATTATCCTTTATTATATTTAAACTTGAGTTGCAGTTGCACTGCTATGGGGCAAGCTACAGAAAGTAAGCATGTAACTGCATACATATTCAAAAGCTGGCTTTTCAAGACAATTTTTGGCACTCAATAAATTAACCCAAAATTTAACAATGTCTTAATTAAATTATTATTTTAACGTTTATTGTGAACTTACAATGGAACGAAATTCGTCATTTAACGTGGTTTCATTTTTTTTAATATGGGTAGGAAATGGAATTTTTTTTTAAAATGGGTCGGAATGTCTCCTTTTGAAGTTCCGATAGGGTCAAGAAAAGTTAATTGACTTGTTTTGTCATTATCAATTAAATGAAATCTGTCTAAAATTTTGTTCACATAAAGCTACATAAGATTGGCACGACTTCGTTTTAACTTTTTCTAAACTATTATTTTCAATGTCGTTTCTACAGCAAAATTCTTCGAATTTAAATCCAAAATACATGGACGTATACGCCAGGTGATTGACTTCGTTTTTGAAATCTAAATTGATTTATAGAAGATCAAGTTTGCAAAAAATTTTCATAAGGTCTAACAAAAACAGTTTTGTAGATTTGAATAACAAATGTGCTTTGGTGTTTTCGCTTTGAAAAATTGAAAAATATACATTTATTTTATAAAGAGAAAACCAATATGATCTGTCAAACTGATGATGACATACGGGGAGTGGATTGTAGAATTGACGTGTTGTGTTCTGGGCTTACACAAGGTTAAGTGGTTAAGATTTTAAACTACAAACACGCTATTCATTTTTAAGATTAAAAATATATCTGATGTAAAAAAAGTGTAGTGCTTGGAGGAGCGTGCGTAGTGCATGCTTGTGACAAGAAAGTGTAGTAAAATCACAACAATTGTAGAAGTGGGTAACGCTGGTCGCATGACATGGCATTGGCTGGTATATCTGGTTTCTCTTATGGTAGTATCTATCTATAAGGTGCGTTTACGTACAGGTACAGAGAATGAATCCGCACCACAGTGCATAGTCACAGCAGGCTTAATGAAAATGAATACAAATTCTCTTTGTACTGCGTAATGATCCTGCTCCTTTTGCACTACCGATACCGAAAACCCATGGTGAAATGAACGACGTTGACGGAAGGTGCCCTGAATGGTGTTGAACTCCTATCCATATAGGCTTGAACTTGCAATTATCTCTTCTCTTTCTGTTGGATATTTTTTTAATATGGGATTTATTTCACTTGGGTGCGCTGATGTTGGGAGAACACCTAAATGTGTGCATTTGTTTTTTTTTTATTGAAAATGAATTTTCCTGCTGTCCGAAAAATTAAAACCGTTGAGAAGTGCGGTTGATGAACATGAACACTAAGTGATATAGAAACATTTATAAGGTAGCATGAATTTCGTGTGTTTTTTTTTTTAATTTTGTACGTGGAATCGCTGCGTTGAAGTTATGAGAAAATCCTTTAATTAGGCAGGTAGTTGGAAAACAAATAAATATGACAACATTAAGGTATTTTGGTAACACATAAAAAATACACATGATTTTGGTAGGGTGTGCGGTGAACACTTGCGCACCTGCGATTATACGTAACTGTTTTCACCGCTGACTTGTTATGCAAAGGTTTTTGTATATAGAAGAACTTGGATACTTTTTTAAAATTTATGTTTTTGGTGTGATATAAATATACAGGAACTGTTTTGTATTACGGATACATTTATCTTCGAAAGGCAACCAGCAAAAAGAAAACAAGCGCAAATGTCAGAATGACATTTAAGTACATTGTTGTATTTGAAAATTTGAATTTCTCTCTATAAATAGATGTGAAATCGAACAGCAATATGTGGTGTAATTAAACTACCCACAAGTGCAAAAATATCTGTTTTATACTACTCGTACATAGACGCAAAAATATCAGTTTCATAAAGATAATACGAGTAGCTTGTAGGTAAACACAAATATCTGCCGAAATGTCCCATCTTTGTATTGCTCATTATCCTATTTCCAGCTGTCATTCCTTTGGAAAGTGGGAATTTGTAATGAAGGTATTAACTTATCCATAAGATTCAAAAGGTTTGGCACAGGTTTGCCTGCCAAAGTAAATTTCTTATAAGCATACTTTTTTATTCTCAAAACTTCTTTCCTTAGATTTTGAAAAACCATTTGACAGAATAGGTATTCACATTGTCTTAAAAAAACTAAAAGAATGGGGTGTCGGTAAAAAAGTGTATGGCTATGTAAGAGCCTTCCTAAATAATAGAAAGTTTTACACAAAAATAAATAACTGCTACTCCACTCAATACCCCTTACACAACGGGATACCACAAGGATCGCCTTAATCGGTAGTCCTGTTTATTATAGCGTTTGATGATATTTCCACAATCCTTTTGAAACACAAGCCTTTAGATTATTGCCTGTATGCAGACGATATCTACATTCTTTCTTAGATCAATGATTTAAATAAATGCAAAAACCTCTTTATAAATGCCTTAAATGATATCCTAAATTAATACTTCATGTATGCCGTAAACTTCATTGTCCCCAGTTAATCTTAAATATTAATAATATACAAATTGTAAATATCGATAATTTAAGTATACTAGGCCTTATATTTGATAAAAAATACAACTGGAAAGAACACTGTTTAGATCTAAAGAAGTCCCTAGCTGCAAGAACTAACATTATTAAGCATTTAGGTAGTAAAAAAGTAAAAGTAGTATTCATATTTACTCTCTATCATCAATCACAAAAATGTAAGTCTTAAGTAAAATTGATTATGGATTATATATATACGGTAACTGACCAAAAACAACTTTAAATATCATCAAGCCAACATATCGTCAAGCTGCCAGAAGAAGCATCAACGCATTTCCTACAACCCCGATGAAAAACATCTTAGCAGAAGCTGGACTACCGACTATTGAAGAAAGAAGAGATGCAATTACTTTAAAGCTCACCGCCAAGTTAGCCTTTTCAAAAAACTCGGTAATTGATAAGGACATTCTGCAATCTAAGACCCATTAATTAAAAAAACCGAATTCCATCTGCAATAAGTAACATCCTTGACAAAGCTACACAAATGAATCTCCCAATCAATCGACCATGCAACGTGACATCAACCTATCATCCCTGCTTCATAAAGCCATAATCAACCATAATGACACTAGCGGAGTATAGGAAATTGAACACCACATATTGAACATATCATACGCTGTTCTCCAGCATCTCCTCCGACCTTCGATTGGATGGATGGAAACTTATATTTACAGACGGATCAAAAACACCAAAAAAAAAATACAACATTCGCCGCCAAACTTGAAGAGGGTGACATCCTGTGCGTTGGAATCCTTCCAGAATTTGTGTCCGTCTTTACAGATGAAGCATTCGCCATTTTACAAGCAATAAAAGAAGCCCTTAACCGTCGTGGTAAACATATAATATGTTCCGATAGTAACTCGGTCCTCAAAGCTGTCAACAACCCAAACAACAACACTGATCTTATTATCGATATTCGTAACAATTTAATCAAATCACCAAATAAATTGAAGCTAATGTGGGTACCTGGTCACGCTTGTATTCAGGGAAACGAATACGCTGACCATGAAGCTAACCTAGCTCAAAATGCGCCACTTTTCCTATTCAACATCTACACGAAAGCTGATATGCAAAACGAAATGAAGAAAATCATCAGATCTGAACAATTTCTTGAATGGAGCTCCTATCATCACCACTACACCAAAATTAACACTGATAAATGCCTTCCAAAATATCCCACCAATATCACAAAATCTAAGATATCGAACTTCGTTCGACTTCGGCTTGGTCACACAAATGCTACCCACCAACACCTGCTAAAAACAATACTGCAAGTAACGGGTGATTTTTTTGCTACTTGGTTTTCGACGTTTATATTTTTGACAGATAACACATAACAAATTCCACGAACATTTGACATTTCGATTCAGTATTGTTTGCCATTTCATCATGAATAGACTTACGCCTGAACAACGTTTGCAAATTATTGAAATTTATTATCAAAATTCGTGCTCTGTGAAAAATGTGTTTCGCAAGCTACGTCCGTTTTTTTCTTCCGCTCATTTTTGGCTAAATGGATACGTGAATAAGCAGAATTGCCGTATTTGGAGTGAAGAGCAGCCAGAGGCAATTCAGCAGCTACCAATGCATCCCGAAAAATGCACTGTTTGGTGCGGTTTATGGGCAGGCGGCATCATTGGGCCGTACTTCTTCAAGGACGATGAAGGCCGCAGGGTTACGGTCAATGGAGAAAGGTACCGTTCGATGATAACAGATTTTTTTTTGCCGAAAATACAAGAATTGAACTCGGTCGACATGTGTTTCCAACAGGACGGTGCCAAATGCCACACTGCACGCGAAACCATGCATCAATTGAGAGGCGAATTTGTTGAGCAGTTGATCTCACGTTTTGGCGCAGTCAATTGGCCACCAAGATCATGTGATTTGACCCCGTTAGACTATTTTTTGTGGGGCTATGTTAAGTCTATTGTCTATGGGGACAAGCCAAACACGATTGCTGCCTTGGAAGCCAACATTGAACGCGTCATTGGTGAGATTCCGGCCGAAATGTGTGAAAAAGTTTGCCAAAATTGGACCTTCAGAATGGACCACCTGAAGCGTAGCCGCGGGCAACATTTAAGTGAAATTATTTTTAAAAAGTAAATGGCAGAAATTGATTTATCGATCCAAATAAAAATTTCATTCACTTTTTACAAGTTTCTGTGTTTTTTTTGAATTTTCAAAAACCAAGCTCTTAAAAAATCACCGTTTATTATCTGATACATACAGCTTATTGTTGTTTGAGGCCGTAGCCCATCATGGGCTGTGAGCTCCATCAAAAGTAAAGTAAAGTAAGTAATCCAGCTTACACATCGTATACATAAGCCGATGGTGTAGCTTTGGAAGGATCTAGTATTTAAATTGAGTAATCCACAGTGTCCTTTCAGTATAAGGTTAATCATCTCTTGTGAATTCGATTCTGCAAAGTACTTAGGGATAAGTTGCTGTTTTCATGATGGAAACGTAACTGATATGAGTTGTTTAGCTTGTTTACTTAGTAGCATATTTTTTGAGTTACGTAATACCAATATCTGGATGAAAAGGAATATGCAATTGAGGCTTCTGGAAAAAAGCACAATGCATTCATTAGCCCATTAGATGTTCTTCCGAATTATAATTTCGGGAATCGGATTATTGTCTATAGTATACCCTTGTTCGAATACAAATACCAATATAAATCCATCAAAGTGAAAATCGTGAAAATCTGACAATCTGTTCTCGAGTTATGAGCTCTTTTATATACAAACATTAAAAATCAATATAATATCTTAAATGACGAAAAACTTCATTGTCCTTTAAATAAAATAAAATAAATTATCTGTCATTGAAATGCATGAGTTCCAGTGAGAATTTCCATTTAATCACAATCGTAGTTTATTATACATAATATTTTTTTTCCAGATATAAACTTAAACGCACCAAAGTACTTTAAACGAAAACTGTTCTCCAAAGCATTCAGATAAAATAATTATTTTTTAGTTCAAAAAAGGGTTCGTTGATTTTTCATGAAAATTGAAAATTGATTTTTAGTTATGCAATAATAATGAATACTAAAAATTTGGCATATCAAATGGAAGAGACGTGAACTACAATGAAAGGCTGTTCGGAAAAGTCTAGTTTATTACTCGTACCTACTAAATTTTTTGTTTTTTAATATTTTTGCATTCATATTTGATATGGTCATGTCCATACTACATACTATATTTCTAGGGAAAATATATCTCACAATTTGACCTCTATGAGTTGTGTTTCTTAATTTGAATTTAATAATTAATTTATGACTGTTTTAACTTTCTAGGCAAATCCCAAGTCATTAATAAAGGTAGTTAAGCTCCATATTCTCGTAAGTTCAGTTTTCTTATTTTAGAACTTTGTTCTGAAAATGATTTCACTTTTAACACATGTTGAATTTTTTTTTATTTTACTTTTTCCTATAAAAACTTGGTAAACTATTCTTTAAATATTTAAACGACAACTCTAAGCGTTTGAATATTAGGAAGATCTTAGCAATTGTTTTATATTAACCATTGGGGCCTGTAGCATGTTACTATCAAATTCGTGTTTTAAGGAATCAATATTTTTTAACTAGCTTTTAAGCATGGTTATAAATAATATATGGTTATATGTATTTACATACATAGTTCAACATTGTTCAGACTGTTCAGCTACGCACCATAGGAACATTGCTTTTGTTTAGAAAATCAATTTTTAATTATTAAAACACATACTCGTGGGAAATTTTTAAAATTCTCAAAATCTTTTAATTGAGGTCACTTTAGCTGCGTGTTGCTTATAAATGTTGTCCATATACCACATACATCCTTTATGACGCTAAGATATTAACAAGTAAAAGACAATAAAAGTCAAATTTGGTGTAAGCCTTCCTCAATTCTAGTTGAAAGAAAAACTAATGCGTTCTTCGTTCATAGCATAGGTCTAACTAATTTGAGATATTTTCCTTACACACACTCCTTAGCAAACGGAAAGCAGGAAATATTCAAGTTTAAGATTGTCTGTTGGCAAGACTAGGCATGTCGATAAGTTTCAGTCTACTATGTTAAGGTAGGAGATCGCAAGTGTTAACCCAACCTAAACCTCTGAGCGCAAAAGTAAGGAATCGTTTATGCACCAGTTCTATGCGTTATGAAAATTGTGGGTGACCAAACCTGACAAGCATATTCAAGAATGGACCGTACGATTATTATTAAAAGCTATATTGTACGAGTAACATAAGGATCGAAAAATTGTCTTGGCTCTCTTTTTTTATCCAACCAAGGATAGAATAAGCTATATACTAGGTATTGGGTTGATGTGTGAAATTAGCAGTGTTATGCCATATAGACTATAAATGTATACTACATGATAGTCTACATGCAGACAATTCGATGTAGACAATTCAAAATTGTCGACATAAATTTGTCGACAATGTAGACAATTTGTAAAACCATTATGATTCATAATTTTTTCAACTACAATTTATCAAACCACTAAACATAAATGTTAAAAAAAGAACCATGTTCTTCTCTAATACAATAACATGTGTGTAAGGACAAGCTAGTCGTGCACAAATCATTTGATCCAAGTCTGGACATTAGTTTACTAAGTTCTATGCTTATAAAAGCTTTAGTTTGAAATATTTAAATTAAAGAAGACATCGAAAAACTTTAAATTATGGGAGAAATCTGTTATGATAAGCTTACTGATAAGTCCACTGAATCACGTCACTGGTTTACTACTAGTCAAGTTTTAAAAACCTTTTAAATCGGAGGATTTAGTAATAAAATTAAAAAATGCCAGTAAAACTTGCAAATTTGGTTCAGTAATCAAATCATATACTCATACATTTCTCACATAATTTGGAGTTGTTATTCCGATTTCAATTCTTTTAGCAGATATTTTGTTTTTACTCTGATAAAATGGCTGAATGACATGGCATTTAAATATTAAATATAAAATTTTCAATATTTCCATTCCCTATGAACAGGAACAAGATCTAAAGCTCATCATTCTACGTGAAAGTACTTTTAATAATTGATACCAAAAATTTTGAGAGTCAAAACCTCCATAGTTTTCATTTTGTACCTTTATATTAAATATGAACTCAAATCATATCACGTTACCACATTTCATTTTTCTACAGCAATCCGAAATGCTTCATAATTGATATCGATTCTAAGAGAGAAAGTGGATACGCGCGCCGAAACAGTCCAAATTCCTAAGCTATTTGATTTTTCTTTGGTAGGTATGTGAACTTCAAGTCAAGACCTACCGATCTACCGTATTTTATAATCCTACAATAGTCTGACTAGATTTTTTAATTGAACCAAAAATTGGAAGAAGGGAATAAGTCCCAAAGTTTCCAAAAATTTAATTTTGATCCAAATTCCGTTTCTGTTACGTCGAAAAAGAAAGAAAAATTCACTTTTTTAAGAGAAATGCCGTTAGGCAATTTCGCCCAAATCGATTTGGAAATATCACCAATAAAAAAATCTTAGCAAGATATTGTATTTTTTCTCCTTTGGGGCGTTATTTCTCATCTTTCTATTTTTTTTTAAGGAAAGAAAGAAAAAACACCCACTATTGGAAATATCGCCAACATAAGGGAATAACGTCCAAATATTAGGAAAAAATGCCCAAATCAAAATCTTGTCAATAGTTGTACTCCTTTTTAAATCAAACCGCGCAATTTTTGAATGATTTTATTTGTGAGATTTAGATGTGAAAGTTATTGTTTACATTGTCGACATATTGTCTACGTTAAAATGTAGACAATTAAAGTCGACACGTAGAGGAACAACACTGGAAATAAGATACCAAGGACATGCCCAACGCTTACCCGTAATTATAGTATATTATTAAATGAATAATTGAAAGAAGTTACAGAAAACTTTCTCGTAAAAGTAATAGTTTTACATTTGTTAATAATAATGTACAATAATTACGGTAAAATAGTAAAACATTAATAAATAACATGAATAGAACAGGGCATAAAATGGATATCATGTGGCAAGTACTTGTAGGACAAGTAAAATACGACAAGTCTTAAAAAAATTATAACTTATGTCTACACTCTCTGTGACAATTGTCATTTTAAAATGTGACAAGTGGGAACTTGTTGGTTTTCCCTCCTTTTGTGTTGTAAAGTGACAAGTATCACAGAAAATTTGCTTAAGTATTGCAGTGTGTGACAGGTAGGTAATTTTAAAGTTGTCATTAGCTTACAAGTTTATATTTTCTGAGTAAAAACAATTTGAAAATAACGAATTTAAATTATAGAAGAATATGTAATGAAATGTATTTTTTTTATTCTGATATTGATATAGACAATGAGAATGAAAATAATGAACCTTTGTACAGATTAAAAGTGCTTAAACCAAAAATAAATTTTCGAAGTTGACGACCATTTAATCCTCGAAAAATTTCGAATGTTAATAATTAGCGGCACAGTATGTATCTTGCCGAAAAATTATTCGTATTTACTTTGTGGAATAATATGCAGGCCTTTTGTCAAAGTATATTTTGCTAAAATATCGCTAAAAGTTCCAAAAAATTGTATTTTTGCTTGTCTTCCTCTTTCCTTCCGAAATTTTTGTCAGGTTTTATTTTTGTCCAGTAATTTACACAATAAAGACGAGTCAAGCGAAATTTATTATTCTGACAAAGTAACAGTCTTGCGTTGTGTTACAGAATTCACTTGTACTTGTTGTGCAAGTATAGTTTGACAAGTGAATTTAGACTTGTCGACTTGTCGCATTGTGTTATAGGCCCCAGAATTAACTTTAAATTAATTTGATTCACAGTAGTGAAAAAGTGGCGAGTACGATAAGATCTATCCAATAAATACGCATGGAGCCTCATTACAAAATGTTCGCTAAATCCCAACTTATTTCTAATGACAAGGCTCGATGTGAGAGTCGAATGCCTTACGTATGTGAAGACAGAAAATGCCCATCAAATCTAATAAATCTCCTCCATTAAAATACCATTTTCAAATTCCATACTCAGTTGTAGTTAAATATAATAATCTTCTTCATTGGATAAATTATACGGATAAAATCAAGGTCTAGGTTATCTCGTCATTTTTTTTTGTGATGAATCAATACAATTTTCGACTAACTCCATAAGAAAAGTTACAGTACGGCGGCAATTTTTAGCCTTTTTATCAAGTCATCACAATTCAAAATTTCACTGTTAAAAATATCACTGAAATTAGAAAATGTTGTGTTATAACTCATCATCGGGTTATTGGGATCAATTTATTCTCCAAACATCCTGAATATGCTGACCATAAATTTACGTCCGAGGTTATCCCGTAATCCTGCCTTCTTTTATAACGGGTGATTTTTTTGCTACTTGGTTTTTGACGTTTATATTTTTGACAGATCACACATGACAAATTCCACGAACATTTGACATTTCGATTCAGTATTGTTTGCCATTTCATCATGAATACACTTACGCCTGAACAACGTTTGCAAATTATTGAAATTTATTATCAAAATTCGTGCTCTGTGAAAAATGTGTTTCGCAAGCTACGTCCGTTTTATGGTCGTCATAATCGTCTTCAACGACGAGGCTCATTTTTGGCTAAATGGATACGTGAATAAGCAGAATTGCCGTATTTGGACTGAAGAGCAGCCAGAGGCAATTCAGCAGCTACCAATGCATCCCGAAAAATGCACTGTTTGGTGCGGTTTATGGGCAGGCGGCATCATTAGGCCGTACTTCTTCAAGGACGATGAAGGTCGCAGGGTTACGGTCAATGGAGAAAGGTACCGTTCGATGATAACAGATTTTTTTTTGTCGAAAATGCAAGAATTGAACTCGGTCGACATGTGGTTCCAACAGGACGGTGCCACATGCCACACTGCACGCGAAACCATGCATCAATTGAGAGGCGAATTTGGTGAGCAGTTGATCTTACGTTTTGGCGCAGTCAATTGGCCACCAAGATCATGTGATTTGACCCCGTTAGACTATTTTTTGTGGGGCTATGTTAAGTCTATTGTCTATGGGGACAAGCCAAACACGATTGCTGCCTTGGAAGCCAACATTGAACGCGTCATTGGTGAGATTCCTGCCGAAATGTGTGAAAAAGTTTGCCAAAATTGGACCTTCAGAATGGACCACCTGAAGCGTAGCCGCGGGCAACATTTAAGTGAAATTATTTTTAAAAAGTAAATGGCAGAAATTGATTTATCGATCCAAATAAAAATTTCATTCACTTTTTACAAGTTTCTGTGTTTCTTTGAATTTTCAAAAACCAAGCTCTTAAAAAATCACCGTTTATAACTTCCGCCAGAGTTAATTATGGATTACATCTTTAAATATAATGTGCAATGATTTTAATCGTTTATATAACTTTATTGATTTTAACATGTCGAAAAATTGTTTATGTTTTATTGTATTTCATTTATGTAAAATTTTATTTCTTTCTCATATGTATTACTATATCTTAACTTACTGTTATATTTTATAAGTAATTTTTTTAATAACTTAGGCATCAGTCTGCAGTTGAAATAAATAAATAAATAAAAAAATAAAATCCACGACTGGATCGCACGATCTCTTTTGTTCAATCACATCCTAAGTTTTCTATTAAGAATCTAAATATATTTTCAAAGTCGTCTATACTTAATTTTTTATATACACTAAAGAAATTAATTTTTTTCCAAAAATATATTGGTATGACATTTTAAATATTTAATTACATAAACTTAGAAATAACATTTCACACAAAATCATATACACGTGTTCGAAGTATTGACTCCAAAAAAAATATTTTTTTGTTCAAAATCCAAAAAAAAAATATTTTTCGAAATTTTTGGTATGCAGTATTATTTATAATTTGAAGGACCTCAAATATAAAAATTTTGATCGAAATCCCTTGGGCCGTTTATGTGAAAGTTAAAAATAAAAAGTAGGTGTATTGCAGGTACCGTTAATAACAAAATATTTGAACAAAATTTTGACAAAAATGTAAAGTACACCTAAAATAGAGCACACACATTAGATCAAAATCGTTAGAGCCGTTTTCGAAATATTTGAGATGGTAGAAATTGTATGGAAGGTACCGTTAGTTTTGGACCTAAAAAAAACGATTCAAAAATCTATTTTAGACAATCACCTAAAACGCTTAAGTACCAAGTTTGAAGAAAATCACTTCAGCCGTTTAGGCTGTTGAGAGTTGTACAGCGAGACATACAGGCGGAATTGCGTTACCCACATTTTTGGTGTTCTCTACCATCGTAATGTCAAGTTTGAATAAAACCTCTTAGTCGTTATAGTTTGAGGGAAAACACAAATGCAATTTGAATTCATTTATACATGAATTATAGAATATAAGAATATATAAAAAAAAAATCATAAATCGTTGGAGCGGTTTTTTAATAAATTAATTTGAAACGCCATTTTGAAGATATTATTAATATACATATAAAATTCAAATTAAAAAAAAAATTCTGTGACAGATTTTTGAAATTTATTTATTTTTTTAAAAATCGAAAAACTTTTTTTTAAATTTGAATACGCAGTCTTATTAACAATTTTAGGGAGCATTTGTATAAAAAAATGAATTTTAATCGGTTCATCTACTATTGAGAAAGTCGAAAATAAGAAAAGTGGTTCTATAGGAAGTACCGTTAATAAGTACACAAAAAAATATTTTTATGCTTAAAAGTGAACGGTACTAATTTAAGAACACACACATTTTTTTATAGAAATTCTTGGAGCCGAAATTTGAGTTTTCAAAAAAAATTAATTTCTAGGAGCTTCTGCGTAAAAAATTTCAAAAAAATCAAATTTAACGTTTCCTAGAAAATCGAAAACCAAAAAATGGTTCTACTAGAGGTACCAAAAATAAAAAAAAGTTACCAAAAGGTCCCTGATTTTATTTTATAAAAATCGTTGGAGCCGTTTTTGGGAAAAATAATATTTTTATTTTTGGCAAAACAAAAATGTATGATAGCTACTGTTATTTGTCGTCTTAAAAAAAATGCAAAAAACGCGTGGGCATATTACCGAAAAAACAATATGTACCAATTTTTAATCAAATCCGCCGAACCGTTTAGGCTATGCACACTCGAGGACAGACAGACAGACGGACGGAATTGGGGGACCCAATTTTTTGGTGTTCTTTATGATCGTAATGTCATGTTTGATTGTTAGTTTAGTTTAGTTTATTTTATTCAATTTATCGATATGCTATACACATTAAGATATAATATCTTATTAAAAAGTGATAACTTTAATAATGTATACATGAATAAGAATAAAAGCTAACTAGCAAGATCAAAGTAATATAATTACATTATAACAATAATTAAAATGAAGTTAAAATGAAAGCTCAGTAGTTTACAAATAAATGAAGCTATAGAATTAAAAATAACTGCAAATTTTAAATTATTAATGTATTAAAGTATTAAAGGTAAAACCACAAATTTAAAGCAAAGAAAAGTAGTGACTTAGTTTACTCTGAAATATTTAAGCATTACTAAGACCTCTGATATCACTTGGCAAAGAGTTCCATATGCGAATGGCGTTGACAAAGAACTGCCGCTCGGAAGTAAGGCATGTATTGTGTGGGATGTTAAGTGTGTTTGATCTGTTTGAAGTAGGAAATTGTAATCTGTAATATAGGTTATGTGGTTGATGCGTCTGTTTAATAGTGAAGAGAAGAAGAAGTGTTCGATATTGAAGAAAATACTTAAACTGCATATTGAATAGTGTAGGAGCAAAGTCGGAGATATGGTCATATCTTTTAAGGCCGTAGATGTATCTTATTGTATTGTTGAAAGCAACCGTAAGCTTTTGTCTACTCTCAGCATCACAGTTACAGTAAATTTCACACCCATATGTAAGGAGTGGAATAATCAAGGTTTTAACATCTTACGAGTTTCTATCAATTAGATATAAATGAAGCAAATAAGCAGCAGCACATGAAAAATTAAATTGATGAATAACCTTACGAATAAGAATCGAGTGGTCAATTGTATCAAAAGCTTTCGAAAAATCCAAAAGAACCAAAAAACTAACATTATCGTCATCAACAGCTTGCCTAATGTCTTCAGTCTCATTCAATAGCGCTGTCAAACAGTTATGCTTTGGACGAAAACCAGACTGAAAAGGTGTCAGGAAATTGACTCTACTAAGATATGTATTTATTTGTCTTTGCATAATCCTTTCCAAAATCTTAGAAAGAAACGGAAGTATAGAGATTGGGCAAAAGTCCTTGCAATTAGATGATTTTGATACGGGGATTATCTTCGCTTGCTTCCAAGACGTAGGGAAGATGCCGGTAGTTATCACTGTATTAAACAAATATGTAATATAATTCAAAAGTATTGGTAGTAAAGCTCTAATAAAAACAGGGTGAATACCATCAATTCCAACAGCATTTGATTTAACTAACATAAAACTTTCAACATCTTCAGTAGAAGCAATTTCAGAGAACTCAGATTTTTGAAAAAATATTGATTTTTCAGTGAGTATCTTGCAAACAACTTGGTTTCGTAGTAACCAATATGATCTTTTTTTTTATAATTTATAATTTTGCACGCGCTAAAGGGATTATGAATACCCTTTATATGTTTTTAACACAGCGCGGCATCCGGCAAAAGAAGAGAAAGAGGATATGAAAGATGTGTGGCGCGATGTATTGAGACGGTAGGTGTTGTCTCAGATTTTATATCCAGGGATGGCGGCTGAACTAATGCGGAGAAAATTACCGTGTCTTATTTATTTATGTCTCTTATAATTCGCATTATTTTATTTATATCGTTGACATACTAATGAGTAGTTTACTCAATCACATATTGTTAGTGTTATGCCTGAACAGCATGTAATGAGTAAACCAGCAATTCATTTTTTGACAATTTTTTTTAGAATAGGTTTTTAATGGAATATAAGAAGACATAGACAACGGCAGGAATCGAACCTGCGACTACGAGGTTGACAGGCGAGCACACAATTATCGCGCCACGGCCACCCCCTGTGAAGATCTTCCAACCTATATCTTTTCCACCGAAGGTATGCTTGATTTCTACAGTACATGAGAGAGGAAATTTCTGGAGTAAACCACGGTCGGGATCGATGCATTAAACATTTTCGTTTAAGGGGAACAAAAGTATTAAAGAGATACTCAATATTAGTTTGAAAAAATTCGACTTGTTCGTTCGGAGATCTCATAGAGTAAAGTCTATCCCAATAAAAAAAAAATTTTTTACGAATACATAACTTATAGATACTATACAATAATCGCAAGTAAAAAGAACGAAATAAAAAGGACGAGATGAAACAGGCACCCTGACGTATATTATACATTCTTTCTTTTTGTGTTGATTAAAATCTCAATTTCCATTATAGTGCCTTCTAACTACATACCTTATAAAAAATGTATAGTGTACCTACCTATAATAATCAAGTACAAATATCTTGGGTGTGTGGCCTTTAAGCATTTTTAATAGAACTAATAAATCAACTGGTGTTATTTCGAGCATGTTCAGGCCCAGGTTTTGCTCTAAAATCATTTATACTTCAACATTTTATATACATACATAATACGAATAAGCAAAATAACACATCACTTTCCTTTGAAAAAAAAAATCCTTAACGACCCTTTTAAGTATATAACATTCTATTACATAAAGATAAATATGTGTGTGTGTGTCATAAGTGCGTATATTTGAATATTATGGGTATAGATTATAATAAATACAACCCCCACATCCAAAATATATGTATACGTTACGGTTAGATGTAGATACTAGAGATTTTGTTCGGATATATACATACCTAAAGACATACTATGTACGTGTTTAGTGTACATACCTACTTACGTACACACATGAAGAAAAAACACAGGCCAACATGCGTGAGTATACAATAATAAACCCAATCTTTTTTTTCATAAATTTATGTATTCATATCCTTCACATAAAATCGACAATTATTATTTATGAAATCTTGGGGAAAAGGTATTTTTCAAATTTCTGCTTGACGAAAAAGGATTCTGTAACAAATAACCACTCTCAGACCTTACCCAAAGAAAACCCTGCCCCCATCCAAAATCCATGGTGATAACTCACTTCGTTTTTGAAATATCACGGAATTTAAGACCTATAAATCATCAATTGACGGAAAATTCTTGAACAAAAAATATATATATAACCCAAAAGTATCCCTGATTTAATTTTAAAACCAAAATCAGTTGGGGAATGACAACATTGTAAGGAGAGAAAAAAAAATTAAAATAGAAAACAATCTTAAATTGTTGGTTTTGCTTGGATAGTATTTGAAACATGTGCACCACATCCCTCCTTCTTGCTTATGGCTTGGTTTTATGTGTTTGTATATACATCTCATGCCTGACTTGGCTCACTGAACTGGAAGCAGACATTTTAACAATTTTCTTGGAAATAAAACTCTGAAAATGTGTCAGAAGAAAAGTTTTGCTGCATTTCCCGATATTATATAGCTATGTACATTTATATATATATGACCTACGTACACATACAATGATTAGATGTTGCGCCTTCTTTCCTGTAGAAAGGTATTTCTTTTAACAACTTTTTCAAAGGAGTGCAGTAAGTTTACAAGTTACTACTGTGTGTAATTTGAGGTCTGCCAGAAAATTTAGATTGTGTTGCATTTTTTTTTTTTTGAATTTATATTTGTTGAGTTACTTGAACGTTTTGGCCGATAAAGTTTTCATAGTGTTTTTTTTTTTTTTTTGGAAATATATACATAATATTTGAGATGTCCGAATTAAATTAAAGACATTTTATAATTGGCCTTTCTCTTCTTTCAAAAGAGACGAAGAAATTTGTTACCATTCTATGGGACATCTATACAAGTAGCTTGACACCTTTTTGTTTTCTGGTTCTGTTTTTTTTTTTACAACAGAAAAGAAATAAGTTTCAACTTTCTAGTTGAAGGCACATCTTCTTGCTTTTCTCTAGGTTTTGTGTTTCGCTGTTCATTCCTTTTCTTATTTGATTAATTAAAATCAGATTAAAAGGACTTGAAGAGAAGTCCTTGTGTGCTTTATTTGAAAACATCTGTCTTCTTAAAATGAGAAAGTTAATTTCGTTAAACTTAGTACCACAATGACATCAGCAGCTGGTTCTACAATATATTTACAAGTACATAGGTATATAGTGGAAAAACTAACCGATAAATTGATTCTACAGAAATTGGCGTTTTGTCCCTGGATATGGTTGGTCACGCTCTATTGAGTGGTGACGACCTTGTAAGTACGCTCAACGGACATGTTTTTCTTACAATAAAATCGGGGCTTCGCTCTCCACGCTAGGCAGCATTCTTATATATACCTAACATTTTAATTAGATACCGCTTGTAGGTTATAATAAGACGGCTAAGACCTAATTCTTAAAATTCTGTCCTATCTTTCTATTCCTTCTAACTAGTGCCGCGCAATTCAGGTTGCATTTAAAAAAAAACATTAGGTCTTTCAGGCATATTGTTTTTATAATATTTTTAGTTAATTATTAAGCTCATAATATATTCAGGTATGTAAATTTTTTATTAACAAAGAATTCCACATCGAGCCCCTAGTTTGAAGAAAAGGAATGAAGTTTCCAGATCCATGTATAAATTTAAAATGAAAATAAATGAAAATGGGCGGATAACACGCCCCCTGAATGGAAAACCTTAAATTTTGACTTCGTTCGTACCGAAGATAGAGGGTGTCCAAAATCGCTGAGTGTGTTCCTGTTAATAATGGGTTTAGTGCCAAAACTTGCGCGACACCACGTAATTTGAATATATACCATTAGAAAGTACTTCAGCATTTTTTTTTTTTTTAATTTTTAAATGATATTTAAAGGTCGCTACCAAGGTTTGAACTTTTTTTGTTAGATTATTTTATTTTTATCGCAGAAGTATAAAAACTATTACAAAATTATTGTTGTTGTTATGAATTAAGATATTATGTAGATATTTGAACCATTTTTTTTCAAGATACAAGGGTTGACTTGTAAGTATTAGGTTACACTCTGCGTTACTCTTTCACAAACATTTCTTAATTCGTTGTAATTTATTTATTATATTCTAAAGAAATCTAAATATAATAATGCATAATAATCCATTCTCGACGCGTCTGATGGTGGGCGTGTCGAGGGGAGGAGGGATGAGAAGCGATTGTCAATGCTAGTTTCACTTGCACGTAAAATGTGATGTAAACACCTAAATGAAACATTATTGAAACCATCGTTTAAGGTGTACTTCAACGCTTTTTGTTAAAATTTTGACAGCTAGCAGCGATTTCTTTTCTTAACAAAAAAAAAAACAAAAAGAAATAATTTCATATTAAGAGGTATATAATCAAATGATAAAGCTTGCTGGGTTTCGTTTTGTACACTTCCTGCTTGACATAACCCCATACAAAAAGTCTGGTGCAGTCAGGTCAGGTGACCTTGGGGGCCAACGGAAAGTGCAGTTTCTGGATATCAATTTGTTTGGGAATTTTCGTTGGAGCTCCGCCATAACTTGTGTGGCTACGTGTGCACTTACTCCATCTTGTTGAAACCAAATCCTGCTAAAAGGGACAAGTCTTCGGCGAAGTTCTGGGTAAAAAAAACTCCTTCAACATCTTTAAATAACGGTCCCCATTGACAGTTTGTGTTACACCGTTTTCTTCAAAGAAGTATGGCCCGACAATACACCTTGATGAATCTGCGCACCACACAGTGACTCCTTCTGGGTGCAGTTCCGTCTCATGGAGCATTTCAAACAATTTATCAATGTGTTGTCTTCTTCGGCCATTGCAATCATTTTTCGGCAAAATTCCAAGCGAACAGGCAAATCCTGAGGGTTTAACTTTCTTGTAATTTGGACTTTGTACAGAAACAAGTTTAAGTCATCATGAAGTATCCGTTGTAATGAGCGTCTGCTAACTCCAATTTGGGCCGATAAGTTTCGAGTCGAAACACTTGGATTTGCCTGTATTGCCGATGCAACAGCCACGATTGTATCCTGATACGCTCGATGATACGGTCTTCGGTCGATGCTTCCAGATTCGGTAAACATGTTCACCAGACTCATAATGATCCATCTACTCGGGGGAGTACCGCCAAACTCCAGCCTAAATTCTCTTTGACGGAAATGGCGGACTGCAAAGAATGGTATCGCTGCACTATCCAAAGCCTTTTTTCAGTATCCCAAGCATTCATTTTGATAAATCTAAATAGTAGCCTATAAAATAAAAAATAAGCCGATTACTCACACTGAAAAAAAGTTATTACGTTTTATTTTTGTAGCACGATTTGTGGGCCACCCTGTAGAAGATTACAATTTTTCCTGTTTGTGGAACCATTTGCGTGTACCATAAATATGAAGAGAAAATAAATATTTTTTTTTATTTCGAGAAAAACTACCCCTAGTTTCACAGCTTAAACTTAAGATCAACTTAACCTTAAACTGAGTTTAAATTTTTGGTTTAATTCGTCCGGTTTCACAGTAAAATCTGAACTTCAGATCAGTTGAACTTCGTTTAACTATATCTTATGAAAAATAGTTGGTAGCAGTTTTCTTGCCTCTTCCTCCCTTTCTCTCTCTGGCACAAAAAAACACGCGAAACAACGAGAATAATAAATAAAATAATATTCAAAATCACTATAACAACTCCATAACATGTGACTACACAATTTTGTTTTGTTCATAATATTTTCTGAAAAAAAAAAACAATACAAACGCTGAAGTGAAGTTTAAACGGCAGAATAATCTCAGTTAACTTAAACTACAAATTGAACTCAGTTCAAGGCACTGTGAAACCGAATAAATTGTTGATCTGAAGTTTAAACCAAAAGTGGAGTTTAAACTCACACTGTGAAACTGGGGGTTATACTGTCCTGAGAGGAAGAAGAAAAACAAAAATCAAAAAGATTTCAGTTAATTTTCCAAGTGCGAAGTTATATCCGCCATATTTTTAATTCAATAAAAATTGTAAATTCCCATGTTCAGCCCAACTTGGTACAAATGCGTTAAAAGACATAATTCAGTTATTTAAAGTTATTTTATCAATCTGCAAATTACGCTTTAAATAATTTATCAGAGAGCCACCAGATGGATTATGTCGTATATGTATGCTCAGTGCCCTCAGAAGATATTTCTCTGAAACTTTTCTCTGTGTCATGTGCTACCTGAAAATATGTAGATTTTTCATACTTTTACGACCCCATTATGGTCCTTAACAACTGAAAATCGTTACTCTTTGCTTCACTTAAAAATGAAAAAAAAAAATAAAGATATAAAATAACTATCCCACTTGCAAAAACAAAATATAAATAAACATGAAAAGCACCGAAATGTATTTACCCATCTATGTGTATTCCATTTTCCTGAGGCAGAACACCTGTTTTTGACACGAGACTCCTCAGCTCCGTTCACGAGGCGCTTCAGCTTCACTACAAAAAAAAATAAAAAACGAACCATTTCATTATGCAAACATCAAAAAGCACAGCAGGATACGTATCCAGGATACATCATGAAGTTATTTTCAAAAACCTCTTTCCGTCCAGTCGTCAACTTCCAGCACTTCCTTGTTCTGTTATACCACTTTTGATGTTTAAATTCTTTTGCTGAAAGAAGTCCGTGGTACGGATGCAAAGTTGTGTGGGTTTGCGTACAACTTGTTCGTGCTCGTATAGCATTCCATCGGGCAAACTTTGCCCACACAGGAAACGTTCTGATGCTTCCTAGATGTGATTAGTTTCGCCATTTTTATTATTTTTTTTATCTTGCTTACTCACAATCGAGGCCCAAACTCGTCCCACTTATTTTCATTTTGTATCTGTTTTCCAGATTTGTTTCGACTTTTGCTTCCTTTTTTTCTGATTCATTCCTGTGTTGTAGCAGCTCGAATCTTTAGATTTCCGTTGACAATGTAAGCAAATAATCGTTAAAATCAACCAAGGGAAAATAGTTTTTTATCCAAAATGTGGATCAGAATTTTCTGCAGTTAAATGTGACGAAGACTATTTTAGACTGATGAAGTAATTTATGTACTGGATGTACTCGGACATATTCACATACATAGATAAATAGCTTCGGTAGAGCGATCAACTTTAGAAAATAGAAAAATCAATGTTAAATTGCGATATACATATACTCGTATGTAAGTACTAGGGCAAGTTTTGCATTTGGAAATAAAATCGAACTCGAGATCTTAATCAAAGTTGACACTACGATGATAGAGAACACCAAAAAAAAGTGGATCCCGCAATACCATCTGTCTGTCGGTAGAACGATTTACAGCCTAAACGGCTGAACCGATTTTGTTCAAACTTGGTGCTTAGGCGTTTTAGGTGATTGTCCAAAACAGATTTTTGAATCGTTTTTTGGCACCAAAAATAACGATACTTGTCATACAAATTTGTCTACCATCTTAATTATCTCGAAAACGGCTCTAACGATTTTGATTAAAATTAGTGTGTGTACTACTTTGGGTATGGTCTACATTTTGGTCAATTTTTTTTTTTACAAATATTTTGTTATTAACGGTACATGCCATACAACCATTTTATTGATTTTCGACTTCTCACAAACTGCGCTACGGATTTCGATCAAAATTTTAATACAGGAGCCCCCTCGAATATTAAATAATAGTGCATATCAAAATTTCGTTTTTTTTTTTATTTTTGAAAAAAAAAATATTTTTTTTTTGAATATTCAATATTTTGAAAACGTGTAGACGATTTTTTCAGAAAAATTTTGTTTTTGGAATTTATATTATTAAATATTTAAAATGTTCATACCAATTTTTTTTTTTTTTTAAATTTAAGAATCTGTATATATAAAAAATTAAGTGACAAACGACTTTAAAAATACATTTAGCCGGTTCAAGTTGGCTTCAGATCGGGTTACTCCACTATAGACCACATCTTCGTTCTTCGCACGATTGCTGACTGCTTCATATCTAGAAATAAGAAATTATTCGCTTTCTTTGTGGATTTCAAGTCTGCTTTTGACACCGTCGACCGTAATGCACTATTCTACAAGCTTTTCCAGAAAGGAATGTCACTGAAATTCGGAAGAGTACTGCAAAATTTATACATGGATACCAAAGCGGCGCACTGTGGTCCGAAAAGGAAAATTTCGTGGCAAAAATACTAATTTCGATGTTTTATTTTTAAAGTTTTGTTTTTTATTTCTAATAGAGATATAAACGGAGCTCCAAAAACAGCAAACAAAAAAATTTTCCGCTAACTAGTTTGACTTATAGAACTTTTCAAAGTTGGTCAATTTCGTTCTAGAGCTAAAAAAAAACAGAAAAAACTAACTTCTTCGTTTTCGTATTTGAAATTTTGGCATATTAAATGCAAAATATTAATTTTCTATAGTTTATTCTAGTTGTATTATTTGTGCGAAAATCAAAATTTTAATAAAAAAAAAAAAAAAAAATATTTAATATTTTTAATAAATAAAACAAAAAAACCCTTTTTTAGCAGATTTTTTCGGTTTGAATAGAGCTACAAGAAAATACTCGCGAGTTCGCGCGGAAAATTGACCATGATAGTTTACCCTAACTATTTCTTAAACCATATGCAAAATTGTAGCTGCAACTATTTGCAACCTTCAGAGAAATTGTAATTTGTTTAAAAAAAGTCGTGTTCCCAGTGCTGAACTTTTGGTCTTAAAAGCAAATTCCCTTATGGAAAATTTCAATTATTTTATTAATTAAAATAGTCGAGAACGTGAAATTTTCTTTTTAATTAAAAGTCGTTTTATTACTATCTTGATTCTGACAAAAAAAAACTGCCCACTTCTACGCCCCTTTTTATACAAATGCCAATTATTATTAAAAAAAAAATATAAAATATTGTACACAAACTATTGATTACTTTATTGAACATTAAATTTTTTAATCCGCCCACTTTAACGACCCTCTTTGAATAAATTCCCCTTAACTTAAATTATTGTAAATATTTATTGATCTTATTCTAATAGTAACTAAACATAGATTAACTTGCCAAAAGAAAAGGATTAATAGCTTTATTGCCTACTCCATATACAAAGTTGAAAGAATTATTTAATTTTGGATTATTATTTTATGATCTAATAAAACAGGTAGGAATAATAATTTCCTTCCGATACCCCATATTGTTAAGCTTAAATTTCACAGGTAAAATAACCCTTGTGCATATTCATTATGGAGGTATATATAAACTATGACAATGGATATATATTGTTAGTTTTCAAGAGTCATTAAGAGTGGAGTTGCAAATTAAATACCAATATGAATATTTCAAACAGAACAATTTTTGAACATTTTATCAATGATTCGAATTCTGAAGAATTTTTAATTCTGATCCAAAACCAATACGAAGATATAAGTGACAACGATGAAACGAAAAAGAAACTCCAAAGATTATACGCATCATTTAAAAAAAAATGGATTGACTGTTTTAGAGTTAAAACAAGATTTCTCTCAAAATATGAAGAATTTTTGAATGGAACATTTACAATCCAATGTAATGAAATTGAAGACAGTGACGTGCCAAGTACATCAAGAGGAAGGCCTTCGAAATCCTTAGATACATGTTCAGTATATACCAAAAGGAGGAAACTATTGGAAACTACGGGCCATATTTCGACTGAAAATGTTTCCACGGCTCTGAGTATAAAATATAAAAAGGAACACGAAAAGATAAAAGCGGATATCACAAAAGCAGATTTTAATGCAAGCCCATTGCGAGTACAACGGATAAAGGAGAGTATTCCCACACCTCAAAGGGATCCAATAAAATACGATGCTCCCACTGCGCTAGCCTTGTTCTTGGATATGGGGCTTTCTAAAGAAAAATATAATTTGATGAGAAAATCCTTAAGAAGCCATAACGTTGATGTGTTTCCGAGCTACAATTTATTAATGGAAGCTAAAATACAAGCAACTCCATCAAATTTGATAGTAACAGAAACTTCTGTTGAAGTGAATCTCCAAGATTTGGTGGACCATACAGCAAAGAGGATTTTAAATAACCTAGTCAATCAGGATCTTCTTTTACTTCCAACAAATCTTACTTTGATGAGCAAATGGGGATGCGATGGATCTTCCGGACAAAGTGCATATAAGCAAACAATAGTTTCAGAAGATGGCCAGGTAATATCTGATGCGAACATGTTCATGGCATCACTAGTTCCACTTCGTATAAAAGGTGAATCAACCGAATATTGGAAAAATCCAAGGCCGTCATCAGTTCACTTTTGCAGACCGATTCTTTTTAAATATGCAAAGGAGTCAAGTGATATTATTCAGACAACTGTCAGAAATATAAGGAACCAAATAGAAAATTTGAGGCCAACTGTAGTGACTGTTGCTGAAGAAAAAAATGTGATGGTTCGACATGAGTTTTTTCTAACCATGATAGACGGGAAAGTGTTAAATGAACTAACAAATACAAAATCAACATTGTCATGTCCAATTTGCAAAAGGACACAAAAAAATTTTCGAAAAGAAGACGAGTCAGCCGAAGCAGATGAGAGGAACTACGAATTTGGAATTTCACCATTACACGCTAGAATAAGATGTATGGAGTTCGTTCTTAAACTAGCTTATGGACTATACCAAGAAGATGAGACAACCGACAAGAAGGAAGCCGAAAGAAGAAGAAAAGCGGATATTCAAAAGGAATTTAGGGAACAACTCGGGTTAATCATTGATACGCCAAAACAAGGATTCGGTAACACAAATGATGGAAACACTTCACGAAGATTTTTTGAAAATCCAGAAATTACGTCAGCTATAACCCGAGTAGACAAGGATCTTATAAAGAAACTGCAAGTTATTTTAAATGCGCTGTCATCTAAAGAATCTATTAATGTAAATAAATTCAACGAGTATACCAAAATCACTTCGGATCTTTTAAAAGCCAAATACAGCTACAAACTCCTGACACCAACTCTGCACAAAATTTTGGACCATGGAGGGGAACTTATAAGACATCAAATTTTGCCAATCGGGGAGCTTTCAGAGGAAGCACAGGAATCAAGGAATAAAGACTACAAGCGATATCGATACTCAAATACATGCAAAGTCTCAAGGAAACGACAAAATGAAGATTTATTTAATATGCTAGCTATATCATCAGATCCATTTGTTTCATCTTTAAGACACGTTAGATCAAAAAAAGAGCTGAAAAAGAGTTACTGCCCAGAACTAATAGGTCTATTAATTGTTGAAAATGATAACGATGCCGATGAATTTTTTTCTGAAAATTAGATCTATAGTAGTTAATTGTAAACAAATATTTATAATGTATTCTATTTTATTTTGTTAATATAAATTTTATATTCTATTGATTTTTTTTTATTTTTTTTTTCGTCCGTTTACTTTTTTCCTACACTGTTTCATATAAAATATATCAGTCAAACAGTTTATAGAATAAACTGATGCCCCACAACATGAAAAAATACTGTTTTATAATACTCCTTAAAAAATATTTCTGAAATTGGTGCGTTAACTTTAAGCATCCACTGTTGTTATGAATTCACTTGAATAGTCAAAAACTTTTTTTTTACAAAGTTTTAAAAATTTAGGACTGTTTTTAAAAGGTTTACTTTCAGACTTTATTCTGTTAACTTCTTTTTCTAAGAAAATCTTACATCAACCAATTATTCTGAAACACCCTGTAAAGTAATTTTCTTAAAATTCACAATTTGTATAGCCTTGGAAATTACCTTTAAGGGAAAAAAAAATTGTTGCGATAGCTTCACGTGTTCAAAAGTTATGATTTTTGCAACGAAAAAAGTCATTTTGGACCACAGTGCGGCGGTCTGGAATGGAAAAAACCTCTCTGACTGGTTTTCAACGAACTCAGGTGTAAGACAGGGTTGTGCACTCAGCCCAAGTTTATTCGCTCTCTTCATTGAAGACATTATTGAAATATTATCTGGGGGCATTGAATACGCAGACATGACCATAAAAGCACTGCTCTTTGCTGGCGACATAGTACTGCTTGCGTACACGCCACAATTTCTCCAATTGATGATAAATAGGATCTCCGTTTACTGTTAGAGATGGAATCTGGAAGTAAACTTAAACAAATCTAAAGTGATGATCTTTAAGAAAGGAGGAGGTAGAGTTGGGGCAAATGCACATTGGCATTACAATAATGAAACAATTGAGGTTGTGCAAGAATACAAATATATCTTGGAGTTTACATTGCTCGTTATTTCTATAATCTTCGTCGCTATGATCACGTTTCGTCTTTTGCTGTTCGCATTTCTGCCTGCAGCCTAGACAATTTAATAAATTTTCGCTCAGTTCTATCTTCATGAATTCGTTCAAACTAAACAGACTGATTATTTACACAATAAGCTGAACTTCCCTCATTCAACAAAGCCTTTTGCTCTTATAATACCTCGATACAATATTCTCCTCACTGAGCGTCAATTTTTCGTCCATGTTATTCGCCTTTGGAACTCCCTGCTCATGAGTGTGAGAAGTAGAAGAAGAAGAAGCACAAGAATAAGAAGAAGAAGAAGCACAAGAAGATTTAAATATTTACTCTAAAACTATTTGGCAAATCATTGGTAATATTTATTTATTCTTATCTTATTATTTGTTTTCTCTTTTTTTTTGGATTTCGTTTTTTTTTTTGGTTATTTTTTTCTCTTTAATTTTTATTCATGTAAATAGATTTAACAATTATTTTAATTCAAATTCTTAATTGAATTTAAAGGTTTTCAATAATTTATAAGACTCTTGTCCTACTTTGTAACCGATTTTGAAATAAATAAATATAAATATACAAAGAATCTTATGGGCTACAACTTTTTTGATAACTATATTTTTGTCGCGTCAGATTAAGCATTTCGTCAAAAAAATCCCTATAACCTTTTTCAACAATATTTTTTTTCAACACTCTTACCAAAATAAAAGAACTTAAACATACACATGTGTCAATACCGCAGATTTCTGTATGTGACATAACGTAGGGGAATCTACCGTACATACATCTGAATCTCAAAGTTCAATTCAATTATTTAAAATGGCCAAGTAGGAAATTTCGACATCAATGAATTTTTTTGTCGAATTCATAAATGCATTCATCGACTATTTCCATCGATGAGTAGTATGTTAAAAAATTCATAAGAAAACGGTTGCGCATTTTTTCATCAGTTAACTAAATTCAAATGAATTGAATGCTTACAATTATTACATTTTCAGTTACCAAATCATAAACGATGATTCCACTGATGAAGAGTAATGCATAGGTTCATGAGTTCGCAAATGATGTTTGTTTCTCTGCGGTGCGGTGGTTATTTTGTTCCCGAGAACAAAAAAAATGAAACAAAAAAGCCTTAAAAAAAGGAGGTTTTATCTGCCATGGGAAGAGTGACGAACATTGCCTTTTTTCTACCTGTCCCGAGAAATGCACTCAGTAGTCAGTCCTCGCTGGTCATGACATGAGTTCGTGGGTTTTTTTTTTTTAGAGAAAGTGGAAAAACATATAAACCATAAATTCCAGTTTTGTTAGCGATCATTGTCATCGTTTAACACACAACGCGCTGAATAATGCATATTATCCAGTGCGGTGGAAGACTGCTGTGGTGCACCCTCTCCCAAAAAAGGGAAAGGACAACTCCAATCCGGCGAATCTCCGGTCGATAAGTCTTCTTCCAAGTATCAGCAAAGTATTTGAAAAGGTTATTAATAGAGCCCTGTTCAAATGGGCGGAGGACAAAAATATCATCCCGGATAATCACTTCGGTTTTAAGGCGGGACATGACACAATTCATGCCGCGTCTAAACTAGTTTCTGATATCCAATGGAACAAAACTAAAGAGCAGTGTACGGATGCCTGTCTGTTTGATTTGGAGAAGGCCTTCGACACCGTATGGTTAGAAGGTCTCTATCTAAAGCTAACCAGACTAGGTATAAGTAAACCTCTATTGTATATGCTTTATGACATGCTAAATGGTAGAAAGTTTGTTGTCAAGAGTGGCAATGTAACTTCTACCGCAATTTTTAATATTAATAATGGTCTTCAGCAGGGAGCGGTTAACTCGCCGATTCTATTCAGCATTTACACCAGCGATCTGGTAGGTAGTCTAACTCAGGCAATTGCGTACGCCGACGATCTAATTGCGTACAGAACAGCTAATACAATTGAGGTCATCAAAATTCTTTTGCAGAGTGACTTCGACAAGATTCAGCAATTTTGTAATGACTGGAAGTTGAAATTCAACTTCCAGCAATCAGAAACTATTTTGTTTAGGACTCCGTTGTCTAGCGCCTCAAGGGATACGAGAAAGAACTGGCGCAAGCTGGTGATCGTAGGGCCACATGGACATCCACTGGCGAGTAAAAGTATAGTAAAGTACCTTGGCATCTGGTTGGATCAGTACCTGTATTTCGACAGACATATAGGTGCTGCTTTGGCCAGGGCTAGGGGAGCCTTTGCCTTGACAAAACGACTGTTTTATAGCAGCCGTCTTAACAGCAGGGTGAAGGTGATTTGCTACACGGCCCTCATCAGGCCGATGATTGCCTACGGATGCCCGGTGTGGTTCAACGTTGCCCCATCTCAAATGGAAAAGATTCGGGTGTTTGAGAGGCAATGTCTTAGACGTTGCTTTGGATTACACAGAACACCAGAGTCGGAGTACACAAGATATTATTCCAACCAGGTTCTATACAACGGAACCAACATAAACAGAATAGATAATTTTTTGTTCAAGCTGATTCGGGGTCACGTTGCAAGAGCGATGTCCTCAACTAACAGCTTAATTTTTGGGGCTTATTACCCCAATAACGAATATTTTGAGAGTGCGCGGTTAAGTGGTTACATCCCTCCCGAGGCATTCCTCTATTTAGACAGTCGAGGGCTGATACAGGATGGAGGGGCGGTTCCGCTCATCTACCACGTCAGCCGGAAAACTGTGGATAGGCGACTCCTGTATGGTCGAGACGTCATCGCTCAAGGTGGAGAAGAGCGCCTTCGGTTCAGTAGGACTGTGTCCGATTGGGACCGAAGTGATAGGACGAAACAGGAGAACCAGTTCTGGTGGCTCTCTGAACAGCATCATGATATTTAAAGTCAATTATGATGGTATGTCTTGGCCTACTTACATAGATTTAGGGTAATTAGGTATAGGGAACAGTCGGGGTGGCACCAAAAAAAAAATTAAAAATATGTATGTATGCGGGGCATACGTGCATGTATCTGCGTGCCTGTACATGTATGTGCGTACGTATATGTATGTGCGTATGTACATGTATGGGTGGGTTGCATGCTGCTGGGTGTCTGCATGCATATAAAAAATAAACAAAAAAAAATTTAAAAACGAAAAAAATGCTGCTGTGGCTGTTCTAGTTTTTAAGTAGTTTTAAGTATTATTAGGTATTTTAAGTAGTTTAAGTTATTTTTAGTTACTATAAGTTAGTTTTATTTAGTTTTAATTATTTTTAATCTATATTTAGGTTTAGTTTAAAAAAAAAAAAAATGATCAGATACCAAGTTTTTTTCTTAAAAGTTTCCTTGGAAAAATAAAATAAAATAAAATAATTAGATTTAATTAAAATAGTTTTTAGGTCGAAAGACATTAGTTCTAAGAGTTATTGTTTAGCTTAGAGCGCCTGTAAAGGGCCAGTAAATTAGTTGTAAGTTATTGATAAGTAGGCTAGTTTTAAACATTTTTGTCTAGCTTTAAGATAGTTATAAATGAATATAAAATAAAAATGAATTTACAAAAAAAAACACACCAACAATATTTTTTTTTTTTTATCAAAATATTTTTTTTTGTTCAGAAATTGTATTGAGCCAACCGAACGGTTTCAATTATTAACCTTCAGATATTTGGCGACGGTTGGGAATTTCTTCGACTTTATTCAAAACAAAATTTAAAAATGCCAATATTCCTTTTAGCGCATTGTACCTACTCAATACGTAATGCAGTCGACTGAAAGTTCAAAACCTACTCAGCAGAATTAAAAAAATGAATTGCTAAGACATCAGATCAAATTTAAAAGAATCAATTATTAGCCGTGTTTTATTTTCCACGTGATCCAGATCAGATCATCTATTTAGTGGCGTTACAACAACAAAACTAAGTCCTTTTGTTGGTGTAACGCAAATAAAAAGATCATCTGATCTGGATCACGGGGAAAATAAAACACGGCTATTGATAAGGTTTACTTTTGCATCAAGATTTTATCAAGACTATATTTTAATTATTATTAGCTAATCTTATTTTTTTTTCTTAATTGAATGTTTATATTATTGAATAATCGTCGAATTAAATTAATAAAATGATGTTTGGGGGTATAACATACATACATATACAATGTTTCTGTTTCCTTAAAAAAACATATTTCCTCTTTCACAGAAAAGTGACACTTTTATGTTATTTACTGCATACAAAATGAGGAAAAAAAGGAGTAGGTATCATACGGGCTTTACCTAGTGAATTCATTTTTCATCATATAAAATTCATATGCGAATTAACGAGTTACATTAACAGAGTGAATGAATGGATGAGCATTCATGTCATTTTTCACCTCCCGAATAAGGAACTCTAAGTCAACTAGTGATGTCACAGCTTACCGCTCATGTCATTTTTCATCACATATAATTTGCTTATGAATAAACTAGTTACCCCTACTTCGTGATTTTTTTTAAATTTATTTTTATTTATTATTACCTTATAACTATCTTAAAGCTAGACAAAAATTCACAAAATTTATACTAATATCTTTCGACCTAAAACCTATTTTAGTTAATTCTAATTATTTTATTTTATTTTTGTTTTACCAAGAAAACTTTTTCTTAAAAGCTCGGTCTCGTATCATTTTTTAATTCTTACTTATAAACTACCTATATCTAGACTAAAAATAATTAAAACTACATACAACTAATTTATATACTAACTAAAACTACTTAAAAATCCCCAAAACCACTTAAAACTATTTAAAAACTAGAACAGTCCCAGCAGCATTTTTTTTCGTTTTCTTAATTTTTTTGTTTATATTTTGCATACGCATGGAGACACACAGCTACATACATCCCACACATACATGTACATACGCAAATACATATACGTAAGCACATACATGTACAGACACGCAGGTACATGCACATATGCCCCCGCATACATACATTATTTAATTTTTTTTTTTTTTGGTGCCACCCCGACTGTTCCCTATACCTAATTACCCTAAATCGATGTAAGTAGGCCAAGACATACCATCTTAATTGACTTTAAATATCATGATGCTGTTCAGAGAGCCACCAGAACTGGTTCTCCTGTTTCGTCCTATCACTTCGGTCCCAATCGGACACAGTCCTACTGAACCGAAGGCGCTCTTCTCCACCTTGAGCGATGACGTCTCGACCATACAGGAGTCGCCTATCCACAGTTTTCCGGCTGACGTGGTAGATGAGCGGAACCGCCCCTCCATCCTGTATCAGCCCTCGACTGTCTAAATAGAGGAATGCCTCGGGAGGGATGTAACCACTTAACCGCGCACTCTCAAAATATTCGTTATTGGGGTAATAAGCCCAAAAATTAAGCTGTTAGTTGAGGACATCGCTCTTGCATCTTGACCCCGAATCAGCTTTAACAAAAAATTATCTATCCTATTTATGTTGGCTCCGTTGTATAGAACCTGGTTGGAATAATATCTTGTGTACTCCGACTCTGGTGTTCTGTGTAATCCAAAGCAACGTCTAAGACATTGCCTCTCAAACACCCGAATCTTTTCCATTTGCGATGGGGCAACGTTGAACCACACCGGGTATCCATAGGCAATCATTGCTCTGATGAGGGCCATGTAGCAAATCACCTTCACCCTGCTGTCAAGACGACTGTTATAAAGCAATCGTTTTGTCAGCCCTAGCCAGAGCAGCACTTATATGTCTGTCGAAATGCAAGTACTGATCCAACCATATGCCAATGTACTTTACAACACTTTTACTCGTCAGTGGATGTCCCTGTGGCCCTACGATCACCAGCTTGCGCCAGTGCTTTCTTGTATCCCTTGAGGCGCTAGACAACGGAGTCCTAAACAAAATAGTTTCTGATTTCTGGAAGTTGAATTTCAACTTCCAGTCATTACAATATCGCTGAATCTTGTCGAAATCACTCTGCAAAAGAATTTTGATGACCTCAACTGTATTAGATGTTCTGTACGCAATTAGATCGTCGGCGTACGCAATTGCCTGAGTTAGACTACCTACCAGATCGCTGGTGTAAATGCTGAATAGAATCGGCAAGTTAACCGCTCCCTGCTGAAGACCATTAATAATATTAAAAATTGCGGTAGAAGTAACATTGCCACTCTTGACAACAAACTTTCTACTATTTAGCATGTCATAAAGCATATACAATAGAGGTTTACTTATACCTAGTCTGGTTAGCTTTAGATAGAGACCTTCTAACCATACGGTGTCGAAGGCCTTCTCCAAATCAAACAGACAGGCACCCGTACACTGCTTTTTAGTTTTGTTCCATTGGATATCAGAAACTAGTTTAGACGCGGCATGAATTCCCAAGCAACACAATCGACTCTTTCAAATATCTTGAAGTCTACTTTCGCAAGAGTTTTTAACTCTTTTCACTATCTTCAAGAGGTCATTAAGACCCCAATGGGACCAAAGGGGTGGAGCCAACTCCATAGGAGGAAGAGTTCTTATTATAGATCTTTTAAAGATGTTTTTCGTTTGAGTGAATAATTTATGGAAGAAAAAAAAATAATATTGACAAATCTCTATCTCTTTTACACAAAAGCAAATTTAATACAATTGAAACGAAAAAGAATGAACTTAAATAAAATGCCAGATCAAGATGACTTTTTTTCATCACATTCAATGCCTGATTTATTTTACACATTATAATAGAAACTAAACTCAATTTTCTGGTGTTGTATATCTGTGTTTTGATGTGCCAAAAAAGATTTATTTTGAAATCACACATTCTACATCGGTTAAATAAATGCGCCACAAATTTAGTAACATAATGCATATATTCATTAATAAAAAAATAAAAAAACTCCCCACGGAGTTGACAGAAACTGTATAAAATACAGTCTAAAGTGGTTTTAACAATTAAAAGTGAAGCATTGTGTAGAAAGTTAGTGTGTTATTGCTATAAATTCATATGCAATCGTAATTTGAATCACATAAATAATAATTTGTACTGAAATTAATTGCAAGTAATATGGCGTCATCACGAATACTCCAACAGGGTGCCTCATTTTTATTATTGAACTGTTCCATAATGTGTTATGGGTTTTGAATCATTTTAAGTTGTAATAAGTGAGAAGTGGACTTTTGGACCAAAATGTGTATGTAAATATATATCAATGTACTTATGTCAGTACGACGTCGATTGATTAAAAAAACCGCTAAAAATTCCGCATTTTTTTTGGTTTTATTTTCTGCTCTGAAAATGCGATTCTCGGGCTTTTGAATAACATTCAGGGCAGAATATACAAAAAATTGTTAAAATTTAGTTTGTATAGCCATAAATTTGTAAAATTTCGTTGAAAAAAAAGCTAAAAGTTCTAAAAAGAAGGAACATCTAAGATATGTACATACATAAACAATATTATTCAAATTTAATAAAAACATAAAATAAACATTTTACCTACACAATGTTTTATTGTAAGATATTAAGGTATTAAAATATTACAAAAAATAATATTTGTGGTAATTATAAATAATATCTGAAATTTAATTTAACAGTGTCACCCTTTATATAAATATTTTTGTGTTCGACATATAAATACACTTTCCATTTTTATATCGACTGCTTAAAGAGTTCGTTAAGAAGTCATTAAGCTATCATTGATATAATCTCTTTTCATAGCCACACATGAGCAAGAAAAAGATGGGAAATTTCGGCAGCTGTATAGGTTTGCTTCTGTGTGTAATTTCATTACACCACATATAATTATTGTTTGACTTCACATTTATTCATCGATTTAAAGCCAAATTTATCAATACAAGGCAAAGACAAAACAAAAAGTTTTTTTTTAATAACCTTCCTTAAAGATAAAATATACACTACTAGAAGATGGGATGTTAAGCATTTATAAAGATGTTTTAATAAAACCATTAATAAAATAGCTTCAATATAATGTTTGAAAGAGACAAATGAAATACTCTAAATACACTCTGAAATTCCTTGATGTAAAGAGGTTTAAAAGAGGACCTATAAAGAGACATAATAAATATATTTGTCAAAGAGGTTTTTAAGATGTTAGAAGGAATTTTTTTAATAGTTGAAACAAACAACACTTTCAAAGAGCAACTAAACAGGTTATTAAGTGCAACGGTATTAAGAAGATTGATTTAAGAGATTGTAAGGACCTGATAAATTTATTCAAAGAAGTCTTAAAGAGTTTATGTGTTGCTTGGGTTGTGTCATGTCCCGCCTTAAAACCGAACTGGTTATCCGGGATAATATTTTTGTCCTCCGCCCACTTGAACAGGGCTCTATTAATAACCTTTTCAAATACTTTGCTGATACTTGGAAGAAGACTTATCGACCGGAGATTCGCTGGATTGGAGTTGTCCTTTCCCTTTTTTGGGAGAGGGTGCACCACAGCTGTCTTCCACCGCACTGGATAATATGCATTATTCAGCGCGGTGTTAAACAGTGTGGTATAAATGTCAACTGCTTCTTGAGGCAAATGTCGTAGTACAACGTTGGATATACCATCGACTCCTGCTGACTTCTTTTTCTTTAATGAATCGAAGATGAGCTTGAGCTCATTCTTCGAAATTAACAGGGGACTGGGCTTATTTCGGTCGGCGATTATGGCGTTTGCCAAATCTTTATCATTAAACCCGGTAAAACCTAGGTTCTCAGATCGCCATTCGGTTATATCGTTCCGGAGCCATAAGTGATGAAGCAGAGGTCTGTTTTCCAAGTCATGATTCGGGCGAATGCTAGCATTCGCCTTGTGCACTTACTGGAAGGCAGCCCCCACAGCCTCCACTCTCTCCTGCGGATCTTCGATTATATAGAGGTCATCGTCCAATACAGCATCCACTGGGTCTATGTCTGCTGTCAAAAGTACGTCCCTGTTCTCTGTCGTCCTCTGGAGCTTAAGACATATAAGGTCGTTTTGATCCTTTCTTCTAAAAACCGGGGCTACTTCGTGATTTCGCTGTTAAATATTCACCCGAAAATCACTTTGTGAACGCCCATGAGAGCCCCATGTTATATTCATCGATGTGTTTATACCAAATTAATGGGGTGTAGCTTTCACTCATTGATGAAAAAGTTGGTGATTCATGCATGAATTTTTTGAAATTTCATACTAGGGGGTCAATTCTACTTCTTAAGTGCATTCAATCGTGTATTTAATTTTTTTTTCTTTTTTAACACAAAATACTGAAAGTCAAAAAAAATACTTACACTAACAGTCTATATTTTTTTGTATATCATAAATATAACGTAATTTATTCCAACTTTCAAATGAAAAATAAACATTTCAGCTTACCGAAATAAAATCAAGACAATACTAGCCTTTTTTTAAATTCAATTTTAAACGTTTGCTTAAAGTACTGTTTATTTTGCAACACATCCATGTGAATTGTATATTTCATTTCCATTATTTGTATGTGTGTTGATACAGAAGAGGGTAAGTATATGTATAAATCGTAATATCATCGGCAGCAGTCAGCAGATAATTTGTTCAAAGAAGTAACTAAAATGAAAAAAATAGAAAAAAAAATTAAGGCAAATTTACACCATCCCATGCAAACATTTGTTAATAATCATTAATCACTTCTGGTTCAAGTTGTGATAGACTTTCTCGTGACCCAAAAACAATCGTAGATAATCATCAAATTTTAGAAAATCGCCTATATGTATGTATGTATGTATATTGAGTGGGGAATTGCGTATTTGGACCGTAGCAACATATGTACGCCCAGCAGGTATGTATAAATATTTGCCTTAACACAATAATAACCAATTAAATCCAATCTAGGTCATCAATCCACCAAGCACATTCATTTATCAAGGATAATAGCAATGCTCCTCGAAATACCTATCACGACTAATATAGCTGCTGCAAATCAAAAGACCCAAACAATTAATCACAAGGAAAGTGTCATAGCCAGCGTTTGTCTTATTTGGTAGTTAATCATTGAATCTATCATAAGACACACGCGGCTATAGCATTTTTTTTAAATCATCGCTGGAGTGTCATCTTGTTTTTTCTTTTTTTTTTCTACTAGTATATTTTCTCACCCCACTTAAAGGACCGCGGCGCCACCATGACTATCACAGTTAACCTCATATAATTACACAAGTGTCCTTTATTAGTAATTTTATTCCACAAGAATACCCTCCAGCAGGGCTCAATGTAAAAGTAATTAAGATTTCAAGATTCTTTCTAGCAAACAATTTCCTGCTCTCGGCTGCCACAAGGGCCTCTAGCTTCATTTATCCGTCAACATCATTCTAAGGCAGTGCCAGCGCCATTCTAGGTAAGATAGGTTAGGTATGGAATTAAAAAAAAAAAAAAAGTAGAAAAGGTGCGCGGTATATGCCCTTGGCAGCGGCATACACGCAGTGCACACTATGAATACCCACTAATTAGCTTGTGTACAGGTAGGTGTAGATTAATTTATCACTTGCTCCATCGCCGGCCGCCATCTAGAGGGAGCCTCTTCCTTAATGGGGGAATATTTTTCAGTCTAACGATGCGCAAGGATATCGTTGAACTTACAAAAGAATCGCTTAGTTTTTTTTTCTGTTCTTTGTTTAATAGGTAGGTAGGTACACGTTGGTACATACATTATATGAAACGAGAACATCCATCTAGGATTATTTCAATTTGATGCTAAAAGTTCGTAGACTGCTAACAGCAACGTTAGAGACCTACATTATCTTTAGAACAATAGAACGGTCCTCTTGTAGATCTTCTCGCCTGAACAAGAAATTTCTATGAAAAGCGATTTTAATTTAACTCGTCGGTTCGTCCGATGATATCTTTCTTAGTTTGGTTTGTTGGTCGTTTTTGTCGTCTAATCCGTGTGCTCCACATTGTGTATCCTTTGGTATACAAATATTTGTGTTTGCTAGTTGCAGGCATGCAGGCCCAATCTATGCTATTCACACACTCGACGCCGACGACACGCGACGCGACGGAATCGGAATGGTGTCTTACCCGTGCTTTATTAATGCTGTGCTCTGGTTTTTGTGTTCTAACTTAGAGTCAATTTGTCGTTGAAGTAGAAGAAGAATTTCACCAAACAAACATAATAATTTGCAAAAAAAAAAAAATTAATAAAATACGAAAAATGTTATTCACGGTTATATAAGCATTAATGATATAATGATGGTGTATGCTTATTAAAATTTTTAAAAATCCTGCTTACACAAGAAAAAAATGTTTCCAGCGATGCAGTCTATATGACTGCAAGTCATATAGACTGAATCTGATTCGAAGTGAATAAATGCAAAAGCTCGCGATCGGTTTTTCATGGTTACGTTTCTCCCCTACCGAAAAGCCATTTGACTGTTCTAAGACGTACTTCGTGAATGATTTGTTTGAATGCTGGGAACGGTAGTGTCCAGCCAAGTTCTGGCACTACACTCTTTTTACAGGATCAAACTCGGGCTATTTTCGGCCCCTTCTACCTTCAGTACCAATAAAGTCATAAACTTCAAACCAGCATCATTCGCTAATCTCATAGAATAGATGCTTAGGCAACTCACTTAATTTTAATTCCTTAACATTAATGGTTGACGAGATATAAGACTGCAAATGTTGCAAAAACCGACACTGACATATCATCAAAATTATGGGACAGTTCCTGATATTAGAATCTTGTAATTTAGCACAACGGCAGGTGTATACAAAAGACTGGATTGTACGAACTTGCTCTTATAGCTAACAACTTTAATGTAGCTAACAATTGAAGTTGGGTTAGTTAAGTGTAGTTATCCTTTGTAGGTTTAAAGCCTAGGTAAGACTACCTTGATTCTTAGTATAATGAATTGTCAAATGGATGATTCAAGGAAGAGTTACAAAGGTATACCTACCTAACTACAAATTTATATTTAAATCTATTTATTGATTTTAATTATGTAAGTTGCAAGAGTAAAATATATGTACATACATAGGTTCCATCTATATGTATATGTAACTTGTACATATAATAATGCAAATGAAGGATGTAGGTGGGTAGGTAGTTATATGCATATAACTTTGTAATTAAGGTGCAATACACGTCACATGTATATATAAACGTATGAGGGCCTACATTGTATTTAGTATATATTCAGTGACGTACGGAATAGTAAAAAGGGAATAATGGATAATACACATAATTAAATGTTTTTATATTGCTAAGTCGTTATAGTTTGTGGGAGAACAAAGCTGCCATTTGAATACATGGATAAATAAAAATATATCAAAAAAAAAAAAATTCCAAAATCGTTGGAGCGGTTTTTTAATAAATTAATTTTTTATGTATAAAATTTTGAAAACATTTTTAGAAAAAAATCTGAAACGCCATTTTGAAGATATTATTGATATACATATACATAAAATTCAAATTTAAAAAAAATTCTGTGACTGGTTTTTGAAAAACAGATTTTTCAAAAAAAAAAATTATTTATTTTTTAAAAATCGAAAAACATTTTTTGAAAATTTTCGTATGCAGTTTTATTAACAACATAAGGGAGCATTTCTATAAAAAAAAATATTTTAATCGGTTCATCCAATGTTGAGAAAGTCGAAAATATGAAAAGTGGTTCTATGGGAATTACCGTTAATAAGTACGACAAAAAGAATATTTTTATACTTGAAAGTGGAGTGTACTAATATAAGAACACACACATTTTTTCATAAAAATTCTTGGAGCCGTTTTCGAGAAATACATTTTTTTCTTAACGTTTTTTTTTTACATTTGTGTGGGAGGTACCGTTGTTTATTATTTTAGGAATATATTTTTTTTAACATTTCAAGATAATGTCAAAAATTACCAAATACAAAGTTTCGACAAAATCCATTAAGTCGTTTTCGAAATTTTAGCTTCCAATAGTATAAAGCTTTTTAGGATCTTCTGCGCAAAAGCAATCAAAAAAAATTAATTTACCGTTTCCCATAAAATTACCAAAATGTTCGTTTTCCCTTTATTAATGCACTTATATTTTTTTAAATCGTTGGAGCCGTGTTAAGAAAAATAAGATTTTTGTTTTTTGCCCAAAAAAATGTATGCGAGCTACTGTTATTTGTCGTCTTAAAAAAATGAAAAAACGTGTGGGCATATTACCGAAAAAACGATATGTACCAAGTTTGAAGCAAATCTATCCAACCGTTTAGGCTGCAGACTCGAGGACAGGCAGACAGACGGAATTGAGGGACCCACTTTTTTGGTGTTCTCCATGATCGTAATATCATGTTTGGTTGTTAGAAATTTTTTTTGTACGAATACATAACTTGCCTTATAGTACCTACGTAAACGGTGATTTTTTAAGAGCTTGGTTTTTGAAAATTCAAAAAAACACAGAAACTTGTAAAAAGTGAATGAAATTTTTATTTGGATCGAAAAATCAATTTCTGCCATTTACTTTTTAAAAATAATTTCACTTAAATGTTGGCCCCGGCTACGCTTCAGGTGGTCCATTCTGAAGGTCCAATTTTGGCAAACTTTTTCACACATTTCGGCCGGAATCTCACCAATGACGCGTTCAATGTTGGCTTCCAAGGCAGCAATCGTGTTTGGCTTGTCCCCATAGACAATAGACTTAACATAGCCACACAAAAAATAGTCTAACGGGGTCAAATCACATGATCTTGGTGGCCAATTGACTGCGCCAAAACGTGAGATCAACTGCTCACCAAATTCGCCTCTCAATTGATGCATGGTTTCGCGTGCAGTGTGGCATGTGGCACCGTCCTGTTGGAACCACATGTCGACCGAGTGCAATTCTTGCATTTTCGGCAAAAAAAAATCTGTTATCATCGAACGGTACCTTTCTCCATTGACCGTAACCCTGCGGCCTTCATCGTCCTTGAAGAAGTACGGCCCAATGATGCCGCCTGCCCATAAACCGCACCAAACAGTGCATTTTTCGGGATGCATTGGTAGCTGCTGAATTGCCTCTGGCTGCTCTTCACTCCAAATACGGCAATTCTGCTTATTCACGTATCCATTTAGCCAAAAATGAGCCTCGTCGCTGAAGACGATTATTGCGACCATAAAACGGACGTAGCTTGCGAAACACATTTTTCACAGAGCACGAATTTTGATAATAAATTTCAATAATTTGCAAACGTTGTTCAGGCGTAAGTCTATTCATGATGAAATGGCAAACAATACTGAATCGAAATGTCAAATGTTCATGGAATTTGTCATGTGTGATCTGTCGAAAATATAAACGTCAAAAACCAAGTAGCAAAAAAATCACCCGTTACAAACATTGAAAAATTAGTATGTTTCTTATATGAAAGTAAAATTCAATACGATGATAAAATGTCAGCGCCATCTATCGGCAGAGGGTCGGAACGCTCTATAAACATTCCCCATGACTTATAGAATCAATTGCTTTTAGCACTCAATAGGGTTGTGTGCATAGTTTTCGAGACTATAGCGTAAACACACACAAATTTTGAATTTCATAATCACAAGTATTTATGTTTTCGTTATCTTATTTTTACTCACTGAAAAGGATGTATGTTTTTGTTTTCAAAATTAGTGATGTATTGTATTTTGTGTTATACAAGACGAATAGTATGCAATTGTACCACGGAACAACCCAAATAGTATGGTACATATACATACCTATGTATCAACGTCCACGCGTTTCAAAAATGTCTTCTTCTTTATGAATTATACTATTAAGAGCACGTAAGCTAATTCCAAACAGTACCTGCGATACAATTTCTTGGAGCAAACATGGTGAATGATAATTCTTTCGAAAGCGGCTCTAAATATTTTAATTAAAAAATAAATCAGTTCGCTATGTATGTGTGGTCTACATTTTGGTTTAAAAAATTTACATAAAATCTTATTAACGGTGTCGAAAAATATTATTTTTTCTATTTTGAAAACGAATGGACGAATTTCTTGAAATTATATTTCAATGTTTGTTTAAAACAAAAAGAAATTGTGTAGTCATAAAAAAAAAGTAAACGACGTCCTTAAAAATATATTTAGCTGTTTCTACTAAGAACCTTGTGCTTACAAAGTGTTCGAACATAGGAACAAGTAGGTACGTGTATTTTTTTTAAATATATTCTCCTGTCAATACAGAATGTGTGTGTGTCCTTGCTGAAATTAATACCTTGTGAACGACCACCTTTTTAAGTTGAAATAATTCCATTTGGCATAAAACGTCATAGAGAGTGGCACAAAAGGTACATGTGTACCTCTTAAGGGATTTTTTAGGATGGAGCGCTGAGTTTATGCTTACAGAGAAAACCTTTTAGCAGCTTTTATTCACCAAAAGAAAATAACCCCTCGAGCTTATGTGGTTTAAATTACTCAAAATAAATGCTTATTCGCTTGGATTGTACTCGTATGTCCAAGTATTATGATGCACCATTTGATGAGTATTTGGTTTAAGAGTTTCCTATTTCGTTTTTAACTGATAATATGTAATGTAGGTATGTTGTGCATATAATACAGATTATGTGTAGGTACTCCTAAATATGAATGTACAAATACTAAAAAAAATATTAATTCGATATTTAAAGATACATTTTTTTTGTGTTTTTTTTTCAAGTTGATTCTTCCTGCGTCAAAGTTGGATGCAACATTTTAATTAAGTCTTAAAACTTATAACATTTTTTTTAGATTTAGATTTATTTCGTGTATAAGTTTTACAATGGTTTGTTACCGCACATTTTACATTATAGTGATTTGATACCTACTAGGTATCTTACAACTAGAACATTATTTTATAAAGGCTACTACTTTTAGGTATTTAGTTAACTTACATAATTGTTATATTTGGAGGAAAAAACGAAAAAAAACCTCCCTTTGACAAGAAAAAAATAAATTTGGGGGTGGCCCTGGAGCGATAGTTGTGTATTCGCCTGTCAACCTCGTGGTTGCAGGTTTGATTCCTGCCGTTGTCTATGTCTTCTAATATTCCATTAAAACCCAATTCTAAAAATTGTCATAAAATGAATTGCTGATTTACTCAGTACATGCTGTTTAGGCATAACACTAACAACATGTGATTGAGTAAATTAGTATAGCTATAAAATATGACAACGAAAGAAATAAAATAATGCGAATTATAAGAGATATAAATAAATAAGACAGGGTTATTTTCTCCGCATTAGTTCAGCCGCCATCCCTTGAGATAAATCTGAGACAACAACCAGCTCTAGTCTCAGAATATCGCACCACACATCTTTCCTATCCTTCTCTTTCTCTTCTTTCGCCGGATTACCGCGCTGTGTTAAAAACATATAAAGAGTATTCATTATCCCTTGAGCGCGTGCAAAATTATAAAAAAAAAATATAATGATATATATAAATAACTTAAGATAACTTAATATTAATGACTAGAGAAAAATTTGATGTACATAAATAATTAGTGTATATAAGTAGATATGAGTAAATAAATAAGCAACACGAAGTGAGTAATAAATAAGTAAATAAATGAAATAAGTAAATAAATATAAATAATTAAACAGAAAGTAAATAAATAAATAAATGAAACAAGTAAATAAATAAAATAAACACAAAATAAGTTAATAAATAATGAACTATATAATATCAAATAAATATAAATAAATAAATTAACATTTAAACAAAATAATAACCGTATTCAAGAAGTATTTGCGTATTACATATGCATAATTACATGCATGTTTCATAGGTTGTAAGTCATTTTAACACAAACACAATTTAAATATTAGTTGTTTAGTTGACTTATGAGATTGTTTTCAGCAAGCTCAAGGCAATTTAATAATGTATTGGTTAACTTTGAAATTCTTGCGGATATCAATTCAACATCATTTTTAAGAGTTTATTTTGAGAAACTTGTAATTTTTTTACGTGAAATTTAGCTGAATTTTTCCATACAGTACAACCATATAAGAGAATTGCTTGGAAAATAACTTTATGAATTATAATTTTATTTTATTTTGATAATGACGAATTTCGGTTTATGAAAGGGAATAGCATTTTAGTGGCTATGTTAATTATTTTAATTGTCTGGGTAATATGCTGGTTAAAGGTTAATTTGGAGTCAAAATGAATGTCGAGATATTTGACTTGACAATACCAAGAAACATCTTTTCCAACAATTTGAAATTCATTGGTTGGAAAATAGCAAGCTTTTCTTTTTCGTGTGAAAAAGATGGCTTGCGTCTTATCACCGTTAAGTTTTATTTTCCATTTGTTGTAATACTTTTCTAACATTCTAATCGCATTTTTTAAGTTCGTCTCTATATTAAGATCAAACTCATGCGAAGAAAGTAGATTAGATTAGATTTTTATTTATGATTCCTTGTTTATGTTACAATTTTTAAAATACAAAATCGATAAGCATGGCTATTGCCGTTTGTCTGATTGACATTGACATTAAACATTGAATAATAAGTTGTTGTTTTTTTTTTTTTGATTAGAATAAAAAAAGTATTATGACATTAAAATACAATTTTGCTTTGCTTTGGTTTTAGAAGATTAAAAATCCTCATTAATAATATGATTTCGATAAGAAATTGCAGAAAAAGCTGATTAATATCGTTTTCGCAGTTGAGGTGTGCTCGAACTTCCGCTTCAGGAATCATGTTGGTTCCAAAGTAAAGCCTCCGGATTTCTTTTAGAGTTGGACACCTGCCGATGAAATGGATAACATCTTCCCTCTTCGATAAGTTACAAATGCTGCAGTAAATTGGTAAGTCAGGCCGGTGCGGTATATAATTAAGACGAATAAGCTCTCCTCTCATTTGAACATTGCTGAAATTATTTTCTTACTATTGCTCATCTTGAAATAGTTCCTTTCGAACAAATTGTGATTTAGAATGCTGTATGTTGCTCTATGTACTGAATAGGTAGCTAGACTTATACAGTCAGTGTTCATCTACTTTTGAAATAAGATTGTTTATAGAATCTTTTGCGTAACTTCCGTTTCCATTTTCCAAATTTAATTCAATTCCACAGTATGCAGCACGTTCATACAGTTTTTTATACCATAGAATTTTTCTTCCTATGGTCTTTTTGGCGATTATTTTTGGAAGTCTATCATCTGGAAAGTTTAAGATTTTCAAAACATAGTCCGTGTGCAGTTTCAAGGTTTTTATATAGAGTGGTGATAAGCCTGTTTCTATATTTAGCATATAACTGGGCGTGGTGCTCGGCAGATTAAAACATTTTTTAATATAATATCTCAGTAATTTCTCTACTATTTCATACTGGCAGTACCCCCAAAATTGTGCTGCGTACAACATTACAGATTCAGATACTGCTAGGAAAACTTTATGTTTCACACTATGGTCCACCAGTTGATTTGAGAAACATCTTTTCCAGGTTGCTGATATTGCACTTTTGCTTTCACTAACCTTTGTTTTAAGTGATTTTCCATACTGAGGTTGTTAGCTATTGTTACTCCAAGATACCTGTACGTTTTAACAACTTCAATGGGTTGCCTATTGAGATACCATTTTTCGTTACTGCAAGTTCTACCGGAACCCTTTTTAAAAACTATTATTTTTGATTTGGCCAGATTAATTGTCAGATTCCATAATTGGCAGTACGAATCAAGTCGGTTAATCATTTGTTGCAATGATTCTGGTGAATATGCAAATAAAACCACATCATCTGCAAATAAAAGTGCCTTTATAAAAACTCCATCTATCTCTATTCCTGCAGGAAGATGGTCCGTAAGGTCATTAATGTACATCGAAAAAAGGTACGGACTCAGTGTGCATCCTTGTCTTACACCCATTGTTGTCTGAAACCATTCCGATACTTCACTTCCGCTCCATACGAAGAAAGTATTGCTGTGTCGTTGGCAAAAATTGCTGTTTCACAATTTGGAATTTTTGGAAAGTCAGATGTGAACAAATTATATAAAATTGAACCAAGGAACTGATCCTTGAGGAACACCAAAATTAAAACGTATTAGTTTGGAGACACCACAATTAACATGAACTTTAAAACATCTATTTGACAGAAAACTTTGAACAATTTTACATATAAAAGAAGGAAAATTGAACAACTTCGTTTTATATATCACTCCATTGTGCCAAACTGAATCAAAGGCTTTTTCAATGTCCAATAATAACATTCCTTTGTTGTTTCATTTTAATACCATATGTTTTAGGAAATTTCTTCTCCACTCGTCAAACCATTACAACCATCATACCATCACAATAATTGGTATGAGACTCAGAGTTGTAAAAATACCATATTTAATGACTTCAAATAAAAGATTACGTTCATTGACTTCATTTTGAGACTGCGACTTGAAATCCTGCAATTATCATTCATTTTACTTTAAAAAAAATGGCAATTATGTTTTCCTCATTCTCATTACCTACAGCAATCAATTGATTGAAATATTTTGAGAATTCATGGAGTCTTTTGTATTATTTGCTTTCATTTGCATTTGGACATTTTGCTCTCCTGTTTAATTAATGAGGCCTTTTATGCAAGGGAGCAATATATCGATTGTTAGTAAGACAATAATTTTCTTAGCAATCGATTTTTGCAAATTCTTTCTAAATAACGATATGAGGATTAAGAAGTCCTATATTAAGTTTTGAAGTTTCAATGAATTCGTAAAATCTAAGAAAAACGTTTTTCGAATGGTTTTTTGATAAAAGGACAAGAATGAAAATAAGGCAAAATATATTAACATAGACGAAACAAAAATTTATAATTTTATTTCTTTAAGTATTACCTGATTAACTAACTTAGTTTTCAAGCAATCTTAAGTATGCAAAAATGCATATTTAAGTTTAGCTTTTTCAGTATTCGTTCTACGTTAGACAGAATATCTAAAAACTGGAATGAACTACTGTGAGACTCGGTTCACTGTTTAAAAGTTTACCTTATGTATAATTTTATATTTTGTTTTTATAAAAATTATTGCAGGCATTTTCTAGTATGTTAAGATTTGTTACTTGCTTTAGGCCCTACATAGAATACTTAAAGAGTCAATACAATATTGCGTTTTCAAAGAACACTAAACCGAGATTTAGGTATATATAACCTAAATCCCCTATAAATCTTGAAGATTTACCATACATACTCGTATGGTGATCTCCTCAAATGAAGATTTAAAATAGCCTAAATGCAGATAAGGTTAAAGCAGATATATTTGCTGACACCTTCGCGGAAACGTTCAAGCCTTTAAACGGACTGGAGTTATAGAAAACGAATTTGATGAGATACAATCCTCATCTGAGAACTTTAATTTTGAAATGTCTCACTATCTGAGCTTTACCAGACCGTTAAAAATCTTAAAAATAATAAATTTTCTAGGAACGGTTTAATAAATGCCCGTGTCCTTAAAAACCTACCGAGAAAAACAGTATAATAACCCCATGAAAGCTTTCATACGTTCCAGGTCAATGCAAAGTTGCAGGAGTAATAATAATTCCAAAACCGGAAAATCACCTGAACAAAAAGAAATCTTAAAGACCGATTTCTCTTTTGCCGCTGATCTTCAAGGTATTTAAAAAAGCACACTTAAGATTCATTCCCCATAATTGGAAAAAAATGTTTTATTCCAGATCACCAGCTTGGTTTCCTAAAAAACCACTCAATAGTTGATCAGGTCTATAGACAAACTAATGAAATTGAGAAGTATTGGGGAGAAAAAAATGGACGTGTCTCGAGACATGCCACCAGTGTGACAGTGTCACATAAAAGCCAAGCTTATGGAAATTTGATTCAGCAGTTCCCCAAACGCTCAAAGCGGTTTAACATTTTTTGTCCGAAATATGTGCTTCAGTGCATTTTTAGATGTTTATCAAGCCTTCGACAAAACCCTTGAGATTTTTAGAGAAGGGTTTATTAAATAAAATAATTGGTTCTCCAATTATTCTTATCATTTGCTTGAGAAAATTTGTCAAAAAGTGTCCAAAACGCAGGATTATAAGTGCTAATAATGAGATGCAACTACGTGTTTCCAAAATTGAAGTAAGATCAGTCTATAGCAGTTTAGGGTTATATCCAAGTAGTCTTACGTAGAAAGTACCTAAAAGATACAAACAATGTAAAAATCTCTTTTTTTTTAATTATTTGAAAAGTCCCACCTATATATAAAATTCTGACTTTCTATCTGTTCACACTTACTTACTTACATACTTATTTATTTACTTATACTTATGATGGCACTTAAGTCCGAGGTGGACTTGGGCCTAACCAACAAGGTTCTCCAGGCAGGTCTCTGTCCTAGGCAAGCTGCATTCAACGCGAAGTCCTTTGAAGTCCCCTTCCACTTACGCGCGCCACCTGAGCTCCGGTCTTCCTCTCCTGCTTCGTCCCTCGGGGTTGGTTTCGAAGATTTTCTGGGCCGGAGCATTGATGTCCATCCGCTTTACATAATCCAGCCATCTAAGTCATTGTATCTATCTTAACTCTTCTGGTTAGGCAGGTGTCTTTGTACAGCTCATACAATTAATTGTTGTATCTTATCCCCTTTATACCGTTTATGCACACGGGACTAAAAATCAACCGAAGAATTTGTCTCTCAGAGCTGCCTAAAAGATGTGTGTCAAGTTAGCATTACCACTTCAAAATGTTAAAGAAATTCTTATTGGATTAATTGTCGTAAATGTGTCGTAAATTTGTCGTGAAACAAAAAAATTTGTCGCGCTTGTTTTTTAAAAAATGACCCCTGGTAATGCCAAATTGACAGTCAAGTTAGCATTACCACCCCTCAAAAACGGCGTATATGAAGTCAAAAAATAAAAATGGGTACGCTATTAATTGTCGTAAATTTGTCGTAAACCAATGGCGAAACAAAAAAAACGCATACAAACAAATACTTTTGGTATGGTAGTGCTAGATTTAGTGAAAATTCCTACTTTATGGTATAGGCTATACTAAAAGGGCGTTTTTTGCTAGAAAAAAACGAACGCGACAATTTTTTTTGTTTCGCCATTGGCTTACGACAAATTTACGACAGTTAATGGCGTACCCATTTTTATTTTTTGACTTCATATACACCGTTTTTGAGGGGTGGTAATGCTAACTTGACTGTCAAGTTAGCATTACCATGGGTTATTTTTAAAAAAACGAACGCGACAATTTTTTTTTGTTTCGTCATTGGTTTACGACAAATTTACGACAGTTAATGGCATACCCATTTTTATTTTTTGACTTCATATACACCGTTTTTGAGGGGTGGTAATGCTAACTTGACTGTCAATTTGGCATTACCAGGGGTCATTTTTTAAAAAACAAGCGCGACAAATTTTTTTGTTTCACGACAAATTTACGACAATTAATCCAATAAGAATTTCTTTAAAATTTTGAAGTGGTAGTGCTAACTTGACACACATGCCTAAAAGTCCTCTGAATATTACAGCAGGACGGATCGTTAAACGAATATTTTAGTTGCACGAGAGAGGACTTTGCTACTCAATTGGCTTTTAATCCAAAGAATCACTGATTAGCAAGAGTTATTCTTCGTTTGATATCAGCGCTGATATCGTTTGTTGTATTTAAAGCACATCCTAGGTAGACAAAATCCCTAACTGCCTCAAAGATATAACTTTCTATGGTGACGTTCTGTGGAAGATGTCGGTGTTGGGTGTGCTTCCCTGATGAAAACATATGCTTTGTCTTGCCCTCATTTATAGCTAAGCCCATCTTCGCCGCTTCGGTCTCAATACTCATAAAGGCGTTACTGATATCACGCTGCCTTCTTCCCATTATGTTAATATCATCAGCGTATACAAATTATTAAACGGACTTTAGAAATATAGTGTCTCTGGTGTTGGCTGCCGAATTCTGTACTATTCTTTCGAATATGATGTTAAAGATATCGCAGAACAGCGCGTCGCCTTGCCTAAACTCTTTTTTGACATCAAAGGCTTCGGTGAGGTTTTTACCGACCTTGATTTTTCATCGTCATCCTGAACAAAAGCACGATTTTTTCAGGGATGCCAAAACTAGACATTGATCTATATAGCTGCATATAGTTGTTGTAACACACGGCCTTAAAATCGATGAACAGGCGGTGTGTATCGGTTTGGAGCTCCTGCGTGTTTTTTTTTTTCAAGATCTGCTGTAGTATAGTAGTAGAATATTTGGTAAATGGTGGGCTTTTCTACCTTAAAACCACACTGATATGAATTAAGAGTTCACAAAATACAGTAGAAAAGATGTTATATGCGATTTAATGAAGACTGATACTCATGTAGTTGGCGCAGTTTAGAGCGTCTCCTTTCTCGAAGATCACACGCTACAATGCCATCGAATACTTATGAATCTACTTTCTTCAAACTCAAAACTAAAGATTTGTAATTGGTTCCTTGCATCCTACAGGTGGGTAAAAAATGAAATAACGAATACTCTTTTCGGTATAAAAATATTGGGAACCACCTGAAATCCCCCAAAAAAAACAAAGTCTCCATCGGACGAAATACCCTAAAAAATTAAACACATAACAAGACGAAATCCCCATGGGGAAAGAAGAACTATGGACAAAAAACCCAATATATGTACTTTCTTTTTTGTCAAAATCTCCAAAAAAAAAATGATGTAATCCCCAATATTCCCGAGATTTTCTCTTGGGGATTTTTTTTGTGAGATTTTCTCTTGTGGATTTTGTTTTTGCTCCATTTTCTCTTGGGGATTTTGTCTTTGGGGATTTTTTTTTAAATTATGTTTTTACAGCAAACATCACCAACCCAAAAATATTTTATTTTTCAACATAGTCTCCTTCAAATTCGATGCACTTCATTCAATGTTTCTCCATTCTTACTTGCGATATAGGTACTATAGGGCAAGTTTTCTATTTGGAAAAAAAATCGAACCTGAAAACTTAATCAAAATTGACATTACAATGATAGAGAACAACAAAAAAGTGGGTCCGGCAATTCCATCTGTCTGTCTGTAGAACGATCTACAGCCAAAACGGCTTAACCGATTTTGTTCAAACTAAGTGCTTAGGCGTTTTAGTTAATTGTCCAAAATAGATTTCTGAATCGTTGTTTCAGCCCCAAAAATAACGGTACTTACCATACAAATTTTTCTGCCATCTTAATTACCTCGAAAAGGTATCTCTAACAATTTTGATAAAATTTGGTGTGAGTACTGCCTTGATTATGGTCTACATTTTGCCCGTAAAAAAATTAAAAGATTTTGTTATTGACGGCACCTACCATACAACCATTTTATTGATTTTCGACTTTCTCAAAAAAAACGGCTCAATCAATTTCGATTAAAATTTTTATACAGTAGCTCCTTCGAATTTTAAATAATACTGTATTTCAAAATATTCTAAAAATGGTTTTTTTTTTTGGATTTTTGAAAATTCAATATTTCGAAAACGGGTGAGCGATTTTTTCTGAAATTTTGTTTTTAAATTTATATTATTAAATATTTAAAATTTTAATACCAATTATTTTAGAAAAAATTTAAGAATTTTTATATATAAAAAATTAGGTGATAAACGACTTTAAAAATACATTTAACCGTTTCCATTCAGGATCTTTTGCATATAATGTGATCGAACATAGGAGCTAGTACGTGCGATCCAGTCGTGCATTTTATTTTTTTGATTCCCTCCAAATAATTCGATTTCTTGATCCCCTCAAAATAAGCGTTTGTCTCAGTAATGGCCTCTTCATTAGACCCAAATATCTTATATCCGAGCCATTTTTTCAAATGTGGAAATAAGAAATAGTTGCATGGGGCTAAATCTAGGCAATATGTTGAATGCGGCAGGAGATTTTAGACCAACTCATGCAAATTTTGCAAATGTGGCCGTTTTTGCTTCGAATCGTCATGGAATCGTTTTAACCTTTACAATGTAATCGTTGGGAATGACAACGTGCGCATCCCAACAACTGTCACCTTCACCTTGTTTACTGATAAACCCACCTTGGCATTCTTCGGTTTCGATTCACCATTGTTTTGACTGTTACTTAGTCACTGAGCCATATGATAAGCCTGTGGCCTCTACAAGCTTACGAACTGGCACTCACCGATCGTCTATTATCAAACCATGTATTCTATCCATCATTTCTGGATTGGGTGACCAGAACGTTCAGCGTCACATCTGCTTGAACGACCGCACCGAAATTAAGTAAATCGCTAAGAATTGTGTTTAATGAGCACTCGAAATCCTTTTTTTCCTTTTAACAAAAAACTTATAATGGCAATAACGAACCTATTTGACAGATCTATCTGATACATATGTACAATACATATGTATGTACATGACATGTTTAAATTTATTAGCAAGTTAAATATTATTTTCTTTTCAGGATTTAAAAAATATATAGTTACATATCTAGTCTGTTTTTTAATTGTTTATTGTTTGCTTTAACCATTTTTAGTATATTATTAAAAAATTCATAAAAAAAATAAATGAAATATATCTTCTTTTCCTATAAAAGTTCATATTGAAATTAGTCCTTCACTTTTCTAACCCATTAGGAAGCCTTGAGCATTAAAAACAATTAATTACAATGCAGCTGTGCACTCCATTTCCATAGTTTCCCTGCAGTATACCAGTAGTTTCCATCTGCACGTTATTATATTCTCCTTTTTTATGGATTGCATTATCTCTTTCGTTTTTTTTTTTTTACTTCTCGAATATACTCTTCAGTTGATGTGTTTATATTCAAATGAAAATTTTCCAACCCTAAATTTAAAGAAAGTATTTTTATTATTGCCGTTGTTGCTGCTCCATGGCTTAAGGAAAACATTAGGGCATTATACGGATCGTTGGCACCAGTTCGCAACTATATTTTTATGCACCGATTGTCAGTTTGTTAACGAGCCATTAAATTTAATGGTTTGTAAACAAAAAAAAAAATATATAATCAACTTTAAGTAGGTATAATCTGAAAATGTTAAGGATATCAAGCTTCGTGTTCAGTTTTATGATAAAAGTTTAAAAAGCTTATCGAATGGCAATATTGCGTATATACGCCTTCAAAATCTATAACATCTTTCGAAATTAAGAAATGAATTTTGAAAATGAAAATTGATCTGTTTTGTAATGTCTACGCGGATATAACATATTATCAGCATTAAAAGAATATATCAAATATTTTTTTTTTTTTGATTTTTTGGGCGGATTAGGTGAATTCGTAGCTATGAGTAGTTCTTGGAGGGATGAATTTCTTGAAGGTCGGCAAAAAGGATTTGCGTAGTGTTTTTAAATTTGACTAGTGCCGAATGTTTTGTTGTTGTAGGCGTTGTTGTAAAAAATGTATCGTACTCAAGAGGTTTATGACATTAACATGTGTGAACGTTAGAAAAATAAGCAACGATTTGAAAAGGCTATCCAATGACAAGGATTTGGAATTTTGAATGTTACAAAAGGTACGCACAAATAGAGAATTGCCGTTGAAAATAAGAATATTTATATTCCACTATCTATTTGACAAATTTCGCTGATTAATTCATCTGCCGCTTTTATTTAAATCACGGAAAGGTTTGTCAGAAATCATCCGCCAACAGTACCATCACCCACCACAATGACGACTATTGTTACACAAATCCTTCAAAGTTCTATCAGGTGCTTCTGTGATCATTTGCTTCATTGTGCACGCGTCCAATATTACCAATTTACAACACTTTTGTTTTTAAATGTTGCAAACAGGGTTTCCGTTGATTTTTTTTTAATAATGCGCGCACTCAAGGGGTTATGACTACACATTTCTGCGTTAATATCAATAATATCAGAAATGTTTTCTCAGTGCTGCCAGGCGCAGCAAGGAAAAAACGAAATGTGACCCTACACCGCCATCTGTTAGAATTTTCCGACTTCTTTTTACTTGCGATAAAGGTACTATAGGGCAAGTTTAGCATTTGGAAAAAAATGAAACTCGAGATTTTAATCAAATTTGACATTGCGATGATAGAGAACACCAAAAAAGTGGGTCCCGCAATTCCGTCTGTCTGTCTGTCTGTACAACTCTCTACAGCCTAAACGGCTGAAGCGATTTTCTTCATAATTGATATTTAAAAGTTTTAGGTGATTGTCCAAAATAGATTTTTGAATCGTTGTTTTAGCCCCAAAAATAACGGTACTTGCTATACAAATGTTTCTACCATCTTAATTATCTCGAAAACGGCTCTAACGATTTTGATAAAAGTTGGTGTGTGTACTGCGTTGGGTATGGTCTACATTTTGGCAAAAAAAAAATTAAATATTTTTATATTAACGGTACCTTCCATACAACCATTTTATTGATTTTCGACTTCCTCATAAACGGCTTAACGGATTTCGATCAGAATTTTAAAACAGGAGCTCCTTCGAATTCTAAATAATACTGCATTTCAATATTTTTTTGAAAATTCAATATTTCAAAAACGGGTTTACGATTTTTTTCTGAAATTTTGTTTTTTGAATGTATATTATTAAATATTTAAAATGTTCATACCAATTTTGTTTAGAAAAAAATTTAAGAATCTATATATATAAAAAAATAAGTGAAAAACGACTTTAAAAATACATTTAGCCGTTTCTATTAAGAATATTTTGCATATAATGTAATTTTTTTTTATAATAAGCAGGTACTAAAGGGGTTTTCGCTACCCTTAATATGACAAGCACAGTGCGAGCTTTAGGAAAATAGGGAAGGATTAAAAAGGAGATAGCGATGTACATTAGTTTTAAAGTTCAGAATATCGAAATGAGGGGGAAAAATAGAGCCTTGTAAAGCATTCCACATACATGTTGTACGACTAAAGAAAGAATCTCTGTACTTCACAGTACTTCCGAAATTGGGCTCAAGGGTAAACTGATGAGCATTCCTAGAAGCGCGAGAATTACGGTTGAATTGTTTAAGGGGAGGAATGCAACTGGCTACTTCGCTAGAACACTGTTTATAAAAATAGCGATAAAATAACGAAATACATGAAACATTACGACGATGTTCGAGAGATGTAAATGTCTCGACTATAGTTCTATCGCCAATCATTCTTAGAGCTCTATTTTGAATTCTATCTAAGAGACTCCAATGAGTCTTGGGAGCTCCTGCCCAAATATGCGAATTATCCTCCAGCTTTGGACGAACGAAGGCCTTATAGATTACAGCCAGATCAGACGGGAAAAAGAATATCTTGCATCTTCGAAGAAAGACCAAAAATTTTGCAGCATTTTTGGCGACATCAAATATGTGTTCATTCCACAAGAGGTGGTCTGTGATGCACATGCCAAGGACTGAAAGCTGATGGGTTTCTTAAATGCAAGTACCGCTCATGGATATCGGCATGGGGGGTGGGTTCTGCTTTAACGACAGATGACAGCACTGAGTTTTTGAAGCATTAAATTCTACGCAGTTTTTTATTCCCTATTGGACAATGCTGTCAAGATCTGAATTTAATGAGCTTATCATACGCTGCGGTTGCAGTTGTACATCCGAAGAACAATGAGGTGCATCTGCAAACGAAAATACTGAGAGTACTATCGTCAGCAAAACAATTTAGTGGATTAGAAGTTCCAGATAACTGATTATTAATAAAAATGACAAAAAGAGTCGGAGACAATACGGAGCCCTGGGGCATACCAGCATTTATTTTGTGAATATCAGACTTGAAACCGTCTAATACAACTAGTATTGAACGGTCCGAAAGGTAATTTATAATCCAACAAGAAGAGATTCAGCAATACCAAATGCACGCATTTTCGATAAGAGAGCTTGATGCCAAGCTCTATCAAATGTTCATAAATGAAATCACACGCCCTTTCTTATAAAAATTAAGTGTTTATTTGTTTCGCCAAAGCGAAACATGATAGTTTGAAGATTTTTTTTTCAGGGGTGCCGAAGGTAACTTCGAATATGGACATGAAGGTATGATGTGAAACTGGGCAACAATTTTAATTAGGGGAAATCCAAATTTGCCACGGATTTCTTGGTTGGGTGGGTTGGCTTCACTGCGACAACACCGGCAGTGCTCTTGAAGTGGTGATCGTCCGCTGACGTCCCCAGTAGTATATTTTTTTTTCTCCGGCCTGACTTATGTTTTTTTTGATTGCAAGCGAGATTAGGTTTCGATTCAAGATCGCCCCCATCCGACGAGCTGATGTAGCGCACCGCTAGCAGACCACGTCCTCGAAGCCTAACGCTCCAATTCCCTTTCCTGTTTTCAAAACTACTCCTAGTCCAGTTTCCTGCCTCATCCCTTTTCCTACGCATCCATATGACTGTCACCTATCCTCCGCTCCTACAGCCTCGCAACAAAAAATGGACATAGGAGCAAGTACGTGCGATCCAGTCGTGCATTTTATTTTTTAAAGCTTCGCGTAGCAATTACGAACAAACTCAAATTTTGTCCAGTCGTATATGTACATAGTATATAAGTCGGAAGTCGGACTTATGGGCAAACAGGTGATAATTCCGCGTAACATTTCAATCTAAAGTTTTATACAGTTTTTCATTTTTAATCTGTTCCCAATGATCAAATATTATTCGAACAATATTTTACACTAGTTTTTTCTAAGGACACATTCTAACCCCTATACTATAAAATGGTTACTATAACTAAAACACTTATTAATTAGTTAAGTTTAATTATTGATGTAAAGGACATCATGTAATTTATAGGTTGCTTTTTTTTTATTTTCTCAGTATTCTCTCCTCCATGTTTTATATAGGTACATAATATATTTACAAAATGTTGATATTTACAGTACAGTTGGGAATAACTAGTGACATTTTGTATTTTGCTTATAAAAGCTTAAAATAGTTTTATAGATGTCAATGTTAAAAAAGACAAAATGAAAGATAATATGTATTTATTATTAGAAAGAATTAAATTTAACATTTATGCTGAGTAAATATTCTAATACATCGTGATCAAAATCAAGAGACATTAATTAAATTTTTTTTTAAATTTATTTTGAGTTCTTTCTTTTAACTATTATATCCAGAGGAAAATAATTAAAAAGTTTACAGGACACAACTGGGTTGGAGTTTCTCTAATGAGTAGTACGAAAATCTGGAATTTTGACAACATGAAGGGGAATGTTACGTAAATTACGTGAAACAAATATTGGACTTTTCATATAGCCATCTCTCATATAGAATATCTTAGTGACTAAAATAATATAGATGTCCAGTTAGGAAGGATTTTCAAGGATCTGAACAATGACATAGTGTGAGCAATGCAATGTGCGTTACTATAATTTTTCTTATGGCGCACTTTTGTAGGATGATGATTGCCTAGAGATTGGAGATGTAGGCACCTCCGAAACACTTATTCCATATTCGAGTTTTCAATGGATGATTCCATGGTAAACAATTTTGAGTGTTGTATTAGAACAACACATTCTTAACCGATAGAAACACCTAATAGAAGATCGCAAGAACTGTATCAAATCAGAAATGTGTTGCATCCGACTCATATTTTAATCAATCGAAGTACCAAGGTATTTAACTACTTCAATTGTAAAGCAGTTCGAGTTGCAGGCCTCATTTTCCTTAAAGGTTGTTTCAGACACAGATATACAAACACAATCATTTAGTTTGACAATTTAGGTCAAACGAGTGTATCTATGTTAACTTATACACAAGCGAACATTAACTGAAAAACATTAATTTGGTTTTTCCACTTACAATTAACTTATGTGAAGTAAACCATATTCTCAATAAATGCATATCATGGTTTAGATCAGTGAGCTCGTTGAGCTACATGCGATATTCCAAGATCATGTGCAAAATCCGTAACTCTACCTGCAAAACGTAAGGACAAAAAAGAATTAATGAAAATCAAAAACATAACTGGTCCTAAGACTGTGTACCTTGGGGGACACCTAATCTTAGCTCCTGGGGGTTGCTTAAGAAATCTCCGATTTTAACTCTTCGTACACGTTTTTTTTAAATAAGTAGCGAACCAGTTGTACATAAAGCCACGGACACCGGCATCAGACAGTTTTTCCAAAAGAATATCATGAGCAACCATGTCAAATGCTTTTGTAATATCCACAAAGAGAAGGGCGTAAGACTTACTGCCATCCAAAACTTTGTTAACAAAGGAGCAAAAATATAAAAGATCATCATCAGTGGAACTTGGAACATCATTACCAAAGCCCAAACTGCACTGGACTAAAGAATTTAATTTTTGCCAAATGCGCACACATTCGTTTTTTTTTTTAAGTTTTTTTCAAAAGCCCTCGAGGCAGTAGATAGCCAGGAAATGGGCCTATAGTTGTTTCTTTCTTTTCGATTACCCTATTTAATAAGTGGTAATACACATCTGCGCATTTCAGTTGATCAGGAAAAGTTCAACTTAAAATACTTAAATTGAATAAATGTGCTAGGATATCAACTAAGTTTGGTGCAATTTTCTTGAGTAATACATTAGAAATGCCATCGTTACCACAAGCGTTCGAGTTCTTCATACATTAGATCGTACTTAGGACTTCTAACCTGGTTATATCTTCAAAAAAGTAGCTATTTGCAGTCATCGTACTTTCATGCACTTGATACCTAAAACATCTGTTTCAAAGCGACCTACAGTTTGGTTGGAAAGACATATCGCCCACTGAAACAAGGAATTCATTAAATGTATTAGCTACTACTACCGACTCAGAAATATCAACACCTTGTTCATTCAGCACAATCGGGTTAAGTTGATAAGGCGTATCTAAACTATTAATAATTCTCTTCTCCATTTTTGGGTTTCCTTTCGTTCTCTCAATAATTTATAATTTAAAACACATTTTTGACTCTGCCAATTTTTCACAGTATTTTTTGTCCCCTGAGATCGAAATTTCCTTATTAATAATCTTACTCCATTTCTTAATCCGTTTTTTTTTATAAGTTTGAGTTTAATGGATGCTGAGTAAAAATTCTTTTAACAAAATTCTGCTTTTAAAATTCTGCTCATCAAAATTCTGCAAATAACAAGGAAAACAAAGGTTTGGAAAATGTTAAAAAGTTCGCGCTTTTAAACATTTTCCAAACCTTTTTTATTTATTATTTACCGAGTTTTGATAAGCAGAGCATACTCTTACTTTCTTAAGAGTTATTAACAAAAAAAATATTTTTTTTTATCCGTCAGCTTCTTAAGGCAATTATTCAGTTAGTGTCTATTAAAGAAAAAAAGAAAAAGTGTTTCGAAAGGCAAACAAATAAAAAGAATTATAAAAAAGTGAACCGATCTAAGTCAGATTGGCTATCTTATGTTCTTAGGCGCATTTCAAAAACAGTGTTCTTTTTGGTTTTTGCTTGTTTACTTGTTTTTTTTTTCATACTCGTAATTAAGTTTACCTAATGGATTGTTTTGTTTTATTTTTGTTTCTCGTTTGCTTTTGTAAATAAAAAAAGTTAATTAAAAATTAAAAAAAAAAAAATAACAATTTCTTTCTTTTTTGTTGACGGACAGAATTTTGAAAAGCCGTATTTTGAAGCCAGAATTTGGACCCGCTGCCCTTTTTTTTTCAAAATATAAGTGCTTATTCACGGTTTTAATCTTACCTGGGATTTTGATCTTGTGTCTGTGAAACTAGAGTTTTTTTTATAAAATATTTTAAAATGTTTAAAAACGAGACATATGCTTGAGAAGCATTTTCCATAGCATAGATCTCCTCCCAAAATTCAAAACGCAATCGATTATTATGAAAGGAATATCTTATATCACTTGAATTCGTATTACAATATTATATATTATAATAAATAGTAATTTATGTGACTTTATGTATTTCTTGACAATTTTGATTTGACCGTTTTGAATTGACCTTTAAAATTGTTGAGTTATGTAACTTATTAAACCATTAGTATCACAATTACGCCCGTACCAAACGAATCACAGAAAATATTCGAGAGAAAATATCTATTTGGTTTACTTTTTTTTATTTTAAGAAATAAACAAATCTCCAATAGGAAAAATATGTGGGCTGGTAAATCAAGATAAATTATAATTAAAAAGAAAAAAAAACAACCATCAGTACAATTTCAATAGACCAAAAAAAAAATTATAAATAAGAAAGAAAATTGTCTTCCTAAAAATAATCTTCACCCAATTGTATACCCCAACAAATATTAAAGGAACCGTTATTATCATTATATACATATGTATATATGTATATTCGTACCAATAACACAATATAACAAAGGAAAATGATGTCATTAATCAATACTCAACTTTCCGCATGAAACAATGACAGAAACAAAATGCATCATTAGTATCCAACTTGATCCGGACGCAGGAAGTTTTGTTCTATTTTTTTTGTTTTATATTTTTATTTTTGAATAATATAATGTCTTCGATACATCAACCCAAATAGAAGGATCAAACTTGCACTTGTTTGCATCAATAGTTTTCCCGCATTTAACTTTTCCACCCTTCAAACTCGCAAAATAAATAGCTGGTGCTTTATTTTCCCTCTGGTAGGATATTTGTATGACTTTTGCCCTACTTGCGGTTAGTCACTTTAAAAAAAAAAAAAAAAAAAAAAAAAAACTTCAAACAAATGGAACAGTAAAAATACAAACACTACTCTTATATATATCTAAACCTATAAATATATGTATGTACATGGCTATGCGGATGGATGGCTTGTGGTGGAAAGTTTATGATGCTTTTTGTTGAGATAGCCTTAGCTACCTTGTGTGAAGGTGATGCTATCAATTTTATTCATCAGAAAACTTGTCTAAGCTCATGCATCCCTGAGTGTGTGATAATGCTTGAAAATCGACAAAACTAAACCCAATTTAGGTCACTTTAAAATTCTTTGTCGATTTGATTTATAAGTTTATGGCAAATAGAGAAAAGCTGTGAATGTTTAAAAGAAATTGACTAAAGTAAAGCAGCTTACCACAATATAATCTCAAAAGAGCTGAATAGTTTCCTTCTTTAATGTTTTTTATCAGCTTCTTTAACTTCTTATTTTACGAAGTTACAAAAAATTTTTGCTAAAGAAAATCATGAAAGAGCTTACTGACGATGGATGCAAAAATAAATAATTTGTGTTTATAGTTAATGAAATAAAATCTTTAATTTATAATAAGAAAACACGTTAAAAATCTCCAATATCAAATTAATGCTTTCTCCAATAGAACATCTATAATTTGTAGTTTAATTTCTTGTGTTTTAATTAAAACATTGAGTCTATTAATTTTTCGCCATTAATTGATTATTGCCCATTATCATAGACGTTTGATAGAGAAAGCTCAGCTTACACAAAAAAATTATTAATTTTTGACATTTTTGTATAAAGAAGTAATGAAACACTTGTTTTTCCACAATTTAATATTTGGTGGCAATGGCGCAGTGGATAAAGTGCTTGATTACTAACTTAGACGTGTGGGTTCGATTCCCACGCTAGGCGCATTTTTTTCTATACCTCCAATTTTAATTGGATGCCGCCCATGTGTTCAAATGAGACAGTCAATACCTGGTTCTCCAATCCAATGTGCCAAACAAGTGCCGTCCAATTCAGGTTGCATTTAAAAGACCTTAGGTCTTACAGGCATATTGTTAAATTAATATATTAATATATTATTTTATTGTAGCAGAATATTTATACATTATTTTCTTAAACTATATTGCACAATTTACAAAGTTATGGTATAAATCTACCTTACTACTGTCAATACATTTTTTTTTTTGATTTTAAGTATAAAAGAATAATGAATTAAATATGATTGAAGGAAAAGCTACTCAAAAACCTTCATTAAACAAATATACAAAAAAAAAATTAATTAACAAAAACTATGTAGGTATAATATTATATGGTACAGTAAGGAGTAGAAGGGTGGACGGTGCGAATTTTTCAAACCAGGCTTTATCTCCCCAAAAATGAAGAAAGTAAACACAAAATATGTAAATAATTAAAAGTATGAATAAATAAATTAACAATAAATAAATTAAGAATTATATAAATTATTAACAAATAAATAACTGAACGAATAATAAATAAATAAATTTATAAATAAACAAATTAACAATTAAATAAATTAACACATAAGTAATTAACAAATAGATAAATTAACAATTAAATAAATTAAAAAATAAATAAATTAACAATTAAATAAATTAACAAATAAATAAATTAACAAATAGATAAATTAATAGATAAATAAATTAATAAATAAATAAATTAAGAAATAAATAAATTAACAATTTAATAAATAAACAAATAATTTACATAAATAATAAATTAACATATAAAAATAAATAAATTAACAAATAAATAAATAATTAATGAGAAAAAAAAATGTTTTATTAATCACAAAATAAATAATTTATTGAAATTAGTATCACAGAATCAGTCTTATTAACAAAAAAAAAAAAAAAAATATGTAAACTATAAAGCTAGGTTTGAAATTAGAACGTTATCAGACATTACACACGAAGTGACATAATGCTCATTAAGTTTAACAATTCTGGATGTTACCAATTCAATATTTGAAATCTCGTGAAGTTCAGCTGTTGAGAAAGACCATGGGAGGTTAAGCATCATTTTTAAAACTTTGTTTTGAGCTATTTGGAGCCTGCGGATGTGACTCGATGCACAATTCCCCCATGCCGGCGCCCCATAAAACATAATTGCTTGGAAAACTGCTTTATAAATCAAGAGTTTATTTTTGTTACTTAATTTTGATTTACGATTTATAAAAGGATAGAGCGTTTTAATAGTTATGTTAATCTTCTTAATTACTTCTTGTATTTGCACTCTAAAAGTTATTTTTGTATCTAGGTGTACACCAAGGTATTTAACATTTGAACACCGTTCGGTCCTTAAGCCATTAACATGAAGATTGTTGCTAGGCAGGAAACAGGGTTTTCTTTTTCGAGTAAAAAAGATAGCCTGTGTCTTTGAAGCATTTAATTTAATCTTCCAATCGAAAAAATAATCTTGTATAACATCAAGTGCAGATTGCAAGTTCGTTTCAATATTGAAACCAATCGAATCTGATGAATAGATGCAAGTGTCATCGGCGGACATTGCTTTTTCGCAGTTAGTGAGGCATGGAAAGTCGTAGTTGAAAATAATGTATAATATTGGGCCTAGCACTGATCCTTGAGGTGCACCTGCTACAATATCATAAGTACTCGAGTACCAATTATTAATAGAAACTTTGTAATTTCTTTCGGATAAAAAAGATTGAATTATTTTGATCAAGTAGATTGGAAAATTAAGTCTAGAAAGTTTATGTAATAAACCATCATGCCAAACTGTATCGAATGCCTTCTCAACGTCAAGCAGAACCATTCCTGTACTTTTTCCTCTTCTAAAATTAGCTTTAATATATTTAGATATTCTATCAACTTGATGGACTATACTATGGTGAGCCCTAAACCCAAATTGTTCGAGTGGTAATATGTTATTTCTCGTTACTTGAGAAAGAATTCTACTTTTTATTATTTGCTCAAAGCATTTGCTTAAAGAGCTTAACAAACTTATAGGCCTATAATTGGTAGGTATATTAGCACTTTTACCAGGCTTTAAAATTGGGATAATCTTAGCTGTTTTCCATGCATTAGGAAAGTAGCATAATTTATCACAGCGGTTAAAAAGAAGCTTTAAATATTGAATTCCTGATTTTGGCAAATTCTTAAGGTAAATGTTTTTAATGCAATCAAAGCCTGCGGATTTTCTTGTTTTTAGGTCTACAAGAACATTCTTGACGTCTTCAAATTTAACTTCTTTCTGAGTACCATTAGGAGTACTTAGATTAATCATATTGACTGTGTCGCTAACCATGGATTTTCAACTATGGTATTAAAGGGAATACCACTAGTTACCAAGTGGTTATCAAAGAAAGTTTCAGCCAGGACATTAGCTTTGTCACAATTAGAAACTAATATATTGCTTCCTAATTTCAGAGCTGGAATAAGTGTATTTTTCTTTTTAATTATTTTTACCATGTTCCAGAATGGTTTACTTCCTTTGTTGTTAAATTAAAAACAAAAAATATCGAATTAAAAAACTTTTTGAAGGCCAACGCGTTTTGTCTTAGTTAGGACATCATCAGGGCCATATCATTTTTTTTAACAAATCATACAATCATAAAGGTTGCAACACAAGACTGGTGAACAAAAGTGTTTATACAAATTAATAAACCTGAAAATTAAACATAGAGATCTGACTGCCGTATAAAGTTAGCATGACAACTTTCGAAAAAGTAATTTTTGAGTATGCCAGTAATTGCCGAAAAATATCCGTAAATTATCCATGAAGTCAAAAAAATTGCCGCGCTCTTCGTTCTCCCACAATATGATAAAGAAGGATTAAAAAGTCTCCATTTAAAGTTAGCAGGACACTGTTTTTGTTTTTGGTGCCAATTTTTTTTTGAGTATGCAATTAATTGCTGAATATATAAATATATATATATATACAAATTATATAGATATAAAGGGTTATCCATTTTGCGGCTTCAAAAGTAAACGTAAATAAAACACAGACTATTTTTTGTTTCATATTTCCTTTTTATTATAAAGTTTGAAGGTTGACATTATGTGTGAAACACTACATCATTTAAATGACCACCACGCGAATTGTTACAAGCATCGATTCTTTTGAGGTAATTTTCGACCATTTTTTGATACATATTGGGCGGTATCTCAGCCATAAATTGACGAATGTTGGTTTTCAAGTGCTCAAGAGTTTCAGGTTTATCTGCATAAACACGGTCTTTCGCGTAGCCCCACAAAAAAAAGTCCAGCGGTGTCAAATCTCATGATCTTGGTGGCCAGTTGATATCGCCACGATGAGAAATTACGCGCCCATGAAATGTCTCTTGCAATAAAGCCATATTCGCTCGAGTTGTGTGGCATGTGGCACCGTCTTGTTGAAACCACATATTCTCCAAGTCGTATTCTTCAATAGAAGCTCAAAAGATGGACAGGACCCAAATATCCTGATGGATATCAGGAAATTTTAAACTTCGAGCTAAAAACCCCTTACCACTAGTGGGGGTAAGTCCTAGGAACGAAATGATGAAACGCATTCTATAACAATGTGTGCTATATTGGCAAATATGGTGGTGGCTTGGGTATAGTGTTAGGGGTATGTGTCAGCGTCGAAAGAAACTGCTGCTCCGTCGTTGTTCGTGAAGATGTTGACATCCAGGGTTTCCATCACACTGAGGTACCTCGGATTGGTATGTCGTTTCTCGGTGGCCATCCTTCTCATTAGCTGATTAGTGTGATTGGCGGTGCTCTGCTCTAGTTTTTTTGCTATATTCTTTAGGTAATTGTCCATCGTTATTAATCTTGTTTCTTTGTAGATATCCTCGTTCTTGTAATGTTTACCTTGCTGTTGGTCAAAGTGGAGACCGGTGCAGATTCTTAGCACCTTTCTCTCGAAGATTTGTAGTTCCTTCATCGCTGATTTTGAAACAGTGAACCAAACTGGGAAACTGTAGCTGATGACTGAAAGCAGGAGTTGCTTGTACACTAGTAACTTCGTCTGTTGGCTTAGCCCTGACCTTCTCTTAATCAAGGGGTGTTTTCGTTTGAATGCCTTTTCTAAGTACACTTTTTGAGTGCGGGTTGAAGCGTAGAAAATCGTTGAAGTTGATCACCAGGTATTTGACGTTCGTATTGGCAGAATTGTGCCAAAATTGACCGACTTCTGCAATTATGGGGTCTTCACAAGCAGACATGCTCCGATTTCCTTGTGTCGAACAGTTTGTTGACGTGTGCCTCTACTTTTGGGGCTGCGACTAGTGGTGACATTGAGGTTGCCTACGTAAGTGAGTCAACTGCAAACAATATCAGGTTTTCACAGTTTGTTGGGACGGTTTCGTCGAATGTCATTAGGATGTAGAGGAAGGGGCCAAGTTTCGAACCTTGAGCGACTCCAGCTTTTATTTTTTTGACAGTTGATGAGCAATTTCCCAATTGCACAAAAGTTCCTGTAGGAAAAAAAGAAAAAAGTGGCTGGGGTAAATGTAGAGGATGCAGTTTGTCTATAAGGGAATATATCAATACGATATCGAATGCTTTTTCGACATCCAGAAAACGTCCGACAGTGTGACACGATGGCTGTTGAGGGCTATGGTGGTGATTAGATTAGCTATTCAAGTAGATCCTTATTTCCGTGGTGAAAGTTAGTGTGAACTTCATGGTATTGAATGAAATACTTATTTGTATAACGCGACGTGTTTACGTTGATTGTAAATTATGTCTTTTTGAAATACAATTTATATTGATTGTTGTTCTGCTAATGAATAACTATGCAGATGCACTGAGATGTTGTATATTGTACGGTATAGTTAAAATAGAATTAAACACTTTGCTTCAATAGTTTTAGAACCAATCAACCACTCACAATCACTTCTACATAAAACTAACCATAGGTAACTCGAATCAATATCAGTCCTATTAATAAAAAATGCTTATTGCACTTCCAATCCATGGCTTCACTAAACCTCAGAATAGAAGTTAAGCTGGGGATTAAAATCTTCAATTAATAAAAAATTGAAGATCCACGAACAAAATCTACTAGATTAAATTAGATTAGATTAGATTTTTTTATACAATCATAATTTTTACAATTTATAATTCGGTTAACAAATCTGTTATGACATGGCAATAGCCGTCTGCCAGATTGACAATTTTATGACATTTAGACAAAATATTAAAGGTACATAATATATATATATATAGATTATAATTTCATCCTCTGTGAAAATTGCTTTTCCTAAGTACAGTTTTCTTAATTTTATTAAAATGGGGCAAAATCTTCTCGGGGGTTCAAGTGGCATAGACTGCATTGGATTGGAAGATCTGGGCGATGAGGTATATAATTTAAATGCAGTAACTCTTTTAAAAATCGTAGAAATTTTGTCTACATGATGGTTATTTTCAAAATTGATTATCAAGCTTAGATCGTGTTCGAGGTTGGAGTAATAAGCTCTATATACTGACGATTGTGTCTCATCGATAAATGATTTATGCAACTTGTCATCTAGCATCTGCAGAATAGTAAAACGTTCAAGTTTCGTTTGATGAAAGTTTAACCCTGACGTATTTAGTTGACACCCGGTCATCTCCTGTATATTCCTTTCCACATTTCAAAGCAAGACAATTTTCTATCAAAAGCATGTAAAGCTACAATTTTGGGCAATCGTAAAGCGTGCATGTTTAAATCTTTGAGGACGTAATCAAAATGAAGTTTAAGCGTTGTGACGAACATCGGTGGGAGTCCTGTTTCAATGTGTAACATATATGTGGGAGTAGTCCGCGGGAGGTGCAGCACCCCCTTAAGTAAGAAAAAAAAGTCTTAGAAGTTGCTCCACAGCTTCACTTTGCTGGTAACCCCATACCTGTGCTGCGTATAACATAACCGACCGCGCTATTGCCTCGACGATTTGCTATTTCGCTCTTAGTCCTACGTTTTTATTTTTCATAAAGGTTATCCCGGTTGCATTGATAGCACTTTTCGCTTTTTTTCATTTTTTCTGCTAGGCGGAGTTTCATGTTGATTTGAAATGTCAGTATTAAGCCAAGATATTTATAGTTATCAACTTCTTCCACAGGTTCCCCTTCAAGTTTCCAGGTAAAATTCCCGTTTCGCAGTCTCTTATCTCGGCCAAATGCCATTATTTGCGATTTGCACGATTTACCCTGAGGTTCCAAAGCTTGCATTACTCTTCCAGTTTAGTTATCATCATCTGAAGTTTTCTCGGCGTATCAGCTAAGAGCACTATATCATCGGCTCTTTATCAATACTTTAATCTTGATACCACGGATATCAATACCTCCATTCAGATATGAGACTATATCATTCAGGAAGAGCGAAAACAGCAGCGTGCTCAAGATGCATCCTTGCCTCAATCCCGATGCTGTTGTAAGACTTTCAGACATCTTGACCCAATTCCAGATCGTTGATGAACAATTTATATACAATTTTTAATGTTTCCAACATTTTAAATGACAATCCCAATGATGACAGCTTATAAAACATTAGATCTCTATCAATGCTGTCAAATGCGGACAAAGTACACATAGATGTTTTTACCTTCTTGGATGTTGACGTCCACAATAGTAGTTAATGTAAAGATCTGATCTACGGTGCAATAGCCTTGACGAAATCCAGCTTGGCATTCAATAAGTATCTGATTTTCCTCGACCCAGTTGGTAAGACGTTTGTACAAAATACTTCCAAATTTCTTTCTCGTATTAAGCAGTGAGATAACTATGTAATTTTCGACCACGTTCTGATTTCCTTATTTGAAGGTTTGTAGAATAACAGTTGATTCGAAGCATGTTGGGACATTATCATTTTCATACAATTCATTCAAGCGTTCTAGCAGGTAGTCAGCAAATTCATCAAAAGAATATTTCTAAAACTCGTGTGGTATTCATTCTTCTCCAGGTGTTTTAGCTTCTTTCATCTCATTTAATACTGATTTCAGTTCCATAAATGTGATTGGTTGGCCCATTTTTTGATCTTGAATTTAATTAACGCAGTATTCAAACGGTAAATATGACGACATTCAGAAGTGATTGGAAGTGTATTTTTAGATCTGCTGCAGGGATATTTATACCGATTTTAAGTTTTGTTCCATTATAAGTCGAACTGCTTTCCAGAACTCCTTGGTATTTCTGCTCCCTATTAATAACCTGAGATTTTTCTTCAAAATACAGTGTTTTCTTATGTAAACAAATCTCTTTAAAACGTGTCCTTCAGTCAAAAGACTTGTTCAAAATAAGGAGCGTTATACTTTCGATATATGTAGCTTCAGAAAGGCAAATACTTTTTCTCTAACTCGAAGATAGTCACCTTCAAACCATTGTTGTTTTGCTTGTAATTTGTTAGTTTTATCTTTAGTCTTTGGAGCTGCTTTTCGTATTACATCTTGCATTTTTTCAATAGAGAATATTTTTTTTCTTAATTTCAAATAATCCATTTCTAGGTTTAAAGCTGCTTGGTACGCATTTTTAAAATTATTTCTCCATTTTAATCTACTCCAGAGAAAGTGACCGATTTATCATTGTTTATTTCAAAATTACAGAAACTGGCATATGATAAGAAAATCCCCCTTCTGAAATTATATTCTCCTTTGAAGTCGCTTTTACATCTTCCATTTAGCACCGTTAAGTTAAATGATTCAGCAAATTCAAGTAATTGTATTCCTTTTCTATCTGCTTTGTTGTCTTTCGATGCTCTTTGTTTTGATAGTTGTGACGGATATGCATTTTCATTGGCGAGCCCTGGTTTTGTTCCGATACTTGCATTAAGGTCCCCTACCAATAGCAATTTCTCAAAGAACAAAATCTACTACATACATCAACTCTATCTTTCTTTATTACATTTCCCTGTATTTTTTTTCTTAATGTCAATACTTATTCCTTCACTAAACCACCGTTTTTGGTAAAAATAAAATGCACGACTGGATCGCACGAACTTGCTCTTGTAGCTAACAACTTTAATGTAGCTAACCATTGAGGGTTAGTTAGTTAGGTGTAGTTATCCTATGCAGGTTTAAAGCCTATGTAGGTAAGATTACCTGGATTCTAATTATAATGAATTGTCGAATGGATGGTTCAAGGAATAGTTACATAGGTACCTACCTACAAATGTATATTATACATTCGTAGGTATACATATGTACAAATAAATGTACTCGTATGAGGGCCAACATTGTATTTAGTATTAAGTGACTTACGCAAAAATTCGTAATAATAATAAGGTAGAAATAAATGGATAATACACATAATTAAATGTTTTTATATTGCTTAGTCGTTATAGTTTGGGGAAAACAAACATGCAATTTGAATTCATGGATAAATAAGAATATATCAAAAAAAAATCAAAAATCGTTGGAGCGGTTTTTTAATAAATTATTTTTTTATGTATAAAATTTTGAAGACATTTTTAGAAAAAAAAATTGAAAGGCCATTTTGAAGATATTATTAATATACATATTAAATTCAAATTTCAAAAAAATTCTGTGACTGGTTTTTGAAAAATCGATTTTTCAAACAAAATTTTTTATTTATTTTTTTAAAAATCGAAAAACGTTTTTTTTGAAAAATTTCATATGCAGTCTTATTAACAATTTTAGGGAAATTTTTTATAAAAAAAATTATTTTAATCGATTCATCCAATATTGAGAAAATCGAAAATATGAAAAGTGGTTCTATGGGAAGTACCGTTAATAAGTACACAAAAAAAATATTTTTATACTTAAAAGTGAACTGTACTCATTTAAGAACACACACTTTTTTTATAAAAATTCTGGGAGCCGTTTTCGAGAAATACATTTTTTTCTTAACGGTTTTTTAACATTTGTATGGAGGTACCGTTGTTTTTTTATTTAAAAAAAATAGTTTTTTAACTATTCAAGATAATGTTAAAAACCCACCAAATACGAAGTTTTAGAAAAAATCTATTGAGTCGTTTTCGAAGTTTTGAGTTTTCAAAAAAAAAAATTAATTTCCAAACAATTTTTTTTTTTTGAAAAATTTTGGTATACAAACTTTAAACGTTTAAACTTTCTAGGAGCTTCTGAGTAAAAAACTTCAAAAACAATCAAATTAACCGTTTCCGAGAAATACGAAAACCAAAAAAATGGTTGTACTAGAGGTACCAAAAATAACAATTCTTTTCCAAAAAAAAAATTATCAAAAGGTACCCTTTCCCTTCATTAATAGACTGATTTTTTTTTCTAAAAATCGTTGCAGTCGTTTTTGAGAAAAATAAGATTTTTTTTTTGGCCAAAAAATACGTATGGGGACTACTGTTATTTGTCGTTTAAAAAAAAAATGAAAAATCGTGTGTCCATATTACCGAGAAAATAATATGTACCAAGTTTGAAGCAAATCCACCGAACCGTTTAGGCTGCACACTCGAGGACAGACAGACAGACACACGGAATTGCGGGACCCACTTATTTGGTTTTCTCTATGATCGTAATGTCATGTTTGATTGTTACGAATACATAACTTGCCTTATAGTACATATAATCGCAAGTAAAAATAACAGAAAATCTGTTTTAACAATGAAATTTCTTGCACTTAGTCTACGTGTTAAAGATAAACCGTCACTAAATCGTGATTTTAGTTATGGGTATTTGAGTTCACTCAAGACTTCATTGTTTTATTAGTTTTCGCGCAAGTTTCAACAAAAAACGATCGATCTTTTAAACAATAAAATGAAAACTAACTAAAATTTGTATATTAAGTATAATCGAATTTAATATTGATAAATAATAAAATTGTTTAATGACGAGAAAAGCCTCGGTCACGTCTTGTGGCCAGCTATAAAAATGCTATACAAAAAAAATATTTATTGATTTACTTTGAATATTCTTATCGCTTAAAAAATATAATTTCTCCATAACAGGTATATATAAATCAATAATAATTAAATTTTTATTATAAAGTATAAAACTTTGCCAACGCGCCAGAGCGAAATCTTTATGATAATCTTAAACCTTCATTTATACAATGTATATGTACGTAATAAGAATGCGTTTTATTTTATCTTCTTGAATTTTATTTTATTTTCACTGACGAATTGGTTTTGCTGCCGAAGATACTCTCGTCACAAATTTTATAACAAGATGTAGCGTAAGTATACTTACGTTACTGGAGCATTTGTGTTTCGCCAAAACACAATGTCCTTAGTACCTACGTACAAAAGAGCACTTTATTTTATTGTACCATCACCTAAACGCACTAAAATAAACGAAGATTTCAAATTGAAAAAAAAATCAAAAGAGACATAAAAGTTAAAGAACTTTATTGCTCAAAAATTTAACAATTTAATACTCCCCATGTGTATCTGCACATTATTATATAGTACGGTTTTGGTTTTCGTAAAAAAAAAATTTTTTCGAATGAATTTATCTACCCTGAAAACAAGGGCTGTGCTGTTGGGGAGTTATATTGTAATTCAAACCAAATACTTTGTGAAACATAATTATGTAAATATTTTTGAGTTACAAGCAAAGCAAGACATTTATGTAGTAGCAGTTTCAAAACACCATGAACAAGGGCGACTGATTTAGGGGAATCAAGTTCCAATGAAAATTAATTAATGATTTGTTTTATTTCAGGAGACATTTTTTTTTTAAACAATCATGACTATATTCTGTGTTTGATTGGAGGTACTGAAGGTACAGTTGCTTTCACAAATATTTTCAAAAACAATACCGCAAGAATTATGGAACGAAAAGCTTATAGGATTTAATAAAGGAATTGTTATTCATCAAATCTCTTGGAAGAACAATTGTCTGGTTTGTATGTCTGAAACTTGTTCAACCCTGTGGTTTTGGAAGTTTATCAAACTGTGGTATTTTTTTTGGAACATTCTTCTAAGTTTGCCTCTGAGTTTAAAGGAACATTTATGGTTGCATGCAGCTTTTGGATTTGGTTTTGGTCACCCTTTGTTGTGTGAGTATTAGGAAAATAGAGAACAATTTGAAAATAGATACCTACTCCGAACCTATAAACCTCAGGATTTGCCTGTTCACCTGGAATTTTGCCGAAAAATGATTGAAATGGCCGAAGAAGACAACACATTGATAAATTGTTTGTTCATGTCTGATGAGGACCATTTTGACTTAAAGGGCAATGTTAGCAAGCAAAATTGCCGTATATGGAGTGAATCTAATCCAGAAATGCTCCATGAGACGGAACTGCACCCAGAACGCGTCACTGTGTGGTGCGCAGTTTCATCAAGGTGTATTGTCGGGCCATACTTCTTTGAAGAAAACGGTGTAACACAAACTGTCAATGGAGACCGTTATTTAAAGATGTTGAAGGAGTTTTTTTACCCAGAACTTCGCCGAAGACGTATCCCTTTCAGCAGGATTTAGTTTCAACAAAATTGAGCAAGTGCACATTTATGGCGGAGCTCCAACGAAAATTCCCAAACAAATTGATATCCAGAAAATGCACTTTCCGCTGACCGCCAAGGTCACCTGACCTGACTGCACCAGACTTTTTTTTATGGGGTTATGTCAAGCAGGAAGTGTACAAAACCAATCCCAGGAATTTGACTGAATTGAAGCAGTCCATTAAGACAATAATTGAGGCGATCCCAGTTTCAACCCTTCAGGCCGAAATGAACAATTTTCTGATCAGATGCCGCATATGCGTGGATGAGCGTGGAGGTCATTTGCGGTCTATCATCTTTAAAAACCATTATTTATTTTAAATAAAATTTAGTTTTTAATCCAATAAAAAAAAATTAATGAAATACATCGATTAAAATAAAAGTTATTTAAATTTCTTATTGTAGCGCGATTCGTGTGGCACCCTGTACATTTTAAATATTTTAAAATGTAAAATTTTATTGATCTACCTGACCCTAAAATTCTTGGCAAACCAGATTTTCACGATCTTCCGTCATTTCGAATTCACAGTCGAGTTGACCGTTGACCAAACAGTGAATATAAATGTGGAAGTAACCGCATGTAAACGAAGATCAAAAATACTAAAATTAATGCGATCATTTTTGCAATTAAACACAATGCGAACATATCCCTTCATTGGAACAACATCTGATTTATTGAAAAAAAAAGTCAAACACAAAAAAAAATTTAAATCCACATTTTGGAACACAGATGTGGAAAATTCAACCTTTTGTTACTTCTTACTACTTCATATATATTTGATTTTATTTGGTTTTTTGAATTCAAGTTTTAATATTCGTATGTCCCTTTAACCTGAAGAAATAAAAAGAAATCAATTGTTGATTTTTTGCATTTATTTATTAAACACATGCTAGGCAATACCAACTTAAAAACATACAAAATCAGACTGCTGCGGACCGTTATTTAGAAAATCCTGCTTTGCTGCCGATAGATTTTCCAAAAGTACACTGCTATTGGTTTTTATGATTAAAATGGAAAATTATTCTGGTTCGTAGGGTTCAAGAGTGTTGAAAAAACAAATCAGTGCTCAGAGCAAGTTCACAGCTACTCTGTTCTCTCAAACTCTGTTCAGTGCTCTGCTCTAAACGAAAAAAGAAAAACGCATATAGTGAAGAGTTGATCTATAGGCAATCTGCCAGGTCAAACGCCATTGGGTGTTGCTATTTCTTGCTCAAAATGCGTTCTAGTTACCAGCTACTGAAAATGCTGCTTGAACTTTTCTAATGATTAGCTTATTAAATTCTGATCTAGACAGCATAGTCCAATGGGGAATAAAAAACCGCGTAGAATTTAATGCTTCAAAAACCCAATGCTGTCTTTTGTCGTTAAAGCGGGACCGTCCCCCAATTCCGTTGTCCATTAGCGGCGCTTGCATCGAGGAAACCGAACAACTTTCTGTTCTCGGTATGTGCATCACTGACCATCTTCTGTGGAATGAACACATATTCTGCTTTGCCAAAAATGCTGCAAGATGTTTGGGTTTTCTGAGACGATGCAAGAAATATTTCCCCCTTCTGATCTGGCTGTAATCTATAAAGCCTTCATTCGTCCAAAGCTTGAGTACAATTGTCATATCCCTTAACGCACTTAAGTCTCCTGGACAAAATCCAAAAAAGAGCTTTAAAAATGATAGTTGATGAAACAATAACTAAAACAATTGAGCCTCTCTCGCACCGTCGCAATGTTTCATGCCTTTCATTATTTTATCGGTATTATCTAGTGAAATAGCCAGTTGCATTCCTCCCCTTAAATTATTTAACCGTAATAATCGCGCTTCTAGGAATGCCCATCAGTTTACCCTTCGGACATACTGTCAAGTATAGAGATTCTTTCTTAAGCCGCACAACACGAATGTGGAATGCTTTACACGACCGAATTTTTCCGTCCCATTACGATAATCAGGCATTTAAAACCAATGTACATAGGTATCTCCTGTCTAATCCTATCCCATTTTCCTAATCGCTCGCACTGTGCTTAAACATTTTAAGGGTAACCCCTTGAGTGCGCGCATAATTAAAAAAAAAAAAAAATGTCTTGTGCTTTTGTGACCCTGTCCTAAAACCATACATAATATTTTCAATTGCGAAACATTTTTTTTCCTTCAGCTGTCGATTGTGTTGTCCTATTTGATTTCATGTAAACTTGTTTAGAGTGTATGCATATTCATTATTTTTCCTTAGAACTGGGAACCTAACGCAGTTTCGGAAACTTCCTTGGTGAATTCACGGTACTGCGAGCCACCGAATTTTTGATGTGTTAGATGCGCACAGCTACTTGGCAACGAGTTCCTAGGGTTTTTCTTCATAAAATCTGTAGAAATGATAGAAAAATGGGTAACAAATTTCAGATCATTAATGGAAATGATAAAAAGAATCAGAGACTAACCGGAACCGTGATGCACATCAGAGTTAATTTTGTTAATACCCGTATATGTACCACACTTCCATGCATCTAATACAACCTGTTTTGAGATGTTGGGTGAGTAATTTTAATCCAAGCATACGATTGAAACGAAGAAGATTTATCAATACGAATGCACACATATATTTTCGATTAGAAAGCTCGACCCTACGCCCATTTTTTGATAAGCACGACTTAAAGCAATCAATTTTTATTATCAATTATGATAATCCATTTGATATAGATATCTATATGCTTAAACATTTCTTGAAAACATCTACATAATTTAATTTTTTGGGTTGTCTTATTTTTAGGAAAAAATACATTTTTTTTTTTCAAGAAATAATATTCGCCTTGGGTATTTGATACAAAATAAACAATGATATTTATTTTCCTTCAACAAAATGCCAATTTTGTTTACCGTCCTTTTCCTCTATTTGTCGGCAGGAGAGCGACTATTTTCCTCACCACAGACCACATGCCAATCTCAATCATATTCAATAATTCATAAACGCTTCCAGTGCTTTCGCTCAATACCACAAACAAAAAATCCTCAAACCTAAAACAAAAAAATTTCTCACAGTTTTTCAACATTGAAATTTGACAGAGGTACAGTATACAGATGCATGTTGTATATTGTAAAAGCACTCGAACCAAAATATCCTTGAGTCTCTTTTTATTAATTTCCCTAAAGGTAACGGTAGCGCCAACATTCAAGCGCGATTGTGTGTCATCTAGAACTTGCCGCTTGTCAAAATAGCCATGCCTGAACATTAGTCAAGACGCGTGGACAGGAAATATCTTTGAGTTTTTGTTTTGTCGTCCTTTTGTCTGTGAAAATATAGGTATATCAGATAAGGTTTTATCCATCGTACACATGAACACATATTCCATATTTCCTAATGGCAGAATGGAGGAGGATGGATAGGTACGTGCAATATATCCTGTCAGTCTAACGTATATCCATGGAAGCTCGTGCTTGCCCATCATTCTTGGTGTCATACCTGCGCTTTTGAGTGATTGCAGCCACGGTTTCATTTGCATGTTGGAGGTTATGATACTTTGTAACATGAATTCCCCCATATCTCTTTGCTTAGATTAAGGCATGTCTTATAAATACGATGTCATAAATTCTATTTGTAATACAGTTTCAATGGGTATGAGTAGAGCTTGGAAGGAACATAAACACATTGTAATCACAAACGGAAATTGGATTAAATAAATTAATGTACAGCTTCAATCAAAAAGGATTACCTCCATACTTTCTGTATTTTTGAAATAATTACATGTATTCGATATACATATGTTATTTGTATTGTATCTAAGATAATTTCTTTTTTAATTTAATCTTCTATATATATATAAAAGACAAATGTCGTCCGTGTGTGCGCGCATAGCTCGAGAACGGATGGTTCGATTTTCACGATTTAGGGCTTGATAAATTCGTATTTGCCCAAGAAAGGTCATAACATAAGGTACGGAAGGAAAATCCAGGAAAATTTCCAGAAAAATTTGAAATCCGTGATCGAATGTCTGTGTCTAATGATAATGAAATAGAAATGTCAGATGAAATGCGCAACGAAGCTTTGATTTTGATCGAAGACATGTGTCTACTTATGAGTGGCAATTTGTTGTGCAAATTGGCAATGCCACCCACCCAATCGGCCAATGCATGACGCATTTAATCGAGAAAAAGAGCGAGAAAAGGATCTCGATCGAGTCGCATTAAGTCTTGCAGTTCGAACAAACGTGCCAATGTTGAATCAAGAGCAAAAGAAATTGTACGATGAAGTAATGCAGGCAGCCAACAACGGAAATGCTGGCATTTTCTTCCTCGATGTACCCGGTGGAACAGGAAAAGCATTCATGATTTCACTGATTTTGTCTACTATTCGTTCCAGATCTAAGATTGCTTTAGCACTCGTGTCTTCTGTGATAGCGGCTACGTTGTTGGAAGACGGTCAGCTCATTCTGCATTGAAATTCCCATTGAACTTACAAGTGAATGAAGAACCTACATGCAAAATCTCAAAGAACTCTGCGATGGCGAAAGTTTTGCAGCAATGTAAGATTATCATCTGGGACGAGTGCACAATGGCTCACAAACGTGCATTCGAAGCCTTAAATCGTACGTTGAAAGATTTGCGAAATAATAAACGACGTTTCGGTGGTGCAATGATTTCACTATCAGGCGATTTTCGGAAAACTCTCCCTGTCATTCCAAGATCAATTCCGACTGATGAATTGAACGTTTGCCTGGAATCATCGGCCCTATGGCAATACGTGAAGAAATTGCAATTGAAAACAAATATGCGTGTCGCTTTACGAAATGACCAGTTCGCTGCAGAGTTCTCCAGGCAATTATTGCCGATCGGCAATGGCGTGATACCACTGGCCCTAGTCACCGGCCATATTGAATTTCCGCCGAATCTTTGCCACTGTACAACAACGCCGGAAGAGCCCATCACGAATCTTTTCCCGAATATTGCTCAAAATTATGTTAACCATGATTGGCTGAGCTCACGAGCGATTTTATCTGCAAAACAACAAGGATATCGATCATTTGAATTTTGTCATTCGAAATCAAATCGTCGGTGAGTTGCATTTATTTAAATCCGTGGACTCCGTGTTGGATAAAAACGAAGCCACCAACTATCCCACGGAATTTTTGAATTCTTTGGATGTTCCGGGCTTTCCGCCACACAATTTAAAATTGAAAGTCGTATCATCCTCAATGCACCAAAACCTTGTAACGGAACGCGTTTAATTGTGAAGAACTTCAAATCAAATCTAATTCAAGCCACGGTTTTGCGGGGAAAATTCCGAACGATTTGCTATTCGTGTTTAATCGTCTTCAATTTTCTCTAAGTCTCTATTTTGCTATGACAATAAATAAGTCGCAGGGACAATCGCTGGATGTCCCATGTTTCTTACATGGTCAATTATATATGGCGTGCTCACGTATCGGTAAACCTACCGCTTTGTAGTTGTACGCAGAGAAAACTAAAACTAAAAATGTTGTGTACCATAAAGATCTTCAATAAAAAGCGTAGGGCTGGCCAACACGCCAATCATTTTGATTTGATTTAGTTATTTTTATTGGCGCGTATTCATATTCATTTTTAAACTTTTTATGATTCCAAAATATTTGGAGCCATTTGTGCAGTAAAACAAGTTAATAATCTTATAAAAATAGAAACCAACAATTTGTAAGTAATATCGGTACTGTATTCATTGAGTCAAAATTGTCTTAAACTGTAGTTTACTTAAACCTGGGCTTATCAGCGACTATGAATATGCTCAATTGTATTTAATAAAACTTTAGAATAAAGAATTTTAATTGACCATTATATGAAACAGCATTGTGCATGCTCGGAATTATTATTTTCTTGACAAAAATGAATTTAGGCGGAACGAAGTTCGCCGGGTCAGCTAGTTTTTAATATTTTTACCTAAAAATGTTTTACTAAAAAATACATACAACTTCAATAATTTCGTAAAGAAAATTACTTTCAAGTCGAATTTAAAAAGTTTTACCTTCTCGTACTTTTACTTAAGGTTACGCTAAATACCATTGTGGACGTGGACCTTAACCAACAAGTTTTCGCCTACCAGCTTTGTCTCCAGTAATTAGCACGCCAAGGTTGTTGGCATCTATCTCTACTTTTTCTTTCTATACATTTAATACTGTTCTGCTCCGTCTCTCCACATTCGATTCTAAGACTTTCCCTCCAGGAAAATTCTCCACATGGCCCAACCATTTCAGTATCTCGACCATTACTTTTTTTTACAAGGTCTTTACCCATAGAGTTCGCTGTTATATCTCCTACACGAGACTATAAATCATCCTGAGAACTTTCCGCTAAAAACAACCTAAAACATTTTCATAACTCTTGACAATGGTTACAGTGGCGAACCTGGTGTTTTTCCGGCCTAGGGAGATTTTAATCTTTCCGCCATAAAGTTAAAAAAAAAAGAAAATCGTACAAATTAATATTTAAAAGTTGTACTTAATACATTTTAAGGATTTTCGATAAAATAATTTTACAAAATATTCAGATTAAAATTCTGCTCTTCGTGATTTCATTTTGCAAAATATTGTAGCGATTTTTTTCTTTTTCAATACGATTCAGCAAATCGCTGCCAGGGCAGTTAATCGCTCTTCAGTCATAGTTGGGCGTAAATATGATTTTATTATTTTAAGTTTTTAAAAAAGTAGCTTCCCCTGTAGCAACACTTGCAAGAAACGTTAAGAGTATTTTTAGTGCAGTTGTTTAATTTGGATACAATTCAAGCAAATGGTTTGAAGCTAACAAATTTTAAATTTTAGTTGAATATATTAATTGAATATATTAATTTTATTCAAGAGATCCTTAACTATAACAGCCTTTTGAACTTCGTCGTTAGTTCTTGCTGTTAAAATTGCTTAAAGCTTCCAGCAATTCTTAAACTCCACATTCTTTGAAATATCGCAATTTTTAGAAGTTTTCGTCCAGATATTGATTGTCCAGCTTACTATGTGAGCGTCTAAAACCTTTCTGTAACACTATCATCGGCACGTACGTTCAGGCCAGGCAGATCAACGATAGACCAAATCATCACATTGAAGCATATCCTGAAAAAGATACCATCGAATTTCAAGTCGAAACGCATCGTCTTTTCATCGACTTCAAAGCCGCATATCATAGCATAAGTCGCCAAGAAGATGCCGAAAAAACTGATCCAGCGATGTCGCATGACGTTACAAAAGACGTGTTCAGGGTTCAACCAAGGAGATGCGCTATCATGTGACTTCTTCAACATAGGCCTGGAGCAGATAGCACGAAAGAGTGGTGTTATACTGGAAAGCACTATCTTCAACAGGTCTTCCCAACTGCTTGGTTATGCAGACGATATCGATATTATCGGCCGCTCCAAGCGAGCTGTACTTGAAGCATTCACAGCTATTGATAAACAAGCGAAATGCGTTGGTCTTGAAGTGAATGACGAAAAAACCAAGTATATGCTATCAACAAACAAAGCCCCACCTGTACATCGCCTTAGTGGAAGTCCGACGAAAAATTATCCTAGCGAAACGCTACTACTTCGGTTTACCCGAACAAATGGATTTAAAACTCCTGTCTCGAAAGACAAAGTGCACGCTTTACAAAACGCTAATTTTACCAATTCTATTCTACAGCGCCGAGTGCTGGACGATAAGTAAAAAAAGCGAATGGAAGAGACGATTCACTCGAGAATTGTACGAGCTGTACAAAGATGTGGATGTAGCCCAAATTGCCGAAGCGTGTCGAAAACACTGGCTCGGCCACATCGAGCGAATGGACAATAACGCTCCAGTCAAGAAAATCTTCGAATCCCAGCCCCCAGGTCCCAGGTTCAAGACGACCAGGAAGACCGAACCTCCGCTACAGGGACCAGGCGGTTACAGACGCAAGAGAGGTCTGGCCGACTGGATTTAAGATCGCAATATGTCAGGCAGCTACCCTCCATGGATCGGGAGCCGGATAGTAAGTAAGTATTGATTGTCCATAACTCTCATCGATATAAGATAACGTCACATCGATTACGTGGTATAAATTTAAATTTTGGATCAATTGTTTGAGATTGTTTGACTGGTAACGGCGTCGACGTAAACTCAATCGGACACAATTAAATCTAGTTGCATATTCATTCTTGTAGCAATATCCATATCGTTTTCGTGTAATGACTCACATAAAGATTCCTCAGAACGGTACTGCCGCAGTTTATTTAAATGTTCAAAGCATGTTAAAAAGTGAATGGTTTTGGACTGAAACATCTTTGAAAGGACATTTATTTTTCTTAAAAACTCATTCCAAATAATCATTGACAAAATAAATTTGAATTTGTATATGCATTTACCTAGTTAAGTTGCTTAAATCTTGAATTTTCATCAAATTCTGCACTTTCTGCGATTTCGATTAAAGAATCATACATTTCTGATAAATTTTCATTATAACAGTTAGTAGCTTTTAGGCTTACGCTGCATTGTCCGTGCAAGCAACGGTGATCGGCACCAAGCTTCGAATATGTTAAATACTTTTACAGTGGAAATAGAGATATAAGAAATAAATTTGTATGTATATGCCTCGTATACCTGAAGATAACCTACAACAAACAAACAACAAAGGAGAATGAACAAGATACAGTGCATAGTAGTGTTTTACATTCAAGGAGACGAATTCGTGGTACCCCTTTTTCAGTTTTAAATTTCTTGCACCAATTTTTCCGCCCTAGTTGAGTGCCGCCCTAAGCATTTGCCTGTTTTGCCTTTCGGCAGGTTCGGCACCGCAAGGTTATATAAAATGATATTTGCCTTTTAAAGGGAATTCTTAGTTGCTCGGGTTAGGGATTAGCCACTACAAAGTTATAGCTGTCTATGGCAACATTTTGTCTAAGAATAAAGAAGTTGGGTTCCGTTTCTTGATGACAATATACATGTATGTATTTGTTATTACTCTCATTCGAATATAAGCCCATCTGGCGTCTAAACAAATCACGCTGTGCTATTCCGATTATTTCAATAGCTTCGTTTATTGAAATACTTCGCCCCTGGTGCTTGGGATAGAACTCAATTCTTTGAAAAAGATAGAAGTTCAATAAATCGAATATGAGTGCTTCGCCGTGATCTTGTCAAAAACCTTGTTTCGACGGTAAATTTATTGATGATAACGTTGTCGATCGAGCAGCAATCTCCTTGAAATTGATTGGTGGTTATCGTTCAGAAGTTACTGTTTTTCCCAATATCTACCGAAAGGCAAGTTATGCATTCGTCGGAAAAAAAAAGTTTTGAGATAACAATCAAACATGACATTACGATGTCTGTCTGTATGTCTGTCTGTCCGTCTCTCAGCATGTCTGCATGTATGTATAGGCACCTACAGCCCAAACGGGTGGGCCGAATTGCTTCAAACTTGGTATATAGAGTTTTTTAGGTATTGTACAGAGGGGAAATTGAAATTTTTTTTAGCTCAAAAAATAACGGTACCTGCCATATAACCGTTACGTTCAAACCTATTTTTCTCGGAAACGGCTCTAACGATTTTTATAAAAAAAATCAGTTCGGCTTTTTAGCTACGACCGTGAAAAAAATTAAAAAAATGTCTAAAAACGGTACTTTCCATATGACTGTTATTTTTGGCTTTTGACTATTTCATAAACGGCTCAACCGATTCTTTCGAAATTTCATACATATATAGGTTTAGATTGCGCAAATTATACCGCGTACCAATATTTTTAATTAATATTTTTTTGTATTTAAAAATCATTTTTAAGGAAAAAAAATTATATTTCGAAAACTACTCATTAATTATTTTTTTCGAATATTATAATTATATGTATTTTCTGAATACCTATGAATTGACCTTTTTGAATTTTTTTTTTAATGTTTTGAAAAAGTTTAAAAAAAAACTTTTTTTCTCAAAAACCGCTCCACAGAATTTAAAATTTTTTTTTCGTAAAATCAAATTTATCCAAGAAATAAAATGACGTACTTTTTTTTAGCTCAAATTAGTTTAAGTATTTATTTCAGAATTTTGAATTATGTTTTCTTTAATTAAACAGATTAAATCTTTCGTTTTTAAGTTTACATTATTAAATATTTAATATTGTCATACCAATTTATTTTAAAACAAAATTTAAAAAATGTTATATATGTATATTCAAAATTGATATAAAAATGACTTTAAAATTATATTTATATTTTTAATAGAAATCTTTTGCATACGATGTGATCGAACTTAAGAGCAAGTTCGTGCGATCCAGTCGTGCATTTTATTTAATCTGTTCTGAACCTTCCTGGCCGTAAGCCACATTAATATGTACCTATTAGTTTGTTGGCGAAAGGCTTCAGGCGCTTACACAGTACGACATAAAATATTATTTAGACGATGCTAAGGAGCCTAAAGAATCTCTAGGTTTGCGACTCAGGCTTTGTAACATTGGGTGATTCTTTATGCCTTTTGGTAAAACTTCTGAATCACATTTTATCGTGACTCACCTTGAATTTCTCGATCGCACACGTATCTTGCTCTTTCTTTGTGCCTCTTGAAAAGACGCTATTTTTTATTCCCTTCTGCTCCCCAAACTCACTGTTTTTTTCTTTGCAGAGCGCGCCGCTGAATATCCTCGCCGTTACTCATATTTAAATCTGGGATTTAATTTTGTTCGCCGGCACATCAAATGCGGTATATCTGATGGCTTCTTGGCAACGATGCCACTAGTTCTCCTTATATCTGATATTGGCGGTATAGGATTTCTCGGGAGATAACTAGGCGCTCCATTAAGTTGACATAATTTCTCTCAGAGTATTTCCTTGTTTTGACCATTGCGAATCTCATGCGAATTAAGTCTTAATGCGTATCGTCGTGAGGCGCTCGTTCACACATTTGAAACTCAAGACTTCTTTGACCAAATTTGATGCCTCTTATGTCGAATCGAAATCCTGGGTTTGTTCGTGGTAGTAGTTGCATTAATATACAATTAACGGAGTTTCTTAGATTCTTCTGTTTTGTCCATTTCATTGCATGTATTGCATAGAAGTTATATCTACTTTTGGCAGTCTAGTGCCTCAGTTAATTGTTCGCCTTCACGTGCTTATTAATATTCAACATACATATCCAAAATAAGTTGCTATCAGCATCAGTAAATCCGTCTGTTTCTTTATTTTCAACCGAGGGAAAACATTTAATGCGGGATTTTATTTCAAAATTGATGAAAACATTTTTATTTTCAGCTTGTGATTTTGTTTTCGTTCAAAATTGACGTTCCAGCTTTCGATTTTCAAATTAAGAGTTGATCAACTTTAGGTTTTCTCAACTCTCCATAATAGTAGAAGTTAATGGAGCAAACTTGTTATTTTGCTTATTAGTTAATGCTCTTAACATCGGTTGTCAAAAATACATAAAGTATACAAAGATTAATAAATTTGAAATATTTCCTTAAAATTATCTCTGGTATATGAAAAGTTATTTAAAATTTTAGGTAAATAAGGAAAAGTCCTGCAAGGCGACTTACTTCTGCAGGCGGCGCAGCGTAAAAACACGGAATCAATTTTTAATATTCTCCCTAATTTCGTCCTTATCGCGATTGGTAGCAGCGTTAATCTTTTCGTTTTCTATAATCGTACTTGTTCACTCTTGTTTAAATAATAAAGATAATTAAAAAGTTTTTAAAACTCAACAGAAATTCAAAGTTGAGACTGACGTTCCTTGTCATGTGACCAACTTTTGAATAGCAGTTGCTAAAATGAGCATGTATTGAGATTGTTAACAAAAAAAAAACTTTAATTTTTCCGGAAAGCTGAACAAATCCAGGTCGGTCGGTTGGATTAGGATGAATTTCATACGAGAGAGCAACAAATTTTCACACAAATTCTTCGAAATACTAATGCAAACGATAGTCATTTAGTTTCAGTTCTTGGTTGCGCTGATTTTTCTTAAACGACCTTTAATCGATTATTTACGTGTGACGGCTTGGCAACCTACCACAATGTTAAGAAATTTACCGCTTCGTATCGGCAACTACATCATCTACATCCTCGGACAAGGACTGATTTAACTATGATGACTTTTGGCAATCAAACAAGGGTAAAGATTGGATTCTAGAGGGAACATACAACGCCAGATTCCTCCAACTTGGGAGAGAATTCCTACGATACAACCTCGCCATCTTGGGATTGAGAGAAGTGATGTGGTTGAGCGCAGGGCATGTGGATTCATCTTCAAAAAGCACTTTCTTTATTTATTCTTAAAAATCGACTGGAAGCACCCATTACTCCCGAGTGACTGATGATGACTCCAAAGGATCGTCAAAGTCTTATAAGATTCTGGAGTAAATTGTAAATTAAGAAAGATCACTATCATCCAGTTCTATCCCCCGGTTGCGACAGAACAGCTGGATTTCACTCTCGATAAGGAGCTACAGTAAATGACGCTTATAAGAAACACACGCTTATAAAAAAAAACTCTGATATAATGAACTTTTCTTTACAACACCGATTCCCACTTTTACTGTAAAATTGGATTTATATAACAAACATTTTTATGACAAAAGAAAATCGCCTCTAGTTCTTTAATTTCAACACACTTTTAGAATCATGCAAATAAATATCATAAATGTGAGTCTGAAATAAATTTTGTTTGTGTTTTGTGAGAAATTGAAAACAAATTTAAATGTTTATTTAGAGAACAAGGAGGTATATGAGAGATTTCTCGAAAAAATTGAAGATAACGGAGGCATATTTAATTCAAACCACTATTGAGCGATATTTTTAAGAAACTTAAGTTTCAGTTTTCTTCAAAAATAATACTATCCACCTACAGTCTGCTATAGAATTATTGACACATACTTCTTGTTTTGTTTTCTAATTAAAGTGCTGTAAATTTTCTTGTTTTTTTTAAATAAAGTTAATTTAATATTTTGCGCACACTAAAATGGTTATGGCTACTCTTAAAATATTTTAACACAGTTCGAGCGATTAGGAAAATAGGAGAGGACTTAATAGGAGATACCGATGCACATTAGTTTTGAATGTTTGAATATCATAATGGGAGGGAAAAATAGGATTGGGTAAAGCGTTCCACATTCGTGTGGTGCGGCTAAAGAAGGAATTTCTGTACTTAACAGTACGTCCGAAGTTGTGCTCAAAGGTAAACTGATGGGCATTCCTAGAAGCGCGAGCATTACGTTTGAATAGTTTGAGTGGAGGAATGCAACAGGCTATTTTATTAGAGCATGGTCTATAAAATATACGATAAAACACTGAAAGACATGAAACATTGCGACGGTGTTAAAGAGATGTAATTATTTCAGTTATTGCTCTCTCACCTATCATTGTTATTTAAACATTAAGTAGGTAAGCGTTTTTTTTAAAGAACATTTTTTTATAAGAAACCTCTGTTTTTTCTATCCGTGTTCTTTTTTTATAAGAAACTTGTTTCTTAGTTCTTGGTTAGGATATAAGAAACACACGCTTTTAAGAAACAAAAATTGTATCATTTTTCAGTGTCTTATAAGCGTCATTTACTGTAGTGGGATTCCGGTCGTGTTTTTCCTGCATAGATCATATTGACACCAAGTAGAGTTCCATTCGCCTCTTCGTCTTCTCTTTATAGATTTTGTAAAGGCGCTCGATAGCCTGAACCGAGATTTTATTTGGGTAGCCTTACGCAGGAGAGGTATTTCCGGGAAGCTTATCGCTATTATCAAGGCCTCCTACGAGGGTGCAACTTCCCAAGTCTTGCGTAACGGAAAGTTATCTGAAGACATTGGAATTAAAAACGCGAAATAAAAATATTTCTGGAAACTCTTCTCAAGTAAGCAGGACATCAGGTTGAAGCAGTGGACAACTTTGCAAAGCAAAAGCTGCCTCCAACATGCTGTCAAAAGTATGGAGGAGCAAGGACTACAGTACTAAGACCAAACTGCGACTGTTCCAACATAGAGTCCGTTCTTTTATATGGGTGTATTACATGGAAAGTGACCGTCGCCTTGTCACACAGAACCTGTAAACTTTTGTGAAAAGATGTCTCTGTAACATCCTTAAGAATTTCTGGTCGAATATAAAGTACAACAAAGAACTCGATTACAGAGTCTGGCCAAATTTCTTCCGACATCGTTATTCGCAAGAGGAAGTGGCAGTGGATTGGTCACACCCTCTTGCCGAGGGAAGACATAGAGCCGCAATAGAGTGCGATCAATTTACTCAAGATAACAAAAGACCTGGAGGCCAGAGAAAGTCTTGGCGAAGAACAGTCGAATGGGAATCACAGAAGCTTGGAAAAAGTTGGGGAGAGCTTAAAAGCATTTTCAGAACAGAACAAGATGGCGTTTAGTGGTAGTTGACCACCTATGCCCCACGGTGGGGTCAATGAGTTAACTGTGTGTATTTTACAAACCCAAAGAAAATCGGATAAGGAAAACGACGTATTGGCCATTCACATATCACATACCTACAACAACAACGAAGTCACTTGGACCTTAATTTTATTTTAAATTTTCTTACGAAAAGTAAATAATTATTTCTCTAATTGTTTAATTTTTATTTTTTTTTTTTAAATTTAACTATTTGCTTGTAAGACCTAATGCAACCTGAATTGCACGGCACTATTTAGAAGAAAGAGAATGATAGGAAAGAATTTTTTGTTGGCACAGTGGATTTGAGAACCAGGTATTGACTGCCTCATTTTAACCCATGTTCGACATCCAATTAAAATTGGAGGTATAGAAAAGAATGCAAGAATGTTTTCTGCTTGCTGGTTGATTAGAAAAGAAAGATAACTCTGTTGTAAGTTGTCAACAACAAGCAAAAAGTAAGTAAAGAGATTATGATTTACATCAATAAAAACAAGTTGAACATTGACTGTTAGGATATGAAGTGCAATTCGAGTAAACAGAAAATAAGGTATATTATTGATGTTTGGCAAAAGTGCCACAAATTTAAATATTTTTATTAAAAATTATTTAAACAGTAAGTTAAATTTTGAGTACGAAACACCAATAATATAAAGTTTTATATTTTTTTTGTATCCATCCATTAAATTTTTACGCAATAAAAATAATAAGTTCTGAGCTCATTATGCAAAGATATTTTTAAAGCATATCTAAAAACATAATGATTGTGGCTAGACGCGATCCGTCAACACTTAAAATTAATTTATTTGCCTTTGAAAATCGAGCCACGTTGAGGAAAGTTTATTCTTGAAGATATGTCATGGATAATTTGTTTGCCGTCCATATGTGTACCCTAGAGCAAAAACTCAAGATAAGCTTAATGGACAAAACAAAAAAAAAAAACTTTTCAGAAGAAGTTCATGATTACCGCCCAGTTTTTTTTTAAACGTGAATATAAAAGTACACACAACAATATGCGTCGGAAGGTTCTCAAAATTACTTAAACACACATTCACGGATGCGTGTTTCTCTTTGATTTAAGTTTTCACAATTCCAACTTCCATGGCAGAGAAATAAATCTTAATGAATTTGCAAAACCAGAACCGTATTAAAATAATGACTTCTGTTCTATTCCTATAAAAGAACTAAGGTTTATTTGAACTTAAGAATCATTTGTGTTCATGTGCTTATGTTCAATTTGAATGATTTTTTTTTAACTAACACTGAGCCATTAATGCAAGGATTTGAAGCTAGAATAGAGGCTGGACTGCTGGGGTGGGACCCAAACAGAAATTGAAAATTTTATATTCTTTTGTTTGAAATGTCACCAAATTTTAAATTTGTTCCTGTTTAAGGCTACGTTTTTCGAAGAATTTTAATGCACTTTATTTGATTGTGTTCTTTTGGACTTAGTATGGCATTTAACCACTATCGAAATGTAGAGCCCCAGATTTAGAATTAGAATATTTCAAAGTTGAAGGATAACTATCAGACTTTCTTTTAGAATTTATAAATTTTATATTTTATATTGAAAAGAGTATTTCGTATTCGAAATGAGATCAGATTGGGCCTGGTTAAGATGACAGGAGTATAAAGTTTCGCACAAAACGAAAAATTTACTGTATAGAAGCGTTACACATTCTACTACTGAGATCTAATAGAGTAATAAAATAAACCCCATAAGTATGCAACAATTTCAAAAGGGAAAAAATATGCTATCCACTGTTACCACTGGGACTCATTTGAGTCAAAAGGGACTACTTTTTTTAAGGTTGGCTCAGAGACTCATCATTTTTAGATTTGACTCATTTTTACTTGCGATTATAGGTACTATAAGGCAAGTTATGCATTCGTCGAAAAAAAAAATGTTTTGAGATAACAATCAAACATGACAATACGATGATAACGAAGACGAAAAAAGATGGTCTACAAATTATGTTCGTCTGTATGTCTGTCAGTCTGTCTGTATGTATATCTAGAAACGTACAGCCCAAACGGTTGGGCCAAATTTGTATATGGAGTTTTTTTTAGGTATTGTGCAGAGGGGAAATTGAAATCTTTTTTTTTAGATCAAAAAATGACGGTACCTGCCATATAACCGTTACGTTAAAGCCTATTTTTCTCGCAAACGGCTGTAACGATTTTGATTTTTAAAAAATCAGTGCAGCTTTTTAGATACGACCGATCATAAGGTTGAAAAAAAATGTGTTTAAATGTCTAAAAACGGTACTTTCCATAGGACCGTTTTTTTTTTTGCTTTCGACTATCTCATAAACGGCTTTCCCGATTCTTTCGAGATTTCACACATATATAGCCTTAGGTGCGTGCCAATATTTTTAATTAATATTTTTAAACTGCTCATTAATTTTTTTTTCAAAAATTATATTTATAATATATTTGCTGAATACCTATGAATTGGCGTTTTTGAATTTTTTTAATTTTTTTCAAAAAGTTTATTAAAAAAAACTTTTTTTCCTCAAAAACCGCACCACAGATTTTAAAAAAATCTTTTCTCATACATTCAAATTTATCCAAGAAATAAAATGGCGTACTATTTTTTGAGCTCAAATTAGTTTAAGTATTTATTTCAGAATTTTGAATTATTTTTCCTTTGATTAATTAAATATTTAATATTGTCATACCAATTTATTTTAGAGCAAAATTAAAGAAATTTTGTATACATACAAAATTAAGTACAAAACTACTTTAAAAATGCATTTAGATTTTTAATAAAAATCTTTTGCATACGATGTGATCGAACATAAGAGCAAGTTCATGCGATCCAGTCGTGCATTTTATTTTAAGAACGAGTCAATAGTTTAAAGCACTTTTATTTCATTTTGCAGAAAATATTTTAAAAAGATTGAGTAGTCGGAACTGATGTTTTAAAATGAAGATATGCGTATGAAAAGCCTATTTTTGGGAACATTTCTAACTTTATTATGAAATTGATGACATTTCTTCAAAGTTCTGCAGCCGCAAAGTAAATGTTCATATCTTTTCTCAGCTAATCAAAACAAAAAAGTTTCAAAGATTTAAATTAGAAACTGTTGAATTGCATTTGCAAAGAAGTTATGTGCCTCAAACGATAAAATTTGGACTCCAGATTAAAAACTATACTTTTGTTTATTTGTTCTCTTATGTCTTGTTATTGAATTGTTCCTTTTTGTTTACTTTTTAAAAAAATGTGTTCTTAAGACTTTTTTAAAAATTTTCATCATAATATTCTTGTATATTATCGAAAATACATAATTTTTTTTTGTGATATATGAAATATGTACATGCATGGGATTTATTTAAATTCAGTATTTAATTAAAATTTGAATTTTGTTGGAGAGCTTCATTTGTATGTCCTACTTTTTCTAAAAAGTACCCTTAATTTGGTGGGAAGCAAAAAATGTTTTAGGGGACAAGGGGATAAAATTCAATTTTTTTTTAAATTACTCGAAAAGAATAGTTTTTTTTTTGAAAGAAGTTGATGGTGCACATTGTAGATCATGTCATTCTACACAAAAAGGATTAAGACACTTTTTATCGTACAATAGATTTGGAGAAAAATGGTGGAAAACATTTTGGTGTAGTACATTTATTCAAAAAAATGTAATAAACTTTTGTGGGGAAATTTTTTGTTCTTAGTTATTTTTCGAAAAACAAGTTCTATTACAACAAAAAAAAACAAGTTTTGAGTGTGGAACCGAAAGGGAAATGCTGCCATCTTAAAAATAATAATCTATTTTATTTTGTTCAATAACTCCCAAAACCTTTATTTTTCTTAAAATGTTCTAAGAACAACTTGTAGCATTATCTACAAACTGACATATTAACAATGTATGTCATGTCAATTCGTTCTTAAGTTATAGCCTTCCAAAGTTAAATTGTTCGTCAAAGGGGATATATAGATTAAATTAATTCGTTAAAGCAACCAGATATGACTTTATATAGCTCTTGTTTGTCTAGAATGACATGATCTACAATGTGTACCAACAACTTTTTTCAAAAAAAAAAAAAAAAAACAATGGTTTTCGAGTAATTTGGAAAAAAATTAATTTTACCGCCTTTACTTCGACCACCCCTCTAATTAATTTTATTTCGCCCAAAATTTAGGGTACTTTTAGAAAATGCTTAGGATGTAAAAATGAAGCCCCCATATTTTTGTCGGGATATTTTCGAAGTAACATCATTTTTTATCTAATTTTCCTCGACTATTATGAATTTGATATTTTTCGTACGTTTTCAAAGTATTTATTTTAGTTATTAAAAAAAAAGAAAGTATTATTATGAACTTAAAAGAGATTTTTAATTGGGACTCATTTATTTTCAAAACTACTCATTTTTTCAGCATCTGGGACTCATTAAAAACTAAACCTGTGGTAACACTGATGCTATCTTTGAGAAAGAAAGCGTTACATAACCTTAAGTCTCTAGGTTTTATTTGTTTTCATAGTTCACAGTTGGTTTGTCCACATTAAGTCACATACGGAAGTCTGATTTAAGGAATAAAAATTCGTCTTCTGCCTTACCAGTTGCCGTGTATCAATCTAGTGCACTTGAAATGTAGTGTTCCTAAATAGAAACTAGTATAGTTTCCTAATTTTGGGTCCGAACGATTTTTTTTACGATCCACTTTCTTCTAAAGTTTATCGTAGACAGAGGTTTCCGCATTCCTTCGTCATCGATTATTTCTCTAGTTTTGTGCTAGGGACAGGAAGATTCGCTTCCTACTATTTATTCCTACGACTAACCTTCTTCTTAGTGTATCGTGGGCAGGTTTGGCCAACGCGGGTCAGTCACCGTTTATTCTTCTAGATTTTAACTAGAAGCAGGTGTCGCCAACCGTTTGCTCCCGCGCCAACACTTCATCGAAGTGCGACGTGGGCAGAGTTCACTATCGCTACTGAAGCCTAGTGTTAGGGTCAGAAGCTGACCATTTAGTTGGCTGCTGCTTTTTCCCTTGATCCACTCCTTCAGAGTGTAACTTGGGCAGGGTTGACCCCTTGAGAGCAACTCACCATTTAGTTCCCTAGTGTTGCGCTATAGACAGAAAGTACTGCGAGCGTTTGTTTCCATCGCTAACCTTCTTCAAAGTGTAGCGTGGCAGATTTGGGCAACGGGGGCCAGCCACCGTTTGTTCTTCTAAATTTTAGCTAGGAGCAGGGAACGCCAACCGTTTGTTCCCGCGCCAACACAGCACAATAATTGTTCTTCTAAATTTTCCGTTAGAAGCACATCTATTTAACGTAGTTGTTAACGTATTCGAAATACTGTTTTATATTATTGTAAGAAACAAGACTTTTATAAATTGTAATATAATTAATTGGCGTAAATTAAAGTTATATTGTGAATTCATCGAAGTTTGAACTATAATCACCCTAAGTCTTACTTGCTTTCTTTGGGATCGATCCTGGACACCCGCGAGTCTACCCCAGCCTCGACAAAAAAGAATCGCATAGCCTGTACATTGTTGGTATAATTGAAGTAGTTGTCTATCGACTTCGTACTTAAGTATTTCTTCCATAGTTTATTCTTTTTATATCTAAGTAAACGAATTTTTTGTTATACCAAGATGGGGAAGAAATGAACTTTTTGTTGGCTGTTAGAAGAAGAGTTATTGGATAAAAGTTTATATTTGCAATATATGCACAATCATTAGCTCACGTAAGATATATTTTAGAGAAGAGAGTATGTAAGGGTGAATATGAAATATCATCGCAATCATAAGCAAAAGTAACAGATATTGGAGGATGAAAATTGTCGATCTATGAAAAAATACTATTACTTCTTCTTTTGGCAAATCTTATGCAGCTTGCCTATCCAATACCCAAGGTCTAACGATTCAAGTATTCTGACATTCTATAATATAGAATTTTATATTTAAAAAAAAAATAATTTAGGGGGCACAACAAATTGGAAAGGAAGGACGTTTATCAAAATTTTGATAAAGGTCCTTCGTATTATAAATAATACTGCATACCAAATTTTTGAAAAAATATTTTTTTGGATTTTTGAAAAAAAAAGTTTTTTTTTTGAAAATTCAATATTTCTAAAACGGGCGGATGATTTTTTTTGAAATTTTGTTTTTAAATTTATATTATTAATTATTTAAAATTGCCGTACTGTTTCTTTTAGAAAAAAAAATAAAGAAATATTGTATATAAAAAATTAAGTTAAAACGACTTTAAAAAAAATATATTTAGCCGTTTCTATTACGAATTTTTGCATACGATGTGATCGAAAATAAGAGCAACTACTTGAGATCCAGTCGTGGATCTTATTTCATTTTAGAAAATTACACTTATAAACGGTGATTTTTTAAGAGCTTGGTTTTTGAAAATTCAAAAAAACACAGAAACTTGTAAAAAGTGAATGAAATTTTTATTTGGATCGATAAATCAATTTCTGCCATTTACTTTTTAAAAATAATTTCACTTAAATATTGCCCGCGGCTACGCTTCAGGTGGTCCATTCTGAAGGTCCAATTTTGGCAAACTTTTTCACACATTTCGGCCGGAATCTCACCAATGACGCGTTCAATGTTGGCTTCCAAGGCAGCAATCATGTTTGGCTTGTCCACATAGACAATAGACTTAACATAGCCCCACAAAAAACAGTCTAACGGGGTCAAATCACATGATCTTGGTGGCCAATTGACTGCGCCAAAACGTGAGATCAACTGCTCACCAAATTCGCCTCTGAATTGATGCATGGTTTCGCGTGCAGTGTGGCATGTGGCACCGTCCTGTTATCATCGAACGGTACCTTTCTCCATTGACCGTAACCCTGCGGCCTTCATCGTCCTTGAAGAAGTACGGCCCAATGAGGCCGCCTGTCCATAAACCGCACCAAACAGTGCATTTTTCGGGATGCATTGGTAGCTGCTGAATTGCCTCTGGCTGCTCTTCACTCCAAATACGGCAATTCTGCTTATTCACGTATCCATTTAGCCAAAAATGAGAGGAAAAAAAACGGACGTAGCTTGCGAAACACATTTTTCACAGAGCACGAATTTTGATAATAAATTTCAATAATTTGCAAACGTTGTTCAGGCGTAAGTCTATTCATGATGAAATGGCAAACAATACTGAATCGAAATGTCAAATGTTCGTGGAATTTGTCATGTGTGATCTGTCAAAAATATAAACGTCAAAAACCAAGTAGCAAAAAAATCACCCGTTATAAACAAACGAATTACTATACACAGCGTTAGTTTTATGTTAGTTTTTGCACAAAACCGAAGACAAGGGAAGACCCTACCCAATATAAGGATGCTTATGACAGCAACTATAACAGGAAGTCTCGCCAATACTGTATGAATTTTTCTAGGTTTTATTTTCATTTAATTTCTTACTGAAAAAATAAATTTCTACGATTTTCTGAGTTTCGTAAATTCATAGTGTATATACTGTAAGTCTATAAAAATGCTGTAATTTTGTTTATTGTCAATGCACCGTAATTAAAAGAAACAACTTTATCGGACGTGCAAATTTTTTACTCAACGTGACCTGGACCCCAATCACCAATTAATATTAAATTTCATCAACACCCAAAATTTAATTAAATCTTAGCCTCCGAAAGCAGCCATATAATCTTAATCAATTTATTTTATTGCATTTGTTTGGTCCCTCCAATGGATGCTTTGAGTATGTACATACCGTATAATTCAATGACAAAAGTTTAATTAGAAAAATATCTTCAACTTCCAGGGGAAGGCAACAAAGTTAAGGTTAACAAAGTAAATTCTTATTTAGTTGAAAATTAATTCCAGGAAAGTTCAGTTGAATCGAAAATGTTCTTGAATTTAATATTTTTAATTTTATTTAGCAAAGTACTTCTCAATGTGTCTTCTTTTATAATAAGTGTCGCATTCACATTGGGTCTTCCCCTATCTTATTTATTGTCATTGTGTTTATGTCATTCCCTCGGCTGGTTAACCCCTTTTTGACCTTATTAAATTAATTTCAATTTTGACCATCTTATGTGCGTTTGACTCATAGTAGTATTGGTGCCAAAAAATATACAGGACGTCAAATTCTGGATTTTAATTTTTAGGTTTTAATTTAATTATATTAATTATTTCATTAGCAATAAGAAATAAAATCTAACTTTGTATAAATTTCAAAGCAAACTTATTTCACATTTCTAAGATTAAATGTTTGAATTCATACCTTGAAAGAAAAATGCAAATTTCAAACAAAAATCAGTGGCTGGTTTTTGAAAAATCGATTTTTCAAAAAAAAAATAATTTTAATAAATTGGAAAACTTTTTTTTTCAAATTTGAGTATTCAGTCTTATTTAACAATTATAGGAAGCATTTTAATCGGTTCATTCAATGTTGAGAAAGTAGAACATATGAAAAGTGGTTCTACCGGAAGTACCGTTAATAAGTACGCAAAAAAAATATTTGTATACTTGAAAGTGGACTGTACTAATTAAACACACACCAAATATGAAGTTTCGCAAAAATCCATTGAGTCGTTTTCGAAATTTTGAGTTTTCAAAAAAAAAAGTTTTTTTTATTTTTAATTTTGAAAAAAAAAACTTTTTTTGAAAATTGTTGGCTTACAATAGTGTTTAAATTTTCTACAAGCTTCCGCCCAGAAATTTCAAAAAAAATCAAATCAACCGTTTCCCATAAAAATGAAAACCAAAAAAATTGTTCTACTAGAGGCACAAAAAAAAACATTTTCTTCCAAAAAAAAGGCACCAGAAAGCACCTTTTCCCTTCATTAATGAACTGTTTTTTTTATTTTATAAAATTCGTAGGAGCCGTTTTAGAGAAAAATTAGATTTTGCTTTTTGGCCAAAAAAAATGTATGGGAGCTACTGTTATTCTTCGTCTTAATAATTTAAGCAAATCGATCAAATCGTTAGGCTGCAGACTCGAGGACAGACAGACAGCCGGAATTGCGGGACCCACTTTTTGGTGTTCTCTATTGTGCTAATGTCATTTTTGATTGTTAGATTTTTTTTGACGAATGTATAGCTTGCCTTATAGGACCTATAATAGTGAAAAGTAAAAATAAAATAATTAGCATAAATTCAAATATTTTTTAGATCGTTTTCGATATTAGTAAGCTTAGCTTAGATCGCCCGTAAAGGGCTGGTAAATTAGTGGTAAGTTATTGATAAGTAGGCTAGTCTTACGATTTTTTGTTTAGCTTTAAGATAGTTATAAGTTAATTATAAATAAAAATGAATTTAAAAAAAAAGTACCTATAATCGCAATTAAAATATATATGTATACAAACCTTCATTATTTTGCTTAGGAATGGCAATGAGACTGCGACTAGTCTATATATCTAGTCTATATACTAGCAAACCCGGCGAACTCCGTTTCGCCACCAGATGGCTTCGTTTTATGTAACATTTCGTTTGGTGATTAAAAGATGAAGTGTTTTATATTTGAAAAGGAAAAATTTTATTTCATTTCACAACAGTAATGAATTAATTTCGATTACAAAAATGAAGTGTTATTTAGTTGAACTTCTCTAAGTAAATGAAAGTGAATCCAAAGTAAATACTGAATCGAAGCGTTATACGTGTCCGCAAATTATCCGTTTCATTGAAGTGCTCTTTGGTAAACCACATTTTTTGTTTTTTGGTCTGACGTTAACACAAACAAAACGGATGGTTTCCCAACTCGTGAACACGCAACGTATAACTGCCCATGTGAAAAACAATGATTTTCTAAATTTATCCCGCAAACACTAAGCGATTGGCCTTGCGACTTGTTAATTGTCATTGCGAACGCAAGGCGAACTGGAAATTGCAATCGTTTGAAGTCAAACGGAAGATCAGTCGGAATCATTGGTATTCGAGGAATACATACATTTTCACCTGCGTACTTTCCGTTAATAATGGTTGCCTCAATCAAATTCGGCATATAAGTCTTTTTACCGAAAGTCGAGTACCGTTGCAAAGTCGCGGTGGATTCAAATTACGCAATATCATAATAACTGTACCAACCTTGAGTTGCAAGTTATGTGGTGGAAATCCTGGTAACTGCAGAGAGTTCAAAAACTCCGTTGGATAATTTACTACATCATCGGGATTTGTTATGAAATCAACGGATTTGTATGTCAACAAATCGCCAGCAATTTTTGATTGAATGGTGAAATTCAGTGCGTGTACATCACTATTCTTTGCGGCAAGAATTGCTCGTTGACTTAACCAAGCATAATTCTGATAATTCTCACTAATGTTTGGGAAAACATTTTCAATAAGAGCTAATTGAGAGTCTACAAATCGGCAAACGTCGTTGGTAAGAGTAATTAATCCAGATGTCGCAACAACTGGGACTTTTCCATTTTCAACAGCTAACAATTGTTTGGAAAATTGTGCAGCACTTTGATCATTTTGAAGTTGAACTCTCATAATAGTGGTTAGCGATAATGTTTTTACGTTATTCCATAAAGGTGATGCCTTCAGGCAAGCATTCAATGCATCTGCAGGCGTTCCACGGGGAATTACTGGCAACGTCTGCCTGAAATCGCATGCCAACAATATCATCAAGCCGCCAAAGATGTTGTTATTTCGCCGAAGATCCTTCAGTGTGAAGTTAAGTGCTTCAAGTGATTTCTTATGTGCCATTGTGCACTCATCCCAAACAATGAGCTTGCATTGCATCAACAATTTTCCCATTGCACTGGATCGGGAAATATTGCATGTTGGAGTATCAATTGTGTTTAAATTGAGTGGCAACTTAAGCGCAGAATGTGCAGTACGACCGCCATCTAGAAGAGTCGCCGCAATTCCAGATGATGCTAACGCCAAAGCTATGTCACATCTTGATCGAATAGTGGCCAAAATCAATGAAATGACAAATGTTTTCCCTGTTCCTCCAGGTGCGTCCAGGAAGAATAGACCACCAGTATTATTGTCCACCGCTTGCATTAATGTTTCGTATACTTGTTTTTGCTGTTCATTCAGTAACGGCACCTTATTTCGAACGAATTCCTGCAATGTATCAACATTGTATTGCAGCTCTCGATTTAATTCTTGGTTGAATGCATCGTGCATCGATCGATTTGGCGCAATCATTCCTACTTCAATCAGTAGCTTGTTTGCAATAGTCAAGCATTGATCCTCAATCAGAATCAATCATTCATTGTAGATTTCATCGGTTATTTGGATGTCAGGATTATTCCTTTGAATGCGCAAGCGATGCAAGATATATTCACATATGTCGTCTTTGTATTTGTTCCATAACTGAATTGGCTGTGAAGGGAAATATGTGGTGATGATAACTGCGAACAGCGTTCGTATTTGGTACGCATTTGATGAAACAACTGAATCCGCAAGTGTTAAATCCCAATGAGAATCGTTCTCCAGCAAACCCAATAGTTGACATGTTTCTCGATATGTTTGGCATTGTTGGCCATTCACAGTTTTCAAATGCGCAAATGATTTTGGTCCACGTACATTTACCAACAGCAGTCGCAAATAAAAACATTCATCATTTCTAGGATGAACAGTATACATGCGACCTAATGTATCAGTGGAAAACACCTGTGGCCAATCTGGAACTGGGGTTCCTTGTTTGCGACTTTGGAATTTCTTTGTTGATTGATTCCAAGTGTAATACTTGGGCATTTCAACGTACATCAGCGTGTCGCTGCGAATGGATCTGCTTCACACATTGCAAAGAAGCTAGTCAATGCTGTCGATGGTGGTCTCTCAGCTCGTTGTGCCGCATTAGCCTCAGTGAAGTAAACTCTTTGGCCATTTTCCAAATGCAATGCTAAATGTACAACTGTGGGATATCTTTCATGAATTTGAAATGACAATAATCGCCACAGTGCTTCATTAGTACTGACGTATCTGCCCATTTGGAAGTTGCTGATTTCGTCATTCGCATTTTCCGACGCAATACCAAACACAGCCATGTCGCTGCCTTCTGTAACGTACTTGCACAAATATTTGATTGATTTGGCCAAATGACAACTCTCAACGTTTGCATGTGTTTCGAAAATTCGTAAAAGCAGCGGGCAATATGGTACAATGAATTCATTTCCGAATCTCAATCTCTTGATTTTAAACTTTAACTTTGATAGTTCAACCATTATCTTCTTTTGAACGCCGACGATAAACTGGATATCCATCGTTCCCTGTGGCTGTTTCAGCAACTAACGGTCGCGGATATCGTTTTGTGCACTTTCCATCAGCCATGCAAGGCGATAATGGATTTAATGCACCGCACGGTCCATGCACCATCTGTGTCGTCACAATGTCGTGTAGATGGGGATCAATGACTGGATCAGGAATTTCAGCTGATATGATGTATTCCACTTCATTTGAATGTAATTTGTTCAGCAACCAAATTAGGATATGAGCATGCGTCTGCCATTCCACCGAGTACATATAACAACGTGTGTCACCAAAAACTCGTAAGCACATCCATCATAACCTTGAGTTTTTGCTGAAATACTCTGGCGATTATGTCATGGCGATCTTGCGGTTTTTGGCCCGGTTCCAACTCACGTTCAACTTCCGTCCACTTCGGATTGCATGTGAACGTAATAAATAAATCCGGAGTTCCATAATTTCGCACGTACGTCATAGCGTCTTTAGCGTATTCGTGCATGTGGCGTGGGCTTCCGATATAAGATGATGGGAGAATCGTCAGACGTCCAATATTCTGAACATCACCATCTGAATGAATAGCATCACGCAAGTGTATATAGTCCTCAGATCGTAGCTTTGCCTGATTGAATCGGATGAACGCTAAACGTTCGGTCCCGACTTTGACATACATGTCGACAGCGAATTGCTGGAATAGCCGACGGCACTTCAGAATGACATTCTCCTCATGTGTACGAATCATTATACGATACGCATAGTAATTCATTGCGCTTAGATTTTTATTCGTTGATACGCCTGAAAATGCAAAATTAAATGAATTGTTAATGGAAACCAATAATAGCAATAATAGCAATAATTAGTGTGTGAATGTCGTACCTGTAATTGGATCGACCATCTTCAACGTGATGTCGTATCCGTCTTGCCCTTGCCAATAAATGATTGGATATTGTAACGCATCGTACAAACGATGTGTCTCGTTTACACGATGCATGATATTGCTTCTTCGCTGAACGACAATGTCTCGCGATATAGTTGGATCGCCAACAATAATTGCAGCAACATCATTAACGGTGGGTGCATTGAATCTTCGCACATGTTCACCTGTTGGGGTACAATCGGCTCTTATGACAAATTTGTGCGTATCCAATGGCATTCGTTCCAATGCTGTTTTGAACATATTAAGCACAGCATTATTAGCGTGAAAAAATGCTTGCAACTGTTCAATAATTCGTCTCTTTAACTGTTGTGTTCCCTGTATATTGCACCGCACATTCAGCTTTTCCACCATCGACGAAATGAAATATATTTGCAGAAATTGATGCGGTTCATCTGGTGTTGGCACCATTGAACCATGCAAATGATATATTTGTATCTGTAATTGCAAACAATAGTTTGTTGAAGAATACGGTGTAACTTCTGATCGTGTGATGGTGTAGTGTGTGGTGTATATGTAGTTGTTATGTGTTGCAATTTATTGTGTTGGTGTGAGTGATTGGTTATGTGTGTTGTATCTTTTACCTTGCAAGTCGGCATGAAGCCGCCTTCTGGAATGATATTAGCTCCAAGGGAAGTCATACGAAAGCAGTTATTGTATTCAAGGATGTGTTGAAGAAAATGGCTGGAATCGGGATCACTTCCATCGAACAATGGTTTCAGTAGCTGTGGTGGTGTAAGTTATGGATCCAGTTTGACTTTTCCACTTGCTCAGCACAATCTAGCCGTTTCTCTTTTGAACTTTAACGCATTGCAATATCGGCATATAGTCGTCATTGGTCCAATATCTAAATTTTCATCATCACTGTAGTTCGCAGTGGGATCATATTGGAATGCCAAGCGATTGTATGATGCCAATGATCTTCGTGTGCTCACGCGTTGTCTCAATCGGGCGTTTTCTCTTATTATATCTTGTCTTTCTTTGCTTAAGTTCTGTGAATACACTTGTTGCTGGCTTGCATGTCTTGTGCGGCGGCCGATGTTCGCACGTCGTCCTCTAGGCATTTTGGACTATGGACAGAGTGGTGAATTTAACCTCAAATGCACGATCCACATAATTTTCACAATTCAACTTACCACCTTAAAGACAAATGCCTACTGTTGAAATTGAATAAAAATTTACACAATACACGTGATTGATTTGATGGTTTCCAATTGAAATGTTAGGAAACGAATAACTTTTTTTTTACTTTTTTTTCACAATTTCACAGTGAACACAATACCGGTTTGTCAAATGAAATTAACTGAGCAGAGAACAATGAGTAGCTGTCAAACAATGTATCACGCACCGGCGCCATCTACTTAAAATATTGGTCGGCGCCATCTACTTAAAATATTGGTTTGTAGTACATGCTATGTATCAGAGATGGCGCTGTATCTGAAAAATGATTTTTCCGCTTTTCTGTTGAAATTTTTCCTGAATTTTCTTTGCTATAAACCTCACGGAGCCGGAGACGTTTCCAACGAATTCAAAACCGTGTGAGTCGGTTCGTGCGTTCTGGAGTTATAGCGTCAGGAAGGAAAACCCGACTTATTTTTATATAGTAGAAGATTATCAAAACGCCAAAATATATTTTTTTTTATCCTACCTGTCAAGACATGAATAACTGTCAAAATCCATTGAAGGTGCCCCGATTTAAATGGATTAGGCAACAAACTATATTTTGACGTTTGAATAATATTTTTTCCCAAACGTCACCCATTTTTGGTTAAACGAGACCGGGACTGAAACCGAGACGAGACTGGAATTTTTCGATTTTGACGAGACCGAGACGAGACTGACAAAAGTCTCGCTAGTCTCGTCTCGTTGCCATCCCTAATTTTGCTACTAGTTTTAACGCAGTTCATTTTAAATTCTTTTAAATGTATTGGCAAATACTTGAGTAATAAATTTGTTATTTTTCAAATAATCATATTACCATGCATAAGAAATAGCTCGAATATTTAGTTATTTGATTAGCAAACAAAGCTATTTAATCAACCTTAGTAATTTTTTGGTTTCATAGTTTGAAAAACCTAGCGTCACTTATAATTTCCCAATTTATGTTTTTCTTGTATTCGCTGACTCCGTAGAAAGAAGGAAGCACTTCCATAAATTAATGCAAACACACACTTCTTTTCGTGCGAAAAAAAGGTTTGGGTACATAGGTATTACAAAATTCTAGGTACACTTGGTAAATCTCCTTATACAAATTGGATTTAATAAGGACGAAAATATATTTACTTAAGAAGTGAGTACCATTCAGTTTATACGAGCACGTTAACGATATGCATTATGTGGTAAAATATTTATGTTGCATAAACCCTACATTAATGCGTTCACTTTCACGAAATTACATTTGAGACTTCAAACCCTTTAAGTGGTAATATATTTTTTTTTAAATAAGAAACACGTCTTTTTGCTTAGTGAATTTTTCAAGGCTGCAGTTATTAAAGTTGGTACACTATGTGTTTTATTTTCTGACATTTTATTTTAAAAAAAAAATCGATTATTTCGTATAGTCTAGAAATTTTTTTTTCATTTAGTCATTCAGCGATTTATTCATGATTTCTTCATTCAAAAGTTTTTTATTTCATTTGGTTGGGTCTAAATGTACGTTTTCTGTCAAAAAAACGACAGAATTTTTCGGGACAAATTTTACTTTAGCTCTTTAAACAAATTTACATATTTAAAAAAAATCTTTTTATTCCAAAAATAATGTTTTTTTTTGCAAATGAACAACACAAATTCATCACCACAACATTTAAACACATATTTTCATTAAAGAATCACATAAAACTAGATTATTGTTTTATTTAAATTCCAAAAATAACAACCACCAGCACAAAAATCCATTTTAATTTCTAAACAAAAAAACACCAACAAACATCTATTTTTACAATTTTTTTATTTAAATCCCGAATACTTAAATCTTAATAACACTTCACTAAAATAAAAAAAACACACACAAAATAAACAAAACTGTCTCGTGTCTTGTTGACAGACGTAGACCAGCATTGCCTTATACGAAAAATTCTAAGCCCGCTGACAAATACAAAATGGCATTGCCATGCATTTGGAGAATTCCTTTTTCTTGAACAGAATAGGGTGGGTCAAAAAATGTCAACTACGTTGCTCTTTGGTCGATTTGCATAAATTAAAATATATTAGCGCAAAATTTTAAACATTTAAACCCTACTTTAAATTAGTTTTAAAATGAGAATCGACTCTAAAAATGAGTTTTAAAATGGGGGGTCGGCTTTTTAATAATTTTAAACGACAAAAAGTATGATTTAACGGTAAGGAGGTCGTCTAATTTTAAACAGAGCAAAACGCTTCTTTATATTTCTTAAACTATACTTTTTCCAGTTGACGCTTGTCATTTCATAACAAAATAAAATGCACGACTGGATCGTACGAACTTGCTCTTGTAGCTAACAACTTTAATGTATCTATAACCATTGAGGTTAAGTTCGTTAGGTGTAGTTATCCTATGCAGGTTTTAGCCCTATGTAGGTTAGATTACCTTGATTCATAGAACAAATAATGAAGTGCCGAATGGATGATTCAAGGAATAGTTACATAGACACCTACCTACAAATGTATATTTAAATCTAAGTTATGGATTTTAATAATGTAAGTTAGGAGATTAAAATGTATCTACATACATATATAGACGCAACCTAAGTATGTACACACGTACATACCTATAATAATGAAAATGACGAATGTAGGTTAGTAGGTATAGCTATATGCATATAACTTAATAATTTAGGTGCAATATACAATATTGTACATTCATAAGATTCATATGATTTTTAAAGACACATATGTATAAATAAATGTATGTGTTTAGTATTCAGTGACATACGCAAAAATTCATAAAAAGGGAATAATTAAAAGGTAGAAATAAGTGGATAATACACATACAGGGTGGCTCACGAACCGTGCAATAATAAAAATTTAAATAACTTTTATTGTAATCGATGTATTTCATTAATTTTTGTTTATTGGATTAAAAATTAAACTTTGTTTTAAATAACTAATGGTTTTTAAAGATGATAGATCGCAAATGACCTCCACGCATATGCGGCACCTGATCAGAAAATTGTTCATTGAGGCCTGAAGGGTTCAAATTGGGATCGCCTCAATTATTGTCTTAATGGACTGCTTCAATTCGTTCAAATTCCTGGGTTTCGTTTTGTACACTTCCTGCTTGACATAACCCCATAAAAAAAAGTCTGGTGCAGTCAGGTCAGGTGACCTTGGGGGCCAGCGGAAAGTGCAAAGTGCGAAGTTCTGGGTAAAAAAACTCCTTCAACATCTTTAAATAACGGTCCCCATTGACAGTTTGTGTTACACCGTTTTCTTTAAAGAAGTATGGCCCGACAATACACCTTGATGAAACTGGGCACCACACAGTGACGCGTTCTGGGTTCAGTTCCGTCTCATGGAACATTTCTGGATTAGACTCACTCCATATACGGCAATTTTGTTTGTTAACATTGCCGCTTAAGTCAAAATGGGTCTCATTAGACATAAACAAACAATTTATCAATATGTTGTCTTCTTCGGTCATTGCAATCATTTTTGGGCAAAATTCCAGGCGAACAGGCAAATCCTGAGGGTTTAACTTGCTTGTAATTTGGACTTTGTACGGAAACAAGTTTAAGTCATCATGAAGTATCCGTTGTAATGACCGTCTGCTAACTCCAATTTGGCCCGATTAGTTTCGAGTCGAAACACTCGGATTTGCCTGTATTGCCGATGCAACAGCCACGATTGTAGCCTGTACCCGAACATTGGGATCTCGATGATGCGGTCTTCGGTCGATGCTTCCAGATTCGGCAAACATGTTCACCAGCCTCATAATGATCCATCTACTCGGGGGAGTACCGCCAAACTCCAGCCTAAATTCCCTTTGAACAGGAATGAAGGACTGCAAAGAATGGTATCGCTGCACTATCCAAATCCTTTTTTCGGTATCCCAAGCATTCATTTTGATAAATCTAAATAGTAGCCTATAGTGTGTATCAGACAGAAAAAATTTTAGTCTCTCATCGGATATCAGTATCTTTTCTGACAATCAAGCAGCGTTGTTTCCAAAACCTCTATAACTGCCCGCAATTGTCGATCATCTCTAAGCTTACAAGCAGAGCAGCAAAGCAAAGCTGCGAAATTCATTAGAGCAAAGATCTCGAGAGGTGAGCAAGGATGAAGCATAGCCAGAGTGAGGAGCAAGACCAAAAGTAGAAGCAACAAGCAACAGTTCATTCTTTTATTTTTGAATATTTTTTTTTCTTGAATACAACGCACACGTTTAGGTAAAAATCGCGGCGATGAGAGCAGAGAAATCAAACATATTTGAAATCGGCGCTTTGCTCCATTGTTGACCCTTTGGTCCATCATCGAACGACACTGCACTCTGTTGTGTGTTATCCTTTTACTGCACGTGTTTGTTTTCTCCGCTGTGGTCTTTGTTATATTCTTTTGCTCACTCTCCGCTCCATTCTGCTTGTACACTAAGGGAGATGGCAGAACAGTTTAAGATTCACCTTATTTGGGTGCCGAGATATAGGGATATCTTAGGAAACTGCAAGGCCGATGAACTCGCCAGAGATGGAACCCAGTTACCAATTCAACCTAAAATGGAGGAAATCGGTATGCCTATCGCTACACGTAGACTTACGTCGCAACAAAACTCCATAAAACAAACAAACATAAGATGGCCAAACATCACTACTTGCTTGACAGATCTGGCCAGATATAGTTCCAAAACGCTCAAAAGGTCTGCTCTATTTGAGCAGGAAACATATTGGCTTCGTGGTAGGTGTTATAACTGGACACTGCTTAATTGGCAAACACGCCCAACAACTCGACGCATTCTGCTATGACTTTTGCAGAAGTTGTATGGAGTTCCCATCTTCTTTGCTCATGTCCTGCTTTCTCCCAAAGACGTAGATAACACCTGGGATAGTAATTCGTCGACGACCCCAGTGATTCACCAGCTACACCGCTTCATTAAGACTCCAATTGGTTTAATTAAAGAGCAAATATCTCTTTACGTGTCATCACAATTGACCTATCTAAGGTTTAAGTGTGTCAGCCGTTTTGCCGACAGCCACTTAAACCTAACCTAACCTGGGTGACTATTTCATCGTAATTTATATTCTATTACTTCTTACATGATCATTGAACAAATTTAATAATTTTACTAATTTTTTCAACCCGATTTTGTGATTTCGCCTGTGTCATTTCGCCAAGCTTCTTTAGAATTCAAACTACCAAATTTTTATTTTTTTAGGGGAAAGACTGCATGCCCTAACAAATGTTTAGGTTTCAGGTTTTAGTTAAAGAGACAGTTTATTGAATATTTTTTGTTTCTCAATTTTTATGCTTTCTCAATCTTTAAACATCGTCACCATCCTTCGATGAAATTTGCAGATTAGATGGTGTATAATTATTTTGACGCAAGTTCCGAGGTTTGAAAATTTGTTGCTTTCGGAACAATAAATAAAATCTTATATTTTTATTTAATTTGCAGAAGTTAACAATCCTTCTAGAGGACGTAAAGGCTGTAGATTATTTTTTTTTTAACTCTAAGCTTTGGCTTACAAGAAATGAAAATAAAACCCGACTTTTATCTAAGTGACGAAGGACCATTCAGTTAATATTTTCAATTCAGAATATATTTTTGTTTAATTCGAAAACATTCAAATTTTTTTAATCATAACAACAAATAAAGTGCAACAGATTGGGTTAGTTATATATTTGCAATACAAAATTGTATTAAAAATATTTTCATCTGAAAAATTAAATCGCTTAATGAGACATTCATGTCGGAATTAATTATTACTCATAATTAAAATACAGCAACTCATAAAACGCACATATAATATTTTATAGACAACATTTGTGGTATGAATATCATAGCAACATATTTGAGTAAAAAAAAATTATTACAATTAAAAAACAACTCTCCAAGGACTCTTAAAAAAGTAATCGGTAACTAATTATTCAGGAATTTCATATGCATACTTTGTTCCTATGTAAATTTAAATCCGTTTATTCGGTCTTTCCCAAAGGTGTGCCTTGTCATGCAAGCTATATTTATCTTCCAAAAAAAGAATAAGAGGTAATTTCTTTTAATTTGCAAGTTGCTGCTTAAGACTTCAAAGGGATCGGATGGTATAGCAGCTATATCATGCACTAGAAATTTTATTTTAATTGGATTAGTGTTTAAATGTTGATCCAAGAAGAATGTACGTACAATGAAACTTACTCGTATGTACATACGTATGTTTTGCAAAATATTTACAACCAGGTTTGTCCTTGAAAAGTTTTACATTTCGTGCATAATATAATATGAATGTATCGATTTCTGCACAGATAACATATGTCTTTAAATATTTATGTACATATACCTATACATATTCATAAATTGAAGAGTGTACTGACTAACTTTATTAGAAGTGAATCAGTATTATTGTAAGGGCTTATTATTATATTATATTAGTGACGAGTAGGTACGTGATTTTATAGCGATTAAAACTATTATCCTTCTCTATTTACTCAATCCCTGATATATATGTAAATATACTATAGATCCATTTTTATAAATGTGTGTCAGTCATATGTTTTTTTTTTTCTTCTTTTATTCTTAACTTATAAATAACTTAAAGCTAGACGAAAATTCATAGAACTACCCTACTCATCAATACCTTACATCTAGGGTTACCATTCGTCCCCATTTTGGAGGGTTTGTCCCTCTTTCTTACCTCAAGCTATATATTGTCCCCCAAAACCAAAAATGACAAAGGGGGGCACAAATGTCCTTCATTTTTACACATATGTAGGTATATGTAATATTTTTGCACCTTAAGGCAATATTTGTATACTACCTACTGTTTAAAAAAAAAATTCTTAGCAGATTTTTAAATTAAAGCTGTGAATACTTCCATCATAGTAAATACAATTTTCACAACTGGATACATCCATTTACTTCATTCAAGAAAGTTCTGTATCTGTCACCATCGTGCGTGTCCATTCAATAATTCTTAGCCATAGTTATAACTCTGGCACTTGTACAAGCTGAAGATCCCTATTTCCGACCATATTTACGGACTTGGAAATTGCTGGTTAGTAACACCAACAGAATGTGTTAGAAATTAGTTTTATTTGATAGTTTATTTTCTTAGGCCAGCTTACTTAAGGTCGCGTGAAAAAAATTCTTGTAAAATAAACTCAACACTCTACCATTTTCAATCGTCACGGATGTATACAACAAAGGCAATATTAAAAGGTTTTCTCTCATTATTCAATATTATACAATTACATATTTAGATTTTAAGATCAAAACGTCATGGTGAAAAGTCAAAGACATAAAAATCTTTTTTAGTTTTTACTTGGGATATAGGTATAGCAAGTTTTGCATTTGGAAAAAACATCGAACTCCAGATTTTAATCCAAGCTGACATTACGATGATAGAGAACAGCAAAAAAAAATGGGTCCGGCAATTCCGTCTGTCTGTCTATCTGTCTGTCTGTCTGTAGAACGATCTACAGCCTAAACCGCTGAATCGAATTTGTTCAAACTTGGTGCTGAGGTGTTTCAGTTGATTGTTCAGAATATATTTTTGGATCGTTGTTTTAGCCCCAAAAATAACAGTACTAGCATACAAATTTTTCTACCATCTTAATTATCTCGAAAACGGCTCTAACAATTTTGACAAAAATGTATGTGTGTACTACTTTGGGTATGGTCTACATTTTTGCCGATTTTTTTTTTTTATATTTTGTTATAAACGGTACCCGCCATACAATTCGACTTTCTCATAAGCGGTGGAACGGATTTCGATTTTTCTTTTTTTGAAAATTCAATATTACGAAAACGGGTGTACAATTTTTTCTGAAATTTTGTTTTTGAATTTATATTATTAAATATTTAAAATGTTCATATCAATTTTTTTTAGCAAAACATTAAGAGTTTTTATATATTAAAAATTAAGGAAAAAACGACTTTAAAAATACATTTCGCCTTTTCATTAAGAATCTATTGCATATAATGTGATCGAACATAGGAGCAAGTATTTGCGATCAATTCGTGCATTTTATTTTTTTTTTGTCATGTTTTGTCCCTCTTTTTGAATATTTGTCCCCTTAGAAAGCTCGCTATGTCCCCATTTTTAACATTTTTAATCTGGTAGCCCTACTTACATCTAACTTACTGGCCCTTTACGGACATTCTAAGCTAAACTGTATTACTTAAAACTAATGGCTTTCGACCTTAAAACTATTTTAATGTCAATTATTTAATTTTTAATTTTAACCAAGAAAACTTTGAAAAAATTGGTAACTTATCGTTTTTTTTTTAATGTGGGACATAATGTGATGCATACTTAATTATTTTGTAAGTACACGTTTTACACAATGGTCAAAGTTTCTTGTACTCACTATATATTTATAAGTCATATCCATTTAAACTTCGCGCAGCTGGTGGTTTCCTTAATTTAAATTGAATGGATTTCAGCTGGAATCCTTCTAGTCACAGTGACTTCTAGACCAATAAATTGTACCCACACAGTTTTTTTCTATTTGGTTGGAAGTTGGGAGTCTTAAATATTTATTTAGTTATTAGGTACATAGTAATTTATTTACAATAACTGATAATAGTTATGCATATTTTAAGGGAGTGAAATTTGTAATCCCGTCTCTTGTAAATTGAGATTCGTCCGTCCAAAGATGAAGAGTACGGTAATCGGTGGATAGCTAGAAATGGACCGGTTTACTGGCCTGCAAGATCTCCTGACCTTACAGTTTTGTAATTTTTGTATGATGAAGAATGAAATAACTTGTTTCTTCAACCGAAATAACAACTTTTAACGAATTAGAAGGGCGTATCCTCGAAGTATCATCAAAAGTGCGACCAGCAGTTAGGATCAATGAATATGCGCAGTGAAATCCAAAAACGGGATCTAGCATGCATACAAAACCTGTTATAATTGTTTTAGTACACAAATAAAATTAAAATTATCTTAAACCAAACAAAATAATTTTTCAATCATCATCTTTGAAGCTTAAAGCAAAAAAAAACTTTTTTTTTTTTTAATTTTACCTCTTCCAGGTTTTCCCAAGTATCATACAATCTATGGGTTGTAATGCAAACTTATCGTTAATTTTTATTTTTATTATTGTTGCGTTCATTCAAAAAAAAATAGTAAACTGTTATGTTTATTACGCATTTTCCAGAGAAAATTGACCCCAAAGTCAAAAAATGTGCACGGGAAGAAAAAATGGAACAGGCTAAAAACTCAATGTCTTAAGATTTAGATAAAATATCAAATTTATTTAAACGCAATTACAAAGGCTGGTATTTCTTCTAAAATCCCTAAACAAAGTTTCTAGCATTAGAACTTACAGCCCAATTACCGTTAACATGGGTCAGGGTATACCAAAGTAAGGCTTTTCTTAAATCCCCGATAAGAGATATCAAAATTGGAGATAGGGCATTACTGTAGTACAATTTTTTTCTTAGAATATATCCCAGAATCAGCGCTTAAAGTACTCTTGACGAACTAAAGACACCCTGTATGATAAAAGTACTTTTACGAATATTCTGGATGAAGTTTCTCCGATTAACAACCATATTCTTGTTGATTTTAATAACAATTTAGTTCATGCTCGTAACAGTAAATCTTAATAATATCTGCAGCGGTTTAAAAATGTTTTTTCTGCAAATGTATCAAAGGCTACATATTTTACTGCAAATAGATTCACGCTTTTAGATTTGATTCTCGTTGACAAATCTGATAAACTAAACTTTGTTAACCAGCTTGATGTGCCTGGTTTCTCTAAATACGATTTTGTTGTGTTTTTTTATTATCCTAATCCAACTAACCACTACAGCTTTGGGAATATTGTTGGCGATTTAAGGCCACAGAATAATAAGGACTGAGCTACAGCTCTGGTACTGCTCAATTTTGCTAAATCATTTAATTCGATATCTCATAATATTATTTGACAAAAAAAAGAAAAATAACGCTTTAATTTTGAAATATCGGCCGTGAAACTTATTCACTAATATTTTAGTGATCACACTATTTCTGTAAACTTAAAACTCACAATAATCCGATTTTCTCTTAACTAAAGTCGGTGTTCCCCAAGGATTCATTTTGGGTCCTATATTGTTTTCGATTTTGATAAATGATCTGCCAAAATTGGTTTTTCTGCAATTATTATGTTTGCCGATGGTCTTGAATGTCTACTCGGGTAAACTTATGCCCTACTACTTAATATTGCTGGGAGCTGTTTGCGGGTAACAATTAAGTATATTCGAAGAAACCGCAAACAATATTTACATATTATTTTTGTTTTTGTGGACTGTGTGGATTAAAGCCAATTGAAATATTTTGTGACCTATAGTCCAAAATGCGTTTCGCCAGGGAACGATAGTTGGGCTTATCAGTTAGATGCTATCGTACCTTTCTAAGACGCAATATTTTTGGTCGATTTTTACCGACTCTAATAGAATTTGCAGCATATATATACAATTAGTTTCCTCTAGTGAAATCTCTTATTTTACCAGTTCTGCTTTAAGTAACTTTAATTTTCTGCACGAAAGTTACATGTAGCTTTCGAAAACATGTTCGGCTTGAATTTGAGATTCGTGGTCCCTTCAAAACTATTTAAATGGTAAAGTTTTAGACTTTTTATTTAATTTGATGCAATCGTAAAAACCAGATTATCTGCATGAAACACTCATTTTCTCGCGGACACAGAGAAGTAGGAGCAATCTTATTCCAAGTTTTAGGTATACTGTCACTTAGCTACAATTGTTCGTCTTCTGGTGTCTGGAACTCTCTGATCGCCAATCTGAGGAGAATAAAAAACTGTAACATATTTAAAAGTGCCTCATTTTATCATTTAAAATGCTTTAATAGTGTTTTTTATGCTAATTTCTATGTTTCTATTTATTTATTTATTTGCATACTTGCATTGTAAGATACATTATCTTATAAGCTAATACACGTTTAAATATGAATTACAATTATTCTAAGTTGGCGTATATAAAATTTAATTAATTAACTACAATTGGTTAAAAATAGCTAAATTTTGAGTTCTAATTTTTTAAACTTCAATTTACATTTTAAAAACATTTAAAATTTAAAATAAGCATTTTACTTTTATTTGCATTTATTTATTTATTTATTTATCTAAATAATTTACAAATAAATTTATAAACTTTTTATATTGAAGAGTCCAGGGTAACAAGACCGTTTGGAGTCGTTTTTCTAGTTTTAAAAGAAGCAAATAACATTTATATGAACTGAAGACAAATTTTTTAGAAAAATAGAGAACAATAATAGCAAAAAAAATTAAATTATAATGAATGAGTAAGTAATAGAAAAAAAAAATAGGAATCAAGAAGTAAACAATTTAAATGTCATTAAATTTATGATTATGTGTTGTGGCTTGTTTTATGTGGTCCATTGGGTTATCAGGTTATCAGGATCAAGTAGTTCAGCTAGTTGTAATTGACTGCTAGTTGCATCGTTGTCATTGATGATTTTTGAAACGGGACAGTTAACTAAAGTGTGCCAGACTGACAATTCCCTGTTACAAAAATCGCATTTAACTGGAGCTTCTGGTGAAATAGTGTCTACTGGTGAACAATGTTTTTCCCAGCCTCATGCGTAACAACTTTATACTGTTTTCCCTAGTAAGGTTCTTATTGTATGGAGTACGCTTATAGGTGTTTTGATATTTGCGCAAGAAAGATTGGTTGTTTTCCCATAAAGTAGCTGTATCATTATCTAAGACCGCTGTAAGCATTCTTTGAATTAAACGAAAGGTGTTCGGAATCTCGACTACTAGTGGGTAATTACATGTTTCTTTTGCTGCTGTGTCAGCATCTTGGTTGCCCTTGATGCCTACATACCCAGGTACCAAAGCCAAACAAATGTCTTTGGAGGAAGTAAGTATACTTCTAATATTTTCTAGTGACTGGCATTGTACATACTGAGATTGTCTGTGAATATTAGTTTTTTTCCAGGTGTGTCTTTTAAGAGTGATAACCATTTCTGAATCGCTGCTTATTCTGCAATATAGCTTCCGGTCAGTTCGGGTAAAAGTCCTTGATGGACAATTTTTGTTTCTTCATTAGATATAAGTTCAACTATAGCGTAGGAAGAGTTAGAATCTTTCAAGGATCCATCCGTATAGAATATCCGGTCTGCTTTTGTTTGTATTAATTTGTATTTCTCACTTTAATTTCAATTCTGTTTGATTAATTTTTAACTTAATTTATTCATTTCACAGTAAGAAATAAATTATATATTATACATAATATTATAAACTGGTGTTCTTCTATTTATGTATATTAGTCGTCTTCTCGAAATTTTTTTCAGAAATCAATAATCACTAATAAATCATTTGTAATTTGTATTCTCTTTGAATCGCTAAAAAACGATAAATATTAGGATACGACAATCGTTGAAAACATTTTCTCTACATCTCCAAGCCAGATACGCACATTATTTGATATCATCATTTTGACATGCTTTCCAACGAACCCATCTAACCTGTGGCACAAATACAAGGATAATATGTCAGAAGATATTTTTCATCAAATTCGTGTCAGTTCCAGAAATCACGATCTTGAGATGAATGAGGAGATACATTATCGGGCCTTAATCTTGATCGAAGACATGTGTTACATCATGTGCGGTAGTTTATTAAGTCAGGTTAGGAATACCAGCGCCATATAGTGAAATGAATGACGAATTTAATCGAGAATTTGAATGGGAACGTGAATATGACCACCAGGAAAAAGAAAGTTTGTGCTATACTAATGAAGGTTATTGTTGATAAAATTGGTAAGACATTTCTCGTGTCAGTAGTTTTAGCCACTGTTGCGAGATCCATCATTGCGGTTGCAGTTGCTTCTTCTTGAATAGCAGCCACATGGTTAGAAGGATGCCATACAGCTCATTCAGCATTAAAATTGCCGTTAAATATTCAAACTATTGAAGAACCAACATGTAATATTAATGTCATATTGCAAAAAAACTCAGCAATGGCCAAAGATTTATCAGAATCGAAAATCATCATCTGGGACAAATGTACAATGGCGCATAAACGTACATTAGAAGCACTTAACCAAACGTTGAAAGATCTATGCAATGACTCGAGATGTTTTGAAGGAGCAATGATTTTACTATCCGCCAAACACTGCCAGTAATTCCAAGACCAACGGCTGCCGATGAAATAAACGCTTGCCTCAAATCATGGAATCTATGGCGCTATGTGAAGAAACTTCAGCTGTCAACAAATATCAGAGTTGCATTGCTTAATGATACATCTGCTAAAGATTTCTCTGAGCACTTGCTGAATATCTGTAATGATCGAGTACCTGTAGACAAATTGAGCGGATTGATTACATTTCCTGATAATTTCTGTAATTTTGGTCAATTATATGTGGCATGTTCACGGGTCGGAAGACTATCTGCGTTACTTGTTCTAGAGCCTGATAATAAAACAACGAATGTCGTGTATTACAAGGTACTTAACTGAAGAGTGCAACCTATGCACGAAACTACATAAACAATAAAGAATCATGAAAATACTAATAAAAAATGAGCTTAATAATGGGTTATCCATTTTGCGGTTTCAAAAGTAAACGTAAATAAAACACATATAAAATATTTTTTTTTCATGATATTTCTTTTTTATTATAAAGTTTGAACGTTGACATTATGTGTAAGACACTACATCATTTAAATGACCACCACGCGAATACTTGCAAGCATCGATTCTTTTGAAGTAATTTTCGACCACTTTTTGACACATATTAGGCGGTATCTCAGCCATAACTTGACGAATATTGGTTTTCAAGTGCTCAAGAGTTAAAGGTTTATCTGCACAAACACGGTCCTTCGCGTAGCTCCACAAAAAAAAGTCCAGCGGTGTCAAATCGCATGATCTTAGTGGCCAGTTGATATCGCCACAACGAGAAATTACCCGGCCAGGAAATGTCTCTTGCAATAAAGCCATATTCGCTCGAGTTGTGTGGCATGTGGCACCGTCTTGTTGAAACCACATATTTTCCCAGTCGTATTCTTCAATAGATGGCAAAAAAGTTGGTTATCATATGACCATAACGCTCCGAATTGACGGTGACAGTCGTTCCATCGTCGTTTTCGAAGAAGTAAGGTCCAATCACACCTCCGAACCAAAGAACGCCCCCAACAGTGACTTTTTGTTGATGTAATGGCCTCTCTTCAATTACTTGAGGATTCTCAGAACCCCAAATACGGCAATTTTGCTTACTAACATAGGCACCGAGTGAGAAATGTGCTTCGTCGCTGAAAAAAAATTTGTTCGAAAAATCGCTGTCCACCGCTTGTTGTTCAAGCACCCACCGACGTATCTACGACGTTGTGAATGGTCAGCTGGCTTCAGTTGTTGTGTGAGCTGGACTTTTATATGGATGTAGGTGTAGATCCAAATGCAAAATACGCCATAATGTGTCGTAAGACAGTCCTGATTCCTGAGAACGACGAGGAATCGACACATACGGGTCTTCGGCAACACTTTCACTTACAGCACTAACGATATTTTAAGCGGTACGAGCGAAACGATGATGCACAGCCCTTGCAATATCTGTAACCAATCCAGTCTCTTCAAATTTCTTCATAATTTTGCCAATTGCTTGCGTAGTTGGACGATAATGTAAACCATAATGTCCTCTTAAAGCACGATATGTAGCTGTGGCAGAATCACCATTTTTGTAGTAGGTTTTTACAATTTTTATGCGTTATGCGATAGTTAAGCGATCCATTTTCCTGAATTTCAGACTTTCAACTGAAAAAAAAAATTGGTGTAACATCTTAGTTTGACAGATATCGAATTCCAGCCCTATACTTTTGAAACCGCGAAATGGATAACCCTTTAAAATCTAAAATTAGCTTATTTATTGAATCTAAGGCGGAACAGTGTTCGGCGGGTCAGCGAGTTCTTTTATATATAGAACAATCCAAATTATGTTTGTGCGCTATCTTCTTTTTTTTTGCTTGATCGATTTGAATGAAATTTTCAGGAGATCTTAGGACATGTTTGCAGAGTGCATGTAAGGAATCTGTTTGCCGTCCGATGTCTAGAACCGGAGTTATGAACAAAAATGTCGCTCACATGTTTGTTATTGCTTTATTAGTACAAATAATGTGTTTTGTTTTGCATACTACACATTTGATTCCCATTAAATGAATTTTGATATTTTATTTTGGTCGTTGTCTAGAATGTTCCATGGATTTTTTGGACGACTTAAAGGTGGAAAAGTCCTTGTGAAGCTTGGAAAATTTCGATTAATTGTGAAATTCATTGTGATAGAAGGCGTTTTGCGTGCATTTTGGGTGGAGAATTTTATGAGATATAAGTACATTAGATGACGCTGTGCTGCGATCAATGCCACAACCAGATAGATTGCGTTATACATTGACTTAGGCTGTGCGCGATTTTCACATTATAATTTTCAATTCAGAAAATGTACTATTATTCTTGCTGAAATTGATTCGAGTTATGCGTATTATTACAATGATTCCGATCTAACCTTGGACGACCGGCGGCGTACCTACATGTCTTGCAATAATAATTAATCAGAATGTCCGTGGTAATCAAACGCAAGAGTTACGTGCAGAAGAAATAAATGGAGATACAATCACCACCACAAATTCGACAAAAGTTATTAGAAGAAGAAAAGTGGTAAATGAAAACTTCAATCGCGCTGCTTTGGAATACGACTCCGCAATCGCATTTACTTTCTCGATACTCCCGGTGGGACATGCAAGACATTCGTCATTTAGTTGATTCTAGCAACAATTCGGCCAAGGTCTCTTTTGTTGCCTGTTACATCCTATAGCATCTATGTATGTCATTGCTGTCACACTGTTTGAAGGCAGTCGAACTGCACATTCCGCCTTGAAACTAGCGATGAATTTTCTCCCTGTTGATAAGCCAATAATGCACACAAGAATTCGGCGGTTGACCTAACAATAAAGGATTTACAAGGTTATTCTAGATGATTTGAAGAGGATATTATGTTGCTCAACGCAGATTTTCGTCAAACGCTTCCCGCCATCCCGAAATCTACTGCTGCCGATGAATTTAATACATGCTCGAATTCGTTATCTTTGTGCGGGCATGTCAAGAAGTTGATTGACAACACAAATATGAGAACGACCCATCGGCTGCTGAATTCTCAGGACAACTGCTGGCACTTGGCAATGGCCGAATTTCTGTTAATGTCTCGACTGGATTGATGTCATTCCCGACTAATTTTTGCGAGTTAACAACGTCGAAGGAGAAACTCATTACCAAAGTAAAGTGTTCCCTGGCATTGCAAAAAATTATAAAAATCTCGATTGGATTTGTGAATGGGCAATACTAGCAACGAAGAAAAAGAACGTCGTCGATAGCTTGGTAAACGGTCTTTGTTGTTTGTTTTTGCGCCGGAAAACAAATCGTTAATCATATCACTCTCTCTTTATTTTTATTCCATTCAAATAAATCACATAAAAATTTGAACTATCTATGTTTTATTAAAGCTCTGCAGTTCATTTTAAGACGTTTAATTGGAGCGAGACGAAGTTCGCCTGGTCCGCTAGTAAATAAATACAAGTAACTTCCCATAGTTATTTACATACATACATATTTATTTAGAGTAAGAACATCGCTTGTGGATGGAAAACTCATCAATAAACTTTCTATGGATTGGCTAAGTCAGCCCCAGCACACATTCATTATGGATTACATTGAGTACATACATAAATTAATATGTAACCAGTATACGTCGAATGTACGTACTCAAACGTCAATATAATTTTACTGAGTAAATAGCATTTTCTCTCACCTTTCTGGGCACCTTACAGTACACTTCACATATATGTTATTTACATTATGTTCACTGTGTGTGAGAGATACCCAGGTAGAAAATTAAATTAACACCTATAAGAAAAAATATAATCCTAAAAATAAAACACAAAAGGACACGTTTGTTATGAATGTACATACTGTGTATGTATGAAATAATCAGAAAAACAATCTTAACATTGTAGGGTTTAGGTAGGCGTATCGGTATTTTTGTTTACAATCCCTAATGAGTGAAAAAACTGAAGCAGATAAATTAATAACATACACATTAAATTATTTTTCTATCACGATACTCGTATTAATTAAATAATACATTGGGTTAACTGATTGATTGAAAAAAATACTTGGTTTCAGTAATGGCTTCCGGGACATACACGCATTGATATATTACATTTAATTGTAATGAAACAAATTGACTCAATATTCATCCTCATTCGATTACATTATACAGATTAACGGTTTGAATGTATCAAAAATTTGGTGTATAATATTTCGAAAGCTGTTTAAAATTTTTAAATAATTCACTCCTTTTTTAACATCTTTTAAGTTATTATCATATTGCTCATTTGGCTGAAAACTTGGCATATATCTAAGACTTATACTTCCAGACGTTGGTTCAATAAGTTCTTTAGCATTTACTTGAACTGATCCCTCTGAATTACATACCCTTTGTTTGAATTCTCCTTGTGTACGTCTTTCAAGTGCGGACTTCCTTATCAGAATATTCATATCTTCAGGATCGAGAGCATATTATTTTATCTTCTAAGGACCTAATACTTTTAGATAGCGTGGATAGCTAAGTCCTCACTATCATATTCCGTGGAAAGTTTTGTGGTTTCTATTATAATTAAATCTTTTATTAAGTCGCATAATTTACAAATAAATCTACAATTTAATCTAGTATCACTTAAGTATGTCGAATAAAAAAAAGTGTGTGTTCTTATGTATGTATTGTATTATTAATTTAAAGTAATATTTAAAATTACACATATTAATACAACACAATATACACTAATGTGTGAGCATCAACAAAACAAACAAAAAAAATCGCCATCACATACACACAATACGCACTAATCTAATCTAATCAACTAAACATTCCTCATCGAATACACACAAAACACCATGCATATACCTACTACATAAATCTATGCGAATCCACACCGAAACTACAAAACAAAAATTTAATCAGAAAAAAACAAAGCAACACAAAAAATTCTCTCTGAATACACATAATTCTCACACAGAATGAGAATCCACAACAAAAAAATCATCAGTGAATACACACAATGCAGATACATACATATCTGCACTCATCGATGAAATCCAAAAAACGAACAAACATTGCATTATGTCGGGTCAAGTCAGATGTTGGGTCACGTCAGTTGTCGGGTAACGTCAGATGTCGGGTCACGTTAGATGTCGGTCTGTGTGACAGCTCCATAGAAATTTAATCAATAAACTGAAACTGAAGTTGCAACTCCAGGAATTAATACGTGTGTCCCAAAAAATATTATTGTAATTTAAAATTTAAGCCATCGCATTGTGCAAGGTTATCAAAACCTAAGAGCAAGAAATTTCGCTTGAACTTTTCATGTTAACAACTACCCAAATTCATTGGCGCAAAATTTTAAACAACCTATTGTTAAGGGCTTAACATTTAACTAGTTAGCAGTTTCCTAAGTGGCTTATTGATTGAATAACTATTTCAAAATTGTTAAGCCTTTTCTAAACTAGTAAATTGCTAATTAAGCAGAAAGCTGAGCATTTGTAGGGTTTGAATTTTGATGAACACAATTATTGTTGTTATGCGTTGTAAATTAATTATATGTTGATGAAAACATGTCCTTTAAAAAGATATTACTTATTTCTATTTTGATCATTTTAACTTCATTATTTACAAAAAAAAAAAAAAAAAATTGTGCACCAGCAGGACTCGAACCTGGGCGACCCGCGTACAAGGCTGATATACTCGTACTATCAGATTCCATTATGGATTTAGCAAATTGCCAAAAGTTAAAGTAGCCATTCCGAGATTTTAACTTTAGTAAAATGTTATAATCGTTTAAAATTAGCTCAAACATCTTTTTAGCTTAGTAAGCTAAAATTCGCTTTACCATTTTACTTTTATTATGTAGACATACCATCTAGATTGACTTGTTTTCTTTATAAATACGAGTACTTTCCTCATTTTTGAATTGTAAAAATACCCCTTTCAATCGTTAGACACCTCAAGATTCCTCTTCGTCAAAGGTCTCAAGGTATTCAGAATTATCTGATTTAACACGCCCACCAAAATTATTGTGGTTGTTGGTGTATTTAAAGCTTTCATAATGCATTTTGTAAAACTTTACATATATGCATATTATACTTGTAGATGAGTTGGTTTTTTAAATTGAAATTTAATACTTGAAAAATTATTTAAAAAAAAACTATCAAAGATAGAGTAATGTAGATACTCATATGTATATTTGAAAATGATATGCATGAAAATGGATATTACATAATAATTATTCCAAATGGGGGTTAACCACAAAATCAAGCTGAATCAAACACCACCAATTCCACCCACTTAACCGAATTTTAATTATTTCCAATTGACTTAATTATGTGAACAATCCAACTATTTATCGACCGCAATTAACTAATATGAAATGGTATTTGTCTACTCTATTCTTAGTTATTAAATATGTAATTATTTTTTAATTAAACATATTTCCAAATGTAGTATATACAAAATTTAGTAATTTATTTTTATTTTATTTTTTTTATTTCAGACATTTCGACATGGGTTCCCACATTCACCGACGGCCCTAGGATTTGATCCAGTACAAAAATTGTTGGTAATCGGTGACAAATCCGGCTCACTAAGGATGTATCCTTTTTTAAAATAATTAATTTAAATTTTAAATATTTTTGTTTATCTACACATGAATGATCGATTTAGTCTTTCTTAGCACAAATAATTATTATGATCACATTGAGCATATTAAGCTGTATTACAAATTGTGTTAGATAATCGGAATCCTCGAAGGAAGTAAGTTACTACTGTAAGCTTTTTAGGTTTATTTATCAAAACATTTTTACATGTTTTGATAAGCTTGCTAATTTTTAGTACATAATCATTAAAATACCCAAGTTCCTATCACAATTTTTTTTTTCTATATTAATCTACTTTAATCTTTTAGATCTCACTATATAGTTTTCATGGCAGACTTTTTACACAGGTTCTTGTGTAGGTCTTGTATTATGTAATCTGAATCCATAAAAAGAACTTTTGGCACTGTTTGTTTGCAAATATTTCTAATTTTTTTGATTAGTAAAAATCTCGAAAGAAGCTGGGAGTGTGGGATCAACTAAAAACACCTCAGGCCACACATTCTTGGAGAACATTTGTATATGTGTATGCTTTTCAGGCCCGACTGTCCTATTCGTCATTCTTCAACTATTGAAAGTGATACAAATATTGACAAGGTGGCACACGAAAAATTGAATTTTCGATTTTTCGATTGTAAATAATATGTATCAAAAAGTCTACTATGAAGCGAAAATACAAGGTTCTACGAAATCGGGAATTGCTCTATAATTTGTGTAATCTGTCAGTGATTAAGTGATTTTTCAATACCTATATCTCAGGAACCACTAATGTTAAAGCGTTAAGATCTGCTTAATGTTTAACGCCAATATTCGAAATTCGACATTATTGTTTTTGAAGTTTGACGGGCGGAGGGGGAGTAGTTCGAAAACTGCCCGCTTTTATTGATTTAAAAAGGGTGTAATCCTAAAAATTGGTTGACTAATGTGCGCCTTGATAATTTACCCCGGAGTAGTGTGGTATATTTTGTTGGTTTTTATTAGTTTTGACTTAATTTCCTTGAATTCGTTTATTTTTAATTGATTGCATATTAAATATATCGTTTTTTTTATTAAAAAGAATTTATTTATATAAAGAACAAAACATTTAAAATAAAATGCACTACTGGATCGCACGTACTTTGCTCTTATGTTCGATAACATTTTATGCACAAGATTCTTAGTAGAAACGGCTAAATATATTTTTAAATTCGTTTTTTACTATTTGTCTTAATTTTAAATATTATATAATATAAGCTTAAAAATATAATTTCGAAAAGTATTGAAATATTGAATTTTCAAAATAACAAAAAAATATTTTTTCGAGAATTTTGGTATGCAATATTGTTTAGTATTTGATAGGTATCCTACATAAATTTTTTCATCGAAATTCGTGCAGCCGTTTATGAGAAATTCGAAAATCAATAAAATGGTTGTATGGCAGTTACCGTTAATAACAAAATATGTAAACATAAATTTTGCACCGTAGACTATTTATACCCAAAGTAGTGTACACAGTTTTTTTTATCAAAATCGTTAGAGTCGTTTTCGATGTAATTAATATAAATAGTAGACAAAATTGTATGGCAAGTATCGTTATTTTTGGGGCTAAAGAAACGATTTAAAAATCTATTTGAGACAATCACCTAAAAGTTAAAAGTACTTAAGTTTGATGAAAACCACTAGGCTGTAGAATGTTCTACAGACAGAGAGATAGACAGACAGAGAGATAGAATTGCGGGACCCTTTTTTTTATGTTCACTTTTTTTTATATAATCTACACGCCCTCAAGGGATTATACTACCCTTTTAATGTTTCAACACAGCGCGGGCGTGAGGTTAAGGAAGAGAAAGAATGATAGGAAAGATGTGCCGTGTTCTGAGACTGTAGGTGGTTGTTGTCTCAGATGTTTTCTCCAGGGATGGCGGCTGAAATAACGGGGAGAAATTTCCGTGTCTTATTTATCTATGTCCCTTATAATTCGCATTAATTTTCTTATTCTTTGTCATATTTTATCGGTATACTAGTTTTACTTAATCGCATTTTGTTAGTTCTATGCCTAAACACCATTGTGTTTATTGTATGACATTTATTTTTATAATTGGGTTTTTAATGGAAAAATAAGAGAGGACATAGACTACGGCTGGGATAGAACCTGTGACCAGTTTTCTAGACTTGCTCTATAGTACTTATATCGCAAGTAAAAAAATCAATAAGACTTATTTAATTAAATAGTTTTGATCTATGCATTTACAAAAACACTGTTAATTAAATAATAAAAATATTTAAAGTATTCATAGGTCCCACAAATCAAGTAAAACTGAATCGAAATCAAATTTGTTTTCAGTGTTCTATACACATTTTAATGGATTTAATATATTCAAAATCGTGCCGCAATCACAATTTTGGTAAATGAAATATGTAAAATTTTCAATTAAAATATTGTGTTTCCTGCTTAGTAAAACAAAAAAAGAGTGCTGTTTTTCGATATAGATAAAAGTGCATTCTAGAACCCCAAATTTCATTTTGTATAGATTTCAGTAAAAAATGAAATGTAAAACCTCACTGATAGTCATAATTAACTTAATAAAATAATGAAATATTTTAATTTATTCAATAACGATGTTCGGCAACATATTTTTTGAGTCAGTAACTTATATATATTTTTTCGAAGTTCACGCTAGTAATTTTGGGCAATGACAAATGGATAAATTATGACACCTGACGGTTTTGCTAATAATCAAGAAATGTCTAATGTAGCGACACTGCATCGCCAGTCGCAACATCTGCATGTGAACATCAATCTCCAGAACCTTGACTCCAAGTGTATTTCAATAGGTTGATTCCAACTGTACCTAAAAAGGGAACAAATAATGAACCTAAATTCCAAACTTACAAAAAGTCCCAAAAGGGAACTTCCCAACATTCAAATAAATTCCTGTATGGCTTCCTCCAACGATTCGATGAGTCTATCGTCTGGCGTACAACAGATCACACGCAATTAACTTTTATTCTCTTAACCTTTATAAATACTTTTGTACATACTTTTTCCTCTCATTAAAATCAGTTAATCATTTAATATAAATACGAGTAGTCTTTCATTCATATTACTTCAATTTTACTCATCTTTACAGTGGCGTTCAAGTTCATAAACATCTTGGTTGGCATCAAGGAAATATTCCTATCAGAAAGCGTCATTGGAATTGTACTGTGTTAGCTACAAATAAGAACAAAACACTACACTAAGTCGAAGTTCAGCGCCATCTATTCTCGAACAAATGTTCTAAAAATGTGATATTCCTGGAATCTGGGATCTTCCTTCAAGTGCAATACGACTTAGCGACTTTTTAATAGGACTGTCAAAGTATCGACATAATGAGTACCCGTATGTATACGGTACTTTAATTTTGGTGGGGGCAAAACCCCCATTCATTTGGCTTAATACCAGCTATTTTCTTAATCTAACTTAAAAACTAAGAAACTTAATAGCTAAGACTTAAATTAACTGGTTGGGGGAGCTTAGGAGACGAAGCTTTATGCAGGGAGTACTGATGTTAAAGTCAAAACAAGATGAGTTAGAATTGACACTCCTCAGCATTCGGGAGATGGGTTCATTGGAGCCATAAAAGGTTCGATGTGTGGGAAGATAGAAGAGGCGATGATTACGAGTCTCACGAGGGTTAGTATTTAGAACGATGGATTCAATAAAGGCTGCGCAGTTAATGGCACCTGAAAAGATTCGGTGAATGAAGAGAATGTCAAATATTTTCTTCGATCTTTCAGCGTATTCAGAAGTTTGATTCGGTCTTGATAAGGAGGTAATATTAAAGGATTACTCAAATTAAGACCTCGAAGAGCAAATCGAACGAAACGGCGTTGAATGCTCTCAATTCTGGCAATGTGCCTTTGTTGGTAAGGCGACCAGACTTGACAAGCGTATTCAAGAAGCGGACGAACAAATGATATGTAAAGGAATCGGGTAACGTAGGGGTCTGCAAATTGCTTGGACCATCGTTTCACGAATGCTGAATTTGCCTTGAGAATTATATCGTCGATATGTTTGAGAAAATTCAGCTCATTGTCGCAAATAATCCCAAGGTCAAGGATCACCTGAACGGGGAAAATGGTTTGACTGTGTAGAAGATAGAGATGGGGCGGGTATTTGACGCGTTTACCTAAGAAGGTTATTGATTGGAATTTGGAAATATTAAGCTCCAAACAATATTGAAAAATTGGCGAGATCCTGTTGTAAGGGGGAAGAGTCTTCAGAAGAAGAAATTACCTTGTAAAACTTAGTATCGTCTGCGTAGAGTGAGAGGGAGGAATGTTTGACTATCATTTCAATGTCGTTGATACTTAGAATGAAGATGAGAGGGTCTAAATGGCTGCCTTGCGGAATACCGGATGTAGCTAAAAAAAAAAAACGGCTTGATAAGACGGATATGAACCGAACGCTGTAAAAACGTTTTTCTAAATAAGAAGATATCCATCTCAACAGAATCGGTTCAATGCCGAGGGTGGAGAGTTTAAAAAGAATAAGTTTGATAAGATTTTATCGAAAGCTTAACTAAATTCTGTTGAAATAACATCGACCTCTTTTCTATTCTCCAAGGCTGAGACTGAAAATGAAACAAAGTCAATGAGGTCTATTGTTGTTGACCTACCTTTGAGTACCCGTTACTATAATATCGTTACTTTCGCTATACTCCTGTATTTTACCATGGTAAAGCAATAATAGGCTTTTTGTACCGAATGGTATTACGTACATTTGGCTTGGTTTAATACGATGGACTATAAAAAAGAACACAACAGTGCAACATACGTATAAAGAAAATGGAATCATTACAACAAAATCAATTAGATTTATTTATTTATATATTAGAAAAAATATAGGTAATACGAATAAAAGTAACAATGAATTATAGCTTTTGTTTAAAACGAAAAAGCAGATAAATGCCTACTTAAAAATAAAAATGTTTGTAATCAAAATAAAACATTTGATCGCAGTTTACGAATGAATACATAAAAAGAACGAATTAGATACTCTAAATATCTACTCAAAACAACAAAATAAGCTGCTTTCAGGTGGGCTTCCGAGCTAATCTCTCGACAATCGACAAAATCTTCACTCTCACGAGTGTTGCTAGGCGTTATTTAGACAAAAAAAAATACATCTTTACTCTTTTTTCGTAGACTTTAAATCAGCATTTGACACAATTAACAGAAGATCTCTACTATTTAAGCTCACAACTATCGGGCTATCGACAAAATTTATTCGAATTTATGAGCAGCTGCTCTCTAACATGAGGGCTGCAGTTTCAAACGGTAGTATTAAATCGAAAACTTTTAGTTCTAATACGGGTGTGCCCCAAGGATGCATTTTAAGTCCGATAGTCTTTTCCCTTTTTATTAATGACATTGAAGATCATATCCCTGGTGGTGTTACTTTTGGCGATTTATATATTAAAGTCTTGCTCTACGCCGATGACTTGGTGATATTAACTGATAACGCGATCACACTGCAGCTTCAAATAAACAAATTAAAACAATTTTGTGAACTATGGGATCTCCAAATAAACACCTCGAAGTCGAAGATTATGGTGTTTAGGTCCCAACATCGTAGCACGAGAACCGACCGCAACTGGACCCTCAATGATTCCAACTTAGAACTTGTGAAAGAATTTAAATATTTAGGCTACACATTAACTCATAACTTGAATATTGAAGTTCACATAAAAGATAAAATGAGTTTTGCAAGAACAGCAATAAATTGTATGTGGTCAAATTTTTTTAATAACAAACTTGTAGATCCGGTATCTAAGTTCAAAGTGTTTGAAGCAACCATCAAGAGCTGCTTATGTTATGGCAATGAAGTTTATGGATACAAGCAAGTGGATGGAATCGAAGCTATCCAAAGATACTTTTTCCAACTTTTTCCTATCTGTAGACTCCCAACAAACACGTCCAATTATGCTATACAGATTGAATCGGGACTTCCTCCAATTTTTATAATGAATTTAAAAGCAAATGCAGACTATATATTGAAGGTAATGCAAAGATCGATCAACAACTTGCAAAAGAGGATTCTATTTGTGTGTTTCAGATGTCGGTATACACCTTTTAAAGATTGGTATGATTTGGCTTCGGCACACAACTTTCCTCTGGCTCTATCTGTTGATAGCTTACATTCATGGCGGCGCGCTTTCTACGACTGTATATCTATCATTGATGATCACTTATTCCAAAGCTATATAGATAGGGCAAGAGAGTCTGTGTCGAGATTAATTTACAGTAAACTTAACCTCAGTCTCGGGACAATTATTTTAGAGATGAATTTACTGTAATTGAAATGAGTATCATATTTAAATCTCGCACTGAGATGCTAGAGCTTAATCACAGACCTCACAGAACAGATAATAATCCCAACTGCACTTTATGTAACCTCAATCAAGTCGAAAACATTTTCCACTTCGTTGCATTGTGCCCAATCTTGCAGGAATTTCGTCGGCTTATTTTAACAAGAGTTTTCTATCACTTGAATAATGTCTAGGTGTTCTGAATGGAGATTATGATTGGCGTCCACTTATTCGCTTTCTATTAGATGAAGTTTCATATAGAAACATGTACAATATACTTTAGTAGTAATTCTATCACAGTTTTATTCTAGATAAACTAAAAACATTAAACGCTTTTAAAATTGCAAATCATTAAAATATTTTAGATCTCTTTTTTTGTTTAAGCTAAACCAAAAGCCCTGTATCAAATATATTATGTATTACGCAATTAAAGTATTGGATTCTTTTTCAGTTATAAACCAATTTTTTGAAATAAGTGTATAAGACATCTTGCCATATTTTAATTGACTGTTTTATAAACTTAATAATAATTTTGTTTTAGCTAAACTAAAAGCCAGGATATAATACATTAAATATTGTTAAATATTGTGTCAACCCAAATTTAAAACGCAAATTAGATTCATTAAATCTTATTTTGGCTCAACTAAAAGGTCATACTTCCCTCTAACATCATTACTTTTTTCAATTGCTGAAATATTGTGTTTATATAACGAATTTTTTTCGTATATTTTTATTAATTTTAATACTTATATTGTACTCTCTCTCTCAAAATGTTAAGAGAAGAAAAATATGCCGACAGACAGCCCATGAGCCATGCTTGTAATCTTTAATAATTCTAAGTTTGTAAACTTTCAAAATGAAAAAAATAAGGATAATAATAATAATAATTTAATACTCTAAATATGTTTAAGAAAAGGAACACAACACACAAAATATCTATAGTCTATACCTTCTCGTTTCCAATAAACTAAATGCAACTAAATTCAAAACAAACATTAAACGATACGTTACTTAGTAACGAATATATACGATTCTCTTCAGCCCTACCTTTTAATTACCATATGACAGCTACAAGTTAAGACTGTTTACAAACATTTTTAATTACAAAGTTACACAAATTTAAAATAAGACAAAAATACAAGATAATTCTCTGCAAGTCGTATTGTGTACTATTCGAAGAAAGGTCAGGGGCATTCGCCACACCGGTAGTTAACCTTGAAGCAGTCAATTTGGAAGGATAGCAATAGCAACCCTACCATACATACCGCTTCACCTGGTAAAAGCTTAATATATTCCTCCGGACAATGATGACCCAACTTTTTTTTGCTTTTTCAGATGTTTTACCAAGCATTATAACTTTTCTGTTTTAATTTTACATATTCCGCCCTTAAAGGTAAAAAATCATGAACCGTAGTCCCTATTATTGTTTGAATTTTTCCTAAAAGAGTTGTTGCTTCGAAGTAAAACAAAAAAAAATTCAGCTTGTAGTTTAGTTGAATTCAACCCAAATATTGACTTGATTTCAAGCACACCTTTTAAAGTGGGTGTGTATAAAAAGCACAAAAAAAAACAAACAAAATGTTTTAAAATTTATATTGCATAGGTATATTCCCTAAAACCCAAAAGCCTAATGAACCGGCCAATAAATACAAATTCAACATTTATACCTCCGAAGTTGGAACCAATGCATAAAAACTCCAAATTGTATTTTGTTTATTTAAGGTTGTGTACCTTTAAAAGCGATTGGGTTATCATATCATTTATTCATAAATATTTTCGACGACCCTTTTTTTTTTGGTAACATTCATTTTCACAGCTCGCGCTGTTTTATTGGTCTTTGAAACAATATTTATTTTTCTTGGAAAGTCATGGCATTTAAAGATTACACAATAAGACCACAAATAAATTAATGGCGTCTAACGGTAAAACTTTAGGCAGGCATTTGTTAGACTATGTAGAGAAATATTCTGTATTTTCATGAAAACGAATGTTTTCAACAAAGTTTTGCGTTTGCATTTCACATCTACCGTTTGTCATATAAGTATAAGCCAATAAAAAGTTATGTATGTTCTATGTTCATTTTATATCTCTACAAAAACAGCATTAAGAAACTTTAAGAGAAATTGTGCTTATCAATTCTTACAGTATGGTAGTAATGAAAATAAAGCCGAGGATTCACTTAGAGGTTCTACTACTTGAAATGAACACAATTGTTTTACACAGCTAATTCTCAATTAAATGCTAGATGACACATCGCGATCAATTCCCGATCTGTGAAATTTTTAAGTGAAAAAATTCAGTTTTCACAGAATTTTTTCATTTTTCATTTTCCAAATTCCCGAATGCGATTGTCGAACTCATTGTGATAAAGTTTGTACTAAAAAGTACTAAGTGATAAATTCTGTACGTTTTCTGTCATTTTTGATTTTTAATTATGCGATTATAGGTACTAAAGCAAGTTATGGATTCGTCTAAAAAAAAGTTTTGAGATAACAATCAAATAGCGAAGACGAAAAAAAGATGGTCTAAAAATTGTGTCCGTCTGTCTGTATGTATATCTGTATGTATGTACTTGGGCTGGCCAAACGGTTGGGCCGAATTGCTTCAAAAATATGTATAGAGTTTTTTAGGTATTGTACAGTGGGGAAATTGAAAATTTTTTTTTAACTCAAAACAAAAATAAAATGCACGACTTGATCGCACGTACTTGCTCCAATGTTCGGTCACATTATATGCAAACGATTCTTAATAAAATGGCTAGATATATTTTTAAAGTTTTTCACTTAATTTTTTATATATAAAAATTGTTAAACTTTCCTAAAAAAAATTGGTATGAACATTTTAAATATTTAATAATATAAATTCAAAAAAAAAATTTCAGAAAAAATTGTCCACCCGTTTTCGAAATATTGAATTTTCAACGAAAATTTTGAAATGCAATACTATTTAGAATTTGAAGGAGCTCCTGTATAATTTTTTTTTATCGAAATCCGGTAAGCCGTTTATGAAAAAGTCGAAAATCAATCAAATGGTTGTATGGCAGGTACCGTTAATAACAAAATATTTTAAAAACTTTTTTGGCCGAATTGTAGACCATACCCAAAGTAGTACACACATTAATTTTTATCAAAATCGTTAGAGCCGTTTTTTGAGATAATTAAGATGGTAGAAGAATTTGTATGGCAAGTACCGTTATTTTTGGGCCTAAAACAACGATTCAAAAATCTATTTTGGACAATCACCTAAAACGCCTGAGTACCACGTTGGAACCAAATCGGTTTAGCCGTTTAGGCTGTAGATCGTTCTACAGACAGACAGAAGGAATTGCGGGATCCACTTTTTTGGTGTTCTCTATGGTATGTAGTAATGTCATGTTTGATTGTTAGAAAAATAAAAATTTTTACAAATACATAACTTGCCTTATAGTACCTATAATCGCGAACAGTGAAAAACTTTACTTGACATTAACCGTTGTACGTTAAAGCCTATTTTTCTCGAAAATGGCAATCGATTTTGATTTAAAAAAATGAGTGCAGCTTTTTAGGTACGACCGATCATATGGTTGAAAAAAAATACAGTCGAACTTCTGTAACTCGAAACATCACTTGTCAAAAAAATAATTCGAGTTATCAAGACTTCGAGTTTACGTAATATTTATTTGCGAATAAAAAAGGACAGTTGTGATTATTTAAAATATTCTATTATACTTGACTGACTAATGGATTTGCGGGAATGCTATATTTAATAGCCACATCCTACTTTCTTGACCCACTCTCCACCTCTTTTATTAATTTAAATTTATCTTCAAACGATGTTTTTAATGCTCGTTTAACGACATATCCACGTTAGCTTTACTTTTAATAAAAACTTCACACTGCACTGTTAGTATCTACGTCAGTTTCTTTAAACTTTTTATTTCGTCTTTTTTTTATTTTTAAAATAAGACTTTGAAATCGTGTTATAATACATACATTTAATTATCAACCTAATAATGTGTGTTCTAACACCGAGCATGACAGCTTTTACTCACACTTAATAGAATCATAATTTTCAACACCCACATATGCATACAAAGTCATAGAACATACAAACACAGTGCCCACAAACGAAATGCATTATGAAATGAACTTGTAAAAATATACAAAATTTGATAATTTTCCTAAAAAAAAATATATTTATCGAAGGTGACGCCAAATAATATCTTCGAGTTATGGAGACATCGAGTTATCGAAACATTCGAGTTATAGAAGTTCGAGTTATCAAACAAAAATTGCATGTAAACTTCAGGTTTCGCGCTATTGCCAACCAATTTCATTTGAGTTATCAAATATTCGAGTTATCGAAGTTCGACTGTATATTTTAAATGTCTAAAAACGGTACTCTCCATAGGACCGTTTTTTTTGCGCTTTCAACTAGCTCATAAACGGCTTAACCGATTCTTTCGAAATTTCACACATATATAGGTGTAGGTAGCCCAATTTATACTGCATACCAATATTTTTAATTGATATTTTTTTGTATTTTTAAAAGCATTTAAAAAAAAATAAAAAAATTATATTTTGAAAACGGCTGATTAAGTTTTTTTTCAAAAATTATAGTTATACGAGTATGTATTTGCTAAATGCATACGAAATTTTAAAAAATAAACTTTTTTCTCAAAACCCGCTCCATAGATTTTTAATTTTTTTTTCTCATAAATTCAAATTTATCCAATAAATAACATGGCGTACTTTTTTTAGCTGAAATTAGTTTAAGTGTTTATTTTATAATTTTGAATTTTTTTGTCTTTGATTAAGCCGATTTAAACTTTTGTTTTTAAGTTTATATTATTAAATATTTAAGATTGTCATAAGTTCGTGCGATCCAGTCGTGCATTTTATTTAATATTTTATTTGTTTTTCTTAACTCAAAATGGAGCATTTAACTGAAGTGAAAAACAACTTGGCTTGAATATCAAACTGCATATAAAAGTAGTATTAAACACATAAATGCACTTGATAAATATAAAAAAATATATTTAGAGCAATTCCGTGCATTTCCGTCGTATAATTTTGTATTTTAGAAACCATTACGTTAACTTTAGCCGTTTTTTATTACCGTGAAAATAAAACAATACACATCAGAGTGACAGCATTTTGTTGCATTTCTTTATATTTTATTTTAATGTTGTCTCTTTTCTTTACACTACTGAGGGCACCCGCGAAACCACATATCCATCCACGCGCAACAAACATGATCCCGATGGAAAGCATATCTTTCGAGGATCAATTCTGATAATAAAAAGCTGCTTCTATTGCATGCATTAGGTCCTGCTAGATAATGGGAAGCATAAGTACTGACTTGCATATTTCATCGTGCTTACATTCAAAACTTTGATTCGCCTCAAAAAACATTGAAAAAAAAAACTACAATTTTAAAATGTCACTGTTTGAATCCACAACAAAGACAAAACGGACTCAAGAGCCTATTTAATACATTTTCTTCGTGCTTCACACAAGACTCCACACCCCGCATTTTTTCCACCAACAGCTACCCTATCTGTTCAATCTTATCTTACATCTTTTTACTACCAAAACACACGAAAGAGACCAAGACCGAGACGAGACTGAAATCTTTCGATTTTGACGAGACCGAGACGAGACTAACAAAAGACTCGCCTGGTCTTGTCTCCCTACTTCGACTAGCTATTGAGCGGAACTGACGGAGTCTTACAGCTACAGGTTATCTAAGATTTCATGAAAAAATCCGCTACTTTGGTGAGTTGAACGTATAACTTAAATATCTGGCGTAGCATCTTTACTTTCGGAGGAAATTTTAGTACAGGGTTTGGTGCAGAATTTATGGTGTTATGGCGCGATGAACTTTATAAGGTTTGGTTACACTCACTAATTTAATTTTCAGAAAACAAATATTAACGTAAACACTCCCAAGCAAATTCCAAATCATTTTCTTTCTTGCTAAGACATCATTATTCTTTTTCAGAATTCCAGTAAGGATATTCCTTTTTGTCAACCAACAATGCTGATGATTTAGACAGAAAAATATCACACCCTGGCCGTATTTGGTATAGCACATAACAGTTAACACAATATAGCTACAGTTTATTCATTTTTCTTTTTTCCCGGCCGTCATCTCCATCATTGCCATCTTTGTTGCGGAATTGAATTTTCACAACAATAATTCTTTGATGAATGTCAGTTCTAAGAATATGTGGTATTATAAGAGATTAGATGTTTGGATTAATGATATACCTTCTTCAACTTATTATGATAAAAGTATATATGTATTTGTTGTTATAATAACGGTCTAGGGCTTAAAAATATTCGAGAAATGATAACATGTTTGTACAGTACATACATAGCTATACGTGGAAAATTGTTTTTCATTTTGATGAAAATAATAATACAAAAGATGGTGCCCGTAGAACCATCACAGTTTTCAAAGAAATGTCTACATTATACTTTTCAGACAAAACGATCTGAAATGTATCTTATGCAGTATGTACATACATATGTATAAACAATGAAGGAAACTGTATAACATGACGAGTTCTGTAGGTGATTTTTCAGACTGAAAAAGAATTGTCTACAAATGTATTAAATCATAAGTTAACGCAGGACATTTTTCGTTGTTATTTTGGAAAATTCCTACTAAAATGGGTAAGCTTGTTTTGCTTTAATAAAGGTGGTGGAATTGACATTTTTGTATTGTAACATTTTAATTTTCATTAAAACATTAAAATGTCAATTCAAATAAATTAATTAAATTCTTTTTATAAGCTTTTCAAATTTGTTCAAAATAAAAAAAAAAAACAACGAAAATAATAGTTGTCACTTTAGGATTTCTTGATTTTTGAACATTATCATTTAATGAATGTACCCAATTATTGTGAAAACACTAACTATGGTTATTCACCCTTTTGACTAGAAAATCATCACAAAGTACCGGGTGTAATTTTTACTTGCTTTACTATAGGGCAAGTTTTGCATTTGAAAAAAAATCTAAATCGAGATTTTAATCAAGCTTCACATTACAATGATATAAAACGTCAAAAAAGTGTGTCCAGCAATTCCTTCTGTCTGTCTGTCTGTCTGTCTGTCTGTACAGCCTACACGGCTGAAGCGATTTGCTTCAAACTTGGTACTTAAGCGTTTTAGGTGTCCGGCTCTATTCTTTTTTGCCGTACCTGCCATACAAATTTTTGGGGAAAAAATTGTAAATTTCAATTATATGTCTCTAACGATTTTGATTTAGAATAAAATACACGACTGGATCGCACGAACTTGGTCCTATGTTCGATCACATCGAATGCAAACGTCTTTAATTTTGTTCTAAAATAAATTGGTATGACAATATTAAATATTTAATTAATCAAAGGAAAAATAATTCAAAATTCTGAAATAAAAACTTAAACTAATTTGAGCTCACAAAAAGTACGCATATTATTTCTTGGATAAATTTGAATTTATGAGAAATTTTTTTTTTTAATCTGTGGAGCGGTTTTTGATAAAAAAAAGTTTTTTTAAAAAACTTTTTGAAAACATTTTTCAAAAAAAAATTCAAAAATGCCAATTCATATGTATTCAGCAAATACATATAACTCTAGTTTTTGAGAAAAATAGGCTTTAACGTAACGGTTATATGGTAGGTACCGTTATTTTTTGAGCGAAAAAAAATTTCAATTTCGCCTCTGTACAATACCGAAAAAACTCTATATACCAAGTTTGAAGCAATTCGGCCCACCCGTTTGGGCTCTAGGTGTCTATACATACATACAGACAGACTGACAGACGGACAGAATTTTTAGACCATCTTTTTCCGTCTTCGCTATCATCGTAATGTCATGTTTGATTTTTATCTCAAAACTTTTTTTTTTCGACGAATGCATAACTTGCCTTATAGTACCTATAATCGCAAGTAAAAAATCAGTGCACCATATTGGTATGATTATTTTGGTCAATAATTTTTCTTATTTGAAATGTTTTTAAGCGTTTATTTTATTTGTTTTCGACTATTTCATGAACGGCTCAACGGATTTCGATCAATTTTTTTTTTTATCAAGATAGGTGCTTCAAATTCTAAATGATGCATACCAAAATGTTTGAAACATTTTTTTTTTAATTTTTTTTGAAAAAAAAATGCATTTTTTTTTTAAATTTCAATATTTCGAAAACAAATGGTAGTTTTTTTTCCAACGAAATTTTGTATACTACAGTCTTTTCAAATTAAATTCACATGCTAACAAATCAAATTCAATTTTTTGCATTCAATTTCTTTCAAATGAAATTCACGTTCTTGGTACTTGATTTAATTTACAAAAAATTGAACTCTATTTACAAAATTTGAATTTGAGAATACGAGAAGTTGAATTTGATTTTTTTAAAGGTAAATTTAATTTAAGAAGATTGTATAAAAAATTAATTTAAAAACGACTAAGCTTATATTTAGCCATTTCTACTAAGAATCTTGTGCTTACGATGTGCTCGCACATAAGAGCAAGTTGGTGCGATCATGTCGTTCATTTTATTTTTGTTCAATGTTTAACAATAAATTCTAGAATAAACATTAAGATTTCGCATGAATTCGCATTTATAAAGACGAGCGCATTTTTTACCGCAGGTAAATTATTGAAATAAATAACAATGTATATCAATATATTTATAGGTGACTACTGAGCGGAAACATCCATTTAATTATCATGCTTTGCCATGGCAATTTGTTGGACCACATTAAACATCACTTCCCTCAAATATTCCTGATATGACATTTGAGATATTTCTCGCCTCGAAAACAAAACAATGATTGTTTAATAGTTGATAGTGTATTGGCAGTTGTATAATATACCTATATGTGTAGGTACATACATAGATAGGTGTATAAAACAATTCACCCACGCTAGTTGGGTAAAAAAAAGTATTCTTCTGTTGTGCAGAAAACTGTGAAGCCTTGCGCAAGCTGCAAAATCGAAAACCAATTTAACTAGGTATGCAATTTAATTTAATTGCAATTTAAAACTGTCGACGATATACGTAAAATTCCATGGATAGTAGGTGGTGCGGTGGCGGAGGATGTGGCATGGCTATATACCCTAGAGTGGTGGGCTTACACAGAACAATTTTGTTAATGAATTTAAAATATTTGTTTGCTATCAAGCACGAGAGATAAAATCAATTTGTTTGTTGTTTTTTTTTTTTTTTTTTTTTTTTTTGATGCGAGAATTTCGAGCATGAGTGAGCGTCAAAGGATAATCATGTTTAAAACACTAATTTTGAGTGATTATTTATTGAATAGGAAAGCATTTATGTATTTTAATTCAATTAATTTTGACAATTTTGTTATATTTATTCAAATATAACAGCTGTTTTATTCTCATCATAATGCGATTGAAGCTGAAATAATATACATAATTTCATTTTTGCAATTTGCACTTTTAGTGAAGTTTAAAATTTTTCAAAAATTTAAACCAGAAACTGCTAAAAAAAAATGATGAAATCAATTGATTCTACTAGCGCACATACGCATGCACCACGCTCTAAATAAGGAGAACTAGGGCATTTATACTCTGTCCAACAAAAATATTCAGTACAGGCAAGATAGGGTATTTGCCTCTCGCTCTGGTCGTAAATCAAGTTAAAGCTCTCATAGGTTTTCCGTACTTATCATTATAAATGGCCGCACATATGAGAGAAATGTATGTGTATAGGCTACCATCTGCTTGTTTAAATCAATCAAAATTTTAATCAAATAAAAAAATAATCTTTTTATACACCACCAATCGAGTACTAAGCACTAGGCGCGTTTTTTTAAGTGTATCCGCGAAAACCTTAAAAGTTATATAAGCCCTTTTTTATGGGTAAATATATAGGCAGTGCAGTAAATTTTTATTCAGTAAACAACAACAAATAAAAAGTGCGAATAAATTGAGCAGTAAAAATAGTGCCGATAATTGTGTAGATAAAGCTTTGGAATATTTGGAATCGAACGACTCTCTCGAGTTGCAGACAAAATACTTGTGTACCATTGTTGGCCTTGGCAGACAGAGGGAGATGTAAAATATGAGTGTATATAAACAGTGCATATACTCTGATCAATTTATATTTTCAGTACAAGCTTTATGGGAGAGCTTTTTCAAACACACGGGTGCCGGCTAGTGTTTGCATTGCACACAAATATTCCATAAACAAACGCATATCTTAACATGACATGGCTGCTCTCCGGCTGAGAGGAGACTGATCGCCAATTTGACTATCGTTTATAGTGTTTATTAAAAAAAATAAACACATTGATTAAAAGTTACCATTGGTCCGTTGATGGAAATTTTAATATCTTTTTCTTTGGTATTCGCTGTGGATCTTTCAGAATCGAAGCTTTCTAAGAGCTTTTGAGAGTATATTTTCTGTTTGAGGAGAAGGTGTGTCGGCGCGTTTTTTTTTCGAAAACGGTTTAAATGCAGCTAATTTGTTGGGTATTTTTTTAAAGAAAAAATTACTATTTGAGCAAGTTTTTGATGGGGTTCGTTTCATTAATTAATTGCAACTTTAAATAACCAAATAGTTATTTTGTTCATGTAAATAGGAATAAAATGAAGAAAGTTTCGTGTATATAAATATTATATTTAAAATAGTGCGGTGGAATTTGAGGTGGTATTATTATTTTTGTGCTGTGTTTATTTACATTTAAAACGGATTCAAGTTCTCCGAAGGACACAAGTTCATTATTATACCTTATGTATAGGTTTTTTCTGTGATTTATTTTCGCGTTAAAATGATTAGGCCTTCTGTGGAACTCTTTAAAAACGCCTACAATCTTACATCTTGGTGGTGTGGAGAAAGATAGATTTATTATTATTTGGATTTAGTTTAATTTTTTTTTAGATTTAGATTACGATGTAAGTACATGTTTCTGTTCATGAAATCTACGTTAACAATTGGTAACCTTACCGACATTTGTGAGAGAAATATGCCAATTTTTAAGCTCACTATGGCAACCATGGAAAATGGAAAATCTTTATAGAAATAGAGATGGCTTATTGAAATCAATGATAGTAAGGGTGAAAGGCAAATATCTGAAAATCCTTGATTTTCTCATTTTTTATTTAGTTGTGTTTCTAAATACCCCATTAAAATACAGTTAATTTTGTTAGTTTCTGGTGTTTTTGCAGAAAAAATATTTGTGCAAAGTTCAACTATTCATTGTTGATGAAACAAAATTTCACTTTATAAAACTTTTTGTAATACATATTCACGTAATTTGTTTTGAAAGTTTCGATACTTGCACAATGCACAAATAACTTTTTCTGCAACAACAACGAAAGTGATACAAATTAACTGCATTTTAACGGGCTATTTAGAAATACAACCAAATAAAAAGGAGAAAATCAAAGCAACAAGACTTCTCCTCAACCTATTAAATTTTGTTCTCAAAAGCTTAGAAACAGAAAGATTTTTTGTAAAAAAAAAAACACTGTAAAAGCTTTTTTGTATTGCCTTCAATAGGGGGGTTCACATGGACCAACATGCTCGACGAACCTAAACGAACTTTGCGTTCCATGTATACTGATGTTGTCGAACATCGGTGTTTTTAAATTTTCGAAGCGAACGGACGCAAGATGGCGAACATTTTTTCTGGCGGCGTTAATTATGAACGAAATTTACACTTGTATGAGCGGTACCGTTGTTTCTTGTTTTAGGAAATAGTTGTTTTATAGTATTCACGATATGTTGAAAAACTACTAAATACGAAGTTTAGAAAAATTCTATTGAATCGTTTTCAAAATTTTGATTAAAAAAAAAATTGATTTTCAAAAAATTTTTTTTGAAACATTTTGGCTTACAATAGTGTTTAAACTTTCTAGGAGTTTCTGCGTAAAAAATTTCAAAAACATCAAATTAACCGTTTCCCAGAAAATCGAAAACAAAAAAATTGGTTTTACTAGAGGTGTTTCCCTACATACCAGAAGTAACATTTCTTTTCCAAAAAAAATTATCAAAAGGTTACCCGTTCTCTTTATCATTGAACTGATTTTTTTATAAAAATTGTTCGAACCGTTTTTGAGAAAAATAAGAATTCCTATTTGACAAAAAAGTCGCTAGGGCAAGTAGTTTAGCCGCAAATTGAATTTTAAGGGAAAGAAAAAGTGTGAAGTTTGATGGGTCTAGGACGCTTAGTTTAGCCAGAAATCGCGTAATTGTTTGGTAGGTATCGTTATTTTTTGTCTTAGAAAAAATGAAAAAAAAACAATTGAATTGTACCAAGTTTAAAGCAAATAAATCCAACCGTTTAGGCTGTAGTGTAGACTCGAGGAGAGACAGACATACGGAATTGCGGGACCTACTTTTGTTTGATTGTTAGATTTTTTTTACGAACGCGTAACTTGCTTTATAGTACCATAACCGCAAGTAAAAATACGTGCTTACTTCGTTAAATGTCAAATGCAACTATCTTTTATGAGACTCAAAATAAACCTAAGCCTAACACGGAAAAGAAAACGAAGTTGTCGAGCATCTGTGTAAACGTTGGTTGGTTGGACGAGCATTGGACGAGCCAGCAAGTTATCAAAAAAAATTGAAATCCAACGAGCATGTTGGTCCAGCGGTTGTTTTTACGTTTTAATGGTCGAACATTGGAGGTTGGCGAGCCATGCTGTGGAGCAAGTTTTTCCATGTGAACCCCCCTAATGGGTATTGGTAACTATCTGTTGCAATGTATATTTTTTTAATTTAGGCCGTGTGTGAATTGCGTTAAAATGTTGGTTAAATTTTGTAACTTGGTTAAAATTTGACACTAGCGTGGTGAATAAAAACGATGTAAAACCGAAACATATTAGTAAAACTGAGAATTCGTTACTTTTTTCGTGCCAAATTATTAATTTTATATCTTCTAAGTCAGATTTTGGGAAAGAAATTAATTAACTTGAACAACAAAAAAAAATGTTTTTAGGGAAATTTCTTAAATCTTGAAGGAATTTTAGCCAAAATAGTGTTTTAATAAATCCCTTTTAAAGCAATTCACACAGCAAAAAGCTAAATTTGATCCGACCACAAACCAAACTTCAAAATTTAACCAAGGTAGAAAATTTAAGCAACATTTTAACGCAATTCACACACGGCCTTATACAGTATGCTTTGGGCAATTGGGCATGCAATAAGGTCGATCATGTTGGGGTATACGACAATACGGCCGTACGGAAATTACCACAACGATTTGTGTAAGTTGGTTAGTGGTTAGAATCTTTTTAAGTGGTAGTTTGTTTAATTCAGTGTGCTGTTTCACCACTGGTTTGAAAACAGCTCACCCATAAGCCCTGTGCTGACTATATTTTGTTCGACAGAGTATAGCATTTGGGCCCTCTATCTAGATGTCATTTTAGAAATTAAGGGCATTAAATACACTAGTATAGAATATATCATTTTTAATTGTTTAATTACTATTATAAACAATGGAATAATAGGTATATTTACCATACGGGAAAGTGCATTCAAACAAACGAATGACGTCATCAAAGTCAATAGCCTGCATTATCTCTGATTTTGTACATTACAAAGAGTTACTTGAGCATATTCTCATCTATGGTAGATCTTAAGTAAGTTTTAAGCACTGAAACCAACCGTTCTGCTGAGCAGTTAACAGTTGGTGAACAAACATAACATATATATATTAGTATTTGTATAGATTCAGTTACGATAAGTATGTAACTTGAACTTCATCAAGTTCGCATCCAAATCTCGTAGATAAAAATCTCTAAGTCTTTAGATTCCAAGCGATATAATTTCAAAAGAAGCCTTTCTTATAATTCCTCATAAGCGATATACTCGTAGTAAATTATCTATTCGTAATGACGACCGACGTTGACTTCATCGAACTGGAGATTTTCTCTCTTATCTTAAACTACGTATTTTCGATGGATTTTTCAATAGCTTTCGATAATAATACTCGATAATAGTACTCGATTTCCTTGTCATCTATGTATATTACCAAAGCAGTTATTCCACCGTCTTCAGATCAAAATTTATATTATACATATTATTTTGGCCAAGATGTCATAACAGAGAATTGCCAACATGCAATTTCCAATGTGTCTAATAAATACTCAATAAGTTATAACGAGACATACCGAGACATACATACAAAGCAGACCTACCTCGGAAATGCCAGGAGTAGAGTCCAGCTAATAGAAACAGTGGTGTCCAACTGCTCCAAGGGCTTTTTAATATCTAATACGCGGGTACTACCGAGTAAAAAATTATTGAGTGAGATTAAAGAAAACTACATCATTCCCTTATACAACTTTTTATTAATTATGAGATTATGATATACTATATTCGTTTCATTCCGGAAGCTGGAAAGCCCATCCACAATGAACCAAAATATCTTAGAGCTATAATCCTACCTTCCTTCCTATTGAAGACCCTGGAATGTCTCATAAGTATACAAATTCGCCTGAAGCTAAATGATAGTGTTCTCTAAGGCCCAGCATGCATACACTAAGGGCAAATCTGTTAAGACAGCACTTCATCAAGTGGTAGGCACAATTAAAAAATCTATACAATTCAAAGACTTTACGCTGAGTGCATTTCTTAATATAGAAAGGGCCTTTTAAAATGTTCAAAATAAAACAATTTGACAAGCCCTGGGCTCAAGTGGCACTAACCCACTACTGTCAAATTGGATCGACTATATGCTTTAGTCCTGGATCGTGAATGGAGAACTGGGCGACTGCAACCTTAATGTTAGGACATGCAGAGGTACTATCTCCCCTTCTTTGGCTTTTGGTTGCTAACCAAATCTAATTAAATCTAAGTTATGGTAATTGGGACAGTAGTTGCGGATTAAATGTAAGCCCATTAAAGACTGAACTATTTTGTTCATGGGGAAACGTAACATTCTAAATATAAGTCCCCCATAATAAATGGGATGCCACTAGACATTACTTGCACGGCTAAATATCTGGTTCTGGATACAGATCGTAAACTGAACTGGAAAGAGAAAATTCAAGAAAGAGAGAAAAAAGCTACAATAAAAAAAATTTAGAATCCAACAAATTTTTCTCAAAACCGCAAACGACAGTTCTTTAGGTATCGACAGTTGTGGAGTTTCGAGAAATCTTTGGACATATATCTAAAAAATAAAAAAAAAAAAAATTAATATTTGCTAGGGCTTAAGAGATCTCAACGGTCCCTCCTGATGGGTATCCTAACGGGTCATTACTCAATCGAAACCCACATGAACAGAATGGGCATAAGCACATCTGACTTATGTAGAGGTTTTGTGGAGGAAAATTCGGAAGAGTTCTCATATCACTTTCTTTGTGAATGCCCCAGCCTAGCCCGAACCAGGAAAGAGGCTCTCGGAGATTACGTTTTAGACGAACTTTATTCAAAGGTCAGGATGGCTTAGGGCGGCATCTCAAACATAATCTCCTATTTACTCCCCTCCATAAACTTCCTCATTCCTATCCTTATAATTTTGTAAGCGCTCATTCGTTAACATATTTTATTGCTGTATTTCGTTTTAATCACTTTTGATTAAGAAATAGCGCGTTCACCGTGCGTTTAAAAAGAAACGTTGACCCGAAGAATGCTTTAAGAATGAGTACACAGTGGCATACGTTTTTGAATTTAACGAAGTCCTTGAGCTTGAAAATGTCGTTGTTTTTTACTGTCTGTGCTTTTAGGCATGATACGCGTATCATTTCGAATTGTAATAATTTTTAATTCGGCCTTTGTTTTATTGATGCAACAATGAGTCTCAATTAATGAGGCTAATTCTGAAATATCGGTATTAATAAGAGGATTAAAATGAAAAAAACAAGCAGAGGGTCCGCATACAGAACATTTTCTCAAACCGCCTTTCAAATTCCGATTGTACCCTGCAAGAAAAGTTTACTTGAGTCCGTGGTGCTTGCAGGCGCCTAGGAAACAGACCGCGGGCTACCAAGTGCCCGCGAACTATGGGTTGGACACAACTGATCTAGACTATTTTTTTGGTTTTAAAATTTTGAAGGCTTTTAATAACGCAAGCATTTGAGTTATTATGAAGGTTCCCCCACAGGGGCCACTAGTCCAGGCCCTTATAGACCTGGGCTGAAATTCGGCGTTCAATACGCTGTGATAATAAAGAACTATACTTTAAATTTTAAACTTTGATTTAGGTAAATTCTTAATAGAAACAGCTAAATGTATTACGTTTTTCACTTAATTTTGTATATATACAAATTCTTAATTTTTTTTCAAAGCAAAACTTAGTATGGAAATTTTAAATATTTAATAATGTAAATTCAAAAACAAAATTTCAGAAAAAATCGTCCTCCAGTTTTTAAACTTTTGAATTATATTATTTTCAAAAATCAAAAAAAAAATCATTTAGAATTCGAAGTAACTCCTGTATAAAAATTTTGATCGAAATCGGTTGAGCTGTTTATGAGAATTCGAAAATCAATCACATGGTTATATGGCAGGTACCGTTAATAACAAAGTAGTACAAACACCAATTTTTATCATATAAATCGTTAGAGCCGTTTTCGAGATAATTAAGATGGTAAAAAAATTTATATGGCAAGTACCGTTATTTTTAGGTTTAGGCTGTAGATCGTTCTACAGACAAACAGACAGACATATAGCCATACGGAATTGCGAGACCCACTTTTTTGGTGTTCTCTATCATCGTAATGTAACTTTCGATTTTTTTTCCAAATGCAAAATTTGCCCTATATAGTATCGCAAGTAATAACAGTTAAGTGCTTTTTTTTATAATCTACACGCGCTCAAGGGATTATGAATACCCTTTATATGTTTTTTTAACACAGCACGGGCATCCGGGGATAGAAGAGAAAGAAGGAAAGGAAAGACGTGTGACGCGATGTTCTGAGACTAGAGCTGGTTGTTGTCTCAGATTTTATCTCCAGGGATGGCGGCTGAACTAATGCGGAGAAATTTCCGTGTCTATTTATCTATGTCCCTTATAATTCGCATTATTTTTTTTTATTCGTTGTCATATTAATCGGTATAGCAGTTTTACTCAATCACATGTTGTTAGTTCTATGCCTAAACTACTGTTATGAGTAGCCAACAACTCATTGTATGACATTTTATTTTAGAATTGGGTTTTAATGGAAAAATAAGAGGACATTGACTACGGCAGGGATCAAACCTGTTACCATGAGGTTGACAGGCGAGCACACAACTATCGCGCCACGGCCACCCCCCAAACACTAGCGGAAATTTTCTATGGATAGTTAAATAATGAAACAAAACTCAAATGTCATTTTTCCACCCATTTTCACCCACATTTTATAGTTCTAAATAATGGAGACTTTTTTCAAACACGTAATCTCCTATAATTTCTATCGAACTGCGTTTAAAATCAGCCGCGTAAAATTTAAACAAGAAGAAAAAAAATTATGCTCCAATATACAGTTCTAAATACTAAAAGGTATTTTTACTTGCGATTATAGGTAATAAATATAAGTTAACATGACATTACGATGCTAGCGAAGACGAAGAAAGATGGTCTAAAAATCTGTTCGTCTGTCAGTCTGTCAGTCTGTCAGTCTGTTAGTCTGTCAGTCTGTCAGTCTGTCAGTCTGTCAGTCTGTCTGTATGTATGTATAAAAACCTACAGCCCAAACGGGTGGGCCCGAATTGCTTCAAACTTGGTCTATGGAGTTTTTTTAGGTATTGTGCAGAGGGGAAATTGAAATATTTTTTAGCTCAAAAATTAACGGTACCTGCCATATAACCCTTACGTTAAAGCCTATTTTTCTCGGAAATGGCTCTAACGATTTTGATTTAAAAAAATCAGTGCAGCTTTTTAGATACTACCGATCATATGGTTGAAAAAAAATGGTCTTAATTGTCTAAAAACTGTACTTTCCATAGAACCGTTTTTTTGCTTTCGACTATCTCATAAACGGCTTATCCGATTCTTTCGAAATTTCACACATATATAACCTTAGGTTGTCCAATTTATACATTGTACCAATATTTGTAATTAATATTGTTTTGTATTTTTAAAAGCATTTTTAAGAAAAAAAAATTTATATTTTGAAAACTGCTTCTTAAATTTTCTTCAAAAATTATATTTATAATGTATTTGCTGAATACCTAAGAATTGGTGTTTTTCAATTTTTTTAAAATTTTTTTCAAAAAGTTAAAAAAAACTTTTTTTCTCAAAAACCGCTCCACAGATTTTTAAATTTTTTTTCTCATAAATTCAAATTTATCTAAGAAGTAAAATGGCGTACTTTATTTTGAGCTCAAATTAGTTTAAGTATTTATTTCAGAATTTTGAATTATTTTTTCTTTGATTAATCTGATTTAATTTTTTGTTTTTAAGTTTATATTATTAAATATTTAAGATTGTCATACCTATTTTTTTTAGACAAAAATTAAAGAACTTTTTGTATGTATAAAAAATAAAGTAAAAAATTACTTTAAAAATATATTTAGATTTTAAATAGAAATCTTTTGCATACGATGTGATCGAACATAAGAGCAAGTTCGTGCGATCCAGTCGTGCATTTTTTTATCTTGCATATAGTCAATTGTATATTTTTACGGGACTTAATGCTACACAAATTAAATAGCTAACCAAGTACAATCGAGAGTGTTGCCGCGTGGAGCTATGTAACATTTTTCAAGGTACTTTTATGGCTGCGGATTGAATCAACCGTTATCAAGTTGTACACGAAACCAGATAATGTATTATACAATGTTTAATTAAAAGACTTTTTGATTTTTACTTTTGATTTTGGTCATTTTTTTATTTAAATAAAGATACTCCTCTCTGCTTACTTGTATATTTTTTCTGACAATTCCTCAATAGGACTACACCAATAGCATCCGTTTTTCTTATTATTTATGAGATGCCGGTTAAACCAAGCCAAACATAAAATACATTTATCCTCCCCGAAACCATTTTGCTGAAGCTTTCCCAATAGTGTGGTAGTGTGTAATGGAATTCATAATCCCTTCGTCTTAAATATTGCTATGCCAGCCATAAATTCATCCGCATTTTGGTTAACTACCACTAACTCGTATAAAAAATATTCATACAAATGTGTGCAAATATATAGGATAGCGTCAAAAAAAAAACTCCTTCGGGTCATATCTCTTCAGAAAATTTGATTAAACTTGCCGATGCGGCAAAATATGAACGCAATTTCCTTTTACTTTCAACAATACAAATCCAATCCTGAACCAACTCACTCAAAATCATCACTACTACTTGATGTACATAAGCTTATCAGTATTTGTTCATGCATGTTCCATTTACTTGCCGAATTTATCGGTAATGGCTTATTTACCTTTCAACTTCAAATCTAAAACTGACAACGGCTATAGGATATGATTGGGCCTTGTGTTATATTCTCTACTTAATCTGGCATTTGGTTCATTGGAACACAGAAATCGTTATCCGTTTTGGTTGTTCCTTTTCGATCAACCATACTCGTAAATAAGTTCATATCGAGTTAAACTGTGAAGTTCGGAAGACACGTTTCCCGGTAACAATTATTTGAAATCAAATTTCCTCTCTGCCAAAAAGAATAGGGGCACATGATTATAAAGACCCTATAATTTAGGGGTTGATTCACATAGTTCCTCTGATATTCCCTATTTGTCCTTCAAAAACAACTCTCATTTAAAAAGACATGTGCCGAATCACTTTTGGTCTATTCATCTTTGAATTTTCAATACGTTTGAAGAGATGCATTTTGGATACGCATCTCATACGAATGATAATAGAATTTATTTTTCATTTATGTCACTGGACGCTAGTGTTGAAAAAAGACTCCGTGCGGCAGAATTACTGTAGGCTCCTTTCATGGGGAAGAAATATCCCGATTTGATTCCAATTTATTCATTTTTAGTCTCGTTTTCTTGTTTACAGTTCCTCGACGAAAAAAAACTCATTAAGGGCTAAGAAAATTTAATGGCACGCCGCACAATGGGACAAGACATCCTAAAAAGGGAATAAATTCATTTTTTTCATTTTATAATTTTTGGTTAAAAACCGATTAAAAATACTAAAAAAAAACACTTCCTTTTTTCAATGTTCAACCCTTCTTACATAACTACGATTTAACAACTTTTAGACAAAGATAAAAAACAAAATTTTATGAAAAAAAAATGTTGTTAACTTTTTGTTAGATTATTTAAAAAATTAAAATAAAATTAGGCTTACATGCTTGATAATTCACATTTGAAACAGAATCGTCATCACTTTATAAGTTGTTACTGGAAGTCTGAAGATCATCCTTAATTCGACAAAAAATTAATTCAAAAACAACTTTCGGAAAAGATTTGAGTTGCGTTTGCGGAATTTGTAATAAGCTTGTAATTAGAGGATCAGATGTTATCAGATGTTAAAGCTTATACACAGTTGGGGGCATATAAAATCATGTTTATGAATGGACGAAGTGTTTTGTAATATCGATTGTATAGAATTGAATGAAGTTTTTCAATTAAGAGTTTGCCAATTATCAATATTTTAGAAACTAGACTACTATACTTCTTTATCTTCTTTTCTAGCTTGACCCTTTTTGATTGAAAGCTTATAGCTAATATGCAAAAGGCATTCGAAAACTCGAATCCAACAATGCAAAACTGAAAGACTAAGCTCCAACGTATTGGGATTATATAGTTTCGACAGCATGTTTTCAATAAACTCTTTGGAGCATTGTATTCTTTTGACAAATTGCACACCTTTTTATCCACCATTGTGAAAAGAAGCTTATGTGAAACTCGAACGATTTTTTCTTAAATAAAGACTTGGGAAGGATCTAAATTTCGAATTTGGGTAAATATTTTTAAGTTCTGAGAAATCGAAAGATGTGTTGATTCCTTAGCAAAATAGATTTTTATGGGATAACAATACCTGGTGAAATAAGGTGGCGGATTTTGCCATATAATTTTTTTACTGCTCGAGTTCTGACAAACCAATCGCAAAAGAACAACTGACACACTCTAATCATCTGCTTTCATTCCAACATACTTTTAGGAAATGAATTGCAAGTTGCTTAAATGTTCAGTTTCCAGAGGCAAAATAACATCTTTTTGTGAGCTTATCAAACGTTATGAATCATGTGATTCATTAGAGCCTGAATAGTGACTTCAGAGGATCTTGGCAGGGGCAAGCAATAATGGAATTTTGTACAATCACTGGAGAATGGTTAAATTATGTGAAAAACTTTAGGATGCTAATGGCTAGTTATTTAACGCGCTTGCCAATATTCGCAAAGGCACATTTCTTTGGGGAAGTCCACCAAACCAAAGCTCCTGAAATTGAGGTGGTCGGACAACAAAACTCTGCGTTATAGGTCGCGTTTAAATCATTTCTGCAGCAGTCATTCTGAGTTGTAGATCAAATTGACGAAAGCATTATTATAACCAATTATGCATTGACAAACATAGTTAACAGTCGACCAAATCAAAAAGCAAATGGTTTGACATTAATTGTATAAATTCCGATCTACTAACAACACATTTTTCAAAAGTTTATATGTATGTCAAAGCGAATAAGAACTTCAAAGAACTGTGCTCTGTCAAAAAACGACAACACTCTAAGAACTCTAAGGAATTTTGGTGCAATGTACGTGAGTTAGGTGGACAAAACCGCAGTCTGAGTAATGCTTTCGATGCCGAGACCTAAGTAAAATATTTCTAAACCTTGCTGTAAGCTACGGGCAATCTTTACAAATTTACCTACGAAATGCAGAACGTATGTACCCAGGAGCTACACTCTTTAATATATCTAAATTATGCAAATGGTTCGAAACATCTGCAGGGCTCCAACAAGGGTGCATTCTCAGCACTATTTTATTCGCCTTATTCATAGATGATATTTCTGATTCTCTTCTTGATGGAGTAATGCTTGCAGGACATCTTATCAAAGTCCTTCTTTACACTGATGATTTGGTTTTACTAGCAAAGAATCCTTTTACGCTCCCACTCCAAAAAAAAACGCTTACAAACTTACTGCAAATCATTGGTAATGAACGGCTTGATGTAGTGCGTGGCCGCAATCGGAAGTGATATTTTCCGGTAAATATGCAAACTATTAATTCTACCAATTTGAATATTTTGGATATTATCAAAAGATGCTCCGGTGAACGATTCGACAGTGTTTTCTGCATCTATTTTAAAAAATTCGGCCAGTGCATTATGCGGAGAGTGATGACTGATTATAGTACTTGCTTTCACAATTGGGACTTAAACTGTTTGGAACTAGCTGATGCAGTATCGCCCTACTATCAAATTAGCTTAAGGCTTCCTTATGCAAACTAAACATTTTAGTGATATAATTTTTAAGAACACAACTTGTATAAGGCATTTAAAAAGCCTGCCAAAGTTGTCAACTAGAGCGCAAAAATCAATAGCTTGTATAGAGCTACATGCATTTGTAGGTAGCTTGTATATAGCCATCCTGAACAAGCTATAACTTGTATACAGCCATCTTATACAAGCTAAGCCAAAGTATGTCCAACTTCTGATGAGCTAGTGTTCTCGATTGCCTATGGCTAATGCATTGCATACAAAGATGATTAGCTCTATTTTATGGGTGAAAGTGTAGCTTCTTATTGCCAGTGCATATTTGCGTTAGGCTTGTCGATCCGAAACAGTTTGGCTTATTTCAACAATTTTGCTTCCATCTCTTTATTTTCTTTCGAATAAGTAATCTCTCCCAACTTGTTGCACATAGCATCTGAAGCTGATAAATTCCAATATTGGTCTCGTTTTCAATTGTAAGCTGTAGTACTTTGCTGATAAATGTAAGACGCTTCATACAACACTTCCAGTTGAAGGATTATGTAATTTATCAACTTCGTCAGTCAGCAAATATGTCGTATCTTAACTGAAGGAATCCAAACCGGAAATGGAAACTCCTAACAGATCAGCCAATTCCAGCATTAACACTGTCACTTCAAACTACATTTCCTTATCGTTAATATCACGTGTTCCACAACCAGTTCTTATATTATTTCGGTATTCTCGAGTTTTGTCCGCAAGTACGTCAGAATTTATTTGAAGTGTGCGAAGGATTTGTCACTTAGTGGAGACAGGGAATCTCACTATTGCAGCTTTAGTACATGTAAAGCTTACCGAATTAAGGACCGTAATCCATTGAATAACCTCAAAGATGGTGTCTGTATTTTATTTGTCTGTTCGGACATTTTTTTATGCTGAACCAATTTGCCTAATGATACTCGTATTTACCCGGAGACTGCCTTAAAAAAAAAGTTTTATAAAGTAAAAAAAAAAAAAACAAATGGCTAATAACTGCATTTAATAAGGCTTTTATTTTTCTGTAAGGGTAACAGACTTAATAAACGATTGATCTCAAACTAAAACCACATACATTTACATTTTGGATTGACTCGTTTGAAAATTTAAACTAATTTTATCTTCAGAAATAATTTTTTTTGTTTTTTTCAAAAACCCGAAAACCCGAACATATCAATTGTGTTGATACCTGTATGTCTTCTAACTTCTACGTCAATAGGTGGGATGTAGAAAATGCTGGTATGGGATAAATGCTGGATTGTAGAAATTTTAAACAAATGTAAGATCCAAATAGGGCCGGAATAGTTTTCCTTTTATGATTTTGATTGCTTTTAGTGAAAATCTGTTGTTTATGAAAACTTTTAGCTTGAAGAAGTTATAAAGGAAAACTAGTGGTTGTAATTTAGGTTTTTAACAACAAGCCAATTTTTCTTGGTTCTGTGTGTAAAGTCTATAAAACTCAAAAACTAGTTTCGTTTCCAGTTTTGAAAAGAATTAATAGTATAGCTGTTAGATAAATGTATGCAAAAGTCTTCAATTATTATCGCAAATTTAAATTTGACGCATCCCAAATTTTATATAATCTATAAGGATGAAATTCAAAATGTAAATCAACATTTTTGATTTATTGTTGTTGGCAAGTTCAAAACATACATAGTCGTTCATGGACAGCCACCTTATGTGAGTTCACCTTAACTTGATACTGGCTGAGAAAACACCTAAAGGCGCATAAACATGGACTAGACTCTATATAGAGTCATTAGCATGTATGTATATAAAGTTATATGTATATAGACATGGCCCAAGAATATTTACAACCTCTCTCCCCACACAAGGCCGATTTTCTAGTTTGGCTTTTATGTTGGCATTGTGACAGCTTTGATAGCATCAATAGCTATACTTGCTTAACAAGAATGCCCTGTTTTGTCCAACGATGTGTAAACCCTGATATGACCAAACATTCTCACATCTTTACCCATGGATAGGGCAGCTCTCTAATGGGATTTTGGTATATGCTTGATATAAATCACGTCGCATTTGGCACTCCCTTTGAGCTAAAGTCTAAAATAACCTTTGGGAATGATTTAAACGGATTGGAAGTCTATTGTCGAATGGACCACAAAAATACTTCCATTAATGGTTGAGTTCCTTCTGGGGCTCGTTTTCGTTTTTGGTATAATTTCAAATCAAAAACCATTGTCGGGATATATTATTTCCATTAAGGAAAAAGGGTGATTTTTTTATCACCGGATTGAGTTACATATAAAATGTGTGTAGTAAAACTGTTTGATATGTTCGATTGTATGACAATTGCTTACGACTTTATATTAAAGTATTAAATTCAAATTAAAGATTTATTATTATTCTGAGGGAAGATCAAAAGTTGCTTTCTATAGAAACTCAAGCTATAAATTGGGTTTAGAAGAAATAAAATGCGTATGCTTTTAAAATCATTAAATAAAAAAGTAGGAACACAAGCCGTCAAAGAAATCAAATTTTTATAATTATTTCGAATGGTTTTGTTAGATTCAGCATTAAAATTGTATCCCCATATGCCTAATTTATGTCAGCAGTTTTTTTTTTTGTTACATCGAATTTCAATACTTTTATTACTTATAACAATTAACGTATGTTAATGCGTTTGTATTGTTTTTGTTCCTTCCTTCCACAAATAAAATGTACAGGTTTTAGGCACTGTGAATTATATTCTTCTAGGGGAATTCTGTCGAATTCAGACACCTAGAAAATAATACCCGTGGTCTGGCTTGTTTAAGTTTAAGAATAAATGCAAAATATATAATTCACAGTGCTTAAAAGCTGTAAATTTTATTTGTGTCGGTAGCCATCAACTAAAATATTACGTCTTAGAAAGGTACTACAGCCCAACTGTGGTATCTGGGCGAATCGCCTTTTAATTTAGACTAAAGGTCGCAAAAAATATCAATTAAAATATTTTATTACTTATTTAAATATTGCAATATGGATCAAGATGGATCCGTAATTTAACTATTCCTATGGTAACCTTAGCGAAACAACAAAATCGTTTTAGCTTGCAATGAACGCCCAAAGTGGGAGTTAAATCATTGGAACACGGGAATGTTCTATTCGCTCTTCAACATCTTTTAATTTCTTACATTGCGCGGTAGTCATCATCCTAACAATGTCCTCCTCATTTTGACCGTCATCGTTGTCCTAGCAGTCGTCCGTCACTGAGACTGTTTTTTTAGTAGTAACAAGTACTGTGCTGAACCTAAGTCGGTCATAGTGTTGGAGGTCTGACGTCACCTTACAAAATGTATCTTCATATTGTACTCACATCGTTAACCTTTTGTGTTTAATTTACTCCCAAAATGCGTTGACGTGCCATGTTTCAACGTGAATTTTATTTTTTACTGTTGCTCAAAACTTTAAAGATTACATGACTGGACCATATTTCAGCACGCCAATAGGCCTGATCCAGACTTTTTTGTGCAGAAATTGGCAGCTTATACAATTTTGAAGAATGGGGATGACATTCTCTCATTAAGAAACAAAGTCCGCAAAAGTCTGGAACAGCTTGAGCACAATTTTCTACCAATTTTTAAACGTCAACACGACAGTTTTTTACTTGCGATATAGGTACTATAGGGCAAGTTTTGCATTTGGAAAAAAATCGAACTCGAGATTTTAATCAAAGTTGACATTACGATGATAGAGAATATCAACAAAGTGTACGTGCGATCCAGTCGTGCAGCTTATGTTTTTTTTTACATTTGTTTGTTTAAAATTCACATTTGATTTCTCTTCAAACTAATAATTTGGCAGAGACGGTTTGTAAAACTAAAACATTTTTGGGTCGTCGTGAAGCACCTTGTCGGACCGCAATACAGAAATTGGTGGACAAATTCGAGCTGTTGGGACAAGTTAGTGATGTGAAGAATAAAACCCGTGCACGCCGCTCAAGAACAACTGAGAATATTGCTGTTGTAGCCCAAAGTGTTGAAGAAAACCCAGGTTTGTCCATTCCTCGTCGTTCTTTGGAATTAGGCATTCTACAAACGTCATTACACCGTATTTTGCATAAAGACTTGGGTCTTAAGGCTTATAAAGTTCAGTTAACACAAGAACTCAAGTCGGCTGATCATCAACAACGTCGTGTATTTGCTGATTGGGTCCTTAAAATGCATGTAAATGAACCGGAATTTCATCGAAAAATCATCTTGACTGATGAGGCCCATTTCCACCTCGGAGGCTACGTCAACAAGCAAAACTGTCGCATCTGGGGCTCGGAAAACCCAAGAGTTATTGTTGAAAAGCCTCTCCATCCTCAACGCGTGACTGTGTGGTGCGGTTTATGGTCCCGCGGGGTCATTGGACCTTACTTTTTCGAAAATGAGGCTGGAGCAACAGTTACGGTCAATGGATTGCGCTATCGAGAGATGACTAATGATTTTTTATGGCCTGAATTGGATGGTATTGATCTGGACAACGTTTACTTTCAACAAGACGGCGCTACGTGCCACACAAGCAATGAAACCATCGATCTTTTACGGGAAAAGTTTCCGGACCGTGTTATCTCTCGAAGAGGTGATCACAATTGGCCACCGAGATCTTGTGATTTAACACCTTGCGACTTCTTCCTTTGGGGCCACGTGAAAGATAAGGTCTACGCCAACAGCCCAGCGTCGATTCAAGACCTCAAAGATGAAATTCGTGAGGCTATCGAGGACATAGGGCAGCCACTTTGCGATTTGGTTATGGAAAATTTCATGAAAAGGATATGGTCCTGTAAGTGTGGTCTTGGCGGCCATTTGGCTTATGTTGTGTTCCATTATTAACGGCATACCTTTCTCTTTATAATGAAATAAACATCCGATCATTTATCTCCAAAAATGCCATTTTTCTTTGAATATCAAAATAACACCTCTTATTGGAAAACCCTTTATAACAAACGTCAATCGGACAATTTTAAATTTTATTCTCACAAATTGTTGCCTACAAAAATGTATCGGGCAGAAATTGGGAAGAAATTGTTACGAAGGGGAAATATTTTACTCTCTCAAGAGCGCTCTCTTCGCCCAAAACTACCAAATTTCTAAGTCTGAAACAGGATTTGGCAGAAATTTGTGCCAATTTATGACAATTGACAGAGTGTGGATCAGACCTAATTATTGACTTAAATTTGTTAAAATTCAATAAACTCCTGCGACTTGCATTTACTAAATTGGTTTGAAATAGGGACGATAAGATAGAGCGAGAATATTTATTTTGGCTGCGTTGATCAATCCATTGTTTGTTCTTCAGGCACTTATGCCAAAATTTAATGATAAGTTATACGGTTGATAAGTACTAACGTTAGTACCAACCACAGAAGAGTAATACCAAGATATGAATCCTCGGATGTCAAATGGGGCTTGCCTTCAAGCTGCTTACGCACACAACTATGCCTAACGCTATCATCCATCTGCCAGCCATTTTTTTGGTTTAAATCGGTGGGTACGTTCAGAAAGTATGGAAACAAATTAACTCAGTGCTAACCTCACCTTTAATATATATCATTACAATTTAGAATTGCATGGAAGATCAATAAAATTGGTAAAAGTATACGATAACTTAAATTAATGTTTTTAAACCAAGCATGTCAAATATTTTTAGCAATTGTTTTAGATGTTACATTTGTAAAAAATATTGAAAAAAAAGCGATTTGATCTAACAATTCAAAATTTATTTCAAAGGCTTTTAGATTACATTTTTTTCAAATCAGGAATTATTTAAATACTTCCAGTTTCAAAAAAGTTCATTTAAAATTGTCAGGTTTATTGTGAAATTCCTATACTTAATCATATTTTTTTCTAGACAAAATCGATTTTATTCTGTCAAAACAAATTTTGAATTTTTTTAGTGTCAAATCCGAATTTTCCAACTTTTATTAATTTATAGAAAATCAATTTTGAAGTTTCGTTTTTATATTTTACAGCAGTGATAATATAAACTATACATAATTAGCTGCGTTTTATTATCACATGATCGAACTAGGATTCATTTTTAACAACTAGCACTTAAATAAAAAACAAAATCCATTCTTAATAACTCACGAAATTTCGAAGTCTTGCTGACAAAGTTTAAAACGAACTTAAAAAAAAACACGAGAATCGAAAATTCAACCGTGAATTAAGTCTACGGTTTCATTGTACCAAACTTCACAGGAATTGAACCTAGTTTAAATATTAAACCAAGACTGAACCACTGTTGTATGATTGTCAATCCACTTAATCGAACATCAATCAATGTCAATGTCAATGATTGTTTTTAATCAGCATAATTATCAATTTTTTGATAATGACGTTTTTATTTCAACAAAAAAATCGATCCTCATGGATTTTTTGATCCCGGACCAGTTTTCGCGTTCTTTTTGGCAAAATGATAGATTTTTTTTGTTGAGCTGGGATCAAAATCACAGACTCATATTTTAAGAGGGATTTCCACGTACCTATATAAAACATGCACTTGCAAACACAGGCCTAAGTAAATTTGCTGAAACGTCAAACGGTTTTGTTAAGTCTACTGATTTCATACTCACACATATAAAGTCTGATCCAGCCTTTTTTTGGGCAGAAATTAGCAGCCTATAAAATTTTAAAGAGTGGCGATGAAATTCTCATTAACAGCTTGAGTACAATTTCTACCAATTTTAAAATGTCAACACAATATTTGTTTTTTCTTTAAATTTGTTTGCTTAAAATTCAATTTTTTTTTCTTCATACGAGTACTAATTATTTTGTAGTTTTTTTTTTTAAATTATTTTCTAAGTTAATTTATTTGTTCAACAAATATTTTCCCACAATACTACAAACCTTTTTTTTTTGCTTATGACAAACGTCAACCTGACAATTGTAAAAAAAAACGGATCAAAATCCTTATTGGTAAATAGAAAACAACATATGTAATTAAAATAAAGTATTAATAAAAAAGTAAGTCTTACACCTAATAAAGTTTAAATCACATCCCGCTACTCAACTGTGGTGCCAAAATGTTTTTTTTTTTTTGAAAAAATCAGCGACGACGCGACGCACATTTTTGTATGGGAAGATGTCAACCCATTTTGAAGTCTTTCAGGTGGCAACATATCCACAATAAGTTACTGTTTGGTACGAATTTTGACATAGGACGTTTTCCATTAAGAATTTTTTTTTTAAATTAGGCATTTCCATTATTTGGGAATTTAGCCATTCGTAATTCTTATATTCGAGGTATCGTAGCCACTCTGAATTATTTAAAAAAAAAAAAATAGAATGTAGAAATAGAAAGTACAATAAAATGCATTTTTGTTGTTAGAAGATATATGTCAGCTCATAAATGGGTCCATAGGCCATAATACATCTGCTCCCCACAGAAAATTTATGTGAACTTAGGGTCCGATCCACCAAAGTCAACATTTCATTCGGAGTTATTAAGAGCAATATTTTCTCTGTTTTTTTTCAACGAATCAAACCGCTACAGGTGGAACGGTTTAACTAACTGCATTTTATCTAGATAGATTTGGCCCACCTGTTTGTATATTTAATGAATTCCTAAGACCGCGAGCTATTGAGTGAATGATCCTATTATTAATGATTGTGCTGAACGTTTTTTTTTTTTTTTTTAATTCATTTTTATTTCATTTTAACTTATAACTATCTTAAAGCTAGACAAAAATGTTTAAAACTAGCCTAATTATAAATAACTTACAACTAATTTACTGGCCCTTTACGGGCGCTCTAAATTAAACAATAACTCTTAAAACTAATGTCTTTCGACCTAAAAACTATTTTAATTAAATCTAATTTTTTTTATTTTATTTTATATTTCAAGGAACTTTCACAAAAACTTGATATCTTATAATTTTTTTTTATTTTTATTTTTTTTTTTTTTTTTTTTTTTTTACTTATAAACTAAACCCAAATATATATTAAAAATAATTAAAACTAAATAAAACTCACTTATACTAACCAACAACCCAAACCACCTAAAATACCTAATAATACTTAAAACTACTTAAAAACTAGAACAGCCACAGCAGCATTTTTTTCGTCTTTTTAATTTTTTTTGTATATTTTGTATACGCATGCAGACACACAGAGACATGCAACCCACACAGCCAAACATATACGTACATAATACATATTCGTATGTACATACATACACAGGCACGCAGCTGCATGCACAAATGCCCCCGCAAACATACATATTTTTGTATTTTTTTTGTGGCACCCCGACTGTTCCTTATACCTAATTTACCTAAATCTACGTAAGTCGGCCAAGACATACCATCCTAATCGACTTTAGCTATCAAACTGCTGTTCAGAGAGCCACAAGAACTTGTTCTCTTGCTTCGCCCTATCCATTCGGTCCCGATCAGACACAGTCCTACTGAACCGAAGGCGCTCTTCTCCACCTTGAGCGATGACGTCTCGACCATACAGCAGTCGCCTATCCACAGTTTTCCGGCTGACGTGGTAGATGAGCGGAACCGCCCCTCCATCTTGTATCAGCCCACGACTGTCTAAATAGAGGAATGCCTCGGGAGGGATGTAGCCACTTAACCGCGCACTCTCGAAATATTGGTTATTTGGGTAATACGCCCCAAAAATTAAGTTGTTAGTTGAGGACATCGCTCTTGCAACGTGACCCCGAATCAGCTTAAACAAAAAATTATCTATTCTGTTTATGTTGGCTCCGTTGTATAGAACCTGGTTGGAATAATATCGTTTGTACTCCGACTCTGGTGTTCTTTGTAATCCAAGGCAACGTCGAAGACACTGCCCCTCAAACACCCGAATCTTTTCCATTTGAGATGGGGCAACGTTGAACCACACCGGGCATCCATAGGCAATCATCGGCCTGATGAGGGCCATGTAGCAAATCACCTTCACCCTGCTGTCAAGACGACTGTTATAAAACAATCGTTTTGTCAGGACAAAGGCTCCCCTAGCCCTGGCCAGAGCGGCACCTATATGTCTGTCGAAATACAAGTACTGATCCAACCAGATGCCAAGGTACTTTACTACACTTTTACTCGCCAGTGGATGTCCATGTAGTCCTACGATCACCAGCTTGCGCCAGTTCTTTCTCGTATCCCTTGAGGCGCTAGACATGTGCTGAACGTCATACCAAAACAAATTCATCCTACTTCAAATTCAACTCAAACTGGAAGATATATACACAATCCCCTATATCAATTCAACGTTTAAACGAGTTATGGTATCGTAGTGGCGCACTTCAGTACTAATTTCTAAACCTACTTGTGGTTGAAGAGAATGAGGTTAAAGTTCACAATATTGATTTGTAGTCCAGGAAAATTAGACATTCACTTCGAAAAAATTCCGACAAAGCTGAATTCTGGTAGAGAGCTTCATTTTAATGTCGTAAGCATTTCCTAAAAAGTACCCTAAATTTGGTGAGGAGCAAAAATTTTTCTGAGGGGAGGAAGGAGGAAAAATTCAGTTTTTGTCAAATTACGCGAAAACTATAAGTTTAATTGTTCGTTAAAATGGGAGCTATATTAAGTCTGGTTGATTGAACGAATGAATTTAATATATACAACTATTTTCATAATTATTTTATTTAATAATTAAACTTTGGTACGCTATAACTTAAGAACGAATTGACATACAAAAGTCGTTAATATGTCATTTTGTAGGTAATTTTACTGTCTTAAATCTGCTCTTAGAATTAAGATTTTGGGAATAAAAAAAATTAGAATTTTTAAGATGGCGACATTACCCTTCCGGTTCCACACTTAAAATTTGTTTTTTTTTTCATAGAATATATTTTTGCAAACATAAATAAAAACAAAAAAAATCCCCACTCCAAAACAGAAATTTATTACATTTTCTGAATTAATGTACTACACCCCAATGTTTTCGACCATTTTTCCCCAATTCTATCAATTCTACGATAAAAAATGTCTTAATCCTTTTTATGTAGAATAACATTATCTACAATGCGTACCTACAACTTTTTTGAAAAGAAATTTTTAATTTGGTTATTGTCATCTTTGTTATTTCTATTTTACATACTATGAAACGATTCATTCCTTCTTTAATAGTATGAGAATTTCATATATTTTTATTTTGTACTACACAAACCAATACAAATAATAATATGTCAAAAGTGGTGTTTTAATAGTTTGAAACCCATGTACTACAAGTCACTTTTGCCACTGATAACAGGCTGAATAAGAGCAAAAAAGAGCTCTCAAACTCAATGAATTAGCTACATGGGAGCTTGATTTTTGATCTAAATCCACATATAGAGCTCCTTGCTAAATAAACAGCTTTAAGATTTAGCTCTTGAATGACTATAAATGCTTTTATACAGATAAAAATGTTTCTTGGGCACGCTCGTCTTTAATGACAGCCCTTTTGTTAGGTGTCATGAAAAAGTTAATTTTCGTCAACGGCCTTGGCTCCCAAGAAAGCATCGCTTCCCATAGATATCAGCGAAATCTAGCATCGTTGCGCGCGGTTAGTACTTCGATGGTGGACCGTCGACCGTGTTTCTTCTATTGTGTGTTATTTCTTTCTCTGTCTCTCTCTGTTGTATTAATTTTTGTAAAGCCTAAGCCAATGGTCTAATTGCCAGAGATCCAGTGTCTCTACTTCATAGATTAATCTGCGGAGTATTATAATATGTAATGTAATCCTTTTTATGTAGAATAATATTAGATAAAATGCCACCTTCAACTTTTTTGAAAAGAACCATAGTTTTCGAGTAATTTGGCAAAAACTGAATTTTTCCTCCTTCCTCCCCCATTAAAAATGTTTGCTCCGCACCAAATTTAGGAAATGCTTAGGACATTACAATGAAGCTCCCCACCAAAATTCAGCTTTGTCGGAATTTTTTCGAAGTTTTTTTGTCTAATTTTCCTGGACTATTGAAGGCTTTTGACATCCGAAGAAAACAGATATCGTCAGAGGCATTGTGGATTGTGGTTATGATTTTGAGAAGCTTTAGGAAGAAATATGAAAAAGTTATAAATATTAAAGTTTTTTAGCTATTGGTATTGTAATGATAAATTTACGCAAAATTGTGCATGAACGACCCTTCTGTCATACTAAGATGTGATTACAACTTTCGCTAAACGTTATAATTATTAATTTCAAAATTATTTTGTCTTTAACAAGTAATTAATAATATTTCATAGCAGCATTTTAAGAAGTAAATTCAGAGATGCCAAAAATAAGGATTAACAATAATTCGAATCTTCAAAGTAACAATGATGTTTGGTTGCATTTATCAAATCACTTTCCATAGAACAATTTTGAAGGTATTTTATCAAATATGTGTATGTATAAATTATTTCTCGTATTTTGCATGAATACCCTTGTTATATTCAAATGTGGCCTTATGTCACTTTTGGAAATATCATAATGCCATAGCTTGAAATATATCTTAGTTACATTTATTAAAAACGAAATCCTACAATTTTGCCAAACAAAAACAACAATTACATAAATATCAATGTTGCACAATTCATACAATCTAATCTTAAAGCCTGGCCCATAATTACGGCATCGTCAAATAATCGCTATGAAAGTAATCTAATAGTTTCCTATGAAAATTTTCCAAATAACCACCAGCTGACAAATCATAAAAGTTTTTTTCCATCTACCAAGTTCTACACGAACACACATATGCATTGTGAAAGTGTGCAAAAATAATAACACTGCCTATCTGAAAAAATAAAGTCTATTATTTCCTGTTGCTTCCTACCAATTGTTGTCCATTCTGGTATATAGGTTTTGTGTAGTTTGTAGCACTGATTCTGGGACTTAATTAAATATTAAGTAGCTGAATGGCTAAGCTGCTTTATTCTCTGCTCCACAGAGGATATGTGGTAAAACGTAAAAGGATGTGGCAAATGAATTTCACGACGGTACTGCTATTACGGATGGTATGTTGTAGTCTCTTGTGTTATACACATTCATTAATTTATGTTATAGCTTACTTTATAATTCAAAAACCCCTGAGGATTCTTTTAGTATCAGTTTATTTTTGTTTGCCCATAAAATTTCAAGTATTTTAAAGCAAGAACAGTAAATAAGAAAGGAAAACAATATATCAACAGAACTTCATGGCAAACTTCCTAGCAATTTTACAATTTTTACAGAAAAATAAAAAAAAAACATCTTAGAATAAAATTAATAATTGTGGAGCAAACTGTTTCTTTGAATTCGGTATATTCTTTAATTTTATTGGAAAACTTCACAATTGATTTGGTTTGGTTTTAGTGTTTCGTTTAAACATTGAATTAAATTAAATTTATTTTGCAGTCACATTTCCTGCGTTTTAACCTGAACTGAAGCTTGTAACCAGTTAAAAAAGTTTGCAATCGATTCTCTTGTCGTTTGATTAATTATAATTTAATGTTTATAATGCAAAATGGGGTTCCATGTTACATGTCACTTTATCGTTTAATAAATAATCTTTCTTGATCTATCCTTAATGCTTTATAGATTTCAAATTCTTCAGTTGAATCTAATTCTTATCAGTTTTTTTTTAAGACTAAGGCTATACAATTTTACTGGAATTAAATACCAACAAAATAATAGATAAAAAGAAAACTGCATCCTTTTATTACCACGCACAAGTTTCAACCAAGGAATAACAATACAGGGGCACTATGAGACAATTGAGAAAGTTTGACGGCACCAACTACCAAAATTAAAAGTAGTTGGTCCGATGGTGGAGTAATAACACTCCGCTTTACTTTGAGCTGTATGCGAAGTTTGGATGGTTGTTGTTGGTGGTAGGGTTTGGCAATTCACCATGAATCGCTTAACGCCTGATCAACGCTTCCCAATTGTGGAAATTTGCTTTGAAAAAATAAATTTGTTCTTAATGTTCATAGAGCACTTCGTCCATTTTATGGTCAACATAATCACCCTAGCGAACAAGCAATTCGTGCAGCTATTGATCGTTTTCGCACTAATTTTAATCTTCTCGATCTAAAAACCATCAACAAGGTTAAAATATGTGAGTACCGAAGAAAATATTTATGTTGTAGCGAAGTGTTGAAGAAGACACCGAAATGTCAATTCGTCGCCATTCTCAACTTGTAGTTTTTTGACCTTCGATCACGTGCAACATTTTAGTAAGGATCTTAGGTTAGGTTAGGTTAGAAGGGGTGGTGAAACGGCAAGCCGCCTCACCTCACTCGCATCTCGGAGGATCCATTGCGGTCCCAAGGTAGGAAGGGTGGAATTTAAGAAGGGGATAAATTGGAAAATTAGTTTTGAGTGGCCTCCTTAAACCATCCTGGCTTTTGAATAAATTTCAGGATATGCTTAAGTGGCTTAAGACATCGCCCAGTTCGTCGAAGAAGTAATCTCCGAGGGCTTCTTTCCTTGTTCAGGCTAGGCTGGGGCATTCACAAAGTAAGTGATATGAGCCCTCTTCCACCCCTTCGTCCATACAACCTCTACATAAGTCAAATGTGCTGATGTCCATTCTGGTCATGTGGGTTCCCATTGAGTTGTGACCCATTAGGATGCCTATTAAGAGGGACAGTTGAGGTCTGTTAAGCCCTAGTAAGTATTATGTTTTTTTGTCAGAGATTTCTGTCCAAAGATTCCTCGAGACCCGACAACTATCGATACCTGACCATCTGTCGTTTGCGGTTTTGAGGAAAGTTTGTTGGATTCTTAAATTTTCTTGCTCCAGTGGTACAAATATCCCGCAAAAGATTTAGATGGTCAGTTCGTCTGCGATTTCATTTCCTTGTATGTCACTGTCTCCTGGGACCCAGATTATGGTGACTAAGTTCGATTCGCTTAGTAATCTTATTTCATTGCGGCAGCGGATCACTAGTTTTGACTTTATGACGATTGACGACATGTCTTTAATTGCAGCCTGGCTGTCTACGAAAATATCTATATTTCTGTTGACCATTTTACACGCGGTGAGATATTTGGCCGCCTCACTTATTGCGAGCACCTCCGCCTGAAATACTGAGCAATAATTTGGAAGTCTAAATGATTTGGTTAAGGAAGGATTTTCTGAAAAGATTCCTGGCCATACGCCCATTTCTGACTTAGATCTCCGTAAAGATCGAAACATGATTTTTGTTGATGATCCGGTTTTCCTTCCAGCTGATTAATTATCAGTTTAAGAAATGTCTTTGAAAACGAAAGCTCCTTAATAATCGGCAATATGACTTTAGTAGCAAGAGGTGATTTGATAGTACCTATATATCTCACGAACAGTGGCCCAATCTTTCAATCGCATCGCTCTGAAGAAAGTAAAATTATTGCGCTTGATATTTCAAAAGCAATTGATAGAGTTTGGTATCCAGCTCTGCAAATTGTTTGGGCTTTCTTCGAAGATACAGAAATTCTTCTCCCCTTCTGATCTGGCTGTAATCTATAAGGCCTTCATTTTTCCAAAGCTGGAATATTACTCTCACATTTAGACAGGAGCTTAAAAAGCATTTGAATTGGTTTTTAAATAGAATAGAATTGATTTTTAGATATAATTCAAAATAGAGATCTAAGAACAATAGGCCATAAAACTATAATGGAAACATTTATATCTTTCGAACACCGTCGAATTGTTTCATGTCTTTCATTGATATTATATTTATTTTTATAAACAGTGTTCTAGCTGAATTGCCAGTTGTATTCCTCCGCTTAAATTTTTCAACTGTAATACTCGCACTTCGAGCAATGCTCATCCGCTTAGCCCTGAACCTATCTTCGGACGAACTGTAAAGTACAGAGATTTTTACTTGCGATATATGTGGATTGGATTCTACAGGGAAAGTTTTGCATTTGGAAAAAAAATCGAACTCGGGACATTACGATGATAAAGAACACCAAACAAGTGTGTCACGCAATTCCGTCTGCCTGTCTGTCTGCCTGAACAACGCTCTACAGCCTAAACGGCTAAAGGAATTTTCTTCAAAGTTGGTATTTAAGCGTTTTAGTTGATTGTTTAAAATAGATTTTTGAATCGTTTTTTAAGGTCCAAAACTAACGGTACCTGCCATACAATTTGTTCTACCTTCTCAAGAACGGACCAACGATTTTGATAAAAAAAAGTTTGTGTACTATTTTAGTTATACTCTACATTTTGGTCAACTTTTTTTTTAATATTTTGTTATTAACGTTACCTGCCATACAAACTTTTTTTTGATTTTGAACTTTCTCATAAACGGCTTGGTGGATTTCGATCAAAACTTTTTAATTAGGAGTTTCTTTAAATTATAAATAATACTGTACACCAACATTTTCGTAAGAATATTTTGTTGGGTTTTTGAATAAAATTTTTTTTTATGAAAATTCAATATTTCGAAAACAGGTGGATAATTTTTTTAAGTTTATATTATTAAATATTTAAAATTGTCATACGAAGTTTTTTTTAGAAAAAAAAAATAATTTTAAAAATCCAAGTATAGGTGTGAAAAATTAAGTATAAGACGACTTTGAAAATATATTTAGATTCTTAATAGAAGCGTTTTGTTTGCATACGATTTGATCGAACATAAGAGTGGGTTCGTGTTATCCAGTGGTGAATTTTATTTCTTTAGTCGTACAACGCGAATGTGGAATGCTTTACCCAGCTCTGTTTTTTCCTCCAATTTTGATCAAAACCAATGTACATCGGTATTTCCTTCTAAATCCTTCCCCATTTTCCTAATGGTCAAGGCCATTTTCTTCACTATTTGTTAACTTGCCGCAAACTCTCAAGTTGGCCAACTCTAGAATTGACACAAACTTGAGGGTTGAGTGACAATTTTAAATTCGTTTTTTTCACTATGTATTTTAAATCTCAACTCGAGAGTTGAAATTCAAAAGTTAGCCAACATGCGTTCTTAGAAATTTCCCTGGGAATTGACAGATACGTAAGTTTCAACTTTAGATTTGAATTTATTCTATGCGATTATATCGGCAAACTATGAGTTTGCATTTTACTTTAGGTTCACACACGTAAAATTTCTTTTAAAAGTGCAGATGTTCCTTTTATCATATTGTGCAAAGTAGATTTATTCAGCTCTTTGAAAATTCTCTACAGATTTAATATGTTGTGAATAATATTAGTTAATAAACGTAAACAAATTAAGGCATAACATTCAACCAAACTCAATGGCGGTTTTATTTGACAATCCACACAATTCCACTGAACATTTTTTTTTATTCTGACGATCCTAAATCTTAATGCGATTGTAATACTCGTACTAGCCGACCCAGCTCTCGAAATTCGAGTGCCAATTTATTTATTTAATTCATTATCGTTCAATAAAAGCCGGAGAATTCATGACTTTTTAAAATTGTTGAATGCATTGAGAAGTACCTACTAAGCACTCAATCCTGGAGTGCAAAGGAAACAGTACACAAACTTTCAAACCTGTACACATTTTGGAGACATTAACAATTTTTGTACAACAACAAATGTTCCTGGTTCTTACTTTTGCACCTTTCATTTTTTCCATGCTAAACCAAAATACGTATATACAACAATACTGACGCCTTAAAAAATTCAAGAAATATCAAAAAAAACCAAAACAATGGATTTAGAGATGGGCACGATTCACACACCTCGTATTTTCACCACACTTTACCTTTTATGAAATGCCACCACTTATGAAATAAATAATGATTTGTTTTAATTTATGTAATTTCAATTATATTAACTTCGAAAATAAAACTTAATTATTTTCTAAATTTATTGTGACGGTCTTTGTTCAAGTTGTACATAAGTTTTCATCAGTAACTTAATATTTATTTACACTTTTCCACCACTTTCCTGTACTCAGATATTCACCATCCTAGTATTGCCCAGCACTAACACAATTCAATAAATAAGTATGCAACGAACACTCAAGAGTATGCAATTTCCAATTCCTTTTAGGGTCCGCCAAATAACTTCTTTTTTTTTTTAAATGGGCGCAAAACATCGAGAGGAGCTTCGGCTGTGTGGCACGTAGCGCCGTCCTGTTGAAACCAAATATTGCCAATATCCTCCTCTTCAATTTTTGTGAACAAAAATTCGTTCAACATGGCCCGATAACGATCGCCATTGACGGCCACTCCTTGCTCATTTTCGAATTATGCCTCTGGACCAAAATCCGCACCAAACAGTGACTCGTTTTGGGTGTGTCGGCTTTTCAATGTATGCGTGCGGGTTTTCTGTACCCCAAATGCGACAATTTTGATTGTTACATACCCGCCAAGATCAAAATGAGCTTCATCTGAAAAGATGAATTTTTTGGCAAAATCGGCATCTTCTCTAAGACAATCGCAGGCCCACTTAGCGAGCGTTGTTCAAGCGTATACACAACCATATTCGTTCAGCGGAAGGATAAAACTAATTATCTGTCAAATCAGACATGAGCTAAGTGTTACCATTCACGAAATAAGCACTAGTTGAAAAAAAAAACGTTAGATGGCGGACCCGTTATTTCATTAAATTATCCAATGCACAAACCATTTTCGTTTTTGTATTTTTTTGCATTGTTATTTATTATTTTAAACAATTTCTGTGTAGTATATTTAAATAATGTTGGCATTCTGCACATCTATGCAAAAAAATTCTTTCGTTTAATATGTAATTTATGCCCCTTCGGTTTTTGTGGGCCGCGAAAAGTGTACCACAAAAAACATGTTTGCCGTTTTGTTATATGATGATGTACATACGTGAAAATAATTGTGTACGTGAAAATAATCAAAATCAAAAATAATATTTGTTGCACAGTTTTGATACAAAAAATACCAGTTTTATAGAAATTCACTGATTACATAATATACTCGTACGTAGATATATGATTGGGTAGGGTCATTGGAGCCTTTCAGATAATCCATAATTGAATGTCCCAATTACTCTTGGAAATTTGGCTATATTATATTATTCTCTTCCTGCTTGTAACCGTTCTGTTCGTGTTTTGGGCATGCGAACAAATTGGAGCGCTAGGTTGATAATTGTATTTGACACACACTTCACAATACGATGTACTGTTGAATACTTACGACCCGAGTGCATAATACCTCAGCACAATCAATAATTGGGTAGTTGGTCGTAATTCGCGCGATCTACACATATTTATGTAAGTTAGCATAATTTAAGCTAAAGAATATTCAATATATTTCATGGCATACATTGTTTCAGCGTAAGGCAAGCTACCCTTTAACAATTCCAAGAGCAAAATTATTATTCACTTTGAAATACTAAATAAAACCATGGTCTCCCATTTTTCGAGCCCGACCCATGGACACATCTTCTTCGCTTCCGGATGCAGACGATAGATGATTTTCCCAATAATAATTTTCTCGGAACAATTTATTTAAAAAATACTTATATTCAAACTAAAACCAAGAATAATTTTTGACAGAAGATGCAACAAAGTGTATAACAAATTTCAAGTTTACTCTCTCAACTTCTACTATTTTTGGAAGTTGAGAGAACAAAAAGTTTATCAACTCCAGAGTTGAAACTGTCAACTGTGAGTGAAGAAAAACAAAATCACAAGTTGCGAAAAAAAATTCTCAAGTTGAATTCAATTTGTAGTGCAGAAAACGGCTCTTACTATGCTTAAACATATTAAGGGTAGTCAAAACCCCTTTAGTGCGCGTTCAATTATTAAAAACAAAAATTACAAAAATGTTTAAGAGTATTGGGACAAGTAAGAAATAATTTACATTTTATAACTTCAAAAAAGTGACATACAAAAAATCGGAGAAGAAATGTCACAAATTAGAATTGTGCAGAATATTTCTGCCATCGACTTCTTGGCTTAAATAGTTTTCTTAGATTTGTTTAAGAATTAAAAATAAAAGATCCTTGTTAATAATTTGCTGTTATTTTCGTAATTCTATAGACTTAATAACACTTTTGAGTACTGAATAAATAAACTTCATTTTTAAGGATTTAAAAGATTTAAAACTTGTTATATTAAAATCCGTTCATATGCAAAATTTTCAAATTAACACTTTTTAAAGTTACAAACAAAATATTCTAATATATCTATTATTGTTAATATTGATTTAACTACATTAAAACTTTATGTCGATGAGTCTTATAAATAGTACACACTGCTTAAAAAAAATTAGAATGTATAATGTGCATGTAAATGTAACTGTTGACAAAGAAAAACTTGTGGTCTACCTACGGGAATAAAATTAAAATATATAATAAAGTTTAACAAATGTTTAATAAAATTTCAATTCCAATGTGATTTGTACCCTTTAAATGTACTCAAATTGGCCACAGGCAGGCGCTACTCAAAACGAATTCTGATAATCGTTCCTCCTTTTAATTAGTTTTAATTTCCATAAGGCACAAGATTGTGGAAGGGACGGATGTTCGGCAAAGTAGAAATTAATTCCAAACATTTTCTTCAAGTCAACAAAGAAAATAATTGCATTTTTGCCCGATGTTCTTTTTGTTCTTTATTTCCACATTTCTATCGTCTGTTTTCCCAATTAAGGTGAACATGAAACGGATGCTAGCTCCTAACATCCGGTAATTTTGTTCGAGCATAAATATAAAGTAGACAGATCTTGTTGCTAAGGAAGAATAAATAATAAAACAAGAATTAAAGTGCTTCAAGCTATAACTCTGTGTAAGATTCAGTTGTTAAAAATTAACTGGAAATGATTTTCCTGTGTATTTTCGAATTTGTATTTATCTACTAAGTCTTACTTGAGGGTATTTTTATATATCCAAAAGTACATAATATGGAAATGTTTGCTTGTGGTGAATTCAATTTCTATTGACATAAAACATAAAGACTTAAATTTCCTTTACAGATACCGTAAGGGTAAGTTCACACGGCCAATGCGACTCTCGTAAAATATTGCAAATAATCATACAAAAAAAATAAATGAAATGCATGGAATATAAAGGGTTAATTAATGCGCCATCAAAAGTGCCTTAAGTAAGCATTGCAAAATTTAATGGACTACTTGACCGTTATTTCTTCAGCATCTGTCTGACAGTCGCTCGCGGTACCAAATGGATTACGGGAATATATGTAAATCCAAAGTCAGGTTCTGCCACGAAATTTGGAAGGCGAAAAGTATCGCAAGTTTTATTGAACCCTTTATGCACGATTTGCAGATTTGAAATTGAAAATGTATGTAATAGAAAAACTTTATAAGACATAAGATAAAAGTATCGTTTTGTTTTTAATTTTTGTTAAGAATAATCGTTTGTGTATGTGTATGTATTTGTATTGCGATATCGCATTGAGTGACCACATATCGCAAGTTTGCATCATAATCCCTCAAAAAACGGGAGGTCCTTGCTTTGACGAAATGCATTAAGCGGTATTCTTTAGGTTTAGAATTTGCGTACACTAAAGGTGTCACTACGACCCTTAAAATTTTCACCACATACAATACGAGCATTAGAAAATAGTTTGTTGGGGTTTCAAAAGGAGGTGTCGATACACATTGGTCTTGAATTTTTGAATATCCCACTGACAACGAAAGTAGATTTGGGAAAAGTAGCTCGGCTGCAGACAGGATTTCTGTGTTTAACAGTACACTTAAAATTGGGCTCGGCGGTTTTTTTTTTACGAAATTGTCCTCAAGTATCATTTAACAATATTACAATACAGCGTGACAAAATGCTTGGCTTTTTATCACATTTAAAGGACTACTCTATTGGACATGATATATAAGTTTTATTTGTAATAGTTTGCCTACTAATAACTAACTCTGCAGTAAATGATAAGACGGTGCTATCACACAGTTTTCTGTGTTATCAAACAATTGGCCGCAAGACGCTTTAAGCTCTCTTCGATCAATTCTGCTCTATTCGTATTCAGACAAATTTTAATTCCGTATAGCTTGAATTTTCAGACAACCAAGGGATGCATTGGATTGAACACTTTTTTGCATCCCAGAAATAACTTACAATGGTATCAGTTGTGAGAAAGCTGTAACAGCTTCATTAAGGGCAAATAAAATATAAGAGGTTTTTTTTTATAACTTGGCACGCGCTCAAGGGATTATGAATACCCTTTATATGTTTTTCTTAACACAGCGTGATCATCCGGTGGAAGAAGAGAAAGAAGGATAGGAAAGATGTGTGGCGCGATGTTCTGAGACTAGAGCTGGTTGTTGTCGCAGATGTATCTCCAGGGATGGCGGCTGAACTAATGCGAAGAGAATTACCGTGTCTTATGTATTTATGTCCCTTATAATTCGCATTATTTTATTTATCTCCTTGTCATATTTTATGGGTATGCTAGTTTACTCAATCACATGTTGTTAGTGTTATGCCTAAACAAAGTGTAATAAGCAAAGCAGCAACTTATTTTATGACAATTTTTAGAATTGGTTTTTAGTGGAATATAAGAAGACATAGACAACGGCAGGAATCGAACCCGCAACAACGAGGTTGACAGACGAGCACACAACTATCGCGCCACGGCCACCCCCCAACATTTTTTGACAGCGACGGCTCCAGCTCCATTTGCATCATTCGCATAGTGCTGCAAGAAGTTCGATGATACTAAAAGTATGTACGATTTATTAAAGGGGTTACTCCAGACAATTTATTACAGAACTGCTTGCTCCGCAATGAGGAAGGCTGTGAACATGTCATGTAATAAAATGCCATTACCTGAATTAAAATTTTATGTTTCTATAGTCTCCATATTTATTAGAAAATGATAAATGTTATATTAGCTTCAAAAATAGCATACTAATTTTGTTCTAATATGATGTGCATGTCTTACGAGCTTTAATTTAATTTTACTAAAAGAAAAACTATCACCTAATGCCAACTACATATATATAATGGGTTATCCATTTTGCGGTTTCAAAAGTAAACGTAAATAAAACACATATAAAATATTTGTTCATGATATTTCTTTTTTATTATAAAGTTTGAACGTTGACGTTATGTGTGAAACACGACATCATTTAAATGTCCACCACGCGAATTGTTGCAAACATCGATTCTTTTGAGGTAATTTTCGACCACTTTTTTATACATATTGGACGGTATCTCAGCCATAACGTGATGAATGTTGGTTTTCAAGTGCTCAAGCTCAAAAATGAAAGGCTTATCTGCATAAATACGGTCTTTCGCGTAGCCCCACAAAAAAAATCCAGCAGTATCAAATCGCATGATCTTGGTGGCCAGTTGATATCGTCACGACGAGAAATTACGCGGCCAGGAAATGTCTCTTGCAATAAAGCCGTATTCGCTCGAGTTGTGTGACATATGGCACCGTCTTATTGAAACCACATTCTCCAAGTCGTATTCTTCAATAGCAAGCAAACAAGAGTCGGTTATCATATGACCATAACGCTCCGAATTGACGGTGACAGTCGTTCCATCGTCGTTTTCGAAGAAGTACGGTTCAATCACCACCGGAGCAAAGAGCGCCCCAAACAGTAACTTTTTGTGGATGTAATGGCCTCTCTTCAATTACTTGAGGATTATCAGAACCCCAAATACGACAATTTTGTTTATAACATACCCACCGAGTCAGAAATGTGCTTCGTCGCTGAAGAAAATTTTGTTCGAAAAATCGACGTCCACCGCCCGTTGTTCAACCCATTCGACGTACATACGACGTTGTGAATGATCAGCTGGCTTCAGTTATTGTGTGAGCTGGACTTTATATGGATGTAGTTGTAGATGCAAATGCAAAATACGCCATAATGTGTCGTAAGACAGTCCTAATTCCTGAGAACGACGAGGAATCGTCACATTCGGGTCTTCGGCAACACTTTCACTTACAGCAGCGATATTTTCAATGGTACGAGCGAAACGATGATGCACAGGCCTTACAATATATTTAGACTATATTAGTCTCTTAAAATTTCTACACAATTTTGCCAATTGCTTGCGTAGTTGGACGATTATGTAAACCATAATATCCCCTTAAAGCACGATATGTGGCGGTGGCAGAATTATCATTTTTGTAGTAGGTTTTAACAATTTCTATGCGTTGTGCGATAGTTAAGCGATCCATTTTCGTAAATGTTAGACTTTCAACTGAAAAAAAAAAATTGGTTTAACAACTTAGTTTGACAGATGTCGAATTCCAGCCCTATACTTTTGAAACCGCAAAATAGATAACCCTTTAAATGCGTATCGCCCATTGCAGATCTTCAATCGTGAACTCCACAAAATCTACGAATTTCGCAGCAAGTAAACTTCTTTTCTGTTAACAAAAAAGTTTTGCGGACTTATAGGCAACCATTAAAAGATTTTTTTAAAGATAAAAACATGAATTCTGAACTTATTTCCGATATTGAATCACAATGGAACAACATAAATCCACATACTAAAGGGAGAATATTGAAAATGCTGTTGAATTTTGGTGCAAAGTAAATAGGTTCACGGATGCATCCAATCAAAACCCTTACAAAGAGTTGTTAAACTTTGTTACTTCGTTTTTAGTTTTGCCTATCTCGAATTCTGAAGTTAAAAGAGTGTTTAGTCTTATGAATCTTGTAAAGGATCAATGAAGGAATTGAATGAAAATTGATATGTTAAAAAGTACACGTTTTATCCGAGATAGTTTGAAAAAAGTTGTAATATCTTCATTATTCCTCCTAAATAATATAATTTTACCGTAAAAGAAGAAAAAGAAACTAGTGATATTTTTGAAGATGCTTTAAATGAACCTTTCAACATTTATATAAATACCGTTTACTTATTAGATTAACAAACTCTGATATCTGATTTTTTTTTGTTTCTCTTGTTGCGAAATGGATTAATAACTATGTATGTATTTGTAAGGCTGTTTCCTTATTTTTTAAAAATAAACTTAACAAAATAAACAACTTAATTTTTTGGGTTTGATTAGTTATTTAAAATCCAACATACTAAAGTAAAAAAAAAACTACAAAAAAATATACTCGGTATTTTAAGCGTCATCCTAAGACAAGTTCGATTGGTTCAGGCATATACCTACTTACGGTTTTTTTGCGTTCTAATTACAGGATTTTCAGAGAGAATAATCCTCTTTTAAATATGACAAAAAGCCCAACATTTTGTCATGCTCTATTGTAATATTGTTGAATGACACTTGCGGACAATTTCGTAAAAAAACGAAAAGAGGTTTCCTGTACAACCAACGAAGGATTGGCTGAAATTACTCGCAAATCCCTCACAGATTCCAGAAGTTGAACTTAAGATTACATCATTATAAATGAGATTTACTGGATATCAATCACATTTCTTTTTAGAATTTCTAAATTTCCAGAAGTTTTTCGGGTCTAACTTCAAAGAACGCCACATGGTTTCCAGATATTTGTTATAGAGTTCGCAAGAGAGTTTTTTTGAATTCTTCAAAAAGGGAAATGTAAACTACTTGATTCTCTACTGTCATGAACCTAATGTATTTTTTCCACGCCTTATTTCTTTTATTTCGGATACATTTCGGTTCTTCTGTGAACCAAGGATGACAAGAAGAATTGGAAGGAATAGATTTTTTTTGGGAACTGTTTCATTAATGCATCTCATCAAAATAGAATAGAAGCTTGAGATAGTTGAGTCAAGATCATTAGACATCGGTAAATGTTATATACTGGAGTTTATTAAACTATCCAAGAGCTGTTGAAAATCACCTTTGCGAAAGTCAAAAGTATGGGAGCAGTCATGAGGATTACTATTTTCTAGTAAATGACCGCTCAGGATCAGCAGGTACAAAAGTCCTGGTGGCAATGAGGACGTTTATGCTTTGAAACAAAAATTCATTATTCGTGCCGGGGGGGGAGGGGGCGTACTGAGGAACAAAATAGTCGGATAATTTTAGTTGCCTTGTAAGCTAAATTCTAGCTCATCAACTTGAACCGTGGCAAAAAGTAACTTTCTGCATAAAAAGTAGGTGCTGATTCTATATTTTCTGGTTGGAATGAATGTGAACTATATTAGGGTCGAATGTAAATGATTAAATGTGATCAACCCAGCTGTGACGGCACATGTTGATAGCGACTGGGTATTAAATTTCAGAAGTGAATTAAATGTAATATCTTGCTGATTGTTTGGTGTGTTTCGATAGCTATCGTCTGACATTGTCGTGTTTTGTTGTCGCCTGCTGATGCGTCATCGGCTGCTGAAGCGTATAGCTGCGGTACCACGATGGAAAATGATTTAATTCGTTATAATTATTGTTGGTAGCATGTAACGCTTCGTTAGAATTTTTTTTTTTAATAAAACACAAAAGAAATGCATTGTATTTGTATATACGGTTGTAAATTTAACCACGATTACTCTAAATTTTGAATAAACTTAAATGGCTGTGATTGTATATCATATAATAAAACGGCGGGCATGTTTTTTATGGTACACTTTTGGCGGCCCACAAAAACCGAAAGGGCATAAATTACATATTAAACGTAAGAATTTTTTGCATAGATGTGCAGAATGCCAAAATTATTCAAATATACTACACAGAAATTGTTTAAAACAATAAATAAAATTGCCACAAAAAATACCCACATACACTAGCGACATCTGTTGCAGAAAAAAGAAAATGTTTGGTGCATTGGATAATTTAATGAAATCTATAAAAGGAATTATAAATTGCATACTCTTGAGTGTTCGTTGCATACTTATTTATTGAATTGTGTTAGTGCTGGGCAATACTAGGATGGTGAATAGCTGAGTAGGAAAGTGGTGGAACAGTGTAAATATATATATAATTTCTAATGAAAACTTATGTACAACTTGAACAAAAACCGTCACAATAAATTTAGAAAATAATTAAGTTTCATTTTCGAAGTTAATAAATATAATTGAATTTATACAAATTAAAACAATAATTATTTATTTCATATGTGGTGGCATTTCATAAGAGGTAAAGTGTGGTAAAAATACGAGGTATATGATGCGTGCCCTTCTCTAAATCCATTGTTTTGGGTTATTTTGATATTTCTTGAATTTTGTAAGGCGTTAATGCAGTATTGTTGTATGTACGTATTTTGGTTAAACATGGAAATAATGAAAAGTGCAAGAGTAGGAACCAGGAACATTTGTTCTTGTACAAAAATTGTCAATGTCTCAAAAATGTGAATAGGTTTGAAAGTTTGTGTACCATTAACTGTTTTCCCTTGGACTGCAGGATTGAGTGCATGAATGAATTCTCTGTCTTTTATTGAATGATAATGAATTAAATAAATAAATTGGCACTCGAATTTCGAGAGCTGGGTCGGCTAGTATAGATAATATACCTCTTAAGTTTGTATGAAAATGTGAAATTATTTCTTTACACCAGTGGTAGTTTTTTCATTCAATAAACCCAATGTATTTACTATATATCACTAAACAGCTATCTATCATCTCCATCTCCATCATCATCTTCTTCTTTCTCTGTTCCGTGTTCGGCCCACTTTCAACCGAGGCGCGCGCCACCTATACGTCAACCTCAATATCAACATCGACCACCCTTAAGGGTGGAATCACAATACGATGAATATCTCGAAGTTTTGCTGACTTACAATCTGAATATTTCAAAGCACGTGAAAGAGAAAAGCAAGGAAGCCAAATTAGCTTTAAATGTAATGTGGCCAATCTTTTTCTCTAACCAAAAAATTGATCATGCATCTAAATATCGTGTCTTTCAAGCCACAGTCAACTGCTGTATGTGCTACGGTACCAAAATTTTTGGATATTTGCAACTCGAGGGTTTTGAAGCTATTTCTTCAAACGTTTGTTTAGATTGCCTTCCTCGACTCCCAATTATGCTATATATGTATGTGGAGTCTGGTTTAACACCTCTTTACATAAAAAACCTAAAAACTAATTCAGACTACATATTGAAAGTTATGAAGAGGGATGATAAAAGCCTTCACAAGTCCATTATGGCAAGGCTCATTCACGTAAAAGCCTCCCCGTTTAAGGAATGGAACCAGCTAGCTCTTTCTAATGGCAGTAATGTATCTTTTATGGAGTCCAATTTGAGTGAATGGCACATATTTTCACTCGTCATTTGTCAAGGGCCTCAACAACAGTATCAAGAAATGTGTATAAAAACCTCAACCACCAAATACCATCGCAGGCTAATTATTTCAGCAACGAGTTTTCTTCTGAAGCAATTAGTTATGTATTTAGAGCCTGAGTCGAAATCCTGAACCTTAACTCTATGCCGCATCGAACTGATCTCATACAAATCTACAGTCTATGTAACACAAGAGAACCTGAAGACATCACCCACTTCTTTGCAACGTGTCATCTACTTCAAGAGATTCGTCGGCTGCATTTCGAAGAAAGCTATCTGCCTCCGACGCGGCTTTATGATATACTTAATGGAGCTCTCGGATGGTTAACAGTGTATATATACTGCAAACATGCTCTAAATTACCGCCATAGTTTTTTGTTGCCCTACATAAATTCAAACAGTTATTGCAGTTTAAGTTTCAAGCAATGAATCTAAGTACTTACAACTTTTTATGTTTCAAATCATTATAAAATTGATAAATCATTATTTTGTGTTTCAAATCATTCCAAAATTGATAAATCTTATTTTTTTTTTTCAAATCAATATAAAATTGTTATAATCTTTTTTTGTGTATCAAATCATTTCAAAATACTTATTTTAATTGTGTTTCAAATCATCTCAAAGTTGTTGAAAACACACTTTTTGCCTTATTAAATTAAATGCTTAATAATTATTTAATAATTCTTAAAATTTAAATTTAGCTTCTTTATCTATCTGTATTGTGTTATGAAATGTCGTTCAGGCAGACGGCAATTGCCATATCCTTAATCTTAAAGAAACAAATATTGTAAATAATTTATTTTTTTAAATAAAGAAATTATCTATCTATCTATTTATCTATATCACTAAAAACGGCGAAGACAATCCTATCAGCTACGAATTTGCATTCGAATACAATTTTGATAAATAACAATATTTTTGTCAACGAAATACAATTCAACCTATTCACAAAAATAGGTTAAATTTTAAATATCGTATTGATCCAAACGAAATCTGGATGTAATAATCAATTTTCTTTGCTGTAATATGTTTCAAGATATTTTGTTAAATTTTCCTCCACTTCTATTAGAAGGTCTGGCAACACTGTGGTACCTTCCAGTATAATTTTAATTTCCTTGAAGGAAAAACGAAATTATTTTTTATTAATACACCGCCATTTATAGCACATATTAGCAACATAGATTATCGTTTCCAAATTTTATAGAACAGAAGTGAAAATGCTTTTAGCTAAGAATGAACGTAATGAAAATGTGTCACTTCACTGGTTTATGTAATAATTTTCCAAAAAAAAAAACACAAAAAAACAATTTGTCCATAAGTCCTGAAACATGTTGCTTACACCATAATAAAGGTACTAGTATTTTTGTATGCATATTTGTATGAACAAAACAGGACCAACCTATTTTAACCCACCCACTGAGAAGAGAACTGTAATTTTCCTTAATTCTAGATATTTTCATTAACTTGTAACAGACTTGGGCGTCCTGGGGTGGATACACATGTGCGACATGAAGGTGATTCGGCTTGTGCTGTCATCGGCATTGAGTTTCTTATTAACGAGGGTGCTATAATAACTGCCACAGCAGACGATACAATACATTTATGGAATATACGCCAAAAGATTCCACAAATAGTACAAAGTTTAAAATTTCAAAGAGAAAGGTATGTACCAATATATATATATTTTTCTATATTATAAGGTGATGAATAAACTGTGTGTAAGTATGAGTATGAATATGGATGCAGAATCGCAGACATACACTGACTGGTGCTAACTAAATTTTAACTTGATAAATAGTTAAATTCATCTTGACAACTTACAAATTGCACGTGTCAACCAACTTGACATTTAATTATTAAATTAATATTTTTTTTGCATAAAATTGAATAAACCTGATTAAATTTCGTTTGTGGTGTTTTCTTTTCAGGATAACATGTATTCATTTGCCAGTCGGAAGCAAATGGCTGTATATTGGCACAGAAAAGGGCAATATTCATGTTGCACACATTGAGACGTTCCTTCTAAGTGGATATATTATTAACTGGAATAAGGCGATTGAAGTGTAAGTTTGATTTTTTTTTTAAGTTAATCCTGTTGAACAAAAAACAAATTATATAAAATGCACGTTAAATTGTATGCATTACTTAAGCTACAGTTAGATAGCCAATGGCATTGGTCCTGATGTCACCATACAGAATCCATTTTCGATCTGTCTCCGCCGTCGATTTGTAGAGCCAAATCTTCGAGCCAACACAGGTGTCAACGTACGCATAAATGCATTTACAGCATTTTCCGTTGACAATCACAATTAGAAAAGATTTTTACATGATCATTACGTCAGAGAGTTAAAGCGTTGACAGTTAACTTGTAGTGTTGGGTTTGTATTGGAATGAAATTTAGAATAATTGGAATTTGTTCTATATTTGTATGGTTTACACACCTATACTTACCCAGAGTCATCTATTTCAGTTTTAGGTCTTACATTACAATGTGCTTCGTCGGTCAGTTCTTCGAGAAGGAGTTCATCCAAATCAATCATTCATTGTTCCATTTTCATTCTCTCGAATTCTTTTGTACGAAACGGATGTGTTCTTTTCACTCTTATGATGAATTCCATATGTTATACGTGCTTCAGAGTCATTCCCGATGTATTTTATATAAATATTATGTGATTTATGTGGGCTTAACTCACATTTAGATTGTTCTACTATCAATAAAAAAAAGACCTTAAAGTTATAAAGTCTTATAAAAAAATATTTGTGATAACTGTATATATGTATATTCCTGTGCAGAACTGTATACAAAAAATGAGAGAACTCTCAACATACTTAAAACAAACCTCTTCAAATATTTCTGCTTCTCAGAATTCAATTAATGTGAAACCATCCAATACTAACGTATTGAAATTAAACTCTAGTCGTGATATTCGTGGCTCTACTCGTGCACAAAGAATGCCGAAAGCTACCGATGATAAAAAACGGATTTCAACCAAACTTGCGGGATCATCTACTCCTCAAGATCGTGTCTCTTTGAAAGTGCGAAGAGTTTCTGACTGTCTGTCGCACTTTTACAAACTCTATTTGCATTGCTGAACAAAACAATCATCTTCTTCTCCTGCAACTATGGATGATGAAATTGTCAAACTTTCAAATAACGCATGTGCTATGTCTTCTTTCCTGTCAATGAGTACGAAGGTGATGCAAATGCTGCTGCTGTCATTTCGAATTTTGATACCGTTGCTGATGTTTATTCCGATGTTGCTGCTGATGCCGATTCATTAAAAATCACTGCTGTTGTTGACACCGTTGATGTTATGAACTCTGAAGTTGCTAAAGTTGTTGCTGTTACTGCTGTTGGCGGGAACAATAATGTTGTTGACCGTCCCAATTATGTTGCGGATGATGGAAATAACCAGCTTAAATGGTCTATAGCAACAAGAAACATAAACAGAAACAGCTGTTTGGCATTGATCATGACACTGAAGCTTTCGCTGCACTTCCATCTGTACCTCGACTACGTTTTTTACATATCTCTCGGCTAAGTAACACCGTCACCGAAGAGATTGTTAAAAATGTCATTGCATGCAGACTCAATTTGCTAAAGACTAGCCTGGTTTGTAAAAAAATTAGTTAAAAAAGAAACAGATGTTTCATCTCTCCACTTTATTAATTTTAAACTTGGTATACCAGCTGGATCATTTAATGCTGCCCTACAAACATCTATCTGACCCAAATTAAGCAATTTGTCAGCCGTCCAAAAAACCAGTAGCTCGCAAGATAAGCAACTCCAACATAAATATGAATTCTTATGCTGCTCAATTTAATGGATATTTTTCAATGTTTTATCACAATGCTGGAGGTATGAGAAAAAAACTAGTGATTTTTGTATTGCTGCTGCCGATTGTTCTTATGATATTATCGCTCTTACCGAGACATGGTTAAATGATAATTTTCTGTCAACTGAATTCTTTTCACCCGACTTTTATGTTTTCCGGAAAGATCACTGCTATGCCAACACAGGTTTATCTAGAGGAGGCGTTGTTTTACAAGGCACTTCAAATTACTTTTAACTTTGTGGTGTACGCCCAGCCGGCATTCAACACAAACCTGAAAAAGAAAGAGGAGATTCATCAGTATCGTCAGAAAATAAAAAAATCTAAAAATATTTTTAATAAATACGAAAATATAAAATTAAAAGATTCACTTACCCAAATAAAGCGCGTCCATTTTTCGTGGTTTATTGTTTTTATTATCCAGCCACAGATCATACACAACATAGAAAACACAGATGAAGCTTACCAAGATGGGAACAGTCAGACGGTTCACTATCCAAACTTCATTCGCTTACCTTGTTGTATTTGTAAATTTGACCATACATTGATGGAGATGAAATCCAACCGCCGAATAGGTATGCCCACAGAGATAAAAATATCGGTTTTATGCTACAGATGCATAATATCAGTTTCACCACAGTATTAGCTTGCAGGCAAACGTAAATAGCTTTAGAAATTTTTTATATTGGTGGGACTCATCAATGGTCAGGACCACTCCAAGGCTGTAAGTGAGCACGTTCACTTGATTATTGGATTGGAATCTGGGATTGGGGAGTAGGGTAGGTTGGCAGAAAGTAGTCAAAAGTCAATTCTAATGTCAAATGAATGTTGCAGTAACTTGTCTCGGAATAATCCGAGGAAAATTGTTAGAGCCACCCTATACTTAGGACGTTACCCAGCACCATCTATACTTTCAACTAGTCAATAGAGAACAGCTGGAAATTGGTTTAGATTTGGTGAAACGTCAATGGATATGTAAGAGTAAGCTTACTAATACCCACACAACTCCATATACCATACATTTAGCGGGTGTTTGATCGGATGATCAGTTTTATGTGTGTGAAGTAAAAAGGTAAACAAAGTGGCGTGTTCAAAGTGCTGTAACTGATTCGGCAAGTATCGGAAGACAATGTTGTTTTTTTTTGGCTTACGGACTGCAGGACGGTATAATCGTGCGATCCAAATTTTTGTTTTGCTTTTGGCGAAGGATTGAGAGAATTGAGTTGCTGGTGAAAGAACATTAATTTATTCCTAATTTACTGTGGAAAATTCTTAAAGCAAAAAAACAAAAATCTTTTAGTGAATTAATAAAAAAAAAAAAAAAAAACACTCACATTAAACAAACAATTAAAAAAAACTCACACACCAATTTGAAAATTATCTAAAGTTTATTTTTACAAAAAAAAAAATTAAATAAAAAAAATCAACAAATAAATAAATATACAAACAAATCGTTAAAACCACAATTGTGTTTGCTGAGAAAAAGATAAAAAGTGTTTATATTTTTAGTTTCACACTTAAATTTAAAACAAAGTAAAAACAAAACCCATGATAAAAGTTCACCCATGGCTTTTATTTGTAAAATAATGTAATTTATATTTTTGGATGATAAAAATAAAAACCCAAAAAAAAAAAATCAAGAAACGAAAACAGTTTGTGGACAAATCAGCTTAAGCTTTATTGGCGGTACCAGGTTGCCAGCGGAGCGCTGGGCCGCCTCGTGATTTTATTCGGATTTATAAAACGATCGAGTTGTTCTACTCGCCTCATTTGCAGACAATTTTTTCACAAGCGGTTAGAACGTATTGGTAATCTAGCGCACCGGATTGTCTCTGCTGCTCGGAAATCCTGAAACGAAGCAAAGGAATTTTTTTTGGAAAAAAATACAAAAAAAAAAAAAAACAAATAAAATAAAAACACCATAAGTAAGATCATTCCATTTATTTTAAGCTAAACATTTTCATGCATACAATATATACATCTATACATTACTATAATAGTACAAAATTTAACTATTTTTTTGGGTTAACCATAAGTTTTTTATTTAGTCAAATTAAATTAATACCTTCAATTATTGACCTTATTCGAATTTAAAGCTAAACGTTTTCTGTTTTTTTTAAATTAGTTTACATTTGTAAGTGATAGGAGGTTTTTCCCTAGAGCGGATCGGGTTAGGTTGAGTGATCCGTTTAGGATTGTCTCGTTTTTTTTTTGTTTGGTATTTACCTCCAGAGAGCTCTATTGGGGTAAGATAGAATTAACTCGAACCTCGACAAAAATAGTAAAGGGCCAAAAAGGGCAAAACGCTAGTTTTCTAGTTTTTTTAGTTCACGGTTTTGAACGTTTATTTTTGTGAGTTTTTTTTGTTGTTCTTAGTTTAGCTACACGAGTTAAATCTTACTTACAATTTGTTTTTTTTTGAAGATATGATTGTAAATTATTTGGTGTCGAAATTAAACGCCTTTTTTATGAAAAATTGATTTTTTTTACTGTTTCGATAAATCGAAACATGATTTATTGTGGTGATTTTTCAGGGGGGTGCGGATGGCGGGCAAATTACGACGGTGAAGATGGTATGATCGGGAGCAGGTAATCAACTTATTTGGGGAAATCCAAACATGGCCGCGGATTTCCAGGTTGGGAGGGTATAGGCCACACTGCAACAACACCAGCAGTGCCCTTGGAGTGGTGATAGTCCGTCCGCTGTTTATAGTTTTTGTTTCCGGCCTGATTTATGTATTTGTTGTTGGTGAGGTTAGGTTTCCGGGAGCAAGATCCCCCCCGTCCGACGAGCTAATGCCATGCATAAGCAAGCAGGCCACGTCCCTCGGAACTTAACGTTCTTTCCCTTCCGTTCCAAACACTTCCTATCCTATTTTCCGATCCTTTCCTTTGGTCCTGTCCTACTCTCTCCATATCTTTCCCCTCCTCTTGCTCACAACAACTTTTCTGTTTTAATAGAATCCCAATTTTCTTGTAATGTAGTAAAGTTACATGATTTTAAGAATGCTGATTTTGTATCTATGAATAATTATTTTGAATTATGTGATTGGCAACAAATGTATAACTGTAATAACTTACAATTAGCTTTTACTATGTTCCAGAACATTTTAGATTCGGCGATCTTAAATTTCGTTCGAATAAAATATTTGAAAAATTCAAAGAGACCTGTATGGTTCAATAAAAGCTTATTAAGATTGAAAAATGCTATGAATAAGCTCCATAAAAAAAGTAAGATTTCGGTTTCTTTGAGTGACAAATTTTATCAAACTAGGAAAGAATATGAGTACCTGAGAAAGTTTACTTACAAGCAATATATTTGGTCTCTTGAGTCAAAGATTAAAAGTAATTCTAAATGTTTTTGGTCATTTTTGAATACAAAAAGTAAATCGCTTGGGATTCCATGTAACAACGTAACTTACACAGGAGCATTTTCTTACAATCTTAATGAAATTTGTAACAATTTTGCATCGTTTTTTTTCAATCTAATTGTATTAAGTTGAATATTAATTCAGATCAAAACATTTGATAATTTTATATCTTGTTTTGATGAGGGTAGTATTTGTTTATCTTTTGATGAGGTATTGACGGCTTTATCATCACTAGACAATAGTGTTTCTTTAGCACCTGATAGTATTCCGCCATCTCTTTTAAAATATTGTAAACTCAGTTTAGCTGGCCCTCTCTGTTACATTTTCAATATGTCCCTGCAAAAAGGTGTATTTTTAGATATTTGGAAAGATTCCTTGCATAAATCTGGATCTAAGAGTTTAGTAGAAAATTATAGACCAATAGCTTAATTGCAACTGATTCCAAAAGTATTTGAATCGATAGTGAAAATGAAACTTTATAGTCTGGTTCGAAATCATATTTTGGTACACTAGCATGGATATATGAGTGGTAGATCAACAACAACAAATTTATCTCTGTTCACAAATTACTGTCTTCAAAGCTTGAAAAGCCGTTTGCAAGTTGACGTTATCTATAATGATTTTTCAAAGGCTTTCGATAGAGTACAGCACAATGTTCTTATGAAAAAACTTGAAATCTTTGGCTTTCACTCTGTTCTTCTCAAATGGATTAATAGTTATATAGTTGGTCAAAAGCAATTTGTGAAAATTGGTAATGTTATTTCAAATGGAATTGATATTTTTTCTGGTATACCACAAGGAAGCCATCTTGGACCCCTCCTTTTTATTCTATTCATTAATGATCTTCCTAATTATATTTCTATTTCAATTTTTTTTTATTCATTTTTATTTAATCTTAACTTATAACTATCTTAAAGCTAGATAAAATGTTTAAAACTAGCCTAATTATCAATAACTTACAACTAATTTACTGGCCCTTTGCGGGCGCTCTAAACTAAACTATATCTCTTAATACTAATGTCTTTCGACCTTAAATCTATTTTAATTAATTCTAATTATTTTATTTTATTTTTGTTTTACCAAGAAAACTTTTTTTAAAAAACTTGGTCTCGTATCATTTTTCATTTTTTACTTATAAACTACCTGAATCTAGACTAAAAATAATTAAAACTAGATACAATTAACTTGTATACTAACTAAAACTAACTTAAACTACTTAAGATACCTAAAAATACCCAAAACCACTTAAAACTACTTAAAAACTAGAACAGCCACAGCAGCATTTTTTTCGTTCTTTTAATTTTTTTTTTGTATATTTTGTATACGCATGCAGACACACAGAGACATGCAACCCACACAGCCAAACATATACGTACATACATATTCGTATGTACATACATACACAGGCACGCAGCTGCATGCACAAATGCCCCCGCAAACATACATATTTTTTTATTTTTTTTGTGGCACCCCGACTGTTCCTTATACCTAATTTACCTAAATCTACGTAAGTCGGCCAAGACATACCATCCTAATCGATTTTAGCTATCAAACTGCTGTTCAGAGAGCCACCAGAACTGGTTCTCTTGCTTCGCCCTATCCATTCGGTCCCGAGCGGACACAGTCCTACTGAACCGAAGGCGCTCTTCTCCACCTTGAGCGATGACGTCTCGACCATACAGGAGTCGCCTATCTACAGTTTTCCGGCTGACGTGGTAGATGAGCGGAACCGCCATTCCATCCTGTATCAGCCCTCGACTGTCTAAAAAGAGGAATGCCTCGGGAGGGATGTAGCCACTTAACCGCGCACTCTCAAAATATTCATTATTGGGGTAGTAAGCCCCAAAAATTAAGCTGTTGGTTGAGGACATCGCTCTTGCAGTGTGACCCCGAATCAGCTTAAACAAAAAATTATCTATTCTGTTGATGTTGGCTCCGTTGTATAGAACCTGGTTGGAATAATATCTTGTGTACTCCGACTCTGGTGTTCTGTGTATTCCAAGGCAACGTCTAAGACATTGCCTTTTAAACACCCGAATCTTTTCCATTTGAGATGGGGCAACGTTGAACCACACCGGGCATCCGTAGGCAATCATCGGCCTGATGAAGGCCATGTAGCAAATCACCTTCACCCTGCTGTCAAGACGGCTGCTATAAAACAGTCGTTTTGTCAAGGCAAAGGCTCCCCTAGCCCTGGCCAAAGCAGCACCTATATGTCTGTCGAAATACAGGTACTGATCCAACCAGATGCCAAAGTACTTTACTACACTTTTACTCGCCAGTGGATGTTCATGTGGCCCTACGTTCACCAGCTTGCGCCAGTTCTTTCTCGTATCCATTGAGGCGCTAGACAACGGAGTCCTAAACAAAATAGTTTCTGATATCTGGAAGTTGATTTTCAACTTCCAGTCATTACAATATCGCTGAATCTTGTCGAGATCACTCTGCAAGAGATTTTTGATGACCTCAAGTGTATGAGCTGTTCTCATCGCAATTAGATCGTCGGCGTACCTATCAGATCGCTGGTGTAAATGCTGAATAGAATCGGCGAGTTAACCGGTCCCTGCTGAAAACCATTTTTAATGTTAAAAATTGAGGTAGAAGTTACATTGCCACTCTTGACAACAAACTTTCTACCATTTAGCATGTCATAAAGCATATACAATAGAGGTTTCCTTATACCTAGTCTGGTTAGCTTTAGATAGAGACCTTTTAACCATACGGTATCGAAGACCTTCTCCAAATCACCCAGACAGGCACCCGCACACTGCTTTTTAATTTTGTTCCATTGGATATCAGAAACCAGTTTAGACGCGGCATGAATTGTGTCATGTCCCGCCTTAAAACCGAACTGGTTATCCGGGATAATATTTTTGTCCTCCGCCCACTTGAACAGGGCTCTATTAATAACCTTTTCAAATACTTTGCTGATACTCGGAAGAAGATTTATCGACCGTAGATTCGCCGGATTGGAGTTGTCCTTTCCCTTTTTTGGGAGAGGGTGCACCACAGTTGTCTTCCACCGCACTGGATAATATGCATTATTCAGCGCGTTGTTAAACAGTGTGGTATAAATGTCAACTGCTTCTTGAGGCAAACGTCGTAGTACAACGTTGGATATACCATCGACTCCTGCTGACTTCTTTTTCTTTAATGAATCGAAGATGAGCTGGAGCTCATTCTTCGAAATTAACAGGGGACTGGGCCCATTTCGGTCGGCGATTATGGCGTTTGCCAAATCTTTATCATTAAACCCGGTAAAACCTAGGTTCTCAGATCGCCATTCGGTTATATCGTTCCGGAGCCATAAGTGATGAAGCAGAGCTCTGTTCTCTAGGTCATGATTCGGGCGAATGCTAGCATTCACCTTGTACACTTGCTGGAAAGCAGCCCACACAGCCTCCACTCTCTCCTGCGGATCTTCGATTATATAGAGGTCATCGTCCAATACGACATCCTCTGGGTATATGCCTGCTGTCAGAATTACGTCTCTGTTCTCTGTCGTCCTCTGGAGCTTAAGACACGGAAGATCGTTTTGATCCTTTCTTCTAAAAATCTTATTAATTTTTGGGAACATAGTTGGGTCGCTAGAGTTAACGGCACGAATTGTATTGATCCAGAACAAATTAATAGCCAACCTATAATTTTCTTTGATCAATTGTTTGATGTTTTTGATGGACGATTTCAGTGTCCTAATCTCCAGATCTCGTGTATCAGTAAACCGTCTGTACAAGCGTTTTAGTCTTGTTAGAAGTCCACTTTTTTGTCTGTGAAGTGCGTCAATTGTCGCGTTACGGTACATGTCAGTTGCGTTACGTTCTTTGTATTTCGGTATTGTTTTGTTCATTGTTCGTAGAATCGTTTCGTCAATTTGTTCTTAGTATCTGTCGATTTCAGTATTTGTTAGGTTCCTGTCATTTGGTGGGGCTATACCATTTGAACGTAATTCACTCAATAAGGCATTGGAGAAGCGTGGCCAGCGCACCTTACTGTAATTGTAAGTATGCACAGGCACATACTCATCCAACTTCATAAGCTCGTTCGGAAGTTGTACAACGGTGGCGAATCCGCAGTGGTCACTGTCGTACTCGATCGTTCGTAAACAATTTCTTGGTAGTTGACCCATAGTGTCAGTAATTGTTAGTCTTGCGTCTTTCAGCAATAGATCCAGATAGGCACCGCTTCTTGGAAATGATGGCCTCTCTGTGGCTAGAAGATCGATGCGATACTCAAGGTTGTATCGACCCATCCAATTATACAAATGGTTACCTCTAGGATTTTGTATTTGATTTCCCCAATCTATGTGTTTGGCGTTTAAATCACCAGCTAATATGTAAAAGTTTTCTTCCGAGCTCAATCTTAAGCATTCAAAAAGCTTTTCAAGCTCTGTTACAGCGACCACATTCATTCGCTTCCGCTGTTGGAGATGAATGCACATGATTCATGCCTCTAACGTGCTACATTTTCGCACATCACTATTATATATTACCTTATAACTAATGCCTTTACGTATAAAGATTGCGAAGCCTCCTCCTTGAGTGGAGTTGGGTCGGTCTCTTCTTACGATATTGTAATTGTTGTTAGTCAATTTATGTTTCTGGTTAAGCTTAGTTTCACTAGCCATAAACACATCTGGACTTATGTCTTTAAGCAATTGGAATAAATTCGCTCTACGTTCGGGCCTAATCAGTGAATTTACATTCACAGCTAGGATCTTAAAGGCCCTCTCCGGCAGCGCGCCCTTAACCTCTTAGTTGCGTTAAGCTCGGCAAAACAGAGTAGAGATAATCGCCTGCTCCCTAAAATGCACTGATCTAAACTAACGGATTCTACCATCTTAATTATCTTGAAAACGGCTCTAACGATTTCGATAAAAAAAAGTGTGTGTACTACCTTGGGTATAATTCAAAATTTCGTCCAATATATTGTTTACATATTTTTTTAATAATGGTACCTGCCATACAGCCATTTTTTTAACTTAGACTATTTCATATACGGCTCGACAAATTTCTCTCAAAAATTTTATATGTGAAGTTCTTTGAATTATAAATAACACATTTTGTTCTGGAAATAAATTTGTCTTCATAATGAGTCTATAAACCACTTCCAATCTCCAAATAAGATTAAGCTACAAATCCAAAAAAAAACTGCTTCTGCCTCAAACTCTCTTACCAATAAAACGTACTTAATTACTTGCCCTATCTGTAACGCACTTATTAGATACATTTCTCTCTTTTCCGATTCTAATAAAAGCTCCTTCTGTAATACAAAATATAAAATTAACCCCAATTGGTAATTATTAATAGAAGGCTGTATCTGACAATGCAGCCAGAATTGATTAAAATTGTGTGTTGTTCTGCATGTATTGGTATTTTGCAAAAAGGTATAAGTAACAATAAAAACCTGACCATACCTGCTGCTGTTGTCATATCTCAGTTCATTTCAAGAGCCACTTGGGACCTAAAAACCCATTAAATGGTACTTCGTGCTTGCTACCTTTGCCAGCAATCACTGGACTTTTGTATTTATGTACATATGTGTGTGTGTACATTTCATATGAATGAACAGAAATTGATTTCGAGAGCTGTTGAAGCTTTCGAATAAAGGCCTTTTACAACTGACCTGTACTGTACAGCAGTTCCTGCTACAATATCGATTGCCACTCATTAAGAACACTTTGTGTTGAAAAACAGGACCGTATTTCGTAAGAAATACCTTTTTACTAATAGGAAAGTATTGGTTTCGTGTAAAAATAATATTGATTTTAATTAAACTTGACAAAAATCGATTTTCGTCATGTGAGTTATGTGTTTTTTGCACTCAGGTACTGTACTTCGAAGTAAAACCTAAACTCATGGACCTATTTAAATCAAATTTAGTACAGAACATTTTTACGCGATTGGTAAGTAAGGTTGCCGTTTTAGCGATTTGGGGAATTTTCACTAATTACCTGTGATACATCCAGATTATTTAAGAATCGAAAATTTTTGCTCAAAGCCAAAAAATGATGTTTTTGCTTTTTTATATGCCATTTTTTTCTGGTGATTTTAAGTAAACAAAATTTAAGCAAAATGAATTTCGGAAACAAATTAAACGATTAGGATTAAGCCTGGTACTTGCCAAAGAAGTTTGTAATAAAACATTTTTTTTTTTGTTTTGTGAGAAGGTGTAAAACCTTCAAAAGGTTCTATAAGGACCGAAATACGCGTGCTCATAGGAGGAGATTCTTACTTCACTAAAACCACCTCCTTCTCCCGATTGCAACTAAGTTCAAACTTATCTAGCAATATATTTTTAACGCATTTAATTAACGTGTTGCAGGTAACGGCGAAAGTTCCTGCTTATACAGCGACTTTAAAGCCGATTCTCCTTCAGTGCACCAGATCGCAAGACTTAGTCCTTCGCAGGCGCCTTACTAAATTCGTCCCATCGATGATTTCGGTTTAAGTACTAATACAGTTTTTTAATAGCCATTTTTTATGTTTTCTATATGATTGCTCGCAAAAGTTTTTATTTCATCACGAAACGTGGGAATCCCGAGATCTCTGTGAAGATCTTCGTTTCTAATGTACCAAGGCGCGTTTACAAACGATCTTAGCTTTTTATTTTCAAATGTTTGTTAGGTGTTTAAATTAGAATCTCGCGTACAACACCAGAGTTCTATACCGTAAGTCTAGACAGGCTTATAAGAACCTGCCTGTACAAATTTATCTTGTTTTAGTATTATATCTCTGAGTTTATTATTTAACTATTTGCAATTTTTTTTTTGGATTTGAAGATTTCTTTTTAAAAGTTCCAAAAAAATTTGCATATACCCAAACTTGTGCCAACCCAAAATTCTATATTGGGCCAAGCAGAGGGGTTGCAGGGGGCAGCATGCCCCCACTTAGGCACCGAGCTTTTTAAAATTTATTGTTTAGATTTGAAATCGTTTTGAATAAAGATTTCACAATGTGTCATGTGATCATACTTATTTCTTATAAAATTTGGGAGTTTTGTCAGTCGGGAATCTTTATATAAATGTCTTCATAAATGAAAAGCGAAATAAGGCCGACTCAGCTTTATTTGCCTTTATCAAAGTGAAATAAGACCGAACATTGCAATTCGGAGTTATTTCAGCTTTCAGTCGGTGGTATGCGCGTCACAGACTCTTGTGGAATATCCACATATTCGATATCGCCAAACATGGGCATTCTTCGAAGACGCAAGGAATTCTTCTCTCAAGACTCACTTTATTCTTTTATATAGAATTCACAATAGAGCTCTAAGAGTGATCAGCGATAGAACTAATGGAAACATTTACATCTCCAGAACACTCTCATTACCTTATTGCGATTTTTATAAACAATGCTTTAGAGGAATAGCCAGTTGCATTCCTTCCCTTAAATTTGTCAACGGTAATACTCGCGCTCCTAGGTATACTCATCAGTTTACACTTGAGCTCAACGTCGGAGGTGCTGTCAATAACAGAGATTCTTTCCTTAGCCGTACAACGCGAATGTAAAATGCTTTTCCCGGCTCTATTTTTCACTTCCATTTTGATGTTCAGAAATTCAAAACCAATGTGCATATGTATGTATATCTTCTCAAATCCGTCCCTACTTTTCTAACGTTAGCACTATACTTGATCATTTTAAGGGTGGACAAAGCCCCTTTAGTGCGCGTAAGATATTTTAACTATTTTTGTATTGCTTATTGTTTTATTGATCTAAATTATTCGGGTCAATGTAGATTAATGTAAAGTGATATAAATTTAAACACAGCATAAAATCCATACAAATATTTCAGTTTCGGGGACTGCTATTGACTAAATAATCAGACGAATACATATCCATCACTTATTTATGTTAACGTAGTTTTCAGATGTATTTAGTGTTGTTTAAAGGAAAGCATGCAAATAATCTAGAAAGGCTTTATCTTTTTGGCGCGCTTGACGACTCCAACAAATATTTCGATCAAGGGAAATGTTAACAACATTTTGAAGTTAAATGGAAATATAATTTTTTTTTATAAAAACTTAACTAACATTAAGTTAAATCACGAAATCAAAATATTGGCGCAAAATATTTAAACGATTTAGTAATATGTTAAATCATTTCTAGTATGATCGAGGTTAAAAAGAGGATTTTGCTAATTTTAAACGAGCTTGTATCGTATTATCTTCTTAAAATGTTACCAAAATTAAAATCACCAAATAGCTACTTTAATTTTTTTAATATCATACTAAATCCATAGTGTCATCTGATAGCCTCTCAGCCTAGCACTCACGGGGGGGGGGGGGGGGGGCGGAGGTAGGTTCGAATCCTGCTGGTGTACATTTTTTTTTGTTTTTTTTTCCATCAACATATAATTAATTTACAAAGCATAAACACAATAATTGTGTTCATCAAAATTCAAACACTACAAATGCTATGCTATCTGGTTAACTAACAAAAGGCTTAAAATTTATGACTCTTGTTAACTGGTATCAGGTTAAGACCTTAATAATAATAGGTTCTTTAAAATGATGCGCCATTGTATTCAGAACAGTCCAGTATTTGTTACTTATCATAGGATAAGTAGTAAAATCAGAAGCAGAAAGAAATAAAATGCACGACTGGATCGTACGAACTTGCTCTTGTAGCTAAAAACTTTAATGTAGCTAACCATTTAGGTTTAGTTAGTTAGGTGTAGTTATCCTATGCAGGTTTAAGACCTATGTAGGTAAGATAACCTTGATTCTTAGTGTAATGAATTGTGGAATAGGTGATTTAAGGAAGAGTTACATAGGTACCTACCAGCAAATGTATATTTAAATCTTAGTTATGGATTTTAATTATGTAAGCAAGGAGAGTAAAATGTATTTGCATACCTAATTATGTACACATGTACATATAAATTGAAAATGAAGCATAATTAATATTTAGGTGCAATATGCATACATAATATTCATGTGATTTTTAAAGACACTTATGTTTATATAAATGTATAAGGGCGAACATTGTATTTAGTGTTCAGTGACGTACCCAAAAATTCCTAAAAAGGGAATTATAATAAGGTAGAAATAAATGGATAAAACACATAATTAAATGTTTCTATATTATTTAGGTAGTTTTATAGTTTGAGGAAAAACCAAAGATGCCATTTGAATTCCTTGATAAATAAGAACACATACATATATCAAAAAAAAATTTAAAAATCGTTCGAGCGGTTTTTGAAAAAAATAATTTTGAATGTATAAAATTTTAAAAAACATTTTTAGAGAAAAAATTTGATTGAAAATCGATTTTTCAAAAAAAAAGTTTTTATTTATTTTTTTAAGAATCGAAAACTTTTTTTTTTGAACATTTTGATATGCAGTTTTATTAGCAACCTTAGAGAAAGTCGAAAATATGAAAAGTGGTTCTATGGGAAGTACCGTTAATAAGTACACAAAAAAAAATATTTTTATACCTGAAGTGCACTGTACTAATTTGAGAACACTCACTTTTTTTTTTAATTCTTGGAGCCGTTTTCGAGAAAAAAAATTTTTTCTGAACGGTTTTTTAACATTTGTATGGGAGGTACCGTTGATTTTTGTTTTAGAAAAATAGTTTTTTATCTATTCAACATAATGTCAAAAAGACACAAATACGAAGTTTCGAAAAAATCCATTAAGTCGTTTTCGAAATTTTGAGTTTTCAAAAAAAATTAATTTCCAAAAAATTTCTTTTTTGAAAAAAAATTGGTTTACAATATTGTTTAAACTTTCTATGAGCTTCTGCGTAACAAATTTTAAAAAAAATCAAACTAGCCGTTTCCCCCAGAAAATACAAAACCAAACAAAATGGTTCTAATAGAGGTACCCAAGAATAACAATTTTTTTCCAAAAAAAAAAAAAATATCAAAATGTACATTTTCCCATTTACTGAACTGATTTTTTATACAAATCGTTGGAGCCGTTCTTGAGCAAAATAAGATTTTTGTTTTTTTCCAAAAAAAAAAATGTATGGGAACTATACTGTTATTTGTCGTATTAAAAAAATATTACCGAAAAAACAATACGTACCAAGTTTGAAGCATTTTCACTCGAGGACAGACAGACATACTCACTTTTTTAGTGTACTCTCTGATCGTAATGACATGTTTGATTGTTAGAAAAAAACATTTTTTTTACGAATACATAACTTGGCTCATAGTAGGTACCCATAATCGCAAGTAAAAAGAAGAGGAGGAGAATTAAGGGAGCTTCAATTTAAAAAAAATGAATAATTTGTTTTTAAATTATATGAAAAGTTGAGTAAATATAAACACGATGTATTTAACGTTATGACAGCTACCTGCATAAGAATAACGGGTGTACGACGGACGAGAACGTAAGATGCAAATTAGCTAACGGTTCACTTTAACTTAAAGAAATGGGCTTTTGGAAGCACAGCACTCATCGTATGGGTCTTGTCTTAATAACTGCAAGATAAAAATGGGAACCCAAATCACTACTCGGCGAACAGTGTATCCCCTTGTATACTGATGGGTCAAAATTTTAGAATAAAAAGGAGCTGGGGTAGTCGGTGATTCTCTTGATATTAGAGATTCATATAAAATCCCTGATAAGTGTAAAGCTTTTCGAGTCAAGTACTTGAACACAAAATTTGTTTCCAAAATTAACTCTACCGATTGGGAAAGGCTATGGCTTTTTCAGAATTGCTTAAAAGGTTATCAAAAATATTCTAACAATATTATTGGTCAAATAAAAAAAATTAGGGTATGTTCCAAAAGTAAAATTTCACATTTCATTAAAACCTCAGTGAACAGTATTTGACAGACGAATTATTGAAAAATATTTACTTTTCCGAAATTCCTTATCAACAGTACCTGCAAAAGCATTTCTTTTTTTTTCTTTTCAAATTAATTTGTTTGTAAAAATATTTGTCTGATCTAAAATTTCAAAAAAAGATCATATAATTGGTTTTGATTTTCCATAAATGACATACTTAAAGCTGGCAATACTTTTTTCTTAGACTATTTTCATATATACTTAAAGGGCGGCATGTAGGTATGTATGTATTTTTTTTTTTGTGAAGTTGAAATATTATCTATATTTATTAATAATTGATTTTATAGAAAAAATTTTCCCAAATCCGTTTGAAGTGTTAAAGGTCATTTCAACCATCCACTCAAGGCGTAGGGACACAGAATATATAGTGAAATACTTTAACTGAATCCCACTCAGTATTTGTTTTTTGTTTCCCTAAAATCGTTGAATATTTATTGTATTTTACTGTCACTTAACCTTTTTCTATTTTATTGGAGTTTTGAGATAAGTTTGTCTTTTTTTTTTTTGTTTACAGATTCATTTTAATTGTTATTGGTACTTTACCAGGAGTGCTTCTTATGTTTTTTTTTCTTGTCCTGAGAGGATATTGTTACGTGACAAAAATATAACAATACACATCACATACATTCATGAGAATGGTATTTAGATAAAATATATGTATGTTTGTTGGTTGTAGCCTGGAGTACCGGTAGAGAACTTTTTGTGTGGAAACGTATCCTTGACAAAGCTTTTTGTTGATTCTCAAGTAGCTATGTCATTGATGGTAGTACGTTTAAAATAAAATTTCCAATCTTCTTACTTTATGTACAGTGGTAGAGGGGTGGGGCACTTACATATGCACTAACAAAACGGACTCGTATTTGCGTAAAATTACATTTTATTTCGCATGAAAGTAGTATTGAACTGAAGGGTGCATTGCAGTTCGTTTTTTGGTAACTTTCTTATTATGTCAATAAAAAAGACAAATACGAATAAAATTCATAGATTTATTATCTGCCACTTTTCATATAATCAAATATCGATGAATGCTTTAAGATAGTCTTGTAACATTGTATAAAAATAAATTTCCGCCCATTTGTAAACTTAAGAAAAATAAAAAAGGCAGTCGTTAGGACCTCCGATGGATGTGAAAACTTTAAACTTTGGAATAACAGCAATTTTTCGTATTAAAATTATTTGTAATATCAAAAATTTAAATGTTCTCATCTCTATATCGCTTACACCTAATCTGATTTTGTAATTTTCTTTTTCAGTTTTTTTCAAGATCCCCCATTCATTATTGTAATTTCCTTCTATACTTTCTGAAGACATTTTCATGTTTTTCCAAATATAATCAGGGATCTAAACCAATATAGCACAACTATATTTATAACACTCTTACTTACGAGTACTTACTTACTTAGGTGGCGCTACAGTTCAAGACGAACCTGGGCCTCAACCACCATGCATCCCCAGCTAGCTCGGTCTTTGGCTAGCTGCCTCCAGTTACGCACTCCACGTTGGTTGAGGTCATCTTCCACTTGAGCGCGCCACCTTGGGCTAGGTCTTCCTTGACTGCGTCTTCCCTCTGGGTTGGAATCGAAGATCCTGCGAGCCGTAGCATTGTTGTCCATACGCTCTACATGACCTAGCCATCTTAAACGTGATATACTTATTTTTTGCACCAGGTCAATGTCGCTGTACAGCTCGTATAGTTCGTGGTTGAACCTTCCCCTCCAAAGCCAGTTAACGCAGATAGGGCCGAAAATCTTGCGATATTTCGATCTACGCTCGAAACGACTAAGGATATCTTCATCCGCTTTCGATAGAGTCCATGTCTCCGCGCCATAGAGCAGGACTAGGATGATTAGAGTCTTATAAAGAGTCTCGTTTGTTTTTCGAGAGAGGGTTTTACTACTCAATTGCCTCCCTAGCCCATAGGAGCAGCGATTGGAAAGAGTTATTCTTCGCCTTATTTCTAACGAGATGTTGTTAGATCTTATAGCGGATCTGAGGTAGAAGTCCCTAACTACCTCAAAGTTGTACCTGTCTATTGTGACGTTTTATCCAATCCGCCGGTGTTGTGTGTCCCTTTTTGTGGACAGCAGGTATTTCGTTTTGGCCTCATTGACTGCTAATCCCATCTTAGCCGCTTCAAATTCAATGTTAGCAAACGCTCCAGTGGTTCTGCCAATGATGTCTATATCATCAGCGTATGCTAACAATTGCACAGACTTGAAAAAAATTGTGCCAGTATAGTTAACTTGGGAATTTCTTACAAGTTTTTTAAATATTAAGTTGAAGAAATCGCACGATAGCGCAGCACCTTGTCGGAATCCTTTCTTGACACCAAAAGCTTCTATGAGGTCAGTACCAACCTTGACGGAGCAGCGAGAGTTCTCCATCGTCATCCTACACAGTCGTATGAGTTTTGTGGGGATGCCAAAACCAGACATGGCTCTGTATTATCTTCTATATTATAGCTCGCCTATATAAATGCTATCGTACGCGGCCTTAAAATCGATAAAGAGATGGTAGGTATCGATTTGGAGTTCTTGGGTAGTTTCCAGGATCTGCCGTAGCGTGAACATTTGATCGATTATGGACTTTCCTGGACTGAAACCGCACTGATAGGGTCCAATCAGAGTGCTGACAAATTGTTTCAGACGTTCACATAATACAGTAGAAAGGATCTTGAACGCGATATTCAGGAGACTTATTCCTCTATAATTGGCGCAGTTTCGAGGGTCTCCTTTTTTGTGGATCAGGCAAACGATGCTGAGGTTCCATTCATCAGGCATACTTTCTTCTGACCAGACTTTGGAGATGAGTTGGTGTATGCACTCTACCAGGTCATCTCCGGCTGCTTTAAAGAGTTGGGCGGGTAGTTCGTCGGCCCAGCAGCTTTGTTGTTCTTTAGTTTGGATATTGCTATCCTCACTTCATTTTGTTCAGGTGGATGGAGCTCTTGTGTGTCATCGTCCATGTTAAATGGTGCATTCTGCCTGACAGAGGGATTTTTGTCTTCATCGCCGTTTAACAGTCTGCAGAAATGGTCATTCTATATACTCAGCACCGAAACACAACACACTTACTATACTTAATTTTTTGTTCGACAAATATTACATTAACGAATACTAATATCTAAGATTCTGTAAAAATAAATTTAACGAAATTGAATAATTAAATATTTAAAAATGCAACATAAAAATCTAAGCAAATTAATTTAAAACAACAAAAAAATAAATAAATAAATATTAAATAATATCGAATTTTTTTGTCGAAAATATTAACACAATTACTAGAGATATTTTAAAACACATACTTTTTTTATTTTATTACTTTTCCAATATGAGAAAAGTATCATATTTAATATTAACTTATATACTGCACGGTAAGTCTTGAATCGACAATTTTAAATAATACATACATATGTACATATGTATGTATGCATATTCAAAACTCAAATATTGCACAATATCTATACCCACATTTAACTACGGAATCGGAGAATTTAAATTTACTTATACACACATATAAACAGCACTGAACACTTTATATCCCAGTAGGAAATTTCAAAAAATTCATGCATGAAACACCAACTTTTTCATCAATGAGTGGAAGCTACACCCCATGAATTTGGTATGAAAACATCGCTGAATTTAACATGGGGCTGTCATAGGCGTTCACCAAGTAATTTTCGGGGTGAATATTTAACAGTGAAATCACGAAGTGGGGGTAACTAGTTTATTTATAAGCTAATTATATGTAATGAAAAATGGCATGAACGGTAAGCTGTGAAATCACTAGTTGACTTGGAGTTGCTTATTCAGCAGGTGAAAAATGGCATGAATGCTCATCCATTAATTCACTCTGTTAATGTAACTCGTTAATTCGCATATGAATTTTATACATAAGATGCAAAATGCCATGAATGTTCAATTATTTTTTTCCTCATTTTGTATGCATGAAATGACATGAAAGTGTCAGTTTTCTGTGAAAGAGGAAATATGTTTTTTAAGGAAGCAGAAACATTGTATATGTATGTAATACCCCCAAACATCATTTTATTAATTTAATTCGACGATTATTAAATAATATAAACATTTAATCAAGAAAAAATATACGTTTAGATAATAATAATTAAAATTTAGTCTTGAAATAATCTTGATGCGAAAGAAAACCTTATCAATAATTGATTCTTTTAAATTTGATGTGATGTCGGTCTTACCAATTCATTTTGTTAATTGTGCTGCGTAGGTCTTGCACGTTGAGTCGACAGCATTACGTATTGAGTTGGTAAAGGGTTTTTCAACAGGGACGCTACAAAAGTAGAGCGACAGGGACAGCAAACAACGCCATATTTCTAGCTGCTCTTTTGACATTTCTCTTCAGTAAGGTTTGCCATTTCATGATGGAAAGATATACGAGCCAACAACGAGTCGAAATTATTAAAATTTACTACCGAAATTCGGAGTCAGTGACCTCAACGTTAAGAGCGCTACGTCCAATTTATGGTCTACATAATCGTCCTAGCAAATCAACAATTGAGTGTCTAGTGGAAAAAATTGAATCCACAGGCACAGTACAAAATGTTCCCGTGCCAGTGAGACAAAAAAGTGCCCGTAGTTTCGAGAGTATTGCTGCCGCTGAGGCTTCGGTTGCAGAAAGCCAAATGTGTCTCTCACACGTCGTTCTCAAGCGTTGGGCATCTCTGTGACGTCGTTGTGGCGAATTTTGCGAAAAGATCTTGGCCTACAGCCTTACAAGATTACATTGACGCAAGAACTGAAGCCGCTTGACCACCAGAAGCGTCGTATGTTCGTGAATTGGGCTTAGCAACAACTTGAAAATGATTCGGATTTTCATGTTCAGCGATGAGGCTCATTTCTGGCTGAATGGCTTCGTTAATAAACAAAATATGCGGTATTGGCCAGGCAGCAATCCACACGTACTCTATAAGTCATCATTGCATCCCGAAAAAATTACGGTTTGGTGTGGTTTATGGGCCGGCGGCGTCATTGGGCCGTACTTCTTCCGTGATGATCAAGACCGACAAGTTACTGTGAATGGGGATCGCTACCGTTTAATGATAACCGAATGTTTTTGGCCCCAATTGGATGATATGGACTTGGAGGATATGTGGTTCCAACAGGACGGCGCCACAAGCCACACAGCGAATGTCACAATCAATTTATTGGAAACCAAGTTTGCAGAACGTGTTATCTCACGAAATGGTCCAGTCGCTTGGCCGCCTCGGTCGTGCAATTTGACGCCGTTGGACTATTTCCTGTGGGGCTACGTCAAGTCTATGGTCTATGCCAACAAGCCAGCGACAATTTATGAAGTTCGTACGAATATCGAACGTAAAATTGCAGCAGAATCGGCCGATTTATGCTTGAAAACCGTCGAAAATCAGGTTCAGCGTCTGGACTTCTGCAAGCGTGCCCGTGGTGGTCATGCAAAAGAAATCGAGTTCCATACATAATGGCATCGAACGTACTTTCACAGGAATACAGAATTTCATTGATATCCAAAACCGTTTTTGTTTTATTTAAAAAAACTTTTGTAGCGCTCTTTTTGAAAAACCCGATATAATGCGCTAAAAGAAATATTGGCATTTTGAATAAAGTCGAAGAAATACCCACCAGTCGCCAAATATTTTAATAACGCCAATTATCTGAACAAAAAAAAAACATTTTGATAAAAAAAATGATGATAATGATCGCCAACAAAACTGGAATTTCTGGTTTATATGTTTTCTCACTTTCTCTAAAAAAAACCCATGAACTCATGTCATGACCAGTGAAGACTAACTACTGAGCGCATTTCTCGTTGCAGGTACAAAAAACGCAATGTTCGTCACCCTTCCCATGGCAGATTTTTTTTGTTCTCGGGAAGAAAACAAAACAACCACCGCACCGCAGAGAACCAAACATCATTTTGGAACTCATGAACCTATACATTACTCTTCATCAGTGTAATCATCGTTTATGATTTTGTAATTTAAAATGTAGTGGATTGTCAGCATTCAATTCATTTGAATTTAGTTAACTGATGAAAAAATGCCCAACCGTTTTCTTATAAAATCATAACATACTAGGTACTCATCGATGGAAATAGTCGATGAATCCATTGATGAATTCATCAAAAAAAAATTATTGATATCGAAATTTCCTACTGGGATAACTTGCATACCTACGTCTTACTTCACTTCAGCTAGCGATATACTTTTTTATTTTCTATATTTGATCGTAATCTCGCTGTTTTCTCATAGCTTGAAATATATCACCTGGTCAGTAGGCAGTTGAAGAAACATAGACCCCTTTTCAATTACACTATATTGGTATCGATATTTTGATTGACAGATCTGTGTTTTTTCTTTTAACACCGATGTTTCATTACCATGGATGAATATCGCACATCTTTAGCATGTCGATTTTATATGAATGTATAAGTTTTCACTTCAAAAAATGTATTTCTCAAAAACGGCTCCAAGAATTTTTATAAATAAGTGTGTGTGTGTTCTTAAGTTAGTGCAGTCCACTTTTAAGTAGATCAAGAATATTTTATTTTGCTTGCTTATTAGCGGTACTTCCAATAGAACCACTTTTCATATTTTCGATTTTCTCACTATTGAATGAAGCAACTAAAATTATTTTGCATTTAATTGCAAATGCTCCCTATAAGTATTAATAAAACTGCAAACTAAAATTTTCAAAACATTGTTATTTTTAAAAAATATACATTTTTTTTTTGAAAAATCGATTTTTCACTGTCACTGAATTTTTTTTTAAATTAATATTTTATACGCATATTATTAATTACTTCAAAATAATGTTCCAAATTTGTTTACTAAAAATGGTTTTTAAATTGTATAAATAAAAAACTATTTAAAAAAAAATCTCTCCAACGATTTTTGATTTTTTTTTATATATATTATGATCCTAGCATTCTTTTCTATACCTCTAATTTTAAGTGGATGCCGCCCGTGGGTTAAAATGAGATACTAAATACCTAATTCTCCAATTCTGCGTCGGTATTTGCAGAAGGCGTAATTGCTCCTTGAGTTTTCTCTGATGTCAAACAGAATAATAATAATAATAGATTTCAAATGTAAACAATACATTTTAAAAAGCTAGAAAAATAAAATGCACGACTGAATCGTACGAACTTGTCCTTGTAGCTATCAACTTTAATGTAGCTATAACCATTGAGGTTAAGTTAGTTAGGTGTAGTTATCATGTGCAGGTTTAAGCCCTATGTAGGTTCGATTACCTTGATTCTTAGTACATATAATGAATTGTCGAATGGATGATTCAAGGAATAGTTACGTAGGCACCTACCTACTAATGTATATTTAAGTTAGGAGAGTAAAATGTATCTACATACATATATAGACGGAACCTAAGTATGTAAACATGTACATATAATAATGAAAATGACGAATATAGGTGGGTAGGTATATGTATATAACTTAATAATTAAGGTGCAATATACAATATTGTGCATACATTAGATTCATGTGATTTTTAAAGACATATATGTATGAATAAATATATGAAGGCCTAAATTGTGTTTAGTATTCAGTGACATACGCAAAAATTCGTAAAAAGGGAATAATAATAAGATAGAAATAAATAGATAATACACATAATTAAATGTTTTTATATTGCTTAGTCGTTATAGTTTGAGGGAAAATAAGGACGCACTTTGAATTCTTGGACAAATAGGAATATACCAAAGAAAATTTTAAAAAATCGTTGGAGCGGTTTTTTAAAAAGAAGAATTTTTATGTATAAAATTTTTAAACCAATTTTAGAAACAAAAATTTAAACGCCATTTTGGAGATATTATTAATATTTAAATATAATTAAAATTAAAAAAAAATTCAGTGACTGGTTTTTGAAAAATAGATTTTTCAACAAAAAAATGTATTTATTTTTTTGAAAGTTTTCGCATGCAGTTTTATTAAAAACTGAAAGCGCCATTTATACAAAAAAAAAATATTTTAATCGGTTCATCCAATGTTGAGAAAGTCGAAAATATGAAAAGTGGTTCTATGGGAAGTACCGTTAATAAGTACGCAAAAAAAATATTTTTATACTTAAAAGTGGACTGTACTATTTAAGAACACGCACATTTTTTTTTTATAAAAATTCTTGGAGCTGATTTCGAGAAATACATTTTTTTCCTGTAGGTTTTTTTTTTAAATTTGTGTGGGAAGTACCGTTGTTTTTTATCTTCGGAATATAGTTTTTTTTAAATGATCAATATAATATCAAAAAAAAGTTTTTTTTTTACTTTCCAAAAAAAAAATTGTTTGAAAAATTTTGGCTACAATAGGGTTTAACCTTTTCAGGAGCATCTATGCAAAAGATTTTAAAAAAAATCAAATTAACCGTTTTCCAGAAAATCGAAAACCAAAAAAATGGTACTACTAGAGGTACCAAAAGTAACAATATTTTTCCAAAACAAAAATTACTGAAATGTTCCCTTTTGCTTCATTAATGAACTGTTTTTTTTTATAAAAATGGGAGCCGTTTTCGAGAAAAATAAGTTTTTTATTTTTGGCCAGAAAAAAATGTATGGGAGCTACTGTTATTTTTCGTCTTAAAAAAATGAAAAAAACGTGTGGGCATATTACCGAACAAACAATATACTCGTATACCAAGTTTGAAGCAAATCCATCCAACCGTTTAAGCTGCATACTCGCGGACAGACAGACAGACGGAATTGAGGGACCCACTTTTTTGGTGTTCTTTATGATCGTAATGTCATGTTTGATTGTTAGATTTTTTTTTTGCACGAATCCATAACTTGCATTATAGTACCTATAATCGCAAGTAAAAATTCGGGCTTGTGAAGTGTTTTTTGCAATTAGGTCCACGGCATACAAAAACCCCGGCGCCTACCCCCCGCTTGACCAATATAGGATTTGGCATGGGAACAAGTTTGGGTATATGTAAATTTTTTTTTGGAACTTATTAAAAAGAAATCTTCAAATCAAAAAAAGAATTGCATTTACCCAATCTTGTAGCCACCTCAAATCCTATCTTGGGCTAATAAGGGGTGTTGCAGTAAAGCGCAAGCTTTTTGTACGCCATGACTAAAAAACACTTCACTTAAGCCCGAATTTTTTTTCTGGCTTTTTTCCAATTTTTTTTTCCTACAATGGAAAAAACACCAGAATTTTTTGGGAAAAAGTAAAAAAATTCCTAGGAAAAAAAGCCAGAATTTTGTATGAGGAATATTCTGGCGTTTTTTTTCCAAAAAAAGTCTGGTGTAATTTCCTTTTATCGTAATTTTTGGGAGCCGTATTAATTTATTATCTGATCCGCTTAAGGCTGGCATTTATATCATCCTAGTTCTTTAATTTGTTTTCCAGAATACACTTTTCTTGCTCCCATTTGTTCCTTATAAAAATCCAAATCTTGTGAATTTTATCGCAGGAACCGCATTCTTCAATTGAATATTGCACGATTAATTCACCCTTCTTCTCTAAACGTGGTACGATATGATTTTTCACAGTAATAATATTGCAACGGGTAGAATTTTTTTCTCACATCCCCTTAACACATTCTGTTCTGATAAACTTGCTGATAATTTGGAAAATTCTATCTTCCTTAGTAGGTTTCATACAAAATTAGATTTAGCTGTGTTGGCTGTAAAGTTTTAAATATTTAAGTTAAAATTGAAACAAAATATTCTGAAAAATGCGAATATTCATTTTGTTCGAAATTTATTTAATAAATGCGTAGACGAAATTAAGAAAATTGGTGTCGAATTTCTTACAATTGCAAGAGAGTTACATATTTGTTTTAAAGTTCTCAAAGTAACTGGTGTTTCTTTAGACGAGTGGTTTTCAAGACGAAATAAAAAATTTAATGTTGGTCAAGAATTTGGCTTTATTATAATGATAATATTAAAAAATGATTAAGGGCAACTGGCAGCCGCGGTTTGCTAGAAGAAATTCCAATTTCCCAATTTTCGACCACTTTTTCAATCGTATCGTGTCTGCGCAGACAAGCGACTTCACATAACCCCACAAAAAATAGTCCAGCGGTGTTAAATCGCGCTATCTTGGAGCCCACGCCACAGGCCCACGACGCGAGATAATGCACTCACCAAAAGTTTCCTTCAATAAATTGATTGTTTCGTTCGATGTATGGCATTTAGCGCGGTCTTTTTGGAACCAAAGCTCGTCCACATCAACATCCCAGAATTAAGGCACGAAAAAGTCATTAATCATGGCTATATAGCTTTCCCCTTTGTCTGTAACATTGTGGCTGTTTTTATTTTTGAAGAAAAATAGAAGAATGATTCCATCTGCCCATAGAGCACACCAAACAGTGACTTTTCAGTCAACAATGTCCTGTGGATTGTGATCACTCCAAATACAACAATTTGGTTACTAACGTACCCATTTAACCAAAACTGAGCTTCATCGCTGAACAAAATTTTCTTGTGAAAATCGGGATCGGTGGCCATCTCGTTTTGGTAACAAATTAGCACGATTTGCAAACGTTGTGCAGAAGCAAGTCTATTCATTATGAAATGGCAAACCAAATCAAGTGACAGATGTCAAAAAGCCCAACTCCGAAAAAAGTATTGCCAGATTGTAAACCACACGTCTAAAAAAAAACACCCGGTACTTAGGTTAAGTCGACGATGATAAATATAATAATGAACTTTTCAGTTCAGAATGTTTAATTAGTAGTGTTAAAAAACGTTCTTGGATGGGTGGCTTCCCCTACACATCTATCGGTAATCGGTTGAGTAAACTTTTCTTATTTGGAATTCCTACTGCTGCATATTGAATTTTAAATGATAAACTCACATTAAGCTTCCTAAAAAAAAAACTCGTAAAAGAATTTGCATTAAACTTCATTAATTTGCTTTTAAGCACTTTAAGCTTTTAGCATTTGAGTATATGAAAACTCCATCTAAATACCAGAACCTTTTTCAAAAGGGTCCCCGAATTCACTAAGTGACCTTACCTATTAAGCAAACAAAGGAAAAACTACCACAATCTCTTCATTCAACTAATTTAAATTCATAGCCAAATTTTTCAAATAAAATATGCATATACCTACAGTTGGATATCGTAAAGTGTGTGATGAGGGTAAAATCCTGCCGCATATACATATTTATTAAGACAAAAAATGTGTTGAGTCAGCTATTGAAAAGTAACACAAAAAATATTCCAGAGAAGTTGGTTGATCTATCATTCAAATGCTCACCTAAAAAAAAAAAAAAATAACTGTCATGTCCGTTCTACGAAGACAACCTTTTACTTTTCTGAGGGGTGGTGAGGCGAATCGTTCTGCAAAGGTCGAGTAGAATTGATTTTTGTATTTCAGGGTTAATACTTTGGCAAATAATGGCGACCTATTCTTTTTACGGCCCCCATGCCTCATTGCCAAAGATAATTCTACCTACCTACTGCATGCACTGTTCTGTTGTAGGAGCTAATGCAAGTCATTGTTCTATGTATATGTATAAGTGTACTCGTATGGGGTAGTATAGTAGATAGAATGCTGTTTTAAGCTCGCTCTAAATAGCAGGCATTGCCTGACTTATTTATCTTTTCCTTACTCATCCACTCGTTTAATCCCACGTTATACTGCTTTCTCTCTCTCTTTGATTTATGTAAATGTTAATGAAGGGGGCGTGGTGCAGAGAAGAGGATAATGGAGCATTGTTGTGTTTTACAAAAAAGATTTTAATTGCCATGCTTTTAACTGGATTTATTGTTGCGTTAAATAAGTGAAAATCACGGTGGCGGTCGTGACTTAAGGACAAGCGTCATAAGGCCATATTTTGTTGGCAACTGGCTGATGGATTATATTAAATAAAGCCGAACTTTTGAATGTTATTGTTGGCTCCTCAGAGAGCAATACAATTCCTAGTTGATGCAGATTTTATAAGACTTTCAAGAGTAACATCAATGTATGGGGTGATTGACAATGGTGCAGAGAATTGAGTATTTAGGAAGCCATTTTAATTTATGTTTTTAAAAGTAAGCACTTTTCACACATAGCAGCCAATAATATGAAACAGAAGTCAATTTTGACAGGTGATAGAACTTACTTTCTTAGTTAGGTGGCGCTACAGTGCATTTAGGTCTTTGGCTAGCTACCTCCAGTTTCGTTGGGTGAGGTCATCTTCGGCTTGAGCTGAATGGATTGCGTTTCTCTCTGGGATAGAATAGAAGATACTGTCAATCGGTCTATATGACCTATTCATCTTAAACGTGATATACGTATTTTTTACAATGTTCATGTCGCTGTACAACTGATGGGGGTGGCCGTAGCGCCTAGTTAAACCTTCTCCTCCAAAGCCCGTTAACGCAGATAGGGCCGAGTCTTACGCTTGTGGGTGGCAATTGCGCAGTGGATAAAGTGCTAAATTGCTAACTCAGACGTGTGGATTCGATCCCCACGCTAGGCGCATTCTTTTATATATCTCCAATTTTAATGGATGCCGCCCATGGGTTAAAATGATATAGTCAATACCTGGTTCTCAAATGCACTGTGCCAACAAAAAATTCTTTCCGATCATTCTCTTTCTTCTAAATAATGCCGTGCAATTCAGGTTGCATTTAAAAGACCTTAGGTCTTAAAAGCAAATAAACGGTGATTTTTTAAGAGCTTGGTTTTTGAAAATTCAAAAAAACACAGAAACTTGTAAAAAGTGAATGAAATTATTATTTGGATCGATAAATCTGCCATTTACTTTTTAAAAATAATTTCACTTAAATGTTGCCCGCGGCTACGTTTCAGGTGGTCCATTCTGAAGGTCCAATTTTGGCAAACTTTTTCACACATTTCGGCCGGGATCTCACCAATGACGCGTTCAATGTTGGCTTCCAAGGCAGCAATCGTGTTTGGCTTGTCCCCATAGACAATAGACTTAACATAGCCCCACAAAAAATAGTCTAACGGGATCAAATCACATGATCTTGGTGGCCAATTGACTGCGCCAAAACGTGAGATCAATTGCTCACCAAATTCGCCTCTCAATTGATGCATGGTTTCGCGTGCAATGTGGCATGTGGCACCGTCCTGTTGGAACCACATGTCGACCGAGTTCAATTCTTGCATTTTCGGCAAAAAAAATCTGTTATCATCGAACGGTACCTTTCTCCATTGACCGTAACCCTGCGGCCTTCATCGTCCTTGAAGAAGTACGGCCCAATGATGCCGCCTGTCCATAAACCGCACCAAACAGTGCATTTTTCGGGATGCATTGGTAGCTGCTGAATTGCCTCTGGCTGCTCTTCACTCCAAATATGGCAATTCTGCTTATTCACGTATCCATTTAGCCAAAAATGAGCGGAAAAAAAACGGACGTAGCTTGGGAAACACATTTTTCACAGAGTACGAATTTTGATAATAAATTTCAATAATTTGCAAACGTTGTTCAGGATAAAGACTGGCATAATCAGTCAAAGTCCCTAACTACCTCAAAGGTGTACCTGTCTATTGTAATGTTTTGTGCAATCCAATCATTGTGTCATTTTTTGCCGAAAAAAGGTACTTCTTTTTGGCATTGATTACCAGGCCTATCTTAGCCAAATCAGCTTCAATATTCACATTCGATTACTGAATCTGAAATACTGTACATCCTCTCGGGTACTATTCCCTGTGAGCAAGTGACAAATCCTCCCTGTTTTGGTTCCTATAGTTTCTTTTGAGATTACTTTCTGTGCATTTTTCTATTGCATTTACATCGCCTGGAAAATACTAATGAACTATCCCATCGGAGCAGGGAGATTGGTTCAGGGCCCAAGAACTTCTGCACCAGTCCCTTCAGTTATTCTCGATCCATCAGTATTCAACTTGATGTAATTTGCTTTGAGTGTGTAGTTAAAATTCTCTCCTAACCACTTTTTTTTGGAACTTAACTCTGTTATTAAGTTCTTCTGGAAGCTATATTTTTTGATCATGACATCTCTTAGACTAGGGTTGCTTAAACATCGATAGTCTATCGATAGTATCGATAGTAAAAAACTGTCTCTTACATCGAAGGTTAAAAAAAAACTAAATAAACTAAAAAAAACTTTAATGCGAATTATAAGAGACATAAATAAATAAGACACGGTAATTTTTTTAGATAGATAGATAATTCATTTTATTCACAACAACTTAAAATTAAAAGATATTACAAAAAGCATAATTTAACGAAAGTATTAAGAATGAATAAACAAGTAGCCGTTCTATAATTTAAGGAACATAAAGTTCTAAATTAGTGTTGAACGACACTTCAATAAATTTAAATAAGTGAGAATGAATCTGATGTGGGGTGACATCAGTTACAAGGTTAAAAAAAGAGAAAAAAAGTGTTTAATTGAACATAATGAGAAGAAAGTTAAATAATGGAAATCAAAAGTAAATACTAAGTAAATATGAAAAAGCAAACAATATAAAAGAATGACGAAAAAGAGTAAAGTGAAAACATTTTAATAAAAAAAATCCATCTTATGCCACCTTTACATTGAAATCCTGACTATATTGACTCAATATTTGTATGATCAAAAGTAAATAACCAATATTTAATTTGTTTGATGAAAACGTTTTTGTTAAGGAAGCTTATTAAAATATGTTGGGGCAGTATGCGTGTAAAAGTTAGAAAAATGAGTTGTACGTGCTACTGGTATGTTAACAAAAGCCAAGTTGTTTATTCATAAGTTGTATGTTTGATTATTTCTACTTGGAATATTGCCACTTTGCTTAAAAAATTCTCTAAGTACTTTGAAAATATATAAATGCCTTAATGGTAATATTTGAAGTTTCTTAAATAAAGGCCAATTATGAGTGCGACGATTACAATTAGAAAGAATGCGAACCAAATGTTTCTGAGCAATGAGAACAGGTTCCAGTGTGCTAAAATAAGTCCCACCCCAACTGGTAATGCCATATTGTAACTTAGAGTGTGCAAGGCCATAGTAAATACTATATAGAACAATAAGGTTTAATTAGGTACATTTTTTCTAGCAACTAGACACATGTGTGTTTTTATTGTTTGAAAATGAGCTTTCCAATTCAGGTTGTAGTCTATTAACACCCCTAGATATTTAAAATTTTTAACTGACTCAATTTTAAAACACGTGTTAGAGCATGATTTTCTGCTGTCGAAGTTTTGTAAATTGCAATTCTCCGCATTAGTTCAGCCGCCATTCCTGGAAATAAAAATCTGAGACAACCACCGTCTCAATACATCGCGCCACACATCTTTCATATGCTTCTTTCTCTTCTTTCACCGGATGCCCGCGCTGTGTTAAAAACATATAAAGGGTATTCATAATCCCTTGAGCGCGTGCAAAATTATAAAAAAAAAAAATCGATTGTTTTTCACCTCACAAGTTTATTAGTGGTAAAACCCATAGATAGAAAGATACCGAAATTGAAATATAATGAATTGACAGCAAATTTCACAATAATGCACAAGTATGCGACAAAATAAGCAATAAGACACATTGGCGCAAAATTTTAAACAACCCATTGTTAAGGGCTTAACATTTTACTAGTTAGCAATTTCCTAAGTGCTTATTGATTGAATAACTATTTCAACATTTTTAAACCTTTTCTAAACTAGTAAATTGCTAATTAAGCAGAAAGGTGAGCATTTGTAGGGTTTGAATTTTGATGAACACAATTATTGTTGTTATGGGTTGTAAATTAATTATATGTTGATGAAAACCCAACATGTGCTCTAAAAAGTATTAGTTATTTCTATTTTCATCATTTTATCTTCATTATTTACAAAACAAAAACAAAAAAAATTGTGCACCAGCAGGACTCGAACCTGGGCACCCCGCGTGCAAGGCTGATATACTATCAGATTCCATAATGGATTTAGCAAATTGCTAAAAGTTAAAGTAGCAATTCCGTGATTTTAACTTTAGTAAAATGTTAAAATCGTTTAAAATTAGCTCAACCATATTTTTAGCTTAGTAAATAGCTAAAAGTGGCTTTAACATTTTACTAAATCGTTTAAAATTTTGCGCCATTATTGTCATTAACTAACACTTGTGCATGCTTATGAGACTCCGCGCATTATATTTAATAATTTGAATATGTTTATTAGTTCTTTTAAGGATCATCTCCAGAACCTAGGCGTTTCCTTGAGTTTTCACTATATATTTGCTCATTAATTTTTCTTTTTAGTTTTCTTTTTTTTTTAAATAAATTCAGCTTATTATTTACTACTTATTCTTTTATCTCAATTTACATAATACCTATATATCTTTGAAATCTAAAGTTTTATTTAGCTTTTTTAAACAAAAAATTGTATGCTCGATTTAAAAAAAAAAATTTGTTCACTTGTAAATAGAATTTGTTGTAATTTGTAATGTACATAATTCTTTAAGCCATAAATGAGATTAAATCTCAAAGCTTAACTGTATAAAATAAATAAATGAAATGAAATGATATCACTGATTCGCTGTTTATAGTTTACTATATCTTATTAATCATATTTTTTTATTATTCTGATTTCTTCGAGTTCGGTTGTTTAGTTCCTGTTCTAGTTTCTGTTTGGTTTAATTAAAAATTAGATTTTTCTTTTGCATTCCGGCAAGTTCGTTCCCATCCGAAAGAATTTTTTCTAAGGGGCCAGTTATAACGATCAGGAAAACGAATTAGAAAACAAGTTCTAACGGATAATTTATGATAATTTAACGCGTTTTAAAATACAAATGCTACACTAGTCGATAGCGAATAACTCAGACAATTTGTTTGCAAAAAATATTTGCAATAGAACAATTATTTTTCGTGAAAAATGTATTTAATTATTTTTCTGATGAAAATTCATTTTTCGTGCCATCTGATTGTCAATTGACACAAAATGGAACAAATCATTCGAATGATTTGGGTCCCAATTTCTCTTGTTCCACTGACAGAATTGTGGATGAAAAACTTTTTCGTGTGTGTTTCAATCAGGAAAACTACAAGTGAGGTTTGCGAACTGACATAATTTTCCTGTTTGCTATGAACGACCATCAGGAAAAAAAATTCACTTTCATACTGTTTCAACTTTTCCTGATGCGTTTTCCTGATCGCTATAACTAACCCCTAAGGCTGGACTAGCCATGTCTTAACTCAGAAGCAAATTTAAAGTTAAAAATCTGCACAACACATTTTTCATTAAAAATAATTCTGATATATTTGGTGACTTATAAATAATGGGTTATCCATTTTGCGGTTTCAAAAGTAAACGTAAATAAAACACATATAAAATATTTTTTTTCATGATATTTCTTTTTTATTATAAAGTTTGAACGTTGACATTATGTGTGAAACACTACATCATTTAAATGACCACCACGCGAATAGTTGCAAGCATCGATTCTCTTGAGGTAATTTTCGACCACTTTTTGACACATATTGGGCGGTATCTCAGCCATAACTTGACGAATGTTGGCTTACAAGTGCTCAAGAGTTAAAGGTTTATTTCGCGTAGCCCCCAAAAAAAGTCCAGCGGTGTCAAATCGCATGATCTTGGTGGCCAGTTGATATCGCCACGACGAGAAATTACGCGGCCAGGAAATGTCTCTTGCAATAAAGCCATATTCGCTCGAGTTGTGTGGCATGTGACACCGTCTTGTTGAAACCACATATTCTCCAAGTCGTATTCTTCAATAGCAGGCAAAAAAAGTCGGTTATCATATGACCATAACGCTCCGAATTGACGGTGACAGTCGTTCCATCCTCGTTTTCGAAGAAGTAAGGTCCAATCACACCTCCGGACCAAAGAGCGCCCCAAACAGTGACTTTTTGTGGATGTAATGGCCTCTCTTCAATTACTTGAGGATTATCAGAACCCCAAATACGACAATTTTGTTTATTGACATACTCACCGACTGAGAAATGTGCTTCGTCGCTGAAGAAAATTTTGTTCGTAAAAATCGCCGTCCACCGCCTGTTGTTCAAGCACCCATTCGACGTATCTACGACGTTGTGAATGGTCAGCTGGCTTCAGTTATTGTGTGAGCTGGACTTTATATGGATATAGGTGTAGATCCAAATGCAAAATAAGCCATAATATGGCGTAAGACAGTCCTAATTCCTGAAAACGGCGAGGAAACGACACATTCGGGTCTTCGGCAACACTTTCACTTACAGCAGCGATATTTTCAGTTGTACGAGCGAAACGATGATGCAGAGGCCTTACAATATCTGTAACCAATCCAGTCTCTTCAAATTTCTTCACAATTTTGCCAATTGCTTGCGTAGTTGCACGATTATGTAAACTATAATCTCCTCCTAAATCACGATATGTGGCTGTGGCAGAATCACCATTTTTGAATTAGGTTTTAACAATTTTTATGCGTTATGCGATAGTTAATCGACCCATTTTCGTAAATGTCAGACTTTCAACTGAAAAAAAAAAATTGATTTAACAACTTAGTTTGACAGATGTCGAATTCCAGCCATATACTTCTGAAACCGCAAAATGGATAACCCTTTACTTACACTTGAGAGTTATTCAAAAAACCTATTTAATAACCTATGTTATTTTTGTTTTATTACTAATTTATGAAGTATTAATTGATTTATGTTATGTTATGTTTTTGTTTTTAATTAAATATCATATTATTCCAAATATTTTCATTAATTTTTATTTTCCGTATCTTAATAAAAGAATCATTTAGATGGTGTTTTCACATGTTGTTTTTGTTCTAGGGACGAATTACCGCATCAGTTTTCGAGTAATACGTGACTGAATTATACAAGTTTGGCATTACTGCGCACGTTATCTCACGCCATCATCCCATAGTGTTTACTCGTTCATTCGACCACTGACTCATTCGGTCACTGAATCGGTAATTCGGCCAACGGCTAGTGCTTTTAAAATGAAAAAAACTATCGATACTTTCAAAAGCGCCGACTATCGATCTTTAAACAACCCTATCTTAGACTGTTCAAGAGGTTTGTTTCTGTAAACTTAAGAATTAAGGCTCTTTCTCTAGAACCTATTATTTTCCCAGGCCCAGTTCCCTCTTTAGTAAATCTTAATATGACGCTCTTAGCTATAAGTTTTCTACTACCACGTACAAAGAATTAAGGTTGATAAGAACCTCCATTATTCATCTACTCCTAGACTCTATAGTAGCGGTGATAATCCCTCCCTGTGGTCAGCCTCTAGATGTGATGACTTTTTGGACCATTTAGCCTACATTTGTATGTGCCGTATTTGTGTATTTGAATATTTGTGTCAGAATTGTTAGCTGTTTGTTATCTACCCGCTCAAGCTTATATGAATTGTTCCCTAAGAAATTTAAGCAACTTAATTTATTTATTTAATATCGCAAAATACTTTTTTGTGTTCTCTATCATCTTAATGTCAAGTTTGATTAAAATCTCGAGTTGGATTTTTTTCAAATTCAAAATTTTCCCTATAGTAACTACATGTATCGCAAGCACAAAGCGACAGCCGAACGAAATGTTAAAATGGACAAATATTCGAATATCGTTTATTATTCTCATGTGGTGGAAAGTTCTCATGCGATGCGAATAAGCAAAACAATTTCAGTCAAAGATTATTCGAATTCACAATCAAATACTGAATCCGAAATACTGTACATCCTCTCGGGTACTATTCCCTGCTAGCAAGTGACAAATCCTCCTAGTGTATCTTTTGCCTTTAGAAACCATAAACTTTTCATTAAAATTCAAAAGAAAAGATAGACCTACTGAATATTTGACCTCCTAAGATTGATGTCTATATAATATGATTTTATGAGCTCATAAGAAAACACATCTGTCTCAATTTATGTTAGGAAAGAAAAAAGGCAAAATTTCTCTAGGAAAGTATATTATTTGTAATGATACCAATTTTCCCCTTTTTTTCTTTGGAAATTTCTAATAACTATGATAATTGCTAAGGATCAGTATATTTGGTCAACATATACATATAAGAACCATCCTTATAAGCTTCTTTAGTTGGCCTAAAGCTAATGAAAATAAAAGCCGATTGTGAGCCACGTCCATTGTGGAACTATCATTTCTGTGTTCACTAAGACGCCTTAATCAGGTTTGTATATATAGTCTGTTGGTATTGGAGTTGCTTTCAAAGAACATAATATTGAAAGGCAAACCAAATATATGTATCAATGAAATCCAATGGTTTTATCACTGTTCTGAAATGAACCCATTTACGGCCGATATTACAACAGAATGCTCTCACGACCGACGACAGGGGATTATAAATTCACTTTGTTCTTTTGAAATTCAATTTGAGTTTTCAATACAAGCGGATTAATGTATAGACCTGCCTTTGATGGATTAAAGTCGTAAAACCTTTGTCGGTTATAGGTGGATAAAAATTCAACTCGAAGCCGTAAAACTTGGTTAACATTTTTCAATTTTATGGTTTTTGATTTTTTGTACTATATAACGTTAAATATGCAACTACAAACCACTGGAGATAAAATGTTGGTTACTGGTTTAAAATATCAACGTTTGCAAGGCTTATCGCGGATTGACAAAAAAATCAACTCCCCCTTTTTGTAGTATATTATAGGTATTATTTATTTCTAAAATATAAAAGTATTGCTTCAGTGACGTAGTTTTCGGGATACAGACCTCAAGCGACACTTTGGTGGGAAGCTTAAAATTTTGAACATGAAATTAATAATTCAAGTCGGCGTTAGTTTATGTGCTTTAGATAGATGTACAACATTCAATGTATGAACTCTTTGTGTCTCGCGTTGACAACAAGAAAAATACAACTCCAGAATTTTGTTCGGTGATTTATTGGTTACTTTGGAAAATATACAACAAAGGCTTAGCAGTTTGTGAAATAAATTTGCAGTATAATAAAATTTTTACATCGAAATAAAATTTTAGATGACCGACACAAAATTCAATCCTCAAGTCGTCTCGTGTTTTTGACGAGTCTCCATTACTTCTTCGACACGATGAATTTGAATCATATTTTTGAACGATTTGTCATAATCAAAAGAATTAAACTCTAAATAGAAGTAAATCATTGTTGCATGTTCAATTAATCAACATATGTATGCGGATTTATTTAATTATTATTAAATAAATAATTAATTAAAATCATATTATATTCTGGCGTTTGTTTCGAAGCATATTTAATAATACTTTCGATCTGATGAAGTTATCGATTACCTTTTCCAAAGTTGTCAGTAGGAAGGATGTAGTAGTAGTACTCGTAGTAAAATGTTTTTTGATATTTCCAACTTAATATATAAATTACTTTAGGTATTTCATTCTCAAAAACTTAAAACTACAGTCGAACTTCGAAAACTCGAACCATCACTTACCAACAAAATAATTCGAGTTATCAGAACTTCGAGTTATCAAGTAAAACAAAAAATTAATGCTAAGTATGAAATATTTATTTAAAATATTCTTTTATACCTGAATGACGAGTGGATTGCCGGAATGCTATACTTAATAGCCAGATCCTTTTTTATTGACCCACTCTCAACCTCTTTTATTAATTTAAAAAAAAAAATTTCTAACAATCAAACATTACATTACGATCATAGAGAACACCAAAAAAGTGGGTCCCGCAATTCCGTATGTCTGTCTGTCTGTCTGTCCTCGAGTCTGCAGCCTAAACGGTTCGGTGGATGTGCTTCAAACTTGGTACATATTATTTTTTCGGTAATATGCCCACGCGGTTTTTTCATTTTTTTAAGACGACAAATAACAGTAGGCCCCATACATTTTTTTTGGCCAAAAAACAAAAATCTTATTTTTCTCAAAAACGGCTCCAACGATTCTTATAAAAAAAATCAGTTCATTAATGAAGGGAAATGGTACCTTTTGTTAACTTTTTTCTTGGAATGAAATTGTAATTTTGGAACTCTAGTACAACCATTTTTTTGGTTTTCGATTTTCTCGGAAACGGCTAATTTGATTTTTTTAAATTTTTTTACGCAGAAGCTCCTAGAAAGTTTAAACACTATTGTATACCAAAATTTTTTTGGAAATTAATTTTTTTTTTTTTTGAAAACTCAAAATTTCGAAAACGTCTCATTAGATTTTTTCAAAACTTCGTATTTGGTGGTTTCTTGACATTATCTTGAATAGTTAAAAAAAACTATTTTTTTAAATAAAAAAACAACGGTACCTCCCATACAAATGTTTAAAAAACCGTTAAGAAAAAAATGTATTTCTCGAAAACGGCTCCAAGAATTTTTATATAAAAATTGTGTGTTCTTAACTTATTCAGTTCACTTTCAGGTATAAAAATATTTTTTTTGCGTACTTATTAACGGTACTTCCCATAGAACCACTTTTCATATTTATAAAAATTTTCACTGAAATTGTTAATAAAACTGCATACGAAATTTTTCAAAAAAAAAACGTTTTTTCGATTTAAAAAAAAAAATAAAAAATTTTGTTTGAAAAATCGATTTTTCAAAAACCAGTCACAGAATTTTTTTGAAATGAAATCATAATGACAACTGAGACAATGATGGTTAAATTAAATTTCTCACTAAGCAAGGAAAAAGTCAAAAACTATTCATGAAGAAATTGTGGCTGTTTACCAGGGTTCCGCACGTTCATTATCAACTGTGCAAAAGTGGTCAAGTGAGTTCAAGAGAGGCAGAGAGAGCATTGAAAACGACCCCCGCTCCGGCGACCCGGCTACTGCTTGCACGGGAGAAAGCATCAAAGAAGTCGAAAAACTTGTTCTTGAGGATGCCCGAATAAAGGTGAAAATGATGGCAGAGATCACCAAGCTTTCAACTGGTACCATTCTTCATGACCATCTTAACCTTTCAAAGGTCAGTGCACGGTGGGTGCCACGAATGCTCACAGCGCCTCAGAAAAAAGTGAGAATCGCATGCTGTAGAGAGCTTTTGGAGATGTGTAGTGACAACGCGGACTGTGTTATGGATCGAATTTTTACTGGGGACGAAACATGGGTTCACCACTATGACCCTGAAAGCAAACAAGAGTCCATAAAAAAGGAACAGACCCCCCGAGGAAGTTCAAAGTCACTCTGTATGCCGGGAAGCTCATGGCCACAGTTTTTTGGGACTCAAAGGGAATCTTGCTAATTGAGTACAAAAAAAAGGTGAAACCATCAACGCCACATCCTACGCTTCACTTTGCATAATTTGTATGAAGAAATTAAAAAGAAAAGACGGGGTAAACTCGCAGCGGGTGTGTTCCTTCTTCAGGACAACGCTCCTGTTCACACGGCGCGAGTTTCCAAGGCTGCTGCGCGAGATTGTGGTTTCGAAGAAATCCAACACCCACCCTATAGTCCAGACCTTGCCCCTAGTGATTATTTCCTGATTCCGGATTTGAAAAAATGTCTTCGTGGAAAAAGATTTTGCAGAGAAAGAGGAAATTTATTTTTTTGAGGGTTTAAAAAAGCTTATCTCAAGATGTAACAAATGCATTCATGTTAGGGGGAATTATATTGAAAAATAAAAACAATTTAAATTGAATTTGCATTTTCCTTCATATCGATACCGAGAATATATTGAACGCCCATCGTAGGTATACTAACCTAGTAATATGTGTTCTAACCCCGGAACATGACAGCTCTTACTCACACTTAACGGAATTACAAGGTTATAAACGGTGATTTTTTAAGAGCTTGGTTTTTGAAAATTCAAAAAAACACAGAAACTTGTAAAAAGTGAATGAAATTTTTATTTGGATCGATAAATTAATTTCTGCCATTTACTTTTTAATAATAATTTCACTTAAATGTTGCCCGCGGCTACGCTTCAGGTGGTCCATTCTGAAGGTCCAATTTTGGCAAACTGTTTCACACATTTCGGCCGGAATCTCACCAATGACGCGTTCAATGTTGGCTTCCAAGGCAGCAATCGTGTTTGGCTTGTCCCCATAGACAATAGACTTAACATAGCCCCACAAAAAATAGTCTAACGGGGTCAAATCACATGATCTTGGTGGCCAATTAACTGCGCCAAAACGTGAGATCAACTGCTCACCAAATTCGCCTCTCAAATGATGCATGGTTTCGCGTAGCTTGCGAAACACATTTTTCACAGAGCACGAATTTTGATAATAAATTTCAATAATTTGCAAACGTTGTTCAGGCGTAAGTCTATTCATGATGAAATGGCAAACAATACTGAATCGAAATGTCAAATGTTCGTGGAATTTGTCATGTGTGATCTGTCAAAAATATAAACGTCAAAAACCAAGTAGCAAAAAAATCACCCGTTAGAACATCCAAACACAGTACCAACAAACGCAATACATTATGAAATGAACTTGGTAAAATCCACAGAATTCGAGAATTCCCTCTAAAAATTCGACTTATCGAAGCTACCGCCAAATAATATCTTTGAGTTATCGAGACATTCGAGTTATAGAAGTTCGAGTTATCAAACAAAATTACATGTAACTTCAGGCTTCGCGCTATTGCCAACCAATTTTATTCGAGTTATTAAATATTCCAGTTATTGAAGTTCGACTGTATATCAATATACAAAAGAAAGATTAATAAATAAAAAAAAATCGTTAAGATTAAGAAAATGAAACAGTTAAAAACATTAAGTTTATAAAAACAAGATGCGAAAGTAAGATTACAATATTTCGTATAAGAAAAAATACTGTAAAAATATATCTTTTCAAGATCATACATATTCAAGGATTTATTAAGTTTTCAAGAACATTATAACTCATCAAGAAAAGCCAGTTTTTGATATTTTTAAGTAATACTAATTCAACTCTCTCAGATCTTAGATTTTCTGGTAACTTATTAAAAAGACGGGGTTCAGTTACATCATAAAAGTGTATTTTTGAGTGTAGGTATGTGGACGAGATTTCTGTTGTTAACACGCAACTTTCAATTTTCATAAACTCTAGGAGAGTTATACCCGGAATTTTCAAAACAAAAAAAAAAAAAAATCTTAAAACCTTGTAGAAATATAAATGCCTTAATGAATGGATTTGAAGATTTTTAACCAATTCAAAACTTGGAGCCAGACCATACGATTTACTTCGCACAGAATACGAATACGATGTTTTTGTTTTTACTGCTTGAGATAAGTTCCACCCCAGCAAACTAAACCATACTGAAGTTTATATTTAAAAAGGCCGTTATAAACTGACTTTAAAACTCAGAAGCCACAGTAGGTATTGGCTTCGATGATAATATCTGTCGTACTACATTGTTTTGAAAATTGTCTTAAAAACTTATTATGGTTCTTCCACATCATTGTATTATCTAAATTCTAAAGAAATGCATAAGTAATTAAAATTTTCAACGTGCTCAATTTGAAAACAGTTATTTGAGCAGCGTATATTAGAATCAAATGCAAGTTTGGTATTACGGTGAATACAATTAATCATTAAACGGAATCTTTCACAATTGGGCGAATGATATTTTACTGACCTGTTATTACAAACTTTTCCTTTTACGTCGAAAATCATGAACTTTGTTTTGTCACTTCTGGCCAATTTATGTATTTTGAACCAACCAGGGTCCATGTTCTGTAACTCAGGCGATAACTTTTCTTTATTAAACGCCTCTGAAAAAATGGGTTTCTGTTAGTTGAGGCGATAGCTTAGATTTTTAATTTGTTTAACTGGTTGAAATTGAAAAATTCATTTTGCAATCTTAACAACAAAACAAATATATTTTGTTTGTTTCTCGACTACTTTTATCGATTCGAAAGTTACAGAACATGGGTTCAGGTAGCAATTCTAAATCATGGTTTAGAGACAAATAAAGGTTAAAATAATTTTTGCTACTATAGCATAAAGCAGTGTTATCGGCAAAAAAGGAGATGCTCTGAAATGCACCAACTACAGAGGAATTAGTCTCCTAAACGTCGCTTATAAAATGTTGTCGGTAATCCTGTGTGACCGCTGAAAACCTTTTGTCAACGATCTGATTGGCCCCTATCATTGTGGTTTTAGGCCAGGCAAGTCAACCGTCGATTAAATATTCACACTCCGACAGATTTTAGAAAAAGCCCAGGAATTCCAGATCGATACACTCTTTATCGATTTTAAAGTCGCATATGATAGCGTGAAAGGGACGAATTATACAGAGCCATGTCTCATCTCGGCATCCGTGCCAAACTCGTTCGATTGTGCAGGATGACGATGGAGAAATCTCGCTGCCCCGTCAAAATCGGTAAGAACACCACCGAATCCTTTGATGTTGAGAAATCATTGAGGCAAGGCGACGCGTTATCATGCAAGCTATTTAACATCGTTCTTGAAGCAATTGTACGCAACACTCAGGTCAACACCAGCGGTACAATTTATCAAAACGACATAGACATTGTCGGCAGAACGAAGCGAGCTGTGGCAGGCGCATTTGCGAGCATTGAATCGGAGGCGGCTACAATGGGATTGGCTGTTAATGAGGATAAGACGATATTCTTCTGCTGCAATCGAGAAAGGAATATAAACATCGTCGACTCGGGAAAAATATAACGATGGACAGATATAACTTCGAAATTGTCAAGGACTTTGTCTACCTTTTAAAAGGAAATTATTTTTGCACTTTTCGAATCATATATAATAATAGATTAGATATTTTAAATAAACGGTGATTTTTTAAGAGCTTGGCTTTTGAAAATTCAAAAAAACACAGAAACTTGTAAAAAGTGAATGAAATTTTTATTTGGATCGATAAATCAATGTCTGCCATTTACTTTTTAAAAATAATTTCACTTAAATGTTGCCCGCGGCTACGCTTCAGGTGGTCCATTCTGAAGGTCCAATTTTGGCAAACTTTTTCACACTTTTCGGCCGGAATCTCACCAATGACGCGTTCAATGTTGGCTTCCAAGGCAGCAATCGTGTTTGGCTTGTCCCCATAGACAATAGACTTAACATAGCCCCACAAAAAATAGTCTAACGGGGTCAAATCACATGATCTTGGTGGCCAATTAACTGCGCCAAAACGTGAGATCAACTGCTCACCAAATTCGCCTCTCAATTGATGCATGGTTTCGCGTAGCTTGCGAAACACATTTTTCACAGAGCACGAATTTTGATAATAAATTTCAATAATTTGCAAACGTTGTTCAGGCGTAAGTCTATTCATGATGAAATGGCAAACAATACTGAATTGAAATGTCAAATGTTCGTGGAATTTGTCATGTGTGATCTGTCAAAAATATAAACGTCAAAAACCAAGTAGCAAAAAAATCACCCGTTAGAACATCCAAACACAGTACCAACAAACGCAATACATTATGAAATGAACTTGGTAAAATCCACAGAATTCGAGAATTCCCTCTAAAAATTCGACTTATCGAAGCTACCGCCAAATAATATCTTTGAGTTATCGAGACATTCGAGTTATAGAAGTTCGAGTTATCAAACAAAATTACATGTAACTTCAGGCTTCGCGCTATTGCCAACCAATTTTATTCGAGTTATTAAATATTCCAGTTATTGAAGTTCGACTGTATATCAATATACAAAAGAAAGATTAATAAATAAAAAAAAATCGTTAAGATTAAGAAAATGAAACAGTTAAAAACATTAAGTTTATAAAAACAAGATGCGAAAGTAAGATTACAATATTTCGTATAAGAAAAAATACTGTAAAAATATATCTTTTCAAGATCATACATATTCAAGGATTTATTAAGTTTTCAAGAACATTATAACTCATCAAGAAAAGCCAGTTTTTGATATTTTTAAGTAATACTAATTCAACTCTCTCAGATCTTAGATTTTCTGGTAACTTATTAAAAAGACGGGGTTCAGTTACATCATAAAAGTGTATTTTTGAGTGTAGGTATGTGGACGAGATTTCTGTTGTTAACACGCAACTTTCAATTTTCATAAACTCTAGGAGAGTTATACCCGGAATTTTCAAAACAAAAAAAAAAAAAAATCTTAAAACCTTGTAGAAATATAAATGCCTTAATGAATGGATTTGAAGATTTTTAACCAATTCAAAACTTGGAGCCAGACCATACGATTTACTTCGCACAGAATACGAATACGATGTTTTTGTTTTTACTGCTTGAGATAAGTTCCACCCCAGCAAACTAAACCATACTGAAGTTTATATTTAAAAAGGCCGTTATAAACTGACTTTAAAACTCAGAAGCCACAGTAGGTATTGGCTTCGATGATAATATCTGTCGTACTACATTGTTTTGAAAATTGTCTTAAAAACTTATTATGGTTCTTCCACATCATTGTATTATCTAAATTCTAAAGAAATGCATAAGTAATTAAAATTTTCAACGTGCTCAATTTGAAAACAGTTATTTGAGCAGCGTATATTAGAATCAAATGCAAGTTTGGTATTACGGTGAATACAATTAATCATTAAACGGAATCTTTCACAATTGGGCGAATGATATTTTACTGACCTGTTATTACAAACTTTTCCTTTTACGTCGAAAATCATGAACTTTGTTTTGTCACTTCTGGCCAATTTATGTATTTTGAACCAACCAGGGTCCATGTTCTGTAACTCAGGCGATAACTTTTCTTTATTCAACGCCTCTGAAAAAATGGGTTTCTGTTAGTTGAGGCGATAGCTTAGATTTTTAATTTGTTTAACTGGTTGAAATTGAAAAATTCATTTTGCAATCTTAACAACAAAACAAATATATTTTGTTTGTTTCTCGACTACTTTTATCGATTCGAAAGTTACAGAACATGGGTTCAGGTAGCAATTCTAAATCATGGTTTAGAGACAAATAAAGGTTAAAATAATTTTTGCTACTATAGCATAAAGCAGTGTTATCGGCAAAAAAGGAGATGCTCTGAAATGCACCAACTACAGAGGAATTAGTCTCCTAAACGTCGCTTATAAAATGTTGTCGGTAATCCTGTGTGACCGCTGAAAACCTTTTGTCAACGATCTGATTGGCCCCTATCATTGTGGTTTTAGGCCAGGCAAGTCAACCGTCGATTAAATATTCACACTCCGACAGATTTTAGAAAAAGCCCAGGAATTCCAGATCGATACACTCTTTATCGATTTTAAAGTCGCATATGATAGCGTGAAAGGGACGAATTATACAGAGCCATGTCTCATCTCGGCATCCGTGCCAAACTCGTTCGATTGTGCAGGATGACGATGGAGAAATCTCGCTGCCCCGTCAAAATCGGTAAGAACACCACCGAATCCTTTGATGTTGAGAAATCATTGAGGCAAGGCGACGCGTTATCATGCAAGCTATTTAACATCGTTCTTGAAGCAATTGTACGCAACACTCAGGTCAACACCAGCGGTACAATTTATCAAAACGACATAGACATTGTCGGCAGAACGAAGCGAGCTGTGGCAGGCGCATTTGCGAGCATTGAATCGGAGGCGGCTACAATGGGATTGGCTGTTAATGAGGATAAGACGATATTCTTCTGCTGCAATCGAGAAAGGAATATAAACATCGTCGACTCGGGAAAAATATAACGATGGACAGATATAACTTCGAAATTGTCAAGGACTTTGTCTACCTTTTAAAAGGAAATTATTTTTGCACTTTTCGAATCATATATAATAATAGATTAGATATTTTAAATAAACGGTGATTTTTTAAGAGCTTGGCTTTTGAAAATTCAAAAAAACACAGAAACTTGTAAAAAGTGAATGAAATTTTTATTTGGATCGATAAATCAATGTCTGCCATTTACTTTTTAAAAATAATTTCACTTAAATGTTGCCCGCGGCTACGCTTCAGGTGGTCCATTCTGAAGGTCCAATTTTGGCAAACTTTTTCACACTTTTCGGCCGGAATCTCACCAATGACGCGTTCAATGTTGGCTTCCAAGGCAGCAATCGTGTTTGGCTTGTCCCCATAGACAATAGACTTAACATAGCCCCACAAAAAATAGTCTAACGGGGTCAAATCACATGATCTTGGTGGCCAATTAACTGCGCCAAAACGTGAGATCAACTGCTCACCAAATTCGCCTCTCAATTGATGCATGGTTTCGCGTAGCTTGCGAAACACATTTTTCACAGAGCACGAATTTTGATAATAAATTTCAATAATTTGCAAACGTTGTTCAGGCGTAAGTCTATTCATGATGAAATGGCAAACAATACTGAATTGAAATGTCAAATGTTCGTGGAATTTGTCATGTGTGATCTGTCAAAAATATAAACGTCAAAAACCAAGTAGCAAAAAAATCACCCGTTACTTTGTACATTGCATATATGTAGCTTCTTTTCTTGATATAAATTTATATATCCTGAATTAAACTTTTAGCTTTTAAGATTATTTTTATTTTATTTTTTGCATTGCAATTTATTATGTTAGAGCCTATACATTATATGTTATTTAATTCTAGATGCTCTAAAAGATCTAAATCTTAATGTATCTTTGTAACTGTATATTTTTTGAAATAAATGAAATGAAATGAAACCTGGGCTCCACTATAACCTCGCAAATGACATCAGTGCAGAGATCAAACGAAGAATTACTCTTGCCAACCGCTTTTTCTTCGGGCTAAGAAGGCATCTATGTAGTAAGGCCCTCTCTCAGAGAACTAAGGAGGCTTTATACAAGACCCTTATCATCCCGGTCCTGCTCTATGGGGCAGAAGTATGGACATTGAAAAAATCGGATGAAAGTCTGCTAGGGTGCTTTGATAGGAAGATTCTTCGTGTGATTTTCGGTCCGGTGTGTATCGAAGGAGTGTGGAGGAGAAGATTCAACGACGAGCTATACGGGCTATACAGCGACGTTGACCTGGTCAATCGGCTGAAATGGCTGGGGCACGTGGAGCGTATGGACAGCAACGCACCTGCCCGACGAGTCTTCGAATCCAACCCCGATGGTGTATGCAGCAGAAGCACAACCCATAACAGGTGGCGCACACAAGTGGAGAACGACCTCAAACAACTTTGTGTGCGAAACTGGAAGCGGCTAGCTAGGGACAGAGCTGACTGGAGGTGGTTTTTGTTTGAGTCCGTAGCCCATCCTGGGCTGTGAGCGCCATCAAAATTAAAGTAAGTAAAGTGTTATCGGTATAAGGCGAATTAACAAAGATTAAAAACAGAATTGGCCCCGAAACAGAGCCTTGTGGAACACCTACGTGAACTAATTTTGTAGTTCTCAATATATTGTTAATTTTACGATTTTTAAGATTTTTCAAATAAGAAGCAAACCATTCATGGATAAAGTCTCTGAAACCAATACTAAAGAATTTACTTAGCAACGTGAACGTGCCCATTGACAAGGAGAAGAACTCTACGAACAAGGACTTTGAGATTCATTAAAGTCATCGAAACTACCAACTAAACAACATAATAACATTCGATACTCGAATAAATGTCACAAGCCTTAAGTTTTTTCGAAAGCAGGTTGTTGAATTTGTAATGTGTGTAAATTCTGCTTTGCTGCCGATGTCATTTTGCCAAAAGAACAATAGGGCAGTTTAAGGAAAAGAGTGTAAAAATCATAAAAACCGTTATAACTCCAAAACGGAGCGAAAACGTGATAATTACCTAATGAGTTTTTCGACTTAGAATAATTTCAGGAACACCTGGTTTTCGTCTGCGGCGGTGACTGTGGGACACCCTGTATATCTAAGATGAAGATCAAGAGTATAGAAATGACTGTCCTCCGTTCTTGTCTCCATTGACAACATGTAGCTTGGGGTGAATGAAGACAATTCTAATTATTCCAAAAAATAGCTTTGAAACTTGTCTACTTTTTGGCACATTCCAAAACTCCAGACCTGATCACCATAAGTTTGGATTGCTCTAAAAATCACCTGAAATAGTTTTCACTTTTGCTGCAAGATTGATATTTCTTTTAGCTAAGCTCTTCTTGGCTGCAGTGTTTCTCTTCCCTACGTGAACAGAAAATGACATCTTCGGAGAAAGTAAAACTGCTAAGTATGTACAATTAGAGACAATTCGTATTCTTTCGCCATTAATGTCCAATTTTCTTGACTAGTCCTCCACCATTTCTGAACATCATAATCTCTGGTTTAGATGAGTTAACTTCGAGGCCCCATTTCAGGTTATCATCTGCTGCAATACCATGGCATCATCCGCCAGAATAACCATATCGTCTGGATATAGCAGAAACCTTATGTTGAGCCAAAAGAGTCCTCCTCCTAGAGATTCATGCAAAATCATTAATATAGAGGGCAAAGAGCAATAGTGATATCAAGCATCCCTGTTTAACTCCAAAGAGTATCTCAAAATATGCGGAGCGCTCTTTTCCCATCCAAAGAAAAAGATGTTAAACTTATTGGCCTGAATGACTTAGGATTTGTTGTGTCTTTTTCCAATTTTTTGGAATAAAAATAACCTTAGCTCTTTTCCATAGATTTGCTACCAAATTGCAAAGTATGCTAATGAGAAAGGGCATTAATACCTCTTTCCGTTTTTGCAAGAATACTCGAAAGATGTCATCTACCCCCGGTGACTTAATTGGAAATCGTTGAAGACAGCATCAACTATCTGTTCATAGTTGATGCTGTCGTCCATCTTTCCCATTAAGTTTGAGAGGTATTCTCTCTGGTAAGCTGCCCGGAAAATACGTATTTAACAATAGGGTAGACATTTGCTCTCATTAACTGTGAAGCTACCATCAGGATCTTAAAGTGATCTATATGTCAGAGCCTGTTATTTCGCTAGAGCCTTATGTAATCTTGCCGCTGCAGGGAAAGAAGAAATGCCCTCGCAAAAGTTAACAAAACTATTCCTCTTAGCTTTCCGTATTTCTCTGCTGTACTTGGTCAACTCGGCAGAGTAATTATTTCACTCTCCAGTTCTCTTCGCTACATTAAAGAGTTTTCTTAACTTGGATCTTAGTCTTGACAGTATATTGCTCCACTAGGCTGAGATATAAAGCAATTTTAAAGAAATATTTCCCTCTAACAGACAAAAACGAAAATTATTATTTTTCTTTTGATGACGCTATAGTGTGGGGTGCACTGACTTGAGCGTAGGCCAATAAGCTTCTCTAGCCAACACGGTTTTTTTTGCTGCCTGCAGTTTCGTACACATTACTCTGAGTTAGATTAAAAGAGTTTACTTAATTAATTAGAGAGCATATTTTTTGCTCCAGGCGCGAAATGTACTACCTACGGCTACGTCGCTTTAGAAATATTACTACTTTACTAAATCTTGTATGCCTCATGGTTTGTGACCTATTCCAATGTACTATATCTTTCAAGGTTATGTTCAAATACGATTTTGCTCAGTCTCACCTTTGTCTAAAGAAAAATCGTTATTGAAAAAAAAAATATAAAATATTTTTAGAATTTCTTAAAGGCATCACACGGAGTAGTATATGTAGGTAAAAAAATGTTTGCATCGTCATTTGAAAGAGACATCTTCCTCGGTGTCTGCATAATGTATAGGTTAGGTATGTAGCTAGAAAGATATATTTTTTAAATGAAAATAATATAATGTGAGTGAATTTGTTTTCCTCAACCAACAATAGTGAAAAACGCCCTGTGTACAATATTCCCATTACGCTCATACTCTATCATCAGTGCCAGTGCAGCGCCATCACTAGAACATATTCGTATAATTGAAGGCAATTGTGGAACTTCAGTGGAGCGCTTTCGAGGTTTCATCATGAATAAGCAACCAAGGAGCATGGAATCTCCTTTATAGACTTTATCGTCCACGTGCCTGTCGTCGCTCGTTGGCGTCTACTTCTTATATCTCACATGGTAGAATAACAATGGTGGGGCAATTCAATGCATTCATTGTGTCACAAAATAAAGGGGTTCGGGTAGTGACAGGTGGGTTGAAGCATATTCCTTAGGGATACTGCCATTAATATGCAAATGGGAAATTCCTTATACGTATTACGAATTCAAATGCAAATTTGTATTCAAGGATCATCGTATTTATAAAAATCCAAATGCCACCATTCAGCCCCTTCCTTCCTTCCACAAATTGATAACCGATAAATGTGCTAAAATCACTAGGTATATAATAAATCCCCTTAGCGCAGATAAACAACCAGTAATAAATATTAAAATAGAATAGAGAGCACAAATTTGTATTCGAAATAAGCTGCTTCCCTCAGGTTGTTTAGATGAAAGACGTTCTTCGCCAAAAGGCAATATTCAAGCGATTGCAAGAGACATGAAGCATTTAAGTTCCGATTTTTTATTTTAAAAAAAATCGAAGAAAGAGAAAAATCGAATATAATTGGCTGGATGTTTTCAGAACGACATAGATACTCGAAGTAATAAGTCGAATAACAAGTCGAAATAATAAATTATAGTCCTTCCCTTAGGATTTTGTATATATCAGAGGATATATCTATATATTTAGTAAATTTAATGGTACTAAATTTCTTCAAGTATGACAATGAATTAACGTTCGTAAAATTTCTTATTTTTAATTATTATTCTTAATATATTGGAATTACAAAAGCTCCCAGATAAGTGTAGCGTATTTCAGGGTCAGATGTAAGCTATTGAAAAAACAGACAAAATGATCCATAGAACAAAGCTGATCTCATCAGAGATCACATTTTTCACAGCTCTCAAAACACTACCCAGTGAGACAATAAGAGTGTGTTTCCTTATTTATTCCGGATAAAGAATAGAATGGGTGGAAAAGACGAAATGTTTATCTAGAATATCCAGAATGGAATGAATAAAGAAACAAAAATTCTCTCCGGAATAGAAAAGAAAAAAGATGCCATCAATCAGCTCTTTTAAAGTGTTGTGATGATGACAAGAAAACAAATACCTCTATGAAAAATAGTAAAAATTAATTATTATTAATTAATTAATTCATGAAAAGTCACATTTAATTGTTATTTATATATTTATTTCAATAATAAAAATATAAACAATGTTTGGACATCCATTTTGTTTTCTTACTTGGTTTTTGTCTTTGGCTGTTGTCATTTGTTTTGCTTTCATATGAAAGGGTTATTCCGAGAATATTCTTTTCATTCCGTGTTTAACATGGAATAAAAAGAATGCATTCCAAACGTTCCGGAATGAATAAAGAAACAGCAAAATAGTTTATCCGGAATATTCCATGGAATAAAGAAACGCAAAACTGGTATTCCGAATTTTCTGGACATAACAGAATGTATAAAGAAACACACTCTAAGATCCAAGCCAGTGGCAAAATGTCGAAGCGTAATGAAAATAGTCGATTTACATGGAAAGAGTTTTTCTGCAATCTTACAATTTACACTTTCTTGTTTCTGATAATGTAACAATCTAGTGTACATATGGTAAGTGCCTATGAAACACTGCTGAGTGCGTGGTGCACTAGTTTCACTCTAAAAAAAATCGTGTAATTTTAATATCATAAAACGAGGAAACTTGTTGCCTACCATAATTGCAGTATTTTTACTCACGTATTAATCCTACATATATAATGTGTTAATGTTAAAGCTTTTATGTGTAATTTCAAATAAAGTTTTTAAGTAATAATGTGTATTTCTACGCCGAAGATGTTTAAAGTTAATGTATATACATAATTTATGTTTAAAACTCAACAAAATTTAAGCAAAAATGTTTAATATATAAGCATACAATGTGTTAATTTAAACTTTTTTCAAATTTATAGCGAAATTCAACAAACAATGTTTAAGCTCCCAAAAAAAATTTATTATGAAAACGTTAAAATTAGACTTTATTTATGTGATTTCGCTATAGAAAGAGCTTTTTTTTTTTAATTTCAGCATCAAATTTTGTGTACTACTACTTGGGTTGGAGATGTATGTTCCAAAAACAGAATTCGAAAAAAAAACACAAATACAAAATCCCCCGGAGAAAATCTCACAACGAAATCCCCAAATAAGCATTGCAAGTAGTGAATCAAGCAATACAATCGCGCAATTTTATTGCTTGATTCACTACTTGCAATGCTTATTTGGGGTCAAGTTTAAAAACATTTATTCCTTACTAGCAGATACCCGTGCGATGCTACGGACCCACGGGAATCTAATGAAATCATCTATCCACTTACAAAATTTCATTCAAAACCCTTCAGTCGTTGAATGTAGGCACAAACGACGAACATGCTCGCCTAGCATGCTCGCGCTCGCTGTGCTCTTCTTGTATGTGGGCTGGTTTGCGAACCGCTTGCTGTTGGCCAAAAATTTAGATTGCGTCGTGTTCGTTAGCTTCGACGTTCGTCGTGTATGGTCATGTTCGCGAACAAAGCGAAGATTTAATATTGGATTCAAAAAGTAAGAACTACAAAAATAAAGTTGGGAAAAAATAAATCATGGCTAATCTTCCAGCTGCTTACCAAATTTCATTAAAACCCATTCAATGGTTGAGGCAAGAATGCGGAACAAACAACCAAGTATATATTTTGTTCATATATTAGCCTCTCCCATATAGGCATAGGAACTGTTCGGTTCCATTTTTCGGGATAAGAATGACCTATGTGATAATCGAGTTTGTGTGTGTCCATGTGCCAAATTTTATCCAGAACTGTTTAGCCGTTCTGGCGTTATTGAGCAACAACCATCCATACATCCATACATCTTACACATTTATAATATTAGTAAGAATTAAGATATTTAATAATTATATAATTATTGTCTTCATCCTTCTTCTATCATAAAATAAAAACACAGTGTTTTTTAATCCGTTTTATTAATACATATTAATACATACAATTTCGTGCTAGAATTAGACGCAGTTTTTAGAGTTTCGGAGTTTCGCATTTTTGGCTTAGCAGCATGGTAAATTTTGTGCTTTGGTTTCGACCAGGGCCGGGACTCTATCCCGTTCCCGTACACTCTGTGCTTTGGTTTCACCCAGGCCCGAAAACTCTATCCTGTAAGCTTTGTGAATTAGTTTCGAGCAGGACCGGGGATTCAGCTTTAAATTTTGTACTTAGTCTTCGGAAACAGGTTTGTTGATGAATTGAACAACTTAGTGTAGGTTCCAATGGCAAATATGAAAAAATATATAGAGAGTACGAGCTGGTCTAATATTGAACCTGTTTTCATATATTAGTTTAGGGACATCTCGGTTCCAAAGGGTTATAATGAATCAATAGGCCCCGGTGTATGCAACAGCCTCTGAGCTGGGGGCGTGCATAGCCCGTAACCTAACCTTACCTAACCTAATACTAATAGTCTGAAGTTTGGCTTTATACTCTATAGTATACTGATGAGCATTCCTGGCGAAGGGCGTAATACGATAAAATTGTTTAAATAGTAATTAGATATTTCACTAGAGCAATATTTAAAAAATAGCGATAAGACACTGACAGCCAAGAGACATTTCGACGATGTTCTAACAGATGTATACTAACTTGAACTATCACCTATAAAATGTAAGGTCTATTTTGGATTCTATTCAGAAATTAAAGAAGACAATTCATAAGAAGAAAAAATCCCTTACATGACCATAGTGCACCTAAGCCGTTAGCTGCTGTTATCGACTACATCCAATACATGATTATTGCACAACAGTTTGTCACTAACGCACATACCTAGGCTTAGGTTAGGTTAGGTAAATGGGCTGCCAGTTGATCTTGCTACCGGCACACTTAGATCAAGGTAGATCCATTATGGTACCCTGAAGTGTTGTAACTTCTAAATGTATAACCTATAAGTTCTATGGATACTCATTATCGAGCCATTTAGAGGCTTTTGTGAAGTTTGCCTGAAAGATTCGAGAGCTCTTCTAAATCATTGAAGAAGTAGCTGCCCAGGAATTTGTTCCTTATATGGCAAATTGCTGAACAATGACACAAAAAGTGAGAGGTGTCCTCATGTTCGTCACTGCATCATCTGCATAGGTCATCGTTGCTTAGCCCCATTTTCTTTTTATGGTAGCCGAGAAGATTGTGTCCTGTGAGTACGCTTACAAGAGTTCGAAGGGAGATTTTGTTTATGTAGGTGGTACTTTCTGTTCTTTTCTTGTCGAAGTTGGGCCATAGTTTCCTGGTTGTGATACCTAGACTTAATAGGTTTTCAGTTTCCTCAGGGAAATATTTCACTTTGACGATAGAAGGGAAATTTGGGATTTTAAAGTATTAAATTCCTCATAATTATGAATACCCCATTCAATTGCTTAATGGGCTTTATCATGGCTTTATCATGTTCTGCAGTTGCTGTTCCACATTCCAAGAGCATTCAATTGGGTCTACAAATCTGAGAATTATGTCGTCAGTAAAACAGTTCTAAAGATTAGCAATTACAGATAAGAGATCATTTAGAAAAATGAGGAAAAGAGTAGGAGACAAAACAGACCCTTGGGGCGCACCAGGATTTATTTATTTATTTATTAGGATTTGAAATAATCCAAAACAACTTGTATTTAATGACCGGATAGGTTATTACTAGCCCAATGAACGAGGAAACCATCAATACATAAACCAACCATTTTTGATAAGAAAGCGGGGTACCAGACTCTGTCAAGTGTCTTAGAAATACCCAGTGCAATATTTTTACTCTAACCGAATCACCGAATCGGTGGTGTAAGGATTAGTTTCACTATTGAGTGAGATATGACACCAAATCACCAGGGGATCTATATTTATGAAATCCGTATTTCCGATCATTAGGGATCTTCCGTTTTTCAGGGTATTTCTTTGGCTGATATTTGATCAATATTTCCATGATTTCCGATGTTTCTATAATTTTAAGAAATTGATGTTCACATATCTCTGTCCAATTATGTGATATTAATACTGAATTGTGTCGCTGGAGGAGCTGGAATAGCTTTCTTATTATGTCGATTATGGTGAGCGAACAACATTTTTTTTTAAGAATAGGCTAACTGGGCATGTTTCACCTTAACATCTTTCATGACTAAATGTGAGCTGTCAAAAATAGAATACTGAATCACCAAACACCTATAAAAAAAATTCACCCGTTATATGAAATGAATGTCGATACGATACTGAAATGTTTCGATCTTAACCGAAGGCTTAATTATGTGATGAAACCTAAACAATTTAAGTATTAAGTTTTTGTGGTTTTGGAATTTCTCATAAAAAAATGGATTAAAATTTTTATGTAAGAGGTCCTTTGAATTCTAAATAATACTGCATACCAAAAATGTTCGAATTTTTATTTTTTTTTTAGAAAAATTCAATGTTTCGAAAATCGGTGGACTTTTTTTTTAAATTAATTTTTTAAATTTATAAAATTTAATACATAAAATTGTCATACTAAAAAATATTTTAGAAAAAAATTTACAAAATTTTGTAGTTAAAAAATTAAGTAAAATTCTAAAAACATTTTAAACTGTTTCTACCAGACATCTTGTGCTTAAGATATGATCGAACATAAGAGCAAATACGTGCGATCCAGTCGTGCATTTAATTTACTATTGTTGATGGCAGCTTAAATATCTGGGGCGTTTTTTTTAAATTGGGTAGATTTACTCAGTTATCATTGAAGTTTATAGGTATAGTGGAAGCGATGGGTGAACATTCCCGTAAGGAACGAATAAAACCTAAGAACTGGACTTCTTATTCTCATTTGTTGTTATGGTTGCTATGGTTTTATGTATCCCAATTTGAAAAACGAAGTGCATTCTATATTTGTCAATATTCGACCCTCCGTGCTAGTGTGTGCCATTGAAATATATGTACATACTAAGCAATTTTTTTTAATTTAAAATAAAAATCCCACACTTTATTATTGGCTGAGTCAAATTCATATTTTTTAAGCAAGAAATTAATAATAAAATATGTAGTTAAAATTTATATCTATTTTTTTTTCAGTATACGAACAACTCACCCTGGGGCTGTGATAGGATTAACTGATAATCCAATGGATGCCAATAAAGTAAAATGAGCAGACTGCATAAAGCAAGTAATTTGCGTTGAGCTTTTTTTTAAAAGAATTTCCCTCTCTCTTTAACAGCTACTAATTGCTTTCGAAAGTGGACTTATTGTACAGTGGGACTTGAAAGGTAGATGTGCTGAAATCCGATGGCAATCTTCCGAACCGGTCAGATCAATTTCATGGCACCACGAAGGGAAGCAGTTCACCTCATCTCACACCGACGGTTCACTGTGTACGTGGCCTACAAGGCCTTGTCCTAAACCGCAGTCACACTTGTTTCCACACGGTAATGCCTCTTCTCTTTTATCCGACTTCCGGTTCAAAGAGTTTCCGTCCTAACGGCACTTTTTATACGGCAGTTCGGGTGATTAATTAACTTTTAAATAATCTGATTTTTTTGTTTTATGTTTTTTTTTCATGTTCTTCCGCTTTCTGGGCTCGCAGCAAAAATAAACAAGGATGGAAAACCCGAAGCTTGTAAACCAATACATAAAGTCGATTTAAGAGCAATGCGAGCGAGGTGAGGAAATAAGTTTTTTTTTTTAAATATAATATACATACATACTGCATAATGTGTGGTTGTGTTGTATATGCATATACAGATAATATATGGTTTTATTTCCTTCGCAAGTTGGGATTATCACACTTATGGGATGATAATCTAATAAACGCCTGATTTAAAAAAAAAATTAACTGCAATGCAAAAATTACGTTCTTATATCAATTAAAAAGAAAAATAACTAGGAATTAGCAAACTGTTAGCTATTTTAGTTTAGCAAAATAAAATATATCATGGATTATATCTATTTATCAAAGGGAACGGTAGTGGCTAGCCAAGTTCTGGCACTGCACCCTTTTTACAGGAACAAACTCAGGCGATTTTCGACCCTCTAACTTCAGTACCAATAAAGTCAGAAACTTCAAACTCTCAGCATTTGCTAAGCTCCCAGGCTTAGGCAACTCACCAAATTTCATTTCTTTAGCTGTAGTGGTGCCCGAGATACTCGTATAAGACTGCAAAAATAGGAAAAACCGTAACTGACTGACTAACTCACTCACTCACTGACAGATCATCAAAATTATGGAGCACTTCCCGACATCTTAGAGTCTTTTAATTTCACACAACGGTAGGCCTAGTGGTGTATACAAAGGAAAAAATTGAAAATTCAAGATTTTCCATTTAGGGGGCGTGGTACCCGCCCTTTATCATGGAATTGATTTAAATTATTTGGAGCACTTCTGATTGTAGTAGATTAATGAAATTTGGTACAGCGCCAGCGGTAGGGCTTAAAGCGCAAGCAAAGGGAAAATTTTAAAACTTAGGATTTTTTATTCAGGGGCGTGGTATCCACCCATTTTCATAGAATCGATATAAATTAGCACTTCTGACCGGTGTGAAAGGATGACATTTGGTACAGCGGTAGGGCTTTAAGTGCAAGCAAAGGCAACATTTTAAATTTGGATTGTGACAACAATCGCGGTCCTGATAGAGCTCCTCTAATCGTCTTGAAGAAATGCGCAGCTGCTCTTTCTGTCCCCCTTTTTTATATATTTAATAACTCTCTTGCTAGCGGTGAATTTCTCTCAGAGTGGAAAAAATCTTTTATTACACCAATTCACAAAAGTGACCCTAAGCAGGAAATATCTAACTATCGTCCAATATATAAACTGTCATCTATTCCAAAACTTTTTGAAAAAATTGTATACGTTAAGTTGGCTTTTTTATTGAAAGAATATTATTTCACCGTTTCAACATGGCTTTGTTGCAGGAAGATCAACAACTACCAATCTTTAAATCTTTTCTAATTTTGTTTTGAATAAGCTCGAGGAAGGATATCAAATTGATGTGATTTACACCGATTTTGCTAAAGCCTTCGATAGAGTCACTTAATCTTTATTGAGAAGATGCAGAGATTGGGTTTTCACTCAAGTATGTTGAAATGGTTGATATCTTACTTAAAAGATCGTATACAATATGTATCAATTGACCAAATACTTTCGAGCCCTGTAAATGTATCTTCAGGAGTACCCCAAGGAAGCCATCTGGGTCCACTTCTCTTCATTATATTTATTAATGACATGCCTGACATATTTTCTAACTCCGTTCGACTTCTATTTGCTGATGATTTAAAATTAAAATACAAATTACTCAATTTTGAAATGAAAATTTGCCAAGTAAACCAACGCAATTTAAAAGTAAGTAATCATTTAATAACAGATTTCTCTGGTAATTTTGGGGTTCTTCCATATTACTCTACTTAAAATATTTGATATTTAACATAAATAAACTTAGAACTTGTATTTTTAGATCGTACTACTTTTCACGGCTGACTTTTTACGCAAAGGTATATTTTGTATATGAAGAACTTAGCTACTTTTTTCACACTTATGTTTTTATGATTTTGCGTTGAAATTCGTAGATTTTCTCAATATCCAAGAAGTACGGGAGCATACCTTTATTCCAATATGTTTTCCAATTATACTGCGGTGACCATACTTCCCGTATTTCAATTGTCTGCCTATCCAAAGGGACGGTAGTGCCCAGCCAAACTCGGGCGATTTTGACACCCCCCCCCCCCCCCTCAGAAACTTCAAATTCGCTAAGTTCGCAATTCTTTACCATTAGTGGTTACTGAGATATACGACTGCAAAAATTTGCAAAAACTGTAACTGACTGACTGACTCACTCACTCACTCAATGACAGATCATCAAAATTATGAAGCATTGTAGAATCTTCTTATTTCATACAACGGTAGGCCTTGTGGCGCATGCAAAGAAAAAAATCGAAAATTTAAGATTTTCCATTCAGTGGGCGTAGTACCCGCCTATTTTCATAGAATTGATATAAATTACTTGGATCACTTCTGATTGTCACATGAAATTTGTTAGAGCGGTAGGGCTTAAGCAGCCAAAGGCAAAATTTTAAAATATGAGATTTTTCATTCAGGGGGCGTGGTATCCACCAATTTTCATTAAATTTAAATAAATTATTTTTAGCACTTTTGACCATCGGGGAATAATTAAATTTGGTACAGTCGTAGGGCTTAAAGTGCAGGCAAAGATAAAAATTTAAAATTTGAGATTTTACATTCAGGGGCGTAGCAACCGCCCATTTGCATAGAATTAATACCAATAATTATAAGGAGCACATATGATTGTTGTAGAAGATGAAATATGGTACAACGGAAGGGCCTTAAATGCAGGCAAAGACAAAATTTTAAAATTTGAAATTTTACGTTCAGGGGCGTGGCACACTCTCAATTGAACAAAATTTATATCAATTATGAGAAGCTCTTCTGATTGTCGTAGAATGATGAAAAAAAAATTCTATGTAACAAGTCAGCCGTAAAAAGTAGTGAGAACTAAAAATTCGTCAAGTTCTTATTTCGTGAAGTTTAATACTGACTAAATTTTGGTTCGTTTACTTGGCAAATTTTAAAACCTTTATTAATTTGGTATAATAAAAGAAAACTTGCCAAATAGCCCACCAAAATTAAGTCAGTATTAAGCTTCATGAAATAAGAACTTTTCGTACTTTTAAATCTGTCTACTTTTTACGGCTGACTTGTTACATAGACGTTTTTGTATAGAAGAACTTGCTCTTTTTTTAACATTTGTGTTTGGTTTGATTTAATTTACGAGATCCTTTTAAATTCTAATTTTTTCCATGTTTTAATTATTATTTATCAGAATGATAAAACAATTAGAACTTAAAATATTACGGCTATTTATGGAAAACACTTCGCGAGAAATACTCAACTTACACAACCAAAGAAATAAAAATAGGACAAAAATTCTATTTATAAAAAGAAAAAACCCATCGGAAGTAGAATTTTACTTCGCCATTATCGGCGGTGATTGTGATGGTGGTATAAGATTTGTATTAAAAATTTAAAATCTGTCCAGTGAACTCTTGAAATTATTAGGTATCTATATTTGTATAACGCTATATGTCAAATCATATTGGGAAAAAAATATCCTTAGTCACTTTAGTAATCACTTCCGTTTCCATGTCATCGCAAATGTAGACTTCTCCTTTAGGTTAACATAAACGTTAACCTCCCAACGAAAACCATGTAGCTCGTTTAAAGTAGGCCACCTTTTGGAAAGACTGTCATTATTGATTTTGTATTTCATTCCAGTGACGGCTATACGATATTTTCGGGCGGATTGTCAATGGAGAAGGGTGGCAAATCGCCCTGTATTACCGTTATGCTAGGCAAATCGACGACAGTTTTAGAAATGGAGCATCCTGTTGTAGATTTTATTACCCTTTGTGAGAGTCCTTGGTCTAATGGTAAGATTACAAACATATTTATTCACGGATGACTGGCAAAAACATTTTATGCAAACTAATCACGAATGTTCTGATTTTGTGCTGACCATTTTCAGAGTTGCAGGATCCATATGCCATAGCAGTACTTCTGCAACACGATTTAGTTTTAATAGATTTACTTTCACCCGGTTTTCCATGTTTCGAATCGCCTTATCCTATGGACTTACATGAATCACCTGTTACATGTTGCACTTATTTAGCTGACTGTCCATCAGACTTAGTTCCGGCTTTTTATTCCGTGAGTATATTTTAATATTATAATTTGCTTATTAAATAAAAAGTATAATGATTTCATTTTTTTTTTTATTTTAAGGTTGGTCGAAGTACTTCGAATCGGAAATCGCTATTCTCAGAACGTGATTGGCCTGTATCAGGAGGAGAGTGGTCACCGGTATCTTGCAGTTATTCGGAAATCGTGATAACTGGCCATCAAGATGGTACTGTTAAGTTTTGGGATGCCGGAGCAGGTTCACTACAGGTATGACCGTTTGAAAAATTGTTAAATAATAAATAAAATGTCAAAAACAAACTCTTCTTTAATAAGCTGGCCGCGAAAAAAAAACTTTCATTAACTAAGTAAATCTGATTGTGTGCGATGAAGGTGGAGTTCTGCTTCCTCTTTCCCTTTTTAATAGTCACTTTGATTTTATGTTTAAATATTAAAAAAAAAAAATATAGCCCACTGAAACATTTTGACATCACAACTCGTTGACCCTGTGATTTTAAAAAGATTGTAACCAATTACCCCAGGTTTCACAGTGCAAGCTTAAACTCCACTTTTGGTTTAAAATTCAGATCAATAATTTATTCGATTTCGCAGTGTCGTTTAAGCCTTGAACTGAGTTCAATTTGTAGTTTAAGTTGACCGAGATTATTCTGCCGTTTAAGCTTCAGTTCAGCGTTTGTTTTTTTTTTCAGAAAATATGATTAACAAAAAAAATTGTGTATTAAAATGTTATCGAGTTGTAAAAGTGATGTTGAATATTATTTTATTGGTTACTAGTGGACCAGGCGAACTTCGCCTCGTCCCAATTTAACGCCTTCAACTGAGCTATAATAGAACACATATAGTTCAAATTCCAATCTGATTTATTTGAATAGAATACAAATAAGGAGAGAGTGATATGATAAGCAATGTTTTTCGATTTGTTTTCCGGCGCAAAAACAAAGAGCAAAGAACGTTTACCAGGTTATGGATGACGGTCTTTTTCTTCGCCGCTAGTATTGTCCGTTCACAAATCCAATCGATATTTTTATAATTTTTTACAATGCCGGGGAACACTTAACTTTGGTGATCGGTTTCTCCTACGACGTTGTTAACTCGCAAAAATTTGCCGGGAGTCCAGTCGAGACATCAACCGAAATTTGGCCGAAGAAGAAGATTTGAAGATTTCAAGCATGAATTAAATTCAACGGCAGCAGTAGATTACGGGATGACGGGAAGAGTTTCAACTGTGAGAAAATTCATCGCCAGCTTCAAAGCGGAATGTGCAGTTCGGCCGCCTGCAAACAGTGTGGCAGCGCAATGCCATAGACACCATATGATGCAACATGCAACGAAAGAGATTGCTAGAATCAACTAATTGACGAATGTCTTTCATGCCCCGCCGGGAGCATCAAGACAGTAAATGCGATTGAAGTCTACATTTACCACTTTTCTACTTTAATAACTTTTTGTCAAATTTGTGGTGGTGATTGTGCAGTTTGAAGCTGTGCAACATGGGCACATTTATTTCCTTTGCACGAAGGTACCTCTTGCGTTTGATTATCATGGATATTTTGATTAATTATTATTGCAAGACGTGTAGGTACGTCGTCCAAGGTTAGATGGGAATCAGTGTAATAATACGCAAAACTTGAATCAATTTCAGCAAGAAAAATAGCACATTTTCTGAATAGAAAATTATAATGTGAAAAGGACACCTGTCAAATCGCGCACAGCCTACGCCTTGGTCACGCAATGAGCGCTATAAGCGGCAAAATGCTAAGTGGCAAAAAAATTAAAACCCATGAAGTTATATGGAGGTCGTTGAGCGGCAAGCGTCATTTCTTAGCAACAGTGCGGCGCCGCTCAGCTTTCAAATCTGTTCTATTATTTTAGTGTAATGCTGAGCGGCAAGGCATAATTATGGCACAAATCAGCATGGATATTTTAATTTTAGCTGTTCAAATCTGTCCTGCATGTATCAGGACAGGCTTAAAGATTTTAATAATAAAACATTGACATTCTTAAGAAGTTATCATATACAAAATTATGAAATGTGCCATAACTTCCTCTTGTTCGGTTAATTGGATTAACACCAAGCCTTTTTACTTGCGATATAGGTACTATAGGGCAAGTTATGCTTTTACAAAAAAATTCGAACTCGAGATTTTAATCATACTTAACATTACGATGATGGAGAACACCAAAAAAGTGGTTCCCGCAATTTCGTCTCTCTGTCTGTCTGTACAGCGAGCTACAGCATAAACGGATGAAGCGATTTTCTTCGAACTTGGTATTTACCTAAGCGTTTTAGGTGACTATCTCAAATATATTTTTGAGTAGCTTTTTAGCCATACAATTTTTTTTACCACCATAATTATCTCGAAAACGGCTCTAACGATTTAGATAAAAAAAAATCTGACATATACTACATATTGGTCTAATTTTTTTAAATATTTTGTTATTAACGGTACCAGTCTGACAACCATTTTTTTTTTTTAATTTTTGACTTTCTCATTAACACCTGGAAGGATTACGAACAAAATGTTTTATTTAGGAGATAGTCTTAATAATATTGCATGCCAACATTTTCGAAAAATATTTTTTTTGTATTTTTGAATAAAGAAATTTAATTCAATACTTCGAAAGTGGATGGGGCTTTTTTTCAGAATTTTATTTTTAAGCTTACATTATTAAATACATAAATTTGTGATACCATTTTTTTTAAATTAAAGAAATTTTATATTTAAAAAAATGGGTAAAATGCGGCTTAAAAATATATTCAACCGTTTCCACTAAGAATCTTGTGCTTACGATGTGACCGAACATAAGAGAAACTACGTGCGATCTAGTCGGGCAACGTAAAATAATTTTCCCAATTTTAAGGCGACTTTCATGTAAAATATTATCGCGAACAGTATCTAACAATGGTATTTTCACAACTAACCGCTCAGCCGCTCAGGATTTTCCGATCATTAAATGGCCAGCTGCCGCTTAATCTTGTCGATCTGCCGCTTTACCGTTTGCCGCTCTTTGCATGACCAAGGCCTAAGTCAATGTATAACGCAATCTATCAGGTTGTGGCATTGATCGCAGCACAGTGTCATCTAATATAAACGGTGATTTTTTAAGAGCTTGGTTTTTGAAAATTCAAAAAAACACATACACTTGTAAAAAGTGAATGAAATTTTTATTTGGATCGATAAATCAATTTCTGCCATTTACTTTTTAAAAATAATTTCACTTAAATGTTGCCCGCGGCTACGCTTCAGGTGGTCCATTCTGAAGGTCCAATTTTGGCAAAGTTTTTCACACATTTCGGCCGGAATCTCACCAATGACGCGTTCAATGTTGTATTCCAAGGCAGCAATCGTGTTTGGCTTGTCCCCATAGACAATAGACTTAACATAGCCCCACAAAAAATAGTCTAACGGGGTCAAATCACATGATCTTGGTGGCCAATTGACTGCGCCAAAACGTGAGATCAACTGCTCACCAAATTCGCCTCTCAATTGATGCATGGTTTCGCGTGCAGTGTGGCATGTGGCACCGTCCTGTTGGAACCACATGTCGACCGAGTTCAATTCTTGCATTTTCGGCAAAAAAAATCTGTTATCATCGAACGGTACCTTTCTCCATTGACCGTAACCCTGCGGCCTTCATCGTCCTTGAAGAAGTACGGCCCAATGATGCCGCCTGCCCATAAACCGCACCAAACAGTGCATTTTTCGGGATGCATTGGTAGCTGCTGAATTGCCTCTGGCTGCTCTTCACTCCAAATACGGCAATTCTGCTTATTCACGTATCCATTTAGCCAAAAATGAGCCTCGTCGCTGAAGACAATTTTGCGATAAAAAAACGGATCCTCATCCAACTTTTCTAAGGCCCATTCACCGAAAATTCTACGTTGTGGTAGGTCGCCTGGCTTCAATTCTTGCACCAGCTGTATTTTGTATGGCTTTAAACCAAGATCTTTGCGTAAAATCTTCCAGGTGGTCGAATAACACAAACCCAATTGCTGCGATCGGCGCCGAATGGACGGATGCAGCAGCAATATTCTCTTCGGTACGCACTCTACGGATACGATTTGGTGGATTAATGTCCAATAAAGTGAAACTGGAGCGAAATTTGGTCACAATGAGCTGAATAGCCTGCTCGGTGGGTCGATTATGACGACCATAAAACGGACGTAGCTTGCGAAACACATTTTTCACAGAGCACGAATTTTGATAATAAATTTCAATAATTTGCAAACGTTGTTCAGGCGTAAGTCTATTCATGATGAAATGGCAAACAATACTGAATCGAAATGTCAAATGTTCGTGGAATTTGTCATGTGTGATCTGTCAAAAATATAAACGTAAAAAACCAAGTAGCAAAAAAATCACCCGTTATATCTCGTAAGCTTCTCCACCCACAACGTCTTCTATCACAATGAGTTTCACAATTAACCGACATTTTCCAAGCTTCACAACGAATTAACAAAGAGAAACCAAAATGAAAGTGTGTGTATACAAAACAAAACACATTATTTATAATAATAAAGCAATAAAAAACATGTAGTTACATTTTTGGCCATAACTTCGGTTTTAGACATCGGATGGCAAACAGATTTCTTATATGCACTCTCCAAACATGTCCTAAGATCTCCTAAAATGTTTATTTAAATCGATGGAGCCGAAAAAAAGAAGACATAATTTGGATTGTTCTTTATATATAAGAAAGATAAGATTCTCGTTTCGCTATCGCTGACCAAAATCAGAATAATGAGTGTACTTTGAAACCAAATAAATATTCCCTCGCTTTTCAACAGCACAAAGCATTTGTTGTTGTTTCGCGTATTTTTTGTGGTCAGAGAGAGAAAGGGAAGACAAGAAAGAAAAATGCTGCCAATTATTTTTCACAAAATCTAGTTAAACGAAGTTCAACTGATCTGAGTTAAACCAAAAATTTAAACTCAGTTTAAGGTTCAGATGATCTTAAGTTTAAACTCCCACTGTGAAACTGGGGGTTAGTGATTGTTAAAAGTGAAAAGGATTGAAGCCTTTCCGTCTGATCTCCGCATACGCCCAGAAGTAGAAAACAATATATAGGTGCTTTATAGTGCAATTAACTCTCAGACGCTCTATAGCCATTTTGTCTTGTTAAGAAAGGAGATTAAATCTTTAATCTTCAGGTCTGTATTTTTATTTGGATCGATAAATCAATTTTTGCCATTTACTTTTTAAAAATAATTTCACTTAAATGTTGCCCGCGGCTACGCTTTAAGTGGTCCATTATGAAGGTCCAATTTTGGCAAACTTTTTCACACATTTCGGCCGGAATCTCACCAATGACGCGTTCAATGTTGGCTTCCAAGGCAGCAATCGTGTTTGGCTTGTCCCCATACACTTAACATAGCCCCACAAAAAATAGTCTAACGGGGTCAAATCACATGATCTTGGTGGCCAATTGACTGCGCCAAAACGTGAGATCAACTGCTCACCAAATTCGCCTCTCAATTGATGCATGGTTTCGCGTGCAGTGTGGCATGTGGCACCGTCCTGTTGGAACCACATGTCGACCGAGTTCAATTCTTGCATTTTCGGCAAAAAAAAATCTGTTACCATCGAAAGGTACCTTTCTCCATTGACCGTAACCCTGCGGCCTTCATCGTCCTTGAAGAAGTACGGCCCAATGATGCCGCCTGCCCATAAACCGCACCAAACAGTGCATTTTTCGGGATGCATTGGTAGCTGCTGAATTGCCTCTGGCTGCTCTTCGCTCCAAATACGGCAATTCTGCTTATTCACGTATCCATTTAGCCAAAAATGAGCAGAAAAAAAAACGGACGTAGCTTGCGAAACACATTTTTCACAGAGCACGAATTTTGATAATAAATTTCAATAATTTGCAAACGTTGTTCAGTTCATGATGAAATGGCAAACAATACTGAATCGAAATGTCAAATGTTCGTGGAATTTGTCATGTGTGATCTGTCAAAAATATAAACGTCAAGAACCAAGTAGCAAAAAAATCACCCGTTATATTACCCTTCATAGTTCCAATGCCAATTCATTCCGCCAGTGGACTATGGAAGGCCGATCCTTGTCTGGCCAGCTCGTTAGCTGTCCAACTTATCAGCGTGTTCATTACCCTCAATGGAACAGATATAAGTGTAACTCCAAGGGCAATATTCAGACTAGCGAGCTCTTCCTGGCATTGCTGGATCAATTTAGAGGATGCTGATGCCGAAGCAATGGCTTTCACAGCAGCCTGACTGTCTGTCAGAATTATAGTATAACGGATTTAGGTAGTATCTTGCTTGAGTATCTTATATACTTCTCTGATCGCTAACAGCTCTTCCTGAAAGACACAAGCGTATTTACAGATGTTTAATAACTCGGAGAAAACTCGCGACCCAACTCCGCACTACATTTTTGGGCCATCAGTAAAATATTGAGGTCCAGAGTAGGAGTGCAGTAATCAGTGGGAGCTAGGTACATTTCATTTGGAATTAATCTTGTGACGTTGTTGTGGCCTTAGGCTTTGTTAAGCCACAAAACCAATTCTTTTAGTTTAATCTCGCACTGGAAGAAACCAGAAACTTGATATTTAGATCGAGTGATAAAAGGTTGGGCATTCAAAGTCATCAAAACACTAAGGGCATCCATTGGGCAAGAACGCAAAGACCCTGTGGTACCAAAGATGGCTGTTCTTGGAACCTTCGGGAGTTTATTAATCGGACCCGTTCTTCTATGTTTTGCTACCAGTTTAGTTTAGGACCAAGAATGACAAACAGATATTTCTTACTAGAGGAGAATGAAAGAGTTTGACCGTTGAGTAGAGGCAGATTAAAGGAATGTATCCTTGTGCTGGTAGTAAACAGCATCAGTTCAGTTTTGCTTTGGTTAACTCCTAATCCCATACTCGTAGCCAAACCCTTTATTTCACTCGAAATAAACGGCCCAGTAGCAAACTCAACAACTTTCACGGCACAACTGTCCAAATTGAAAAGAATTATGTTCATGACTGAAAGCCATACAAGCGGTGATAGAACACCACCCTGAAGTGTTCCTCTGTTCGCGTGTTTTATTAAGCTTGTATTACCTAAGGCAGAATTAATCACTCTGACGCTGAGCATCCATTTCTGATCTAGTCATTTACACCGAACATAACGCGTGTCTCTAGAATATATTCAGTAAGGACTCTATTGAAAACACCTTCTATATCTATATCTTAGTGGCGAGAGTATATTCCTTTTATTTAATGGTTTTATCGACTGTACTACTCTTGTAGGGATGTTTTTCTTTGTAGACCTGACGACACCAATTAAGGATGCCTCTGACGTGGTTGTCTAGGATGCTCTCCGAAGCCTTCAGTACGAAAGAGGAGAGGCTAGTTTGTTGAAAATCTTTCGTGGATTCATGTCCACCCTTACCTATTTTCCGAATAAAAACTACTTAAGCATGTCTCCAACATTCTGGTACATGGTTGAAGAGGAGACATCCCTTATAAATCTGGCAGTTTCTGCAGTATGATAGGTGTTATACCATCCAGGCTCGAAGACATATATTGAGAGAATGAATTATGAATGAATGAATCGCCCTGACAATTTATTCTCCCGTTATAACAGTATTGATATGCTCTGCATGAACTAGTAACATGTCTTGAGTGCTAAGCGTTTCGTGGTTGCGGTTCTCGGTAGAAGTACCAATGACTCAGCTAGAGAGATAATCGCTGATCCGTTAGGCTTTATCAAAAAAGAATTATTGCAGTGTTCCTTCGATAGAACCTTGGTGAGCTTTTAATATTTTTGATTGACTGACAGTCTCTCCACCCTTAATTCTTGGCTGATGCAAATGCTCGTTTGTAGACTCTAAGATAGTCCTTATATGGTTGCTAAGACTTATGTCTGTTGCAGATATTAAACATCTTTCTTGTCTTTTTCTTCAAGTTAGAAAATTATTCGCTCCATGCGACCTTAAAAGCTTCAAAGGTTACTACTTTTGTTTTAAGATCCGTAACCAATTTCGAACACAGATTTGGTTTAATACGTAGCTTAGTACTTATAACTTGTCTGAAACTTCTTCCAGTCAATTATTTTGGGATTTCTGTATGGGGGAGGGCTTTCATACTTGAAATTGTTATTGAAAAGAATCCGCCTGTGATTCGACAATGAATTCACAATGGATACTCTCCAGTTCTCCACTACAAGCTTAGCGTTACTAGTGATGGTACCATCAAGCACATCTTCCCACCCTACAAAGTTTTCCGAGGTCGGAATAACGAAGGTAGGAGTAGTACCTCTTTAACACAAAGCTTATTTGTTTTCAATCATAAATTCATAAAGAACAGCACGTTTTAACTTATAACTAACTAAAATTGTAGATACAAGGCTCAAATAAATCACATAACAATTTTCGCTGATAATAATTCTTTCCTTAAAAAGCCTTTATTCTTACTTCAAATATTTTCTCGGATGATTTTATAGTAACTAGGCTATGTTGAACAACGAATTCATGTATCCCATACTAAGTTAGAAATTATTTTGTGAGCGATGTTGAATATAATCATACTGATTCCTCGCTCTGTAGCGGGAAAAATTATCTCCCCATAAAAGCATTATTTTTTTTCCCACATTTGTTGCAGATGTGCTTGATCAGCCACTTTATTGGACTTAAGTGTAGATGCATGTTAACTTATTTGAACTTCGTTTAATCCGAACTTCATTACAGCGATGACATTTTAATATTTCATTCACTTCTTCATTTCTTTTTTACTTGTGAGTATTTTGGTGGAAGAGCTTTTAATAACTTTTCGTCATACCCTAGTAGCTTATTCGTGTTGGTATTAGATTATAACGCCTTTTTCCTTGTTGTCACTGGTCCTCAGTTTTTCGTGCTAACAGAATAAGACTTCTCAAGATTTTATTACAAACTCAGTGCATGCCGTCGGCCTTCATTTTTTTATCATTCTGGACAGTAGTTCGCTATTTTGTAATGTTCAGGATTGTAATGTCGTCATCTTTGTAGAGTTCGTCATTCTCTTCAGTTAATCCATCCACATGGACTTATTGCTCGCCTGCACAAGCAATTTTTATTTTTTATTTTTATTTCACCAATTATTCCAGACATTTTATTTCTTCGTTCAGTGATCAGATTATTTCATGAAATCTTATTGACAATCAGAGTGCCAAGCAAACAATACAGAATTCTCGGCCTTGACTTTCAACTCAACCCATCAAAATACACATGTAAAGGTAAAAAGCACACAAATGTCAGTTGAACTGACATTAGACGTCAAATTATTTCTTCATATTTCCACAGATATGTTACGAAATAAATGATGAAATCGATTTTGTAAAATAATAGGGGTATTCACGATCCGATGTAACTGCTCCTGTATCATTCAAAAAGTGTAAAGGTGTAGCATATTTTTGTACTACAACAACAAAATATACTGAATGTCAAAGCCTTACACTTTTACTATACCCGAACCCTATTGTAGCAACAATAGTGTAAGATTTAATTAACACAAACTAAGATATTTCAGAACGAATGTGAAACATATTTTGACATTTGCTTCAGTATTGCTACAGATTCAAATGGGTGTGTTCACAGTCTGTTGTAAAAAAAAATTAAATCTTACAATTTTACAAGACTTGTTACACCAGATCGTGAATACCCCTAATGTATTTCATGAAATTTGTTGACTGTATTAGAAATTTCAATTGCATGCTCGATTTTCTTTTAAGAAAGAAATTATTGCGTGTGGTCACTAATCTGTATGACCTAACCTCTAATCATAATTTAATAAAAGGTTGAAATTGCATATTCCTTTTAGGCTTAGTGTTTTAAGTGTTAACACTGAGAAGCTCAGCATGACTGGAACTGCAGACTTCTTCAGCTGCCACCTGGATACACAAATAAGTGACTCCACTGAGTTTGACATATTTTTGAAAAATTATAATTCTCATATCAGCAAAACAAATTATCCTTTATATTTTTTTTTACAGATTTTATACAAATTGAAAACTGGCAAGTTATTTGAACGACCGGTAGCTCGCTCAATAGATAATGCGGACGATGATCCGCTTGGTATACAAATTATAACACTTTGTGCTGAATCAAGAAGGTTGTGCATCGCCGGGTCTAGTGGTCACGTGATACTATTTAAGTTTAGAAAATTAGAAAGTACCTCAGAAATATTGGTCCTAGAAATACCAATAAAATATGAAAGCTTTGACGATGGTGATGGTGGAAGTCCTGATTGTGAATTTGTTCCTCGCCAAGCCCCGAAGACTGCTGATGCCCTCGACAATGATAAAAAGGTAAATAATACTAAAATTTAATCTTCTGCAGCAAACTCTTAACAATCAAGACAAATTGCTTAGACCGATGGCATGCTAAGGGTTAAACCAGGACCGCAAAAGAAATCCGCTGGTTTTCAGGCGCAGCTCATTTGTTTAACACCCTGGACCCAGGGTTGTCATCCTGGACAAATAACAGCACTTTGTATAAATTCCAGCTATGGCCTGTAAGTACAAGATACAAATTTCAGACCAAAAAAAAAAAAAATAAATCGTTCATGTTATGAGGTCCATAGATTGTTTGCATAAAAAATATCTAGAATCTCCTGCTCCCTAATGTAGAACAACAAAAAAAAAAACAAAAAACGTAGTAACTATTAATATTGTAAAACCTAAATTATTATTATTTGTTATATGATGAAAAAAAAAATGGGATAAACATTGCTTTCACAGCTTGATATTGGAAAAATTAATGTATTTCTAGAATGGCTTATGGCAATGAATACGGTTTAGCTGTTGTCGATACCGTTCAAAAAGTCTGTCTCCTTAGTGTTGCTAGTCCCGATTTATATGGAGCGCAGGATCCATATTCTCGGGTACCAAAGAGTCCAAAACGTGGTGATAATAATAAAGATGAACACGCGCGTTCACCTAGTATAGACCAGGTAAGTGCGTTTTAGACGTATAAGCCCCCTTCTTTCTCATAACATTATGATCAAGAAATTATTATATTTTTTTTTTAATATTTCCTTTGATTGTTTTCTTTGTTTACCTTTAATTTATGTATATATTTTTTTTATTACATATATTTTATTCTTAATTTTCCTTCCAAATTGAATTTATTAACGGCGCGCGTAGCTTTGAGTTGACTTATTTTTTTCTTTTAATTTCGTTAATTTTTTATTTGTGTTACTGAAAAGTTTTAAGAATAAAAACTCAAAAAAAAACTATATTTTATATTGAAATATTGCCCACATTGAGTTACATACACACTTGCAGTTATTACTTTTTAAGTGGATAAATTTTAAAGCAAAAGTCATAGCATAACCAGAAGATTGATACTAAATTGTATGTTAGAAATAGTTACAATACCTCCCTAAGCAATGTGGCCTTATACAAATCTGAATTGGCTTATTCCATTAGATATATATAGTAATATCAGAAACAACAAATCTATATGCTATAAATAAACAAATCGAGATTTAATTTTTAATATACACTTGAAGTTATTCTTAGTTATGTTTGCAGTAGAGTTTTGTGCAGAATATGCTTTTATTATGTTATCTAAGCTCATGAAAAATCTTTAGTACAAATGAAAATACATAGCTTGTTCGTTTTTTAATAAAAAATTGTTATCTTTCTTGATTGATTGTATATTTTGTTAAGATTTTGATAATTATAATATTCGTACTTGGCTTCAAACTAAATAATAATTGAATTTTAATCTTTGAACTTTTACTTACCACTACGACAAGGAATAGACATACAAAACTTATGACCTTTTCGATTGGGCGTCCAGAACACGTTCCCCCAATAAAACACCTGGAAACAATTTCACTGATTCTGAATTGTATGTATCAATGTATTTGTGAAAATTAAATTTGAAACAATCACATCGGCTAAAAAGAATTTCTAAAACATTTGATTTCAATTTAGATGCACATTTTCTTGTATCAATAATAATTAACTTGCTTCTTTTTATGTTATTTTACTAGAAAAGTAGTTTAAATTCATTAAAAACATCGAAATGACACAAAACAAATCAACTGATGAAATGAAATCCAGAATCGTTTTCTGTTTTGCTTAGAGTAACGACTGTCATTTTGTGGGGGTTAGAACAGTTCTGGACGGTCATTCGAAAAGGCCATTAATGTTTGGTGTCCTGAATTAGATGTAAGCCAATTTTTAACAGTAGGATTATGCAAAAAATAGAGAGAGAGCAGATCTCTGAACAGGGTATGCTCGGTGAAATAAGCTAGGCTTTTTTATATAAAAACTATCGTCTGCCACTCATCAAGCAACGTCTTCCTTTTTTCGTTTGTGTTTTGTTTACATTTCTGTTTGTATCACCAAATACGTCATGATATTGGTTGTGTTCAGCAATTAACTAATGATCTGTGGCTTTTGATTGAGGTCATCTAGGGTGTTCTGTAAGAGGAAACTTACTTTTTTGACAGCTCAGGTTCTGATCTACACTAAAAACAAATCATTTGACAATGCTTTGACATGTGTTCGTTCGTGAAAATGTTTAGTATAAGTTCGTTTACACGTTCACATTCTAGAATTCGTATCTAAGATGCCAGTTATAGCTTTCATTGAAATTCGCCATTGAAACACAAATCAATGAATTTTTCGGCAAGTCGATTATGGCTATCATTAACACGTGGTTGTCATTGAAAAGATATTTCAGAGCCAAATGTAATTTTGACAGAAATCATTGGAACGATTCTGTTCCACTTTTGGAAAGAAAATGGCAGCTGTTTGTGAAAACTGTTTCCATCATTGAAAAGTCAAAAGCATTATCATGACTAAAAAATACCATTTTATTCTAATTTGTCGAGAAAGAATAGGATTATGGGAATTAATGACTCAAAAGTGGCAGAAATAATAACATTTTGACATATTTAATGAGATAGTCTTGAACGTACTTACATTCTTGCCTAACTGACGATCGCTAGGAGATATTTTCCTGAGTTCCGCCATTGCTATTGAAACTGCTGCTGCTCTTTTCTATTATTTTGCTCCTTACTATATTGAAACATATCCTTCAAAGTTTTTTTTCCATATTGAAAAAAATTTTTTTCTTTTAAATTTATAACATTTTGGTATCAATTAAGCTTATTAATATTATGCTCATTGCTCATATCCGTTCTGGAGATTTTTCAACCTAAAACTGGTTAATTTTCAAATTTTGAGGAGTGTGGATGAAATTCTCTTAGAGATAAGGAAAACTATCTACCTAATTTTTTACCAATTGTTAAATGCATTTACTTCCATACATTTTCGATGCATTTACGTAGCTCCACTGTTAAAAGTTAGCTTTCGTAATAATATTGTTCTTCGACACAAACTTGTCGAGCTAAAATTTCACAGATTCTGTCACATCTGTGTAAATATTAATTTGTGAAAATAAGAAAAAACTCTTTTTGAACTCTTAATATTTCAGTACTATACGTTAATTTGTACAGCTGTTTTGTGAATCCCTCTTATTTCCTATCCGGATAGCTCTTTTGAATGGATTTTGAATGCCCCGAAAGGTTTTTTCAGATTTTTGTGTAATCTTTTTATTAACACTACCATTTTACATAATTCCATATGTTTACATACTTCACGTTCAACATTTCATTTGATTGTCCAACCAGAAGTAACCCGAAGAAATTTCTTGGGATAAAACTGCGAAATAGGGGAGAGATGATTCTCTCTCATGAGCTCCCTCTCTCCCAAAGCAAGATTTTAGTGCAGAAGAAACAGTTTGAAACTAGTTAAAAGTAGGTAATGATTTTCAATGAACAGCTGATTTTTATTTCTGCTGAGCAATTAAACCCATCCATCCGTCGTCGTTCAAATGGTGCACGTTCCTTTCTATATCAGTTCTCATCTGTCATTATTTTTATGTTTAAACATCTACGCTCTCGGCAAGGAAAAATAGAAAATTATGTTTCGAAACTATCGCACTCCATTTTGTTTAAAATGGTTGGGGAATTTACCATTCACTTCCTTCATTTTGTAATATGGTTGGAAATTTGAAAAGGGATATTTCATAAAGGTTCTTGAATTTGGAAGGCTTTTTTACCTTTTCAAATATCACTTGCCAAATTCACTAACTATTTTAGGAAACGTACGAAGTGAATGCTATTACAGTATACAATTTGCGCTTGCAAGTTTTATGCACGTTCTGAGATTGAAAAAATTGCAGTCAACATTCCTTATTTGTTGTGCTTTTTTCTTATTGTTTTAGTGGAGTAAGGAAAACGGGGATATTATTCCTCTCATTTGAGCAAAATAAACTTTTGTCAAAAATGGCATTCGTGTAAAAGCCTTCTTAGAACCGAAAGGGGAACAATTGAGAATCAACGCTTAACAATCGCTGTCGTAAAAGCAGACTTACACGATACCTTTTTTTTGTTGTTTCGTCTTTTGTCTTTTTCACAGATTTAGTGAGGTGTATGGAAATGTGGAGAAAAGGAAGTAACGAAAACACAAATTAAATTTCAAGACTTTTTCAGATTGAATTTTGTTTCGTTTCTGATTTGTCGACTGTAGATTCGCTCTTTAGATTTTGGGAACTAAACCTACGCTAATACGTCCATCTTCGTATTCCTCGCCTCTGCAGTATATCACACTTTTTCGCTATAACGACTCTAATTTTTTCTTAGCAAGGAAATTGTAAGAAATATAAGATTTTCGTTCAATGAATGGCTTGTCACAGACAAAACACTCCCAAATATTTCCAATTTGCACAAATATTTCCCAAAATTCGCCAAAATATTTACTAAATACTTTAAACTAATTTCAATTTATTACTAGACAAAGCCCAATTATTTTATTTTATTACACAATAATTACCCATGTTCCTTCTTCCGCAAATAATAATTGAAGTTTACTCTGATTAACTCGGATTCTGCTAATGCATCAAAGTCAAAAGTGATTTGGAATGTACTAATACGTAAGTGTTCTACTAATGCAATTAATTATGCAATTCAGTTTCCATCTTCATTATGTACATTCCAGTGATTGAATAAATAATTTTTCACATGTAAGACGAATGTATCAAGGCTTGTGAAAATTTATTGAGATACATGTTTATATATGTGACGAAGATTTATGTTTTTGATTTCTAAAAGTGTAGACATTTACAATTTAAAAAAAATTCTTGCCGACAATCCATCTACTCGTACATTCTAGACTTAGACTATTCATATCGAGTAGCGAAATTCCAAGAAAGTCTGTGGTTGGTAAAAATTCAAAAAATCTCTTTTTCATTTGTACTTCAGTCTGATAATTTTACATCCATAGGTTATTTTATTAATTAATAAAACATTTGAAAACCTTAACGAATTAAAAAGAAAATATATAAAACTGCGCTCGCTTCATTAAAAAACAAAAAAAAACAACAAGAATAAAATATTTATATTTGAAAACGCATTTGATTTACTAATTGATTTATTTGCAAGCAATTTTTTCGATTATTCAATTGTATTTTTAAGAACAGAAGTCAATTTCGTTAAGTTTTATTGTTGATTATACTTACTGTTGGTACTTGAACAGTTGCTCTAATTTAATTATTTAATTTAATTTGCCTCATGAATTTTAATTTAAATTTATTTAAATGATTATTAAATTAAAGCAAAATTTAAGCTTTATACAAAATTTGCACTTAGGTTTATATTTATTAATTTTTATATTTTAAATAAAAGAACATCATTAATTATGTACATACATACAAAAAGTAAAGAGTAAAGAAAACGGCGTAATAAAATATAGAGTTTAGTGTGCTGCTAGTTGCTAAATCGATTGGCATAAAATTATTCAGAGCTTCTTAAATGTAGTGATTAATATTCCTAGATTTTATAATTGATTACCCACTTCCTTAGCAAGAAAAAAAAATCAAACAAATAGAGTTTTGTGACAGTTTTCTTATAATTTAAAAAAGTTAATTCGAAGACCGTAAATAAACAATTTTATTTAAGGTGTTTAACCTTCTTTTTATAAAAGACTAGCAGATACCCTTGCGATGCTACGGACTCTCTATCCCACAGGAATTTAATGACATCATCTATCCACCTACAAAAGTTCATTAAAAACCGTTCAATCGTTGAGGCGTGAATGCGGAACAAAAATACTAAAACTACCCCATTTGAATAGATAATTTTTGTACGATAATCCAGTTTATCATCCAGCTGCGTACCAAATTTCATTAAAATCCATTCAATAGTCGATGCCTAAATGTGGAACAAACACCAAAGTATATTTTTTTTCCTTTTTGAGCCTCTCCCATAGGAACCGTTAATTTTTGTCGGGATACAAATGACCTATGTAATAATCCCGTTCCCCATTCATCTACCTATCAAATTTCATCCAAATTCCTTTAAGTCGTTGATGCGTTATTGCGGATCAAACATCCAAACATTCACTCACATATATATATAATATTAGTAAGTAGAGCTTTCGTGTTGATTTGTCTTACTGGAACACTAGATTGGATACTGGAACAGAAGCTCCATATTATACGTATGTGTGTGCTTTTGGCTTCTTGTGAACAAAAGCTATATATTTGGATATTTATAGACTAAGCACCTATCGGGAAAAAAGTATCCTATGTGCTATTCCAGACTATAATCTATCTCTGCGTCAAATTTCATTAATATCTGTTCAGTCGATCTGGCGCTATTGAGTAACAAACATCCATCCATCCAAACTTTCGCATTTATAATATGTATTAGAAGAATTAGTATGATTTCATAAATATTGGAGAATCAGTCAAAGAGATAGCTGAGAGTCTATTCGAAATAGAATCAAAACAGATGTATCGGTATGTTAATTTATTATTGACTATTTTTTTAATAGAAATTCCAATTCTAATAAATACTTCAGATCGATGTTTATTGAAATAACATATTTCGAATGCACCCTCTAAATAAGGATCTATTAAAACAAACGTTCTAAAGCAGCTACATCACCTTTCCTATTTACGAAAAAGTTAAAAAAAATAATTTTGGATGAAAATGTGTATCTGCTTACATGTTGTCTTACATTTTGGATATAATAAGGGTATTCATGCAACTAGATAATTTTCCGCTTTGCAGAAGGATATAACTTTCCGGTAAATGTTTGCATGAACACTCCCTTAATAATACTTGCGCAAATGTGGGAAATAATCAGCTATTCGTTAAACTAAATTTATTTCTACTATTTCTACATCAAATTCGTGAGATAAGCTTATCAAATTTGGAGAATATTTTTCCCATACAAAATTTAACTGTTCATTTCTGCAGAGATAGAATTATATGGGTTGTGAGATTTATCTGGGTTTTCCACGGGTGCATGAATACCCTTAATGTCTTTAGAATCTTCTGTATACAAATTTGACTGAACTGAAGAAATCGAAGAAACCCTTCTATTAAAATATGCCGAGGTCATAAATGTAAAATATTTTCGGTAACTCTACCGTAACGTTACTTTAAATTTTTTTATGAACACAAAATAAACAGTATCATTGCAGAATACAAACTTGGCATAAACTCCGTTCATCAAAGTATACAGTAATTAATTATACCCATTGAAATTAATTGATATTTTTTTCGGATAGGTCTACGTGCGTCGCCGTGCGTTTCATTTGAAATGGAGAGGAAAAAACTTTTTTTAATTTTATTTTGAATGTTTTAAACGGATCCAATTTATGAAATTTGCATAATTTTTCAATGCTAAAAGGAAAACAAACTTACGCAGAAGAAGAGTGCTATTGATGAGGCAGATTCCGAAGAATACAGATTTTCTAAGAACAATACACAAATATCCCAATTTTTTAGAAGTCATTTTCGTATGACTTCCCCGAAATCTTCAAATTGGTCCAATTTTTTTGATCAGGGTATGTCCTGAAATATTTTAATTATATTTAATTATCATTATTTAATAAAAACTCATTCTTAACAATAAAATATTGTTAAAGATGTAGGTTAGGTTAGGTTAGGTTAAAGTGGCTGTTAGCTGCTGAAGAATAACTAACTAACACACTTAGTCCAAGAAGAAAGGACCATTGTGGTACCACAGGAGTTGGGTTCTTTTGCCCCAAAAGAAAGAACTTAAAACCATTTTGAGCTTCTTATGAAGAGGAGGAGAGAATTAATGTCTAAGTTCACTAATGTAGCTGAAATAGAAGTCTCTTAGAAGAAGTCTTCGTCTGTTAGACAGTGCAGGGCATGTACAGAGGAGATGAAGATCAGTTTCCTCCTCCTCCATAAACATAACTCACATGCTTGCTTGTATACTTTTGTGATACAGAAAATTGGAAGATACAAGTTTGCGATACTTTTACTGTAACTACAATAATGAACACAAGTGTGGGTGGCAATGGCGAAGTGGGTAAAGTGCTTGATTGCTAACAAGGACGTGTGGGTTCGATCCCTACGCTAGGCGCATTCTTTTCTATACCTCCAATTTTAATTGGATGTCGGACATGGGTTAAAATGAGACAGTCAATACCTGGTTCTCAAATCCACTGTGCCAAACTAGTGCTGTGCAACTCAGGTTGCATTTAAAAGACCTTGGGTCTTACAGGCCTATAGTTAAATTTAAAAAAAAAAAATGTATACCCTGTTTTGTGATCAGACCAAACAATCAAAAATACTTTACTCTCCATCCTCCACAATATTAAATCAGTTCAATCTATAAAAGTAATCCCCGTAGAGTATTAAAACATGTCCCATTTTCAATTTATGTTTGTTTTTTTTTTGAGAAGCTCTGATATAACAAATGCGTTGTCAAGTAGAATAAGACTAACTAACAACATAAATACATATATTAACTAAAAAATAAAGTTTAACAATCAAAAATAAAAACAAAACAAAAACAAACAAAAAAATCAACACCCACAAAAATAAAACACTTGCTTTAGTTAAACGACGCCGCGTCAAGTAGCCCACAAAAAGCGATCCAGATGCCGTCCTCCTTACCTCATGAGACAATCACAGCTACTTTAGTCACCCAAACAGCACAATCATCTCCATCTGTCGCTAGAGAGCAATCAACCTCACCCACCCGTCCAATATCGCCCGCTTGCGAAGCACTCGAAAATACCCAAAGTAGCAGCACTAATTATAACAGTCCTACCTCAGAGGAACAACCTACACTCCAATCAAGTGAAGCCCAAGGTCGCCGTAAGTCGATTCCATGGAAAGCATTTAATTTTAAACGTCAATTATCCAAAGTCAATATGAAGATTTCCAAAAACGATCCAAATATACCGTCGACCTCTAAAAGTTCGTCTGTTTTTTATTGTGCCCCAACTGAAGGTACGCCTCTGTCACCTGTTGAAACATCGCCAGATTCTGTATCTGAATCAACTGCCACAGATACCACAGAGCAAGATAAATCCGATTATATGGAACAAATTGAAAAGGATATTGTATCAAGCTTAAATGAAATCGAGAATAAAGAGGTAGCTCCCGAGGCTAGCCTTGAAAGTACTTTGGACCGTTTGTGCGGCAGTAATTCCGATCTATCAGAACCAACAAGCCTGTCGGCCTCCCAATCGAATTCTACTCAAAATATCGCTCAAAGCGCTCCCAAAATCAATATTCACGATCGTATCGTAATTGTTCGCAGGACAAAAAAAGAACGCACAATGTCACAGCCACAAGCCATGCCATCATGTTCCTCGAAACGTGTTGACTTCAGTGACGAACCGACTTTTACAAAATCTATAGTTTCACCAATGGAAGGAGCTCATGTATCACGTCCGGTAGATCTGCCTTTATTTGACAATGACGGCGATCAACAGCATCCCGTTGCTCCGCCCCGTTACAAGAAAAAAGACAAACGCGATCAGCGACTGCTCTCCGTGCCAAACATTAAGTACCAAGTTCGTGATCTCAGATCACGCAATGTCAAAGGCGATCCATCACCTTCGTTTGCTGGGAATCTTATGCGTAGGTTCAGTAAGTATCAACTTTGCGATGAAAATCATAATCCATAAAAGGTAATAAAAATCGTATGTGGTTTTGACATGCTAAAAAAAAAAGGTTGTAAGTCATGCAATTTAAAAATATAGCAAAACGGACAGCTTTTGTGAACTAAAAATCAAAACCATCCAGAAAAATCGACTAACATCAAGCTGTATATTTTTTATTTCTGGCTTTAAATTTCCACTTTGGTTTAATTTATTTTTTTTTTTCGTTTCATATTCATCGATCGTTTAAAAAATCCTTTTTTATTTTTTATTATTTTTTATAATGCAGACGGCTTTTTAAAAGTTTTTCTTTTTTTTTGTATTTAAATTTTATTTTGCATATTAGTTGAATAAATTCCCCCAAGTAGGTTGAGTTTTTTTCTAGAATTGAATTTTTTGAAACTAGAATTTTTTTTAGATATTCTATTTATATCAGATGCGTTTTTATTAAAGTAGTGCAATTTAATAGAAATTTAAAAAAAAATTAAAAAAAGTTCCATTTTGAATTGATTTAATTAAAGTAGATTTTTTGCAATGTTAGCTGTAAATTCTGATCCACAAACGGATTTTATAATTGTTTTACTTTTTTGTATTAACTAAAAATAAGAAAAGCCTTATTTTTTTAATCAAAATAAAATCTCTACATTTTTTTATAAATAAAGCACACTTTATTTTTTTTTAAATAAAATATTTTAAAAAGCTGACTAAAAAAAAACATATTAAATGGTGAGATTTTGGCGAATTAAGAAATCAAATATTATTTATTTTAAGTTTTTTTTTACCATACCTAATACTAACAAAAACAACTACAACTACAACAATAAAAATATAGGTAAGTAAATTGAAAACAATATGTCGAGCGGTTGCATCATGTCGCACTTGCACCTCATTATAGAATAAAAATAAAATTTAAGATTGACAAGCTTCGCAGCTTGTTTAAATTTACAAAACAAAACAAAAAAAAAACATTTGAATTTTTCAAGCCTACAACACAATAAAAAAGTATATAGATACATTAACTTCTGGTCATGGTTTGACTTGTTATACAAACAGTTTTTTTATATTTTTATTTATTATCGAAATATTTAAATTAATGCTGACCTTTTTTTGAATGCGTTATAATTTTTTTTTTTGATTAATTTGTTTTTTTTTATTAAATTAAAATCTTATCGAATTTATTTTATAGTGACATAAAAGTTTGTGTAAGTCCTAATATCATGTTTAGAAGGAATGTATAGAGATTGTACTAAAAAAAAATCACAAATATTTGAAGGTTTTAAAATTAATTTGTGTTGTTTTGTCAAGGCAATATTTTTTCTTTTGATTTAATTGAATTGTCCCTTTGATGAGTAAATTAGCGATACAAAATATTGTTTAATGTCCTGTGCAAAAATTCATATGTATACAATTTTGTACATCGACTAATGGTCATCGAATATGAATATTTATATTTTTCTCTGGATAGCTTTACATTATTAATAAAAAGAACATGTCATAACCATACAAATATAAGTTAATTTATTATTGAAATATTATTGTTAAAAATATTTGCTTACATAAAGCATTTCTCATTTTAAAAAAATTTTAAATGTATGTATTCTTTATAAATAAAACACACTTCATCTTCCATTCGTTCCGTAGCTGGGAATGCTTTAGAATTTAGACATGGGCATTTCAAAAACATACCTACTTCTGAGCTTACGGATAAGATTTATTTTAAAATTTAAATAGGACATCAAACATTTTGCTTTTAAGTGCGTACTTAGAATTAAGTTACAAAATTCTTCTCAATGAAGCAACAGATCATGTTCACCTCTCAGCATTGATGATTTGGCTTGCATATTCTAGTCTTCCTTTAAAGAGTAAGCATTAAACTTTCAAAAAAAAATTGAAAATTGAAAAAACCAATTAACCCATAGGCTGTCTGCGTCCCAGACTACTGATAGTCGAATATGTCGTAGATGAGACACGGTCGACCATATAGAATTTTGCGGGGTATTAAGATATTTAAAATTTGGGTTTGAAGTAGAACTTACAGGCACCACTGTTTAAAAAAACCCTAGAACTTATGCTGAATAAAGTGTACTTCCGGGTTTAACTTTCCTGGACATTATAGTTTTTTTTTTTTTGTTTATTTTTTTGTATTTTATTAATTTTTGGAGAATATTAAATTTGTACTTTTCCAAGTTTATTTAATTAAAAAAACCAACGCAACAGTGAATCAAACTCAGTAAAAAAAAAACATAAACTAATTGGGCCTGTTAAAAGCAACGATAGAACACATATGACATATTTTGTGATTTTATATTTAAAAATCCATTTTTTATGATTGTTTTTTAAAACCTCAACTGAATACAATTTGAATTAACCGATTTTTCATTGCTTTGAACAATATTTTATAAAGAAATAAAATGCACGACTGGATCCTAAGTTCGATAACATTATAATTATGCAAAAGATTCTTAATAGAAAGTCGTTTTTCACTTAATTTTTTTATATATAAAAATTATTAAATTTTTTTTAAAAACAATTGGTATGAACATTTTAAATATTTAATAATATAAATTTAAAAACAAAATTTCAGAAAAACGCGTTTTCGAAATATTGAATTTTCAAAAAAAAAAATATGTTTTTTCAAAAATCCAGAAAAAAAATATTTTTCTAAAATTTTGAAATGCACTATTATTAAGAATTCGAAGGAGCTCCTGTATAAAAATTTTGATTGAAATCCGTTGAGCCGTTTATGACAAAGTCGAAAATCAATAAAATGGCAGGTACCGTTAATACAAAATATTTAAAAAAAAAAATTTATTGGACAAAATGTAGACCATACCCATATATATATATAATTTTTATCAAAATCGTTATAGCAGGTTTCGAGAAAATTAAAATGGCAGAAAAATTTGTATGGCAAGTACCGTTATTTTTAGGGCTAAAACACCGATTCAAAAATCTATTTTAGACAATCACCTAAAACGCCTAACCAATAAGTTTAAACAAAATCGGTTTAGACGTTTAGGCTGTAGATCATTCTCTATCATCGTAATGCCAACTTTGATTAAAATCTCGAGTTCGATTTTTTTTCCAAATGTAAAACTTGCCTTATAGTACCTTTATCGCAAGTAAAACTGTGGGAAATTTTTAGAGAGAGTGGGGATGTAAAATATAAAATTGAGAAAGTTGTGTAGTTTTTTTTTTAATCGTTAGAAGAGTCATATGTATTGACTTATAATTTATCGACTGCTAGAAGACAATTCACGATGGTTCCAATTTTAGCAATGCGCCATCAACGCCAAATGCAGCCGTATCGAAAACCACAGGCATAATGCTTCACACTCAAATCTCGAACCAGCGGTGATGGTTGGCTTTCAAGAAGTTCCCATATAGAAATATAAAATTTCCTTTTGTTTCACAAACTTTTTTATCTATATTCTATACAAAAATATGAAACTTTTAAGTTGTCTTTCATATATGAATCTCGTCGGCGACTAATAAATGCAATAGAATTTAGTGCATAAGTGTCATTTAATATTGTTTTAACTTTTTGACAAAATTAATAATTAGTATTTTACAACTCAACAAATTCAAATGAATCATCATTACTCACTTTGCCAACATTTTTGAAATACATAAAATAATTTAAAATATTTATGACCTAAAAAACACCAGGACTTCTTTTAAAGGATAACAATAGATCAGTTTAATTTCTTCGACTGCAAAATGATAGAAAAGGTATATCTACAACCTTTTTTCTGGCCCAAAATAATCGGTGATATTATTTGAGATTTGAGAGGATGACACACAATTGGCAGTCCAAATGGTAAATAAGATTTCTTAACGAAATATGTCAACTGCATATCCATTTAGTGTTGGGCGCCATTTTGAATTCAAAATCAATTAGATTCAATTTTTGTATGCTCAAATACTTACTTTTAAAGCACTATTTCAATGAGTTTGAATGACCAATAACAACTTTAGTGTGCTACCACGAAGTTTTTCTCATATTATTTTTGGCTGGAATTATAGCAATTTCACGACTTGCCAATTTCGATCATCAGATTCCTATGCTCTAGTGCTACTGGTCTTATTTTTAATTTTAATCGAAAAAATTCTTGTGCATTTATCGTGTATTGAACCATGACCAGGCCAAGCTGCTTAGAAGCCAACGCACTACGCATCACCCCACCTAGCCCACATGATCAGATCCAACCGAATGCAGGTTTTTCTGTTTATCAATTGCATTGAAACAACTAGCTCTTTTATTACCCACACAAGATCAATCAGATTTTTATTATATCTTTTCGGCAATTTTCAGCTCTTGACCCTTTAATAATAGAGATTTATTTGAACTTTTCTTATACAGTGGTATGCAAAAAAATAAGTGCGGAAAAAAATGTTTGAAAGCTATAATTTTCTTTTGACAGAATGAAACAAGTGCTGCTAAAATGACTCACAAAATATGTCGCACCACTCTTGTATCCTCTTGTTGCTGGCTTATGTGCATCCAGAAGTTATTTTTGATTAATTGTCCCTTTAATGATTACCTTTGTTAAATTACGTTGTACAAAAAAAATAGTTAGTTTTTTTTATGAATGTAATAATATTTGTATCATTTAATTTAACTATTTAAACTTGTAGAAGGGGTAAAAATTGGTCGTAAATCACATTGTTCTCATCAAGATAGAGAAATTATCAAAACACTTCGAAGTGAAGGAAACACCTATAAAAAATAGCGAGACAGGTTGGTTGTTCTCAAAACATGGCCATAAATGTCTTAAAATGGACTAGCCATCCAGAATCCAGAGGCATACCAAAGAAAAACAACTAAAACCACTTATCGACAGATTACAAGAGCTGTTAAGACCAACCCAACATTTACAAATTTGCAAGCGTTTTTGATGATTTTTTAGCACACACCTATTATTTTGCACACGACTGTATATATCATGCTATTCACACCAAACCGTAAACGACATTTTACTCGTTTTCCTCAAAACGAATACTAAAAACTGCTCGTTTTCCAAAACAATTTACATAAACGACTCATTTTTGATAAAACGGCTTGAAAATGAGTAGCAATCCAAGGATGAATTAAGCGAACAGATCTTCCGTCAAGTGAAATTGATATGATTGTGAATAGGCCCTCAAAAAAAAACAGCTGGTTGCTTGCTGTCAAACAAATTAATTTAAAACCTAAATATTTATTTGTAATACATATTTATTTTTTTCATTTTTATTTACATATTGTGGTTAAAGAATACGCCAAACTTTCTGGCAGAATTTATTGACAATACACATATTGTAGACACATCTACACGGAAGAGAGCTGAGATTGTCCTATATTCGGCAGATGATCCCAGCACAATAATTGTATTGGTTCCCCTTTTTTTAATGGAATGCGCTTTATGTAGTTAGTATCTAGAACTTCCAAATTTCCCATTTGGCTGTTCAGCATGTCAAACGTGCTTGGTTACATTCGAAAATGTTGTTTGATATTTTCTCCAACATTTTCTAATATTTCTTGCTCCCAGAAAGTGCTACTACGTATCTGGGTAAAATATTAAAATGCATTAGGTATAAACGTTCCTTATGTAATGAATTCTTATTAAAATCTCACCTTTGTCCACATGATTCTATGAATTGCACAATTTTGAGCTACCTATACTTTTTTTAAGACATTTTTTTAAGGTGACATCTTAAAGGTATCTGCCAGATGAAACGCCCCACTGTAGGGTTTTGTCAAGTGTCAAACAAAGTTTGAGACGCTATACCCTTAAACATATTAAAAAATCAGCTTTGATAAAATAACGTAGTTGAGAATGCACTGTTAAAACTGCATATCTCCGAAAAGCCCCAACTTTGAAAATCCGGAATGTCCATTCGTTCTTATCTAATTTGGTATCTATACGCAGAAAAAAAATCAGCTATGATAAAATGACGTATGTCTGCCGGCCCTGGACTCTTAGTCTATTAACATTAACATAAAACATCTCTTTTTAAAACGGAAAACGGTTAAATGTTATTGTTTTAATTCTAGTTCTTTCCATATTTTCCAAAGATACATATGTTTATAAGCAACTTTATAGGAAAAAGCTGTACAACAAAAACTTCTCCCCGAATATATTCTTTCGCATATATTTTAAAAGTACAGTAAAAACGTCCATTCTGGTCAACCAATCTAGAAACTGATTTTTCAAGAGCGTTTGTCTTAAATTCAATATTGATGTCCTTAATAGTTTTGACATAAATATATATTTTTTTACACACACGGTACTAGTATAGAAATTAATAAAATATTTAAAAAAAACATTTAGTTATACCTTATATCAGAAATAATATTAAATTATGCTGCATGCTAATGCACAAACTAGTATTCTTGACATGCTTAATGGTTATTTAATTAATTAGGTATAAAAAAAATATTAACAACTAAAAAAAAAACATGTTAAAACTAAAAATATCCTCCGTGTTGCATATAACCCTTCCTTACCTATAGCATCCTAAAAATATCTACATGCAAGTAGATTCTTTCAATTGAATTTTTATTTTTTATTTTATATAATTATTGATTCTATGGTTACGAATTCAGTTAAATGGGATTTATGAAATATATCAGGCACTTTTTATCCTAATTGTTGCACTTAAGTCCCTCAAGAAAAAGTGCATTTTTTTATTTCTTTTTTTTTGTAATTTTTTGTTAATTATAATTGGCAATAAAATTGGTTAACTAAAATAGTATTTTTTTTTTTTAGTAATGAAATATTTATAAATATTTCAATATGCATCATATCAATCGCATCAATTGTTAAATTACCTAAAACCAAAAGGCCACATATGCGCTAATAAATTAAAATTGTTAATTCGTATCTTTTTCTGTTTACTTTTTTCTATATTCAAATCGAAAATTTGAATCTAAAGGATTCGTCCGAATCAGATGAAGAAAACCATAGCTGCCTTAAATTAATTTTCGGAGATTTATTTGGTAAATGCAACAAACAAGAAATATGTATATATTTATTTATTCATTTTATTCATTTAAAAGCATTTCGTATCTGATTAGAATTCTTAAATTTAATTTCATATAAATATGCATAGAGAATAATTTTGCGACTGGTAGTTGTACATTTAGAATTTTTTTGAAATGAAATATTATAATTTATTTATTTTTTTTTTTAATATTAATTTTGCAAAAGTAGAAGCAATTAAAAGCCGCCTCAAGTGCAAAACCTATTTTAGTATAACCAATTTTATTTTTTTTTTAATTTGATTTTATACCCAATCGGAATTTTATAATGAATTTATTTTTAATACATGTCATTTTAGTTTATTTGTTTATAATTATGTATTAAGTTGCCCTGCTGTATTTATTCATATTTTTTGTTTTTGTTTTACCCCCCTGAGGAAGAGTCGATGTGCAAATTGTATTGTAGCAATTATTATAGAAGTTGAAAGTATTTTTTGTATACGATCGAAAAAAAAATAAGAATTATTTCATCAACATAATTATGGAATTACATATGTAATGTAGATGGTGGTTATTGGTGTGGGTTTGATTGGTTTCCCTATGCAAGAAAATAATTCGGAGAATGATTTTTAAAATTAACTATTTCAGAAAAAATGCTTACAAAACGAAAACGACACAAAAAGTACTCTGCCGTGGATAATTTGAAACGTAAGTAATATTATTAAAATCTTGACACAAAAAAGATTTAAATTAAACTACGACTTGTATCTAGAGAATTTCTGTAACTCATTTTTTGAAAAGGAAAATAATTTCTATTGTAGTTGGAATAGACGTTATTTTATGTAGGTTTTGTGAAAACTGTTGAAAAAACATCTACCCTGTTGAAATGTTTTATGTGTTGTTGTTTTATTGATTTAACAAAATTGAAGTTTTGCTAAAAATGATTTTCGATAATTTTTTTTAACAAAAAAAATTGTTAAATGGAGGGATTGCATGAGCCTATATCTGTCAAATACGTTTGTGTTTGTCTAGCAGAGTTGTAGAAAAACTTTACCAAGAAAATGTATCTGAACATAGAAATGGTGATGGTATCAATTTCTCTCGAATCTTGAATTATGATATGAATACGTATCGCTGTGATCTTGCTCTAATAGCATTACAAGACTTAAAAAACCTTCAACAAAAGTAATTAAATACAAAAATACAAGGAATTATAACAATAAACGCATTACAAACCTTCACCATCCACAAACCTTAACCTCAAAGTGAAAATGGCAGCCAAATAGTATATTATCGATAGAATGCTATGAGCTGTGCAATGTCTAATATGAAATTTTTTATAGAATGCTATTTGTGGTCTCCATGAGCAATTTTCAAAGAATGCGACCTAGCTTACTAGAAAATCTAGACCATGGAGACCCCATGTTATAAAATTTTCGTGAAGCCGAATAGATAACTACCGCAAAGAACGCAATAGTAATGGTAATGGAGAAATTTATATGGGATGTTTCATACAATACTGAAGCCATCAATCAGAATTGAAAGATATTTTATCGAAATGTTATTAAATGGAATGGGGAATTATTACAATTAATTTAAATGTCTGTCTTCGATTATTTTCTGAGAAAATGTTTCATATAATGGTACTTTTTTTTAAATTTAAACATACAACGTTTTTTGGTCCCCGTTAATTTTTTTCTGTTTTTTTTTAAATTATTTTCGAAAATTGAGACTCTCAAATTGCGCCAACAATGAGAATATATGCGTAGCTATGCCCGGAGCGATTGGTACAAAAAACGTTTGCATGTGAAAAATAAGTTCCAGCAGACGAATCTTCAAAGTGTTTTAATTTTCCGTCAGCTCTTAAGATCGTTTAGTTTGCAAAACTGTGAACGGTGTCATATCTTATATCGAACTCAACACAACCCTTTCAATCACATCTCCTTTTCAAGCAAATTATTTAATCCTTTGATCCACATTGGCTTTTTATTAAAATCTAATTGCCGTTTTTACCATTGTGACTATAAAAAAAAACATCCCTTCAGTTCAATGTATCAGTACCTATCTCACAAGCACGAGTCTAAGAGCCATCAAACTCTCATGAACCCAATAAAAAATCCTCTATGTTCACGCTCGGAACTATTTATGAAATTTGACAGTATGTCCGTGTATTTCGGGTTTAAACAACACTTCTTGTTTAAACTGTTTCAATAGAAGCGTATTTCATCGAAACTTAATTTTCACCTCATATCCCCAATTCGGCGTTAAATTGAAAACATTTTTACACACGCAAATTGATAACAATATTTTCAACAACTACAAGCACAATGAGCATAAATCAGTGTTTATACGATTGTATGTATTTAATTTCAGACATGTTTATGAAATAAGAAATACTGCCAATTTATATTCCGTGGAGTAGTGAATAAATTATTGGCGTTTAGACAGTAAGACAGTATATTGATATTTTCTGTTGTTTCGTTCAATTCTGCGGGTAGCAATTGTAAAGTGGGTATAGTGCTTCACTGCTAACTTAGACATGAGGGTTCGAGTCCCTCGCTAGGCAGTATTCTTTTCTATACCTCCAATTTTAATTGGATGCCGCCCATGGGTTATAAAAATGAGATCGTAAGGAACTAACTCTCAAATTCATTTGTGGCAACAAAAATTCATTTCTTTCTTTCTATTTTTTCTAACCAGTGCCGTGCAATTCATTCAATTCATTTAAAACAAGACATTAGGTCTTACAAGCATATAGTTAAAATTATTATATTATATTATAAAGTTCCAATTAACAAATTTTGAATACACATAAATAGGAAGTGATTCAACAACTTTAAGTGTTCAGTAAGTTCGTCTTGAACAAACTTTGTTTGCCTTAATTAAAAATATTATGGAGCACACAGAGAGCAGAACAACTCGGAATTTATTCTCAATGAACGAACTTTTGAACTAACAGCCTATTTGTTTGAATTGTATCGTCACTGATAAAACTGTTAAATTGGGCGTAATATTTTAGTCAACTGAATATTAATTCTGGATTTTGAAAGTAGATTGTTAACATTACAATGAAAAACAATTTGAGGTTAAACTTCGTTGGAGAAACATTGCACTGATAGATGATTTGATAGCAGTTGTTGTAATCTATTAGGCGGATCATACTTATAATCTATTGTCTATGCCAAATCCCTTCTTTTTTATTTTGTCGCTTGTGATATCGAAGGGATCAAAACTCTCCGCCAATTCGACTTGCCGCATTGACCTCAGAAAGTGTTGGCAAGACTCCCGGTTGTAAGTTATTCCATGTCTGAAGCAACCAAATTTTGATGTCGTTTCATTTGCTTGTACCATGAGTGTTTTGATCTGTCTTTCTTTTTTCTTATTCGCGATCGTGTTGGAACTTTTTAAAATATTGACATTTTGACGGGGTTCTCCAGACTTCTCCTTTTAACTGAGCCGGTCGTGGTCTATTTTTTGCAAGATCGTATTTTTAACGTGAAGGCTTCCAAGGATCTTAGTACTTCTAATTCTATCAAGCCTTGTTACCGCTGCGGTTATACGAATCACCTTCATCTCAGCTGTCGTCAACTTACTGTCATATTTTTTTGTAAATTGCCCAACATTGTGATCCATAAGTGAGAGATGGACGCACAACCGCATTGTGGAGTATTCCATTCAGCTAAGGGGCATTTTTCGATCACAGAAGATGGCGGAGTGTTCACACCACTTCAACCACCCTACGCTTATTCGATTATTGCTTTCGTCATCACAAGTTGATTAACTATTGATCATAGATCCCAGAGACTTAAGCTTTTCGCATTTGGGAAGCACATTTCCGTTCAAATAAACTTCTAGAATAGGCATGTACGGGTCAGAAAATAGGCAGCACAAGTATTCAGTCTTTTTCGGAGTGATTCGGTACCCATTTTCTTCTTAATCGTCTACCCAAACGTCAAGTGCTCGTTACAAGGATGTAGGATCCTCGGTTATGATGGCTCCGTGGTCAGCAAAGAATAATGATGTACAGTGTTCGGTACTTTACCTACGAGCAGGTCGTCAAGGAATGTGATAAAAAGCATATTACTTAAGACGCTTTTTTGGTGTACACCTACTGTGACTTGGAATTCTTCGGTGACGATGGGTTCTCGATCTAATGCTTTTTATTTGTCGCTGTCTTTAAAATGTGGGGCATAAGCTTGATCGAACGGTTATTATATGATAAGTCCCTATGATGTAATATGCGAAATAATTAAGTTTTTTTTAAATCTCATTAGGCATTGAAGAATTTTTTCATTATTGCCTACAATTGTTGCTGTTTTCATTTATATTTTCAACAGTGGCTTCAATCTTGCATAGAATACATCTTAATTTAGGAATTTAAAATGTATTGACTATTTATCTGTAGCGGTCACCGTGCATAATAATTATGCGTCTCAATATTCCAATGGCTTTTCTATTTAGTTGGATTAATATTCGTGTATTACTGGCGCATTTCTAGTGGCACAGAACTGAACATTTTGAAATGGGCTTCTAATTATGGAAATATTTTTCGAACAATAGTTACTTAAAAAATGACATTTATTCCCCGTTCTTCAGAAATTCATAAAGAAAAAAACCTTATTCAGCTTTGAAGCTATTTGTAAAATCCATACCATTATCCATTACCATCATTAATTATTACCTTGTTATTTCATCGTGACAGGGTTGTATTATTCTTATTGATCCCAAGTTCTGAATTTAACCTATAAATGCTTACAAATTATATGTTAAATCTCAATAATAATTTGAATTGACTGTCTTTAATTATATGTACATAGCTCGAATCGAAACCTATTACTAGTATTGTTAAATAAATTATGATATATTGTTTTTTTTCTAAATACCATTATGTAGATTCTTTTGAATTTATTGCTTTGGAGAACACACAATTTCGCATCTGCACAACAAAACCATTAACCAATTGCAGGGACCAAAATAAAAGTTAGGTGAAACTATTGAAATTTTAGTATAACTAACTCTCAAAAAAATGTTCCATTGAAGAACACATTCTGTAGGCAATATTGGAAACAAATTGTTTTATAAAATTACCTGAGTTAAATTTTTCAAACAGTACTTTTGAAACCATTTTTTTCGAGTTATGTTAATTTAAAAAATAAACTAAATAACATTTCGCCAGAGTTTTGGATACATATTCAGAGTTTTAAGCCCAAAGAAACAAAAAGTCATTCATATTTATTACAGAATCCGCTGTCGATAAACAGTATATTAACATCTACGGTAATAATTAATAAAAAAACGCGCACGAAGAACTACATTATCGATTAAAACTACCTTATCATTCCTGGACTTTCACATTGTTACTTTTTGACATTCAACGTCAAAAAATTAAGACAAATGGGAAATGTCATTTTAGAATTTGAATTTTCAACAAAATAAAGAAAAAATAGTGAGAATAACATGAAAATGGATTCAATTTCTTTTTTTTACTGGCACGACAAGAATCTTTAGAGTGACATGGGAGGGCGATAAGTTACAAGAGAAACGGGATGTATGACCTTTTCTAAGCGATGTAAAGGCTTGTTTAATGGGAATCTGTATGTTCATTCTAGAATTGACTTTTTAAATAATATTAATACTCATTTAATTACCCCTTTTATATAAATCACTTACATTTATTGGAGTAGCCATTTCACCTCAAAACCGTTTCACTCTTTCCTTTCAGAACGTCGATGTTCAAAAAAAGCTGAAAAGGTTTTAACTGGTAGGTTAACAAGCAACTGCTTGTCCTACGAACATGGTTTACTTAAAAAAGAAGCATCAACTTTTTTATGATAGAACAATGTTGAACCCATTCTATTGAGTTGGATTTCTTCTCATCTGGTAAACCGTTACACTCAGTGTTCGGTGTTAGATCTGCCTCCCCTAGGTGTTTCTTAGCCAATTCCGGCCCTTCAAGGCAGCCACTTGGGCTCTTTTCTTTTTATTCTTATTCAACGATATTGAATTAGTCATCAAACTTTACCATATCTCTCTTTAAGCTGACACGATAGCAAAGTTTTCAAGACCATATCTTCGACACATGACTCTACTCTCATCCAACTTGATTTCCATATTTTTTCAGTCTGGTGTCTCAAGAACTGTTTGGATTTAAATAGTGTCATTCAATTACTTTTTCACGAAAGCGTATCAAATTTTCTACCTGGCTTTATCCTCTTCACGATCTCCCTTTTAATTTATTGAACAATTCGCGAGATTGGTTTAAAAAAAATGCCTCTAAATGCGACCAGGAGCTGAACCTTATCTCCCATAATGACGAAATAATTCATAAAGCCAATTCAGCACTATAGGCTTCGTTAAACGATAATCCAAAGAATTCTCCAACACATACGTGGCCCAATCCCTCTATATTACCTTCGTTCGTCATCTGCTCGAATATGCCTGTCAATTATGGTCCCCTTACCATAATAGTCACATTACCAGATAAGAGAGTATTCATCGTCGATTCTCTCGAATTGCTTTTCGATTACTATCCTGGAATAATCATTTGATACTACCTACCTACCTTTGTCTTGTTGATGGTTTTGAATCTAGAAGATTAAAATTAGTGGGAAACCGATCAATAACTGCACGAATTTCTTGCCCACTAAGTGCTACGAAGTGCTTTATGAACTTCGCCAACAAATTTCAAAGTAAATTTCCACAATTTGGTAGTGTTGTTTCGGCGTTAAACGATTTATGATGAATTGCCAAACCTTACTGAACAGAAATGTCAACAGAGTTTGACATTCTCAACTGTCAAACCATAGGCCGTTATCTTGTGAGACAAACACTTGTTACTGAAATGGTAAGTAACAAAAAAAGTTTCATGAGCATAATTTGTCGAATGAGCTGCCATTTAAAAAAAAAAAACGATATTGTAAGGGGAAAAAATCAGTTCGTGTTTAAAAATGTATTCCTTTGGTTGGCGATTGTTGGTGTAATTTCTTGTTTTGTTGCATTATGGGAAAGAAAAGTGACCTTACCCCATCCCACAAAATACAAGCTGCAACTCTTCTTAAGGAAAACGTCTTTTCTTATGCCAAAATTGCCCGAGAAGTCGGGATTTCTAAAGCTTCTGTGGTCAAAATTGCAAAAGATTTAAAGAAAATGAACAATTTTGACGATTTGGTTGCGAGCCAGAGAACAAAAATGGTCCGGAAGATAAAAACAACAGCTCGAAAAGACCTACAGATGGTGAATCTTGCTCTAAGAAATTGAAGCGCAACAACCAAAATGATCACAGAGCAGCTGAACACTTCTAATATCCATATATCAACCAGAACAGTGCGACGACGCACGCCTTAGAGAAAATGGCGCACGCCTGCAGGCTGAAAAGCCAAAACTCATAGACCAAGAGCCGGTACCAAATTTTGGGAGTATTGCTATAACCATATTTGAAAAGTAAAAAGTTTTTAAAATTTTCAGTTGAAAAATGCATTTGAAATATTTAATGGCGTCTGAGAGGCCAAAGGCTAAAAAAAAAAGTCTGAGACCGACTTTTCGATGATCAGGAGAACTTTTCTGAATTTTTGGTGTATCATTTATATGGTTATACCTAGAACTAAAAAAGTTGATTTTCTTGCAAACTTAACAGTCGTCTAGCGGGACGAAGGCTGAAACTGAATCCTCTGAGACCTATATATTTTTAATCAGTCCACAGTGCTCTACTGTTTATATATAAATTAAAGTGGTTATACCTCCGACACAAAAATCGAAAAAAAATACCATGTTCGAACGCCCACCCCCACCCCCGGCTGAAAAAAAAACCTGACAGACGGTTGGATTTGGTATAGTACTGCGTATACCTACACTTACCACCATATGAATTTTGGTTACACCAATACTCCCAAAATTTTCTACCGGCTCTTAGACTATCACTAAAGCCATGCGTGTCAAACGTCTAATGTAGATTACATAGAGATATATTTTCCAAATATTGTGGCAAGGTGAGTCCAATTTATTAAGTCTCAATCCAATTTTGTATACTTATTTCTGAAGTGCCCTCATTTACAAAAAAAAAAGAGTGTGTGTACTTATGTACTCGCGCTAGAAATGAAACTTTCATAATTCTATGTCAGCTAAAACATATTTCAATGTCATAGAAACCACTTACACATTTTTTTTTAGTAAACGTTTCGTGTTATCAGTTTGACAGCTCCATAGACATTTTTACCCCCAACGCTGCAAAAGAAGTTTTACTTCAAAAGTTTAACTTCAAATTGTATTTTATTTTTTATTTGTTTATGCATATATTTATAATAAAAATTTAAAAAAAAGAAATAAATAGGTTCCGCTTTTCACATTTTTAATATTTTTTTTTTAAATGCAGAAAATCAAGCTTCTTTTGACTCGTCACGAGTAGTTTTTTTCACTTGCAATCAAATATGATTGATGTACATTGATTGTGGCCAGCCACAAGAAGTTTGAGTTTTCGCAATTTCACAAAAAAAAAGTGGAAAATAGGCATTCGGAAAATGAAATTGAAATTTTCATATTTTGCTTTGGTGCTATTCTTTTGTCCTCTGTTCTTGCATTCCTCGTCATGAATTGACAATAAACAATTTAATTAGTGTTCCGACCGACCGGCGAACGTTCCGAGTTACCTCGAAAAACATGAAATAATGTCGATTTCGTTTCAATAAAAACATCGATCTGCCGTCGACCCGCCGTCAATTTTTTTCTAAAAATCAGATTCGTTTCAAATTAAAACCAATTTTTTTCTTGAAAAACAGATCTCAAAACAGAAGGAATTTCCCCGCGGTGGAATCAGAAAACGAATGGAAGATGTGTATTTTTAGAGCTGCCAAGCAACACACACACAGTCACAAAAAGAGATTAGATCCTAAATCGTTCTTTTCGAAACCAAAATATTGGTTGAAGTAGCGAATCCCATTTATTGAAACGAAATCGCCATAAGAATACCTGTTCTTAGATGTTGGCTTTTTTTTCTTCTTGTTAACGCAAAGACTGTATATGGGAAATTTATAATTTCCCAAATAGGTATATAATTTATCAAATTTAACCAAAATTTTAACTCAATTGACACACGGCCTAAACCAATACTTTTTTGCTTTGAAAACAACGATTACGGATCTAATCTCTTTTTGTGACTGTGTATGTTGCTTGGCAGTTCTAAAAAGAAAAAAAATGTTCAATTCGTTAATACATCACCATTTCGTTTTTATTTGCTGATACCGCCGCGGGAAATTCATAAATCCACTTGCACTTTTTTAATATTTGTTTCCAAGAAGTTTTTAACAATAATAATTTAATTTTTCTGTACACTGCCACAAAATAAAAATTAATTGACAACACAACTATTGAGAAATTTCAAAACCCCTTTCACACAAGGAAACTGAGTTGCCGGCAACTGGGAGTTAGTTGGCGAGAAGGGCAAGAAGTAAAGGGAATGAAAAAAATCTGCCCGTCAACGATTTGAAGATATTTTTTTGACGTTTTGCTCTGCATTCCAATTAGCCAAACAAGATCTTCCTAGTTTCCTCTTCAGTATCTTGGTGCCAGTTTCTTCATGTGAAAGCTACAAGGTAATTAAAGGAAAACGTCAAAAAAATCTCCAGCAACTGGTTTCCCTGTGTGAAAGGGGACAAATATTGTTGAAAAAATAGTTTGCGCATTGCTATAGATGGCGCTGTTGATGACGGGAAGAATTTTTAAGTTCGGTACACATTATTAATGCTGGTGTGAAGTGTCAATCCAGTTTAATAACACGAGTTAACTCGGGTTACATTTTTGCAAACCGAGTTGGCGAACGATAAAAGAACTGAACCAGAAAAGCGAGTAATTGAATGGCCCTGCACACACGGTATGAACAATTTTTGGACTAAAGCCGGTTTTCGTCTTTAGTCCAAGCACACACGAGATGGTTTCAGCTGAGCGAAGAACTGTATACATGAACCTACTTTTATCTGTGTTAGTATGGATATCGTATTTGACTGTTTAAACTGCTGTAAATGTGTTAATTTTAGTCTTCGTTCATCCACGAAATTTAAGGTTGAAATTTCAGTCCGTTCCATACTACACACTTCCCTTCCTTTGTCCACAAAACTGTTCTTAGTCCGGAGGAAATAGTCTCGTGTGTGCAGGCTCAATGAATGCAAAAGCAAACCGACATGAACATATTCAATACCATTTCATTGCATATACCCCTTTTGATTTGTTTTGTAAGTGTTGTTTGTTTTGTATATGAGGTATTTTGCTGTCGTATATATGAAGCATCAAACCAAAGTGAATCGGATGGCAAGCAAACACATGCATAACAAACGAATGTCCTAGACCAATTTATTTCGGCGCGGGAACAATGCGCTCTGAGCAGTCTATTACCGTGTTAAACTCGGTTTTCACACCGTATCTGCGTACCTTAAGGCATAGAAAAAATAAATCACTTTTATGCAAGACGGAGCTCCTTGCTATAGGCCCAAGCCTAGCATGGATTGTCTTGATTCTTTAAGAATGAATGTGTTGCCTTGGCCTGGCAATTCTCCGGATTTAAACCCGATAGAAAATTGTTGGAGTATGCTCAAAAAGAGAGTATATAACCGTAAATACAATACACTAACTGAACTTAAAGAAAATATAAAGGATGTGTGGTCTAATGACCCAAAAATAAGGGAAACAATAACCAACGCTTTAGCAAGTATGCCACGAAGAATAGAGGCAGCTATAAAAAAAAAAGATGGACACACCAAATATTTACTATTTTTAAATTGATTTTCTTATCTTAATCTAAATTTTTGATATAAAAATAACAAAATTAATTTAACATTTAAAATGTGATACCATTTTATTTTTAAGGCGACTCAAAGTAAGAAATTAGGAAATTTTTTCATCGCTTTTTTTCATAATTATGTGGCCATCTACTGTAGGTATAAAAGCAAAACAAAAAATTGTCGAACGCTATCCGCAGCAGTTTCATCGGATTCTGTAATAGACATGAGTACTGAGTATGTATCTATTTAATCTTTATAATACCGAAAACTCCATTTTTATCAAAGTCGAGAAATGATTTCTAGGCAGACTATTGTGGCTGGGGTTAGGCTGATGAATTAAATCATACCAATTTACCAAGAAATGTGTCATACTTTTTATTTGTAGATCTTTAACGATAAACAGCAGTCAGTAAGATGCATTTTATGTAGAGATCCCAAAAAATGATATTTATTTTTAAGAAAATTCCAGATGGTTTTAGTAATTATTAAACTACAATTTATGTATATATGTTCTGCCTTTATCAAAATAACACAAATAAAATTTCATATTGGATTTCAAAATGATCAAACACGAACTATTGCATTAAATGCTAACAAACTTTTTTAGTGAGTATTTAAAATATTCTTTGTTATAAGTTTTAATTATTAAGTTTTTTTAATTATTTTATTTAATGTGTTTTTTTTAATGATTTACATGATTTGTATGGAATTTTTTTTTTTTTGATGAGCTATCCTGCCAAGGATTACGCCTTTCTGATAAATAAAAATTAATAAAATTCGTGGATCAGTTTCAGACAAAATATAAATATAAACATTATGTTGTTAAAAATCTTATCCCAGATGAATGGTGTTTGCGGAGGAACAACCTCTGGAGCAGGCGGTGTTTATAGTGGCAGTAATTCAGCAATCGGTACGGGTGGTAGCTCCGGTAACAGGCGTATGGTTATGACGGGTTGTGGAACTGGCGTTGGTGTGGGTTCAATTAGTGGTAGTAGTGGTGGTAATATTGGTGGTAATATTATGGCTAGTGGTGGCAATGTTAGTAGTGGTGCTTGTATTAGCGGCAATACTAGCGGAATCGGGCCAAGCACCTCACTAATTGGACTGCAAAATACGCCAAATTTGCCTGCATCCATTTCGTCCGGGCTGGTCGGTGGTGGTGGTGGCAGCTCGGGTGGTAGCAATCAAAATATCAATATTCCTTGTAATTTTGGTTCGACTAGTGCAGCTTCCATACATCAGTCGCAATTTTTACTAACACAACAACATCAACAACAACAACAACAACCACACCAGTTAGCTCAGCAACAAACACTAGCGCCCGATTTTGTCCGACGTTCAAGATCACAAGGTGGGAAAAAATTGCAAAAATGTTTATCCACAGCATCGTATGGGGAGGAGTTGTCAATTAGTCGACCGCAGATGGCAGCCATGCCACACAATCTACTTATGACCCGACAATATTGCAGTTTTGGTAGTACCACATCTATATATTTGAAAATAATAAGCAAATTTGTTTATTAGAAAAAAAAATCTGTTTTCCTTTACACATTTCCATGTGTGTTTCTTTTTTTTTTCAACTTTCCGGTTAAGTTTTTTTCGGCTTATGCCTTCAAATTTCTATCTATTGTTACCTATCTCTTTAACAACTATTTTTCATATTTTCATCTAAGTTTCGGTTCGGGCCCTGCACCTGTTATATTTTTTTTCTCATTAACCTCATCTTTTCTTTCCTTCTTTGGTTCTTCCATGATCCATTTTAATCACTGATTTTAATTGCATCACATCTTATGATATCCTTTTAATTTTAAATATCAAAATTAAGTAATTTTATTAAGGTGCAGTCTTTAAGTGGTTTCCTGTTGACATTTCATAATGTGCAAAAAAATAATGTGAAAGTTGGAATACTTAATCGACTAACTAATTTAGAACTTCTGATTTGGCGAGGTAGCTGACATTTTGAATTAGCGATCAGAGGTCATTAGAATGCTTGTAGTCTTCAATCCAAATTCAAATACAAAATGCCTTATTGGCTGCTGTCAAATATATTTGATTGACATTGACAGTTGGCTTCCCTTGAGCCAGCTAACAATGACAATAAAATATTTATTCGACTAAATGCACATCAAATGAGTATTCTTACTGTCACTGTCAGCAGGTTAACCAGAAAGTTTTAAATGATTTGATTATTTTGCTGCATTTTATATTAATAAATTTTAAAAACAACTTTTTTGTATGCCTAATGTAACAATTAATCAATTGGAATATAATACCAAATTATACCATCTTTAGACCGTGCTCAATTGATAGGTAAAAATGCAGAATATTTAAATTAAATTTACTCGTAAACCCTCACGTAGATACAATATAGTTGATTACCATATATATAATTGTTTTTGTAAAACTTACTAAGTGCTATTTGTCCTGGTTTCGTATGATTTTCTTCTACTCACTTAATTAAGGTATGACACGTGTGTCTTTAAGATTGGTTTTTCAACAATTTTGATTTGATTTTCAATGAAATTCCTGTTTACATTTCTCTTAACTCTCTCTTTCTCTTTCTCTTTCTCTCTCTCTCTCTATCTCTTAAAATTGAATGGTTTAAGATTAAGAAATACATTTTCGCTTATTATGTAGGTTCTATGAATTTGAATTTTCTCATACATGTGAACGCAAAAATTGATCATTTCCTATTTTTTTTTTTTTGGTTTATTTTCATTTTTGCACTATATTTCATGTTGCACTTAATCAATTGAATTTTCATGCACTTCGAAAGTTCCATTTCAACGGCTGAACTAAACTACTACATACCATAATGCAAGTTTTCTTAATATATTTTTTACAAATTAAATTCATAAATGAGCATGAACACGAGTTTTCGTGGTATTCTAATTTTTTTTTATAGTAGGAGTTTAAATTGCGTTGAGCAGTATGAATAACGTATGTCTGTGTGCTTGAATGAAACAAAATTTTGTATTTAAGAACAAATATTGTTAGTTTGTTTATTTTGCTATAATAGCACGAAAGAGAGTTTTTTTCTAATTCCCTTAATTTCCTATAGGTAGTAGATAGTTTAGTAAGAGAATACATCGGAGTGAAAATGCATTTGCATATTCCTGTAAGTTTCCATAATGTGGACCCTTTTAGCTAGCATATCCTGATATGTACCATTTGTAATGTAGCTTCTAGTTCTATTTGCCTTAACCTATATCCGATTTTCTGTTTTCTAACTGTTAGTTAGTTAACTACTAAAACTTAAAACTATCTCAATGCCTTATTTTCTGAATTTTCTAGTTATGAATTCCTCTCTTATTTTTAAAATGCAAAACTCAAAATTGAAAATTAAGAATATGTTTTCAACCCATCACATCACAAACTGCTGTGTTTGTGTAGACCGATCAATATAAAATACTATAATACTAACCAAATAAATAAATAAACCGTTCTTGCTAATTCTCAATTAAGTATTCTTTTTTATTAAATTGTATAAAATAATTAAATGTCATTTAATGAAGTGCCAAAATAATCTCACCTTTTCATTTTCTTTAAACAAAATTACAACTTTTATTAAATAACGCGTTATCTATTTTGCGGTTTCAAAAGTAAACGTAAATAAAACACATATAAAATATTTTTTTTCATGATATTTCTGTTTTATTATAAAGTATGAACGTTGACATTATGTGTGAAACACTACCATTTAAATGACCACCACGCGAATTGTTGCAAGCATCGATTCTTTTGAGGTAATTTTCGACCACTTTTTGACACATATTTGGCGGTATCTCAGCCATAACGTGATGAATGTTGGTTTTCAAGTGCTCAAGCTCAAGAGTGAAAGGTTTATCTGCATAAATACGGTCTTTCGCGTAGTCCCACAAAAAAAATCCAGCAGTGTCAAATCGCATGATCTGGGTGGCCAGTTAATATCGCCACGACGAAAAATTACGCGGCCAGGAAATATCTCTTGCAATAAAGCCATATTCGCTCGAGTTGTGTTGCATGTGGCACCGTCTTGTTGAAACCACATATTCTCCAATTCGTATTCTTCAATAGCAGGCAAAAAAAGTCGGCTATCATATGACCATAACGCTCCGAATTGACGGTAACAGTCGTTCCATCGTCGTTTTCTAAGAAGTAAGGTCCAATCACACCTCCTCCGAACCAAATAGCGCCCAAAGAGTGACTTTTTGTGGATGTAATGACATCTCTTCAATTACTTGAGGATTCTCAGAACCCCAAATACGACAATTTTGTTTATTAACATACCCACCGAGTGAGAAATATGTTTCGTCGCTGAAGAAAATTTTTATTGTTAAGTTATTGACCAATTGGTTGAATTATTATACGAGTATGTGTTCGAGATTTAAATATATCTCTTTCGGCTGTTTTGGTCGTAATGTTTTTTTAAATGAAACAATTTCTAGGGAAAGGAAATGAAATTGTTTCATTTAAAAAAACATTACGACCAAAACAGCCGAAAGAGATATATTTAAATCTCGAACACCTATAATGAAGAAAATTTTGTTCGAAAAATCGACGTCTACCGCCAGTTGTTCAAGCACCCATTCGACGTATCTACGACGACGTTGAGCATGGTCAGCTGGCTTCAGTTGTTGTGTGAGCTGGACTTTATATGGATGTAGGTGTAGATCCAAATGCAAAATACGCCATAATATGCCGTAAGACAGTCTTAATTCCTGAGAACGACGAGGAATCGACACATTCGGGTCTTCGGCAACACTTTCACTTACAGCAGCGATACTTTCAGTGGTACGAGCGAAACGATGATGCACATACAATATCTGTAACCGATCCAGTCTGTTCAAATTTCTTCACAATTTTGCCAGTTGCTTGCGTAGTTGGACGATTATGTAAACCATAATCTCCTCTTAAAGCACGAAGCATGTGGCTGTGGCAGAATTACAATTTTTTTTGTAGTAGGTTTTAACAATTTGTATGCGTTGTGCGATAGTTAAGCGATCCATTTTCGTAAATGTCAGACTTTCAACTGAAAAAAAAATTGGTTTAACAACCTAGTTTGACAGATGTCGAATTCCAGCCATATACTTTTGAAACCGCAAAATGGATAACCTTTTATTTCCATCAAACTTCAAATCAATGAAGCCTGATTTTGACTTTTTTAGTAACCAATTAGCTCGTGTCAGCTATTTATTAATACGCTAAACAATAGTTATGGGGTTCTTCTCCAGTCGCTATCAGTCTTATTGTCTAGCACTGGAATAGACGACAACTTAAAGCTGATTTTTCAATCTCCAGATAAGCACGCAGTTAATCACTTAGTTGCCAGAGGAATAAACTACTTTAATATTAAACAATCGGATAACAACATTGAATTTTTCAATCAAAAAAAAAAAACAATCTATAGAATAATTTGATTTGAACTTCAATTTTTTTTTCGATTATCGAAATTTTCATAGAAATTATTTTTGGTTTATCGTTTCTTTCAAAGCAATAATTTTTCAAAATGTTTTTGACATCGAAAAAAGCTACTTATTCCGTTCTAAAATTCACATATAACATTTTCGTAAATGTCAGACTTTCAACGGAAAAAAAAATTGGTGTAACAACTTAGTTTGACAGATGTCGAATTCCAGCCCTATACTTTTGAAACCGCAAAATGGATAACCTTTTATTTCCATCAAACTTCAAATCAATGAAGCCTGATTTTGACTTTTTTAGTAACCAATTAGCTCGTGTCAGCTATTTATTAATACGCTAAACAATAGTTATGGGGTTCTTATCCAGTCGCTATCAGTCTTATTGTCTAGCACTGGAATAGACGACAACTTAAAGCTGATTTTTCAATCTCCAAATAAGCACGCAGTTAATCACTTAGTTGCCAGAGGAATAAACTACTTTAATATTAAACAATCGGATAACAACATTGAATTTTTCAATAAAAAAAAAAACAACCTATAGAATAATTTGATTTGAACTTCAATTTTATTTCGATTATCGAAATTTTCATAGAAATTATTTTTTGTTTATCGTTTCTTTCAAAGCAATAATTTTTCAAAATGTTTTTGACATCGAAAGAAGCTACTTATTCCGTTCTAAAATTCACATATAACTTTATTCCATAGTTAATAGATTATACCTAGGATTAAGCTGTATCTGACTGTCGAAAAACTGATTTTTGATCTATCTGGAGAATATGTTCTAACGGACTGTTTAACTGTCTATTGAAAACTTGGCCCTTATTCGTGCTAATTTTTTTTTTATTAATAAACAGCTCTATTTACTGTCTAGTTCTAAAAACTGGGCACCACTTGAACTAAATACTAACGCATATTTGTCATCAGCGTTACCTCTTCAAAAAATAAAAGCGAAGTAGATTTGACCCAAAAATTGAAGTATATTCAAGAAAAAGGAAGTAGATTTCAAAATCATAATTTTAATATTATATTTAATTCCAAATTAGTTTTATGTATTTATCAACAGTAGTAGAGCATTTGAAAGGCGAATAAAAATAGCAATAAGAATAACCTTGTCGAAATATGTGCATATTCTTCTTCAATGTCTACTGAAGTCACCACAGTCACTTCATTTTTACTACTTTTGGGAAATCTTGATTGTCCAGACCATATAAATCACAACGAATGCACAACGATATTTGTACAAAATTATAGTTTTGCCTACGAATCTTTATCCAGATTCTTGATTACTTAGAAATATATTTTCATAACGTATTAGACTATTAAGCACATTCAATTTTTAGAACTGACAGACCGGAATAAATGTAAGCCCAAACACATTACCTGTTTCCTTGTTTTTGTTTCAAAGGAAATTACAAGGAAATAATAAATTTCAAAAAATTGTAAAAAGTTTTTGATTAAAGTGAAGCCAAATGCTATTTATTCTTTTGCAATGTGAATCCGGGCTTACATAAAAGAGTGTAAAACGATTTTTAAATATATTTTTTTTTACGTAGATTCAAGTTTTTTTTGTATAAATTAAAGAGAATTTAAAAGTGAAGTAGAGATAAAGAATTTAACAATATGTAGTGCGAAGTAGGGAGCAGATTTTAATTTTTTTTTCTGAAATTCAAGAAAATCTAAAGTGGTATGGCTGGTTGTCATAGTCAACCAGTCAGTCAGTAGCTTTTAAATTCTGGCCACAAAATGCCCCTATATGTCAATGAGCTGGGATTTAGACCATTCTTGAAATGGGATAAAGTCTGGGATGTAGAAAAATGAACACCTCTTCACGAATGTTGTTAAAATTTAAAAAAAAAACGACAAAAAATATGTTTTTTAAGTAACGAATTATTTGCTCGGTGTCTGCAATTTTTGTTAATTCTTTTAACAAATTCAATTGAGTATTTGGGGAGAAACAAAGTAAAAGTCTGCCCTTCGTTCAGTGCGTTATTAAGTAATATCAATTTAATAACCATATCTTTGGTGGCGCAACATTGTTATCAATTTATTATGATATTAAAGAATATTTGGTTTGATAGTATCATCGCAAAATTTTAAACATTTTAAACATTTAAACCCTACTCTAAATAAGTTTTAGAATATGAGTCAACTCTAGAAATGACATTTCGTAACAAAGTAAGAAAGAAAAATGCTTTTTGAAGAAGATTATACTATTTTTGAAGATTTTGAGCTTTTCAGAAAGCCAAAAATTAATAAAGTTCGACGAACTTTGACTACTTTAATTTAATTAAAATAAAAAAAAAAACGAAGTACATACATAAATTTGTTTTTATTTTAGTAATATAAAATCCTGAACTTATTTGTTTGTTTTAAGAACATAGTGAAATATATCTATGTAGGTACTAATAATTAAACAAAATATCGCTTAAATCAACCCGTTCGGTGTGTATTGCTTGCAATCAGTGTTTAGTTGCGTAGGCACTCGTGGGGGCATAGGCCCGCCGACCATTAATAGCATTCCTAAGCACGATGCTATTGAATTATTTAACACTGATATTGAACGATATCCGGGGTCAGTATATTCCTTACTGATGTCCTCTCTGCGATGGTTGGACCATTTAGCATGACGACGAGTTGGCGCTTCCTCTTGTCAATTCAGAATTTTGATCAGGTTCTTGTTGCATTTGTTTGCGATACCAGATTCTTAATTACAAACTAAACGTGAAAGCCGATTAATAATACTGCCAATTTCTCTTGTTGAACAGTTTGTTTGCTTATCTGAAACGAATTATACATATATGAAAATCTTTTTCTAAAATTGTAAAAATCTTACCATGAGCATTTATAAATTTATAAATATATTTTTTTTTTGTTCTCGTTCTGTTTCATTACTCAATCTGTCAAAATTAGGTGTGTTCAACATAAGTTTGATTAACGTGGCACTAAAGGTCTACTTTAATTAGAAAAGATGTTTAGTGTGTATAAAACTAAGACAAAGTTAGACAAGGGCTGCCAACTAGACGACTGCTTCAACTAGAGCTCGGCTTATTCCTTAAACGAGGACTATTTAAAATTTTGCGCCATTGTTTTTAAAATAAAGCTTGAACGTTTGCTTAGAGAATATATAATTTGTTCGTACAATGAAAAAGTAAATGATGTATTTAGCACAACAGAGTTTAAGGCCCTCCAGCGTTTGTCAAACTACATATACATAGATATCTGCCATTTAAAAAAATTGTATTTATGTATTTTGTCCACATATAGATAGTCCTAACTGTAAGAAATGTTAGGCAAAAATTTCCAATTAAAACCTTTTGTTAAATTTTGTGGTTCATTGTGAATTTCACGCCAAAAAAGTTTGCACCAAAACGGAGTGGTTCATTTCTTAGATAACATGCGAGTTCATATTGTTTAAATTTGATAGCTAACCATAAAAAAAAATCTTTAAATTTTGGACTTAAAAAACTGGCTCCACATCGAAAAGTGAATTACAATTTTTTGAGGCTAAAGAAAATTCGGCAACACAATATATAAATACACAATAGATTTTGGTTTTCTTCGACACTATTATTATTTCTACAGTATTTAGTATAAAATTTATTATCTAAATATTTTCGTAAATATTAAAATTGATTATCAATAATTTTTAATATTTTTTTATTAATAAATTTAAAATTTAAAAAAATACACATCGACAGGAGCTTATAATTAAATCATTGTTTTGCTTTTTCTTTGAAATTTGTATTGCAGTAACAAAATTAAAAAAAAAAAAAAGTTTTTTTATAAGCTCTTGTTATGTACCGCGTAATTTTTTTAGTTTTTCACCCATAATTCCACACATCCTATTCAGAATAGTGTGAATTGAGTATCTATGTATTTTTTTCTATTTTGGTAACCCTTTCTAATAGTCTAAAATGTAGTACAAATTTTAGTTTAATCACTCATAATGAACATAATATTTAATACATTGACTTATGCACATAATTCATCATTTACCTTATAAAAATAAATTACTCCTTAGGAGCAGTTATATATTATAAGCAAAACCCAAAAATGTGTCGTGATGTGGTACTATCCAAACAAAAGTGTTGTTTTGGTTTTAATCTGTGCTATGTATCTGTGATTTCTATCGACTATTTGTCCTATTTAAACAAAAAAAAAAAACAATATACATAATTTTCAATGTTTTAGTGAAACACGCGCAAGTAAGCATTTAAGTACAACATGATTATTTTGTTTAATAATAAAAAACAACTACAACACTAATTGGTTTATATAACTATCTTATATATTTATTTGCAAACACTATATAGTACTATATAAAACTGTGTTGTTGAACTCCTTGAACGATTCCTCTCCGGCAATTTTTAATCTCTCTCTCTCTCTCTCTCTCTCTTAAATATACTCTTTTTTTATTACAATATTTATCTTAAGCAAACAACACTTTCCTTTTTTGCAATAACAATTAAGCGCAACTATGTTAATACTTTTTTTAAACTTTTTAGTATAATTTAATATCCATTACTTTTATAATTTTTTTTTCAAACAAATTAGAAATGAATTCAAACATAAATAATTTCAGCTCACTGACACATATAAATATCATAATATATATTACTACAGAATTAAAAATTATAATTAAAATCTATTTACTCATTTTAATGTAAAAAAAAAAAATAATAAATCGGGTCATAATCATATAATTTAATGGCATGTGCAAAAATGACTTAATTTTAGCCACCAATAGCTTAATAAACAACAGATGAGTTTAAAAAAAAAGTATGTAAATATATAATTGAAAAAGAACAAACAACAATAAATTTATTTAAAATTTAAAAGAAAAATAAACGTTAAGCTTACATGTAATTGTAAAAGGTTTAAGAATATCTTACGTGAACCACCACTACACCAACTGATGCCTACATCTAAGACGTATTTTCCGAAATGTTTAATTTTTTTTTTTAATTTGATGTTCCTTTATTCTTCATTATACTGTGTGTTTTAAACTTTTGTATAATTTCTCAAATTTATTCTTCTTATTATTATTTTTTTTTTTCGTTTAAAAATAAAAATCTGCACGTTTACAACTGCTTTTTTCTGGTACTTACATAATATACAAACCAAAAAAAATGTATTTAAAATGTTTAAAGTTTAAATATGGTCTTTGTATCTAATAGATTTTCCAAGTGCATCGCATGTGAAATCAGTGTCTTCTAGGCCTTAGAACTGAATTAAGTACAATGGCATAGATTTCAATTATTTATAGATGTTCTGACGGAACGATAATAAACCCCATTTTGCATTTAAAAACCTGTGTAAACTTCAAATTTATTGCCAAAGTGGAAATTAATAATCTCCATATTTTGTTTTTATTGTTTTTTTTTCTAATGACATTTTATTTATTTATTATTTGCATTTGTGCATGAAATCTGTTTTAATGTCTTTTTTATATTAATAAATAGCAGCACACTTTGGATTTAACACTATGTGTATAGAATACTAATGGAATGGACTTAGTTTTAATGTCTTTTTTTTTATTTCTTGACTGAATATCACAAAAAGCTCTTCTTTCTGCTGAGTACAAAATTACCTACCATACTGTTTAAAATTTCAAAAAAAAAATATTAAGCCAGCTGGCTTTTTTTTAATTGGCTACTTTTTGTATATATATTTTCAAATGACAAGCTATATTTGTTAATATGTTTGAAATGATACACACCTTTTTAAATAAAAATATATGTTTTTATATATATACTCGTATATGTACATATATAATGTATTTATCAATGTAAATTAATTTAAATATGAATATATGTTATGTTTATTAATATCGGCTATGCCTTTTGTTCTCTACTATTTTCTATGTATTTGAATTGAATTTTTCTAATTTTATTAATTTTTTTTCTTTTATTTTTTATTTGTTTTTTTGTAAATTTTTAAAACGATGCTTTAACTTGGATTTAAAAACTACGGGTCGAGTAGATAAGTTGGATAGCTCGTTCTCCAGATCACGATCATCATCAATGTCAAGCCTGGAGAATATCACGTCAGAATCCATAACATGCTTAGCTTTCACAGATAGTTATACAAAAAAAAGTGGTAAGTCTAATGATACTTAGCTTAAAATTATATTGTTCTTTTATAAATATATTAAAGCTTTATTTTGTTATGGCTTGGTATAAATAAAAGCCAATTGTATATGTATTCGATATTATTTGTTAAAAAATTTATAAATACTTCTTATTTATTTGAATCTTAAATTTGGAATTAATTTTTATATTTCTTATTTTTTGACAAATTGTATTTTAGTACATAAATAGAGATATAAACTATTATTGAAGGAAAGTATAAAGTAGTTTTAAACAAAGTGAATTTATTGAAATATTTTGTTTCATGTAGTCCAAAATGCGTTTCGCCCGGGCACAATAGTTAGGCTCATCAGTTAGAGGCTATCGTACCTTTCTAAGACGCAATATTTGTGGTCGATGTAGCTGCGTTACTATTTTAGTGACGGAATTTCAACATTGTTTAAATTATACCATGCAAGTAATTTGCTTTTACTTAAGCGGTGTTGCATATTCGGAATATCGGATTTCTGAATTTTTTTCCCAATTTTTACGGTTCAATCTTCAATTTTGGCTCATAACATCGAATTTTTAATCAGATGCTTAAACGCAATAAGAATTGAAGAAATTGACGGAATTAACGAAATTGAAGGAATTATTACGGAATGTATCTATCAACGACAATTGTTGAACAATTATTTCTGAATTTCAGATAATTGTTAGAATTTTCAACACGAAGAAAAAAAATCAGCAACATAATCCCTTTTCATTAAACGACGATTGTGTATTCGTAAAAAAATGGGATTTGGATTCAGTTCATGTTGCAATTGTGGTAAACGGCGACGTTTTTTCAAAATTCTTAACTGAATATCGATATTAGTTTCTTCTTCTTCTACTGGGGCTTGATCATTGTTAAGTTCCTGATCCATCTGAATAATTTTCTTATTATACAGCTTTCGGAATTGCGTTAATGTAACTGTTCTTGAAAAATCAACTTCCTGCTCCTGGAGCCGAACTTGCACTTCTGTCCGAGGTATCCCACTTCTGAAGTTGTTATGGCATGGGTACAAATAAAAGCCAATGGTATATGTGTTCGATATTATTAGTTGAAAAATTATAAATACTTCTCAGTTATTTGAATCTTAAACTTGGAATTAATTTTTATATTTCTTATTTCTTGACAAATTGTATTTATCGTACCTTTCTAAAACGCAATATTCGTGGTCAATGTCTACTGACTCTAATAGAATTTGCAGCATATATATACTGCAAATTATATTTTTCTAGGGGAATTTGGTTAAATTCATGCACCTAGAAATATGTATTGATTTTATGCCCGTGGTCTGACATCGACTAAAAATATTGCGTCTTAGAAAGGTACGATAGCCTTTAACTGATGAGCCCAACTATCGCGCCCGGGCGAAATGCATTTTGGACTATAGGTCACAAAATATTTCAATTGGCTTTAATCCACATAGTCCACGAAAACAAAAACAAAAATAATATGTAAATATTGTTTGCGTTTTCTTCGAATATAAAGTGAATTTATAGTAGATAGGTACATGATTATGTTCTTACAATTTCATAATACCTGACTATCCCAAAGCTAGTAAAAATTGTTGGTCATTTGTAAAAAACATTCGAAATTCCAATTCGTTTTGGATTTCAAAGTTTGTCTTTAATGACACCCCTTTTGTCAGCTCACTTGAAAAAGCCAGTTTGCTTGCAGCGCAGTTCGCTGTTAATTCGACGCCAGAAAGTCTTATGTCTCCCCCAGTACTTGAGAGTGTAAGCGATTTCATGGGACGAATCTTCTTTCGAGCTCGTGCAGTCCTTAAATACCTTGATGTAAACAAATCCAATGGCCTGGATAGTCTCTCCCATTGTTCTGAAGAGCAGTGTTCTTTAAAGCTGATAAAACAATTACGTAAGCTTTTCCATCTGTCCTACTCTACTGGTCTCCATCTGAGTGGATAGAAAACAGCATTTATCAAGCCTGTCCCTAATAAGAGCGAATCTTCTTCAACCTCTTACTACCGTACTGCAATTGTTCTTACGTCTTTTCTTTCCAAGCCCATAGAAGAGCTAATTAATTATCAGCTTAAGAAATTCCTTAAAGAACGAAAGCTTTTTAATAACCGGCAATATGACAATAGGTTCACTGGTGATCTGATAGTGTATCCACCGATCAGTGGCACAAATCCTTACATCGAATTGGAGAAAGTAAGATTATTGCGCTTGATATTCCAAGCTCTCTTATCATAATTGCGAGCATTTGGTATCGATGATTCTCTTCATTGTTGGATTAGAAATTACCTTTCGAGCCGCTCAATACAAGTTGTATTGGACTTTTTCAAGTCTGATATTCATAAAATAAATGCTGGTGTGCCCCAGGGCTCCGTTCTGTCTCCGACACTTTTTCTCATTTTCATTAATGATCTCTTGTCTGAAACTTCTAATCCACTACCTTATTTTGCTAACGATAGTACTCTCAGTTTTTAATATTCATTTTCAGATTCACTTCCTTGTTTTCCGGATGTAGAACTGCAACGGCAGCGAATTGTCCAATGGGAAATAAAATACCGCTTAAAATGTATTGCTTCAAAAACTCAGTGCTGTCTTCTGTCGTTAAAGCAAAACCCACCCCCCATGTCGCTCTCAATAAGCGGCGCTTGCATTTAAGAAAGCTATCAGCTTTCTGTCCTTGGCATGTGCATCACAGAACACCTCTTGTTGAATGACCACATGTGCGATGTTGCCAAAATGCTGCAAAGTGTTTGGGCTTTCTTTGAAGATGAAACAAATTATCTCCAATTCTGATTTGGGTATAGTCTATAAGGCCTTCATTCGTCGAAAGCTGGAGTATAACTCTCATATTTGGGTAGGGCCTCCCAAATTCATTTGAAACTTTTAGACAGAATTCAAAATAGTGATCTTGGAATGATAGGCGATAGAACTATAATTGAAACATTTACATATCTAGAATTGCGTCTAAGTGTTAAATTTCTTTCATTATATTATCGCAATTTTTATAAACAATTCTCCAGCTTAATAGCCAGTTGCATTCTTCTCCCAATACTCGCGCTTCTAGAAAAGATAATAAGTTTACCATTGATCCCAACTTCGGACGTACTGTCAAGTACAGAGATTCTTTCCTTAGTCGTACAACACGAATGTGGAATGCTTTACCACAATGTATTTTCCCCTTCCATTTGATCTTGCAAACTACAATGAACTGTATCAATCATAATGATTAGTTGATAACTATCAGTTGCAAAGTTGTGTACCCATGCACGAAACCCATGCAGATTGGTTTAATAATTAACCCTAATTATATCTGTATTTCATAATATTTGCTTAAATAAATCACAAAAAGTGAAAAATGACACAAAAAGCTTCTTTTTTTTATTCTGATTAGTGCTAGATTATCTTAGTAGACTAGCATTTTTATTCCCAAAAAAAATGGAAGAAAACGTTCATCATGTTCATTGCTACACTGCTTAGGTTTTCAGAAAAAAACTCAAATTCGAATGTTGAACTTTTAATTGCTATTGTATGCTAGCGGTAATTCTTCAATAAATTAGAAATAATTTCTTCATAACTTCTGTCGGTTTTATGATTGCCAAGGAAAAAATTAAAAATCATATAACGGAAACAATCAAATCACTTGAACACTCCCGCGCCCGCCGCGCCGTAAGGTGTTATTTTTGTGACTTAAGCAAAGCAACCGTAGTAACGGTTGCCGTTGTCAATAAAAAAACCTACCAAGTTTTCCGGAAAAACCTACCAACTCAATGAAAAACCTACCAAAGCTTGATTTGAGTTTTTTTTTAATATAGAGCATTTAAGAAATAAAATACACGACTGGATCGCACGAACTTGCTCTTATGTCCGATCGCACAAAATCAATCAATAGCACAAGATTTTGGGTATATATAAGCAGCTAAATATAGGTATACAAAAACAAAGGGTGATTTGGGAATACTTTTTTCGGGGTTGACCTTTTTGACAGCTGTCACTTGACTTATACTCAGTTTGGTTTGCCATTTATAATACGAAATACAAAATTATAATAATAATTCGTGGGCCACGCTACAGGCCCACGACGCGAGATAATCCGCTCACCAAAAGTTTCCTTCAATAAATTGATTGTTTCGTTGGCTGTATGGCATGTAGCACCGTTTTGTTGGAACCAAAGGTCATCTCCCGAACCATTATTTTGGTAATATGTTTGCACGACTTGAAAACGTTGTTCAAGAGTAAGTCTATTCAATATGAAATGGCAAACCAAACTGAGCATAAATCAAGTGACAGCTGTCAAATAGACCAACTCGGAAAAAAGTATTGCCAGATTGAAAACAACACGTCTAAAAAAACACATGTTATATACAAACATTTTTATACAAAAAATATTGGTGTGGCAATTATAAGCGTCTAACAATATAAATTGCAAAATATAATTTCAAAACCCGTTTTCAAAACAAAACAAAGATTTTGATTCAATATATAAATATATATAAACTTTGGTAGAAATCCGTGGAGCCGTGTATTAGAAAGTCCATTTTGAGCTTCGCCAATTTTTGGCCCAGAACTGATTAATTTCCATCGGAGCGCTCAAATTGTTTTTAGAAAATCTTAGAAGATTCCATTGTACCCCGTTAGCGCAATAAAATAAATATGCAAAAGCGGATACCATTACAATGGATACTTCATGATCTGATAAAAATTTTTTAGGAGTTGTAATGAACAAATTTTTCAAGTTTATTTTTTAAAATACACCTGTTTAAATGCAATGTGGGAGTCCTTGATTTTCCAGGCCCAACCTGGATTTCGTTATCGGTTTCATGTTTTTTTTTTCTAATAACAAATCCTTAAAGGAATTTTCATTTCATATTCAACGCCAATTATTCAATTATTTTGATAAAATGCATATCCATGTTTTTGTATTCTAACAAATTAGAAAGCTTTAATAACCAAATGGAATACATATTATTTTAATTTAACCTGTCAATTTACGCAATTAATTGATTCAATTAGTCTCTAGTTACAAGTGTAAATCTAGAGATTAATCAATTCATTATTAAAAAGTTTTGTTTTTGATATTTTATGTAAAAACCTACCAAATTAAATTGAAACCTACCAACCTACCAGAGCTGAAAAAAACCTACCAAAATGGCAACCGTGACCGTAGTATCCGCACAATTTCGGATTTAACTACTACTAAAAACAAACAAATCGTATGAACCACATGAATGTGGAATGTAACACCAGCCTCCCATTTTAATATTCAAAACTCACTTATTTTGTAAACCTTCTCTAAATTACACTGCTTTAATTTAATATGTACCCCATTTGGGCTCACATTATATAAAAAATTAACGTATAAGCAGTAAAAGCCATATAAAAAATTATTAAATATTAAATATAAATATAATATGTTGTTTTTATAAAAGAAAAAATATTTTTAAATACTTTCTTTGATAGATCCATCAGTATTATTGCCCACTTTATGGGTTGGAACAAGTTTAGGTTCAGTCCTGACAGTATCAATAACATTACCTGAATCAGATACAAGAAAAACACAACCTGTTTTGGTATCAATATTAGGTAATTATATTTCATTAGAATTCTATAAAATTTACGTTGTATATACAAATTTTCCAGGAGGACCGATTTTTCGGTTGAAGGGGTCAATTTTATCAATGTCGTTTTTGGATTGTAATGGTGCACTCATACCTTATTCATTTGAGCCTTGGAGGGATGAAAATAGAGAAAAACGTGACCGTAAGTTAATTATTATAATGAATTCTATTTGTTTTTTTTTTTAGTTTAATTATATTTAAATTTTTTAAATCATTTTTATTTATTCTAATTTATAAATTTAATTATTTTAGGAACGCCTACAAAGAGCACGAATCGAATGAGCCCAACATTAAGTGGAGCGACAGCCACATCTACAACCAGTGGTGTTGGTGGTAGCACTGGTGTCAGCACTAGCAGCAGCATGACAGTTACAGCAAACCCTCCCAATGACAGTTGTTCAGATAGACAATTTATTGTGATTGCCAGCGAGAAACAGGCTCGAGTTGTTGCGCTTCCCAGTCAATATTGTGTTTACCGACATCAAATTACAGAAACTGATTTCGTTGTAAAGGCTGAGATTGTTAGCATGCGAGGTAATTTCAATTTTATTTAAATTAACCGAAATATGTATAATGTACAGCGGATGTGTGTGTTATTTCCTAGTTGAGTAAATAAAATTAAATAAAAAATGATAAAAAGTTATGTAAGTAAAAAAAATAAATGGAGGTTAACGAGAATAAAATGTTTCTCTTCGCCAAAAATTCGAAGTGTAAATGATGCCCCCGGAATATACGAGTACGGTAGCAAATATTTGACGAGGAGATTCAAAATAGGTTAATGGAATGATTGAAAAGAATTGATACAAAAATTTGTAGGTATTACGGCAGGAAAATATTCCATAAAATTAAAAGAAAAAAATAACTTACTCACTTATTTAAGAGATATCTACACCTGTGATCAGTGTAGCCATAATTTAGCATTTGTCCTGCTAAATTTAGCAGGAAAAATTTGCTTTTAGCATATATTTTTTTTCAAGTCCTGTCGGCAGTTTTTTAGCAGGAAATTTGGTTTTAGCAGGAAATCTATCAGTTTTTCATATTTTTCAAACCTAAAATAAGATATTACCTACTTTAAAAAATTAACACTCAATTAAACATAAATGCGTATTGCTCATTACAGATCTTCAATCCTGAACTCGACAAAACTTACGAATTTTGCATCAGATAAACTTCTTTTCTGTTAATTTATATATATGTATATCTGCGGATTTATAAATATGCAATCATTAAAAGATTTTTTTTAAGATAAAAACATGAATTCTGAACTTATTTCCAAAATTGAATCCATAATAAAGGGAGAATATTGAAAATACTGTTGAATTTTGGTGCAAGGTAAATAGGTTCAGCGATGCATCCAATCAAAAACCTTACAAAGAGTTGTCAAACTTTTTCAATTCGTTTTTAGTTTTGCCTATCTCGAATGTTGAAGTTAAAAGAGTGTTTAGTTTTATGAATCTTGTAAAGGATCAACAAAGGAATCGAATGAAAATTGATATGTTAAATAGTACACTTTTTATCCGAGATAATTTATCTGAAAAAAGTTGTAATGTCTTCATTATTCCTCCTAAATAATATAATTTTACAGTAAAAGAAGAACAAGAAACTAGTGATATTTTTGAAGATTCTTTAAATGAAGCAGAAACCTTTTGCAGTAAAAATTTATATAAGTACCTTTTACTTAATAAGATTAACAAACTCAGATACCTCACTTTTTTTGTTTCTTTTGTTGCGAAATGGATTAATAACTATGTATTTGTAACATAATAAACAATAAATAAACTTAAAAAAAAGTACACTCGATATTTTAAGTGTCACCCTAAGACAAGCTCGATTGGTTCAGGAATATACCTATTTACGTTTTTTTGCGTTCTAATTACAGGATTTTAAGAGTTTGCAGGATTTTTGGCAGTTTTCTTTTTCCTAAAAAAATGGCATTTTTTCAGCAGTGTTTGTAGTCAAAAAAAAATTAAATAACCCATCAATAGAAATTCCAAAGACAATGTATCAAAATGGTACCAACCTTCTTGAAGTCTTGCAGATTTATGACTGTATAATTTTATTTTGAACGGTTATACTAACGGAGACACTGAAGGTCAAGGCAAATCTGTGATTGATTATTGCGCTGCAAATAGTGAATGGATTGAGCTTATAACAAAAATAGATGTACAAAGTAAGAACTACTCAGACCACATGCCAATTGCTGTTGAATGGTCAGAAGAAATAACACCATTTCAAAGAAATCTTCGGCTGATTCCGAGGCTCCAATGGAAACAAGATGACTTATTGGCATACCAAAACAGGCTTGATATACATCTTCAGAGACTGAATGAGAGGACTAACTCAGCGGATGTAGGTGCAAATCAATTTGTTTCTTGTATAAGAAACTCTGTATCAAGAGTACCCTCCAAATTTCGTAAAGCTTTTAAACAAAAATGGTTTGACAAAGAGTGTTTGAAAGCTAGAAAGAAGTCATTTGTCCTTCTAAATGCACTCCGAAACTCAAACTGTCAAAGCTTGAAAAATTGGTACAACATAGCAAATAAAAGATACAAAAATCTGTGTTTCAGGAAGAAGACTGAATTCGAAAACCATCTAGCCGATAAACTTGGTAAAACAAGAGATTCAAGAGAATTTTGGAAGGTGACAAAAGAAATAATTGGATCGAATTTTAAAATAGGACCAGGAGTATCTGCTAACAAACTTTCAACTCACTTCAAAAATATTTTAAAAAATAAAGCAGACCTTGTATTTTATTATGCAGAACCTTTTTTCGTTGACAATATATTGGATAGTGAAATCACTGTAGCTGAATTACAGCTTGTTGTCGTCAAGGCAAAAGATGGAAAAGCTCCAGGAGAAGACGGGATTCCATACGAATATTTCAAGAACGCCACACCAACCTTTATATGTCAACTTACATCCTTTTTCAATGAAGTGTTTTCAAAAGATGAAATTCCTACATCATTTAAAAAGTCTGTTATATTCCCTATTCACAAAAAAGGAGACATCAACAATGTAGACAATTATAGAGGCATATCGTTTATGAATGTCATCGCAAAATCGTTCTGTGGAGTACTTGTTAACAGATTGGAGACATGAGTGGAATATAACGATGCATTGGCCCAATTGCAAGCTGGCTTCAGGAAAAATTTGTCAACCAATGACCATATCTTCGTACTAACCTCCAAAAGCATTTCAAGCGAGGAACAAGAAAGTCTATGCATTTTTCGTAGACTTTAAGTCTGCCTTTGATCTTGTGAATCGAAATGCACTTTTCTATAAGCTCTCACAACTAAGCATATCCTCGAAGTTCATTCGTGTAGTAAAGAAGATGTATGCAGAATCAAAAGCTGCTGTGTGGGATGGATCAACATATTCAGAATGGTTTGAAACATATTCTGGTGTTAAGCAAGGATGCCTATTAAGTGCACTTCTATTCGCCCTTTTTATAAATGATGTTGAATCTTACCTACCTGGAGGTATCCGGATTGCTGATTTGACCATAAATGTCCTTTTATATGCTGATGACTTAGTGATACTTTCCGAGACTCCAGTCAATCTCCAGGTAATGATTAATCATCTCGCGGATTAGTTCAGAAAATGGGGACTTACCATTAAAGCAGATAAATCAAAAGTAACGGTATCAATCAACATATAATTGGTACTACAATGGAAATCTTTTAAAGGTAGCTTCTGAGTATAAGTACCTTGGAGTAATTCTTAATAAAACTATAGATTTCAACAATCATATAACCATCAAAGCTAAAACTACACAAAGTCTGTTAAATCTATCTCGGAGAAATATCTTTTCGAATCAACGAATAGTACTTTCAGCGAAATACAGTATATTTGATGATGCTATTAGGAGTTCACTTTGCTATGCTGCCCAAGTATGGGGAATTAACGAATACGAGTCGATAGAAAAATTTCACAGATGCTGTTTGAAGAAACTATTTAATTTACCTTTAAACACACCGAACTTTGCTTTATATCTGGAAACAGGGCTACCCAAAATTTTTACTGTCACTCTGAAATTACAGGCAGACTACATTGTCAAGGTGTTGTCTCATCGTGATGACCGACTGACTAAACGAATGGCACTATACGAGCTAAGAAACGAGGACTGGTGGGTGTCAAAATGGAAACATCTGGGAAACAATTGTGGTGAAGTAGTATCGTTAAATTCACAAAATTTGAGTCATTTAAAAGAACAGCTTCACAAAATCATACAAGCGCACGAAAATTCTGAACGCGATGGGCTTATAATACAAGCTCGAGAATCAGATATCAGACTACTTTACTCACAACTTGCAATCAAACTATTTTAATGATTCACTTAATTATAGTGAAATATCTTTAATATTTAGAACAAGATGTGAAGTTCTTACGCTAAATGGATCTCCTTACAACAACAGTTTTAACCGATTTTGCACGTTATGTAATTTGAAAGCCAAAGAGGACTGTTTTCAAGTCATAGGTATATGCCCCATTTTTGCTTCCCAAAGAAAAACTTTCGTTGGAAAGGAAACTATTACGCTCCACGAAACTATTTCAGTGCTAAATGATTCCGACTGGAAAAGTCTCTATTCTTTTTTGAAAGTTATTTATAAATATAGGATGTTACTTCTTACCGAATTTGTTTAAATATTTATTTAAAAAAAAGAAAAAAATCAGTATTAATGTTTGTACTTAATTTGCTAACCGAGCTGACGGCAATGCCATAGCTATAAAATTCATAAAAAATTATAAACATATCAAAAACGAAAACGAAACAATAAATGAATTCCTTACTTACTTACTTACTTACTAGTCAAAAAAAAAACCCGCCAAATCTACTATTATAGCAGGATTTTAAATTTTTCATTGGTCACACTAACTGTGATGGTTATCGTTTTTTTTCATCTCATTTTTGTATTATTTCGTTTCAGTTACTTAGTATTTCGTTGATTTAGTATTTTAATCACAATGTTTTTCAATTACTTTGTTTACATAACTGATCTCTAAAATACACTGGATAGTGTATTCACATACAAAAATCGACCCCAATAGAAAACTGTAATAATTGTAGAGGGTCCATGTCAGTATAACAGTATAACATTTTTGTTGCCAAAGTTACACTTCAAGATGGTTGCTTATGATTGAAATTAAATTTGTTTAATCAACCATACCAAGGGCACCTTCTTCAAAAAAAATATAAAATTTAAATTACACATCTATTTTCAACAAATGTAAGTATACGAATTTTTCTTAATAAAAAAAGCCATACTAATGATATATTTGATTGTTTCTAGTGTGTATTAAATACAATACAAGGAAGAATTACAATCGAAATCGTACCAATGGCCTACGTTCATATTAATAAAAGAATTGAAAGTGGTTTCGGTGCTAGCTTAATATTGCCAATAGCGGCTTCTTAAGCCGCAACTTGTATCGCTGATAACGGCAAATTTGTCTTAGGCTGGCGGTGAGGGTCAACTCGTTAAAGTTCTCATAAACCACTGAGATTTGGTAAAAATTAACCAGAAAATCGAAAAAAAAAACAGCATAATCATTCAACTCCACCAACAAGAAAACACATTTCCTTGAAACGTTCTGTTACTAGATTTTTAAAATGCTTGTAAATAACCTAGAATTTTAAGACGAAAAAAGACAGAGAAACGCACAATATTGACTTCCATTTGTAAAAGAACTTGAATTTGTTTTATTTTCCCAACAATTACATTGCAATAATTTCAGCTTCCATATTTAATGATAATTTTTCTGCAATATCTCAAACGTTCTTGTGACGTGGTTCATATTCTTTGTCGTGTCCATTTGAATAGCTACCAGTTACTGAAGCAATTCTGGTTGGTGGTTGGTGAACCAAGCTTTCACTTTCACTTACTTCTCCAATACCATTATCACCATTTTCTTTATCATTATTTGAATCACTGTTTACCACATTCCACATCTTCATCTTTGTTTATCTTATGGGCAGCTGCTTGTCGTTTTTTTTAAATCGCCCCAGAAACCGAACCCTGGGAACAACGACGAGTCCAAGCGATCTCGCATATTCTTTCGTATTAAGATGGCTAACATTTAAGATTTTCTTGTTCTTCATGATGTACGACACAAACGCACGCTGGGCAGTTTCTTTAAGTTCTTTGTTTCGAGCCAGGAATCCCTCCATCTTTCCTTTGTGAGAGAAAAGTTTTCGCGGGTCAATATGAATCTGATCGATTTCTATTTTGGCAGTTTTTAGTTCGGCAACCATGCCATCTACCTCATAAGGAAGCATCATGGGCTTTATGACGAGCCGTCCTTCCTGCCCGATGGATGTACTTATAGCACCAATTCCATCTAACCAGGTCCATTTTTTTGATGAATAAGTCCTCTATCACCTTGAAAATTTAAAAATATTAAGCAAAAATAATTCAATTTTTATTATTTCTTGAAACTTACTTTATTCTGAATTGCTTGTAGTTCTTATTATATTGATTGAAACTGACAATAAAAACAAATTGTTTTTCAATTTTTTTTTTGAAAAAGAGTGCAATCTATCTCTTTCTTTCTTTTTATTAAAAAACGAGATAGGCAATTGCACTGGTGCTACTGTCAAATTCAAATGGAGTAAAAAAAAACTGTTATACTTTGTAGGGAATACACTATCCAGTGTATTATAGAGATCAGTGGTTTACATTTGTTTTGCAAAAAATCTTTAACCCCTAGTTTCACAGTGGGAGTTTAAACTTAAGATCAGCTGAACCTTAAACTGAGTTTAAATTTTTTTGGTTTAACAGTGAAATCTGATCTTCAGATCAGTTGAACTTCGTTTAACTAGATTTCATTAAAAAAGTTGGCAGCATTTTTCTTGCCTTGTCTTCCCTTTCTCTCTCTGACACAAAAAACACGCGAAACAAAAACAAATGCTTTGTGCTGTTGACAAACGGGGGAAGATTTATTTTGTTTAAAAGTACCGTCATTATTCTGATTTTGGTCATCGATAGCGAAACGAGAACAATAAATAAAATAATATTGAAAATCACTTTCACAGCCCGATAACATTTTAATTCAAAATTTATTTTTTTAATAATATTTTCTGAAAAAAAAAATACAAACGTTGAACTGAAGTTTAAACAGCAAAATAATCTCGGTTAACTTAAACCACAAATTGAACTCAGTTCAAGGTTTAAGCGAAACTGTGAAACCGAATAAATTGTTGAGCTTAAACTTGCACTGTGAAACTAGGGGTAAGTCTTTTACTTAGTTCATTTTAAGTCCATTCTTTAAAATTCACACGAACAACGCGTAATGGGGAACATACTGTCCCCTGCGAATCTTCCGATTGGGCCAATTATAGGATTTGTGGTAGGGTGAAGTTTGGGTAGGTATATGCAAAGTTTTTTGTGTAACATTTATCAAAACACAAAGCAGGCTAAGCGGGATTTACCCGGATTTTAAAAAGCGAGATTATAATAAACCGGGATTTTGAATATTTTATTTAAATAAAATAATTCCTTCATTATCATTACACAACACTTAACAAATCATAAACAAAAATGGCGCAAAATTTTAAACAACCCATTGTTGAGGGCTTAACATTTTACTAGTTTATTGATTGAATAACTATTTCAAGATTTTTAAACCTTTTCTAAACTAGTTAATTGTTAATTAAGCAGAAAGCTGAGCATTTTTAGGGTTTGAATTTTGATGAAAACAATTATAGTTGTTTTGCGTTGTAAATTAATTATATGTTGATGAAAACCCATCATGTGCCCTAAAGAGGTATTAGTTATTTCTATTTTCATCATTTTAACTTCATTATTTCAAAAAAAAAAAAAAAAAAATTGTGCAAGGACTCGAACCTGGACACCCCGCTTGCAAGGCTGATATCCTATTAGATTCCATAATGGATTTAGCAAATTGCAATAGTTAAAGTAGCCATTTCGTGATTTTAACTTTAGTAAAATGTTAAAATCGTTTAAAATTAGCTCAATCATCTTTTCTTTTTTTTTTTTTTTATAATAAGCCCGCACTAAAGGGGTTTTGGCTACCCTTAACATGACAAGCACAGCGCGAGCTTTAGGAAAATAGGGAAGGATTAAAAAGGAGATACCGATGGACATTAGTTTTGAAGTTCAAAACATCAAAATGAGGGGGAAAAATAGAGCCTGGTAAAGCATTCCACATACGTGTTGTACGACTAAAGAAAGAATCTCTGTACTTCACAGTACGTCCGAATTTAGGCTCAAGGGTAAACTGATGAGCATTCCTGGAAGCGCGAGTATTACGATTGAATTGTTTAGGGGGAGGAATGCAGCTGGCTACTTCGCTAGAACACTATTTATAAAAATAGCGAAATACATGAAACATTACGAAGATGTTCGAGAGATGTAAATGTCTCCACTATAGTTCTATCGCCAATCATTCTTAAAGCTCTATTTTGAATTCTATCTAAGAGACTCAAATGAGCTTTGGGAGCTCCTGCCCAAATGTGCGAGTTATACTCCAGCTTTGGACGAACGAAGGCCTTATAGATTATAGCCAGATATGACGGGGAAGAGAATTTCTTGCATCTTCGAAGAAAGCCCAAACACTTTGCAGCTATTTTGGCGACATCAAATATGTGTTCATTCCACAAGAGGTGGTCTGTGATGCACATGCCAAGGACTGAAAGCTGATCGGTTTCTTCAATGCAAGTGCCGCTCATGGATAGCGGCATGTGGGGTGGGTTCTGCTTTAACGACAGAATACAGCACTGAGTTTTTGAAGCATTAAATTCTAAGCGGTTTTTTATTACCTATTGGACAATGATGTCAAGATCAGAATTTAATGAGCTTATCATACGCTGCCGTTGAAGTTGCACATCCGAAGAACAAGGAGGTGCATCTGAAAACGAATATTAAAAGCTGAGAGTAGTATCGTCAGCAAAACAATTAAGTGGATTAGCGGGTGGCCTTGGCGCGATAGTTGTGTGTTCGCCTGTCAACCTCATGGTCACAGGTTCGATCCCTGCCGTAGTCTATGTCTTCTTATTTTTCCATTAAAAACCAATTCTAAAAATAAATGTCATACAATGAGTTGATGGTTTACTCATTACATGCAGTTTAGGCATAGAACTACTCGTAACAACATGTGATTGAGTAAAACTAGTATACCGATAAAATATGACAAAAAGAATAAAAAAATTAATGCGAATTATAAGGGACATCGATAAATAAGAAACGGAAATTTCTCCGCATTAGTTCAGCCGCCATCCCTGGAGATAGAATCTGAGACATTAACCACCTACAGTCTCCGAATATCGCGCCACACATCTTTCCTATCATTCTTTCTCTTCCTTAACCTCACCCTCACGACCGCGCTGTGTTGAAACATTTAAAGGGTATTGATAATCCCTTGAGCGCGTGTAGATTATAAAAAAAAAGTTCCAGATAAGTGATCATTAATAAAAATGAGGAAAAGGGTCGGAGACAATACGGAGCCCTGGGGCACACAATGTGTATAAGCTCCATACAGTACCCACAACGATCAAGCTAATGTAACTATGCTATGTGAAGGGGAAAGGAAAGGTGGGACTTACTCGCTGCGCTGTAATGTTTTTTTTTTTTGTTTTTCTTTTTATTTGGCTTTGTTTGGTTATAATGTAAAAATAGTTATTGTAGCAGGTATGTAGGTAGTATAAAATGTATGCACAGCACAGCACTAATTTTAGTTGGATCGGCGTCAGTGCGATGGATTCACCTTCACCTAAATAACTCATTGCACTTTTAACGGAAATGCAAAACGAGTAAAAAGGGAATAAGAGAAATGCGAAGTGAGCCTAGGGGGAAATGATTGAAAAACAAAGTAATATAAGAAAACAAAGTAAATATAAGCGAAGCAACCAGAAATCGATGGAAGAAAGGGCAAAACAATGAAATACGAAGTGAAAAAAGGAACCAACAGGCACCCACGTGCGACATGTTGCGATCTGAAGAATAGCACATCCATCCTCCAAAGAGAAAAAACTTACTACGTTTTAGTACAGAAATTTTATACTCACATCTTTTCAAAATAATTTTTATATTAATATATTTAATAAATCATTGATAAATCCAATTTTTAATTATCTCTCATAATTCAACATCTACTCTTGTTCAATGTTCGACTAGGACTAAGTTGCCTTATCAACTAGTTTAAACTTCAAATTTATTTGTATTTGGTAGGGAGGAGCTTCCCAGCACGAGCACTTTTAGATACCGCATATAGAACAGATACTTCTTATTGCGCTAAGTCGGACGGTCTTGTTCTTTGAAGTGGGCGCACAAAGTTTGTCTCGTCAGTTGTAGAATACTTCTATTACAATGACAGTTTAGGCGAGTTCTCTATTTTATCTTCAATAGTTGGTATACGTAGGTCTCTATGTATATCATCGTTTCTAATATGCGACGGATCATTCACGGTTGTTCTGAGAACTTTGTTCTATTAAGAATGTAGTATTTGCCTTTGCTTAGTTTTGTATACAACCCCAGAGTTTAATACTGTACGTCCATACAGGTTTGAGCACTTGCTTATACAAAAACAATTTCATCTTGGTTTTTTTTTTTCACGTGAGTTTTCCATGTTAGCTTAGCATCTTCTAATATCATCCCAAAAAACTTTACTTCGTTAACATACGGTATTTGTACGGAATTAAGATAAATGAGTACCTATAGATTGTTGATTTTTGTTGGTCTTGTTTAGGGTTCGTTGGAGGTTTTCTATTACGGTTTCAATTGAATCGGATATTGAAGGTAGAGCCGTGGTATTTGCAAATGTAGCTGTTACAGTATCTTCTTCTTAGAGTAGGTCGCGAGTGTATGAAACAAACGAAATTGGACCAAGAACACTTCCTTGAGGAATACCAACATTTGTTTCCTTAAATCCCTAATACTCCCTACCTTGTTTAACCGGAAATAATATACTTCTTCCGGAAATACATGTCGTAATTTTTACTTCAGGCCATGGTGTCAGACTTTATCGAAGGTTTGGAAAAAGTCTAGAAATGCACTAGAACACACATTTTTTTCACCCAAAGACTTCTCAATTTCATTAGTTATTAAATCTGATCAATTGTTGAGCGATTTTTCCGAAAACCAAACAGATGATCCCGAATAAGGCGTTTTTCTTTAATTTCCGAAACATTCTCTTGAGTAGGATTTTCCCAAATACCTAGGAGATCAGCCAGCGGTAAAAAATATCGGTTTATACGGTTTGTTTTCATTCAGAATTTTTCCTGGTCTTTTAACCATTATTACTGCTGAAACTTTCCATTGAGGTGGAACGAATGAAAACCTTAATGCCATATTATGCCAAATTCATGAGGTGCAAAAGTTTGATTACCGAATTTCTCCGTGGTTCTTTAAGCAAACGAGCATTTATTAAATCGTAATCAAAAGCATTATTATTTTTAAGATGCTTAAGCTCGGATAGTGAGACATTTCGAATAATAAAGTTCTCAGATAAAGATTGAATCTCAACATGTTCGTTTTCTAATTCACGTCCATCAAAAGGATTGAACGTTTAAGCGAGGTGTTTGTCTATTTATTCATATATAAAAAGTCGAATTTATACATACAACCATATAAACAAATGGGTCTTGTACGATAGTTTTCGAACTTGGTATTAATTATCTGTGTTTCTTAACTTCATTCAGGTTCAGGTCACAAAATCGAAACATAATTATTGCAATGTGGTTTTAATGTAGTTGTATGAAGAGCTTTTTCTCCTAAGCAAAACTTTTCACTTTCAAGCCTATTAATAAATAAAGACAAAATAAAACATATCGTAACAGTATAGTGGTATTCACGATCCGGTGTATCTGGTCTTGTATCATTGTAAAAGTGTAAAAGTGTAGCATTTTTTTGCACTACAACAACAAAATATACTGAATGTCAAAATCTTACACTTTTACAATTTTACAATACCCCGAACCCTATTGTAACAGAAAAATACAAGGGTGTAAGATTTTTTTAACACAAACTTAAGCCTTCTTCAGAACAAATGTGAAAGAGATTTTGACATTTGCTTCAGTGTTGCTACAGATTAGTAAAGGTGTGTTCACAGTCTGTTGTAAAAAAATAAAATTTTACACTTTTACAAGACTTGGTACACCAGATCGTGAATACCCCTTTATTTTAAAAATTCGTTTGCTATGTCCCCTGTTTTAATAGGAGAAATCTAATTATCTACATTACTTCCTTTCTTAATTCCTTCTTGTAAGAAATATTGTATCTGTAGAAATCCAGGCTTTTGTGTTTAAAAAGAGTTTTTTTTTGGAGTTTAATGCGTTTTAGATCTGGGTCACTTGTAATTAGTGTTCAAACAGTTGAATGCAGTATTTTCAGCTGAAACTTTTATTTATGGTTCTTTTAGGCTGTTATTGGACGCTAATTTAGCAATAACACTCATTATGCAGTTGTTGTTGCTTTTTACCACGCTTTGATACTTCCCTACCGTTCTATTTCAAAAAAAACTTACTATTCTGCGAACTTTCAATTTTAGTTTTATATTACACGCCCACTCAAAATTTCTGCAGCGTACAACTGGACTTGTATTTTTTCTTCGGAACTAAGGCGCTTGGAATTTCACATTATTTTCTTATAAAAAAGTGTTTTGTTTAATAAATTTGTATTGTTCTAAGAAAATACCATCGCACGTACGTAATTCTGAGCCAAAACTCACATTTTATCACATTTTTTGGAGTGAACCTATTCTATTGGCCTATCGAACGCTTGACAGTGAATCCACATAAAGATTTTTGAAAAACTTTTTTAATAAATAAAAATTCCTTTTGAACCTTTACTATACGTCAGCAGTGTATGTAATCTGAATATAAGCTCATTGGGTCATGAAACCTAAGTTTGAGTCTTAAAAATATAATACAACCATTCATATTCGCTTGAAAAAATATTCAGCACTATCGACTTATTCGTTTGACAAACATTTCCGAAACGAAAGTCTGTTCAGATTGGAGCTCGGTTTGCTTCCGAAGTATCTGTTGCGAAACAAAATAAAATAAATCATACACTCGCGTTTGTTTTACATATCAATGAATTGACCTCATCTGCAATTTCTTGCCCAAAAATTGCAATATTTCAAAAATCTATCCTGCTGAATCCTTCAAGTTGTTTTTTTTTTTAATATGGTTGTGTAATTTCGCTACATTTTTGGAATAGACGCCATTTCGAACCAGATTCCGAATTTCGGAAGATATGCTGTAAAAAAATCTTTACTGAACGAACTTCATCGGATCACTGTGATGTGCGTCACATTTCATCAGAAGATTTGTCCGATGTTTCACTCGGAACGGATACCTTCGTAGAAAATTGTCCCATTTTGAACAAATCTGAAGAAATATTTCTCCAAACGGATACATCGATAGGGCCGACTATAATTACTATAATTTTTAAAAAAAATCAAAAACGTATATTTTAAATTAAGGCAATTATTTTATATAATCAAATTAAATTAATATTTTTATCCTGTCACTTTATCATATAACTTATTAACTGAACCTAAAAGTTTTATTATATCTTTGTTTCCTTACAGACAGTGTATGCCTCGTAACGTACGTGTCAAATGGCCATATAATGGCATACAGTCTTCCTAGTCTAAGGCCCTTGTTGGATGTAGATTTTCTTCCCCTTATCGATCTCAGGTAATTATTGCATAGAATTTAAAGAAACAAATACTACTACAAAATCTCCTTGAATGCTTTGCAAACACCATTTCTATTCTTAAATGGATCCGCAAAATATAAAACAAACAAAATAAAAAACAAGCACGTACCTACTGCAAAATTTATTTAAAAACAAAAACTCTAAAACTGCTTAAAAAACAAATACCAATAGAATAACATCTAAGCAGAAGTATACTCTATAGTAAATGTTTTAGCGCACAACAAAATCTATTTGATGTAGTAAACCACAACAAACAACTAACAAAATTCAAAGCAATGAACTAAATATGAATAATTATTTCTAACAGCAACACAAATATGCAAAAAAAAGCGTTCACTCCTTTCTAACTTGTGTATCTCTTATAATTATATATTTTCAACAATATCCATAAACTTTTCAATGATAATAATTTATTTTATGTGGAAAATTTAAACTTTATTAAATTCTCAAACGAAATTTTTTTTTTGTTTTAATCAGTGGTTTATTGTTTATTTTTTTTTTAATTTTTAATCCTTTTTCCTTTCAATGTTAGTTTGCACTTTTATATTGTTAAAATCTATATACTTTGCCCTTTATTAATTGTTTGACTAATGGATATAAAATTGTTATATAACTATTTTATTTGAACGATGCTCATGGTGATATTATATACTAACTTTAGTTGCATAAAACAATCCTTATATTTCATTATGAATCCGCATTTCGTATGTTATGAGAACATTTTTATCAGCTTAGTTATACTTAAAAAAAGCATTATACATCAAAACATGCCATCATAATATTACAGTAGTATATTAAACATTTAAATTGCTTTTAAATTATCGTATTAGTTACCAAGTTTTACATCATTAAAATGATACTACGAATTTCACCTGGAATTGGAATTACTCAATCCGTAGTTAGCTTATCGGTACTTAATAAGGAGTTTAAATACTCTCAAAGACTCAAAGGTAATCATTATGTAGTGATTCACCTGATTAAATCAGTGTAGCGAAATATTCAAAAAACCTCATTAATTCTAGAATTGTTTACATATTCATTAATTGTTAAAAATTTAAAAAAAAATGGATGTATATACATATGTACATACAAATATGTTGGCGGGGTTATCTTATCAGTTTAGTATACATACGTTCTGACTATACATCATATTAATCCAAAAGGGATAGATGACTAAAAAAATTAATATTTAAAAAAAAAGTACGTATACGCCACACTGACCCTTGTGTGTTCATATAAATATCTGAAAATCAGTGCAAGGCGAAATATAGCCTAGTAAAATATACAACTCTAAAGTCGACAGAAATGGAGGGGAAACTCCAACATCAACGTTTAAGGTAAGAAGCACATTTTCACGCACAGAGATGCTTTTGGTTCTTGGAGAAGTTGTTAGTACCTCTTAAGGGGCAGTCCTGTGCATAAAAATATTAGATTTTAGTTGACATCGGCAGGGATTTAATCTAAATTAGTTCAAGGGAATGAAAAGCCTATAAACGCCATGCATTTCGGTATATCGTACGAGTTATCGTTTTTCTTTGCGCTATATATAGGTACTATAGGGCAAGATTTACATTTGGAAAAATAGATTAAACTCGCGATTTTAATCAAACTTGACGATGATGGAGAACATTAAAAAAGTGGTTCCCGCATTTCCGTCTCTCTATCTGTCCATAGATCGATCTACAGCTTAAACCGCTGAAGCGCTTTCCTTCAAAGTTGGTAGGTACTTAAGATGTTTTGGTGATTGTCTTAAATACATTTTTGAATGGTTTTTTTAGCGCCAAAAATAAATGTATTTGCCATACGATTTTTCTACCGTCGTACATATCTCAAAAACCACGTAACGATTTTGATAAAAAAAAAGTGTGTCCACTACCATAAATATAGTCTACATTTTGATAGTATAGTACATATTTTGTTATTAACGGTGCCTGACATGCAACCTTTTTTTTATTTTCTACTTTCTCGTTAACGGCTCGACGGATTTCGATCAAAGTTTTTGTGTTGGAGGTCCTCTGAATTTTAAATAATACTGCATTCCAAAATTTTCAAAAAATAGTAGTTTTTTTTTATTATTGAACAAAAAATATTTTTTCTTGAAAATTCAATATTTCGACGACGATTTTTTTCAAATTTTGTTGTTTTAAGTTTATTTTATTAAATATTTAAAATTAGCATTTTTTTAGAATAAATTAAGGAAATTTTGTTTATAAAAAATTTAGTAAGAAACGATTTAAAAAATATATTAAGCCGTTTCCACTACGAATCTTGTGCATACGATATGATTGAACATAAGAGCAAATACGCGCGATTCAGTCGTGCATTTTATTTTTTTTTGTAAAAAAAAAATAAGTTAAATATTATGCTTCAAAAATGATATCATTATGGTGGACTCCGTTCTTGTCAATGCATTGAGCTAGTCCAGTTTTAAAGTTTCTCTCCAATCTTATCAACAAATCGTCGGGTATGTTGTAGATAGGAGCTTGAATACTGTTTTTGAGTTGAGGCAGGGTCATTGGACATTCGATGTAAACTAGAGATTTCAGATAACCACACAATAGAAATCACACTGAATCAAATTAGTCAAGAGCATTGGCTACTAAAGATCGCCCTGTCGCCGAAACCAGATCGGTTTCTTTAAGTATTTCCTAACATCGAGCAGGTTTTCTGGTGTGTAAAACGGGGTTTAGGGAACATGTAAATTTTAACACAAAACGACAAGTCTACAAGCTATGGGACAATTATTATTTTAAAATGTGACAAGTGGAAAATTGTTGGATGTCCCTCCTTTTGTAACATAAAGTTACAAGTGTCACAGAATATTTGCTTAAGTTTTGGTAGTGTGTGACATGTAATTTAAAAGCTGTTTGTATTTTCTGAGCAAGAACACTTTGAAAATAATTAATTTAAGTTGTGGAATAATATACATATTGTACCTAAATAATTTATACATTTGTTTTCAGCAATATTCAATTTAAAATATATTCTTTTTTGATTCTGGTTTTCATAGTGACAATGCGAATGAAAACAAAATAACTTTGTACATATTAAAAGTGCTTAAACCAAGAATAAATTTTTAATATGTTTCTTGAAAAATTCCCAATGTCAAAATTAACGGCACAATTAGTATCTTGCCGTGAAATTATTCGCTTTTGCTTTGTGGAATAATATTCAGGCTTTTGCCAAAGTAAACATCTCTATCGACTTTTCGCTCTATTTTCTATGTAAATTACCGGTTTCTCTTAAGGTGTTCACCCATAAGAATCGATTTACGATTAGAAACACGACGATGACTAAGCGGCCGCTTAATATATACGACTCCATCGCAAACGCGTGACAAATGCTGAATTGAAGAAACAAAAGAATGAGAGTCTCAATAAGACAAGAATATGATATTTGTTAAATTAATGGGTTATCCATTTTGCGGTTTCAAAAGTAAACGTAAATAAAATACATATAAAATATTTTTTTTCATGATATTTCTTTTTTATTATAAAGTATGAACGTTGACATTATGTGTGAAAAACTACCATTTAAATGACCACCACGCGAATTGTTGCAAGCATCGATTCTTTTGAAGTAATTTTCGACCATATTGGGCGGTATCACAGCCATTACTTGACGAATGTTGTTTTTCAAGTGCTCAAGAGTTAAAGGCTTATCTGCATAAACACGGTATTTCGCGTAGCCCCACAAAAAAAAGTCTAGCGGTGTCAAATCGCATGACCTGGGTGGCCAGTTGATATCGCGGCCAGGAAATGTCTCTTGCAATAAAGCAATATTTGCTCGAGTTGTGTGGCATGTGGCACCGTCTTGTTGAAACCACATATTCTCCAAGTCGTATTCTTCAATAGCAGGCAAAAAAAAGTCGGTTATCATATGACCATAACACTCCGAATTGACGGTGACAGTCATTCCATCGTCGTTTTCGAAGAAGTAAGGACCAATCACACCTCCGGACCAAAGAGCACCCCAAACAATGACTTTTTGTGGATGTAATGGCCTCTCTTCTCAGAACCCCAAATACGACAATTTTGTTTATTAACATACCCACCGAGTAAGAAATGTGCTTCGTCGCTGAAGAAAATTTTGATCGAAAAATCGCCATCCACCGCCTGTTGTTCAATCACCCATTCGACGTATCTACAACGTTGTGAGCTGGCTTCAGTTGTTGTGTGAGCTGGACTTTATATGGATGTAGGTGTAGATCCAAATGCAAAATACGCCATAATGTGCCGTAAGACAGTCCTAATTCCTGAGAACGTCGAGGAATCGACACATTCGGGTCTTCGGCAACACTATCACTTACAGCAGCGATATTTTCAGTGGTACGAGCGAAACGATGATGCACAGGCCTTACAATATCTGTAACCAATCCAGTAATTATGTAAACCATAATCTCCTCCTAAATCACGATATGTGGCTGTGGCAGAATCACCATTTTTGTAGTAGGCTTTAACAATTTGTATGCGTTGTGCGATAGTTAATCGACTCATTTTCGTAAATGTCAGACTTTCAATTGAAAAAAAAAATTGGTTTACCAACTTAGTTTGACAGATGTCGAATTCCAGCCCTATGCTTTTGAAACCGCAAAATGGATAACCCTTTATTTCCTGAATTCTTAATAAATGCAGTCTAACCGATATCAATAGATGCAAATTTAAAAGAATAATTGACAGAAAAAATGTTTTAGTAATAAAAAAAAAACACTCGTGAATACATAACATTTAAATAATTTGTAATAACATAAGAGTTTGAGTAAATATACAAAGTTTTCCCTTAAAAAAATCTGGAATCAATATGATAATTACTCCCGCCACAGTTTTGTAAAGCAGTAATTTCCATCGATGCACTATGAAACTTTATTATTGCCCACAATAACCTTTTACCTCACCGATTGTGATTTTAATTTTATTTAGTGAGAAAAGCTGTAAACTATTTAAGTAAATATTTTTTTTTTATATTTAAATCATCAGAAATATATATATATACTTATGTCAAATAACGAGGTACAAGTGCTTCATAGTAGATAGATATCCTTCAAATTTCCCGTTTGTTTTTAGCAAATTTCCAAAAAAGTTTCGAATCGATAAAAAGTAAAAAATGGAGTTTAAATTACTGTCATACAGATTTCTACGTAATGATTGAAACTCTTCATAAAATGAAAAATAACTCTGTAATCATCCGATTCATTACGCTTAAAATACTTGTTCAATGATATATGTATATCTCAATTTACAAAAGCGTACTTGTCCAGATACACACAGACAAAATGAGACATTCACAAATTACTTTCACTATTACTTTAATACTTCAATTCGAAAGTAAAAAAAGCCAGATTTAGTTTTTCTAGAAGTTGAATTCAAGAGATTCGTTTTAGATATCAAAATTGGGTGTGTGAACATGAGAAATCATGACAAAAATCGTGGGGTTGTACAGACCAACTTTCATCATAGGAATTGAACATTGTTGAAAAAAAAAATATTAAATCTAACTGCCGGCCACTACGGCTATATTTTACAGAGCCAACTTCCTGTAAACACATATATTCTTGTAGGGAGAAAAAACGGTGGCAGCAGTTAAACTTATTTCTTCATCAGAAAAAGCACATTCAAGATAAGGAAGATTGAAATCTACTACAGAAGGACATTGTCAGGAAGGTCGCATTTTTTAAGGAAGCATAGTTAATGACCCATGGAGAAAATTTATATTTTTTTCCAAAAGAACGTTTAGAGCCATTTACATATTAAATAAAATGCACGACTGGATCGTACGAACTTGCTCTTGTAACGAACAGCTTTAGTGTAGCTAACCACTAACGCTGTTATAGATTTTCTAGTTATCCTTTGCCGATGTAGGTAAGATTATCTTGATTCTTAATACAATGAATTGCGGAATTCATATGATTCAAGGAATGATTACATTGGTACCTACCTACAAATGTATATTTAAATTGATTTGAATTATGAAAATTAAGACAATAATATTTACCTACCTATACATAGAGAACCTAGTTATGTAGATATGTACATATATATGAATAAATGAAAGTGAATGATGTATAGGTGGGTCAAAACCATCACTTTAACCGATTTCTCGAAAAGCCATTAGCTGCCACGCATCAATGAAAATTTTATAAAAAAGTATCTAGAAAATTATAGGAATATTGTATTTTGATGAAATCCGATTTTTTATTTTTAGTTTTTTTAAAACAAACTTTTTTTGAAATTTTGGTAGGCAGTTTTTAAGAGTTTAATAATATACACGTGACCATAAAATTTAAAATTATTTTTTTTCATTAGTTTTAAAAATATTGATTTTACAAAATTAAAATTCACAAATGAATTTTAATTATAAATAAAAAGTTATTTAAAATTTCAATACGCAGATTTAGTTTGGCTACTTAGATCTTCGCAGATATAAAATTTGACAGAAATCCAATGTACCGTTACCGAGAAATAAAAAAACCGTCATATGAAAGGTACCTTTAATAGACTTTTCTCGTAAACTTGATTCATATCAGATGATAGCTATTACCAACAAAAAAATTCTCAAAAAATTTTATCGAAATCGTTGGAGCCGTTTTCGAGAAAAATAAGATTTCCCCTCAAGGTCATATGGCAGGTACCGTTAATTTTAGGCCTAAAAACAAAATTTCAATTTCCCCTCTGAGGAATGCCAAAATAATCACACATACCAAATTTGAAGGTAATCAATCGCTCACGCCGTTAAGGCTGCAGCTAGTTATGCATACAGACAGACAGACTGGCAGACTGACAGACAGACAGACTGACAGACTGACAGACAGACTGACATTTTTAGTCGATCACTTTTTTAGGCTTCTCTATGATCGTAATGTCATGTTTGATCGTTGGATTTTTTTTTTTACGAATGCATAACTTGCCTTATAGTACCTATAATCGCAAGTAAAATGGAGCAGAATATATATTCCTTAAACGAACTTTAATAATATACATAATTGTAATAAAAAAAAAACTGCTCCGTCACAAGTTGGTTGTGTGAAATAGAAGTATAACTACATTTTGCGAGTTTTTTTAACAGATGTGCTCTAATTTATTGACTAAAAGATTTAAATTAGTGTAGCTAAAGAAAACAGAACCAACAGAACTCATTTCTTACTTGCGATATATACTATAGTGCAAGTTTCACATTTTGAAAAAAATCGAACTCGAGATTTTAATCAAACTTGATATTACGAACGATCATGATAGAGAACAGTGGGCCCCGAATTCCGTCTGTCTATCTATATTTGTGTAGGTCGATCTCCAGCCTAAACGAATTATCTTCAGATTTGGTACTTAATCGTTTTAGGTGATTGTCTCAAATATCTTTTAGAAACGGTTTTTAACTCCAAAAATAATGGTACAAGCAATACATTTTTTTTACCATCTTAATTATCTCCAAAATGCATCTGAGAACTACTATAGGTATACTCTACATTTTGGCCCAAACATTTTGTTACATATTTTGTTATTAACGGTACCTGCGAAAACGGGTCGACGATTTGTTTTTAAATTCTGTTTTGAAATAGTAGCTGCGTTTTATTATCTACGGGTCTGGGTCTAGGCTATTTTTTAACACGTATTACAAAAACAACACGAGATCCAGGTTTCTATCTGGGTTTGCAAACAGAGGGTACATATCAGTACATAGCCTAGATCGTTTTATTTTTACGGAGTGAACCATATGGGTTATTGGTGATAATAAAACACCGCTTATGTCTCTTTTAGCTTAGGTCATTTGAAATTTTAGACTCATAAAAAGCTTTATGCATACCAAATAATGTTATTTAAACAATATTAGTGCAGTACAAAATCATTCACAAGCAAGGGTTTTACCCGCCTGATTGCGCATACGGCACAGTGTACAATTATAACTACTTGCATCGTGTTTGTAATAAGACCACTTTGGGAAAAATATACATTCACTCAAGGCCTTAACCAGTATGGAAGGCGGGGGTGATAGCTTGTCGAACACAGCCGTAGTCATTCATTTCGATCATTTTTTTATCGCAACTTTTACAAACAGTGTTCTAGTTAAAATTATTCAAAATACTCTTTAAATACTTATCCCAACTTCGGAAGTACTATTTAGTTAAAAAATATATTTCTTAAGTCGTACTACAGGAATGAGGGTGTAATACGTTACATGTCCCTTTTTCCCCTTTCATTTTAAAATTAAGATATTCAAATTTAATGTGCACCTGTACATCGTATATTGTGCGCCCATTTTAAAAATAAATTGTGCCAAATTTTATGCGGTAATTATTCATAATAATTTTTTTTTTAATTTTAATAAGTATTTAACGCAATTATACTTTTCGAATATCTAAATAATCCCATCAAATTTAGCCATGATTGTTGCCTATTTTTTGTGGGTGTGTATTGCGCATTATCTACTTCAGCATAAAGTATAACTCCTAAGCTAATGTAGGCAAACAGGTTTGACTGAAAATATTTCAGTTATTTAGAACTTACGAGGCCATCACACTCTGAGTCAACTTTGGCCCACACTAATGCCCTAATCACAATGCAAGTACACAACGAAACGTAAATGCAAAAATGCAACAAAAAAAATCAGAGGTGAAGCAATCCTTTTAAGGAGAAATTTAAATATTTATTTGGCTACGGCCTTGCTTTTTTCGCTAGATCTGGCAGAAGCTATAGAATAAAATAAATTTTCCATTATGCCCCTGAGAATTTGGCTTAGTCTAGTTATTTCTTTTTCATTATCTGATTCGGGCTAATGTTAGTTTGAGTTGTATCTAAATTATGCTAAGCTACGTACTTGACACAGCGATAACTCGTAATTTTATTACGGTTTTGAAGAAATGATGCACTGTAGTTAGCACTTAACTATTGATTCAAAATAGCTTTTTACGGCCTTTAGGCGACAAAATTTGCGTTTCGTCCCAGCGATCTCACTTGGACTCATCAGTTGGCTAGTGACTGAAGGCCGTTAAAAGCTATTTTGAATCAATAATTCAACAAGTCCAATTAAATATAATGCTAAGTCTTCTACTTGGCTGAATAATATCAGTAGTATATAGAATTGTATTATAAAATAAAATAAAAAACACCTTCTTGTTAGCACTGAACTTCTGAAGCAGGCAGGATGAGTTCCAATTTGGGTGAGTTAATCCAATGAGAAGATCGATTCTTGCGGCAGATATCAATGGGGAATTGACATGATGTTTAAATGTGACCAAGCCGTCATCAAAGAAAAAAATCTCACATTCGCTTGAAATTAACTATTCGTTTGTCAAAATAAACGGTGATTTTTTAAGGGCTTGGTTTTTGAAAATTCAAAAAAACACAGAAACTTGTAAAAAGTGAATGAAATTTTTATTTGGATCGATAAATCAATTTCTGCCATTTACTTTTTAAAAATAATTTCACTTAAATGTTGCCCGCGGCTACGCTTCAGGTGGTCCATTCTGAAGGTCCAATTTTGGCAAACTTTTTCACACATTTCGGCCGGAATCTCACCAATGACGCGTTCAATGTTGGCTTCCAAGGCAGCAATCGTGTTTGGCTTGTCCCCATAGACAATAGACTTAACATAGCCCCAAAAAATAGTCTAACGGGGTCAAATCACATGATCTTGGTGGCCAATTGACTGCGCCAAAACGTGAGATCAACTGCTCACCAAATTCGCCTCTCAATTGATGCATGGTTTCGCGTGCAGTATGGCATGTGGCACCGTCCTGTTGGAACCACATGTCGACCGAGTTCAATTCTTGCATTTTCGGCAAAAAAAAATCTGTTATCATCGAACGGTACCTTTCTCCATTGACCGTAACCCTGCGGCCTTCATCGTCCTTGAAGAAGTACGGCCCAATGATGCCGCCTGCCCATAAACCGCACCAAACAGTGCATTTTTCGGGATGCATTGGTAGCTGCTGGCTGCTCTTCACTCTAAATACGGCAATTCTGCTTATTCACGTATCCATTTAGCCAAAAATGAGCCTCGTCGCTGAAGACCATAAAACGGACGTAGCTTGCGAAACACATTTTTCACAGAGCACGAATTTTGATAATAAATTTCAATAATTTGCAAACGTTGTTCAGGCGTAAGTCTATTCATGATGAAATGGCAAACAATACTGAATCGAAATGTCAAATGTTCGTGGAATTTGTCATGTGTGATCTGTCAAAAATATAAACGTCAAAAACCAAAAATCACCTGTTAGATTTTTTAGCATACGATTCCATTCTAAACATGGAGCTTCAAGACTGAAATTTATCTGAGATTCTTGGAAAAGGCCTGACCATTCGGCCCAATAAATATTTTTCTGAATAACAACTTCAGAGAGAATACGTGGAAGACGGTTACTTGGCATTGACATTACTTTCTGTATGTATGCTAGATGAATTTTTAATGTTCTAAAGAATGCCAGTTTCGATATGAACTGCATAATTAGGTGTGTTGTCTGGCAACGCGAAGCATCAATTCACGAAGAAACGTTGAAGTTTTTCAATTTGGAGATACTCCTTGTATCCCAACACCTGTGCACAATAGTGCATTATTGATTTTGTGGCTGCGTCATGCACTTTATATTTAGCAGAGTGTGTAACGAATTTATTTTGCACAAATTTGGACCATGTTGAGTTGATCGAATTTTTGGATGTAGTAAGACGTTTTGATAGGTGTTCAGACCAAGACATGTTATAAGTGAATATAACGCCAAGATATTTATATTGGTTTGATATTTTTATCTCACCATCATTGAAGTACCATTTTTCTGCTGTGGCCCTTCTACCACAGTTCCTAAAAAATGTCAATTGCAGACTTATCTACGTTAACATCTAGGTTCCATTTACTGCAGTACATGCTGAAGCTGTCGATAATGGCTTGCAGGGTATTAGGTTTGTCAGAGATGATAACTATGTCATCCGCGTATAAAAGCACGTTTAATTCCAAATTGTTCAAGATAAGATCAGTTGGGAGTTCGTGATGAAGATCGTCTGGGAATAAGACGAAAAGTAAGGCACTAAGTACGTATCCTTGCTTTACTCCTTTGGTAGTCACAAAGAAGCTTGCTGTACTTTTTCCATCCCAGACAGTTGCAGAAGTATCTTTATATAGAGATCTTATGATGGAGACCATTTTTTATGAGACACCTAGCCTTTGTAGCTTGTAAAATAACGCATCTCTGATAATGTTGTCAAAAGCTGCTGACAAATCAACGAAGAAGGCATAAAGCTTTTTTTTGTTGTATGTTGAATGTTGTTCTGTTATTAATACTATTTCATTTTTGTACTAGACTAGCTGTTCGTGCCCGACACCGTGTCGCCGGATTCAATTTCACGTCTCTATATCTATTGGCTTGGTCTGTGCCTTGTCAGTCAGTCAGTCAACCAGTTTCTCCAAAAGGAATTCATTAAACAGATTATTGAATTAAATTTGTGTAGCGCTTGGTTTTGGACTAGATATATGTTGTGCCAATGATTTACCTACTCTAAGAAATACCACATACAACTGACCATGAAAAAAAGCACAGAAATTAAAGGTTGATTAAACACGGTTTTTGTAATTTGCACCAATATTCGTAACACAAATTATGTGGAAATAAAATTAGTTGAAGCGTAAGCTGGAATGTATAATAGCTGCTTGAAAGACAGTGCAAATGCTAAGAAAGCAATGATGCCAGTTATTTTCCTGCAATTCCGACAAACGATGTTGAATGCCGACCGATACATATGCGACCGATATTTCGACGCCTTACTTGTGATATTTTTTCTACAGAAACTAAACACGAATTGGAATTAATCAATCTTTGCAACACGCCAATGACATGATCACCCCCGCCAAATCAGTGAACTTTAGGGTCTTAATTCAATTTTCTAACAAAATATCAATATTCAATACGGAAATTGTGAAATTTGACACAGAATTGAAATGTCACGTTTTTTTATAGACATTTTCGTACATAAATTCTATTAAAATTTCTAGTGTTTTTTTTTTTTAATTTTTTCCATATAAACCTTTCTGTGGAACACCTTGGAGAAAATAATTAAACGGAAGAATAAAAAAAAATAAGCCAATTCGGTCAAGTGGTTCACAAGTTATGGTCTTTCAAATATGCGACATTTGGTTTTTATATTTCTAAATTTTCTTAAATAATTTCGAGGAGAGCAACTACAATAGAGGAGAAAAAATGTATATTGTAATGGGCTATCCATTTTGCGGTTTCAAAACTAAACGTAAATAAAACACATAAAATATTTTTTTAATGATATTTCATTTTATTATAAAGTTTGAACGTTGACATTATGTGTGAAACACTACATCATTTAAATGACCACCACGCGAATTGTTGCAAACATCAATTCTTTTAAGGAAATTTTCGACCACTTTTTCACACATATTGGGCGGTATCTCAGCCATAACTTGATGAATGTTGGTTTTCAAGTGAAGGTTTATCTGCATAAACTCGGTTTTCGCGTAGCCCCACAAAAAAAAGTCCAGAGGTGTAAAATCGCATGATCTTGGTGGCCAGTTGATATCGCCACGACGAGAAATTGCGCGGCCAGGAAATGTCTCTTGCAATAAAGCCATATTCGCTCGATTTGTGTGGCATTGGCACCGTCTTGTTGAAACCACATATTCTCCAAGTCGTATTCTTCAATAGCAGACAAAAAAAGTCGGCTATCATAGAACCATAACGCTCCGAATCGACGGTGACATTCGTTCCATCATCGTTTTCGAAGAAGTAAGGTCCAATCACACCTCCGGAGCAAAGAGCGCCACAAACAGTGACTTTTTGTGGATGTAATTGCCTCTCTTCAATTACTTGAAGACAATTTTGTTTATTAACATACCCACCGACTGAGAAATGTGCTTCGTCGCTGAAAAAAATTTTGTTCGAAAAATCGACGCCCACCGCCTGTTGTTCAAGCAACCATTCGACGCATCTACAATGTTGTGAATGGTCAGCTGGCTTCAGTTGTGCCGTAAGACAGTCCTAATTCCTGAGAACGACGAGGAATGTCAGACTTTCAACTGAAAAAAAATTGGTTTAACAACTTAGTTTGACAGATGTTGAAGTCCACCCCTATACTTTTGAAACCGCAAAATGGATAACCCTTTATTAAGTCAATTCAGCAACTATTTAACATTTTCATTTTATTCATTTAAAAAATTGTATGCTGATACTTCTTCGAAAGCAATGCTAATAAACTAATTGATATCAAAAATACTTCTTTGAATTATGTTCTTTTAAAATGCACAAATCCTTTTTAGCCTTATGTTGCCAAAAGCATTTTCACAACATATATTTTTTTTTGCGCTTGAACACAATATATAAAAAATTAAAAAGACACTTGAATTGATGAACAAAACACATTAAGTGAACGAACCAAGCAAAAATATTTTTAATGGAATAGCTTTAATTTGTATCGTGAAAAAAAAACATTTATTTTTTACAAAAATATCATAGGTCTTATAGCAAACTCTAGAGAATGTAACCCAAAATGCAAGCCTAGCAATAAGTAAATTGTTGACTTCGTAATTCTAATTTTAGTATAAATTAACAAAAAAAAAAAATTGGCAATACAATAAAATCCGGTTTTATTTGAACGTATGATCATGATTGTATTTATAAAAATTATTTTATGTAATCATACCATTAGCTTTCAGACAAAATGTAAGCAAGGAATTGTAGATCCAATGCTTTCAATTTGGGGCCAACAACTAATTGTTCACGAGGATACTAACCAGTAAGTTTGTGTTAATTCATAATTTAATAAACTAAAACAAACACAAAGCATTATACATAATATACATACATTAAACAGAGTTAAACATAATATTAATATTAGTTTTGTTAATTTATTACATATAAATATATTTAATATAACAACAACCAACAAAAATCGTTCGCCTTGATTCATTTCAACTCAAAATTGATTAATGTCATTATTCATAACTGTAAATAATATTCACTCGATTTCATCTATAATAAAAATCGTGAACAGGGTGAACACTTTTGAAATGTATTTGTAAATATTATTCAGACAATATTGTAAATATATGAAGTTTGTACGTATCGACTTGGTTTGCGATGAGGGGCTTGGGAATTGTACATTTTACTAGGCATACCAAAAATAAAATTAGTATTATTTATTTTTCTACAAAATTAAACTCAATTTTTTAATTGAACAAAAAATTACATTACACAAACAAAACATTTCACATTTTAGCTAATTTTTTTTAAACAAATATTAAAAAAAAAAAAAACATTTTGCTTCTCTACATTAAATTTATCAATTAATAAATAATTTGGATTGCACAATTCTTTTTTTTTTTCAAGATTCAGAATTCTATTTATTTAATTTTTTTTCAAAATATAAATGTTTTGCATGTTTTCCAATGGTCTGCATGTCAATTTTAACATTATTTCTGGATGATTTTAAGATTACTTACTATGCAAGCGATATGAAAAAATAAATGTGTGATTACTTATAGTTTTAAAACAAAAATGAAAAGAGTCAGGAATTGTATTATTGATAAATGTTTGAAAATTGATAAATATACAAATAAATAGAGTGCATCGATGTGCCTTACTTGACTATTAAAAAAAATATACACATAAAATATTTAGCTGTGAGATATTACATTTATAACAAATTTTAATAATTTTTTGATTACTTTAAATTTAACAGGATCTCTAAAGCATTCTGTTTTAGCAACAAAGGACATGGACTGTATTTGGCTTCACCCACCGAGCTTCAAAAATTCTCACTCTGCTCAGATTTTTGGTAAGAAATGTAATCAATATATTTTTTTTATCAGTTGATTTTAATGGATTATATAATAATCTGCAAGTAGCATATATTCATGAAAAGTCGTTTTTGGTAGAATTTTAATTTCTAAGAAAAAGAAAAATGTAGGCATAAAAATATTTCATAAAATTGGTTACGGTCCTGAAAAAGAAACTTGTGTGTATTGAATTTCTGCGAACCCATTGCCATTTGCCAATTACCTGTAACCTTTTGTGAATTGACATCTTTCCAAATCTGGCAAATTCGCTTGTTGTACATATATGGGCTTTGGTTTTTTTTTGTGCTGAAATACGGGTCACCTCGAATTGCATTGCTGCAGAACCCAGTGAGCACATGATTATAAAGGTTGGTGAGCTAAAAGTCACTTATATTTTATATGGATGTGGGTCAAGTCGCTAAATTCGATAAGTTTACATCTGCGAGGGAGCGAGTTTGACTACATCAAATTCTTTGGCATACGAGTATTCTTACTAATCTTATTTGAAAAAAAAAACGAATTTTGTGTGGTACGAAATTAACTGCATATTTGTTCATTATTTGGGGGTTTTCTTTCCATCTCCTTTATACCTTGATGTAGACAAGTTTCTTTCAGGTATTGCTTTCACCTAACAGAGAAGCCACGTAATTGCCAGACTGCCAGACTGCCAGACTATCACTGCATCTCGTCTGCATATCAAACTGTCTATAAAATTGTTCAGTGATGAAAAAGTTAGAACAGAATAGAACGAACAGAACAGGACAGAAAAGAAACTTCAGTACAACTTAGAACACTCAGTCATCTGACAGCGATTTTAAAAAAAATTATTGTTGCTTACCTACAATTCAAGTTCGTTTATTCTCGCAGAAAAATTCTTAAAAATAATCTGAAATGTAATTGAATTTATTTAAAGAAATATTTTCCATGAAATTGAGATGATTCAGACACGGAAAGTGATTTATCAACTAAATCTAACACCGATATGGTTTTTTCAACAAATGGCTTTGACAGTTCTCACAAATCTGTTCTAACCTGTTCTACCTAAAAAAAAAATTCCTGTTCTAACGTGTTCCGAAGTGTTCCAAACTGACTCATTGAACACCGATCCAGAATAGTTATGAACAGAAAATTTCTCATTGAACAGCCAAATCCTGTGCTTTTCTGTTCTAAAGTGTTCTAATCTATTCCGAACAGCCTCAATGAGCGCACATTATATTTCTAAACTAGTTAAATTTCAGACTATCACACTACTATTCGTTAACACTTTTTATCTTCTACACTTTCTCACTGACACTGTCTATCTTTGCATATTATATATAGTTATCTCACTCTATCCCATTAAACCTCTATCTCCGCACTGTTCCTTCCTTGCACTTAACATTGTCGCTACACACTTTTAAAGTGCCACAATCAAGTGTCACATACAAGAATGTTATACATCCATTCTATTTCCACTGTCACAATGTATTCATGTTATACCTACTATCACACTGTTACTGTGCCGTAGTTGCAAATTAATATTTACCCGAAAGTGTCAGATGGTCACCGAAGAAACCCGACACTCCAAATCATTTAGTTCAAAGACCTGTAACTGTAATACTCGTAGTTGTGATTCTCTCCTCTAACAGTTCTTTTCTTCAACTCTAAATTCTCATATTGGGAGCTTCTTAATTTAAGCAGTACATCGTTCTAAGAAATATAACGTTCTTATACTTAAGGATAAGCTTTCTGTATAGGTTAACAGTCAATACTGATTCTGCAGCGCATTTATGTCCGTTTCGATTGGTAATCCGGAAGAACTCTCCTATCGAACAAGATTCATAATTCTGAAGTTTGATGTGAGTTTACGTGTAAGGCGGGAAATGTCAAACACACAATGAAGGTAGGGATGGGCGATGTTCATTGATGTTGGCAAAACATCGATCTTAGACGAACAAATAATCGATGCTGAAGCTTGTGAAACATTCACGTGATGAAATATTCAAAACATAGACTTAGAAAAAACTGAAATCTTTTGTCAATGACCTCGTGATTATAAAAGTTAGATTGCAATTAGCGGAACTGCACATCAGTATTTGTGTGAATGAAATTGTATGAAGTTCAGTTGCCGCTTAGTGCTATAGCTCATACATACGAAAAGCGAAAATAATAGTACGATAGAAAAACATTGCTGCAATTATCAAAACAATAAAAGTACTTTCAATCAATAATATTTTTCCTTTTTAATCGGTTCTTGAACGTGCTATTATTTTTCAAAAAAAATTGAATTAAAAAAACTTCGATATTCCTGATTCGATAATTCCTAACATCGATATTGTTTTTTCCATGTTAACATCGATGTTTTTCAATATAGTTCATCTTTACGACATTGATGTGACATTGAATTCGAATTTGAAATTAAGAGTTTGAGTGTGGACGTGTATCTGGTTTTGAATCTGACCAATCGAACACTTTCAAAAGCATTCGGAAGCCTCTTCCAGACGACCTATCGAAAACGACATATGTAATGTATGTGTTTAATTTTTTTAACGTATTACACATTAGGTGCGAAAATCTCCGAGTTTCTAGAAAAAACAGGCAAATCCTGTTGCCGTACACCAAATTTTCTTTTTTGTTTATCACAGAAGCACAGAAGAGAGTGCTCATGAGAGAGTAAAATATTTCCAAGCCTGCGAATTTTAGTCCAATTAAACAAAATAATGAATAAGCTATCAATTGTCAGGTGTAGGGATCGTTTAATCGAAACTATCGAAAGACTTAAGATATTTTGCCTTAAGAAAGGTTATATTTAAATAATAATTACAAGTAATAATGTACTACATGTTATTTCAAATGTGTAAACGGATTTTTAGTAATATTGTCACAAAAATAAATCAAAATAAAAACAATTAAATATATTTTAAATTGGTATATTATTACAAAAAAAAAAGTTCTAAATACGAGTATTTTTATTTAATACGAACAAAAAAGAAATTATATTTTTTACTTCATGTTTTTAAACAGTAATTGTTATGATTTTCTGAGGTTTCTTGTTGTTGAATAGCAATTCCGTTGTTTGTTGTTATATACAACGCATACCACTATGAGGTGAAAACTATCGATAGTTTTTACTATCGATAGACTATCGCTGTTTAACGATCACTTGCCAAGTGTGTCATTTCAAAAATACACTTGTTTTGACGTTTAAGAATTGACTAAATTTTTTGTTCAATGTGTTCCCGTACTTTTGTGCAAAGTACGGGAACACACTTATTATGAATTTGAGTTAAATTAAATCTGAATTGCACATATAGTATCATAAAATGAGATTTACAAAACTATTTTATTTTAAGCCTGCCATATTAGTTCTTCACGATAATCTTATAAATATCACCAAATCCAAAAAAAGTCTAAAAACGTCTTGATATTTGATCTGAACTATTAATAGTAAAAATATGCCATATAATATTAGCACTCCGTAATATTAAATTTTATTATGAATTTTTTTTTCTTAAAATACCATTTAAACTAATTTATTTATTAATTATTTTAGTCAATATACAACCGAAATGATGGGAGAACTTTTTGTACCCCACGAAATGCCTGAACAACCAAAGGAAGGCTTCTTCAAGGGGCTCTTTGGCGTTGGAGCTAGAACCTTGGATAGAGAAGAACTCTGTATGTCGCAAAAGACATATACAATACAAATAATTTTTCTTATATTTAAAATATTTATATTTTAATTTTTTAGTCGGAGAACAAAGTGGCAAGGCCAACCGTTCAGTTGCAAAACACATACCCGGTCCAAGTTTGGACCAGCTCGGACAAAGAACTTCAACAGCAGCATCTGAAATAAGTCGAGCCCATCAATTAGCAATGGAACGTGGTGAAAAGCTGAATATGCTTGAAGAGCGTGCCGAACGTATGGCTAATGAAGCGCAGAATTTCACTGGCACAGCGCATCAATTAATGCTTAAATATAAAGATAAAAAATGGTATCAATTGTAAAAATAATATATTAAAACAAAACCACAAATAATTAAATTTCTAAAAATAATTATAGAAAAAAAAACAAAATACTTATTTACTACAAAACAAACAAAATAATCTCATCAAATTTCAATTGCCTGGATTATGACTTCAAAATATCGTGTAACATAATTTTTGTTCAAAGTCATTTATCAAAGCCTATTGGTGTAATTGCGCTTGGTTTTTATTTTATCAACTACACACCTGCATACATAAAAACAAAACACAAATTCAAACATTTAATTCTTTTTGTTATTATATTTATATTATGAGCTTATTTAATACAATATCCCTGTAACTTAACAAGAATGTTAAAAAAAAACACGCACAGAAAATAAATATGCTATATTGATTTTAATGAGAGGTTTTATAGATAATAAATAAAGTTGTAGAGCCCTAGATGGCGCTGCAATCAATGAGTCGATTCTTTGTATTTAATAAACATTTTAGTACCTATAGTATAAATATTGACTAATACGACAAAATTTAAACCAAGAAAGCTAACAAAAAAAATCAATGTTATCGTTGCTCGTAATTTAAACATACTACAATTATACATAACTACAATTTTTATTTATTATTTTATTTTTCTCATAACTAAACAAACAAATAATAAAAAAAAATTATTGTAAAGTTTTATTTTTCCAATATGTATAACCTTTGTTAAAACTTGTTAAAGAAATATAATTTTATACTTAAATTTCTTAAATAAAATTGCAATATTGTCTTCAAATTGTTGTACAAGTAATAGCCTTAGGTACTGCTATTCAGAAATATATAAGTGAATGTGTATATAAAAATATAGGATTTAAAGTTGAATAATAAATTTATGGTACTGGAGCTTTGGTTTTGTTTTAATTTTGTATCAATTCAAAAACTTAATATTGATCACATGAGAAATTTAAAATTGTTAACAAGTACATACATATACATACATGATACATTATGAATTCAAAAAAAAAAAAAAAAAAAAAAAACATTTTTTGTATCATAAAAGAATATAATATATTGACGATAAAACATGAAACGGTGTGCTAATAATTTTAATACAAAACCAACTAATTTAAATGAATATATTTATATATGTACAAAATGCATACATATATTAAAATATACATACATATTTTTGAAAAGAATAAAGCAAAAACACAATTTATTTCAATAAAACAAAAATAAATGAAAAGGTCGTAAAATACTATACAATTTCTATAACATTGGTAAATAGTTTTAATAACAACTTCTCCTAAACATAAAAACCGATATAAATGACATGATAAACCTAATAATTTAATTTAATTTAAGAGAATTAAGGAAGATTCAACTAAACAATAAATTAATTATATAGAAACGTATTCTTATGATTTCTTACCAGTCATTATTTTACAGTCAAGAATATACATCCAATTGATTTGTTTTTATAAAATAAACTAAACAAACTAGGGTAATTAAACATTATACGATTTTTCATGGGGCACATTCATTTCTTTTAATAAACTAATCCACAGGTAAAACTGATTTTCTAAAAAAATACTTGTACTCTGAAAATATAAGTTCGAGGTGCTTAAAACTAAACATTTGTAAATCAAGCTCGATTGTAGATCATACACAAAAATAAAGCACCTTCAGCTACGCAATAATATCATGCCAATTTATTTACATACAAACGATTTGTGTAAAATTTTGTATTTGTTAAAAAAATCCTTATTCTTAAAAGATATTTCAAACTTCACCACTTTCTTTGAAAGAACATTGATTAAAACGCTACGTTAACCAATTTTTAATCGTAAACGTGCTGGGCAAATTGATATCTATCAAATTTTTATTTTTGGCAGAAGTCATATATCCTTATAGTCAAAAGAATCCCCCAATAGAATCTCTCCATAAAATTCTATTCGAACCAATTTTCAGACAAATGTTTTTAAATTTCCTTTGAAAAATTAGTACATTGACAATGCTTCGTTTTCCCATGAAACGTTTTCTTTTTTAGGAAGTCCATTATGATAAGAAAGTATCATACGAAAGGAAAAATCTGGGGGAGATTTTGTTCCTGATAATACAGATTTACTTTTGAATTACTGGTAGAAGCGATCCAAGCGGTAAATAAAGACCTTTCAATTTATTACAAAAGCAAACCATAAACTCAAAATATTACACAACAATGTACATACGTTATTGGAGATGACAGATGAAACAACAAACCAAAAACGTAGCTGCCAAAATATGATAGTGGAGAGATTTTCATTTATCGTGGGGATTCAAAATTTGGGGGAATTTTTATTGCCAATAAAAAAGAACAAGTTTCAAAAAGAAGGAAAACATTACAATTAAACGTTATTCCTTCTAATTTACAATATTATTTTACAACGCCTGTTAAAAATTACAACAACGACCCAGTTACGAAATCATTTTTCTTTAATTCAAAACTTTTTATACTTTGAAAACAAGCACCTGATACTATATGTAATGTAATTATGCAGATACGGTACAATCGTGCGTATACGTAATTTTATGATTTCATTTTTAGTGATTTATCTTCCGATTTTTAGAGTCTCAAGTATTTGTTTCGTGTAAAACAAATTCTTAGTTTTATTCAAAATTATCACGCGGAATCCCAGAAAAGTTATTCCAAATTCGAATAGAGTATTTTGTAAATGTTTTTCTCAAGACAAATATTTGTTTGAACTGATATATTAGGATGTGGATTCAATTTCGAACACAATTGTATGTACAATTTAAAGGTTAATAAAACTAAATCTGAAGAGGAGCAAGTTTTTTTTTCAAATTATTTTACATTAACTTACTTTACATTAAGGAAATATAATAGTTCACATAAGAATGACCAACGAATTATCGAATATTCGTCCATTTTGACGTTTGTCAGGAATGACATTATAATTGATAAATCGCTGATTTTAATATTCATTGGGTGCGAACTTGTGGTGGCTGGGTACTTTCATTTAAAACGTATATATACGAATGCGTAAATGCGTAGAATAAATATTTGCTTCTTTTGTCTAGGCACTTTAACGTTTGTTAATATCAATTGTATTTTATTTTGTTCGAACACAATTTTTTAATAAGCTTTATTTAAAACTCATTTAATTAACCGTTATTTTAGCCTTTGGGAGCTACTTTTAAGAATAAACAATGATTTTAATTTCCTTCAGTATATAATAGAAGTTTGAATTTATATACGACAGTGTAATAAAGCTTGCATTATATGAATTATTTACTAAACAACAAAAAACTGTATCGGAGCTAAAGCATCGTAGTCATTGAAACTTTCATAAAATGTCCAAATAATTAAATAAAAAATATGCAGTTTAATTTAAATGAATAAAAATAAGATGAGATTTCAACAATTTTTATTGATCCTTATGGTTTTGATCAAGTGTATACTAAATTCACTTACATAATTATCGGGTGGACGGCATGACTTAAAATCCTATTTATTTTGTCAGTTCAGAAGCATATGTCAACAAGTAATCAATTGTACATAAGCAAAACAAATCCTGGGTCATATCTTATGATAGTTATTGTGCATTTTTCATAATTGGCAAATAAGAATAGTAATTACATGTCCCATAATATAATTTGCATTACCTAGTTGAGATTGTTTAAACACAAAACAAAAAAAAAGCAATTAATAAATAGATTCGGCTGGTTCCGAAAACACTTTTTACGTCCATTAATATTTAACCAAAATTCTAAAAGAATAAAAATAATGATAACAAATCGTAAAATAAAAAAAAATGAAGCAATTAAAATTTTGTGAAAATTAATAACAAGTAAAAAATGTTTGAATGATTTTAATATTTTTGTGATTGTTTCTGTATATGACTTCCTATGAATAAACTGGAAAACGTCTTACGGCCCCTTTTACAAGCTTTTTGTTTTTAATGTCTTGCTTCACAGTTGTAGTTTATTTAAAACACAAAACAATACAAAATGAATAAAATTTACATATCGAGTTTTGCCTAAGTACCAGATTTCAAAGGCCAAGATATGAAACACACAACCTTAGTTACATATAGTTTTTTTTCTGTGGTTAATTTAGTTTTTTTAAAACACTGCCCCTTTGTTGTGTGAACGAATAAAATACCACCTTCATTTTGTTACTTAGGTATCCCTGTCAACTTAATAGTTACAAATTTATATAAAACTATACTAAGTATTTTTTCCTGAATTCTGTTTTCATTTTCCCTATATGTATTAGTTTTTATTTTCACAGTATACCGAATGTATACTTTCAATACAATCGATTTTGCCTCGTATAATCGCCCACTCCACAAACGCAATATAATTGGCTTAAAAAGTGTATGTTTATTTGTGTTTTTCTGTAAATACCTATTTAACATATCAATTTATTATTTTTTGTTCACTATTTCTACTTTTATGCAAAACTCTACAAAAATAACTCTACACCAACATTCATATAGGTACAATACCATTTTACATGTCTTAAAAGTGAACATATCTTTACAATATTGCAAATTCAACAAAAAAAAATATCTTCCTTTTTAAAGTTATCTATCCAATTATTTATTCTTGGTTCGTCAACTATTAAATAAAAGAAAATTATACCAATTTATTAACGGCATACAAATCTAAACAAAATGGCATTAGTTTGTATGTATTCATACATACATGCATATGTATCTATATGTATTTAGTGCGATGTTTAAATTTCAAATGCAAACAGCTTTAAATTTATAACAAATAATACTACAAATATTACTAAAGTGGCTGGCCGTGTTTCATTTAAATTTAAAAAAATATATGCATATATTTAAGTAAATATTATTCAATGAGTTATTTAGTGATTTTAATATTTTAAAGTTAGCATACTGATTAGTTTAACCAAAGAGAAATCAAGAAAAAGTTGTATAATTCTATGTTGTCAAATATTTAAAAAAAAATATATATATATATATATTTCGTTGTAATGTAAATACATAAAAATGATACTACAAAAGTTAAATTATTTTAATACTATATAGGTACATGTCTTCCTGGTTTATAATGTTAAAATATACATACATACGTGTTACTTTTCACAACTGCTTATGACCTATTCACAACTGTTGTACATAACTTTAAGTTAACTTTAACTTAAGTTTTTTATTTTGTTCTTTTATTTTTTGTTAATTTTAATTTTGTTTTTCTTGTAAAAACTGTATGACAATAATTAAATGTATTTCAGATTACCAGGTTTTTTAAGTGTTATAGGAAATCCAAGGCTGGTTTTCAAAGAATAGCTATTATGTTTGTTATGTTTTGTATACATCCAACTAGGTCTGATGATATGTTCGTTCTTGCATATAATTTGAGACTTATTTTAGCGTCCAGCATTGTGTATTTATTACCTTCACGTTCATATGTACAAATTTCTATTTATCCTCTTACAACATTATACCTTACCAGTAGATGCTGCTTAGACTTAGAGACAAAGTACTGGCACTACAAACTTCTTTCATGTCATACATGATTTAAAGTTATTTTTACTGCTTTTTTTCTTCAAGTTTCCACCATATCTAGGCTACTTCTATCGGCACTGGACTGACTTTGAATTCTGTTGGGCTATCTAATTATGAAACAGAATTTAGTTTTCATCTTTAACACATAGTCTGGTGCAGGATTACCATCCTTCTCACTTTATCAGTAATGGGTTATGTACTCTTTTAGCTTGTGCATGCACAGGTAAAGTTTTTCTTTATTATTATTTAGCCCTATCGCAAATTCCATCGTAATCGAAAATATGCTACGTTTCCAAATATCTCTATCACAAATTCTATCGTAGTGGATTCGCACTGAAAAAATCGCTTATGATTTTCGAAGCTCGTATAAATTGGTATCACTGAATGCAAATGGAATGGAACAAACTTTCTCTAAGATAAACCATTTATGTCGAACACTGAAAGTAAGGCGTCATTAACAGCTATTAGCTAGAATAATGTAAGTATTTTTACAAATTCTATGGCTAAATAATATTTGATTTTAAAGGACAAAAAAAATACAAACAAAGTCCAATATGAAAGACTTAGCTAATGAGCGAAAGAGCCGACCTGGCCTAGCGCTATAAAAAACTGAAAAGAAGTTCAAAATTTCTGAGAAATAGCAAAAGGGGAACTTAATATTCTTGGACCACAAGGTTGTTTTAAAATTTCAAATAATATAATGAGGTTTATCGCGAATAAAAATTTCCCTGGCAAATATTCTCCAATTCGAATCTTGTGAACGTGAATGATGTTCAAAAGTTTACCTCGGAAGGTAATGTTATCGGGAATAAGCTCTCCCACGGAAATTTATTCTGATTCACGATCCCAGGAAAAATTTCGAGTGAATAAAATATTCCCTGGGAAACGAAATTCCCTGGGAGATTCCCGATAGGACTCAATGTGTAACTTTAATTGAAATTTCAAATAAATCCACGGTTTTGATATTTATCATTTAATTTTGACATGTCACAGCTGATTTCGAAAATAAGAAGATTCCACTCGGATTTTGTGAAAGCTGTTTGTTGTAGATCGGAGCATCCCACAGTTATGCTTTTTATTACGATGGAATTTGTGATAGGGCTGATTATTTCCTCTATCACTTTAGTTGCTAAATAGAGCCATTTTGTTGTTTTTTTTTTCCTTAAAACAAAATCAGACGTTTTTTATTTCCTTATACATATATGAACTACTTGGTAGTTTTGGGGTATTATCGTTGACAAAAATTTCCCTGGAAATGTTTCCTCCTTCTCTATAGAGGGAATGAACTCGATGGTTTCCTTCGGAACTTATTCGCATCGAGAATAAACTTTAGAGAGGAATTTTGCAATCCTTTCATATGCTTTTTGTGCGGCAAAATTTATTCTGGGAAAGGTTCACAACCGTAGAAAAAAATTCGAGGCAAGAAAATATTCCGAGGGATATTTCCTGCTAAATTCCCGATAGAGCTCATTATTCAAAAGAAAATACTGATATCTACTACTTGACTTTTGACTACCTTCAGAATAGTCTTCACCGAACGGAGTATCATCCGCAAACCCCCGTACCCATGACAACACCTTGGTGCACCAACTCCGCATTACTTACTTCTATTATTGCTCCTCCGACCAGCAGCAATATTTTTTCCATCTGTCCCTTATTGGTGGAATGTGCGTTTTTTGTGACATGACGGTCTAAAAGTAGTATCTATGATGTTTTGAAGATATACGCAATCATACCATTTCGGTATGTATATAATTAAAATACGTACGTAAATTAACTTTAAATTTAACAGTTACATTCAAATTGCTTTTTAGAAAGTCGAATTCGTTTGTGAAACACCATTTAGTCAGTTCAGTAAAATGAGATCTTACATATTTTGCTCCATGAAAAAATGTGGAAGCCAAAAACAAATGTTGACTTATTAACTCGGACTTTTTGGGTAAATTCACAAACGCATCACTGCAGTTAAAATTATTATAAATACAAACAAAGCAATACAATACATACAATTTTCTGAAAACTCATTTTTTTAAACTGGCGATATGATTTTTTTATAGTTTATCGAATAATGAGAAAAGTTAAAAGGCAAGTGGTTTTAATTGCAAGTCAATTTTTGTCGAACAAAACATAGCAAAAGAAGCTATAAAGCGTAGACTTCAGTTGACGAACAAAAGCGGTCATGTTTACACTTAAGTTTTTTTATTCAATTCCTCTTTTTTGCATTTATGTAAGTTGGCGTGATATCTACTTATTAAAGAGCCCTGTAGAATTTTTTTTATATTTCTAAATTTTTTTTTTTATAATCTACCCGCGCTCAAGGGATTATGAATACCCTTTAAATGTTTCAACACAGCGCGGGCGTGAGGGTGAGGTTAAGGAAGAGAAAGAATGATAGGACAGATGTGTGCCGCGATATTCGGAGACTGTAGGTGGTTGTTGTCTCAGATTTTATCTCCAGGGATGGCGGCTGAACTAATGCGGAGAAATTTCCGTGTCTTATTTATCTATGTCCCTTATAATTCGCATTAATTTTTTTATTCTTAGTCATATTTTATCGGTATACTAGTTTTACTCAATCACATGTTGTTAGTTCTATGCCTAAACAGCATGTAATGAGTAAACCAGCAACTCATTGTATGACATTTATTTTTAGAATTGGTTTTTAATGGAAAAAGAAGAAGACATAGACTACGGCAGGGATCGAACCTGTGACCATAAGGTTGACAGGCGAACACACAACTATCGCGCCACGGCCACCCCCATGCTCAAGGAAATCCTTTTTTTGTATAGTACTCGTACTTAGTACACGACAGAACCAAACAGCATCGTTCTTAGAAAAACGTTTATTTAACATGGAATTTAATATTTTTAAACTATTTTACAATACTAGAATTATATAAATAATGGTTCAGCCGCAACATTTGCATTTCTATAAAATCGGTTATCGGCTAGTCAAAATGCTCCGAACTCCTGCTAGTGACAGCAATTTTTACTTAGCGCTCGGAAAAGTAAACCGACAATACAAATATATGTAAACGTTAAAGGTGTAGTGCGCTGTAATTTTCTTTTTTTGCAATGTACTATCCATTTTTGAACGCTGGCTTCAAAATTAAAAACAAAAATAGAACTTATTCTTATTATTTAATATTCTTGTTTTATTATTTTTTTTTAATGACATTTAATTTAACAAATAATTTAAGAACCCACAATTTCTGAACGAAAAAAAAAACATCTTATGTGTGGTAATTTTGCAGTTCAGACACAACTTTATACTATCAATTATTACCTAAAACTGTATAGACATAAAAACAAAAAACAAAATTTGTTTACATTGAAATTCATAATATAACATTGTATTGGTTAAAAAAATAATTGTGTAAAAAATTAAATATTGAGAGAACCAAAACAGAATTTGAACAAATATTCATTAAAATATTATAATACATAACTACTATTAATATGTATGATAAGAAATCATGTTTTAACTGTGTCATAGACAATTATTTAAAATAATCAGTTAAAAATAGAATAAATGAAAGAAATAATAAAAATACAAACAATGATTTTTATTCGATGTATAGATAGTTCTCGGAAAATAAAACTTTGGGGTAAGATCTTAGCCGCCATATATACAGTGGCCGACAAAAGTGTACGTACGACCACCTTTTTCGCAGCTTTGGGGCTTTGAAACCAATATTAGCAAACAATTAATGATAGTTATATTTATTTAATTTGTCTTTTTATTGATAAAAGAAACTTGAACTTTAATTCACAAAACAATACAAAAGTTAATGATAAAAGTGTAATTACGATCTGTACACTGTCATAAGGACTCTTGAAATTTATTGATATTTACTGATTTCTACAATAATCAATATAAAGTTGGGCCACCACAGGCATCTATGACTGCCTGTAATCGTCTGAGCATGGAAAAAAACAAGTTCTGGAATTCTGCCGATGTTATTCGCTGCCATTCTTCTTGCAGCTTTTCTTTTAGCATAGGAGCACTTGTAATATAATGTTTTCGGGTTTTTCGTTGCAGAATCTCCCACACGTGCTCAATAACATTTAATTCCGTGCTTTGAGGCGGTGTGTACAGTTGTCGAGGAGCACAGTAGAGGAGCCAATCTTTGACGATTTGAGGCGTGTGCTGTTTCTTGTTGAAAGATCCAGCTCTGGCCAAGACTCAAAGCATCGACTGATGGTTTTAAATTATGTTCCAAAATGGATTTATACTGATAACGATCCATATTACCCCCAATTAAATAGCAACTTGCCTACTCCAGAGGCTGCAATAGCACCCCAAACCATCACGCTGCCTCCACCATGCTTAACTGTAGCGACTAAGTTCTTTGGATCCTTTGCGGTATTTGTTTTTCGCCAAGCTTTGTCTCGTCCATTATTTCCAAATATGTTACATCTGACGTCACAACAAAATAGGTCCTACCACCGTCATTGCCGTGACAAAGGTGATCGTGTCATGGCTAGCTACAATGACTCTCACACGAATGACACATGTCTGTCATTGTTGGCCCAAAATACAATGAACGTCAAAGTGCCCAAGCAACACATAAACTCTTTAAGATTTCTTTGACTAAATTTATCAGGTCCTTACAATCTCTTAAATCAATCTTCTTAATACCGTTGCACTTGATAACCTGTTTAGTTGCTCTTTGAAAGTGTTGTTTGTTTCAACTATTAAAAAAATTCTTTCTAACATCTTAAAAACATCTTTGACAAATATATTTATTATGTCTCTTCATAGGTCCTCTTTTAAACCTCTTTACATCAAGGAATTTCAGAGTTTATTTAGAGTATTTCATTTGTCTCTTTCAAACATTATATTGAAGCTGTTTTATTAATGGTTTTATTAAAACATATTTATAAATGCTTAACATCCCATCTTCTAGTAGTGCATATTTTATCTTTAAGGAAGGTTATTAAAAAAAACTTTTTGTTTCGTCTTGGCCTTGTATTGATAAATTTGGCTTTAAATCGATGAATAAATGTGAAGTCAAACAACAATTATATGTGGTGTAATGAAATGACAACGAGCAACTCTTGAAGCATTGGAAGCAAATATTCAATCCACCATTGACGTCATAAGGCCAGATTTATTGGAAAAAGTAGTAAACAATTATGTCGTTTTTATTTGGCAATCCGGAAGCCTTCCGGACTCTTCTGAAGCGTTCACTTGGGAAAAAATTACAGTTCTAATTCTAAAAAAAAAGAGAATTTTGCTTCTGGATTTGAAATCAGAATCAGAACCCGAAGCACTCACACATTCATATACTTGAACGTCAAACTCGACTGTTATCATTTTTTGTATCATAATTGTGCAACAACCATTTTGAATTTGAATACTCTCACGTACACAATTATTTTCACACATACAATCTAATTTTAATTCAGAATCGTTAGAATCACACAAATGTGTTCAGTTGGGATCCCGGATCGGAGAACAATTCCGGATTGCCAAATAAAAACGCCATTAGACTGATCGAATGGCCTATGTAACTCGTAGCCGCGGCTTACAAATGGCGGAAATCATATGAATGAATGCCATCTAACAGGTGTTTTTTAGACCTGTGGTTTTTAAGAAGAAACAAAACGCATAATGATATGTCCAAGAACTTAGTTTTTTATAAAGATAAACGGTTTGCCATTATGTTTTAACAATGATTTCGGGCAAGTGGCCGCTGCGGCTGGCTCGAATAAATTTCAGCACAGTCCCAATTTTCGACCACTTTTTCAATCGTCTCGGGCTTATCTGCGTAGACAAGCGACTTCACATAACCCCACACGAAATAATCCAGCGGTGTTTGTTGCAGCATATAAACATCAAACGTCACTATTTGACCATGCATTTGTCTCTGTTTTCGTTAAATCAAGTTGACTCTTTCTTCTTTTATATAACCTAATAATGAAAAGCACATTCTTTTCCTAACCTTCATTAAATAAAGACATTTTTAATCAAAGTTCTTTTTTCGCTTCTTTTAATTTTTCTAACAGTGTTAAATCGCACGATCTTGGAGGCCACGTCACAGGGCTACGACGCGAAATAAATGCGCTCACAAAAGTTTCCTTGAAAAAATTGATTGTTTCGTTGACTGTATTGTATGTAGCGCCGTCTTGTTGGAACCAAAGATCGTCCACATCAACATCCTCCAATTCAGGCACGAAAAAGTCATTTATCATGGCTCTATAACGTTTACCATTGGCTGTAACATTATGGCCGGCTTCATTTTCGAAGAAATATGCACCAATGATTCCCTCACCCCCTGCCCATAGATTACACCAAGCAGTGACATTTGACTTGATGATTATAATCACTCCAAATACGACAATTTTGCTTATTTACATAGGTACCCATTTAACCAAAAGTAAGCTTCATCGCTGAACAGAATTTTCTTGTGAAAATCGGAATCGGTGGCCATCTCGTATTGGGCCCATTCGCCGAACGTGCGACCCGCTTGATGGTCGTTCGGCTTCAATTCTTGAAATGACAAATCACTCTGAGCATAAAACCAGTGACAGGTGTCAAAAAGACCAAAAATTATTGCCAGATTGAAAACCACACGTCTAAAAAAAAAAACACCCGGGGGATGTCATCTATAAAAACAAAACTGTAATAGCAATGACAACCACCAACTTAACAAAATTATCGACGAGTTTTAATTCGGTTACCAATGGAAAGAAAATTTCCAAAAATCAAGGGAAGAAGTTTAAAAAAGGGCTAACGGATGGCAGCCAGACTAGATACAAGCACAGTTTAATTATATTTGGCGGTTATTTGAGCTCTAAATTTGAGAACTATTGGGTTTACTTATTACCTAATAGTTGTCAAATTTATTATATACATATGTGATTTAAAAATATTAAGAAAAATTTAGAAGTAATTAAAGGAAAAATATAATTGCATTAATTAGAAATAATGCGATTTAAAATTTAATTTCAATTCTTTCATTTTGATCAATCAATATAGGATAGGTACCATACCACAGTTGAAAGGGGTGTTTACAAAAATTGTGCGGTAAATTGCACCATTTTACCACAAGAAAATTTTACGACTTTTAATGAATACCTTTAATATCCCACTTCACAGGTCACATCATAAGGAAAATATATTATAGTATAGCCTTTTGACCATACTGACACAATATCATTTATAGCACGTTTTAATTATAAATTGTTTTGCAATGTACATGATATCTCATTTCAAATCCTTCCCTACTTTCCTAACCCTCACGCCTCGCGCTGTGTTTAATCATGGGATTTAAGGAATTAAAACAAAAAAAAATATTTTTAATGGCTGCCAAAAACACATTGAAAGTTTAAATTGATAAAGATCAATTTTAAAGTGATTCTATTAGATAAAGTCAGAAATACGGTATTTTTAAGTGCAACTCTGGTTTCCTGGCATAAGAACTAATTAACTAAAAATATTTTAATTTTTCTAAAAGCACCTTATAAAACTTTTTTCGCCTAATAAGACTAAACTTTGAAATTTACGTACCCGTAAGAATTTCTTCTAATTATTCTGGAGATCAATTTATGTTCCAACATTTTTGTTTGTATACAACATTTATTTCACAAATTTAACATAAATAATTTCGATTGTGGTATATAAAAATAGAAACTCTATCGAATAATCTTTAGCCCGTCGGTAGACCATTTTTTGTTCATATTTGTCAAAGCTTGTTCACAGTAGAATCTCTCTTCACTCCCACTGACTAGTGTGTCTCTAAAGTTTTCTAGAACATGGGCATCTTTTAGTGCCACCAACGCATCAATTATTCCCTTCGTACATTTTACTTTTTTTGAAAGAATCAATTTTTGTTGTGGATTGTTAATTTTTGAAAGAAACAGATGTAACACAGGAAGGGGAGCATTTAAATCAGCTAATCGTTGTATTGCCGTCTCCAAAGAAAAACTTATATGAAATTGTTTCTGTTTTGTTATTAAATTCCAAGACGATTTTTCAAAAATTACTCCCAAATCTAGGTATGATTGCGACTTTGCTCGCTCATTGAGTGCTGTCCATTCGAACTGTGCTGGTGATATTTGATAGTCGGCTGCAATCTTAAACGGACTAAGAGAACTCGTCACATCTGAGTCTTTCCATTTGTGCCGGGCACAACATAAATATAATATCTCCAAAACGGAAGAGTCAACAGTAATTTCATCACTTAGGCTATTTTTATTCTTTTCAATAAATTCTATGAGATTCAAAGAGTTCGTAAAAACTTGATGAAATGTGGGAATAATTCCAGGGTCTGAACAATACTCCGCTATAAGCTGTTTGAGCTTTTGCTTTTTAATTGATATATCTGAATGTCGGTTAGCTGCAGCTTTAAACTGAACAATAGATGATTCTTGATGCCTTCCAAGCATGGTGAGTATTTCAATAGCCTCTATGTTTTTTGTTTGTATCAAGTAATTAATATAATGGTCGCATGCTTTTGAACGGATGCGTAAAATTCGATAAAACTGTTTTTTGTTCAATGTTCGTTGAAGAAAGAGGATTACCCCAAGAATTGCGTTTCCATCACCATTACGTAACACTTCGTCTAATAGTTCCTCTTTATCATTCAATGATTTATAAGCTTCCAATGGACATAGTTTTCCGTGTAGCAGTTTTGTGGCAGTTACTTTGAGTGAAGGCGCATGAACCATATATTGAAGCTTTCGACGTAGCAGTTTGAGCTCTTCGTCGGGGGAAATACCCTTAAAGTACAAAGAAAACAAATTTAACAATTGACGATAGGTTGTGGATATTGGCAATGTTTTGACAATACGGCGCACCGTGCTAAATCCAAGAAACAATATTCAAAAACAATGTAAAATTAATTGGCATTTGTTTTGGCTAATTTTGTTAGCGTATAGGTCAAAATGCATTTTTCTTAATTCTTCATTATTTGGTACTGAATTAGCCTTTAAAAAATGATTCCACCACCGAGAGGAAGATGACTCAACCCCAACTGTTTGGTTACTTTTATTCTATTTGGGAGTTACCTTTACCTTTGGGATGATATCACTGTCAAGGGATTGCTCATTTAAAATTAGTTCCAAATCAGATTCGCATACGACTGATCGAATAGTGAGATTTAAAATATTGGCCGTATTATCAAAACTTGCTTCAGAAATGTTATCGTCAGCTAAGATGTTGTAGTCGGTTTTCGAACTATGAAGACTTGCATCTTCACCCAGATCATCGTCTTCGTCATCAAAACTAAAAGCCTTACTAGCGGACCGATTCCAATAACTTTCAGTGTCTTGATTTGTATCCATTTGTTTGCCTAAAATGCAAATAATTTTAGTGTCTTTTATTATTATTATTTATAACCAATTTACTTCTTTGTTTTATTTTGCATAACACAATGGACAAAACAGGATTTTAAAAACCACTAGAAGTAAAGACAGCTGATAGCTGTTAACGTTGTCAGCTGTCAGCTGTCACTTTCATTCAGGCAAGAAAACATAAGGGGTTCTATACATGATACAACTATACAAGATAGCGCATTCGAATGTTTATTTTCTGCGCAAATAAAATACTTTTTATAATAAATTCTTGGTTTTTAGAATTAAAAAAAACAAGAGTACTGTTTTTATACACAATATTTCGTATTTAATTATTAAATTTACGTCAAAAAATCATTGCTTTGTTTTTTCATAAAAATGAAATTTGTGTCAGTGACCTTATCCTATTCCCATGGTGGGCAATGCGATCTGTTTAGTTGAATCATAGGTTCTACCCACTCCGGTCGCACTACCTATCGTGTGCGATTGGCGGAATTCAAAAATCGAACCAATGGGCGTTTTTCTTTTTTAGTTCAGATCAGAGTCTGAGTTGTCAAGAAATTTGTTTGTGTTTCTTTTTAACTCAGAGCATGCAGAGATCCAAACGTGTGTTTCTTTTTTCGTTCTGAACACGTGTAGAACGCACTCGACGTGCTAGAACATAATTGACTGAGCATGTGAGTAAAGCCCAGTACTCAGTTCGGGAAAGATATTATTTCTCATACAATTTTTTTCCCAGAACAAATTTTATCTCTAATTTTTCCCGATCAGTACTCACTTCAACGCAAAATAAAAATCTTTGTTTCGAACTGTACATAAAAAAATCTCCACTTGATTTTTCCAAGACAAAAAATGTCCGAATCATTATTTTGCTAGCTAAATTGTGATGTTTGATGTAAATCGTGCATTTTATCACCTCATATCAGATGACCAGAAAAAATTAATGAAAAAAGTGTGTAGGTAAATTAGTTGCAAGAATTAAACCTATTCATCAGCTGATTTCAGTTAGGCAGTAGCGTAGCTATAATGAGAAAGAGTAGGTACAATAGGTGTGTTTTATTGGGAAATTTATCCGCCGTAAGTTTATCCGTCGTAGCATTTTACATACAATTCGCTACGGTCGATAAAAAGCTAAAGTAGAAGCTACGGTGCATGGCTAGATGACGTTTATTTGAGTCTCGAATTTGATTTTGTTAGTTTTGTTGGTACGATTGATAATTGGGTTGAATCTCGATGGATGTGTTCATGGAGTGTTATAATTTTTAATTTCATTCGTAAGACAAATCGATCTTTTTGAGTCTTTTTTTTTCTTTTTTTTTATGGTTGACCAGTTTATATTTCTAAGATCTTAGATAATACCATTTTTTAATAAATTATAAGCTGTTCTTCTAAAAAGTTTCTGACTTTTATTATTAAAAACTATATTCTTTGCTCAATTATTTTCTGGAGTACGTCTAAAATTCCACCTATATCTGCAATTTTGCATACCCCTAATGTCAATTAATCAATTTTAACAAATTTCGATTTCGATTTTGAAAAAAAAAATCAATATCTATGGAATGAATTCGTTTTTACTTTTATTTTTGACTAACTAAGAGCAATATTCGTTTTGTGTTCAATTTTTATTGATAGTTATAAATAAACGGAGTTTGGTGAAAAAAATCTGCTTTTTATTTAGATCTACAAAAAAGCAATTTGAGAAGACAAACCGCATTGAGTGGAACTGCACCATAGAGGAACTGCTCGACACTGCGCCGCAAAATATGTATTCGTATGAAATTCTATGAGCTATAATGCCAGGCGCGCACATATGCAACTTACAGTTTTGCAACAGTTTGGTTGCTAAATTGAATACCATGGACTTATATGAGAGTGCGCGCACATGCAAAAACTATTCAGTCCGCGATTCGAGCAACTTATAAGTTTTTGTTTTGGCACAAATCGAACGATCGCCCCAAATAAGTTCTTCAGTTTGAATCACACCGAACTATAATGTAACTGCCCGCACATTAAATCAATATGTTGTCTGTGTGTTGGTTTATCTCGTTGATTGATTTTGAAGTTGCTTATGTGAGCGATCATCGTTCAATTAGTGATTAAACTATTTCGTTTCGGAAAAATGCATGTGCGCGCCTGGCCTAAGCGCACTAAGCGGAAACTGAACTTCACAAAATGTGCTTTTTCCTCACTGTTTATGGACGTTGGCCATGAACGGTATTCGCTTCTTTACATGGACTGGGCGTAAAATTTTGTGATACCATTGTTTTTTTTTCTGGACATGTGCATGGAAATTGCAAACCAAATGTTAACTATTTGTTCCTTACTCCGCGTATGTTAAGTGAAGTATGATCTCTGTTGAGTGAATATTGAACTGAAAGCTAAACATACTCAGAAAATAAATTTGTAAATGGAAATAAAAAATAAAACTCTAGCTATCGATCTACTCAGAAAATAAATAAAATCATGAAATATAAAGGGGAAATGTAAGGGGAGTGAACAATTTAAACTACGTTGTAGTGTGCGTTCAAAACCAAGAAACATTAAAAGGAAACAAGCAAATCTCCGGCAATTGTGTTCCTCGTGTGAAAGGCATAGACGGTTTTTAAAGCAATACAAAAATTGACCTGTGTTAAAAGGGACTTGACCATAGTCTATGAACAAACCCGTTCACTTATCATTTCCTGTCTATTGGTGCAAAATGAATGTTCGAATTTAAAATTGCAAATGCAGAAAAAGTGAACACAAGAAATTGGTTTGAAACATAAATTAAATATTGGTACGTTTTTCTACTTTCTATTTTATACGAATAAAAGCTAATTATTGTTCCTAATTTTGATTTTTTAATAATATTACTTTGCAAAAGACTCTTTCATTACTTGTGACTGCTGTACAGGTGTACCATTCTTACAAAAATAAAAAAGCTACGGTCCATGCTACGGTCGATGCGTTTTTTTGGGAATTACTTACTGTACAATGGATAGATTCCCAATAAAACACAGCTATTGTAAATCTGTTTTTTTTTTAACACATAACTCAACATGAATTTTAGAGCAAAGCAAATTAAACAATAGGTGTGTTTTATTGGGAATCTATCCATTGTACCGTAAGTAATTCCCAAAAAAACGCATCGACCGTAGCATGGACAGTAGCTTTTTTATTTTTGTAAGATTGGTACCCCTGCACAGCAGTCACAAGTAATGAAATAGTCTTTTGCAAAGTTAAATTAAGAAAATGTCAAAGTTATGAACAATAATTAGCTTTTATTCATATAAAATAGAAAGTAGAAAAACGTACCAATATTTAATTTATGTTACAAACCTATTTCTTGTTTTCATTTTTTTTGCAATTGCAGTTTTAAATTCGAACATTCATTTTGCACCAATAGAACGGAAATGATAAGTGAATGGCTTTGTTCATAGACTATGGTCAAGTCCCTTTTTACACAGGGCAATTTTTGTATTGCTTTAAAAATCTTCTATGCCATTCACACGAGGTTACAAAATTGACGGAGATTTGCTTGTTGCCTTTAAATGTTTCTTGGTTTTCAACGCACACTACAGCGTAGTTTAAATTGTTAAATCCATTACATTTCCCCTTTATATTTCATGCTTTTATTTATTTTCTGAGTAGATCGATTGCTAGAATTTTATTTTTCAAGTAAATTTATAAATTTATTTTCTGATTATGTTTTGCTTTCAATTCAATATTCACTCATCAGACTGCACTTAACATACGCGGAGTAAGGAACGTGTAGTTAACATTTGGTTTGCCATTTACATGCACATGTCCAGAAAAAAAACAATGGATCACAAAAATGTACGCCCAGTCCATGTCCATGTAGTGAAGCGAATACCGTCCATGGCCAACGTCCATTAAACAGTGAAGAAAAAGCACATTTTGTGAAGTTCAGTTGCCGCTTAGTGCGTTTAAGCTAGGCGCTCACATGCAATTCTTCCGAAACGAAATAGTTTAATCACTAGTGATCGCGCACATTAGCAACTTAAAATCAATCAACGAGATAAGCCATCAAACAAACAATATTTTGATTTAATGTGCGCGCAGTTACATTATAGTTCGGTGTGATACAAACTGAAAAATTTTTTGGGGCGATCGTTCGATTTTTGCCAAAACGCAAACTTTTAAGTTGCTCGAATAGCGGACTGAATTGTTACTGTATTTGCGCGCACTTTCATGGTACATAAACTAATAACATAAAGACCTGAAACCTCTGCTTTAATTTGACATTTGCTTACAAGCTGAAATACGCACACATGTAACTTTTCCGTTCCTCTTCCAATAGACACATTTGTAAAAACGCACACAAGAATCTTTTCTGTTCCTATTCCTATTCCTATAGACACATAGATAACAGATAGGGTGCTAAATGTACAAATACAACAATGTAAACAAATGGGTTTTGGGGGGTGAAACGTACGAAGGTTTCCGATCTTAGTATGGCTTATTTGTGTCATGGTATTCACTTAAGCAACCAATCTGTTGCAAAACTGAAAGTTGCATATTTGCCTGCCTAGCCTTATAGCTCATAGAATTTCATACGAATAAATATTTTGAGGCGCACTGTGGAGCATTCGTCTATAGTGCAGTTCCGCCCAATGCGGTTTGTCTTCTCAAATTGCTTTTTTGTAGATCTAAAGAAAAAGATGATTTTTTTCACCAAACTCCGTTTATTTACAACTATTAATAAAAATTGAACACAAAACGAAAATTGGGCTTGGTTAGTCAAAAATAAAAGTAAAACGGAATTCATTCGATAAATATTGTTTTTTTTTCAAAACGGATATCAAAATTTGTTAAAATTGATTAATTGACATTAGGGGTATGCAAAATTGCAGATATATGTGCAATTTTAGACGTACTTCAGAAAATAATTGAGCAAAGAATACAGTTTTTAATAGTAAAAGTCAGAAACTTTTCAGAAGAACAGCTTATAATTTATTAAAAAATGGAGTTATCTAAGATTTGAGAAATATAAACTGGTCAACTATTAAAAAAAAAGATTCATAAAGATTGATTTGTCTTACGAATGAAATTAATAATTATAACACTCCATGAACACATCCATCGAGATTCAATTCAATTATCAATCGTACCAACAAAACTAACAAAATCAGAATCGAGACTCGACTGAACGTAAGCCAGCCATCCACAGTAGCTTCTACTTTAGCTTTTTATCGACCGTAGCGAATTGTATGTAAAATGTTACGACGGATAAACTTACAGCGGATAAATTTCCCAATAAAACACGGCTAATATTTAATTTATGTTTCAAACGTATTTCTTGTTTTCATTTTTTCTGCAATTGCAGTTTTAAATTCGAACATTCATTTTGCACCAATAGAATGGAAATGATAAGTGAATGGCTTTGTTCATAGACTATGGTCAAGTCCCTTTTTACACAGTCCAATTTTTGTATTGCCTTAAAAATGGTCTATGCATTTCCCACTAGGAAACAAAAATGCCGGTGAGTTACTTGTTTCCTTTTAATGTTTCTTAGTTTGGAACGCACACTACAACGTAGTTTACATATTTATTTATTTATTTCGCTTAATTCAAGCATATAAATAATAACAATATAACAATATTAACAATATTAAGATAACTTAAAATAACTTAAACCGTCTAGTAATAATTTTAACTTAAACTAAAGAGTAGGGAATTAGGGATAGTTAGAGTAAAGGTTTCTTCTAAGGTATTGGATACTGTGGTTAAAATCGAGAAGTTGCTGTGCATTGTTGGCTAATCGCAACATTCTAGTAACTGGGTTAAAGTGAGCGTAATTGGTTCGGTAAGTAGGAAGGCGAAATAAGGGAACAGATCTGAGGTTACGTGGATTGGTGTTAAAATAAATTGATTTAAGAAGTGGCGGAGAATCTATTACTCCTGTGATGACTTGGTGAACGAAAAGTATGTCTGCAACATCACGACGCTTGGCAAGGGTGTTTAGGTCGATCAGTTGTAAACGATGTTCGTAAGGGGGAAGGAAAAGAGGATCAGACCATGAGAGGTTTCGTAAAGCGAAACGGAGGAATCTACGTTGTACGGCTTCAATCCTATACGAGTGGGTGGTATGATAAGGAGACCAAACTTGACTGGCATACTCGAGAATAGGTCTAACATATGTGGTAAAGAGTGATTTTGTTACGTATGGGTTTGAAAATTCTTTCGACCAGCGCTTTATAAATCCTAGGGAAGAGTTTGCTTTAGCGATAATATTATCTATGTGTGAACGAAAATTGAGCTCTTTATCACATAAAATGCCGAGATCACGAATGGAGGAAACTGAAGGAACTAGAACGTTGCAAAAGTGATAAGTACGAGAGGGTAAGGACAGGCGTTTACGAGAAAAAGTCATGTGTTGACATTTAGTGACATTGAGTTCGAGGAAATTTTTTGTGCACCATGTGTGAAAAGAATTAAGGTCATTTTGAAGCAGGGAAGAATCAGTAGGAGTAGATATTACTTTCATAATTTTCATGTCGTCGGCATATATAGAGAGGTTTGAGAAGGAAATAATGCTTTCAACATCATTAATGGAAAGGACAAATAAAAGTGGCCCGAGATGACTACCCTGAGGAACACCTGAGGTAGCATATATAGGCTTGGACACAGAGCATCTGAATACAACACTATATTGGCGGTTTTCCAAGTAGGATCTCACCCATTGGATGAATATTGGGGGAAAACCAAAAGCTCCAAGTTTAATATAGATAATTTGGTGAGAAATCTTATCGAATGCCTTGCTAAAGTCAGTAGTGATCACATCAACATCGTAGCCCTTATCCAGAGCACAAAGTGTCATGGAAACAAATTGGGTTAAGTTCGTCGTAGTGGACCTGCCCTTAATAAAACCATGTTGAAGTGGGGAGACTAATGACTTACAATGAAAACAAAGAGCGTCATAGACAATACTTTCGAACAGCTTGGGTATTGAAGAAAGTTTTGCTATCGGACGATAGTTTGAGATTTCGTTCTTATTTCCCTTTTTGTGAATTGGAAAAATAAATGAGTTTTTCCACAAAGTAGGGAAAACTGCTTGCGAAAGAGAGAGTTTAAATAGAATTGTGAGAGGTTCGCATAGTACGTTAGAACATTTTTTGAGAAAAATGGCTGGAATGCCATCGGGACCAGGAGAAAAGTCATCTTTAAGAAGTTTTATTTTTTCACTGACCGATGAAAGAGAAATTTCGAGAGAAACTAATGAAGTTTGTGAACTGTTTGACAGAAAGTCAAAATATTCTAGATCAGGATTTTTAACAGGATCACTATAAGACAGACTAAAAAAATTAGCAAAAAGGTTAACAACTACTTTGGGATCAGCAGATGAAATGTTGTTAAAATTGAAGGTAGATGGAAGACCATCAGATTTCCTTTTTGCATTAATAAATTGATAAAACCGCTTCGGTTCAGAGATAAGACAATTCTGCATTTTGTCAAGATAGGCATGGTATAGCGAATCGCAGAGGAGAGAAAAATTGGAAGAAGCTTGGTCGTAATTTAAAAAATCTGAATATGTACCGGATTTTAAATAAGTTTTCCACAACTTATTCCTTATATTACGAAAACTACGCAGCTCCTTAGTGTACCAAGGGGGAGATGACAGACAATTCGTTTGAGGCACATAAGGGACACATACTAGTAAGCATTCGAAGATTGTAGTATAGAAGAATGTTAGGGCAATGTCAATGGGGGTGTTAGAGTTCAAAAACTCTAAATTAAATTGTTCACTCCCCTTATATTTCATGCTTTTATTTATTTTCTGAGCTAATCGATAGCTAGAGTTTTATTTTTCAAGTCAATTTACAAATTTATTTTCTGAGTATGTTTTGCTTTCAATTCAATATTTACTCAACAGACTGCACTTAACATACACAGAGTAAGTAACAAAAAGTTAACATTTGGTTTGCCATTTCACCATTTTGGATCACAAAAATATATGCCCAGTCCATGTCCATGTAGTGAATCGAATACCGCCCATGGCAAACGTCCATTAAACAGTGAGTTCAGTTCCCGCTTAGTGCGTTTAGGATAGGCGCGCACATGCAATTTTGCCAAAATGAAATAGTTTAATCACTAGTTGAACGATGATCGCGCACATAAGCAACTTAAAAATCAATCAACGAGATAAACGAACACACAAACATCATTTTGATTTAATGTGCGCACAGTTACATTATAGTTCGGTGTGATTCAAACTGAAGAACTTATTTGGGGAGATCGTTCGATTTGTGCCAAAACACAAACTCTTAAGTTGCTCGAATCGCGGAGTAAATAGTTTTTGCATGTGCGCGCACTCTCATATAAGTCCAGGGTATTCACTTTAGCAACAAAACTGTTGCAAAATTGAAAGTTGCATATGTGCATATGTGCGCGCCTCTGGCCTTATAGCTCATAGAATTTTATACGAATGAATATTTTGCGGCGCAGTATCAAGCAATTCCTCTATAGTGCAGTTCCACCCAATGCGGTTTGTCTTCTCAAATTGCTTTTTGTAGATCTAAATAGAAAGATGATTTTTTTCACCAAACTCCGTTTTTTTACAACTATCAATAAAAATTGAACACAAGTCAAAAATAAAAGTAAAATTCATTCGATAAATTTGGTTTCTTTTTCAAAATGGATATCAAAATTTGTTAAAAGATAAAGGTGCAATTTTAGACGTACTTCAGAAAATAATTGAGCAAAAAATACAGTTTTTAATAGTAAGTCAGAAACTTTTCAGAATAACAGCTTATAATTTATTAAAAAATGGAGTTATCTAAGATTTGAGAAATATAAACTGGCCAACTATTAAAAAAAAAGAATTAAAAAGATCGATTTGTCTCACGAATGAAATTAATAACTATAACACTCAATGAACACATACATCGAGATTCAATTATCAATCAACCAGTAACTTCTACTTTAGCTTTTTATCGACCGTAGCGAATTGTATGTAAAATGCTACGACGGATAAGCTTACGGCGGATAAGTTTCCCAATAAAACACGGCTAATGTACATAATTTAAGTGTGTTCCTATTTCCCCCTGCTAAATATTTCTTAGATACGCTTCTGTTCTCATTTGAATGGTATGTTTTTCTCTATACCTTCATTGTTTTGGTACATTTTAGGATTCCGCAAAGGTGCCAACAATTTTTTATTTGACAGATAATGTGTACACATACAGGCAAATTTATTCACGCATATTTCGAAGGTGAATACATTTTTTGCATTCACCGGTTGCGGAATTGGGTCCTTGTTGAGAACAGGTTCAGTTCATAATCTATGTGTTCGAACTCTGTTCAGTGCTTCGCTCTGAACGAAAAAAAGAAAAACGCCTAATGATATCAGGAGCCCAATTCCGCAACCGTGAATTCTTTTCCGTGTCAAAAATGTATTCACCCTCGAAATATGCGTGAATAAATTTGCCTACCTTGGGCCCAATTACGCAAGCGTGAGTTTTCTCTGTGTACACATTTTTTCGATTCCTCAAGGGTGCGATGCATATTTTTTTGCACGGAAAAGCATTCACGGTTGCAGAATTGGGCCCCTGTGTACACGTTATCTGTCAAAAAAAAATTAATCGTACTCTTGCGGAATCGGAATGTATGTGTTCACAACCTTCTGTGTACACAGAGAAAACTCGAGCTTGTGAAATTACGGACAACTTAAACGCTATAACTTTAAAAACGAATTGACATACAGGTTCCACACTTCAAAATTGTTTTTTTTTTAAAAGAACGTGTTTTTCCAAACATAACTAAAACAAAAAGTTTAACACTCAAAAACATAAATTTACTATATTTTTTGAAAAAATGGATTACACCCCAATGTTTTCGACCATTTTTCTCCAAATCTATCAATTGTGCGATAAAAAGTGTCTAATGCGACCTACAACTTTTTTCAAATACACCTATAGTTTTCGAGTAATTTGGAAAAATCTGATTTTTGCCCCCTTTCAATTTAATTTATTTTTTTAGTTTGTGTATTACATTTGTTTTAAAAAAATTGAAAAAATAATTTGTTATTAATCTAAGCTAATAAAAAAATCATTTATTAGAAAACAATGAAATCTTTATGTATAAAATTGCGATGTGTGTGTTCGAACCATTCTCTACCAAAACGGCTTAAACGATTTTGAGGAACAAATTTGTGAGAAAATTTTAAACAACAACAATTTATGTGTTGAAGTGTGGGTGGTGTATGGAACACAATTCGTAGCAATCAAATTACAATTCGCGGCATTTATTTTCCCAAATGTATCTTATTTTAGCATTAAAAACTTAAATTTTAGTATCTGAGTATAATTTCAAAACGTTAATATAAATTATGTTTCTATACCAAATTATTTTTTAATTGTGAAGAATTCAGGTTAATAGATTGTTTAAGTCACATTCATTCAGTTAATTGTTGGTCGTTATAGTCACCCTCATGTGAAGAGTTAGTTCTTTGAGGTAGTTAAAAAAAAAACTTCGCACAATAACGGCCGTAAAACCGTTTTTGTAAATATGGACAGGGACATTTCGGAAACCTGACTTGCTGCAAAAAATCTGAGCTCGGAACACCAAGACCTATTGGGGAAACTCTGACTTTGGTTTGTTTAACGAAAACCTGTTGGACATTGAATTTATAATGCATATTAAGTTTTAAGTTAGTTTTTTTTGAAAAAAAAAAATCGAACTCGAGATTTTAATCACACTTGACATTACGATAATAAAGAACACATACAAATATAAATTATGATAGGCACCTATTTTTTATACTATAATAAATTAATTGACAAAAAATGTAATACCTATTTACTCGTCCATACGGAAAGGAAGGCAGAGACTACAATTGTTTAGACCTATTAACGGCAACTTTCATAAAATATTTTGTTTTTTTTGTTTTTTTTAAAAGTGGTTGAAATTTTTTGAAAAAATTAGAATAGATCAAAAAATATGAAATTGGACAAAATCCAAAAAACAATTATTATTTTTCAAAAATCCGAAAAAGTGCAATTATTTAGAATTCTATATAAAATTAAATTCGAACAAGTTATTTAGTTAATACCGCTGAGTTTATTAGTTGGTGTGTTATCTTTTGTAGAATCTAAGAGTAGCTTTATTTTGTTGTTTATTGACATGGATGATGTTCATTTCGGCTTTCGCATAAACATGTAACGTGAATCTTGGAAACATTCGGGGTGAAAGGCAGGATGATATGATGTTTATTGGGGAGAGTACGATAACTCTGGCCCAAAAAATATAAAATGGATTCTTGTAGAGCAGTAAGTTACAAATAGTTTTTAATATAGAAGGGGCGGGTCTATCTACCCCCCCCCCCCCCGTTGGGTCGGAAGAGGCAATTTCATAAAAAAAAAGTACTACAAATGGAAAAAAAAATATTTAAAAATAAGGTAATAGTTACAATTTAGTGTTTTAACTTTTTTTAAAGCCAATACCATAGATCAACTATGCATAGTTTATTTTATTTTAAAACGGGTTTTAAAGTAAAATTTTGGGAAGAAAAAGGTTTAAGGTGTAATGGTTCAGAACTGTAAGATTATATAATATTGTTTTTCAGGAACTCGTTGCTCTGATTAATTCTTAATCAAAAACTGAAAACTATATAAATAGCTATCTTCTAGTTTTTTACAAAATTGAAAATTACTAAAACTACTTTTTTCATATGATTGTTTTTGTGTATTTATGGTGATCTCACTTTAAGGGGAGACGCAAAATAACAACTGATTTTTGTAGAGGGGCTTAATACAATCATTTTTACCTACGGAAGAGGGGGGCAATTAAAAAAAAAAGATTTAAGAACAACGGCAACACTTACATTAAAAAAAATATAGATTTTCTGAAGCCAGAAACTTTCCTTTTTTCGTTTGTTTCAACCTAGTTATCTGCGATAATAGTTTTTGAATAAAATATGTACCTTCAACACAAAATATATTAAATATTTTTACTTGCGATATATGTAGGTGCTATAGGGCAAGTTTTGCATTTGGAAAAAATCGAACTCGAGATTTTAATCAAAGTTGACATTACGACGATAGAGAAACCAAAAAAGTGTGTCCCGCAATTCCGTCTGTCTGTCTGTACAACTCTCTAAAGCCTAAACGGCTGAAAACGGGTTGACGATTTATTCTGAAATTTTGTATTTGAATTTATATTATTAAATATTTAAAATTTCCATACCAATTTTTTTTAGGAAAAAATTTAAGAACTTTTATATATAAAAAAATATTTGAAAAACGACTTTAAAATACATATGTACATTTAGCCGTTTCTATTAAGAATCTTTTGCAAATAATGTAATCGAACATAGGAGAAAGTACGTGCGATCCAGTCGTGCATTTTATTTTTAAATGTTTTTTATTCCAAGTAGCGGAATTATTGTACTCGTGCCTATTTAATTGTACATGTATTTTGTTCAAATAACGTGCATCTTTCACTTGAAAACGTTATTTTTATGTTATTACTTCGGTACTCGTTTAAAATAATAAGAATTCCAAAATTCATTATTCGCCATTTCAATTGGCAACAGGACGAGCATAGGGAAATGCCAATTTATAACAGTTTTGTACCCGCTTTTCGTTATTAAATGTGAAATAGCGGACGAAAACAAATTTTCGGAAGTCGAATAATGGCATGTTTGTAGTCACTACCTTTACTATCTACATATTGTACATATTCTCTTTTATGAACGGAGGTTGAGCTCATTCATTGTAAAAAACTTCAATTTGTGCATATCAAATGAAGCCAAAATATTTTTATTAACAAAAGAAATACCTAAATTAAATGGAAAGATAGTTTCCATTTTCCTAAAATTGATTTTTGAATCGATTTTCTTAGCCCCAAAAATAACGGTAGGTACTTGTTATTCAGTTTATTCTTAATTATTTCGAAAACGGCTCTAACGATTTTGATAAAAGAAGTGTGAGCATATTAGTTATTATATTGTTAGCACTGGGAAGACAGCATTGGCCTTACACTCCATTGAGCGTGGACACAAAACAGATTTTGACAGAGTGGAAATCCTGGAAAGGGAGAAACATGTCTCCAAGCGGTATACTGTAGTAACGCTTCATATTATTAACAACAAAAACAATATGAATCGTAAGCAAGACAGCCAGAACATTTCATCGGTTTACTGCTCTTTGGTGACTAAGCAGAATCCGTGACAATTTAAAGCCGACTAAACTTCAATCGAAGTGTTTTTTTATATCATAATTTTTTTTTTTTAAACATTGCTTTATATTTGTTTTTCATTGTATTATTTATGTTTATCTGTAATACGTACTAAATGTAATGTAATAAAAGATCCCCTGAAGAAGACGGCAACCACCGTCGAAACGTCGGAAAAGGAAATGAAATTGTTTCATTTAAAAAAACATTACGACCAAAACAGCCAAAAGAGATATATTTAAGTCTCGAACACCTATTTTAGTTTTAGTCTACATTTTGGTCGGAAAAATTTTTAACATTTATATTGTTATTAGCCGGTACCTGCCATACAAGCATTTTTTGAAATTTAAGGAATTTTGTATACAAAAAATTGAGTAAAAAAGACAAAAATTATATTGAGCTTTTTCTAAAACTCGTGTACTTAAGATGTGATCGAACATAAGAGCAAGTACCTGCGATCCAGTCGTGCATTTTATTTTAGTATAAATTGAAAACAATTGGCATTAAAACAATAAGTCTATCTACCAAGAACCGGCAGAAAATTTGGGGTTTGAAAGTATAGCCACAATTTAATAACACCTTTGTTGGCTCCATAGCTTGAATTCAATTGTCTGACAGGAGTATTTTTTCCCGGCGCTGTGGGAAGGGGATTGAAAAGGATGATTTTTTTCAGATTTTTGTTTCAGCTCTTAAACTATAGATATCGTTTTTCCCATGTTCAATTTTAAGCGAAACTGTATATAATTTCCTCAGTTTTAAACTGTAAGTACGAATTTGTATACATTATCAGAACATTTTCCATCTCGCATGCAGTAAAAAAAAATGAAATCGACAATTACAATTTCAAACTCTGTAATTCTGGCTTTATTTAAACAAAATCTTTACAATAATTTATAAATAGAAAAGAACTTATATCTTAATACAATTTTTCTGAGTCTACTTTTTATTTACTAAGACAATCAGGCAAGAACTATAATCTATTGCTCAATGGATCTCGTTGTTTATAAAAATTCTAGTTAAATTATGTTCAGTCTATGTTAGGAAAAACGACAAAAAAATATGCTTATATCGAAAAATGAAAATATGTGTTATACCGACAGAACGAATAAATAGCGATTAATGTAATGCGGTAAAATAATATTGATAAAAAATCTGAGAAATTTAAAATACGATAAATAAATACTCTTGCTTATTTACTAAAGTTGTACAGATATATAAATGCATTTTTATTTATAAACAATAAAAAAAAGAACGAGTATTATTTTTGCTGCAAAATCAGCGAACTAGTAGCCGCCGCTCGTCCATTGGGATCGATGTAAGAAATAATGCTGTCTTGGCTGCTATCGTCTTCTACTGTCTCGGCAGTTGTGTCCTTCTGGTAACTGTTAGCTGTTTGACTACTTCTGGTTTCGACTTCGGCGAAATCGCACGGTTTGCTTATAACGGAACTACTTTCGGCGTTTTCTTCTAAATCTGATTTATGCGAACAAGATCTTCTAGTAATTTGTTCGTACAGTTCATCTAGAGAGGCATGACTTCTGTTGTGATCTTGTTCAGCAGTTTCCGATGGCAAAAGACAATCATTAGAGCAGCTGTTAAAGTCATCATAATCGTTTTCTTCATCGAAATCGTTATCGGCTTCATCGATCTCGCTCACCTCTGAAGATTGGTAAGGATAATAAATATCACCAGTTAAGGTCATGTTTAAATCGTTATCCGGTTGAGGAGCATACAGTCCATGGCTACGTATACTGAGCTCTGAATTCTGGTAATTAAGATCACTTTCACAAGCAGGACTTGATGCAAATGTCCGTCGAATACTCAGAGCAAACATATTAAGGGAATCTGAATTCACATTGCTGCCCTGGCTGTAGGCAGCAGCTTCACTAAGAGCATCCTCCAATGAAATTGACTCATCATCGGCCACGGCGAGAGGTTTCCGTCGGTCTTGTGGTGAAGGCATATCGTTGATTTCACAAAGGCTGGGTGAAAATAATACTGGGCTGCTTAGGCCTAGCCTATTTTCAGCTATTGTTCGAATCGGAACTGGATTAGAAATTGTACTATCGAGAAATTCATCTGCATTCAGTAGTAAATTACTGCACGAAATTGAACGCACATGGTTTTTACTATAATTGACAAAACGTTTTCTTCCACTTCCACCCCTCAAAAGATCTAATTCCGCATTAAGGCTCAACATAGATTTTGACCTTCTCGACATAGTTATTCTAATTGTTGCATCTTCACCTGTGTAATACGCTCTATCGGCAATCTGTATGGATTCGGACACATAGGTTTCATTCTTGCCCAAATTTAGGGTGTTCTCTTCGCTACTGGTATTCAGAGTATCGATGCTACTCTCTACTAAAGGAGCAACGTCTGCTAAGGGTAATCCGATTGTATTCATTGCATCTATGGGAGTAAGGTTTGCTGGTTCGTTAATTATTGTTTCCAACATCGTATTGCTGGGACTACAGCTGGTGTTCACACTGCTCACGCCACTCGATTCAGCCGTTCGATTTGTTATAATATTTCTTATGTTTCCATTAACATAGAGGGGAGTGATGTTGCGATCATTTTGAGAATTTAAATCGTTCCGCTCCATATCGATTTCATCTTGTTCGAGGAACTTTTCAACGTTCAATGATTTTCTAAACTTATCATCGGCACGCATGGTTACAATTTCATGCTGTGGCTGTGCAGTTTCCGGAACGTTGGTATAAATATTTGCAATCATTTCGTTGTTGTTCAATTTACCACGGTTCGATAGTGCTCGCATGCCCTCAGCACCTAAAACCAAACGTTCAGCATCGACAATCATGTCGCTTTCATTACAACTGTCTGAAAGAATGTTTGGATTCAAACTTTGTTGTCGAGCTTCTTTGGAAAAATTACATACGTCACCTCTGACGTGGATGTTAGTGTTGTTCACCTTACTCCCTGTGCTAAAAATCGACATATTCCTTTGTCGATTTGAATGATATGGCCCTATTCCTACTGTTGAAGAAATATCACTCATGCCATCGCCATAGTCGCATCGGTCCATTTGTCGTTGCAATTCAAAGTTATTGCGCTTAGCAAGTCGTTTTTGTTTTTTAAAAAATTTTCGTGCCACGTTAATTTGGTTGGGATTGTAAAATATGTCAGCATTGGGAATTTCTTGTGTGAGAATCACTGGATTGTGAACATACTGCTGTCGATTTAGCTGCACGATACTTGCGGATCCCGATGGCGTTAACAATTTACTGGGACTATCCATTCTATTAATTTCTCCTTTGAGATGGTTACTACGAGCGCTGGGCGGTCGATTTTTTGAACATTGACTATTCGAACGAGAAGCCGAATGCACTGTTTCGCAGGTTTGATGGTAGGTAACAGTAGTGTTAACTTCTTTTGTGTTGTCGCTTATATTCCGTGTACGACAGCAGCAGAAATTTCGACAGCTCAACTGGCTCCATTGAAAACGGACATCACTACGTGAAATAGAGTAAAACACTAAGAGAAATATTCCCAAGATGGAGCATGTGATTGCGAAAATTATGCTAAAGGCTTCCTCTTCATAATCGAGCGTGTCCTTAAAAGGTGTCGCAACACTGGATGCTGCACTAATCCAAGACACAATATAAAGGAATAAGAAAACGAAATGCGCTCTGAGTTGAGCCAAATTAGTATGTTCCACGTCCTCGAGCATGCTGGTAGAGGGATCGCTCAGCGAAAGACTTCGATATCTCTCCGAAGGGTTATAATTATGTGGAACATTGTGGATAGACTCCAGCAACTCCAAGTCCACATTTTCAGTACCTTGAGTAATCTCTGAAAAATGCCCGTTGTGGTCCACTGATGTTCTTATATGACATCGGACGCAAATAAACAAAATAGCAAGAAAGAGTAATAATATAACAGATGGAACAAAAATAGCACTCAACGACGGTCCATTGTCCAAAAAGCAGTGTGAATAAGATGCATACTCTCGCATGTTTACAGCTCCACTAATTCCACATATAATCATACCAATACCCCAGCCAACAAGGTATATTCCCAAAATTGGCTTGCTTCCAATATTTTCTTTGGGTAAGTCTTCCAAAGGAAGCCGGTTTCGTTTCGATAAGCGTTTATACATATTGCTCACACTCACGCAAACCCATAAAATTACGCATAGACTCAAATAATGAATGCTGATTCCAATTATTTGACATACCTTGTAGTCTTCTGTTTGGTAAATTCCAAGAGCGAATATAAAACTCAGCGCAGATATAGCTAGCCATGTATTTATTAGCGAATGACGATGCCTACGAGCCATTTGAATCGAACGCCCAAAGGTTACATATGTCACGATATTTATCCAAACGCATACAAATAAAACTGAGCAGCCAATGTAGAATCCTAAGGGCGAGAATCTGAAGCGAGCACCAGCATTTTCATCAATAAAATCATTTAAGTGTTTACGGTTTTGTAAGAGACCATAGTAGCCTAGTTTATTGCAAGTAAACACCAATAAGCCTTGATAGTAGTATGAATTCTGACACACCTCAGTTAACCATGAATTTGTTTCAGAGTCCCACCAAGCAGGAACAGGGGCACTTAATTTATTGTGATGCGCCCGAACTCGAAGCATCAAAGATATCGGCTCGCTAACATTACGAATATTCTCCGAATCGGAGATTATTTTGGCACCAATGACTACTGACGTTATTAGCAAGTTGGATTCATTATTTTGGTGTGGTAGGAAGTTCCCATTTTCATAAACCGCTACCATGAGTTTCTGTGGCATGTACTGATTGGCGAAATTCGGATGCAGGAAATTCGGTGGTATCTGTATAGATGCGTCAATATGCTGCCCGAAAATGTCCAGTGTATGATTCACGGCATTGCATTGAAAAACTCTCTTTTTATTATCGAATTCGGAGCGAATCAAAGTACAAAATATTCCGGGAGAAGAATCTAAACGTATGTCAAAAAAATCTATGGAAAGATGTGGTTTGTGGGTTGTCTGACGGATATCGGTGCTCTGTACCAGTGCGGAGTGTTGAGCATATAGTGTGGATTGGGCGGCTATTTCTACAGCATTGATTAGTTTTACTCCACATCCTTCCATGGATTGTGCATCGTGCAAAATTCGTTCCGGTAGAATAAGAAGCTGTGAGACAATGTCCAATAGCATGGAACCCAAATCCTTTTCCTGGCGCAAGAATACTAAATAATTTCTAAGGGTTCTCGTTATAAACACTATGTCAATAGGATCGCGAAGTCTTCGCAGGTTTTCATCAAATTGGGTATAGTTTCGCAGACGTTTGGCACTTTCTAATACGCTTCCTTTGGCTAAAGAAAGATTTACTTTGGCAAATTGTTCGAGTATTTTAGTGTTCTCACTAATAAAAGGACAAAGTGATGTATTTAGATCTACCCATTCACCGTTGTCGTTGCAAAAATATGTTGCGTGTACCTCCGTTAGGGCTTCGCCTAGACAAGGTTGGCGAACTAACTGTCCTCGAATTGTACGAGGCCAGAAATATTTACCTTTATTGTTATGTACGTCCAATGCAGGGCAGTACTTTGTTTTCTCCGATATAACCATTACTGCTATTGTCCGTGATAAATTGGCTTGTTGGGACCGTAAGCGACAATCCCACAGACCAGTGTGATTCCGAGTGACAGATGGAATTCTTAAAATAGAATCCAGTAGGCCACTGTCAGAGAGATGTTTTGCATCGATTTTGATTGATGGAAAATATTTGGTGGGATCTTTATAAACAATGTCGTCGGTAGAGTTGGGTTCGACAATTTTATCGGACCATCCCCAAAAAACATGTGCTCTTGCTGGAAGATCTTCGGAATCTTTGGGGGCTCCTACGGCAACTCTTGGCGCTCGACACCTTAGAACGATTTCATCGCCTTCAAAAACGAGCTTCAAATAAACAATATTACATTAGTTAAACTTGATGTTATTTTTTCGGAATATGTATTACCTGGTCTACGTCTGGTTTTAGTTCTAAGAGTGGTTGCAAAGGTGATTCGCAGTGTAAGTCAGACCCAACTCTCAGCTTTTTCAATGGTGAACCTTTGAAATCTATCGGAGTTTCACACTTTGGGGCTTGATATAGTTTAACTGATAATGCACTTGACCAAGCAACCAGCCATATTAGATCACAATCGCAAGCGAGCGGGTTATTAGAAATATCGCTGTAAAATATTGATTAGTAATATTAAAAAGCAAACGTTTAAGAAATAAAATGTAAGTTAAATAAAAGACACAAAGACACTTGTGATGCCTATTTAGAATGGAAACATTGACTATTATTTTATTCTTAAATTCATTAATTATCTTAAAATTAATAAGAAAATGCAAAATTATAATATCTAAACCTTTTTGTCGATTTTCAACTTTGCTAATTTTTTGGTCATGTAACCCGCTAATCCCTATGCATTTGTTAGGCCTATGGGCAATAGAATAATAAGTGCGTTTTTTTTCAAACACCGGGATAATTGGTTGAAAAACGACAACCGGACTTAGTGAGAAAGCTTGGAAGCAGTGTTTTATTTGAAAGAATGAAAAAGAATTTGGTAGCAGTTTTTATCCTCTCCAAAAGCTAAGCTCCGAGAATTCTCTGGGCTTAAGCTAAACACCACCGGTAATTAGTTATTGTTGGATTTAGCATGCAAATTGTTAATCCCACTCATAGTTTTATTTTTCTTCCATTTTTCCCGGGGCTTAGAAAAAACACGCCTAATGTTTTTTTTGGTAACATTTAGCATCATACGATGGTACATGGTTTAAAATCTTTTTTTTTATCAACAATCACCATCGGTATCACATCGTATATTAATTAATACAGTCTGCTTTTGGTAATAAATAATAATAATAATAATAATAATAATAATAATAATAATAATAATAATAATAATCTTACTATCTTACTAATATTATAAATATGGAAGTTTGGATGGATGGAAGGATTTATGGATGTATGGATGTTTGTTGCTCAAGAGATAGATTATTGTCTGGAATAGGACACATGCTACTTTTTATCCCGCAAAAATGTGTGGTTCCCGTGGGATAGATCTGTTTCAATTTTTCATAGAGCTCATTTTACAAATAGCCAACATAACTTTTATTCAAAAAGCGCACGGATTTGCATGAAATTTGGTTGGTAGATAGATGGGGTACTGGATTCTCACATAGGTCATTTTTGTCCCGAAAAAAATTAACGGTTCCTATGGGAGAGGCTTAAATATGAAAAAATATATACATATACTTGGGTGTTTGTTCCGCTTTCACGCCTCAACGACTGAACGGTTTTTAATTGTAGGTGTATAGATGTTATTTTCCCGTGGGATAGAAAGTCCGTATACCATCGCAAGGGCATCTGCTATTAAAAATGGTGTGAAAAAATGTATTGTAATTCATCAATTGAGAACGAATGGGCCGATTTGGCTCGAACTCTTTTTTAGTTGTTCGTAAAATTCAGGAGAAGGTTTTTGCGAAAGAAAATTTTGGGTAAGCCCTCCAGAAAAGTCGGGAAATTTGAAAAATCGAAAATTGATTTTTTTTATTTAATTGTGTATGCAAATATTCCGGAATGGCTTTTAGAATGAAAAAAAAAAGAAAATTCTTAGTGAAAACTCGAAAAATTCTAGAAAAACATTTTTTTCTCGATGATATATAGATACATTTAAAGCATGATTTGATGATTTTGGACAATGTAAAGGTGGACAATTCGTTGTGAAGCTTGGAAAATTTCGGATAATCCTACTGATATTATAAATGTAAAAGTTTGGATGGATGGATGGATGTTTTTTGCTCAATAACGCAAGAACGGCTGAACGGATCTGGATAAAATTTGGCACATGGACACACACATACTCGATTATCACATAGGTCATTTTTATCCCGAAAAATGGAACCGAACAGTTCCTATGCCTATATGGGAGAGGCTTATATATGAACAAAATATATACTTGGTTGTTTGTTCCGCATTCATGCCTCAACCATTGAATTGATTTTAATGAAATTTGGTAAGCAGCTGGAAGATTAGCCATGATTTATTTCTCCCAACTTTATTTTTGTAGTTTTTACTTTTTGAATCCAATGTTAAATCTTCGCTTTGTTCGCGAACATGACAATATACGACGAACATCGAAATTTTAAAAGCGGCTGCGAACCATTTAATTTAAATCTTGCAAAACAGTGGATTTTGTTTTGCAAAAGGAAAGATGCCATCAACATTGAGACTGCGAAAATTTGCAGCTTACATTTTATGAAAGATGATTTCATTAATAATGTTAAATTTGAAATGGGTATATTAAATCTAATATTACCTTGATATATTTGAAGGAAAAAAAAACTATTTTGTTTGTCATGTACGATTCACTCCATTACGTCGTTTGAAACCGGATGCAGTTCCTACAGTCCACATTAAGGGAACCTCTGTACAAATTCCATCAACATCAACAGAGCGATCAAAACGAATGGAGATGAAAAACACAAAAGAATTGGTTAACAACTTCCTCCAAGAAGCAGTTCTGGAAATTGAGCCAGAAATTCAGATGGAAAATGAAAGTTTAAGGTCGAACGCTCCAGAGCCGATGTTACTATCAACATCTTTAAATGAAGTAAAAGACTTAAATGATGAAATGTATGTAATATTACGAATTATAGTTGCATTTCTTTATTATTTATTTTTTTATATTTTTTAGAAAAAAGTTACGTTCCGAAAATCAGAACTTGAGCACAAAGTTGTCGAATGCAGAAGAAAAAATACAGCAGTTAGAAAAGCGAATGAGGAAAGCTAAGTTTCATCAAAAGAACTTGGAAAGCAAGTTGCTCGAGATATTTACACCAGGACAAATAAAAAAATTAAAAATTGGTTGTCTAAAAAGATCTGAATGGTCGGAGGAGGATATAGCTAGGTCTATAACCTTATACTCTTCCAGTTCAAGAGCATACAAATTGCTAAAAAGAAAAAAAATCCCGCTTCCCGCTATTCGAACGCTTCAAACATGGGCCCAGAAGCTAGATATAACACCAGGAATCATGATGCCCATAATAAAAATCATGAAAGCGTCGAAGGAGTTGACTCGGGATCAGAAACTATGCGCTCTTAGTTTCGGTGAAATGAAAGTCAAAGAACCAGGATGTCTTGGAAAACTTATTCGGTGTCATTAGAGCAAATGGAGTACTTCACGACCATCCCGATCGCAAGGAATTCAAATATAGGCTACGGTCATATATTCTGGGGCACAACGAAGGTGCACTAACGGACAATGGAACGTTGGTGTAGATTATACACCTGATCTGAGGTTGGAAGAAGAATCCTTCTCAGGTAATGTGAAATAAATGAATTTTAATCTTCAAATTATGTAATTCGTTTCTTGATTTAATTTTTTTTAGGAAAAATTTTTAATATTGTTAAAGTTAACACATCTTTTGAAAGTGAAAAAGAGAATGATTTGCCAATGGCATACGATGGCCTGGAAAACTTGGCTGGGTATATTTGCCACCGTTTAAAGGGCACTTTTCCGACCTGGAAGATGGACACAGAAACGACGACTCTTGGGTACACCATTTAGATGAAGGAGGCCTTTCTAAACCATCGGAGGAAGTAATGGCGCACATGCTATCACTTGAAAATGTTTTCAACGCGGTGTATGGAGAAGGCCAGGGTATTTATATTTGTGGTCAGTACATCAAGCACATGATGGATACTACTATTTTTAATTAATTTCAATGAATTTCACAGGCTTCGCAATCACATTTACCATAGTGAATGTTATCACATCAATAAATATATATTTATAAAGTATATAGAGTGTGTTTCTTTATTCATTCCGGTATGTCCAGAATATTCGGAATACCAGTTTTGCGTTTCTTTATTCCATGGAATATTCCGGATAAACTATTTTGTTGTTTCTTTATTCATTCCGGAACGTTTGGAATGCATTCTTTTTATTCCATGTTAACACGGAATGAAAAGAATATTCTTGGAAAAACCCTCTCATATGAAAGCAAAAAAATGACAGCAGCCAAAGACGAAAACCAAGTAAGTAAACAAAATGGATGACCAAACAATGTTTATATTTTTATTATTGAAATAAATATATAAATAACAATTAAATGTGACTTTTCATGAATTAATAAATTAATAATAATTTATTTTTACTATTTTCCATAGAGATATCTGTTTTCTTGTCATCATCACAACACTTTAAAAGAGCTGATTGATGTCATCTTTTTTCTTTTCTATTCCGGAGAGAATTTTTGTTTCTTTATTCATTCCATTCTGGATATTCTAGATAAACATTTCGTCTTTTCCATCCATTCTATTCCTTATCCGGAATAAATAAGGAAACAACAAAATAGTTTATCCGGAATATTCCATGGAATAAAGAAACGCAAAACTGGTATTCCGAATATTCTGGACATACCGGAATGAATAAAGAAACACACTCTGAAAGTAAAACGTCAAACACATGTGTGCCTCGATGACGTAGATGCGCAGAACGAGATAAAAATAAAAACGCGAAGGCGCTATCTTGTTTAGTTGTATCATGGTATGCGAGCATGTTCGTCGTTTGTGCCTACATTTTGCTCTAAAATTAGGTGTGTTTTATTGGGAATCTATCCATTGTACCGTAAGTAATTCCCAAAAAAACGCATCGACCGTAGCATGGACCGTAGCTTTTTTATTTTTGTAAAATTGGTACCCCTGCACAGCAGTCACAAGTAATGAAATAGTCTTTTGCAGAGTAAAATTAAGAAAATATCAAAGTTATGAACAATAATTAGATTTTATTCATATAAAATAGAAAGTAGAAAAACGTACCAATATTTAATTTATGTTACAAACCTATTTCTTGTTTTCATTTTTTTTTTGCAATTGCAGTTTTAAATTCGAACATTCATTTTGCACCAATAGAACGGAAATGATAAGTGAATGGCTTTGTTCATAGACTATGGTCAAGTCCCTTTTTGCACAGTACAATGTTTGTATTGCTTTAAAAATGGTCTATGCATTTCACACGAGGAAACAAAAGTGCCGGTGACTTACTTGTTTCCTTTTAATGTTTCTCGGTTTGGAACGCACGCTACAACGTAGTTTAAATTGTTCATTCCCCTTATATTTCATGCTTTTATTTATTTTCTGAGCTTATCGATAGCTAGAGTTTTATTTTTCAATTCAATTTACAAATTTATTTTCTGAGTAAGTTTTGCTTTCAATTCAATATTTACTCATCACTGCACTTAACATACGCGGAGTAAGTAACAAAAAGTTAACATTTGATTTGCCATTTCACCATTTTGGATCACAAAAATTTATGACCAGTCTATGTCCATGTAGTGAATCGAATACCGCCCATGGCCAACGTCCATTAAACAGTAAAGAAAAAGCACACTTTGTGAGTTCAGTTTCCGCTTAGTGCGTTTAGGCTAGGCGCGCATATGCAATTTTGCCGAAACGAAATAGTTTATCACTAGTTGAACGATGATCGCGCACATAAGCAACTTAAAAATCAATCAACGAAATAAACGAACACAAAAACATCATTTTGATTTAATGTGCGCGCAGTTACTTCTTACTCGTAGTTCGAAGTGATACAAACTGAAGAACTTATTTGGGACGATCGTTCGATTTGTGCCAAAACACAAACTCTTAAGTTGCTCGAATCGCGGAGTGAATAGTTTTTGCATGTGCGCGCACTCTCATATATGTCCAGGGTATTCACTTTAGCAACCAAACTGTTGCAAAACTGAAAGTTGAATATGTGCGCGTTTCTGGCATTATAACTCATAGAATTTTATACGAATAAATATTTTGCGGCGCAGTGTCAAGCAATTCCTCTATAGTGCAGTTCCACCCAATGCGGTTTGTCTTCTCAAATTGCTTTTTTGTAGATCTAAATAAAAAGATGATTTTTTTCACCAAACTCCGTTTATTTACAACTATCAATAAAACTTGAACACAAAACAAAAATTGGGCTTGGTTAGTCAAAAATAAAAGTAAAACGGAATTCATTCGATAAATATTGGTTTCTTTTGCAAAATGGATATCAAAATTTGTTAAAATTGATTAATTGACATTAGGGGTATGCAAAATTGCAGATATAGGTGCAATTTTAGACGTATTTCAGAAAATAATTCAACAAAGAATACAGTATTTAATAGTAAAAGTCAGAAACTTTTCAGAAGCTTATAATTTATTAAAAAATGGAGTTATCTAAGATTTGAGAAATATAAACTGGCCAACTATTAAAAAAAAAAATCAAAAATATCGATTTGTCTTAAATTAATAATTATAACACTCCATGAACACATCCATCGAGATTCAATTCAATTATCATTCCTACCAACAAAACTAACAAAATCAGAATCGAGACTCGACTGAACGTCAACCAGCCATCCACCGTAGCTTCTACTTTAGCTTTTTATCGACCGTAGCGAATTGTATGTAAAATGCTACGACGGATAGAATTACGGCGGATAAATTTCCCAATAAAACACGGCTATTAAATGACTGAAGGGTTTTGAATGGAATTTTGTACGTGGATAGATGATTTCATTAGATTCCCGAGGGTCCGTAGCATCGCACGGGTATCTGCTAGTAATAATAATAATAAACTTTGTCTTGATCAATAAATGTTCACTAATTAAATGAAGTTGTACATTATTCTATGAATTTGAAGTTTAATATTAGTAATTTGTTTGTAACATTTTCTTTATTGCTTATCAGGAACCGATAATATAAAAATAGAAAGTTAATGTGAATATGCATATTAATTTTGAACAACAGTTGTCCATAAAAATAAAATATGTATTAAGAGAATTCGCGCATCGTCGTAAATTTACGAATTGTGTACAATTATAAATTTAATCATAAGTATGTAAATGCTTATCTCTCCGTTCTACAATTTTGTTTAAAATTTGTAAAGAATTTAGGACGGTGAATTGTTTTAAATCGAATTTAGTCCTTTATTCGTCGGTCGATACCATGTAAATATTCCTTAACTTTAAAAGCAGCTAAGCGGTTATTTATCTCTTAAACGTATACTTTATCAAGTTCACAAATTAGTCATTTCACAACAACAAGAAAATAACCGAAAAGTATTTAAAAATTTGTTTTGATATTTTGAGCTATGTAAAAATGCAACGTCATTTTAAATGTGGTATATCATTTATAGTCCAGGAAAATTAGACATTCACTTCGAAAAAATTCCGACAAAGCTGAATATTGGTGGAGAGCTTCATTTGAATGTCATAATCATTTTCTAAAAAGTACCCTAAATTTGGTGGGGAGCAAAATGTCATTTTGTAGATAATTTTACTGTCTATAAGTTGTTCTTTGCAAATTTTGAGAAACTCTTTTTTAGAAAAAATAAAGATTTTGGGAGTTATTAAGCAAAATAATACGTACGTGCACGACTCGATCGCACGTACTTGCTCCTATGTTCGATCACATTATATGCAAAAGATTCTTAATAAAAACGGCTAATGAATTTTTAAAGTCGTTTTTCTTTAATTTTTTCTAAAAAAAAATTGCCATGAACATTTTAAATATTTAATAATATAAATTCAAAAACAAAATTTCAGAAAAAAACGTCCACCCGTTTTCGACATATTGAATTTCAAAAAAAAAACTATTTTTGGAGAATTTTGAAATGCAGTATTGTTTAGAATTTGAAGTAACTCCTGTATAAAAATTGTGATCGAAATCCGTTGAGCCGTTTATGAAAAATTCGAAAATAAAATGGTTGTATGGCAGGTACCGTTAATAACAAAATATTTGAAAAAAAAATGTTTGGCCAAAATGTAGACCATATCCGAAGTAGTACACACATCAATTTTTATTAAAATAGTTACAGCCGTTTTCGAGAATTAAGATGGTTGAAAAATTTGTATGGCAAGTACCGTTATTTTTGGGGCTAAAACGACGATTCAAAAATCTATTTTGGACAATCACCTAAAACGCCTAAGCACCAAGTTTAAATAAAATCGCTTCAGCGGTTTAGGCTGTAGATCGTTCTACAGACAGACGGAATTGCGGGACCCACTTTTTTGGTGATCTCTATGAGCGTAATGTCATGTTTGATTGTGAAAAAAAAAAAAATTTTTTACGAATACATAATTGCCTTATAGTACCTGTAATCGCAAGTAAAAATGACATCAGTCGAGTCTGACGTTGAAGTATATGAATTTTAAAGTGCTTCTGATTCCGAAATCCAGAAGCAAAATGCTCTTCTTTTCAAAATTAGATCTGTCATTTTTTCCAAGTGAACACTTTCAGAAGAGTCAAGAAGCCTTCCGGATTGCCAAATAAAAACGACATTATTTTAATGACTGCGAGATATACATAACAGCAATTTACTAGAAATTAGTGAAAACAAATAATTAAAAGTGTGGCACAGACAATGTCAAAGTTCTTTCAGCGTACATTCCTTATTTATTTATCGACATATTATGTGTATGGAGATGTGATTAGTCATGCTTGTAATTCTTTTAAATAATATAAGGAAACATTTTGAAGAAATATCAAAAAAAATCGAATCTAAATAATTTTTTATTTGTTCCAAACTCTGCCGACGACAACTATTTGATGTCGAGGAAATTTATTTGTTTCAAATGTCGTTTTTGAGTTTATATGCCTGCCAATTCCAACGCTACACTCGATTGAACCAAAGAAAGTGCTGCCAATTGCCGATTGTATCGACTGTTTCAAGTTACGTGCTGGCAACCCTGATTGCGCAACGAAAAATGTCATTCAAAGAAAATCACATCTCAATCATTCAGCCCTATCATAAATTCCATCGTAGTCGAAAATATGCTTCGTTCCCGATAAAACTATCAGAAACTCCAGCGTAGTGGATTTGGAGTAAAAAAAATAGCTTACGATTTTCGAAGTTCGTAAAAATTGGTATTACTGAATTCGAATGGAATTGGATAAACTTTATCTACAACAAACCATTTATGTCGGACACTTTAGTAAGTTTAATAAATAATATTTGATTTTAAAGAGAAAAACAAACAAAGTCTATGACAAACAAACAAAGAATATGAAAGACTCTTTTAGCTAATGAGCGAGATAGCCGACCTGGCTCAAGGCTATACAAAACTGGGAAAAGAAGAACTTCAAAATTTCTGGGAAATTGTAAAAGGCAAATTTAATATTCTTGGACCACAAGGTTGTTTTAAATTTTCAAATAATATATGTGTAAGCTTAATTGAAATTCAAAATAGCCACGATTTTGTTATTTAACATTTCATTTTGACATAACACAGCTGATTTTGAAAATAAGAAGATTCTATTCGGATTTTGAGAAAGCTGTTTGTCGTAGATCGGGGCGTAATTGTCAGTGCGGGAATTAAGTACGTGCAGGAATTAAGTTTAAGTATTTATTTATTTTTTTTTTATTTTATCTACAAGCAATATTACAGCTAACTCCAAGGATAAGTTAGAATGTGAGTAAATATAATAATTCAGTCTTAAGCTTTTCACCACTAATATTAAACAAATCAATATTTGAGGACACATCATTAAAATGGACAATAGACCTACATAATGTTTCATTGTTACCATAATTAGTTGTATGTGTTTGTTGAAATAGTATAAATCTAGCTCAAGTTGATCATACCCAGGGCAAAAATTCCAGAGCATTTTTTTAAATATATATTTAGTGAATCTTCTTTGAATTTTTTCAATGCGATTAGAATGGACTCTATATGATGGGCTCCAAATAAAATATGCATATTCAAAAAGTGATCTTACAAGAGAAATAAATAAGGTTAATAAGGCAAATGGATCTCTTAAGCCTTTCCCATTTCGTTTTATGAAACCTACTAACGAATTGGCCTTAGGAACCAAATAATCGAAATGGCTCTTAAAAGAAACTTGAGACCCGAACTATACTTTCAGAATTAATTGCATAATTAAATTTTAAACTGGCGGTTTTTTTTAGAAAAAAGAAATTGCATTACACTTCTTAATGTTTAATTTAAAGCCATTGATCTGACACCAATTGGACAGAGAATCTAGATTATATTAGATAAGTTGACAGTCATCCAAACTCGAAACTTTTAAAAATAGCTTAAGATCGTCAGCATATAATAAGCATTTACAATATTTAAAAACAGAGATATCATTAATGAAAATTATGAATAGAAGTGGGCCCAGATGACTACCTTGGGGGACACCTGATGTACACTGAATTTCTTTAGAGCATATATTTCCAATCTTAACTTGTTGTGTTCTACAAAATAGATATGATGATACCCAACGGAGAAATTGAGAATGAAATCCGAACACCTCAAGTTTTTTCATGAGGGTTTGGTGATCCACAGAATCAAAGGCTTAGCTAAAGTCTGTGTATACTGCGTCCACTTGTTCCATGGCGGTAATGATGTACGAAGTGAAATGGGTCAGGTATGTAACAGTAGATCGACCGGAGATAAAACCATGCTGTGCTTCCGATAAATATTCTCCAGTTAGAAAATCCAGCTTGTTGATAGGAATCAAGTAAGAACGTTTCCATTCTTGAAGTGACTTGTTAAATATGCAAAGTAAAGGAATACAAATGGATTCAAAGTAATATTTAAGTAATATGGAGGGAATACCATCTGGACCAGAACTATAATTAGATTTAAGAAAATTTACCGCAGAAGTAAGCGAACTATTATTAAAATCAGAATTGGAATAAACCGACTCAAAAAAATTTGCAAATAATTCTACTGTAGTCTTAATCTGAAGATTCAACACCTCTGAAATTCATGGTATTTGGAATCCCAACTAATTTTTGTCTAGAGTTAACAAACGACCAGAACGATCTACTATTACTTTCAATATTCAGGATGTAAGCTCTATATAAAAACTTACTAAGAACAACAAAATCCTTACGCAATTTGCTAAAATCAGATTGATTTTTTGATTTGTTAAACTTGAAATAAGCTTTACGTTTGTTTTTCTTCAAGTCATGAAGCTTCTTATTCATCCAAGGAGAATCCGAGGACTTTTTATAGTAAGAATAAGGAACAAATCTATCAAAACCCATTGCAACAATTTCAATGAAGCGGCCATACATATTTTCTAAATTAAGAGCTTTAGAGAAATTATATGATCTAACATTAGTTTTACATTTATTTAACGAATAAGTATAAAATTCCATTTAAAAACTCAGTTCCTTATGATGAATAGATTCATTTAATACAGAGAAATGAGCATTAGTTGTTTTTACTTTGAATTACTTGATATACAATTAAATCCAATATTATTGACAAAGAATTTGAGATATGATTTATTTGTACTAAGTTTATGGAATACAAATAATCTATAAATATAATTTCAAAATCTTTTTTCATATTTAATGGTAACAGCATTTTGTCATTTTCAGACCATATACATTGTATATCTGACAAATTAAAGTCACCTAACACACAATAGTTATCAGATAAAAAACAAATATTTTTAATAAATTCTATGTTACTAACATGTTTCTCATACAAATCAAGAGAACTACTTGGAGGCAATAAAAAATATATTTTCTTTAGAAAGCTTGTTCAACTTGACAGAGTTACACACTTGTTCTATATCAGTAGATGGTAATTTATGACACAAGATTAGAGATGCAAAAGGTTATTAATAGAGCCCTGTTCAAGTGGGCGGAGGACAAAAATATCATCCCGGATAATCAGTTTGGTTTTAAGGCGGGACATGACACAATTCATGCCGCGTCTAAACTAGTTTCTGATATCCAATGGAACAAAACTAAAAAGCAGTGTACGGGTGCCTGTCTGGTTGATTTGGAGAAGGCCTTCGACACCGTATGGTTAGAGAGTCTCTATCTAAAGCATACCAGACTAGGTATAAGTAAACCTCTATTGTATATGCTTTATGACATGCTAAATGGTAGAAAGTTTGTTGTCAAGAGTGGCAATGTAACTTCTACCGCAATTTTTAATATTTAAAATGGTCTTCAGCAGGGCGCGATTAACTCGCCGATTCTATTCAGCATTTATACCAGCGATCTGATAGGTAGTCTAACTCAGGCAATTGCGTACGCCGACGATCTAATTGCGTACAGAACAGCTAATACAGTTGAGGTCATCAAAAGTCTCTTGCAGAGTGACTTCGACAAGATTCAGCGATATTGTGATGACTGGAAGTTGAAAATCAACTTCCAGAAATCAGAAACAATTTTGTTTAGGACTCCGTTGTCTAGCGCCTCAAGGGATACGAGAAAGAACTGGCGCAAGCTGGTGATCGTAGGGCCACATGGACATCCACTGGCGAGTAAAAGTGTAGTAAAGTACCTTGGCATCTGGTTGGATCAGTACCTGTATTTCGACAAACATATAGGTGCTGATTTGGCCAGAGCTAGGGGAGCCTTTGCCTTGACAAAACGACTGTTTTATAGCAGCCGTCTTGACAGCAGGGTGAAGGTGATTTGCTACATGGCCCTCATCAGGCCGATGATTGCCTTCGGATGCCCGGTGTGGTTCAACGTTGCCCCATCTCAAATGGAAAGGATTCGAGTGTTTGAGAGGCAATGTCTTAGACGTTGCCTTGGATTACACAGAACACCAGAGTCGGAGTACACAAGATATTATTCCAACCAGGTTCTATACAACGGAGCCAACATAAACAGAATAGATAATTTTTTGTTCAAGCTGATTCGGGGTCACGTTGCAAGAGCGATGTCCTCAACTAACAGCTTAATTTTTGGGGCTTATTACCCCAATAACGAATATTTTGAGAATGCGCGGTTAAGTGGTTACATCCCTCCCGAGGCATTCCTCTATTTAGACAGTCGAGGGCTGATACAGGATAGAGGGGCAGTTCCGCTCATCTACCACGTCAGCCGGAAAACTGTGGATAGGCGACTCCTGTATGGTCGAAACGTCATCGCTAAAGGTGGAGAAGAGCGCCTTCGGGTCAGTAGGACTGTGTCTGATCGGGACCGGAGGGATAGGGCGAAACAGGAGAACCAGTTCTGGTGGCTCTCTGAACAGCATCGTGATATTTAAAGTCGATGAAGATGGTATATCTTGGCCGACTTACATAGATTTAGGGCATTAGGTATAGGGAACAGTCGGGGTGGCACCAAAAAAAAAATTAAAAATACGTTTGTATGCGGGGGCATACGTGCATGTATCTGCGTGTCTGTACATGTAGGTGCGTACGTATATGTGTGTGCGTATGTACATGTATGGGTGGGTTGCATGTTGGTGTGTGTCTGCATGCACATAAAAAATAAACAAAAAAAAATTAAAAACGAAAAAAATGCTGCTGTGGCTGTTCTAGTTTTTAAGTAGTTTTAAGTATTATTAGGTATTTTAAGTAGTTTAAGTTATTTTTAGTTAGTATAAGTTAGTTTTATTTAGTTTTAATTATTTTTAATATATATTTAGGTTTAGTTTATAAGTAAAAAAAAAAAAAAAATGATAAGATACCAAGTTTTTTTGTGTAAAAGTTTCTTGAAATATAAAATAAATAAAAAAAAATTAGATTTAATTAAAATAGTTCTTAGGTCGAAAGACATTAGTTCTAAGCGTTATTGTTTAATTTAGAGCGCCCGTAAAGGGCCAGTAAATTAGTAAGTTAGTAAGTTATTGATAATTAGGCTAGTTTTAAACATTTTTGTCTAGCTTTAAGATAGTTATAAGTTAATATGAAATAAAAATGTATTTAAAAAAAAAAAAAAATTTGAGATGCATCAATTCCGAGACTAGTTGAAGCAAAAGTTAAAATGTCCTCTGGAGTGGTGGCGAATCGAAAACTGCCAATATGAAACCATTTGAATTTATAAGCTACTTGAAGATGACATCAGAAAGAATTTTTCCCGAGAACAACGCTTTCTCTTTACTTCGAATTGCTTGATTTATTCATTGTCATATTAGCAATTGCATTCCTATTTGAATTGCCCAACATCAAATTATCAACATCAACACCATCAACAATAATAGCAACACCAGCTTGCACATCACTAGCACACACAATAGCAGCAACACAAGATGAGCCGCTATCACCAACCTTAATTTCAAATGAGCTTGCATCATCAGACAATGGTTTTAGTAAAACCATTTCTGATGAGATATCTGACCATGCTCTACTCAGATCTAAATCGGTTTACTCAGGCTCTGCTCAGAGATCTGCTCGGAGATAAAAAAGAAAAACGCCAAATATCAAACATTTGCCGGCTGGATGATGCGTTATAGTGCATTTGTTTGTTTGATTTTTTTAGTTGCAATTATAACGAATGAGATATGTGTCTCCAAAATGTTTAATTCAATACTGGGTAGCAAGATTTAGAGTTTCAGGGTCACTGAACAGTAAAGTAATATGCACATGAGAGCGACCAACGAACAACAAATTAACGAATATTGGTTCATTTTGACATTTAGTTCACATGGATTTAAGTTTATTCGTCACGAATACAAGTTGAAAGTCTGACTTTGAAGTTAGACGCGCGAGAACAATTTATTGGTCGAAGGGTGGATGGTATGTGGAACGCGAATAGAGTTTGACTGTTCGTAACACAATCAGATGCAATTCGCGACGACTAATATTGTTTTCTCAAATTTGTCTTATTTTGGCGAATTAAAAAGTAAATTTTTGTGTATAAATATTAATATAAATTATATTTCTACAATTTTGTTTAGAATTTGTGAAGAATTTAGGTTGGTAAATTGTCTTAAATGGAATTTATTCATTTATTCGTTGGTCGTCCTCATGTGAAAAGTCCGTAACTGAATTGCAAATGATATTATGATATGACCAATAGCTCTTTTTTAGAGAAAAACTTCGCAGCATTACATTTTTTTAGCAGACAAATGTATGGCTTTAACAAGATGGCTACAAATTTTGTAGTCCCATAAATACTCTTTTGCAATATTATTTTCTGCTAAAATTATCTTTTAACAAATCACCGGATCTGACTGTATGTGCTTTTTTTAATGAAGTTAACTAAACAGCGGCGTTTAACAAAACCAATCAACAACTTCAGCGTACCTAAAAGAAAATACTCGACACCAAGAAGCGATAAAAGGACGTGTATTTGAAAATATGCGTCAAAGATAGAGGTGAAGTTTAAGGTTTAAGGAGTGGAGTAAATTGGGAGATTATATTTGTGGTACCTCTACAAGAGATATTTCCCAGTTCGTCAAAGAAGTAATCTATGAGGGCTTCTTTCCTGTTTAGGGCCAGACTGGGCCATTCACAAGGGAAGTGATATGAGCCCTCTTCCGCCTCTTCGTCCGTACAATCTCTATTCATAAGTCAGATGTGCTGATGCCCATTCTGGTCATGTGGGTTCCCATTGAGTTGTGACCCGTTAGGATGTCCATCAGGAGTGACAGTTTTGGTCTGTTAAGCGCTAGTAAATATTCAGTTTTTTTTTGTTAGAGATATCTCTCCAAAGATTTCTCGAAACTCGAAAACTGACAAACTGTACATACAAGACTATGTGTCGTTTGCGCATTTGAGGAAAATTTGTGTTGAATTTCAAAATTTTCTTGCTCCAGTTGCACAAATATCCCGGAAACGATTTCGTCAGCGATTTCATTCTCTTGTACGTCACTATGTCCTCGGACCCAGATTAGGGTGACCAAGTTCGATTCGCTTAGCAATCTTAATTCGTTGCAGCGGCGACAGCCTGAACAGATTTCTGACCCTACCATCATTTCTGACTTAGATACGCTAACTCTTTCGTAAATAAATCAAGCGGTGTTAAGGAAAATTTCTAGGGCTGCAGTTGGTGTAGTTTCTCACAACCAAATTAATAAACATGGACTAGGGAAGGTTTACGACTTATTCCGTGGACTAAGTGCGAAATACTATTAATAAAACACAATTCCTGATATTTGGGGAATACCAATTGACAATTAAGAAAAAAATGTACAGGGGCATGGAATAAAGAGGTAGAGTTGATACTTATGCCGGTCGTCCACTAGGCGTTCAACGCACAAATTTCGAGTTCAACACACTCAACGCTAATGTACGATGTCCTCAATTTCATCCAACCAACGAGTTTAATGCGGTTGAAGATCGTTGCTCAACGAACTGTTCAACAAGTGTACGGCTAGTATACGAGCTCGTGTTGCTCGTTGAAAATGGTGTTTCAACGCGTTGAGCAACGTTTTCAAGATAATGTGTTGCACATTATTTGTTCAACTTGTTGATCAACTTTTTTAATTTTTTTTATGTTGATTGCCGTTGACGTGAAAATATTTGTTGCGCTTTGCGTTGGACGAGACAAAATGTGTGTGCGTGCATGAGTTGATGTATTGTGTTGACATCAACTTGAAAATTGGTGCAGTGTTGTTCATTGTGTTTTGATTTTTCGTCAACGTCTTTTATCTTTTTCTTTTTTGTAGTTAATTTTCCAATATTATTAATATGGCAGCCACTTTTTTTTGAGAGGAAATTATGCTTAATCTAGGCAAAATTTTATCAACAAAGATGTGTGTGGCACCACATTAAAAATGTATACAAGTAAAAATTATGTCATCAATATCTGAGCAGCTATAGTGCGTGCGTTGCATGCGTTCCTCGACGAGTGCGCCTTGGTTAGGTGTACAAAGGTATTAACACGTCCATCAACTTGTTCAACAACCATATTAAAAACGCAGTTGATCAACTTGAAAAACTTTTTTTTTGTCAAAATCGAACAAGTTTATCAACTAGTGTACGAGGTTATTCAACTTTTGAGTAAGTTTATCAACTATATGTACGAAGCTATTTAACAATTGAATACGTTGATCAACTAGGTGTACGGAGTTCTCCAACAATTGAACGAGTTGATCGACTAGATATACGAGGTTATTCAACATTTCACTAAGTTTATCAACTATGTGTATGAGGCTCCCAACTCGTTTTGTTCATTTTTACTTGCGATTATAGGTACTATAAGGCAAGTTATGCATTCGTCGAAAAAAAAAGTTTTGAGATAACAATCGAACATGATAGCGAAAACGAGAAAGGATGGTCTAAAAATTCTGTCCGTTTGTATGTCTGTCAGTCTTGTCAGTCTGTCTGTATGTATAGACACCTACAACCAAAACGTGTGGGCCGAATTGTTTCAAACTTGGTATATAGAGTTTTTTACGTTACGTTCAAACCTATTTTTCTCGGAAACGGCTCTAACGATTTTGATAAAAAAAATCAGTGCGGCTTTTTAGCTACGACCGATCGGTTGAAAAAAAAATAGAAAAATGTCTAAAAACGGTACTTTCCATTGGACCGTTTTTTTTTTTGCTTTTGACTATCTCATTAACGGCTCAACCGATTCTTTTAAAATTTTACGCATATATAGGTTTAGGTTACCCAAATTATACTGCGTACCAATATTTTTAATTAATATTTTTTTTGTATTTTTAAAATCAGTTTTAAGAAAAAAATTTAAAAAAATTATATTTCGAAAACTGCTCATTAATTTTTTTTCAAAATAATATTTATATGTATTTACTGAATACCTATGAATTGGGGTTTTTGATTTTTTTAAAAATATTTTCAAAAAGTTTAAAAATTTTTTTTTTCTCAAAAACCGCTCCACATATTTAAAAAAAATTTTTTCGTATATTCAAATTTATCCAAGAAATAAAATTACGTACTTTTTTTGATCTCAAATTAGTTTAAGTATTTATTTCAGAATTTTGAATTATTTTTTCTTTAATTAAACCGATTTAATCTTTTATTTTAAAGTTTATATTATTAAATATTTAATATTGTCATACCAATTTATTTTAGAACAAAATTTAAAAAAAATTGTATATGTACATATATACAAAATTGTGTTAAAAATGACTTTACAAATATATTTAGATTTTTAATAGAAATCTTTTGCATACGATGTGATCGAACATAAGAGCAAGTTCGTGCGATCTAGTCGTGCATTTTATTTCCTCTGGCTTCGTTAATCAACGTGAAGAACGGAAGTTTGTTCACTAGTGTAAGAGGTTGTAAATTTTGACATCCAACGATGGAGTTGAATGATTTTGATTTGATTTTGATCGATTTTTTATTAATAGGAAATTTTAGTCCATGGTGTAACTCTTATTCCATGGTTTTGTAAGGCTATGGAATAAAGGTGGACTAAGCGTTTTTTATTAATAGGGTTGGCACAGAACAAGTTGTACCGATACAGTCTTTGTATTTTTGTCATAGTTTTAAGATTGGTTGTTTTCTCCAATCCAAACTTGCGTAAATAGGCATTAATATGGATGTGTACATCCAATGGATGGCTTTGGAAATTGGACCCTATTTTTTACCAAATAACCTACTACATGTGCAAAAACCTATTGTAACCTTTTCTCTCTTTCTTAAATGTTCTCTTTCCAGTTCATTTTACAATCTATAATACCACACCCAAATTTTAGCCGTACCAGTAATGTGTAGTAGCGTCCCATTTATGATGGGGTCTTATATTCGGAATGTTACGTTTCCTGGTGTTTGTATTGTTTACTTCATCATGTTTTGTTAAAAGTGCAAGTTAGCACACCCATGTACAAGCGTTATATTACTTAATTTTTTTTCATTTTCAATAGGAATATATACGTAGAGAAACAATGAAAAAGAAGTCATATTAAAATGTGTAGACAAGACAATAATTTAGTGTCTAGAAATATTATTAAATATTACAAATATGTTTCCTAGCAACCCTCTATAATATATTATTAATATTTTACGAAAGAAAATAAAAAAAGAAATCATTAAGATTGTTCAGTGACGAAAAAGTTAGAACAGAATAGAACAGAACAGGACAGAACAGAACAGATTCGTGAGAAACTTCAGAACAAGATAAAACAACTTAGAGCAGCCAATCATCTGACAGAGATTATAAAACAAATATTGTTGTTTACCTACAATTCAAGTTCGTTTATTTTTGCAGAAACTATCTAAAATAATCTGAAATATAGTTGAATTTATTTAAAAAAATATTTTTTATGAAATTGAGATGCTTCCGACACGAAAAATGATTTGTCAACTAAATCTAACAACGTAATGTTTCTTTTTTTAACAACGACAATCGGTTTTGACAGTTCTCACAAATCTGTTCTAACCTGTTCTACCTAAAAAGCAAGTGCAGAAAATCCTGCTCTAAAGTGTTCCAAACTGTTCCAAACAGACTCGTTGAACACCAAACCAGAACAGTTTAGAACAGAAAATTTCTCATTGAACAGCAAAATCCTGTACTTTTCTGTTCTAAAGTGTTCTAATCTGTTCCGAACAGCCTCATTGAACACACATATTATTTCGTCGGTATACAAGCAGAAGGCACTAAGTCATTTTTTTAGATATTTTACATTTTGATGCAAAGTGATCCAAAATGATAATATCTATGCACTGAATATACGCCGGAAGCCCTTTCGACATCTAAATATGAGTTATTTGAAGTTAAAATATGCACAAAGTCAGTTAGGTAATATTTAATACTGTTAAAACGCACTAAGTTGACTTAGTGCATTTTGGCTGTCATTAAAAAAAACTAAATATATGCTATAAAGGGACTAAATGCTTTTTAACTGTCAACAAAGCTACATTTGTAAATTTAAATAATGACTTACAAATCAAATTGAATTGGTATCAAATATAATTTATCGTTTTTTTGTACCGAAGAAAGATCAATGTTTACTAAGTAATAAATACAAAAATACATCTTCTGATGTAAAACTTGTAATGCATACACCAATTACCCGAAAATATTGTAGGACTGTATATATTTTCGTATACATGCGATGGCCAGAACAAACCAAGAGTTCTTAAATTTAAATATAATTTAAATAATTTAAGACGATTTTAAGACTATTACACCCAAATTAATAAACATGGTCTAGGGAAGGTTTAGGACTTATTCCGTGGACTAAGTGCAAAATACTATTAATAAAAAACAATTCCTATTTGACTTTTCCCAACTTAGTCCTTCGCTAGATCATCGAAGATGGTGGCCTAGCGACGGACTAAAAATTGGCATTTAAGAACAAAATTTACAGGGACATAGAATAAAACGAGGTAGAGTTTGTACTTATTGTAGTAGATTTTGTTCGATTTTTTATTAATAGGAAATTTTAGTTAGTGGTCTAAATCATATTCCATGGTTTTGTAAGTCCATGTACTAAAGGTGGACTAAGTGTTTTTTTTTTGTTAATAGGACTGTTAATGTTCTTAAGAATCTTCGTAGAGGTAGGAACCCTGTTCCAAAATATTATGCACTAAAATACTGACTACATAAAGAACCTCTCAAAATAAGCGAAAACCAAACAAAATCTAATTGAAATGTGTAAAAAAGAAAGTGGTTCCCGAAATTTTCGATCCTTGGTTTGAATCATTGCCCACACAACTAAAACGACATTGAATGTCTATTCATTTTTTACCTACTATTGTTTGAGTAAATCTACTAACTTTTTATTATTTTAGGCCCGTTTGCTGATACGAAACATAAATATTTATGTTCAACTTATGTCCTTTTCGATTGGTAATCCAGAAGAACTCTCCGATCAGGGATAACAATCGAACAAGTTACACTTCATTCTGGATTTTAAAATTTAATGTGAGTGTATGTGCAAGGCGGGAAAAATAAACCATTGACATGAAAATGTAGGGATGGGCTGTTAATTGATGTTGGCTAAAGATCAATGTTAAACGAAAAAAAAATATCGATATTTCAACATCGATGTTGAAGCATGTGAAACGTCGCAGCATCGATATTAAGATCTAAATCATCGACTTAAAATAAGCTGAAATCTATTGTCAATTAACTCATGATTATAAAGGTAAGACCGCACTCGATGAAACTGTGAAATTGATTGAAGTTCAATTGGCGCTTAGTGGGATTGAATGTAGCTCATGCACACAAAAAGGCCAAAGAAAATTGCTATAAAACTCATTGCTACAATTTTAAAAACAATTAATGTATTTTGAATTTATAACATATTGTATTTTTAATTGATTTTTTAACGTGCTATTATTTTTCAAAAAAGATTAAAAAACATCGATGTTAAAAAACCTCGATATTCTGATATCGATATTGTATTTTCGAATGTTCACATCCATGATTTACATATCGCTACACAACATTGTTGTTGACATTGAATTCGCGTTTGACATTTAGTATTTGAGTGTGAGCGTGCTTCTGGTTTTGATTCTGACTTCAAATCAAGAAGGAAATTTCTCTTCTATCCAGGAGAAGAACTGTCATTTCATACCAATCGAACAGTTTCAGAAGCATTCGGAAGACTTCGGAAGCCTTCTGGACGACCAATCGAAGAGGCCATTAAAACGCTTACTGGCTACTTTTTCCTCTGCGTAAACTGTCACATAAGTCCTTAAGTAGAACTGAATTTGATATATTTTTACAAATGTTTTCAGCTTGTTCTAGTGGGTTCATATGTCCGTTCTTTATTCGAATTATCAGGTTGCGTTCGTTTGCAGATAGCTTCAGCTGGTCAATTTGATTTTGAAGGATGTTGCATTTATTACTTAGGGCATTTACTGTGTCCTTCACTGATTTTAAAAACACGGGGTGAGATACTTCCTTTGAATTATATCCCTCATAGAAGCGACCTAGAAGAAATTTGTGGGCTATGCAACCTTAGGGAAAGGGAGGATGTGTTTCATTTTATAGGTAGATGCCCTATTTTTGCTGAAACCAGAAGGAGTACTTTCGGAAAAAATTATTTAAGTGAAGTTGAAATGATCAACATACTCAACGGTGAAATGGATTGGATGCCTTTGTACAACTACATAAAGCTAGCAATCCGTTATAGAAAGCGGGTCTTAGAAGAACTTTTTTAATTCAAAAAAAAATAAATCAATGTTAAATTATTTAATCAAATTTAAGTTTTGAAACATGAATGTAGTATAAATTGCCAACTGACAGACGGCGTAAGCCATGTTAAATAATGGAAAATTTGTAAATTATGTACTTTACTTTTTATGAAATGAAAATTCCTTTGAAATTGAAAATTGAATTGAATTGAAGTAGAACTTAAATGCTTAAAGTTGAGTATCAGCAAACGGGCCTTAGTCTATTATCCAACTAAATAAATCTATTCAATTCATTTAAAAATATGGTATGTTTTTTCCTTTTTTTAATATTTTTCATACAAAATCGTAATATCAGTTTTGCTAAAAAGCACTAGTCAGCATATTTTTTAAGTTTAACTGCAATATTTTTAAATTGGACTGTCAAAAGATTAAAATTTCTATTGGAAAATAATAGCCGTGTTTTATTGGGAAATTTATCCGCCGTAAGTTTATCCGTCGTAGCATTTTACATACAATTCGCTACGGTCGATAAAAAGCTAAATTAGAAGCTATGGTGGATGGCTGGTTGACGTTCAGTCAAGTCTCGATTCTGATTTTGTTAGTTTTGTTGGTACGATTGATAATTGAATTGAATCTCGATGGATGTGTTCATGGAGTGTTATAATTATTAATTTCGTTCGTAAGACAAATCGATCTTTTTGATTCTTTTTTTCTAATAGTTGGCCAGTTCATATTTCTCAAATCTTCTGAAAAGTTTCTGAATTTTACTATTAAAAACTGTATTCTTTGCTCAATTATTTTCTGAAGTACTTCTAAAATTGCACCTACATCTGCAATTTTGCATACCCCTAAAGTCAATTAATCAATTTTAACAAATTTTGATATCCATTTTAAAAAAGAAACCATTATTTATCGAATGAATTCCGTTTTTCTTTTATTTTTGACTAACTTAAGACCAATATTCGTTTTGTGTTTAATTTTTATTGATAGTTATAAATAAACGGAGTTTAGTGAGAAAAATCATCTTTTTATTTAGATCTACAAAAAAGCAATTTGAGAAGACAAACCGCATTGGGTGGAACTGCACTATAGAGAAACTGCTCGACATTGCACCGCAAAATATTTATTCATATGAAATTCTATGAGCTATAAGGCTAGGCGCGCACATATGCAACTTTCAGTTTTGCAACAGTTTTGTTGCTAAAGTGAATACCGACTTATATGAGAGTGCGCGCATGCAGTCCGCGATTCGAGCAACTTAAAAGTTCTTCAGTTTGTATTACACCGAACTATAATGTAACTGTGCGCACATCAAAGCAAAATATTGTATGTGTGTTGGTTTATATCGTCCAGTTATTTTAAGTTGATTATGTGCGAGATCATCAACTGTTGATTAAACTATTTCGTTTCGGAAAAATTGCATGTGCGCGCCTAGTCTGAACGCACTAAGCGGCAACTGAACTTCACAAAATGTGCTCTTCACTGTTTAATGGACGTTGGCCATGGACGGTATTCGCAAAACTACATGGACATGGACTGGGCGTACATTTTTGTGATCCCATTGTTTTTTTTTCTGGACATGTGCATGGAAATGGCAAACCAAATGTTAACTATTTTTTACTTACTCCGCGTATGTTAAGTGCAGTCTGATGAGTGAATATTGAATTGAAAGCAAAACATACTCAGAAAATAAATTTGTAAATAGACTTGAAAAATAAAACTAGCTATCGACCTACTCAGAAAATAAATAAAAGCATGAAATATAAAGGGGAAATGTAAGGGGAGTGAACAATTTAAACTACGTTGTAGTGTGCGTTCAAAACCAAGAAACATTAAAAGGAAACAAGCAAATCTCCGGCAATTATGTTTCCTCGTGTGAAAGGTATAGACGATTTTTAAAGCAATACAAAAGTTGTCATGTGTAAAAAGAGACTTGACCATAGTCTATGAAAAAACCCATTCGCTTATCATTACTTTCTATTAAATGAATGTTCGAATTTAAAATTATAGATGGAGATAAAATGAAAACAAGAAATAGGTTTGAAACATAAATTAAATATTGGTACGTTTTTCTACTTTCTATTTTATATGAATAAAAGCTAATTATTGTTCATAATTTTGATATTTACTTAATTTTACTTTGCAAAAGACTCTTTCATTACTTGTGACTGCTGTACAGGGGTAGCATTTTTACAAAAATAAAAAAAGCTAAGGTCCATGCTACGGTCGATGCGTTTTTTTGGGAATTACTTATGGTACAATGGATAGATTCCGAATAAAACACACCTAATGTTATTATGCCAATAGTGTTTTTTGTGGGATCAAAGACAAAAAACACATTCAGTATTGAATTTCCATGACTAAGCTAACCTTAAAAATCAATTTATTCAAAACTATGTTTTTTGAGTTAGTGCCTTTTGCTTGCATATCGACGATATACGCTACCAGTGAACGGGAAGGTTGCCGTTAAAGAATAGCGTAAGCGATACAGTAATTGACACTCGTAAGAATTTTTTCAGTTGATGCAGTTGGCAAATATATTCGAGATGGATATATGAAACTCTGAGTACATTTCTAAATCATGCTATTTGTATTAAAAGCGAATAACAGTTTCGAGATATTGTTAAATTTTGATATTTCTAAAACCCTATTAAAATATATAGTAATTGACACTCATGTACACCTATTGAAACCACATATTTGTACAATTATTGATATATTTTTGAATAGACAGAAAAGAAGGAAAATAGCGATCGTTTGGTTGAGGTTGGCTTAAATCATTTTTTTAAACCAGTATGTTGGTTTATTATTAAATTTTTAAAAAACAAAAAATATAAACTTTAAAAAAAATTAAAATAACACTTATATTCATTTGTGTAGGCTGCCAACACGCTTTTGATTTTGGGCCACAATAAAAAATTGATTTCATCCCTATTAAAATCTCCTGTAGCATCGCTAAAATGGCCAACATATTCTGCTCCTCAAGATATTATTCTATTAAAATATTAAACAACGATTATTTGATGTCTGGTAATCCAACGGTTGCACTGACCGATGTAACCGGATCTGGTGTTCTAAACTTATTGAATGGTGTCGGCTCAAAAACGCCTTAAACCAGCTAATCCCTGAAATGTTTTGTGACCCAAAAGGATGTCTTCTCCAAGAAAATCCTTGACGGCATGAAGCACATTCTTTCTTCTCTTCGGGATTACTTTTCGCTGGGATGTGGTTATCCATTGTTCTAAAGACTCTTCTTCTATAGCGGACACAACAGATTATGTACTAGGCTTTGCTTTAACAAAATTATAAGTGTAGTTCTTTTTTAATAGTTTTAACTATAATAATATGATTTTAAGACCTAAGGTCTCTTAAATGCAACCTGAACTGTACGGCACTAGTTAGGAGGAATAGAAAGATAAGAAAGGATTTTTATTAGCAAGTGTAATTCGAGGAATATTATAAAATTTGGCTGCAGCTTTTTTGGATATCTTTTGTGTCATCACAGCTTCAAGCGCTTTCTCGAGGTCATTTTCGGTATATTTCTCAGTACATTTAGACATTTTTCCAGCTAAACATTAATTTCAAAGAATAATATAATTACTGACCCTTTATATAAGTACAACTATAGTCACAGTGTCAACGTTTGTACTCCTATAGAAGACAGTTATTGACACAGAGGTGTCAATCATAGGAATTGTTAAAATCTTAACACAATAGTTGACACCCCTTTTTTATTAAATATATATCAATAGAAAAACAATAAAAAATAAGGTAAATCCTCCCCCAGGGCATTATATTTCTTTATAATAAATAAATATGATCAAGCTTGTATTAAATATAATAAAACTATCTACTAACATGTTTGGATTCCTTAACGAAATACAGACTTTTTTCCACAAAATACACAATCGCGTAACAGTCAGGTTTAGGTTTCGGAATTCACAACAAAACTGACTAGCTCCTAACTAGTTATATAAAAATAATGAGTGAAAGAATAAGAAACAGGGAAGAACTTAAAAGAAATAGTTCTGGGAGCCGTTCAGATTTGTATCAATGAAACGTTCTGTAAGAAGGTGTCAATAGCTAGGCTGAATTTTTTTTTTTTTAATTTTAAACTAAATCTTTTCCCTTATGTTTAATTTTTCAAATTATAGACAATAAAATCAGAAACATTATACTTACAGCACTTTAAGCATTTTTAGGTTTTCAAATGATCCTTGGTAAATATGCACAATTAGATTTGCTGCCAGTTTCAATTTCTCTAGATTGGGAATGTCTCCAAACATTGAATCGTCGACATGTCTCAGCGAATTATTTGACAAATCCAGACGTCTCAAGTTGGTGAAATTTGCCAATTCCTCTTTTACAATATGGGATATTTGATTCTCTCCCAGATCCCTATTTCAAAAATTGAATAACTTAAATTCAAAGACAAATCAGGAATTAACAAGAAAAATGTTTCTTACAAGTGAACAATGTTTTCAGTGTCCTCAGCGAAGTTTAGTTCCTTCAAGCTTGTAATCTTTGTGGAAGCACTTCCTCCACATTTCACCTTTAAAGAGTTCTTGATTTTGTCACAAACACATATTTCAGGACATAGGGCTTGTACTTGTACTAAGAAAACTACTAAGCAGATTAATCTTAATAAAACTAATAGAGGCCTCATTTCATTGTTTATATATAATTTATTATATTATATATTTTTCATGAACGCAAGAGCGTTTATACGATGAAAAAACGTTTCATGTTAATTTACACATTTAAAGCCTGTGATGTAGTTTTTTAATGACACTTTTTAAAATACATTTTATGAGGCATTTTCGAATTGGTTAGCCAATAAATTCGTTAATATACATTTGGCACTAGTATTGTGGCTTCGATTGATGCTAGCATATTAATAATTTTTTTTCAGATTTATCAAAATTTTTAAGGAAATATGAAGAAAAGGTAATAAATTACACCCTACGATAACAAATAAAAATGGCAGTTGTTGAAAATATGTCCCAATCTCAGTGATGCCAGTTTCTACAAATAGAAATGACATGCAGTTTAGGACAAGTACAAAACAGAGCGTTCTTTAAAGACCTGTTTGCTAAATAACTTCATAGAATTCTATTGGAAACAATTCATACATAAGTGTCTTCCACACGATAAGTTAAATTTCGAAACTTTTACAAGCTACAATTTTGTTGAATATTTCAGTGTTTTGGATTTTGAAATTGAATCACAACAAACCCAAAATTATAGTTTCATAGTAAAGGATCGGGGAGAATAATAATCCAAGCAAAATTACTGTTGTTACTTTTGATATAGGACTATCAACTTCTGTAATTTAGGAAATAGCTTTTCTAATAGCTGGAATTTTAGTCGAAGAAGCCCACGAACGCCAAAATAAAAACCGAATTCATAAAAAAATCGACGTAATGCAGCGAACACTTCGAAATCTTAGAAAAACTGTTGGGGTGTGAATTATTTACTCACCATTAGATATCACACGTGTGTGCTAGAAATTTGCGACCACATAATCCTCAATTACATTACCTATTCTTTTTGAAAAAGTACAAAAGTAAAAAATCTTTTTTCTTTCTAGCGCTATTTATTTCCAGAAAAGAGTAATACAACCCGATTACAGAATACTAAGAATAAACTGTGGTGAGAACTTTACTGTGGTGACTGTGTTTTTACACAACTGAAACCATCATTTTGTTCCTGTGAGGTCATGACAACTTGTCAACAACTCAGCGTGCCACTTGGGATACATGTTCCCACCGAAGTTAAATCTCAGATTTCGCATTTTTCAGGAGGTAAAAAGAGATAAAAAATATGTTACTACTTTCTCTATAAGAAAGAGTATGACTTTTTATTTAACATTTGAACATCGAGTAATTCAAACAAACTTGGCGCTCCAGGTTTAAGTTGATGGATTACAAAAATAGTAGTTGTCATTGATTTTAAGAGACGAAAACGTTGACTTGGCGGTGTGCACACTTATTTGAAATCTCGATAGCTTCCATAGCAGGACAATAGTAAAAATGTTAAAATTAAGTTCAATTCTCTACACATTTAATGCACTCATCGGATTATGTAATCTGGATGATGGTTTCTTAAAACATTTTTGAAAATGTTCGATTCGGACAAAACTACTTTGCTATACCCGTTTGCTGACACACAACTTAAGCATTTAAGTTCTACTTAAGGCGTTTATTTTTAAGTTCAGGGCAGAGTCGTCAAAAAAATGTTGTTTATTTCTTTTTAACTCAGAGCATTCAGCGCTCCAAATGTGTGTTTATTTTTTCGTTCTGAACATGTGTAGATTGCACTCGACGTACTCGAACATAATGGCTGAGCATGTGAGTGAATTGCTTAACACACCAAATGCCATGTGTGAAGAAGTAAAATGTGAGGAAAAAATAATCAGATTCTGTTGTGTGGTTCAAGTGTGTTTAAAAAGCATATTAGTGTTCAGAGCTCGCTCAGTTTTGAACAATTTCAGTGCATAATTTATGTGTTCAAACTCTGTTCAGTGCTCTGCTCTGAACGAAAAAAGAAAAACGCATTTGAGCACTTATGTTTACGCAGAGGAAAAAGTAGCGATTAAACGTTTTAAGTTGAACATAAATATTTATGATTCGTATCAGCAAACGGGCCTTAGTGAATTCGGCGAATGATATATAGCCCCAATTCAACTCATTTTCGCAATTATTAGGGGTATTCACGATCCGATGCAACAAAAAGGTGTAAAATTGCGAAATTTTATTTTTTTCTATAAACCTTGAACGCACCTTTTCTATTCTATTGCAACTCTGGGGTAAAAATGCAAAATCAGTTTGAACACAACCATTTCTGACGAAATAACAGCTGCCAAACTGTCACCGACACCAGGCAAATTTTGCACCATTGAATTTTTCTGTTGCAATAGGGTGGTACAGCAAAAGTGTTGCAAAATCTTAGACAGTGTAAGTTGTTGTTGTGGTGCCAAAAAATGTTGCACTTTTGCGTTTTTACAATGATACTAGACCAGTTGCATCGGATCGTGAATACCCCTATTGATTCGGCTTGAATATCTCAATGGAAATGAACAGAGTGCGCATAAGTTGGTTTAGGTAAACAGATCTGGAGAAATATACCCCGAATAAAAGCAAACAGACCCATCACTCAATTTGTTTACCGTTTGAAAATGACAGCGGAGGCCGATCAGATGTATTTTCTTCTCTCACTCGCGTAGTGTCGTCTGCGTCTCAACCAAGTCTCCTACTCCTAGTACACTGGAAACACAAAACCAAACAAAAAACATTTTATTTTCATTTTCTAGTTGTTCTGTAATACCAAAATAACTCAGCCTAACCTCAATTATATTTTGCTCATATTCTCATACTCCAAATGTTGTGATATACCGCAAAATGAATGCTCTTCGGCAAATATTTAGTGCCCGGACGCTGGCTGCTCTAAGACAAAATAGTCTTTTTAGCAGCCTACCTTTGGACGCAAATACAACTCCTGCCAGCCATGTGAGCACTGCAGCTTCAATCAATGTCAACAATAGTTTTCTTCCAAAGGAACTACTCGGAACTTCCTTTTACAAAAAAACCCAATTCGGACTCGGCACTGAACCCTTTTTGAACACCGTTCAACAACTAGATCGCAAATTGGAAATCGCCTATCGTTGTAAGATATGCAACACCAGAAACCTAAAAATTGTTACTGAAGCTGCCTACAAAAGAGGAGTGGTAATTCTTGATTGTGATGGGTGCTCCACTACTCATTTGATTGTGGACAATCTAGGATGGTTTGCCAATTGCAAGGGTAAAAGCGTTAATCAAGTGATTGCAGAGAAGAGTGATTTTATTCGTAAAATCGTAGTTAACGAGAAAGGCGAATTACTTAAAAACTAAAAAATTAGATGTGTAACTTTTACTAATTTTGATTTTAATATTAAAATTAATGATTACATAATTCAATGAATGGCTGTTTTAATTAAAACGTTCAAATATATTATATTTGCGTAAGTATTTGTCCAAATTTATTTTTTCGGAATCAGAAATGCATTAATATATACAGAGCATGAGGAGAAACCTACATTACTAGAATTACTGGAGAAAGAAAAGGAACTATTAAGTGAGTTGAAGTTGAGGAATGGTAAGAATTTACCTAAACAACAATAATATACATAAATAGCTAGTGTTATTTTATTTAAAACATAGGTGGGTATCTACATATTTTCTAACTAAAATTTCAATAAACTTATACTTGGGTATGGGTACCAAGATTAACTATCACCCGCCAGTTTCGCTATGTATAGAATATAATCAATATTGGGTTATAAATTGCTTCTACATTATGATAAAACATTTTATTACGTTAAAATTTTAGTAGAATCCGTCCCTTAAAACATATTTGAACCTAGCTTACAATCTACATACCTGCATAAAGTTAGGTACCTACCTACAAGGACAAATATATACTTTATAGATTGTATTTGTGTCGTGACTATTAAGGTTGTTGTTTATTTTAAATTTGTTAAAAAAAAGAAATAAAATGCACGACTGGATCGCACTAACTTGCTAACTAACAAAAGATTTCTATTAAAAATCTAAATATAATTTTAAAGTCGTTTTTACTTTATTTTTTATATGTACAGAGTTTCTTTAACAATCTTAAATATTAAATAATATATGTAAACTTAAAAACAAAAGGTTAAATCGGGTTAATCAAAGAAAAAAAAATTCAAAATTCTGAAATAAATACAACTAATTTGAGCTCAAAAAAAGTACGCCATTTTATTTCGTGTATAAATTTGAATTTATGAGAAAAATTTTTTTAAATCTTTTTGACCAAATTTAAAAAAAATCAAAAACCACAATTCACAGGTATTCAGCAAATACATATGACTATATAATTTTTACAAAAAAAAATTATTGAGCAGTTTTCAAAATATAAATGTGAAAAGCCCTTAAGACTATTCACATGAGAGCGACCAACGACCGACGAACAACCGAATAAATTCAATTTAAAACAATTTACCAACCTAAATTCTTCACGAATTCTAAGTAGAATTGTAGAAATATAATTTATATTAATGTTTAGACACAAAAATTTACTTTTTAACCGCCAAAATAAGATAAATTTCAAAAAACAATATTGGTAGTCGCGAATTGCATCTGATTGTAACCAACAGTCAACTCTGTTCGCGTTCCACATACCATCCACCCTTCAACGAGTAATTTGTTCGCTCGCGTGTAACCTCAAAATCAGACTTTCAACGTATGTCCTTTTCGATTGGTAATCCGGAAGAACTCTCCGATCCGGGATTCCAATCGAACAAGTAAACACTAGATTCTAGATTCTGAAAATTTATTTGAGTGTATGTGTAAGACGGGAAGTGTCAAACGCACATTTGTGATTGTTTTATTTTGTAAACATGGCTGACAGAAATGTAGAAGATTTCGAAGTTATTTACGTTGAAAATGCGAAATTACAGTTATTGAAGGGAAAATTTGTCCCCCTGTTAATATCGAAGAATGAGCTCCAGCTCATCTTCGATTCATTAAAGAAAAAGAAGTCTGCAGGAATCGATGGTATATCCAACGTTGTACTACGACATTTGCCTCAAGAAGCAGTTGACATTTATACCACACTGTTTAACAACGCGCTGACTAATGCATATTATCCAGTGCGGTGGAAGACAGCTGTGGTGCACCCTCTCCCAAAAAAGGGAAAGGACAACTCCAATCCGGCGAATCTCCGGTCGATAAGTCTTCTTCCGAGTATCAGCAAAGTATTTGAAAAGGTTATTAATAGAGCCCTGTTCAAGTGGGCGGAGGACAAAAATATCATCCCGGATAATCAGTTCGGTTTTAAGGCGGGACATGACACAATTCATGCCGCGTCTAAACTTGTTTCTGATATCCAATGGAACAAAAGTAAAAAGCAGTGTACGGGTGCCTGTCTGGTTGATTTGCAGAAGGCCTTCGACACCGTATGGTTAGAAGGTCTCTATCTAAAGCTAACCAGACTAGGTATAAGTAAACCTCTATTGTATATGCTTTATGACATGCTAAATGGTAGAAAGTTTGTTGTCAAGAGTGGCAATGTAACTTCTACTGCAATTTTTAATATTAATAATGGTCTTCAGCAGGGAGCTGTTAACTCGCCGATTCTATTCAACATTTACACCAGCGATCTGATAGGTAGTCTAACTCAGGCAATTGCGTACGCCGACGATCTAATTGCGTACAGAACAGCTCATACAGTGGATGTCATCAAAAGTCTCTTGCAGAGTGACTTCGACAAGATTCAGCGATATTGTGATGACTGGAAGTTGAAAATCAACTTCCAGAAATCAGAAACTATTTTGTTTAGGACTCCGTTGTCTAGCGCCTCAAGGGATACGAGAAAGAACTGGCGCAAGCTGGTGATCGTAGGGCCACATGGACATCCACTGGCGAGTAAAAGTGTAGTAAAGTACCTTGGCATCTGGTTGGATCAGTACCTGTATTTCGACAGACATATAGGTGCTGCTTTGGCCAGGGCTAGGGGAGCCTTAGCCTTGACAAAACGACTGTTTTATAGCAGCCGTCTTGACAGCAGGGTGAAGGTGATTTGCTACATGGCCCTCATCAGGCCGATGATTGCCTACGGATGCCCGGTGTGGTTCAACGTTGCCCCATCTCAAATGGAAAAGATTCGGGTGTTTGAGAGGCAATGTCTTAGACGTTGCCTTGGATTACACAGAACACCAGAGTCGGAGTACACAAGATATTATTCCAACCAGGTTCTATACAACGGAGCCAACATAAACAGAATAGATAATTTTTTGTTCAAGCTGATTCGGGGTCACGTTGCAAGAGCGATGTCCTCAACTAACAGCTTAATTTTTGGGGCTTATTACCCCAATAACGAATATTTTGAGAGTGCGCGGTTAAGTGGTTACATCCCTCCTGAGGCATTCCTCTATTTAGACAGTCGAGGGCTGATACAGGATGGAGGGGCGGTTCCGCTCATCTACCACGTCAGCCGGAAAACTGTTCAGTAGGACTGTGTCCGATCGGGACCGGAGGGATAGGGCGAAACAGGAGAACCAGTTCTGGTGGTTCTCTGAACAGCATCGTGATATTTAAAGTCGATGAAGATGATATATCTTGGCCGACTTACATAGATTTAGGGCATTAGGTATAGGGAACAGTCAGGGTGGCACCAAAAAAAATTAAAAATATGTATGTATGCGGGGGCATACGTGCATGTATCTGCGTGTCTGTACATGTATGTGCGTACGTATATGTATGTGCGCATGTACATGTGTGGGTGGGTTGCATGCTGGTGGGTGTCTGCATGCATATAAAAAATAAACAAAAAAAAAAAAAATTAAAAAACGAAAAAAATGCTGCTGTGGCTGTTCTAGTTTTTAAGTAGTTATAAGTATTATTAGGTATTTTAAGTAGTTTAAGTTATTTTTAGTTAGTATAAGTTAGTTTTATTTAGTTTTAATTATTTTTAATGTATATTTAGGTTTAGTTTATAAGTAAAAAAAAAAAAAAAAAAAAATGATAAGATACCAAGTTTTTTTGTGTAAGTTTCTTGAAGTATAAAATAAATTAGATTCAATTAAAATAGTTTTTAGGTCGAAAGACATTAGTTGTAAGAGTTATTGTTTAATTTAGAGCGCCCGTAAAGGGCCAGTAAATTAGTTGTAAGTTATTGATAATTATGCTAGTTTTAAACATTTTTGTCTAGCTTTAAGATAGTTATAAGTTAATATGAAATAAAAATGAATTTAAAAAAAAAAAAAAAAAAGGGAAAATTTGTCTTCGGAACAGATATCCATAATTTCAAATATCTAAAGAGAAGAAATTAAAACTACAAAATTACAGACAAACCAAAACAAAACAATGACGTGAATTGAAATTTAGTGGGTGTGAGTGTATGCGTGCTTCTGGTTTTGATTCTGACTTCAAACCCAGAAGGAAATTTCTCTTCCATCCAGGAGAAGAACTGTCATTTGATACCAATCGAACAGTTTCAGAAGCATTCGGAAGACTTCGGAAGCCTTCCGGACGACCAATCGAAAAGGCCATTATATTCGTGACGAATTGAATTAAATCCATGTGAATGAAATGTCAAAATGGACGAATATTCGTCAACAATTCGCTGGTCACTCTCATGTACATAGTACTTTAGACTATTCACATGAAAGCGACCGATGAACAAACGAATAAATTTAATTTAAAACAATTTACCAAACTAAATTCTTCACAAATTCTTAAAAAAAAATTATAGAAATATAATTTATATTAATGTTTACGACAGAAAAATTTACATTTTAATCGCTAAAATAAGATAAATTTGAGAAAACAATATTGGTCGTCGCGAATAGCATCTGATTGCTACGAACAGTCAAACTTTGTTCGTGTTCCACATACCATCCACCCTTTGACGAATAAATTGTTCGCGCACGTCTAGCCTCGAAATCGGACTTTCTACTTGTATTCGTGCCGAATAAAATTAAAGCCATGTGAACGAAAAGTCTTGGCCAACAAAATATGTTATTACCCGAAGGATGCGATTCATTTTTTTATGACAGATAAGGTGTACACAGATAGATATATTCATGCATATTCTGAGGGTGAATAATTTTGTTGCACGGAATAGCATTGACGCTTGCAAAAATGGGCCACTGCAGAAAAAGTAAAGCAAAGTTGAACCAAAATGTAGACTATACGACTATACCTAATGTAGTCCACATACTTTTTTAATCAAAATCGCTACAGTCCTTTTCGAGATAATTAAGATTGAAGAAAAAATTGTATGATAAATACTGTTATTTTTGGGGCTAAAAAAACGATTCAAAAATCTATAAGAGACAATTACCTAAAACGCTAAGTGCCATGTGCCAAGAAAATCGCTTCCGCCGTAAGTTGATCGTTCTACAGACAGACAGAGACTTTTTTGGTATTGTCTCATCGTTATGTGAAGTTTGATTAAAATCTCGAGTTTGAAACGAGGCAATTAGGATAGGATTAGGGATAGGGGTCAGGACGGTAGGGACTGTAGAAGGAACCTGGAATCGAATGATATGCAGGAAAGCAAGAAAATTTCCAAACATCGGCTGCTTTGCATGTAGAAGCGCTAGCGACCGAACTAGGGATCAGGAAGGGATGGGAGAAGACGGAGTGGGAAAAGAATATCTGCTGCGAAGGCGGAGGCATGCATGCGGAGCACGGCTGAGCTCGTCGGAATAGGGGTGGTTCTTACCCCCGCAGGCAGATCTCACCTGTTTCAAAAAAAAACACACATCATGCCATTTCATGTCACACTCACCACCACCTGATTAGACGAACCACACTCGAGAAGCCCTACAGGTCTTATAGTAGGGAGGCCCTTTTTCCCACCCATCCTGGAACTCGGTCGGCCATAGTTGCGAGTTCCCCATCTCGTTCACTAATACTGCTGTCAGGTCATCACGCTACCCTTTTTACTGCGCCCCCTTCGGTACCCCCTGAAAAATCTCTAAACAGCCATTGAGCTTGCTGTAAGCCCAGTAAAACACACAGAATTCCAATACATTGGCGTGGTTTACACTATTATTCATTAATCCAAAAAAAGAAATATGTGATTAAGAATATGGGGATAAATTATAAATGTTAAGTTGGCAAAAAAAAAAAAATGATATCAAATCAACCCTCTGACATCTAATGTACTGAATTTAACACGCTAATCTTACTTGATGGAGATCACAATTTGTTTTTAATTCATATTAACTCCAGTAAACTCAAAAAAATTTAAAAAAAACTATTTTACAACTATTATATTCTAAAATAAGGAAAATTCGATAAGATCTGAAAACTCGCAACAGCTCTGGAGTAGAAGTACCGATCCAACTATGGGATTCGTATGCCCGACGATAGATTCCCCTCCCTCACTTATATCTCTTAAGCTCAATCTGCCCGGTGGGCGATCCATTCAAAATTATACACGCGAGTAGCCTACATACGAAGAGCTCTTTGTGGGTGGAAACTGCAAAAGTGGAGGCCAAATCGCGCCTCTAAACAAATCTACAAACGCAGCGAAGGGTTGGAATATAACGTAAACCGATCAGCCTTTTTTACTTCTATCCTGGGTAATTTGCGATTTTTTTGATGCGAGTCGAATTCATCCCCTTTTTTTTTTTGATTTTATGTATACTTGATTTATATGTATACAAAAAAAATAATTCTAAAATATATCACGCCAATTAGGTAATACAAAAGAAACAAAATAAAAATCCTCGTCTTAAACACAGGTTACGCTGCTGCGGTCTTTACAGATGAGACCCTCTGGGATAGCCGACTTCAATCTTCTTTAAATAACCGGGTCGAAAATAGTTTAGCTGTTCCCTTCTTTGCCTTATATATTATATATATTATATATTATAACTTCCCACTGTGCGTGGGGTGAATTTTAATATAGGGATAGACGGGACTTCCTCGTTGTATTTCTTTTTTTTTTAATTATTTAGTCCCTTATAAAAAAAACACTTTGGGGTTACTTGGTAGCCCGGGTAATTCACGGGCTTTCCAGTCTCGGACGGCACCCTTGCTGCCAGTTTCCGTCACGTCTTAGGAGGAAGTATTTCAAAATACGATCTTGATGGTCGCCAACCCAACAAAATGTCCTGAATCTGCTCAGATGAAGACACCATGCACCTCGATGTTCCCACTACGAACTCCGCACGTAACAGCCAAAAATTCACCTGAACAAGATATAAATGGATTTACACCATATTCCTTAAATCACCAATTAACTCATCTTACCCCTTTCGCACAGTATTAATCATGATGTAAATTATATAAAATCCGAGTTTCCCAAAAAAAAGTTAGGACAGGGCAATAAATGCCTTTACTTAACTACACGTCCGTTTCGCAAACTTCTTACTTTATTTTTAATTTCTTATTTTAGTACCGGCAGCACTTGCACTAAATGTTCCTCCTTAACACTAGGACGGTTCGATTCGCAATGCAATACTCATCAAAAAAAACTACACCGCTACCCTGTACCGTACTCGACTCGCATGATCACATTGCGGGCCCTTTACGAAAGTAAATTTCTTGCAGGTTTCTGGTTCAACGAACTAGGTTGACCTACATTCAAATCAAATTACATAAAACCGGGCCTACCTCAACGTATAGCTTCCTATCCGCAAGTCTATATTATACTTTCAGGCGTTCCTAGTATAACCACCAACAAAAAAAAAACTGTATTCTTGACGCGAACCACCCTGCTCAGTTTGGGAACAACTCCACAAAACTCTGCCCTACCTACTTACATTTCTTCTGTCAAAATTCTTGACAGAATTTCCCATTTTCTACTTACATTTTGCCGGGCTCACACGTAGCTTTGTTTTATTGTTTTTTTTTTTTTTTATAATTTAATTGGAAAATTGTGCAAACTTTCTCCCATGAATGCCACCAAAAGGAGTTTAATCTTTAAGACCGGAGGACACTTGCATCCGAGAACTACCCTCGGCCTAGTATATGCAGGCAGGTACGACTGGCAATTGTGGCCAATTTTCTTGCGCCCTGTTGTTCCGCCGGGTACGGGTGGCTCTCTCGGACCGACACCCAGCCCTCACACACAAATTTATTCCAATGGATGCATATGGATGGGACCCCAGCGACCAGCTTTGAATAATTACGTAGGTATTCCACTTTTTCGCCTGGCTGTATTTCGCAAGTTGCAGGACAGTTGTTCATCGAATATTTGCCCAGGAAAATTTCGGATATGTGTCCCTCTTAATCCTTAGATAATCTATACCTTTACAGGTAGCCATAACAAGTTCAATTTTTATATATTTTTCTCAAAAACGGCGCCAATTATTTTTATAAAAAAATCAAATGCACGACTGGATCGCACGAACTTGTTCTTATGTTCGATCACTTCATGTGCAAAAGATTTCTATATAAAGTCTAAATATATTTTTAAAGTCGTTTTTTTACTTAAGTTTTCTTATATACAAAATTTCTTTAATTTTTTTCTTAAAAAATTGGTATGAGAATCTTAAATATTTAATAATATAAAGTTAAAAACAAAAGATTAAATCGGCTTAATCTGAGAAAAAATAATTCAAAATTCTGAAATAAATACTTAAACTAATTTGAGCTCAAAAAAAAGTGGAGCGGTTTTTTGAGAAAAAAGTTTTTTTTTAACTTTTTGAAATCATTTTTCAAAAAAAAAAATCAAAAACGCCAATTCATAGGTATTCAGCAAACACATAACTATAATTTTGAAAAAAATTTAAAGAGCAGTTTTCAAAATATAATTAAATTTTTTTGTTCACAAATGCTTTTAAAAATACAAAAAAATATTAATTAAAAATATTGGTACGCAGTATAAATTGGGCAACCTAAACCTACGTTATGTATGTGTGAAATTTCGAAAGAATCGGTTAAGCCATTTATAGGTGAAAGCAAAAAAGCCGGTCCTATTGAAAGTACCGTTTTTGACATTTAAATTTTTTTTTCAACCATATGATCGGTCTGCCTAAAAAGTTACACAAGGAAAGTTATGTATTCGTCGAAAAAAAAAGTTGAAAGAAATTTTGTATATATAAAAAAATTAAGTAAAAAATGACTTTAAAAATATATTAAGATTTTTAATAGAAATCTTTTGCATTCGATGTGATCGAACATAAGATCAAGTTCGTGTGATCCAGTGATTAAAATCGTTAGAGCCGTGACCGAGAAAAAGGCTTTAACGTAACAGTTATATAGCAGGTACCGTTATTTTTTGAGCTAAACAAAAGATTTCAATTTCCCCAACTCTATATACCGTTTTTTTGAAGCAGTTCGGCCACCCGTTTGGGCTGTAGGTGTGTATACATATGTTCATACATACAGACTGACAGACATACAGACGGACAGAATGTTAAGACCATCTATTTTCGTCTTCGCTATGGTGATAACGTCATGTTTGATTGTTATCTCAAAACATTTTTTTTTTTGACGAATGCATATTTTGCCTTATAGTACCTATATTCGCAAGTAAAAATAAGTTCATAAATAAAAAATACCTCTGTTTTTTTTTCGATTTTCTGGAAGCGGTTAGTTTGATTTTTTTGAATTTTTTTATGCAGAAGCTCCTAGAAAGTTAAAACACTATTTTAAGCCAAAATCTTTCAATTTTATTTTTTGAAATTAAAAAAAAAAACTATTTTTTGAAACTCAAAATTTCGAAAACGACTCAATAGATTTTTTCGTAACTTCGCATTTAGTAGCTTTTGACATTTTCTTGAATAGTTAAAAAAACAGTTTTCCTATAATAAAAATCAACGGTACCTCCCATACAATGTTAAAAAAACCGTTGAGAAAAAAATGTTTTCTCAAAAAACGGCTTCAAGAATTCTTATTAAAAAAATGTGTGCGTTCTTAAATTAGTACAGCCCGCTTTTAAGTATAAAAATAATTTATTTTGTGTACTTATTAACGGTACTTCCAATAGAACCACTTTTGATATTTTCGACTTCTTCACTATTGGATTATATTTTTTATGCAAATGCTCCCTAAAAGTCTTAATAAGACTGCATACTCAAATCTAACAAAAAAAAGTTTTTCGATTTAAAAAAAATAAATCCTTTTATTTATATTTTGAAAAATCGATTTTTCAAGTTTTTCGGTTCTCAAAAAACACCCGAGGGCCATTAATTTTATGTTGCAGAAAAGCAAGTTATGTCATTTAATAATTAAAACTTAAAATATGTTAAATTCAAGTTCTTAGTACATTTTTTGTGACCCTATGCACAATCCTCAACTTCAAAGCTTTCCATTTTTCATGTCTGTGTCTGAAAATTAATTTGAGTATTGTTTTATTTCCATTTTAAAAATAACAATTTGCATACAAAACGAGAATTCACAACAAAAAAATCCTTCAGATTAGGGATGATGGATAAGTCCATCTATGTCCCCTTTCACACAGGGAAACCAGTTGCTGGAGATTTTTTTGACGTTTTCCTTTAATTGCCTTGTACCTTTCACACGAGGAAATTGATGAGGAAACTGAGTTGCTCGTTTTTTGAATTGCTTTTGATTTGACATTCGCTTTTTGTAAACAGACAATTTGCTTTGAGGCTGGAAAATTCTACACAATTTTGAGTTATAAATTAACCGCAGCTTAGTTTTAGAAAAATAAAGAAACCTCGTGCGATTATATAGGTAAATGTTGTTTTTTTTTTTATTGTCGTTGTTAATAATGGTTTGCTAAATTAATATATTAAAAGGTCACGGAAAAACAATGAACCAGGAGAAAATTGATTTGTGTGCAGATTTGTTGTGCGTTTCTCTTGCCATCCAAATCTTGGACCCAACACATGATAGTGATGATTTGAAAATTATATTGGGCTTATTGGAATGCACCGAAGCTTTATTGGTACAGTTGGACACATAAACCACTGACAGGATGATATGACTGATACCTGCGGTACTGCCTGCTGCTGCTGCCGCTCGCTAATACAGGAACGTCATCATAAACCAAATGTGAAGCCACAAGCTGAGAGCTTGTTGGTCCGTGCGTTTTTGTTGTCGATTTTACATGTCTAGGCGCATAATTGTATTTAGGAAATGTGTACCAACTCGTGATGGATTGAATTAAATGCCTTGCCTACAAGAATTAAAACTTGAAATTTTCTTTCACAATGAATTTATTTAAGTAGCCCACTTAATTTGGTTAATGTAATAATATAATTGTAAGAAACAATTTCTCTTTAAAAAAATATGTTTTACATCTATTAGGGACAGAAGTCAAAATGGAAACCTAAGAAAATTTCAAAGCATAACGTCAAAAAAATCTCTTCAAATCGTTGACCGGGGAGATTTTTTTCATTCCCCTTACTTCTTGCCCTTTTCACCAACAAACTCCCAGTTGCCGGCAACTCAGTTTCCTTGTGTGAAAGGGGTCTATGTTATTGAAACATCGATATTAAAACAAGAAATCGATGATTCAATATCGATGTTGAAGGAAGAATAAGGGAAAACCATTCAACACATCGATGTTTTCGATTCGATAACTTTAACATCGATGATGAGTACTCGATACTCTCCTTAATATAGCCCATTCCTAACTCAGATCGCATGTGACTTTGACGTTTATTCATTTACCTCAAGTTGCCCGTGCTAAAAACCTAGTTCAACTTCATTGCGAGTTGAGGGCGATCCTAGGTTTCAAAAAATACAGAATTTGTTTATCAGGGTGTCTTTAGGTCGACCCTAGGGCGACTTCAGGGCTCAACGAACAAACCTAGAAATATCTTCAAAATGGCGTTTTAAATTTTCTTTCTAAAAATGTTTTTACTCCAACGATTTTTGAATTTTTTTTTGGTATATTCTTATTTTTCCCAGGAATTTTGCCTCAAACTATTACAACAGCAATATAAATTATTTAACTATGTTTTCCGTTTGATTTTTTGCGTACGTCACTAAACACTACACACCAGGTACGCCCTCATACATTTATAAATACATATGTGTTAAAAATCATATGAATCTTAGGCCGTGTGTGAATTGCGTTAAAATGTTGGTTAAATTTTGTAACTTGGTTAAAATTTGACACTAGCGTGGTGAATAAAATGTGTTAAAATGTAGGCAGCTGTGGAGCAGGCTAAATTTGCGTTAAAATTTAGCATTTCTCAAGATGGAGTAATTTGAAACTGTAAACGATAACCGAAAAGAAAGATGAATTCCAAAAAGTCCAGATCTACTGGGAAACCATATAATAAATGTAAGTTTTAATTTATTCAATTGAAAAAATTAAATTACATTATTTTTTTTTTGTTTGCATAGGATCTCAAGAGGAAAAAACAAATATTATAATCCGTTGATATTTTAACAAATATAAAATAATTAATTAAAATACTCATTGTATTTCATTTTCGAATTGAATACAAATAGATTGATTTGTCAACTTGTCAAATTCTTCAGCTGTGAAAACTAGTGTTTACATACTAAATCAACAAACTAACCATAATGGGAATTGTTTTTAAAAGATTTGGAATTGTTGTTTTAAAATATTAAATGAACGATATAAAACCGAAACATATTAGTAAAACTGAGAATTCGTTACTTTTTTCGTGCCAAATTATTAACTTTATATCTTCTAAGTCGGATTTTGGGAAAGAAATTAATTAACTTAAACAACAAAAAAAAATGTTTTTAGGGAAATTTCTTAAATCTTGAAGGACTTTTAGCCAAAATAGTGATTTAATAAATCCCTTTTAACGCAATTCACGCAGCAAAAAGCTAAATTTGATCCCACCACAAACCAAACTTCAAAATTTAACCAAGTCCCCTTTCACACAGGGAAACCAGTTGCTGGAGATTTTTTGACGTTTTCCTTTAATTGCCTTGTAGCTTTCACACGAAGAAATTGATTAGGAAACTGAGTTGCTCATTTTTTGAATTTCTTTTGATTTGACATTCGGTTTTTGTAAACAAACAATTTGCTTCGCGGCTGGAAAATTCTACACAATTTTGAGTTATAAATTAACCGCAGCTTATTTTCTCTTGCCATCCAAATCTTGGACCCAACACATGATAGTGATGATGGGAAGATTATATTGGGGCTTGTTGGAATGCACCGAAGCTTTATTGGTACAGTTGGACACATTAACCACTGACAGGATGATATGACTGATACCTGTGGTGCTGCCTGCTGCTGCTCGCTAATACAGGAACGTCATTATAAACCAAATGTGATGAAGCCACAAGCTGAGAGCTTAGTTGGTCGGTGCGTTTTTGTTGTCGATTTTCCATGTCTAGGCGCATAATTGTATGTATGAAATATGTACCAACTCGTGATGGATTGAATTAAATGCCTTCCCTACAAGAATTAAAACTTGAAATTTTCTTTCACAATGAATTTATTTAAGTAGCTCACTTGGTTTGGTTAATGTAATAATATAATTGTAAGAAACAATTACTCTTTAAAAATATGTGTTTGACATCTATCAGAAACAGAAGTCAAAATGGAAACCTAAGAAAATTTCAAAGCATAACGTCAAAAAAATCTCTTCAAATCATTGACCGGGGAGATTTTTTTCCTTCCCCTTACTTCTTGCCCTTCTCACCAACAAACTCCCAGTTGCCGGCAACTCAGTTTCCTTGTGTGAAAGGGGTCTAACTATACATTAAAGTTGTTAGCTACAAGAGCAAACTCGTACGGTCCAGTCGTACATTTTATTTCTTTATAATTCGACATTACAATAAATATTTCATTTACGTCTATAGAGAAAATATATTAGTATATTTTCTCTATGTTTACGTCAAGGAGTATACATATACCCCAAAAGAATAGAATCGTAAATCGGCCAGAGAATTCTTCAAACAAATTAAAATAAAAAAAAAAAACAAATTAAGACTTCTCCGATATCATGGCGGCTCGGTTTTACTTTTTGACGAAAGCTGGGTATCTAGGTGGTATGTATATAGAAATCAATTTTCTTATCAAATGTTGGGTTTACTTTTCTCTGTCTAGCATCAGCTGATTGTGATTAGCAATCTACTTTTTCAGTCAAGTTAAGTAAACATACATTACATTTTGTATTTCTGAAATTTATTAATGGATTCATATTATTTTGGACTTCAAATTGTTTAACAGGAGACTTTACTGTTTAGAATTGTTATTTGAAATAAGATCATTTATAAAAATTGACTTTGGTTAGCAAAAGATGCATTAATTACACAATATTATAGAGTACACCAAATACATAGGTACGTACATACATAAATCTAATGCATAATTTTATCGGCACGGTAAATGATATTCCTATTTATCTTTCTGCTTTAATAATAATAAAGTAGGGACATAATTTGAGCTGAGCTTAAAGCTCATTCAGCTTCAATAAAACCAGTTAACCTGGTCAACTAGATTGTACTTTTATTAAATGAATTAACTTTCAATTGATAGAGGGGGTTTTAACATTCATTGGTTCGTGAGGTACCTACCTACTATCTGTTATGTGATATAGAATGCATTGTTTTGGTTTATTATGATTTTGCCAAGCTTAACGAAATTACATAATTTAAATAAAAGTTAAATCGTTGACATTCGTATTCAATGTAAATCCAAGCACAGTTGAAAAAAAACATAAAATTATTTATATTTCTAAATATATAACCGATGTTTCTCTTTTTTGCGGTTTAAAGAAGCTGTAAAGAGAAGTCAGTACAATCTGGAACAAGAAACAAGATGGATCATCATTTGATGGCGTTTCACTGGGACACGGATGTTGGACTGTTCCTTTTCCCGGGACTAAATATTACTGGAGTACCTGCTCTTATAGTACTTTGTGTCATTTTAATCGTAATATCAATAATCTACGAAGCCGTTAAGGTAATAAGCAAAATAAATAAATATGGTACTTTATAAACTAAAGCAGGGATTATAATAAGCTTGGTTGGTCGGATGGCGGCAGGGTGTAAGATTTGTAAAAAAGAAATTATAAGCTTAACTATATTGATGTACCTAAGTTCTTCAATACAATCATTCTGAATTACACGGTTATTCTAGTATTACGAAGATAGACTTCATGATTTCTAGAAACAGTCACCCCAATTATTGCAAAATTAGTATAACTACAACCTGTGCGACGATAAACTTGGGTGTCTCTACTGTTAAATACATTTGATATTTTTGTCTTTACAAAGTAGAGAGTTCATTGGTGGTCTATGTTTGCTCACAGTTTCTTCGTAGACAGACCACTTCTAAAATATATTAAAATTACTTCAAAATTAAGTTATTTTTTTTAAATTTGTAAATAAATTAAAACGCGGTTAAGTTATATAATTTTTATTAATTTATAAATATTTGCAGAATGAAAACGTTAATGATTCTTTCTTCATTATTTTTTGATAGGTCTTCCAGACAAATTCAAAGTCTAAAATTGCCCGTGAACGATTTAGATCGGTGTCATCAGCTACTGAAACAACAAATTTACTTCTCTTAGAAAGAAGACGATCACAAGTCAACCCGTCTGCAAACTGCAATTCAAAAAAACTTCTCAATATATTTGCACAAGCTGTAGTATTTTTGTTTCAAAATGTTACCAGCTATATGCTTATGTTGGCTGTCATGGTGTACAATATTTACGTGTTCATAGCTATAATCCTCGGAATGGGCTTGGGCTATTTTCTTTTTGGTCACATATCAATGAAAATAAATATGGAAAATATTCGAGCCAGAACCACAAATGCGCTGTGTGATGAAAGAAATCGCGTTGAAGGTATCTACATATATACATACATTCTTAATCGTAGATTAAAATTTCATATTAAAATATCTAATTTCTTATCAGCTGCTTCCGATCAATTACCAAGAAATGTTGGAGACCATCAAGCTGCTCAAAGTTCCAGAATAACATCAGATAACCTGAATTGCTTACCCTATCGAAACCAAAGTGCTAATTATGAAGCTGTTTCAAATGATGCCCCAGAGGTAGAAATTCATCCATGCACAAGCGCTCAGGATACTGATAATCACCATACGTGTCGACTGTGATTTTTCAATGCAAAAATATTATTTAAAGTGACAATACCTTTATAATATTTGTATTTCTATTATATTTTTACAGTTACAGGTTTTAAGTATTATATATATCTTTAAATGTTGTATAAAAAAAACGAACAAAAAGAGACATTCCAAATAAGGATGCTACCCTATGTGTGTTAAAAAGAACAAAAAATGCAGATATAAATATTTAAAAAGTTATTACAAATATTCGCCCAAACAAGAGTTTTTTTAAAATGACAAATTTACTGTTGTTTTTCTTTTGAGCCAAATTTTAATAAAACTTTGTTTTTTTTTTAAAGAGAAAGGCTTTTATTGTACTTGCATGCCATATTATTGAATATACATACATAGATTATATTATTATACAAAGCCATTCAAATGTTTACATTTTATTTACATAATTTAAATAAAGGAAATATAAACCACAATGATGAATTTTAGAGAAATTAGTTAGTGTATTGTCAAATAAATGCCATCCCAATTAGCAAAACAGAAGAGGGAGATGACCGTGATGCGTTTTGAAAAGTGAATATATCGAACACCGTGGCGTATGAGTGATATTTAACCTAAGTTACTTTTATGTTTCTAATGTCGAATTCCAAACAACCACACATTCGATTTTTTTTCTGAAAACAATCGAATTATTCAGCCCTTTCACAGATTCCATCGTGAAAAATCTGCCAACGGATTGTTACGCTACGAACCCCGAAAAATAGTTTTCTCAGAATCCGAATGGAATCGAAAAAAGCTTTGCCTTATTGAACGCTCTCACTCTCAATTTCGAAATAAGCTGTGTTCCGTCAAATCACATCCAATTATAAAGAAACAAATTTCAGTTCATTTCAATTATTATTGTTAATATTTAATATATGTAATATATAAAAATATTTCGTGTGAAATATATTCCGGGCGAAACTCACAATAAGGTTGAATATACTCTAGTGCTCATAAACACATAAAATGGATTAAATAGCAATTGTAATTATTGCTGCAAATAACGAGGCTGTAAGGCGAAGGTAAAAGCTTAAAATCCGAAGAAAACATCTGAGAAATGTTTCAATCAATTTGATATGGATGAAAACTTGTACAGATATGAATCAACAATTTTAAAAATAATTAAATCGAAACTTTTTCAGTTTTGAAAGAAATTTGAAAGTGAATAAACAAGCGTTTAAGTACCTACGTTTTAGAGGAGCTGCAGCAAGAGTTTCAAGAAGTTAGATTTTCCTCATTAATAAACTTGGTTTGTCGGCTGGCTGCGCTGAGATTTTTGGAAGAAGGTAGCTACCAGCTTGGTGCTGATAAGGATTCCGAAGTTCTGTGAAACGAAATTCTACGAATTTCGAAATTCGTAGCAGATTTTCCAATACGAATCTACTACGAATGGATTCTATGATAGATTTTTCGGTGTCATTGACTTAAAACGCAAACTTTTTTTTGCAAGTTCCTTACAACAAACAAAAAATCGATCTGAAATCGATTTGAAATGGTTGTTTGGAATTAATACAAATACACTTTAATATTAAACTATATTCGCTTTTCGGAATGTATGAATATAGGTAATTTCCAAAACTAGCTAACAAGAATTACAAATATGTATGAATTTATGTACGTACATAATATAATGTTGTGACATTCATACTCAATGCTTATTTATTCCGTGGAGATATTATTATAATTATTATAATATAATGATATATATTCGTTTCATGGTTTCAGTCATACTTAAAAGATCGGCAGTATAGAGTAATCTTTAGATCCTCTGAATCTGACCCCATCCTTGCAGTTTCTGGCGTCCCACAGGGAAGCCACCTTGGCCCACTGATTTTCATTTTGACTATCAACGACGTCGACTGTATATTAAAACACTCTTTAATATCAATGTACGCCGATGAAAAGGAAATCTTTAGGTGCATAACATCCCCTGCCGACTATTTTCTACTACAAAATGATCTTAACAGATTTTCAACCTAGTGCCGTAAAAACTTTCTTGAGCTCAACGTTAACTAGTGTCAAGCTATCACCTTCTCCCGTTAGAGCTTTCCACACAAATAAGCCATAATAAGATTGGAAACTATCGTACGTTTCACCCCCCAAAACCCATTTGATTACTTTGTTGTATTTGTAGCTTTGAAACTCTATCCATGAATAGATGGGAAATCGCAAAACAAAACAAAAACAAATTACTAGGGCTGTGTTGTCTATGTGTCTATAGAAAGAGGAACAGAAAAGATTCTTGTGTGCGTTTGTATCAATGTGTCTATTGGAAAAGGAACAGAAAAGTTACTTGGCTGCGTGTTTCAGCTTGTAGGCAAATGTCAAATGAAAGAGGTTTCGGGTCTTTACTTTATTAGTTTATGGCTTTCCACTTCCTTCTAGGACGTATCTTATCGAAAATGTGCCAGTCCCCCCGGGTTGCTTCATTGTGCGATCTAGGAATTATCTGCAATAGAGAATTGAATTTTCGTTCTCACATTGATAAGTCCATTAAAAGTGCTAACTCCGTACTCGGCTTTGTGAAACGATGGTCAAAGGAATTCTCCGACCCTTTTGTCACTAAATCTCTCTATACCTCATTTGTTAGGCCACTTCTTGAATATGCAAGCCAAGTCTGGTCACCCTATAACCTAATTCACTCTCCGCGAATAGAATCTGTTCAACGTAGATTCCTTCGTTTTGCTCACGTGGCCTTCCCTGGTCTGATGCACTTAACTTGCCTCCCTACCAACATCGTTTAAATTTAATTAATATGGACTCCCTCGAATTTCGCCGACGAGTGGCTAATATTGTCTTCACCCATCAGCTCTTAGCTGGTAAAATCGATTGTCCAGCTCTTCTTCAAAAAATCTCCCTCCAAACCACCTCCAATAATCTCCGATACATATCTCTGTTGCAAATCAGGCTTCATCGCACCAATTATGGTAGCAACGAACCTATAAACCGTATGCTACGTACCTCTAATAGAAAGCACAACTTATTCGACTTCCATTTAAGCAAAGACCTCAAAACCTCACTTTACCGTGCCTCGTACCCTTCCTAGTCTTAATAAATGTTAGTCTTAAGTTAGTTAAGTTAGAATAAATGTAAGTGTTGAGTTAGAATGTAAGTTTGCCTGTACTAAGCTAAATAAATAAGTATTTACCATAAACGAGACAATAGGTAAGCAATGTATGCAGTTACGTATCGGCATCTTAACGTCTATACGCGAACACGGTCGGAACGGAATGCAACTGAAATAGACTGAACTTTCCTATAGGGGAGCACGAATTTTAACACGCGGATACTTTTATTCGGTAGATTTATGCTTAAAAACAATAAATATAACAATTTTAAAGTGAGGAAACTTTTATTTCGATTCTTAATTAATACAAAATGTATGCAATTGATGACTACCGACAACTTTTTTTTGTGTTGATAGTTGTTGACCAATCTACTGATGACTGTATGCAACTTCGGTATAGTAATGTCCTTTTCGATTGGTAATCCGGAAGAACTCTCCGATCCGGGATTCTAATCGAACAAGTAAACACTAGATTCTAGATTCTGAAAATTTATTTGAGTGTATGTGTAAGACGGGAATTGTCAAAGGCACGTTTGTGATTATTTTATTTTGTAACCATGGCTGACAAAAATGTAGAAGATTTCGAAGGTATTCTTGATGAAAATGCGAAATTACAGTTATTGAAGGGAAAATTTGTCTTCGGAACAGATATCCATAATTTCAATTCTCTAAAGAGAAGAAATTGAAACTAAAAAATTTCAGACAAACCAAAACAAGATAATGAATAATGAATAAATTAATTTGAATTTGAAATTTAGTGGTTGTGAGTGTGTGCGTGCTTCTGGTTTTGATTCTGACTTCAAATCCAGAAGGAAATTTCTCTTCTATCCAGGAGAAGAACTGTCATTTGATGCCAATCGAACAGTTTCAAAAGCATTCGGAAGACTTCGGAAGCCATCCGGACGACCAATCGAAAAGGCCATAAGTGTTGTGGTATGTGCATTTTTCTTGTGGTTTCGTTTCATGTCAAATCCTAAGAAAAACTTTGCCTGCGCTCAACCTTCTTGACCCCACCCAACCTTGACCCCGGCTAACCTTAACCACAACCCAAATCCTATAATTGGCCCAGGCAGGGGGGTTGCAGGGGGCAACATGCCCCACTTTCCCAGCGAGCTTTTTGTACGCTGTGAACTTAATTACAGAAAAACTTCAAACAAGTAGATTTTATCTATACATACGTTTTGTTTGATGGTTTTTTAATTTGCAATTGGTTTTTACTGAGAGTAAATAGGTAGGTACATATGTATTTTAAAAGTGATGCATAACTGCTTTTCGAAAAATATGATATTTCATTTAGTTAAATGTTTTCACGTAAGTTTTATTATTGAAAAAAGCTACACTTGTACTTTTAATCCAAAAAATGTTTCCATTAAAATTTCCCCCAAAAAAAGTACCTAGGTACAAAAAAAAACTTATCAGAACACTATAGCAGAGGGAAGTATTAACAAGAACTGTCAAAACAGTTTTTCGTTGCCGCGAATTTTCTATATTGTGTATTAATATTGCAAACTTTAAAAATATGTTAAAAAAGAAGAACTTATATTTTCATATTAAAACTGTTTTAATTATTATCTTTAATAATAAATCTACCGAATATAAGTATCCGTGTGTTGAAATACCTTCTAATTTAAAGACAAATTGAACAAAAGTGTTGTACTAAAAAGGCCAAAATTGAAAATTACGACATTTTTTAATCATATTTAACAGAGTTTCCTCACCGTAATATTTTAAAGCTGTTCTATAGAGACCCCTAGCTCACTGTAAAAAAATTAAAGTTCTAATTGAAATTCGCCCCCTGAAATATTCTAAGAATAGGTCTGATCCACACTCTGCCAATTGGCACAAATTGGCACCAATTTCTGCCAAAACCTGTTCCAGACTTACAAATTTGGTAGTTTTTGGCAGAAGAGAGCGCTCTTGAGAGAGTAACATATTTCCCCTTCCTGACAATTTCTTGCCAATTCCTGCCCAATAAATTTTTGTGGGCAGAAAATTTACAATTGTCAGACTGACGTTTGTCATAAACGAAAAAAAACGGTTCGTAGTTGGTGTGGAAAAATATTTGTTGAACAAATAAATTAATTTAGAAACACTTAAATACAAAGTAATTAGTTTGAAGAGAAAAAAATGTGAATTTACATCAAATAAAGAAATAAAAAAATCAAATGTGTTCACGTTTAAAAATTGGCAGAAAATTGTGCACAAGCTGTTCCAGACTTTTTCGGACTTTATTTTTCAATGAGAGAATTTTATCCCCACTCTTCAAGTTTTGACAATCTACCAATTTCTGCCCAACAAAAGTCTGGATGAAACCTAATATGTTATACACATTACCACACACCAAGAAATCTGTGTATACACAAGCCCAAACACAATCCACATTATTAACACAGGACACAAGTGTCATACACTAGTGTTATGTGTATGGGCCGCTTAACTGGACTCGAATTGACGTATGGTAGAACTTCCTAATCCAAACTGACACACACCTGTTCGTATCGAGGTAACTATTTGCGGTTTCTCTGCTCCATACCCGCACTCTTGCATTTTTCAGTACGTTGTTTTAATATTTCGTCAACTTGTGAAGCACTAGTATTTAACAGACTATCTACCTATGATATTAACTTAACTTTCTAAAATATTAACTTCAAGTAAAAGGATAGCCCACATCAATTAACCACAATGGATAAGAAATTACACTCTGGAATGTTTCATCCAACCTTAAGACACCTACAGGAACCGAACTGTGAAATAAATGCATATAATTTAATGTATCCAGTTTTTATTATGTAAGCTCATTAAATTACAATTAATTAAAATTTAGTGTAATCTCTTCAACATCACCTGATGTTCATATTTCTAGACCACAGGATGACAAAGTAGAAGATATACCAAGTATGCCAGGAATTGCCCGAATGGGAATTAACAAATTAAAAGACCATCTTACTCCGCTAGTTGGTAAAGGCCTAAGGTCTATTTTGTTATTTGGTGTTGTTAGTTGTGACCTAAAGGTAAAATAACCAAACTGGTATGTTGTTTTTTTAATCAAAACCTTTCTCAGGACAGCTTAGGATCGTATGCAGATCATGCAAGCAATCCAGTTATACTTTCACTTCCTAAGTTACGCGAATGGTTTCCAGAATTACTTATCGCATGCGATGTATGTCTGTGTCCCTATACAAATCATGGCCATTGTGGTATTTTAGAAGAAAGTTCTCTCAAAAATGCAGAGAGCACGCAACGATTATCTGATATATCTTTGGCATATGCTAGAGCAGGTGCTCATATAATTGCACCGTCAGATATGATGGACAATCGAATAAAAGCCATTAAGAATACTTTAATATTAAATGGGTTTGAAAATTCGGTTTCTTTGTTGTCGTATTCGGCCAAGTTTTCTTCGAATTTCTATGGTCCGTTCAGGGATGCAGCAAAAAGTGCCCCTGCGTTTGGTGATAGACGGTGTTATCAGTTACCATCTGGTTCAAAAGGATTAGCCATGAGAGCTGTTGTTAGTATAGCATTGATTTTCTTTGTTTAAAGTTATTCAATTGAACATTTTAAGGAAAGAGATGTTGAAGAAGGTGCTGATATGCTTATGGTGAAACCAGGAATGCCATATTTGGATATTTTAAGAGCAACTAAAGATGCATTTCCAAATATGCCTTTATATGTTTATCAAGTAAGTATGGATTATGTTGTCCAGAAAACCTTTACCCTCAAAATTTTGTTTGTAATGCCGCGTCGGTAGCATTGGTCAAATCGTGTTATTTCACCTTACTTTTTTAAAGACTTCAAATCTAACCATTGTTTTTACTTGCGATATACATTCAGTTGCGACAAAATAAATAGAACATGTATTCTATGATTCCTGTAACCAAAGTTTTTAGTACTTTGTTACACTTTAAAGAACTGTTTGACTTATGAAGTAGTAAGAACAACGATATGTTGGATCTATTAAGAAATAAATTGCACGACTGGATCGAACGTACTTGCTCTTATGTTCGATCACATCGTATGCAAACGATTTCTATTAAAAATCTAAATATATTTTTAGAGTCCTTTTTTACTTAATTTTTTATATAAACAAAAGTTCTTTTAAAATTTCTATTTAATAATATAAACTTAAAAAAAATTTGAATTTATGAGAAAATTTTTTTTTTAAATCTGTGGAGCGGTTTTTGAGAAAAAGGTTTTTTTTTAATACTTTTTAAAAAAATTACAAAAAAAAATTCAAAAACGCCAATTCATAGGTATTCAGCAAATACATTTAACTATAATTTTTGAAAAAAAAATGATTGAGCAGTTTTCAAAATATAAATTATTTTTTTTTAATTGCTTTTAAAAATACAAAAAAAATATTAATTAAAAATATTGGTACCCAGTATAAATTGGGCAACCTAAGCCTATACTTACATATACACAGCTGGTCAAAATAATAGGTGTGTTTGTAGTTTTTGTATTTATTAATAATTTTGTAAATGTGTTTCCTATATATAACTATATATATATATATTTTTAACGATTAATCATAAAGCTGATAATATTTTATAATAAAACGAACAATGGTTTTCAAATTAAATTAGTATATATAACAGGATTCAAAACTGTCGAAGTAGACTTTTTTACTTGGACAAAATAATAGGTGCGCCTTCCTAAATTACCAATAATTATCGTTTTTATTTAATTTTGTCTGGGTTTTATCTCAATTTTCATCTTGCTTATACTATAATAACCTGAGTGCACTCCATTATTATCCAAAACTGTTTGTATTCGGCGTGGCATTGACTGAACCAATTTTTGACAAGTTTCTTGAGGTATGGAATACCATTTCCTCTGAACTGCTACCCATAATAGGTTTCCATTTGTAAAATATTGGCCTGCTAATTTTCGCTTTAGCTAATTCCACAAGTTCTCAATGGGATTGAGATCTGGGGATTGACTTGGCCATTCATTGAACAATAGTCATTTGCTTCTCTCGAAACCAATCTTTCACAAGTCCCGCTGTATGTTTCGGATCGTTATCTTCCTGAAAGTGCCATCGGAGGGGGATATTTTCCTCAGCAAATGGAAGCATGACATCTTTCAAAATATCCCTATACCCGTATTTCGTCAAGATGTTGTTGACAAGGAATATAGGACTGACACCATACCAGGAAAAACAGCCCCAAACCATAATATTTCCTGATGTTTGATGGGTTTTTAGATATAACAAGGATGGATATCTTTTCCTTTTGGTCGCCTGACTTTACGCCTAAAATCCGAGAAAATTTTTATTTTTGTTTCATCGCTCAACAGAATATTACGCCATTTCCTTACTCCTTCTGGGCCGCTCCAATTTTTATGGCTTACGGCAAATTTTTTTCGGGACATTATGTTTATATACCCTCAACAATGGAACTTTCCTGGCGCCTCTTCCTGGGATATTAAAGTTCTGAAACCTTCTGCGGATTTTGCGTGCACTGACTTCATTACCAATTTGTGCCCCTATAGTCCTTGATGACGCAAATGGATTCGATTTCGATAGAAGTAGGATGCGGCTGTCAGTGGTAGTAGATGTTTTTTTCGGCCGTCCTCTATTTTCGCCCAATAATCTGGGTTTTAACGCATTTGTGACAAAATATTGAAAAATTTGAAATTTTAAGGCCTCTGCCAAAAATTTATAAGTTTTGTTTTAATTCCTAAGCTTTAATAGCAATCTTCTTTCTTCTTGGGAGCAGTGGAGTTTTCGACCCATATTATAAAACTAATAAATAAAAACATTGTTTGAACATTTTTAAGTTATAAAAAACACACTTTTTCAAATGTTAATACCTTCTAACAATGAATATGAATAAATGATTCGATTTTGTTTGGCACACACCTATTTTTATGACCAACAGAAAATCTTAATATAACAAAAATATACCCAGTTTGAAGCAATTCGGCCCACCCGTTTGGGCTGTAGGTGTCTATACATTTATACAAACAGACTGATAGATTGACAGACAGACATACAGACGTACAGAATTTTTAGACCATTTTTTTTTCTCCTTCACTATCATCGTAATGTCATGTTTGATTGTTATCTCAAAACTTTTTTTTTCGACGAATGCATAACTTGCCTTATAGTAAATATAATCGCAAGTAAAAAATAATTAATATTAAACAAATAAAAATGAATAAAATTATGTAAACAAGTGAAGTTATTCTAGGACAAAATAAATAGCACACTTCATTAGAAAAGGAAAAACAAATAAAATAACATAATATTAGATCGTGATACAAAGAAAATTATGTATTAATATTTAGTAAGATACCTTTATTTTACACAGCGACACACCAAATGTTTCATAGATAAAACAATACTCACAAATCGCTCAACAAGTACCGAGTACTAGGCTAGCTAATCTCCCTGCCAAAGTTAACTAGCGGATCTATTAATTGCTATATCCACATCATTCCACAAGTTTTCAATAGGATTGATATGTGGGATAACCATTGCTTCGCATGCTTAGCGGTTTTACCTTGGGTCGTTTGCCTGTTGAAATTTCAACTTCAAGGGCATTTCTTTATCAGCACACAGTATCATTGTATTCCTCAGGATTTCTTTGTATTGTATCTGATCCATAATATCTTCTATGCGATCTCACACTATACCAGGAAAACATCTCCAAACAAGCATGCTACCTCCGCCATGCTTAACATTTTGATGGTACACTTTGGATAATATTCCTGATTTTTCCTCGTCGCACATATTCTTTGCCATCTGATCCGAAGCGATTTAACTTAACTTATACGTCCACAAGATATTTTTAAACCAATTTTGATCTTTAGAAATATGCTCCTTTATAAACTTCAACCGACGACGACGTGATGAATTGCGTTTGGAGACATGTGGTTTTCTTCTGGAAATTCTTCCAAGCTATTTTTTCACGGATGCGGTTTTTAATAGTGCTAACAGACACGTTCACACCAAGATCTTTCATTTTTAGAGCAGTCGTGAACGGATCTGGTTTGCTCATGCGGGCGATGGCAACATCAGTTCGGTTCTTGCGTATTTTGTTTTGAACACTTCCTGCTTCTTGCCAATGGTGAACAGCATTAACAACCTTCTTCCTGGAACATGTTAATTTTCGATTTATTGAAGAATTTGGGAGACCTTCATTTTAAAAATTGAGAAATCGTAGCATAAATGCTTCTGTGGAATGCTTGACCGCATGCTCGACTCACACTACATATTAACAATTTAAATTTTACCAATTCCATTAATAACCTCAAAGCTTTCCCACTTACGTTTAAAATGTTTAAAATATTTACCAAAAATGCACTATGTTTACAACAAAAATAATATGTGCTATTTAAATTGTCTTCTCTTGAATGCACCTAGCTTACCTTCTAGCTTACATTTGCCTTACATATGTATGTATGTACATACAATCGAACTTGACATTACGATGATAGAGAACACTTTTTTCTAATCTTTTTTTTAGCTCCAAATCTAACGGTACCTTCCATAAAATTTCTTGGAGCAAAATAGTAAAACTTAATTATCTAGAAAATAGTTCAAACGATTTTGATAAAAACAAAAATATATATACATATTATACATTTTGGTCACTAAAAATGTTTAATTAAAATATTATTAACGGTACCTGCCATATACCGTTTTTTTATTTTTGGCTATCTCATTAACGGCTCAAAGCACTTCGATCAAAATTTTTATACAGGAATTCCTTCAATTTGTTGACGATTTTTTATTAAATTATGTTTTTAAGCTTATATTAAATATGTACTTAAAATTACCATACCCCATTTTTTGCCAAGAAAGAATTAAAGTAATTTTGTATATACAAAATTAAGTAAAAAACGACTTTAAAATACATCTAGCCGTTTCGACTGAGAATTTTGTGCATACGATATGATCGAACACAAGAGCAAGTAGGTGCGATCTTTTATGTTTGAGGGTTTTATATTTTTTCCCAAAGGTTGCAGTTAACAGTCCAAAAAGATAAATTATAGTTTTTATTAATCCGTTCTTTCCTTTTAAAATATTTAAGGATACAAAACAAGTTTCGTTTTGGAACTACTATTTGATTGCCTCCAAAAAGGAAACAAAGGTTTTCTTAGAAATTCGAAACAATTTAACAAATCTATATATTATCATTCAAATCATTTATTTAATATTTTAAGCGTTATTATTTATGACTTCATTCTGTGTACAATAGCCGTGTTCTCGTAACTAGCAAGTACAGCAAAGTAAAAATTTTTACAAGGAAAACAACAATAAGAACATACTGGGAATTACTTTTCCTTTTCATCCGAAGTATAATTGAGTTCCAATAATTAGTAAGTCTAGTCAATCATAGAGGGCATTGAAATGATTTTTTTTTAGTAACGTATGTTTGTATTTCTTTTTGTCCTTGTATTTTTTTATTCCTTTTGACAGAAAAAACAACACAGATATGAAAATCCGTCCATATTAAAATAAATAAAATCAAGTTGGAGTGTGTATCGTTTTCGTGCAAATGTTTTACCTTTCTGTACTTGCTAGTCACGAGAGCTAATATCTAACTGGAAGAGTCACTTTTCAACAATCTTCTCTGATCGTATAAATTATAAGCATTTTCGCCTTCGGCATGCAGACTCGTATATGCTTACTGAATCATTACTTTGTAATTAACAGTCTGATTCTCCCCAAAATTACTGATACCTCAGAAGTCACAAGAAGAGGTTAAATTTATATTGCGACTTTTTCGGATTCTCCTCCAAAGTCACAAATAGCGAGAGTCATAAAAACAATCGATATTGTGATCTACTTTCGAGCAGGTCGCAACTCACAAATAGTTTGAATTTTGTAATTACGATTCATCATTCGAATATTTTGTGAAACAATTTTATTTATATTCCAACATGAAGTAAACGGGAATGAAACATTAATTTGAGATAAACAATTCACCAGCGACTACCATAGAGAAGGAATAAGGGTAAGATCATCCTACATAGACTATACCTTTCAGTAAACATACAATAGTGTGATTTATAGGTATTCTGTTCATTCTACAACATTCAGATCATATATGTACCTATAAATCTTTTTATATTTTCTTGTTTGAAAGTTAATGAAACACTGAAAACGGATTCTCATTGACAGTAGTTGCTTACTTGCTTAAACAAAATTAAACACATGCATACATATTCAGTCAGGAGCAATTTTAATTTTTAAATTAGCTTATCTTCAAAATTACATCTATAATAAATACCTAATCAAAATTAATTTCAATTTTTGTTTTGTTTTTAATATTCAGCTGTTCCAATTATGCCACTACACAATTCACCTTTAGCTGTGGTGAGTTTTCTTGTAACGATTGGGGGAGAATTCGAAAAATGTTATCGAGTCATAAAAATCCCCACAAGGAATAGTCACAAGGGCTCGTGACTTGTGATTCGTGACAGGGCAAGGGGGAGAATCGGGCTGTAAATTACAATTTTACAAATTTTTAAGAAACTAGAACGAACATACAAATCATGACGATTGACAACAGTCAATTTTTGGAGTTATAAATAAATAGAAAAAAGAATGTCAGAATTGAAAAAAATAGAATGTTCATTTGCGAACACGGTAGCCTATTTGAGAATAAACATCCAATTTTTCTATTTTCATTTCAATTACTGTAAGGTAACAAGACACTTATACAAATATGCGATAATTCATAAAATTGAATATAAGAATATGCAGCATTCAATTTATAAAATGTAAAACAAAAATCCAGCGCAAACTTCCAGATTTCTTTAAACATTTCGAACGAAACATTTCAATAGCTTAAGTCAGATTTGTATTTTTGCATATGTATTTCTATTTATTTGTTTTTAGTCCAGTCGGGTTGTCAAAAGAGGGCTAAAATAAAAAAAAAATAATTCGTACAATTTTCTTTCACAGTTCGTTAGGGGGGGGGGGGTCATAAGTAGTTTAAATCTCGGTTTTCGGGAAAATCGCGCTGGAGCTTCAGCCGCCATTTTGTATTTAATGAACATTTTAATTTGGGCAATAACTTGGCCATTTTTAATTTTTGACAAAAATAATATAAGTAAAACTTGTAGGAAATTTAATGTTCTACAACTTTAGTCTTAATGTTTTTTTTTTTTTCAAAAATTATTAATATTAAGATATTAATGAAAACTGTTTGGGGCTTGTGACCCCCTTCTGGAACTATGAAATATAAATACGTACAATTTTCTCTTATAGTTTGTTGGGAGAGCATTAGTAGTCTAAAAATCTATTTTCGGGAAAATACTGCTGGAGTTTCAGTCGCCATTTTGAATTTATTGAAGAATTGTTTATCTTTTTTTATTCGTATACAACCCCTTAGCGCAACACCGTGAAGGTTCAGTTGAAGTAGGGGCGTTTTTTTTTTGAAAATTCAAAACAGTTTCTCATTAATATCTCGCGAACGGTAACTTTTTTGGGAAAAAAATATGAAGACTAAAGTTGTAGAAAATTAAATTTCCTACAAGTTTTACCTTTATTTTTTGTGTCAGAAATCAAAAATGGCGAAGTTATTGACCAAAGTAAAATTTTCATTAAATTCAAAATGGCGGCTGAAGCTCCAGCGCGATTGTCCCGAAAACCGAGATTAAGATTTCTTATGACCCCCCTTAACGAACTGTGAAAGAAAATTGTACGAATTATTTTTTTCTATTTCAAATGTTTAACCCGACTGGACTTTTTTTTATTTTTTTGCACTTGGCTTGAGCGTTACCCCACACCACACCTAATCACCTATTTAAATCTACAGTGACTATTCAAATACATTCAAATAATTCATATGTATACTTTTTTTTTAATACTAATTTTGTCTTTATTTTATTCAGGTTTCGGGTGAATACGCTATGCTCTACCACGCTGCAAAAAGCGGGGCATTTGTTTTAGAAACAGTTCTCATGGAGTCTATGAAATGTTTTAGACGAGCTGGTGCAGATTGTATTATAACATACTTTACCCCACTGCTACTAGACTTGATAAAATTCTAGCTTTCTATCAAATAAGTTAAAAATTGTCTAAGGTTTAAAAAATTAATTTTAAGTTTATGGTTTAATCATGTGAAGAAAATATAAAAAAATAGTATTGGTGCAGATACATTTAAAGAATTTATTTCCAACGGTCAGGAATGGTGCGGACCCACGATTTTCTGCCGAAAACCAGCGGCTAAGACTGAATATAAAAAATTATGTTAGGTCGGAAGCTTAGGCACTAAGCACCGTGAGGGCCATTTGTAAGCAGATTGATCAGGTGCTGATAATTTTGCTTACTATCTACTTTTATCACTATTTCCTTGCAACGAAGACATTCATCTCCAGACTATATTCAATTCAACATGACTTCCCTGAGCAATAATACCATCAGGGTCACATTTTGCTTACCTTAATTCGTACTTAAAAACTCTATTTTAAAGCCAAGCTTAGTAGAAAAATGTATACTCGATTTCGGATAGAATTGACTTGCGGTGCACTTCAGAATGACAACTATTTACATAGAGGCATTATTGAAAGGAGCCAGGATCAGACCCCAGTTGTAGAGCGGACGAAAACTACTATAAAAGTCCAAAACAAACTCGTCTACATAGGTACTGGATTTCACCATCTCTTATACGTTGTTGTTTTCTTTTTTAGCGTGACATTTGATTCCACTGTTAGCGATGCTAGCCCAAATTATTCATTAAAATGCTTATATACATATGTATGTACAAATGATAAAATAAAATGTATTTCATTTATCAAGAAATAAAAAATATTACTTAAAAATCAAAAGCACAACAAAATTGCAAAATAATACGTCTAATTATTTTTTTAAATTACGTTTAAGGATTTAATGGGTTTTTAGGTCTAGAAAATCCTAGCTTGATGATTGATGACGATTAATTGAATAATAAATATATATGAACTCGGGTTTTCCTATTATACTTTATTAAGATACAACCTGCGAAATGTGGAAGTACATAAGCTCTGTGAAAATGAAATGATGATTTAATATGGGTGCAGCGGTATGCAAGAGTCAATGTCAATGTCAAAATAAAACCGCAGGCATTGATATTTTATAGTTTAAGTATTCACAGGATGATACCAAAGAAAAAGGTACTATTTGTTTGAAGGCGATACGTGACCGGCCACCCCTCGTTGTGATCATCATTATATGATGTCTCAGACCGTAATTTTGTGTGATAAAAGAAGACTATAAGAGTAACTGATGAGATATTGATAAACAAAATTACACGATTATCTTTCCATTAAATTTTTGCAGAATTTATTTTTGAAAAGAATTAAATCTTGTTATTTGCTTTTGAAAAATGTGATGTTAATTTAAACTAGACCGTTAGATAAAGTTATAGCGAGTCTCAGTCAAGAAAAAATTTGCTCTTTCTGTCAAAAGATTTTATCTTTTTGAATTTTGAGAGTTTCATTGCAAAAAAATGAACAAATCTAGATCATCTCAACACAAAATATTTGATCTCTCAGGTTGCAGATTTGATCTGAATGCTATTGCGACAAAAGGCTTTCTAAAGCAGTAATTGTTTAACATTTTTACCATAAAGAGTGGCGCACAATTTTAGTCGATTTAGTAATATGTTAAATCATTTTTAGTATGATACTAGGCTAAAAAGAGGATTTTGCTAATTTTAAACCAGTTTAGTATCGTACTATCTTCTTAACATTTTACTAAAGTCCCCTTTCACACAGGGAAACCAGTTGCTGGAGATTTTCTTGACGTTTTCCTTTAATTGCCTTGTAGCTTTCACACGAAGATATTGATGAGGAAACTGAGTTGCTCGTTTTTTGTATTGCTTTTGATTTGACGTTCGCTTTTTGTAAACACACAATTTGCTTCGCGGCTGGAAAATTCTACATAATTTTGAGTTATAAATTTTGAGTTAAAAATTAATAAATTCAAAATAAAGAAACCTGGTGCGATTATGTAGGTAAATGTTGTTTTTTTTTTATTGTGGTTGTTAATAATGGTTTGCTAAATTAATATATTTAAAGGTCACGGAAAAACAATGAACCAGGAGAAAATTGATTTGTTGTGCGTTTCTCTTGCCATCCAAATCTTGGACCCAACACATGATAGTGATGATGGGAAGATTATATTGGACTTATTGGAATGCACCGAAGCTTTATTGGTACAGTTGGACACATAAGCCACTGACTGGATGATATGACTGATACCTGTGGTGGTGCCTGCTGCTGATGCTGCTCGCTAATACAGGAACATCATTATAAACCAAATGTGATGAAGCCACAAGCTGAGAGCTTAGTTGGTCGGTGCGTTTTTGTTGTCGATTTTCCATGTCTAGGCGCATAATTGTATGTATGAAATATGTACCAACTCGTGATGGATTGAATTAAATGCCTTGCCTACAAGAATTAAAACTTGAAATTTTCTTTCACAATGAATTTATTTAAGTAGCTCACTTGGTTTGGTTAATGTAATAATATAATTGTAGGAAACAATTTCTCTTTAAAAAAAATATGTTTGACATCTATCAGATACAGAAGTCAAACTGGAAACCTAAGAAAATTTCAAAGCATAACGTCAAAAAAATCTCTTCAAATCGTTGACCGGGGAGATTTTTTTCATTCCCCTTACTTCTTGCCCTTTTCACCAACAAACTCCCAGTTGCCGGCAACTCAGTTTCCTTGTGTGAAAGGGGTCAAAGTTAAATTCACAAAATGGCTACTTAATTTTTTTTGTATCGTACCAAATCGATATGCCACTTTGACATTTACAAACGTCAAAAAGTTATGTTCGCTTACTTTTTTTGCACTATTTTAGGCGTTTAGTTGTAGCTTATTAAGATAATAGATTTAGTATGGTGCTAGTTAAAAAGTGTTTAAAATTATTAAAATATTAGTAAAAAGCTTTAGTATTAGCATCAGACTGTTTAGAATTTTGCGCCAATACTTGTTGATCTGAGGTGAGGGCATGCCAACAAAATTTGGCAAGTTCGACTGCGAGTACTTGATGAAGCACTATTTATATAGGGAATGTGATGGTTGATAATTTAGATGAGAAACATTTTTAAATTTTCTTGTGTTTAGTTTAGTAAGGCCGGTTTAGTGATACGAACGATAAATATTTATGCTCAACTTAAAACGCATAAGGGTTACTTCTTCCTCTGCGTAAACTGTCTCATAAGTGCTTAAGTGGAACTTAAATGCTTAAGTTGTGTATCAGCAACGGGGCTAAATGTATTAATTAATTATTATTAGTTTGCTTTAGTCCGAGATCATTCGATTTTTGGATTTAAACTCAAGCTAACTCATACCGTATGTTTTTTTCGGCAGTGATAAGCAGAAAGAAGTGATAAACAGAAATAAGGCTATTCGATACACTTGATTCGCCGGCTTGCTTATGATGCGACTTCATCGTAATCTGCTTATTTTATTTGTTTTCACATTTAAAAAGTGAATTTTAAAATGGTTGTGTGTGCTGTTTTGGGGTGTAATACTACACCGGACAGAAAAACAGGTAATAAATTAAAATATCACTATATATTTACCGAAAGACGCTAAAATGTGCAATGTGTGGATTAGTGCTTGTGGGAATAAAAAGGATTATTCTTTAAAAATAATAAAGTCAACGCATTGAAATGGTATTCTTTTCTTCAATCGAATATGCATATCTTAATCTTATATCTGTTTATCGTGGGAAGTGTTTTTTTTTTATTTATCGAATGCTGAGAAAGTGAATGATGCTCAAAAGTTTCCCTCGGAACTTATAGGTATCGGGAATAAACTTCCAAGGAATTTTATTGTCATTTCATATAATTTTCTGTTGGGGGGGAATTTATTCCGGGTGAGATTTATGTTCGCACTATAAATTTCGAGAGAATAAAATATTCCGTGGGATATGATGGGCACTATGTTTTCACCAAAACCCGAAAATAACGGTAATTTACATACAACCGTTATAAAAAGCCCAATTATCTCGAAAATTGTCTGATTCTCCCATTCGATTCCCATTTGCCCTACGTTTGCATTCTACTATCCGTCGGACGAACTGCAATATCCCAAGTTTGTTTTGACATTTATTCTAAACATGCTCATGCTCTTGCGAAAATCGTTTGGATAAAACTTTGCTTATTTTTTTTTTATAAACGTACAGTATTGTGCAAAACATAAGCCACTATTTCATGTCATCAATTCACTTTTATTTTTTCATGCTTTTGCTGATAGAAGAACAACGAAATTTATATGCAGCTATGACTTAAGAGTATATACTGTATTTTTAACTCTCTGAACTAGTAATCACTTTTCAATCTATTTTTAAAAATAAAATAACAACAAAATTATTCAATTTGTCTGTGCAAAACTTAAGTAACTTTGTGTCTACTGTAAGAAAATTATTCTAAATGAGACTTACAGTAACATTTGGCATAGAATCAACGCAATTACCGCTTTCACACGCCGCGAACTACTTCGTTGATCTATAGTGCCGGCACGATTTTTTGGTCGTGTGAAAATAAACTGTGTCGACACAGCAGTTCGATTTCTGGAGATCGAAGTGGTATGTCGACATGGCGTGTAAAAAGGATCGAACTAGTACACCGGCACATTATCTGTTTTTGTTTTATTTTTTGTTGTCTGCTCATGTTCATTATTTGAAGTTATCTTATTTTCATTTTTCTTTCATATCCAATTAATCCGCTTAATTACTTCTTGAAAATAATATGGCGTAGAAACATTTTCACTTCAATAATTTATTTTTTTTAAAGTAAATTTGACAACTTTTCTATTTGCCAGCTGGTTTTAACATACAATTATACATCGGTGTATGTGCGTGTGAATTCTCATGCAACAACGATGATAGATCGATGTGGCGTGTGAAAGCGGTAAATGTAACAAGAGTTTTTCATTATTTTCATCGATAATAGGTTGAATTGTTGCAGTGCCACGAAATAAGTTCCATTACAGTTTTAATAAACAAATATAACCGTGGCGTATACTTTACCTTTTTTATAAAGCAATTGCATAATAAATTGCATACCTACTGTTATTTTAAAAAAATAGTTAGGTATTTTATAAAAAATATAATTTTAAGCTAAGCATTTTGAAAAAAAAAGAAACGTTTTAACTAATTTTATTGAATTGCTTTTATTATCCAAACTCCAAAGACAAAATGGCTTATTTGGTTTGTTTTTTATTGCATAAGGCTGACCAAACGTTCTCAATTATTTTTGTGAAACACAACAAACGTCTTATAAAATACCCAAAAATATCGTTTAAGTATTTTCAGAAGAAAAAGTTTTTTCCAAAATTAAAAAGAAGTGAAAAAAGAAGTGAATTTTCGGGAATGAATTCTTCACTCAGAATTTGACAGGTTAGTTGCCAGTGGAGTGTTGCAGAAAATGAATGGATATACATTCATCTCAAATTTAATCAATCATACTCAATACTCTGTTGTTGAAAACAAGTCCCTTCATCAAATAAAAATGGAGTAGTTCATTAAAAAAAATTGGAAATAACAACTCCATCTTTTTTCCCTACTTATTAATCATCGAACAAGAAAATGTCATTTCTAAATTTATTTGTTTTAACAAATTTTTATTTTATGTTTGTTCGTTATTGCGTTGTTTTTCTTGTAATAAATTCAAAAATTCACATTTCCTTTTCGACACAGGTCTGGGTCACACTAGTATTGCATACAAAATCCATAGTTTGTGAAAAAAAACATACCGAATTTTTAGTTTTTTGTATCATTACACTTATTAAATACACACTAATTGTACTATAGGGCAAGTTTTGCATTTGGAAAAAAAATCGAACTCGAGATATTAATCAAAGTTGGCACTACGATGATGGAGAACACCAAAAAAGTAGGTCCCGCAATTCCGTCTGTCTGTCGGTACAACGATCTACAGCCTAAATGGCTGAAGCGATTTAGTTCAAACTTGGTCCTTAGGCGTTTAAGGTGATTGTGCAAAATAGATTTTGAATCGTTGCTTTAGCCCCAAAAATAAAGGTACTTGCCATAAAAAATTTTCTACCATCTTAATTATCTCTAAAACGGCTCTAATGATTTTCATAAAAAAAATGGCGTGTGTAATACTTTGGGTCAAAAAAAATATAAAATATTTTGTTATTAACGGTACCTTACAACCATTTTATTGATGAACGCCTTTCTCACAAACCGCTCAACGGATTTCAATCAAAATTTTTGTACAGGAGCTCCTTCGAATTCTAAATAATACTGCATTTTAAAATTTTCAAAAAATAGTTTTTTTTGGATTTAAAAAAAAAAATTTTTTTTTTGAAAATTCAATATTTCGAAAACGGGTTGACGATTTTTTCTGAAATTTAGTTTTTAAATTTATATTATTAAATATTTAAAATGTTCATACCAATTTTTCTTTTAGAAAAAATTTAAGAATTTTTATATATAAAAAATTAAATGAAAAACGACTTTAAAAATACACTTAGCCGTTTCTATCAAGAATCTTTTGCATATAATGTGATCGAACATAGCAGCAAGTGCGTGCGATCCAGTTGTGCATTTTATTTCTATTTTGATTCAACTTCTCATCCGCTCCTAAATACAGGATGAGTGGCCTGATTAGGGAATACGAAGCGAATCGTTTTAGGTGGCGAAAATGAGTATGTTATGGTATTACTGTTTTCGCTTTCGTCTCTTTTGTTTTACATTTGCCATATTTTCGAAATCGAAAGCGAATTTGATTTGACATTTCAATGTTTAGCGCGTGAATTTCCTATAGGTTTTCTTTGGTTGATTAGTTTATCGACACGATCGAAATTTGCTGGGATTTTTTCCATTTAAATAAATAAAAATGTTAGTTTAACTTTTATTATTTTATATGGACTTAGGAAAATTTTTAAAAAGTGATTCTCATCGGCTTTATTGGTCTGTATGATGATTAAATGAAAGCAAAATTCCAAATAAAAACCAACTTGGTCAAAAACTTCTAAAATATTATTTAATTGTTTTATTAAAATAAACTAAAGAAATGACCAATCATTTTTTTATAATAAACGTGTAGGAGCCCAAGACAGCAAAATACAAACCAGCAATTCGAAGCAATGAAGATCAAAAGATGAAGAAGCACTTCTTAATAATTTTCTTGAAATTCTCAAGTTTGAATTTGAGGATTCTTCTGCTTCCTCGTGTTCATCATTTATATAAATAATATTAAAGAGTCCATTTTTAATTTAAATACATATTTTATTAAAAAGTTAATGCACCTCGCACAAAACAAATGATTTTTATTAAAAAAACAAAATATTCACTGGAAATCAGCTGTCAATTTTAAAATTTTTTAAAATTACAAGAATAATCAAGTCCGAAGATAGGAGTCCGTGAATAATATCTAGTGGGGTCAACTCTTCCCTATACAGTTCAAACACTAGACTATTTGAACAAATCGATAAGGCCTCCAATGAAACCTACATTGTTGACAATTCAATCAAAAATTTAAAAATAATTATAATCGGCTAAAATTTATTTTTTTTTATTAGGAACGCTATCTATCCCGTACTTTATGAAAGCAGTCGAGCTGGCAAATTGTGGGACGTATGTGGGCTAACAAATTTTGTAAATTCCGTCAAAGTTGAAGTTATCGGTTCAATTTGACGCATGGCGGTTGGCGGACTTATTTTCTTTACTGTAACTATACAGATATCTACAAATTTCATTTCTCAGTGCGAGGCGCGTTGACTTTTCTCTGTTGTTATGTTTTCCTTTCGTTTACATAATTGCTTTCTTGTGTTTTAAAATGATGCGAATAGCATTCCTCTTATTCGAGTGTAAAATTATAAATAAAAATAACACGTGCACGGGAAATAGACATACAAAACTGTTCTAATTTAATGCACAGAGTTCGGGTTTTCGCTTTAAATCATAAAATTGTAAGTAAATTCACATTTTTGTATTTAAATTTCTTTTAGTTTTGTTCTTTGTTTTGTTCTTTTGTTTTGACAATGCTCCTACCCTCAGTTACCATGTAGATAAAGTAAACCCCCTTGCCGTTTTGTTTTTTCAATTTAAATGTGGTCTCCCACTCCCAATTTCCTCCTACATACCCATCCAACTTGGAGAACAACGGATTTTCAAAAATTTGTTTGTCCGATAACAAAGAACAAACATCATCGTGAAATTTGTGTTAGATATGTAGTCGAGTAGATACAGAGTAGGTACATACACTCCGGATAAGAAGCATAGGCACATCCAAAAAAATCATTTAAAATTTTGTCGTTTTATCAAATCGGAAAATCAATACCTACATAATATGTGTGTATCTTACGTTTTAGAAGTTTAGTTAGATTGATTGTAAATTAAATTTCGTACTTATCGTTTAAATATTTCACTTCACCACTAGTTTTTTCACTTTGTTCTTAAAATGTATGTAGGTACATTTAGGCTAAGAGCCCACAGCAATTTTTGGGTGTGATTGATTACAAGAAATAATTAGTATAATTAGATAGTACTGAAGTAGTTATTAACAAATGTGTGTGTGTTTCATTCTCAAGTGGGAGCAATAGTGCATCAAATATGCATTTTTTCTTAAGTCTAGATAATTGTGATAACGATTTTAAAATAACTTCAAAATGTAGAGGTGAACTCCCTGATTGCAAATATGGCGGTTCAAGACGTTTTGCTGGCGGCTTTCTGCCTGCAAGACTAGCCCAAAGTATGCGCAAGCAAAATGTCTTGGACCACGATATTTGCAGTCAGGGAGATCACCTCTACATTTTGAAGTTATGCTAAAGTTGTTATCACAATTATCTAGACTTTGAAAAAAACTGCATATTTGATGCAGTATTACTCACTATTGCTCCCACTTGAGAATGCAAGACGCACACATTTGTAAATAAGTACTTAAGTACTATCTAATTATATTTATTATTTTTTGTTATCAATCACACCAAAAAATTGCTGTGGGCTCTCGTTCTAAAGCAAAATAACCATCGCATTTTTGCTGGGCTAATTTGAAACTGGCCGATGAGCATTTTTACTGAAGAATTGTATTTAGTGATGAAACTCATTTCTGTTTAAATTCGTCAATAAGCAAAATTGTCATATATGTAGTGAAATTGAGCGTTTGGTGCGGTTTACACGCTGGCGGTCCTTATTTCTTTCGAAATCGGCTGGCTGATTTTTTATTTCCAAAAATTAATCAGCTAAATCTACGACATTTGATTCCAACAAGACAGCTCCCTTACCCATACATTTATTGCAAAATCAATTTGGTGGCAGCTTTATTTCCAGAAGTGGTCCTTTGGTTAACTGGTCCTTGTTTGTGCGACTTTTTATGGACTTTTATTGGAAAAAGTAGTCAAAAGTTGGACTGGTCGAATGGACTATGTAACTCGTAGCCGCAGCGAACATACGCCGAAAATCATATTTAAAAAATAAATGCCATGAAATTATCTAGGTACAAGATTATAATAATTAAAAACTCATTCCAATAATATTTCTGTCTTGTATTATTTTATTTAAAGCTCTTAAAAAACACTCGTTAGAAGTGAAATAGGAGAGATATTACCAAATATTCAGTAACACGTAGAAAGACGTATGTAGTTATAATGGACCATTTTACTTTTTTTTTATTTTTCCTTTTTTGAATTTTTCGTATACAGTGCTGTACAAAACATTTGCAACTAAGACCGGAAGATCTTTGCATCGCATTAATACCCAATTTTTGTATCCGCCAAAATAAAGTTCTTTTAATATTTTGCTAACCTAATATTAGCTGCGTTGTATTATCTACGGGTCTTGGTCTAGGTTATATTTTAACACGTATTACAAAAACAACATGAGATCCAGGTTTCTATCGGGGTTTCTATCTGGGTTAGCAAATATTAGTATTAAATTCGGCGAACAGAGGGTACTTATCAGTACATAACCCAGATCGTTTAATTTTTACGGGGTGAACCATATGGGTTATTGGCGATAATAAAACACGGCTATTGTATTTTATTATTGTAGATATAAGTCAAATTGAAATATTTTATGAACCATAGTCCAAAATGCGTTTCGCCGGACACGATAGTTGGACTCATCAGTTAGATTCTATCGTGTCCTTCTAAGACGCACTATTTTTGTCGATGACTACCGACTCTAATAAAATTTTCAGCACATACATACTGCGAAACGCATTTTGGACTAAAGGTCATAAAATATTTCAACTTGACTTAAATCCACACAGTCCACTAAACCAAAAACAAAAATAATATATAGATATTAATTATTGTAGATAAAAATTAAATTACTTTGGATTAAGTCTATCAACTTTTGGTCTTCTGACATGTTGCCTTCCATCCAATCCGATGGAATTCATGATTATTTTAAAGAATTTCTCAATTTATCTTCTATTAAGCTGAATTGTCTTACTTTTTTTGTCTACAATAATAAAATACAACATTAGGTTAACAAAATAGTAAAAGAACTTTATTCTTACGGATACAAAAATTGGATATTAATATGATGCAAAGATTTTCTGGTCTTAGTTGCAAATGTTTTGCACAGCACTGTATGTACATTTATAATTTGCTTTTGTTGTGCTATACGCCACTTTTTTTCATTTTTTCAAAAATGTATAATTGAGTGAATGCTAGTTTATATTTCTCTGTACTCTATACAGCATTCTTTTATATACTCCCAGTTTAAAACCACCCATGGATTATATAATATGATAGTAAGCACCTAATTCTCAATCCACTGTTCATAAAATAATCCAGTTGTCTAATCAAATGAACACCAGTGTAAGGCAACTTTTCCTTTTTCTCAGTGTCTATCTTATTTTGGTAGAAAAAATTAATGTCGAAATCAGTACCTGCTGTCGATTCAATCATAGCGAACATTTTTGAAAATCGGGCTCTTACCTTGCGAGTTGCAATTAATGAATTATACACTTTAGATCGACCTACGTACGATACCTACATCCATACATATCCAGTAAACAGAGTAATCCAAAACTCAAAGTGGGGGCTGACAATAACAGGTAGCCGTAGCCAACCATAATAATACAGGTTTTGTTTGTAAACGAAGTGGTAATGTAGAAGCGAAATTCCCCGAGTGCAATTGTTACTTGCTATTCCTCACTGTCGTTATTTGTTTAGTTTGCTGATTCTGGAAAAACGAGAAGGAGAAACTTGTCAAGTGGAAATTCGTTACATAAGCAAAATAAAATAAAACAGATTTTCATCTTCGTCGTTTCATTTTGTGAATCATTTTCCATCGTTTTTTTTTTTGTTTGATAAAGTGTAATTTGTTTATTGAAAGAAGGTACATACATACTTAGAATTGGATATCTTTCTTCGCCTTTGTGATAAGAATAAGAAAGAACCGCCACAAGAGAAACAGTGTATACAAAAGGTCAATAGTACCTCCGATGTATGTACATATGTATATATTATTGTGATGATGCGTGCAGCGCAGCGTCTGTAAGGTGGTTGTAAACAAAGAATAACAGTGGCAAACAATATTGCTGGGACAAGTGCAGTTGTTATAATTTCTTGGTGCTTCCAGTAAATAGACGTGAAATATAATCTTAATTGAATAACGGTTGTGATTTTATCGGATTTATAATTGAAAAACTTGCGACGGTAAGTAAATAAATTTATTTAATTTGCTCTCAAGTCGAATTGAGATAAAATTATTTTTTTTTTTTTTTGAAATTTATTCAAATTTTTATTGTATGGTCCGAGTCTTAAAAGGGAATTTTTCAAAGCATAAAATGTGTGTATGACGAATGCCAGACAGGAAAAGATTATTTTTTTTTTTAAATGAAAGTGCATTTTTGTTCAAATACTTACAAAAGTTAATTATAAGTTTTTTTGGAAGCAGTGGTTTTAACGTTGTCACCGATACTTTTGCTTTTCATATTTATGACGATTGTTAAATAAAATTTATAGGTAGGTATTGTTGGTTGCACATACTTTGCTCTTTTATCTCAAGAAACCTGGATCCTATAACACAACGCGACAAGTACTTGTAAAACAGGTAAAATACGACAAGTCTTCAAAAAAATAAAAAATTAACACAAAACGACAAGTCAACAAGCTCAGTGACAATTCTCATTTTAAAATTTGACAAGTGGGAAATTGTTGGATTTCCCTCTTTTTGTAGAATAAAGTGACAAGTGTCACAGAAAATTTGCTTAATTATGGCTAGTGTGTGACAGGCAATTTAAAAGTTGTAATTAGCTTAGAAGTTTGTATTTTCTGAGTAAAATTAGTTAAGGAATTTAAATTGTGGAATAACATACCTAAATAATTCATAAATCTTTTGAACACAATTGATTTTAAAATTTATTTCTATGATTCTGAATTTAATAGTGACAATGGGAATGAAAACAATTAACCTGTGTACAGATGCAAAGTCTTTTTCGAAAAATTTCGAATGTCAAAATTAACGGCACAGTATGTATCTTGCAGAAAAATTATTATTCTTTGTTTTGTGGAATAATATGTGTGTCTGTCTGTCAGCCTGTCTGTATGTATAGACACCTACAGCCCAAACGGGTGGGCCGAATTGCTTCAAATTTGGTATATATAGTTTTTTTAGGTATTGTACAGAGGGGTAATTGAAAAAAAAATGTTTAGCTCAAAAAATAAAAAAAATAACGGTACCTGCCATATAATCGTTACGTTAAAGCCTATATTTCTCGGAAACTTCTCTGACGATTTTAATTTTAAAAAATCAGTGCAGCTTTTTAGGTACTACCGATCATGTCTTAATCGATTCTTTCGAAATTTCACAAATATAAAAGGTGATTTTTTAAGAGCTTGGTTTTTGAAAATTCAAAAAAACACAGAAACTTGTAAAAAGTGAATGAAATTTTTATTTGGATCGATAAATCAATTTCTGCCATTTACTTTTTAAAAATAATTTCACTTAAATGTTGCCCGCGGCTACGCTTCAGGTGGTCCATTCTGAAGGTCCAATTTTGGCAAACTTTTTCACACATTTCGGCCGGAATCTCACCAATGACGCGTTCAATGTTGGCTTCCAAGGCAGCAATCGTGTTTGGCTTGTCCCCATAGACAATAGACTTAACATAGCCCCACAAAAAATAGTCTAACGGGATCAAATCACATGATCTTGGTGGCCAATTGACTGCGCCAAAACGTGTGATCAACTGCTCACCAAATTCGCCTCTCAATTGATGCATGGTTTCGCGTAGCTTGCGAAACACATTTTTCACAGAGCACGAATTTTGATAATAAATTTCAATAATTTGCAAACGTTGTTCAGGCGTAAGTCTATTCATGATGAAATGGCAAACAATACTGAATCGAAATGTCAAATGTTCGTGGAGTTTGTCATGTGTGATCTGTCAAAAATATAAACGTCAAAAACCAAGTAGCAAAAAAATCACCCGTTATAAGTGGTATTTACGATCTGGTGTACCAAGTCTTGTAAAATCGTAAAATTTAATTTTTTTACAACAGACTGTGAACACACCTTTACTAAGCTGTAGCAACGCTGAAGCAAATGTCAAAATCTGTTTCACATTTGTTCTGAACAAGGCTTAAGTTTGTGTTAAAAAAAATCTTAAACTCTTGTATTTTTCTGTTACAATAGGGTTCGGGTATTGTAAAAAGTGTAAGATTTTGACATTCAGTATATTTTGTTGTTGTAGTGCAAAAAAATGCTACACTTTTACACTTTTACAATGATACAAGACCAGATACATCGGATCGTGAATACCCCTATAGGTTTAGATTGTCCAATTTATACTGCGTACCAATATTTGTAATTAATATTTTTTTGTGTTTTTAAAAGCATTTAAAAAAAAAATTTAAAAATTATATTTTGAAAACGGCTCAATAATTTTTTTTCAAAAGTTATATATATATTTGCTGAATACCTATGAATTGGCGTTTTGAATTTAAAAAAAAAAAATTCAAGTTTAAAAAAAACCGCTCCACAGATTTTTAAATTTTCTTTCTCATAAATTCAAATTTATACAAGAAATAAAATGGCGTACTTTTCATCCTTCGCGGAAAAATCATTCGACTAAACGTTTACAGTCTTATTTATAAAGAATTTGTAATACTTCTGAAGTGCGAAATATGTATTAACACGTATGTACATACATACATACGTAAATATGCATGTGTATAATCAGTTTTCATATTTAGTCAATGTTACTTACCCTAAACGCCATCTACTTACCTCGTAAAAACTTAAAACCATCCGAATTTGACTTGGATTGTAACACCAAAGGTCTAGTGTTTGAATCTCACCATATATCATCTAAATACAAAAAAAAAAAGTTTTCGCAAAAAACTGCAGATACCTTTTATAGAAATGGTCGAGAAACTTTTTTTTTTTAAACAATGGTGCAACATTTTAAAACCTAATGTCACGTTAACATTTTACTATTATTAAATCACTACTTAAGCTTTTCAAATGTGAAATGAAACACTTTTTAAGTAGCACCTATTAAACCTTTTTTCTTGACTACACAGTAGCTGAATGCGCCTATAACAGTGCAACAAACTCAACCAACTTAGTTCAACTTTTTAATCAACTCCATCGTTGGATGTCAAAATAGACAATCTCTTATACTAGTGCACAATCTTACGTTCTTGACGTTGATCAACGAAACCAGACGTAAAATTGAACAAAACGTGTTGGAAGCCCGGTACACATATGTACGAGTATATAGTTGTCAAACTTACTCAATTCTTAAATAACCTCGTATACAATAGTTGATAAACTTGCTAAGATTTTGACAAGTACGTGTATTTGTAGGTAGCTGGTATATAGCCATTTTATACAATCTAAAGCTTGTAAGCTATAGCACCACCTGAAATACAGAAATTAAAAAAAATCGTCCAGCAAATCAACAACCACATATCACATCATGCAGTGACTTTATATGGAGATGTAATGTTGAATTATTTGATTTGAGCAACACATTGGTGCATATTCATAGTCGCTGATAAAACCAGGTTTTACTAAACTACATTTTAACATAATCTTGGCTCAATGAATACGGACCGATTTTACTAATAAATTGTTAGTTTTATATTTTTACAAGATTATTAACTTGTCTTACTGCACAAATAGATTCAAATATTTTGGAATGATAAGCTTACAAAAATAGGATCCACGTCTGAAAATTCAACTAAACCTTGGTTTAATTTAGACATAGTTTAAAAATGACAATGAATACTCCAAATTTTCAATACATGAATCAAAGAAAACAAGATTACGACACTTCTTTTTTCGTTTTATTTTGCTGACGTCATCTGTGAAAAAAAAATCTGAGCAAAAGAAATTGTTTTATCCAACGATATCCGTTGAAGGATTTGAAGATGTTGTCCAAGTTCGTCAAGTGATTAAACATCCTTGGTGATGCTTTTGACAAGCCGCCTTCACTTAAGTGGTCCACCAATGAATACGATGCGACATTTTCTTCGGCTGGAATTTTGTTTCTTATCTTATGAAATATGTATACGGCCATATTTTCTAGGACATCGCTTTCTAAAGTGGCCAAGTCTTGATCATCTTTGTTGCCATCAGTATTATCCTTTTCTGGTTCCCAAGCAATGCTTTGAAATATAGTAACTAAGAAGACATTTCAGATTATTTGTTTGTTTAAGCAAAAGCAATATCTTCAACCTAGTCAATGGCGTTTCCAAATCTGGGATATCGCCATGGCTCATATTTTTGTTGCTTCCAAAATAACACCTTCGTTGTGTCCTAAAGTGTGGGAAGTGGGACCTTAACTAAGCGGCACAATTGAACAAAAGCTGGGGCCCAGATATGGAATTTGATTCTACAATAAAGTTGTTCGAATTCCCAAAATTTCAACTTTCTAATTGTTTAGTAAAGCACTTATTAACTGAAAAGAACAGAATTAATTGGAAATTATGTAGCGAAGGGTCAAATGCGCGGACATTGGATGCTACTTTCCAATACAATACCACTTAAAAATAGCTTTGAAAAGAACTTTCGACAACTAGTAGGACCCTTGTATTGCCTTATATGATTCAATAATTCCTAAGAAATTACTTTGAAGTGTTAATTTCAACAATTAAAATTGTTAGAACCAGAAACAGTGCGCATTTAAAGAAAAAAATATAATTTCTAAAGCTAATTTTCAAACTTTTTTGGTTTTTATCTTGGTTTGTTCCCATAAAAGTTTTCACAGACGACGTCACACGAGTCAAAAATTACAACAACAAAGTCACAAAATAGAAGTGTCGTAATTTTGTATTCTTTCATTCATGTTTTTACTATAATAATAGGGGTATTCACGATCCGATGTATCTGGTCTTGTATCATTGTAAAAGTGTAGCATTTTTTTGAACTACAACAACAAAATATACTGAATGTCAAAGTCTTACACTTTTACAATACCCGAACCCTATTGTAACAGAAAAATACAAGAGTGTAAGATTTTTTTTAAACACAAACTAAGCCTTCTTCAGAACAAATGTGAAACATATTTTGTCATTTGCTTCAGTGTTGTAATAGATTAGTAAAGGTGTGTTCACAGTCGGTTGTAAAAATTTTACAATTTTACAAGACTTGGTACACCAGATCGTGTATACCCCTATTCTATTTAAAACGAGCCTTGATATTTTAAACTTGACAGAAAAATCACAGTTCAATTGTAGTAAAGTTTCTTTAATTGTACAGCTCAACAGAAGACATTTACTAGATTTCGACTCGTATCAGACAACACCCTGTACAATTTTGTACACATAACTCTATATAGTCATACAAACTGATTCATGATTAATTTCACAACAATTCCATGCCATTGACAGACAACAGAAATTAGGAGCTTACCAGTTTCTAGTTCGGTTATAGTTACATATATGCGGAATCTAGGCGAAGGTTACCAAGTGCCATTTCTGTAACAAAAGTAACGAAAAAAAAATTATATAAATGCAAGTACATTACATACATACCTACATACATTTATATAGTTTGCTTTTATTTATTGTATTTGGAATATATATTGGAATTGGGAATATCAAACTAACCACCACGACACAGTTTGATTTGCGATCACGTTCATCAAGCTGTTCATGCCTTTAATCACATGAATTTTCTTACTTCTGCAACGCACAATCAAATGGTTGTTTCAACATTTTTAGAACAATTATATTGAATCGCGAATTATTTTATGCTTTCATATGTATACCTTTAAATAAAACCAACATTTTACTTACGGTTAATTTCTTGAGAAAGTTCTAATTCTTAAAACTCGGTTTAATTATCGTAGCCCAAGTTTTGACAGTAATTCGACTTTTAACGAATTCGATGCGCTGGCCGACTCTATATCCAAAGAATTGTTCCCCAATAACCGCACAGTGAAATCGTTGTTACGGGCTATTTCAATGTACACAATTCCAAATGGCTACGCTATTCTGACCAGACAATACCCAAAGAAAGGTATCTTGAGCTCTTTGCTGAGGCGAATAATGTGACTTATCTGGTTACTGAGTCAACCAGAATATCTGACAATGCAGGTCATATCAGCCAATTTCTCGTGCTCAAAGTTCTCAGTTAAAGAAAGCATTCCTAAGAGGACCGTATGGCAATACGAGAAAGCCAACTATGACGGTCTGAATAATTTCTTCAGGATATTTAACTGGTCACTATGCTTCCTCGATAGTGACGTTGACTCCAGCGCTGATGATTACAAATATAATTTTTAAGGGGATGAAAGGTTTTATACCGAACAAAACCAAAAGCATCAAACCAAAAGAAAACTCCTGGTTTGATTTGAGCTGTAAAGTAGTTATCAGGTCGAGAGAAGTTTCCGATTTTATAAAGCCAACCCAATTGAGGAAAACCGGAATAAGTTCAAACAAGCTAGAAAGGCCTGTATTAATCATATTCAAAGAACCAAATTTTTACATGAGCAAAAATTAAGGCAAAAAAACTACAATGTCCCAAAGGTAGTTAAAATGTTTGGTCATTTGTAAAAAACTGGTGATCTGACGGTATATCTCACCGAACAGTGGCACACATCGATACATTGTTTTGGAGAAAGAAAGATTATTACGCTTGATATTTCAAAAGCATTTGATAGGGTTTGGAATCAGGCTCTCTTCTCGAAAATGCGTGCATGTGGTATCGAAGAATCTCTTCTTCGTTGGATTAGAAATTAACTTTCGGACCGCTCACAAGTTGTATTGGACGGTTTCAAGTCTGATATTCATATAAAATAAATGCTGGTGAGCCCCAGGGCTCCGTTCTGTCTTCGACTCTCTTTCTCATTTTCATCAATGATCTCTTGTCTGAAAATTCTAATTCAATATACTGCTGATGACAGTACTCTCAGATTTTAGATTCTCGTCCATGTCCTTCGGATGTGGAATGATGTATGATTAGCTAATTAAATTCTGATCTAGACAGCATTGTCCAATGGGGAATAAAAAACCGCGTAGAATTTAATGCTTCAAAAACCCAAAGATGTCTTTTGTCGTTAAAGCGGGACCCTCCCCCAATGCAGTTGTCCATTAGCGGCGCTTGCATCGAGGAAACCTAACAACTTTCAGTTCTCGGTATGTGCATCACTGACCACCTTTTGTGGAATGAACACATATTCGACGTCGCCAAAAATGCTGCAAGATGTTTGGGTTTTCTGAGACGATGCAAGAAATATTTTTCCCGTTGTGAACTGGCTGTAATCTATAAAGCCTTCATTTATCCAAAGCTTGAGTACAATTGTCATATTTGGGCAGGTGCTCCCATAACGCACTTAAGACTCCTGGACAGAATCCAAACAAGAGCTTTAAAAATGATAGGTGATAAATCAATAGGTAAAACAATTGAGCCTCGAGCACCGTCGCAATGTTTCATGCATTTCATTATTCTATCGGTAATATTATAGACAGTGTTCTAGTGAAATAGCCAGTTGTATTCCTCCCCTTAAACTATTCAACCGTAACACTCGAGCTTCTAGGAATGCCCATAAGTTTACCCTTGAGCCCAACTTCGGACGTACTGTCAAATATAGAGACTCTTTCTTTAGCCGCACAACACGAATGTGGAATGCTTTACCCGACCGAATTTTTCTCTCCCATTGCGATAATCAGGCATTTAAAACCAATGTACATTGGTATCTCCTGTCTAATCCTATCCCATTTTCCTAATCGCTCGCACTGTGCATAAACATTTTAAGGGTAGGCATAACTTAAAAAAAAATTAAAATTAGAATTTGAAATAGATTTGGTTTTACTATTGTTTTTTTACTATTTTCTAATTTGGTTTCATGATCATTATGATCAAATAAGGTAAGTATTAGTGTGTGGCAATGGCGCAGTGGATAAAGTGCTTGATTGCTAACTTAGACGTGTGGGTTCGATCCCCACGCTAGGCGTATTCTTTTCTATACCCCCAATTTTAATTGGATGCCGCCCATGGGGTAAAATGAGACAGTCAATACCTGGTTCTCAAATTCACTGTGCCAACTAGTGCCGTGCAATTCAGGTTGCATTTAAAAGACCTTAGGTCTTACAGGCATATAGTTAAATTTATTAGGACCCATATAGCTTTATTCAGGCCGGAACTGATTTTTGTTGCTAAATTCCCGGACAAGCTCAAACTGCCCCAGAACCCAGTTAAAAAGCAAACGGAACGTTTTCTACAGCCGCTATAATTCGCTTAAAGTAATGTGTCATAAAAACATACGAGCAGCTGTCATAAACTGCAATAGCCTGTTTTCCAAAACTTTTTACTTGCGATTATAGATACAAAAAAAATTCTAACGATCAAACACATTACGATCATAGAGAAGCTAAAAATGAAATCGACAAAAAATGTCTGTCTGTCTGTCAGTATGTCCGTCTGTATGTATAACGAGCTGCAGCCTAAACGACTTGAGCGATTACCTTCATATTGGGTATATGTGATTATTTTGGCATTCGCCAGAGGGGAAATTGAAATTTTATTTTTAGGCCTAAAAATAACGGTACCTGCAATATGAGCTTGAAGGTAAATTTATTTTTCTCGAAAACTGCTCCAACGATTTTGATACAAAATTTTGAGAATTTTTTTTTTGGTAATAGATATCATTTGATATGAATCAAGTTTACTGGAAAAGTTTATTAACAGTACCTTTCATATAACGGTTTTTTAAAGGTTTGGCTTTCTCGGTAAATGTACATTGGATTTCCGTCAAATTTTATATCTGAGAATATCTAGATAGCCAAACTAATTCTGCATATTAAAATTTTGAATGACTTTTTTTTTATTAAAATTAATTTTTCATTTTTTTTATTTTGAAAAATCAATATTTTTAAAACTTATCAAAAAAATAATCTTAAATTTTATAGTTACATGTATATTAATAAACTCTAAAAAACTGCATACAAAAGTTTAAAAAAAAATTGTTTTCAAAAAACTAAAAATAAAACTCAGGATTTCATCAAAATCCGTCCTACAATTTTCGAGATACTTTTTTATAAAATTTTCATTGATCCGTGGCATCTAATTGTGTTCTTGGTTTTTCGAGAAACCGATTAAAATGATGGTTTTTGCAGTTTTTATAAGTTTAAAAAACGTTTTTTACCCACCTATACAGCATTCACTTTGACTTATACATACAGGTATGGACAAAATAATAGGAACACTCCCAAATTTTTGGTAATTTTGTTCGTATTACTTATACTAGGCAAATATTCAAAAAAATATTAGTACTACATATTAGTGGTAAGTATGTTGTTAATCTATTTTAAATAAAATTTTTTGAAAACTAAAAGGGGTTTGCAAAATATCTTAGTCCGTTTGACTTAGGCCTCCCAACAAGCTGGTCATAAAAATAGAAACACTTGATTAATTTAACAAAAACAAGACATATTTTTTATTAATTAGTAATATTATAATATTTAATATTTCGTTGAAAAACCTTTATTTTTCAACATTGCATTCATTCGATTTGGCGTAGGGGCTACCAATTTCTGGCCCTTTTCTTGTGGAACCGAATACCACATTTCTTGGATAATTCTTCAAAAATTCGTTTTGTTAAAAGGTTTATGCTTACTAACCTCAATCTTCAACTCATTCCAGAGGTTCTCAATATAGGATTAAGGTCCGCTGATTGAGAAGGCCACTCCATAACTTTTAATTTGTTTCGCTGAAACCAGAGATTTGTTGACTTTGCAGTATGCTTAGGGTCGTTGCCTTGCGGGAAAAGCCATTTAATTTGCATATTTTCGTCAGCCCATAAAAGCAATACATTTTCCAGTATGTCCACATACGACTTCTTTGCCATTATGCCATCAATAACGAATTTTGGACCAACGCCTCATTATGAAAAACAACCCATAAGATTATTATGCTGCCACCTCCATGCTTCACGGTTGGTTTTGTGTACCGCGGATTAAGTAGTAGTAGGCCTCGTACGTCGGGCGATGAACAAACTCTTTCCCATCCATTCCGAATAAATTTATTTTCATTTCGTCGCTCCAAAGCACATTCCTCCATTGCTTCTTGGCCTGACGTGCGTCGCCTTTCATGTGATGCATTTTGGCAAAACAGATCTGCTTCTGGGCATGTATTTTTTTTTAGCAAGGGCACCTTTCTTGGAGATCGTGCGTGAAGGCCAGCATTCTGCAAGATACGACGAATAGTTCTAGAACTGACTGACGTCTCTATTTTTCGCTTCAGATCTTTTGAGGACATAAACGGATTCGTTTTAGCTTTTCTCACCAATGTAGCTTTGTCTCGTGCAGTCATTTTAAACGGATACCCTCTGGTTTCTTCAAATTTTTTGGAGTTTATAGCCTTCCACACAATCCTTGCAGAGCGCCCAATGACTGCTGCGATCTCTCTCATGGATCCCCAGTTGTTATGCAGAACTAAAATGGCTTCGCATTATTCTTCAGTGCAGTTCTTGGCTATTCCCATTTCTAAGTGGCATATTAAAAAAAAAATGTGCCTAAAATTTCAAAATTATTCTCAGATAAAAATGTCACCAAAATCTTGACTTATTTAAGTTACAGTGCATTCTCGATTATCGCAATTAATTAAAACAAGCGTGGTTGCAATAACCGAGTAAAGATTTGTTTAGACTCTATTCGAGATGAACCGCGAAAATCAAAAGACCAGCACTTATATAATATATTTAATGCAACAATTTTTTATTCAATTACAAAAATAATAAGAAACAAAAGAAAACTAAGTTAATTCATTAAGATATAAGTGCATAATTACATATGTTTATTTCTCTATATATACTCGTAGCTATAATTATTTTCTTTGGAAAAAATTGGACATTTTTGTTTAGATTTTTTAAATTCGCCATTTCTCGACTTTGATTTAGGAACCACTTATACAAAGCCTTTTCGATCTTAGGGTATTCACCACCGTTTTATGTAATTGCCTTTCCGGGTTTACATTCAGCAATAGAAACAAACTTTCTTATTGCATCCTCTTTTTGTTTTATTTAGCTGACTGTAGATTTATAATTCACGGCATAGTTTTTTAATTTATTTTCCTAATTTTTTTTTAGTAAAAACCATTTTTTTTAAATACATAAGTGACTGATCACTGAATAAAATTCATTAAACTAACAATAAAATCTTGCATTGTATATGTAGATACATAATATGATGTACATTCACAACTTCATCGTAACACCACTCGAAAGTAGTAATTAGCGGTAAAATAACTGCCGATACAAAATGTAATGCAAAAGACAAAAACAAATTTAGCCAAGAACCTGCGTAAATAAAGATATGAATATAAAAACAAAAGTTGCACTTATCGAGTCAATTTTTTTTAAGCGTTGCGATTACTCCGTCAACATTGATATTAATTCGGCTGTTGCGAAAATCGAGGAATTGCGTGAATCGAGAATTTCATTAATCGAGAACGTACTGTGTAATAACAAATGTTTTTGAGCTTTTATTCAAATGTTCCTATTTTTTGACCAACATATTTTGTATTTGAAATCTACTAAGTGCGTAATATTACAAATATCTTTTGTTTAATCACAAGATCATACGTTGAATTGATTGACAATATAACGGGTTATCCATTTTGCGGTTTCAAAAGTAAATAAACACATATAAAATATTTTTTTTCATGATATTTCTTTTTTATTATAAAATTTGAACGTTGACATTATGTGTGAAACACTACATCATTTAAATGACCACCACGCGAATTGTTGCAAGCATCGATTCTTTTGAGGTAATTTTCGACCACTTTTTGACACATGTTGGGCGGTATCGCAGCCATAACTTGACGAATGTTGGTTTTCAAGTGCTCAAGAGGTAAAGGTTTATCTGCATAAACACTGTCTTTCGCGTATCCCCACAAAAGAAGTCCAGCGGTGTCAAATCGCATGATCTTGGTGGCCAGTTGATATCGCCAGGAAATGTCTCTTGCAATAAAGCCGTATTCGCCACATATTCTCCAAGTCGTATTCTTCTATAGCAGGCAAAAAAGTCGGTTATCATATGACGATAACGCTCCGAATTGACGGTGACAGTCGTTCCATCGTCGTTTTCGAAGAAGTAAGGTCCAATCACACCTCCGGACCAAAGAGCACCCCAAACAGTGAATTTTTGTGGATGTAATGGCCTCTCTTCAATTACTTGAGGATTCTCAGAACCCCAAATACGACAATTTTGTTTATTAACATAGCCACCGAGTGAGAAATGTGCTTCGTCGCTGAAGAAAATTTTGTTCGAAAAATCGATGCCCACCACCTTTTGTTCAAGCACCCATTCGACGTATCTACGACGTTGTGAATGGTCAGCTGGCTTCAGTTGTTGTGTGAGCTGGACTTTATATGGATGTAGGTGTAGATCCAAATGCAAAATACGCCAATCCTAATTCCTAGAACGATGAGGAATAGACACATTCGTGTATTCGGCAACACTTTCACTTACAGCAGCGATATTTTCAGTGGTACGAGCAAAAGGATGATTCACAGGCCTTATAATATCTGTAACCAATCTAGTCTCTTCAAATTTTTTCACAATTTTGCCAAGTGCTTGCATAGTTGGGCGATTATGTAAACCATGATCTCCTCTTAAAGCACGATATGTGGCTGTGGCAGAATCACCATTTTTCTAGTAGGTTTTAACAATTTTTATGCGTTGTGCGATAGTTAAGCGATCCAATTTCGTAAAAGTCAGACTTTCAACTGAAAAAAAAAATGGTTTAACAACTTAGTTTGGCAGATGTCGAATTCCATCCCTGTACTTTTGAAACCGCAAGATGGATAATCCTTTATAAACCGTTACAATGACGCACCAATTTGTTCACATGTTCACCTAACTAAAGTAAAGGTACAGTATTACCTAAAAGTTAGGAGTGTTCCTATTATTTTGTCAATGACTGTATGTATGTACATACTCGTATCTACATACCTAGGTTCTCTACATATAGGGTGCTTTCATAAATTCATGGTTGCTTTGTTTACATGCGATAAGTTGCGATCATATTAACGTCAGAAAAACTATTTGCGCATGCATTTATGAATACTTTCTCTGATTTGCTTCATTTTTTCGGAGACCAGAAACAATTGTAATGTGTATTTTTAATTTTGAGTTCAACTTTGAATTTTCTCGTGGAAATTTTGACAGATGTGAACAGTAAAGGAAGGTGTACCACCGCTTACATCATACTGTCTCTTTCTTTAAGAAAAAAATCGGAATGCATGTGAAATTTTATATTTGCGCATTTGCGCTGCAAATATTTGCGTTTTACATTTATGAAACTCTGACATTCATCATTTGCATTTATGAATGCTATGCATTCGTCGGACTTTCGCAACCATGCATTTATGAAAGCACCCATAGGTAGGTATAAATTACCCTCCCAATTTTCATAATTCAAATCCATTTAAATATACATTTGTAGGTAGGTACCTGTATAACCATTCCTTGAATCATATGTATTCAACAATTCATTATAATAAGAATCAAAGTAATCTTACCTACATCGGCTTTAAAATTTCGTACGATCCAGTCGTGCATTTTATTTATTGAAATTTTGTTTTCATCTAAAATAAGACAAAGTTAAGTATTGGATTCGTATTATATTTTAATATTAAAACTAAATTCCATTTAAACTACATAGATCTATATTTATTGATAAATGGTAATAAATCAATTCCATAGACGTCATCTCTTTTGCCTAAGTCGATTAGCGTTTATTTTATTTATTTATTTATTTCATGAAAAACCTATACACATTAAGACATATTGTCTTATAACTTAGGCACAGGCTACAGTTAAACATTTTACGAAAGCTAGGATTCGACAGTTTTTGTTACTAAGATAGATTTAAATAAAAAGAAAATTTATATAAACCAAAAAAAAATTAAAACAAGAAAGAAAACAAAAAAAAAAAACAAACGAAGAAAACAAAGAAGGAAAAGAGGGAAAAACAATAAAGTTGTTATTATCAAAAAGTAATCATCGTTGTGAAAAGTGAAGCTTAATTCTGGCCTGTAACATCGTCTATTTCTCTTATGTTTCGTTTTCAAATAAAACAATTTAATTTTTTTTAGTGAGGAGATAAAACTAATTGATAAATATCCACTCAACCGTTTACATCTCAAATGTAACAAAAACTAATTCCCTTTAGACTGAATTAAGAGCAGAGAATTTTCGGGAAAATATCTTTTTTTCAGTCGTTTTTTTTTGGAAATTCCAGCGATTACAAAGAAAAACATGGCTAACATATATACGCATATTGCTTGCTGCAACATTTTGGAAAACTGCCCATAATCATACATATATGTATATGTATATACCAACATACAAATGTATGTAAGTACAATTTAGACAAAAATTATTTAAAACTGAAATATTGTTGAACTACTTTTGAAAATATTTGTAAAGCATGAAAAAAATTACGTCAGTTTTCTGACCCTTACGTTATCAAACAGCTATTTACTTCATTTGTCAGACCCATTATAGAGTATGCTTGCCATATATGGATCCCCTATTACCGTTGCCCCAAAATAAGAATTTAACAAAATCAAGAAATTTGCCCTAGAAGCTTAACCTGGGAGGACCCATTGAATCTTCCTTCATATAGCAGCCGCCTAAAACTAATAGATTTACCCAGTCTGGAGAGCAGACGCTCCTATTTATGTTTTGTTTTTATTGATAACCTTATTAATGGAAATATCGATGCTTTGAACCTTTTGTCTCACGTTAATTTTAATGTTCCAAATCGAAATTTAAGAGGCCTACCTGACCCAATTTATATGGCACACTATCGTACCATCTACTCGTATTAACGGAATTCACCTTTGAATGACATGTTTAATTTGTTTAACGTAAATCATAAATTATTAATGTGGATTTCGTTTCAATAAAAACATCGATCTGCCGCCGATCCGCCGTCAATTTTTTTCCGAAAATCAGATTCATTTCAAATTAAAGCCAATTTTTTTCTGGAAAAACAGATCCGTATTGAATCTTTTTTTTTTGGAGACGGATTCAAAACGGATTTGTGCACAGATTCTTACACACACTAAAATATTTGTTTTGAAGTTTCTCAATTGTAGTGTTGTGAATTAATTTTTATTTTGTGGCAGTGTACAGAAAAAGTTAATTAATATTATTAAAAAATAAGAAAAATTGTTAAAAACTTCTTGGAAACAAATATTAAAAAAGTGCAATTGGGTTTAGGAACCCCCCCGCGTCGGAATCGGAAAATAAAAACGAAATAATGATGTATTAACGAATTGAAGATTTATTTTTTTTAGAGCTTCCAAGCAACACACACAGTCACAAAAAGAGATTCGGTCTGTAATCGTTTCCCAGCAAACATTTATCTGAAGGTTCAGATTCTAATCACCAAAAATGAAGAATAATATTCAGGAAACCTTCAGTTTTTTTAATGAATTATGAATATATACAAAGATCCTAAAAATTCTTACCAGAGAGACACAAAGAGATATGTATTCTGCGTCAAAAAAAAAAACAACACTCAGATTTTGTTGTTGAATCCTTCATATGGAGATCCTTTTTTGTTCGTCCTTTAATTTTTATTTTTACAAAGGGGTAATGATGACGGGTCATTGTAATGACAAAAGCTTCGTTTGCATAGTCGATTATCAGTTCGGAAAAGTTTTTTCGAAAGATGGGCTTAGATAGGTATATAACCAGCTTGTGTTTTAATAGTAAATTGGTACCTACTTACTTAAAAAAATATACATACAAAAGCAAATGATAAAACATAAAGTTATGTAAAAAATGGTGTTAAATTTTCTTAGAAACGTAAAAATCATTTCTTTAATTATAGAATCGTGTAACAATTAAGAAGACCTGGAAGCTATAAAAGCCAAACAAGAGGCAAATCAAAAAATGTTCCAGAGGCTCACCGATGAAATATTCAATCATAAATGAATTAGAAAAAATGAATTCACTTATGATGCAATTTGAATCCTCTTACCTGGACTCTTAGACACCGATTTGAATCATTTTAATGATTCATTTATGATCTAAAAATTCTGCAATTAAATGAACGTATATAAGGGTTCCATATATTCCTTTAAATGATTAAGATTCAGGCATTAATCATTTAAATGAATATATGGAGCTCTTATAAGTATATGTACGTTCATTTAAATGACGAATTTTCAGATCATAAATGAATCATTACAATGATTTAAATTGGTGTCTAAGAGCCCAGGTAAAAGGATTCAAATTTCATCAAAAGTGAATTAATTTTCGGCCGTTTTTTTCACTTTTCTGAATTAATTATCGTTCATTTTTGAATTAAAATGTTTGCTGGGTTGTTTCAAAGCAAAAAAGTATTGGTTTTAGTAGCGAATTCTATTTATTGAAACGAAATCGACATAATAAATTTGTTTGTTGTATCAAATACTGGCTTTAAAAAAATATTTTATAATATTTCATCTTTATAATAAAATGCACGACTGGATCGTACGAACTTGCTCTTGGAGCTAACAACCTTAATGTAGATAAACATTGACACTGTTTAGAAGGTAGATAATCTAGTTATCCTATGCAGTTTTAAAGCCGATGTAAATAAGATAACTTTGATTCTTAGTATAATGACTTGTGTCGAATGGTCAGGAATAGTTACATAGGTACCTGCCTACAAATGCATATTTAAATTTCGATTATGGATTTTAATTATGTAAGTAAAGGGAGTAATATGTAGGTATATACATAGATGGAGTCTTGGTATGTAAATATATACATATAATAATGAAAATGAAGGATGTAGGTAAGTAGGTAGATATATGAAGTATAACTTTATAATTTAATACATACGATTCCTGTGATTTTTAAAAATACATAAGTACATATATATAAATGTATGAGTGATTACATTCTATTTAGTATTCAGTCATACTACACGCAATTTGAATTCATGGCTAAATAAGAATATATCAAAAAAAATTTCAAAAATCGTTGTAGCGGTTTTTTAATAAATTAATTTTGTATGTATTAACTTCTTTTTTTTTTTTTTTTTTTTTTTTTTTTTTTAACTATGCGCGCACTCAAGAGGTTATGAATACCCTTAAAATGTTTATACACAGCGCGAGCGATTAGGAAAATGGGATAGGATTAGCCAGGAGATACCGATGTACATTGGTTTTAAATGCCTGATTGTCGCAATGGGAGGGAAAAATTCGGTCGGGTAAAACATTCCACATTCGTGTTGTGCGTCCAAAGAAAGAATCTCTATACTTGACAGTACGTCCGAAGTTGGGCTCAAGGGTAAATTGATGGGCTTTTCTAGAAGCGCGAGTGTTACGGTTGAATAGTTTAAGGGGAGGAATGCAACTGTCTATTTCACTAGAACACTGTTTATTATAATACCGACAAAATAATGAAAGGCATGAAACATTGCGACGGTGCGAGAGAGGCTCAATTCTTTTAGTTATTCATAACCTTTCATAACCTATCATTTTTAAAGCGCTCTTTTTTGGATTCTGTCCAAGAGACTTTAGTGCGTTATGGAAGCACTTGTCCAAATATGACAATTTTACTCCAGCTTTGGACGAATGAAGGCTTTATGGATTACAGTCAGATCAGAAGGGAAGAAATATTTCTTGCATCGTCTCAGAAAACCCAAACATCTTGCAGCATTTTTGGCGACGTCGAATAGGTGTTCATTCCACAAAAGGTGGTCAGTGATGCACATACCGAGAACTGAAAGTTGTTCGGTTTCCTCGATGCAAGCGCCGCTAATGGACAACGGCATTGGGGGAGGGTCCCGCTTTAACGACAGAAGACAGCATTGGGTTTTTGAAGCATTAAATTCTACGCGGTTTTTTATTCCCCATTGGACAATGCTGTCTAGATCAGAAGGACATGGATGAGAATCTAAAAACGAGTATGAAAAGCTGAGGGTACTGTCGTCAGCAAAACAGTATATTCGATTAGAAGTTTCAGACAAGAGATCATTGATGAAAATGAGAAAGAGAGTCGGAGACAGAACGGAGGCCTGGGGCACACCAGCATTTATTTTATGAATATCAGACTTGAAACTGTCCAATACAACTTGTATTGAGCGATCCGAAAGGTAATTTCTAATCCAACGAAGAAGAGATTCTTCGATACCAAATGTACGCATTTTCGATAAGAGAGCTTGATTCCAAACTCTATCAAATGCTTTTAAAATATCAAGCGCAATAATCTTACTTTATCCAAAACGATGTAAAGATTTGTGCCACTGTTCGGTGAGATTTTTTTCCCGTGGGTAGGTGTAAAACCTTCAAAAGGCTCTATGAGGACCGAAGAACGCGTGCTCATAGGAGTGTGAGATTCTTACTGCACTAAAAACACCTCATCCTCCCGATTGCAACTAAGGTGAAATTTATCTAGTAATTTATTTTTAACGAATTTAATTAACGTGTTGCAGGTAACTATCCTGTGATAGTTCCTGCTTATACCACGATTTTAAAGCGAATTCTCGTTTAGTGCACCAGATCGGAAGGCTTTGTCCTTCGCAGGCGGCGAAGGACTAAATTCGTCTCATCGATAATTTCGATTATAGTACTATTGCAGTGTTGTAATAGTCGTTTTCTATGATTTCGGGCAAAATTTTTTATATCATCCGTGGGAATCCCGAGATCTCTGTGGAGATCTTCGTTTCTAATGTACCAAGGTTCAAAAATGTATTAACTTCTGAAAACATTTTTAGAAAAAAAATTCAAATTTAAAAAAAACATTCTGTAAATGGTTTTTGAAAAATCGATTTTTTAAAAAAAAAAATATTTACAGTGTTGGCCAAAACATTAGCAACTAAAACTACCTCCATCATTATGTCATTCAAAAATGAATAACTAAAACAAATCATGTTGATTTTTTTTTCTAAAATTTAATACATTATATATGTACTCTTGAATAGATGACAAGAGAAAATAGTTTTCAAAACGGTTAATTAAATATGATATAAGTAGGACAGTGAACCCAATTTTTTTCTGGTCAAAACAAAAGCAACTTTTTATTGCTATCTCTCTTTTTCTTATTAATAAAGAGAAGTTAGACCGTTAACTAAAAAATGAATTGCTCATATTAAAGGTGTTGGTAAAAAAGTGCAGTTCAGTTCACGGCAAGCTAATCAGTGTTCTTAGCAAAAGTTTGTAAAATGGCCGGAAACAAATACTCTAACGAAATAAAAGAAAAAAATTATAAAAGAATATAAAAGTTGAATGTGTCAAATTAAATTATCGGAAAAATATTCCATTCCAAAATCAGTGATTTGCCGATTAGTAAAATTTTATAAATCCACAAAGTCATTCCAAACGGTTCATCGTGGTGGCAGACCAAGAAAAACAACAAAACGAGAAGATTCTGCTATAATAAAATCAATTAAAAAAGACCCTTTTATATCATCGCGAGAAATAAGAGCCCAACTCGACTTGGCCGTAAGCGCGAGAACAATCCGGAGACGAGCTGTTGATGGTGGACTAAAATCCTTCAAAGCTGTAAAAAAGCCTTTTATTTCAACCTGGCGAGATTAAAGTTTGCTCATGACCACATCAACTGGACCGTTAGAAAATGGAGGAACGTACTCTTTTCGGACGAGTCCAAATTTAATTTCAAGGGTTCCGATGGTTTCGGTCGTGTTCGCAGGCCAACCAAAGAGGCACTAAATCCACGTTACACCAAAGCTACTGTAAAACACGGAGGAGGAAACGTTATAGTGTGGGGATGATTTTCAGGGCATGGACTGGGACCGATTCACCAAATAGATGGTACAATGGATCGTTTTATGTACCGTGACATTTTGCAAAGTATAATGCTGCCACATGCTGAGGATCAGTTGCCTCTGAAATGAATATTTTAGCAGGACAACGACCCAAAGCACACGTCCAATACGGTTAAGACGTGGTTTCGAGAAAACCGGATTAACGTGTTACAATGGCCAGCACAGTCCCCAGATCTCAATCCCATAGAAATTCTATGGGAAATTGTAGATCGACGAATTGTAAGGACTAATTGCAAAAATAAAAGTGATCTGTTTGACAAATTAAATTGGCTTAGGAAAGTATCCCAAACAGCATAATAAACAATTTAATTGACTCCATGCCCTCGAAGATGTGCTGAAGTGATAAAAAACAAGGGATTTGCTACCAAATACTAGCAATATTTTATATAGTTTAAAAAAAATAAGTATTTGTTAAAAGTTGCTTTTGTTTTGAACCACCACAAATTCGACAAAAGCTTACTTTCTTGATGCTCCCGGTGGGACATGCAATACATTCGTCATTTAATTGATTCTAGCAACAATTCGGCATAGATCTCAAATTTCGTTGCATATTGCATCCTATAGCATCAATGTTTGAAGGCGGTCGAACCACATATTCCGCTTTGAAGCTTGCGATGTAAACCGCCAATAACGTGCACAATGACTAAGAACTCGCAGACAGTGAAATTGATGCTAGAATGCAAAATCCTAATTTGGGGTGAATGCACGATGGCGCATAAATGAGGTTTGGAGGCAGTTGACCGAACAATGAAGGATTTACAAGGTGGTTCGAGATGATTTGGTGGGGATAAGATTTTGCTCAATGGAGATTTTCGTCGAAGGCTTTCCGTCATCCCGAAATCTACTGCTGCCAATGAATTTGATGCATGCTTAAAATCGTCGTCTTTGTACCGGCATGGCAAGAAGTTGAAATTGACCACAAATACTTGAGACGAATTGCAGTGGTGCTAAGCTATGGCCAAATTTCTGTTGATGCCTCGACTGGATTGATATCATTCCCGGAAAATGTTTGCGAGTTAACAACGTCGAAGGAGAAACTCATCATCATAGTAAAGGTTTAACCGGCATTGTAAAAAATTATAAAAATCTCAATTGGATTTGTGAACGGGCAATACTAGCAGCGAAGAAAAAAGGACGTCGTTAATAGCTTGTTAAACGGTCTTTGTTTTTTTTTGTTTTTGCGCCAGAAAATAAATTGAAAAACATTGTTCATCATATCACCCTCTCTTTATTTTTATTCCATTCAAATAAATCACATTGGTAAATTTGAACTATTTGAGTTTTATTATAGCTCTGCAGTTCATTTGAAGGCGTTAAATTGGGGCGAGACGAAGTTCGCCTGGTCCGCTAGTAACATATTAATTATAAGTAATAACGGGTGATTTTTTTGCTACTTGGTTTTTGACGTTTATATTTTTGACAGATCTCACATGACAAATTCCACGAACATTTGACATTTCGATTCAGTATTGTTTGCCATTTCATCATGAATAGACTTACGCCTGAACAACGTTTGCAAATTATTGAAATTTATTATCAAAATTCGTGCTCTGTGAAAAATGTGTTTCGCAAGCTACGTCCGTTTCAGCGACGAGGCTCATTTTTGGCTAAATGGATACGTGAATAAGCAGAATTGCCGTATTTGGAGTGAAGAGCAGCCAGAGGCAATTCAGCAGCTACCAATGCATCCCGAAAAATGCACTGTTTGGTGCAGTTTATGGGCAGGCGGCATCATTGGGCCGTACTTCTTCAAGGACGATGAAGGCCGCAGGGTTACGGTCAATGGAGAAAGGTACCGTTCGATGATAACAGATTTTTTTTGCCGAAAATGCAAGAATTGAACTCGGTCGACATGTGGTTCCAACAGGACGGTGCCACATGCCACACTGCACGCGAAACCATGCATCAATTGAGAGGCGAATTTGGTGAGCAGTTGATCTCACGTTTTGGCGCAGTCAATTGGCCACCAAGATCATGTGATTTGACCCCGTTAGACTATTTTTTGTGGGGCTATGTTAAGTCTATTGTCTATGGGGACAAGCCAAACACGATTGCTGCCTTGGAAGCCAACATTGAACGCGTCATTGGTGAGATTCCGGCCGAAATGTGTGAAAAAGTGTGCCAAAATTGGACCTTCAGAATGGACCACCTGAAGCGTAGCCGCGGGCAACATTTAAGTGAAATTATTTTTAAAAAGTAAATGGCAGAAATTGATTTATCGATCCAAATAAAAAATTTCATTCACTTTTTACAAGTTTCTGTGTTTTTTTGAATTTTTAAAAACCAAGCTCTTAAAAAATCACCGTTTATATTGTACGTTAGATATTATTAGCTTGATTCAAATAAATAAATAAATCAATTTCGTAGACGTCATCTGTATTGCTTAAGTCGATTAGCGTTTTCAAATAAAACAATTTCATTTTTTCACTAATTGATAAATAAGCACTCAACCGTTTACATGTCAAATGTAACAAAAAATAATTCCCTTTATTAGACTGAATTAAGAGCAGAGAATTTTCGGGAAATATATTTTTTTCAGTCGTTTTTTTTGAAATTCCCGCGATTACAAAGAAAAACATGGCTAACATATATATGTACGCATATTGCTTGCTGCAACATTTTGGAAAACTGCCCATAATCATACATATATGTATATGTATATACCAACATACAAATTTATGTAAGTACAATTTAGAAAAAAAAAATATTTAAAACTGAAATATTGTTGAACTACTTTTGAAAATATTTGTAAAGCATCAAAAAAAACTCAAACAAAAAATGGAAAAAGAAATTCAATAAATACCTACAGAATGTTCAAGTACACATGGAAGCTATAACAAATAAAATACCAAACTCTAGTATTACAAATTGCTTAGAATATAAATTCTTTTCCTTGGAAAAAAATACACAAGCAAAATTATTAGTTTACGGCATCAAATTCAACGAACGGAAATAGTTCCCATACTACGTGTGCATATTTGTTAGAGTTGCAATATCGAATTCCATATTATGGCAGGGTGGATAAATAATACTATTTCTATTTAATTTTTGTATTATTACATTTATGTGTAATTCCACTTTATAACAATTTGTGTTACAGTTGTTTTGCAGTATTCAGAAGGCGGCTTTGAAAAACAATTATGTTCCGGAACTCGATCGTATAAACAGTACTTTTATAAATAAAATTGTTATAAACTGTATAAAGTCACTCCCTTTATTTTTGGCCTTTTTATTAAATATTTCAAAATGAGTTTTGGATATATGTCGTGTTTTTTTATATATTTATATACTTTGTTCAGTACAGGGTGTCCGCCGGGAAGGTATACTAGTTTGTTTGTTTTATAATTTTTGATTAAATCAAAGAGAATTGATCTTATATTGATAAAGGTTTTATTAAATGTCGGCAATTATCTATGGAATACAAAATCAGGTAAATGTCCGCACATTTTTCATTACATTGTCACACATTTCATAAATTTCATCACGAATGTTTTGTTTGAGTTGCTCAAGCGTTTCTGGTTTGTTAGCATAAACCTTGCTTTTCAGATATCCCCACAAAAGTAAGTCCGGAGCAGTCAAATCAGGCGACCGTGGAGGCCAATTAACATCACTATTTCTTGATAAAACTTGTTGTGGAAAGAGGTCTCGCAGTAATTCCATTGTAATCCTGGCTGTATGCGATGTGGCACCGTCTTGTTGATACCACATGTTAATCAAGCCCAAAGCATGCAGTTGTTGGGTTAAAAAGTTTTCAATCATATCACAATATCGCTCCCCATTCATAGTTACCGTTACGCAGTTTTCATTTTCATGGAAGTAAGGTCTAATGATTCCTTCTGACCAAATTGCACACCAGACTGTATTTTTTAATGGATGCAAAGGTGACTGATGAATAATTTGAGGGTTTTCCATTGCCCAGAACCGACTATTCTGTTTATTCACATATCCATTCAAATGAAAATGTGCCTCATCACTCATTATGATTTTTTCATGAAAATCGGGGTTGTCATGTGTCAACTAAATATTAAATGGAAACAAATGCAAATTCTTGTGCAAAATTGTGGCCAAAGTTGTTCTTTGAAGACCAATACCTTACCGGCGGACACCCTGTATTAATTAAATTAAAAATATTTGCTCCTTAAAATATATGTATGTACAGTCTTGTGCAAAACAATAGGTGTGTGCTAACAAAATCATCAAAAATGCTTGAAAAATTGTAAATGTTGGGTTGGTCTTACCAGCTCCTTATTAGCTAATTTTGCAATAAAAGCTGTAATCACTAAAATGGTGTGCCACTTATATATGTCGGACTTACGCGAGTGACAAATTGCCATTAATTCATGTCGTTAAAGTGACAAAATAATGGTAAAATGCTGTTCGTCTGTATGTCTTTCTGTCTTTCTGTCTGTATGTATGTATGTATAGACACCTACAGCCCAAACGGGTGGGCCAAATTGCTTTAAATTTGGTATATAGAGTTTTTTAGGTATTGTACAGAGGTGAAATTGAAATTTTTTTCTTAGCTCAAAAAAGAACGGTACCTGCCATATAACCGTTACATTAAAGCTTATTTTTCTCGGAAATGGCTCTAACGATTTTGATTAAAAAAAATCAATGCAGATTTTTAGGTCCGACCGATCATATGGTTGAAAAAAAGGATCGTTTTTTTTTTGTTTTCGACTATCTCGTACATGACTTAACCGATTCTTTCGAAATTCCACACATATATAGGCTTAGGTTGCCCAATTCATACTGCGTACCAATATTTTTAATTAATATTTTTTTGTATTTTTAAAAGCATTTAAAAAAAATTAAAAATTTATATTTTGAAAACTGCTCAATAATTTTTTTTTCAAAAATTATAGTTATATTTATTTGCTGAATACCTAAAAATTGGCGTTTTTGAATTTCTTTTTTAATTTTTTTTCAAAAAGTTTTAAAAACAACTTTTTTTCTCAAAAACCGCTCAACAGATTTTTAAAATTTTTTTCTCATAAATTCGAATTTATAAAAGAAATCAAATTTATTTTTTATATATAACTTTGCACGCGCTCAAGGGATTATGAATACCCTTTATATGTTTTTGTTAACACAGCGCGGGCATCCGGTGGAAGAAGAGAAATAAGGATAGGAAAGATGTGTGGCGCGATGTTCTGAGACTAGAGCTGGTTGATGTCTCAGATTCATCTCCAGGGATGGCGGCTGAACTAATGCGGAGGCAATTACCGTGTCTTATTTATTTACGTCCCTTATAATTCTCATTATTTTATTTACTTCGTTGTCATATTTTAAGGGTATGCTAGTTTACTCATTCACATGCTGTTAGTGTTATGCCTAAACAGCATGTAATAAGGAAATCAGCAACTTATTTTACGACAATTTTTAGAATTAGTTTCAAATGGAATATAAGAAGACATAGACAACGGCAGGAATCGAACCTGCAACCAAGAGGTTGACAGGCGAGCACACAACTATCGCGCCACGCCCCCCCCGCCAATTTTTAGTTCAAATTAGTTTAAGTATTTATTTCAGAATTTAGAATTATTTTTTCTTTGATTAGGCCGATTTAATGTTTTGTTTTTAAGTTTATGTTATTAATTATTTAAGATTGTCATACCAATTTCTTTAGAAAAAACTTTGTATATGTAAAAAATAAAGTAAAAATGACTTTAAAAATATATTTAGATTTTAATAGAAATCTTTTGCAAATGATGTGATCGAACATAAGAGCAAGTTCGTGCCATCCAGTCGTGCATTTTATTTTAAAAGCGAAAATTATGACAAATTTTTAAATCATTTACACGATTTTGTCATTAATGTCAATAAAATGGAAGAAATAGTGTCAATTTGTCTCTCGTGTTAATCCGGCATTAAGCAGTCAAAAACCTTTCACTTAATATATAAATCGGTTAATAGATACTTATGTCACTCTCCTGTAATAGGTGTTTTTTTAGCTGCATTTGACCGATGGTTGGTGTCTATCGTGTGACAGTTGAGAATGTTAAACTCTGTTGACATGTCTGTTCAGTATAAGGTTTGATAATTCATCAAATAAATTTACTTTGAAAAAAATAAATCTGTTCGCGAAGTTCATAGAGCATTTTTACGGAAAAATTGTGTTTAGCCAATTGCCGTATATGGTCAGAACACAATCCTCAAGCCATTAACAAATCACCATTACATCCATTAAAATTGACTGTTTACACGCACGCTGGCGGCATCATTAGTCCTTATTTTTTTAAAATGAGTAAGGAGCTGCTGTTACTGTGAATGGCGAGAGCTATCGAGCAAAGCTGATTGATTTTTTTTGTTCCAAAAATTAATCAGCGAAACATCCACAACATTTAGTTCCAACAAAACGGCACAACTCCCCGTACAGCGTGCTTAACCATAAATTTATTGAATGATCAATAAGTTCTTATTTTAATTCTCTGATCTGTGGTGCTTAGAAAAAGAGCGAATTTAGAAAAATGTTGCACAGTAATTTTGAAATAGGGAATTTTTTTGTTCACATTTTTCTTTCAGAATTTTAACATTTTTTTTCTTCAAAATCTTTGAAAGTTCACAACTTTTTTTGAAATTAAAAATGTTGGTTATACAGAGTTTAAGAAAAATATTTTTTTAAAAAATTTGAAATTGAAAGTTCATTCTTCAAAACTGTTAGCGAACAACTTTTCTAAAAGGTATAGAATGGCATTTTAGGTGTTACCGCTTTTTTTAATTTTCCTTGAAGTAATTTTTTTTGAAAATTAACACTAAAACGGTTGTGAGTATACACCACCCACCATACGATTTTCTTCGTGCCTCTACCCAACCTATAAGCATACGCCCTATCTTTTTGTCGCACCTTAAGCGAATCACCCTGTATACCTATATGTAAAATATTAGTGAAAGTAAGATCTAATTTTTTATCTTTTTTTCTTATTTTTTTTTATTTTATTTAATTTTCATATCTTTATAACCATTACGTCAGAATAAAATTATCTTAAAACTAAAGGGGCACATTAGTCATTAACTTTTTATCCATTGGCCCATTAACCTCAGAGCCATTCACCCCACAAAAGAATTTTCTCTTTTCAAGAAAACAACATCTGGCATTTGAATAAAAAATAATATAAGTTCTTGCTCGAAATTTGCGTTCTATTTGGACAAAATGTACAGTTTTTTTTTGTTCTTAAGTCTGAAATTGTATATTTCCAATACACAATTCATGTTAAAAATAAAGATTTAATTTCTAAATTTATAGAAGAAATAGTATCAAAACGCTCAACACAGAATCACAAAAATCGTTTAAAATGTCAAATCTAAAAAAGTTTAAAATGTCAAATGCGCAAAAAATAGTGAAATTATAGTATCACATCGCCACATCTGTCAACCAAATTGCAAAAAAGTGAAAACCTTTGAAAAATGTCAAAGTACCCAACATTTCCTTCGTTAATATTTTTACTTGCGATTATAGGTACTATAAGGCAAGTTATGCAATCGTCGAAAAAAAGTTTTGAGATAACAATCAAACATTACATTACGATGATAGCGAAGACGAAAAAAGATGGTCTAAAAATTCTGTCCGTCTGTATGTCTGTCTGTCAGCCTGTCAGTCTGTCAGTCTGTCAGTCTGTCAGTCTGTCAGTCTGTCGGTCTGTCAGTCTGTCAGTCTGTCAGTCTGTCAGTCTGTCAGTCTGTCAGTCTGTCAGTCTGTCAGTCTGTCAGTCTGTCAGTCTGTCAGTCTGTCAGTCTGTCAGTCTGTCAGTCTGTCAGTCTGTCAGTCTGTCAGTCTGTTAGTCTGTCAGTCTGTCAGTCTGTCAGTCTGTCAGTCTGTCAGTCTGTCAGTCTGTCAGTCTGTCAGTCTGTCAGTCTGTCAGTCTGTCAGTCTGTCAGTCTGTCAGTCTGTCAGTCTGTCAGTCTGTCAGTCTATCAGTCTGTCAGTCTGTCAGAGTGTCAGTCTGTCAGTATGTCGGTCTGGCAGTCTGTCAGTCTGTCAGTCTGTCAGTCTGTCAGTCTGTCAGTCTGTCAGTCTGTCAGTCTGTCAGTCTGTCAGTCTGTCAGTCTGTCAGTCTGTCAGTCTGTCAGTCTGTCAGTCTGTCATTCTGTCAGTCTGTCAGTCTATCAGTCTGTCTGTCTGTTAGTCTGCATGTATGTATGTATATACACCTACAGCCCAAACGGGTGGGCCGAATTGTTCAAACTTGGTATATAGACTATTTTAGGTATCGTACAGAGGGGAAATTGAATTTTGTTTTTAGCTCAAAAAATAACGGTACCTGCCATATAACCGTTACATTAAAGCCTATTTTTCTCGGAAACGGCTCATACGATTTTGATTTGTTAAAATCAGTGCAGCTTTCTAGGTACGGCCGATCATATGGTTTAAAAAAATTTCTAAAACGGTACTTCCCATAGTACCGTTTTCTTGCTTTCGACTATCTCATAAACGGCTTAATAGATTCTTTCGAAATTTCACACATATATAGGTTTTGGTAGCCCAATTTATACTGCGTACCAATGTTTGAAATTAATATTTTTTTGTATTTTTAAAAACCAACTTTTATTCTTAAAAACCGTTCCACAGATTTTTAAAACTTTTTTCTCATAAATTCAAATGTATCCAAGAAATAAAATGGCGTACTTTTTTAGCTCAAATTAGCTAAATTATTTATTTCAAACTTTCGAATTATTTTTTCTTTGATTTAATCGACTTAATCTTTTGTTTTTAAGTTTATATTATTAAATATTTAAGATTGTCATACCAAATTTTTTTTTTTGAAAAAAAAATTAAAGAAATTTTGAAGTAATTTGATATTGGTGTGTTTTAGTTAATTATATAAAATCTTTAATTTATTAAAGAATTTTTTTATATATACAAAATTAAGTAAAAACGACTTAAAAAATATATATTTAGATTTTTAATAGAAATATTTTGCTATTAAATAGTATCACATCACTTTCTATACACGGATTTTAAGTTCCTTTGTTTGCATACGCTATGTATTCCATCAAGCAATCATATCTGTCATTTTATCAAATAAAATCTCCGTCCATAAATTGTGTGCCCTTGACATTTCTAGTTTTTAGCTGATATGATTTTTGGTCAATTGACAAATTGTCAACTTAAATACCCGAAGGAAAAAATCACATGAAAAAATTCAAAATCACCCAACTTGATTTGTTGGGCTATTTGACCATTTTTAGTTCTGTACCTTTTGGGTGGTTGGCCTTAAATTATTAAATTTAATTGAAAATGATGAATTTGGGCTTTAAACTTCAAAATATGTAAACCGATTTGTTAAGTAAGATTGCATTCTAATATAGAGATCCATATTATACTCGTACATACATATGTATTTTCATATATAAGACTTTTTTTGTCTAAATGAATAGGTGTGTGCCCTGGATACAGTTTTTCTTTAGCACCTAAATGTCATGAATACTTACTTTTTTTTTGAAATTTAAGAACACACATTTGCATTTCTTATTTTCTAATTAAAACCTTTAATGAATGCCGATTTATGTTTGGTTTGCGATTGTAGAAAATAAAAGTGGGTCGGGAGTGCCCAAAATACCAACAACAAACATCTGGTTTTGTAGGAGTCTGTGTTAGCTTTTATTTAATATTCCATATGTGTAAACTGAGTAAAAAATGTAACTGAAAGTATACAGCACGTTTGTCCGATCAGCAGTTTGGCTTTGAACTATATTGATTGGTGTTTACTTCTTTAATAGTTGCGGGGATATAAGTAAACTTACGGCCACCTTCTGGACTTTAGGCTTGAAAATATTATAATATTTGATATAAGTTCTGTAAATAAGCAAAGATTAATAATTAAATCCTGGGTATTTTAAGTTACTTTACTATCATCTAATTTAAAAAATTATATTTATAATTTTTTTTGTTTCAGTTTTTCGACTATGTAAAATGGTTAGACACGATGACAATGAAAGTATTTACGGTAAGTTTCTCTTTTAATATACATTGCTTATTAATTTGAGTACAATGATATATACATTATTTGACATAAATATATGAATTACTAGCGGGACCCGGCGCGCGTTGCTACGCCCAAGAAAAAAACATGTATTTTGTAATAAATCAACTCAATGGCGCTGCTTTGACAGGATTTTATTTATAATGCTAAAGTTGTAAATCAATTCAATACAATAGTGTGTACAACATTTTATGTTTGATTGTGTGGTGTATGTATAAATAAATTTTTTGGGTATCCCACTCTGGAACATGCTACGTATAATTGTCCATGTGAAAAGCACGGTTCCTCCAAATTCACACCACACACTGAAGAGTTTGTCCTTGAGCTTTATTAATGGTCATAGCAAAGGATAAACGCACGGGAAATTGAAGACGTTTGAATTCAAATTGCATGTCCGTTGGTATTAATGTGATGCGCGGTATTAGTACAATTTCACCTTTTGCTTTGCCAGTGAGAATTGTTGCTTGAATTAAATGTGGCATCAATTTCTTCACTGAAAGTCTCGTCCCACTACAAAGTTTTGGTGCATTAAGATTTCGGAGAAGTATAATCGATGAACCAACATTCAAATTCAAATAATGCGGTGGTTGATCTTCTCGTATGCGTCGAAATTGCACAGCACTGATTTAATTCACGATTCTCATCACCAATAAAATATATTTGCAAAAATTGATGATCGCCATCTGGGAATGGTAGCAAAGACCCAGCTCTATGGTATATTTGACCTTGAATCTGTAACGTTCGAGATATATATATAGACGACGGATTTGAATTTGTAAAAACATGGAACACAGGGACGGCACATGAATTAAATATGATATTGCTTATTCCATCGGCATAAATCCATTTCTTATAATATTTGTAGCTCCAAAAGATGTCATTTGAAAGCATGAATTGTATTTTTGAATATTTAAGAGGAAATGCTTCGACGTTGGTGAATTGCCAAAAACCAATGAATGCAAATGTTCTGGCGGAAGTTCTAGCACGGGCAATTTGACTTTCCCACCAGCACAGCACATGCCAGGCGTTTCGTTTCTGAATTGAAATGCTTTGCAATGTATACATTCTATATTCATCTGGCCAATGTACGCATGCGTGCTGTAATCAATGGTGGCATCGTAATTGAAAGCCGCGCGTTCCATTTGACGTATATCATAAACGGACGTACGCCCACGACGGTTTCTGGGTACTTCACTATTAACCAAGTGAGTTCTCCGTCTGTGTCGTTGTGTTTCCATTTCATTTCGTCGAACACGATCTTCTTCAATTTGTGATCTTCGATTTAACGCTGTAGCATTTGATTGACGTGAACGTCTGCCAATGTTTGCTCGTCTTGAACGTGGCATTCTTTAAGTACAGTGTATTACTAATTGAATTATTTCAAGAAAAATATATACATATGAATGTGTGTGCGTGGAAATATGAATTCACATACACACACTGGACAAAAAAAAAACACTCACCGGCAAATGCAATCCAATTGAACTTGTGAAAATGAAGCAACGCTTTTATATATATAAGAATGAAACATTAAAAATACAATTGAAAATATTTCAATCGATAAATACTACACTCTACGATTTATCGACTGGGTTTTGGTACAGTGTATTAAAAAAGAAACACATGGTTAACACTCACCAAAACTATGTTCGCAATGAGAGTACGATATAAAAGAACTCAAAGCACATAAGAGAACTGTCAACTGAATTCCAATGACAGCAAATTAATATTAACATCATAAACTAATAATGTAAAGACCGGAAACCTCTGCTTTCATTTGACATTTGCCTACAAGCTGAAACACACACACAAGTAACTTTTCCGTTCCTCTTCCAATAGACACATTGATAAAAACGCACACAAGAATCTTTTCTGTTCCTCTTCCTATAGACACATAGACAACACAGCCCTAGTAATTTGTTTTTGTTTTGCTTTTCGATTTCCCATCTATTCATGGATAGAGTTTCAATGCTACAAATACAACAATGTAAACAAATGGGTTTTGGAGGGTGAAACGTACGAAGGTTTCCAATCTTTATTATGGCTTATTTGTGATTAACATAATGCACTTACAACTACATTTGACAACTGTGTGCACATATACAGTCATACATTACAACTGAAACGCTCATCAGCGGCTGTGTATTTATTGTTGTTTTTCCCATACAGGCATTTCGTATGAGAGGAAAGCATTACTCACATAAAATGTCATAACTCAGGAACGGCTGCACCGATTCCAAACAAACTTCACACATACCACGTCCTCATATGTAGGAACAAATTGTAAAATGTTTGTGTCAATCGGTTCGGCGGTTCTTGAGTTATAAGATTACCAAGGAAATGTAACTTCTTTTTATTTATATATATAAGTAACAGCATCGAAGAAAACAATTTAGCATAACAGGACATTTTGGCGTAAACGCACTTTTTTCATAGACGTTTTTTAAGATTTTGTGGCATTAGGAGTAAATAGTAAAAATATGACTTAAGAATAGGAAATCAATGTTTGTGGTATATAGTAGTGGTATACGAATAATGCCGACATAGCGAATGATCGATATTACAAAATATTGTTTTAATAAAACAAAAAAAAAAAGAATTTCTGACTTGACCACAAAATGGAAATAAATAAAAATGCACGACTAGATCACACGTACTTGCACTTATGTTCGATCACATCCTAAGCACAGGATATTTAGTAGAAATACCTCAATATAGTTTTTGTCTGTTTTACTTAGTTTTTTATATATATAAAATTCCCTAATATTTTTCTAAAAAAAATTTAGTATAACAATTTATGTATTTAGTAATATAAATTTAAAAACTGAATTTCAAACAAAAAAAAATGTTTCTTTTTAAATATTTTGCGAATATTTTGGTATGCAGTATTATTTAAAATTCGAGAACCTCCTATTAACAATTTTGATTGAAATCCAAAAATTCAAAAATCTATTTTAGACAATCACCTAAAACGCTTAAATACCAAGTTTGGAGAAAATCGCTTCAGCCGCTTAGGCTGAAGATCGTTGGACAGACAGACATAATTTCGGGATCCACTTTTTTGGTCTTCTCTATCATCGTAATATCAAGTTTGATTAAAATCTCGTGTTCGATTTTTTGTCCAAATGGAAAACTTGCCATATAGTACCTATCACTAGTAAAAATATGCACAATATGATTCCACGAACGTGCTGCATTTGAGACAAAACCTTACTTTATTAATAATGTAATTTTTTGCCGAAAATGTATGAAAAAAATTTAACTGAAAGTATACAGCACGTTTGTCCGATCAGCAGTTTGGCTTTGAACTATATTGATTGGTGTTTACTTTTTTAATAGTTGCGGGGATATAAGTAAACTTACGGCCACCTTCTGGACTTTAGGATTAGAAGATTTATTAATATAATTCAGAACTACTATGCATTAATTCCTATGTTCATAAAAACATTTTAGAGACAATGCCTATAAACGCTAAAATGTTATTCATAAAAGTTAAGTAACGTTGAATAGAGGAAAATAAAAATAATGGCGCAAAATTTTAAACAGCCTGATGTTAAGGACTTAGCATGATACTACATAACAGTTTTCTAATACTAAAGCAATTTATTAATATTTTCCTTATTTTAAACACTTTTTAACTAGCACTATACTAAACATATTTGCTTGATAATCTACAACTGAACACGCCTAAAATAGATGCAAAAAAAGTAAGCAAACATAACTTTTTGGCGTTTGCAATTAGTATGATGCTAACAAATTAAAATAGCCATATGGTGATTTTAACTTTAGTAAAATGTTAAGAGTAGAAAAAAAGCATCAGCAAATATCGTGATTACTTGTATGGCGAATGAAAATGAAATAAATGCATTTTAATGGTATATAATTTCTCTTAAGTTTCTTCGTTTTATGCATTTTGTATAAGAAAATATCACTTTCTTAATCAATTAAAGCTTTTAATATTATTATGTCTATCATTCGAAGCAAACAAGTGTTTTTCAAAGTCAAACAAATAAACGATCAGCATCGCATTTGCAACAGATATGTAATCATTAGCATCGAAAACAGGCAGTGTTACCCGTACATTCTGCATTTTGGTAAATAGCAATTTTTAACGGATTTCGTTTTGAGAAATACATCTTTTTCTTAACGCTTTTTAATATTTATATCGGAGGTACCGTTGTTTCATATTTTAGAAAAATAGCTGTTGAATAGTTAATTCAAAATAATGTCAAAAAACTACCAAATACGAAATTTCGAAAAACTCTATTGAATCGTTTTCGAAATTTTGTGTTTCAAAAAAAAAATTGGTTTACATTAGTTTAAAACTTTCTAAGATATTCTGCAATTTAAAAAAAATCAAATCAACCGTTTTCCAGAAAATCGAAAACCAATTAAATGGTAGAGGTATCTCTACCAAAAAAAAACATTTTTTGCAACAGAAAAATTTGGAAAAAGTACCTTTCCCTTAATTTACTTACTTACTTTGCTCACAGCGCAGAATGGGCTACGGCTTCAAACAACAAGCCCCTCCAGTCAGCTCTGTCCCTAGCTGGCCGCTTCCAGTTTCGCACACCAAGTTGTTTGAGGTCGTTCTCCACTTGTGTGCGCCACCTGTTATGAGTTCTTCCCCTGGTGCGTACACCATCGGGGTTGGATTCGAAGACTCGTCAGGCAGGTGCGTTGCTGTCTATAGGCTCCACGTACCCCAGCCATCTCAGGCGTTGTATTTTAAGCTTTTTGACTATGTGAACGTCGCTGTATAGCCCGTATAGCTCGTTGTTGAATCTTCTCCTCTTCGATACACACCGGACCAAAAATCACACGAAGAATCTTCCTCTCAAAGCACCCTAGCAGACTTTCATCCGATTCTCTCAATGTCCATGCTTCTGCCCCATAGAGCAGGACCGGGATGATAAGGATCTTGTATAAAGTCTCCTTAGTTCTCTGAGAGAGGGCCTTACTACTTAGATGCCTTCTTAGCCCGAAGAAACAGCAATAGTAATACTTCGATTGATCTCTGCACTAATGTCATTTTGCGAGGTTATAGTGGAGCCCAGGTAGACAAAGTCCTTGACAATTTCGAAGTTATATCTGTCCATCGTGATATTTTGCCCGAGTGGACGATGTTGAGATTCCCTTCTCGATGACAACATACTTCGTCTTATCCTTATTAACCGCCAATCCCATTTTAGTCGCCTCCGATTCAATGATCGCAAATGCGCCTGCCACAGCTCGCTTCGTTCTGCCGACAATGTCTATGTCGACAGCCCTTAGCCTGTCCAGGCTCTCCACTAATTGTTCGGCTGCACGTGTTCTGAATAAGGACAGGACGTTCCACGTGCAGATCCGAAATTCATTGTCCTTGTTTCGTTTGCTGGGGTCGTCAATTTTAAAATCATCCATATCCGAGGCTTGTTTTTGTTTCGGGACCAGGTGTTTTTTACGTGGTAGGGAAGTTACCCCGACGCACAACCCCCGACCTGGAGGACCAGACCCTTAGTATAACTCCAAGGGCAGAGAGCCGGATAAACCGCTCCTTATAGGCCTGGGCTACGAATATGTCGTAGTAGCCCATATAAGGTGTTCACTAAGTAGGTTAACCTAACTGGAACTGTAGACGCCATCGTTGATTCCATCTCTCGTTTGTTGCCGCCATAAACTTCTCACAGGGATTGGAACCCAATCTTCCGTTAAGGTTCTAGACATCCGATGTTCACCACGGGGAGGTGAGAGTAGGAGTTGATAGACAGAGGTTCGCTTTGAGAAAAGCTTGTGGACGCTTGTGTCCCCTTGAATGCACGTATCTACCCTTTGAACATTTATAAAAATCGTTAGAACCGTTTTAGACAAAAATGAAATTTTTCTTTTTGGCAAAAAAAATGTATGGCAGGTAGCGTTATTTTTCGTCTTAAGAAGAAAATGAAAAAAACGGGTTGCACTCGGGGAGTGCCGGCTGAAGTGAAAACTTGAACATTAAGGTTGTTAATTTTTTATCTCGGATGTTGCAGTTTTAATTTCCTATATTTATTAAACACAATGAACGATGCTATACAAATCTATGCCGTGCTTTGAATTTAATATTCCTTGAGAACCGATACCTACATTTTGCACCTACATGTGTTTTATGAGGATATGGAAAAATTATTTCAGCAAATTGTATAACGGCGAAGACGAACCGAATTAAATCCGCTAGTATGCAAATTGTGCCATTCAACATGGACGACGTAGGCCAACAATACCGTCCACCCATCTCGACGAAGTAAACTTAAGTCCAAAAAATCTGCTGGAGCTGATGGTTTTGCGGCCGAGTTTTTTAAAGCGGCTGGTGATGAATGTGTTAGGAGTATGCACCAGCTCATCTGCAAAATATGGTCGGAGAAAAGCATGCTCGATGAATGGAACCTCATCATTGTTTGCGCCAAAAGCCTATCGTCAACAATCTGATAGGTACTTATCAGTGTGGCCAGGCAAGTCCACCATCGACCAAATATTCTCACTACGGCAGATCTCGGAAAAAAACCAGGAATTTAAAATGGATACTCACCACCTTTTCATCGATTTCAAGGCCGCGTATGACAGCATCTACAGAGACGAGCTATATAGAGCCATGTCTTGTTATGGCATCCCTACCAAACTCGTGCGTTTGTGCAGGGTGACGATGGAGAATGCACGCTGCTCCATCAAGGTGGGCAAAGACCTCACCGACACCTTTAATATCAAAAAAGGTTTTAGGCAGGGCGACGTGCTGTCATGCGACTTTTTTAACATCATTCTTGAAAAGAAAGAATAGTGCAAAACTCTCACGTCAACATTAGAGACACAATCTTTCAAAAGTCCGTCCAATTACTCGCTTACGCTGACGACATTGACATAATCGGACGAACAAAGCGTGATGTCAGTGGTGATTTCGTGAGTATTGAGAAGGAAGCCAAGAAGATGGGTATATCGGTGAACGGAAGCAAAACTAAATATATGCTGTCAACAAGAAAGGACACCCAGCACCGACGTGTCGGACAGAACGTCACTATAGACAGCTATGATTTTTATGTAGTCAGAAACTTTATATACCTAGGATCCGCTATTAATTCAGCGAATGATACCAGTGCTGAGATCAAATGTAGAATTACTCTTGCCAATCGCTGTTTCTTTGGGCTAAGAAGGCAATTAAGAAGCAAAGCCCTCTCTCGAACAACTAAACTGTCGTTATATAAAACGCTCATCATCCCAGTCCTTATGTATGGTGCAGAGACTTGGACACTGTTAACGGTGAATGAGAACGCGTTAGGGTGTTTTGTGAGGAAGATTCTCCGGGTGATTTTTGGTCCCGTCTGCATAGATGGGGAATGGAGAAGACGATACAACATCGAACTGTACGGACTGTACAGCGACACTGACCTAGTCACAAAATTGAAAAGCCAACCACTGAGATGGCTAGGTCATCTAGAACGAATGGACACTAATGCTCCGGCCCGGAAGGTCTTTGAATCCACACGCACGTAAGTGGAAGAGGATCTCAACCAACTTGAATTGCGAAACTGGAGACAGATAGCTAGAAACCGAGCCGACTGGAAGAAGCTTGTTGGTTGAGGCCCTGGTCCACCCCGGACCGTAGCGCCACCGTAAGTAAGTAAGTATTATGAGTCACATTTCACCCGAGCGGAGCCGGGTTTTCATCTAGTATATTTTTTAAAGTACTCGATCATTTTCTTTTAGTATTTCTTCGTCACTTTTTTCATTAAGATGCACTTTGTTCAATTTCCATATTTTAAGCACTTAGTGTCTTTCTTTATTCATTCTGGGATGCCCAAAATATTCGGATTCGGAATACCATTTTTGCGTTTCTTTATTCCGGATAAACTATTTTGTTGTTTCTTTATTCATTTCAAAGAATATTCTCGGAACATACCCCTCATGTGAATGTCAAACAAGCAAACAAATGACACCAGCCAAAGATGGAAAACAAGCAAGTAAGCAAAATGGATGGCCAAACATTTTTAATATATTTAATATTGAAATTAATATATAAACAATAATTTAATTTGAATTTTCATTAATTAAAAATTCAAAAACATTTAATTTTTACTATTTCTCAAGTTTTTTTTATCATCATCACATCACTTTCAAACAACTGATTGATGTAATCTTTTCTTTTCTATTTCGGATAGTATTTTTGTTTCTTTATTCATTCCATTCTGGATATTCTGGATAAAAATTATGTCTTTTCCATCCATTCTATTCCTTATCCAGAATAAGAAAGAAACACACTCTTTATATACACGAATCTTACGAGTATTCAGACGGCCTAGCCATCGGCAGTCGCCATCCAAGGATGCGCGTAGCAAACTGTAATACAAACCCACCCACACACTCGAGCAAGACCCCTGCACCGCTTAAACGAAACTGCAGGAGCAGACATACATTTTCGCCGTGCGGTAGAAAGAGAACGGGTTATTATTTCCCCTCCTACGCCGTGCCGGCGGTCTACTCACCCTCCGTCTAACGAATTTTCTATCAGGTCACGTTTCCTAACGCGAGTTTAAAATTTTTTACCCATCCCAAAAAAGTGCACAACGCCGCTAAAGAAGTTTTCACTTCAAAAACGTGTACATATATGCGAAAAACAATATGTACCAAGTTTAAATAGCAAAACCATCCAACCGTTTTGGGCTGTAGAGTTAATGACAGATTTCGTCTTCGTTATGTCAAGTTTGATCAAAATCTCTAGTTTAATTTTTTTTAAATCAATTTTTTTTTTTTGAAAATTCAATATTTTGAAAATGGATGAAAGAAATGTTGTATAAAAAAATTAAGTAAAAAACAACTTTAAATAAAAATAAATTTCTTCTAAGAATCTTGTGCATACGTGTGACTGAACATAAGAGCAAGTACGTGCGATCAAGTCTTTCATTATATTTTTTGTTCTTAAAAATCTTTGCAGGAAATTTTCTATCGGTGAAATTGGATATAAAATATCTCATTACATGGCATAAATTCGCAACACTTTACTGTCGTTTTAACATTTTCTCGGTATGCAGCATGAACTTGACATTTCCTAGGAAATTTCAAAAAATTCATGCATGAATCACCAACTTTTTCATCAATGAGTGGAAGCTACACCCCATGAATTTGGTATGAAAACATCGATGAATTTAACATGGGGCTGTCATAGGCGTTCACCAAGTGATTTTCGAGGTGAATATTTAACAGTGAAATCATGAAGTAGGGGTAACTAGTTTATTCATAAGCAAATTATATGTGAAGAAAAATGGCATGAACGTTAAGCTGTGAAATCACTAGATAACTTAGAGTTGCTTATTCAGCAGGTGAAAAATGGAATGAATGCTCATCCATTAATTCACTCTGTTAATGTAACTCGTTAATTCGCATATGAATTTTATATGATGAAAAATGCCATGAATGTTCAATTATGAAATCACTAGGTAAACCCCGTATGATACCTACTTCTTTTTTTCCTCATTTTGTATGCATTAAATAACATCAAAGTGTCAGTTTTCGAAACAGAAACATTGGATATGTATGTTATATGCCAAAACATGATTTTATTAATTTAATTCGAAGATTATTCAATAATATAAAAATTCAATTCAGAAAAAAAAATACGTTTAGCTAATAATAATTAAAATCTAGTCTTGATAAAATCTTGATGCGAAAGTAAACCTTATCAATAATTGATTCTTTTAAATTTGATCTGATGTCGGTCTTAGCAACTCATTTTGTTAATTCTGCTGCGTAGGTTTTGAACTTTCAGTCGCCAGCTTTACGTATTGAGTATAATGCGCTAAAAGAAATATTGGCATTTTAAAATTTAGTTTTGAATAAAGTCGAAGAAATACCCACCAGACGCCAAATATCTTAAGTTTAATAATTAAAATTTCTGAACAAAAAAAAATGTTTGATAAAACAAAATAAACTTCTTTTGCTGTGTTAAATGATAATAATGATCGCGAACAAAACTGGAATTTTCGGTTTATATGTTTTTTCACTTAAAAAAAAAACCACGAGCTCATGCCATGACCAGCGACAGCGAAGACTGACTACTGAGCGCATTTCTCGGGGCAGGTAGAAAAAAAGTAATGTTCGTCGCTCTTCTCATGGCAGATAAAACCTCTTTTTTTTACGGCTTTTTTGTTTGCAATTTTTTTTTGATCTCGGAAAGAAAACAAAACAACCACCGCACCGCAGAGAACCAAACATCATTTGCGAACTCATGAACCTATACATTACTATTCATCAGTGGAATCATCGCTTATGATTTTGTAACTGAAAATGTAGTGATTTGAATTTAGTTAACTGATGAAAAAATGCTCAACCGTTTTCTTATGAAATCATAACATACTATTCATCGATGGAAATAGTCGATGAATCCATTGATGAATTCACCAAAAAAAATTCATTGATGTCGAAATTTCCTGCTGGGTTTCAACGCACATCAAATTTTTGTTCGTAGATCTGTCCGGCATATACAGTTATAAGTTAATAAAAGTTCGTACACTTCGTATAAATAAGAGACAAATTTTATTCCAACCAGATAAGATGATATTGTTATGGTCGAGAATTGACCGCCTTTCAAAAACACGAACCTTTTCCATTTGAGATGCGACATCTACGAGTATGAGCAATCATCGGCTTAATTATTCTTTTATTTTTCTTTTTATTGTTAGCATGCAAAAATAGATATTTTGTTATACATCGTGTTCGACGTAACTAAGAGTCTCTTGATATTCATTGATAAAACAGTTGTTACCAGGTAGAAAAATGTCATATATACTATGTACAATCATACATACAATTTAAATTGAGCGTGAGTCCATGCTTAGATAAACTTTTAGTGCAAATAAAAAAATGTTTAATTTGTAAAGTTAAACACAACATTATACCTTTTGAATGCATATTAAATGAATGGTTCAATATTAGTCTGGCTGACCAGAACACAGTGCCCTGAAAAATTGAAATACATTCCCTGTGGTAATACACAACACATATACTGGGATTGTCGGAAGGCGGACACTATACCTGCATGTCTACCTTAGTGGGTCAACTTGTTCAGTCCGTGATGGTAATGGCTTAACCTGTTATTTTATTTTTTTTGTTTTTGTATATGAAAGGGAAATTTTTAAAACTTCTATCCTTACTCGACCAGCTGCCCATGAAGAGCAATTTTCTATCGATTAGTGTCATAAATTGCACTTTTCATCAATTCAATTTTCAGTGCAATGTTGTGCTTCTTTGTGAACTTGTGTTGTCAATGGAATAAGGTTCATCCTCAACTCTGTCCAGGTAATAATAGATAATAAGATTTCGGGTAATATAAATTAAGTTCAATACTGAATAACTGTTTTGCAACTCTAAACAGTGAATAGAAGAACTTTAACTACCGGCAAAATCGGAAACATACAATACCGGTTGCTTTCGTTTTTGCTGAATGCCAATTAAAAAATAAAATACTTATTATATTTAAATGTTCAATTTTTTTCTTCAACGGAGGATATGAATTTAATTTTGTTTAAACATTTATAGAATCTATATATAGTTCAAGTAGTTTCGAAAATGTTTTAATTTTTTCAATAATCTTGCTTCACTCACTTTGTGGTTAATATTCAGAAAAACAATCAACTCCGACTAAAATGCGATATTTCGATGTTGTTTTAAATTAGATTTATGTATTGTTTTTAATTGCGATATAGGTAAGGGCAAGTTTTGCATTTGGGAAAAAAATCGAACTCGAGATTTTAAGCAAACTTGACATTACGATGATAGAGAACACCAAAAAAGTGGGTCCGCTATTCCGTCAATCTGTCTGTCTGTACAACGCTATACAGCCTAAACGGCGGTAGTGATTTTGTTCAAACTTGGTACTTCAGCGTATTAGGCGATTCTCTCAAATAGATTTTAGAATCGGTTTTTTTTTTAATAAAAATAACGGTACTTGCCATACAATTTTTTTTACCATCTTAATTATCTTGAAAACGGCTCTAACGATTTTGATAAAAAATACTTTAGGTATGGTCTACATTTTTGTTAATTTTTTTTTTTAGATATTTTGTTATTAACTCTACCTGCCATACTACCATTTTTTTGATTTTCGACTTTCTCATAAACGGCTCTACGGATTGTGATCAAAATTTTTACATAAGTGGTTAGGTTAGGTTAGGTTAGGAGGGGCGTGCGCTGCTCAAATGCTGCTGCGTACACGGGGCCTATTGGTCCATTGTGGTACCCTTTCACACAGGGATGTTCCTAATTAATGTTTCATGAAGATTGGTTCATTCAAACCAGCCCGTACTCTCTATATAACGGGTTATCCATTTTGCGGTTTCAAAAGTAAACGTAAATAAAACACATAAAATATTTTTTTCATGATATTTCTTTTTTATTATAAAGTTTGAACTTTGACATTTTGTGTGAAATACTACATCATTTAAATGACCACCACGCGAATTGTTGCAAGCATCGATTCTTTTGAGGTAATTTTCGACCACTTTATGACACATATTGGGCGGAATCTCAGCCATAACTTGACGAATGTTGGTTTTCAAGTGCTCGAGAGTTAAAGGTTTATCTGCACCAACACGGTCTTTCGCGTAGCCCCACAAAAAAAAAGTCCAGCGGTGTCAAATCGCATGATCTCGGTCGCCAGTTGATATCGCCACGACGAGAAATTACGCGGCCAGGAAATGTCTCTTGCAATAAAGCCATATTCGCTCGAGTTGTCTGACATGTGGCACCGTCTTGTTAAAACCACATATTCTCCAAGTCGTATTCTTCAATAGCAAGCAAAAAAAAGTCGGTTATCACATGACCATAACGCTCCGAATTGACGGTGACAATCGTTCCATCATCGTTTTCGAAGAAGTACGGTCCAATCACACCTCCGGACCAGAGAGCGCCCCAAACTGTGACTTTTTGTGGATGTAATGGCCTCTCTTCAATTACTTGAGGATTCTCAGAACTCCAAATACGACAATTTTGTTTATTAACATCTCCACCGAGTGAGAAATGTGATTCGTCGCTGAAGAAAATTTTGTTCGAAAAATCGACGTCCACCGCCTGTTGTTCAAGCACGTTCGACGTATCTACGACACGTTGTGAATGGTCAGCTGGCTTCAGTTGTTGTGTGAGCTGGACTTTATATGGATGTAGGTATAGATCCAAATGCAAAATACGCTATAATGTGCCGTAAGACAGTCCTAATTCCTGAGAACAACGAGGAATCGACACATTCGGGTCTTCGGCAACACTTTCACTTACAGCAGCGATATTTTTAGTGGTACGAGCGAAACAATGATGCACAGGACTTACAATATCTGTAACCAATCCAGTCTCTTCAAATTTCTTCACAATTTTGCCAAGTGCTTGCATAGTTGGACGATTATGTAAACCATGATCTCCTCTTAAAGCACGATATGTGGCTGTGCCAGAATCACCATTTTTGTAGTAGGTTTTAACAATTTTTATGCGTTGTGCGATAGTTAAGCGATCCATTTTCGTAAATGTCAGACTTTCAACTGAAAAATTGGTTTAACAACTTTGTTTGACAGATGTCGAATTCCAGCCCTATACTTTTGAAACCGCGAAATGGATAACTCTTTTTTATTTCATATTTACCATTGGTATATGCACCAGGTCGTCTAGCTCATCAACAAACCTGTTTCCAAAGTATCGGAGGCGATTTGTTTGTAGATTTGGACAGCCACAGAGCATATGTTTAATGGTTTCTGTTTCATCAACGTCTTGACAGCTCCTGCAGTAGTCGGCTACCAATACATCCAGTCTAGTGGCCATTGTACCTATGGCACAATGTTCTGTTAGTACACCTATCAAGGTTCTGATTTTCATTGATTCTAGGCCATAAAGTTCTAGAGATAACACAGTCAAAGGAGTTATTTATTTGCTCTTTCATTTGTATGTCTACTTAACTTTTCACTACGCTAACCGGGACTTCAGGACCTATACCCAATAAGTTGCTGCTGTCCCTATTTGCCATAGAATCCTTCCTTGCCAATTTATCTGCTATTCATTCCCTTCTACATTGCTAAGTCCAGGAACCCAACAAAGTTCGACTCGGTTAGAGTTACCGATGACATTCAGTAAGATTCGGCACTTTGCCACTGCCTTGGATCTTATTGTCTCGCTGGATATTGCTTTGATACTGCTTGGCTGTCTCTGATGAGATCAATTTTCTCCTTTGGATCATTTCACCTGTTTTTTCAATCGCGTAGATCTCAGCCTGAAAGACGCTACATTATATGATTTCTTAATATTAAGGGGTTCACAAAACACCCCGGCTCCTGTTCCTTTTCCATTTTAGACCCATCAGTGTAAATGGGAATACAATGTTCTCTTAATAGTGAGCTAGGTCCCAATCCATGTCTTTCGGGTGTTATCATCGTGAAATTTGTGTTGAAGTCAATTCTCGGTGGCAAGTAGTCCGTTGTCACATCAAGTTCGGCCATGTTTCCGTACCTTAGCCAGATAGATCCATGACCTTTGGTACTGTGCTGACCAGGAAGATTTAAAATGATTTCCAGGCCTGCTTGTGGCGTAGACCTCCAAGCCCCCGTTATTCCCATACAGGCTAATCTCTGTACCTTGTTTAGGTTTTTGAGATAGCTTTCTTTCTCTACAGCCTTCCACCACACAATCGACCCGTAGGTAAGTATAAGGCGAACGATCGCTGTGTACATCCAATGGATGAAATGGATGACTTGCTACTTGCTGTCGCATACCCCATTGTGCTCCAAAGGTTTTTTTACATAAGTAGAAGGCGCAGAGTGCTCTTTTCATTCTTTCCTCTATATTCCGATTCCAAGTTAGCTTAGAGTCTAGGATTACTCCCAGATATTTTGCTTCTGTGGAAAGTTTCAGAGCGATCTCATTCAGCTTAGGAGGTATAAAGTCCTCCAGCTTTCTTTTCCTCGTGAACAGAACTAGTTCAGTTTTAGCAGGGTTAACATTAAGACCGTTTTGCTCTGTCCACGAGGATAATTCCTTAAGCGCAGATTCCATTATATCTTTGATGGTGGTAAGGTACTTACCCGATATCAGAAATACTATGTCGTCTGCATAAGCCACTGCTTTAATTCCTTTATTTTTAAAACTTGTAAGAATGATATTTATTACTAGGACCCATAGAAGAGGTGAGATTACTCCTCCTTGTGGCGTGCCTCTTGTAACCGTTTTCTCTACAATAGTGTCAACAAGTTGTGAGTTTATAGAGGAGGTCCTTTGAATTATAAATATAATACTGCATACCAAAATTTTCAAAAAAATATTTTTTTGGATTTTTGATAATTTTTTTTTTTGAAAATTCAATATTTCGAAAACGGGTGGATTTTTTTCTTTGAAATTATGTTTTTAAATTTTTGCCATACATAAATATTTTTTTGGATTTTTGAAAAAAAAAAAACTTGAAAATTAAATACATACATATTTCGAAAACGGGTGGATGTTTTTTTTTGAAACTTTGTTCTTAGATTTATAAATTAGTATTAAATATTTAAAAATGCCATACCAATTTTTTTAGAAAAAAAAATTTTAGATATTTTGTATATAAAAAATTAAGTAAATAACGACTTTAAAAATATATTTATCCGTTTGTATTAAGAATCTTTTGCATACGATGTGATCGAACATAGAGCAAGTACGTGCGATCCAGTCGTGCATTTTAGTTTTTTTAAACATTCCGATTCTACTCAAATGCTATTTTTAAATAATTTGGGATTCACATAAAATAATGATACGTGCCATACAATTAACAATGCTCACTTTTTTCCTAAGCCGTTTCCGCAGATTAAAAAAGGTTATCATAATTGAGAGAGCTTAGTTATGAATGTAGATTCATTGTGATACGCTGAATTTAGGTTTTGTCTCCGATCATCTTTCTCATTCTCATTACTGATAATTTGTCTTGAGCAATCCACTAAATTGTTTTGCTGGCGAGAGTACTGTCACCTTTTTATATCAGTTTTCAAACTCACCTTATTATTGGGATTTTGGATTACAAGAAAGCGTATAGTTAAAATCTGATCTGAAATGCTTCAAAATCTCAATGACGTCCTCTATCGTTAAGGCAGAAATCACTTCCAAACACTATCCGTGGGTGGCAGTTGAAGAAACCTATCAGCTTTCAGTTCTCTGTATATGTATACCACCTTTGAATATGGAATTATCACATATTCGTTGTTGCCAAAAATGCTGCTAAAGATTTTGGTTTCGTCCGAACATACAAAAAATTCGTTCGCCGTTCTGATCTGGCTCTAATATAGAAAGCCTACAATCGTCCAAGTATCATATTTGGTCAAGAGCTCCTAAAACACTTTTTAAAATCTTGAATAGAACTCAATATAGATCTCGCAAAATAAAAAATGGTGAATAATTCATTGCTTATGTAGTTTTCGATTGGGCGCCCGGAAGGATTGTGATTGCTTCTCAAAGTATTCCATTGGCATTAAAGAAACAGTTTTTCTCCAGGAAAGGAGAGATAATCGATTCCAGCTTCGAAGTCAGAACCAAAACCAGAAACACCTACAATCTCACGTACCTATATTAAATGTCAAAATAGAATTCATGTTGTGCCGGCAATTTTTACAAAATAAGATAATCACAAATGTGCGTCAAATTAAACTTGTTCGTTTGGGATCCCGAACCGGAGTGTTCTTCCGAATTATGAATCGAATACGATATTAGAGTCTTAAACAGTTAGATACTGCTACAAGCCCTTCTTTTCCCAATATCAAGTCCTCTATTTTTTTCTTAGTTTCTCTCTGAACAATAAATTGTAATATTTATATTTTACTCCACTCATTTCATTAAATCGGGAACTAGAAACAGGCTATTTAATCAAGCTCATTTTACATGGCACAATATCAATTATATTTAAATTAATATTGGAATGGATCGCACGCACATCGTTAACACAAGATGTTTAGGTCGTTTTTATTTGGCAATCCGGAAGCCTTCTGGGGCCTATTTCATAAACATTGACAAGTGACAATTTTACTAATTTGTCGCAATTGTCTGACAAGTTTTCATTTGATATCATATTGACAGGTGACATCTCGGATTTAGCCAAATACAGGGTGTCTGGTGGCAGATTTATGTTTTTAAATACGAAGATGTCAAAAAGTAATAAACGGCCCGGGGGGAAGTTGGTGTCATTGGAATCAGTTATCGTGCGGATTTCTCAGTCACGATGTCGCAGTGGTCAAGTGAGCATCGCGTGTTCGCCATCGAGGCATTTTTCAAGAGTAACGATTCGTACCTAATTGCTCGTCGACAATTTTGTTCACATTTCGATAATCGACGGATAAGTATTGGGACGAGTGTGAATTTAAGTCGTTCCTGGGTGCAGAGGTTCCGCACAACTGGTTCGGCTATGAACACCCTACGACCAGGGCCCAGCCGATCCTCAAGGACTCTCGGAAACATCAAACTGGTTAAAGAGAGTATACGTGAAAATCCACGACTTTCAATACGGAAAAGGGCTGCGAAGTGAGGCTGCGAATGCCGAGAACGATTATTCATGAAATTTTAAAAAAGGATCTAAAGTTCCATCCATTTAAAATTCAAATCGTTCAAGAACTTAAAGAAAGTGACTTTGTTTTACGCAAAACATTTTGTGAAACGATGTTGGAGCGTTTTCGAACTGTGAATCGCATTTTTTGGAGCGATGAGGCTCATTTCTATTTAAACGGGCACGTCAACAAGCAAAACTGCCATTACTGGTCTCCAAGAACACATAACCCTCGACTGAAACACCAAAAACCATTGCATTGCCCCAGGGTAACTGTGTGGTGCGCCTTATCTACGAATGGAATAATTGGACAATTTTTTTCGAAAATGCTCGGGGCCAGGCGACAAATGTTAATAGTGCGAATTATCAACGCATGATAACGGATATCTTTTTGCCTGACCTGCGAGCTCACCCAACGTTCTCATCCCACACATGGTTTCAACAGGATGGTGCGACCGAATACACGACCAGAGCTTCGATGAGTTTGCTTCGGGAAGCTTTCCCTCAAAAACTGATGAGTCGCTTTGGGGACATCCCATGGCCACACAGGTCCCCGGACTTAACCACAATGGATTTTTTTTATGGGCCTACCTTAAAGACAGAGTTTACATTAACAATCCCCGAACTCTTGTGAACCTAAAAGAAAATATTCGTCGAGAAATCAGCATAATTGAACCAAGTTTACTGCAGCGTATGACGCAGAACATGAGGCTCCGTTTTGAACAGTGTGTGCAACTCGATGGAAAACATTTGGATGATATAATCTTCAAAAAATGAAATCCGCATTATTATGTCGTCTAATATTTTAATTAAAACGATATGTCAAATATTATTTTTTTAATTTAACTTTGAAAATATAAATCTGCCGCCAGATACCCTGTACCTTGGTGTGATCCTAGATAACAAACTAAACTGGGGTCCAAACATTAAATAAAGAACTTAAAAAGCAATGATCGCATTCTATTCATGCAACAGGATATTTGGTAAGAACTGGGGCCCAAATCCTAAAATTATCATGTGGATGTATACGGCAATCGTTAGACCTATAATTACATATGGTAATCTGGTATGGTGGAATGCCCTTGAAAAAACTACGAACCTAAAACCCCTAACAAAAATACAAAGAATGGCTTTTATAGGTATAACTTGAGCGATGAGGGGTACCCCAATGGCGGGATTAGCAATACTCAACTTAAAACCCATTGACCTATACGTACAAGAATCAGCAGCTAACAGTTCCTTACACCTTAGCCAAACTAACGCCTGGCGCAATAGCCAAATAGGACATGCTCAGATTCTGCAGAAATTTATAGGCAACAATGTGAGCACAGACTACATGTCACCAAAAATCGATTTAAAATTTTTTGACTTTGGGGTCAATTTTCTCTAGAAAATGCGTAATAAACATAATGGTTTACTATTTTTAGCTTCAAAGATGACGATTAAAAAATGCTTTTAAAACGGCTGAACCGATTTTGTTCAAACTTGGTGCTTAGCCGTTTTAGGTGATTGTCCAAAATAGATTTTTGAATCGTTGTTTTAGACCCAAAAAGAACTGTACTTGCCATACAAATTTTTCTACCATCTTAATTATCTCGAAAACGGCTCTAACGATTTTAATAAAAAAAAAACATGCACGACTGTATCGCACGAACTTGCTCTTGTGGCTAACACCTTTAATGTAGCTAACTACGAGTATTGAGGTTTAGTTAGTTAGGTGTAGTTATCCTATGCAGTTTTAAAGCCTATGTAGGTAAGATTAACTTGATTCTTAGTATAATGAATTGTGGAATGGATGATTCAAGGAATAGTTATATATAGGTACCTACCTACAAATGTATATTTAAATCTAAGTTATGGATTTTAATTATGTAAGTTAGGAGAGTAAAATGTATCTACATATACGAGTATATAAATATTGATGGTACCTAAGTATGTAAACATGTACATATAATAATGAAAATGAAGGATGTTGGTGGGTAGATAGCTATATGCATATAACTTTATAATTTAGGTGCAATATGCATAAATAAGATTCATGTGATTTTTCAAGACCCATATTATTTATATATATACATATGGCGTACGCTAAAATTCGTAAAAAGGGAATAATAACAAGGTAGAAATAAATGGTTAATACACATATTTAAATGTTTTTATATTGCTTAGTTATAGTTTGAGGGAAATTAAAGATGCCATTTGAATTCATGGACAAATAAGAATATATCAAAAAAAAATCAAAAATCGTTGGAACGGTTTTTTAACAAATTCATTTTTTATGTATTAAATTTTGAAAACATTTTTCGAAAAAAAATTTGAAACGCTATTTTGAAGATAGTATTAATATACATATAAAATTCAAATTAAAAAAAAAATTCTGTGACTGGTTTTTGAAAAATCGATTTTTCAGAAAACAAAATTTATTTATTTTTTAAAAATCGGAAAACTTTTTTTGAAAACTTGAGTATGCAGTTTTAGGGAGCATTTGTATAAAAAAATCATTTTAATCGTTTAATCCAATATTGAGAATGTCGAAAATATGAAAAGTGGTTCTAAGTACGCAACAAACATATTATTATATTTAAAAGTGAACTGTACGAAACACACAAATTTTTTTATGAACATTCTTGGAGCCGTTTTCGAAAAATAATTTCTTTTCTTAACGGTTTTTTAGCATATATGGGAGGTACTGTTGTTTTTTATTTTAGAAAAATTGTTTTTTTTAACTACGAAGTTTTGAAAGAATATATTAAGACGTTTTCGAAATTTTGAGTTTTCAAAAAAAAATTAATTTCCAAAAACAAATATTGTTTGAAAAATTTTGGTAAACAGTAGGTTTAAATCCTGTAGGAGCTCTTGCGTAAAAAATTAAAAAAAAAATCAAATTAACAGTTTCCGAGAAAATCGAAAACCAAAAAAATGATTCTGAAAAAAATGATGATGATTTTTCACAAAAAAAAAATTATCAAAGGTACCCTTTCCCTTCGTTAATGAACAGATTTTTTTTATGAAAATCGTTGGAGCCGTTTTTGAGAAAAATAAGATTTTTGTTTTTGGCCAAAAAACAAAATGTATGGGAGCTGCTGTTATTTGTTGTCTTAAAAAAATGAAAAAAAAGTGTGGGCATATTACCGGAAAAACAATATGTACCAAGTTTGAATCAAATCCACCGAACCGTTTAGGCTACAGACTCTAGGACAGACAGACAGACCGACGGAATTGGGGGATCCAATTTTATGGTGATCTCTATGATCGTACTGTCATGTTTGATTGTTAGAAAAAACATTTTTTTCTTACGAATACATAACTTGCCTTATAGTAACTACCTATAATCGCAAGTAAAAATTATGTCTACTACTTTATGTATGGTCTACATTTTGGCCAAACATTTTTTTTTTACATATTTTGTTATTCATACAATCATTTTATTGATTTTTTACTTTCTCATAAACGGCTCAACGGAGTTCGATCAAAATTCTTAGACAGGTTCTTCGAATTCTTAATAATACTGCATTTCAAAATTTTCGAAAAATATTTTTTGTTTGGATTTTTGGAAAACAAATATTTTTTTTTGAAAATTCAATATTTCGAAAACTGGTGGACAATTTTTACTTGCGATTATAGGTACTATAAGGCAAGTTATACATTCGTAAAAAAAAATTTTAACGATCAAACATGACATTACGATAGAGAAGCCTAAAAAAGTGATCGACAAAAAATGTCTGTCTGTCAGTCTGTCCGTCTGTATGTATAACGAGCTGCAGCCTAAACGGCTTAGCGATTATCTTAAAATTTGGTATGTGTGATTATTTTGGCATTCCTCAGAGGGGAAATTGAAATTTTATTTTTAGGCCTAAAAATAACGGTACCTGCCATATGATCTTGAAGCGAAATCTTATTTTTCTCGAAAACGGCTCCAACGATTTTGATAACAAAATTGTGAGAATGTTTTTGTTGGTAATAGCTATCATTTGATATGAACCAAGTTTACGGCAAAAGTCTATTAACGGTACTTTTCATATAACGGTTTTTTTTTTAAATTTTGGCTTTCTCGGTAACTGTACATTGGATTTCTGTAAAATTGTATTTTGAGAAGACCTAGGTAGCCAAACTAATTCTGCATATTAAAATCTTAAATAACTTTTTATTTATAATTAAAATTAATTTTTGAATTTTTTATTTTGTAAAATCAATATTTTTAAAACTAATCAAAAAAAATAATTTTAAATTTTATGGTCACGTGTATATTAATAAACTCGTAAAAACTGCATATCAAAATTTCAAAAAACATTTGTTTTCAAAAGACTAAAAATAAAAAACCGGATTTCATCAAAATCCGTCCTACAATTTTCGAGATACTTTTTTATAAAATTTAATGGTTTTCTTGTTTTTTTTCGAGAAATCGATTGAAGTGATGGTTTTGGCAGTTTTTATAAGTTTAAAAAACGATTTTTACCCACCTATACAGCATTCACTTTCGTTTATACATATATACATACCTATCTACATACCTAGGTTCTCTATATATAGGTAGGTATATAATAACCTCCTAATTTTCATAATTCAAATCCCTTTAAATATACATTAGTAGGTAGGTAACCATTCTTTGCATCATTATGTATTCCACAATTCATTATATTAACAATCAGTGTTATCTTACCTAAATCGGCTTTAATCCTGCAAAGGATAACTAGACAACCTGTACCTACTAACAGCTACACTAAAGTTGTTAGTTACAAGAGCAAGTTCGTACGATCCAGTCGTGCATTTTATTTGTATTATATTTAAAAAAGTTAGAAGTTCTTGCACCCACTGTTTATTTTCTAAAATTTTATTTTTAAATATATATTATTAAACTAGCGGGACCCGGCGCGCGTTGCTACGCCCAAGAAAAAACATGTATTTTGTAATAAATCAACTCAATGGCGATGCTTTGACAGGATTTTATTTATAATGCTAAAGTTGTACATCAATTCAATACAATAGTGTATACAACATTTTTTGTTTGATTGTGTGGTGTATGTATAAATAAATTTTTTGGGGCTCTCACTCTGGAACATGCTACGTATAATTGTCCATGTGAAAAGCACGGTTCCTCCAAATTCACACCACACACTTGAAGAGTTTGTCCTTGAGCTTTATTAATGGTCATAGCAAAGGATAAACGCACGGGAAATTGAAGACGTTTGATTTCAAATTGCATGTCCGTTGGTATTAATGTGATGCGCGGTATTAGTACAATTTCACCTTTTGCTTTGTCAGTGAGAATTGTTGCTTGAAATAAATGTGGCATCAATTTTTCACTGAAAGTCTCGTCCCATTACAAAGTTTTGGTGCATTAAGATTTCGGAGAAGTATAATCGATGAACCAACTTTCAAATTCAAATAATGCGGTGGTTGATCTTCTCGTATGCGTCGAAATTGCACAGCACTAATTTAATTCACGATTCTCATCACCAATAAAATATATTTGCAAAAATTGATGATCGCCATCTGGGAATGGTAGCAAAGACCCAGCTCTATGGTATATTTGACCTTGAATCTGTTACGTTCGAGATATATATATAGACGACGGATTTGAATTTGTAAAAACATGGAACACAGGGACGGCACATGAATTAAATATGATATTGCTTATTCCATACGAAGAAATTACCTTAAACGTCGGCATAAATCCATTTCTTATAATATTTGTAGCTCCAAAAGATGTCATTTGAAAGCATGAATTGTATTTTTGAATATTTAAGAGGAAATGCTTCGACGTTGGTGAATTGCCAAAAACCAATGAATGCAAATGTTCTGGCGGAAGTTCTAGCACGGGCAATTTGACTTTCCCACCAGCACAGCACATGCCAGGCGTTTTGTTTCTGAATTTAAATGCTTTGCAATGTATACATTCTATATTCATCTGGCCAATGTACGCATGCGTTCTGTAATCAATGGTGGCATCGTAATTGAAAGCCGCGCGTTCCATTTGACGTATATCATAAACGGACGTACGCCCACGACGGTTTCTGGGTACTTCACTATTAACCAAGTGAGTTCTCCGTCTGTGTCGTTGTGTTTCCATTTCATTTCGTCGAACACGATCTTCTTCACTTTATGATCTTCGATTTAACGCTGTAGCATTTGATTGACGTGAACGTCTGCCAATGTTTTCTCGTCTTGAACGTGGCATTCTTTAAGTACAGTGTATTACTAATTGAATTATTTCAAGAAAAATATATACATATGAATGTGTGTGCGTGGAAATATGAATTCACATACATACACTAGACATAACCTCAATTGTGCAAATAAAAAAAAAACACTTACCGGCAAATGCAATCCAATTGAACTTGTGAAAATGAAGCAACGCTTTTATATATATAAAAATGAAACATTAAAAATACAATTGAAAATATTTCAATCGATAAATACTACACTCTACCATTTATCGACTGGATTTTGGTACAGTGTATTAAAAAAGAAACACGTGGTTAACACTCACCAAAAGTATGTCTGTTCACAATGAGAATTCCAATGACAGCAAATTAATATTAACATAATGCACTTACAACTACATTTGACAACTGTCTACACATATACAGTCATACAGTACAACAGAAACGCTCATCAGCAGCTGTGTATTTGTTGTTGTTTTTTGTGTCAACCGGTTCGGCGGTTCTTGAGTTATAAGATTACCAAGGAAATGTAACTTCTTTATATATATATATAGATTTTAATTTTATTTTAGAAAATTTTTTTAGAATTTTTTTATATACAAAATTAAGTGAAAAACTATTTAAATAATATATTTAGCCGTTTCTATTAAGAATCCTTTACATACAATGGTATCGAACATAAGAGCAAGTACGTGCGATCCGGTCGTGCATTTTATTTCTCAGGGTAAAGCGTTTCCCTATTTTGATCGCACGATAATTAAATCTCCACAAAACAGAACTCACAACTAACGCGGCAAAAAGCAATCCCTTAGCTTCTAGCCTCATGTTTACGTTTAGGCGCCCGTTTGTTTGAGATGACTCGTCCACAAATCATTCCCAATTTTGGGAACAAAAAATTAAATGTATGATTGAAAATCAACTGTGCATTTTGTGGTGTGCGTAGTGTTTTTTTTCTGTTTCCAGAATAACAATCGAACCACTCACTTGGCGTTTACATACATACATACATATATATATTTTTTTAACTTATCAAGAAACACTGTCTTTCATTGCTTAGGCAAGAAAACTTGAGCTAAACAGTCTTAATTAGATTAGAATCTTATGTCAGCCACTGTGCGCACGTCAGCTAAAATACTTTTATTATGCTTAGCTAAATTTTTTAGATTCAACTAGCTTAGTTTATTCGCGAAAGGTAGTTTCGCCCTTTAAGTTCAGAGTTTGTTGTCAAAAAAATGAGTTTCAATTATTAGAAAAAAAAAAACATACAATGACAGGGTGTTGTTGTAGTGCTTCCGATGATGATGAGAATAGAGGTGTAGAGAACAGTGAATACTCAGAACAAATAACATTATTAAAATACGGTACCTAATAAAAAAAAAAAAAACATTTTTATAAAATTGAGTCATAGTTCGAAGTTTAATTGGCTGTGTTTTTATTTATTTATTTTTCTTGTTACAAAGGTGAACGTTTGCAATATGATCGAAAATTCAAAGGACCGCTCTCCAAACGATCGTGCACAGATGTGTTTTGCTTATTGATTTTTGTAGTTTTCCTGGCAGCTTGGGGCTACATTGGTAATTACGGTGAGTACATATTTGCATTTAATTAAAATTAAAACTTCCATATTAATGACTTATTAATTGAAACTTTCTGACGACTTACATACATAATACTCATACGTTCGCATAGATAACATATTTATTGTCTTTTTTTTTGTATGTGTATAGCTATTCGAAATGGTGATTTAAATAAATTACTTGTGCCGACGGATTCGTTTAATAGAAAGTGTGGGGTTGACGCCGCTGTAAAAGACAAGAAATATTTGTTTTTCTTCAACTTGGAAAAATGTATCGATCCATTAGTGCCAATTACTGGTTGTCCAACACCTCAAGTCTGTGTGTCACAATGCCCTACGGAAACTTTTGTTTGGGATAATGCTAAAAATAGTCTGAGTTTGGATGATCTCAAGAAAAAGCTTATATGTCAGACGGAATCATATAAAAGTAGCATTAACTCAATAGCAGACGCCGAAAAAGCTATTGTGTCGAATCGGTGTGCCCGTTGGTATGTCAAAAGCAAGCCATGTAAGTTATCATTATCATTTATTTATTTTATGGGTTGTGTATCTATTTTGTTTGTTCTTTTTTTTACCGCATGCTAAATGTTGTTGGTTTGTTTTGTTTTTTTTTTTTTTGTTGTTGTTGGATTGTTTATTTTTGGTATTAGAATTGTGATTTTTGATAAGTAAGCCGACAATCTATTTAACTTATGTTTAGGAATTAAGGTTTAAAAGTAAACTAAATAAATTGGTTAGTTAATTTGATAAATATCGTTGAATGAAAGTGAGATTTAAAAATTTAACGTTAGTTATCAATTTTAATTAAATGGAAATTTATGTCTTAAATTGAAAATTGAGACTTTATCATACACTTTCTGCACAGCGTTGCCACATAGAAAAGAATATTGAGGACCTTTTAGAGGGACATTTCCAAAATGTGAGGGCCAATACCTGTCCGAAATTTTTGTTTCATAAAAAACTTTAACATTTATTAGCCAACATAAACATTTATACATAATATCCATATAGGTACGCGAAACACTGTACCGATACATAATTGGCGTTTTTCTTTTTTATCTCCGAGCAGATCTCTGAGCAGAGCCTAAGTAAAACGAGTTGGATCTGAGCAGAGCGTGGTCAGATATCTCCGATTTAATTTTGAAATAAACTTAAGCGCAGAACTGTCATATATTATTATAATTGTTTTTATTAAAACTTATTTACCAGCAAATCCAAAGCTTTCGTTTTCCGAATTCATTTTTGTTTTTAATTGGTTTTACTTTAGTGATTATTGTTAAAATTATGAGTAAAGTTTGCCGCGCCCAGCACTTTGCTCCGTTTGATCGGTCATTTTATTCTGAGCTAATGGTTCATGCCAAGATTTAGCTCTGATTTAAAAAAGAAACACAAGTTGAGAGATTAAATGTGTCTGAGCTAAAAAAGAAACACAGATCTTTTCTCGACAGCTGAGTTCTTTACTCGGAGCTAAAAAAGAAAAACGCCAAATGTGGATAAGACCCTAAATCATGAGAAAAAGAGATATACCGATAGAGTACTTCGAGAAATATTGTACCGGTATAGTATGTCGACACGGAGTGTAAAAATAAAAAAATTCTGAATGGTACGGTTACGGTTTAATGTTTTTTCTTGTAGTTTTCCTGTTGCTTACTTGTTTTGAACTGAAGGAGTGAATGCATGATGGTTGAAAGCGATATATGTTCAAATGTGTGCGTCATTCTGAAGTAACAATTTTGTTAGAAATAATTCGATCAAAGTGACGAGTTATACATAGTTCGACGTGAATCTTCTGAAAATCTTCTGAATCCATTGAACTGAAAGACAGAAACATTTTTAAATCATTGTCCATTTTCACCTGAATTATTTTTTTGGGAAATTTTTTGACAGCGCCACACCGGTAAACTGGGTGTGTAAATGGGGGCGTTCACTCATTTATTAGAAATGTTATCTCGGATACCAAAATATCCGAGTATATTTGTGAAATAATCAGATAGGTTAGCTGAAAGTTGTCAAAAAACCAGAACAAAATTCATACCAAATGAAGTTTGCAGCTGTTCTATACATTCGCTCTCGAACAGCTAATTCCAAGATTTTTGGGATAACTCAAAATAACTTTCATGACAATAGCTGTTTTTTCATCAGATGTATTTTTGCACGCGTTACAACCAAAAACAGAGAGAAGTGAGTGAACACCCGCAATGTCCATATAGAATCTGATTGCTTTGTCGGTAAGGTGCTTCGATATTGCCGTGTAGTAGGGGTAACCCAGTGGCTTCACATGCAATATTTAAGGCAATAAATTGCATCACATATTGCAATTGCCTTGAATATTGACAATGGAGGCGCTTTGGCAATGGCAATATTGCCCGATCGATGAAAGGCAATAATTGTCACCCTAGGACAAGTACGGTCCAGGCATATATTTACGTTTTTTACGTTCTAATTACAGGATTTCCTGAGTTGGCACGATTTTTGGCAGTTTTTTTTCCAAACAAAAATTAGCAGTTTTTGTATTCAAAGAATCCTGCTAAAACCACTATTAATCACACTGACTGTACCGATACATAGTGGTGGGCCGTGAAGCGATTGTTGTCAACCTCATGGATTGTTGTCAACCTCATGGTCACAGTTTTGATCCCTGCCGTAGCTTATGTCCTCTTATTTTTCCATTGAAAACCAATTCTAAAGTAAATGACATACAATGAGTTGCTGGTTTACTAATCACATACTGTTTAGACATAGCAATAACAACATGTGATTGAGTAAAACTAGTATACTAATAAATATGGCAACGAACAAAAAAATTATGCGAATTATATTAGGGACATAGATAAATAAGACACGGTAAACTTCTCCGCACTAGTTCAGCCGCCATCCTGGAGATAAAATCTGAGACAACAACCACCTTCAGTCTCAGAACATCGCGCCACACATCTTTCCTATCCTTCTTTCTCTTACTTAACCTGACGCCCGCGCTGTGTTGAAACATTTAAAGGGTAGTATAATCCCTTGAGCGCGTGTAGATTATATAATTAAAAAAAAAAATCTCCGAGGCAAAATATTGATCACTTCCAAAATGCCTTCCTTTCAATTTGACTGCCTGCTTGTAATTTTAAAAGGGTGCCGTGCGTGACACAATTTACTGACTGAACAAAAACGGAAAAAAATAAATAAATGTGCCTAAAAAATATAAAAAACAATATAAAATAAAAATAGTGAGCTTAAATTAACAAAAATAAAAACAATAAGGTTTATTGAAATTCAAATTACCAGCAATGAAATGCCCACCAAATATTTTTATTGCCATTGCAATTGCCTGAAATATTACAAGTGAAGCCATAGTGTAATAGTCGGGTCAGTCTGAATGAATGAATTCAGTGCGCTTTCATACACTTGCTTATGGAGGAAACACATTGATAATTTTTGTGAAAGAAATTTCTTTGGATTGTCAAATGAAGCTGTCAGTTGTCAGGTGTATCATTCTAAAAGTTGAAAATAATCATATTTATTGTCTGGTCGGGCTTATTAGTTACTAGAATAGGAAATTGGTTATTTGAAAAAAAAAATAACTGAACATAAAACTTTAAAAATAAAGAAAAACTTTCACATTTCCAAAAATAAACTTTTATTTTCACGTTTAAAAATATAGATAAAATGTTTGTCCAATGCGTTTTCGTACTTTTGTGAAAGTTTGTTGCAAAAATGACAGTCTTCACATTTTTGTGCACAAATTACGGAAACACACTTATTTTGAATTTGAGGAAAGAAAGTGAATTTTGAGGTTCTGTATTTTATAATAAATTACTTTGGTGAAAGTTCATTTCGAAAATGGATTTTTCATGTTTTAAATTTCATGAATGTGAATTGATACTTCAAACATGAAAATTCGTTTTTTACATTCCGAATACAATCGGTTTTTTTTTGGGGGTACCCCCCACCCCAAAAAAAACCGGCGGGGTTTATTATTTCCGATTGGACAATGCTGTCGGCAGCAAACCAAGTTAGTGGATTAGAAGTTCCAGATAAGAGATCATTAATGAAAATGGGAGAGTTGGAGAAAAAACTGAGCCCCGGGGCACCCAGCATTTATTTTGTGTACTTCAGATAGATTTGGATCCGTCTAATACGAATTATGTTGAAATTCGGGATGAAATTTTTAATTCCGTGAAGAATTAAATTTGTTATCATATCTGCGCTGGATTCTATGTCAGTTTGTATATATTTGCACAAAAAGCTGGGAGGTCATTTATGAGAATAAAACACAATTATTACACCTTAAAAAATCATAAAATGATTTATTAAATTTTCTTAAAATATTTAAGAAATTAAGCTTCATGCATCATATTGTAGCATTCGTCTGCAATAGTCAACACTTATCAATAAGCAAATTGTCGACTTACTTATTAAAATGTTAACAGGGTGTTGTTTTATTATTATCTTAGGTATTACTAATTCTAATAACTAAACTTCTTTTATCCCATCAAATTACTAAAATATTGAACAAAATAGTCGGGAATAGATGTGTATGGGATTTTGCATCTGATCAATGCGAATACATTCCACTCTTCCTAAGAGATGCATCAAGGCAAACGCAAAACCTCATAATGACACCAAAGTCCTCGAGCTTTGTAGCATTTCCCATAACAGAGATTTCTAAAAGAAATGACGATATATTGATAAAGAAAGTCAATAACTTCGAACTAGCAAATCAGCAATTAAGGGAACCTGTCGAAGAGCTTGTTGATTGCAGAACTCGTCATCAGCTCGGAGAAGTTATTAAGCAGAAGGTACAAAAGTCTAATTCTTATGTATCACGTCTAACTGGAAATTTAATACAACATTTTTACAAAGGAGAAAATGCCCAACAGGTGATTTAAACTAAATATTTGTATCTTACCTAGGTATTTATTTTTGTGGTGTTTCAAATAAAATGTGTGTACTGATTGTCTAATGGTGTGCCCCTTGTCCTGCTAAAAAGATTACCCCAATAATTTTGTGATTTAATAAGTTAAAATGTCAAATGCATTGTGCATAACCGTTTTTCTATCGCTTTTATCATAAAATCTTGTTTTAAATTTATTAGTGTCGAAACGATGTGTACCATCGGATGTAGAAGGTATAAATCGGTTGGTTCATGACATAAAGCTCACGCCGGAACTTACAAAACTCACCGAAAGAATGCTGAATGCTGATCTCAATGGGGTAAGAATCTTTGGAAAGAAGGATAATAAGATTTATTAATGGGTTTACGAGTATGTAGCTACACATATGTATTGATAATATTAAATTTATACTTAGTCCAGTAAAATGTTACATTTTAAATGGATTACCTAGGAATTTAACACGTCCTAGATTGTGTTTTTTTTTAAGGGTTGATTAAAATCTATGCATCAACGGTTAACATAAATAGGACAAGTAGAAGAATACTGGATTCAAAAAACTATAGACTGTCATTCATCAGTTGTCTACACAAAGAATTCTAACCTTGTCAATACTTTTGGTTCAGTTTAACTTACACCGAAACGTTGTAAAAATATACACAACAAAAATAAATAGCGTTTCAAATTGCCGAGTAAAATATAACACTTAATAGTTGACTAACTATAATTTCCCCAAACATTTTAATTTCTTATTTCGACGTGGAAAAGGGATTTTTACCCTCAGAAAACCTTTCTAAGAAGATCTTTATTTAGTGTGAAAATCAATGTCGTTTTCCTTTTAAACCTGATCAGTTTAACCAAAAACATCAGAATGAAATTAATACAGGGTACGGGAATTTTTTTAAGTTAGCGCAACTGTTCAATCTTCGCAATCAACAGATAAAAGAGAAAACCAATTATATTGTGATGTAAGGTGGTCCTTTTCCCTCTGAATTGTTGGTAATTTATTGGAAACAAGACTTTCTGTCTTTCACTCAAAGAAAAAAGTTCAAGTATTTGGTTTAATATGTGCGCAGTTACATATAATTCGGTGTGACACAATCTGAAGAACTGGGGCCTTAGCACCATCACGTAACTTGATAAAATCAAGTTTTTCTGATACAATCGATAATTGAAAGCACCTATTTTGGTTCAATCGAGTTTTCTCTATCGATACTATCGAGGGCACTCGATTAAATCGAAACAATTCTCGATTGAATCGGCAAAACTCGATTGATTTAAGCTTCGTGCGGGACCCCTGATTTGTCAAAACACAAACTTTTAAGTTGCTCGAATCGACGACTGAATAGTTCTTACATGTGTGCGCACTCTCATATAAGGCCAGGGTAGCAACCAACCTGTAGCAAAACTGAAAGTTGCATCTGCGTGCCTAAATCAATGATTTTCCCCTACGCATACTGAAACTGGATTCATTAAAAGACACAAACAATTATTAACAAAATATTTTTCATGTTGTGTTCCTTTAGCCACAAAGAGCCACCGCATATTGTTGTAGAGAATACAGCGTTGAATAGCAATACACATATCAAGTTGATGTGTGCCCTTCTATTTATTTACGTCAGCATTCATATTGTTATAGCGATCACCACCACCGCGCCGACAGAAATGACACTTCGGTTTGTGCAAGTCAAATCTAGTTTTGCTTTAAAACAAGTTCAGAGGAAACGAACAAAATTGAATTTTTCAAAATTGTTTTTTTTTTTATATATTAAGCACGCGCTCAAGAGCTTATGAATGCCCTTAAAATGTTTAAAAATTTATATCAGAAATGACAGTTTTGTCTATTGCGAATTTCGACTTGAAATCTGTTACGGGGTTTTCTTTTGGTAATTTCAGATTTTGATCGGAAATGGTTTACGGTTTTAGATTGATCTTTTTTATCACGGTATTGGTGTATATTCGTGGCTGTGGAACCAGTAAAGGTATCGGATGGCAAATGACTCGAAAATAGTTTCTTAATTTAAGTTTTTTTTTTTCTTTTGTAACACGAAGCGATTTTAATGTTTAAAAAATGAATGCCGAAATTAATTTGGAGGATTAGACAATTGTTAGTTAATACACAATATTGCTATTATTTTTTTAAAATGTATGTATGTTTTCACAAGCTGATTTCACTATCACTATTCACATAATACTGAAGACAATATCTTGTGAAAATCACGACTGACAGATAATTTGTCAATTACAGGATCATGTTAAAAAAAATTCTAATCGAAATTTTTTCTGCGACGTAACGCACAATATGAAATAAAAAATAATTTTCTATAAAAAAAATATTTTACTGCAAAGCTTTTAGTTCCTATTAACAGACGGACACTTTGGATATGAAATACCACTGTTATTATTTTAGGGGGAAAAGAGGGTTCTTCCTCTTGTTTTGTGTCTCTGAACTCAGCTTAGCCTATTCACACCAAACTCGTTTACCAAAACGAGTAAGGCGTTCACACCGAAAATTTACTTGTTTTTGTTTTTCATCTCAGTTGTTTTTGAAAAAGCTATCAAAACGTTGATAAAACATGAATGTTAAACAATCAAATATTATAATACAGCATAAAAAGAGAGCAAAACTAAATATGAGGATTTTAACCAACTTTATTTTTGAGCCAGAAGTATCTACGAGCAGGATCTTCTTCATTGGAAAATAAAATAAAAAATAAAATCTGGATTTCTTGGTGGGTAAAGTCCACTGGCCGACCCTCGAACGCGGCCGACATCTCTCTATATAAACGGTGATTTTTTAAGAGCTTGGTTTTTGAAAATTCAAAAAAACAGAAACTTGTAAAAAGTGAATGAAATTTTTATTTGGATCGATAAATCAATTTCTGCCATTTACTTTTTAAAAATAATTTCACTTAAATGTTGCCCGCGGCTACGCTTCAGGTGGTCCATTCTGAAGGTCCAATTTTGGCAAACTTTTTCACACATTTCGGCCGGAATCTCACCAATGACGCGTTCAATGTTGGCTTCCAAGGCAGCAATCGTGTTTGGCTTGTCCCCATAGACAATAGACTTAACATAGCCCCACAAAAAATAGTCTAACGGGGTCAAATCACATGATCTTCGTGGCCAATTGACTGCGCCAAAACGTGAGATCAACTGCTCACGAAATTCGCCTCTCAATTGATGCATGGTTTCGCGTGCAGTGTGGCATGTGGCACCGTCCTGTTGGAACCACATGTCGACCGAGTTCAATTCTTGCATTTTCGGCAAAAAAAAAATCTGTTATCATCGAACAATACCTTTCTCCATTGACCGTTACCCTGCGGCCTTCATCGTCCTTGAAGAAGTACGGCCCAATGATGCCGCCTGCCCATAAACCGCACCAAACAGTGCATTTTTCGGGATGCATTGGTAGCTGCTGAATTGCCTCTGGCTGCTCTTCACTCCAAATACGGCAATTCTGCTTATTCACGTATCCATTTAGCCAAAAATGAGCCTCGTCGCTGAAGACGATTATGACGACCATAAAACGGACGTAGCTTGCGAAACACATTTTTCACAGAGCACGAATTTTGATAATAAATTTCAATAATTTTCAAACGTTGTTCAGGCGTAAGTCTATTCATGATGAAATGGCAAACAATACTGAATCGAAATGTCAAATGTTCGTGGAATTTGTCATGTGTGATCTGTCAAAAATATAAACGTCAAAAACCAAGTAGCAAAAAAATCACCCGACTTCCTCGGAGGCTCGGCTCGTATTCAGCCCAAGTTCGATCAAGAACTCTTCGTCCGTACTTCCCCAAATTCGTTTAGTTTTTTTCTTTTGAATTTCCTGTAAATAAAAAGAACTCATGCATTAAAAATTTATTACAAATAAGTATTTGAAAAAATGTCCTTACCGCTGCCATAATTGTTTGAAAGATTTGAAATTAATTTTTTTTTCAGCAAGCAATCAGCTCTTATTATTTTTTTGAGGGCCTATTCAGAATCATATCAATTTCTCTTGACGGAAGATCTGTTCGTTTAATTCATCTTTGAATTGCAACTCGTTTTCAAGTCGTTTTATCAAAAACGAGTCGTTTTGCAAAACAAGTCATTTATAAAAATTGTATTGGAAAACAAGTAGTTTTGAGTATTCGTTTTGACGAAAACGAGTATAACTCGTTTATGGTTTGGTGTGAATAGCCTAAAGCTTTATTACTATCCAGCAGTGACGATGTTTTCAAACATGTGACTTTTGCAGCAAAATTCGTGTTTGCCTTCTCGGAAAGTTTACTATTGGAGCTTGCATTTAAGAACACTTTGCAAATACCTTTTGGACACAGATGATATTTTCGAAAACTACCTCATATGTGATACATTATAAACATTCAAAGATTTCGTCACAATTCTCGAGATTGGAAAAAAAACTGTAGTTGAGGAAATTTTTTTTATTTGAATTAGTAGATAACTAACAGCAGCTGATAATTCTTACACAAATACACTCACCTCAATATGAAGTCATGTATTTCATGACTAGCAAGTAAGAGTAAAAGTTCCCTTAATTAGAAGAAAATTTGTTCATAACTGACTACTAACTTGCTCTATTTTCAAGTCGCCTACATCTTCTGAACGTGGCCAATTGTCACGTAAAAGTTTACGTAACGACTTTTGATTGCTTGGCTAAGTTATTTTAAAAGTATTCTATCTACAAACGTGGTTCAATATTCGATCTGTTGTTCAGCAATCTAACTCACTGATTTCGGCGGATCAACTGAGGTTCAACTTACCTGAATCTTGAACCATATCGTTGAACCTCAGTTAATCCGACAAAATCAATTAATTAAAATTCCTGAACCACGAATCAAATATTGAACCATGTTTAACTAGTAAAACTAGTTCTCAGAGCAATTTTTGTCTAAGGAAGCTCAAGAGGTAAAACAACATGACCGCCATGAAGTGTCAAAATCTGCAATATACCCGTCCGTTTTGAAAAACCGTTTACTTATTTCATTTCACATCATAAGTTAATCAATGAAAGTGTTAATAAACTAATAAATTGCATATAGCCTTGAACCTCAACAACAACAAGATCGATTACTTACAAGATATTTTTACAAGAGATGTTTAAACTTGATGTTTCTAATCAGTTGGTCATATCTACATACATAAAGATGTGAACCCATCCTAATACTGTTTTTATGATATCCGAGGTGTTAAAAACTATATTCTTTATCCAGCTAAACCATTTAACACCTCTCTCACAGAAATCATTCCTATATCGAAGTGCAAAAAAAACACATCCATTCAGGCTAAAAAATATAATTAAAAATTATATAAAATTAATGGATTTCTTTTGGAATATCTGTTTATATGTATGTATGTATGACTGTGAATTCTGTGAAAGAGGAATGTTTGAAGAACTAATAATTTTAATATGAAATGTACCTATAAGTTTTGTAATTAAATGGTAACAAAATCCGTTTTTCTAGGTTGGCGAGAAAGTGGTCGAAGACATTGTCAGCTCCTGGCCTACAATTTTCTTGGTATTGGTGGTAACAATGGCAGCATCGCTCATTTTTATTGCTCTGATGAGATGGGTTGCAACACCATTGGTGTGGCTATCTATACTTGGTGTATTAATCGGACTCGGATTTGGTAAGATTTTTTTTTTAATATATATTTTAAATTAAATGAATGCCAATTTCGATTTTTCTAGGAGTGTATTTTAGTATTGGACAATACAACTACTGGAAGTATACTTCTGCTGTTCCAAACCATTCGCTTAACCTTTCATCGGCTGTAAAAAATATTTTCCAGGACGCAAAAGTCTGGCTTTATGCATCAATAGTTCTTGCAATAATGTTTGTTGTGATATTACTTTTAATAATCGTTCTAAGGAGTAGAATTGGTATAGCAGTAGCTCTAGTGAAAGAAGGTAGCAAGTAAGTAAAATGATGTTTTAAATTCAAGAGCTCATAACTAAAAGTCTTATTTTACAAATAGGGCAGTTTCGTGTGTTGTTGCAACTGTTTTCTTTCCTATTTTGCCCTGGTTTTTGTTCATGTGCACAATAGCAATATCGGTTGTGATTGGCCTATTCTTGTCGTCGGTTGGAGATCCTTCGTTTATAGTTACACGGTCTGGTGAATCGAGAGAAGAATGTGTCTGTGATGGTGATGCAATTAACTACACTCGTGGTACTGTGTGTGATCCTGTGATTTTTCAAAATAACTGCTTCCTTAAACCAAATGGCTTTGCATTGTTCTCAGGACAAAATAGCCCCTGTGTTGAAACTGGGTGCTTTTTTGAAGGCATTGGAAATCCCAAGATTGTTTCGTATTTTCAAGTAAGTAACACTAAAGAAGAATATTTTACTAGCATAATTTGTTATACGTAGACAAAATTTATGTTTCATTATCTCAATGACTCAATGATCTTAAGGAATATTGGACATATACTGCTCATCTAAAGAACTAAGAGCCATTTTCTTCACTATTTGTCAACTTGCCGCAAACTCTCAAGTTGGCCAACTCTAGAGCTTATACAAACTTAAGAGTTGAGTGACAAGTTGAAATTTGTTTTTCTTCACTATTTTAAATCTCAACTCAAAATCTCCAAGTTAGCCAATTTGCGTTTTTAAAAATTTCCTTGGGAAATTTTTGACAGATACGTATGTTTCAACTTTAGACTTATGGGCGATGATTTCGGCAAACGATATCATTTTGGGGCGACGGATTCGAGTACGTTTCCATTTTACTTTAGGTCCAAATACACGTAAAAATTCTTTTAAAAATGCAGCTGTTCCTTTTATAATATTAGGCAAAGGAGATTTATTCAGTTCTTTAAAGTTCTGTGCGCAGATGTTATGTGTTATATTAAGGTGACTAAACGGTCGAGTACGTAACAAACGTACACAATTGAGGCATAACATTCAACCAAACTCTTACCTGGGAATATCACATCTTATATGCATTCGTTAAAACGTATGGTGCTTTTCGGGCTGTCAGATTTGTTGTGAGCTGTTTTTCCAAGTTAACTCTAGTGAAAACTCTATTTTACCTGTAGTTCTTTATTGAAATTTAATTTTCGGCAATATATATAAATTTGCTGCTATTTTAGTAAAGAATTAATCTCTTTATTTAACTTTTAGTGAGTGCTATCATGCATAATTTATTATTGATATCAGTTTCATAGTAAAATGAAACAAGTTGTTTTTTACCATAATGAAATTCACTGATTACATAATGTGCATAGACAGATGATTGGGTTGTTGGTATAGTTATCCTTTCAGATAATCCATACTTCAATGCCCAAATTGTTCTTGAAAATGTTACTATATCATAAAATTCTCTTGCTGCTTGTAACCGTTCTCTTCGTGTTTCGGGCATACGAACAAACTGGGGCGCAAGGTTAGCAATTGCACTTGACATCCGCTTAATAATTCGATGCACTGTTAAAATACTTACGGCAATAAGATCATCAATGGCTAACTAAATTGCCACGAGGGCATAATACCTCAGCCCAATTAATAATTAGGTAATTGGTCGTAATTCGCGCGATCTTCACATATGGAAGTTAGCATAATTTAAACTAAGAAATATTCAAGATATTTCACTGTGTGCCTTGTTTCAGTGTAAGGCACACTATCCTTTATCAATTACAAGGGCAAATTTGTCGTTCGCTTTGAAGTATGAAATCGGTGAATAAAATCAAGGCCGTCCCATTTTTCAACCCCGACCCGTTGACATATTATATATTGTCTTCTTTCAATCGCCAACAATTCTTCTTCATCTTCGCTTCCGGAAGCAGACCAAGGATTATTTTCCCAATAATATTTTCACGGACCATTTTAATTTTAAAAATATTTTAATTCAAAACCGAGAATAATTTTTGACAGAAGATGCAACAAAATGTATTACAAATTTGAATTTGACAGAAAACTCTCAAGTTTGCTCTCTCAACTTATACTATTTTCGGAAGTTGTGAAAACCAGAAGTTGATCAACTCGAGAGTTGAGAATCGAAAGTTGAAACTGTCAACATAGAGTGAAGAAAAACAAAATCACAAGTTGAGAATAAAAATCCTCAAGTTGAGTTCAACTTGTAGTGAAGAAAATGGCCCTAAGGGTCTTGATCCAAAGTTATTTTTTTAATTAGTTTCAGTGCAAGAAACGTTTGTAGGTCAAGGACTCCAAACAACAATGAGAATATTAAAATACAACCCGTTGATTTTTTTTTATAATGAGCACACAACTCAAGGGGATTTTTGTCCCTTATTATGCCAAGACATAGTGTATGCCTTAGGGAATGGAGAGAGGGTTAGAAAGGAGGTATCGGTGCACATTGGTTTTGAATTTTTGATCATTGCAAAGCATTTCACTTTCGCGTTGTACGGCTAAAGAATGAATCTCTTAACTTGACAGTACGACCGAAGTTGGGCTTGAGGGTATACTCATGAGCATTCCAGATGAGCGAGTATTACGGTTGAATTGTTTTGGGAGGAATGCAACTGGCTATTTCGCTTGAGCATAATGCTTTAAAATAACGGTAGAAAAGGGTGAGACAAGCAACGTAAATGATTGATTAAAATTTTACAGTCTTATTCATTAACGCATCATAGCGAGTACATACGACTATGATTTCTTTATAATCTTTCTAAACGTACAAATCTTATTCATTACGTTGCTTCACAGCAACATAAACTAAGAGCGTTGAAAGGTAGTATAGAGTATACATAAAAGGGATTTTGTACCGTAGTCATTTGACATCACCCATATCAAATTTCCCTTTTTTTAAGAGTGGATAAATGTGTACTTAAGGCATGCACCACCATTCACCAAGACGCGACGCGACGATACTTTTAAGGCCAGTCTTGTCTCGTTTCCAAGATATCTTTCGGAGAAGGAATATATTCATATTTTTTTGTTGCAAATCTCACTTGTGTGTCACACAGAGAAAATAATGTCGAATTCCATACAACCAAACATACATACAACCCAATCGAATTATTTCTTAACAAAATCGAATTTATGTTGTCAAAGCAGATCTTTAGTTTTTAGCAAGATTTCATAGACTTTACACGCACTACACACTATTTTTTGCAAATTCCTTAAATACAACACAATTAAAATCTATTTGAAATGGTTGTTTTGAATTCGACATAAGAGTTCATTTAGTACTTTATTTTGACATAAGCACATTATAATTATAATGAATAGAAAATTTGTATTGTATAAGGATTTGCATTGCGGAAACATAAGTCATTATGAAGTGAATAACTATCGATGCGTTTGACGTGTACTAATGAATAAGACTGTTACTTTATAATTTCGTTTCCGATTGGAAAGACTAGGGGTATGCAACGTCGTAGATAAGTTTATCTTTTGGTGAATAAACTGTCAAATTTTATGCGGGAAACGGTTTACCCAAATCGGATAAAATTATCTGAGGAATTTGATGCAGAAACTTACTTATCCAGCTCCCGATCCATGGAGGGTCTCTGTCTGGTATATTGCTGTCTTCCATCAGTTGCGGTCCCTCGCACACTCCCTCCAGTCGTCGAGACCAAGCGCTGTTGCGTCTGCAACAGCCTTGTCTCTGTAGCGAAAGTTTGGTCTTCCTGGTCGTCTGGAAGCTGGGGGCTGGGATTCGAAGATTTTCTTGGCTGGAGCGTTGTTGTTCATTCGCTCGATGTGGCCGAGCCAGTAAAGTAGACGCGCTTTGGCTCTTTAGACTACATCCACATCTAGGTACAGTTTGCATAATTCACAATTGAATCTTTTTCTCCATTAGCCCTCTTCGCATATAAGACCAAATATCCGCTGAAGAATTTTTTGTTCAGCACTCTGCGCCGTAGAGTAGAAATCCGAGGCTTCTCGCGTCTCTCTTATAACAATTGTATTTTTTACTGTTTTCGAGTCGTTAGCCCAACGCACTAACCATAAACTAATATCATAAAGACTAGAAACCTCTGCTTTCATTTGACATTTACCTACAAACTGAAACACGCACACAAGTAATATTGATAAGAACGCACACAAGAATCTTTTCTGTTCCTCTTCCTATAGACACATAGACAATGCAGCCCTAGTAATTTGTTTTTGTTTTGTTTTTCGATTTCCCTTCTATTCATGGATAGAGTTTCAAACCTACAAATACAACAAGGTAAACAAATGGGTTTTGGGGGGTAAAACCTACGAAAGTTTCCAATCTTGCACTAACCTCCAATCTGTAGGGCCATGGGTTTAATGTTGCAATTCTTTCCTTGATCAACATTCGCAGTTACGAGTTTAGCAAGTCAAAGGCAAGACGAGACTCCGGCGGCTACCAACTTGGAAGTAATGTAAGCACTTGATGTGTAGGAAAAGATACAGTTTGAGGTCCCCAGTTTCTATACAACATCCATCCACCCAATTATAAATTTATTTGGATAAAATTCTCCAAATCCCAGTGTGACTTTCGGTCTTGTGATATTCGGCGTGTTCTATAATATGATTGTATTAACTATCTTATGTCCTTTTCGATTGGTTTTATCCGGAAGAACTTTCCGATCCGGAATTCCAATCGAACAAGTTAACACTTTATTCTTGATTCTGAATTTTAATGTGAGTGTATGTGTAAGGCGGAAATAAACAAAACAACGTCATGAAATGTGGGGATGAGCGGCAATGTTCATCGATCTTGGGAAAACATCGATGTTAGACAAAAAATATCGATGTTTCAACATCAATGTGGAAGCATGTGCAACATCGCAGCATCTATGTTACGATTTAAAATATCGACTTATAATATGAAATATTTTGTTAATAATCGAAAATGCCATTAGAGTTCAGAGAATTAAAAAAAAAGTGTTCTGTAACTATTGAATCTTGATTATTTAACAAAAGCTTGAGCTTAAGCTTGATTATTTAATAAAAGCTACTTTTCGTAATTTTTTTTAATAAAAATGGCGTTCATACAAACTTTCGCGTAAACTTATCTTTATTTTTTACACAATTAGTAAACTTAGCTCGTTGCATGAATAGGTACACTTATTCTATTTTGACAGAACACATATTTATAGCGAGTTTCATTCAAATTTCAAAGATCTCCTTTCAAAATCGAGATTTCATCTTTTCAATGGAACTTTTTTCCAGGTTTAATTTAAGTATTGGTGAATGACTGACATACACATTCCTGAACAATAAAAACATCTCTTCATCATCAGATGACGAGGAAGACGAAGGCTAAGCAACCAAAAACTTCACTAAATTTATAAATTCTAAATTATTAACAGCTTGGTCTATTATTTGTTAATTTTAATTTTTTTTTAGCACGAGTTCACAACAAATTAATAACAAAATATTTACCAATTGGCCGTTCAGAGAAAAAAATTCTTACATGTAAAGGGTTTTCCAATAAGAGGTGTTATTTTTATATTCAAAGAAAAATGGCATTTTTGGAGATAAATGATCGGATGTTTATTTCATTATAAAGAGGAAGGTATGCCGTTAATAATGGAACACAACATCAGCCAAATGGCCGCCAAGACCACGCTTACAGGACCATATCCTTTTCATGAAATTTTCCGTAACCAAATCGCAAAGTGGCTGCCCTATGTCCTCGATAGCCTCACGAATTTCATCTTTGAGGTCTTGAATCGACGCTGGGCTGTTGGCGTAGACCTTATCTTTCACGTGGCCCCAAAGGAAGAAGTCGCAAGGTGTTAAATTACAAGATCTCGGTGGCCAATTGTGATCACCTCTTCGAGAGATAACACGGTCCGGAAACTTTTCCCGTAAAAGATCGATGGTTTCATTGCTTGTGTGGCACGTAGCGCCGTCTTGTTGAAAGTAAACGTTGTCCAGATCAATACCATCCAATTCAGGCCTTAAAAAATCATTAATCATCTCTCGATAGCGCAATCCATTGACCGTAACTGTTGCTCCAGCCTCATTTTCGAAAAAGTAAGGTCCAATGACCCCGCGGGACCATAAACCGCACCAAACAGTCACGCGTTGAGGATGGAGAGGCTTTTCAACAATAACTTTTGGGTTTTCCGAGCCCCAGATGCGACAGTTTTGCTTGTTGACGTAGCCTCCGAGGTGGAAATGGGCCTCATCAGTCAAGATGATTTTTCGATGAAATTCCGGTTCATTTTCATGCATTTCAAGGACCCAATCAGCAAAGACACGACGTTGTTGATGATCAGCCGGCTTGAGTTCTTGTGTTAACTGAACTTTATAAGCCTTAAGACCCAAGTCTTTATGCAAAATACGGTGTAATGACGTTTGTGGAATGCCTAATTCCAAAGAAGGACGAGGAATGGACAAACCTGGGTTTTCTTCAACACATTGGGCTACAACAGCAATATTCTCAGTTGTTCTTGAGCGACGTGCACGGGTTTTATTCTTCACATCACTAACTTGTCCCAACAGCTCGAATTTGTCCACCAATTTCTGTATTGCGGTCCGACAAGGTGCTTCACGACGACCCAAAAATGTTTTAGTTTTACGAACCGTCTCTGCCAAATTTTCACCATTTTTATAGTAAATTTTAATAATTTCAATGCGTTGTTGAAGCGTGTATCGTTCCATTTTTATTAATAGCGTAGTTTCTACTTGTCAAATGTCAAAAAATGACAGCTTCAAAAGTGACAGCTACCGAAATAGCGGGCTATTCAAAATAACACCTCTTATTGGAAAACCCGTTATGTATGCATTTAGAACAAATCTACCAACACAACAGAGATCAGATCATTCGTGCTAAGATTTGATCTAGATCTGCTCTTTTTGTTGGAATGAAACTTAAAAAGATCCAATCTTTTTACAGAAAGAGCCAATCTTTTCTTGAATAAAACTCGCTATAAGTGTGTCTCTTTATTTACATATTCCGGATAAGGAACAGAATACGGGAGAGTGGGGCTAAAACTAACACTTTTTACTTTTTCCCACAATTTTGGAAATAAGTCAGCCAAACCTTTTATATACATTACAAAATCAAAAAATATTACCAAAACGTATATGTATTTATAACATTCAAGAACTTAATTTAAAAAAAATATATGTGACAAGGTTTCCAATCAGGAAACAAGGTTGGCCAATCAGAAACCAGTAACTTGACTAGTCGACTACGTGTTCTGAACGTGGCCAATAATGGTCCATGAGTATTTTTTTAGATCCGAAAAAACATGTTTTCTTGACAACATTCTTGGGGTTGTGAAAAAACCAGCGTCAGCCATTGGTAACGTTTAACGAACGAACCTATTGAATAGAGTACTCAATGGTGGTGAGTTCTAATACACACCCCAAATTAGTTTAAAATAAGTTTCATTCTTATTAGCCATTTTCATAAAACTAATGAAATCAACTTGCATTTTTTTTCTTTACAGATTTACAATTTTATTGGATTTTTGTGGTTGTCTTTCTTCATCTCAGCATTAGGTGAAATGGTGTTGGCAGCTACATTTGCAACTTGGTATTGGACATTCCATAAATCTGATGTTCCATATTTTGTTCTGACAAGAGCTTTTGGTCGAACAGTGCGCTATCATCTAGGAACAGTAGCACTGGGAGCATTCATATTGACAATATGCCGTTTTATTCGTGTCGTTTTAGAATACATCGATCAGAAATTAAAGAAATTCGACAACAGTGTAACCAGAGGAATACTGTGCTGCATGAAATGTTTCTTTTGGTGTTTAGAGAACTTTTTGCGTTTCATCAACAAAAATGCATATATAATGTGTGCAATTCATGGCAAAAATTTTTGTGCTAGTGCTAAAGATTCTTTTAATCTTCTAATGAGAAACTTTCTTCGTGTGATTGCTGTCGACAAAGTGACGGATTTCTTGTTCTTCCTTTCGAAATTACTTTTAACTGGTGCCGCTGGCGTCGGCACATATTATTACTTCGAAAATAGGCCAAGTGATCCGCCTTTGAATTATATTGCTGTTCCAATAACCATTGTTGTAATTGCAACTTTTTTGATAACAAGTGTGTTTTTCGGCGTTTATTCCATGGCAGTTGATACATTGTTTTTGTGTTTTTGTAAGTTTAAACATTATTTCATTTGTTTTAGTTAATCATTTTTAATATTTAGATATTAAGCTTTTTGATCATTAAGTTATACCTAAGGCAATTAAAGCTAATTCATTCATTTTAAGTGTTACCATAATTAATGAATTTGTGGTTTTATAAGTAGAATTCGATTCGATTACCCTACTTTACCCTAATATGTAAAATAGTGTAATTAGCACCCCAATGAAATTGACGAAATCCTTTAGCTAATCTTATAGCGAGTTTTATTCATAATTTTACAATAATTTGATCTTTTCAATTAAAATTGTTTCCAGATTTAATTGTAGTATTGGTGAATCACTGACACACAATATTGATGATGACGAGGAAGACGAAGACGACGCAAATCAAAAACTCTACTCGTAAATTTATAAAATCTAAATTATTAACTCCTTCGTCCATTATTTGTTTATTTAGAAGACTTTTTTTTTTTTTTTTTTTATTTTTTTTTAAATTCATTTTTATTTCATATTAACTTATAACTATCTTAAAGCTAGACAAACATGTTTAAAACTAGCATAATTATCAATAACTTACAACTAATATACTGGCCCTTTACGGGCGCTCTAAATTAAACAATAGCTCTTACAACTAATGTCTTTCGACCTAAAAACTATTTTAATTAAATCTAATTTTTTCTTTTTTTTATTTTTTTTATATTTCAAGAAACTTTTATACAAAAAACTTGGTATCTGATCATTTTTTTTTTTTTTTTTTTTTTTTTTTACCTATAAACTAAACCTAAATATATATTAAAAATAATTAAAAATAAATAAAACTAACTTATACTAACTAAAAATAACTTAAACTACTTAAAATACCTAATAATACTTATAACTACTTAAAAACTAGAACAGCCACAGCAGCATTTTTTTCGTTTTTTAATTTTTTTTTGTTGTTTATTTTTTATATGCATGCAGACACCCACCAGCATGCAACCCACCCACACATGTACATGCGCACATACATATACGTACGCACATACATGTACAGACACGCAGATACATGCACGTATGCCCCCGCATACATACATATTTTTAATTTTTTTTGGTGCCACCCTGACTGTTCCCTATACCTAATGCCCTAAATCTATGTAAGTCGGCCAAGATATATCATCTTCATCGACTTTAAATATCACGATGCTGTTCAGAGAGCCACCAGAACTGGTTCTCCTGTTTCGCCCTATCCCTCCGGTCCCGATCGGACACAGTCCTACTGAACCGAAGGCGCTCTTCTCCACCTTGAGCGATGACGTCTCGACCATACAGGAGTCGCCTATCCACAGTTTTCCGGCTGACGTGGTAGATGAGCGGAACCGCCCCTCCATCCTGTATCAGCCCTTGACTGTCTAAATAGAGGAATGCCTCAGGAGGGATGCAACCACTTAACCGCGCACTCTCAAAATATTCGTTATTGGGGTAATAAGCCCCAAAAATTAAGCTGTTAGTTGAGGACATCGCTCTTGCAACGTGACCCCGAATCAGCTTGAACAAAAAATTATCTATTCTGTTTATGTTGGCTCCGTTGTATAGAACCTGGTTGGAATAATATCTTGTGTACTCCGACTCTGGTGTTCTGTGTAACCCAAGGCAACGTCTAAGACATTGCCTCTCAAACACCCGAATCTTTTCCATTTGAGATGGGGCAACGTTGAACCACACCGGGCATCAGTAGGCAATCATCGGCCTGATGAGGGCCATGTAGCAAATCACCTTCACCCTGCTGTCAAGACGGCTGCTATAAAACAGTTCGTTTTGTCGCTAAGGCTCCCCTAGCCCTGGCCAAAGCAGCACCTATATGTCTGTCGAAATATAGGTACTGATCCAACCAGATGCCAAGGTACTTTACTACACTTTTACTCGCCAGTGGATGTCCATGTGGCCCTACGATCACCAGCTTGCGCCAGTTCTTTCTCGTATCCCTTGAGGCGCTAGACAACGGAGTCCTAAACAAAATAGTTTCTGATTTCTGGAAGTTGATTTTCAACTTCCAGTCATCACAATATCGCTGAATCTTGTCGAAGTCACTCTGCAAGAGACTTTTGATGACCTCCACTGTATGAGCTGTTCTGTACGCAATTAGATCGTCGGCGTACGCAATTGCCTGAGTTAGACTACCTATCAGATCGCTGGTGTAAATGTTGAATAGAATCGGCGAGTTAACCGCTCCCTGCTGAAGACCATTATTAATATTAAAAATTGCTGTAGAAGTTACATTGCCACTCTTGACAACAAACTTTCTACCATTTAGCATGTCATAAAGCATATACAATAGAGGTTTACTTATACCTAGTCTGGTTAGCTTTAGATAGAGACCTTCTAACCATACGGTGTCGAAGGCCTTCTGCAAATCAACCAGACAGGCACCCGTACACTGCTTTTTACTTTTGTTCCATTGGATATCAGAAACAAGTTTAGACGCGGCATGAATTGTGTCATGCCCCGCCTTAAAACCGAACTGATTATCCGGGATGATATTTTTGTCCTCCGCCCACTTGAACAGGGCTCTATTAATAACCTTTTCAAATACTTTGCTGATACTCAGAAGAAGACTTATCGACCGGAGATTCGCCGGATTGGAGTTGTCCTTTCCCTTTTTTGGGAGAGGGTGCAGCACAGCTGTCTTCCACCGCACTGGATAATATGCATTATTCAGCGCGTTGTTAAACAGTGTGGTATAAATGTCAACTGCTTCTTGAGGCAAATGTCGTAGTACAACGTTGGATATACCATCGACTCCTGCAGACTTCTTTTTCTTTAATGAATCGAAGATGAGCTGGAGCTCATTCTTCGAAATTAACAGGGGGCTGGGCCCATTTCGGTCGGCGATTATGGCGTTTGCCAAATCTTCATCATTAAACCTGGTAAAACCAAGGTTCTCAGATCGCCATTCGGTTATATCGTTCCGGAGCCATAAGTGATGAAGCAGAGCTCTGTTCTCCAGGTCATGATTCGGGCGAATGCTAGCATTCACCTTGTACACTTGCTGGAAAGCAGCCCCCACAGCCTCCACTCTTTCCTGCGGATCTTCGATTATATAGAGGTCATCGTCCAATACGGCATCCTCTGGGTCTATGCCTGCTGTCAGAAGTACGTCTCTGTTCTCTGTCGTCCTCTGGAGCTTAAGACACGGAAGATCGTTTTGATCCTTTCTTCTAAAAATCTTATTAATTTTTGGGAACATACTTGGGTCGCTGGAGTTAACGGCACGAATTTTATTGTCCCAGAACGAATTAAAAGCCAATCTATAATTTTCTTTGATCAATTGGTTGATGTTTTTGATGGACGACTTCAGTGTCCTAATCTCCAGGTCTCGTGTATCAGTAAACCGCCTGTACAAGCGTTTTAGTCTTGTCAGTAGTCCACTTTTTTGTCTGTGAAGTGCGTCAATTGTCGCGTTACGGTACATGTCAGTTGTGTTAAGTTCTTTGTATTTCGGTATTGTTCTGTTCATTGTTCGTAATATTTAGAAGACTTTTTACATGTAGTGTGTATTCAGATCAAATCTGCCAACCCATTACAGATCAAGTCTTTCATCATTGATGAGATTTGATCTTTTTGTTACAATGAAACTCTCACAATTAAAAAAAGATCAAATCTTTAACAGAAAGAGCTAATCGTTTCTTGAATGAAACTCGCTTTGGTGTCGTACTAAAAAAAATTCTGGCACTGCACTGTGTTTATAGATAGATAGATAGATACAAATTTTTATTGCAATACATTTTAATTTACATTTACATAATTATATAAACAAAAAATTATTTTAACATGGCATTTGCCGTCTGCCAGATTGACAATTCAGAACAATTTATGTATTAAGCCATTTAAAAATAATGTGAAATTAGACAATTTAATTTAAAAAAATTAACAAAAGGGAAATCAAAACTTGTCATTCATTATTGCAGTCCTATACCTTTGTGCTATTTTGCAATAATCGTAGAGTTTGACTACATCCATTTCGTTAAACATACGAACAACTTGTTCCTCCGATAAAATGTCACTTCCAAATATGTCTTCTAATTTCCCTGGCAATGGGACATCTTCCAATAAAGTGAATAACATCTTCTCTTTCCGCCAAGTTGCACATATTACACTCGATTGGTAAGTCAGGCCTGTGTGGAATGTAGTTCAGATTGAGTTGTTCACTACGAAGTCTTACCATTGTAGCAATGACGTGTGCATTGTAGGAATCACAAAAGTAGTTGTTTTCAGCCAGGTTATGATTGAGCCTACTGTACGTTGTTCTGAATATGGAGTCAGAAGCTTCAGCTATATATTCAGCTCTACATCTTTCATCAACTCTTGATATGACGTCATAAAAGAGGGCCTTACTGTTTGATAAATCGTCTATATTTAAATTAAGATGTGTATGACATCCTTCTGCAAGACATAACCACTCTCTGTACCAGCTATTACGATCTTGTATAGCCTTAATAGCTACTTTTCTAACGAGCCGCGATTCATCCATTTTGAAGACGTTTAGTAAATAATCCGCTTGGAGCTTTAATGTTTTTATTAATAGAGGCGAGATTCCAGTTTCAAGCATAATAACGTAGTTTGGCGTGTTCTGAGGTAAGTGAAAAATTCTCTTTACATAAAATGTTAGCAGTTTTTCAACCGTGTTGAACTTTCTATATTCCCATACTTGCGCACCATACAAAACTATACTCCCAGCTACTGCCTCAAACACCTTGAATTTACTGCTGTGCGATATATTTTTATTGTTAAATATTCTTTTCCAAGATATATTGATAGCATTTTTCGCCTTTTGCATTTTCTCCTTAAAATTTTTCTCCATATTTAAAGTTTTTTGTTATATTAATGCCAAGATACCTGTATTCGTTTACGCATTCTATGTTTTCTGCATTGTAATTCCATTTTTCATCTACCGCATTACGCCCACCGCCCTTTTTAAATATCATCACCTTTGATTTTTCGATGTTAACTATGAGGTTCCATAGCTTACAGTAATGATATGCTTTGTTTATCATGAGCTGTAATGTTTTTGGGGAATACGCAAACATGACTACATCATCAGCAAACAACAGTGCTTTAATATGCACTCCAGCGAACTCAACTCCACCAGGAAGATAGTCTACAAGGTCATCTATGAAGAGCGCAAACAAGGTGGGGCTTAGTGTACAACCTTGCCTCACTCCTGTTGTGGTTGCGAACCAATCGGAGAGTTCTGTTGCCGTCCATACTGCAGCCTTTGTTCCTTTGTAGAGATCTTCAAGAACGCGTCCAAACTGCAGTGATAAACCCAGACTATATAGTTTGTACAGCAACGCACCTCGATCGATTGTGTCAAAAGCCGCTTTAAAATCGATGAAGAATACATACAGTTTTTTACCTTGATTCAAAAAGTTGTCCGCTAGGCTGTTGAGTATGAAGATGTTGTCGTTAGTAGAGTATCCTGCTCTAAAACCAGCTTGGAATTCTTTCAGCAGCTTTCGTGATTTTATCCAATTAAGAAGTCGATTATGCAACATCGTTGTAAACATCTTATAAGTTGCGATTAGAAACGAGATTCCTCTGTAGTTAACTGCAACCAGTATCGATCCTTTTTTGTGTATTGGGAATATAATGGCATCCCGAAATTCTTCTGGAGAGAAATCCCCCTCTAGTATTCTATTTGAAAGTCTTAAAAGGTGATCTTTGAGTGTGACCGTTCCATATTTATAGCACTCAACTGGAATACCATTCGCACCGGCAGCTTTTCCATCTTTAAGGGTCACGAGAGTTTCCTCTAACTCTGACATATAGAAAGCAGAATCAAGAATTTCGTTGGTAAAACCAGGTATCGCAAAGTGCCACTTAGTTGATGTTGGTTCCAGATTTAGCAGATTCTTGAAATAGGAGAGTAATACGTCCGCGTTTAATTTTGTGTGGATAGTATATTGTTTCCCATTCAACTCCCAGGCCATTTTCCAAAAGTCAGTAGCGTTTTTACAGGATGTCAATCTTCTTGCTTGCAGTTCCGCATAAATCTTTTTTTTTGTTATACAAAGCTTTTTAAATGTTCTGTTGGCCTCAATGTAGAAATCTTTAAAAAGTCCTTGGGTAGAATTGCGAAAAATTCTCAGCCATGCAAATGAAGTCTTACGAGCTTTTTGACATTCTTCATCAAACCATGGTTCTTTTACTGTTTGGTACCTTTTTAAGTTGTATACTTGTTGAGGAGTAGGAAGTCTTTACAATCTGTGGTAGCAAGGGAAAGTTTACAGTTTGGTGAGCTTGTAGTTGAAAATTAAGATTATGCATATACACGTAGGCATTTGCATTTGTCCAGTTGAGTTTGGGAAGTAGCCGCATACCTGTAAATTCATCATGCGATTGACCAAAAGGTTGAATTGTAACAACTACCGGAAGATGGTATGAAAATGGAACTTCCTTAATCTCAAAATCTTTTACAAATGGTTCCCAATCTACTCCTATGATGGCATAATCAATCACTGATGTGCCTTGACCACCCAACAAACGTAAAATGTCCTGATGCATCGCCCACACTGGTTCCGTTAAGAATACGCAAACCAAAAGAATCACAAAGATCTAGCAATTTTGTTGATACAGTACGTATCTTTTGATTGTCTACCACATCCTCTCATCTCATTCACCGCCCCTGGTTCAATACCAACTCTCGCATTCAAATCACCAATTATCATCACATCGGTAGGGGTGTGTTTATATAATAGGCTAGTTCAGAAAAGGGAGATTACTAGTTTTGTTCCGTAAAAAAGTGTAATTAATTTGTTTTATATAAAGAGGTTTTTGTTTGGTAACAACAATCAATTTATTTTTGATTTATTTTATTTTAGATTGGTCAAAAAACTTGATTTATTTTTTTGATTTTAAATCAATTTTACAGATCTGGATTTTTCGTCAGATCTACCCCTCTTTTACTAACACCACTATGCATCATAATTGCGGACAGTTTGTACAAGACAGCTGATACCGCTAGCTGGTTCACAGCCATAAATATACACCAATACTATAGCAAATAAATAATAAATAAAAACAAAAAATCAATTAATATATCAAAATATAAATTTACCAAGCGAAAACCCCATAAGTTTGTCGACTTTTTTTTTAAAGAAAAATTTAAATTAAAAAAAGAAAAAACAAGTGTTTGTGGTATGTAAAAACTGTATAATGAACCTTATTTAAAGAAAAAAAAACAAGCAAATTATTTTCAGAAGATGAAGCGATTTCAGGCAGGATTTTCCAGATTATAAAAGTTTAACAACTTAATTTGTTCGCGAACTTGAATAGATTAATATTAGAATTGCATTTTAACTTAATGATCGAAGAATACTAAATCACTATTTATCTGTATTTTATTTATGACAAAATATAATTAACTATTATTTTATATTTTCAATTTAGTGGAAGATTGTGAGCGTAACGACGGTTCCGAGGAAAAGCCGTATTTTATGTCGAAGCAACTGATGAAAATTTTACACAAACGAAACAAGATGCCAACGCCATAAAATTTTAAATTAATGTTATAATGCGAGTGAAATGGAATGGTTCTTATGCATGTACCTATATGATTGATACTGATGCGCAAAGTTTGCTCAAAATGTTGTGAGCAGAATAAATTACCAAAAAAGAAACAATATATATTTTGTATTATTATATAATTATAATGTTACCATAAAAAGAAATAAACAATTTTTAATATTTATAAATGATGCGAATAGTTTTACAAACTTTATTTTTAGTCGCCATCATGCTTACAGAGCGGTCAAATCCAGAGAAACCGCTCTGTTCGAACTCACTAACACCTTATATAAAGCTCTTGACGTAGTAAAAGAAACGGCACTATCTGCCTTATTAGAGAAAGCCTTTGACAACACGCCTCACATGACGCTGTCAGCAAGGCTCTTGTAAGGAAGTGTGTACCTATCACCATGACCAGATGAATTGGTGAGATGCTGGGCATTAGAACAGCAGAGAGATTAGCAGGTCCAGAGATACAAAAAAAAATCATTACAAGCAGTGGCTGTCCACAGGGAGGGGTACAATCACCCTGGCTGTGGAGTCTCTTGGCAGACGAACTGCTTGAAGAGCTTCCTTCTGAAGAAGACGTGTTATTGGCTTTGTCGATGACATAGTTATTAATGGACTTCGAAAGTTTGAAGAAACCATGTGTGATATCCAAGGAGGACTGACAATCATAAGAAAATGGTTTGTATCCGTAAGCTTATTAATTAACCCTACAGAGACAATTATGCAACTTACTCCTATGGAATAAACATTTAGAACTGACTATCGGCAAAGTCACAAAGACCATAATGACTTGCGGGAAAATCATAATGGTTGCAAACCAAGCATCCATAAGGTTTAAGGAGTACATTACAAAGTCAACATTAACTACGGTAATTGACATTCCATGATTAAAAAATATAACTTCGAGAAAACTTCAAAATAAAGTAAAGCAGCAAGAACGAGTTGGCGGGTAGGCGAAACAATAAACTACACACTTAACGCCAACGTTATCAAGTTGTACTCTGATTAATGAAGATCGTATGAGGGTAATGGTGCTTGAATCTTTGGGCCTAGAACACTTTCAAAACCGATAATACAGTCCACAAGCATTTTTCAGGCGCAAGTTCATGCCATAGCAAAATGTGCGAATCGTAATCTTGAAAGGAACTATCGAAACCAAAATATTGTCATGTCGGTTATTCAAGCCGCACTGAAAGCATAAATCTCTTACGTCATTAGCTCCAATATAGATAGGGAATCTGTATGCAAACTGAAGAAACTAGGCAAAAACAATAAGGTTTTATTTCATTGGGTACCTGCCATTAAAGGTAGGGTCATAGAGAAAATAATTAGTTAGTTTCTTTATGGGTAGGGTAATGATGAGGCAGACTTCTTAACTAAAATGGTAAAAACAACAGCATTAAGTATTGAACTCTACTCCGGAATAGAAAAGAACGCGATTAAAAATAATTTCAAAAAAAGCAGGAGACTCGAAGATTACTAAAGTAAACGACTGGATCGCACGAACTTGTTCTTATGCTCGATCACATTATATGCATAAGATTCTTGGTAGAAATGACTAATGGCCTTTTCGATTGGAAGTCCAGAACTGTTCTGACCCCAGAAAATGTCAGTTATTGCTCTAAGCAGAACAGAAAACGATTCTGGATTTCAATTCAGAATCGAAAATAGAATCCCAATACACTTACATAATTAAAATGTCAAAATCATCGGGTTGAATTGTTTTGTGTAATTTCGATGTATTTATTGAGTTTAAAATACTTTTCTGGCAAAATAACATAAAAAGAAGCAATTAAGTTCATTATTATTGATACAAGAAAATGTGTATCTTGAAATCAAGTGTTTTGGAAATTCTTTTTAGATTTTTTTTAAAATTTAATTTTCACAAATACAGTGATACATACAATTCAGAATAAGTCGAATTGTTACCGGGTGTTTATTGAACGTGAACGTGTTCTAAACGGCCAATCGAAAAGGCCATAAATATATTTTCAAAGTCGTTTTTTGGTACATTTTTTATATACAAAATTTCTTTAACTTTTATTCTAAAAAAAATTGGTACGACAATTTGATGTATTTAATAATAAAAGCCTACAAAAATAATTTCGAAAAAAATCATTATTTATTTCGAAATATATGTATATTCGAAATATTGAATTTTCATAAATATTTTTTTGATTTAATCCAAAAGAAATTCTTTCTAAAATGTTCGTATGCAGTATTCCTCAGAATTTGAATCGAAGGGACTCCTACATAATTTTTTTAATCGAAATCCGTCAAGCCGCTTTGAGAAAGTAGAAAATCAATAAAATGCACGACTGGATCGCACGTACTTGCTCCTATTTTCGATCACATTATATGCAAAAGATTCTTAATAGAAACGGCTAAATGTATTTTTAAAGTCGTTTTTCACTTAATTTTTTATACATAAAAATTCATAATTTTTTTCTAAAGAAAATTGGTATGAACATTTTAAGTATTTAATAATATAAATTCAAAAACAAAATTTCAGAAAAACTAGTCCACCCGTTTTCGATTTTTTTTTTTCAAAAATCCAAAAAAACTATTTTTCGAAAATTTTGAAATGCAGTATTGTTTAGAATTTGAAAGAGCTTCTGTATAAAAATTTTGATCGAAATCCGTTTAGCCGTTTATGAGAAAGTCGAAAATCAATAAAATGGTTGTATGGGAGATACCGTTAATAACAAAATATTTTTAAAAAAATCCACCAAAATGTAGACCATACCCAAAGTAGTATACACACCAATTTTCATCAAAATCGTTAGAGCCATTTTCGAGATAATTAAGATGGTAGGCAAATTTGTATGGCAAGTACTGTTATTTTTGAGGCTAAATCAACGATTCAAAAATATATTTTGGAAAATCACCAAAAACGCTTAAATACCAAGTTTGAAGTAAATCGCTTCAGCCGTTTAGGCTGTAGAGAGTTGTACAGACAGACAGGCAGACCGGTGTGTTAATGACAAAATATGTAAAAAAAATTCGACCAACATATAAACAAGGTAGTACATGCACTTTTTACTTGCGATAGACATACATAGGTACTAGGTGCGTTTTTTTGCAATCCCCGGGGGAATTGGTTGAAAAAAAACGACAAAGGCGCTTAGTGAAATACTTGGCAGCACTATTAATTTGGAAGATGACATTTGAAGAACAGCGGTAATGCAAGAAAAAAATAAACATCACTGTTTGCCTCTTCCTCATTCTTCTAAAAATCATCGGGTTGATTTGTTTTGTGTAATTTCAATATATTTATTGAATTTAAACTACTTTTCTATTAAAATAACATAAAAAAGAACCAAGTTAATTATTATTTATACAAAAAAATGTGAATCAAGTAATTTGAAAATTGAAATCAAGTATTTTGGAAATTGTTTTTAGCCGATGTGATTTTCTTTTAATTTAATTTTCACAAATACAGTGGTATATAGAATTCAACTACTAAAACTACCCCATTCGCAAGAAGATTGAAGTATGCCAAGGAGGTAGCAGAGAATCTGTATTGGATTGCTCCCGTGTACAACAAAACGCAGCCGAAAACAATTTTCTCAGAGAAACCTTTGTTTTGTTGTTCATTCAATTCTTGTTAATTGAACGAATATCAACTTCAGGAAATGCTTTTTTATTTAATAATAATTTCACAGTCAAGTTTAAATATACCTATAATAAAAATAAACGCAAAAATGAAAATCGTTGTAGAAGGTTGTGCTCATGGCGAGGTTAAAAAAAAACATAGAAGCAATACAAAAGCGAAAATTGTTAAAATTGATTTGTTGTTGTGTTGCGGAATGTATATTAAAAGATAGGTTAGGTTAGGTTGACATGTCCGTCAGGAAAACAACTGACACACTTAGACCAAATGCTCAACCAAACCAAACAAAATTGATATTATCTGACATGTCAAAATGTCAGTTTTGAAGTTTCTATATATTTTATCGATAACTTAGTGAAAAAGTTTTTGGTAGCACAGTTTTTATACTCTCCAATAGCTAAGCCCCGAGAATTCTCTGGGATTAAGCTAGCACCCCCGGGGATTAGTTGTTCTTGGATTTAACATGCAAATTCTTAATCCTACTCATCGTTTTTTCGTCCAATTTCCCCGGGGCTTAGAAAAAAACACGCCTACTATATAGTGCAAGTTTTGTATTTGGAAAAAAATCGAACTCGAGATTTTGATCAAAGTTGACATTACGATGATAGAGAACATCAAAAAGTGTGTCCCGCAACTCCATCTGTCTGTCTGTACAGCTCTCTACAGCCTAAACAGTTGAAGTGATTTTCTTAAGACTTGGTATTTAAGCGTTTTAGGTGATTGTCTAAAATAGATCTTTGAAACGTTTTTTTACGTCCAAAACTTACGGTACCTGCCATACAATATTTTCTTCCATCTCAATTATCTTGAAAACGACTCTAATAATTTTGATATTAAAAAATGTGTGTGCACTATTTTAGATATACGCTACATTTTGGTCAACATTTTTTTTGTTCATATTTTGTTACTAATAGCCTTTTCACACCAAACCCAAAGCACGGTTTTCGCGAAATTATCGGTTTTGGAAAACCTAAAGCGAAAACACAAGTTTTCCCATACATTTTTGATAAACTACACGTTTTAAATAAAACCTGTCGAAAACATGTTGCATTTGCAAGATGAACTAAACAAACACACCTTGTGAAACATTCAGTGCTCAATTAATCGTCACATAAATAGCTGACGGGTTTGCTGCCAGGAAAAAACAAAAAATAAAAGGCTGTCTGAGGTAATTTCAATTTGAATTCACGATGTATTTGTTGTTGTCTTTGGTGCCAAAATAATTGAAATGTCAAACGAAAATTTGTAAATGTTCAGTGTGAACGGTTTTCGAGTTTTCGTAAACTTTTTGCCGAAAACCGGTTTTGGGTTTGGTGTGAAAAGCCTATTACAGCCGTTTTGAGATAATTAAGATGGTAGAAAAAAATTGTATGGCAAGGACCGTTATTTTTGGGGCTAACAAAAAGATTCAAAAATCTATTTGAAACAATCATATAAAACACTTAAGTACTAAATTTAAAGAAAACCGCTTTAACCGTTTAGGTTGTAGAGCGTTGTACAGGCAGACGGAATCGAGGGACCCATTTTTTAGTGTTCTACATCATCGTAATGTCAAGTTTGACTAAAATCTCGAGTTCGATTTTTTTCCAAATGCAAAACTTGCCCTGTGGTACCTATATAGCAAGTAAAAATAAGACTGCTGGGGATCGGTTATTTTAGAAACTCATGGCTTGATGCCGATAGATTTCCCAATAAAAGGCGGATAGACAAACGTAGTGATATCTGAATGCACCCATTTGTGTGACATATTTTTATTTGCCCAACTTTGCTGTTTTGACACATAACGGATGGTTTATTGTCAAAAAAAACTGTAACCAAGAAAACAAAGAAGACGATCAAAATAATCAACAAATTAAAAGTTTAATAGAAAACTGATTAATATCTACATGGTTCACGATGAAAACGGAATATCTAATTCAATATTTAACGTTAATAGAAGGTGGTTTCAAACATTCTTCCGATATTTTGTTTGTAGACAAGATTCATTTTCCTAACTATATGAAAAAAGGTGTTTTAAGTGTCGAAGATGAGGACAATCACCATACAAAGTAACTACATATTACAAAACACTTTTCTACTACACATTTGAATTAAAATCTTCATTTTACAGAAATCAGCACATTTATTGTAACATAGCCGGCTGCGATAACATATTTCAATCCGTCTCTGCCTACCAAAGTCACTATAACAGTCTACACAGATCCATTTGCAGCCAATGTAAGAAAAGCCTACCTACACCCCATTTACTGGATCTACACCTTTCAGAGAACCACGACTCGTATTTTTCAGTGCTCTCGAAAAACAAAGCTATGTTCCAATGTTTTATTGAAGAGTGCGTTCACAAGAGTTCCACAATTGAAGAAAGAAAAGATCATTGCATCAGAGTGCATAAGTTTCCTCAGAATTACCGTTTTGAAAATCCTTGTATGGTTGGTAATAATGTGGCGGCTAAACAAAATGTTCCCATTGATGATCCAATGAACGGAAGAAAGTCTCAGACATCAAAAAACCCTACAAACATTTCATTTGGTCATGCAAAAGAAAAAACTTTTAATAAAAAAAGTTATAGTAAACTTTTAAGTAAGAAGGAGGTTGAATACAAGAATATTTTAGAAGATTCAAAGACTGTTACCGATCTGCTGAAAAGTTTGCCTGAGTAGAACCAGTAAATATACATATCGATATTTTTTAATGAAATATGTGTACTTTCACACGAAAAACAAATTTAATAAATCCTATTATATATTTTATTTCATGCTTTGGAAGCATTCAGCTTGAGAGTGGGAATCATAAAAAAAAAATGCTATTTTATGGATCGACTACAAGTTGTTTTAAGTTAAGATATTTAAAAGTAGGGCGTGCGTGAATATCTTTCCTGAATAACTAAATTCACTTCAATAAACACTGGGAGTATTTGACTGCCTTCAGATTTTTCTCTGCTGCCACGAACTTCCTTTGAATAAATGTCCATCGAACAGAATCCGTAACGTTAACCGATGGGATTAATGTTAACAAAATGTTACTAAAAATCTCGTTTTGCATAACTCCGTCACAATCTGCCCTATCGAGGTAACCGTCGGAGAGGAATTTTCACCGCAACGCATCTTCGTCGGAAATTCAATTTCAGTTCGAAGTAGCTTTCATCGGAAGAAATTTTAAAGAAATACGACGACGCATTGTGATGGATATAATTTTCAGGCAGAGATGTGCAACTTAACTATTATATCGAAAAAGTTTTTTATTATATAAACTCCATAAGCGTTTTAAACCATGAAAAATCGACGAGAGAGTGTAATTTATTGTTTATACGAAGTATTTTTTTTTTTTCAATTATAATGCGCTAGCGTTTTTAAGAAATGTAATTAGATGCACCGATGAGGTGCGATGACTTTCGAATAAAGTCCCCTCCCTATTTCCAAACATGTATTTTGTTTCCGTTTGAACTGTCAACAAAAGAATAATTTGCAAAAAAAAACTTTTCACACAATATCACACCTGGGGGTCAATTCCCGATCTGTGAAATTATGAAGTGATAAAAAAAATATCATTTCAGTTTTCACAGAGGTTTATCATTTTCCAACTTCACGCACACGCCTAATGCGATTCTAGAACTCATTCTGATAAAGTTTGTACTAAAAAGTACTAAATGATAAATTCTGTCATTTCTGGTTAGATTTTTTGTTGGGAAAGGTAAATATTTCATTTCAGTTTTTAAATTTGCTTAAGAATAATGTCCGGAATAATAATTCTTTTAATACATTAATAAAAGACGTCGTACTGAACAATTGTGGGTTTTATATTATATTCAATAGTATCTCTGTTTTGAGTAAGATTTATTATTTTTTCATGTGAGGATATTGAGGCTTTCCCTTCGAGATGGGCAGAATCTATTCGAAGTTACAACTAGGAGCACTTTATTCAACTTTATAGATTCCCAAAACATTTATGCATGGATTTAATACGTGAATTGAGAGCATTATTGAAAAACACTCAACTTATAAGTGCGCTCCAAGGCCATTTAAATATGGTAAAGTGCTCTGCATTTTTTTGCAATGGGTAGTTTCCAACTATCTGTCGCGGGAATGAGCACCGTCGCGTCGGCTGTTGTGAATCTGTTTAACAATTTGACAAAATGATTTAACAATTTCTTTATTTACTCGAATTATTATAATTGTTGCTTAGTTGTCATGTGCCAAATCCTGTTTTTCTTCTTAATATTCGATTAGAAACATTTTCTTCACAAAACAATTGACTGTGATAAAAAAATTATCATATGAAAAATTTTTGGCGTTTAACTTCACTTTTTCACGAATCGAGAATCGAATTAGACGTGAAAGCGTGATAAAATTTATCACTTCACATCTTCACAGATCGGGAATTGACCCCCTGGGGGTCAATTCCCGATCTGTGAAATTATGAAGTGATAAAAAAAAATCATTTCAGTTTTCACAGAGGTTTATCATTTTCCAACTTAACGCACACGCCTAATGCGAATCTAGAACTCATTGTGATAAAGTTTGTACTAAAAAGTACTAAATGATAAATTCTGTCATTTCTGATTAGATTTTTTGTTGGGAAAGGTAAATATTTCATTTCAGTTTCTAAATTTGCTTAAGAATAATGTCCGGAATAATAATTCGTTTAATAAATTAATAAAAAACGTCGTATTGAACAATTGTGGGTTTTATATTATATTCAACAGTATCTCTGTTTTGAGTAAGATTTATTATTTTTTCATGTGAGGATATTGAGGCTTTCCCTTCGAGATGGGCAGAATCTATTCGAAGTTACAACTAGGAGCACTTTATTGAACTTTATAGATTCCCAAAACATTTATGCATGGATTTAATACGTGAATTGAGAGCATTCTTGAAAAACACTCAACTTATAAGTGGGCTTTAAAGCCATTTAAATATCGTAAAGTGCTCTGCATTTTTTTGGAATGGGTAGTTTCCAACGATCTGTCGCGGGGATAAGCACCGTCCTGTCGCGACGGCTTTTGTGAATCTGTTGATTTAAAAATTTCGTTATTAACTCGGATTAACACAAATATAACTTACTACCAAAATAAATTTGTGTATAAATATAATTGTTGCTAACTTGTCATGTGCCAAATCCTGTTTTTCTTCTTAATATTCGATTAGAAACATTTTCTTCACAAAACAATTGACTGTGATAAAAAAAATTATCATATGAAAAATGTTTGGCATTTAACTTCACTTTTTCACGAATCGAGAATCGAATTAGACATGAAACCGTAATAAAATGTATCACTTCACATCTTCACAGATCGGGAATTGACCCCCTGGGCCGATGTTCTGTAAATCAGGTGATAACTTTTCCTCAATTAACGCCTCTGAAAAAATGGGGTTCTCTAAGTTGAGGCGATACCTTAAATTTTTAATTTGTTTGACTGAGATTTTTCAATGGAAGGCGATAAGAGTCACTTTGGCATCTTAATAACAAAACAAACATTTTGATTCTCGACTACTTTTATCGATTCGAAAGTTACAGAACATGGGCCCTGTATTCCGAGTGAAAATGAATTCATAAAGAATTTCAATTTCACTTAGAAATAACGTGTTCTGCATTTCGAGTGGATTCAAATTCTTCCAATTCATTTGGAACTCATTTTCGAATTGTCAAAATCACCTGTTACAGACAATCTGTATAAAAACGGTTCATATTCGGAATGTAGAACACGAATTTTCATATTCAGAACACTAAAATATTCCACATTCGGAATGAGCTATTTACAAACTTTATTTTATGTGGAATACAGAAAATTTTTATTTGGAATACGGAACACCTAAATTCACTTTCGTTCCTCAAATTTACAAAAAGTGAAATACAGAACATGTGCGTATATTATTTTTTTTAGAAAATAAAAAACATTGCGAAAGGAAAGCAATATACGCGAACTACCTGTCGCAGCGTAACGTAAACGTATCTTCTAATCTAATTATAATCTTTTAATTACATAATTCTCTTCAAGATTCAAGAAACACTTTCGCCTAAATAAAAATGCGTTTGCTTTTGTTTTAGAGCAGATTCAACACAAATACAAAACAAATTATCGGTCTGATGGTGTCACTCCAAACCTTTAAAAAATGTATGATGTGTGCAAAACCAAAACACAGCCACAACTTCTGGTGTCATTTGCAGTTCAATTTTATGCAATATGGGGATATTCGATGAGCAGTTTCATTGTCCGCTCATATTGCTTTGAATTTGTTTTTTTCGTTCTGCCTAAAAACAAAAAGTCCACAAGTTAACGTAAATAAGGTTTATTTCTTTGTTATTTAAATTAACTATTTCTTTAAAAAGAAAATACTTTCCGCAACGATAACTTGTCGGGGGGACTTCGGAGAACATTTGGATTGTATCTGTTATAAATAAAAATATTAAAACTAGTTCATCGCATACAAATGGCAAGCGTTGAATATTGTCGGACAGAATTTCCGATCAGCCGAACGGAGAATTACCTCGAGGCAAAATGTCTCCGATTTGTAGTAAATCGGAGAGAATTCCACTCCGACGCGACGGTTACCTCGATAGGGCAGAATACTTCTCTTCATAATTCCGATAATAGAGATTCAATTCACTTTCGGATATAGTATTTTATAACATCTTATAAAGTCATTCGAAACATAATAACAAACAGGTACAACTTAGAGGTAGCTATCAACTTTACCTACCTCGGATCGGCTATAACATCTAACAACAACAACTCGTTAGAAATTGAACGTAGAACTATGATAACTTTTGAGTAGTAAAGCCCTCTCACGAAAAACAAAGGAGACTTTGTAATACCTTGACCAACCCAGTCCTGCTCTATGGCGCGCAGATATTGACTCTTTCGAAAGCGGATGAAGATATCCTAAGTCGTTTCGTGCGTAAGTTTATTCGCAAAATTTTCGGCCCTTTAGGCGTTAACGGGCTTTTGAGGATAAAGTTCAACCACGAACTATAAAAAAAACACGTACATCGCGTTTAAGATGGCTAGATCATGTAGAACGAATGCACAACAATGCTCCGGGTTGCAGGATTTTCGATTCCATCCCAGACGGAAGGAAGACACGGTCAAGGAAGACTGAAAAAAAGCTGGCCAAAGACTGAACTAGCTGAAGAAACTTATTGGTTGAGTCCCAAGTTAGCCCCAAACTGTTGCGCTACCTGAATAAGTAAGTAAATAAAAAGTTCTTCGATCATATAGTTTATATAACGGTGATTAGCAGTAAATAAAATCTGCGAGGATGTTATAAAACTTCCATCATACGTTAAGGTAAAGTCGACAAAAAAAAGTATACGAAAAAGATGGAAAAATGACAGTAGTAGCAGAATTTTAATCGGCAAACACTGTGGAAGAGGTATTAGGTACACTAGAAATTTAGCTGGTACTTCAATAAGCTTGGAGAGAGAGCTGAGTTCCAAGAAACAGGCGAACAAAAAAGCATTGCTTCAACTAAGAAAAAATATTTTAGCACGGAGTCAAAAACATAAAATCAGCATTGATAATGATAGAATGAAAATAGGCGTCAAATGGTTTTTATGGAATAAACAAAACCAACTAATGTGTGGCGGAATTAAAGGCGAACATGTTCTACAAAATCTATATTCAGGTGAATTAGAGCACATTAACTGTAATTTCTATGAGCTAATAGATAAACAATCTCAAAAAAACTAAAAATTTCGCATCCAACAAATCAAATTATATACTAACCCAAACTAAAAATGAATTATTAGAAATAACAAAACTTAAAATTGTTTCTTATAACGTACACGGCCTGAGAATAAACACTTATGTGCTCAATTTTTCAAAAATATTTTATCACATGAAATATTTGTTTTAATTGAAACCCATCTATCCGAAGAGAAAATTATACAATACAGAAAATACCTAAAGGAGTTTGATACATACTGGAAACCGGCAACTAGAAACAGTAGGTTTAGAAGGGCAATTGGTGGCTTGGTGTATGTTTTAAACAAGAATTTGGTATCGCGTGGCATTGATCATGAGTATATAAACTGCAATGGGGTTGACTTTGTAAAACTTAAAACGATTAACGGTGAGATAAATATATTTCCCGCATACTTAAGGGTTGCAAATTGGCGTAAGGATATTGATTTATTCAAGTGTATTTTTGTCGAAGAAAACATCGTTAATCCAATTGTAATCGGTGACATGAATGTTAGAGCAACAACCCATGGATGATATGTTCAACTCTGCATTTACAGCTGGTATAGAAATCCGAAATTCCAAGGATAAGACCATTAATGGAAAAGGAAAGGACTTTTTAGAATTTTGCTATGATAATGGTTTGATTATTTTAAACGGAAGAACAAAAGGTGATGAAGAAGGAAATCTTACATTTATCGGGAGCATTGGAGAATCCGTAAATGATCTGTGTGCAGTATCTCAAGAACTACTAGGATGTGTAGAAATGTTTAATGTCGAAGAAGCGATTTGGTCAGATCACATGCCAATAAAACTGACCATTAATCTTTGCGCTAGTTTAAATGAGTCAACTGAAAATAGGTTTCTACCGGAACTGAAATGGAAGGAGTCAAAAAAGTTGGAATACCAGAATAAGCTTAATTCTAACCTCGTTAGCATAACAACTAACAAACCTTCGATTAGCCTAACGGATCTAACGAACCCAATCAAACAATCCACGAATGATGAAAATCTTAATACAAAAATATTTAAGCCAAAAAACAAATGGTACAATTTTGATTGTGAATTGGCGAGAAAAAAGACTCAAACTTTTAAATAAATATCGAAGAACGCAAAACTCACAGAGAAAAAAGTAAATTATCTAAGTGTGAAAAAATAATTTACAGCAGTCTGCAACAAAAGTAAAATCCAATATCATAAAAAAATTGATCTTCAACTCAGTACGGTAAAAAATTGCAACGATTGGTGGGATTTAGCAAATGAAATTCGAAGCAAAGATCTTTATGTAAGCCCGAAAATATCAACACCAGAGTTTAGAAATTATTTCGTTGATCAGCATATAATCCAAATTCACTATGCACATAGTTTCATTGAAAACTGGGAATTAGATAAATCAATCTCCATAGATGAAATCAAAAAAATGTTATCCAATGTAAATAAGGCTCCTGGTGAAGACAGAATTGGTTATAAATTCCTAATAAATGCCACGGACGATTTCCTAAATTATCTAGCAAAAGCTTATGCGAATATGCTTAATGAATCTAGGATTGAAGAATCTGTCAACAAGACAATAATTTTTCCAATATTTAAGAAGGGGATACAAATCTGCCAAGTAACTACAGAGGTATTTCTTTCATGAACTGCATTGCGAAGACGATGATGGGAATCCTAAATGACAGACTTTACACTTGGGTGGAGAGGAACCATATCCTGACAGAGTACCAATTTGGTTTCAGGAAAAATTACTCTACTATTGATAACATTTATAACTTGGCTTCAATAGTTCATATAAAACTTGGCGAGAAAAAGAAAGTGTATGCGTTTTTCGTGGATCTTAAGCTGCGTTCGACAAAATTTCAAGGAGTCTGCTAATGCATAAATTACATTCTATAGGTGTTTCAACAAAATTCGCCAACTTGATTCAAGCCATCTATGCCAACACTTTTTCGGCTGTGTGGACTGGAAAAGAAATATGGGAGTATTTTGAAACATTCAATGGCGTCAAACAAGGATGTCTACTCTCACCCCTACTTTTTGCACTTTACATTAACGATATACATGAATGCCTAGGAGGAGGTCTCCAAATAGACAATATTAATGTGAGATTGCTATTGTATGCAGATGATATGGTCATCCTAGCAGATGACATCCGAATTATGCAAAATATTATAGATCGCTTGGAAGAGTATTATAACAATTGGTGTTTGGAAGTTAACTTGGCAAAGTCAGAAATGATGGTTTTTCGAAATGGAGGTAGATTATCCCACCAGGAAAAGTGGTTATTCAAAGGAGAAGAAATACGAATTACTTCTAATTATATATACTTGGGTGTTCTGTTTACTCCAAAGATGTCATTCAGCAAGCACGTGGAGGTCAGAAACAATTCAGCAAAAAACAGCATAAGCGCCACTTGGCAAAACTTTTTGACAAGAAAAAAATATTAGTCTTAGTTCAAAATGGAAACTTTTCCTAGCGGTATGTAGGTCTATCGAAACATATGGCGCGCAAGTTTGGAGGTTTAAGATATTCGTTGAACTTGATAAGCTGCAACGATATTTCATAAAACGTATATTAAAACTACCACTGAGCACACCAAACTATGTGCTGTCACTGCAAACTGGTGTCGAAGAAATTTTTATTCTTTGGACCTTCACCTGCGGTATGTCAAGAAAACCTTATTTGACTTCAGTAGAAGTAGGCTACCACATCGACTCTCAAAAATTCTTTTACGGAAAAAACAATTTTGAGTAAAAGGTCTAAATGACATCGGATCGGGATTCGGAGTACATTTTAATGAACATTTGGGATCAGAGAAACAATGGATCAGAAGAAGTCCAGTACAATGTGATTCCCTCAAGTTTAAGTCGCATTAAGAAAATAGAAGAAGAGCATTAGCAAGCAACTCACGCATCTACAAGTTCTTAGATCATGCAAGCGGATTTAACTATATGACAACAGGATTTGATATTTTTAAAATAAGCCGTATTTTCAAACCGAGATGCGATCTAATCCTTTTGAATGGAAGCATATATAGCGGCAATGAATCGTATTTCTGTATCCTTTGCAATATGAGAGAAGACGAAAATATTCAAAACTTTTTGGGCACATGCCCAATACTCCGAGAATTCAGAATCAGATACTTCGTAAAACCTGTAATGGAGGAATAGGAGATCATATCTTTGCTAAGTGGTGAAGATTTGTTAGATTGGGTCAACCTGGTCAAGTATATAATTATGGCCATAACCTACTGAAAATTGCTGGTCGAAGAGTACAATAATTAAATAAATAAAATAATGTTTCAATTATCTTTTAATCATATTTCAAATATTTGAATGCATGTTTAAAATGCAAATTAAAAATTTTAAATTTTGATTATAACTTGTGCTTTTGTCATATCCTTTTAAATTTTTGGTTGATATAATTTATAAAATCTATTTGCAAACAGTATTTTAATTGAAAATTAATTATTAAACTACCGACAGACGACTCTTAAAGTCATTGTCGTAAGTTTGAAATTTTAACAATATTTAAAAAACATGGCAAATGATATGTACATATATATTTAAGATTTGAATTAAAATAAAAACAATTTACTTACTTACTTACTTACTTATAACGGTGATTATGAAACGTCTGTCAGGAACAGTTCCTCATTCAACTCGCAGAAAGTATATTAAAGTTTTAAATACAAGTTGTATTAAATGTTTTATGATTTTATTTCTTCTTTTTTCTTTTTCTTTTTAACATAACTTAAGGCATCTTTATCAAATTCTAAAGGCATAATTCCCAGGTCTCCAGTGTACCTATTCTTCGCTACCTAAAATTAAACAAAAAACGTCCACAACTAAGTAATTACAAATTAAATAAATATAATTACTTGCAAAAACTTTTTCCCTCCAATAGATGTAAGCCGTCTGTCTTGAATTATCAGAACATTGTCAGCCTCCTGTGTAGCTTTGGCACTGCCAAATATTGAACTGGTTGTCAACTCATCCGATTCACGTTCTTTCCGCGGATGCATTACTAAAGTAACATGCACATTTTTACGCGTCGCATATGACCTAAACGCACTAATCACTGCATCCTGCTCAAAGAATTTGTCATTGATTGCAGACATTCCCATCATGAATTGAATATTATCAATAATAACATGTTTAATATCATAGACATACTGAGCATGTTCTATAGCATCCATGACAATCTTAATACTCTGCTGGCCGTGAAAAGTCATAAAATACATGGGATACTTCTCAAATTCACTTGTCCAATATTCAAACTCATTAAGTTTATCATCGAGTGGATAGCCGACATACTGTCGCAACAATGTCAACGCTAGTCTTGTATTTCGAATTTCAAATGAGCCCCACAACGTTGAGACGCCTTGAAGTGCCAAATCTAGAGAGTACTCAGACATAAATGTTGTCTTCCCAGAACCAGTAGGGCCAGTCAAAATGGTCAGTTCACCCTTTCGATGACCTTTAAGCAGCTTGTTTAAAATAGGAAACCGCTTCCATTTAACACCATTTACCTTTTCGATGTTTTGCAATTCGCTAAGTATATCCATTTTAAGTTCACTGAAGGTTGCTATCGATTTATGACGAATTGGAGTCGCTCTTTGTATAATGTGTCTAAGGTTCAAATGTTTTTTTAATGCCTTAAATGGTGTTGGTTGGACATCAGTGGGTCGAATAAAAAGACACCTTTTCTCTTCTAACTTAATAGAAAAATTGTGAACCACGTCCCAACCGGCTGAATCGAAGTTAAACCAAAATATAAGTTCTTTATACATCTCGAGAGCAGGTAGGCATTCTTGTGGCAGTGCGTTGAGTGAGTATGGCAAACATATTATACTATCTTTAAAGTTTGAGCAAATCGTTATTTTAATAAATAAAAAGATTTAAATTTAAGGAATACTCACATCCTTCTAACTTTTGTCCGCAAAGTGATAAGAAATCTACTATGTTGGAAACCAAAACTGCTTTCGAAGCATTTGCTACACCATGGCACAATATACCGGAACAATTATCCTTGGGAAATGTTTCCTCTGCTAGGGTGGCTAAGTTTAAAGTTCTGTCCCCCACATGGTGTCCAGAAAAATCTTTCAATGCAAAATAAAGGTTCCCCGCAATAGGGTCATATCTGACGCCAAGTTTTTGAAGCTGAGATATGCTAACTGTTGGCACTTTAAAAATTTCGCTGATATCTTCAGGTACTTCAACAGTTTTTTCTAACGGTATGTACCCCGCATTCTTAAAGTTGGCCTCGTTATGTCGAAAATTTCCCTCATAGCATTTTCTAACTTCATTAAGTGGAAATTTTACCTGGCATGCCGGGCACATGAATAAACCTTAATATAATAGAAGAATTTTGTAAGACAATTCTGGTCTCTACAAATCATACACATTATATAAGTTCTAGACTCACTCTTTACAAACCTGTCGTTTTGTTCACAAATGCAGGCCTTGAGGTTTGATTAGATTTGTTACATACTCTGCACTCAATTTGTAAACATGTAAATCCATCTTTTATCGGCACCTCAAATTTTTTAAGCATTTTTTTAAAATCATTAAGCGCTTTTTGGTCAACTATGCTGGTAACGTCAGTAAAATGATCAGACGTAAAAGTGCATTTTCTTTGGAAACCCTTTAGAATGGTTCTCTTATAAAGAATCATTGATTTGGCAAACATTTTAACTTAGTGAACTATTTAATTATTTGTATACAAAAAATATTATAAATACTACCAATCTACCATGGTGAAATCAAATAATTTTGGAATTGTGTACAGAAAAAAACAAATACCGGTAAGGGTGCTGTAGCACATGGAAAATTTGTGGAATGCAACACACAAAAGCTGTCAAAATATTTTGACAGCTACTAATAATAAATATTTTGATCGCGTTCAAGGATTCATTAGAATTTCCGCCAATATATTAATTTGCATTATACGAAACCCGAAACTCAGCGCGCGAACTTGCAAATGGAGACATATTTTTTTATTTGACGTTCAATTCTGTCAAGAAAGCTGCTTGTGCTGTCAAGACTTCGAAATTGTCAGCAAGTTTTTCATAGAAAAATTATACTAATATATAGGTCTGATCCACACTCTGCCAATTGGCACAAGTTGGCACCAATTTCGGCCAAAACCTGTTCCAGACTTACAAATTTGGTAGTTTTTTTTTCAGAAGAGAGCGCTTTTGAGAGAGTAAAATATTTCCCCTTCCTGACAATTTCTTGACAATTCCTGCTCAATAAATAGGTCTGATCCAGACTTTTTTTGGACAGAAATTGGCAGATTGTCAAAACTTGAAGAGTGGGGATAAAATTCTCTCATTGAGAACTAAAGTCCGAAAAAGTCTGGAACAGCTTGTGCACAATTTTCTGCCAATTTTTAAACGTCAACACATTTGTTTTGTTTATTTCTTTATTTGCTGTAAATTCACATTTTTTTCTCTTCAAACTGATTATTTTGTATTTTAGTGTTTCTAAATTAATTTATTTGTTCAACAAATATTTTTCCACACCAACTACGAAACATTTTTTTTTTGTTTATGACAAACGTCAGGCTGACAATTGTAAATTTTCTGCCCACAAATTGCAAAACTTTATCGGGCAGGAATTGGCAAGAAATTGTAAGGAAGAGTAAATATTTTACTCTCTCAAGAGCGCTCTCTTCTACCCAAAACTACCAATTTTGTAAGTCTGGAACAGGTTTTGGCAGAAATTGGTGCCAATTGGCAGAGTGTGGATCAGACCTAATTTTTGTAGGCAGCAATTTGTGGGCAGAAAATTTACAATTGTCAGACTGACGTTTGTCATAAACGAAAAAAAACGGTTTCGTAGTTGGTGTAGAAAAATATTTCTTGAACAAATAAATTAATTTAGAAACACTAAAATACAAAATAATTAGTTTGAAGAGAAAAAAATGTGAATTTACAGCAAATAAAGAAATAAACAAAACAAATGTGTTGACGTTTAAAAATTGGCAGAAAATTGTGCACAAGCTGTTCCAGACTTTTTCGGACTTTATTTCTCAATGAGAGAATTTTATCCCCACTCTAAGTTTTGACAAACTGCCAATTTCTGCCTAAAAAAGTCTGAAACAGACCTTATATTATATATAGTGTTGGAAATTAATATTGATAAACATTAAAATAATTCCGCCGACAGGATAAATTAAAAAAACCTTAAGGCGCGCACATGCAATTTTTCCAAAACGAAATAGTTAAAAATCAATCTACGGGATAAACCAACACACAGACAATAGCCGTGTCTTATTATCGCCAATAACCCATATGGTTCACCCCGTTAAAATAAAACGACCTGGGTTATGTACTTACATGTACACTCTGTTTGCCGAATTTAATACTAATATTTGCAAACCCAGATAGAAACCCCGATAGAAACCTGGGCCTATGTTCTATATTTCAGGCGATAACTTTTCCTCACTTAACTCCTCTGAAAAAGTGGGTTTCTGGTAAGTTGAGGTGATACCTTATATTTTAATTTGTTTGACTGTTATTTTCCAATGGAAGACAATAAATTGAAAAAGTAATTTTGGCATCTTAACAACAAAACAAACATATTTTTTTTTGTTTCTTGACTACTTTTATCGATTCGAAAGTTACAGAACATGGGCCCTGGATCTCGTGTTGTTTTTGTAATACGTGTTAAAACATAACCCAGACCCAGACCCGTAGATAATAAAACGCAGCTAATATTTTGATTTAGTGTGCTCGCACTTACATATAGTTCGGTGTGATACAAACGGAAGAACATATTTGGGGCGATCGTTCGATTTGTGCCAAAACACAAACTTAAGTTGCTTTTGCATGTGCGCGCATTCTCTTATGTTATTCACTTTAGTAACCAAACTGTTGCAAAACTGAAAGTTGCATGTGCGCGCCTAGTTAGCTTAATTGTTCGAGAAGTTATTTCTTCAAAATGAAGTTTAAAATATTATTCAAATAATTCGAATATGAAAAACAAATGTTGCCATCTTGTGTGACAAAAAAGTGTTAACATTTGTACATACATTTATTTTTATTTTCAATGTATAAGAAATTGAATGCCGATTTCGTTTCAATGAAAACATCGATCTGCTGCCGGTCCGCATTAAATTTTTCTCTGAAAATCATTCGTTTCAAATTGAAACCAATTTTTTTCGGGAAAAACTGATACGCATTGAATTTATTTTTCGAGACGGATTCATAACGGATTTGTACACAGATTCTTTACACACACTACAATATTTGTTTTGAATTTTCTCAATGGCTGTGTTGACAATGAAATTTTTATTTTCTGGCAGTGTCAAAAGTAAAAATAAATTATTATTATTAAAAAATAAAAATATTGTTATAAGGTTTTCGGAACAAATATTAAAAAGAGTGTATTTGGATTTAGGAATTCCCCACGGCGAAATCAGAAAACGAAAACAAAATAGTAAGCGTATATTTATGCAACGAGATAATTTTCCGCTTTGCAGAAAGATATAATTTTCCGCCACAAGTTTGCATGAACACCCCCTTAAAAATACTTGCGTAAATGTGGGAAATAATCAGATGTTCTTTGAAATAAATTTATGAGGTTTATTTATTCTCTTTCTAACCCAAATTCGTTAGATGATTTTGTCTGATTTGCAGAATATTTTTCCCATACAAACTTTGACAGTTCATTTCTGTTGAGATAAAATTATCTGGTTTCTGAGGCTTATCTGGGTTTTCCGCCACTACATGAATACACTTATTGATGCATTTAAGATTGAATGTTTGTTTTGTTTAGAACTGCCAAGCAACATCGCGCAAGTACCATATAGGAAAAATATACTACCTTATAAAATTTGAAATGAAATATGAGATATGTTTGAGCAGTATGTTGGAAAAAGACAAAACATTTTTTCACGTTTATACAAAAGTTTGTAGAATGTAGTTTAGCCTTTAGTTAGCAGCCTAACTACATGCCTAACCTTTGTTAATAACTAATTAACCAAGGTGCAAATTCTAAAATTTGTTTCGCATGTTTTACAAATTATAAGAACCAAACAAAATTAAATTCTGTATGTGTGTTATGCGTTTTGAATATATGCATTAAGCCGTTTATTGCTTGTTCATTCATTATAGTAATTACCCTTAATTACCCTTGGGCAGGTATTTATACTGGCGTTGTCGGGTCGTAAAATCCTTTATTGCTAATTACCTTCAATGTACAATAAATGGCATTTTTTGTTTAAATATTACTTTACACGTTAATGTTTAGTGATTTATTAAGACAAATATTCTTCATGAAATTGAGATGATTCCGACACGGAAAATCATTTATAAACTAAATCTAACACCGTAATGTTTTTTTTTAACAACAACAATTGGTCTAGACAGTTCTCACAAATCTGTTCTAACCTGTTCTACTTAAAAAGCAAGTGCAGAAAATCCTGTACTAAAGTGTTCCAAACAGACTCATTGAACACCAAACCAGGGGGTCAATTCCCGATCTGTGAAATTCTGAAGTGATACAAAAAATATCATTTCAGTTTTCACAGAGGTTTATCATTTTCCAACTTCACGCACACGCTTAATGCGATTCTAGAACTCATTGTGATAAAGTTTGTACTAAAAAGTACTAAATGATAAATTCTGTCATTTCTGATTAGATTTTTTGTTGGGAAAGGTAAATATTTTATTTCAGTTTCTAAATTTGCTTAAGAATAATGTCCGGAATAATAAAAGACGTCGTACTGAACAATTGTGGGTTTTATATTATATTCAATAGTATCTCTGTTTTGAGTAAGATTTATTATTTTTTCATGTGAGGATATTGAGGCTTTCCCTTCGAGATGGGCAGAATCTATTCGAAGTTACAACTGGGAGCACTTTATTGAACTTTATAGATTCCCAAAACATTTATGCACGGATTTAATACGTGAATTGAGAGCATTATTGAAAAACACTCAACCTATAAGTGCGCTCCAAAGCCATTTAAATATGTTAAAGTGCTCTGCATTTTTTTGCAATGGGTAGTTTCCAACGATCTGTCGCGGGAATGAGCACCGTCGTGTCGGCTGTTGTGAATATGTTTAACAATTTGACAAAATGATTTAACAACTTCTTTATTTACTCGAATTAACACAAATATAACTTACTACCAAAATAAATTTGTGTATAAATATAATTTTTGCTTAGTTGTCATGTGCCAAATCCTGTTTTTCTTCTTAATATTCGATTAGAAACATTTTCTTCACAAAACAATTGACTGTGATAAAAAAAATTATCATATGAAAAATGTTTGGCGTTTAACTTCACTTTTTCACGAATCGAGAATCGAATTAGACGTGAAAGCGTGATAAAATTTATCACTTCACATCTTCACAAATCGGGAATTGACCCCCAGAACAGTTTAGAACAGAAAAATTCTCATTGAACAGCAAAATCCTGCACTTTTCTGTTCTAATCTGTTCCGAACAGTCTCACTGAACAAACATTTTGTTCCACTTAAATCAGTTGACTCAAAGCTCATTGAACATCACTTTTATACATTTCAAAGCCAGCTGTCAGCTGTCAAGTAGTTTGTTGTTCAAACTTCAATTCAAAAGAGAGAAAGACCAGCAAAGACAGTAGGCAGGATCAAAGAGCGTATCCTCCAATTTATTCACTATTTTCCTAAAAGATTTTTTAAACGTTTATAAAAATTATGGGAGAAAAACGAAAAGCAATGGAGGACGAAATGTCTCGGTAAGATAAAAGCATTTCTAAAATCACGCATTACATAAATAAACTATTTCAGTTTCGAGGCGGAAATATCAAAACCATCAGTAGCACCTAATCGTAATATATTTGTGCCAAACCAAGTTCGCCCTATCATTGGATCAAATACTTACAGTAAAGTACAGCAAAAGTTGAATCAAGCGCCAGCTATTCGTACGCCAGCTCCACCACCGATTCCTATTCCTCCGTCATTTATTTCCACGTTTGTTCCAACATCTGGAGAAACCCAATCCAAAGCAAATGCGACACCCGTTGTCCTAAGTAGTGCTCCCAAATTTTATCAAAGTCGACAGTCTGTAAATATATCCCAGGTTGCTGCTGCTCCACACATCGACATTAATGCAATTCAATTCGATGTAACTCAGAAATTAAAAAAATTAAAAGCTGAGAAATCTGGACCAAATCCAATTGCTGAAGAAGCCATCAAAGCCGCACGAGCTTCATCAGCACTTCAATCGTTTCAAACTGAAAAAAAGAAAAAAGACAGGAAAACAGTAAGAGTAGCTGGTGGCCAAATTTGGGAAGACTCGTCACTCGCCGATTGGCCTGACAATGATTTTAGAATATTTTGTGGAGATCTAGGAAATGACGTAAACGATGAAATTCTCACAAGGATTTTTAACAAATTTCCATCGTTTCAAAAGGCTCGTGTTATTCGAGATAAACGAACTGGAAAAAGTAAAGGCTTTGGATTTGTTAGCTTCAGGGAACCAGCTGATTTCATTCGAGCAATGAAAGAAATGGATGGTAAGTTACAATATGCATTACAAATTATTATTTTTTAGCCCGCCCAGTTTCCCCTCCCAACCGGCGCGCGAGGGACCTTTTAATTTATTTTTGTATTATAAATCTGATATACCTTTACTATTTTTATATTATATGTTTTTATTGTAAATATTTATTTGAATTTGTTATGAATAAAAATAAATTAAAAGGTGAAGAGTGTAAAGAGCATCTGATTTGGCTAAAAAGCCATTAGGTTCATTAACTTTTTATAATTTTATTCATTATCCGATTTCAAATACTTAACCACTTCTTTTTTAAAATGTCTTATATTATTTAGAGATTTAATTTCGTTAGGAAGAATATTATATAACTGAAGTCCCTTAAACATCATTGTGTTCTGCGCTCTACTAGTTGATCTATATTCCAGTCTAAAGCCTTGGGCACTTCTAAGATAATAGGGTTGGAAATCACATATATATTTTAAATTATTGCTTAAGTACTTTGGAAGCATATCATTTTTCATTTTGAAGACAACATTCAATTAAAGTAGCTGTGTTATGTTTAGCCAGTTGAGTCTCCGCAACATTGATTGTATATGGGTAAGATGCGCACATTTTAAAATAATACGCATAGCCCTATTTTGCAGCTTTTGGAGGCGAGCTAAAGCTCCTTGAGAAGATAAAAATAAAATGGTAGACGATATTGAAAATGAGGTTATAAATTTTAATTGCAATGTTAGAAAGTTTATTTCTAATCCTCCCAAGAAAGTATATTTTTTTGACAATTTTTTGCAAACATATTCAGTATTAGCTTTAAGGTTTATTTTTTGTCAATAACCACACTTAAGTACTTGAATTCATCAACATGTTCTATATTTTCTCCGCAAACATAAATAATCTACAATATTTAACCAGCAACTTTATATCATTAATGTTCAATAGGAACATTAATACCCCCCAGCACGGAGCCTTGAGGTACTCTTGTTTTCACTTCATTCGTATCAGACACATTATTGTTAACCGAGGTACGCTGTGTCCGATCATTTAAATATGACTCGAACCATTTTAGTTCATTATTTTGGAGTCCATATTTTGAGAGCTTTTCAAGAAGTGTTTTTCGATTAACAATCTCGAACAATCTCTCTTGAAATCCAAAAAGACCGCAATGACAATGTTTTTGTAGTCCATATCGTTCTTCCAATTTTCTACCACCCAATTTAACGCAGTTTCACACGAGTATCCCTTTCGAAAACCTAATTGTTGATCCGGTATTAAATTATTCTCCTCCATTTATTTCCTAAATTGTTTTTCTACAAGTTTTTCTAATACCTTTTTATAAATAGGAAGCATTAATTAGCCTGTATTCTCCACCACTCAAAATTGTATTTTTTTTTTTTGAATAGGTATTACCAACGTTTCCTTCCACTTGCTTGGAAAACAACCAGTTAACATGGATTTAATGACTTATTGTGTTTATTATCGGCAATTTCACATCCGTCTAAGAATATTTATATATAATATAATAATGTTTATTGAACTGATATATATATACAATTGGCTCTTAATTCTATTTTGCATTTCTTATATTTGTATTTTTTGATATTTTAATTTGTTTTAGCACTTAAGGGGCTAATAAATATTATACATTGTTTTAATTTTTTTTTGTTAAAATTATTAAAAAAAATGTCCTTGAATTTCTGTACTACTTACAAAAACCTGTGTGGATAATCTCGGGTTATTCAAACCCGGCTGTTTTCTGGAGATGTGGGGGTTAATGTGGCATCTAGCCACGGTGGTAGTTTGACGCTGCATTCTCGTAGCATTGGATTGCGTCGTCGTCGTAAGTCATTCGTCCAGTAGCGCTGTCACATGATATCTTGGCTCGGGGTATCTCTCTTCGCTGGTCATGCTATTCACTAGAGTGTTTAGGGTGGTTGATTAGGTTACTCGTCAGTCTTTTGGCAGCACTGATCATGTACTTGTCGAGGGGTGTTATTCCGGACGCCTCGAAAAGTCGTTTGTTGCTGAAGTGCTTTTGTCGTCGCTGGTCAAAGTGGAGTCCCCTGCAGATCCGGAGGATTTTCCTCTCAAACATACTAAGCCTTATCATGCTGGTTTTGGATACAGTAAACCATGCAGGAAAACAATATGTGATAATGGGCCTGAGAAGTTGCTTATAGATAAGCAGTTTCGTCTTCTGGTTGAGTCCATTCCTTTTCCGTTTAGGGGGTGGATTCGGTGAAAAGCGAAATTTGCCTTTTTAGGATAGCTGTCACGTGCGGGTTGAAACGAAACCTCTCTTCGAAATTGATACCCAGATATTTCATAGTTGGTTTGCCCAGCTCGGATTTGGCTGAGTTGACTTTGATGCCCCATTTTGTGTAGAATTCCCACAGGCATATTAGATGTTCTTCTACTCTTCGGGCTGCAATAACTGGATACATAGATTTGGCATATGTTAGCGAGTCGTCTGCATAGAGCAAATTCATAGAATTGTTTGGTTGGGGCTGATCCGATGTGAAAATGTTGTAGAGGTATGGACCTAGCGTCGATCCTTGGGCAACTCCTGCTCTAAGAATATTTGCGCATTCATAAATTTTCTTTTTACCCTTAGACATTAAAACCGTGGCGTGGGGCCATAGTTGTGTGCTCGCCCGTTAAGCTCGTGGTTGCAGGTTCGATCCCTGTCGTTGTTTATGTCTTCTTATATTCTATTAAAAACCAATTCTGAAAATTGTCATAAAATAAGTTGCTGCTTTGCTTTGTTTAGTAACACTAACAACATGTGATAGAGTAAACTAGCATTCCCATAAAATATGACAACGAAATAAATAAAATAATGCGAATTATAGGGGACATAAATAAATAAGGCACGGTAATTCTCTCCGCATTTAGTTCAGCCGCCATCCCTGGAGATGGATCTGAGACAACAACCCGCTCTAGTCTCAGAACATCGCGCCACACATCTTTCCTATCCTTCTTTCTCTTCTTCCACCAGATGCCCGCGCTTTGTTAAGAAAAACATATAAAGGGTATTCATAATCCCTTAAACGCGTGCAAAGTTATAAAAAAAAACATGGACTAGGGAAGGTTTAGGACTTATTCCGTGGACTAAGTGCGAATTTCTATTAACAAAACACAATTTATAATATTTGACATTTACCAACTTAGTCCTTCGCCAGACCATTGAAGACGGTGGTCTAGCGATGGACTAAGAATTGACATTTAAGATCAAAATTTACAGGGCCATAGAATAAAAAGAGGAAGAGTTGATACTTGTAGTAGATTTTGTTCGATTTCTTATTAATAGGAAATTTTAGTCCAATGTCTCCATGGTTTTGTAAGTCCATGGACTAAAGGTGGACTAAGCGTTTTTTTATTAATAGGGATGTAAGACTTCATTTATTTCTTTGTTATTAATAATTGTGAAGTTAAAAACAGTGCCAGTATTATTAATTTTATCAGAATATGTTGTTTTTGGTTATAAAATATTTATTAAATTCGCTTGTAATTTCTTTACCATCATATATCATACTTCCATTAAATGATAAGTTTTTTATTTCATTGTGGATCGTTTTTAAAACTATTTTTTTATATTTTACTATACATTTTGGGAGCTCGTTGATGGGTTAACCTTTTTTTGATGAGTCTTTAGGTAAATGAAGTTCCTTTTTATATAAATTTTCTTGCTGAAATATATTCTTCCCATACCGAGCTTTGGCTTCCAAACTTGAATCTTATTTTAAAATTTTATTTTATTTTACCTTCGCTAGCTTTCTATAACCACTGACATTTTCCAACATTCACGCTTTTCTCAACTATCATTTCTTCCACAATTTTATCCAACTCATCACTCAACAGATCTGCCATATCATCCACACTACAACATCTACACCAATAAGACCACTCGCTGCGAGACTAGAGAAAAAAGTAGCTTTATTATAGTTTAACATTTTATACTTTGCATTACTCTTTGTTTGGATATTGTTTTTTTTAAGTAATTTCGAATCGAATTCGTGATCACTTATTCTTAATTTAGGGCCAGTTTTTGCCGTAATTTGCTTGGAATTGGAAATTATATAATTATACAACAAACAATAAATTATAATTTTCAAAATTTTAAAAAACTTAAAATCATACCGATTTTAAATAGAACATGTATTGATAATCGGAACTTAGAGCACTCTCATTTATGAGGAAAAGTATTACACATAAGCGATATTGCAATTAACTAGTATATCAATAAATTATATATAATCTAATAAAACTTAGAAATTAAAATTCTAATAAAATATTTTTTTAGGACGTTACGTTGGCAGCAGACCGATTAAATTAAGGAAAAGCACTTGGCGACAAAGAAGTTTGGACGTTGTTAAGAAAAAGGAAAAAGAAAAACAAACCTTGCTACAATCATTTCAAAAGTAAATACTGTAAATATTGTATACATATAGTTTTGTAATAAATGCAACATAATATTAAAAATGATCATCTTTGTATTAAAAATGACTATCAATTATAAAATAAGTCAATAAACAAACTTATGACTGAAAATTATACAGTGAACTCTTTCATAAACGGATACCGACGTTACCGAGATAAACTAAAAATAAGTGTTAGAAGACGTTTACTTTTTTTCGTTTACGTTTATATTTCCCAAAATAAATTACATAAGAACTCAATCTGGCCATATATTTTATTTAAATTTTCGTTACTCAATAACGCCATGTCTTGCAGTTAATCGCATTTTGTAGGAAGTTGAACAGTCTAGAATCTAGATAAATGTTTACGTTTTTACGTCAAAATAAATCAGAATTTAAAATTTACACTTAAGGGAACGAAACTCTACTAATATGAGAATTAGCTCCCGATTATAAGTTTTGTTTTATTAGAAACTTATTACTATGAAAGACTTTTGTATGAAATCATTTTTGTATTAAGGTTGTATTGCTTTTATTAGTACTACTATAGTGTGATGGACTATGTAAGGTCGGCCACTTCGTTGTAAAGTACTTAAAATAATTAAAAGATTTCGTTTAACCTCCCGGCAAAAAAAATTTTCGAATATGCCAACAATTTTTCTCATATTGTGCAAAATTTCATTCCATTGTAACTACTTTCTTATAAAATATGCATGTCTGGCTCAAGTTTTAGTTTCAAATTTGCTTTTTTGGTAGGATAAAAAAATAGTTTAGTTTATTCAATTTATCGATATGCTATACACATTAAGATATAATATCTTATTAAAAAGTGATAACTTTAAGAATGTATACGTGAATTAGAATAAAAGCTAACTAGCAAGATCAAAGTCATATAATTATATTAGAACAATAATTAAAATGAAGTTAAAAGGGAAAACTGAGTAGTTTACAAATAAATGAATGTATAGAATGAAAAATAATTGCAAAGTTTAAATTATTAATGTATTAAAGGTAAAACCGCAAATTTAAAGCAAAGAAAAGTAGTGACTTAGTTTACTCTGAAATATTTTAGTGAATGGCGTTGACAAAGATCTGCCGCTCGAAAGTAAGGCATGTATGGCGTGGGATGTTAAGTGTGCTTGATATGTTTGATCTGTTTGAAGCAGGAAATTGTAATCTGTAATATTGGTTGATGCGTCTGTTTAATAGTGAAAAGGAGAAGAGTAAACGATATTGAAGAAAATACTTAAACTGCATATTGAATAGATAAGGAGCAAATTCGGAGATATGGTCATATCTTTTAAGGCCGTAGATGTATCTTATTGTATTGTTGAAAGCAACCGTAAGCTTTCGTCTACTCTCATCATCACAGTTACAGTAAATTTCACAACCATATGTAAGGAGTGGAATAATTAAAGTTTTAGCTAACATCTTACGAGTTTCTATCGGAGTTAAGTGTTGGGAATCTTGATGAACCCTAAGAGCACCGTACACTTTACCAACAGTTGAATTTATGTGGTTTTACCATGTTAAAGATCTGTTGAAAGTGATACCAAGATTTTTAGCTGTTTCTACATAGTCAATAGTGGAAGTGATTTTTAAAAAGAGATTTAATCGTCAAACTATTGAAGGTAAATGAACTTTGTAATTGTTTTTTACTTATTTATAGTTTATATTTGACTTCTAAAGACTACTTTTTTAATTTTTTTTAACTGGGTATGCAAAGTTAAGGAAAATTCATTTCTATTTATTCATTTTCTATTTATTTATACCAAAATAATCAAAAAATATTCAATGTTTCAGTCAATAGTCGGTTGCCTGTTAACATTGAGATATTGGGTGGCCGACTATAAGGTTTAGTATAAAGGCCGGTATATTTTAGGGGGTGGCCGTGGCGCGATAGTTGTGTGTTCGCCTGTCAACCTCATGATCACAGGTTCGATTCCTGCCGTAGTCTATGTCTTCTTATTTTTCCATTAAAAACCAATTCTAAAAATAAATGTCATACAATGAGTTGCTGGTTTACTCATTACATGCTGTTTAGGCATAGAACTAACTACATGTGATTGAGTAAAACTAGTATACCGATAAAATATGACAAAAAAAAGAATTAAAAAATTAATGCGAATTATAAGGGACATCTATAAATAAGACACGGAAAATTCAGCCGCCATCCCTGGAGATAAAATCTGAGACAACAACCACCTACAGTCTCCGAATATCGCGCCACACATCTTTCCTATCATTCTTTCTCTTCCTTAACCTCACCCCCACGCCCGCGCTGTGTTGAAACATTTAAATGGTATTCATTCTCCCTTGACCGCGCGTAGATTATAAAAAAAAATGTAAGTTTTACGTATATAATTTGCTAATGTAATTCACTTTAAAAAAAAATAGTATAAATAGCTCTATAAGCGAGTTACAGTAAAATTAACTAACTTTCGTTCGTTGGTTTTACTCACGGAGAACTTACAACGTACACTATAAGCATTGATAAGTTTTCTGCTTTTGGTAAGAAGAATTCACTGCACTCACCTTTATTATACCTAATTGCTCTTGTAATACACTTATAAAAGAATTTCGTAAATCATAAATAAGACTTACATCTAAAATATAATCATGGATAGGTTATTTTATTAAATTTTGAAAATTTGTTTAATGTGTATAAAGAACTTTAAAAAATGGAAACAACAAAGAGCTAAAGAAAATTTTATAACTACACGAAAGAGGCACTTTATTCAGTGCTGAACAAAATTAGATAAAAAATTTAAATTGAAATAGGCAATTCGAAAGTTCGGATTTCCCAGAAGTATATCTACAAGACCGAAATAATAATAATAAATAATGGGGGTTATAGAGAATAAAAATGTCCCTGGAAATTTTTCTCCAATTCGAATCTTGGGAACTTGAATGATGTTCAAAAGTTTCCCTCCCTCGGAATTTATTTGTATCGGCAATAAACTTTTTCAGAGGGAAATTTATTCTGTGCGAGATTCACGATCGCAGGAAAAATTTCGATGGAAAAAAATATCCGAAATTGCCTGGGACATTCCCGATTTGGCCCAATAATGAAAATTGATTTTGATCGAGAAACATATAGACCTTTGGCAAATGTGAAGTCTCACAAAAATCATCATGTTTATTAAAAACGGTTCAAACATCATTTTGAAAGAGAACTTCAAAAATCAATTCTAGGATGGACCTGGAAGACTTACTACTATGGGTTCTTCAAACATGTTCGAAGTTTTATATCTGAACAACAGTGACGAAGTAGTTCCGGGAGCTAAAACACTATTTAAGGGAAATAGATGCCTTAAAGACGGTTTGGAAGATGCTTTATGTATCTTTAATGGCAACGAAACATCCTTCAGCCTGAACAAATATGTATAATGATTAATTAGGAAATTATAAGGAGGTTAACAACTCAGTATTCAGTGCACATGGAACCATTTGCTACAATTAGTGTTCTTTTTCTCTGCCGACCTCATCACTGTTAAAACAATGGCAAGTGGGATTTAGGTAGGTAGGTAGTAATTAGAACCGATTAAAAAAGGCTTTAATTACTGGGTAGCCGAGAATATCAAACGGTCAATAATGTTTTGGATCGATGTACTCAACAAACGCATTTTCCATGGACGTAAGTGATTTAAGCCGTAATAATGTCATTATTAAGCTAGCTGATGTAAAATACTATACTATACCATACAAATGGCAAAACATTCCAGAAACACAAAAACCTATTAAGAAACCAATTTCGCGATTAAAGGTACAACAGGGTGTCTGGTGGCAGATTTATGTTTTTAAATACGAATATTTCAAAAAGTAATAAACGGCGCGGGGGCAAGTTGGTGTCATTGGAATCAGTTATCGTACGGATTTCTCAGTCACGTCTCAAATGCTCGTCGACAATTTTGTTCACAAGAGAGTATACCTGAAAATCCACGACTTTCAATACGGAATAGGGCAGCCACAAAGGGCGAATTCCAAGAGCGACTATTAATGAAATTTTAAAAAAGGATCTAAAGTGCATCCATTTAAAATTCAAATCGTTCAAGAACTTAAAGAAAGTGACTTTGTTTTACGCAAAACATAAAAGAAAGGATGTTGGAGCGTTTTCGAAGTGTGAATCGCATTTTTTGGAGCTATGAGGCTCATTTTCATTTAAACTGGCACGTCAACAAGCAAAACTGCCGTAACTGATCTCCAAGAACACATAACCCTTGACTGAAACACCAAAAACGATTGCATTGTCCCAGGGTAACTGTTTGGTGCGCCTTATCTACGAATGGAACAAGGACCAAGTTTACTGCAGCGTGTGACGCAGATCATGAGGCTCCGTTTTGTCGTCCAATATTTTAATTAAAACGATATGTCAAACATTATTTTTTGTATTTAACTATATTATATATTTCTGCCGCCAGAAACTAGGTTTGTTCGTTGAACTTTACCTAGGGTCGGCCCAGGTTTTTTTCACAATCCCAAGACTTGTCAAAAAAACCTGGGTTTTCGGTTCTCAAAAAACACCCGAGAGTCATTAATTGTATGCTACAGAAAAGCAAGTTATGTCATTTAATAATTAAAACTTGAAATATGTTCATTTTTTTGGCCCTATGCACAATCTATACAACTTCAAAGCTTTCCGTTTTGTATGTCTATCTCTGAAAATTAATTTGAGTAGTCTTTTATTTCCGTTTTAAAAATAACAAATCAAATAAAATTATTTATTCATTTACCTCAACTTGCCACAGCTAAAAACCTAAATCTACTTCAGGGCGCGTTGAGGCGACCCTAGGTTTCAAAAAACACAAAATTTGTTTATCAGGGTGACTTCAGGGTTTTTCAAAAAACGTTTAAGGGCGACTTCAGGGCTCAACGAACAAACCTATTGTTTTTTCGATAATATGCCTACATGATTTTTAAAGATTTTTTTTTGTGAAATTAAAAAAAAAAACTTTATTTTTGAAAACTCAAAATTTCGAAAACGGCTCAATAGATTTTTGGGAAACTTCTCATTAGGTAGTTTTTTGACATTATCTGGAATAGTTAAAAAAACTGTTCCTAAAATAAGAAATAACGGTACCACCCATACAAATGTTAAAAAACAAATGTATTTCTCAAAAACGGCTACAAAATTTTTTATACAGGGTGGCGCACGAATCGTGCTACAATAAGAAATTTAAATAACTTTTCTTTTAATCGTTGTATTTCTTTAATTTTTTTATTGGATTAAAAATTAAATTTTATTTTAAATAACTAATGGTTTTTAAAGATGATAGACTGCAAATGCCCTCCACGCTCATCCACGCATATGCGGCAACTGATCAGAAAATTGTTCATTGCGGCCTGAAGGGTTGAAATTGGGATCGCCTCAATTATTGTCTGAATGGACTGCTTCAATTCAGTCAAATTTCTGGGTTTCGTTTTGAACACTTCCTGCTTGACATAACCCCATAAAAAAAGTCTGTTGCAGTCAGGTTAGGTGATCTATGCGGTCAGCGGAAAGTGCAGTTTCTGGATATCAATTTGTTTGGGAATTTTCGTTGGAGCTCCGCCATAACTTGTGTGCCTACGTGTGCACTTGCTCCATCTTGTTGAAACCAAATCCTGCTGAAACGTATACGTCTTCGGCGAAGTTCTGGGTAAAAAAGCTCCTTCAACATGTTTAAATAACGGTCCCCATTGACAGTTTGTGTTACACTGCTTTCTTCAAAGAAGTACGGCCCGACAATACACCTTGATGAAATTGCGCACCATACAGTGACTCGCTCTGGGTGCAGTTCCGTCTCATGGAGCATTTCTGGATTAGATTCACTCCATATACGGCAATTTTGCTTGTTAACATTGCCGTTTAAGTCAAAATGGCCTCATCAGACATGAACAAACAATTTATCAATGTGTTGTCTTCTTCGGCCATTGCAATCATTTTTCGGCAAAATTCCAGGCGAACAGGCAAATCCTGAGGGCTTAACTTGCTTGTAATTTTGACTTTGTACGCAAACAAGTTTAAGTCATCAACTGTTAACTCCAATCTGGCCCGATAAGTTTCGAGTCGAAACACTTGGATTTGCCTGTATTGCCGATGCAACAGCCACGATTGTATCCTGAACCCGAACTTTGGGATCTCAATGATACGGTCTTCGTTCGATGCTTCCAGATTCAGCAAACATGTTCACCAGCCTCATAATGGTCCATCTACTCGGGGGTGTACCTCCAAACTCCAGTCTAAATTCCCTTTCAACGGAAATGACGGACTGCAAAGACTGCACTATCCAAATCCATTTTCAGTTTTAGTACTGTCCAATTTTAAGTATAAATATATTTTATTTTGCGTACTTATTAACGGTACTTCCCATAGAACCATTTTTCATATTTTCGACTTTCTGACTATTGGATGCACCAATTAAAATTATTTTTTTTATGCAAATGCTCCCAAAAAGTCTTAATAAAACTGCATACTCAAATTTTCCAAAAAAAAGATTTTCGATTTTTAAAAAAATAAATGATTTTTTTTTTTTGAAAAATCGATATTTCAAAAACCATTCACTAAATTTTTTGAAATTTGAATTTTGTATATAACGGGTTATCCATTTTGCAGTTTCAAAATAAACGTAAATAAAACACATAAAATATTTTTGTTCATGATATTTCTTTTTATTATAAAGTTTGAACGGTGACAGTATGTGTGAAACACTACATCATTTAAATGACCACCACGCGAATTGTTGCAAGCATCGATTCTTTTGAGGTAATTTTCGACCACTTATTGACACATATTGGGTTGTATCTCAGCCATAACTTGACAAATGTTGGTTTCCAAGTGCTCAAGAGTTAAAGGTTTATCTGCACCAACACGGTCTTTCGCGTAACGCCACAAAAAAAGTCCAGCGGTGTCAAATCGCATGATCTTGGTGGCCAGTTGATATCGCCACGACGAGAAATTACGCGGCCAGGAAATGTCTCTTGCAATAAAGCCATATTAGCTCGAGTTGTGTGGCATGTGGCATCATCTTGTTGAAACCACATATTCTCCATGTCGTATTCTTCAATAGCAAAAAATAGGTTTATCATATGACGACAACGCTCCGAATTGACGGTGACAGTCGTTCCATCGTCGTTTTCGAAGAAGTAAGGTCCAATCACACCTCTGGATTCTCAGAACCCCAAATACGACAATTTTGTTTATTAACATATCCACCGAGTGAGAAATGTGATTCGTCGCTGAAGAAAATTTTGTTCGAAAAATCGACGTCCACCGCCTGTTGTTCAAGCACGTTCGACGTATCTACGACGTTGTGAATGGTCAGCTGGCTTCAGTTGTTGTGTGAGCTGGACTTTATATGGATGTAGGTGTAGAGCCAAATGCAAAATTCGCCATAATGTGCAGAGAGACAGTTCTAATTCCTTAGAACGACGAGGAATCGACACATCCGTATCTTCGGCAACACTTTCACTTACAGCAGCGATATTTTCAGTGGTACGAGCGAAACGGTAATGCACAGGTCTTACAATATCTGCAACCAATCCAGTCTCCAGTATTATCCATTTTTTTCTAACTTATTATATTTCTATCCTTTTTACCTATTTTTGCGTATGTCACTGAAGACTACATACAATGTAGGCCCTCAAACATTTATATATACATATGTGTTTTTAAAAATCACATGTATTTATGTATGCATATTGCATACCTACCAACCTACATCCTTCATTCTCACCAGGCTTAGGCAACTCCACAAATTTCAATTTATTCGTTATTTTAAGTACATATTAACATACCCAGGTTCCATCCATGTATGTATGTACATATTTTTCTGCTAACTTACATAAGAAATTAAAATCCATAACCTAGTTTTTTTTGCCTCAAAAACTGATCCAGATATTCAAAATAAAATGCACGACTGGATCGCACGAACTTGCTCTTATGTTCGATCACATCGTATGGAAAAGATTTCTATTAAAAATCTAAATATATTTTTAAAGTCGTTTTTACTTTATTTTTTATATATACAAAGTTTCTTTAATTTTTTTCGAAAAAAAATTGGTATAACAATCTTAAATTTTTAATAATATAAACTTAAAAACAAAAGATTAAATCGGCTTATTCAAAGAGAAAATAATTCAAAATTCTGAAATAAATACTTAAAAAGTCCGCCATTTTTTTCTTGTATAAATTTGAATTTATGAGAAAAATCTGTGGGGGGGGTTTTGAGGAAAAAAACTTTTTTTTTTAAACTTTTTGAAATAAATTAAAAAAAAAAATCAAAAACGCCAATTTATTAATATTCAGCAAATACATATAACAACAAAAAATATTATATAAATTGGGCAACCTAAACCTATAAATGTGAAATTTCGACAGAAATTTCGGTTAAGCCATTTATGGGATCGAAATCAAAAAAAAAAAAAAATACCTGTGGAAAGTACCGTTTTTAGACATTTTAATTTTTTTTCAATTATATGATCGGTCGTACGTACCTAAAAAGCTGCACCGATTTTTTAAAAATCAAAATCGTTAGAGCCGTTTCCGAGAAAAATAGGCTTTAACGTAACGGTTATATGGCAGGTACCGCCATTTTATACATATATACATACAGACTGACAAACAGACATAGAGATTAATACAGTTGAGGTCATCAAAATTCTTCTGCAGCGATATTGTGATGACTGGAAGTTGAAGATCAACTTCCAGAAATCAGAAACTATTTTGTTTAGGACTCCGTTGTCTAGCGCCTCAAGGGATACGAGAAAGAACTGGCGCAAGCTGGTGATCGTAGGGCCACATGGACATCCACTGGCGAGTAAAAGTGTAGTAAAGTACCTTGGCATCTGGTTGGATCAGTACCTGTATAGGTGCTGCCTTTGCCAGGGCTAGGGGAGCCTTTGCCTTGACAAAACGACTGTTTTATAGCAGCCGTCTTGACAGCAGGGTGAAGGTGATTTGTTATATGGCCCTCATCAGGCCGATGATTGCCTACGGATGCCCGGTGTGGTTCAACGTTGCCCCATCTCAAATGGAAAAAATTCGGGTGTTTGAGAGGCAATATCTTAGACGTTGCCTTGGATTACACAGAACACCAGAGTCGGAGTACACAAGATATTATTCCAACCAGGTTCTATACAACGGATCCAACATAAACAGAATAGATAATTTTTTGTTTAAGCTGATTCGGGGTCACGTTGCAAGAGCGATGTCCTCAACTAACAGCTTAATTTTTGGGGCTTATTACCCCAATAACGAATATTTTGAGAGTGCGCGGTTAAGTGGCTACATCCCTTCCGAGGCATTCCTTTTTTTAGACAGTCGAGGGCTGATACAGGATGGAATGGCGGTTCCGCTCATCTACCACGGCAGCCGGAAAACTGTAGATAGGCGACTCCTGTATGGTCGAGACGTCATCGCGCAAGGTGGAGAAGAGCGCCTTCGCTTCAGTAGGACTGTGTCCGATCGGGACCGAAGGGATAGGGCGAAACAAGAGAACCAGTTTTGGTGGCTCTCTGAACAGCATCATGATATTTAAAGTCAATTAAGATGGTATGTCTTGGCCTACTTACATAGATTTAGGGTAATTAGGTATAGGGAACAGTCGGGGTGGCACCAAAAAAAACAATTAAAAATATGTATGTATGCGGGGGCATATGTGCATGCATCTGCGTGTCCGTGCATGGATGTGCGTACGTATATGTATGTGCGTATGTACATGTATGGGAGGGTTGCATGTTGTTGTGTGTCTGCATGCATATACAAAATAAACAAAAAAAAATATAAAAATAACCGAAAAAAGCTGCTGTGGTTGTTTTAGTTTTTAAGTAGATGTAAGCAGTTTTAAGTATTTCTAGTTAGTATAAGTTAGTTGTATTTAGATTTAATTATTTTTAGTTTAGTTTTAGGTAGTCTATAAGTAAACATTAAAAAAAAGCACATGTAACTAAGTTTTTTGTTAAAAAAGTTTTCTTGCTCATAAAAATAAAATAATTAAAATTAATTAAAATAGTTTTTAGGTCGAGAGACATTAGTATTAAGAGATATACTCGTAGTTTAGTTTAGAGCGCCCGTAAAGGGCCAGTAAATTAGTTGTAAGTTATTGATAATTAGACTAGTTTTAAACATTTTTGTCTAGCTTTAAGATAGTTATAAGTTAAGATTAAATAAAAATGAATAATAATAAAAAAAAAAAACAGACATACAGACGGACAGAATTTTTAGACCATATTTTTTCGTCTTCGCTATCATCGTAATATCATGTTTGATTGTGATCTCAAAACTTTTTTTTTCGACGAATGCATAACCCTTATAGCAATTAAAAATCAGTTCATTAATGAAGGGAAAAGGTACCTTATGGTAATTTTTTTTTTGGAAAAAAACGGTTAGTTTTGGTACTGGTACATCTAGTCGTTCCATTTTTTTGGTTTTCAATTTTCTGGGTTAATTTGATTTTTTCTTGAAATTTTTTGCGCAGAAGCTCCTAGAAAGTTAAAACACTATCACCCAAAACTTTATCTGAAACGCTCTAAGTGTTTGATATCCTTAAGCAGATTGCACATCAGCTCCGTAATTGGTGTAACAACTGGACACTGCCTCATAGGCAAACACGCAAAGAAGATTGGCGTTTATTCAAACGATTTTTGCAGAAGCTGCATGGACGAGGGGGAGGTGGAATTTGTTTCACATCTTCTGTGTACATGTCCTGCTCTTTTTCAAAACGCAAGCTCCATCTTGGAGACTTTTTCTTCGATGATCTCAGCGATCTAAACAATATAGGCATCTATAGCTTCATTAAGAGCTCTAAATGGTTCAACGAATGGGAGGCTTATCTGAGGATTCATGTGGTATCACAATGGACAAACTCTGGTCTAAGTGTGTCAGCTACAACGCTGACAGCCACTTCAACCTGACCTAACCTAACCTAGCACCCAAATTAATAAACATGGACTAGGAAAGGGGTAGGACTATTATTCCGTAGACTAAGTGCAAAATACTATTAATAAAACACAATTTCTGCTATTTGATGTTTACCAACTCAGCCCTTCCCTAGACCATCGCAGACGGTGGTCTAGTGAAGGACTAAGAATTGACATTTAAGAAAAAAAATTCCAGGGACATAGAATAAAATGAGGTGGAGTTGATACTTATTGTAGTAGATTTTGTTCGATTTTGTATTAAAAGGAAATTTTAGTCCATGGTCTAATTCTTATTCCATGGTTTTGTAAGTCCATGGACTAAAGGTGGACTAAGCATTTTTATTAATAAGGTTGTAAATTTTTGCAAAAAAAAAAAATTTTTTTTGGAAATTAAAAAAAAAAACTTTTTTTAAAACTCAAAATTTCGAAAACCATTTGACTTCACCTTTTTTATAGAAAAAAAAAATGAATGCTTATATACTTGCCTTAAATTGAAAAGCTTCTTATTGGCCTCCACCGATTGAACCAAGACCAGTATCAGAGCCAATGAACACCATGATCAGATTTAACCTAATTTGTTGTTTATTAATTTCATTAAAACGACTTGGATTTTGTTAGCCACATGAGTTTTGTTGTTGTTTATTTCGGTTCATTCTGTTTCCTCCATATTATATGTATGCCAATAATTCGTGGGAATTCTAAACAAAGAAGATTATTTAAGTCCACACTATCCGTTAATTAGGGATGTTCGGTTATTATGAAAGAATATACTATATTATTTGTGTAGTTGTATAGCGCCGATGAAATCGACTGTCGACTTGGCTTAGGTTAGGTTACGAGGGGCGTGCGCAGCTCAAAGGCTGCTGCGTACACGGGGGCCTATTGGTCCATTGTGGTCCCCTTTCACACAGGGATGTTTCTAACTAATGTTTCATGAAGACTGGTTCATTTACAAACCAGCCCGTACTCTCTATATATTTTTTCATATTTATCATTGGTATATGCACCACGTCGTCTAGCTCATCAACAAACCTGTTTCCAAAGTGTCGGAGGCGATTTGTTTGTAAATTTGGACAGTCGCAGAGCACATGCTTAATGGTTTCTGTTTCACCAAGGTCTTGACAGCTCCTGCAATAGTAGGGTACCAATACACCCAGTCTAGTGGCCATTGAACCTATGGCACAATGTCCTGTTAGTACACCTATCAAGGTTCTGATGCTCTTTTTACTCATTGAATATCATCTGCTATATCATTCCCTTCTACATTGCTGTGTCCAGGAACTCAACAAAGTTTGACTCGGTTTTAATCTTATTGTCTCGCTGGATAGTGCTTGGCTGTCCACAAAAAATGTGATCTCTGATGAGATCAGTTTTATCCTTTGGATCATTTCAGATGCTTTTTCAATCGCGTAGATCTCAGCATGAAAGACGCTACATTCATCTGGGAGTTTATATGATTCGGTAATATTAATGGCTTCACAAAACACCCCGGCCCTTTTTCCTTCTTCCATTTTAGAACCATTAGTGTAGATGTGAATACCCTGTTCTCTTAATAGTGAGCTAGGTTCACATCCATGTCTTTCGGGTATTATCATCGTGAAATGTCTGTTGAAGTCAATTCTCGGTGGAATGTAGTCACATCAAGTTCAGCCATGTTGATCCATGACCTTTGGTACTGTTCTTCCAAGAGCCCGTTTCTTCAAGTCGAAGTGCGCTCTTGGGCGCTGTACACCTTATGTACTCGTCCAGACCTGGAAGATTAAAAATGATTTGGCGTAGACCTCCATGCCCCCGTTATTCCCATACAGGCTTATCTCTGTACCTTATTTAGGTTTTTGAGATAGCTATCTTTCTCTACAGCTTTACACCACACAAACGACCCGTAGCTAAGTCGACTTGGATTGAAAATATAAGTAAACATTCGGGAATATTTAAATCACAAAATGAGCTTATCTTCGATTTTTAATTTGATTTTATTGTGGAATTGAATCACAGCTTTATGGGAGTTATTAAAATCAAATTTGCTATTTAGAAAAAACATCCATAGACTTGTTGTTTACTAAGTTTGTGTTAATTTTGGCTTTGGAGGAATATGTCTCCGTGGTCGTTAAAGGGTTTAATAGACTTTAAGAACCATATATGTATGTAACTCTTAATAAGTCGCAGTTGGAACTAAAATTATGTTTATAAAATGTATATTTGGTTTAAGCCAATCTTAAAAAAGTTATAAGCAACATTTTAACATATTATACCCTTTATTTAAACTTATTATTTAGTCATTCTTTTTACTTATAGTTACATTTTTTTTTTTGATTTAAAACCTTGGTGTTTCCGTTCGTTGTTTGCAAGCATAAGGCATCGTTAGCTTCCAATAGCCTCCACATCTACATCTACTCCATCGTTGTTCCCAAGCTTTCATTGCTGCCGTTTTGGCTACACTTGTAAAACTATTGAATGCTCCACACCGAAGACATTGCCGAACTGCTACGGGCTTTTTGCCTAACTGTATGTTTCTTACGCTATCTAATACTCCATCATTGCAAAGAAAACCCTCTATTTGGGGTTGTTCGTTAAAAACTTTTATGTAATCTATTTCTACATTATAGTGGAAAAAGAGCGGTGGTGGCTTGTAAAATATGAGAGGTGAGTTCAGTGAAACGTTTGATGTAGTGGTCTGCAGCTGAGGAATTAAAACTTGTGTTGGCAAAACGCAACATTCATCCAAAAGAACTTCATCTGGTTCTGATGGATTTAATGCAAGTCGTGTGAGTAGACGAAATAAAGTAGCAAGTATGTCGAGGTTTTCGATGGATTTAAGAAACATTGGTAAACAGTGCGTGTTTAGAAGACCCCATATTCGAATCATTACGAGTAGCTCTCGTATACTATTCAATGCTACAATATCTTTGCTAATATCATATCCATTGTTTTTGTTGTGTTGGACAATATTTTGAGGTAGTTTGGCCAAAATATTGAGGGCCAAATCGGCTACCCATTGAATTAGCTGTTGCAAACTTTGCAGTGTTGGTGGTTCGACTGTGAAATCCTTGGGATCTAGATGCAATAACACCTTATCGACGTCGGGCACAGATTCAGATAGGACCATTGCAAGATTTTCTGCTGGACCTTTGTCATGGCTGGTAAGGTCAGATGGACGTAGTAGACTTTTAAAAGCAATTAATACCGAATGTAGCATCAGTAGGCTATTCAGATCGTTTGCTCTCGATTGTCCGGATACTTGCATACGGCATAGATTCGTTTTCAATGTAAGAAAACTAACATAGTAAAACTGTTGAACGTACGAGGGCTGACGTGTAAAATTCTCAGAAAGTTTCTCAATCACAGCATCAAGGATGTTTGAACGGAATAACATAAACATATCAGTAGCATCGAAACCTGTTAAATAAACAATATTTAAAAATAAATAAAGGTATTGAATAATTGCATAAAATAATATTATATATATTTACAAAAAGAAAGGATAATATTAATAAAGGGTTATCCATTTTGCAGTTTCAAAAGTATAGGGCTGGAATTCGACATCTGTCAAACTAAGTTGTTAAACCAATTTTTTTTCCAGTTGAAAGTCTGACATTTACGAAAATGGATCGCTTAACTATCGCACAACGCATAAAAATTGTTAAAACCTACTAAAAAAATGGTGATTCTCCCACAACCACATATCGTGCTTTAAGAGGAGATTATGGTTTACATAATCGTCCAACTACGCAAGCAATTGGCAAAATTGTGAAGAAATTTGAAGAGACTGGATTGGTTACAGATATTGTAAGACATGAGCATCATCGTTTCGCTCGTACCACTGAAAGTATCGCTGCTGTAACTGAAAGGGTTGCCGAATATCCGAATGTGTCGATTCCTCGTCGGTCTCAGGAATTAGTACTGTCTCACGGCACATTATGGCGTATATTGCATTTGGATCTACACCTACATCCATATAAAGTCCAGCTCACACAACAACTGAAGCCAGCTGACCATTCACAACGTCGTAGATACGTCGAACGTGCTTGAACAACAGGTGGTTCGATTTTTCGAACAAAATTTTCTTCAGCGACGAATCACATTTCTCACTCGGTGGAGATGTTAATAAACAAAATTGTCGTATTTGGGGTTCTGAGAATCTTCAAGTAATTGAAGAGAGGGCATTACATCCATAAAAAGTCACTAGTTGGGGCGCTCTTTGGTCCGGAGGTGTGATTGGACCTTACTTCTTCGAAAACGACGATGGAACGACTGTCACCGTCAATTCGGAGCGTTATTGTCATATGATAACCAATTTTTTTTGGCCTGCTATTGAAGAGTACGACATGGAGAATATGTGGTTTCAACAAGATGATGCCACATGCCACACAACTTGAGCGAGTTGGATAACCCTTTACAAAGCAAGGTTAGAAAGTTTTAAATTGTTATGATTTTTAAACTTATATATTAATTATTTATATTATTATATATATATTTTGGTAATTTTTTTTGTTGAAAAAAATGGTTAATTTTGATACTCTAGCAGAACCATTTTTTTGGTTTTCGATTTTTTTAAAAACGTTTCATTTCAATTTTTTTTATGTAGACGCCCATAGAAATTTTAAACACTAATGTAAACCAAAGTTTTTCAATTTTTTTGAAATTAAAAAAAAACCTTTTTGATTAAAAACTATTCAATCTATTTTATTTATATACAGTCGTGTGCTAAAAAAAATCACCAAAAACGCTTGAAAATTTTTAAATGTTGGTTTGGTCTTAACAGCTCCTCTAATCTGTCCATCAGGGATTTTAGTTGTTTTTCTTTGGTATTCCTCGGTATTCTGGGTGGCTAGTCCATTTTAAGGTATTTGTGACCATCACCCAGATTCAGCTATTTCGGCGAGTGAAGTGAGATGACTCGCCTTACTCGCCGATTCATTTCACTTTCCGCCAAAAAGTGATTCAGCTATTTAAGTGAAATGAGTATGTTCGAATTTAGTTTCGAACACCTAAATGTCTTGAAGCAACAACAAATTGTAGGTAGCTACAATGCTACATACATACATAAGCAAAGAAAATGTAAACAAACAAATCAAAACAAGAAAATGTTCAATAAATTTAATCGAAAAGAAGTATTTATATTAAATACACATATTTATGCAATTACATCTATAAATATTTTGTATATTAAGTACAGATCAATACAGTACCGACAAGCTCTGTTTCACAAACTGGCAGCTTTGGGTATGTCAACGAAAATGAGTTTAATTATCAAACTACTTTATAAGAGGCAGTTGCAGCGGTCTGGGACGGAAAGAATGCATCCAAGTGCTCTACTGTTCGTTCTGTTTTTAAATGACCTACCCTCTGAACTTCAAATTGTAATATTTGTGGAAGGACTTTGTATAAATCTTCTTTTGTATGTAGATGATACTGTACTCTTAGCTGGTAGTCCCGCCAAGCTGCAATCTATCATCAATAAATTCAGCACCTACTGCGAAAAATGGAACCTCGAAGTAAATTTAGACAAGTCAGAAATTGTTTTATTTAGGAATGGAGGTCGCAGTGCAGCCAGTGAAAAATGGTACTTTAAAGAAGCTGAAATTAAAATATCTCGGCGTCATATTTAGTTACAACATGTCATGGTCTGAACATCTGACAACAAGATTGGCAACGTCGAAAAATGCAATAAACGCTACCCGGTCGAATTTTATAAAAAACAAACACGTTCCACACTCAGTCAAATTTAAAGTCCACGATGCAACCACAAGGTCGATTATGTATTATTGTGCACAGGTGTGGGGATACAAGGAGCACCCCCAAGTTGAAAAACCACAAAGGTTCTTCGTTAAAAGATGTTTCAACCTGCCCGATAACACACCAAACTATGTAGTACAAATTGAAACTGGTCTGTCGAAAGCATGACTGAACGTTCATTTCGGATAAATACGCAGAATATTAAGTCTTCCCCTCGATAGATTGCCCCGCATCATCTCTTTGGCAGTACTTCAAAAAAATATTTATTGGGCCCAGGAATGGCCAGGCCTTTTCCAAGTAAACGGAATAGATTTCAACGTCAATGCCAGCAACTTTGAATGGAAAAATGCTCATCACATGCTTTTGGATCGTGCTCTTCAATCTCAATTCCATGACGAATACTTCAACTTATCCTTCACAGATGTACCCAAATATTTCGATGACTCAAATTCAAGAGAAATGATAAGTCTTATATTAAAAGCAAGATGTGGGTTACTGGATTTTAATGGAAGGGCATTTCGTAACGACACTGTCGGACTTTGCACAATATGTAACCTTCGTGCAACCGAGAACACCTACCACTTCATCAGTATTTGTCCTATTTTCAAAACTTACCGCCAAATATTTCTGGGAGCGGAAGCTATTGACCATTCAGAGTTTCTCAATATACTGAATGGAAAATGTTACTTAAAACTATGCAAATTCTTAAAACATGCTATAAACTATAGAAACTTAATTGCAAATGAATATAATTAAACTAAAATAAGACTTAAATACAAGCTAAGTCCATATTTAAATTGTAAAACTTTTTAACCTGGCAGACAGCTCTAATAAGTTATTGTCCTAATTAATTTTGTAAATCAGCATAATTTTGTTTTTATTACTATTTTTTGAGAAAAATAAAATTATTTTATCTATCTATCTAAATGCACAATTTCTACATTGTTATTAATGTGATTTTACAAGATTATTGGCAATCATTTTTTCCCTATTTATTATAGTATTTTGGATTCTTTTGGGCTAGTTCGTTGTGTTTGTAATTTTTATTTCATGTACGTGAATAGGTGTGAAACAATTTCTTTGAGAAAAGAACAAATACTTAACCAAAAACGTAAATACAACAACAAATACACCAAGTCACTGCTGAAATCTCAGGCATGTAATCTGACATTTCATTTCAATTTTTTAATCAAAAGTGACTCATCTCACTCACTCACTGCGTTTTCGAATTAGCTGAATCTTGGTACAAGTTCTTAGAATAACCAACCTGTCTGGCGATTGTCTTAAAGGAGTTTCCTTCACTTCGAAGCTTTTTGATAATTTCTCTTAACAGATGAGAGCAATGTGACTTACGACCCTCTACCAGTTTAAAAATACATAGTTAAATGAATTAATACAAATATTATTACAGTCATAAAAAGACTAATAACTTACTTCTCTTAATTTAAAATCGCTAACGAGAGTATTATAATTATACTCGTATATACAACGGCAACGGCTTTTAAAAAAAGATAAAGATGGTGGGACATATTATATAAGTCATTTTAGTAGCTGTTGATGATAGAAAGTGACTTATACAATTAAATTGTATTTTATTTAAGTCTTAGCTTTAAACGTCAATTACGTTGCTGATAGAAAGTAACTTATACAATTTAATTGTATTTTATTTAAGTCCTAGCTTTAAACGTTAATTATATTTTATTTAATTTTAATTTGGAATTATTTTATTTATAATATGGAGACGAAGCTGAATAGTCGAGAAGGAAGAGACTTTTTAATTTTTTAGGTATTTTCCTATTTATTTTAAATTCATTGTTTAATCCTAATTAGAATTTTTCTTTAATAAAGTTTATTATATTCAATGCAAGAGAATATTTCACTAGAAAAATTGTCTCCTCAATATTCGCCTGTAACAGTAGCACTTGTTTAACTATTTCTTAAGAAAATTAAAGCTTTTAAACATTCTTTTTCGCACCTATTATTTTGCACACCACTAAATATTTAATAGTTTTTTGACATTATTTTAAATAGTAAAAATAAAAACCAACCGTACCTCCCATACAAATGTAAAAACAAAAAACGTTCAGAAAAAAATATATTTTTCGAAAATGGCATTAATTAAGTGTTTTTAAATTAGTACAGTCGACTTATAAATATAAGAATATTTTATTTTGCGTACTTTATAACGGTATTTCGCATGCAATTTTCCAATTTTCATACTTTCGACTTATGAACCGAGTAAAATTATTTTTTGTAAATAAATAAATAAATAAATAGATAAATAAATAGATAAATATATAAACAAATAAATAAATAATAATGAATGAATAAATAAATAAATTAGTAAATAAATAAATAATATATATTTCATAATGAAAGCAAACGCAATAAAAATTTACACAGAAATATCACAGATTAAGAATTAAGCTGGTTTATGAGAGAATTCTCAGAACTATCACAGCTATTATTAAAATTAATTGTTAGTTTTCGAATCCTTTCAAGAACCAATTCAACATTCGCCCTTCTGTGGAGATCAAGGGTTGAATTATGCCAGGGCAGATTTAACATCATTTTTAAAACTTTGTTTTGTGATACCTGCAACTTCTTTATATGTCATATTGCTGCATTGACCCATATTGGGCACCCATATAATAGTATTGCTTGGAAAATTACTTTATAAATTATAATCTTATTGTCATTTGTGAGAGAAGATTTTCTATTGATAAAAGGGTAAAGCATCTTAATTGCAATACTTATTTTCTTTAACGTGCTTTGAATATGTTGGCCAAATGTAAGTTTTGTATCAAGATGAACCCCGAGATACTTTACGGATTGCTCCCATTCTATTGCGTTACCATTTATTTGAAGCTGACTGCTGGGAAGATAGCAAGCTTTTTTCTTTTTCGTGTGAAAAAGATGGCTTGCAACTTCCCAACATTCAGCTTAATTTTCCATTTCTTATAATATTTTTCAAGTATTTCAATCGCATTTTTAAGATTGGTCTCAATGTTGAGAGCAAATTCATGCGATGCAAATACTGCAGTGTAATCAGCAAAAATGGCTGCTTCACATTGCGGAAGATTTGGAAAATCTGAAGTGTAGATATTGTATAAGGCTGGTCCAAGGACTGAGCCTTGAGGCACACCTGAATCAAAAAATAACACTTTAGAAACCCCACAATTAACATGCACCTGAAAACATCTACCGGATAAGAAACTCTGAACAATTTTACATAAATACAAAGGAAAGTCAAACTGTAACATTTTATATATTATTCCATTGTGCCATACACCATCAAAATCTTTTTCAATATCTATCAATATCATGCCCGTTGACTGACCCCTTAAACGACGATCTAAGACATGATTACAAATTCTTTTTACCTGGTGTGAAGTGCTATGAGAGCTTCGAAAACCAAACTGTACATCAGGAAAAAGACCTTTATCTGAAACTATTTTTAAAATATATTGCTTCAGGATTTTTTTAAGAACTTTACTAACGTTGCTTAATAAACTAATTAGCCTGTGACTTTCAGAAATATCTGGGGGTTTTCCAGCCTTAAGAACAGGGACAACCCTGGCTTTTTTCCAACATTGAGGGAAGTATTGGCATTTTAAACATGCATTGATAATAAATGTTAAATATTTAATTCCAACCTGAGGTAGTTGTTTTAAATATGCATTTCGAACTTCGTCTAGTCCTCCTATTTTTCGGGTTTGCAAGCTGTTGACTACATATTTAATGTTTTCTTCTACTACAAAAGCATTTTAAGGAGTCAATTCATTTGAAATGTCAAATCTTTCGATTGCGTCCCTTACAAGTTCGTTTGTTTCAAACTCACCCAAATGTTGAGAAACTAGGTCATTTTTTGAAAAGTTTGTGCCAAGTATGGTTGCTTTTTCAATATCTGTAAAATATGTTTTTGAAGAATCCTTTAGAAATGGTACCTTTCTGTTTTTATTTTGTACAACTCTTACGATATTCCAGAACGGTTTAGCATTTTTATCAAGAACGCTCAATTTTCTGTTCCACTCTTCGTTACGATTAACCATTATTTGATCAGTAATGAGTTTGTTAAAATGAGAAACCATTGTTCGAGAAAAAGGTTGACGATATTTTTGCCAATTTTTGCAATGTACATTTCTTATTTTTATAAGTTCTAATATATGATCTGGAAGTTTTTTAAATAAATCTCTTTTTTCACGTTTGGGAATGCTTTCATCAACTGAGGAAAGAACAGCTTGTGTAAAGCTTTGAACGATGGAATCAACATCATTTTTACAAGATACTCTTTCAAGATCGGTGCAACTATTTTGCAGGTTTTTATCTTTAATTTGAACGATTTCCAATTAGCATTTTTTAAGTCTAGAAAATATTGCACTTTGTTTTCCCCCAACCAAGAAAGGTTACAAGAAACAGGATTGTGATCTGAACTAAGCGCCCTAAACGATACGGGTTCTGTTATTACATGAGGGACATTGAACACAAAAAGATCAAGAACAGAAGGACGACCACGGGAACCCGCAGGAAAATAAGTTGGACTAGGAGGATAAAAGATATTAATTGGTACAGTCAATGGAAAAGTCAGACAATATATTGCCCCAGGCATTAGCTCTTGCACACCCCCAATCTCTATGCCGGCAGTTAAAATCGCCGCCTAATAGATATTCCCCACTCATTGTGAATAAGTTTCTAAAATCTTGTTTAAGACATTTCCTTTTTATATCTGACGCGGATCCACCAGGGAAATAAACTGAAAAAACTTTAACTGTTTTCTGGTTTCTTAATTTAATCTCTATCCCTATATTCTCCACCATGCGTGTGGGTACAACAGGTAAAAGCGAATGTTGAATTGATTTTCTAATAAGAATCGCAACCCCCCCCCACCTCTTTGATGTATTCTATCCAAACGATAGCATTTGAAATCAGATGATGGGAGTCTTATATTACAATCGAGCCAAGTTTCCGTTACTAACGCAACATCCACTTTGTGGCTATTCAAAAAGTTTAAAAATTCAAGAAATTTATTACGTATGCCCTTAGCATTCCAAGTTATTATTTTTATTTGTGTATCTGCCATTTTACTTATAATTAGAGTATAAAAACTTAGTAGCTAAATGCGCGATCACATTAAATTGCTCTATTTTTGTTTTACAAACTGATAAATTTGAGATCATTTCCATGCACAGGGAATTCAGTTTTTATTATTTAATGAAGAAGCGCCACGTGAGTCACTTTCCAAAGCATTAATTGTTTGTGGTGTTCTTTGAAATCGAAAACTTGAATTTGCATAGCTTTTGCTCTGTGAATGTACCTGCCGACGCTGCTGTGGAGGTGGAAGCGGCGGAAAGTCACTCAAAGAAGCAAATGAAACCGGTTTTTGACAAGCTTTATGAGCAGAAATTTGTGCTGTTGCGTCAGCAAAATGAGTTTTTGGGTGGGGATGAGCATTTCTTCCAGATGATCTTTCTTTAATTTCTAAATATTTAGATCTGCTAGTGCATGTTATGTCAGTAGCTTTGTGGTTGCCGCTGCATTTAGCACATTTATTCGTAGAAGGATTATTGCATTCGCTTGTTTTGTGAGCTCCAGCGCAAACGGCACAATATGTTTTTATGTGGCAATTTCTCTCACCATGTCCAAACATTTGACAGTTAAAGCATTGTGTCACCTTAGCTTTGATTTTTCTTTGGAAATTCCAATTCACTTGGGTGTGGAAAATTGAGCGATAATTTTTTTTAGTTCATTTAATTTAATCGATCCATTGCCAAAGAAAACGATATAGAAAAAGTCAGTAAATTGATCGTATTTTTTTTCAATTTTTCTTATATCAACACATTTTAAGCCAAGAGAAATGAGTTCAGCTTTAAGTTCATTAGTTTTGGTGTCATCCAAACCATACAAAACAACTTTGAATGTTTTCGCACTTTTAAGGTCATGAGAAAAATATTGACAATTATCCTCTTTTAGTTTTTCTAAAACAATGTTAAACGAATCCATAGATTCGAACACTATTTTTATTCCAATTGTTAGTTTTTTAATTGAGTAGTTGGATACATTAAGGATCTTCATTAGATTGTGCACATATTCAGGTGATTTTTGGAGCACTTTTATAGGTGGCAAATACACATTTTTTACTACAAACGGAGAATCAATTTTATCCATGTATGAATTATCAGTATCTGGATGGCATTGGAGGGGAGTGAATTTATTAAAGAAATGGTTTTTACTGGGCCCACTTGTTGGAAACATAGTGGAACGAAGTTTTTTATCCGAGGACAAGCATTTGTCCCCGGTTTCAGGCGATCTATCGCGTTTGGGAATTTTGTTAATTAGAACTTGCGAAAGAGATGAATGCGCAGTCGAAAGCTCCGGATAAACTGCGTTTTAATTTTATTTTATTTAAATTAATCAAAAAAAAAAAAACGCTCCAACGATTTTTGAATTTTGTTTTGATATATGTATGTATGTATTATATTTGTCCAGGAATTCAAATGGCATCTTTGTTTTCCATCAAAGTATAACAACTAAGTAATCTATCTGAAAGATAGTATTATGACCTGAGTATCATCCATTTATTTCTTCCTTATTATATTTCATTTTACGTATGTTTTCATACGTCACTGAATACCTACATAATGTACTACGTAGGCGTTCATACATTTAAAAATATCTTTAAAAATCACAAGAATATTATGTACCTACATATATTGCACCTAAATTATCAAGTTATATACACATAGTAACCTACATCCTTTATTATACCATAGGAACCCAGGTTCCTATGTACTTACATATGTAGGTAGGCACATATTACCCTCCTAATTTACATAATTAAAATCCATTTAAATATACATTTGTACCTTTGTATGTAACTATTCCTTAAATCATCCATACGACAATTATACTAAGGACCAAGGTATTCTAAACTTCATCGGCTTTAAACCTGCATAGGATAACTAGACTAACCTTACTTAGGCCCTTTTGCTGATACTCAACTTAAGCATTTAAGTTCAACATAAAGACTTGTGTGACAGTTTACGCAGAGGAAAAAGTAGCTCATAAGCGTTTTATGTTGAACATAAATATTTATGACGAGTATCAGCAAATGGGCCTTAGCTACACAAAAGTTGTTAGCTACAAGAGCAAGTTCGTACGATCCAGTCGTGCATTTTATTTTTGTATTGTTTTCGTCGATATTAATTTCATGTTTATTTTACGGTCTTGTAAAATAAATGCATGTTTTGCTGACGATAGTACTATCAGCTTTCCATATTCGTTTTCAGTTGCACCTCTTTGTTCTTCGGATGTGCAACTGCAACGGCAATGTATGATAAGCTCATTAAATTCTGATCTTGACAGCATTTTCGAATGGGGAATAAAAAACCGCGTAGAATTTAATGCTTCAAAAACTCAGTGCTGTCTTCTGTCGTTAAAGCAGAACCCACCCCACATGCCGCTATCTATGAGCGGCACTTGCATTGTAGAAACCGTTCAGCTTTCAGTTCTTGGTATGTGCATCACTGACCACCTCTTGTGGAACGAGCACATATTCCATGTCGCCAAAAATGGTGCAGTGTTTGGGCTTTCTCCGAAGATGCAAGAAATTCTTCTTCCCGTCTAATCTGGCTATAATTTATAAGGCCTTCATTCGTCCAAAGGGGGTGGCCGTGGTGCGATAGTTGTGTGCTCGCCCATCAACCTCGTGGTCGCAGGTTCGATTCCTGCCGTTGTCTATGTCTTCTTATATTCCATTAAAAAAACAATTCCAAAAATTGTCATAATATGAGTTGCTGGTTTACTCATTACATGCTGTTCAGGCATAACACTAACAACATGTAAATGAGTAATCTACTCATAAATATGAAAACAAAAAAAATAAAATAATGCAAATTATAAGAGACACAAATAAATAAGGCACGGTTATTTTCTCCGCATTAGTTCAGCCGCCATCCCCGGAGATAAAATCTAAGACAACAACCACCGTCTCAATACGTCCCGCCACATATTTTTCTATCCTTCTTTCTATTCTTTTACCGGATGTCGCGCTGTGTTAAAAACATATAAAGGGTATTCATAATCCGTTGAGTGCGTGCAAAGTTATAAAAAAAAAAGCCTTTTAGATAGAATTCAGAATAGAGCTCTAAGAATGATAGGCGATAGAAATATAGTGGAGACATTTACATCTCTAGAACACCCTCGAAATGTTACACGTCTGTCATTATTTATCGCTATTTTTATAAACAATGTTCTAGCGAAATAGCCAGTTGCATTCCTCCCTTAAACTTTACAACCGTAATACTCGCGCTTTTAGAAATGCTCATCAGTTTACCCTTGATCCCAACTTTGGACGTATTTACAACTAAAAAGATTCTTTCTTTAGCCGTACATCGCGAATATGGAAAACTTTACCAGGCTCTATTTTCCCCTACCGTTTTGATATTCAGAAATTCAAAAGCAATGTGCATCGGTATCTTGCATCCTTCCCTACTTTCCTAATGCTCGCACTGTGCTTCTTCATTTTAAGGGTAGTCAAAAATACCTTTAGTGCGCGCATCATTATAAAAAAAATGCGACCAGTACTGATCGTGATAAGCGGACAAAAATTGCCTAGAGACTAGATATATTTTAGTTACATAGAATTGACAATTTTTTATTACCTGTCATCATGCTGTATTCCAGGAGTGAAACTTTATGTGCCACCAGTGCCATTTGGTTTGTACACTGTTCATGATAAGCCTGTGGTACCTTGAAAACATACATTTGCCCACAGTCATCAAAACATATCAGCAAATGTCCCATGAATGTTACATCCAGTGCAGCTAATTTAATTTCGATCCTTGGTTGTCTGCAAGACAAATCGGTTTCTACAAGTTTATTTACAGGCAAAGATGAAGTAAACTTTTTGAATCCTCTGCCTAGCACTTGTATAGAGTTATCGCTCATCAGGAGAAATATAAATGGATTATCGAAAACCACTTTGGATACACAAATATCTAGCACCAGATTAGGATACTGCATACTAGCCACATTCTTCCAGGAAGTGTTTTGAAATACTTCGGTCTTATTTATTTGTAGGAACTTGTGAATTGGTGTGATCTTCTGCACCAGCGTCCATTGTTCAACGAAGCTACTTTCGAAGTTATTTGCCACCACAATGACTGATTCAGCCTCATCCTCAGTCTCCCAACGTAACTGTGATATCTTTAGGTCAGCTATATCGCGACCAGCGCCTTCGTAAAGGAAAAAACTTGGCAGAGACTGACTGCTTATGATCGGCTTGCCATCTGTCAGTTGTATCATTATACGGAAACATTGAATCATCATTCTATTCTCCTCGCCACTGGCAATCGCAATTCTAAAGTGTCCGCTAGAATGATTACTGGTTTTCCCATGTGCCACTGTCACAGTGGTAATAAAGTTCCGCGTTAAACCAAGGCTATGAGTGACAGAACTGAGCTCGGTAGTAGGTGGAACAGATGATGAGCCTTCATTGCAATTTATGTTCCGTAGCTGCGGTATCAAAAACGCTCCCAATAATCCCGATGAAGTTACAACTAAGCAACCCTCTGCGCCCACACCACCAAACTGTCGAACTGATGGAAGATGTTTGACTCGTACAAATTTGTCCAAGTACATAGCAACATCTCTCTTCTCGGAGTGAAATAAGATCTTTCGTCCAATGTGAAAGAACTTACAATTAATAACTTCTTCACCTTCAAAATACACGGAATAAACTGGTATCCAATCGTTAATGAGTTGCGCTTTCTGCGACCACAATTTAACAAAGCCTCCAGTGTCGCCGGTTAATAAATAATCGCCACTAATGCTCCACTCCAGAACAGTGATTGGAAATTTATTGGAACAAACTTTAAAGACATGCCATGGAGCTATAATATCACAGACATAAACATGAGAACCCCACGATTCCGCAGAGGGGCTGATGGTTTCCATAATTTGATTGGATGTTGCGAAAGCAACAATGTTTTGGCTAGAAACTTTGCAAGTAGTTGGAATGTTTGGAACAGTCCAAGTACTAATAGTTACCTTTTTCTTCTTAACACTGTATAATAACTCCATTATTACTCAATAATAAAAATACTAAAATGTATGTATTTTACAAAATTGCTTTGGTTTGTTAAAACATAGATGATTAATACAAGGATGGGAAATTTCGGAAGCTATTTCTTATTCTACAAGAAACCGTGTTTAAAACTATTATTTTTGCATCTGGGTAGGATAAAATTTATATTTTTGCATCTGAGCGAAGTTTCACTTTGTTGTTGGTGTAATCTTACATCTATTCATTGAAGGAATCAAATTTACAAATAGAAAATTGCATTATATAGTGTTAGAAGGGTGAAACGTACGAAAGCTTCCCTTCTAGGCATTACTTATTCGTGGTTAAAATGTCAAAAAAAAAAACGAAAACCAACTTTTGACGTTTTTGCGTTCAGGGATTTTGTTTTGGTAGAAATAAAATTAGTAATGTTCAGTAACAACAAAATAAAATCCGAACAGCTCTGGACAGACTGAATTCAGCAATTCGTTAAAAATGAATTCCTTTACACCTAATTTTCTTTGACAACGTTCCACTTGCAATATTTGAAGCTATGGAAATGGCAATAAAAATATTGGCTGGACATTTCATTGCATGCAATTTGAATTTCAATAAACTTTACTAGCGCAAAAGTTTAAACAGCCTTATGTTAAGGGCTAAAGCACTTTACTAATATTTTCCTAATTTCACTTCCTAAAAACACTTTTTAACTAGCACAATACTAAACATATTTTCTTAAGAAACTACAACTAAACACGCCTAAGATAGTGCAAAAAAGTAAGCGAACATAACTTTTTGACGGTGGGTAAATGCGGGCGATCACTCACTTATTAGATATGTTATCTCGGATACCAAGCTATCGGGGTATATCTGTGGACGAATCAGATAGGTTAGCTGAAAGCTGTCAAAAAATCAAAGCAAAACGCATACCAACGAATTTTGCAGTCAGCTGGTTCTATACTTTTGGTCTCGGATAGCTAGTTATTCCATTTTTGTTTTGGGATAACTCAAGATAGCTTTCATGAGAGCAGCTGTTTTTTCATCAGATGTGGTTTTGCACGCATTACGACAACAGAAAGTTATTACAGATTGCTGAGAATAATTAAGTGATCGTCCCCAATGTCAAAGTGGCATCTGAATTTAGTATGAACCTTAAGAATAAAGTAGCCATTTTTTGATTTTAACGTTAGTAAAATGTTAAGAAAATAGTACGATGCTAAAATGGTTTAAAATTAGCAAAATCCTCTTTTTAGTCTGGTATCATAATAAAAATGATTTAACATATTGCTAAATCGTTTAAGATTTTGAGCCACCGTTTCTATTTTTGTTAATTTACAGCCCTATTCTGCCGTTGTTATGCTCACAGGTCACAATTTTTTGTGAGGTTTTTCTGTTGAGACCCTCATAAGAAACCCCACAAGAAAACTCACCATTGGAAGGTGAATTTTTTTACTGATGGGGGCGAGCTGATTTGTCTAAGCAAAAAATATCAAATTAATCTGCAAACTACAAAAGTAATGAACTGCCTAAAATTTGTTTAAAAATATCTGCAATAATAATTTATTTCATAAGAATATAATCAGTTTCAATCAAGTAATAATTAAAATCGGGGTTATAGCTTGCAGATGAACCGAGCAGATGGCGGCGGGAGTTGTCAAGAAGAACTTTCGGAGCCAAAGCCATTTTTTTTTGAAATTTTGGTATGCAGTTCTTTAGAGTTTATTAATATACGTTATTAAAGAATTAAAAAAATAAAATTTAACTATGAAAAACACAAATTAGTTAAATTTTGTTGCGTTTTCCTCGATTTTCTTGAAATTCCTTGGGATGTTTTATCTTCCGATTGTGATGAAGATATTACATATTGTACCTTCAGATTTATTTACTCGGGCAGAGGTGTCGATCTAGGCCGTGTTGTGGAGTAAAGTATTACATCAATGGTGATACATTCGATCTTAGAAAATTCTGTGTTCGTTGAAATCATGAGATTTTAATTTCAGATCATTTGGATAGCTGAAATAATTAAAAATTTATAGAGGTTTCTAATCGTGGTTAAAAAATATGTACCTTTTTCCACATTGCTGCTTCGTATTAGTTTCATTTGAAACTTGATCTTTTCATGATTATCTGGTGCACTACAAAATATAAATTTTCTCAAACAAAGTTTGCACTTGAAGAAATAACTCCTTTTCCTCCTTTACGTAGCAAGTTTTCTTGTGGAAATCGAAATTAAAACGAATCGATTGTCGATACACACTAAAATTCGACAAATATAGACCGATATATAAAAGTTGTAATTTGAATGACAAAAGGATCATTCATATTCCTTAATTATCTTAGAATTACCCTGCGCTACAATCAAAGTGATTTATTGAAAAATCAATTAATACAGTTTAATTAATTCTTACTTCTTATATTAATAGATGAAACTTCTTCCAAAAGATCAAAATCAAATTCAATTCCATGTTTGTTCTTATTTCGTTTTTTGTATAGTTTTGTTTCACAGATATATCAAGGTCTTATAATGCTCACAAGTTGTGAGGTTTTTACCAGAATACCAGTCACAAAAATGAGTTCACCTCAAGTTATGAGGTTATTGTGACTTGTGAGGGTTTAGGTTGGGTTTAGTGAGGCTGTCAGAATAAGGCTATTAAGCCTATTTTGTATTTTGTAGGCACATTTACAGCCTTATTCTGGCAACCTCACTGACACGTTAAAAGTCACTATAACCTCATAACTCGAGGTGATCTCGATCTTGTGACTTTTTCTTATTCCAGTAAAAACCTCGAAACTTGTGAGCCCCATAAAAAATTAAAAATAATAATCTGCTTCTTGGCACATCACAACTCACGAAGTTATTAGGTACTTAAGCAGTTTATATCTTTTTATTAATTGTAAAACTATCAATGATATTACGCCCTTAGCATTTAAGAATTACTACTGCTCACGGTGACGACCCAACGCTGAATGCCCTTCTAGTCATACGATCACTCCTCTTCTCTCCCTCTCTTTTCATCAGTGTTGTCGTGGCGTTACATTTGATTTTTATACATCGTTTGGAGAAGTTTCATCTAGAAATGAAAAGTAAGAATTCACACGGTAGAACATCTTTCAATTTTTCAATATGTTTTAGTAGAAATTTAAAATTTACTCATAGTTTTCATGTCATGTCGTTCATTTCATTTGCACCACTACCTACCTCCGCTTCTATTTTTTCTATTAAAAACCACTACAATAAACAAACTCTTACATAAAACAACAATCTATGGTCCAGCTTTGAATAGAGTTCAAGCATGTTTTGTTCAAAAAGTATTTTCCGACATTATTCCGAATGGACATGCATTTTTTCGTAGCATTCATAGTTCTGCATTCGTTTATGGTCTGTGGAGGCGGCTTGTAATTTGCCAAATTACGTAATTTGAGCTCTAATGAAAACGCACTATAACACACTGAAGCTCAAAGGGGCTGAGCTTTCCTTTAGGGGAGCACGAATTTTAACACGGATATACTTTTATTCGGTAGATTTATGCTTATAAACAATAAATATAACAATTTTAATGTGCGGAAATTTTATTTCTATTATTAATTAATTTTTAAAGTTTTCATTTTTCATACAAAATATATGCAAATGATGACTACCGACAACTTTTTTTGTGTGTTGACAGTTGTTTACCAATCCACAGGTTTTATTATTGGAAAAAATCTACACTTGTACTCTTAATCCAAAAACTGTTTCCATTAAAATTTATTTTCATAATTTTATTAGAGTATATATGTAATAGGCTATTCACACAAGACCATAAACGACTACTCGTTTTCCTCAAAACGAATACTAATGTTTAAAAAAAATATCTACGTTTTATAGGCGCTTAAATTTTGTTCCAAGAAGTCTGTTATCTCGAATCTCATTTGTATTGTGTAGTGACGTCACAAATCCTATAAGGCGTTTTTCTTACGATTCGTAGTTATACAGTTCATACAAAAAAATTGTTTCAATTTTTAAATTTCTATAATATTTTAAAAAAATTTTTAAAGTCGCCGTGTAGATCATTTACATCTTATAACCAAACACAAAAATCAAACAAACCTTTGATTTTGAATGCAAAATGGCGATGATGTGGAACGCCATCAAAATTCATTCATTCAGCAAATTAAGGCCCTCATTTTTCTCAAGCAATTTTTCGTTCGTTTGACCCTGTGTTGTTTGCGTTGGAAAAGACTTGGACGCGTGCTTTTATTTTTTTGAGCGTTGAACATATTTTAGCTGGGAATAGAATTCCGTTTTATTTGTAAACAAAAACCAAAAACTACTATGGATTGCAGCTTGGAGCTGGATCCTGCGAATGTTTGCCGTGTATGCTTAGAACCCCAAGACAACCCACTCTCCATTTTTACGAAGCATATAATCGAAGGCAACCTTAGAACACTACCCGAAATAATTTTATCATGCTTTGATGTTGATGTGAGTTTTATTTTAAAACATTTGTAATGTTATCTGTATTAATATTTTCGGGAATAGGTTACTTCAAATCCAAATCTACCAAAGCACATCTGCGAATCATGCAAAGGTTCCATCATTCAATTTTTTAAGTTCAAACAGAATGTAGTCCGGACAGAAAAGCTGCTTACTGATATATTTAAAACGGATGATGAAGTTGTCTTGAAGGAGGAAGACTTTGATGTTGAGGAACATCTAAGTGATACCCCTGCAGATAACTCTATTGTCGAAATCAGTACCGAAGGAGATGTTGAGTACGAAGACCAATATGTCGAAGAAATCCAGCTAAGTGTGGCTGATGAACCTGAATACAAAATTCAAGACATCGACCATCAGGAATTTAAAATTCAAGAAGTAGATGAAGATGAAGTATATGAATTATCGAACTTAAGTCCAGATAAGCAGGAAGACGATGATACTGAGCTCTCAAATTTGGAATTTATAGACGATGCAACCACTACATATGGAGAATTCAACGATGAAAACTACTTGGATGAACCAGAACAATCCAACGATGAGCAGATTGTGATTATTCAGAAGGAAGTCGAGGACATTAACTATGAAGAAGAACATATTCCAAAAAAAAGACGATACCGCAAGTCCAATAAGGATGGTGACCAAAAGGCTACTCTAACTCTCATGTGCAAAATTTGCAATAAACGTATACAAATCCACGATGAAAACCATGACCAGTTGCATGATTACTATGCTCTGATTGTTGCATCGGAAGCAATTCTACAATGTTTCCGATGCTCACATGTATTTATTTGCCATGATGAATTAAAATCACATTTGCAACAGATTCACTATGAAAACAACCAAGAGGACGAAGAAATGTTCAATGATCTCCAGCTCTTAGATGAGGATACAAAGCGATCGTTTTGGGTGTGTGGTACCTGTAACACGGACTTTGCCAGCATTAGTGACCTGAAGATGCACATGGTTACTCATATGACGAAGTTGGGATGTCCAGTTGATGAGTGTGGCTTTGAGTACGCAAATTTTCATTACTTCTATCAACATATTAGGAGAAATCATTTGTCAACAAAACTTCTTACTTGCAAATATTGTGGCAAAGAGGATATTCAAGATTTTAGAAGCTTGCAAAATCACTACAGATTGGAGTGTTCAGCAAAGATGTATAAATGTGAATTTTGTAGTAAGTATTTTTTAAAATATATTTTAAACATTTAATTTGATTATAAAACAAAGTACGTAGGTATAAGTATTTGCTTATCTAATAACTCTAGTTTATTTCAACATTCTCGTAGCCCGTTTATAAAATTGAGTTGATTTGATTCTTTATTTAGCTTCAGCTATTTTTAACAATTTTTAACTTAAAACTAGTTAAAAAGAAATCAGTATAAAGATAATTAAATATAATTAATTTTAACATATGAAATTAATTTCTTTTTAAATGATATAACATTATTTTCAGACTTTAAGTCATTAGGCAAGTTATTAAATAGTTTGAAACCTTTATGGAACAATATATTTTGTGATTTGCTTGTTGTAAAGAATGGTAGTGGAAAATCCCTTCCATTTCTTAAATTATATGGTTGAACGTCTGGCACGTAAACTATTTTTTTTTTATCGTCTATATGCTTGTAAGACCTAAGGTCTTTTAAATGCAACCTGAATTGCACGGCACTAGTTTGGCACAGTGGATTTGAGAACCAGGTATTGACGGTCTCATTTTAACCCATGGGCGGCATCCAATTGAAATTGGAGGTATAGAAAAGAATGCGCCTAGCGTGGGGATCGAACCCACAAGTCTAAGTTAGCAATCAAGCACTTTATCCACTGCGCCATTGCCACCCAATTATATAAATAATTTGGTAACATATTATTTTTGATTTTGAATATAAAAATAAGTACATTCATAACTGTCCTTTGTTTAATGGTAAGCCATTTTAAGGTATCTAACATAAGTTGTATGTGTGTTAACCTATTGCACATCAAAATACACCTCAGTCCCGGATTTTGCAACTTTTGTCACCTTTCTGACATTCCGTTAGATCCTAAAAATAATATTGTTGAACAGTATTCAAAATGAGGTTTGATCATTACATTGTATATTTGTATTGCACAGTTTAATGATATCTTATTTCTAATTCTTTAAAAAAATCCAATTTTCTTAGCAATTTTATAACATTTGTAGTTAATGTGCACTTTGAATCTTAATTTTTTATCTACAATAAATCCTAGATACTTTATTTCATCCACTTTTTGAATTATTTCATCATTTATTATAATATTTTCAATAGAGTCTCCATTAATTATGATGGCTTTGGTTTTAGTAGTGTTAAGCTTAAGTTTATTCATTCTGAAATAGATTTCTATAAGCCATCATTCAGTTGATCGATATATCCTCTGCCGAGATTCCAGAAACATAAAGCAAAGTATCATCCGCAAATAGTCGAGCCTTTGCATATCTCAGGACCTTCTCCACATCATTGATGTAAATTATGAAAAGTAGTGTTCCCAATACCGCGCCTAGCGGCACTCCCAGAGCTCCCTCTGGTGCTTCCGAAAATTCGTTCGCAACTTTAGTTCGCTGTGTTCTGTTCGATAGATAGCTTTTGTACCATTCGAGTTCCGCTCCTTGAACACCGTATCTGCTCAGTTTCTGCACCAGTATATCCCTGTCAATTGATTCGAATGTCCTTTAAAAGTCCAGGAAAACTGTAACAATAACCTTTTTTTCATGGACTTCTGTCTTCCATTGCGTCGCTACTAGATTCAGTAATGCTTCACAGATGTGACGCTGTCTAAATCCTGACTGATGGTCTGTCAAATGATGGTTCTCTTCCATATATCTTTGCAAACTGTTTATGAACAATCTTTTCTACAATCTTACTTTCTGTCATCAACATGTTGACCGCGCTAAATTCAGCTGGATTTTTTGTTTTATTAAACTTTGCGATTGGCACAACTATTGACTATTTCCAATGTTTCGGGAAAATACCAGTACCAAACGATTCATTTATTAATCTCAGCAAACAAGGTCCGATCATTTATTAATCTCAGCAAACAAGGCACATAACATCATTTTAATTGACAAACCGTTAAAATCTTTTTTACTGTTCATACTTTTCATGACGATCATTAGTTCACTCATACGAATTTGATAAAATTTAAAAGTCCTTCCACTGTTTATGTTAATGGAATTTAAGGAATGCTCAAATGGTGTTCTGTTATTTATCTCCTCAACACTTCTTATAAAAAACATATTCATCTTATTCGCTATATCAGTCTTATTTTTTATCACTTCTCCACCCCATGATATTTCATTCATTTCACTTTTTTCCTCGTTAAGTACTAGAGTTTTTATTGTTCTCCACACTGTTTTTTGATCTGTTGATTGGTCAATCATTCGACCTATATAGTTATTTTTTGCTATCTGAAGTTCATTCGCTTATTTGTTTCTACATATTCTATATCTGGCCCAGTCTGAGGTATCATTCGTGCAAACAGCTCTTTGATCTAAGTCGATCTTCTTTTTTTTTCATATTGAGTAAATACTGGTTAAACCATCCGAAATTATTATTTATTCCACTTATTGATTTTGATATAAGCATTTTTCCCAAACTGTTTTTTTATTTGTACACTGAAGTCTCTAGCTGATTCGTTTACTTCATTGCAACCTAGATTTGGAATATCATTTACAATGAGCTCTCTACGAAAAACGTTTTCCTTAAATTTCAACGATTGAATAACTTTTTTGGTGCACACTTTCTTATCATAATTTATTTTTATATTAATTTCTAACGATTCGTGGTCACTGATTTTAAAATCTTTGTTTACTTTTGCCTGAATGTATCTAAGATTTGAAACAACATAATCTAATAATGTGGCCGTTGTTTTTGTAATTCTTGTTGCTTCATTCACTATTTGCTTAAATGAAACGTCTGATATACTTTCGGAAATTCTGGTTTTGTAAGTTCCACTTGAAAACCAATCTATGTTAAAGTCACCGATTATCACAACTTCCGCACATGAATAACAAAGGTCTTCTATTTTGTCTCTAAAAAAATCACAAAAAATGTGTTCGGGAGAGTTTTGTTTATTAGGAGATCTATAAACCGCAACTAAAATCAAACTTACATTGTTTAAGCACACTTTAATTACAAACCACCAAATCATTTTATCAACTGCAATATTACATATTTCTTCGATTTTCCATTCAGGTTTAACAAAAAACAGCACTCCTCCGGTATGACAAGAAACACTATCGCATCTTACAATTTTATAGTTAAGCAACTTTAATTCAGAGTCTTCTATATCTGATGTTAAATGAGTTTCAGTAGCACAAATAAAATCGAATTCACTTGTCACTGCTATTACTTCTAATTGAGTTAGATTCCTTCGAACTCCCCCAATATTTAAACATAAACACTTCACAGAGTATGGTAATTGCTAATAAATTATTTTTTCATTTGCCTTTTTACAATTAATACATTTTTTATTCTCATTTGTACAATCCTTTAAAGAACGCCCTTCCTCTCCGCATTTGGCACATACGTGGCCATTCTCCATCCCCAACATTTAAAGCATCTGAGTACGGCCAAACTTTCATAGACCGAGCATCTATCCCACTCAATATTTATTTTTTTAACTTCATAACACTTTCAAAGCCTTTACCGGCGATTTCAATTAATGCATTCAAAACCCGCCTATTTTTAAAAGATTGATAAACTTTTATGCATTTAATTATTTCACATTCTACTTTGTTTTTTTTTATGGCTTCTATTATTTTATCTCCTTCCATAATTTCAATCAATCCCGTAATTAAGATTTTAGGAAAGCGCATCTTCGGCAAATGTAAATCATATTTTTCTTTCATTTCTTACGCCAATTTCGATCGAGCTTCATTGCTTTCGCACCGAATGGCAACCGCGCCGTTTTGCCTGTTCAAAATGTCTTCTCTTATCGAAGAACTTTTTTCAGTAATAATAGACGAATGTACCTTATGTACAAATACGTAAAACTTCTTCGGGAACGTATTTTAAATAATAATGTATTTAACAACGATCGCTATTTACAATTTTACAGAAGTCTTATAGATTAGATTAGATTAGAATAGATTTTTATTGGATTACATATTAATTTAACCTAACAGTTAATACATATTTAATACATATTTATACAAACAAAAATCATTATGACATGGCATTTGCCGTCTGCCAGATTGACAATTAAAACAAATTCAAATACTTTATTAAGCTAACATAATTTTATGTAATTTGAAAAGAATTTAATACTACGATTTTGATATTTAACAAAGGAAAAAAAATCAGAAGTCATCATTCATAATTCTTGCGCGATTTTGCAGTATTCATACAGCTTGGTTACATCCATCTCATTCAGGCTGGCAATAACTTGTTCCTCTGACAGAAAGTCATTCCCCAGAATACTTCTTCGTGTTTCTCTGAGAGTTGGGCACCTTCCGACGAAATTAATAACGTCTTCTCTTTCCCTCAAGTTGCAAATACTACACTCCAAAGGTAAATCGGGTCTGTGCGGTATGAAGTTCAGGCTGAGTAATTCGCTCCGAAGTCTGACCATTGTAGCAATCACGTTTACCTTATTTGAATCGCGGAAGTAATTTCTTTCTGCGAGATTATGGTTCAACCTGCTATATATCGTTCTGAATAGGGAAGTGCAGGCTTCAGCTACATATTCTTCCCTACATTTTATATCTATCTTAGATATCAAATTGTACAGGAGAGCTTTACAGCTCGATATATTTTCCAAGTTTAAATTAAATAATACATCGCATTCTTCGGCAAGACATGCCCACTCCCTGTACCAGCTATGTTGGTCTTGTATGCCTTTTATAACTATTTTCCTGACTAGTCGGAAATCAGGCATCTTGAAAACTTTCAGTAAGTAGTCCGCTTGCAGTTTTAAGGTTTTAACGTATAGAGGTGATAGACCAGTTTCTAACATAAGAACATAGTTTGGTGTGTTCGTTGGTAGGCGAAATATTCTCTTCACGTAGTGTGTTAAAAGTTTCTCCACCTTGATAAACTTTTTACATCCCCAAACTTGAGCGCCATACAAAAGGATACTCTCTACAACCGCTTCAAATATTTTATATTTACTGCTATGAGCTATATTTACGTTCATAAAAATTCTTTTCCACGAGATATTAATAGCGATTTTGGCTTTATGTAGTTTTTCATTTAGATGTTTCTCCATACTCAAGTTTCTCGAAAAAATTAAGCCTAGATATTTGTATTCATTGACACATTCAATATCTTCTCCGTCAAACTTCCATTTTTTATTCGATGCGTTTCGAAAACCGCTTTTTTTAAAAATCATTACCTTAGACTTCTGAATATTGACGATTAAGTTCCACAGACAACAGTAATGGTATACTCTATTAATCATGAGCTGTAAAGTTTCTGGAGAATACGCAAACATGACTATATCATCAGCGAATAACAATGTCTTAATACGGACCCTTGCGAAATCAACACCCCCAGGAAGGTAATCGATGAGATCATTAATGAAGAGCGAAAACAGGGTGGGACTCAATGTGCAACCTTGCCTCACTCCCGAAGTGGTTGTGAACCAATCCGAAAGATCATTTCCATTCCACACTGCAGCCTGGGTTCCTTTGTACAAATCTTCTAGCACACGTCCGAACTTCAGCTACAATCCAAGACCATACAGTTTGTAAAACAAAGCGCCTCGGTTGATTGTGTCGAAAGCTGCTTTGAAGTCTATAAAAAACACATACAATTTTCTACCTTGCATACTGAAGCTCTCCGCTAGACTCCTGAGAATGAATATGTTATCTATTGTAGAGTAGCCTGATCTAAAACCACCTTGAAACTTGTTCAATACGTTCCGGGCTGCAATCCACGTTGTGAGTCGTTTATGTAACATTGTTGAAAATATCTTATATGTTGAATTAAGAAAGGAAATTCCTCGGTAGTTCGCTGCATCCGATAAGGATCCTTTTTTATGTATCGGAAATATTATTGTATCCCGGAATTAAACTGCTGAAAGATTCCCCTCCATAACTTTATTAAATAGCGTTAGCAGATGTTTTTTAAGTGAGACTGTTCCGTATTTGTAAAACTCGACTGGAATACCATTAGCACACGCCGCTTTCCCATCTTTAAGAGTCCATAACGTTCGTTCAATTTCCTGTAAAGTGAACTCAGAGTCTAAAATATCGTCGTTGAATCGAGGTATCACATAATGTCAGTTTGTTAGTGTAGTTTCAGGATTCAGTAGCTCCTTGAAGTGGGTGAAAAGTATGCTTGAACAAAGATTTTTGCCTATAGCGAATTGTTTCCCATTCAATTGCCATGCAAGTTTCCAGAAATCTGTTGTATTTTTACAGGTCGCTCGTTTGGATGCTTGCTGTTCCTCATATTTCTTCTTTTTGTTTTTGCATAGCTCTTTATATCTCATATTGGCCTCCAGGTAGTTCAATCTAGATGATCCTTTGGAAAAATTTCGAAAAATTCTAAGCCATGAAAAAGATGTCTTACGCGCTTTTTGGCAATCTTCATCAAACCACGGCTCATTTCCAGTTTTGCATCCCTTCCGGCTGGACTGTTGTTGCGAGTAAGATTCCTTTACGATCTGCTCTAACATAAGAAAGTCTGGTGTGCTTGTAGTTTGAGATCAAGTTGCTGCCTATACTTCGGTGCTTTAGAATTTTTCCAGTTAAGTCTTGGCAGTAAGTGCGTGTTTGCAGTTTCCTCATTTGGTTGCATAAGCAGTTGGAAAGTAACAACAACTGGAAGATGATCTGAGTACGGAAGCTCTTTGATCTCCAAATCAGTCACAAAAGGCGCCCATTCTTCTCCTACAATTGTATAATCAATCATTGATGATCCTTGACCGCTAACGAATGTAAAATTTCCCGAGGCATCGCTCGAACTAGTTCCATTTAAAATTCGGAGTCCAAATGAATCACACAGTTCTATCAGTTTCTTTCCTCTTCCATTACACACCATATCTTTTGATTGTCTACATATTCCAGCACCACTAGAGCAAAGGAATCTGATGATCGACCTTGGCAAGTCGTGAAATAACTATAATTCCATCCAAAAATAATTGAGAAAAACTTGGTGGTAGCACGCTCAAGTTGTTGTAGGTCATTCAGTCATTAAATGATACAAAAAGTGCTTTGAAAGCAAGTATGCAACCATACAAAAACTGAATATAATAATATTAATAATTTTAACTATATAACTGTAAGACCTAACGTCTTTTAAATGCAATTGCACGGCACCAGTTAGAAGGAATAGAAAGATAGGAAAGAAATTTTTGTTGACACAGTGCATTTGAGAATCAGGTATTTACTATCTCATTTTAACCTACGGGCGGCATCCAATTATAAGGAGGCATAGAAAAGAATGCTGTCTAGAGTGGGGATAGAACCCACACATCTAAGTTAGCAGGCAAGCACTATATCCACTGCGTCATTGACACCCGCATTCTTACAAGATTTAAAAACAAAGGAATTAAAACAGTTTCTTATGTACGACATAGTAAATTTGATATCTGGCAAGTATCTTACCACCATCAAGGATATAATGGAATAGCCCTTAAGGAACTATCCTCTTGGATAAGCTAACTTGGAAACGAAGCATTGCAAATAAAGAAGAAAAGAACACCTTTTGCCTTTTTATACTTGTAAAAAAAAACCTTCGGCACACAATGCGACATGCGACCGCAAATCATGCATTGGATGTAAACATCAATCGTTCATCCCGATCCCATACTTCCTTAGTTCACCGTTTGGTAGCGGCTGTAGATAAAGAGATATCTCAAAAAGCTAAACAAGGTGCAGAGACTAGCCTATAATGGATTAACGGGGACATGGATCTACGCCACAAATAGAGCTGGATATCAAATTAAATATTACATGCCTGGACGAGTACATAAGGTCCACAGTGGCCAAGAGTGCACTTCGGCTTTAAGAAATTGGCTCTTGGAAGCACATTAGCAAAGCTCACCGATCTATTTGGCAAAGGTATAATGATATGGCTTACTATTAAGAGAAGAGTGTATTCCCATCTACAATGATTGATCTAAAATTTTATCTCTAGCAGTTTCTAGTATATTATATCACTGAATAAAAAGAGCATCGGATCCTTGAAAGGTGTACTAACAGGACATTGTACCTTTATATGTATAGCTGTCAAGATATTGATGAAACAGAAACCATTAAACAACTGCTCTGCGACTGTCCAAATCTACAAACAAATCGCCTCCGACAGTTCGGAAACAGATTTTTTGATGAACTCGACGACCTGCAGGTAATAATGGTAAATGTGAAAAAATATATTGAGATTACGGGTTGGTTCTTAAGTGTACCAGTCTTCATAAAACATTAGTTAGTTAGTTAGACTTTTTAATTTACAGTGTCCTGTAAGGAGACCCGTTATTATTCTGAGGTTGTTCCTGCTTAAGGTTATACAGTCTGTGAAACGTTGTTGGTTATAATTCCCAAGTAGTAGTTTGGACTGTCTCAATTTGGGGAGTTTTATCCAATTGTTGGATCTTATGGCCTCCTCTTCTTTTTTGATTTTATTTCTAATCACATTTTTCCTATTCCGCAGTATGGTTCAGCCCCCACTAAGGGAGTCGACGCACCTATTTTTGCTAAGTAGTCTGCCTCCTCATTGCCCTGAACACCTACGTGGCCAGGTACCCAATGAAGTGTGACATTATTATTATCTCTAAAAATGTGGTAGACATTACGACAACACGTTTGCACAATAAACGCATAAAATTGGAAACGCATTGCCAAGCATGCTAGATTTTGACTATTAAGGTCCTCAAGCAAATCCAACGTTTGTCTGAAAGCGAACATTTTACTAAAGTATTAGATATTGGTTGAAAACCAAATTCGATATTTTTAATCATAATGAGTGCCTTAAAACACTTAAATGCACTCCGGACCTCACACAGTCAAAACTTGAAAAATTGAGTCAACATAGCAAATAAACGATACAAAAATCTGTGTTTCACGAAGAAAACTGAATTCGAAAACCATCAAGCAAATTTACTTGGTTAAACAAGAGATTCAAAGGAGTTTTGGAAGGTGATAAAAGAAATTAATGGATCGAACTTTAAAATAGGGTCAGGAGTATCTTTTAACTAACTTTCAATTGAAAAACATTAAGCAAATCTGACATTGTACTTTCGTACCCGTAGCTGAAGTACAGCTTGTTATCCTCAAGGCAAAAGATGGAAAACCTCTAGGAAAAGGATTCCATATGAATATTTCAAGAATGCCAAGCGAACCTTTATATGTCAATTAAGTTTGTTTCAAAACATTATACTCCTGCATCATTTAAAAAGTCTGTTATATTTCCTATTTACAAAAAAGAAACGTCATCACAAAATTGATCTGTGTAGTACTTATTAACAGATTGGAGACATGGGTGAACACTAACAATACACTGACCCATTTCCAAGCTGGCTTCAGGAAAAATTTCGTATGCATTTTTCAAAGACTTATAAAGCATGCATTTGATTATGTGAAACGAAATGACTTTTTTACAAGTAAAGAAGATGTATGTAGAATCAAAATTTGCTGTCTGGGATGGATAAACTTATTCCGAATGGATTGAAACAGACTCTCGTGTTAAGCAAGGATGCCTATTAAATTCTCTTCTATTTGCCCGTTTTATAAATGATGTTGAAGCTTACCTACCTATCCGGATTGTTGATTTGACCAGAAATGTCCTTTTATATGCTGATGACTTGGTGACACTTTCCGAACCTCCAGTCTATCTCCAGCTAATGTTTAATCGTTTCGCGAATTATTGCAGTAAATGTGGACTTAGCATTAACGTTGATAACGCTGAGTCCGGAACCAAAGAACATATAATTAGTACTACAATGGAAGTCTTTTAGATGTAGGTTCTGAGTATAAGTACCTGTGAGTAATTCTCAATTAGACCATAGCTTTTAACAATCACGTGACCATCAAAGCTAAAACTTAACAAAGTCTGTTAAATTTATCTTGGAGAAATATCTTTTCGAATCAACGGATAGCGAAATACAGGATATTTTAGGCTTTTGTTTGGAGTAAGCTTAGCTATGTTTCCCAAGTATGGGGAATTATCGAAGACGAGTCGATAGAAAAATTTCACAGATGCTTTTTGAAGAAACTCTTTAATATACCCTTAATAAAACCGAACTATGCTCTATATCTGGAAACAAGTGCCTTAAACTTTTACTAGAACTCTGAAATCACAGACACATTCAATTTTCAAGGCGTTGCGTTGTCTCATGGCGACGACCGACTGACTAAACGATAGGCACTCAATGCGCAATGAAACGAGGACTGATTGGCGTGAAAATGGAAAGATCTGGGCAACGCTTGCGATGAAGTGGTATCGTTGAATTCATAAAATTCGGTCATGTAAAAGAACAGCCTTACAAAATAATACAAGAGTACGAAAATTCTGAATGCGATGGGTTTATAATAGAAGCTCGAGAATTAGATAGCAGAATACTTTACTCACAACTGGAACTGAGCCTTATGCAATCAAACTACTTTAGTGATTCACTTAATTATAGAGAGATATCTTTAATATTCAAAACAAGATGTGAAGTTCGTGCAACAACAGTTTTAACCGATATTGCACTTATGTAATTTGAAAGCCAAAGAAGACTGTTTTTACTTCATTAGGTTAGGTTAGGTAATTGGGATGACAATTGATGACGTTATCGTCACACTTAGATCAATATACATCCATTTTGTTACCCGGAGTAAAGTCATTCTTTTCAAATATAAACCTGTGTTCTCTGAACCAGTCAAGCCATTTGAAGGCATTGACGAAGTTCGATATGTTGATTCCTGAAATATTAGAGAGCTCTTCCAAATTATTGAAGAAGTGGTTGCCTAACAGATTCTTCGTCTGGTTACAGAGTTTAGGGCAGTGTCAGAGAAAGTGTGAGGTGTCTGTACTGAGTTTCATTTTGAATTTCTGATATCCCAACAGGTTATGTCCAGTGATTATGCTTATAAGAGAGCGAAAGGATCTCTTGTTGAGTTGCATAATTTTGTCTGTCCTCTGCTTGTTGAAGCATGGCCATATTTCCCTGGTAGCGTCGCAAGTGTCAAGTAGGCTCCACCTTGTGTTAGATTTCTTTAGGATCCTGTCAGAAATTTTTTGTTTAATGTAACAGGGTGGGATATTTACCAGATCTGCTTGACTGACGTCAAGCGCTGATCCCTGTCTTGCAAACTCATCGGCATTTTGGTTACCCGGTATACCGCTGTGTCACGGGACCAGCAGAATCTAACATTGTGCTGCGTACCAAGAACCTTTAGCTCTTCACGGCAGCAAGAAACAAATTTCGATTTTATCACAGTGGAAAAAACCAATGCCACTGCAAGAAACTATCTATATTTGAAAATTATTTATAAATATAGGATGTTTCTTTTAACCAAATTTTCCTAAATATTTAATTAAAAAAAATTTATATTTTTTTTTATAATTTATAATTTATATATTATTATGTTTTTACTTAATTTACGAAACGAGCTGGCGGTAATGCCATAGCTATAAAATTCATTAAAAATTATAAACATTATATCAAAAACGAAACAATAAATTAATTCCTTACTTACTTATTTACTAACTTGCTTGCTTACTAACTTGCTTACTTACTAACTTACTTGCTAATGATTGGCTAAAATATAAGCTTTTTCTTACTGATAAAAAAAATTATTGTTTTTAAGGTCGCACATTTTTTACTGACAAATCTTGGAAAACTCACGTTGAAATTCGTCATATTGAAAAGAAATTTGTGTGCGAGCTATGCGGGAAATCATTCGCACAAATAACGGAACTAAAAATTCATACCAGAATGCATACTGGAGAGCGACCATTCGAATGTACAATTTGCAAGAAAGCTTACAAAACAGCCAGTGGGCGTGCAGCTCATATGGACTCACATTCCAACAATGTATTTCCGGTAAGTGCCTGTGTATGCATACATACATATTTGTTTGTATATATAAATTTTATTTTTGTATTTGTTATTAGTGTGAAATTTGTGGAAAGCAAATGAACTCACGGCGAAACCTTGTCACTCACATTCGCAGACATACTGAAGAAAAAAAGCTTAAATGCGAAGTTTGTGGGAAAAAGTTCTTCACCAAATATCACTTGAATTTGCACGCATCCAAACTACACAATAAAAGTTAGATGAATATTTCGAAATATATTTATGTGTTATGTTAAATTCGATATATGTACGTATTTATGTAGGTAATTTTATACTTATGTATAAGAGTTAATAGCTCAAGTACTTGAGTACTTGATACATATAATGGAAATAAAAATATGCTTTAAATTATGAACAAAAACATATTTACTATTAACTCGTCTAATCGTCTTATTACATTCGTCTTATTACAAGGTCCACTGCATATTTGAGAGATTATCTGCTTCACTTCTCATTTTACTGTGATGAATGCAAAGAAATCTCCCTTTCGCATGTGTTACTTGCCATCAAATGCCAAAGTGATTCAACCAATTCAATCCTAATTAAAAATAAACATTTTCACAAAGGCGTCATGAGTCAGGTAAACAAAATTGATGACTTTACAAAATCTTTCGAGGAATTAAATAATACCATTAAGTACGTTAATAAACGATGTCTTACTAAGTTTAATTCCCGTTTCGTTTCCTAATTTGGTATACGAGTGGATGAAGTTTGGGTATTTGACTGTGATTGGTGTGTTTTTTTGGAAAAGGGGCTTTTGCAATAGGATGGGGTTGGGATACGAGATTGAAAGTCAGACGTTTACGTTGAGAAGGATTATCAGAGGAAGTTTTAAGAAGGGTTGTGCGGGTATAGTTTAAAGAGATTTGTTTCGCAGGGGGATGCAAGAGAATTAGTTTTAAAATTGTTAATGTTAGTGATGGTTCGAGAAAAGTTTAGAAAGATACCCACCTTTGTAGTACAGTTGGGGTCAGAAGTATGTGATTTATTTTGTTTCTTTGGTGGTTGGGTGTGTATGAATAGGGCAGGCTCTGATCGGCGTCAGCCAGGCGATGCCCAGTGTTGTAACTATCTCCTACACATCAATTGTGCTTATTCTACCTCCTTACGGTAACCGCCGGGTACTGGCTTGTCCATCCGGACATTCCTGCTAAACTTATAAGCGCGAGTGTTGAACACAGAAAAGAAAGCAACACTATAATGCTCTGTTTTAATGACTGTTCTGATCGACTCGCAGTAGCCTTGCATGAGCTCCTCAGAAAGAGGAAGTACGGCGGATGAACCCAAATAATTGGACCAACGGCGGCTTCAACAGTCAACAAAGCAGATGCCCTAATGAGCTACTTCGGCGTATTTGGAGATAAGGTCATTGGGACAATTGAATGCAAGTCAGGGCATTGAAATAGAGATGGTGGCGGATGAGCCCTTAATGGGCCAACGGCAGCGCTCATATCCCTGAAGCGGGTTACTGACTCCGGACTTTCCGGCTCCTTTCGTCCAAGGAGTTTAACAAAGGACCTGGCCCTCCAGGTTGGGGGTTGTGCGTGGGGTTAAGAACCCGGCCATGTAAAAACAGATAAGTTGCGAAGCGACCAATAGCCTCGGAAAAGGACGGATTAACTGTTGACGACCCGGCAAAATGCATTAAGGACAACGACCTTTGGATCTGCACGTGGAATGTTAGAACTCTTAACAGACCACGTGCAGCCGAACAACTAGCGGACACCCTAGACTGCTACAGAGCAGGAATTACTGCCATCCAAGAAGTGCGATGGGATGGGCCGGGCAAAAGGAAGATGAAAAACTGTGAAGTATACTACGGTGATTGTGAAAGAATACCACAGCGTCTATTTGGGTGCGGATTCGTCATAAGCGGCAGACTTAGGCAAGAAGTCTTGGGCTTTCGACACGTGAGTGAGCGACTTGTGACAATCCGTATCAAGGCTAAATTCGCCAACATTAGTCTAAAATGCGCTCACGCCCCCACAGAAGACAAGGATGACGCAACCAAGGATGACTTCTACGAGCTCCTCGACAAAACTTATGAGCAGTGCCCTAAATATGACGTTAAGATCGTACTAGGCGATTTAAACGCCAAAATAGGTAAGGAGGAAATCTTTGGTAGGACTGTCGAAAAACAAAGCCTACACGACACAACGTCTGAAAACGGACTTAGGCTAATTGACTTTGCGGCGGCACGTAACGTCACCATTGCAAGCACACAGTTTTCTCATCTCGAGATACACAAAGGGACTTGGCGGCATCCATATCAAATAACCGTCAATCAGATTGATCACGTTGCGATCGATGCAAAACACGCCTCCAGTATTCTGGATGTTCGCACCTTCCGAGCAGCTAACATCGACACGGATCACTACCTTGTTGCAGCCAAGGTAAGAATGCGAATAACCCGAACGTCCCAACAACGGAATAATACTGTGAGGAAGTATGACGTCGGAAAACTGCAATCGCAAGAGACCGCCAGAACCTATGACTATCGAATATCCCGTAACCTCTCAAGAAATCCATTGCCGCCAGCATCAAGTGCCGAAGACCAGTGGCAACGCTGTCAACAAGCCAACAGACGTGCCGCAACTTATGTGCCAGACCTCCACCACGAAACCGCTGGTTCGATGAAGAATGCAGGCATGCACATGCAGCTAAACAAATGGCATATAATGCGGCGCTGCAAAGAAGAACGAGAGCTGGTCGCGAGCTCTACGAGCAGAAAAGACAGGAAGAACACCGGCTTCTCCAGAAGAAAAAGAACGTGCCAAGGCAAAAACAACCCGCACAGAAGCCTGTAGAGATAGGAATGGTTTTTAATGTTACGTGAAAAATAGACTACCGTGGAAACGTTATTGTCTGGCGACAATCGAGCCTCGGAATGAGGCCCTGGATATTGTTTTCGATTTCGATGGTCACAACTAAAATGCCAGGTCATCTTACTTTGTTGGTATTTTAAATTACTAACGTATTTGAAATGTATAGTGATCAGATATAGATATTTGAAGCAAGAGCGGCACACTTTTTCAAAACTTCGGAGATTTTAATCAAACTTGACATTACGATGATAGAGAACACCAACAAATGTGTCCCGCTATTCTGTCTGCACAACGATCTACAGCCTAAATGGCTGAAGCGATTGTCTCAAATTGTCCCAAAACTTACGGTACCTGCCATACAACCATTTTTTTTTTATTTTTGACTTTCTCATAAACGGCTCAACGGATTTCGATCAACATTTTTATGTAGGAGGTCCTTCGAATTCTAAATAGTACCATCATTTTGGAAAAAATAATTTTTTGAATTTTTGAAAAAAAATAATTATTTTTTTTTATTTAATATTTCGAAAACAAATAGACGATTTTTTTTAAATAATGTTTTTAAATTTATTTTGCTAAAGACTTAAAATTTCAATGCCTATATATTTTGTTTATAAAAAAGTTAAAAAAAATTTGTCTATACAAAATTAAGTAAAAACGACCTCAAAAAATATTTTGCATTTCTACTAAGAATCTAGTGCTTACGATGTTAGTGAACATAAGAGCAAGTACTTGCGATCCAGTCGTGCATTTTATTTATATTTGGTATGAGGCTTATTTTTTCAATAATAAAAGATTTTAGTTTTGAGTTTAAATAAATTTTATTAACAATCATAATAACAGCTTAATGTAATTAATGAAATATGTTCTTTTCTTCAAACATTACAAACAATTTATTGAAAAAAAAAACATAAAACAATTTATATTAAAACTAACAAAGCATTATTGCAAAAAAAAAATATATAAAAATTTAATTTCGTGTATAATTGTTTAATATACGCAAAAATAATACATTATTGTGTTTACATCTTGCATTCAAGCTAAGTCACTTTAAGAAGTATTGCTTTAAAGGGGCGATTAAATTCACCACATTCTTGTAATTTGTTTTGTAGTAAATATAGAAGACATGCCGCTGACTATCTGTGCTTTCCTGATCTTAGTCCTTAGCAACACACCATTAAAGTATTGGACTTTGAATTGCTATTATACATTATTATTCATAAATCAATACAATACATAATAATACAAACAAAATAATATTCTATGCGTAGTTATATAAGCTACTGAACATATAACAGATAAAAAATACACACCAAAATATTTTAAATTACTTCAACAAACAAAAAAAATTAAATCAAATTACGATTCAAAATAATAAACACAAAATAATTGTTATATAATACAAATTCATAAAAATAATATATATATATGTATTTTATATATATAATATAATACTTTAACATTTGACTGTACTGGTTATATATAGTTGTTTATATATTTTAATTATAGTGTGTCTTGACTGTATCGCCATGATATTTCGTTTATTTATTTGAATAAAAATAAGAAACATTTTTTCTCAGTCATGCTTACATAATATCAGTTGAAAATATTGAAAAGGGTATCCTCTTCTATGTTAAAAACTGAAAGTCGTAAGAAAAAAAAATCTATGTTTTAATCTTTCAAACAATTTCAGTTTTCAGTAAATTATAACAAAATCCCCCAGAGTAAACATATATACGTTAGTTTTTAATACAATTACTTATTATTTAGCCACCTGAAGTGTTTGAAATCTTCACATTCTTAAAAATTTGAGTACAATTTTGACTTCTTGTCGAAAAGTTGTATTTAAGATTCTATTTTTGCTCTGTTTAGATATAATGTCTTTTAAATGCAAATTGCACGAAAGTAGTTTGAGGTATTAGATGGATAGGAAGCAATTTCAATTTTAGTTTGGGATTGATAATTTGCTGGTGATGCTTTAAATTTAAAAAAAATGGGGATCCAATAAAAAGAATTCTGTCTAAAGTGTGCTTTTAACAACTATGTTAAGAACGGCATTTTCACTAGCTATTAAAAAGTCATAAAACCAGTTTTGATTTATTATACATAATCAGAATACCGGTTTTGCGTTTCTTTATTCCACGGAATATTCCGGATAAACTATTTTGTTTTTTCTTTATTCATTCCAGAACAATTGTAATGCATTCTTTTTATTTCATGTTAAACACGGAATGAAAAGAATATTTTCGGAATATCCCCCAATGCCATTGTCAAACAAGCAAAACAAAAATGACAGCTGCCAAAGACGGAAATAATTTTTTTATTTTCGTTTCTTTATTCAATCGATTCTGGATATTGGTTCCATCATTTCTATCCATTATCCGGAATAAATAATGAAACACACTTAATAACTTTTTTAGGCACAATGTTTTATAGTTTTATACTTAACACAAAACAAACGGTGGCCTTATGGCCTTTTCGATTGGCAATTCGGAACCGTGTAAACCTTTCTGAGTCTTTTATTGATATCCAGAGTGACATTTCTTCTTCTGAATAAAAGAGAAAACGATTCTGGATTTAAGTTCAGAATCGAAATCAGAATTAATATACATTCAAATACAACTAGTTTTCAAAAGTGTCAGTTTATGTAAACAGCAATTTTAATTTTAAATTGAAAATATTTTGGCAATGTTCGGTAATAAGTATTAAAATGTTTATGGCCTCTTCGATTGGCCGTCCGGAACACGTTCCCCCAATAAAACAGCCGTAAGCAATTTGACTGATTCTGAATTATACATATGTATCACTGTATTTGTGAAAATTAAATTAAAAGAAAATCACATCGGCTAAAAAGAATTTCCAAAACACTTGAATTTCAATTAAGATACACATTTTCTTGTATCAATAATAATTATTACTTGCTACTTTTTATGTTATTTTACCAGAAAATGAGTTTAAATTCAATAAACGCAACGAAATTACACAACAAATCAAGCCGATTATTTTGACATTTTAATTGCGTAAGTGTATTAGTGATTCTGTTTTCGATTCTGAAATGAAATCCAGAATCGTTTTCTGTTCTGTTTAGAGTAACAACTGTCATTTTGTGGGGGTCAGAACAGTTCTGGACGGCCAATCGAAAAGGTCATTAATCAAATACAACAATCAAAGTTCTAAAAAAATTAAAATGGATTTTAACATGTCCCCAAACGAAATTTTATTGTCTTTCTTTGGTTCGGCCATGTTTACAAATTACAAATGTTGAAAAAACAATTTTGGATAACTATGTATGATCATGTGAAATTACACATATATTCGCACATGTTCTGTATTTCACTGTTTGTGAATTAGATGTTCTGTATTCCACATGAAAATGTTCTGTATTCCATATAAAATAAAGTTTGTAAATAGCTCATTCTGAATATTTTATTTTATTAAATAAATTTTAGGGTTCTGAATATGAAAATTCGTGTTCTACATTTCGAATATGAACCGTTTTTAAACAAATTGTCTGTTAACAGGTGATTTTGACAATTCGAAAATGAATTCGAAGTGAATTGGAAGGAGTTGAATCCACTTGAAATGCAGAACACGTTATTACATTTTAAGTGAAATTAAAATTCGTTTTGAATTCATTTTCACTCGGAATGCAGAAGATGTGTTCGTTTGTTGTATTGGTGTTCTGAATTGGAGAGTTCTTCCGAATTGCCAATGCCAATCGAAAAGGCCATTACAAAGCCTACAATTTATTTGGTTGACCCTTAATTATTTATATGTATTTGATTTCATGAAAATGATTTATTTCAAAAATGTTCTGCTGTCACCCACGACATTGTTTTTTGTATTTTTGACAGTTTTTGATATTTAAATTCCTTAATATACTCAATCAAGTCCGCATTGTTAATCATTATATAAATACTTTTTACCCAATCTAAATAATATCCGAAGTTAAAATGCAGTGTCAATATTGACGAATTGTTTACGACTTTTTAAAGCGAAGTTGGACTTTTTTTTACGAAGCGCGTATTTTCAGTAAATATCCACGTTTGTTTTTATCTGACTAAACAGTCAAGACACTACACTTTTCTCTAGTCACCTTTCATTAAATTATTCTAAATATTGTTTGCTTTTACACGATATTTATTTGTTTTGTTTTATGTAACTCTTTCTTTTGCAATTTAACTTAGTTCGAGGCATTAATGTAAATAGTAGTTAATGTATACATACGTTTTTTTTTTTAATATTCCTTTTTAATAAATACAACAACTCTTTTTGGTTATACTGTGCCTCCTTTAATAATTGTCTTTCTTTCCCGGTTCAGTTGGTTTGCTTAGTTCGCTTCTTTTTTTAAATAATTTTCTCAAAATTTGATTGCACTTCAACATTAAAATTTGTTCGCCATTAGTTTAGATAAATTATTATTTAATATGCTAGTAATAAGTTGTATTATATAATGCAATAATTATTGTTTTGCCTAAGCTTGAATTCATAAGAATTGATTCATATTTTTTTGTTTACTTTTCTTTTTAAATTGGGAAACATGAATAAATGTAGGATAATAGGTAATAAAACTTGGAAAGGTTAAAATGACTGATTTGGAAGAGTGAATAATATATGTTCTTGGTTTTATTTTATGAAAATTGTGTATATTTTTAGTAACAAATTCAAACAGGACAAACGTTTTTCTTTAGGAAACATATTATGTACGAAATACAAGTAAAATTCACACGAAAATACATTTATATATTTTTATATTAATGCAGACAAAATTAACAATTTTTCTTCTGTTTTTTTTTTTTTAATTAGTAAATAACTTTGGTATTCGTTTTCAGTATTTTCCCTTTAAGTGATTGGTAGTTTGGGATACTGGGAGATTTACAGTTTTTAAAGAGACTTTTTGTTGCAGTTTTATAGTAGGACGTGACTGAAATTAAAATCAAACATTATAATTGCAAGTTTTTGAATTTCATACAACTAAATGTTATTAATGTGTAAAATACAGAATGTAATTTTTTTCAAAAAATAAATGCTCACTTCACTTCTGTATTTATAATGGTATTAGAATCTAAGCTAAGTATACACGATTGGAAGATCTATTTCGATCTTAAAAAGCCTTAGCTTAATTTTGTTTCCACCTCTTATTATAAAAAAAATTATCTGCCAATTAAAAATTGGATGATGTTGTTGGTATTGACAAGAGCATCATCCAATTAGTCGACAGACGTCTAATTATTTAAAAATAATAGCGAGTTTCATTTAAATTTCAAAGAACTCCACTCAAAATGGAGATTTGATCTTTTAAATGAAACTCTGTGTCCAAATTTTATTGTAGTATTGGCCGCGTTCGTTGGCATACCTAAATCAATCCGGATTTGCTTTGTGTTGTTGTAACGCCTAAGGAAAAACCAGCTGATGAACTAAACATATGTTGTCAAACACAAATCTCAAGCTACCCAAAAATTATTATTAATTTGAGCAACAGCTGATTCAAAACTTCAGATTTGTATGCAAAACAACTGACTTAACAGAGAAAGCTACCTGGATCGTTCGAAAACAAACCCGCTACTAAGGTATCTTGGTTAGCCTATCGGAATTGCACCGAACGCTTCCAATGCTGAATGACTGACACACACATTTCTGAAAAAAAAACATATAGATGATGACATCAGATGATGAGGAAGATGAAGACAAAGCAATAAAAAACTCCACTAAATTTTTAAAATTTAAATTATTAACTTCTTCATCTTTTATTTGTTTATTTTTTAGTTTAATTTTTTAGCAGGGATTGGCACAATTTCACAATAAATTAATAACAAAATAGTTTTCATTTGATGTTTGACAGAAAAAACGTTTTACATGTATGCGTGCATTCAGATCAAATCTGCCTACCTACCAAAGATGAGATCGTTCGTGTTGAGATTTGATCTAGATTTGCTCTTTTTGTTGAAATGAAACTATCAAAATTCAAAAAGATGAAATCTTTTGTCAGAAAGATCAGATCTTTTCTTAAATGAAACTCGCTATAAGAAAAATTGGGAGTTTAGATGTCGGCCAATTTTTTTCCTGTCACTTTTGACATGGTTTGCATGGTTGATAGAAAATTGGATACATTTTTTTGCGAAAAATCTGCCGATCTTCCAATCGTGTATAATTAGCTTAAGATATCAAATATCGGAAAATCAAAGTCTAAAAAAGCTGACATCAGTTAATTAAAATCCGAGATAGCAGGTTTAAAACCTGAGATTTCAGAAAATTTTCTAGACGGAATTATTACGAAGATATCGCATTACAGTGAAAGCTCTACTTGCGGAATCTCCAATAAGCGGACAATTCCCTTAAACGGACACATTTTTGGGAAACTTTTTTTTTAACTTCTCATACAAATTGCTTTCCTTTAAATGGACACTCCCATAAAAGGAAGCGGATGCTCATTTTATATAGAAAACATCCCATACACAGACACATAATTTAATTGAGGATTATTTTTTATCAACAAAACAAAAGAATCAAAAAACGAAATGACCGTCCGCAGTATATTTTATTTTTAATACGTAAGAAAATCCATAGAAAATCTCCGACAACCGGACGGGAACCTCTAATAACCGGACAGAGCGATTTGTTGTTGAAAATTTATTAGGGGACTTCCCGGGTAACTAAGTTGGTGTAATTTTGACAGTGTATGGTTCTCTTTTCTGGTGGCGTTCGATTATTGCCCATGTCATTTCCTTTCCTTCTGCTATTCATTTCTACAGTCATTTGCTTTCTTATTCTTTCCCTTAACAGGACAGTTCTCATAACCGGAAAAATTGGGCGACCATGAGTGTCCGCTTATAAGAGCTTTCACTGTATATTGTTACTATATTTAGAACTTATAAATGAATCAATTTTCAAAGTTGATCTGGAAAATGACAAAAATCTTACCTTATTGTTAGTATAATGACTGCACAATATTATCCCTGTCAGAAAGTTGCCTCACTTTCATAGAACCATCTGAGCCGCACGAAAATAAACGACCCTGTGAGTCCAATTGTAGTTGACTAACACCTTGCCCAATGTGTTTAAAGAAACTACTTTTAGCATGTTCACCAGTAAAAGCGTACAGTAGAGCATGATGAGTTAAACTCCAAATCTTTGAAATTATTAAAAATATAAAAAATTTCATTAATGTATTTAAAATATAATTTGTTTGTATTCTCAAACCAAAACAAAAAAAAAATACATAAACCCGTACCTTAATATCGCCTTCAGCTGATCCGGTAACGAAAAGTTCTTCGTGTGGATCCATTGCCATACATTTTATTGCACTCTCATGAGCCTAATATAATAATTTTGTGTAAAATATATAACTTTTTTCTCTTATCGACTTAAAAAAAAAAAAGAAAAAAAAACTAACTGACCTGGAATCTGTGCCTCAATGTTCTTTGACGAACATCGAATATACAAACATCTCCCTTTTTGCCAGAAGAAATGAGTACCTGATGCTGAGGTGCATAGATTAAACTGGATGCTCCTTGATCGTGACAAGTAAAAGCTGGAAAATAAATTGTAACAATGTCTTTTAAACACTTCGTTGTCTGGTGATTGAGAGGGGTTACACCATAAAACTATCAATTCAAACAATTTTCTTTGATGTACGAAAACCTTGGGTTTTCGGTTCTCAAAAAAACCCGATTGCCGTTAATGTTTATGTTTTTAAAAAGAAAGTTATGTCACCTAATATTTAAAACTTAAAATATGCATACATAATATTACAATCCACTATTTCAAGGGTGTCTATTTTCTATTTCTGTGTATAAAAATAAATTTGAATATTCTTTAATTTTAAATTTTAAAAATAACAAATTGCATAAAAAACGAGAATTCACAACAAAATAAATGCTTCAGATTAGAGATGAACGATGTTCATCTATGTTAACGAAACATCGATGTCATAATAACAACAATGCTTCAATATCGATGTTGAGGGAAGAATAAAGGAAATCGTTTAAAAACATCGATGTTTCAATAATTATGAATATCGATGATGAGTATTCGACGTTACATCCACATTTTTCTCAATATCCCTCATCTCAAAATCTCAAGTGACTTTGACAGTTTATTCATTACTACCTCAACTTGCCCCAGCTTAAAAAAGATCTACTTCAGGGCGACCCTAGATTTCAAGAGCACAGTATTTGTTTATCAGGGTGACTTCAGATTTTTCAACAAAAAAAAAAAAAAAAAAAAAAAAAAAAAAAAAAAAAAACGCTTTAGCGCGACCCTAGGGCAACTTCAGGATTCACGAAGAACCCTAGTAATTACCAGAAAACATAACAATAAGATTGTTTAGTGACGAAAAAGTTAGAACAGAATAGAATAGAACAGGAAAAGGGCCAGATTCTGTAATAAGCGAAATGAACGCGAAAGAAAGTGTGCGAAAGAATGTTCTGTATCGCATTTCGTTTATTTTATTTCATTCGCTTAGGTTTGAGAGTCTCTGTTGTATATTGCATACTTTTGGGTGTCAGTTATTGATACTTTTTATTAATGAATTGGGTTAGGGCATTGTATATAGATATTAATAGTACTATCATGACGACGAAATTCATCCAGCCTGCAATAAGTTCTACTACTCATCATGGGTTCCACTACCAAATCGGATGTTAGGTAGTGTTGGTGTGTTATGAAAATGTGTATGAAGAGAAATAGTGCGATAATAAATTTATGAGAGAACTATATAAAAAATTTATTATAAGTTAGAGGAGAAAAGGAAAACAATTTATTTCATAGGTTTTTTTGTTTTTTTTTTATGAGGATTTTTTTGTTGAAAAGGAGCTGGTTGTGTGTGTGTGTTTTTTATTCTACGGGCAGATAGAATGAAAATTATTTGCTGGCCGTAGGGAATATTTAAATATTCAGGTATACACTTGTGTGCAACGGTCACTACTCAATAAAATATACTTTTTTACCAAATGAACAAACATGATAATAATTTAACAGTTAAAATTTGAAATTTCTGTTATTCGTTGTGCAAAAAAAAAATTGTTCTTGTGACAATTTTTTTTTAATTTTACATTAATATTTTTTTTGGATTTTGAAAAAAAAAATAATTTTTTTGAAAATTCAGATTTGATAAGTAATTTCGTAAAAAATCGAGTTGACGACTTTTCAAATAAGAATTGTTTATTAATAGGTATTATATATTTTTTCAAGTCGTTTTTTACTTATTTTTTGTTAAATGAGTATTCAACAATATATAGGTATATACATATGAAAATATTATTTAAAAAAATCTTCAAAACATTTAATATTTATTTGCAAAATATTGTTTTTTTTTTCAAAATCTAAAAAATAAAATAAAATTTAATAACAAATTTTTTTTTGAAAATTCTTGGAGCCGTTTTTGAGAAATACATTTTTTTCTTAACGGTTTTTAACATTTGTATGGGAGGTACCGTTGTTTTTTATTTTAGAAAAATAGTTTTTTTAACTATTCAAGATAATGTCTAAAAACTACTAAATACGAAGTTTCGAAAAATTCTATTAAGTCGTTTTCGAAAATTTGAATTTTCAAAAAAAAAAATAAATAATTTCCAAAATAATTTGTTTTGAAAAATTTTGGTATACAATTGTGTTTAATCTTTGTAGGAGCTTCTGCGTAAAAAAATTTAAAAAAAATCAGATTAACCGTTTCCGAGAAAATCGAAAACCAAAAAAAAATGGTTCTACTAGAGATACAAAAAAAAAAACAATTTTTTACAAAAAAAATTATTAAAAGGTACCCTTTCCCTTCATTAATGAACTAATTTTTTTTTATAAAAATCTTTGGAGCCTTTATTGAGAAAAACAAGATTTTTGTTTTAGGCCAAAAAAATGTATGGGAGCTACTGTTATTTGTCGTCTTAAAAAAAATGAAAAACCGTGTTGGTATATTACCGAAAAAAACAATATGTACCAAGTTTGAAGACAATCTATCAAAGCGTTTAAGCTGTAGACTCGAGGACAGACAGACAGAATGACAGACAGACGGAATTAGGTGACCCACATTTTTGGTGTTCTCTATGATCGTAATGTCATGTTTCATTGTTAGAAAAAAAAAAATTGAGAAAAATAATATTTACCTTTTTGGTCAAAAAGAAAGTATGGCAGGTAGTTAGGTACTGTCATTTTGCGTCTTAAAAAAGTTGAAAAATAAACTAGAGACATGTTTATGAAAAAAAAGTTTAGGCTGTAAACTCGAGTACAGGCAGACAGAGAAACGGAATTGCGGACCCATTTTTTCGTCTTCGCTATCATCGTAATGTCAAGTTTGATAAAAATCTCGAGTTCGATTTTTTTCGAATCCATAACTTGTAATACAGTACCTACAGTATTCTCAATAGATATTATATTTGAAAAAGAACAAAAAGTACGTATGTACATACATATTGTATGTAGATGGGTATCTGGGTACACATGTACCTACCTAAACAAAACGTATTGAAATATCTCAAAATTGCTTTGCTATTTTCGCATAGAAAACGTGAAAAGTAACAACGTTGCTACAATTCAAAATACTAAAATTCACCAAATATCTATAATTTGAAAGAAAAATTTAAAATAAATTCTTATCATGCATGTATATCCATATACATTCTTACTTAAAATTCATGTATACGCCAATAGCCTTGATATAATTTATTAATACCCACCATATTTTGAAGGTTGCCATGACAAAAACAGCTTATTCGGTTTTCTCCCTTACCCTCTACATTGTTGTCAGAACTAATAAGTTTTGACCGTCTCCCTTGCTTTTTTTCGTATTTGGCCCTACATATACTTCTTCCACATCAACAATTCACTATCAAGAAAAGAGAAACTAGCGCCCTCAACGACGGAACTATTAGCTAAAAAATTCAGTCTCATAGTAGTACTATAGGTTTCATATACAAATGTTAGGGATGAGTTATACTGAGATGGTGAATGGCCGAACACTGAATAATGGTAGAACAGTGTAAATAAATATGTAATTTATAATGCAAAATTATGTACAACTTGAACAAAAACTTTCACAATGAATTTAGAAAATAATTAAGTTTCATTTTTGAACTTAATATAGTTGTTTAAAAAAAAAAAACAAAACAATCATTATTTATTTTATGTGTTTTGGTATTTGATAAGAGGTAAAGTGTGGTCCAAATACGAGGCGTATGAAGGACGCGGAAAATGATTTATCAATTAAATCTAACACCGTAATGTTTTTTTTTTAATAACAACAATTGGTTTTGACAGTTCTCACAAATCTGTTCTAACCTGTTCTACCTATAAAGCAAGTGCAGAAAATCGTGTTCTAAAGTGTTCCAAGCTGTTTCAAACAGACTCATTGAACACCAAACCAGAACAGTTTAAAACAGAAAATTTCTCATTGAACAGCAAACTCCTGTACTTTTCTGTTCTAAAGTGTTTTAATCTGTTCGGAACAGCCTCATTGAACACACATAATTACAACTTAAAACAGTCCCTCAGCTGTCAAAAATTAATCCTGCTCTCGGGACAAATTAAAACTCTTATGGCCTTTTCGATTGGCCGTCCGGAACACGTTCCCCCAAGAAAACACCCGAAAACAATTTGACTGATTCTGAATTTTACTCGTGTATCACTGTATTTGTGAAAATTAAATTTTAAAAAATCACATCGGCTAAAAATAATTTCCAAAACACTTGATTTCAATTTAGATACACATTTTCTATTTTTTTCCATTGAATAAAAACGCCTTTTGGTGTGTAGTTCCCACGATATTCGCTCGCGACTTTCAGAACTTTGTTGTTTTTCTTAAGCCGCCCGCAATCACACAAAGTGTTGGGAATATGTCACACGACGAAAAACTGTTATTAAACGGTTATAATTAAATGTTCATAGTTAAACGTTAACTATTTAGAAATAATGTACACCCTTGGTTTAACCATAAAATTGAAAGTTATTTTCTAGAAATTTTATAAAAATTTCGATGGAACACTTTAGATTATCATCTTTTCATGAAAGCTTTAAAACTCTTCGTAATCTTGTAAATTATGAAATAAAAGAATCCAGATTCATCGCAAAGATTATGGAAAAACATTAAGTCCTTGGAAATATCTAATAAGCTAAAAAATGATATCGTGGATTTTGACGCAAATGATCTTAAAAAACAGTTCATAAATGCTTCCGTGTTGTTCCCAATACTTTGGAAGTTGTTCCAATACTTTGGAAGATTTTGCTCAGTTCAGCTTTTGTAGGGTGGAAGAACTAGACGTCTTTAAAACAATCCACGAAATAAAAACAGGAAAAATTGGCTTAGATAGCTTGCACCCTAAAGTTTCAATTCAATTATTACCACCTCTCATTTTGCCTAAGACTAGGAAAGTTTCAAAAATTATACCTATCCCTAAAAACTACCTTTAATCCTAAGGAATACAGACCATTAGCAATCCTACTATAAATAGTAAAAGCGTTAGAAAAAATATGAGTAAACAAATACATTCATTTTTGCCAACTAACCAGTAGCTTTCCCCATTCCAAGCTGACTTTAGATCTAACCACAGCTGTTCCACAGCACTTCTAAAAGTTTTTAACGATTTAAGGCTACAAATTGTTAAAAAGCGATTACCAATCAAAATCTACATTATTCACCAATATCTTAGTAAAAGATATCAATCTGCTATTGCAAGCTATCAACTAACCAATTTTCTCTTAACTAGAGCCGGTGTCCCCCAAGGCCCAAAGGTTAATTTTGGGTCCTCTATTGTAAAATCTACCATCCAAGCTCGAATTTTCTGAAATTTTAGAGGCTGTCATAATGGATAAAAATTTTCCTGGAAATGTTCCCCAATTTGAATTTTAGGAACGTCAATGATTCTCAAAAGTTTCTCTCGGAATTTATTGGTTGAAATTTGCTGTCATTTCATACGATTTTTGTTTGTGGGAAATTTATTCCGTTGGACATTCGAAAAATTTCGAGGAAATAATATTCCGTTGGAGAAACGAAATTCCCTGGGAGATAGGACCCATAATGTACACTGATGATGTTCAAATTTATCTCAGCTACCCCATTGATATGATCCAAGATGCCACAGTACGATTTTAATATGTGTGCTGTGACGTAGTGGAACGCGAGGATGTATTTCATTTTGTTGGAAGGTGCCCGGTATTGAGGGAAACTAGAAGACATATACTTGGCAGAGACTTTTTATCTGGAGACGAAACTTTAGCTCTCCTTAATTTATTGGCCATAAAATGCGAAAATATTGCAAAACAGAATCATGGAAAATACTTTAGCTAAACTAACTTTAATTTAATAAATTTACATAAACTAAGATTTATTTGTCGATCATGCAGACGGAAAACCCCATGCTTTAATAATTGGTTTTTAATTGTGAAAATATTTTACAAGTAAATACAAATCTTATCTATCTACATTAGAATAAGAATGAAAAAATGCAAAAATAGTTTTTAGAAATGTCCAAATAGTCCTTTTAAAAAATTATTGACAATATTCCCTTGCGATTGAATCAAATTAGTGGGGTTTTCCATTGGTAAATTCACAATTTGATGCGGCATTTGATGTTTTTCGGGGCGAATGGAATGAAATTCGAATTGATTTGTTTTTTGTGCTATTGACCTATATTCGTTTCTGTGAAACTGGTAGTTGTCAAACTAAATGCTTAAAATTTTACTAGTTTAGTAAAAGAGGGGTTGATTCACCGAAAAATGCGGATCTTCGAATCGAAAACAAACATTTGTTTTGCCCAATGGAAGGATTTAACTGTCAAAATCTGTGTTTCGGGAGCTTTTTATGAAAAGATAATTGAATTCTTTTTAATGATTTTGAATGACCAACAACAACCTGAGTGTGCTACAACAAAGTTTTTCTGATATTATTTTTGGCTGGAATTATAGCTATTTCACGACTTGCCAAAGTCGATCATCAGATTCCAAATTTATAATACCAAATAAAAATGACATAAGTGTTGTCAAATACAGTCGAACTTCGATAAGTCGAACTTCGATAACTCGAATGAAATTGGTTGGTAATAGCGCGAAGCGTGAAGTTTTCATGTAATTTTTGTTTGATAACTCGAACTTCTATAACTCGAATGTCTCGATAACTCGAAGATATTATTTGGCGTCACCTTCGATAAGTCGATTTTTTAGGAGAATTCCCGAATTCATTTCGTAATGCATTGCGTTTGTAAGCACTGTATTTGTATGTTTTATGACCTTGTATACATATTAGGTGTGTACTGAAAATTGTGATTCCGTTAAGTGTGAGTAAAAGCTGTCATGTTCCGGTGTTAGAACACACATACAGTAAAACCTGTCAAATTGGACCACCCTTGGCACCGAAGAAAAGAGGTCCAATTAGGAGGTGGTCCGATTGTACAGGTTCCTTTTTAATCAGACCGGTCCACTTAAAAACATTTCCCCTCATGCATTCATGTCTATAAAAAAAGACTGCCAGTGCATATACCACCTAATAAATTTCCAAAAAAATATGCAATCAATTAGATTCGTTAGTATAGCCAGTGCTTTTGCTTGGAGAATTGTACCAGAAATTGGCACATTCTTTTGCCTAGCTAAGCAAAACCATTTGTATGTCAAGACTTCAATTTCTACGATATAGACGAGACGTCAGAGGCAGCAAGACAAACCCAGCTAGACACTTCACCCGAAGAGGGTATTGCAAATATGTCTGAGGAAGGAGAAGGGCACTTCACGACGGGCGATAGTACTGCCATCGTGAACATCTCCACATCAGAGGCGTCATCTGAGGAGGACGAGGAACAAAGAATGGTCGCTCAAATTGAAACAATGGCGGCAGAAATCCAAAGTTTGAAAAGCCAACTTAAGGCCAAGCTAGAAGCCCGCAGAGCGAAACAACTAAAGGAACTCGACGAAAAAGAACAACAACAGAAAAAAGAACAATTACAAAAACAACAGCCACAACAGCAGCCAAAACAACAACGGCAAAAACAACAGCAACAGCAGCAGACACAAGCCGAGAAACAACCGCAAGAAAAACAGCCTCAGCAGATTCAAAAGCAGCAGAATCAACAGCAGCAGAAAAGTCAGTCTCAGCAGCAGCAGCCACAGCCGCCGATTACGAAAAAAGAAAAGGTGCCACCCATAAATACTTATAAAATGGAGTTACAGGATACCATCAATCTATGTAAGTTGACCATAGGTCAAAATTTTACTATTAAAAGATTAAATAACGATAGGCATGCTATCCAGTGCTTCACACTGGAACAGCACAAAGAAATTAAAGAGTTGCTAAAAGAAACTACTACTGAATTCTTTAGTTTCACCCCTAAAACCGAAAAAATTTCAAACGGTCCTTTTGAGGGGCATAGATTCCTGCACGGAACCACAGGTGCTCTTAAATGAACTCCGCCAAAAAGCGAATGACGATCTCGACTTTATCGGGGTCAAGCCGTTCGCTACAGTTAGAGCTAGGCGGGAGAAGCGGAGTCTTCCCTTCTTCCTTGTTCAACTCTCAACCAGCAGCAAACTGGATAGTTTGAGGAGTATATCCGTCCTCAACTACCAGGTTGTAACTTGGGACAAATTAAAAAGGCGGGGCGACATGCTTCAATGCATGCGCTGGCAAAGGTTCGGCCACGCCGCAGCAAACTGCGAAATGCAGTCACGCTGCGTTAAGTGTGGAGAGAACCACAATCCAGATGAATGCAAGTTAGGAAGGGAACGGGTCGAAGATAGGACCCAGCTTAAATGTGTACTCTGCCGAGGCGGCGGACACCCCGCTAATTATCGGGGATGCCCTCCAAAACCAGATCAGGGAGCAGGCGACTAGTGTGGATTATCTCTACTCTGTTTTGCCGAGCTTAACGCAACTTAGAGGTTAAGGGCGCGCTGCCGGAGAGGCCCTTTAAGATCCTAGCTGTGAATGTAAATTCAATGATTAGGACCGAACGTAGAGCGAATTTATTCCAATGGCTTAAAGACATAAGTCCAGATGTGTTTATGGCTAGCGAAACTAAGATTAACCAGAAGCATAAATTGACTAACAACAATTACAATATCGTAAGGAGAGACCGACCCAACTCCACTCAAGGAGGGGACGTCGCAATCTTTATACGTAAAGGCATTAGTCATAAGGTAATATATAATAGTGATGTGCGTAAATTTTGGACGTTAGAGGCATGTGTCATATGCATTCATCTCCAACAGGAGAAGCGAATGTATGTGATCGCTGCCTATGCACCGGAAACACCTCAGCCCACACAGTTTATAAACGAGCTTGAAAAGCTTTTTGAATGCTTAAGATTGAGCTCGGAAGAAAACTACTACATATTGGCTGGTGATTTGAATGCCAAACATATAGATTGGGGAAATACTCTTTTTAGACAGTCGATGGCTGATACAGGATGGAGGGGCGGTTCCGCTCATCTACGACGTCAACCGGAAAACTGTGGATAGGCGACTCCTGTATGGTCGAGACGTCATCGCTCAAGGTGGTGAAGAGCGCCTTCGGTTCAGTAGGACTGTGTTCGATCGGGATCGGAGGGATAGGGCGAAACAGGAGAACCAGTTCTGGTGGCTCTCTGAACAGCATCATAATATTTAAAGTCGATGAAGATGGTATATCTTGGCCGACTTACATAGATTTAGGGCAATTAGGTATAGGGAACAGTGGGGGGGGGGGCACAAAAAAAAATTAAAAATATGTATGTATGCGGGGCATATGTACATTATTATTAGGTATTTTAATTAGTTTAAGTTATTTTAGTTAGTATAAGTTAGTTGTATCTAGTTTTAATTCTTTTTAGTTTATCTTTAAGTAGTTCTTAAGCAAAAATTTTAAAATGATTTGATACTGAGTTTTTTAAAAAAGTTTTCTTGGTTAAATAAAAATAAAATAATTAGATTAAATTCAAATAGTTTTTAGGTCGAAACACATTAGTTTTAAGAGTTATTGTTTAGTTTAGAGCGCCAGTAAAGGGCCAGTAAATTAGTTGTAAGTAATTGATAATTAGGCTAGTTTTAAACATTTTTGTCTAGCTTTAAGATAGTTATAAGTTAATATGAAATAAAAATGAATTTAAAAAAAAAAAAAAAAAAAAAAAACTTCAATTTCTACAAAAGATACAAATGTTTCATACGTTTTGTTTACAATCCAATGAATATTTCTAATCACAGTTTGATGTCCTCCTTCACGCTCAAGATTCTTTGGATTTAAAATTGTCTGCAATCAAATTTCTTTGTAAGATCTTTCTGAGATAAATTTTCATGTTCGAAATACTTAATAACTTCAACCTTATTTTCCACTGAAATTTCGTTTACTTAATGTTCTTTTACTTTTTTTAAAAACTTAGTAGCTTCATTGAAAACCAAAAACAAACACCTTTAACAAATCAATTGCACTGACTGTGACCTGAAACCTCTGCCTATAAGCAACATACAAAATTCAAATTGTTTCATTTGCCAACTAACGAAAGCTAAAATTAAAAACTTATTGGGAAATTACCAAATAAAGCAAAAGTAAAAGTAAAAAAAGCGATGCATATATATGTATGTATTTCGAATTCGCTACGCTTGGACCAATTAGTCAGGTGAATACATTAAGCAACGCATGTTATCGGAGTGGTTCATGACCCGATTAAAGTTTTCCCGATTATAAGGGGAAATTTGTATGAAAAATAGCAGGGAATGCATAAGGTGCGATCCGAATATTAGGTGGTCCGATTATAGTGTCCCGATTAGGTAGGTTTTACTGTAATTAGGTTGGTATATGTATTATAATACGAATTCTTTTATTTTTAACAAAAAAAAAGACAATTGTAGGCCCCTTCTAAAAATAAAAAAAAGACGAAATAAAAAGTGTAAGGAAACTGACGTAACTATTAACAGTGCAGTGTTTGAAATTAACTTGTTTGAAAATAACTTTTAATTAATAAAAAAGGAACGTGGGTCAAGAAAGAAGGATGTGGCTATTAAATATGCCATTCCGGCAAACCACTCGACAGTCTAGTATAACAGAATATTTTAAATAATTACAATAACTGTGCTTTTTTTATTCGCAAAATAAATATTACGTACTATTTGAACGCTTTTACGCCTGTTTAATTACTACAGAAATAACTATACCTAACTAAAATACTTACATGACACCAGTGACTTTTTCTGAGGAAGCAGTGTATCCCATATACCGACATTTTTGTTTTCTGAACTGTGCCCAGCTATAAGAAAAATCCTTCATTAATTACTTCTGTACATACTTAACAATACCGCAAATTGTATTAACCTGAGGCTACTAAACTACAAGATCCAAGAAATACGAAATCAGCAAGGAGCTTGCTATGGCATTGTTGAGTCTGCAATTAAATTAATATATGAGCTATTTAACTAACAAATTAATAAAGAAACTTACGAAAAATGATCGATTACTCTGCGAGGCAATACCAGCTTGCCATAAACTGAGGTTTCCATCACCATCACCAATACCAAATTTATTTCCCTGTTGTGAAAATCTACATCGCGTTACCTTAGCAAATGTACCTGGAGGTCTCGGAGTGCATACAACTTGTTGATGGCTCCACTCCCATAGTTGAACTGATCCGTCTTGCCCTCCAGTTAAATATAATGGCATCAAAGGATGCGAACTCATTCGCTTAACATTATCCACTTTGTGTTTCATGACCTGTGGATAAATTATTATTTAATTGTAGAATTATTTATTGCAACAAAAAACCCATGACATGCATGGACAACAACTCCAAGTCCAGCACAATAATGCAACTTTTCATTTTCATTACAAAAACCTATTTATAATAATTTATAAATAGAACTCCATATAATCAACGAAAAACCAAAGCAAATTTTAATCTTTCTACTACATATTTATAAAAAATATTTTAAAACAGCACACAAATATTAAAAAGGATAAAGAGGAACAAAAAAAAAATAATAACGTTCATTGTTGATTTATTGAAAGGAAACTGTACCGGTTTTAGCAAGTGTTTAGAATGTTCTAAAACCATTTTGCAATACCATGGATCGTGACAACCTGGAAAATTGGCTCCTTTTATCTGCAGCGTACAACAAAAGACAGGAAAAACAAAAGCATTTTGAAAACATTTTAAGTGTGTGTTAGATAAAAATGATGTAAGTTTAGTGCATGATGGCAGTTGATTTTATGTAGATTATTTTTTTTTTTTAATTTTTAAATAATTGTGTTAAACAAAATTAAAAGGCTTAAACATTTATTGAGTTAATGAAAGTTTTCACGCATTTTGTTAAATTTTATTAGGTGAACTAACTTTTATAAGCTTAAAAATTAATACTGCTAGCTAAAAAGGTTTTTGTTAACCAGATACCATTAGACTTTTCGTTTTTGAAAAGCTTGGGCGCACTATATCTTAGTCAAGACTCAGGTTTCACTTCCGGTTGGTTATTCCCGCGTAAAAATATTTAAAAAAAAAAAAAAAAAAACATTTTTCGATATTTTTAAGGTTATGTTGAATTGTTGGATGTTCAGACTGGGCTAGAGAATGCAATCCTGGGATCATGGGATCCCAGCACATTTTTCAATCCTTAAAATTGGAGAGCTTCAATCCCGGGATTTTCGGGATTAGTGGCTTTAGTATTCGCATACAATTTTTTTCCGCATTTAATTTTTGATAGTTACATTCTTACAGCAACTATTGACAAATTATTATAAAGCTTCTATTTTCGTGATCTTCATTAAATATTTTAATATATGTACTGGCAAGTATTGACAAAATACAAAATATCGAACACGCAATTTCATATGAACTTGGCCTAATTTTTTCCATAAGCGTTTTAAGTTCAACACAAATATTTATGATGCGTATTAGCAAACGGTCCTTAGTCCTTTTTACTTAATTTTTTATAAACAAAATTTCGTATTTTCTTTCCAAAAATTTATTTTAGTAAGACAATTATAAGGGTATTCATGCAAAAGCGGAAAACCCGTATAAAATTGAAAAAACCAGATAATTTATTTGAAATTATCTGGTTTCTGAGGATTTTCAGGGTTTTTCGCAGTTGCAAAAATATTATTTGGTATGGAGTATTATTTAGAATTCAAATTTATTAGAAAGTCCAAAATCAAAAAATGGTTGTATACCGTTAATAACAAAATATGTAAAAAAAATAAAACAAACTGACAGACGCAAATGCGGGATCCACTTTTGTGGTATTCTCATCTCGAATTCGATTTTTTTCCAAATGAAGACTTGATATAATATTACCTATATATATATAACGGGTGATTTTTTTGCTACTTGGTTTTTGACGTTTATATTTTTGACAGATCACACATGACAAATTCCACGAACATTTGACATTTCGATTCAGTATTGTTTGCCATTTCATCATGAATAGACTTACGCCTGAACAACATTTGCAAATTATTGAAATTTATTATCAAAATTCGTGCTCTGTGAAAAATGTGTTTCGCAAGCTACGTCCGTTTTATGGTCGTCATAATCGACCCACCGAGCAGGCTATTCAGCTCATTGTGACCAAATTTCGCACCAGTTTCACTTTATCCACCAAGATCATGTGATTTGACCCCGTTAGACTATTTTTTGTGGGGCTATGTTAAATCTATTGTCTATGGGGACAAGCCAAACACGATTGCTGCCTTGGAAGCCAACATTGAACGCGTCATTGGTGAGATTCCGGCCGAAATGTGTGAAAAAGTTTGCCAAAATTGGACCTTCAGAATGGACCAACTGAAGCGTAGCCGCGGGCAACATTTAAGTGAAATTATTTTTAAAAAGTAAATGGCAGAAATTGATTTATCGATCCAAATAAAAATTTCATTCACTTTTTACAAGTTTCTGTGTTTTTTTGAATTTTCAAAAACCAAGCTCTTAAGAAATCACCGTTTACATATCAGGAAAACGATAGACACAGTTTTTTTTTCTTCCTACTTAACACAGTTACCACATATTGTTTATAACTGAATTTGGATCTTGCATTGATTTTTTTGAGGTAATTATTCTCAAGTTTTAACGTTGTTTGTGTTTTGAATCCTTTGCCTTTTCTTTTTTCGTATTTTGGTTAATTTTGATTTTTCTCAGTATTTTTTTTTTTTTTTTATAACTTTGCACGCGCTCAAGGGATTATGAATACCCTTTATATGTTTTTCTTAACACAGCGCGGGCATCCGGTGGAAGAAGAGAAAGAAGGATAGGAAAGATGTGTGGCGCGATATTCTGAGACTAGAGCTAGTTGTTGCCTCAAATTTATCTCCAGGGATGGCGGCTGAACTAATGCGGAGAGAATTACCGTGTCTTATTTATATATGTCCCTTATAATTCGCATTATTTTTTTATTTATTTCGTTGTCATATATTATGGGTATGTTAGTTTACTCAATCACAGTATAATTGTGAGAGGTTGTTCGTCCAGACAGGAGAATCAAACAAAGTGAGTGTACGTTATAAAACGTAATATAAACTTGTAATAGTAAAATATTCTGCTTTTAGGAGGCCGAATTAGTTTTTACTCTCTGCAAGGTAAGAAAAACAAAACAATTTAACCGTGTCATCGAGTTAACCAATTCTTTTTAAATCTTTATTCTTATATTTGAATTAGCCTACGGCGGTAACGCCTTAACAAAAATTTCCCTTTTTTTGTCATAAAATAGTTAAATATTTTCATCTCTTTCCAAAGGAAAGAGACAGTAAATTATTAATTTGTCAAACTATGTATATAAGGACATGTGATTTTCCAATTTTGAGAAAAATAGTTAGAGGTTATAATCACTCCCAGGTTCTAAAACTTAACTTTAAATAATTTCGTTGCTTCAAGATCAAGTTCTTTTGTATAAATTACTTACCAATTGTAAGTAAAGAAAATGTAACACTTTCTCTAAATTTGTTAACCTTTAATATTCTTTCATAGAAAATAAAATCATCATCATTGACGTGTCTGGCTATTTTTATTTCATTTGGCTTACCAGACATCGTTGGATCTTTATTTTTGGATTTCGTAATCATTTGAACATTCTTGGAACAACAAACCGAAAATATATTCTAAATAACTTGTTTTTAAAATATTTTTAAATAACGGGAAATTTTGTAATCCCGAAATCCCGGGATTGAAACCAACATTCCGGGATTGCAATCTCTAGACTGGGCCCACTACCCTCAATTTTAAATCAATTGCAAGATTCGAACAAGATTCTTATAGGTACAGCTAAATATATTTTTATTCATATTTCACTTAATGTTTTATATACAAAATTTCTTTAAATTTTGTAACAAAAATAAAATGCACGACTGGATAGTATGAACTTGCTCTTGTAGCTAACAACTTTAATGAAGCTAACCATTAAGGTTTAGTTAGTTAGGTGTGGTTATCCTATGCAGGTTTAAAGCCTATGTAGGTAAGATTACCTTGATTCTTAGTTTAATGAATTGTCGAATGGATGGGTATATAGATACCTACCTACAAATGTATATTTAAATCTAAGTTATGGATTTTAATTATGTAAGTTAGGAGAGTAAAATGAATATAATAATGAAAATGAAGGATGTTGCTGGGTAGATACTCGTAGCTAACTTTATAATTTAGGTGTAATATGCATACATACAATTCATGTGATTTTTCAAGACATATATTATGTATATACATATGTATAGGGCCTATATTGTATTTAGTATTCGGTGACGTACGCAAAAATTCGTAAAAAGGGAAAAATAATAATGTAGAAATAAATGGATAAAACACATAATTAAATGTTCTTATATTGCTTAGTCGTTATAGTTTGAGGGAAAACAAAGATGCAGTTTGAATTCATCGATAAAATATCAAAAAAAATTTTCAAAAATCGTTGGAGCGGATTTTTAATAAATTAATTTTCTATGTATAAAATTTTGAAAACATTTTCAGAAAAAAAAATTAAAACGCCATTTTAAAGATATTATTAATATCCATATAAAATTCAAATTTAAAAAAAATTCTTCGACTGGTTTTTGAAAAATCGATTTTTCAAAAAAAAATTTTTTTTTTTTTTTAAATCGAAAAACTTTTTTTTTTTAACATTTTGGTATGCAGTTTTATTAGCAACCTTAGGGAGCATTCGCATTAAAAAAATTATTTTAATCGGTTTACCCAATGTTGAGAAAGTCGAAAATATGAAAAGTGGTTCTATGGGAAGTACCGTAAATAAGTACGAAAAAAAAAATTTTATACTTGAAAGTGGGCTGTACTAATTTAAGAGCACACACATTTTTTTTAATAAAAATTCTTGGAGCTGTTTGCGAGAAATAAATTTTTTTCCTAACGGTTCTTTTAAACATTTATATGGAAGGTTGTTTTATTTATATTAATGCACTTATTTTTTTTTATAAAAATCGTTGGGGCCGTTTTTGAGAAAAATAAGATTTTTGTTTTTGGCCCAAAACAATGTATGGGAGCTAATGTAATTTGTGGTCTTAAAAAAATGAAAAAACGTGTGGGCATATTACCGAAAAAACAATACCTACCAAGTTTGAAACAAATCTATCCAACCGTTTAGGCTGTAACTCGTGGACAGACTGACAGACGGAATTGGGGGACCCTCTTTTTTGGGTTTCTCTATGATAGTATTGTCATGTTTGATTGCTGAAATTTTTTTTGAACGAATCCATAACTTGCCTTATAGTACATATTTTGCTCTACGCCCGCCGATGATTTGGTTTTATTGGCAGACAAGCCATCTACCCTTCAGCTGCAAATCAACAAACTCAATTCCTTTTGTGAATTCTGGGGTCTATGTGTCAATTCTAACAAGACAAAAATAATGATATTTGAACCGCGTCAGAGAAGAAGGCTCCCGGAGGAAAGCTGGTCCCTAAACAACGCGCCTATCGAGGTCGTTCATTATTTCAAATATCTTGGAGTTTTGCTCTCGTACAATCTGAATTTTTCGAAACACGTGAAAGAGAAAAGCAACGAAGCCAAACTAGCTTTAAACGTAATGTGGCATAAGTTCTACTCTAACCAAATAATCGATCATACATCCAAATATCGCGTTTTTCAAGCAACAGTGAACTGCTGCATGTGCTACGGTACCCAAATTTTTGGTTATTTACAACTGGACGAGTTTGAAGCCGTGCAAAGATATTTCTTCAAACGCTTGTTCAGATTGCCTTCTTCAACGCCCAATTATGCTATATATGTGGAGTCTGGTCTAACGCCTCTTTACATTATAAACCTGAAAACCAATTCAGACTACATAATGAAAGTTATGAAGAGGGATGAAAGAAGCCTTCACAAATCCATTATGGCAAGGCTCATGCAAACAAATGCCTCCCCGTTTAAGGAATGGAACCAGCTAGCTTCTTCAAATGGCAGTAATTTATCTTTTAGGGAGTCCAATTTGAATGAATTGCACAATATGTTCAATGATGTTATCACCAAAACTGATGAAAATATTTTCAGACAACATATTTCAAGAGCCTCAACAACTGTGTCAAGAAATGTATACAGGTACCTCAACCACCAAATAACATCGCAGGCTAACTATTTCAGCAACGAGTTTTCTTCTGAAGCTATAAGCTACATATTTAGAGCCCGAGTCGAAATCTTGAATCTTAACGCTATGCCGCATCGAACTGATCTCACACAAATCTGTAGGCTATGTAATAGAGGAGAACCAGAAGACATCACCCACTTCTTTGCAACGTGTCCTTTACTTCAAGAGATTCGACGACTGCATTTTGAATTGAGTTATCTTCCCCCTACTCGACTCTATGAAATCCTTAATGGAGATCTTGGATGGTCAACGGTTTATAGATACTGCAAACATGCTCTTAATTATCGCAATAGTTTTCTATAGCTCTACAACCAGTTATTGCAATTTGAAGTTTCAAACAATGTTTCTAAATACTTACTAATTTTTTATGTTTCAAATCATTATAAAATTGATAAATTTTTATTTTGTGTTTCAAATCATTTCAAAATTGATATAATTTTTTGTTTCAAATCATTGATACATCTATTTTTGTGTTTTTGAATCATCTCAAAATTGTTGAAAACGCTATTGATGCTTTAATAAATTTTTAAATTAAACTTTCTATAGTTAATTAACTTATGTTATGCTTATTATTTGAATTTAACTTCTTTATATATAAACTGTATTTTGTTATAAAATGTCGTTCAGGCAGACGGCAGAATAGCCATGTCCTTATTCTTAAAGAATAAATAATGTAAATAATTTATATTTTTTAAATAAAGAAATTATCTATCTATCTATCTATCTAGTACATATAATCGCAAGTAAAGATTGATGCTAATTTTAATTATTATTACAATATAAATTTGAAAAAAGAAAGAAAATATTTTTTCGAAAATTTGAATATCCATGTTTTTTTTATCGAAATCAATAGAGCTAAAGGCGGTGTTACATTATTTAAAAATATATATCAGATTCATACCAAACAAAAGGATACATATGTATGTAATTTAATTCACAAAATTAAATTAATAATTTATGAATTCTTGCTTGCTTTGATGCATACGCAAAAGCCCAAACAATTGCTTTAAAAATAAGTAATTTTTATATGACTATATGGCGTACAACTTCCATATATATAATGATGACTTCCTACGTTTCGAAATTTCACTAATGTCGTTTTTATTTGGAAAATCCGTAAGCCAAATCTTCTGAAAGTGTGTACTTGGGAAAAAATGGCAGTTTTAATTCTGAAAAGAAGAGAATTTTCCTTCTGGATTTGAAATCAGAATCCGAATCAGAACCAGGAGCACTCACAAATTCATATACTTAAACGTCAAACTCGGCTGTTGTCATTTTTTGTATCATAATTGTGAGACAATTTTTTTTTTTATATAATCTACACGCGCTCAAGGGATTATGAATACTCTTTAAAATGTTTCAACACAGCGCGGGCGTGAGGGTGAGGTTAAGGAAGAGAAAGAATGATAGGAAAGATGTGTGGCGCGATATTCGGAGACTGTAGGTAGTTGTTGTCTCAGATTTTATCTCCAGGGATGGCGGCTGAACTAATGCGGAGAAATTTCCATGTCTTATTTATCTATGTCCCTTATAATTCGCATTAATTTAGTATTCTTTGCCATATTTTATCGGTATACTAGTTTTACTCAATCACATGTTGTTAGTTCTATGCCTAAACAGCATGTAATAAGTAACCATTTTTAGAATTGTTTTTTAATGGAAAAATAAGAAGACATAGACTACGGCAGGGATCGAACCTGTGATGATGAGGTTGACAGGCGAACACACAACTATCGCGCCACGGCCACGAATTTGAATATTTGCACGTACACAAATATTTTCACACATACAATCTCATTAAAATTCAGAATCGTCAGAATCACACAAACGTGTTCAGTTGGGATCCCGGATCAGAGAAGGATTCCGGATTGCCAAATGAAAACGACATAAGTCATATATAACGGGTGATTTTTTTGCTACTTGGTTTTTGACGTTTATATTTTTGACAGATCACACATGACAAATTCCACGAACATTTGACATTTCGATTCAGTATTGTTTGCCATTTCATCATGAATAGACTTCCGCCTGAACAACGTTTGCAAATTATTGAAATTTATTATCAAAATTCGTGCTCTGTGAAAAATGTGTTTCGCAAGCTACGTCCGTTTCAGCGACGAGGCTCATTTTTGGCTAAATGGATACGTGAATAAGCAGAATTGCCGTATTTGGAGTGAAGAGCAGCCAGAGGCAATTCAGCAGCTACCAATGCATCCCGAAAAATGCACTGTTTGTTGCGGTTTATGGGCAGGCGGCATCATTGGGCCTTACTTCTTCAAGGACGATGAAGGCCGCAGGGTTACGGTCAATGGAGAAAGGTACCGTTCGATGATAACAGACTTTTTTTTGCCGAAAATGCAAGAATTGAACTCGGTCGACATGTGGTTCCAACAGGACGGTGCCACATGCCACACTGCACGCGAAACCATGCATCAATTGAGAGGCGAATTTGGTGAGCAGTTGATCTCACGTTTTGGCGCAGTCAATTGGCCACCAAGATCATGCGATTTGACCCCGTTAGACTATTTTTTGTGGGGCTATGTTAAGTCTATTGTCTATGGGGACAAGCCAAACACGATTGCTGCCTTGGAAGCCAACATTGAACGCGTCATTGGTGAGATTCCGGCCGAAATGTGTGAAAAAGTTTGCCAAAATTGGACCTTCAGAATGGACCACCTGAAGCGTAGCCGCGGGCAACATTTAAGTGAAATTATTTTTAAAAAGTAAATGGCAGAAATTGATTTATCGATCCAAATAAAAATTTCATTCACTTTTTACAAGTTTCTGTGTTTTTTTGAATTTTCAAAAACCAAGCTTTTAAAAAAATCACCGTTTATAACTCAAAATCATTGTCATATATACGGCCGTACATATATAGTTATCATATAAATATGTCGATCACACTTATATGATTAGTTTTAGCCTATTTCTATGAACGGTTTGCCATATTTATATGCTAGTGTGATACCGCCTTAAAGAAAGTCGAACATAAAAAAGATTTTTTCAAGTACATACAGTGGCGACAAAATAAATAGCACATATATCCTATGATTCCTGTAACCAACGTTTTTCGTACTTTGTTACACTTAAAAGAACTGTTTGACTTATGAAGTAGTAAGAACAACAATATGTTGGATTTATTAAGAAAAAAACAATGAGTATTGAATTGAAACAAAGAAAAATAAACAAAATTATGGAAACAAGTGAAGTTATTCTAGTACAAAATAAATAGCACACCTCATTACTTACTTACTTACATACTTACTTACTTAGGTGGCGCTACAGTTCGGGACGAACGTGGGCCTCAACCAACATGCCTCCTCAGCTAGCTGGGTCTTTGGCCAGCTGCCTCCATTTACGCACTCCAAGTTGGTTGAGGTCATCTTCCACTTGAGCGCGCCACCTTAGTCGAGGTCTTCCTTGACTGCGTCTTCCCTCTGATTTGGAATCGAAGATCCTGCGAGCCGGAGCATTGTTGTCCATACGCTCTATATGACCAAGCCATCTTAAACGTGATATACGTATTTTTTGTACCAGGTCAATGTCGCTGTACAGCTCGTATAGTTCGTGGTTGAACCTTCTCCTCCAAAGCCCGTTAACGCAGATAATGCCGAAAATCTTGCGAAGAACCTTACGAAGAAACGACTAAGGATATCTTCATCCGCTTTCGATAGAGTCCATGTCTCCGCGCCATAGAGCAGGACTGGAGAGAGCGCTTTACTATTCAATTGCCTCCCTAGCCCATAGGAACAGCGATTGGCAATAGTTATTCTCCGCTTTATTTCTAACGAGATGTTGTTGTTAGATATTATAGCAGATCCGAGGTAGACAAAGTCCCTAACTACCTCAAAGTTGTACCTGTCTATTGTGACGCTTTGTCCAATCCGCCGGTGTTGTGTGTCCCTTTTTGTGGACAGCAGGTACTTAGTTTTGGCCTCATTGACTGCTAGTCCCATCTTAGCCTCTTCAGCTTCAATGTTAGCGAACGCTCCAGTGACAGCTCGCTGGGTTCTGCCAATGATGTCTATGTCATCAGCGTATGCTAACAATTGTACAGACCTGAAAAAAATTGTGCCAGTAGAGTTAACTTGGGAATTTCTTACAATTTTTTCAAGTATTAAGTTGAAAAAATCGCACGATAGCGCATCACCTTGTCGGAATCCTTTCTTGACATCAAAAGATTCTGTGAGGTCAGTACCAACCTTGATGGAGCAGTGAGAATTCTCCATCGTCATCCTACACAGGCGGATGAGTTTTGTGGGGATGCCAAAACCAGACATGGCTCTGTATAGCTCGTCTCTATAAATGCTATCGTACGCGGCCTTAAAATCGATAAAGAGATGGTGGGTATCGATTTGGAGTTCTTGGGTAGTTTCCAGGATCTGCCGTAGCGTGAACATTTGATCGATTGTGGACTTTCCTGGCCTGAAACCGCACTGATAGGGTCGAATCAGGTTGCTGACAAATGGTTTCAGACGTTCACATAATACAGCAGAAAGGATCTTGTACGCGATATTCAGGAGATTTATTCCTCTATAGTTGGCGCATTCATCAGGCATACTTTCTTCTAACCAGACTTTATAGATCAGTTGATTCATCGCCCATGTTGAATGGTTCATTCTGCCTGACAGCGGGATTTTGGTCTTCATCGCCGTTTAACAGTCTGCAGAAATGATCCTCCCATATACTCAGCACCGACTGTGACACTACTACGAGGTTTCCACTCCTATTTCTACAGGCTTATGTGCGGGTTTTTTTGCCTAGACACGTTCTTTTTAACTGTTGGTAAAACTTCCGCACGTTGTTCCTGGAGTAGCATCTCTCAATATCTTCGCTCGCGCGCTTCTCATGCTCTCTCTTTTTCTTCTGGAGAAGCCGGTGTTCTTCCCGTCTTTTCTGCTCGTAGAGCTCGCGAGCAACTCTCGTCCTTCTTTGCAGCGCCGCTTTATATGCGGCACACATCATTAGAAAAAGAAAAACAAGTAAAATAACATAACATTTGATCGTAGTTCAAAGAAAATTATGTGTTAATATTTAGTGCGATAACCTTTACTTTTAATCACAGCGACACACCAACGAATACGAGTAGATAAAACAGGACTCTCAAATCGTTCAACAGGTACCGAGTACCAGGCTAGCTAAGCTTTCTGCCAAAGTTTGTCCAAATTTGAACTAGCGGATATATTAATTGCTTTATCCAGGATTGAGATCTGGGGATTGAACTGGTCATTCCATGGCCGCGATTTTTTGGATGTATAACTATTGCTTCACAGACCTAGCTGTTTTACCTTGGGTCGTTGGCCTGTTGAGATTTCCACTGGAAGGGCATTTCTTTATCAGCATACAGGAGCATTGTATTCCTCAGGATTTCTTTATATTTTTTTCTGATCCATAATACCTTCTATGCGGTCCCACACCATACCAGGAAAACATCTCCAAACAAGAATGCTACCTCCGCCATGCTTACCACTTCGGATAATATTCCTGATTTTTTCCGCGTTGCGCATATTTTTTGCCATTCAAACTTAACTTATACGTCCACAAGATATTTTTCCACCAATTTTGATCTTTTGAAATATACTCCTTTGCATCTTCTGGCAATTCTTCCAAGCAATTTTTTCACCAAGTCGGTTTTTAATAGTGCTAACGGACACGTTTACACCAAGATCTTTCTCTAATGCTTGTTTAATTATTAGAGCAGTTATGAACGGATCTGGTTTGCTCATGCGGGCGATGGCAACATCAGTTCGGTTCTTGCGTATTTTGTTTTGAACACTTCCTACTTCTTGACAATGCTGAAGAGCATTAACAACCCCCTTCTTCGAACATGTTAATTTTCGATTTATTGAAGAATTTGGGTGACCTTCATTTTTTAAATTGAGAACTAGTAGCATAAATGCCTCTGTGGAATGCATGCCACGACCCATACTACATATTAATAATTAAAATTTTATCAGTTTTATTAAAAAAAACTAATAAAAAACTTCCCACTAACATTTAAAATATTTAAAATATTTACCAAAAATGCATTATGTTTACAATGAAAACAATATATGAAAAAGTTCTTACAGTATTGGCATTGGAAATGAACTTATGATTTAAGCCTTTTTTTAAATTTCTTAACAAAGCTGTGTTATTTATTTTGTCGCCACTGTATGCATTAACATAGAGAGATGTCCGGAAAAGTCTAATTAAAATTTATAAAGCAAAAAAAAGTTTTGAGGGATCCACTTGACAATAAAAATTAAAAAAAAAAAAACTATTATTTGGCAAATTCATTCCTCCGTTATTGAGGGGAGTAAAAATAGCACCATCAGATTTACAGTTTTTACAGCCAAAATCAGTGAATATAAAAGAATAAGATGAGTACGTATTTTAAGTAATCAGAATCACTGTGTGATGTGATGTTATTGGTGTATCATGAATCAAATTAAACAAGATTATGACACTTCTTTTTATGTCTTATTTCATTGATGTCATCAGAGATCAAAAATAGTGAAATTGTTGTTGTTTGCCCGATGTGTATTACTGGATTTCGATTTCTGGTGACGTCAATAAAATAAGACAAAAAAGAAGTGTCGTAATGTTGTTTTCTTTGATTCGTGTTGGTGTATGACTATGACGACCACGGTTGCAAAAATCGATACTGCCAATCCATCAGATATCAAATTTTTCGTGTTGAGATTTGATCTAGATTTGCTAGATTTGTTGCAATGTAACTCTCAGATTTGAAAAACATCAAATCTTTTGACAGAAAGAGCAAATCTTTTATTATGGTGTTTTCGTCTCCAGTTGTGTAAAATTAAAAAAAAAAATTTTAATTTATTTAAATTTTTAATTTTGTTATATATTTTATTGAAAATTATTAATAAAATTTAGTTTTTATTAAAATCTTTTCTTGAATGAAACCCGCTATAAGTTGTTAAAAAAATCAAAAGTATAATACACTTTTTTCTAAACTTTGATACACTGCTGACAGACGATTTTTATCCCTGATGACGACTATCCTTTGTACCTACCAATACATTGTTTAATTTGCCATTTTTTATCAAAACCACTTACAACATTAGCCATTCAGATTCTGACACCAAAAACTACACAAAGCATCAAAATTAAATCAACACCATCGATTTTTTATGGTTTGGTGTTAATTTCAAATTTACAGGATTTTTATGAATTTTAATTCATTAACGATGGATATGAACACAAAATTAGAAATAAACAACAATAACCATTTTTTTCTAAGCCCAAACTAAATCATTGCATATTTTTCGGGTCAAAAGTAAATAAGCACCATTTAATTCAGTCGATAAAAGCCGCTTGATTTGAAACCGTAAGTTTAATTGTTACAATTTCGAATTAGTGGCAAAGTGTATGTAAAGATAAATGCATGTGTATCATTTTAAAGCCATATTTTGGTGTGTTTAAAATCAAAGTGGTGGTACATTTAGCTTCCAAACAAGGAAAATCATAAAAGACATGCAAGTTGCATATTGCTTCGGGAAATGGCTAAAATTGTCAGTAGAAATCATGTTTCACGTACTTGCCCTTATGTTTGATCACGTCGTAAGCATAATTTGTTTTTCAATTAATTTGTTATTAAAAAATTTCTTTAATTTTTAACTTATATTCATTAATATAAATTTAGAAATATAATTTCAAAAACAAATTTTCATCTGTTTTCGAAATATTGGGACATATTCATAGGCGATCATAAACCCAAGTTTTACTAAACTACAGTTTAAGACAATTTTGGATCAATGAATACAGACCGATGTTACTTAAAAATTATTGGTTTTATATTTTTATAAGATTCCTAACTTGTAATACTAAACAAATAGCTTAAAATATTTGGGAATAATTAACTTAAAAAAATATAATCAACGTCCGAAAATTCACCTAAACCCTGGTTTAATTTAGACACAGTTTAAAAATGACTTGGCTTAAACAGACGTGCAGCATGTCTGCACGCATCGCTGGATACAACGCTGCGCCCGAAACACATTTGCCAAAATAATGTCCGCATTCAGAAATCGATACACATAGCTATCCGTATAGGTTGGTGTTGTTGTTGTTATCCCGTCTAAAACCACAGCTGGTGACAAAATAGTTCCTACCAAAAAAATAAATCTCAAGTTATTCGGAAAACGTTTGTATACTCGTGTATCCCATGAGAAATGTAATAACATATGCACGAAAATCTACAAATTTTATCTATCCGCTTTTGGGTGTTCAGGAACTTAGATAGATATTAACCTATCTTAGATAGGCTATCCTACCGACATCTGAACGCGCCCAATGAGAACAGTCAATGTGGGGTAAAAAAATGTAAGTTTATTAAAAATGGATATTAATGAAATAAATTCGTATGCTTATTTTATCCCTCATGAAGATTCTTATAACAAGAGCTTATGATATAAAAATTTATTTTCCTTAACCAATTCATAGATTTTCTTCCATTTTTAAAATCATAAAATAACAAATATTTTTTTCAAGTCCATATGAACAATTCCAAAGAACAATTATTTCTGTTGGGCTGCAATGAAAATTGGTAGCCAATTTAGAAATAGAGACATAGTGCAGCGAGATCGCTGCATGCAGCCCTTGGAATGTGTCAATCCTCATAAGAACCTGTGTAACTTATTTTCGCTGCATGTGAAAAAGCTGCACATACATATGTTTAAGAATTGAATTTAAAAAAAAGATTTTTTTTTGTAAACAATCCAAACAAATATTTTCAAAAATTTTGGTATGCAGTATAATTTAGAATTTAAAGGGAAACAAAATTTGATTGAAATCCGCTGAGCAGTTCGTGAGATAGTCAAAAATAAAAAAAAAATAAAACTTATAGGTATGGCAGGTACCGTTAACAACATATCAATTAAAATTTTTATTGTTTAAGTACCAAGTTTGAAGGAAATATAGTTTCAGCCATTTAGGACCTACAGACAGGCATAAAGACGCAATTGCGGTACCCACTTTTTTGGTATTCTCTGTCATCGTGATATGAAGTTTGATTAAAATCTCGAGTTCGACTTTTTTTCAAATGCAAAACTTGCCCAATATATGTACATACTTCTCATGTACAAATATCACAAGTAAAAATTATATACAAGTTCGAAAAATTCTTGTCTAGAATTGGATCTTGCATCAAGACAAGCATACCTCCCATGTTGTGAGAGAACACCAAAGCAACTTGATCAACTCCCACAATCACCTGATCTAAGCCCTATTGAGCACTTATGGGAACATTTGGATCCGGGAATTCGAGAAAGTAACATTATACAGGATGGTCATTCCGTAATTTTCAAAACGATGGTCGTCGACGAGATCGTCTTTAATTTGCTTCACGTAACTCAACCACTATCGTCTCGTCAATCGTTTATAATTTGAGAGCATTTGGTGCATTTCAGAAACTCTTAAACTTTTGTTGAGTTATCAAATGGACTGCCATAAATTTGAATAAAGTTGTATATTTTTTTGTATTTGGTGCGAATAAAGTTATATAATTGCACAAAAATATAAGTTATTTTATTGTAATATTTTTTACAAATTGATATGTATAAATGTAAATACATCAATTTATATATAGAGCACCCACACAGTCTCAGATTGATATTTTGACTCGATATATGGATGAGCATCCCGATATGTCTCTCAACTGTCTTCGCATTCGTATTAATTGTATTTTCTCCCAACTTGCGTTCACAAGAAAATTACTGCGCGAAACATTTTGACTTTAATTTGCAAATACAACAGATAGACAAAAAACAAAATGTCAAACTACAGTGGCTACTCAATTATTACAGTCACCTACAAATTATACAGTCACCTACAAACTTCAAAATTAATGCAAGACGATACCTATTTAGCTATCGTCCGATAGCGTTTTGACGATTATCGACTTACATGAAGCAAATAAAGGCATCACTATAGTTCAGACGATATCGTCTGACGATAATCGAATAACGGAATGACCCCCCAGGAAAAATGGTAAAAAATCTGATCTGATTTGAAGATGTCCTTAACACAAAATCTGGACCAACGAAATATTGAATTTTATTAATGGCGTTTTTATTTGGCAATCCGGAATTGTTCTCCGATCCGGGATCCCAACTGAACACTTTTGTGTGATTCTGACGATTCTGAATTTTAATAAGATTGTATGTGTGCAAATAATTGTGTACGTGAGAATATTCAAATTCAAAAAAATGTTTGTTGCACAATTATAATACAAAAAAAATCAACAGTCGAGTTAGACATTCAAGTATATGAATGTGTGAGTGCTTCTGGTTCTGATCCTGATTTCAAATCCAGAAGCAAAATTCTCTTCTTTTCAGAATTAGAACTGTCATTTTTTCCCAATTGAACGCTCTCAGAAGAGTCCGGAAGGCTTCCGGATTGCCAAATAAAAACGACATAAGTTTGTCGGAGATTATATGTATGTATATATATATGTTAAAAATTATCTGTAATGTTTACTTACTTTTGATGTGCAAAATATGAAATATAAATTAAATATGAATATTTAATTTATTCTTAGAAAAAAATGTTTTGTTTATTATTTGTAATTTCTCTTTCCGTATTTTATTGCTAATAAATAATAGAAAAAAAAACTATATATTAAACTATTTTTCTATTTTAAATTCACATACAAACTTGAAGAAATGATCGTGTTTACCCACTTTTGACGATATGATGTGATGAAATAAATTGTTTTGAAGACCATTCATAAGTGCTTCATAAACTGCGGGTACAATGCAAGATATGCTTTGTTTTGAAATTTTGAATAAATACATTAAAGAGGGATACGAATCATCAGTGGCCAAAAATCAAAGAGTCACTGTTAAACGTTCTACAAAACGTTCTACATACTGAATCTGAAGATCAGTTTTTGATTACTAATTTTATGGTCATAACCAAATTAACAACAGATTTGAAATCCTCACGGACATCCGAACCAAATTTCTATATCCTATTAAACTATTTTTGAGTTCTTCTAAAAATATTAAACCACCTGAATTATTTCTACGTTTTAAAATAGTACTCGTAATCACGTATTTTGCTCTAAGTGGTTGTTTTCTTATTTTTAAATATTTGTATTTGTTAGTTTTATTACTTGCGATTATAGGTACTATAAGACAAGTTATGCATTCGTTGAAAAAGAAAGTTTTGAGATAACAATCAAACATGACATTACGATGATAGCGAAGACGAAAAAAGATGGTCTTAAAATTCTGTCCGTCTGTATGTATGTATGTCAGTCTGTTTGCCAGTCTGTCTGTCAGTCTGTCTGTTAGTCTGTCTGTCTGTATAGACACCTACAGCCCAAACGGGTGGGCCGAATTGCTTCAAACTTGGTAAGAGTTTTTTAGGTATTGACAAGAGGGGAAATTCAATTTTACAGGGTTACGGTCAATGGAGAAAGGTACCGTTCGATGATAACAGATTTTTTTTTGCCGAAAATGCAAGAATTGAACTCGGTCGACATGTGGTTCCAACAGGACGGTGCCACATGCCACACTGCACGCGAAACCATGCATCAATTGAGAGGCGAATTTGGTGAGCAGTTGATCTCACGTTTTGGCGAAGTCAATTGGCCACCAAGATAATGTTATTTGACCCCGTTATACTATTTTTTGTGGGGCTATGTTAAGTCTATTGTCTATGGGGACAAGCCAAACACGATTGCTGCCTTGGAAGCCAACATTGAACGCGTCATTGGTGAGATTCCGGCCGAAATGTGTGAAAAAGTTTGCCAAAATTGGACCTTCAGAATAGACCACCTGAAGCGTAGCCGCGGGCAACATTTAAGTGAAATTATTTTTAAAAAGTAAATGGCAGAAATTGATTTATCGATCCAAATAAAAATTTCATTCACTTTTTACAAGTTTCTGCGTTTTTTTGAATTTTCAAAAACCAAGCTCTTAAAAAATCACCGTTTATTATTAAATATTTAAGATTGTCATACCAATTTTTTTTTACACAAAAATTAATGAAACTTTGTGTATAAAAAATAAAGTAAAAAATGACTTTAAAAATATATTTAGATTTTAAATATAAATCTTTTGCATACAATGTGATCGAACATAAGAGCAAGTTCGTGCGATCCAGTCGTGCATTTTATTTTTTTTGTTATCGCTTTGAAAAACATGTAACATTTTAACTTCCTTCATTTTTCGTGAAATCCACTATTTAGAATTCCATAATCGACTTGATTATTGAATAAAGAGTTTTGTTCTCTATTCGACTTTTTTTTCTTTTCTTTTATTTATTTTTGCAAAAACCTTATGTATCAATTTTGTGGGGATATGTAAGCATTAAAATAGATCCAACCACCATTTAAGTGCTGTCATTTTTTCTATTAACAAAATGTGTGTTAATTTATGATGTAAAGAAAAATGTGCTTTGAAAGGATTGATATTCAAAGCGAATGAATTTAGTGATCAGTAGACATAATGAAATAATAAAATTGCTTGGGCAGTCCAGTCAGTGGATGAGTAAGCCTTATATTACTTTGATTAGTGCGGAATTTAAATTGTGTACAAAATGTACTGTCCAGGTGATGATGAAATATTAATGTTTGGGTTTTTATTGTAGTGCTAATTGAGCTAACCTTAACCCCCACCACAAACTATAATTTAAAAATAAAAACGATACATATGCAAAGTGATTCACATTATATGTCACACAAAGATAGAGGACTTGTAAGCTGGAAAATGCGGTTGTTGAGAAACGATCGGATAATTGATAGTTGTCGCAATCAACAACCACAATAACGATTTTTAAATTTGTTAGCTATTGATCACTTGTTGCCGACTATTGATCAGCTATCGACAATTGCAATAAGGACAACTATCGCCATCTTGCCCATCATATATTTAATTTTAATTGTGTTTTTCTACGTGCCAATTTATAACTTTCTATTTATAAAAAAAATGTATGTGAACCCGAAGGGTCAGAAGGACTTCGAAGTTTTTCGGAAGTTAGTTTATTTTCCCAGAAAGTATACTTTTAAACTTTTACAACAAGTGTTATAAATTGGCATTTCCCTAGTTTTTTTTTATTATATAAGCTGAATCAAATAAGAACCATTGGACAAAGACCTTCGAATAAAATATCACATATGTAAATATTGATCGTATTCAAAGCGAATGTTTCATAATTTTACGTTCAACTCAAATACATTTTTATTGATTATGGCCCTCATTATGAATATCGAATCGAGCTTTCAACTAAGAGCGAACGTTTAACTCTTTTATGTCGACAACGTGTTAAAATCTGAGTCAAAATCAGTGGAATAAAAAAAACGTTCGCTTCCAGTCGAATGTTGTATTCGTTATTCATAATGAGGACTTATATATGAAGCAATTAATTTTTAATTTTGTGTGGAACAAACAAAATTGGCGTTTTTCCAAACTAATAAATATTTGTATGTTATGCCTTTAACAGCTTCCTATTTCCATGGTTTCCCTGTTTTATCCTATCTAATATATTTAGCAAAATATAAGAAATTTTCAATGTACATTATATACAAAATTGAATTAGTGTATACAAATATAATATAGATTTAGTGTTTTCACAATTAGTTATTTACTTAAAAAAAATATGTGACATCAAATCGCACTTGAGAACATGTGGAAACTGATTTGCATGGAGTTAAGATAAAATAAAAAAATAGCAATAGGAGACATTTCCTAATTCCATAATCTTACTTACCACCGATGTTCCACGTCCTGATTGGCTGCCAATTGTCGGTTGATAGCTTGACGATGATCCATAGTTTTGTATATTTGGAGTTGCATTAACCGCATTTCTATTAAAAAAAAAACCATATGCTAAACAAATTACTAAATGAATATGTTTCATTCAAATTACTTGTCCGCCGCGGCTTGAATAACCAAAAATCCTGTCGCTGGAAGTGAGTCAATATCTTTGGATAGGTTCAGTAAATCGTATTCACATTCGTCTTCACACCAGTTGGGCGATTCAAGAAGTAAAGAAATATCCATTTCTTGTACTTCTCGTGGGGTTGCTATGGCCATAAGACCGGTTGAAGCATTGTTAATGCAAAACGCCGATATTGATTCTTGGTCTTTGTGAATAATTCGAATGGGCTCATGTTGTGGACCCAAATGTTCGCTACCTTAAATGGACATGAAATTATAAAAGTTTATAAAAGCCAAATAAAAACACTAAAGTAACATTCAATTCATACTTGATTCAACATCGTGTCCACCATTTGAGTCTGGTCTTGAACATGTGTTCGATCCTGCCTCCCAATCTTTTGATCGTTTCTTGCCAAATACTGCTCTTATAAATATATCTTGTACATGTTCCTGTCGTACAAGGAAATTCCATAGGCGTCTAGCAGGTCCTGCTGAAGAACTGGACAGGAATGGTGTGTTATGTTTTTCAAGTAACGATCTGTACTTGTGGATAGCAGGGCCCTTTGCTTCGTTTTCAACAAAGCAACCTTAAAATAGAAGTAAAATTCATAAATCATTTTGATATCCTAAATATTAATTCTTGAAATTATCATACCAGGAATAAAATCGGCAGGAGCAGGTCCTTTAGCCAAAAGTTCCTCTGTTACAATTTCTTGCCAATGATTTAGATTTCGTAGCACTTCATGTGAAAGTGGACTTGCAACAGGTAGTTCTGAAAAAAATATAGAAGTTGTTACAAAATGTTAAACTCAAATTATTTACGAATTAAAATAAGATAAATAGATACAATAATTTTATTTTCTAGAAAAAAATGGTTATAAAAACAAAATGATGCTGGTTTACAAAATTAGTTAGGACAATAAATTATTAAAGTTGTTTTTCAGGTTAAAAAGTTTTACAATTTAGGCATTTGCTTAGTGAAAGATAAGTTGCAGTACTCATCGAGGAATTGCGGGTGGAGAGCGCAATCTGTAAAAGACGTCCAATTTGTTTATCCTTAAGTTTATTTATTACTATGTTATGAGCAATTTTCCAGTCACAATTTGCTAGCTTCAGGACTGAAAACAATTCTGGTCTCTTGAAAAAGTCCTGTCAATTATTAGACCCTATAAATATTTCTTTGAAGCACTGCAGCAGATAGAACACGGGGCAATCTTTCCCTGTGTAGACTTAAAACTTTGCGTATATATGCAAAATGAACGTTGAGTGTTGTGAGAAATGGTAAAGAACCTATGCAGCTTTTCAACTGGTGTGTAGTTTCTGTAACATCATACCTGTGCACAGTAATACGTTATGGATATAGCTGCTGCGTGATGCCGGAAGATCAGATCCGAAGAGGACGCTAAAAGACCAAATATTTGGAATAAACTCCCAAGGTTAAGACAGGCTAAACTACTACTTGGGAACTACAACCAAAAACGGTTCTTATGCTGTATTAACCTAAGTAGGAACAAACTAAGGGTAATAATAGGTCTCCTCACTAGCCACTGAAAATTAAACAGGCACCTCAATATCCTGGGATTGGAGAGAAATGCTCTCTGTAGGTTCTGTAAGGTGTACGAATACATACCTGACCACATATTAGGGAGTTTTGAAGCCATCATTCAACAGAGACATCCCATCTGGGACATCACCTCTATTAGAATACCACAAATACTAAAATTCCTCAAAGAAATTAATTTGGGGGACGTATTGTAGAATGAGAAATCTCATCCAGTTCTGTAGGATGAGGTGTACAATACACCCCAAGGTCGCAATGCAACAATACCCTAAATTCATACACTCATTCACATTCAAGTAGTAAACTGATCCCGATTTTCACAAGAAAATTTTCTTCAGCGATGAAGCTCACTTTTGGTTAAATGGGTACGTTAATAAACAAAATTGTCGTATTTGGTGTGATCAGTTACATCCTCAAAAAGTCACTGTTTGGTGTGCTCTATGGGCAGAGGGTATCATTGGTCCATATTTCTTTTTTTATTTATTTCAATTCGTTAAATCCTAACGTGAACAATATGTTTATAAAAAAATACTTAAAACTACTTAACACTAAATTTCCAAGCTATTGTAAAACAATGTTTTAAATTTTGCATTTTTAAAATTGTCATTTTGTGAAGCCACTATAAAATAAAATTTATTAAATATTTCAACTAATTGATAGAGAGGGCAATGAGCACCATAGTTCGATCTACTAAAAATTTGATTCAGTGGTCTTTGAAGTCCCATACGTGAGCGACTAAAACTAAAGTTAAGACGATAAAGAACCGATGGTGATGATACTGCTCTATTTATTATTGCTGCGATAAAACAAAATTGTAAATATTTTCTATGATTTGCCAAGGAAGGAATGTTAATTAAAGCAAGTCTTTGAGAATAAGGGGACAGAGGGATTTTCACGGAGCCAAGGAAGAAAACGGAGACAAAAGCCCAAGAACCTGCTCTGAATTGCTTCAATTCTCATTATATGTACAGAATAATAAGGTGCTCACACTACACAGGCATACTCAAGAATTGGTCTCACAAATGAAACAAAAAGTAGTTTGAGAACATAAGGGTCCCGGAAATCGTGGCCAAATCTCTTAATGAAACCAAGGATTCTATTTGATTTTCTAATTACAAAACTAATATGGTCAGTAAATGTAAGTTCCGAATTTAAAACAACTACCAAGTCAGAAAAAAAACAGATACTCTACTTAAAGAACAAGAATCAAACATATATTCAAAAACAATTCTTGCGTGTAAAACTCATGGTTTTACATTTGTCAACATTTAAAACGAGACGATTAATATTCCACCATTCCCCAAATAATTTTAAGTCATCTTGCAAAAGTAGACAGTCAGATTTAGAATTAATTCTTTTGAAAAGTTTAATGTCATCAGCATATATAAGCACAGACGATTTTTTTATGATCGAAATCAAGTCATTTATAAATAAAATGAATAAAATTGGACTTAAATGACTGCCCTGGGGGACACCAGAATTCACTACAAACGGACTCGAACATTCATTACGAAATATTACTTCATATTGTCTATCTTCTAAGTACGATGAAATCCAATTTAAGAAATTGTAGTTAAAACCGTGACGAAACAATTTAAAAATTAGTGTTTTATGATACAACTTGTCAAATGTTTTACTAAAATCAGTAAATATACAATCTACTTGTTCACGTTTCTCAAAAACATCTAAGCAAAAGGACGTAAAGTTAAACAGATTGGTAACAGTAGAATGCTTTTTCACAAAACCATGCTGGTTATCACAAATAATTGAACTACAATGAAAGGAAAGGACACTACATACGATTGACTCAAACAGGTTAGGTATTACGGATAGCTTAGCAATAGGTCTATAGTTTATTATTTCATTTTTAGGACCTTTTTTGTGAATTGGTACAATAAATGAGCTTTTCCAAATAGTTGGAAAAAGGGAACTTTTTAAAGACTTGTTAAGGAGAACAATTAAAGGGTACGACGATAGAGGATGGCACACCATCAGGACCAGGACTAAAACACTTATCCAGTTTCAGTATGTATTGTGTAATGGTTTGTTCACTTATTCAAAATTGATATCATTTAAATGCGGAAAGTTTAAAACTGTAGAAGAAGAGTAAGAAGGGTTTATAGTGTTTGAATCACTAAACGCTTCTCTGAAATAGCATGCGAACATGTTTGCAATAACTTTTGGTTCATGACCCACAAGTTTTTTTCTTACAATTGACAAACTTCCAGAAATTATTTGGATTAGATTTAAGATAAGCTTCCATTTTATGAATATACTCATCATATAAAGAGTTTGAATAGTTATTAAATAATTGTTTAAGGATAAGGAACGTTCTATAATCATCATCAGATCTTGTTTGATTATATTTCACCCAAGCTTTGTTTCTTTTATTTTTTAAGTTTTTGAGATGCGAATCGAGATTTTTTAAATGGAATTGTTTTACTCAAACAGTCAAAGAGGGTATTATAAAAAAACATTACATCATCAACATTATATCATCAATATTCAAATTTAATAATAATTGGTTGCAGTCTTTGTTACATAATAAATCAAACAGATTTACAAAATTACACTTACTAAAGTTAAATTCAAGTTTGTCAAAAGAATAATTATTAATTGGAGAAGCCATATTTAAATTAATTGCAATAACTAATGCAGGATGATGTTGATCTTCTTCTATAAGTTTAATAGCAGAAGCTGTTACTGCAGTTTCAGTACGTACTGTGTCGGAGAAAAATACTAAATCGAGAGTTCTTCTTCAGAAATGAAGCCAGCCATAATGTTACAGTCAATGGGGAACGCTATGATTAATGACTTTTTCGTGCCTAAATTGGAGGATGTTCATGTGGACGACCTTTGGTTCCAACAAGACGGCCGGCGCTACATGCCATACAGACAACGAAACAATCAATTTATTGAAGCAAACTTTTGTTGAGCGTCGTGGGCCTGTCTCGTGGCCTTCAAGATCGTGCGAATTAACACAGCTGGACTATTTTGTGTGGGGTTATGTGAAGTCGCTTGTCTACGCAGATAAGACTGCGACGATTAACGCCTTGGAAAAGAATATTGCTAACATAAGGCCCCAATTACTGCAAAAAGTTGTCGAAAATTGGGCCTTTAGGCTGGAATTTATTCGAGCCAGCCGCGGCTGCCACTTGTCTGTAATCAATTTTAAAAATAATTCGCAAATCCTTATCTTTATAATAAAGCTAAATTCTTGGCCATAACATTAAATTATATGCGTTTTATTTCTTCTCGAAAACCACACGCCTAAAAAAAAAACCGTTATATTTTCCAGACCATATTATTTAAAGTTAAGAAAGGATGGCAATTTCCTTGAAAAAAAAAAGTTATCCTATCCTAAATTTCCTCTTTTAAACAATGTCCAAATCTGTCCATCGCATGCACCTTTTGTTGATAACCCTGTATAAAGGTATTTAAAAAAAACAATGTAACTACCTTGGTTTTCGATTCCAGCAATATTAATCAGTTCTTGCAGTTTCAATGATGTTAGCTTAATTATAGCCAATCGCATAATATTCCAAGAATATGACATCGGATTTGAGTGTTCCGTATTATCTTTTCGTGGTTTACTTAATGTGGTTGGGCCTGTGCTTAGAGCATCGCCGAATACTTCCTCATCATCTGGGTCTTCTTCCTCATCTGATGCATAAGAATCATCAGTATCATAATCCTCTTCATTTGATTCTTAAAATGAATGTAAGATTAAAACATTGTATGAAATTTTGATCAAGAAATACTAACCTAAATGCGATGGCTTTATTAAGAAATATGACACCATTGACATGTCTGGTGAAACAAATTGCTCCCTGTAAGTTGGTTTGTCTTCTTTCATTACAGAACTACTACTAGGATTACTGAATGTGCCAAGAAGCTTCATGTTTAGTTTAACCCGTTGTTTTGTTATAGATGTTACTGTGTTCCAAACACTACTGTCATCTGGTATATCTTGTGAGCTTTGCGATTGAAAGTTTTGAGTAAGATGACTTTGTGACGTTGCCTTACGTAGAAGTTTTTTAATGCCTCCGCCGAAAAGCGATGACCATGTAGAGTTTGTAAATTTCTGTCCTATTAATCGATATAGAATGTGACAATCACACGATGCTAAAGCGTAAACCATTAGAGACATGTAAGTGGCAACAAAAGCTTCGAGCAAAAGTACAGTCAGTCTTGGTATATCTTCGTCTTTTTCTCGAGCTAGAAGAGCTCTTAGATTGGTCACACCTGGCCATTTTGATGGTAATGTACAAACTGGAGCTGGTTCGTCGGTTGAATATTTTCGCTTGCGTTGGTAAATATTAGCATTAACCATTAAATGTGAGCATTGGCAGGATGCATTCAACTTGGCTATATTCTCAATACCTGGACTTTGATATCCGTTCGAGACTAACGATTGGCTGACCACAAAACTTTCTGAATCACAAAGTGATTGATATATACACGATGACAGGGCAATAGCTAAATCACGAAGTACAAATATTTCAGAGTAAGTGTTTTCTTTGACGCCAATAAATGGAGAGCGAACATCTACGACAGTCTGAAGCATATCCTGAGTGTGGGACTTGAAAAAAAAAAATTATAAAATTATTGTTTGTACTTGGTTTGGTTAAATTTGTAATTTTTTACCTGCAAGTATTTAATTGGATCGGCTATAACAGTCTTATTACCAGCAACACATGCGCTCAACAAAGGTAGAGTTGTTGGGAAAGGTAGAGGACTCAACAATTGCTGTTGTGTTTTCTCCTGTTGTAATTCCTGAAGTAGAAGGACCAATTCCATTCGGACCGAAGCCAAGCCACCACCACTGGCGCCATGAAGAGAACAGTAACTCAGTAAAGTACGTAGTAAAGTTTCATTGGCTGAGGGAAAATATACATACATTTCAAAGTAAAGTTTTATAAAAAAAATATTAAGAATTGAATTCATAGTTTAAAATATTGGAAAATAATTAATATGACGAATAATTTATGAACTATTCAATTCTTATCAAAATAAAATCGATTTTTTTTATATAGTGCAATATAACACACAATTATAATTAATTTTTTTGTAAATTATTCAAACGTGTAATACATCATAACATAAAAAAAATCAGATTGAAAAAAACATTTTTTCCGTAATTTAAACAAAATAGCGCAAAATTTTGAACACATACACCCTACTCTAAGTGAGTTCTAAAATGGGAGTCGACTGTAAAAATGAGTTTTAAAATTAGGGTCGTCTTTTTGATAATTTTAAACCACAAAAAGTATACTTTAACGTAAAAGAGGTAGCCTATCTTTAAACTAGTATACTATTTCCAGTTGACGCTTGACATTTCATAACAAAAAATGAAAGAACAATGTTTTCTGAAAAAGAATATATAATCATTTTGAAGATTTTGATTTTTAGAAAGCGAAAAAAAATGTATATAAAGTTCGAGGAGCTTGAATTTTATTACAGATATCGATTTGAAGAAACAAAAGTTCGATTATATTCGGTGGGAAAAATTATAAAATAATACCTCCAAATGTATAGCAAGTGTTTTTTTTATAAATATGTGAACATATTTTTTGTGTTTATGTTTAATTACTCTATCTGTAAAAATAAGTTGTGTTTAACTTAAATTTGACTAACGTAGCCCTAAAGATCAACTTTAATTAGAAGAGTTGTTTAGTGTGTTTAAAATTAAGATAAAGTTAGACAAGAACTGGCAACTAAACGACTGCTTTAACTAGAGCTGGGTTTATTCTCTAAACGAGGATTGTTTAAAATTTTGCGCCAATGTTATCACCAAACCTTTAAGCCATCGTTTACGCCGCGCTGCTCGCTTTACTTTAGCTTCAAAGTCTTGCTTTTCTTGCATTAAAATTTCATGTAAGGTTGGTTTATCGGTTGATTTTTGTGAGGTGATATTATTGTCTTTGTCTGTCTGTTAATAAAAAAAATTATTCAACATTAACTGGAAAACGAAAACAAAAATGTACTCACTTGAGTCATTTCGATCGTTTGATTGTTTTCTAAGGCATCATTTTCCGCATTACAATAATTACAAAGCTGTTTCAATGCATCCACTTCTCTTTCTAGCCAAATATATAATTGGTATCGCAACTGGCCACCGTCTACTTCAAAGCCTGTTGCCAGTGTTGATAATTCTTCCATTAGAATTTTCAAGCATGCAACAAATTTTAATTGCTGCGCCATTATGTCTAGTTTCTCGTGCGGCTTTTCTTCTTGATTACTTTTTTGGTCTATAGATTCATTGCTTTTAATTGGAGGTGTTGGTGTTTTTCGTTCTTCTTCATCTTCCTCGTCGTCGACATTTGCACCATCATCACCCCAGTCGATTTTAAATCCATCATCTGCTTCCATTGTCGAAACTGGAGCACCCCAATCGAAATCTGCAGCTGAACCGCCGCAAATATCTTCAGAAACAGTCACTGGTTGAACTACCGGTTTACCCCAATCTATAATTCCAGTGTTTATCAAGTGGTCTTCTACATTTTCGGCAGGAGTTGCGACTTCACTATTGGCTGCTGTATCAATAACTTTCGTTGGAAGCTTATTCAAAACCTCAAGAGCTAGAGCTGGACAACCAGCTTTAAAGTGGGCATGAGCAGTAGTAAAGTACAATTGCCTTTCCAAAGGAGTTATACTATCTTCTAGCTGCAACTGTTTATCACTCACTCCTAAACTTCCCACATCTCCAGTATAACTAAATCCGGAAAGAACAACTTGCGTGAGCTTCTTTTCCTGTGCTGTGGACGCAATATGCTGTCTTATAAGAAGTGGATGAGTTCGAAGGTAAATGTAAAAGTTAAACACATTTGGATTTGTGGACTGCGTGTTCTCATTTTTGAGACTGTCATCGTCTCTGTATGCAGGGTGATTGTGACCAACGTTATTGAGTAGAAGCGTACTTAAACTTGCAGAGTAATTTTTCAGAATCCAAAATCCAATGGAACGCAAAAATGGGTCTGGATGAGCTTTACTTATATCTTGACCACTGCTGTCATCAGCGTCGAAACCCAGTAGGTGTTCATTTATCAGTTTTTTGTACGTTGATGGCGTATTCACATCCAGTTCACCTTCATACAAGCGGGTCAAAATAAGTGCAAGCTGAAAATCTTCCAATTTATTCAAGCAAACTTCAATTGCATCATGCAAAGAATTGGCTAACAAGAAAAAAGCTACAGCATGTTCAAAACGCTGCTTGCCCAACAAGACAAACGCGTTTTTGAGAGCTGCTTTGCGCCAACGATCATCACTGAAGTTATTTTGAAAGAATGCTGTCATTTTTTCATCTCTTTGTGAGCGAAACAGTCCCCAGACTATTGACTTTTTCTTCATGGCCAAATAGTATAATGCGGCATCTAAAGGATCATGTTTAGATTGGTATGCTGATTTAGCTAGCTTTTCGATGCATTGTTTTAAAACAGTTACATTTTTTAACCAATATCCAACGCCTAATTCTTTAAGGGTAGACCACTTTAGTTCTCCTTTTGTATAGGATGGTATCAAGTTTAGAAGTTCCTCTTCTCCTTCAGAGTGGAAAGCCCAAACTATATTTGAAGTACCTACACCCTGTTTTTGAAAATTTGAGCGTTGATTTAATGGAAGGCATCTCATTAAATAAGAAAAGTGTTTCATAGCCAGCAGAAATCGGAGAGCACAATCGTCAAGTGACTCTGTAGAGATATTATGTCCAGTTTCATCGACATTGTTATAATTCTCCTTGGCTATAGCACTCTTCGCTGCGTCGATAGCGAATTTTTCTGAAAAGTCTGTGTTGCATGTGGCGACTGTATCGGCTAATGCTAACAAATGCATTTGATCTAGTGATGAAAGACCAGGTAGATGTGTGTGCGTAAGCAATCTAGAAAGAAGTTGACCTTGACGTGGCCCAAAGTGTGCAACACCAGTTTTTTCTGGTATTGAAGGTCTGCGATCATTACGACGAGGTTCGGATTCGTCGTCAAGTAGGTCATCAAGATTATCTTCTTCGGCATCCATATCGAAGAGTTCATCGTAGTCTTTTACTTCTTCCTTTTGTTGTTTACCCTGACCAGAGCCTTCTTTATCTGCAGACAATAGAACCCACAATGGAAGTGGCGGGATAGAAGTGATTTCAGCATAATCTAGCATTAGTTCTTCAGGAATCTTAGAAATAGACCATTTTAATCAATTATTTTCAATATGTACGACTTATTAACACATTATACAGAAATTACAATTTAATATAAGGAAAAAGTAAGCACTAGCTGCCCTTCCAAGATCTATATATATATATATATTTATATATATTTACCTGTGTTGTAGAACCTCGTGGTTCGTTTGGACTTGTGGCTGCACCAACAAAACTTATAGAAAGAGTTCTCGATCTTGACCAAGCTCGCTGAAAGAAAAATGTATTTTACTTGGCCAATTTAATTTTCTGAGAACTTTTAAACTGGGCAGAAGAATGGAATAGATTATCCATTAGCATGAAAGTTACCCTTGTAGTAGAGAAATAAGAAAGCTTAAGTATAAGAAAGCTCCAGGATATGACTTAATTACGGCCGAAGTTCCCCAAAAACCTCCTTCGCAAAGGCTTAATTAATCTACTTTATATATTAAATGCTACTCTAATGCTAGAGTACGTTCCGAGCCAATGGAAGTTGCGGAAGTTATAATGGTTCTGAAACTAGTAAAACTATCACATGAAAAGAAATCTTAACGACATATTTCGATGCTGCCCGTAATATCTAGTCTTTGAAAGAATATTACTTCTGCGCCTGTAGCCAATAATAGAAAGAAAGCGCCTTATAACTCAAACGATTCGGATTTAGAAGCAAACATTTGACAATTGATAAAGTGCTTAGGATCACTGACGTCATTGAGAAAACTCTTGAAGAAAAGAAAATTTGTTCGACGGTCTTCCTAGACGTTACACAAGCTTTTGATAAGGTGTTGCATGAAGGCCTAAATTTTAAATTAAAACAAATTCTGTCTGAACACTTTATACGCTCCTGAAAGTATATCTTGATAATAGACTTTTTCGAGTAAGACATTATTCAGATTTCAAAGAAATAGTGGCTGGGGTAACACAAGGAAGTGTTCTATGTTCAATATTGTACCAATTATTTACGCGTAATATATCTCAAACAGAAGGCACTTTCGTAGCCACGTTTGCTGATAACACTGCAATACTAGCAGTGGACCAAATGATAAATGCTATAAGCTCTGAATAGTCCATTCCATTCGGACTTTACGTATACAAAAATAAAAAAAATTTGCGTCAAATCATAGGAAACAGCTATTACAACACTAATAGTAAATACTATAAGCGAAATTATTGATGAGAGGAATTTAGTACGCCGCCTGCGAAGGACAACACCTTCCGACCTGGTGGACTAAATGAGAATCCGCTTTAAAATGCGGCATAAGTAGGAACTATCACCGGATAGTTACCTGCAGCAATTTAAAAATAAATTGCTAGATAAGTTTCAACTGCAATCGAGGAGGAGGTGTTTTTAGTGAAGTAAGAATCTGATAGAGCCTTTTAAAGGTTTTACACCTACCCACGGAAAAAAAATTAGCGTAAACGAAATTATTTTAACTTCAAAATATTTCAGTGTCACTAAAGTTTAGAAGCGAAAATAAGAAATTCATTTGAACTGGTCAATTTAATTTTCAAAACCGTAGCAAGCTTCACGAAGGTTTCTTATTTGATTAAAATATGAAAATATTGCATACATTTGAATGACACTTGTGTTGTTCTGCTCAGTTCTAATGTACTTATTTTTATTAAACGCAACTACTTTAACATATGAATAATTAACGGTATTTTTCAAGTCATAATAAAACTAAGTACTAGTTGATCAAGTGAAGCAATTAGTACCACGCGATCAAAGATCGATAACGCCAATAGGGACATTCTTACGGACAATATCCCTCTTAATGTTCCTTTTTTAAAGTGATTCATTTCCTTGGGCAGTTGTTTTATTTTTTTTTCCATTTATAATTTTTTGGTTAAAAAAAAAATTTCATGTTTAGAAAATTATCTTGGTGGCTTGGAAAAGAATAAGAAATATATATTTTTAAGATATAGATCTGTACTTAAAAAGACTACAGCAACACAATTATTATTCGCAACATGTTAAAGCTTTTACTCACCTGTCTCTGCACACTTTCATCGTCACCAGCAGCGGCGCCACCATGTAGATATGGACCACTCATGCAACGCACTAGATGTGCTAAAATAGCTTTCACCCAACGAATTTTGCCCGAATTCAAAAGCTCCATCAATTGTTTAGGATGATACTGTGGCAAAACTGGACAAGCTATTCTTGAAGCCTGGAACAGACCATAGTCTGTCATATAGTCGTGGAATTGTTGTGCATCTGAACCAGCCTGTATGTTTGCCGTACTAGGATTGCCATATTTCTTCTTTTTATCTACCGAAAGCAATTGCAAATTGGCCGTACTAGCTTTACTCATCAGTGGCATTGACTGTACATTGTTTAATCTTCGTTGAGAAGTTTCATTGGCAAGAGAACGCAAATCTTCATCTCGTAAATTTCGTGTGTCCATAAGATCTTCAACTGTAAGCGCTTGTACATAACGTGGTTTCCATTGAGAATAAACATGCATCTCAGAATCCATGCCCACAACCAAAATTCCATCACGTACCCAAGAAATTTGCATAGGAAGTGGCGGTAACCCATCGGCTGTCTGCAGATCAATCTGACGTAATTTCATCCAACGAATTTCATCGTTGAAATGTGGCTGTGCTAAGGAACTAGATTTTCTTAGTATTGGTCGATTTGCGGATCGTGATTCCTTCATAGCTTTCATGTTGGCTTGGGCTAAATCACTTGACACTGGTGTGTAAAGCAGAATTTTACTGCCCACAGCAACAGTTAAAATGTGTGAACCATCTTCCTTAGACACCCAATCCAGCTGAACCAAGTGCTTTTGCGTCAATGGACACGTATTTCCATTTTCTGTTATACTTTTCCTCAACGATTGAAGTGTACTAAAACTGGGCACTGCTAAAAGCCCCGAAGCTGGCTTAACGCCCAATTCAGGTGTAATTTCTCCACTTCGCGGCGATCTATTATCTTCGTGGGTAAATGTCTGAATTACTTGATTAAGACGTTGCTTTTTTTGTATATATCTGCTGTCGTGTAGGTAACTCAGATCGAGACTGTGATCAATATTGATGCGTGGTAAATGGACGTTTCTTAAATGAATGGTATCTTCAAGAACCCATTCACTACCTCCTGTACTTTCGCACTCGTATATTGCCACACATAAATTGATATATCTCGAGTCCGGGTCACCTTTGTGGGGCCTAGTAAAAGATTTTCCATATTTATAGGCACATGCAACACGACCTGAATAGGCAGCACTTATGTTCAGTGGTTGGCCCGATATTTCAATAGCTGAATCCTGCTGTCGACTAAACATTTTCCACTCTGACCATTCATATTTTGTAGTCTCCAAGTCGCCAACACCACCTTCACCAGTTACCACATCACACTTCCAAAAACGGGACACTGAGTCCGAGCATGCGGTAACAATTATGTATGGAGCAAAACAAGCTGGGTAAATAGAAGAAGAGCTGAGATGACCAGCAGAAGGTGAAGCATGTATGACATCCACTCCATCCGGCATTGGAAGTTCTTGGGTGCACACTTTTTTTGTCACTATAGAGATATGCGGTGCCTCTAGTTGAGTTCCACATTCTCCGCCAGCAATTCCATTATCCATTGACATTCGACGTGTTATCTCTGGATCGTCTAAATCTTGGGTTAAATTACAATCGGGTACATACATTGCCGATTCAGAAAGAAACGAAGTTTGCGGTTTCGATGAAATAACAATACGCCACATGTGAATAGTGCTCCCTTTCAAGGTTTTTTCGATAATAACTATATAGAATGGTTCCTCAAACTCAGAATTTCTTTGTAAGTCTACCATTGCGCTTAGTTGGGATTCCATGAAACCCGGTTGATTAGTTGCCTCGTCATCGCTCTTTTGTTTGTCTGTTCTCTCGCCAGTTATCAGCTGCTCTTGAAATACATGCAAAAACTGCGTGTTCTGCCAATCGTGCTTAGCATCTGAAAGTGCATCAAGTTGAATGATACAACCAGGACGCGCAGTTGATTGTTGTGAAACTATTTTTATTTTATCATGCAATGAAGCTCTGTGGTAAAAATTTTCCGAAGACACCTCAGAATATAATGATGTTAAGGAACCCTCCTTTTTACTTATACTTTCTGATGAAGATATTTCAGCAAGCAATGTGCGAGCGTCAATTACGGCTTGGTAGACACGCAAGTTTTCACCATCACTGGCAACGAAACATGCGGATGGTGAATTACTATAAGATCCTAATGTTGTGCTTGGAAGAAGAGTTGGAATCCAGGCAACATTACTAAATGCCGATATTTCGGGTGAATTAATACGAGCTAATTCACTAACTCCTCCTGAATGACAAAGGGGACCAACTGCGTCGACGCGCCAAAGTATCAGTTCGGAACAAAAACCAGCGGGAGCAAATATATCTTTGTTGAAATTATGATGTTTTTCTGATGGACTTATAACACTGCTGTTGGCGTCAGGAATGTTATGATGAGAAGTAGATACCTAAAAAATATAAAATCATAAATAAAAAAATTGAAAAGTTTTAAAAGAAACTTGGAACATACCAATAGAGGCAAAACTGGATGACAAGTAATATCATTTACTCGGAATCTATGACCAGACACACGACACACATGGCCAATGCTCAAAACTTGTGTAAACTTCGTTTTATAGGAGAAAGTCAACTGCCATAAGTTTAGAGTTCCATTTGAATGTTTTGTAACCATGGACACTGTTGGAGATGGCGTTGTATTTACCATATCATCTGAAGTACTTCCCTTTGATTGATCCTCGCCTGTGTCTTCTTTTTTCTCACTATCGTCCCCTTCATTGTTTTCGTCATCTTCTTCTACTTCTTGTTCTTCAGACACAATTGATAGACTTTGAGGGTCTTTTCCGTTTTCATCCGAAATATTTTCATTTTTCTTAACAGACTTTACCATCTCCCGGAAATTCAATGGACTCGCCCCTGTATTGTATAGACTAACCATTGTTGACATTGACATAGCATCGCCCAATGGGAAAGCTCCGGGAATACGTGTCGAGAACGACACTTGAGCCTGACGAAACGATCCTGGATAGTAGTCGTCTAACCACTCAATTACCCATATTAAGTAGCTTCCATCAATAGGATGGATTGAGTATAATAAATCGGGACTATGATGCCAATCCCTTAGCAAACAATCAATCTTCATATCCAATGAGTCAATTATATGACCTCCTGTGGGATTATTGTCAGGCGCCAACGAATTCAACGAAGTTGTGTTCGAAATTGAATTTAAATGGGATGTGCCACCATGAGGGCCATGCTGACCGGAATGTTTACTGCTGGAATGCTCATCACTGTTGCTTTCATCAATAGAAAATGACTTATGAACAGACTTGGTGAACTTTTTCTTTGCATCCTCACGACGCTCAGCTTCTATTGTTGGGTCTTCCATATGCATGTGACTGTCAGGGCCGTTTAGATTTGTCGTATTTTTATTATTATTGTCTTCTCTGTCAATTATTTTTCGTGTTAGTTCTTGCAAAATGCCTTCTGCCTGAAGCGAAAAATGCATTTCCTTGTTGTTTAACCAATGCAGGATAAAATTGTTTTGATTTGAGGGATCAGAAGTTTGCATCGAAGGAACCAGTGGGATATCTGTTTCTGCGTTAATCGACGCGGCTAAATGGAAATGCATACCAGGACTTACACCAGTTCCATGGAATCCGTATGAATGGAAATCATGCACACTATATGATGATGGTAGCGATGGGATTGGTCCTTGTCGAAAGGGTGAGTCACCGGTTGTGTTTGCTATATTTCCTATAATTGCACCGTTTTTGGCATGCCTGCGTATGTGGAAACATGTTTTCATGTGTTTTAGACGTTGCATGAATCTATGTTTGTGTCGGTGAGTTCTGAATTTGGGGTTTTGTGAAGCCAAAGGATCAAATTGGGTCATATTGACCAAACCATCATCAGGAAGAACTGTTTCTATCCATATACGGCATATATTGTCTAGACATGATGTAACAAGCATATTTGAAACAGATCCTTTAGGCATATATTTACTGGTCTTTCGCCACGAAATATTTGTAACTGCTCGCGGATGAGCAATATATACGTAAGTATAATTTAAATCCGAATCGTCAAAAGTACCCGATCGAAATTGCGATGCATCGAAACTTTTCGTTGGGAAAAGTACTACAAAATAAAAACAAAACAAGATATGCAGTCTTACATCAGGTAGACAAAATTAACAGTTCACATGCTTTACTTACCATGCTTGTTCTCGTACCAAATTTTAACAAGACGATCGTTACGACCTGAAGTGGCAAAGAGTGTCCCATCTGGACTGAATGCCATATGATAGACCGGTATAGCGGTTTGGCAGCTCCAAATGGATTCCCAGGCGGTTTCATTGCTACTAGACTCGTTGGTTGGAGTTTTCACATCTCTATCACCGCCACCAATTTCAAATTTCACTCCTGTAATGTGAAATAGCATTATCAGAAAAGATGTACAAAATTATCCATTGATTTTAATTAGGAGTAATTCACATGCAAATGTAAGCTAACAAAAAATTAAAAAAGATTTGTTATAATGTCAATGAAAAGCGAAATCTTTGAAATCTATGCATAAAGTGTGAAATTTTGTAAGCTGATACGCGACATAAATTTAATGGAACGGTATTAGGTTTGCTTAATTGAAGATTAATAAGAAAATAGAACATCAAATTGAAAATAACAATACCAAATAAAATTTAATCTTAAAAAAAAAATAATTTGTACGTTTGGATTTTGTTAGATCCTTGCTGGAATGTAGATTTAATTAAAGTTCATACAACCCTGTAAGAATAATAATAAGACCATAGAGGTTTAGATTCCGTTTTAGAATATTTAAAAACGGTAATTTTTTAAAAAAAATTCTTTATTTGGGCAACGGCGTATTGATTGATTTTTTAAAATAATTTTTCAATGAACTAAAGCTTATCAAATTTCTTTTTTTTTTTGTAATTGCTTGGAAAAGTTTATATGTACATATATACACTGCCGATCAATCAAATAAACTCAACATATTTTGTCTCTTACACTTTGATTTTCTCTTTTATGCAGAAAGCTATCGCCACAAGCTTTGTTGTTTTTTTTAGAGGAGAACATTAGGTAAATTTAAGTTATAAGAGTAGGCTGCAGAAATTTTACCGTTACCATTTATTCCTATTTTGCTTTGCCAATGCAAAAAAACAATGCTTTTCAGGCGATCACCAGAATAGACTCAGAGGCTGTAATTTTAGTTTCCGTTAAGCTGTGCAAGTTTAAAGGTGAATTTCGTTGTCCCTCGCAATTTTCGATTAAATAGATACGAAATGGGTCGTGGTGCATCCCTATCGTCGGTGGAAAAAGGCAAGATATTGGCCTATCGAGACAGCAATCTAACAACCCGGCAGATAGCAGAAAAAATCTGTAGAAGTCAGACTGTTGTATGTCATTTTCTAAAAAATCCATCAAGGTATGGGAAAAATATGAAAAAGCCCGCTAGGAAAGCACTTACGGCTTACGAAGAGCGAAGAATTCTACGAGAAGCCTCAAACTCAATGAGCTCTGCAGCAAAAATTCGCTTAAATTTGGGAGTAAATGCAAGTGTAGCTACCGTACGGCGTGTAATAAGGAGAGCAAAACATCTAAAAAGATTAAAATTAAAAAAAAAACCACCGCTTACCGACGTTCGTAAGCATGCTCGCTGTCTTTTTGCTCGAAGTCACATGACATGGAATAGGGAGTGGTATCAAATTGTTTTTTCTGATGAAAAACGCTTTAATTTGGATGGGCCAGATGGTTTCAACTACTATTTCCATGACATAAGAAAGGAAGAATATTATTTAACCCGTCACCATAGCCGTGAGGGGGGTATAATGGTGTGGGGTGCAATCTCTTACTATGGGGCATTCGAAATCCAATTCGTTTCATCTAAGATGAATGCCACACGCTACAAGGAGCTGCTTCAAAAGGCATTTCCCTACTTTTCAAACATTTTTGGACATTGTACATGGACATTTCAACACGATAATGCCCCAATACATACCGCTCGAGTGGTAAAATATTGGATTAAGGACCAAAATGCAACATTAATGGACTGGTCTCCGTACTCTTCTGACCTCAACATCATTGAGAACGTGTGGGGATGGCTCTCGCGTAAGGTCTATCAATCTGGCAGACAATTTGAAGATATCAATTCATTAAAAGATGCAATTAACAGCGCCTGGAGCGAATTATCCTTGGATCTTTTAAAATCCCTTTACGACTCAATGCCTAACCGAATATATGAAGTGATTTCGAATAGAGGTGGCTACACACATTATTAATAAAGCTCTAAACATAATAAAAATACAATTTTGCACAAGTTTTTTGAAGATGTTTCTATTTATACTAATTTTAAGTCCTTGAGTCTATTTGATTGATCGATAAAAAGTAGCCATTTTTGAGGTTCACCCACAAAAAAATATATAAAAAAATAACCTTTTGATTTAGAAAGCTCAGTTTTGTTGGGTTTGTTTAAGAATTGAACACTTAATAATAAAAAAAATTAGTTTTGCAAAATTTGTTGTTTTTTTAATTTAAAAAATTCAATATTCTCTGAAAGAACCTTTGAGTCTATTTGATTGATCGGCAGTGTATATGGTATACAAAAATTATAAGGAAATACAATTCTGAAGCACTTACTTAGATAAGATAGTTACTTTTTGTAAGTTTCGTGACGATCGCTCTTGAGCGTGCCTCATTCTATAATAGCGAGTTTCATTCGAATTTCAAAGATCTCCTCTCAAAATCGAGATTTGATCTTTTCAATGAAAGTTTTTTGCAGATTTAATTGTAGTATTAATGAATGACTGACACACATTTCTAATATATCTTCATCAATTGATGAATAGGAAGACGAAGCAATCAAAAACTCCACTAAATTTATAAAGTCTAAATTATTAACATCTTGGTCCATTATTTGTTCATTTTTAATTTTTTTTTAGAACTAGTTCACAAGTTCACAAGAAATTAATAACAAAATATTTACCATTTGACCGTTGACAGAAAAGACTTTTTACATGTATGTGAACATTGAGAACAAATCTGCGAACCAATCAGAGATCAGATTTTTAATGTGGTTTTCCATTGGTACAAGAATCAAATTCAATTGAAATATTTTGTGACCTATAGTCCAAAATGCGTTTCGCCCGGGCACGATAGTTGGACTCATCAGTTAGATGCTATCGTACCTTTCTATATCTATTAGGTCGATTTCTACCGACTCTAATAGAATTTGCAGCATATATATACTGCAAATTATATTTTTCTAGGGGAATTTGGTTAAATTCATGCACCTAGAAATATGTATTGATTTTATGCCCGTGGTCTGGCCAGTAATTATATTCGAATATTTCCATTGGCTTTAATCCACACAGTCCACAAAAACAAAAACAAAAATAATATGTAAATATTGTTTGCGTTTTCTTCGAAAGAATCAAATTCGTTTTTGATACGAATCTATCAAAACATGGATTTTGACAGTTAAATCCTTACATTGGGCAACAAAAATTAATATTTTTTGATTCTGAATTAAATTCGCAGTTCCGTATTTTTTGTCGAATCTACCCCTCTTTTACTAATGTAGTTATCGTTTGGTAACACAAATCAATTTATTTTTGAATGAGATCTGTCAAAAATCTGATTTTGACAATATTTGCCTTCGATTGGCCGAATAAATTGATTTATTTCTTGATTTTAAATCAATTTTGCAGATCTGGATTTTTCGGCAGATCTACCCCTCTTTTACTAACACTACTATGCAGTATAATTGACAGCCATCCGTTTGGCAAGACAGCTGATACCGATGGCTGGTTCACAGACACAAATATACACCAATACTATTGCAAAAAAAATCAATCTGAAAACGCATTCGAATAGTTACGAAAAAAATCAATTTATAGATCAAAATATAAATTTACCAAACGAAAACCCCATAACACTACTATACTTTGACAGCTACCAGTTTCACAGACGCGAACACCTTAACAAAACAAAAATTAAATCCAAATAACATTCCATTCGCCACGAAAAAAAATCAAATTCCGCATCAAATTCTTCATTTACCAATGGAAAACCACATACGAAAATTCACACAATTAAGCGGCCCATTCACATGACTCTCGTATCGACACCGGTGTCATGACACAAACTATCCATTCAGCCACGCACGCAACACCAATCATTTACGATCAACGAGACAAGACTAAAGCAAATCCCTATAGAGTTCAATCAATTATATCCAAGACTCTCAGCTACGTATAGGCATATTAACGTCTATATTCGAACACGATCGGAATGCTACTAAAATACTCCTCGAATGTGTTATACACATTCCCACACACATAACACAGACAGAGTCAACACCGTGTCGACACCATGTTCGACACCAGAAATCTGTGTATACACAAGGTCACACACACTCCACATTCAATAACGCTGACACAAGTGTCATACAACAGTGTTATGTGTATGGGACGCTTTAGAATGTGCATTTTTGAATTACATAAAAACTGTCAGCCTTATAGATTTTCTTAAAATGTATCTTAGAGGTTATTTAGTTAAGATTGCTTAAATATTTAAATTGCCTTTAAGCAACATGACTTATGTACTTTTCGATTGGAAATCCGTAAGAACACTCCGATCCGGGATTCCAATCGCACAAGTTAACTCTCTTGATTCTTGATTCTGAATATTATGTGAATGAATGTGAATGTGCCTGCACACACGAGATTATTTCCACCGGACTAAAACGGGTTTTGTGGACAATGGAAGCGAAGTGTGCAGTATGCAACGGACTGAAATTTCAAACCTAAATTTCGTGGGTGAATGAAGACTAAAACTAACACATACACAACAGTTTAAACGGTCAAACACGATAGAAATACCAACACATAAAAAGACGTTCATGTATACAATTCTTCGCTCAACTGAAATCATCTCGACTGTGCTTGGACTAAGGACGAAAACCAGTTTTAGTCCAAAAATTGTTCATCCTTTCATCCCGTGTGCGGAGGCCCAATGTATGTGTAAGGCGGAAAAAAAACAAGTGACATGAAAATTAGGGATGGGCGATGTTCATCAATGTTAGACGAAAAAAATATCGATGTTTCAATAACGATGTTGAAGCATGAGAAACATCGCAGCAGCGATGTTAAGATTCAAAACGTCAACTTAAAATAAGCTGAAATCTTTGGAAATGACCTAATGGTTAAAAAGTTAAGACCTAACTCGACGGAACTTCATTTCAACGGAACTACGCTTCACAACTATTTATGTGAAATTGTATGAAGTTCAATCGGCGCTTAGTGGGATATATGTAACGTGTTAATATTAATAAAAAAAATGCATTAAAAAACATAAATGTTAAAAACCATCGATATTTCTAATATCGTTATTGTATTTTCGATGATAGCATTCATATTTTTCAATATCGCTCATCCCTACACAACATTGTTGTTGATATTGAATTCGCGTTTGACATTTAGTGTGTGAGTGCGTGCGTCCTTCTGGTTTTGATTCTGACTTCAAATCCAGATGGAAATTTCCCTTCTATCCAGAAGAAGAACTGTTGAAAAGCATTCGGAAGCCTTCCGGGCGACCAATCGAAGCCATTAAATTCGTATATATAATCAATTTCTCATTCGTACTTAACTAAACAATCGTAAAGCAACGTAAAGCAACAAAATTTACAAATCTGCTACATTAGAATTGAAATTGAATTTTATCCTCCTGCTAACTGAGGAATTTAATCGAATCTTCCAAAGCTCAGTAGTACCTGAAGATTTCAAGAAATCGATAATATTCCCTCTCTTTAAAAAAGGGAACTTTGAAGAAGGTGCAAATTATAGAGGAATTTCATTCTTAAACATCATTGCAAAATTGTTCGCTAGGATTATTGAAAACAGATTGTCGGAATGGGTTAGAAGAAAAAGTATCTTATGTCAGTAGTACATGAAGATTTCAAGAAATCGATAATATTCCCTCTTTTTAAAAAAGGGAACTTTGAACAAGGTGCAAATTATAGAGGAATTTCATTCTTAAACATCATTGCAAAATTGTTGGCTAGGATTATTGAAAACAGATTGTCGGAATGGGTTAGAAGAAAAAGTATCTTATCCGAGTTTCAGGCTAGTTTCAGAAGGAACTATTCAATAATTGACCATATTTTCTCACTATACAACATAGCTGATTTATTATATTCAACAAAAGAAAAAAACTGTGTGTTCTTCGTGGATTCCGTGAGCATCTCTTCTATAAGCTATCTACGATTGGTTTGTCAAGCAAAGTGATAAGCACCTTAAGAGTACTGTACACATGCAGCATAGCTTATGTTTGGGATGGAAAATGTATCGTTGATGAATTTAGGATCAAAATGGGGCTCAAACAAGGGTGTATCCTAAGTGCTTTGCTCTTTATAATATTTATAAACTACATAACAGATGCTGTGGGTGGTGTTATCACGTTTGGAGGAGTCAAGATACCAGCTCTTGTGTTCTTCTCGGAAAGAGTAGACGGCTTACAGTTTATATTGAACAGATTGAGGGATTATTGCAAATGTTGGCACCTGCAAGTAAATTTATCGAAATCGAAGGTAATGATTTTCAGAGGGGGTGGTGGTGAGAAATAAAAAGTGAATAATTTATCAAACCTCAACATGAATGATAAAGCACCTTGAAAAAAAGCTGGAAAGAAGCAAAGCGTGCAATTTCAGAATGCGGGAATGCTATTTTAAAAGTAGATATATGGGATCATGACGATATCTCGAATGACAAAAATGTCGAATGCAAAAAATCTCGAAAAAAAAACAAATTTTTAATCTAGAATGCTAAAATCTTCAATGCACAAAAATATCGAATGAACAATAATCTCGAAAGACAATATCTCGAAAAAAAAAATAAAAATTCGAGATTTTTTTTACCTATTTAAAGAGTTTACACTTAAATAAAAGGAATAACATATTTATTTTACTCAACAGTTTATTCCTTTTTTTTGGGAAAATAAACAACTAAAAATCAATATGCAGAAGACTGCTGGGACTGCTTCATCCTTCACCATGCAATGCAAAGAAAAAAGCTGTCGCTTGATCGAAGGAACACTTCAAAAGTTCCGTCCATCAACCAAACTCTTGAGGAGCCCAGCAGTAGAAGACTCTCCACTGTTCCCAAAATAATGAGTTTGTTTCCATCGTAATCTTTTTCAGATAAGAAACAAATATTTCCAACGATGTACCTGAAACCAGTACCAGACAAAAAACAACCAATTAACGTATCTATTATAAATAAGTTTATACACAAAAAAAAAAAACTTTTATAATAGAAGGACACATTATTTTTTTTTTTGTAACTTATATCTATTTAATGTTCTACGTTAAGGAGACAGCCTCTCCTTAAGAACGGTAAAATACTCTTGTGGAAGGGTCGGCCGTCTCGACTTATTCTGCTAATCTGACGCAACTAAACAGACACACACACCAACCACTGATACATCAAACCCACCCACTAGCCGCTCGCTCTTTGGGCCTGATGGAGGGATAATCTATCCAGTGGGGGTAAAGGAGAGGATCACGCACTCAATTGACAGTGGTATTGTAATTGTAACCTCCCCTCAACCCGGTGTTTATGTGCTGACCGAAGCTTACAAGACACTACTTCCTCTTTAGCGCCCTTCCGATATTTCAAGCCAGTTACCAGTTTCAGTTATTAATAATCTAGAATCTAGAGACAATTGTCTCAAAAATTAATATATTGATTCTAGATTTTTGCAGTCGAGATTTCTGTGTTTCGAGATTATGCATTCTAGATATTTTTTTCGAGATTTTTTTCAATTTTAGATTTTTGAGGTTTTAACTTTCGAAATTTTTGCTTTCTGGATAATTGCTTTCGAGATATCGTGGTAGACCCTAGATATACTGATCACATTGCGAAACAAAAACTTTTCAGATCCACAGTGTCATCCATTCTTCGTGATACAATTCGTTTGAAAGAGTTGAAAAATGCCTACGTTACTTCATAAAAAAAGAATCTTTCGTCTTCCAAATAATAGTCCCAACTACATGCTCTATCTTAAAACAGGCGCTCCCTAATGTCTATGGAAACCATAAATGTGCATTTTTATATTGTTAAAATCTCCGAAATGTCAGATGAAAGATTGCCGAAAATCATTTTGAATAATACTATTAGAACTTCAGGAGATATGCCAACTGAATGCAGTAACCTTGTGGCTTTTTGCAATTTTAATCTAACCATTACTCAAAATGAACAACCTGTTTTGCTGAAGAAAAAGTTTAGCGCATTACTAGAACACTTTGGAAATACGCTCTACGATAGATACTAGTCACGAACGTCATCTTTTAGATGTTACTACAGTCGATTGATTCTCGACCATGGGGATACTACATATTTTCTCAACTCGAACCAAATGCATAAGATTAGTATTACCTTTAAAACGCGTGGAGAACTGCTTCCGCTCAACTCTATACCCCACCGACCAGACCTGCCTTTACTTTGTAATCTATGCAATCAAAACGAACGTGAAGACATCAGTTAGATGCTGTAGTACCTTTCTAAGACGCATTATTTTTTGATCGATGTTTACCGACTTTAATAAAACTTACAGCAATTACTCACTGTAAATTATATTTTTCTAGGGGAATTTGGTTAGATTCATACACCTAGAAGTATGTTTTTCCCGTGGTCTGGCCAGTGAATTAATTGAAGAAAACGCAAACAATATTTTTATATTATTTTTTTGGATTGAATGATTTTGTGGGCGAAACGCATTTTGGACTAAAGGTCACAAAATCATTCAATTGGCTTTAAATCCACACAGTCCACTAAAACAAAAACAAAAATAATATAAACATATTGTTTGCGTTTTCTTCAATTAATGAACGTGAAGACATCAAACATTTCATTGCAATTTGTCCAATTTCGAAATAATCTACGAGTAGTAAACGGTGATTTTTTAAGAGCTTGGTTTTTGAAAATTCAAAAAAACACAGAAACTTGTAAAAAGTGAATGAAATTTTTATTTGGATCGATAAATCAATTTCTGCCATTTACTTTTTAAAAATAATTTCACTTAAATGTTGCCCGCGGCTACGCTTCAGGTGGTCCATTCTGAAGGTCCAATTTTGGCAAACTTTTTCACACATTTCGGCCGGAATCTCACCAATGACGCGTTCAATGTTGGCTTCCAAGGCAGCAATCGTGTTTGGCTTGCCCCCCCCCATAGACAATAGACTTAACATAGCCCCACAAAAAATAGTCTAACGGGGTCAAATCACATGATCTTGGTGGCCAATTGACTGCGCCAAAACGTGAGATCAACTGCTCACCAAATTCGCCTCTCAATTGATGCATGGTTTCGCGTGCAGTGTGGCATGTGGCACCGTCCTGTTGGAACCATATGTCGACCGAGTTCAATTCTTGCATTTTCGGCAAAAAAAAAATCTGTTATCATCGAACGGTACCTTTCTCCATTGACCGTAACCCTTCGGCCTTCATCGTCTTTGACGAAGTACGGCCCAATGATGCCGCCTGCCCATAAACCGCACCAAACAGTGCATTTTTCGGGATGCATTGGTAGCTGCTGAATTGCCTCTGGCTGCTCTTCACTCCAAATACGGCAATTCTGCTTATTCACGTATCCATTTAGCCAAAAATGAGCCTCGTCGCTGAAGACAATTTTGCGATAAAAAAACGGATCCTCATCCAACTTTTTGCCCATTCACCGAAAATTCTACGTTGTGGTAGGTCGTCTGGCTTCAATTCTTGCACCAGCTGTATTTTGTATGGCTTTAAACCAAGATCTTTGCGTAAAATCTTCCAGGTGGTCGAATAACACAAACCCAATTGCTGCGATCGGCGCCGAATGGACATATCGCGTTCTTCAGCAACACTGGCGGATGCAGCAGCAATATTCTCTTCGGTACGCACTCTACGGATACGATTTGGTGGATTAATGTCCAATAAAGTGAAACTGGTGCGAAATTTGGTCACAATGAGCTGAATAGCCTGCTCGGTGGGTCGATTATGACGACCATAAAACGGACGTAGCTTGCGAAACACATTTTTCACAGAGCACGAATTTTGATAATAAATTTCAATAATTTGCAAACGTTGTTCAGGCGAAAGTCTATTCATGATGAAATGGCAAACAATACTGAATCGAAATGTCAAATGTTCGTGGAATTTGTCATGTGTGATCTGTCAAAAATATAAACGTCAAAAACCAAGTAGCAAAAAAATCACCCGTTATAAGACATTTCGGTAAACAAAGTTTAAATGAAGCTGAGTTGCTTGAAAATCGAAACGGATTAGCAGGATAGGATGCTCTCTACTTGTATGCTGTTGCTGCTCTTCGATACAGTAATTGTATGATAAATGAAGAATTTTAGACCTCCAACACTGATATATGCCACAATGTTTGTTCTTATTTTTACCTGCGATATAGGGAAAGTTTTGCATTTGAAAAAAAAATCGAACTCGAGATTTTAATCAAACTTGACATTACGATGATGGAGAACACCAAAAAAGTAGGTCCTGCAATTCCGTCTGTCTGTCTGCCTGTACAACTCTCTACAGCCTAAAAGGCTGAAGCGATTTTCTTTAAACTTGCTATTTAAGCGTTTTAGGTCATTGTCCAAAATAGATTTTTGAATTGGTGTTTAGCCCCAAAAATAACGTTACTTGCCATACAAATTTTTCTACCATCTATATTATCTCGAAAACGGCTCTAACGATTTAAGCCTAGTACGCTGCTGATGCGAAACGAAATTTTTCGGTGGTCTCCACTAGGAGAGCGAAATGCTAACGAAAACCACAGCGCAAAAATATTTGCGTAGAGTTCTGTAAGCTGTCAAAAACAATTGACAAGTTGTAAAAAAAAAAAAGTAATATTGTCACCAAATTATTTTTAGATGGAACATTTTTTGTCTCCAAATTACTTTTAGATGTAATTTTTTTCAAATAATTCTTGGATTTAAAAATTGTTCTTGTTACACATAGAGGATTTAAAATAAAACTCAGAACAGTTTAAATGATGGAAATTAAGCAAATACTTTGGGACTTATTAACTGGTTTATCTGCCGATTTGATGAAATTTCTATCAATTTTAAGAAAAACAAATGAAATGAAAATAATTCGAAAACTACGTGCTTCATTGGGATGGTGTAAACGGTTATGAGTTCTAATTTATGGTTTCTTACTAATTCCGGATACCATTTTCAAGTCCAAGAATTATTTCAATAAAAATTATATATAAAGGAAATTTGGTGACAAAAAAAATACATCTAAAAGTAATTTGGTGACAAAACTACTTTTGGTTTTGTTAATGCTTCCTTTGAAAGTATGAAGTTTTGATTCTAAAAACCGTTCGAAGATATAGTCCATTATATTTATATTATATAGTCTGATTATATTTTTCAGATTATATATTTCAAAGTGAACAGTGAATAGCTTTTGGAGCAGTGCACCTGCCATACGATGGTTCAATTACATTAAAAAACTTTGTCCAGAAAAGAAAAAGAAGGTAGCGATCGCAATGCAAGGTAAGTGATTTGTCATCATCTTCTTACTATCACCACAACAAAGGACTATCGAGGTCATCACCAGAAATTGTAGACTAAATAACAATGTCCATCCCGTTCCGATTTTCACGAAGTTAACTTTAAACAGATTGTCTGAACTTGATAAATAAGTTCTGGGGTATGGTATAAAATCGCCAATCAATGAGATCGGAAACAGGTTTTCTAAATAGAGGTGGGTATCGTTTAAGATGGCTTTTTTGCAACCAAACATTATTGTGGTAAAGATGATTTCCTTAATTGTCGTTGGTGCAGCGGTAGGACGCTTACCTTTGACTTCCGGACTGGATACATCTTGTCCGACCAGGTCGGAAATTCATATTCGCACTGACAGTAACGGCCGGTCGATTTGATTTTTTCTGTGTTACAATTGAGTTAATTTATGTGTTGAAAGTATTTAGTTAGAAATGGTGAGTGTTTTTTGATATTTATATGGTGTCAAAGGTCGCATAGAATTTAAAAGTCGGAGTAACAAATGTATTTTAAAAAATCGTGACATGGACAGTTAATTGCAGAACAAACTACTGAATCTTGTTTATAATATTTTTATTTAGTAGTCATTTAAAATAAATTAATTTTAAAAGAACATAGGTTATTTTTAATCTTAGCAATGGGAAAAGTCGATAGTTGGTTATAGTAAGCACTCCAAATAAAGATCCTTTATATCTTGTTCGCCGATAAGATATGTGAAGGGTGTGCTTCATTCCAACTTCCCATTTTCATTTTGCAGATTTAGTTTAGTCGATTTTGAAATTGGTTTAAATACAAAAATTAGAATTAAATCTGTTTTTAATAATTTAATACAGAAAATGCCCAGAAAAACCAGACACTAGAGAAAACCCAAAGCCAAAGAAAACTCAAATAAACAAAACAAGTTTGATTTTTTTTTATTAACATTTCAGAATTTCGCAGGCAATTAATGTACAGGTCAATTAAATTGGGAACGAAAAGAGTGGAGAATTGTACTAAGAAATCTAGTACAGCTATCCACTAAAATTACAGATTTCGTCGTTCAGCAGCGTACTGGAAAACGAAAAGTAAAGCGACATTTTTCGTTCATGATTTCGTCGTGTTATTTTTGTATGGGATTTTTCGTTTCGCATCAGCAGCGTACTAGGCTTTAGATAAAAATTGGTGTGTGTACTTTTTAAGGTATGGTTTTGGCCAAACATTTTTTTTTTATATTTTGTTATTAACGCTACAACAATTTTATTGATTTTCGACTTTCTCATTAACGGCTCAACGAATTTCGATCAAAATTTGTATGCAGGAGCTCCTTCAAATTTTAAATAATACTGCATTTTAAAATTTTCGAAAAATAGTTTTTTGGATTTTTGAAAAAAATTTTGAATTTATATTATTAAATATTTAAAATGTTCATACCAATTTTTTTTTTAGAAAATTAAAACTGAAGTGAACAACGACTTTAAAAATACATACAAATATTTTTCTATTAGGAATATTTTGCATATAATGTAATCGGACATAGGAGCAAGTACGTGCGATCGAGTCGTTTATTTTTTTTTCCTTTGTTTTTGCCACTATAAATATATTATTTGTAAATTTTTAAATTTAAGTCTGGTAGACGGCCTTAATCCAAGCCGAGATGACTTTAGATAAACTTTGTTATATATATAATATAAAACAAATTGTTATTTTGTAATTATAATGAAATAAATAGTCAATTTTTAATTAAAAACTAACTAACTAAAACTAACTATATAACTTAGACTTACAAATAAATTATTTGTAATACCATTCTGTAAGAACTTTGAGCTGAATATAGTGAAATTTAGAAAAAAGAGACGTCTTCTTAAAATGCAAAAAGAGGGGGAATCTTAATTTGATTGACTAAAATCACAAAATCGTATGGAGAATGAAAATTTAATACAGCGCCGTCGCGTCGCTTTGTATCAAGAAAGGCAGTAAATCGGCGGAATTTAGGGGGATTTCATTACGAGGAATTATGTAACGCCGAACTTAATAGCCAACCTCTTCTTGTGCTTATGTAAATATGCATGTTATTGATTTTTTTTTAACCAGATTGCAATTGAATAAAGAGCATGTTTTTTTAATGAAATTAAAAACTTAGAAATTATGGCGCAAAATTTTAGTCGATTTAGTAATATGTTAAATCATTTTTAGTATGATACTAGGCTAAAAAGAGGATTTTGCTAATTTTAAAACAGTTTAGTATCGTACTATTTTCTTAACATTTTACTAAAGTTAAAATCACAAAATGGCTACTTTATTTTTTTAGTATCGTACTAAATCCATATGCCACTTTGACATTTACAAATGTCAAAAAGTTAGGTTCGCTTACTTTTTTTGCACTATTTTAGGCGTGTTTAGTTGTAAAGGGTTATCCATTTTGCGGTTTCAAAAGTATAGGGCTGGAATTCGACATCTGTCAAACTAAGTTGTTAAACCAATTTTTTTTTTCACTTGAAAGTCTGACATTTACGAAAATTTATCGCTAACTATCGCACAACGCATTAAAATTGTTAAAACCTACTACAAAAATGGTGATTCTGCCACAGCCACATATCGTGCTTTAAGAGGAGATTATGGTTTACATAATCGTCCACACACGCAAGCAATTGGCAAAATTGTGAAGAAATTTGAAAATATTGGATTGGTTACAGATATTGTAAGGCCTGTGAATCATTCTTTCGCTCGTACCACTGAAAATATCGCTGCTGTAAGTGAAAGTGTTGCCGAAGACCCGAATGTGTCGATTCCTCGTAGTTCTCAGGAATTAGGACTGTCTAACGGCACATTATGGCGTATTTTGCATTTGGATCTACACCTACATCCTCCATATAAAGTCCAGCTCACACAACTACTGAAGCCAGCTGACCATTCACAACGTCGTCGTAGATACGTCTAATGGGTGCTTGAACAACAGGCGGTGGACGGCGATTTTTTGAACAAAATTTTCTTCAGCGACGAAGCACATTTCTCACTCGGTGGGTATGTTAATCCTCAAGTAATTGAAGAGAGGCCATTACTTTTTTTTTTTTTTTTTTTTATAACATTGCACCCGCTCAAGGGGTTATGAATACCCTTTATATGTTTTTCTTAACACAGCGCGGGCATCTGGTGAAGAAGAGAAAGAAGGATAGGAAAGATGTGTGGCGCGATGTTCTGAGACTAGAGCTGGTTGTTGTCTCAGATTTATCTCCAGGGATGGCGGCTGAACTAATGCGGAGAGAATTACCGTGTCTTATTTATTTATGTCCCTTATAATTCGCATTATTTTATTTATTTGGTTGTCATACTTTATGGGTATGCTAGTTTACTCAATCACATGTTGTTAGTGTTATGCCTAAACAGCATGTTATGAGCAAAGCAGCAACTTATTTTATGACAATTTTGAGAATTGGTTTTTAATGGAATATAAGAAGACATAGACAACAGCAGGAATCGAACGTGCAACCACGAGGTTGACAGGCGAGCACACAACTATCGCGCCACGGCCACCCCACAAAAAGTCACTGTTTGGGGCGCTATTTGGTCCGGAGGTGTGATTGGACCTTGCTTCTTCGAAAACGACGATGGAACGACTGTCACCGTCAATTCGGGGCGTTATGGTCATATGTGGTTTCAACAAGACGGTGCCACATGCCACACAACTCGAGCGAATATGGCTTTATTGCATGAGACATTTCCTGGCCACGTAATTTCTCGTCGTGGCGATATCAACTGGCCACCAAGATCATGCGATTTGACACCGCTGGACTTTTTTTTGTGGGGCTACGCGAAAGACCTTGTTTATGCAGATAAACATTTAACTCTTGAGCACTTGAAAACCAACATTCGTCAAGTTATGGCTGAGATACCGCCCAATATGTGTCAAAAAGTGGTCGAAAATTACCTAAAAAAAATCGTAGTCATTTAAATGATGTAGTGTTTCACACATAATGTCAACGTTCAATCTTTATAATAAAAAAGAAATATCATGAACAAAAATATTTTATATGTGTTTTATTTAGATTTACTTTTGAAACCGCAAAATGGATAACGCATTATTAAGAAAATAGATTTAGTGTGGTGCTAGTTAAAAAGTGTTCAAAATTAGGAAAATATTAGAAAAGTGCTTTAGTATTAGCAAACTGTTAAGTAGTATCATACTAAGCCCTTAACATCAGGCTGTTTAAAATGTTGCGCCTAAATTTTTAGCTTCACATTCAAGTATACAGTTTTGTGTGTTAAAATAAGCAAAGCAAGATGAATTCGATATTACACGCATTATCTACATGTTTCTGTTAAGTAAAAGAAAATCGAACGTTGTTATTAGATCACACAAAATAATATGTTTTTTTTTATAAATTATTTGGTTATTGTTTTAAGTTATTTCAAATCCGTTTCAGAAAAAAAAAAGTTTCTCTCGCTCATAAGACCAATTGGGTGCAATACCTGTATCAGAAGCTACAGTGTAAATTTTGATTTCAGGCAATGTGATAATGTACGATTGCAAATCTAAAAAAGGAACAGGTGTATTCATTTTGTAAGTGTACATTCCTAATGTTTGTAGATGATGTATAAGCTTAATGCCATAGAAGCCTGAAATAAGCGAACAAAAATTATTCAAAACCAACCTGTTGACTCGTTATCTTCTGAAACCTTTTCTCTCCACATTTGTAGGGATCCACCGCCAGTTAGTAGACGAGTGCCCTCTAAATTCCATGATAGAGTAGTAACATTCGAATTGTTTGAAAAAGATCCTGTTTGTACCCATCTAAGATATTTAACAAAAAAAATATATATTTCGATTTTAATTTGGATACTGTATGATAAGAAAATATATTTATTTACCTGTAGTCAAGGTTATGAGTTGAGGGTCTCTCATTTTGAATAACAGGAGTGGGTTCAAAAATGCAGATTTTATCTTCATAGGCTGCAGCAATTTTTCCAGTGTCTGTACTGCAATCTAATGCAGATATTTTAATATAGCCATGCGTTGCTCCAGGGATAATTTGCACACGTTCAAATGTGCTGGCCAATATTACTATGTTACATCCTGCTGCATATGCCTGTAGAGATAAAAATATGTAGATCATTTGCAATGAAAGTATTTTTATTTTTATCATAAATGTAGATGAATTAAGACTTTAGAAAACTTTTATAAATTTGTTTGTGCGCAAATTATTTTTTTTACTTCACTCAAAAATGGAGGTTTCTAATATTGCCGAATACTTTCTTTAAAAAAATGTCCATCAAGATCACAATTGCCAGAGAAATCCATGGTCTGAATTTGTCAAAACTTAAAAGTTAATTTCGGTTTCGATTGTTCGTATGGAAGATTTCTGTTTGCCCCTGAAGGTATTCGATTATGAGGTTTGTTCACTAATTTTTACCCAATGTCAACCCAGTTTTTCTTGAGAACCCCAAGAGTTGTCAAAAAATCTGTTATTTTTCGGTTCTCAAAAACACCCGAGGTCGGTAATTGTATGTTGTATAAATAAAACTTAAAATATGTTTAAATTACATTCCTTAGTGCATTTGCTTTCACCCTATGTACAATGAACAACTTCAAAAGGACATGGTCCATTATTCTATGGAGCCTGGACCCAGAATCAAATGAAATCTGGTGTTGAATTCGTGGAAATTTTGAAATATTTAAGGTTAAAGTTGACAACCTCGAAAAAATCAATTCGTTACTTTTTCAAATTGAACGTTTATATATTCTGATGTACAGCAAATAGAAAAATGGTTTAATTTGTAATAGACCAAGATCCCATGGCCGGCAGACATGCGTCATTTTATCACAGCTGATTTTTTGATATGTCTGAGGGGATAGTGCCTCAAACTTTGTTTGACACTTGTCAAACCCCTACAGTGGGGCTTTTCCTCTGGCAGACACCTTTAAGATGTCATCTGGCTACTTTAAGATGTCATCTTAAATGTGTCTGATGGACGAAACGCCCCACTGTAGTGGTTTGACAAGTGTCAAATAAAGTTTGAGACACTATCCCCTTAAACATATCAAAAAATCAGCTATGATAAAATAACGTAGTTGAGAATGCACTGTTAAAACTGCATATCTCCGAAAAAGCCCCAGCTTTGAAAATTCGGAATGTCCATTCGTTCTTATCTACTTTGGTTTCTACTCACAGAAAAAAAATCAGCAATGATAAAATTATGTATGTCTGCCGGCCCTGGGCTCTTACTCTATAATGAAAGGTATTTTTTTAAAGCTTTCAATCTTTGGTAAAAACATTAAATGGCATTAACTATGTTTTGAAATATCCAGCTTAACACTGGAGAACACGCCTGACCTAGAAGACCACACTAACAGTTTTGAACAGCTATTTGGTTATTTTTAACTAATAATTATAAATTAAAATTATTAAATGGTTAAGACAATAAATAAATATAATATTTAAATCTTTATAAACTAAAAAAATATTGGCATTTTTAAATGGTCTACCAAAGTAGGCCATGCGTGCATCGGTGTTAAAAAAATAGGGCGCGTGCACTCCAGTGTTAAGTTTCTGTAAAAACTGTTTTTTTTTTTTACTTGTGGTATGTACTTGTAGGGCAAGTTTTGCATTTGGGAAAAAAATTCAAACTCGAGATAGAGAACACAGGAAGTGAGTCCAGCAATTCCGTCTGCCTGTCTGTCTGTAAAACGATCTACAGCCCAAATGGCTGAAGTGATTTTCTTCAAAAGGCGTTTTTCTTCAGAGCAGAACACGGAACAGAGTTCGAACACATAGATTATGCACTGAACTTGTTCCAAACAGAGCGAGCTCTGAACACTGATATGTTTTCTAAGCACACTTGAACCACACAAATCAGAATACATTTTCATTTTAACCATAAAAAGCAATATAACACAAAACATACCTTTTTTTGTAAACAGATACACACCAGATACAGAAAATCAACAAGCAATCAACTTCTATCGCCAACTTAATTGTACCTTATTTTTTTCTTCACACACATGGCATTTGTTCCGTTCAGCAATTTACTAAAAGGCTCAGTCAATTTTGTTTGAACACTTCAAGTGCGATCTACACATGTTCAGAACGAAAAAAGAAACACACATTTGGAGCTCTGAATGTTCCGAGTTAAAAAGAAACACAAACAATTTTTTTGACAACTCAGAATCTGCTCTGAACTAAAAAAGAAAAACGCCTAAAGTATCTATCTTGAAAAGTACAAGTGAATGCCTAATGCAGATTTTAAAATGTAAAATTGTCGAAATCGAGATGGCAACAATATTGAAATCGCCAATGAATCAATGTCGAGAACGCACCGTATGATGTGATTGTTTGGTTATGCCGGTCGTCCACTACGTGCGCGACAAGCTCAACCAACTTCATTCAACTCCATCGTTGAATGTCAAAATTTACAACCTCTTACACTAGTACACAAACTTGCGTTCTTCACGTTTAGCAACGAAGCCAGAGAAAAAATTGAACAAAACGTGTTGGGAGCCTCGTACACATAAGCTGCGTTTTATTATCTATGGGTCTAGGTCTGGGTTATTTCTTAACACCTTTTACAAAACCAACACGAGATCCAGGTTTCTATCGGGGTTTCTATCTGGGTTTGCAAATATTAGTATTAAATTCGGCGAACAGAAGGTACATTTAAGTACATAACCCAGATCGTTTTATTTTTACGGGGTGAACCATATGGGTTATGGGTAAACACGCCTATAGTTGACAAACGTAGGTAAATGTTGAATAACCTCGTACACTTAGTTGATCAACGTATTAAATTGTTGAATAGCTTCGTACATATAGTTGACAAACTTACTCAAAATTTGAATAACCTCGTACACTAGTTGATAAACTTTATCGATTTTGACAAAAAAAAAGTTTTTCGAGTGTGCATTTTTGATATGGTTGTTCAACAAGTTGTTGGACGTGTTGATACCTTCGTACATCTAACCAAAACGCACTCGTTGAGGAACGCGTTCAACGCACGCACTAAAGCTACTCAGATATTGATGACATAATTTTTACTTGTAAACATTTTTAATGTCATTGTCGAACACATCTTTGTTGAAAAATATTTGAATTAAACTTTGTTTAGATTAAGCATGATTTCGTCTCAAAGAAAAAAAACTAATAAATAAAATTAATAATATTGGAAAATTAACTACAAAAAAAAGATAAAAGACGATGACGCAAAATCAAAACCCAATGCACAACACTGCACCAGTTTTCAAGTTGATGTAAACACAATACCATTCCTTTAGGTGACATAGGTACCATCCTAACGGGTGATTTTTTTGCTACTTGGTTTTTGACGTTTATATTTTTGACAGATCACACATGACAAATTCCACGAACATTTGACATTTCGATTCAGTATTGTTTGCCATTTCATCATGAATAGACTTACGCCTGAACAACGTTTGCAAATTATTGAAATTTATTATCAAAATTCGTGCTCTGTGAAAAATGTGTTTCGCAAGCTACGTCCGTTTTATGGTCGTCATAATCGACCCACCGAGCAGGCTATTCAGCTCATTGTGACCAAATTTCGCACCAGTTTCACTTTATTGGACATTAATCCACCAAATCGTATCCGTAGAGTGAGTACCGAAGAGAATATTGCTGCTGCATCCGCCAGTGTTGCTGAAGATCGCGATATGTCCATTCGGCGCCGATCGCAGCAATTGGGTTTGTGTTATTCGACCACCTGGAAGATTTTACGCAAAGATCTTGATTTAAAGCCATACAAAATACAGCTGGTGCAAGAATTGAAGCCAGGCGACCTACCACAACGTAGAATTTTCGGTGAATGGGCAAAAAGTTGGATGAGGATCCGTTTTTTTATCGCAAAATTGTCTTCAGCGACGAGGCTCATTTTTGGCTAAATGGATACGTGAATAAGCAGAATTGCCGTATTTGGAGTGAAGAGCTGCCAGAGGCAATTCAGCAGCTACCAATGCATCCCGAAAAATGCACTGTTTGGTGCGGTTTATGGGCAGGCGGCATCATTGGGCTGTACTTCTTCAAGGACGATGAAGGCCGCAGGGTTACGGTCAATGGAGAAAAGTACCGTTCGATGATAACAGATTTTTTTTTGCCGAAAATGCAAGAATTGAACTCGGTCGACATTTAGTTCCAACAGGACGGTGCCACATGCCACACTGCACGCGAAACCATGCATCAATTGAGAGGCGAATTTGGTGAGCAGTTGATCTCACGTTTTGGCGCAGTCAATTGGCCACCAAGATCATGTGATTTTACCCCGCTAGACTATTTTTTGTGGGGCTATGTTAAGTCTATTGTCTATGGGGACAAGCCAAACACGATTGCTGCCTTGGAAGCCAACATTGAACGCGTCATTGGTGAGATTCCGGCCGAAATGTGTGAAAAAGTTTGCCAAAATTGGACCTTCAGAAGGACCACCTGAAGCGTAGCCGCGGGCAACATTTAAGTGAAATTATTTTTAAAAAGTAAATGGCAGAAATTGATTTATCGATCCAAATAAAAATTTCATTCACTTTTTACAAGTTTCTGTGTTTTTTTGAATTTTCAAAAACCAAGCTCTTAAAAAATCACCGTTTACACACTTCTGGACATGGATGCTCCCTCGATGATGTGTCTCTATTACATTTTGTACCTGCTGGACGTGTATTAGACAAATATGAAATTTTCGAAATAAATAAGCATAAGTGCATGAACATTTTAAACTTACAAATTGACTTATTGAACAATAGCCCACTACTTAACATATAATAATTAAAAAAAAAAATATATATTATATATTATTTTTGTTTTATATTTTTTCCATATTTTATACTTAGTTTAAACCCTTTTTTTAAAGTCATGTCTCTATGTTTAATTTTCAAGTTTATTAATTTGTATGAACACTTTTGTTCACCAGTGTCGTGTTACAACCTTTTATGATTGTATGATTTGTTTAAAAATAGAAAAAAAAATGTATTGCCCTGATGATGTCCTAACTAAGACGAAACGCGTTGGCCTTAAAAAAGTTTTTAAATAGATATTAATAAAAACCAAATTTTAAATTGTGGAAAAACAAGTGCTTAATTACTTCATTATACAAAAATGTCAAAAATTAATTTCCACCAAGTGTTAAACTCTCATACTATTGATGATAAAAAGTGCTAAAACGATCACTTCAATCAGTTCTTTGAAAAAACAAACAATGCCATTAGATGTCATGGATCAATGAACATTTTATAAAAAAGTATCTCGAAAATTGTAGGACGGATTTTGATGAAATCCGGTTTTTCATTTTTAATTTTTTGAAAACAAACTTTTTTTGAAATTGTGGTATGCAGTTTTGTAGAGTTTATTAATATACGAGTACATATGACTATAAAATGTAAAATTATTTCTTTTGATCAAAAATTAATTTGATGACTTTGAAGGCCCAACAACAACTTGAGTGTGCTACAACCAAGTTTTTTCTCAACTAATTTGGCTGGAATTATAGCTATTTCACGACTTGCCTAGTTGCCAAGGTCGATCATCAGACTCCTTTGCTCTAGTGGTGCTGGTCTCCTTTTTCATTTTAATTGAAAAACTTCTTATGCCTTCATCGTGTATTGAACCATGACCAGCTGCTTAGTAGCCAATGCACTTCGCATCACGCCACCGAGCCCACATGATCAGATCCAACCTAATGCAGGTTTTTTCTGTTTATCAATTGCATTGAAACGACTAGCGCTTTTATTAGCCACACAAGTTTGTTGTTGTTTATTCGGGTTCTTTCTTATTTTCTCCTTACTCGTTTATAAGCCAACATTTTTTGTTGTTGTTCATATAAGGAGGGAGATTTTTTATGCGAAAGATTTTGACACTGGTCATTTTTTGGGCATTCAAAGTCATCAAATGATGTGATGACGAAAAATGGCTTTAAAAATCAAGTATGTAATCATACATAAACTGAATATAAAAAAAATTAATTTTAATTATATAAAAAATGTTATTTAAAACTTTAATATGCAGAATTAGTTTGGCTACCTAGATCTTCTCAGATTTTTTTTTTTTTTTTTATAACTTTGCACGCGCTCAAGGGATTATGAATACCCTTTATATGTTTTTCTTAACACAGCGCGGCATCCGGTGAAAGGAGAGAAAGAAGGATAGGAAAGATGTGTGGCGCGATGGTCTGAGACTAGAGCTGGTTGATGTCTCAAATTTATCTCCAGGGATGGCGGCTGAACTAATGCGGAGAGGACTACCGTGTCTTATTTATTTATGTCCCTTATAATTCGCATTATTTTATTTACTTCGTTGTCATATTTTACGTTTATGCTAGTTTACTCAATCACATGTTGTTAGTGTTATGTCTAAACAGCATGTAGTGAGCAAAGCACCAACTTATTTTATGACAATTTTTAGAATTGGTTTTTAATGGAATATAAGAAGGCATAGACAACGGCAGGAATCGAACCTGCAACCACGAGGTTGACAGGCGAGCACACAACTATCGCGCCACGGCCCCCCAGATATAAAATTTGACAGAAATCCAATGAAAAGTTACCGAGAAAGCCAAAAATTTAAGAACCGTTATATGAAAAGTAGCGTTAATAGATTTTTCCCGTAAACTTGATTCATATCAATTGATAGCTATTACCAACAAAAAAATTCTCAAAGATGTTTATCAAAATCGTTGGAGCCGTTTTCGAGAAAAATAAGATGTTCCTTTAAGATCATATGACAGGTACCGTTATTTTTAGGCCTAAAAATAAAATTTCAATTTCCGCTCTGAGGAATGCCAAAATAATCACAAATACAAAATTTGAAGGTAATCGCTTAAGCCGTTTAGGCTGTAGCTCGTTATACATACGGACGGACAGACTGACAGACAGACAGACAGACAGGCAGACAGACATTTTTTGCCGATCACTTTGTTAGGCTTCTCTATTATCGTAATGTCATGTTTGATTATTAAAATTTTTTTTTTTACGAATGCATAACTTGCCTTATAGTACCTATAATCACAAGTAAAAAGTTGATCAACGGGTTGAACAAATAATGCGCAACACATTATCTTGAAAAAGTTGCTCAACGCGTTGAACCACCATTTTCAAAGAGCAACACGGGCTCGTACACTAGCCGTACACTTGTTGAACAATTCGTTGAGCAACGATCTCCAACGGGATTAAGCTCGTTGGTAAAATGAAATTGAGGGCATCGTACATTAGAGTTGAATGTGTTGAACTTGAAATTTGTGCGTTGAATGGACAACCTGAATTCGGAAGTGAATTTGATTGTAAATATAATTAGAAACTATCGTAAAATTTTAAAAATAAATTGATATTTAGTAAGTATTTGTCTCGGGGAAAGTACAAAATTTTTAGATTATTTTTTGAATTACCTAGCAAAAATGGGGGGAAAAAATAAGAGTTGTACACCCGAAATGCGAAAACTAATCGTCTAAAAGTATTGCAATCAGAAATGCCCATTGGGAGCAATTGCAAAGGATCTAATGTGATGGCACATGGTGCAATCAGAGTGTACACAGAGACTGGGAACTTTAAAAATCATGAAAGAAAATAAAGAGGCAAAAAAAGCACCGAAAGAAGACCGTCACATTTGCGACGAATCCAAGTTTAACATCTTCCGATCGGGTGGCAAACGTTTTGTCCGACGTCTAATTAATAAAGAACTTGATCCAAAATATACAATCAAAACCATTAAGCACGGTGGAGGTAATGTCATGGTTTGAGGGGCATTTTCCTGGCGTGGTCTTGGCCCTATCATGAGAATCGAAGGACGAATGGATCAGTTTCATTACAAGAGCATATTGGAAAACTTAATGGAGCCCTATGCATTTCAGCATTTGCCGATTTCTTATTTTTCAGCAAAGACAATGAGATTTTATTTGGTGGGACTGAGTCTATCGGGAATCGCCCAGGGAATTTCGCTTCCTACGGAATATTTTACTCCCTTGAAATTTTTCCTGTGATCGTGAATCTCCCACGGAATAAATTTCCCCTGATAAAAATAAATATCGTATGAGATGACAGCAAAATTCCCTGGGAAAGTTCATTCCCGATCCCAATTTCCAATTCAAAGAGAAACTTTTGAGCATCATATTCACGTACCCAAGATTCGAATTGGAAAAAAATTTCCAGGGAAATTTTTACTCACGATAACCCCAAATAAAATGATACCTTGTTATATGCTCATCTCTTTTTAGGTATTTATTATAAACATACAAATACGCCTTGATACGGTAATTATATACTGACTGAAAAAAAATAAATTTTTGATCCTTAAAATAAGGGATATAGAACGTGTTGTTTTCGTATGAAGCGTTGACAGTCTACCTGTCAAAAAGTATTTTCGAAGGGCCGTTTATATTCCCCAACTCGATTCTGTCGTGACAGACTTGAAAGATCGTCTTTGTTTAGAATTCAGATGCACTGGCAATATTTCAGCTAGGATCATTTTTGCCAAAAAATTACATGTACAAAAGCTGACTTGACTGCCAACTTTTAAATAATCAACCTGTTTGTATATGGTTATCCAAAAATTCTGTTTTAGGTGATTATCTAAAATAGATTTTCGAATCGTGTTTGTAGGCCCAAATCTAACCGTACCTGTAATACAAATGTGTCTAGCATCTTAAATATTTCAATAACGGCTCTTAACGATTTTGATAAAAAATAAAAACCTCTATTGTATATGCTTTATGACATGCTAAATGGTAGAAAGTTTGTTGTCAAGAGTGGCAATGTAACTTCTACCGCAATTTTTAATATTAATAATGGTCTTCAGCAGGGAGCGGTTAACTCGCCGATTCTATTCAGCATTTACACCAGCGATCTGATAGGTAGTCTAACTCAGACAATTGCGTACGCCGACGATCTAATTGCGTACAGAACAGCTAATACAGTTGAGGTCATCAAAAGTCTCTTGCAGAGTGACTTCGACAAGATTCAGCGATATTGTGATGGCTGGAAGTTGAAAATCAACTTCCAGAAATCAGAAACTATTTTGTTTAGGACTCCGTTGTCTAGCGCATCAAGGGATACGAGAAAGAACTGGCGCAAGCTGGTGATCGTAGGGTCACATGGACATCCACTGGCGAGTAAAAGTGTAGTAAAGTACCATGGCATCTGGTTGGATCAGTACCTGTATTTCAACAGACATATAGGTGCTGCCTTGGCCAGGGCTAGGGGAGCCTTTGCCTTGACAAAACGACTGTTTTATAGCAGCCGTCTTGATAGCAGGGTGAAGGTGATTCGTTCATGGCCCTCATCAGGCCGATGATTGCCTACGGATGCCCGGTGTGGTTCAACGTTGCCCCATCTCAAATGGAAAAGATTCGGGTGTTTGAGAGGCAATGTCTTAGACGTTGCCTTGGAATACACAGCACACCAGAGTCGGAGTACACAAGATATTATTCCAACCAGGTTCTATACAACGGAGCCAACATAAATAGAATAGATAATTTTTGTTTAAGCTGATTTGGGGTCATACTGCAAGAGCGATGTCCTCAACCAACAGCTTAATTTTTGGGGCTTACTACCCCAATAATGAATGTTTTGAGAGTGCGCGGTTAAGTGGCTACATCCCTCCCGAAGCATTCCTCTATTTAGACAGTCGAGGGCTGGGATGGAGGGGCGGTTCCGCTCATCTACCACGTCAGCCGCAAAACTGTGGATAGGCGACTCCTGTATGGTCGAGACGTCATCGCTCAAGGTGGTGAAGAGCGCCTTCGGTTCAGTAGGACTGTGTCCGATCGGGGCCGGAGGGATAGGGCGAAACAGGAGAACCAGTTCTGGTGGCTCTCTGAACAGCATCATAATATTTAAAGTCGATGAAGATGGTATATCTTGGCCGACTTACATAGATTTAGGGCAATTAGGTATAGGGAACAGTCGGGGTGGCACCAAAAAAAAAAAAATTAAAAATATGTATGTATGCGGGGGCATATGTGCATGTATCTGCGTGTCCGTGCATGTATGTATGAGCGTATGTACATGTATGGGTGGGTTGCATGTTGTTGTGTGTCTGCATGCATATAAAAAATAAACAAAAACAAAAATTTTAAAAACGAAAAAAATGCTGCTGTGGCTGTTCTAGTTTTTAAGTAGTTTTAAGTGGTTTTGGGTATTATTAGGTATTTTAATTAGTTTAAGTTATTTTAGTTAGTATAAGTTAGTTGTATCTAGTTTTAATTCTTTTTAGTTTATCTTTAAGTAGTTCTTAAGTAAAAATTTTAAAATGATTTGATACTGAGTTTTTTAAAAAAGTTTTCTTGGTTAAATAAAAATAAAATAATTAGATTTAATTCAAATAGTTTTTAGTTCGAAAGACAGTAGTAAGAGTTATTGTTTAGTTTAGAGCGCCCGTAAAGTGCCAGTAAATTAGTTGTAAGTTATTGATAATTAGGCTAGTTTTAAACATTTTTGTCTAGCTTTAAGATAGTTATAAGTTAATATTAAATAAAAATGAATTTACAAAAAAAAAAAAAAAAAAAAAAAGTTCTAAAAATTTTAATTTTCAAAAAAAAAATTCAAAAATTAATTTTAATTATAAAAAAAAAGTTATTTATTTACCTAGATCTTCTTAGATATAAAATTTGACAGAAATCCATTGTAAAGTTACCGAGAAAGTCAAAAATTTAAGAAACCGTTATATGAAAGGTACCGTCAACAGACTTTTCCATGAAACTTGATTCATATCAAATGACAAAAAAAAATTCTCAAAAATTTTTATCAAAATCGTTTTCGAGAAAAATAAGATTTTCCTTTAAGGTCATACATATATCAGGTAACGTTATTTTAAAAATAAAATTTCAATTTCCCCTCTGAGGAATGCCAAAAGAATCACACATACCAAATTTTAAGGTATACGCTCAAGCCGTTTAGGCTGTAGCTCGTTATACAGGGTGCGCCAGAGAAACTTACTTATTTGAAAGGTCAATAAAAACAAAAGTACTTCAATTATTGTTTTAATTTTTTTTTTATTTGAGAATACAATATCCCAATTTTTTTTCATGCAGTCTTGAAAATGACATCGGATAAATGGCGGCCCCATTGCACATACACTGATGAAGTCGATTTTTGAAATTCGTCTCCACTCTTTGCATCATATCAATCGGTATGTTGGCAATGGCGTCGCGAATGTTGTTCTTGAGGTGTGCTATGGTCCTATGGTTCTTGCACAACAGCCAATTTATAGGGATGAAATTGAAGGTCTTCATGGAGAATTCGTCGAACAGTGGTGTCAGAAATTCCCATAGCAGCTGCGTGTTTGCGAGCCGAACGCCGGGGAGAACGCACAACTGACTGCCTCACTCTTTCGATATTTTCCGGAGTTCTGATGGTCCGTTGAAGTCCATTTATGGGTTTAGCGACACTTCCACACTCCCGAAATGAATAACCCACGACAGAATCGAATTACGGGCAGGAACGAGTCTGTTGGGAGGAATTTCAAAGCGAGTGCGGAAGGCACGCGACCGTTAGAAAAGAAGCTCTCGATTTCGAAGGCCCGCTACTCTCTAGACCAGAGCATGATGGAAACTGACTGGAGGGAGAAACAAACTTGGGAACTTCCCCCTCCAGATGCGCCCCCTCTCGCCCCTCTAACCGCCCAAATCACAGCGCGGGAATTTTTTCAAATAAGTAAGTTTCTCTGGCGCACCCTGTACATACAGACGGACAGACTGACATTTTTTGCCGATCAATTTTTAAGACTTCTCTATGATCGTAATGTCATGTTTGATTTTCGCAAGTAAAAATATGTGCATTCTATAGGTATAGCCTACATTTTGGTTAAAACATTTTTTTCACAAATGTTGTCATTAACGGTACCTGCAATACAACCATTTATTGATTTTGGAATTTCTCATAAACGACTCAGCGGATTTCGATAAAAATTTTTAAGTAGGATGTCCTTTGAAATCTAAATAATACTGCATACCAAAATTTTCGAAAAATATTTTTTTGGATTTTTGAAAATAAAATTTTGAAAATTTAATATTTCGAAAATGGGTGGTCGATTTTTTTTTTTTGAAATTCAGTTTTTAAATTTATATTATTAAATACTTAAAATTGTCGTATACTAAAAAATTTTTCAGAAAAAATTTACGAAATTATGCATACCTATTCAAAATCAATTAAAAAAAAATAAAATCATATTGAGCTGTTTCTACTAAAAATCTTGTGCTTAAGATGTGACCGAACATAATAGCAAGTACGTGCGATTCAGTCGTGCTTTTTATTTTATTTTAATTTAATTTTACTGATATTAAAATCAAAAATGTTTGAATTCCATTTCAAAAGTCTACTCATACGTGTCAAGGGCGGCGCATGGACATAAGTCCCAAATTAGTTTTTAAAAATACCTTAAGCAAAAATGTCAAATATTTAAGTAGCTCTTAAGTGCCCAAAACTGGCTACTTAAGTCCCACTTTAACTTGGCTTGTGTGAAATTTAAATCTTACCCTGAGTGAAGTTAAGGGGGCAATTGGCACTGAGGGATAAAGTGCGAAACTGTCCCTAATTCCCAGAAACTAATTTGGGACTTATGTCCCACCTCGGTGGGATTTCAAATGTAAAAAATAAATTTTAAAAAGCTAGGCACGTAAGGGGGGACATGCAACCCATCTGCTTGGTCAATAGGATTTGGGGTGGGTACAAGTTTGGGTATATGGACATTTTTGTTGGAACTTATTAAAAAAAAATCTTCATATCCTCTTGCAATAGAGTTCGATACTTTGAAGATGATATATTTTTTTATAAATCTTCATATCGTCTGTAAAGATAAGAATTTCGCTATTGCGTACACAAAGGGCATCATCGTTAAGAGACAATGTAAAGAGTAGTGAAAACCTGATTTGGCAATAAAGGGTCTTGAGTCAGAATTTCTCAATTTGACTTGATATTACTTATCTTCAAGATGTGAGGATATTCACCTGATTAAATTAAGTTTAAACTTGATAATCTCATGAGACAATTGATCAAAAGCTTTAGAGAAGTCTGTATATACACAATCAACTTCTTGAATACTGTGTCCAAAAGACAGCTGCGAAATGCAGTTATGTGTGCGACCACTATTTTATATAAGAAATTTACTTGCTACTTTTTACTTGTTGTTATAGTTTTTTAATATCAAATTAAATTAAATTGTAGAATAAAAAATTATAATATACTAACAGGTTGAGGAGAACAGGAATTTGTTCTTAGAAATAAAAGATTTAAATATATATAAACGGTGATTTTTTAAGAGCTTGGTTTTTGAAAATTCAAAAAACCACAGAAACTTGTAAAAAGTGAATGAAATTTTTATTTGGATCGATAAATCAATTTCTGCCATTTACTTTTTAAAAATAATTTCACTTAAATGTTGCCCGCGGCTACGCTTCAGGTGGTCCATTCTGAAGGTCCAATTTTGGCAAACTTTTTCACACATTTCGGCCGGAATATCACCAATGACGCGTTCAATGTTGGCTTCCAAGGCAGAAATCGTGTTTGGCTTGTCCCCATAGACAATAGACTTAACATAGCCCCACAAAAAATAGTCTAACGGGGTCAAATCACATGATCTTGGTGGCCAATTGACTGCGCCAAAACGTGATATCAACTGCTCACCAAATTCGCCTCTCAATTGATGCATGGTTTCGCGTGCAGTGTGGCATGTGGCACCGTCCTGTTGGAACCACATGTCGACCGAGTTCAATTCTTGCATTTTCGGCAAAAAAAAATCTGTTATCATCGAACGGTACCTTTCTCCATTGACCGTAACCCTGCGGCCTTCATCGTCCTTGAAGAAGTACGGCCCAATGATGCCGCCTGCCCATAAACCGCACCAAACAGTGCATTTTTCGGGATGCATTGGTAGCTGCTGAATTGCCTCTGGCTGCTCTTCACTCCAATTACGGCAATTCTGCTTATTCACGTATCCATTTAGCCAAAAATGAGCCTCGTCGCTGAAACGGACGTAGCTTGCGAAACACATTTTTCACAGAGCACGAATTTTGATAATAAATTTCAATAATTTGCAAACGTTGTTCAGGCGTAAGTCTATTCATGATGAAATGGCAAACAATACTGAATCGAAATGTCAAATGTTCGTGGAATTTGTCATGTGTGATCTGTCAAAAATATAAACGTCAAAAACCAAGTAGCAAAAAAATCACCCGTTACATAAATATATTTCAAATGGAATAATTTTGCCATTAACGAGCATTTAGCATGATGAACCCGAAGAAAGAAAGGGTAAGTTTTTTTATATAGATCCATTTTTCTCTACCAGCTGAACTTTCGACATGGTCCTTTTCGAGCCGGATAGAATCAATGTACCTATGGTCCTATGCGGATGGTGAGAGTTCAAGCGGCGGCAATGTCTTATTTTATTCGGTTTGAATCAATAGATGTAATTGGTAAGATGAGTATTGCTTGCAAGATCTTGCATGCCGTGTATAAAGAGTACTTAATGGCAGGATTTTGATCTTTATTTTGCTCTTAAATGGTTAAATTTATATGCAGTTTTCTTTTGTTTACCACAATATATTATGAAAATTTAATTTTTGTAGAAACTAAAGCGACAAAGTCGAGGGGTGGATGATGAAGTTTTTTTTCACCAAAGAAGAGTTCGATGGAAATATTCCGAACACAGAAGTTGGTTGTCAAGTCGACAAGAGCTGGAAAAGCAGGTATGTGAATACAAGTGTATGCAGAATGGGTTATGAGCGGCCATTGGCGCGGCTATAACTATAATACAGTGAGGATTTTGAGTCACAATATGCGTGGCTATACTCAAATCCAGAGTTGTTTGTGGGTCACAATTGGTGTGATCACAAAAATTATATTGAGTGGATTATGGGTCACAATTGGCGTGGCCATAACCATAATGAAACAAGGAGTATGATGCACAATATGCGTGGCTATAATCAAATCCAGAGTTGTTTGTGGGTCACAATTGACGTGATCACAAAAATTATGTTGAGTGGATTATGGGTCACAATTGGCGTGGCCATAACCATAATGAAACAAGGGTTATGAGTCACAAATGGCGTGGTTATAACCAATATGATTGTGGGTCACAATTGGCGTGATAGCAATCATATGTGGAATGGTTTGTGGGTCACAATATACGTGACCACAAACATTATTGGCCATAATAAATGAAGGCTAATGACAATTTTATTTCACAGGAAAAAATAGACAGCGTTTGGAGCCAGCATATGCTGGGCCATGGGCTCCCTCATCCGAATCAGGAAAGAGCCAGAATGAAGACAATGCAGGATCCATGTTAGATCTACAAAATGGTCACATTAAACAAACAAAATTGAACAGGTCATCTACCAGCATTGAAAATGATTCATGCAACTGGTGTGAAATAAGATTCTCTGCACTTAGTCCAATACTGGATTTTACAAAGCAAGCCGGGTTCTTAGAAGCTGATCAGCATGCAATTCATACGAAACTGGAGATACTTGATAACTGCTGGAAGGAGTACAAAAACGCGTTTTATCAATCGCTGTCAAAATAAAACATGGCTAGTAGTTCGTCTTCATATCTGGAGAAGGGTGAAGAAGTTTATTTTATTGCTAAGGCAACTTTGCGATCGCGATTGGCTATAGTGGTGCCGCAAGTAGTAGAGCAGACAATGTGTTGTGAATTCAGTGAAGCGATATGCCAAGTGTGTTTAAATTGCCGACATTGTTGTCATCAGAGCAGTTGGTTGACTACGAATTCATGCATCAAATCGAACGGCTGTTGGTCACCGAAAAAATGAGCTACCCACATTGACGGAGATGTTCGCATTTTTAGAACAGCGTGTAAATTGTCTTGCCAGTTTGCAAATTGGCGCCAGTAATCCTAATCTAGCTCGCAAGAAGATCCGCGCAGCATTCTGAAATCGTCGGTAAACACAACGCACCGCATAATAAGCCAATCACAATCGAAGTCAATAAATAACCATGGTCGACGGGCAGTGACACAATTATTTGACCGCAATCGTTCGAATGACAATCGCAAGTGCTTAAAATTTTTCTAGCCATGCACTGTTTCATTGTGATCAGTTTAAGGCAATGTCAATCAACGAAAGACGCGAATTCGTGCAGAAGAAGCGGTTATGTGAATCATGTTTTAGCCCAAACCATTTGGCAAACAGCTGTCCTCGAGAGCCGTAACCCCGATGTCCAGGACAGAGGCATAATAGCATAATATGCCCAGTTAATAATCAATCAAAATCAGAAGGTTCGATCATTCAGACAAATACCTTTTCAAAAACACAATAAACATTTATTCAAAAAGACAACTAGATTAGTAATAGTAGAACGTTTCTGCATAAAACCATGTTGTTGGTTGCAGATAATATTTTTACATATAAATGTCAAACTATCTTATACAACTTGCTCTAATAACTTCGGAATGCAAGAAAGTTTGGAAATTGGTCTATAGTTGATAATATTGGGGCATATTCATAGCCGCTGATAAACCCAGGTTTTACTAAACTACAGTTTAAGACAATTTTGGCTCAATGAATGCAGACCGATTTTACTTACAAATTGTTTGCTTTATATTTTTATAATGATATATTATATGAATACGTTAAGTGCTAACGTTACATTACAATTATTGCTTAAAAATAAATAATGAATTGTATACAAAACATAAATATCTATACACAAAGTTCGTTGTCGTTCGTCGTTAAGTGGCGCTACAGTCCGGAATGAACCTGGGCCTCAACCAACATGCCTCTCCAATTAGCCCGGTCCTTAGCTAACTGCCTCCAGTTGCGCACTCCAAGTTGGTTGAGGTCGGTTTCTACTTGTGCGCGCCACTTAAGGCGAGGTCTTCCTCTACTGCGTCCGACGTCTGGCCGGTGATCGAAGACTCTGCGAGCCGGAGTATTGGTGTCCATTCGTTCTACATGTCCTAGCCATCTTAAACGTCCAATGCGGAGTTTTTTGACCAGGGGCATGTCGCTGTACAGCTCGTATAGTTCTTGGTTGAATCTTCGTCTCCATAGCCCGTCAACGCAAACGGGGCCGAAGATTTTTCGAAGAATTTTCCTCTCGAATCTACCAAGGATTTCTTCATCCGCTTTTGATACGGTCCAGGTTTCAGCGCCGCAGAGCAGGACTGGGATGATCAGGGTCTTATATAGGATCTCCTTAGTAGTTCGAGTGAGGGCTTTACTACTAAATTGCCTTCTTAGCCCGAAGAAACAGCGGTTGGCAAGAGTAATTCTTCGTTTAATTTCTGACGAGATGTTGTTGCCAGAGTTAATAGCGGAGCCGAGGTAGACAAAGTCCCGCACTACCTCAAAGTTATATCTGTCAATGGTGACGTTCTGTCCAATTCGTCGATGTTGTGAGTCCTTTCGTGATGACAGCATATACTTAGTCTTACCCTCATTTACTGCTAAACCCATTTTCGCCGCTTCCTTCTCTATTCTAGCAAACGTGGCTATGACATCACGTTGAGTCCTACCAATGATGTCAATATCGTCAGCGTATGCTAGTAGTTGCACCGACTTTTGGAAAATTGTGCCTCTGGTGTTGGCTTTGGAGTTTTGCACAATCCTCTCAAGAATCAGATTAAAGAAGTCACATGACAGCGCATCGCCTTGCCTAAATCCTTTTTTGGTATCGAATGTGTCGGTGAGGTCGTTTCCGACCCTGATGGAGCAGCGAGAATTTTCTATCGTCATCCTACACAAACGGACGAGTTTGGGCGGTATACCAAAACTAGACATGGCTCTGTACAGTTCGTCTCTATAAATGCTGTCATATGCGGCTTTGAAATCGATGAATAGGTGGTGGGTATCGATTTGGACTTCTTGAGTTTTTTCCAGGATCTGCCGGAGTGTGAAAATTTGATCGGTTGTGGACTTTCCTGGCCTAAAACCACACTGATAAGGGCCAATCAGGTTGTTGGTAAACGGTTTCAGGCGTTCACATATTACGGCAGATAGGATCTTGTAGGCGATGTTGAGGAGACTTATGCCTCTGTAGTTGGCGCAGTTCAGAGGGTCTCCTTTTTTTGTGGATCGGGCAAACGATGCTGAGGTTCCATTCTTCAGGCATATTTTCATCTGACCAGATTTGGTTTATGAGTTGGTGGATGTTACTTACCAAGTCATCTCCGCCGGCCTTATAAAGCTCAGCGGGAAGGCCGTCATTTCCGGCAGCCTTATTAAGCTTGAGTTTAGATATTGCTATCCTCACTTCACTCAGGTCGGGTGGTTGGCAGTTTTCGCTGTCGTTGCCAATATTGAATGGTTCGTTCTGCCTGACAGCGGAATGTTGTTCGTCATCGCCGTTTCACAGTCTGCAGAAGTGGTTTTTCCATATACTCAGCATCGACTGTGTCTCAACTACAATATTTTCTTGTTCATCGCGACAGGATTCTGTTCGAGCCTTGTATCCTTGGCTTTGACGTTCTACACTCTGGTAAAACTTGCGAACATCGTTCCTGGAGTGGCATCTCTCTATATCCTCGATCGCGCGCTTTTCTTGCTCTTTTTTCTTCTTGTTGAAAAGCCGATGTTCTTCCCTTCTTCTTTGCCTATAGAACTCAATGGCAGCTCTCGTCTTCACTTGCAGCTTAGCCTTGTAGGCCTCGTTCTTGGCTGCGAGCATCTGTCGGCATTCCTCATCAAACCAGGGGTTTCTTGCTGGTGGGCGCGAGAAACCTAGCACATCAGTTGCGGCTGATCTAATGGCCTGTTGGCATCGTTGCCATTGCTCTTCGAGATTCGATGCTGGTGGTATGGTGTTAATCGAGAGGTTAAGGGATACGCGTTGTGCGTAGGTCTTGGCGGTCTCTTGCGATTTCAGTCTTCCGACATTAAATTTTTTCACAGTATTTCTGGATTGTTGTGGTGTGGTGGATATCCGCATTCTTACCTTGGCTGCTACAAGGTAGTGATCCGAGTCGATGTTAGCTCCTCGGAATGTTCGGACATCCAAAATACTGGATGCGTGCCTCTTATCTATCGCAATGTGATCAATTTGGTTGACCGTTCGTTGATCTGGAGACCGCCATGTCCCCTTATGGATATCGAGGTGAGGAAACCGTGTGCTGGCTATAGTGGCATTTCGTTCCGTAGCGAAATCAATTAGCCTAAGTCCGTTACCAGACGTGTTGTCGTGTAGGCTATGTTTTCCGACAATACTTCTAAAGATGTCTTCTCTTCCTACCTTTGCGTTAAAATCTCCCAGCACGATTTTAACATAGTACTTCGGTAGTCGCTCATAGGTTTTGTCAAGGAGCTCGTAGAAGCAATCCTTAGCTATGTCATCTTTTTCTTCCGTCGGAGCGTGAGCGCATATAAGGCTTATGTTGGCGAATTTGGCCTTGATGCGGATTGTTACTATGCGTTCGCTAATGTCTTGGAAACATAAGACTTCTTGCCTAAGTCTGGCACTTATAACAAATCCGCATCCGAATAGTCGCTGTTTCTGCTCACTATAACACGGTCCGTAGTAGATGTCACAGTTTTTCATCCTCTTTTTGCCCGGCCCATCCCATCGTATTTCCTGGATGGCAGTAATGTCTGCTTTGTAGCAGTTTAGGGCTTCCGCTAGTTGTTCGCCTGCACCTCTCCTGTTTAATGTTCTCACATTCCAGGTGCAGATACGAACGTCGTTGTCCTTTTTTCGTTTAGCAGGGTCGTCAACAATAAAATCAGTCCTTTCCGAGGCTATTGGTTGCTTCGTAACAATATTTTTTTTCTGTGGGTGGGTAGTTAACCCAAAGCACAACCCCCAACCTGGAGGGCCAGTTCCAATTTATTAGATACCCCTAGGACACGGGGCCATCAGTATCCACTACGGGATTGAGCGCTGCCGTTGGCCTTTCGGTTCATCCGCCACCATCTCTGTTCAAGGGGCCTGACTAACCCTTGAAATTCCTAGACAACCTGTTGTCCGAATATGTCAGAGCAGCTCATCTAGGTTCGCCTGGGACAGCAGGCCGGGTATTCATCCGTGCCGTTCTCACCAGGGTGTTTATAGTGTTGCTGTTTTTCGTCGTGTTATCAACACTCGCACTTATCGTTTAGCAAGTCAAATCCGGTTGGATGAGACCAGTACCCGATGGTTACCACTTGGAGGTAAAAATAAGCACATTTGATGTGTAGTCAGAGTTGCAACACTGGGCATTGCCAGGTTAACGCCAATCAGAGTCTACCATCGTTCTACAACACCCAACCACCCATACACAAAGTTAGGTATTAATATATTGCACGAAAAAATGTTTTTTTTTAAACTATTAGCTTTAACATTGTCATTTATGAGAAAATTATTTTTATTGTAAATATTTATCATTTGGTTTACTGGGCTATTAAAACCATAGTTGGATCTACTAAAAATACTTCGAATTGGCAATCGATCTCTTAAGCTAACTCGGCCTGCATTGAAATTAATTCGATTCAAAACTGATGAAGATGATATGGATGTACTTATAATTTCAATTATAAAACAGTGTTGTAAGTACTATCGGTGAATAGAAAGTGATGTGAGATTTATAAGTTGAAGGGCTATGAGTGTATGCGGGCTAAAAATAACTCTGTTCGACCACGGACGAAAACATAGAGCATATCTCACGAACCTTATTTGAAACTACACATCCTTATTCAAGCACAGATCTGACAAATGATACATAAAGAATTTTGACATAAGGATTTCAGAATTCTCGACCAAAACGCTTTATAAAACCAAGCGTTTTAATAATAAAGTTATAGTGATCCGTGAAAGATAATTTAGAATCTAAAACGATACCAAGGTCCGAAAAGTTAGAAAGTTTTTCCAAATTAGACGTAGTTAACACATAGTCATGATTAAATAAAATATATTTGCGTATAAATCTCATCGCTTTACACTTGTCAATATTTAACAACAAACGATTAGTATTGCACCATTCCGAAAATCTTCTAAGATAATCTTGAAGTAGTTCGCAGTCAGTTAAGGAGCTTATTGTTCGAAACATTTTCATGTCATCAGCGTATAAAGTATAATAATGTCATTGAGTTTTGCAGGATTGATGGGAGAGCATTTATAAATAAAACAAACAATAACGGACCAAGATGGCTCCCTTGGGGCACACCTGGGGAGCTGACTACACATAGAGCTTCTCTTTCTACACATAGAGCTTCAAATCTAGGTTTAACTTAGACTCAGTTTTAAAATGACTATGAATACGTCTCATTGGCTTTATCTCCCTTTTTAAGTACAGGAGTTATAAATAAATTCTTCCAAACTGAAGAAAATTTACCTAATTTCAAAGATTGTTCAAAAATATTACTCAGAAGAAGTGCTAAGATATACCTTATTTTTACTTGCGATATAGGTACTATAGGGCAAATTTTGCATTTTAACGCGAGATTTTAATCAAAGTTGACATTGCGATGATACTCCATTTCAAAATTTTCGAAAAATATTTTTTTTTTTTTAATTCAATATGTATTTCGAAAACGAGTGGACGATTTTTTCTGACATTTTGTTTTTAAATTTATATTAGGTTTGTTCGTTCAGCCCTGAAGTCTAAACCGTTTTAGGAAAAACCTGAAGTCACCTTGATAAGCAAATTCTGGGTTTTTTGAAACCTATAGTCGCCCTCAACGACTTTAAGAATACATTTAGCCGGTTAAGAATCTTTTGCATATAATGTGATCGAACATAGGAGCAACTACGTGCGACCCAGTCGTGCATTTTATTTTTAATACAGCGAGTGGTATTCCATCAGGTCCTATAGAATAGTCCTCTTTTAAATGTGACAAAAAGCCCAACATTTTATCACGCTCTATAGTAATATTGCTAAATGATACTTGAGGACAATTTCGTAAACAATGAAAATAGTTTTTGTCAACAACAAGAGGAGAATCAATGAAGCTAAAGTTACTTGCAAGTCCCTTACAAATTTCAGAAATTATTCTCATTATAAATGAGATTAACTGGATACTCATCACATTTCTTTTTAGAATTTATAAATTTCCAAAAGTTTTTCGGTTCTAACTTAAAAAAACGCAGATTATCGTTAGATAGATATATTATATATTTCGTAAGAGTTTTTTGAATTCTTCAAAAAGGGATATGTAAACTATACTTGATTCTCTACTGTCATGAATCGAATGTGTTTTTTCCAAGATTTATTTCTTTCATTTCGGAGGAATTTGAGTTCTTTTGTGAACCAAGAATTAGAGGGAATAGATCTTTTTTTTAGGAATTGTTTCACTAATGCATTTCATCAAAATAGAATAGAAGCTTGAGATAGTTGAGTCAAGATCATTAGAAATAGGAAAATGTTCTGTACCGGAATTTATTAAACTATCCAAGAGCTGTTGAAAAAAACACCTTTGCGAAAGTCAAAAGTATGGGAACAGTCAAAAGGATTACTATTTTGTAGTAAATGAACACTCAAGTCAAGAAAAATGTCAAGAGGCGGGTGATAACGATCTATGTTAGACAAAGCAGAGTTAGATTCTACCATTACTGTACTAACGGCGTCAGATGAGAATGCAAGGTCAAGTTGTATATCTTTAAAATTTTGTATAGATCTATCTTGATGTAGATCCGTAGAGAATATATTATCCAACATTTGGAGCTCCTGTTGGGATAAACTTGTGGAAGCTTCAAAATAGGATTCGCCATAAGAGGGAACCCAATCAATGTGAGGAAGATTAAAATCCTCAATTAGAATGATATTACTGTCGGGGCTAGAAGAGTTCACTGTATACTGACACAGAACTTTTAGGTGGAATATAAACATCTAAAAAAAAAATAAGACTAAAGGTTCCTTAGTCATTTTGACGCTCAACAGTTCAATTGTTGGGAAGACTGTTAGCAGTAAGTACTCCGCCAACAGCTGAATTCATAATATCTTTTTGGTATAATAGGAACTCTCTATCAAACTGTTCTGTGTCTAATATTGAAGCATTAAGCCAAGTCTCAGGCAGGGCGCTTCGAAGGCGTCCCACATTTTGGTTGTAGAGGCAGAACCTGGACAGTTTTTTTGAATTTAAACTAACAACCGAATTGAGATTAGATTTCTTTCTCAAGGTGGCTTTAAATTATTTCAGCAATGGAAGGATAAGGAGGCCAAGAACTACTTTATATATATGAGTTCGAAGACAGAACTGGGAGCAATTATTTTGAAATAGGCTACGAAACTGTTAGGTTTATTTATTTGGGAACATTTGGACCATGATGAATTTACAATAGCTTTAGTAGCAACCAAATGATCCAAAAATTCTTCCGGTGTAGTTTCGGGTGAGAGACGGGAAACAAATATGGTCAAAGGCTTTGGAACTGTCGATAGAGTTTTGGGAACAATAATGGCGGACTCCTGTGATGGAGCTAAGTCAAGCTTTTCGGTCACAGATAAAGATGGAATAATTATAGTGAATTCTGAGTGCTTTCAATATCTTTATTGAATCTCTCATTAATTTGGGGTGATTCATTAATTGGTTCGGACACAGTTATTGAAGTAGCACTTGTTTCACTACTTATCGTGAAGATTTTTTAAGAGCCGGTCCTGCATTGTCTGAACAGGAGGTCATGTCCTTTCCTCTCTTTTAACATTTTTTTTTTTGCGATATAATTAGGTATTATAGGGCAAGTTTTACATTTAGAAAAAAAATCGAACTCGAGATTTTAACCAAAGTTGATATTACGATTATAGAGAACACAAAAAAAGTGGGTCTCGCTATTCGGTCCGTCTGTCTGTCTGTCTGTAGAACTATCTACAGCCTAAACCGCTGAACCGATTTTGTTCAAACTTGGTGCTTAGGCGTTTAAGGTGATTGTCCGAAATAGATTTTTGAATCGTTGTCTTAGCCCCAAAACTAACGGTAATTGCCATACAAATTTTTCGACCATATTAATTATCTCACAAACGACTCCAATGATTTTGATAAAAATTGGTGTGTTTACTACTTTGGATATGGTCTACATTTTGGCCAAAAAAAATCAAAAATGTTGTTATTAACGGTACCTGTTATACAACCATTTTATTAATTTTCGAATTTCTCATAAACAGCTTAACGGATTTCGATCATAATTTTTATACAGGAGTTACTTCAAATTCTTAATAATATTGCATTTCAAAAAATATTTTTGGAAAATTCAAAATTTCGAAAACGGGCGGACGATTTTTTCTGAAATTTTGTTTTTGAATTTATATTATTAAATATTTAAAATTTTCATACCAATTCCTTTTTGGAAAAAATTTAAGAATTTTTGTGTGTAAAAAATTAAGTGAAAAACGACTTTAATAGAAATCTTTTGCATTCGATGTGATCGAACATAAGAGCAAGTAGGTACATGCGCTCCAGTAGTGCATTTTATTTTTTGTGAAATTGAAAGATTTGGTTTGAATTATCATCCGTTGAAGAGGATTTGTCAGCTATCAACACCGGAGCATGTATGCCATTAACAGTTGTTACTATATTAGTAAAGTTAAGGTTTAAATCTTCAAACCCCATTACGATTTTAGTAAACTCAAAGATGAGCTCATAATTTAAAAGAAAAGTGAACAAGCGAAATCGTTTTACAATTCGGACAATACCAATATACTATATTCGAAGAATTAGTTTTATCCCTCCATCAAACAAGCATTCGAATTAGTGCAAGCCACAATTAATAAATAAATAAGGGATAGACAGAAAACAGAATGATACAATAAAGAAGAAAAAATTAATAATAAAACACAATACAAAAATATAAGTTACTGAATCTTTAAAAAATCAAATGCACGACTGGATCACACGTACTTGCTCTTATGTCCGATCACATCTTTATTATAAGATTCTTAGAAGAAACAGCTCAATATGTTTTAGACTTTTTTACTTAATTTTTTTATATAAAATTTCGTAATTTTTTTTTAAGTTTAAGTATGACAATTTTATGTATTTAATTATATGTATTTAAAAACAGAATTTCAAAAAAAAATCGTCCATCGATTTTTGAAATATTGAATTTTCAAGAATCCAAAAAAAATATTTATCGAAAATTTTGGTATGCAGTATTATTTAGAATTCAAATGACCTCCTACATAAAAAATTTGATCGAAATCCGTTGAGTCGTTTATGATAAAGTCCAAAATCAATGGGTATATGGGAGGTACCGTTAATAACAAAATTTCTAAAAATAAAATGCACGATTGGATCGGACGAACTTGATCTTATGTTCGATCACATCGTATGCAAAAGATTTCTATTAGAAATCTTAATATATTTTCAAAGTCGTTTTTTAATTATTTTTTTATATTTACAAAATCTCTTTCATTTTTTTCTGAAAAAAAATTGGTATGAAAATCTTAAATATTATAATATAAATTTAAAAACAAAATATTAAATCGGCTTAATGAAATAAAATATAATTCAAAATTCTGAAATAAATACTTCAACTAATTTGAGTTCAAAAAAAGTACGCCATTTTATTTCTTGGATAAATTTGAAATTATGAGAACAAAATTTTAAAAATCTGTGGAGCGGTTTTTGAGAAAGAGTTTTTTTTACCTTTTGAAAACATTTTTCAAAAAAAAAAACATAAATAGCGCCAATTCATAGGTATTTTTTGGGGGTGGCCGTGGCACGATAGTTGTGTGTTCACCTGTCAACCTCATGGTCACAGGTTCGATCCCTGCCGTAGTCTATGTCCTCTTATTTTCCATTAAAAACCAATTCTAAAAATAAATGTCATACAATGAGTTGCTGGTTTACGCATTACATGCTGTTTAGGCATAGAACTAACAACATGTGATTGAGTAAAACTAGTATACCGATAAAATATGACAAAGAATACAAAAATGAATGCGAATTATAAGGGGCATAGATAAATAAGACACGGACATTTATCCGCATTAGTTCAGCCGCCATCCCTGGAGATAAAATCTGAGACAACAACCACCTCCATTCTAAGAACATCGCGCCACACATCTTTCCTATCATTCTATCTCTTCCTTAACCTTACGCCCGCGCTGTGTTAAAACATTTAAAGGGTAGTATAACCCCTTGAGCGCGTGTAGAATAAAAAAAAATATAATTTTTGATAAAAATTTTGTTCCTTAAATTTCAAAATATAAATTTTTAAATTTAAATTAAAAAAAAAAATATTTATTAAAAATATTGGTACGCAGTATAAATTGGGCAACCTAAACCTACAAATATATGTGTCAATTTCGAAAGATAGAAATTTATGAGATAGTGGAAAGCAAAAAAAAAAAACGGTCCTATGGAAAGTACCGTTTTTAGACATTTTCAAAATTTTTTTTAACCGCATGATCGGTCCTACCTAAAAGCTGCACTGATTTTTTTAAATCAAAATCGTTAGAGCCGTTTCCGAGAAAAATAGGCTTCAACGTAACGGTTATATTATGACAGGTACCGTTATTTTTTGAGCTAAAAAAATGTCAATTTCCGCTCTGTACAATATACCTAAAAAAAACTCTATATACCAAGTTTGAATTCGGCCCACCCTTTGGGCTGTAGATGTCTACACATACATACAGACAGACTGACAGCCATATAGACGAACATAATTTTTAGACCATCTTTTTTCGTCTTCGCTATCATCGTAATGTCATGTTTGATTGTTATCTCAACTTTTATTTTTCGACGAATGCATAACTTGTCCTATATCGCAAGTAAAAAGAATTGGTTATTACTGGATTCGAACCTATGCACTACTAATTACGGTGCAATTTAGACTAATAGACGCGCACCACCACTAATCTTTAAATTAGTATCAAGAATGCATGAGATACTTAATTATGGGCTAAGTAAAAATGAAGATAGAGACCCCAAGTGGAGAGATGAAAAAGACAAAAAAACTGAAAGCTGTACGAAAAAGCTCGTCAATTGAACAAATATTCTTTCTGCTAAAAAAAGGGAAGTTGGCAGTTAGTTAAAATCAAAAATAAGGAGAAGAAAACTTGAGAGGAACAGGGGCGATGCAGTGCAATTCAGAGCAAACCTTGACATATATACATACATATATGGGTATACAAATAAATGGCAAACAAACTTACTTGAATTGAAATTACAAAAACTAAAATTGTGCCGAATTAAAAGTAAAAAGATATAAGGCATGCGCTACATGACAGTCAAATGTAAAATTAATTAAAATAAACACAATTTTAAATTAAACAACACAAGAAAAAACTTGAAATTAATTAAAAAATTGCGGACAGCAAACAAAACACGTCAACCAAGAGAAAACCCCCACCTACTGATGATACTCCCAGTCAGCAACAAGCCAAAGCCAGTACAATTACAAATAAACAAAGCAATGTTCGTTGAACTTTACCCAGGGTGGACTTAGGTTTTCTTGACAACCCCAAGAGTTGTCAAAAAAAAACATGGGTTTTTCGGTTTCCAAAAAACACCCGAAGCCATTATTTTATGTTGCAGAAAAGCAAGTTATGTCATTTAATAATTAAAACTTGAAATATGTTAAATTTAGCATCTTAGTACATTTTTTGTTACCTATGCACAATTTATAACTTCAAAGGTTTCCATTTTGCATGTCTGTATCTGAAAATTAATTTGAGTAGGTATTCTTTTATTTAAATTTTAAATATAACAAATCAAATCAGATCAGTCACATGACATTGCCGTTTATTTAGATCTACTTTAGGGCGAGTTGAGGACGACCCTAGGTTTCAAAAAACACAGAATTTGTTTATCAGGGTGGCTTCAGGCTTCCAAATTTGCAATTTTTTGTTATAATAAGCGTCATTTCTTTCAGCCATCTCTTTCCTAATTTGAATCAGTTCGTCTAATTTTGCCGAATTGTCTTGCATTATCTGAAGCATCAGTTCTTGCATGTTTTTGCGACGTGGTTGTGTTGTAGTGGATTGTGTTGAAGTTGACTCTTCACTTGACGACGCTTGCCTTTTTGGAGAAAGTAAATCTTCCTTCGAAGATTCGATCGATAATACTCCTGGGGATAAGGCCGTGTCGATGAAGAGGGAGTTATCTCTTGCCAAAATAGCATACATCGCCTCATCGTACTCGGCTTCCGGTTTTGGTGCTGCCATTGTTGTTGGTGGTGGTGCTTCTGTTGTTCCTTCAGAAACTGTTGTTGCTGGTACTGCTGCTGTTGATGCTGGGGGTACTGCTGCTAGTGGTACTAATGCTGGCGGTACTGCTGTTGTTGATGCTGGGGGTACTGCTGTTGTTGGTGGCACTGCTGGTAAATCTGTTGATGCAGCTGGTGGTGCTTGTGTTGTTACTGGTGGTATTGTTTGTACTGGTAGTGATGCTGGTAGGTACTCAGTCTTATAGGGCCCATACACTAGACATGCCTGCATGCACAATTTGAATCATGCACGATCTCTTTTTCGCCATACACTATTCATGCAAACTGCGCAATATTCATTGCCGTACATTCTACCATGCTTGTGTGCTTATCAAAATTAATTGCTTGACTGAACAAATGCAGCACACACACCACGTATACTGCATGCACAAACAAGAAAATTAAAAAAAATTGAAATCACTCATGCCGTATGCCCAACCACACATTCAACACCATACACTAGCAGTTTGCATGCGCAATCACTACACTGTGCATGCAGGCATATGTGGTGTATGGGTCCTATTACAAAGCCCATAATATGCTGCAACTTGCTCAAATTCAACTTTTACAATTTGATTTGCTGCAAAATAACGAAATAAATTAAATTTGTATTTCTATTTTCAAGCAAAAAGCGTGATTACTTATAGTATTCTGGATCAAAATGTTGCTCTGATCCAACAAAATCGCGTTTCATTGAATGATCACGAACCACTTCGTAGTCACACAGCTCAATCATTTCACTATCACAATTCATATTTGTTTTAAACTTTATTTAAATAGTAAAATTGCTTAAAATATTTTTAAAATTCCAATTCACCGCCAGAACTACCTTACCTAGACAATAAACAAGAAACAACGATTTGATTTTGTTTTGTTTTTTTTTACTTCTGTCAAATACACAAGTCACAAAAAGAGATTCGATCAGCGTTACCTACCTACCACTTAAAAAAAAAAAAAAACAGCGAAGTAGATGTGACCCAAAAATTAATGGCATTTTCGATTGGCCGCCCAGAACTGTTCTGACCCCCACAAAATGACAATTGTTACTCTGAACGGATCAGAGAACGATTCTGGACATAAACTAACAACATAAGGACCCGAAACCTCTGCTTTCATATGACATTTGCCAACAGGCTGAAACACGCACACAAGTAACTTTTCCGTTTATCTTCCAATAGACACATTGATAAAAACGCACACAAGAATCTTTTCTGTTCATCTTCCTATAGACACATAGACAACACAGCCTTATGTCCTTTTCGATTGGTAATCCGGAAGAACTCTCCGATCCGGGATTCCAATCGAACAAGTAAACACTAGATTCCAGATTCTGAAAATTTATGTGAGTGTATATGTGTAAGACCGGAAATGTCGAATGCACATTTGTGATTATTTTATTTTGTAAACATGACTGACACAAATGTAGAAGATTTCAAAGTTATTCCTGATGAAAATGTGAAATTACAGTTATTGAAGGGAAAATTTGTCTTCGGAATAGGTATCCATAATTTTAACTCTCTAAAGATAGAAATTGAAACCACAAAATTTCAGATAAACCAAAACAAAACAATGACATGAATAAATTAATTTGAATTTGATATTTAGTGGGTGTGAGTGTGTGCGTGCTTCTGGTTTTGATTCTGACTTCAAATCCAGAAGGAAATTTCACTTCTATCCAGGAGAAGAACTGTCATTTGATACCAACCGAACAGTTTCAGAAGCATTCGGAAGACTTCGTAAGCCTTCCGGACGACCAATCGAAAAGGCCATTAGTAATTTGTTTTTCGATTTCAAATCTATTCACGGATAGAGTTTCGAAGCTACAAATCCAACAATGTAAACAAGTGGGTTTTAGGGGGTGAAACGTACGAAGGTTTCCAATCTTATTATGGCTTATTTGTGATTCTGGATTTTATTTCAGAATCGAAAACAGAATTGTCTCATTTAGATGTCGGTACGATACCCTATCTAAGATATGTTAGTATCCACTGAAGTTCCTGAACAACCAACATCGAATAGGTTGAATTTGTATGGGTTTGTGCATATTTTTTTTGACATTTCTCATGGGATACAAAAGTATACCAAAGTTTTTCGGATAGTTTAAGATTTTTTTTCGGCAGCAGTTGTTGTGTCATCAGCTGTATTCTTACATGGGAATACAACAACACCAACCTATCCGCCAAGCTATAGTTCGGTTATTGAATGAGTAATGTATTAGTATACACTCACATAATTAAAATGTCAAAATCATCGGCTTGATTTGTTTTTTGTCATTTCGATGCGTTTATTGAATTTTAAACTACTTTTATGGTAAAATAACATAAAAAGAAGCAGGTTAATTATTATGGATATCTATCTTGATGTCTATCTAAATTGAAATCAAGTGTTTTGGAAACTCTTCTTAGCCGATGTGATTTTTTAAAATTAATTTTTCACAAATACAGTGATACGTACAATTCAGAATCAGTCAAATCGTTTCCGAGTGTTTTATTGGGGGAACGTGTTCCGGACAGCCAATCGAAAAGGCCATAAGAAATTAAGTCCGAAAAAGTCTGGAACAGCTTGAGCTCAATTTTCTGCCAATTTTTAAACGTCAACACATTTGTTTTTTCTTATTTTTTTTATTTTCTTAAAATTCACATTTTTTCCTCTTCAAACTCTTTATGACAAACGTCAGCCTGACAATTATAAATTTTCTGCCAAAAATTGCTGCGTACAAAAAATTATTGGGCAGCAATTAGGTATGATCCACACTCTGCCAATTGGCACAAATTGGTACCAATTTCTGCCAAATCCTGTTCCAGACTTACAAATTTGGTAGTTTTGGACAGAAGAGAGCGCTCTTGAGAGAGTAAAATATTTCTCCTTCGTGACAATTTCTTGCCAATTTCTGCCCAATAAATTTTTATAGGCAGCAATTTGTGGGCAGAAAATTTACAATTGTCAGACTGACGTTTGTCATAAACGAAAAAAAAAACGTTTCGTCGTTGGTGTGGAAAAATATTTGTTGGACAAATAAATTAATTTAGTAACACTAAAATACAAAACAATTACTTTGCAGAGAAAAAAATGTGAATTTACAGCAAATAAAGATATAAAAAAATATGTGTTGACGTTTACAAATTGGCAGAAAATGTGCTCAAGCTGTTCCAGACTTTTTCGGTCTTTATCTCTCAATGAGAGAATTTCATCCCCACTCTTTAAAATTGTATAAGCTGCCAATTTCTGCTCAAAAAATGTCTGGATCAGACCTATTGGTAAGAAATTGTCACGAACGGGGAAATATTTTACTCTCTCAAAAGTGCTCTCTTCTGGAACACGAAATGGCAGAAATTGGTGCCAATTGGCGGAGTGTGGATCAGACCAACAAAATGAGATTCGATCAGCGTTACCTACCACTTATAGTATATATATAATAGTGTAGATTCAAGAAAAGGGAAGTTAATTTCCAAATCATAATTTTAATAATAATTCCAAATTAGTTTTATGTATTTATCAACAGCAACAGAACATTTGAAATGCGAATGAAAATAGTAATTAAAAACGACCTTGCCGAAATTATGTACATCTTCTCCTTCAATGTCTACAAAAGTTAACACAGGCACTTCATTTTTACTAAAGGCTGTTTTTTTTGTAGACGTGTGGTTTTCAAGAATAAATAAAATGCATATAATTTAATGTTATGGCCAAGAATTTAGCTTTATTTTAAAGAAAAGGGTTTGCCATTATGTTTTAAAAATGATTTCGCTCTTTCTTTAGCTTTATTTTTAAAATGATTTTGGGGCAATTGGCCGCCGCGGCTGACTCGAATAAATTCCAGCCGAAAGAGAGAATAATCGGCGCGTTATTGCTGACATACGGCTTAAATTGCTGCAAAATATGGTCGAAAATCGGCTGGAATTTATTCGAGTCAGCCGTGGCGGCCAATTGCCCCAAAATCATTTTAAAAATAAAGCTAAAGAAAGAGCGGTGTTAAATCGCACGATCTTGGAGGCCACAGACCCACGACGCGAGACAATACGCTCACCAAAATTGCCTTCTAATACTATGTTTGATTTTTAACAGTATACGCAGACCTATGTTTTTTTTGACAACCCCAAGAGTTGACAAAAAACCTGGGTTTTTCGGTTCTCAAAAAACACCCGAGGGCCATTTATTTTATATTGCAAAACAGCAAGTTATGTCATTTAATAATTAAAACTTGAAATGTTAAATTTAAGTTCTTAGTAATTTTTTTTGGCCCTTTGCACAATGCACAAATTTAAAGGTTTCCATTTTGCATGTTTAATTTGAGTATTCTTTTATTTCCATTTTAAAAATAACAATTCAAATCAGTTCTCATATCACTTTGGCATTCATTTACCTCAACTTGCCCAGCTAAACACCTAGATTTACTTCAGGGGGAGTTGAGGGCAACACTAGGTTTCAAAAAACACAGAATTTATTTCTCAGGGTGACTTCAGGTTTTTCAAAAAACGGTTTAGACCGAATTCAGGCCTTAGCGAACAAACCTATTGATTTGCGCGTAACTTCCGTGCTTGGACAAATATAGGATTTGGTGTGGGATAGAGTTTTGGTGTATGCAAAGTTTTTTTTGGATTTAAAGATTTGTGGCATAATCTCCATCATTTTTCAAAACCGTAATTTTTCTTTTATATAATTTTTTTTTAATCAAAAAAAAAGTTGGTAAAAAAGTTTGTTTTAATAATATTTTACGAAAAACCAAAACTATAAAGAAATAAATAAAATATTTTTGATAAGTACGAAACAGTACTTTTTCAAAATTTCCGGGCAATCATGAACTCATATTTCTTTATGCGGGAAACTATTCTGAAAAATTCCAAAAAAAATTGCGGGCAATCATTATTCGGGCAATTGTCTTCGGCGAAACAGTTGCGCTCCCATATTTGTTTGTATATATTTTTAAACTTATACTTTTATCCATCAGTGTTTACCAATTTTTAAGTTTTTATTTTTGTTATGTTCAATTTATTTTAAAATGAAATTACAAACCGTTTACGGTATCTTTTTACATAGCATAAATATCAGTATTGCAGTAGTATAAATATATGTACAAGTTGTAAGAATACCCTTACAAAATTACTTTTCCTTGAATTTTCTTAAAATACATATTACATGTAGGTAAGTTAGGTACAATAACCCATTCTTTCTTCTAGAAATACTTATTTAAATTTTATAAATTCAAGGTCATGCAAGACTTTCTAAACGTTCATAATTGTTCGCAAAATATACAGGTTTTATAGTAAAAATATTTAGTTTTTTAAAAAAAATATTTTTTTTGTGTACATCTATTATTGTTTACAAAAAAGGTTTACTCTGGTGACTTCACGCGATAAGCAAAGAGGAATACTTTAGGTCACATGTTAGTTAGGTCTTAAGTAAACAAGTTTTCAACACCCAACCTGAAAACGAATAATAATAAAAATAACAACTACAACAACAACAAAAACAACAACAAAACGAACAAGCACTTTTTTAACTAGTATAAAATGGTTTTCTCCTTTCTCCAAGTCCTGCCCTTGGATACAATATGCATTTGAATTAACTGAGTTGATCAATAGTTTAGATAGATATAAACATAGTGTCAATAAAATTGTAAAAAATTATAATTTGAAAAAAAAGTTGCGTCATCATCTAACGACGACGACACTCTCGGGGATCATTCTAATCAACTTAAAATCAAGAGACAGAGCAAAAAAGAAATAAAATATGACATTTTTGGGTACTTATTATTTTTCTTGTCGCGTTTTGCCTTTTTTAACAAAGAAATCATCATCAATCGCCCGTTCCCCTTTCGCAATAATTAGAAATTAAGGTGAGCAGATATTTGACTATATGAAAATTATTAACTTCGATATAATGTATGAATACATTTTTTAACTTGACAATAAATACTTATTTATTATGTTTTGTAAATTTAATGAAGAATTTAAACTGACATTATGTCTGGCTCTTGGCACTGCTACTGCTGGCTACATCCTCCCGACGGCCCACTACGGACGAAACGACCCACTAATTGATTAAAAAAAAATTTAAATGATAATTTTCATCATCAAAAACTAGTTAATTAATTGTGGCAATTGTCGTAGCCACCAGACGACCCCAAATTCAGCGAAGAAGGTGTTTTCAGCGATTAAATTATATATACATAAGTTTTAACAATAAATATATATATATATACTTTTTTGTTGTTTTTATTCTCACCGTGAAGGGAATTCCTTCGACAGATCCAACTGCATAACACCGATCTCCAGCATTACAGGCACCACTTAAGACTTGATGACGATTCATTTTAATTAAATCACTTTGTTCTTGATCCTATATATAATTTTGGTTTCTATTGAAACATTTTTTAAATCTGTACACTAGCGAAGAATATTTAGGATTTTATTTATTCGCGATACATTGCACTAATTTACTAAAAAATTCATTCTAAAACTTTTTCTCCTTCGTAGTAAAATTTTTTTCTTTCTCCTCTGACATATCTTTTCGTGAAATTTTCTGCTGTCAAAAAATCAATACGTAAAAACTTGTAATAGATTTTCTTCTCGTGCGAAAAAAAATAAAAATAAAATGAAAGCGTTCAGTACAAGTTTGATGTATTTAAAAAACAAATTTAATCGCAAGGCACATTACAAAGAGGGTTTGTTATTTTTTTTTTAAGCCTAGTACGCTGCTGATGCGAAACGAAATTTTTCGGTGGTCTCCACTAGGAGAGCGAAATGCTAACGAAAACCACAGCGGAAAAATATTTGCGGAGAGTTCTGTAAGCTGTCAAAAACAAATGACAAGTTGTAAAAAAAAAGTAATTTTGTCACCAAATTATTTTTAGATGGAAAATTTTTTGTCGCCAAATTACTTTTAGATGTAATTTTCTTGAAATAAATCTTGGATTTAAAAATTGTTCTTGTTACACATAGAGGATTTAAAATAAAACTCAGAACCGTTTAAATGATGGAAATTAAGCAAATACTTTGGGACTTATTAACTGGTTTATCTGCCGATTTGATGAAATTTCTATCAATTTTAAGAAAATCAATTAAATAGGGAGGTAAACCACTCTATAATTCGAAAACTACGTCCTTCATTGGAATGGTGTAAACGGTTATGAGTTCTAATTTATGGTTTCTTACTAATTCCGGATACCATTTTCAAGTCCAAGAATTATTTCAAAAAAAATATATATAAAGGAAACTTGGTGACAAAAATTAAATCTAAAAGTAATTTGGTGACAAAACTACTTTTGGTTTTGTTAATGCTTCCTTTGAAAGTATGAAGTTTTGATTCAAAAAAGATATCGCTCGCCTTTATTGGACAACCCGTTCCAGAGATATAGTTCAAAACCTATTCACTGTTCACCTTGAAATACATAATCTGAAAATACTTTGAAGTGTATCTTTGGAACGGGTTATCCTAAAAACTTGGTTGATACCTTTTTGTAATCTACTCTTGATGCTCTCAAAATCAGCATCAAAAGTTTTTATGTAGAAGCCTTATTGCAAAAAATCACTCTTGAAATACGCATATTTAGAATGATGTATGCGTATTCCTGGAGCTATTTTTTTTAATACAACTTCTTTACAAAAAATGTTGATGCTTTCTTTGAAAGTATGAAGTGCTGATTCTAAAAAGATATCGCTCGCCTTTATTGGACAACCCGTTCCAAAGATATAGTTCAAAACCTATTCACTGTTCACCTTGAAATACATAATCTGAAAATACTTTGAAGTGTATCTTTGGAACGGGTTATCCTAAAAACTTGGTTGATACCTTTTTGTAATCTACTCTTGATGCTCTCAAAATCAGCATCAAAAGTTTTTATGTAGAAGCCTTATTGCAAAAAATCACTCTTGAAATACGCATATTTAGAATGATGTATGCGTATTCCTGGAGCTATTTTTTTTAATACAACTTCTTTACAAAAAATGTTGATGCTTTCTTTGAAAGTATGAAGTGCTGATTCTAAAAAGATATCGCTCACCTTTATTGGACAACCCGTTGCAAAGATATAGTTGAAAATCTATTCACTGTTCACCTTGAAATACATAATCTGAAAATACTTTGAAGTGTATCTTTGGAACGGGTTATCCTAAAAACTTGGTTGATACCTTTTTGTAATCTACTCTTGATGCTCTCAAAATCAGCATCAAAAGTTTTTATGTAGAAGCCTTATTGCAAAAAATCACTCTTGAAATACGCATATTTAGAATGATGTATGCGTATTCCTGGAGCTATTTTTTTTAATACAACTTCTTTACAAAAAATGTTGATGCTTTCTTTGAAAGTATGAAGTGCTGATTCTAAAAAGATATCGCTCACCTTTATTGGACAACCCGTTGCAAAGATATAGTTCAAAGTATTTTCAGATTATGTATTTCAAGGTGAACAGTGAATAGATTTTCAACTATATCTTTGCAACGGGTTGTCCAATAAAGGTGAGCGATATCTTTTTAGAATCAGCACTTCATACTTTCAAAGAAAGCATCAACATTTTTTGTAAAGAAGTTGTATTAAAAAAAATAGCTCCAGGAAGACGCATACATCATTCTAAATATGCGTATTTCAAGAGTGATTTTTTGCAATAAGGCTTCTACATAAAAACTTTTGATGCTGATTTTGAGAGCATCAAGAGTAGATTACAAAAAGGTATCAACCAAGTTTTTAGGATAACCCGTTCCAAAGATACACTTCAAAGTATTTTCAGATTATGTATTTCAAGGTGAACAGTGAATAGATTTTCAACTATATCTTTGCAACGGGTTGTCCAATAAAGGTGAGCGATATCTTTTTAGAATCAGCACTTCATACTTTCAAAGAAAGCATCAACATTTTTTGTAAAGAAGTTGTATTAAAAAAAATAGCTCCAGGAATACGCATACATCATTCTAAATATGCGTATTTCAAGAGTGATTTTTTGCAATAAGGCTTCTACATAAAAGCTTTTGATGCTGATTTTGAGAGCATCAAGAGTAGATTACAAAAAGGTATCAACCAAGTTTTTAGGATAACCCGTTCCAAAGATACACTTCAAAGTATTTTCAGATTATATATTCCAAGAGAACAGTGAATAGCTTTTAGAATATATTTTTGGAACGGGTTGCATTTTCACTTGTTCATCAGTGAGTTTTCTTAGTGGGTTTGTACTTGACCACTCTGCTACGCTGCGAATGCTCTTTGATCGATTCCCATTTTAACTATAGGTCTTGCTTCCTCAATTAATACTAACATCGAATGAATAGTAAAAATGCATGGCCTTATATGTCAAATCCCATTGACAAGTGACCAGCTTGCAAGCAGCTTGATTTGCTATCAAATTCACGAGCAGGGCATCTGCCATACGATGGTTCAATATACATTAAAAAAAAAAAACTTCTTAACTTGAAAAATAAGTTCTGGGGTATGGTATAAAATCGCCAATCAATGAGATCGGAAACAGGCTTTCTAAATACAGGTGGGTATCGTTTAAGATGGCCTTTTTGCAACCAAACATTATTGTGGTAACGGCAGCGGAAGGCCGCTTACCTTTAGCTTCCTTGTCCCGACCAGTCGGAAATTCATATTCGTACTGCCAGAAGCGGGCGGTCGATTTGATTTTTTCTTTGTGGCAATTGAGTTAATTTATGTGTTGAAAGTATGTAGTTAGAAATGGTGAGTGTTTTTTTTATATTTATATGGTGTCAAAGGTGGCATAGAATTTAAAAGTTGGAGTAACAAATGCATTTTAAAAATCATGACATGGACAGTTAATTGCAGAACAAACTACTGAATCTTGATAATAATATTTTTATTTAGTAGTCACTTAAAATAAATTAATTTTAAAAGGACATAGGTTATTTTTAATCTAAGCACTAGCACTAGGTATGAGAAAAGTCGATAGTTAGTTATAATCAGCACTCCAAATAAAGATCAGCTATATTTTGTTCGCCGATAAGATATGTGAAGGGTGTTCTTCTTTCCAACTTCCCATTTTCATTTTGCAGATTTAGTTTAGTCGATTTTGAAATTGGTTTTGATACAAAATTAGAATTGAATGTATTTTGAATAATTTAATACAGGAAATGCACAGAAAAACCAGACACTAGAGAAAGCACAAAGCCAAAGAAAAATCAAATAAGCATTACAAGAGCTGACTTTTTTTTTATAAAAAAAATGAAATGTCAAAATTTCGCAAGCAATTAATGTGCAGGTCAATTAAATTGAGAACGAAAAGAGTGGAGAATTGTACTAAGAAATCTACTACAGCTATCCACTAAAATTACACATTTCGTCGTTCAGCAGCGTACTGGAAAACGAAAAGTAGAACGAAATTTTTCGTTCATGATTTCGTCGTGTCATTTTTGTATGGGATTTTTCGTTTCGCATCAGCAGCGTACTAGGCTTTAGACACGAATTATATATATACATAATAACAGGTGATTTTTTTAGAAGTGTGGTTTTCAAGAAGAAGTAAAACGCATATAATTTAATTTTATTGCCAAGAATTTAGCTTTCTTATAAAGATAAGGGTTTATCATTATGTTTTAAAAATAACTTCGGGCAAGTGGCGGCTGGCTCGAATAAATTCCAGCCGATAGGCACAATTTTCGACCACTCTTCCCAGCAATTGGGGTCGTAAGCCAGCAATAACATGACGAATATTCTCCTCCAAGTCGTCAATCATCTCGGGCTTATATGCGTAGAAAAGCGACTTCACATAACCCCACAAAAAATTGTCCATTGGTAAATCGCACGATCTTGGAGGCCACGCCACATGCCCATGAGGCGATATAATGCACTCAGTAAAAGTTTCTTCAATAAATTGATTGTTTCTTTGGCTGTATTGCATGTAGCGCCGTCTTGTTAGAACCAAAGGTCGTCCACATAAGCATCCTCTAATTCAGGTACGAAAAAGTCATTAATCATGGCTCTATAGCGCTTCCCATTGCTGTAACCATAGGGCACACCAAACAGTAATGCCTTTTTGAGGATGTAAGGTGTCTCAACAATGGCTTGTAGCATTGGTGGCCGTGGCGCGATAGGTGGCTGCTCGCCCCTCGTGGTTGCAGGTTCGATTCCTGCCGTTGTCTATGTCTTCTTATATTCCATTAAGAACCCAATTCTAAAAATGGTCATAAAATAAGTTGCTACTTTGCTCATTACATCCTGTTTAGGCATAACACTAACAACATGTGATTGAGTAAACTAGCATATCCATAAAATATGACAACGAAATAAATAAACTAATGCGAATTATAAGGGACATATATAAATAAAACACAGTAATTCTCTCCGCATTAGTTCAGCCGCCATCCCTGGAGATAAATCTGAGACAATAACCAGTTCTAGTCTCAGAACATCGCGCCACACATCTTTCGTATTCTTCTTTCTCGCGCTGTGTTAAGAAAAACATATAAAGGGTATTCATCATAAACTAATAACTTAAAGACCAGAAACCTCTGCTTTCATTTGACATTTGCCTACAAGCTGAAACACGCACTCAAGTAACATTTCTGTTCCTCTTCCAATAGACACATTGATAAAAACGCACACAAGAATCTTTTCTGTTCCTCTTCCTATAGACACATAGACAACACAGCCCAAGTAATTTGTTTTTGTTTTGTTTTTCGATTTCCCATCTATTCATGGATAGAGTGTCAAAGCTACAAATACAACAATGTTAACAAATGGGTTTTGGGGGGTGAAACGTACGAAGGTTTCCAATCTTTATTATGGCTTATTTGTGGTATTCATAATCCCTTGAGCGCGTGCAAAGTTATTTCGGCGAGTGAAGTGAGATGACTCGCCTTACTCAAAGACTCATCTCACTTTCCGCCAAAAAGTGATTCAGTTATTTAAGCGCAATTAGTATGTTCGAATTTAGTTTCGAACACCCAAATGGCTTGAAGCAACAACAAATTGTAGGTAGCTACAATGCTACATACATACATAAGCAAAGAAAATGAAAATGTAAACAAACAAATCAAAACAAGAAAATGTTCAATTAATTAAATCCAAAAGAAGTATTTATATTAAATCCACATATTTATACAATTACATCTACATATTTTGTACATAGGTACAAATGCACAAGTCCTACATTGCAAATCATTTGTTCCATATTTTTTTACAGTTTGTTGGATTCTTTTGGGCTAGTTCGTTGTGTTTGTAAATTTTATTTCGTGTACGTTAATAGGTGTGAAACAATTTTTATGAAAAAAGAACAAATAATTAATCAAAAACTAAAATACACCAACAAATACACCAAGTCACTGCTGAAATCTCAGGCGAGTAATCTGACATTTCATTTCACTCACTCACTCCCTCACTTTTACTAGCTGGATCGATTTTTAATCAAAAGTGACTCATCTCACTTATTCACTGCGGTTTCGAATTAACTGAATCTTGGTGAAGGACTGATAGTCGATTGTCATTTCCATACAAAAGCTCTATTGAAAATGGAGAGAACGATCTTTACGCCACTCGGAGCAAAGTATCAAGTGAGTGAGTGTGAGGTTAAGGAAGAGAAAGAATGATAGGAACGATGTGTGGCGCGATATTCGGAGACTGTAGGTGGTTGTTGTCTCAGTTTTTATCTCCAGGGATGGCGGCTGAACTAATGCGGAGAAATTTCCGTGTCTTATTTATCTATGTCCCTTATAATTCGCATTATTTTTTTTATTCTTTGTCATATTTTATCGGTATACTAGTTTTACTCAATCACATGTTGTTAGTTCTATGCCTAAACAGCATGTAATGAGAAAACCAGCAACTCATTGTATGACATTTATTTTTAGAATTGGTTTTTAATGGAAAAATAAGAAGACATAGACTACGACAGGGACCGAACCTGTGACCATGAGGTTGACAGGCGAACACAACCATCGCGCCACGGACACCCCCAAGCTATACTTCACAGGATTATTTCTGTAGTACGTCTTCTTTGCTACTTGAAAAATGATTTTCAGGCAAGGAAAGCCATCTATTGTTATTTTGAATAAGAAGTGCTGCAAGCTAATGCTTTTTTTAAAGTCAACAATTGTTGTAGTGCTATAATAGCCTTATTCTGGCAACCTCACTAAGCCCTCACAAGTCACACTAACCACATAACTTGAAGTGAACTCATTTTAGTGACTTTTTTGGTATTCTGGTAAAAACCTCACAACTTGTGAGCATCATAAAAATTTGAAAATAATGATCTGCTTCTTGGTACATCATAACTCACCTACTTGACATATTTGTGAAATACAAAACAATAAAAAAAAAAACGAAAAAACAACAAACACGGAATTGAATTTGATTTTGATACATCTCTTGGAAGTAGTTTCATCTATAAATGTAAGAATTAATAAAACTGTGTTAATGATTTTTTAATAAATCACTCTTTGGTTGTAGGTTGTAGTGCAGCAGAATTCTAAGATAGTTAAGGGATATGATCAATCCGTTTGTCATTCAAGATACAACTTTTATTTATCGGCCTATATTTGCCGACTTTTAGTGAAGATTCATTTCGATTTCCACAAGAAAACTTGCCACGTAAAGGAGGAAAAGGAGTTATTTCTTCAAGTGCAAACATTGTTCGAGAAAATTTATATCTTGATTGGTTTAAATGAAACTAATTCGAAGCAGCAATGTGGAAAAGGGTACATCTTTTAACCACGATTAGAAATCTCTATACATTTTTAATTATTTCAGCTCTCCAAATGAACTGAAATTAAAATCTCATGATTTCAATGTACACAGAATTATCTAAAATCGAATGTGTGCACTAGATCGACACCAATGTCCGAGTGCATAAATCTGAAGTAACTAACGTCCCAAGGAATTTCAAAAAAAACAAAAACAAAATTTAATTGATTTGTGTTTTTCATAGTTGAATTTTATATTTTTTCAATTTTATAATAACATGTAAAGGGTTATCCCTTTTTCGGTTTCAAAAGTATAGGGCTGGAATTCGACATCGGTCAAACTAAGTTCTTAAACCAATTTTTTTTTTATTTGAAAGTCTGACATTTACGAAAATGGATCGCTTAACTATCGCACAACGCATAAAAGTTGTTAAAACCTACTACAAAAATCTATGGCAAAATTGTGAAGAAATTTGAAGTTATTGGAGTGGGTACAGATATTGTAAGGCCCGTGCATCATCGTTTCGCTGGTACCACTGAAAATATCGCTGCTGTAAGTCAAAGTGTTGCCAAATACCCGAATAAGTCGATTCCTCGTCGTTCTCAGGAATTAGGACTGTCTAACGGCACATTATGGCGTATTTTGCATTTGGATCTACACCTACATCCTTATAAAGTATAGCTCACACAACAACTGAACCCAGCTGACCATTCACAACGTCGTAGGTACGTCGAATGGGTGCCTGAACAACAGGCGGTGGACGGCGATTTTTCGAACAAAATTTTCTTCAGCGACGAAGCACATTTCCCACTCGGTGGCTATGTTAATAAACAAAATTGTCGTATTTGGGGTTCTGAAAATCCTCAAGTAATTGAAGAGAGGCCATTACATCCACAAAAAGTCACTGTTTGGGGCGCTCTTTGGTCCGGAGGTGTGATTGGACCTTGCTTCTTCGAAAACGACGATGGAACGACTGTCACCGTCAATTCGGGGCGTTATGGTCATATGATAACCGACTTTTTTTTGCCTGCTATTAAAGAATACGACTTGGAGAATATGTGGTTTCAACAAGACGGTGCCACATGCCACACAACTAGAGCGAATATGGGTTTATTGCAAGAGACGTTTCCTGGCCGCCAAGATCATGCGATTTGACACCGCTGGACTTTTTTTTGTGGGGCTGCGCGAAAGACCGTATTTATGCAGATAAGCATTTAACTCTTGAGCACTTGAAAACCAAAATCCGTCAACATCCATCCACCAACACCAACAATCCATCGTTTGTTAACACAAATCAATTTATTTTTGATTTAGATCTGTCAAAAAGCTGATTATGACAATTTTTGCATTCGATTGGCCAAATTAATTGATTTATTTTTTTATTTTAAATCAATTTTGCAGATCTACCCCTCTTTTACTAACACCACTATGCATTATAATTGACAGACATCAGTTTGTCAAGACAGCTGATACCGATAGCTGGTTTACAGACAAATATTCACAAATACTATAGAATATAAAAATCAATCTGAAAATGTATTCGAATCGTTACGAAAAAAATCAATTTATAGATCAAAATATAAATTTACTAAACGAAAACCCCATAAGAAAAGATTGTCTCTGTAAAAAGATTGGATCCTTTTGAATTTTCAGGCGAATGTTATACGATTTCAGATTTATTTTTTTTTATCACGGTATTGGTGTATATTCGTGACTGTGGGACCATAAGGTATCTTCATTCTCGTTTTTTTTTCTTTTGTAACACGAATCGATCCCAATGTTTGAAAAATGAATGCCGAAATTAATTTTGAAGATTACGCAATTGTTAATACACAATTGCTATCATGTTTTTAAAATGTATATATGTTTTCACAGCCTTATTTCACTATTCACATAATTGCTGAAAACAAAATCAAAGAGGGGTTAATCTGCCGAAAAAACCAGGGGCTCTACTATATAACTTGTTTCTACTTTCGCATCTTTCGAAAGTTGCTTTCAATGCTATTTTTAAGAGATACTGTATTGGAAATTATCATCCAGAGTTCGCGTATTCGAATCTTAGCCACTGAATCTCCAATTAAATATGTTCTTTTCATTTAATAAGTGCTTTAATAAAGAATTGATAAGTTGAAATTTTGCGAATTCGAACAGCATTATTGTAAAATCGAATTACATATGTTGTTATCGTTTGGTAACACAAATAAATTTATTTTTGATTTAGATCTGTTGAAAAACTGATTTTGACAATATTTGCCTTCGATTGGCCAAAAAAATTGATTTATTTTTTGATTTTAAATCAATTTTGCAGATCTAGATTTTTCGGCAGATCTACCCCTCTTTTACTAACACCACTATGCATTATAATTGGCCTCGTTCGGTGCGCGGCCGATAGGCTATCTAAGATACCTTTGTAGCGGATTTATTTTCGAACGATTCAGGTAGCTTTCTCGTTGTCAGTTGTATTGCATACACATCTGAAGTTCCTCACATTTCCAAACGAATCTCAACGAATCCAATAATTTTTGGGTAGCTTGAGATTTGTGTTTGACAACATATGTTTAGTTCATCAGCGGTTTTTCCTTAGGCGTTACAACAACACCAAGCAATCCGGATCGGTTAGGTTGTGCCAGCGAACGAGGCCATTGACAGACATCAGTTTGACACGAGAGCTGATACCTATAGCTGGTTCACAGATACAAATATACACCAATATTATAGCAAATAAAAATCAATCTGAAAACGTATTCCAATCGTTACGAAAAAATTTAATTTATAGATCAAAATATAAATTTACCAAACGAAAACCGCAATAGTTGGGCCCCAGATCTGCAAAATTGATTTCCGATCAAAAAATAAATTGAAAAGCCTTAATAATTGGAAGGTTTTAATTTTAAAAATCTGTGTTTTGACAGATCTGAAGGGGAAAAAACAAAATAATGGACCAAGATGTTAATAATTCGATTTTATAAATTTAGCGGAGTTTTTAATTGGTTCGTCTTCGTCTTCCTTGTCATATAATGATGAAGATGTTTTTTTTTCAGAAATGTGTGTCATGTATTCACCAATACTACAATTAAACCTGGAAAAAGTTTCATTGAAAAAATCAAATCTCGATTTTGAGAGGAAATCCTTAAAATTTGAATGAAACTCGCAATAAGTATTGCGGTTTGCGGCTCGAATTCATTTCTGGTGGAATTTAGTAGATTATATGACTTCAGTATCTACTTTATATATATTTTTTCACCGAACGCATATTCTTGGATAGGTGCCAGCATCGACACTGGGGAGAGTACGATAACTTTGGCGCCAAGATATAATAACGGTTTTTGGTAGAGGGGCTTAATACAAGCATTTTTTACTATGGTAGGGGGGGTCTATCTCCCTTCGTTTAGGCGGGAGGGGCAATTTTATACAAAATTACCTAAAATCTTTAAAAAAGTATTAAAAAAGAACGGCAACACTTACAGTTATTTCAAAAACTATTGACTGAAACAACTTTACTTAAAATTTATTATAAATTGTAGAGTTCTGACTTTTGAAAAAGGTATAATTTATAACTGTAAGTGTTGCCGTTCTTTTTTAATATTTTTTTAAAGATTTTAAGTAAATTTTTATAAAATTGCCGCTCCCGCCTAAACGAGGAGAGATAGACCCCCCCCCCTCCCATAGTAAAAAATGCTTGTATTAAGCCCCTCTACCAAAAACCGTTATTATATCTTGGCGCCAAAGTTATCGTACTCGTGCCTCGACACTGTATGTTATTTGTATATTGAGGAATAAGGGTTGAATTGGATTCAAGTATGTATTTCTCCAATCGTAACTCTTCTCTATAATGAATTTAAAATGACTACCTGCAACAAGACCCATACCACTTGTTTAATTTTTCACTTATTCATTAATCAAAATTAAAAACATACGTCTATAACAAAAATGTAAATATTTTCTATTCAACAAAAGTTTATACAAGTCTTACAAAATGAATACATACAGAAAGGTAAAACTTAATAATAATTATATTAATTATATAATAATTAACAATTTTATTCAATTGGGATAATGTCCCATGCATTTGGGACATTCTTCGTGCATAGATCCAATTTAAGAGTAGCTCCCTCACTTGCTTCTGATGCCTTAATACAAGTTCCAGTTGCCATATTGTATATAGGGCTGCTCTCCTAAAGGCGTATTATTTAATTTAAATTAAATATCACAATTTATTCATTTGATATAAATTAAAGGCTTACAGAGCTTGTATGTCTCCATTGTTGGTCACCTAACATCTCATGGCATTTGCCAAGTACTGGATATGCATAATTTGAACTTAAGGATGCTTCCAGGCACAATAATTTATCCAAGATAATTTCAGACTTTTCTGTTTCATACCTGTAAAAAGTTATAAAATACATAAAATAAATTATTAAATTTCATTTGTTGAGACCTATAACGCCCTTTGTGCGTTTCTGGACATTGAGGGAGCGTTTGACAACACCTCCCATGAATCCGTGAGGATTGTACGCTCTTGTAAGGAAGAGCGTATCTACCACAATTATAAAATGGATAAACGCAATGATAATCACGAGAACGGCGGAGGCACATGCAGGACAAATGGTCCAAAAAGTTATAACAACTATAGGCTTTCCACAGGGAGTGGTACTATCACCCCTACTATAGAGTCTAGTAGTGGATGAATTATGAGAAAGTCTTACTTCTAAGGTATAAAGTACATCGGCTTTGCTGATGACATGGTTATAACAGCTCAAGGAAAGTTCGAAGAAACTCTTTGTGGAATTATTCAAAGAGGACTGAGCATAACCAGAAAATATTGTCTTTCTGTGGGATTAAACATAAATCCAACGAAAACAACATAGTACCATTTACTAGAAAAAGGTTTCTGCCACGAACGACATCCAGAAGGAGGTAAAATATCTAGGAATCACACTAGATAGTAAATTTCTATGGAACAAACATGTTGAGGTAAGTGTCGGGAAAGCCATTAAAGCACTCATGATATACAAGAGACTTGCAAGTAAAACATGGGAATGCAAGTCAAACATCCTGAGATGGATGTATACCATGATGGTAAGACCCATCAAACCAAAACATTGCTATTATGTCAGATAGTCAAGCTGCACTAAAGGCACTAAGCTCCTACACCATCAGCTCAAAACTGGTATGGGTGTGTGTGTGCAGACTGAATGATCTGGGCAAGTGCAACAAAGTTTCGCTTCATTGGGTACCTGGCACGTGGGAATCCAAGGCAAAGAAGAATCGGACTCTGGCAAAAATACGAGCAGCGTCACCTTTAATAGGACCAGAGGGCGCTATTGCGGAATCGGAGAGAACATGATCAAAAACAAGATCAGGTCCGAAGAGGAGGACAAAAGATCAAACGTTTGGAATAAACTCCCCAGGCTAAGACAGGCTAAATTACTACTTAGGAACTAAAACCAAAAACGGTTCTTATCCTGTATCAACCTAAGTAGGAACAAACTAAGGGTAATAACAGGCATTCTTACTTGACACTGTAAACTGAACAGGCACCTCAATATCCTGGGATTGGAGAGAAATGCTCTCTGCAGGTTCTGTAAGGTGCACGAGGAGACACCGGAACACATACTAGGGACTTGTGAAGCCATCATTCACCAAATATACAAATTTTTGGGACAACACTTAATAAAGGAAAAGGAACTACTCTTTATCGAAATACCACAATTACTGGGGTTCCTCAAAGGAATTAACTTGGAGGACGTACTGTAAATGAGAAACCTAATCCAGTTCTAAGAGGGGCACAATAGATCTCAAGGTCGCAGTGCATCAATACCCCAAATCATTCATTCATTCATACAAATTTATTTATATTATTTTTGGTTTCGGCTTTTAGATATCGTTAAATTTGTGGTACTTAAAACTAAACCCATATTTATTAAAATGGAATGATCTGCTCTGGTTATTTCGAATTGTCTTTTTGTTCAAACGATTTATGAATGTTACTCAGCTGCAAATTGTAATTCAATTACTTTTATGCGACGTGACTATGACGGAAGTACCATCAAGTGTGACTGTTACTCGTCAGAGTTTTTTGCAGACGCTCTCAAACATTATGATTTATGAACTACCCACTATTAGCAATGGTTGCTAACACACTAATAATACAGAATGCGGCAGGGAACTGCCTTATTTGAAACGCGCGCCATCTAGCGACATTTATTCCGGGAAGCCGTGGGGTGTTGCTCATTAGAAACAGCGCTATCTAATGTTTCTTGTCATGTAGGAGGGTTTAATAACGATCGTGACTTTTACTATGCCACGATGGAAGAACGCCGCATTCGCCGTGAAATCTTACTTATCAAGTAAGACTCCACGAACGTCCAATGACCCTGGCTCTATTTAAAAACATTCCATATACAATTTAATTAATTGAATTACAAGTTTAATTACCATATTTGGTTCTTTGCCTTCATACAAGTCTGCAATGTTATTGTACTTCCTTTCTTGTAGAAACCATTAACTTTAGGACCAACAACGGAAGCGCAGAAATTGGTTCCAGATAGTCTCATTAAAAAGCTACTTGTATACTTTCGTTTTCTAAGAAAAAAAAAATGGATGTATGTATATTATTGATTTTATAATTAAAATAAGCATAAAACTTACCGTGAATGCCAAGGTTGAAAAACAGATTTAGAAATTTTCATGGATTTCTTATGTTCTCCGGGTAAATCAAGCTCAGGATAAACATTACGCATATACCAAGTAAAATTCGAGCATTTTAATTTATCTCTGAGTTGAATGCGTTCTTCAATGTCACCGAAATCAAAAAATCGTCCAATATTTTCATGCTTAATGTAGTAATCCTTCAGAGAAGAAAATAAATACAATGCATTATTAACAATAAGCTTTAAAATTTACCTTATATTCATCCATCCAAACATAAGCCAATCTAAGTGAATTTTTAAGCATTGTATTAACACCTTCTGGTGAGCTATAGGGTCGTCGCTTTCGAAATATATGACCAACTCGAGAGCAGGGCATTATTTTAATAGCACCTCCACATTGCCAGACACGAAATGATATTTCCAGATTTTCCCCACCCCAAATATCCATACCCATATCGTATTCACCAATATGTGTAAAATATTGCCGGTTGACGGCAAACAATCCTCCAGCCATCGTGGGTGATTTAAATGGCCCCGAAAATGAGTTTTCGTCTTTTAGTGTACCTTTAATTAATGTTTATTTGGATATTAATTGCTGTTAATATTTTTTATTAAAAGATCATATTTACCATCTGGTAAATTTTCCCATTTAAAATGCAATCCCCAATTAAACCCACCGCGCACAAGCGGACTGGATGTATACTGAAAAGTATCTGCATTGATTATGTCTATAACTGGAACTGCAAGTGTTGAGTTTTCATGTTTAACTATGTTCAACAGAGGTTGTATCCAATCTTTGTTTACTTCAATATGACTGTCTAAAAAAACAAGAATATCGCCTGTGGAATTTCTTGCTCCAATGACACGCGCCCTAATCAGACCTTCTCTTTTTGAATTTCTTAATAATCGGACTTTGTCGTCTGGATCAAATTTACGTATTTCTTCTACTAGTCCCGTTATTAAATCTGAAACATCACTAAAATCATCGACTAGAATTATTTCTTTAAGATATTTGTTGGGCGTTCTATCCAATATGGACTTTATAGAACGCAATAAGGTTATCTTGTGTTCGTTGTAATAGCACATAACAATTGAAGCGCTTGGAAGTTCTTCATCGTAGGTTTGTTTATGGCATCTGTAAAGTAATGATTTAAAATTGATAATTAAATGATAAGAAATTGGGAATTGGATTTGCGGACAATTCAAAATTGACTTAAATATATTTAATTTAACAATAAACAAGCTTATAATTTATAACTTATTTTTAATTAGAAATCATGAAAATTGAAACGGCTAAAAAATTATGGAACAAACAACATTCGCCAAGATGAAGCTTACGTCTCGGAGATAGAGCAGTGGATAAAGTGCTTGATTACTAACTTAGACGTGTGGGTTCGATCCCCACGCTAGGCGTATTCTTTCTATACCTGCAATTTTAATTGGATGCCGCCCATGGGTTAAAATGAGACAGTCAATACCTGGTTCTCAAATCCACTGTGCCAACAAAAAACATTCTTTCCTATCATTCTCTTTCTTCTAACTAGTGCCGTGCAATTCAGGTTGCATTTAAAAGACCTTAGGTCTTACAGGCATATAGTTAAGTTAAAAAAAAAGAGCAGGTTATGTACAGGGCATGAGGATTAGATTCCTCCTATTCTTCGTCCATGCAGCTTCTGAAAAACTAATTTTAATAAACGCCAAGCCTCGTTGCGTGCTTGCATATAAGGCAGTGTCTGGTTATGACACAAATTACGGAGCTGATGTGCAATCTGTTTAATGATATTAAACACTTGCAGCATTTCAGATCAAGTTTTGACCAGAACTGTTTTGTCGGCAGACAAGTGGTTGTATTTATACCTGACATTATACTTGTACATTTTCTTTTTGATTCTTTTAAATTAATTTTTAAAAAATTGTTTTGTTTAGACCTAGGGCGACCAACTTTGACCATTTGATTTATTTCGAATTCATAATACCAATTGTTCAATAATTGAGTTGAAATAATTTAACTTATTTTTGTGTCACTTTACTAAACAGGAGTAATTTTCCTATTATGTTTTCAAACTTATTACTTTCTAGTTTTTTTTTTGTAAATCTTTAAAATTTATTCTCTAACTTATAATTTATTTGTTTATTTTATTACTCACTGAAAAGTTTCCCTCTTGTAAATTGTAATATTATTTGAAGTAAAAATTATTCACTAGTATAATTTTTCTCTTACATCAAATATGCCTTTACCGTTATTTTTTCGCAGTTGCTTAAATTTAAAATAAAATAAAATACACGATTGGATCATACGAACTTGCTCTTGTAGCTAACAACTTTAATGTAGCTAAACATTGATGTTGTTAGTAGGTAGGTAGTCTAACTGATAAAGCCGATGTAGGTAAGATTACCTTGATTCTTATCTTAGTATAATGAATTGTGGAATGGATGATTCAAGGAATTACCTACCAAGAAGTTACCTACCTACAAATGCATATTTAAATCTTATATTATGGATTTTTTAGATGGATTTTAATTATGTGAGTTAGAAGAGTAATTATGTACCTACATTTATAGACAGATCCTAAGTATGTCAATATGAACATTATAATAATGAAAGTGAAGGATGTAGGTTGGGTGCAATATACATAAGGAGTATTCACGATCCGGTGTATCTGGTCTTGAATCATTGTAAAAGTGTAAAAGTGTAGCATTTTTTTGCACTACAACAACAAAATATACTGAATGTCATAATCTTACAATTTTACACTTTTACAATACCCGAACCCTTTTGTAACAGAAAAATACAAGGGTGTAAGATTTTTTTAACACAAACTTAAGCCTTCTTCAGAACAAATGTGAAACAGATTTTGACATTTGCTTCAGTGTTGCTACAGATTAGTAACGGTGTCTTCACAGTTTGTTGTAAAAAAATAAAATTTTACAAGACTTGGTACACCAGATCGTGAATACCACTATAATATTCATGTGATTTTTATAGATATATATTTATAAATGTATGAGGGATTACTTTAGTGACGTACGCAATAATTCGTAAAAATGAAATACAATTAGGTAGATATAAATGGATGATACACATAGTAACATCTTTTTAAAATGATTGGTTATTAAAGTTTAATGGAAAGAAAGATACCATTTCAATTTTTGGACAAATATGAATACATCAAACATTTTTTTTTTAAATCGTTGGAGCGGTTATTTAATTGTTTATGTATAAAATTTTAAAAACATTTTTAGAAAAAAAAATTGAAACGTCATTTTCCAGCAATTATCAATATACATATTAAGTTTTAATTTCAAAAGTGACTCGTTTTTGAAAAATCGATTTTTCAAAAAAAAAAAAATCTAGGGTACTTTTTATGGGTGACAATGGCGGAGTAAATATAGTGCTTGACTGTTAACTTAGACGCGTCTATCTCCACGCTAGGTCGCATTCTTTTCTATACCTTTAATTTGAATTGGATGCCGCCCATGGGTTAAAATGAGACAGTCAATACCTGGTTCTCAAATCCACTGTGTCAAACTAGTGCCGTGCAATTCAGGTTGCATTTAAAAGACCTTAGGTCTTACAGGCATATAGTTAAAATTATTATTATTGTTATTAAAATTCTTGAAGCCGTTTTTAAGAAATACAATTTTTTCTTACTTAACTGTTTTTTAACATTTGTATGGGAGTGTATGGAAGGTTCCGTTGGTTTCTGTTTTAGGAAAAAGTTTTTTTAGTGTTCAAGATAATGTAAAAGAACTACTAATTACGAAGTTTCGAAAAAATCGACTGAGTCGTTTTCGCAATATTTAGTTTTCAAAAACAAAATGTTTGAGAAATTTTGGTTTTCATTAGTGTTTAAACCTTCTAGGAGCTTCTACATAAAAACCTTTAAAAAAATCAAATGAACCGTTTTTCAGAAAATCGAAAACCAACAAAATGGTTTTACTAGAGGTACCAGTACCAAAACTAACTATTTTTTCCCGAAAAGAATTACCAAAAAGTTCCTTTTCCCACCATTAACTGATCTGATATTTTTTTTTATATCAGATCAGTTGGAGCCGTTTTTGAAAAAAATCAGAATTCTCTTTTTGGCAAAACAAAATAAAATGCACGACTGGATCGCACAAACTTGCTCTTATGTTCGATCACATCGAATTCAAAAGATTTCTGCTAAAAATCTAAATATATATTTAAAGCAGTTTTTTTACTTCATTTTGTATATATACAAAATATCTTTAATTTTTTCCTAAACAAAATTGGTATTTAAGACTGTCTAAAGTATTGCAATAAAAATTTGTATCTATCTATCTGTCTATTAACAAAATATTAAATCTGCTTAATCAAAGAAAAATTAATTCAAAATGCTGAAATAAATACTTGAACTAATTTAAGCTAAAAAAAAAGTACGCCATTTTATTTGTTAGATAAAATTTAATTTATGAGAAAAAAATTTTAAAAATCTGTGAAGCGGTTTTTGAGAAAAAATAAGTTTTTTTAAACTTTTTGAAAAAAATTTTCAAAAAAAATTCTAAAACTCCAATTCATAGGTATTCAATAAATACATATAAATATAATTTTTGAACAAAAATTTAATGAGCAGTTTTAGAAATATACGAGTAAATTAAAATTTTTTTTTTAAATGATTTTAAAAATACAAAAAAATTCTAATTAAAAATTGGTACGCGGTATAATTTGGGCAACCTAAACCTATATATGTATGTGTGAAATTTCGAAAGAATCGGTTGAGTCGTTTATGAGATAGTCGAAAGCAAAAAAAAACGGTCCTATGGAAAGTACCGTTTTTAGACATTTTTCTATTTTTTTTTCAACCATATGATCGGTCGTAGCTAATAAGCCACACAGATTTTTTTTTCAAAATCGTTAGAGCCGTTTCCAAGAAAAATAGGTTTGAACGTAACGGTTATATGGCAGTTACCGTTATTTTTTGAGCTAAAAAAAATTCAATTTCCCCTCTGTACAATACCTAAAAAACTCTATATAACAAGTTTGAAGCAATTCGGCCCACCCGTTTGGGCTGTAGGCTGACAGACAGACATAAAGACGGACAGAATTTTTAGACCATCTTTTTTCGTCTTCGCTATCATCGTAATGTCATGTTTGATTGTTATCTCAAAACTTTTCTTTTCGACGAATGCATAACTTGCCTTATAGTACCTATAATCGAAAGTAAAAATGTATGGCAGGTACCGTTATTTTTCGTGTTAAAAAAAATGAAAAAAAAGATCGTGTGAGCATATTACCGAAAAACCAATATGTGCCAAGTTTGAATCAAATCCGTCCAACCGTTTAGGCTGTAGACTCGAGGACAGATAGACTGATACAGCTTGAATCTCGAGATCTATTGGTTTTACGAATCCATAACTTGCCATATAGTATTTAATATATCTTAAGCAAAAAACTGTCCAGCGTAAAAAAGTGTTGTATGGTTTCCCATTGTAGAAAAAATCATATTATTTTTTGAACTTTCAAAAGACCGATTTTGCCCTTTTTGCTTTTCATTGGGCATACAAAATTAATTTTTTTTAAACCACATTAAATAATGATTATGGAGTATTTTTCCTTAAAGAGAGTTAGCTATATTGTGTTATTATGTTTAATAAGTATTTTTTTTTTGATATTATGTAAGTTCGTATTAACTGTTCAGCCTTCCTCCTCATAAGTGAAGGTTTACTAAAATAATTTTGCTAACCAAAAAATACCTTTCGTATAGTCAGTTTTGCACGGAACCAAATATTCCACGATACTTATGCCCTAAACAGATGTGCAGCTTTTTCACATGCAGCGAAAATAAATTACACAGGTTCTTATGAGGATTGACACATTCCAAAGGCTGCATGCAGCCCTCTTTGCACGATGTCTCTATTTCTAAATTGGCTGCCAAGTTTCATTGCAACCACAACAGCAAAGAAAACAATCTGAAATAATTCGGCATTACTCATATTGACTTATGAAAAAAATATTTTTTGTTTTATGATTTTAAAAATGGGAGAAAATCTATGAATTGGTTAAGAAAAATACACTCTTATATGATAAAGTTCGTGTTATAAGAATAGTCATGAGGGACAAAATGAGAACACGAATTTGTTTTCTCTTTTTATTTCATTTAACATCCATTTTCAGTAAATTCAAAATCTTTTACCGCATAATGACTGTTCTCACAGGGCACGTTCAGATGTTGATACGATAGCCTAACTAATGTCCTTTTTATTTGGCAAATCCAGAAGCCTTCCGGACTCTTCTGAAAGCGTTCACTTGGGAAAAAATGACAGTTCTAATTCTGAAAAGAAGAGAATTTTGCTTCTGGATTTGAAATCAGAATCAGAACCAGAAGCACTCACACATTCATATATTTGAACGTCAAACTCGACTGTTGCCATTTTTTGTATCATCATTTTGCAACTAAAATTTTTTTTGAATTTAAATATTCTCACGTACCAATTATTTTCACACATACAATCTCATTAAAATTCAGAATCGTCAGAATCACACAAAAGTGTTCAGTTGGGATCCCGGATCGGAGAAGAATTCCGGATTGCTAAATAAAAATGCCATGAGAAAGGTTACTATCTATCTAAAATCTTGAACATCAAAAACCAGATAGATTTGTATATTTTCGGGCAAATGTTATGACATTTCTCATGGGATACAAGTGTATACCAAAGTTTTTCGAATAGCTCGAGATTTACTTTGCTGTTTTGTCAGCAGCTGTGTTTTAAGACGGGATTACAACAACACCGACCCATCCGGATAGCTATGGATCGATTTCTGAATGTGGACATAATTTTGGCAAAATAATGCATCATAAATGGCCTCGTTCGGTGCGCGGCCGATAGGCTATCCAAGATACCTTCGTAGCGGATTTATTTTCGAACGATTCAGGTAGCTTTCTCGTTATGTCAGTTGTATTGCATACACATCTGAAGTTTTGAATCAGCTGTTCCTTACATTTCCAACCGAATCTCAACGAATCCAATAATTTTTAGGTAGCTTGAGATTTGTGTTTGACAACATATGTTTAGTTCATCAGCCGTTTTTTCCTTAGGCGTTACAACAACACCAAGCAATCCGGATCGGTTAGGTTGCGCCACCGAACGAGGCCAATGTCAGAGAGTATCCACATGTGTTTCGGGCGCAGCGTTGTATGCAGCGATGCGTGCAGACATGTTGCACATCTGTTTTAGCCATTAGTTTTAATAACAATAATTTCAATCATTTTTTTTTTGTAAAAGACGTCAAAAACACAGAACTGGTAATTTTAAACTAATTCATACTCCATACTAAAAGGAGTAAGAAAAACAAATTTATATCGCACGATAAAATATCATATCTTATCAATTCAATACGTTTGCTTTCACTCTACAACTTATATCGGCTCTTTCTGTAAAAAGATGGCATCTTTTTGAATTTTCAGAGTTTTATTCCAACAAAAATATCAGATGGGTCGAATCTTAACACGAAAGATCGGATCTCTGTTAGTTGGTAGGTTTGTTCTCAATGTACACGTAAAGTCTTTTCTGTCAACGGTCAAATGGTAAATATGTCGTTATTAATTTGTGGTGAACCTGAAGTCACCCTGATAAAAAATTCTGTTTTTTTAAACCTAGAGTCGCCCTCAACTCGCCCTGAAGTAGATCTAGATTTTTAGCTGGACAAGTTGAGGTAAATGAATAAACGTCAAAGTCACATGCTATCTGATTTGATTTGTTATTTTTAAAATGGAAATAAAAGAATACTCAAATTAATTTTCAGACACAAGTTTTTTGACAATTCTTGGGATTGTCCTCTTGTGACCTAGGCTAAAAAAAAAATAAAAAAATGAACAAATAATATACCAAGTTGTTAATAATTTAGATCTTATAAATTTAGTGGAGTTTTTGATTGCTTCGTCTTCCTCTTCATCTGATGATGAAGATATATTTTTTTCAGAAATGTGTGTGTCAGTCATTTACCAATACTAAAAAATAATTGGAGGGATCTCTAATATATATACCGTGGTGGACACGAATTTAGCACATTGGAAATAGTACAAGTATTTTCCTATTTTCCATTCTTTATTACTTCCAACCAACGGTTCATTTTTATGTTGTTAATATGACTACCTTATATGGTAATAAAACATGTGTAAATGATTGAAAAGTAAATTACCGTTTTGCGAAAATTGACGATTGTTTGTGATTTACGTTGGTTTTAGCTGGACATAAATTTAGCACGTTTTGCAATCTGTCCATGCCATCCTCGATTGTAGTTAGATTAATTTAGCTTGTGCCACCGCACTGATTTAGTGCTAAGATGTGCTACCGAACATATGACAGTTTGGCAGCACCCATCTACTACAATCGAGGATGGCAGCCAACGTAAAAGGGAAATAAAAAAAACCCCATTGTAAGTTGGTGGGCATTTCCGGCTTTGCCACTAAGTTTCTTTCCTTTCGTTTTTTGGTTGCCAAGGCATGCACATCGTGCATCTCAGAAAAAGAGAAAAAAATTAAAAACAAAAAGATATTAGAGAAATTACACTGTTTAAAACAAATTCTGTATTTTATTAAATTAATAAAATTATATTTGATTTGCGAACTCTCAAAAATTAATCCAACGCATTCGTAAAATAAAAACACCACAGTGTTTATTCGTGTTCGTGACGATTGTTGTAAAGAGCAATCAACTGAATCACTGAAACTGTATAGCGCTATAGTGCATTGCATTTATACCTATTTTATCAGTGCCCACTCACGATTCACGAAGCCTTCAGCTTTTGCTAGAGTGCCTGCTGGCACATTTGGGCTTACATATTTAGTCGATTTAGTCCTTGGCTAAGCCCGAAGCCGAGTCACATTGGGCCAATTCTTGCGCAGAGAAGTCAAGCCAAGACATCATTATCATCCATACGGACAGACGCACGTCCGCCAGCAAGACATCATTATCATCCATACGGACAGACGCACGTCCGCCAGCAAGACATCATTATCTCCATACGGACAGACGCACGTCCGCCAACATTACAACATCTTAGCTACACGGACAGACGCGCGTCCGCCAGCGTAAGTCCAAATAAAACCAGGCAAGTACGCCAACACAATCAAAGAGTATATTTTTAATTTTTGTGGTTTTTAAAAAAGAAAATAATAATTTTTGAGGTAGTAAAATATTCCTTTAATGATCTATATTAAAAAAAAATTTAAAAAAATGAATTAGTCATGACAAAAGGAAAATGGTGATCAGAGGAAAAAAGAAGACTGATTTTGAAAATGAAGTCAAAAGGGCGAACGGTAACAGAAATTTCTCAGTTGTTAGAATGCTCCAGGAAGCTGGTTTATAATGCCTTTCGTCATTTCAAAAAGTTTGGTGTTATTGAAAGCATTAAACAAGACCCCCGGGCCAGAAAGACAACTATAAATGAAGACAGAATTATTTATAGGTTATCGGCCAAGGATCCGTTTAAGACCTCCAGTGCCATTCGAAGCGAACTTTCGACGAACTATGGAGTAAATGTTGCCTCAAGGACCATAAGACGCCGATTAAATGAAAACAATTTGCGTGGGTGCGTGGCTCAGAGAAAACCACTTGTTTCTAAAAGAAATCTGAAATCCAGGTTACAGTTTGCCAAAGCTCACCTAGACAAACCAATTAGTTTTTGGAAAAACGTGTTGTGGAGCGATGAATCCAAATTCTGCCGGTTCGGATCGGATGGGAAGAAATATGTATGGCGTCCAAGAAACGGAATATGATCCAAGGTACACTATTAAGACGGTGAAACACGGTGGTGGCAACATTATGGTCTGGGCTGCTTTTTCATGGCACGGCGTTGGCCAATAGTAAAGATTGACACCAAAATGAACCAGAACGTTTACAGAGATATTCTGTTGGATAATATGATACCCTACGCAGAAGACAATTTGCTGTTATTGTGGCGCTTCATGCACGACAACGACCCTAAACCACTGATCTCTATAATACACTGGATAGTGTATTCACACAAAAAAATCGACCCCAATAGAAAACTGTAATAATTGTAGAGGGTCCATGTCAGTATAATAAGTATAACATTTTTATTGCCAAAGTTACATTTCCAGATGATTGCTTATGCTTGAAATTAAATTTGTTTAATCAACCATACCAAGGGCACCTTCTTCAAAAAAATATAAAATTTAAATTACACATCTATTTTCAACAAATGTAAGCACGAATTTTTCTTAATAAAAAAGCCATAATAATGATATATTTGATTGTTTCTATTGTGTATTAAATATTAAATATAAATATTGAATTGAAAGTGGTTTCGGTGCTAGCTTAATATTGCCAAAAGCGGCTTCTTAAGCCGCACCTTGTATCACTGATAACGGCAAATTTATCTTAGGCTGGCGGTGAGGGTCAACTCGTTGAAGTTCTCATAAACCATTGAGATTGGATAAAAATCGACCACAAATCGAAAAAAGCAACCATAATCATTCAACTCCACCAACAAGAAAACACATTTCCTTGAAACGTTCTGTTACCAGATTTTTAATATGTATTGTAAATAACGTAGAATTTTAAGACGAAAAAAGACAGAGAAACGCACAATATTGACTTCCATTTGTAAAAGAACTTGAACTTGTTTTATTTTCCCAACAATTACATTGCAATAATTTCAGCTTCCATATTTAATAATAATTTTTCTGCAATATCTTTCACGTTCTTGTGACGTGGTTCATCTTCTTTGTCGTCTTCTTCTAAATCTTATCTGTATTCGGCAAACATGACAAATCGACATCATGTTGATCGTGTTCATCACTACCAAAGTCGTCGACTTCATCTTCGTCTTCGAAATTCTTGCTTTTTGATTTTTTTCTTTTCAACTTTGTGCTTAGCTTTGACAATTTCCTTGAAACGTTCTTATCGAATTTATCCTCTTCACGAAGGACTTCTTTGCAGTTTCAATATCAATTCCTCCCTCGTCTTGATTGATATAATCTCTCGCGAGATCCGATTGTCCAGGTTCCGTCTTCCGTCTTCCTTTTCTGAATTGTTGTAGTTCTTATTATCTTGATTGAAACTGACAATAAAAATAAATTGTTTTTCAATTTTTTTTTTTTGAAAAGGAGTGCAATCTATCTCTTTCTATCTTTTTATAAAAAAACGAGATAGGCAATTGCAATGGTGCTACTGTCAAATTCAAATGGAGTCAAAAAAAACTGTTATACTTTGTAGGGAATACACTATCCAGTGTATTATAGAGATCAGTGCCCTAAACACACTGTAAAGTTAGTGAAGTGTGCCTTAGAGGTGAATAAAATCGACATTTTGAAGTGGCCTGCACAATCACCCGATCTTAACCTGATCGAGAATTTGTGGAATGATGTTGAACATCACATTGAGCAAGAAAAACCAACAAATTTAACTCAATTGTGGCAGGAGATTCAAAATGCTTGGTATGCAATTCCAAAGTCACGATGTGAGGCTTTGGTTGAAAGTTTGCCAAGAAGAATACCTTCTGTATTGCAAAATAAAAGGCTTCCTACCAAATATTAAGAACAACTTAGTATTGATAACGGTAGTAACATTTTATCAAAAAAACTGTTGAATGTGCTAAGTTCGTGTCCAGGCAAAAAATTGATGTTTCTACATTTCATACTTTTTTCTTCTTACATATGCTAAAAATATTTAATGAAGTACTATGAAAACATAGTGCTATGTACATATATGTAATGTAAATAAAATAAAACTAAAATCATAATAAGAAAACAAAATGAAAATTAATTGGTTTTTATTTTCTTCAACAAGTGTGCTAAATTCTTGTCCACCACTGTATATAAATATATATTATATTAATATATAATAAATTTATTGACGAAATAATTAAATTGTTTATATATATATATAATTTAAAAATTTACAATTAAATCTGGAAAAAAGTTTCATTGAAAATATCAAATCTTGATTTTAAGATATCTTTGAAATTTGAATGAAATTCGCTATTAGACACAAACATCCTTATTCATTTACGTATAAGGTTATGTTCTCTCTAAGCACAGACATCTTATTCACTACCTTATGTAACGTTTTTTTTTTGAAGATGGGTTTTTGGCTTTCACAAACTACGATGCTGTTATGGAAACCTGTCTTGTCTCGATGATCGTCAATGTCGACCGACCAAGATATTTTTCGGGGTAGTGGTATACATATTTGTATTTTATTATATTCAGTTTTGTATGATTACATACTTGCTTTTAAAGCACCTTTTCGTATCATTTAATGTCTTTGAATGCCCAACAACAACTTGACTGTGCTACCACCTAGTATTCTCAAAGAGAATACTTTAATACATTATTTTGACATAACCCCATTATAACTATAATGGGTAGAAAAATGTGTATTTATAGTATGAGGATTTGCAAAGCGTCTACATAGGACCCTATGAAATGCATAACTATCCATGCGTTTAGCGTATTTTATTGAATAAAACTGACAAAGTTTTTGAGCGTTTCTTTTTACATTACTTTTAAACGTTCGTCCTTTACACTAAAATTCAACCTTGTAGTGGTACTTCCAACACATACAAAGTAAAACCTTACAAAATAGCTTTAACGGCCTTTATTCCACAAAATTTGCGTTTCGTCCCAGCGATCTCACATGGACTCATGAGTTCATCAGTTAGCTAGTGAGGGCCTTACCAATACGCACTTTTTGTTAAATTCAGTTCATCTTACATGGATTTTTTGACAAAAAAAGAAAACAATGTGAACTACAGGGTGGCGCACGAATCGTGCTACAAAAATAAAACGTAATAACTTTTTTTCAGTGTGAGTAATCGGCTCATTTTTTTTATTTTATAGGCTACTATTTAGATTTATCAAAATGAATGCTTGGGATACTGAAAAAAGGATTTGGATAGTGCAGCGATACCATTCAGTCCGTCATTTCAGTCTAAAGGGGATTTAGGCTGGAGCTTGGCGGTACTCCCCCGAGTAGATGGACCATTATGAGGCTGGTGAACATGTTTGCCGAATCTGGAAGCATCGAACGAAGACCGTATCATAGAGATCCCAATGTTCTGGTTCAGGATACAATCGTGGCTGTTGCATCGGCAATACAGGAAAATTCAAGTGTTTCGACTCGAAACTTATCGGGCCAAATTGGAGTTAACAGACGGTCATTCCAACGGATACTTCATGATGACTTAAACTTGTTTCCGTACAAAGTCAAAATTACAAGCAAGTAGAACCCTCAGGATTTGCCTGTTCGCCTGGAATTTTGCCGAAAAATTTTACTTATGATTAATGATTACAATGGCCGAAGAAGACAACACATTGATAAATTGTTTGTTCATGTCTGATGAGGCCCATTTTGACTTAAACGGCAATGTTAACAAGCAAAATTGCCGTATATGGAGTGAATCTAAACCAGAAATGCTCCATGAGATGGAACTGCACCCAGAACGAGTCACTATGTGGTGCGCAGTTTCATCAAGGTGTATTGTCGGGCCCTACTTCTTTGAAGAAAACGGTGTAACACAAACTGTTAATGAGGACTGTTATTTAAAGATGTTGAAAGAATTTTTTTACGAAGACGTATCCCTTTCAGCAGGATTTGGTTTCAACAAGATGGAGCAAGTGCACACGGAGCCACACAAGTTATGGCGGAGCTCCAACGAAAATTCCCAAACAAATTGATATCCAGAAACTGCACTTTCCGCTGGCCCCCAAGGTGACCTGATCTGACTGCACCAGACTTTTTTTATGGGGTTATGTCAAGCAGGAAGTGTTCAAAACGAAACCCAGGAATTTAACTGAAATGAAGCAGTCCATTAAGACAATAACTGAGGCGATCCCAATTTCAACCCTTCAGGCCGCAATGAACAATTTTCCTGATCAGGTGCCGCATATGCGTGGATGAGGGTGGAGGTCATTTGCGGTCTTTCATCTTTAAAAACCATTAGTTATTTAAAATCAAATTTAATTTTTAATCCAATAAAAAAAATGTTGCACGATTCGTGCGCCACCCTGTATATCCAACATGATTAAAATTTTAATCAATAAAATTGGAAATTTTCCAATTAAATATAATGCTATGTCTTCTACTTGGCCGAATAATTTCAGTAGTATATAGAATTGTATTATTAAAAAAAAACACCTTATTAGTAAAACATTACATGTACAGTGAAAGCTCTAATAAGCGAACACTCATGGTCGCCCAATTTGTGTCCGGTTATGAGAACTGTCGTGTTAAGGGAAAGAATGAGAAAGCAAATGACTGCAGCTAATAATAGCAGAAGGAAAGGAAATGAAATTTTCAATTATGGAACGCCATCAGAAAATGGAACCAAACACTTTCAAAATTACACCAACTTATGGCGTTTTTATTTGGCAATCCGGAATTCTTCTTCGATCCGGGATCCCAACTGAACACTTTTGTGTGATTCTAACGATTCTGAATTTTAGTGAGATTGTATGTGTGAAAATAATTGTGTACGTGCAAATATTCAAATTCAAAAAAAAAAGTTTGTTGCACAATTATAGGTTTGTTCGTTGAGCCCTGAAGTCGCCCTAGGGTCGACCTTAAGCGTTTTTTGAAAAACCTAAAGTCACCCTGACAAACAAATTCTGTGTTTTGTGAAACCTAGGGTCTCCCTCAACTCGCTGTGAAGTAAAACTAGGTTTAGCAGGGGCAACTTGGAGTAAATGAATAAACGTCAAAGTCACATGAGATCTAAGGTAGGAATGGGCCATATTGAGGAGAATATCGAGTACTCATCATCAATGTTATTAGTTATCGAATCGAAAACATCGATCTGTTGAAGGGTTTTTCCTTATTCTTCTTTCAACATCGATATTGAATCAACGATTTTTTGTTTTAATATCCATATTTCAATAACATAGATGGACTTATCCATCATCCCTAATCTGAAGCATTTGTTTTGTTGTGAATTCTCGTTTTGTATGCAAATTGTTATTTTTAAAATGGAAATAAAACAATACTCAAATTAATTTTCAGACACAGACATGAAAAAGGGAAAGCTTTGAAGTTGAGGATTGTGCATAGGTTCACAAAAAATGAACTAAGAATTTAAATTTAACATATTTTAAGTTTTAATTATTAAATGACATAACTTGCTTTTCTGTAACATAAATTTAATGGCCCTTGAGTGTTTTTTGAGAACCGAAAACCCCAGGGTCGACCCTACGTAAAGTTCAACGAACGAACCTTATGATACAAAAAATGACAACAGTCGAGCTTAACGTTCAAGTATATGAATGTGTGAGTACTTCTGGTTCTGATTTCAAATCCAGAAGCAAACTTCTCTTCTTTTCAGAATTAGAACTTTTTTTCCAAGTGAACGCTTTCAGAAGAGTCCGGAAGGCTTCCGGATTGTCAAATAAATCGACATTAGTTACCCGGGAAATCCCCTTAAAAGTTTTCAACAAAACATCGTTCCGTCCGGTTATTAGAGCTTCGCGTCCGGTTATCGGAGATTTTCCTATGGAATTGCTTACGTATTAAAAATAAGAGATAAACTATACTCAGATCGGTTCTTTAGTTTTTTTTGGGTTGCTTGGTTTAAAGTATCTAAAATGAGCATGAAAAAGTGTCCGCGTCAGTTTATGAGGGTGTCCGTTTATAAGAAATTATTAGTGGTATTACTCCAGTCTTGAAGAAACTCTCACGACAACACAGGTTCTATTATTTCAGATCACTCTATTTATAGAAACTTGAGCCTAAACAATAATCCAAGATTAAGTGGAGTATAAATAGCTGCTATTATTCAATCTAATATTAATTTAGGTAGGTACTTATTCTTTTTTAAAAGGAAATACAGCGATAAAAGATTATTTCCGAGTTCATCCAAAGAACGAACAAATCTACTTTAAAAAACAACTTTTTCACACAATTCAAATATTTATGTGTTTATATAGTTAGGTATACTTTTTACTTACATTTTATGCCTTGTGTCAGGAATGTCACGATTTAATCCAATATTATTGCTGACTAACGCGTTAAATGCATGATTTTTGTAACCCAAATCACGAATATGTTGGTCATCTAGATTGTTTATTACCCCATACCTGTTGACATTACCTGCAACAAAAATACATCACAATATTTAAATTTAAAATAAAACTGGTTCCATAGAGAAGCCTCTAGCAACACTGAATATCTTGTTAAATAATTCTTACCTAATCTTTGTATAAATGCAAATTTGGACATAAGTGGATTGACGGAATGCTTCGTGGAAATTTGTCCCAAGGTAATACTTTCTTCGTGGTTCTTCTGTTGATTAACAATTGGAATGTATGTTTCAGTAGATCTTTGAAATGCTTGTGCCCCATGGTTATTGTTTGGCGTAAAACCTCTAAAGGTTTCTTTTGTTAGATGAAAGTACAATAAAATTGTAATTATCCACGTGAATGAGGCCACCATAATGCCCCAACAAAATGATTTACCCAAAAGACCCTTGACGAACATTACAAGTCTGTTCATTTCATTTTATTTTCGTTTTTGGTATCAAAAGAGTCTGATTTTGTTGATGCTTGTAGAACATACACTATAAACAAAACTTTAATTACAAATACATTAGCCACTTTGTACGATAAAAAAAAACTATTATTATTTTGTACACTCTTGTGCTCTAGTGTAGTTTGCGACTTGTGAGCAATGAAATTCATTTTTTGAAGTTTTTTGTGAAATGTCAAATGACATCATATGACACTAATGACGTCGACGTCGAGTGCTTGAAAGTTTTATATTTATCAGGGTTGAAAAGCCCATAAGATAGTGTTTTTTTATTTCGCATATTATTGGCAAATTTGATAAAAGTAATCTCATTTCCAAATTCAGTGAAGTAATTTCCATTAATTGAGTGAAATTAGGTGAACATATTACATACATACAAAATATATTTTAAAAATGAATATCGAAAACATTTTGTTATTTTTAACTTTGTACTTTTTTAAACTTTCTTTTGTTTTTTTCTTTAATTTATTATATCGAATATCTTTAAATAATTTCTATTGTTATGTTTTATTGTTAATTTCTTTTGTTATACTTTCACAAACTGAAAAGTGTAGGCCAAACCTTAGTACGCTTTCATCTCATATAGAGTGTGTTTCTTTATTTATTCCGGATAAGGAATAGAATAGATGGAAAAGACAAAGCTTGTGTTTCTTTATTCATTCTGGTATGTCCAGAATATTCGGAATACCAGTGTTGCGTTTCTTTATTCCATTAAATATTCCGGATAAACTATTTTGTTGTTCCTTTATTCATTCCGGAACGTTTGGAATGCATTCTTTTTATTCCATGTTAAACACGGAATAAAAAGAATATTCTCGGAATAACCCTTTCATATGAAAGCAAAACAAATGGCAGCAGCCAAAGACGAAAACCAAGTAAGTAAGCAAAATGGATGACCAAACATTGTTTATATTTTTTTTATTGAAATAAATATATAAATAACAATTAAATGTGACTTTTCATGAATTAATAATAATTTATTTTTACTATTTTCCATAGAGATATCTATTTTCTCGTCATCATCACAAGAATTTAAAAGAGCTGATTGCTGTGATCTTTTTTTCTTTTCTATTCCGGAGAGAATTTTTGTTTCTTTTTTCATTCCATTCTGGATATTCTAGATAAACATTTCGTCTTTTCCATCCATTCTTTTCCTTATCCGGAATAAATAAAGAAACACACTCAAAATGTTTATCCAGAATATCCAGAATGGAATGAATAAAGAAACAAAAATAATATCTGGAATAGAAAAGAAAAACATGACATCAATTAGCGGCTTGAAAATGTTGTGATGATGACAAAAAACAGGTATTTCTATGGGAAATAGTAAAAATAAAATAGTATTGATTTATTTATTAATGAAAACTCAATTTAATTATTATTTATATACATTTTTTTAATAATAAAAATATAAAAAATGTCTGGTCTTCTATTTTGTTTGCTTACTTCGTGTTCGTCTTTGGCTGCTGTCATTTTGTTTGCTTTCATGTGAAATGGTTATTCCGAGAATATTCTTTTCATACCGTTTTTAACAAGGAATAAAAAGAATGCATTCCAAACGTTCCGGAATGAATAAGGAAACAACAAAATAGTTTATCCGGAATATTCCATGGAATAAAGAAACGTAAAATTGGTATTCCGAATTTTTTGTACATACCAGAATGAATAAAGAAACACACTCAGAGTGCTCTTTAAAATTTAGCCAATCATTTTTAGCAGCTCCAGCAAAATAAACAAATGTTTATGTCCCAACTATTTGCAAGAATTTAGCTCGGGAAATAAATGACAAATAACAACTTCTTCAATTTATTCAATATTCGCTTCAATTGTTTGTTTTTTTAAATTGAACATTTGAAATTTCAATTAAGCTGATGTATCAGGAGAAAATTTCTAGGGAAACCAAACGGAAACTAAAATCTCACAAGGCGAAGTTGTTGAGAATTTGAATACAAGACAGAATTTGACACAAGAGTTCTGTGGATAATATGCCAAAGGCTGGTTACTGTTCTTTGAAAAGATATGATTCAAATTTCAAAAGTTTTAAAAATAAACACAACAAATATATACATATGATAATTTAGATAAAAATTGAACAAGATGAAAAAAATGTTCTTTTCATTTATTATTTATTTATTTATATAATTGCATGAAAATTGCAGGTCTACTTTGAATGTAGATTCTCTTGCACCGGCGTATAACAAGTAATCACAATTTATTTAGCAAAATAAGGCCGCTACTCTATTAGATATATTTATGTCTGCCATTATTGCACACACCTACTACTAAAAATTTATATTTCTTTGCCATGTGGGCAAAAATAAATCGTAAAATTTCATTCTTCTCCAAGAAGCGCAGTGTACTTCGAATAGGTATTTGGGTCTATTCGGCGAGATCTTTTATTCTGTTATTCTGCTATTCTGTTATGAATTTTCATACAAAAGTTTAAACTGTCAAAAAATCTTTTATGAATTATAATTTTGGTATTCTGCATGCTTAATCTGCTATGAAATCTGTTAAGAAATCTACTAATGAGCTGTCAAAACTTCATAATTCTCAACAAATCTTTTACGAACTGCATTTTTGGTATTCAGCATGCCACAATCTGTTATGGAGTCTTTTATGAATCATAACAGAATAAAAGACACATTTTGGTTACTTTTATCATAAAAGATTTACATATATGTAGTAAAAACTTTTATTTCGTGAATGGATTGTTCTTAAAAGGAGACAGATATAACAAAAAATAATTAAAATGCATAATAACAAACTCAAATATGTAAATAATTTGAAAACTAAATTATTTCAATACACTAAAGCACAGAACACATTTGATGGATGAAACATAAGAAATTAGTCGCTTATCTTGCCGATGTGCGTTTTGTACAACTTTTTATAATGGATATATTAAATTCAGGAACTGTTATGAAAAAATTACAGAAAAAAAAATGTATCTTCGCGAAACAAAATACGATCATTCCACAGGTTAATTTATTGTTATTCGTCAGTGCCAACTGCCGAGAATTTTTATTTACTACATCTGATAATTTGATAGCAGATTTTAGGTCTGTTCGTATAAATGTTTCTTTTTCGAAGTTCCATAACAGACTTTTATAAAAGATCGAACTCCGGAAAATTATAAAATTAGGCTTATTCTGCCACATCTGTTATTCTGCTATGAATTTTCTGTTATGATGCATAACAGATCTTCACCATAAAAGATATTTTATAATTGGTATTCAGGAGTTCGATCTTTTATAAAAGTCTGTTATGGAACTTCGAAAAAGAAACATTTATACGAACAGACCTAAAATCTGCTATCAAATTATCAGCTGTAGTAGGTAAATAAAAACTCTCGGCAGTAGGCACTGACTAATGAAAATATTAACCTGCACAATTATCGTGTTTTGTTTCGCGTAGATAAATAATATATAATCTTTGCAATTTGTCCATAAAAGTTCCTGAATGTATTATATCCAATATAAAAAGTTGTGTAAATCGAACTCCGACAAGATAAGTGACACTTTCTTTTACGTTTCATCCATCAAATTTGTTCTGTGCTTTCGTGTATTCAAATAATTAGTTTGAAATTATTTACATGTTTGTGCTTGTAATTATGTATTTTAATAATATTTTGTTATTTCTGTCCTCTTACGAACAATTCATTAACAAAATAAATGTTTTTACTTCATATATTGAAATCTTTTATGATAAAAGTAAGAAAAATGTGTCTTTTATTCTTTTATGATTCATAAAAGATTCCATAACAGATTGTGGCATGCTGAATACCAAAAATGCAGTTCGTAAAAGACTTGTTGAGAATTTCGAAGTTTTGACAGCTCATAGCAGATTTCTTAACAGATTTCATAGCAGATTTTGCATGCAGAATACCAAAATTATAATTTATAAAAGATTTTTTGACAACTTAAACTTTTGTATGAAAATTCATAACAGAATAGCAGAATAACAGAATAAAAGATCTCGCCGAATAGACCCAAATATCTTTTATGGTGGAGATCTGTTATACATCATTGCTGACGGCAAAAGCCAATGCTATACTTGTGAATTTATAAATATATGTAAGCTTCTGTAAATTATCAAATAAAATCACATTCTACTACTACTACTCATAACAGAAAATTCGTAGCAGAATAACAGATGTGGCAGAATAGGCCTAATTATCTGTTGTTTTTCTTTATGAATTATTACAACTTAACATGTAACAAATAAACAAACTATGAACAAGATTCAATGTTTTGTGACAAATTTATGCTTAATGTGGGATTTCATGAAACGTCAAATTTCATTTCTCTGTTTATTTGTGAGAAGACAAGAATTAAATACATATTCTTATGTTTAAAAATAAAAATAAATCCAGACATAAATTATGCCTCTACAATAATTATTGACTTCATGAAATTTCTCGCAATCATTTATTTCAAGAGGGTAATTAGGCCTATTCTGCCACATCTGTTATTCTGCTATGAATTTTATGTTATGATGCATAACAGATATTCACCATAAAAGATATTTTATGATCGGTATTCAGGAGTTCGATCTTTTATAAAAGTCTGTTATGCAACTTCGAAAAAGAAACATTTATTCAAACAGACCTAAAATCTGCTATCAAATTATCAGCTGTAGTAGGTAAATAAAAACTCTCGGCAGTAGGCACTGACTAATGAAAATATTAACCTGCGCAATTATCGTGTTTTGTTTCGCGTAGATAAATAATATTTAATCTTTTAATCTTTGCAATTTGTCCATAACAGTTCCTGAATGTATTATATCCAATATAAAAACTTGTGTAAAACGAACTCCGGCAAGATAAGCGATACTTTCTTTTACGTTTCATCCATCAAATTTGTTCTGTGCTTTCGTGTATTCAAATAATTAGTTTGAAATTATTTACATGTTTGTGCTTTTTATTATGTATTTTAATAATATTTTGTTATATCTGTCCTTTTACGAACAATTCATTAACAAAATAAATGTTTTTACTTCATATATTGAAATCTTTTATGATAAAAGTAACAAACATGTGCCTTTTATTCTTTTATGATTCATAAAAGATTCCATAACAGATTGTGGCATGCTGAATACCAAAAATGCAGTTCGTAATAGACTTGTTGAGAATTTCGAAGTTTTGACAGCTCATTAGCAGATTTCTTAAAAGATTTCATAGCAGATTTAGCATGCAGAATACCAAAATTATAATTCATAAAAGATTTTCTGACAGCTTAAACTTTTGTATGCAAATTCATAACAGAATAGCGGAATAACAGAATAAAAGATCTCGCCGAATAGACCCAAATGATTCAGATATTATTTTGTTATGTAAAAATAAAATCCAGATTTCTGTATGTACAGTTGGAAACAATTTTTTTTTTTCATTTTGCTTTTAGGTGAAATTTTCGAAAGCTATAAATGTTACAAAATGGAAAACGATCTTAACGAAACATAAATAGCTGACGGGTTGCTGCCAGGAAAAACAGGCGTCTGGAGTAATTTCAATTTCATTTCACAACGTATTTGTTGTTGTCTGTGGTGCCAATATAATTGAAATGTCAAACGAAAACTAGTAAATGTTCAGTGAGGTCGGTTTTCGAGTTTTCGTAAACTTTTAGCTGAAAACCCGGTCTTGGGTTTGGTGTGAAAAGCCTATTATGTTTTAACACGTATTACAAAGTCAACACGAGATCTATCGGGGTTTCTATCTGGGTTTGCAAATATTAGTATTAAATTCGGCAAACAGATTGTACGTGTTAGTACATAACCCAGATCGTTTTATTTTCACGTGGTGAACCATATGGGTTATTGGCGATAATAAAACACGGCAAATATTGAATTAGGTTAAACGAAAATATATTTTTTATTTTTGCAATTTGTCTAATTATCTCAGTTTTGATCTAATTTCTGATTTTCTGTATTTGATTATTGTGAATGTTTCATTAAACATTTCGAGTGAGAGAACGGTTTTGCTTCCTAGTGACAAATGTCAAATGAAATGTCAACAAAATTTATTTTTTGATTCCTCATTTGTCGTTGTCGATGTTCTTTTCTTGTTGCTCTTCGCTCACAACAAGTTTTTGTTTTTCATTTACGAAACAAAACTAAAACAAACACATTGCAGGTGTAATAACGGATAAATTAATACGAAATAGTTTAATATTTTAATTTTAACATAGTTTTACTTGAACAAAAAGGCAGGTTCTGCATAAATAAATCGAAAGTCAAATGCCTCTAGAAGCAGAAAACCAAGAAACAAATGTACGATCAAAGCGACCTTCAGGTGAGTCATAACTAGCAACTATTTTTTAATCGATTTTTCGTAATGTTCATTATCAATTTATCAATAATCTACTTTATTTACTGATTTGCTTTGATACGTTTTTATATAGACTCAGCGTTTAAGCAGCAACGCCTTCCTGCTTGGCAACCTGTTCTTACGGCTGGCACTGTTTTACCCACCTTTTTCATAATAGGAATAGCCTTTATTCCCATTGGAATAGCACTTACTTATTTTTCTGATAAAGTATGCGAGCAAGTAATTGACTATACGTATTGTGTTATGAATGGTGAAACCAATTTAACATGTGCCGATTACTTATCTTCAAATCCAAGTGGTTCTTGTGAATGTTCAATCGATTTTACTCTTAATAAAGACTTTCAGGTAACGAATTTATTCAAGAATACAAATTTTTCTTTACAAATTTTCTCTCTAAAGGGGAATGTGTATATGTATTATGGGCTAACCAATTACTACCAAAATCACCGGAGGTATGTTAAGTCCCGCGATGACGATCAGCTTTTAGGCCGCCTCTCTTTGACCCCATCAACAGATTGTACACCGTTTAGCTATAATTTGAGTAAACCCATTGCTCCCTGTGGAGCTATCGCAAATTCGTTGTTCAATGGTAAGACCTTAAAATAAATACCTATTCTCTTACATTTTATTTTCACTAAATCTACATTAGATTGTACCAATCCTGGTGTATTTTTTTTTTTTTTTTTTGTATTCATTTTTATTTAATCTAACTTATAACTATCTTAAAGCTAGACAAAAATGTTTAAAACTAGCCTAATTATCAATAGCTTACAACTAATTTACTGGCCCTTTACGGGCGCTCTAAACTAAACTATATCTCTTAATACTAATGTCTTTCGACCTAAAAACTATTTTAATTAAATCTAATTATTTTAATTTTATTTAACCAAGAAAACTTTACTACAAAACTTAGTATCAGATCATTTTAAATTTACCTAAAAACTACCTAAAGCTAGACTTAAAGTAATTAAAACTAGATGCAACTTATACTAACTAAAAATAACTTAAGCTACTTAAAATACCTAAAACTACCCAAAACTACTTAAAAACTAGAACAGCCACAGCAGCATTTTTCGTTTTAAAATTTTTTTTTTGTTTATATTTTGTATACGTATGCATACACACAACAACATGCCACCTACGCATACATGTTTATACGTACATACATATACGCACGCACATGCGTATGCAGCCGCGCAGTTGCATGCACCTATGCCTCCGCATACATACATATTTTTTTCATTTTTCTTGGTGCCACCCCGACTGTTCCTTATACCTAATTTCCCTAAATCTATGTAAGTCGGCCAGGACATACATTCTTATCGACTTTAGCTATCAAACTGCTGTTCAGAGAGCCACCAGAACTGGTTCTCTTGCTTCGCCCTATCCCTTCGGTCCCGATCGGACACAGTCCTACTGAACCGAAGCCGCTCTTCCCCACCTTGAGCGATGACGTCTTGACCATACAGGAGTCGCCTATCGACAGTTTTCCGGCTGACGTGGTAGATCAAGGGAATCAGCCCTCGACTGTCTAAATAGAGGAATTCTCGGGAGGGATGTAACCACTTAACCGCGCACTCTCAAAATATTCGTTATTGGGGTAATAAGCCCCAAAAATTAAGCTGGTTGGTTGAGGACATCGCTCTTGCAACGTAACCCCGAATCAGCTTAAACAAAAAATTATCTATTCTGTTTATGTTGGCTCCGTTGTATAGAACCTGGTTGGAATAATATCTTGTGTACTTCGACTCTGGTGTTCTGTGTGATCCAAGGCAACGTCTAAGACATTGCCTCTCAAACACCCGAATCTTTTCCATTTGAGATGGGGCAACGTTGAACCACACCGGGCATCCGTAGGCAATCATCGGCCTGATGAGGGCCATGTAACAAATCACCTTCACCCTGCTGTCAAGACGGCTGCTATAAAACAGTCGTTTTGTCAAGGCAAAGGCTCCCCTAGCCCTGGCCAAGGCAGCACCTATATGTTTGTCGAAATACAGGTACTGATCCAACCAGATGCCAAGGTACTTTACTACACTTTTACTCGACAGAGGATGTCCATATGGCCCTACGATCACCAGCTTGCGCCAGTTCTTACTCGTATCATTTGAGGCGCTAGACAACGGAGTCCTAAACAAAATAGTTTCTGATTTCTGGAAGTTGATTTTCAACTTCCAGTCATCACAATATCGCTGAATCTTGTCAAAGTCACTCTGCAAGAGACTTTTGATGACCTCAACTGTATTAGCTGTTCTGTACGCAATTAGATCGTCGGCGTACGCAATTGCCTGAGTTAGACTACCTATCAGATCGCTGGTGTAAATGCTGAATAGAATCGGCGAGTTAACCGCGCCTTGCTGAAGACCATTTTTAATATTAAAGATTGCGGTAGAAGTTACATTGCCACTCTATATTAATGTACGTTGAACCCTTCTATAAAAATTATAAACTAGATACTAGAATTAACAACAAGCTTGTGTGGCTAATAAAAGCGATAATCGTTTCAATGCAATTGATTAACAGAAAATCCTGCATTGGGTTGGATCTGATCGTGTGGGCTGGGTAGCGTGATACATAGTGCGTTGGCTTCTAAGCAGCTTGGTCATGATACAATACACTATAAAAGCACAAGAAGTTTTTCGATTAAAATGAAAAAGTAGACCAGCACCACTAGAACAAATGAATCTGATGATCGGCCTTGGCAAGTCGTGAAATAGCTATAATTCCAGCCAAAAATAATATGAGAAAAACTTGGTGGTAGCATTGGTTGAAATGCCCCCCGAAATATTTTTTTAGAGTAATTAAATTTGGTATGTCAATGGCGAAATTAGTGCTGGATCACAAATAACTGGGCCTGCGTATGAAATATATAAAAATTCACTTTCCTATTTGCAAATACATTAACCAAAAGCCAGTCGCCAGACGAACCTTGGAATGACGAAGGTGATCCTGAAGAATATTTTGGTCGGTCTATCTATGTTCCTTTCTAGGAACATTTATTCATGCAATTAAGATTGCAATTAATTTCTCTTCCGTGAATTGCTTTCCAAAATTCAAAATATTTTGCCCGAAAAATGTGGCAAACTGGAGAAGAGGTATTTGCCCAAGGATTGCCAGTTGATGTAAGGGTATGCTTAGATGATTTTCTAGTCGAATTGAAGATGTGGGGAAGGCGCAGTTAAAAATTGTACTTTATTTGATTTTCTTGATGTAAATCATTGTTAAATTGACTATGGTTGCAAGCATTTTTTGAGTATGCCAAGTGGAAAAAAACTTTATAGACTCGTTAAATGTTTGCCTTATATAAAACAGTTAATAGCTTTATGTAGATTGGTGCGATACTTACGGTATCTGTGGCGTCAAGCGAGTGATCTTTTTCATGATTGCGCAGAAAGTTTTGATGTTGCTGAACATCTGAGGGGATGTTGGGGTTGACTATGAGGACGTTATAAATATAATCTCAAAAGTTCCAAGGCACATGGATTTTATTTTATTAAATATTGTACCTACCTAACTAAAAATCTATTTATTTATTTTTTCATCCGGTCAACGGCCTTGGCTCTGATGAAGGCATCGCTTCCCATCTATCAGCGAAATCAAACATCGTTGCTGTTGACATATGTTACTTCTGTTGTGTGTTCTTCCTTTCTTTGTCTCTCTCTCTGTTGTTTTAATGTATGTAATGTGAAAGACAATGGTCTCGTTGCCAGTGCTTCAAGGTCTCTACTTCGTAGACTTATCTACATAGTAGTATAATATGTAATGTTATTTTTTCATATACGTGTATCCAAAAAAAACATAGTATTACTATTATATAAAGTCTCGGGCTGGCAACGAGACCTAAACTAGTTGTATTTAGATTTATTTAAAAATACCTGAGAGGAGACCGTATTTTTGGTACCCAAATTCGCCGAGAGTCTCGCTGTTCTCGGTGGTTTGGTTTCGATTTCCTCTAGAGGACATATTTGTTGATTTAATTATAAAACCCACAGAAGGATTTATGCATACATTGCGTTAGAATAGAAATCGCTCATTTTTCATATTCGGAAAAATTGTAAATTTAAGACTTTTAAGGGACACTTGAAAATAAAAGGTCTGATCCAGACTTTTTTTGGGCAAAAATTGGTAGATTGTCAAAACTTGAAGAGTGGGGATAAAATTCTCTCATTGAGAAATAAAGTCCGAAAAAGTCTGGAACAGCTTGTGCACAATTTTCTGCCAATTTTTAAACGTCAACACATTTTTTTTTTTTTTTATTTCTTTATTTAATGTAAATTCACATTTTTTTCTCTTTAAACTAATTATTTTGTATTTTAGTGTTTCTAAATTAATTTATTTGTTCAACAAATATTTTTCCACACCAACTACGAACCGTTTTTTTTTTCGTTTATGACAAACGTCAGTCTGACAATTGTAAATTTTCTGCCCACAAAAATTTATTGGGCAGGAATTGGCAAGAAATTATCAGGAAGGGGAAATATTTTACTCTCTCAAGAGCGCTCTCTTCTGCCAAAAACTACTAAATTTGTAAGTCTGGAACAGGTTTTGGCAGAAATTGGTGCCAATTGTGTGGATCAGACCTAAATATTATCGTCACGTCAAAATATAGCTTATCGCCTACTTGTCAAGCCATGAAGTGTCAAAATCACTTGCGGGATGGCTCCGATCCACAACTCGTATTTTTCTTATCAACAAACTGCTGAGATACCGTACTCTATCTTTTTTAATATGAATACGGGTCTTATCTTACATCTTTTTACTGCCAAAAAACACGAAAGAAACCAAGACTAAGGATGATACCAAGACCAAGACCGAAACTGAGACGAGACTGAAATTTTTCGATCTTGACGAGACCGAGACGAGACTAAGAAAAATCTCGCCTGGTCTCGTCTCGCTGCCAGTCCTAATAAAGACGAAACAAATATTAATTTTGTCCGCATTAATCTCAGAAAGTATTCAACCGATTTACTTGAAACCAATTTTATAAATTTCCTTAGGTATTCTTATAATAATGCAATTAGATATTTTTTATTTATTAATTAGATTAACTTTAAAACAAAAATCGTACAATTTTATGTCGAAGTTGACCAACATTTTTAAACCTGCTAGATATTGTATAAAAATGATATCTTTTGTATAAAATCAATAGTTTTTTGCAAATTTTAAGCCCTAAATCATTTTTTAACTGTACTTATAAGACGAGAAATAAATGTAACTATGTACAAATTATAAACTTATCAAGTTTTTCTATTTTTGCATCTATGAATTGAATTCAATCGCAATGACTGGTTGCTGCATTTCTTGTTCATTTTATTTTGTTTATTTTCTTCTGAATATAAATCCACTCAATTCTTCGCCAATAGATTAACGTAGAACCAGCGATTAATAACATTTCAAGTCTTAATCAGTTTTTGGGGAGTAGAGTGGCTTTTAATTATGTACCACAGTTTTCGTGTTCGAACAACAAAATAACAGATATAGGAAAAATTAATAAAATTTGCAATTTTCGCAAAGTCAAAAAATGGGCTAACGAATTTAATAGCATGTGTTGTATTATTGCTAAAGTAAGAATTCCTTCTATAGCCGAGCCACCTGATGAACCTTTAAAAAGTATGCTCAATGGAGATCATCTAAAATCTAGGAAATTCCTGGATAATTTGAGATCATATAATACATTTTTTCAAATGACATCTTTCAGTGCAATAGGATCTTAGGGAAAGTGTTTTTACTCATGGGCAACTTTATGTAGCCCTTTTAAGAGTGGGCTTAAATAAATTAAATATCCAGAAGCTTTGAGATATGCATGTTCGAATGCATGTTTCAGTGAGAGAACATATAAATCTTTATACATATTTTATTAGGTAATTACATAGTAGAAATTGCAGTCAGTCTCATTGAGCATTTGATATGCTTTTAGTCATATTAAAAAATATATTAAGAGCTTGCGAAGCAACGCGAGCACGTGATAAAAAACAAAATGCTATAGAAAACAAACTAAAGATGGAAGTACATAACCAATTGTGCCATAACTGGACACTGCAAGCAATGTCCCCTGGTATAAATACAAACGATTGGTTTGGAAGGTCTAAGGTAATCTTATCTACATCGGCTTTAAGCCTGCAAAGGATAACTAGACTACCTACCTACTATAAACTGTTACGGCTACCTGAAAACCCTAAATAAAAATTTCCTTATTTTATTCCTTTTGATAAGAACCTTGAACCTACCTATTAGGATAAGGAGGTTCCATTCTGCGATGTCATGACAAAAAAGGTGCCCTGCAACATGGCACATAGCAATATAAAGCACTAGCTCATGCTCAGAATGTGAAGTGGTTTTATCGGTTCTCCACATTCCACTATTTTCCGCAAAAAATTGAACCTACCCCCGTAGGTACTACCCAAATAAGAGTTCTTTATAGGTAGGCAATCAGGTTTAGTTAATCTTTCCAACGGCGTAGAACAAACCGCCAGATAAAGTTTCGAAGGAATTGAGGGAACTTGTGCTCCGATTAACGTTATAGATGAACGATTTCGTAATCGAATGCGAGTTATTTGGAGAAACTTTGGGAGGCCCAAGGAATTTCCTTTTTTGTTACACTGTGGCACCTATCACAAATTTATTTCAAGCTACAAAACATTTTGATACAATTTCATAGCATCATCATATATTATATACTCTAGTTTTTCATCTTATTTTATATTATATTATTTTAGTTAAAATTATTATTATTATATTTGTTTGGATGACAATACCTGTCGTGGTTGCTTTAGGAACCCGGAGGAAATGTTCGTTTTCAATTTTTTTCTTAATAGCTTCATTCTATTATTAGTGTTGAGTTAGTTAGGTGTTTAGTTTAGGTTTAAATATTCAATTTAGATTGTTATGTCGCATTTGTTGTCAATGCTACTGAATTTTTTTTAGAGTATAAAAGAATAAAATAGTTTCTTAAATCTCGTGATAGTTGATAAGACCCCTTTGTGTTTTACTGGGCTGCTAGATAGCTCAATGGCTTGTTAAGCGAATTTTCAGGCGGTGCGGGTGGGTTCTGTCTACGGAGGTAAGAACCGCCCCTAATCCGACAAGTTCAGGCGTGCCTCGCGAGCATGCCTCCGCAGCAGATATTCTTTCCCAAACCCAACCCCCTCTTGCTAATCCCAACCGGTCTTATTCCGTGTAAGCTCAATCCTATTGCCTCATTTCAAAGCGTCAATGTTTACCTACATTAAAGTTGTAAGCTACAAGAGCATGTTCGTACGATCCAGTCGTGCATTTTATTTTATTTTGTTTTAGTTATTATATATTCTGAAACTTTCTAATTCTATAATCTTAGTGATCTGTATTATCCAGATCATCGTTTCATATGGAGCTCGTAAGTTTTCTTTTATATGATAATACAACGGATCAACAACTAGTGCAAGTATTTTTCTTAGTGACCACTAATTCCTCTTCCCTATGTTATGACTTTTAAAATAAGTTTTGAAACCTGTCGTTATTGACAAATTAAATTTCCAATGCGAACAAATCGAGTTTTCCTTACCACTTATGGCAATTGAAATCTTCCCTAATATATTATTATTATAATTTACTAGTTGACCCGGCGAACTTCGTTCCGCCTAAATTCATTTATGTCAAGAAAATAATAATTCCGAGCATGCACAATGCTGTTTCCATGTAATGCGGTCAATTAAAATTCTTTATTCTAATTATTAAATACAAAACATAACTAAATTAACAATGTCTATGTTTTTCAATCAAATCCAAATGATTAGCGTGTCGGCCAGCCTTGCGCTTTTGTAGTGAAGTGCTGTATGGTACCCAACATTTTTAGTTTTATTTTCGGGTGCGTAAACGTACAAAGTGGTAGGTTTGCCGATACGTGAGCACGCCACATATAATTGAGCATGTGAGAAACATGGGAATTCGGGATTGATGCCACAAACATCCAGCGATTGTCACTGCGACTTATTGATTGTCATAGCAAAAGCGAGACGCACCGGAAATTGAAGACGCTTAAACACGAATGGCAAATCGTTCGGAATAAGCAGAATCCGTGAAATAAGAACACCGTCGCCTTTGAATTTTCCCCGCAAAATCGTGGCTTGCATTAGATTTGATTCAATGTTATTCACAGTCAAAAATTCCGTGGGATAGTTGGCTTCGTTTTCATCCATCATGGAGTCCACGGATTTGAATAAATGATTTGATTTTTAATGACAAAATTCAAATGATCTACATCTTTGTTTTTCGCAGCCAAAATCGTTCGTGAACTAAGCCAATCATGGTTAACATAATTTTGAGCAATATTCGGGAAAACATTCGTAATGAGCTCTTCCGGCGCTGATGTAAAGTGGGAAAAATTTGGCGGAAATTCAATCAGGCCGGTGACTAAGTCCACTGGTATCAGGCCATTGCCGATCGCCAATAATTGTCTAGAGAACTCTGCAGCGAACTGGTCATTTCGTAAAGCGACTCGCATATTTGCTTTCAATTGCAATTTCTTCACGTATTGCCATAAGGCAGATGATTTCAGGCAAGCGTTCAATTTATCTGCCCGTGTTGATCTTGGAATGACAGACAGAGTTTGCCAAAAATCGCTTGACATTAAAATCATTGCACTACCGAAACGTCGTTTATCATTTCGTAAATCTTTAAACGTACGATTTAATGCACGTTTGTGAGCCATTGTGCACTCGTCTCAGATGATAATCTTACATTGCTGCAAAACTTTCGCCATCGCAGAGTTCTTTGAAATGTTGCATGTAGGTTCTTCCTTTACTTGCAGGTTCCGTGGCAATTTCAATGCAGAATGAGCTGTTCGACCACCTTCCAACAACGTAGCCGCTATCCCAGAAGAGGCGAGTGCTAAAGCAATCTCAGATCTCGTTCGAATAGTAGACAAAATCAGTTCCACTTGGTGCATCGAAGGAAGAAAATGCCACCATTTCCGTTATCGACTGCCTGCATTTATTCATCGTACAATTTCTTTTATTTTTCATTTAACATTGGCACATTTGTTCGAACTGCATGATTCAATGCGACTCGATGGAAATACTTTTCTCGCTCTATTTCTAGATTAAATGCGTCATGCATTGGCCGATTCGGTGGTGACATTCAAAATTTGCACAACAAGTTGCCACTCATAACCGGACACATGTGTTCAATTAAAATCAAAGCTTCATTCCGCATTTCATCTGACATTTATATTTCATTATCATTAGTCACAATGCGAATTCGATCCCGGATTTCAAATTTGGAATTTTTGTTACATTAGGTTTTACGACATATATTTAATATTTTACATATAAAGAAAGTTTGGCTCCGGAAAAGTTAAGTATCAGCAAGTTGAGTATCAGCAAACGGACCTAAGAACGTTAGTAAAAAGAGTAATAGCGAGTTTCATTCAAGAAAAGATCTGCTCTTTCTGACAAAAAATTTCATCTTTTTGAATTTTGAGAGTTTCATTCCAACAAAAAGAGCAAATCTAGATCAGATCTCAACACGGAAGATCTGATCTTTGGTGGGTAAGCAGATTTGATCTGAATGCACGTAAAACGTTTTTTCTGTCAAACATCAAATGGAAACTATTTTGTTATTAATTTATTGTGAAATTGTGCCAGTCCCTGCTAAAAATTAAACTAAAAAATAAACAAATAATAGACGAAGAAGTTAATAACTTAAATTTAATAAATTTAGTGGAGTCTTTATTGTTTAGTCTTCTTCTTCTTTAGCGTCTGATGATGAAGATATATTTTTTTTCAGAAATTTGTGTGTCAATCATTCAGCATTGGACGCGTTCGGTGCAATGCCAATAGGCTAGCTAAGATACCTTAGTAGCGGATTTGTTTTCGAACGATCCAGGTAGATTTCTCTGTTAAGTCAGTTGTATTGCATACAAATCTGATGTTTTGAATCAGCTGTTGCTCAAATTAATAATAATTTTTGGGTAGCCTGAGATTTGTGTTTGACAACATATGTTTAGTTCATCAACTGGTTATTCCTTAGGCGTTACAACAACACAAAGCAATCCGGATTGCTTTAGTTATGCCACCGAACGCGGCCAATACTACAATTAAATTTTGACACAAAAGGTTCGTTCGTTGAACTTTACCTAGGGTCGACCCAGGTTTTTTTTGGCAACCCCAAGAGTTGTCAAAAAAACCTGGGTTTTTCGGTTCTCAAAAAACACGGGAAGGCCATTAAATTTATGTTGCAGAAAAGCAAATTATGTCATTTAATAATTAAAACTTTAAGTTTTAATGAAGTTATTTCCATTTTAAAAATAACAATTTGCATACAAAACGAGAATTCACAACAAAACAAATGCTTCAGATTAGGGATGATGGATAGGTCCATCTATGTTATTGAAAAATCGATATTAAAACAAAATATCGATGATTCAATATCGGTGTTGAAGGAAGAAGAGGGGAAAACCCTTCAACACATCGATGTTTTCGATTCGATAACTAATAACATTGATGATGAGTACTCGTTTTTTTTTTTTTTTTTTTTTTTTTTTTTTTTTTTTTTTTTTTTTTTTTTTTTTTTTTTTTTTTTTTTTTTTTTTTTTTTTTTTTTTAATTCATTTTTATTTCATATTAACTTATAACTATCTTAAAGCTAGACAAAAATGTTTAAAACTAGCCTAATTATCAATAACTTACAACTAATTTACTGGCCCTTTACGGGCGCTCTAAATTAAACAATAACTCTTACAACTAATGTCTTTCGACCTAAAAACTATTTTAATTAAATCTAAATTTTTTTTTTTTATTTATTTTATATTTCAAGAAACTTTTATACAGAAAACTTGGTATCTGATCATTTTTTTTTTTTTTTTTTTTTTTTTTTTTTTTTTTTTTTTTTTTTTTTTTTTTACCTATAAACTAAACTTAAATATATATTAAAAATAATTAAAACTAAATAAAACTAACTTATACTAACTAAAAATAACTTAAACTACTTAAAATACCTAATAATACTTATAACTACTTAAAAACTAGAACAGCCACAGCAGCATTTTTTTCGTTTTTTAATTTTTTTTTGTTTATTTTTTATATGCATGCAGACACACACTAGCATGCAACCCACCCACACATGTACATACGCACATACATATACGTACGCACACACATGTACAGACACGCAGATACATGCACGCATGCCCCCGCATTTTTAATTTTTTTTTTTGGTGCCACCCTGACTGTTACCTATACCTAATGCCCTAAATCTATGTAAGTCGGCCAAGATATATCATCTTCATCGACTTTAAATATCACGATGCTGTTCAGAGAGCCACCAGAACTGGTTCTCCTGTTTCGCCCTATCCCTCCGGTCCCGATCGGACACAGTCCTACTGAACCGAAGGCGCTCTTCTCCACCTTGAGCGATGACGTCTCGACTATACAGGAGTCGCCTATCCACAGTTTTCCGGCTGACGTGGTAGATGAGCGGAACCGCCCCTCCATCCTGTATCAGCCCTCGACTGTCTAAATAGAGGAATGCCTCAGGAGGGATGTAACCACTTAACCGCGCACTCTCAAAATATTCGTTATTGGGGTAATAAGCCCCAAAAATTAAGCTGTTAGTTGAGGACATCGCTCTTGCAACGTGACCCCGAATCAGCTTGAACAAAAAATTATCTATTCTGTTTATGTTGGCTCCGTTGTATAGAACCTGGTTGGAATAATATCTTGTGTACTCCGACTCTGGTGTTCTGTGTAATCCAAGGCAACGTCTAAGACATTGCCTCTCAAACACCCGAATCTTTTCCATTTGAGATGGGGCAACGTTGAACCACACCGGGCATCCGTAGGCAATCATCGGCCTGATGAGGGCCATGTAGCAAATCACCTTCACCCTGCTGTCAAGACGGCTGCTATAAAACAGTCGTTTTGTCAAGGCTAAGGCTCCCCTAGCCCTGGCCAAAGCAGCACCTATATGTCTGTCGAAATACAGGTACTGATCCAACCAGATGCCAAGGTACTTTACTACACTTTTACTCGCCAGTGGATGTCCATGTGGCCCTACGATCACCAGCTTGCGCCAGTTCTTTCTCGTATCCCTTGAGGCGCTAGACAGCGGAGTCCTAAACAAAATAGTTTCTGATTTCTGGAAGTTGATTTTCAACTTCCAGTCATCACAATATCGCTGAATCTTGTCGAAGTCACTCTGCAAGAGACTTTTGATGACCTCAACTGTATGAGCTGTTCTGTACGCAATTAGATCGTCGGCGTACGCAATTGCCTGAGTTAGACTACCTATCAGATCGCTGGTGTAAATGTTGAATAGAATCGGCGAGTTAACCGCTCCCTGCTGAAGACCATTATTAATATTAAAAATTGCAGTAGAAGTTACATTGCCACTCTTGACAACAAACTTTCTACCATTTAGCATGTCATAAAGCATATACAATAGAGGTTTACTTACACCTAGTCTGGTTAGCTTTAGATAGAGACCTTCTAACCATACGGTGTCGAAGGCCTTCTCCAAATCAACCAGACAGGCACCCGTACACTGTTTTTTAGTTTTGTTCCATTGGATATCAGAAACAAGTTTAGACGCGGCATGAATTGTGTCATGTCCCGCCTTAAAACCGAACTGATTATCCGGGATGATATTTTTGTCCTCCGCCCATTTGAACAGGGCTCTATTAATAACCTTTTCAAATACTTTGCTGATACTCGGAAGAAGACTTATCGACCGGAGATTCGCCGGATTGGAGTTGTCCTTTCCCTTTTTTGGGAGAGGGTGCACCAAAGCTGTCTTCCACCGCACTGGATAATATGCATTATTCAGCGCGTTGTTAAACAGTGTGGTATAAATGTCAACTACTTCTTGAGGCAAATGTCGTAGTACAACGTTGGATATACCATCGAGTCCTGCAGACTTCTTTTTCTTTAATGAATCGAAGATGAGCTGGAGCTCATTCTTCGAAATTAACAGGGGGCTGGGCCCATTTCGGTCGGCGATTATGGCGTTTGCCAAATCTTCATCATTAAACCTGGTAAAACCAAGGTTCTCAGATCGCCATTCGGTTATATCGTTCCGGAGCCATAAGTGATGAAGCAGAGCTCTGTTCTCCAGGTCATGATTCGGGCGAATGCTAGCATTCACCTTGTACACTTGCTGGAAAGCAGCCCCCACAGCCTCCACTCTCTCCTGCGGATCTTCGATTATATAGAGGTCATCGTCCAATACGGCATCCTCTGGGTCTATGCCTGCTGTCAGAAGTACGTCTCTGTTCTCTGTCGTCCTCTGGAGCTTAAGACACGGAAGATCGTTTTGATCCTTTCTTCTAAAAATCTTATTAATTTTTGGGAACATACTTGGGTCGCTGGAGTTAACGGCACGAATTTTATTGTCCCAGAACGAATTAATAGCCAATCTATAATTTTCTTTGATCAATTGGTTGATGTTTTTGATGGACGACTTCAGTGTCCTAATCTCCAGGTCTCGTGTATCAGTAAACCGCCTGTACAAGCGTTTTAGTCTTGTCAGTAGTCCACTTTTTTGTCTGTGAAGTGCGTCAATTGTCGCGTTACGGTACATGTCAGTTGCGTTACGTTCTTTGTATTTCGGTATTGTTCTGTTCATTGTTCGTAGAATCGTTTCGTCAATTTGTTCTAAGTATCTGTCGATTTCAGTATTTGTTAGGTTCCTGTCATTTGGTGGGGATATACCATTTGAACGTAATTCACTCAATAAGGCATTGGAGAAACGTGGCCAGCGCACCTTACTGTAATTGTAAGTATGCACAGGCACATACTCCTCCAACTCCATAAGCTGGTTCGGAAGTTGTATTACGGCGGCGAGTCCGCAGTGGTCACTGTCGTACTCGATCGTTCGTAAACAATTTCTTGGCCGTTGACCCACAGCGTCAGTAATTGTTAGTCTTGCGTCTTTAAGCAATAGATCCAGATAGGCACCGCTTCTTGGGAACGATGGCCTGTCTGTGGCTAGAAGATCGATGCGATACTCAAGGTTGTATCGACCCATCCAATTAAATAGATGGTTACCTCGAGGATTTTGTATTTGATTTCCCCAATCTGTGTGCTTGGCGTTTAAATCACCCGCCAATATATAGTAATTCTCTTCCGAGCTCAATCTTAAGCATTCAAAAAGCTTTTCAAGCTCTGTTATAAACTGCGTGGGCTGAGGTGTTTCCGGTGCATAGGCAGCGATCACATACATTCGCTTCCCCTGTTGGAGATGAATGCATATGATGCATGCCTCTAACGTCCGAAATTTTCGCACATCACTATTATATATTACCTTATGACTAATGCCTTTACGTATAAAGATTGCGACGCCTCCTCCTTGCGTGGAGTTGGGTCGGTCTCTTCTTACGATATTGTAATTGTTGTTAGTCAATTTATGTTTCTGGTTAAGCTTAGTTTCGCTAGCCATAAACACATCTGGACTTATGTCTTTAAGCAATTGGAATAAATTCGCTCTACGTTCGGTCCTAATCAATGAATTTACATTCACAGCTAGGATTTTAAAGGGCCTCTCCGGCAGCGCGCCCTTAACCTCTAAGTTGCGTTAAGCTCGGCAAAACAGAGTAGAGATAATCCACCCTAGTCGCCTGCTCCCTGATCTGGTTTTGGAGGCCGTTCAACTGGCCCTGGATGGCCAGTAGAACGCCCATAATATCCGCCTGTGCCGCCGGCGCCTTAGGCACGGGGGCCTGTTGGGCGACCTTTGGTGTAGGCTGTACCGTGCTTCCCCTTCCTGACGCCATTTGGGCGTAAGAAATTTGGGGGTTGACGGGCGTTGTTGTAGGAGGGCGCACTGTTGGACGCTTTTCTACCACTGTTTGCTTTGCTGCTTTATTGTTTTTTATAAGCTGAAACGTCGGGCATCCCCGATAATTAGCGGGGTGTCCGGCGCCTCGGCAGAGTACACATTTAAGCTGGGTCCTATCTTCGACCCGTTCCTTTCCTAACTTGCATTCATCTGCATTGTGGTTCTCTCCACACTTAACGCAGCGTGACTGCATTTCGCAGTTTGCTGCGGCGTGGCCGAACCTTTGGCAGCGCATGCATTGAAGCATGTCGCCGCGCCTTTTTAATTTGTCCCAAGTTACAACCTGGCAGTTGAGGACGGATATACTCCTCAAACTATCCAGTTTGCTGCTGGGTGAGAGTTGAACAAGGAAGAAGGGAAGACTCCGCTTCTCCCGCCTAGCTCTAACTGTAGCGAACGGCTTGACCCCGATAAAGTCGAGATCGTCATTCGCTTGTTGGCGGAGTTCATTTAAGAGCACCTGTGGTTCCGTGCAGGAATCTATGCCCTTCAAAAGGACCGTTTGAAATTTTTCGGTTTTAGGGGTGAAACTAAAGAACTCAGTAGTAGTTTCTTTTAGCAACTCTTTAATTTTTTTGTGCTGTTCCAGTGTGAAGCACTGGATAGCATGCCTATCGTTATTTAATCTTTTAATAGTAAAATTATGACCTATGGTCAACTTACATAGATTTATGGTATCCTGTAACTCCATTTTATAAGTATTAATGGGTGGCACCTTTTCTTTTTTCATGATCGGCGGCTGTGGCTGCTGCTGCTGAGACTGATTTTTCTGCGGCTGTTGATTCTGCTGCTTTTGAATCTGCTGCTGCTGTTTTTCTTGCGGTTGTTTCTGGACTTGTGTCTGCTGCTGTTGCTGTTGTTGTTGTTGTTTTTGCCGTTGTTGTTTTGGCTGCTGCTGTGGCTGTTGTTTTTGTATTTGTTCTTTTTTCTGTTGTTGTTCTTTTTCTTCGAGTTCTTTTAGTTGCCTCGCTCGGCGCGCTTCTTGGCTGGCCTTAACTTTACTTTTTATCTTTTCTATTTCTGCCTCCAAAGCATCAATTTGGGCGAACATTCTTTGTTCGTCCTCCTCAGATGACGCCTCTGATGTGGAGAGGTTCACGAAGGCAGTACTATCGCCCGTCGTGAAGTGCCCTTCTCCTTCTTCAGACATATATGCTATACCCTCTTCGGGTGAAGAGTCTAGCTCGGTTTGTCTTGCTGCCTCTGACGTCTCGTCTATATCGGACGTATGCACCCCAGCTGGCAGCTTTGCTGAGGTGGCCGTGGATCTCCTTTTTACCAAATTTGGTGCGCACTTGATCCTCTTTCTGCGCTTTTGATTAGCATCGGATGATGTTGCCGTTGTTGTTGTTGCTGTTGATGTTGTTGCTGCAGAATCACTGCTTGTGATTGGAACATCTTTCGATGTTCCCTCAGCTGATGCCATCGCTGGCCTCATTGGCCCTAGGACACCTTTCGATGCCCCGGTGCTTAAACTCCTCCTCCTTTGTTCGTTTTCCCAACCAATAAAGTTAACGACTTCACGGTTGTGAAAAAAAGCTGATAAAGTTCTGATGCCCTCCTGGGAATCGAACTGGCGACCCTCGGATTCTCGGTCGGCCACTCTACCTCTGTGCTACTGCACCACTTATAAAATGTTGATTTAATTTGGAACTTAAGCTCACACACGAATTTTAATTGGAAAAACTGGGAAGCCGAAAACGTCTTAACACTTCCACAGTACGAGATCGACTGATGAGTACTCGTTATTCTCCTCAATATGGCCCATTCCTACCTCAGATCTCATGTGACTTTGACGTTTATTCATTTACTCCAAGTTGCCCCTGCTAAAAACCTAGTTTTATGGCCGTTTCGATTGGCCGTCCGGAACACGTTCCTCCAATAAAACACCCGGAAACAATTTGACTGATTCTAAATTATATGTATCACTGTATTTGTGAAAATTAAATTAAAAGAAAATCACATTGGTTAAAAGAATTTCCAAAACACTTTATTTCAATTTAGATACACATTTTCTTGTATCAATAATAATTACAACTTGCTTCTTTTTATGTTATTTTACCAGAAAAGTAGTTTAAATTCAATAAACACATCGAAATTACACAACAAATCAAGCCGATTATTTTGACATTTTAATTGTGGAAGTGTATTAGTGATTCTGTTTTCGATTCTGAAATGAAATCCAGAATCGTTTTCTGTTCTGTTTAGAGTAACAACTGTCATTTTGTGGGGGTCAGAACAGTTCTGGACCCTAGGTTTCAAAAAACACAGAATTTGTTTATCAGGGTGACTTTAGGTTTTTTCAAAAAACGCTTTAGGTCGACCCTAGGACGACTTCCGTGCTCAACGAACAAACCTACAGTTTCAAATCAAACCTCTATTTTGAGAGGAGATCTTTGAAATTTGAATGAAACTCGCTATAAGTTTGTTGTTATTAGATCTTTATGTTTGCAAAGAATATACAAATCATCAGCGTAGCACGTATTATCCACAACCTTAAACACTAATGGGGTTTTCGTTTGGTAAATTTATATTTTGATCTATAATTGATTTTTTCGCAACGATTCGAATACGTTTTCAGATTGATTCTTATTTGCTATAGTATTGGTGTATATTTGTGTCTTTGAACTAGCTATCGGTATCAGCTGTCTTGTCAAACTGATGGCTGTCAATTATAAGCATAGTGGTGTTAGTAAAAGAGGCGTAGATCTGCAATATTGATTTAAAATCAAAAAATAAATCAATTAATTTGGCCAATCGAAGGCAAAAATTGTCATAATCAGCTTTTTGACAGATTTAAATAAAAAATAAATTGATTTCTGTTAACAAACGATAACCACATAATATTAAAATTTCAATTATTTGGTTTAAGTAACAACAAAAAAAAATTTTGTATTCGTTTCGAATTAAAATCAGATGAAAACGTGCAATTCTATGTTTTCTATCATTAAATGTAAAAAAATGAATGTTTTGAAAAAACTGTAAATTATAAATAATTTTTTATCTCAAAGATACTCTTGAACTGAAATTTGGTTTGGATCAAGTAACACTTCTGAACACTGGAATTGCATGGCCATCAGATAAGCAGATCAAATTCCGAAATCCTGAAGGAAATCTTAAAACAGCATTGGAAGGATTTTCAAAGCCGCTTGCATGGCAAAAAGAGCTTTGGCAATTGGATCCAAATAATCCAGATAACAATGGGTTCCAGGTACCTAATACAAAAATATTAATTCATGTTATTTATTAAATAATAAAAATTAGTAAATATTGTGATAAATTAAGAGACCTTGTTTCTAATAGTCTTAACTTTTAATTTTCCATAGAATGAAGATTTTATTGTTTGGATGCGAACTGCTGCACTTCCCAGTTTTCGTAAATTGTATCGACGAGTTGATCATACCAAGCCATACTTCATGAATGGTCTCAAGCGTGGCAACTACACTCTGAAAGTGACTTATCGTAAGTATCGTCCATTGCTTGAATACACATAGAGACTGGTTACACGAGCGTAAAAAGAATCAGTTTTGTGGATACACACAGAAAACAAATTGAGTGAGCATGCAAGGGAATTGGTTGGTAAATTAGGAACCCAGTCTATTACAAATACAACGAAATGGAAATGGTACGAGGAAAACAAAGCTATTGTGTAGTACGTTCTCCTTCGCCGGCAAAATAAAAATGAAAATATCTGCCAAAGGGGAACATTTTAGAATGAAATATGATATTTAACGCAATACTCATATCAGAAAATGAGGAAAATGATGAAACTTAGCCTTTTCTTTCATTCGAAAAATCATCCGCTCTCTTTCTTAAGTTGATTACTTTTTAAGCTCGTGTAACCAGGCACATATTATGTATTAGCAATTTACTTGACCCAAAGTAATGATTTATTTTTCTAATAGAATATCCTGTAACGGCATTTAGTGGTACAAAAAAGATGATTTTATCAACAACATCTCTTATGGGCGGAAAAAATCCCTTCTTAGGGATCACGTACATTGTTGTTGGTTCCATCTGTCTTCTTGCAGGAATTGTTTTACTATTTATCCATATCAAATGCAGCAAGAGGTCCGTTATCAATTCTATTGAAAAACACAAACGTACAATTTTAACACATGCGATTTTTTTTTTTTTGTATTTCAGTACTACGGAAATGATAAATGTCAACCCTAGAACACCATATTCTTAAGATCGACGTTTACAATTCATAAAAAAAAGTCCAAAGAACAGTAGCTAGCATTTCGCCCACAGTTAGTTGTATTATGTATTATTTATCTCTGTGTTTTATTCACTCTTAAAGTTTATCATCTTGTTATTTATTTTGTTTCTATATTTAAAACAAAAATGTTGTTTATGTGATACCGCTTAAATAATGTACAGTGCGGTTCGCTTGATTGAACGCAGTTTTCTTTATTCGCATCAAATTCACATAATTGATCGAATGGAAAAAAAATTTTGTTTGCTTAAAATACCGAAGGACATTGGAATATTCAATAATTCTTTCTTTGAAAAGTACACAATTTGAAAAACAAAACTTAACAAATTTGACAAGCTTTAATGGATTTCCTTTTCACTCAGACAACGCGACGAATTCATCTTCGTATCTTCGTCTGATAATATAATGAAAAATTCTAACAAAAGCACTGTTTAAAAATGTAAGAGCGTCGTAACAAATGGCCCGTGCTGTCTGTTCCTTGTTCGTGGATATTTGTTTTTGATTAAGTTAATTTAACTGTTTAACTGTAAATATATCGTGCACCTTAAAAAAGTTATTAAAATTGTACTGTTATAATTTAGTATTTAATTAAACATCATTCAAATGAGAAAAAAAAAGAAAGTGAACACTTTTCATTGGACAGTAAGATTCTGAGCTTCGTTCGAATTGATTCACACGAAGAACTTGTAGAGAGAGAATGTATAACATTACTAAAATTTAGATATGAGGTTCAGAATTCCAGATTCAATCACAAAGTCGGTGAATTAAAGCCACATCCACCGAGGTTTAATTCAGGTGAAGTTAACATGTGACTGGAATGTAATTGTAGCGTGTATGCAGTACTTATTCTCATCCAAATTTTCTGATTTCTGAGGTGAGAACTTTATAATTTTATGATTCTGATATCCCAGATCAGACTCGATTTCAGCTCATAAAAAACATTTGGGAAAAATAAATATTTTTTGAACTAGAATCAAATTTTAACGGATATATTACTTGTAAAGAACATTCATTTTTCTTATACATAATAATATAATTACATATGGAATGGACTATAGAGAAACTCAGCGATCTTAATTGTATTGTAATCTGTCATACACAAAAATAATTAAAACGTCTCTGAATTTGTTTATCATTAAACTTCCCAATGCTCAGTTAAAAAAAAAACGATGGGATCTTCAGCTTAAAACTACTTTGAAAAATTCTTGTATTGCATGTGTTATTTTTTATAAATTATCTTTAGCATTCTTCATTCTTATCATAAAGTACACGTGGTGTTTGGGATATGTATTATATTAACTAGAGGAGAACCAACTGATGAGGTTCATTTTTGATTAAAAAAAAAATTACATACACAGCTGGTCAAAATAATAGGTTTGTTTGTAGTTTTTGTAAATAAAATCTGATTTTTAGTGACCTTTTTTTTATCCGTTAAAGATATATATATTATTGATTTTTGTGGGCTTAAGGTCGTCAATAAAAAATGTTATTTATCGCAACGCTTCGAGTATGTTTATACTCTTCAACAGGCCTTTGTTTATGTATAACAAAAGATACAAATTCATACAAAGATACATTAGTATACAAAAATATATATATAACATTAAACTTTTTTAGAAACAATATTTTGTGACGGCAAAATTACTTACAAGGAATATAGTTCAAGCAAATAGTATTTTTTGTTTATCGCTTAACATTTTATACAAGCAATGGTAATGATAACTAAAATAAATAAATATACTAAAGTGTAAAATTTCAATTTAGTTTTTCAAAAAAGCAATGAAAAAGAAGAAAACAGGGAAAAAAATAAAAAGAAGATTGGAAATGTTGGAGAAAGCAGATGTTGTCTATAGGATCAATTGCCTAGGAGGAAAGGAGATGACATTTCGTCCGTTTACATCGGTACCTCAAAACAAAAACTAAAAAATCGCATCTCTGTTCATAAGTCTGATCTTAATAGCGGGGCTTCTTACAAAACTGCATTGGCTCACCATTGCATAGAAGAAAAGCACATACCAGATTTGGAGAATTTTGAAATTCTTCAAACAGAACAATACTCATCAAAAAGAATGTTGATAGAGATATTGCATATCATAGATAACAACAATGCTGTCAACCGTAGATCGGACTAGAGCTGTGTCAATCGTGATTGATTCGGTCTTTATGACCCGTTCATTAAAAAGATTGATTGATTGCAATCAGAGTAAGTAAATCGAATCAATCTATTTCAATACCAATCGTTTTACACTGTACTACAATTTCAATCAAATGATTGAACGCAAGGCAATCATATTTCGTTCATTCCACTTATTTACAATCAAAATGAATTGCATTGATTGGTTTCACTTTTCACTACATTCTATCGTTCTAAAGAACGAACGAAACTGAATGGAAATGAAATATATGAAATAGATATTGGCGCAAAATTTTAAACAACCCATTGTTAAGGGCTTAACATTTTACTAGTTAGCAATTTCCTAAGTGCTTATTGATTGAATAACTATTTCAAAATTTTTAAACCTTTTCTAAACTAGTAAATTGCTAATTAAGCAGAAAGTTGAGCATTTGTAGGGTTTGAATTTTGATGAACACAATTATTGTTATGTGTTGTAAATTAATTATATGTTGATGAAAACCCAACATGTGCTCTAAAAAGTTATAAGTTATTTCTATTTTCATCATTTTAACTTCATTATTTACAAAAAAAAAAAAAAAAAAAATTGTGCACCAGCAGGACTCGAACCTGGGCACCCCGCGTGCAAGGCTGATATACTATCAGATTCCATAATGGATTTAGCAAATTGCTAAAAGTTAAAGTAGCCATTCCGTGATTTTATATTTAGTAAAATGTTAAAATCGTTTAAAATTAGTTCAATTATCTTTTTAGCTTAGTAAAATGCTAAAAGTGGCTTTAACATTTTACTAAATCGTTTAAAATTTTGCGCCATTGTCTTTATTTTCCCATAATGTTTATGGGTCAATGGTTTGCTTACTCGAAACTAAAGAAATACCTATAAACAAATATAGGTATGTTTTACCAATTTTGTTCCTGAATTTTTTAAAAGCATCAGTTAAATTTCACATATATTCGCATCAACCACATTAAATATGCACATACATATGTATATATGTTGAATGAAAGTAAAAGGTTGATTGACTTCACAAAGACAAAACCATGTGATTGTTTCAATTCAAAAATATTTCCATATGGGTCGCAACTGTAACAAATGATTGATTGAAAAAAATGAACGATTGAAAAGACAGAATCTTTGAAATGAACGACATTTGAACGATTGAATTTTTAAAAATGAACGATTGACACAGCTCTAGATCGGACTGTGACGGCCTAAGTAGTGCGTATAGGCAACTTATAAATACGCCAACAACAAAGAAGATGAGAAATAGGTGATCGTGTAGTGTAATTGGACGTTCAACTGTCGTTCGAGTAATTCTCTTATTCTTTTTTTTATTTTTTCTCTGTTTTCTTCTTTTTCATTGTTGTTTTTTTTTAAACTAAATTGAAATCTTACACTTTAGTATATTTATTTGTTTATTTATTTATTTAAGTTATCGTTACCATTGCTTGTATAAAATGTTAAGCGATACACAAAAAATACTATTTGCTTGAACTATATTACTTGTTTTACAAAATATTGTTTCTAAAAAAGTTTAATGTTATATATATATTTTTGTATACTAATGTATCTTTGTATGAATTTGTATCTTTTGTTATACACAAATAAAGGCCTGATGAAGAGTACAAACATACTCGAAACGTTGCGATAAATAACATTTTTTATTGACGACCTTAAGCCCACAAAAATCAATAATATTTGAAGTTTTGTATTTATTAATAATTTTGTAAATGTGTTTTCTACATATATATTTTTTAAACGATTAATCATAAAGCTGATAATATTTTATAATAAAAGAACATTAAATGGTTTTCAAATTAAATTAGTATATATAACAGGACTCAAAACTGTCGAAGTGGACTTTTTTACTTGGACAAAATAATGGGTGCGTCTTCCTAAATTACCAATAATTATCGTTTTTATTTAATTTTTTCTGGGTCCTCAATTTTCATCTTACTTACTCTAATAACCTGAGTGCCCTCCAATAGTAACCAAAACTTTTTGCATTCGGGGTGGCATTAACTCAACCAATTTTTGACACTAGTTTCTTGACGTATGGAATATCATTTCCTCTGAACTGCTTCCCACAATAGGTTTCCATTTGTAAAATATTGGCCTGCTAATTTTCGTTTGAACTCATTCCACAAGTTCTCAATGGGATTGATATCTGGGGATTGACTTGGCCATTGAACAGCGGACATTGTTGGTTCTCTCGAAACCAATCTTTCACAAGTCCCGCTGATGTTTCGGATCGTTGTATTGCTGATTGCCATCGGAGGGGCATATTTTCCTCAGCAAATGGAAGCATATGACATCTTCCAAAATATACCTATACCCGTATTTCGTCAAGATCTTGTTGACACGGAATATAGGACCGACACTATACCAGGAAAAACAGCCCTACACCATATATTTCCTCCTCCATGTTTGATGGTTTTTTGGGTATAGCGAGGATTTAAATCTTTTCCTTTTGGTCGCCTGACATTACGCCCAGAATCCGAGGAGAACAAATTAATTTTTGTTTCATCGCTCCACAGAATATTAGGGTAAAGTCAGGAGGATTTGACATGTGGGAGGAATTGACATAAGGACTTTTCTCACAAACTGTAGACATTGGCAGCACTTTAGTTATGAAAAAACGAAGTTAGGTACGATTGATTTGAGCTACCAAAAATTATAACTGTGATCTGATCGTTGTATGAAACAGAAAAAATAATTATTTTTGAGGCCAGATTTAATATTTGAGATAACTAAACTAACTGCAGTGTAGTAAGAAGTTTTAGTTATCTTAAGTGAAATATACATACAACACATAGATCTGTTTTTAAATCATAATATCATGAATGAAGTGCGAAAAAGAAAGGAAGAACGAAAAGATGAAACAGAAATAAATCTATCTGAACACGCGCGTGTAGGATTTTTCTTGCGTATTCTTGACGTTTCTCTTTCTACTGTATCTTACTTTTTCGGATTTGCATCATTTAATTTTCGCTGTAGATGAATGAACACCAATCCAAATGGCTGACAAATTTAAATGGAGCAAAGAAAAAACTTCTAAGCTTATTTTAAATTACCAAATGAACCCAATTCTCTACAATCCTTGTCTTTGTCATCCAGAATACTTATATAAAAACTTTGCCTTCCATTTTTCTTTTAAAAATTATTTTTTGTTCAATATCTGCACTGAGCAAAGAAGATAAAATGAAAGATAGCTGTCAAATAAACGCGCAGTACTGAAAATGTGAAAAGGGCTTTGAAAATAACCAAGACTTGCGAGTTACAGTCACGCGCTGTGAAATACCTGACTTATTTATTCCATCACCTTGTTACTGCGTTATTTTAATTATGTAAGTGTTTACTTAGTGTATTTTATTTTTAATAATTAATTTGTTTTGTTTGCTAAGCTTTTTTAGACATAAAACTTTTATTTGAATCAAAGTAGATTAAAAATAACAGAAATTAAGACTGAATTTCTTACCTATTAAATAAAAAAATAAATTATTGGTCTAATAACTACCTAATATTTTGTTGTTTTATTTTTTTTTAATACTGACAAAACCTTGCGAAGCTGTCAAATCCTCTTCCAAGTAAGGAGGAATTGACATTTCGAAAGGCATTCGAAAAAGTGTTGTAAATATGGACAAAAATATTTAGAAGCACAAATTAATGATGGTTCTTTGTTGCTTAAATTATACTTAAACTTATGCAAAACTTTTAAATTTTAAATTATACTTGAATCTCAAAATATTTTAAATATCCTGTTAACCTGTCAAATCCTCCTGACTACGCCATTTCCTTACTCATTCAGGGCCGCTACAATTTTTATGGTTTAAGGAAAATTCTTTTCGGGACATTATGTCGATAGCCCTCAACAATGGAACTTACCTGGCGAATCTTCCTGTGAGATTAAAGCTCTGAATCCTTAGATTTTTATTTGATTTATTTCGAATGGAACTCTTAAAGCATATTTCTTTCATAAAATGAAATAAAAAGAATTTTTTTATATAGTCCCCCAGCACTACAGCAATTGTCAACTTTCTATAAATAATAGATGTCAGCACTTATCTTATACAAAATATCAATAGATGGCCCTAGTTCTTTTGTCTGTTGACTAAATATGGTGCGCATACCGCAAGTGGCAATAGATGGCTTTTTAAAGTAACCCTTATTACGATAGGCGTTTCGCTTAAATGACGAATGTCATTTTCAAATATTTGCATTACGTTTGGCGTTTTATCGTCGTTTTTCTCAGCGTAACGCCTTAATTCGAGTGGAACTTAAATTTTTGTGATAAAAACTTCACTCATCGTTATTACAATATGCGTTACGCCTTGTTTATACGCCAACTAAAACGCTCTTTTTTGTCGAACAAAAATGTTTAAACGACTCATCGCGAAATTGCCTAAAAATATAAGCTTTGTTGTTTTGTATATTCTTTTCTAATACTTTTTATTAAATTTGGGTTTATTAAAGGTAAAAATTATAAATGCTGAACAAATGAAGCATCTCGTCGAGTTATTGGAACAAATTTTATGAAATTACAGTTATTGAAGGGAAAATTTGTCTTCGGAACAGATATCCATAATTTCAATTCTCTAAAGATTGAAATTGAAACTACAAAATTTCAGACAAACCAAACAAAACAAAATGACATGAATTAATTAATTTGAATTTGACATTAAGTGGTTGTGAGTGTGTGCGTGATTCTGGTTTTGATTCTGACTTCAAATCCAGAAGGAAATTTCTCTTCTATCCAGGAGAAGAACTGTCTGAATTGATACCAATCGAACAGTTTCCGAAGCATTCAGAAGACTTCGGAAGCCTTCCGGACGACCAATCGAAAAGGCCATAAAACGCCTAAAAAGTGACTCGACACAAAAAGTGAGAGCTGTCGGTCAAGATAAACGCCAATCGTAATAAGGGTGCATATCTAGTATGTCAATGTCTGAAGTATTATGCCTATTCTAAACAATCGCACGCAACTAAGATTTTACCTTCTATATTTCTGTAAACTTTGAACACTTATAGAAGTTGAAATTTCACTTGGCAGCGAATGTTGTTGTTTTGGGGAAAAATTGTCTCTTATAGAATTTTTAGGAAGCATCAAGCTATATTGCATGTATCCTACTACATATTGTTATTCCAATATTTAAATTCGTCTCCTTATTCGTTGCATAATTACCATCTTGATATAAACCTGGAGTCTTATATAAAATTCCAGCTTAAATGAAAACACGCTTCTTATATTTTTGTAAATAAAATAAATAATTTAAGTATTTTATTTAAATTTTAAGTAAAAAAATACATACTAATAAAAATAAATATATTTTTTTACAAAATGGTTTATTTTTTTTATTTAATATTTAACAAAATACATATTTAATACTTACATATCTTAAACTGAAAATATAAATAAATAAAGGTGTTTTAAAACTAAAACATAAAATATATCAAACAAAATAATTACATATGTATACAATTCACTTAAGCATCAGTCGCAACAAGATTATTCTCGCTTTATATTTTGCTTACCTCACCATACCATAATTCGAACGCAAATGTTCCAGAATAACATACGTTATAACTGTTTGCGGAATTATCCGAAGAAATCCAAGTCCAAGTCCTCTATAAAACCCAGATACTCCATAATTCCGAGCAATATTCTTGAACACATCTGCGGAATTTTTAAATTTTCCTGGTGTGGCGTTCATATACGTTATTTGAAAAACCTCAAAGGGTTTTTGCAACAATGTGGCAACAGAGCCTGCTGCGACTGATGCTATTACACTTTTACACATAGTATTTTTGAAAATATCCGGCGATCGAAGGAGACTTGTTTTTATCAACTTTGTATATAAAACCTAATATCTATATTTGAAATCAAAAATGAAAAATAAAAATAAATTCATCTAATAAATTCAATAAATGCTTATCGACGTAATAAAAACTTACCGCATCACACAGGACAAATTGGCCAATTGAATTCATCATCCCACGGATGGATGATACTGCCGCTCCAGCGAACATCCCTCGAATACCACCCTTCAAAATCAGTCTTCTGAATCCATCAAATGTAGTTCTGTAAGCATGCCAAGGATTATTTTGAGTTCGAAGTTGGACCTTTACCAATGGTGTTGCCAAAAAACCCGCAATGGCTTCACTACCAGAAGCTAAAACAATCTTTTGTTCCAGAGAGCTTGCAAAATTTCTTCGTTTTGCTTCTTCATACAGCTCAAATCTAAGGCTTGATTGCAGCAGTGCACGAATGGTTGAGGCCATGGCTCCATATAAATCCATGTTATGCTTGCAAATCCATTAAAATATTGTAAGATAATATCCATCAAATGACAGCGTTGGAAGTTATGAAAGAAAATTTCAAGAAAAAAGGTTAGTTGTTATTATTTTTGCTTAATTCTTAACATAAAATGAAATATCTTACAATATTTTAATGGATTTGCAAGCATAACATGGATTTATATGGAGCCATGGCCTCAACCATTCGTGCACTGCTGCAATCAAGCCTTAGATTTGAGCTGTATGAAGAAGCAAAACGAAGAAATTTGGCAAGCTCTCTGGAACAAAAGATTGTTTTAGCGTTTGGTAGTGGAGCCATTGCGGGTTTTTTGGCAACAGCATTGGTAAAGGTCCAACTTCGAACTCAAAATAATCCTTGGTATGCTTACAGAACTACATTTGATGGATTCAGAAGGCTGATTTTGAAGGGTGGTATTCGAGGAATGTTCGCTGGAGCGGCAGTATCTTCCATCCGTGGGATGATGAATTCAATTGGCCAATTTGTCCTGTATGATGCGGTAAGTTTTTAATACGTCGATAAGCATTTATTGAATTTATTAAATAAATTTATTTTTATTTTTCATTTTTGATTTCAGATAAAAACAAATCTTCGATCGCCGAATATTTTCAAAAATAATATGTGCACAAGTGTAATAGCATCAGTCGCAGCAGGCTCTGTTGCCACATTGTTGCAAAAACCCTTTGAGGTTTTTCAAATAACGTATATGAACGCCACACCAGGAAAATTTAAAAATTCCGCAGATGTGTTCAAGAATATTGCTCGGAATTATGGAGTATCTGGGTTTTATAGAGGACTTGGACTTGGATTTCTTCGGATAATTCCGCAAACAGTTATAACGTATGTTATTCTGGAACATTTGCGTTCGAATTATGGCATGGTGAGGTAAGCAAAATATAAAGCGAGAATAATCTTGCCGCGACTGATGCTTAAGTGAATTGTATACATATGTAATTATTTTGTTTGATATATTTTATGTTTTAGTTTTAAAACACCTTTAATTATTTATATTTTCAGTTTAAGATATGTAAGTATTAAATATGTATTTTGTTAAATATTAAATAAAAAAAATAAACCTTTTTGAAAAAAAATATATTTATTTCTATTAGTATGTATTTTTTTACTTAAGATTTAAATAAAAACTTAAACTATTTATTTTATTTACAAAAATATAAGAAGCGTGTTTTCATTTAAGCTGGAATTTTATATAAGACTGCAGGTTTATATCAAGATGGTAATTATGCTACGAATAAGAAGACGAATTTAAATATTGGAATAACAATATGTAGTAGGATACATGCAATATAGCTTGATGCTTCCTAAAAGTTCTATAAGAGACAATTTTTCCCCAAAACAACAACATTCGCTGCCAGGTTGCGTGCGATTGTTTAGGCAATAGGCATAATACTCGTACTTAAGACATTGACATACTAGATATGGACTGCTAGTCGATTGCCATTTCCATACAAAAGATCAATAGAAAATGGTTTGAACGATCTTCACGCCACTCGGAGCAAAGTATCAAACAAAAATATTACTTTAAAAAGCCATCTATTGCCACTTGCGGTATGCGCACCATAGTTAGTCCACAGACAAAGGAACTAGGGCGATCTATTGATATTTTGTATAAGTGCTGACATCTATTATTTATAGAAAGTTAACAATTGCTTTAGTGCTGGGGGACTATATAAAAAAAATCCTTTTTATTTCATTTTATGAAAGAAATTGCTTTTAGAGTTCCATTCGAAATAAATCAAATAAAAATCTAATTTTGATTTCCAATTAAATAAATTCCTGATTTTAAAAAGTTGCTTAAAAAATTGTTTCTCTTTTGTTACTTGTCCATTTCAGTAGTGTTTTTTTGCCGATTTGTGAAATACATTTTAATGCTGCAAAATATTTTGTTGTTTGTCGCCTAAGAAATATTTAAATGCACTTTTTAAATGTTAACTTATATAACGCAGTATCTTGTGTTAAATTTTATTCGTTTCGTCGAAAAGTTAAAACAAAAACTTAAATGTAATTTAAGCTTAACTGTATGTGTTAAATTTTGTTCGTCTCGTCGAAAAGTAAAAAAAAACAATTAAATTGACATTTGATCTAGTTTTAATCCCATTCCGCTCATCCGCAAAGAATTATAATATTGTGGCCTATTTTTTCTGTATAAAATAGAGAAAAGGTAATTTTTGGATTTGTGTATGGATTTATTTAAAAAAAATCCCTTAAGCACTGGTACTTGCTAATATTCGTGATTTCCGCTGGGAGCTGGGTGGCGCTAGTTTGGTCCTAGCTGAGGAGAGATCCAACATGAAGTGGGCTCCTAGCAGTGCATCACCGAGATTCAGCTAATTCGAAACTGCAGTGAGTGAGTGAGATGAATCACCTTTGATTAAAAATCGATATAGCTAAAGTGAGGGAGTGAAATGAAATGTCAGATTACTCGCCTGAGATTTCAGCAGTGACTGGCGATTCATGTCATTTCACTCGCCGAAATAGCGGAATCTGGGTGCATATCTAGTATGTCAATGACTTAAGAGAACTTCGATTATAAGTGCCGATAATTATGTCGCTGTGCGGGAATAATTTCAAAAGTTCATAGTGATGAGCTTGAATTTCAACACTTATTTCATATAACCCATCGGAAACACAAACCCTTAGATAGAACAACAAGCAAAATTCTGCATCCAGTGATTTGATGAACGTATTTTCAAAAAATCAAATAGCGAGAAAAGACAAGCCTAGGTTTTAAGAAACACAGAATTTGTTTAACAGGGTGACTAGGTTTTTCGATCGATCCTAGGGCGATTTCAGGGCTCAACGAACAAACCTAATAGTGAATATTCATGAGCGATAATAAAACATGAGTGCTCGTGATCATTTTATAATGGGCGCTTTCATCGCTCGTAAATTTTCAAAATAAAAAAAGTCATTTGTCCCATTTTTGTTTTTTCGTGATTCTGCACGATTCGTTATAAAAAGTTAAACGACCCAACCACATTAAATGTAATTATCATAAACTAATAACGTAAAGACCCGAAACCTCTGTTTTCATTTGACATTTGCCTACAAGCTGAAACACATACACAACTAACTTTTCTGTTCCTCTGCCAATAGACACATTGATAAAAACGCACACAAGAATGTTTTCTGTTCCTCTTCCTGTGGACGCATAGACAACACAGCCCTAGTATTTTGTTTTGTTTTTCCATCTATTCATGGATAGAGTTTCAAAGTTACAAATACAACAATGTAAACAAATGGGTTTTGGGGGTGAAACGTACGAAAGTTTCCAATCTTATTATGGCTTATTTGTGGTAATTATTAAGTTTAATGTAATTACTCAAGCATTTATCATTTCACCATACTTTTATCTTTAGCTTCGCTTTTACCACCGAGCACGTCGGTTTTGTTAAATTAATTTGTAATTTGTAAGTCAGTCTTTTGAGTATATTCACACAAGAAGGTTGCTTAAATTATAAATATTAACAAATATTTAATAAAAGGAAAAGGTAAAACAAAACTGGTTTATGTTTTATTAAGACTTCGGTATTGCAAAAATTTTTAATCTGTTACAGCACCTATTTAGTTGAAATTGTGGGAAAAGTTTTTTTTCTTGGAGACGAAGTTGGCTACTGATAGCGCTTCCCCATCAGCTGCCTGCCCATAGCAGCAGATACAAGGCAAATGCATTTATGCTTTTGATCGGGATTTATTTGAAGAATCCCCCCAACATTTTTTTTTGGTCCAGTCGAGACGGATTGGAGATTGTGGAAACAAAAATAATTAATTTTGCGATTAGTGCTGAATCGTGCTAAATAACTTATTGGAAATCCCATATCCTATAACTGAGGTAGGTGCTGTGCACTAAAAATAATTTGTTTAAGAAAAATTAAATTGATTTGATCGATAAATTAATTGAATTAAAAAATATTTATATTGGAGTTTGATGCTGAGAAAAAGTATAATTTATCAAGAGATTGTTTTGCTTAATTTGCTTTGCAATTTGATTACTATATATTTTAATGAAAATTAAGATAAGTGAATTGAAAAGTTTTTGTATGGTTTAATGCGTTTGTAAGGATTTTTGACTTCAGGCAAAAGTACAGTCTCGCGTTACGGTTATTTGATCGCGTGATTTTTTATACGTTCTAACTTTCTTCGGTAAATAGAAGTGCAGTTTTCTGATACCGTTGGGATTGTCGGTGCTTTATATATTTTTATGATTTTAGTTTTCATTTTCAAATCGAATTATTTTATTCGATTTTTTTTTTGAAATTTTGTTGCATTATTGTGCACTTTATTCTTCGTTTGAGATCTTTTAGATTATTATTTCTTCCTGTTTTCGAAATGTGTTTCGGGAGATTTTTTCCTATGCGTCAGGCAAATAAACGAAACTATAAAAAGTTTTCGCGAAGTTCCGAATTCGGTAAACCTGATCTCGGGTATGTTAGAGGTATGGAAACACGAATTTGGAGTTTTATGGAATGAGTTTAGGGCAGTCTACCCAAAACGTTTAAAAAATGAGGATAAAAGTTTAGATGATGCTAAATTATTGGTCATTAAGGCAAAATATACTTCGGTGTCAGCCAGTTATTGCACTACAGTAGGTAGTATAATAGATTTGATCAAAACTCATGTGACCAAGGAAACAAAAGAAAATTTAGTTCTTTCTCAAAGACCGGAACATCAGTTTGGAATCAGGGTTCCGCCTTGCGATGCGGAATGCTTCGAAAGTGACTACAAATCCTGGCCTACATTTCGTGACATATTCACTTCAATATATATAAATCACCCATAGAAAAACTTTTTCACTTACAATTAAAAACCAAAAAGGAAGCACATGCTATTGTGGATAAGTTTCCGCTTACAGCAGATAATTTTTAACTTGCTTTGGCTGCATTAAAATCGCAATACGAAAATAAACGCATCCTTATAAATTCGCAGCTTAAAACACTTTTTATATTTTATCTATCTCAACTAAAAGCGGTTCAGCTCTGAGAAAACTTCACAGAACCACGCGTGATTGCTTGGGAATCCTTAAAAGCTACGATGTGAAAACAGATAATTGGGATCCAATTCTAATTTTTATAATTTCTCAAAAAATTCCTGAGAATACATTATTCCTTTACGAAGAACAAAGTCTTCACAAAGAAAATGAAATTCCCACATTGAAATCCTTGGATGACTTTCTCGCTTTAAGATACATGATACTTGAATCTGTTGAAGAAGTCCAACAATGTCCTCTTAAAAACAGCAATTAATTAACAAAATATAACCCTAAAAAAGTTATCTCGTTGCATATTGAACAAACAAATAATTTTTGTTGCAAGCTATGAAATAGCAACCATCCCTTGCGCTTATGCAAAACAATTTTGGACATGAATGTCTCAGCTCGACGTAAAATGGTACAATCCCAAAAGTACTGTTTTAATTGCCTTGCACTTACACATTCGGTGAATGACTGTAAAAGTAAAGTGTCTTGTGATCAGTGTGGTAGTAGACACCACAGTTTACTTCACTTTACTCAACAAAATCCAATCAGTCAGGAAACAAAATCTATTTCACAACCCCACCCTACTTTGATCACAAACCAAATACAGTCCACTTGAAAAAGCCGACAAAAACAAACGATTACAAATAAAACAGTAGAAGATATTCAATCTGATGCTTCTACACTTCAAGTTTTATAGTAAACCAAAAAAAAATGTCTTACTGGCTACAGCTTTATTGAAGATAACCGTTCATAATCAATCCTTTTTGTTGAGAGCTTTAATCGACCCAGGCTCTGAGGCAACATATATTCTGCAATCCGTAGTGAACCGATTAAAGCTTTTCACCCAGTCAACCAATGCATCTATTTGTGGCATTGGACAAATTCAAAGCGAATTTGCTACGAGCATGTGTCCTCTTACTCTCGAATCAACCCTGATGTACACATATCCGTTTCAGCCGTTGTTTTAAAAAAGTTAACTGGTAATCTGCCATCGCAAACAATTGACGCATCAAACTTGGTTGATCACAAAAGTACGATTGGCAGACCCTTATTTTGAAAAACCTGCTCCTGTAGATATTTTAATCGGAGCAAATATTTACCCTCTTATCTTACGTGAATATGTGAAGAGAGAAAAGACCTTTCTCCAATTGCACAGAACACAATTTTTGGATGGATCATTTCGGGTCCATGCGACGAAAGTTCAAAAATAAAATACCCTTAACACATTTTTTAGCGAACTTTGTTTGGAAAAACAAATTCAGAAATTTTGGGAACTCGAAGAAGTTCCTCAAGTAAAATCCTTGTCGAATGATGACAAATTTTGTGACAAATTATTTAAGGACACTACAACTCCAAAATCAGAAGGTCGTTATGTAGTGAAACTTCTATTTAAGCCAAACTTGAAAACATCGGATTTAGGTCTTTCAAGAAGTAGTGCTGTTTCGCAGTATTTGCGCCAAGAAAATCGGCTTATAAATAATATCTTTCTGAAGGAAGAGTATAACAAAGTTCTTAATGAATACAGTTCCTTAAATCACATGAATGTTGTACCCAAAAATAGTTTAAATCTTAGTAACCCACATTTCTATTTATCGCATCATGCAGTGGTAAAACCAGATAGTTACTCCACAAAAGTACGAGTCGTTTTTAGCGCAAGGGCTTCTACTTGTAATGGAGGATTTTTTTATACAGCGGACCTGCTCTGCAAAACGATTTGCAAGCTATTTTACTTAAATGGCGGAAATACCAATACGTCTTCAACAGCGATATTGAAAAAATGTATCGCCAAATACATGTTCAAAGAGATCATCAAAAATTCCAAAGAATAATTTTTCGAGATTCAAATTCTGATTTGGTAGATTTTGAAATAAATCGAGTTACTTTTGGCGTCAACTGTGCACCATATTTAGCAATTCGAACCTTGCACCAACTTGCTGTGGATGAAGAAAATAAATATCCCTTGGCAAAAGATATTGTTTTGTCAGATTTTTATGTGGACGATGTATTTTCTGGAGGTTTCGATTTAGATACAGTCGTCAAAGTTCAAGAAGAGTTGAATGCTCTTCTTTTGTATGGAGGGTTTTCTTTGAAAAAAAAAATGGATTGCAAACCATCCTCGCTTGGGGGGATCTTCAATTACGAAAGTTTTAGGCATAGGTTGGAATGCAAAGGACGATTATTTTTATATTTGATGTGAACAGATTTCTTTTCCAAAATCTCAAGTAACGAAACGTGAACTTTTTTCAAATATTGCAAAAATTTATGACCCTAATGGTTGGCTAGCTCCAACAACAATTTTATTAAACATAAAATGTACTAAATAATCTACAACTAAGAAACTGCCCTGTCTGCCTTTGGACTGACTCCATGATTGTCCTGTTTGGATTCTGATGACTTTGAATGCCCAACAACTTTTTTGGATTTGCGATGGATGTCCATCTCGCCTAGAAACTTTCGTGAGAAATCGGGTTTCTAAAGTACAAACAGAAAGTCCTGCAGGCAGCATTTGGAAACATGTTCCTTCGAAACATAATCCCGCTGATTTAGGTTCCCGAGGTGTTTTGCCACAGATATTAATACAAAATACACAGTGGTGGCATGGTCCAAGTTGGTTACGTTTATGTAAGGAAACTTGGCCAGTTACAAAAATCCAGGAAGATCCTAAATGGGATCTCGAAACAAGAAAAATTAAGAGCTTCCAAGTAAATCAGAAAATAACTGAAGATATTTTGAAGAGATTCTCTTGTTACGGTCGTGCCATCAAAGTGTTGGCATATTTATTTAGATTTATAAACTTAGCATCTCACAAAAGAAAACGATTTTATCCCTTCAGATATTTTTCGACAAATTTTGCTTACCATGAAATTGTTTTAGTAAAAAATCGCCTCATTTTTTTAGCACAACGTTTTTATTGCTGACGAGTACAAGGCTCTATCAACTTCGAAACCCTTCAGCAAACATAGCTTACTTTTATCTCTCACCCCTTCCTTGGACACTCAAGGAATTATTAGAGTAAATGGGCGTTTAAGTAACGCAAATTTGAATTACATTGAAAAATTTCCTATTTTTTACCCTATTCGTGTCAATTGGCAAAACTGTTGGTAGAATTTGTACATAAAATTTCTTTACATGGTGGAAATCAACAAGTCTTGTACTTGATGCGTAAAACATACTGGATTTCAAAATTAAATAATCTTATAAAACGATGCCTTCACAGTTGTAACGTTTTTGTTTTGTACAAAATGAAATGTCTCACACCGGAAAGAGTTAATTTTTCATTTCCATTTACTAATGTTGGGCTTGATTTTGCTGGGCCCTTTGAACTAAAGGTTTTAGAAGGGTCGATTTTATCAAGCAGTAAAAGGCTATACTTGCCTGTTTATATGTTTTTGTACGAACGCTGTACATTTAGAAGCCGTAGGAAGTCTCTCTACTGAATCGTTTTTGGCAGCTTTTGATAGATTTGTCGGACGTAGAGGTGTTCCCCAACAACTATTCTCCGATAATGGTACCATTTTTGTGGGTGCCTGTAAACTTCTCACAAAGGAGATTCAAAAGGCTTTGGCATATGCAACCTCGGAAGTGGAGAAAACCTACCTGTCGAAGGATTTAAAATGGAATTTTATTCCACCAGGTTCCCCTCATATTGGCGGTCTTTGGGAGGCCGGTATAAAATCATTTAAGAATCATTTTAAGAAAGCCGTTGGAAATTCAAAACTATCATTTGAGGAGTTTTCGGCGTTGCTCGTGAAAATTGAGTCGTGTTTAAATTCTAGCCCTATTTCTGCGATGAGTGAAAACCCTTTTGAACCCCTTCCGTTGACATCGGGTCATTTCTTAAAGGGTACACCTCTGCTTTCTTTACCTGAAGGGCAGGTAAGTGAAGGCACCACCCTTAAGAATTGACAGAAGGTTCAACAGATCTTTATGTCTTTCTCGAAACGATGGAAGCAAGAATATTTGACCGATCTTCAGCTAAGAACAAATTGGAGATATCCTAAACGAAATGCTGCGATTGGAGATGTTGTGGTAATACGCAATGAAAATTTGCCTCCTAATCTTTGGCAGTTAGGAAAAATTGTTGCTGTTCACCTAGGGAAAGATGGAAGGGTTCGCGTAGCTTCCGTTAGAACTCAGCAGGGGGAGATAGTACGCCCTGTAGTAAAATTATGTCTTTTGCCCGTCGATCAAGAATTGTTCCAGACATACCTAACTATACAAAAGATTGATTAATTCAGTTAAAAATTTAATTTGTTTATTATTATTCATAATTTAGTTAATACATTAGCTATTGGTTTTAAATGCACAGTACCTTAAAAATTTAAACCTATTAATTTATTTCCTTTTTCATTCAAATTTCTATTTTAATCCTATTAACATACTTGAGTGAGTAAGGGCACTCTTTAATCAACCCTCACCGAGGGATTTACTAATAATTTTTTTTCCTGAGTAGAGAATCGAGGCGCTTCTTCAATAAAATACCTCCACCGATGGATTTGCGTGCTTAAATCTACACTTTTCGAATCTATACCTCATTGGACTTTCACTTATGGATTGGACTGTTTGCATTCCTGCAAAGGGAGGCCGGAATGTTTATGCTGGAATTCATCAGCATCAAATAATATAAAAATTTTAACTGTAATTTAATTGCCCATTTTTAGGCGCTTTCTTCTTATGTAAGCGAACAATTGAGTAGTTAACTCACATTAAATGTAATTATTAAGTTTAATGCTAATTACTCAAGCATTTATCATTTCACCATACTTCTTAAGCTTCGCTTTTACCACCGAGATCGTCGGTTTTGTTAAATTAATTTGTAATCTTGTAAGTCAGTCTTTTGAGTATATTCACACAAGAGGGTTGCTTAAATTATATTTACAAATATTTAATAAAACGAAAAGGTAAAACAAAACTGGTTTATGTTTTATTAAGACTTCGGTATTGCAAAAATTTTCAATCTGTTACAGCACCTATTTAGTTGAAATTGTGGGAGAAGTTTTTTTTTCTTGGCGCTTCCCCATGAGCTGCCTGCACATAGCAGCAGATACAAAGCAAATGCATTTACGCTTTTGATCGGGATTTAATTGAAGAATCCCAACAACAACCACTAAATACGATGTTTCGAAAAAATCTATAGAGACGATTTCGAAATTTTGAATTTTCAAAAACAAATATATTTCCAAAAAAAAAATTTTTGAAAAATTTTGGTTTACAACACAATAGTGTTTAAACCTTCTAGTAGCTTCTGCATAAGAAATTTCAAAAGAATCAAATTAACCGTTTCAGAGAAAATAGAAAACCAAAAATGGTTCTACTAGAAGTACCAAAAATAATAATTTATTTCCAAAAAAAAAAATTGTCAAAAGGTAGCCTTTCCTTTCATTAATGTTTGATTGTTAGAAATTATTTTTTTTACGAATACATAACTTGCCTTATAGTACCTATAATCTCAAGTGAAAAGTGTAGTAGATAATGAAATAAGAACCAAATATAGGTTACATAAGGTACTTTTTGTAAAGATTTCAAAAATGTTTAAAACTTATTTTAATACAAATTTCGCGACATGCAAACTTAGAAAAAAGTGTTCGAAACAATAGATTTTGGTTTCAAAATCAAGTTGTTTACTCTTTTTTTAATTATGTACCTACTTTTACAAAAAGTTGTTTTATTTAGCTTTGTTTTATTTATTACATACATAGAAGAAAAAGGGACAAATTATTAAGTTATAATATTGCATTCTATTGGGACACGTGATGTCAGCATTATGTTGTTTTGTAATCATCAGATTATGGGGTTCTTGGAATTTGTCTATTGCAGCATTGTGGTGGGAATCATTGCATTGTGGGGTTCCTGGAATTTTTCTATTGTAGCACGTGTGGGTTAACTTATATAAATCCTTTTATCACAACTAGAGATTGCAATTGCGGAATGTTCATTTCAACCCCGAATTTTCGGTTAAATTGTTTTGTTTTCCTTACCTTGCAGAGAATAAATTATTTCGACCTATTAAAAGCAACATATTTTATTATTCTAAATATAAAACGTCCACTCCCCTTTTTTAATTCCCCTGTCTGGACGAAGAACATCTCACTTACTGTACTGAGAAAAATCAAAATAAACAAAAAGATGGAGAAAGAAAGCCAAATGATATCAAAACACGAGAATAAGGTTAAAACTTGAGAATAATTTCCTCAACTAAATGAAAGCAAGATCTAAATTCAGTTAAAAACAACATACGGTAACCGTGTTAAGTAGGAGGAGAAAAACTGTCTCTATCGTTTAACCTGCGATATAGGTACTGTGGTCAAGTTTCGCATTTGAAAATAAAAAATCGAATTTTCGAATATTTGTTTGGATTTTTGAAGAAAAAAAATATTCTTTTTTTTTGCAAAACTCAATATTTTAAAAATGGAAAGACGATTTTTTCGAAATTCCGTTTTTAAATTTAAATTATTACCCGTGCGATGTCACGGAATCTAATGAAATCATCTTTCCATCTACAAAATTTCATTAAAAACCGTTCAGTCGTTGAATGTAGGCACAAACGACGAACATGCTCGCCCAGCATGTTCGCGCTCGCTGTGTTCTTCTTGTTATGGGCTACTTCGCAAGCCGCTTGCAATTGGCGCAAAATTTAGATTTAGTCGTGTTCGTTGGCTTCGTGTTCGTCGTATACGGTCATGTTCGAGAACAAAGAGAAGATTTTATATTGGATTCAAAAAGTGAGAACTAGAAAAATAAAGGTGGGAAAAATAATCCATGGCTAATCTTCCAGCTAGGGTTGCCAATCGTCCCCCTTTTGGAGGGACTGTCCGTATTTTTTACCTCAAGATATCTATTGTCCCCCAAAACCAAAAAGGACAAAGGGGGACGCAAATGTCCCTCTTTTTTACACATAATGTAATATTTTTAGCACCTTACGGCAATATTTGTATAGTATCTACTCTTTCTTATTTTAAAATAAAATTCTTATCAGGTTTCCAAATTAAAGCTGTGAATCATAATAAATACAATTTTCACAACTGGATTTGGATACATCCATTGACTTCATTCAAGAAACGTTCCCAACTTCACTTCAGTTGTTCTGCATCTGTCACCATCACTACGTGTTCATTTATTTATTTGAATCAAGTAATAATATCTAGCGTACAATAGGTTGCTTATAATTAATATGCTTTGAAATATTATAAAATATTTTATTAAAACCAGTATTTGATACATCAGACAAATTTATTAATAAGTTTTGATTTACGTTAAACAAATTAAGCATGTTATTCAAAGGTGAATTCCGTTCATAATTGGTACGGTAGTGTGCTATATAAATTGGGTCAGGTAGACCTCTTAAATTTCGACAAAAGGTTCAAAGCATCGATATTTCCATTAATAAGGTTAACATAGGAGCGTCTGCTCTCCAGACTATGGGTAGATCTATTAGTTTTAGACGGCTACTACATGAAGGAAGATTCAATGGGTCCTGCTAGCCTAAGCTTCTAAGGGCAAATTTTAAGAATCTTTTTTTTTGGATTTGTTCAATTCTTATTTTGTGGCAACGGTAATAGGGGGTCCATATCTGGTAAGCATACTCTATAATGGATCTGAGAAATGAAGTAAATAACTGTTTGGGTCAGAAAACTGACTAATTCATTCAATAATTTTTAGCCGTAGTAATAATTCTGCCACTAGTACAAGCTCCCTGTTTTCAACCAAATTCACGGAATCAGAAATTGCTGTTTTTTTAATTGAAAATAAGACGACATTGACAACGGCGACCACGAAGTTGACAGGTGAGCACACAACTATCGTACCAGGGCCATCCCTAAATGCCAACGAATTGGCAAAATTCTTGCAAAAGAAACTTAAACTCAATCGCCGAATTGTTGTCACAAGATCATCCAATTTCAATCTCCACGGACGAATCCAACAAAAAATATAAAAATGTTTCCTCACATTATTCAATATTATACTAAAGAAGAGAGGTGAAACGTCAAAGACAAATAAAAATGTTGTTACTTCAATGTTTTTTGTTCCAGTTTTTTTTATTTTTCAAAAACATGTTTTTAACATTTTTCCCCCATTTCAACATTTTCAATCTGGGAACCCTACTTCCAGCTGCTTACAAAATTTCATTAAAATCAATTTAAAGGTTGAGACATGAATGCGGAACAAATACCCAAGTATATATTCTGTCCATATTTAAGCCTCTCCCATAGGAACTGTCCGGTTCCATTTTTCGGGATAAAAATGACCTATGTGATCGAGTGTGTATTTGTGAATGTGTGTGTGTGCATGTCTATATCTGCATGTGTGTATATGTATGTGCTTTTTGGCTTCTTGTGAACAAAATCTATGTTGGCTATTTCTAGAATGAGCAGATATGTCATTATGAGCCCTATAGAAAATTAAAACAAATCTATCCCACGGGAACCATACATTTTACCGGGATAAAAAGAATGCTGTGTGGTATTCCACACTATAATCTATCTCTGTTCCAAATTTTATCCAGATCTGTTCCGGCGTTATTGAGCATCAATCCATCCAAACTTTTACATTTATAATATTAGTAGGACTAAGTAAAAAAGACTACATTTAGCTGTTTCTAAAATAATCTTATGCTTAACACGGTGTATCCACGTTCTTTATTTTATAGTAAACTACCTGTCATTTTGATAGAAAGAAAAAATAATAGAATGCTAAAAAATGTGGCATTGTGCATTTTATAGCATACTATTTCAATTGCCCAAATGTCGCGAAGGAAGAAGTGTCGGTGTGTTCTTGCTTTAATAAGCATTACAAGAATTAAAAAACCTTCAAAAAAATGAATAAAAAAAAATAAGGAGTTATAACAATAAATAACACACACCACAAACGTTCACCATCCATAAACGAGAAACGTCAACATGAAAATAGCAACCAAATAGTATAATATCTATTATCGATAGAATGCTATGAGATGTGCAATGTCTAGTATGAAATTTTGTATAGAATGCTATTTGTGGTCGCCATGATCAATTTTCATAGAATATCATTTAGCTAACTAGAAAATCTTGCTCCTGGAGACCCCATGTAAGATGTGATCGAACATAAGTGCAAATACGTGCGATCCAGTCCTGAATTTTTTTTATTTGCTACCTTAAGACAACTGGATCCTTGAGAACAAAATTAGGACACGTTGATATGAAAATTGTGTAGTAGTTCGATATTTTTTTTTATTTTGTCACCCCTATATCAGTTTTAACAATAGAGGTTCACGTACACGAAATGATAATGAATAAAATGACAAATGAGATCACAAAAACATAGTCTATCCACTTTATAATAATTTCTCTATGGGTGCTGTAAGAAAGTACAAAAATGTAATGAGAAACAAAATTCTATGCGTATACTAAAGCCACTAATCCCGGAAATCCCGGGGTTGAAAAATGTACCGGGATCCCGGGATTGAAATCTCTAATCACAGCGCTTTCATCCGGAAACACCAATGCCAGATCGTTCGTTTGGATTTTATGCAAATTCCTCCGGATCGAAAGGTTTCGAACAAAAACGCTCTTAATAATAGTGCAGAAGCGTTTTATCAAGCTTATTGCTTTGCTTGGTTTAGACATTAGGTCTGTTTCTTTACTCACATTCGGGTTCCGCGGGATCCCAAATTTACCCAAAATGTGTTCCTTTAATTTTTTTCTGCCACGAAAATGCCAGAGCTTTTGACTTTCCTCCATTTTTGTTTATTTCCCCTCCAGCAAGAATCTACCCGATCCCTAGACGCACAATATAATTGTGAATTGTGCAAAATATTGCACAATATTATTGGCTAAAGGCCCAGACGGTGCAATATTTCTTCCAATAATTATTAATTAAATCATTCCCGGATGTGCCCACTTCCCGACAATTGAAAAAATAACTAAGCAAATATTGTGCAATAGTACCCACAGACGATACAATATTTTTAGGTTGCGCAATAAATTGTAGGCCAAACAAAAAAGTGCAGTAGCAAAAGGTTCGGGTAGATCCTTGCTGGAGGGGAAATGAAAAAAAAGTTAAGAATAGTCAAAAGCTCTGGCATTTTCGTGGCAGAAAAAAAAGTAAAGAAACACGTTTTGGGTAAATTTGGGATCTCGCGGGATACCGAAGGTAAGTAAAAGAACAGGCCAAATGTTATAATTATTGTATTAATGATTTATTTATATTTTTGGAATAGACGACATTTCAAACCAAATTCCGCAAAGGTTTTTTATCCGAGAACTTCGGAATGTAGCTGTAAAGAATTCTTTACTGAAGGCACTTCATCGCATCACTGTGATTAGCCGTCATCATCGGAAGATTTGTCCGATATGTCTCTCGAAACGGATACCTCGGCAGGAAATTCTCGAATTTCGCACAAATCGAAGAACAAATGTTTTCTCCGAACGGATACATCGATAGGGCCGAATATATAAAACAAAAATACAGTTTTATATATTCAAGTACCTATAAAGATACACACTGACTATTATGTAATGTTAATCACATATTTTTGACTTATCGAAAATATTGGACACGAACAAATAATGGAAATAATTAAGACATGACAAAAATTCGTAAATTTGTATGAATGTACTGATATTAATGTCCTTAAAACAATTTTTACCCCCAGTTTTACAGTGGGAGTTTAAGCTTAAGATCAACTGAACCGTAAACTGAGTTTAAATTTTTTGTTTAATTAGTCCGGTTTCACAGTGAAATCTGATCTTCATAGCAGTTGAAATTCGTTTAACTATATTTTATGAAAACAGTTGGCAGCATTTTTCTTGCCTCGTCCTCGCTTTGTCCCCTTTCACACAGGGAAACCAGTTGCTGGAGATTTTTTTGACGTTTTCCTTTAATTGCCTTATACCTTTCACACGAAGAAACTGACACCAAGAAACTGAGGAGGAAACTGGGAAGATTTTGTTGGGCTAATTGGAATGCAAAGCAAAACGTCAAAAAAATCTCTTCAAATCGTTGACCGGGAGATTTTTCTCATTCCCCTTACTTCTTGCCCTTCTCGCCAACAAACTCCCAGTTGCCGGCAACTCAGTTTCCTTGTGTGAAAGGGGACTTTCTTTCTCTGACACAAAAAAACACGCGAAACAACGAGAATAATAGGTGCGTTTTTTTACAATCCCCGGGGGAATTGGTTGAAAAAAACGACCAACGCTCTTAGTGAAACACTTGGCGGCACTATTAATTTGCAAGATGACATTTGAAGAACAGCTGTAATGCAAGAAAAAAACAAACATCACTGTTTGCCTCATCCTCATCCTTCTAAAAATCGGGTCGATTTGTTTTGTGTAATTTCGATATATTTATTGAATTTAAACTACTTTTCTATTAAAATAATATAAAAAGAACTAAGTTAATTATTATTTATACAAGAAAATGTGAATCAAGTAATTTGAAAATTGAAATCAAGTATTTGGAAATTGTTTTTAGCCGATGTGATTTTTTTTTTAATTTTAATTTTCACAAATACAGTGGTACACAGAATTCAACTACGTGAAAACTACCCCATTCGTCGGTCACTGGTGACATGTTATTAGTGGACGAGTTGCTTATTCGGGACGGGACGCTTAGTTCCTATGTCATTAGGAATATAGGTCTGAGAAAGAGCGCACGACGATCAAGAAGATTGAAGTATGCCTAGGATGTAGCAGAGAATCTGTATTGTGTTGCTCCCATGTAAAACAAAACGCAGCCGAAATAATTTTCTCAGAGAAACCTTTGTTTTGTAGTTCATTCAATTCTTGTTAATTGAATGAAAATCAACTTCAGGAAATGCTTTTTTATTTAATAATAATTGCACAGTCAAGTTTTAATATACATATAATAAAAATAAAAGCAAACATGAAAATCGCTGTAGAAGGTTGTGCTCATGGCGAGGTGCAAAAAATCTACGACACCATAGAGGCAATACAAAAGCGGAAAATTGATTTGGTGTAGTGTTGCGGAATGTATATTAAGGCCGTGTGTGAATTGCGTTAAAATGTTGGTTAAATTTTGTAACTTGGTTAAAATTTGACACTAGCGTGGTGAATAAAATGGGTTAAAATGTAGGCAGCTGTGGAGCAGGCTAAATTTGCGTTAAAATTTAACGTTTCTCAAGATAGAGTAATTTGAAACTGTAAGCGATAACCGAAAAGAAAGATGAACTCCAAAAAGTCCAGATCTACTAGGAAACCATATAATAAATGTAAGTTTTAATTTATTCAATTGATAAATTAAATTACATTATTATTTTTGTTTGTGTAGGGTATCAAGATGAAAAAACAAATATTATAATCCGTTGATATTTTAACAAATATAAAATAATTAATTAAAATACTCATTGTATTTCATTTTTCAATTTGAATACAAATAGATTGATTTGTCAGCTTGTCAAATTCTTCAGCTGTGAAAACTAGTGTTTACATACTAAATCAACAAACTAACCACAATGGGAATTGTTTTGAAAAGATTTGGAATTGTTGTTTTAATATATTAAATGAACGATGTAAAACCGAAACATATTAGTAAAACTGAGAATTCGTTACTTTTTTCGTGCCAAATTATTAACTTTATATCTTCTAAGTCGGATTTTGGGAAAGAAATTAATTAACTTATACAACAAAAAAAAATGTTTTTAGGGAAATTTCTTAAATCTTGAAGGAATTTTAGCCAAAATAGTGTTTTAATAAATCAGTTTTAACGCAATTCACACAGCAAAAAGCTAAATTTGATCCCACCACAAACCAAACTTCAAAATTTAACCAAGGTAGAAAACTTAACCAACATTTTAACGCAATTCACACACGGCCTAAAAGGTAGGTTAAGTTAGGTTGACATGGTCGTCAGGAATACAACTGACACCACAAATAAGCCATAATAAAGATTGGAAACCTTCGTACGTTTCACCCCCCAAAACCCATTTGTTTACATTGCTGTATTTGTAGCTTTGAAACTCTATCCATGAATAGATGGGAAATCGAAAAGCAAAACAAAAACAAATGAATAGGACTGTGTTGTCTATGTGTCTATAGGAAGAGGAACAGAAAAGATTCTTGAGTGCGTTTTTATCAATGTGTCTATTGGAAGAGGAACAGAAATATTATTCGTGTGCGTGTTTCAGCTTGTAGGCAAATGTCAAATGAAAGCAGAGATTTCTGGTCTTTAAGTTATTAGCTTATTACTGACACACTTAGACCAAAAGCTCAACCAAACCAAACAAAATTGATAATTATTTGACATGTCAAAATGTCAGTTTTGAAGTTTCTATACATTTTATCGATAACTTAGTGAAAAAGTTTTTGGTAGCACAGTTTTTATCCTCTGCAATAGCTAAACTCCGAGAATTCTATGGGTTTGAGCTAAGCACCCCCGGGGATTAGTTGTTGGATTTAGTATGCAAATTGTTAATCCTACTCATCGTTTTTTTCGTCCAATTTCCCGGGGGCTTAGAAAAAAACACGCCTTATAAATAAAACAATATTCAATATCACTATAACAACTCGATAACATTTGAATACACAATTTTGTTTTGTTCATAATATTTTCTGAAAAAAAAAAACAATACAACCGCTGAATTGAAGTTTAAACGGCAGAATAATCTCGGTTAACTTAAACTACAAATTGAACTCAGTTCAAGGTTTAAACGACACTGTGAAACCTAATAAATTGTTGATCAGAAGTTTAAACCAAAAGTAGAGCTTAAACTCGCACTGTGAAACTGTGGGTTAAAATTATTTTCGGAGCCCAAAAGCAATAAGCCAGTTATAGCTACCCAATTTTTGTTGTTATACACCTACCAATAATCCGGCTCTGGGGATCTGCGCACTATTTCTTACGAGTCTATGTCCTCGTACGCTGCAATTACTACGAGCTCGTGGTGTTTATTCTCCATTATTATTATTATTATTTTGGTCGTAGCAGTACAGCGGCTTTTCGGCACCTATCCGTATAAATATCAAAACAAAAAATACACATTCCTACCTAGTGACATTGAGTTATAATTTATTGATTGCACAATTTTGCAAATAAAATAAACGTTTTATCGGAATGAAAACACTACAAATGTCTGAAATTTTGTTTGTTAAAAAAATTGTGTTTTACATGATATTCTTATTGTGTCATAGTTAAGTACATATTTATTTTTAAAAGCCAAGGATAAAAGAGTAGGTAGGTACCTATCTACCTATACCTACATAAGTTATTAAGCTGTTTTTTTTTTTAATTGGCAGTGTTAATCAAACTTACTCAACGAAAAATGAAAACTTCCGTGTCATCTAAAAGTGTTTTTTATTCCTAGATCAAAACGGGAGTCGCATAAACCTACAATATTCTAATGGTTATGTACATGCCTATGAAAGTATTTACGATTTAATAGGTGGGTATTAAGGTATAGAAAAAGAATAGGTTAATTTTGTTTGCAGTTTGCATGGTTGTGTACTCTGTGTTGTTGTTTATTACGAAGGACACTTTATACACATACTATGTATATCAGTATAATTACATGTAGGTATCTAAATTTATACAAACAATTTTTCCCTACAATTAGGTAGGTATACACGTGCAAGAAAAAGTGGGCTACCTATAATGTTTAGCTGAAATGAGATACATACTTTTCGGTGTTTTTATTTATTCTAAAATAACTAGTACTTGGGTAACAAATTGCAAATGGAAAAATTATGCTGATCCAATATTGGCATTTATTTTTATTAGTAAAACATTGAAATGTTTTTTGTATTAGTTTTTTTTTCTACTCCTATTTAAAGTCCGGTATATGATCTAACAATATATTCAAGATTTCTTTGAAACTTAGCATTACACATGGGAGAACATTTCCAAGAATCGTACACTCTATAACCCAACCCCCCAGTAAAATAAGAAAACATTTTGTTTTATAAAATATTTTATGAATGCTTTTCAATTTATAATTTAATTATTAACAGTCTCGTATAAATCGTATGTAGTTACGTTCTTACGTATTTACCTTCGTTTAATGGGAGAAACGACAACACTTACAATGATAGGGTGATGGCATGTGATATCGGTCACCTCTAGTAGTCGGCCACTTCGTTGTAAAGTGGAAGTTAATAGCAAACGTTTTCGTTTAAGCTTCCGGCAAAAAAAAATATTTTCCAAAAGACTAACAATTTTTCTTCCATGGTGGAAAATTTCATTCCGCCATTGTAGCTACTGGCTTTCTTGTAAAAAATTCATGTTTGGCTCAAGTTTTCGCTTTGATTTGAAATACGCCTTTTCGATAGAAAAAAAAATAGCTAGTGGAGGTGATTTTTAAAAAGAGCTAAAATCGCCAAACTTTTGAATGTAGATGATTTTTGTAATTGTTTTTTATTTATTTATAGCTTAAATTTGTTGTTTTTGGCTATAAGACTCTTTTGTTAATAATTTACACGGGGGGGGGGGGGGTTATTGGCTTTAAGAGGCAATTTTTTTCAATTCTCCTGAGCTCGGCCCCTCCGGCCGACTACTGAAGACTATTTTATTTTTATTTTTGTTTAAACTTAGTACGCAAAGTTAAAGGAAATTTCATTTTCTATTTATTAATACCAAAATAATCCAAAAATATTCCATGGTTTCATTAGTCGGACGCTTGTTAATGTTAAGAGATATTGGGTGGCCGACTATAGAAGACACGTGTTCTTATGTCGGCCTGTTGGTTTTAGTATAAAGGCCGATATTAAATATTTAGGTTTTACTTAGATAAGTTTTTTTAAGAAATATTACTGTAAATATTCCAGTTACATCCCAGTTTCACAGTGCGAGTTTAAACTTGAGATCAAGAGAACCTTAAACTGAGTTTAAATTTTTGGTTTAATTCGTTGGATTTCACAGTGAAATCTGATTTTCGGATCAGTTGAACTTCGTTTAACTACATTTTATGAAAAATAATTGGCAGCATTTTTCTTGCTTCGTCCTCCCGCACAAAAAACACTCGAAACAACGAGAATAAATAATAAAATAATATTCAACATTTGAATACACAGTTTTGTTTTGCTCATACTATTTTCTGAAAAAGAAAACAATACATACGCTGAACTGAAGTTTAAACGGCAGAATAATCTCGGCTAACTTTAAAAATGGAAACGAAACAACGAAGAGAAAAAAAATATTTTATAACTACACGAAAGTGGCACTTTCTTCAATACTGAACAAAATTATAGATAAACATTTTAAATTGAAATAGGCAATTCGGGAGTTCGGGTTTCCTAGAAGTAATCTACAAGAACGAAATAATAATAATAAATGATAATAAAAATTGATTCTAATACAGACCTTAGTACATTTGATAAATGTGAACTCTAACAAAAATCATCAGGTTTAGTAAAAACGTTGCAACCATTTCAAAAGACAATTTAAATAACCCATTCTAAGATGAAAGACTTGCTACTGTGTGTTTTTCAAACATCTTCGAAGTTGTCAATACAAACAACAGTGACGAAGTAGTTCCTGGAGCTAAAATAGTATTTAGGAGAAATGGATGCCTTGAAGACGTCTTGGGAGACGCTTCATGTATTTTGAAAATGACAACGAAACAACGAAACGTTTTCGAAATCAGGTATTGGCTTGGTTCCCAAATGATACAACAAATTACATAATGATGCATTAAGAAACCAAAAGAAGGCTAACTACTCTGTATTCAGTACAAATGAAAGCAAAACTATGCCCGCCAAATAGGTTTTAGGTCATAAAGTGGCCAGATGCGATCGAAAACGGCTTTAATTACTGGGTAGCCGAAATTAATATCAAACGGCCAATAACGTTTCGAGTCGTTGTATAAGTACTCAACAAAGTCATTTTCGCAGTGATCTTAGCAGTAATAATTTCATTATTTTGTATACGCACCGTCCAAACACTGACCGCCCACATTAAGTAGCTAGCTGATGTATAGGCGCATTCAATGGATTGGAAACTTATTATAAAAATACTATGCTATACCATAGAAATGGCAACACATTTCAGAAACAAGAAAACATATTAAGTAAACCAACTTTTTCTCAAGTATAAATACAAATATATTTTATAAAATTGTATTTGCCTGAAATATGTAAATGGTTATTGCATGTAAAACAAACTTAGTATAGCTTCATATATTCCTATCTTTCTATTCCTTCTAATTAGTGCAATTCACGTTGCATTTAAAAGACCTTAAGTCTTAAAGCCATGTAGTTAATATTATTATTATTATCATTAGTTTTCATTTTTATATAATTTAAATGTATTTATTTTCCTATTAATTAACTTTTGTAAAAAAAACAGTCTATGTGTTTGTACCTCATTAAATGGCGTTCTTAGATCAAATAAAATCTTACAATCACATTTTTTATTTATCAGAACTGTTTATATTAAATATTTAAATGATTCCTGGTTACCATATCCTTAAAATTGGAAATATACACCACATTTAGTATGAAAATATAAATTTTTATATTGAGGCCGACTACTGGAAACTCATTTGGCCGACCTCTGAAGTTTAGGAGGCCGACTTCATAAGAATCACATTTTCATTTATTTTTTTTTTTGAAATATTTCGTTTTTTATGGCAAATTGACTGAAAAAAAACAAAAATTTCGAAATTTAGACATTCCAACAAATCAGATAAACTAAATTTTATATCAAAAACTAGAACAACTGAATTTTAAGGGACAGTCAAACGTAAAAAAAGTTAGATGGCCGAACACTGGCTCCATCACCCTACGTCTAGAAAGCCTCAACCTAAATGCTTTGTACCCCGATGGCCATTAAGGGTATTCATGGAACGAGTTAATTTTGCATGAACACCCCTTAAAAATACTTGCGTAAATGTGGGAAATAATCAGACGATCTTTGAAATAAATTTCTGAGGTTTATTTATTCTCTTTCTACATTTGCAGAATATTTTTCCCATACAGACTTTGACAATTCATTTCTGCGAAGATAAAATTATCTGGTTTCTGAGGTTTATCTGGGTTTTCCGCCGTTACATGAATACCCCTTATATTTAAAAAAAAATCGTGCAACCGCTTTCAAAATATTGAATTTTAAAAAAAATATAATTTTTTTAATTATATTATTATTTATAATTCATAATTCATAATTCATAGGACCAGCTGTATAAAAATGTTGGTCGAAATCGGCTTTTGATTCGAAAATAAAAAAAAAATGGTTGTACGGCAGGTATCGTTAATAACAAAATATGTTTGGCCCTAATTGTAGAATATATCTGTGCAATACAGTTTTTTTTAAATCAAAATCGCTAGAGCCGTTTGCGAGATACTCGTAATTAAGATGGTAGAAGAAAATGTATGGCTAGTGATGGTGAGTGGCGGGAAAATGTAGCGATCTGTGTTCAGCCATCTAATCTTTAAAAAAGTTCACATTCAAATTAATACATTTTAAAAATGGATTACGAAAGTTAGTAGTCAGCATACATTCATTTTATGACCAGCATCCGACCAGCTTAAAAAATAGAACACAAAAGTGACGAAAAAGTATCTTATAGCGAGTTTCATTCAAGAAAAGATCTGCTCTTTCCGACAAAAGAATTCATCTTTTTGAATTTCGAGAGTTTCATTCTAACAAAAAGAGCAAATCTAGATCAGATCTCAACACGAAAGATCTGATCTTTGGTGGGAAGGTAGATTTGATCTGAATGTATGCATACAAGTAAAAAGTTTTTTTCTGTCAAACATCAAATGTAAACTTTTGTTATTAATTTATTGTGAATGGGACTGGCACAATTCCCTGCTAAAAAATTAAACTAAAAAATAAACAAATAATAGACGAAGAAGTTAATAATTTAAATTTTATACATTTAGTGGAGTTTTTTAGTGCTTTGTCTTCATCTTCCGCATCATCTGATGATGAAGATATGTTTTTTTTTCAAGAATGTGTATGTCAGTCATTCAGCATTGGACGCGTTCGGTACAATAGGCTTGCCAAGATACCTTAGTAGCGGGTTTGTTTTCGAACGATCCAGGTAGCTTTCTTTGTTAAGTCAGTTGTATTGCATACAAATCTGAAGTTTTGAATAAGCTGTTCCTGAAAATAATAACAATTTTTGGGTACTTTCGGATTTGTGTTTGACAATATAAGGTTTAATTCATCATTTAGCTTTTCCTTAGGCGTTACAACAACACAAATCAATCCAGATTGCTTAAGGTATGCCACCGAACGCGGCCAATACTACAATTAAATTTGGACACACAGTTTCATTGAAAAGATCAAATCTCCATTTTGAGAGATCTTTGAAATTTTAATGAAACTCGCTATTAGTAAATACGTACATCAGCTATGCATACAGTAGAGGAAATTCCCATACAAACAATTCAACTTGCCATTACATAACGTATTCCACCGACTACAAACATGGCGGCCAATATGAAGATAACGGTTATTTTTCCAACCTTTTTTTGTCACCTTGAAACATTATTCGTCTTTGTTTCTGAAATAAAATCCCAAAAAGTGAAATTCAAATACGGAAATTTGTATAAAAACAGTCTAATTAAAAATGGTTATTTCATAAAGTTCTTTGAATTTTTTATTTAAAGTGGTAGGAAATCATTTTTTTACAAAAGCTTATATGTCGCGTGGAAGAATTTTAAGTGCGGAAGAAAGGTCCAAAATTACTGCATACAAAGATTGTGGCATTTCTGATCGTGAAATTGGTAGAAAAATAGGGAGAACCAATACAGTTATTCATAAATTTTTAAGGTTAGGTGCAAGTAATGGAAAAATTGCCAACCACATTATTGCAAAATAAAAAGCTTACAACACGTCAAGTTCGAATGATATCGCGTGAAGCCATCAGGAACAAGCTGGTTGCTTCACAAATTAAGGCCAAACTTGACTTGCCTGTTTCAACCCGACGCATTAGACAAATTTAAAAAGCCAACTCCAACCTTGTGTACAAAAGAAGATCCAAGAAGCCGTCTTTAGATGCATAAACTGGACTGCAGCAAGGCTGCATTTTGCTGAAAGTCGCATAAACTGGACCGCAGAGTGGAGAAAAGTTCTGTTTAGTGATGAAAAAAAATACAATTTAGATGGTGCAGATGGATTTCAGTCATATTGGCATGATAAACGTCTTCAAACAGAAGTGAAAATGAGTCGCAATTTCGGTGGCGGACATCTGTCAAACTAAGTTTTTTATTTTTAGTTGAAAGTCAGACATTTACGAAAATGGATCGCTCAAATATCGCACAATGCATACAAATTGTTGAAAACTACTACAAAAATGGTGATTCTGACACAGCCACATATCGTGCTTTAACAGGAGATTATGGTTTACATAATCGTCCAACTACGCAAGCAATTGGCAAAATTGTGAAGAAATTTGAAGAAACTGGATGGTAAAAGATATTGTAAGGCCTGTGCATCATCGTTTCGCTCGTCCCACTGAAAATATCGCTGCTGTAATTGAAAGTGTTGCTGAAGACCCGAATGTGTCGATTCCTCGTCGTTCTCAGGAATTAGGACTCTCCTACGGCACATCATGGCGTATTTTGCATTTGGATATACACCTACATCCATATAAAGTCCAGCTCACATCACAACTGAAGCCAGCTGACCATTCACAACGTCGCCGTCGTAGATACGTCGATTGGGTGCTTGAACAACAGGCGGTGGACGGCGATTTTTCGAACAAAAATTTCTTCAGCGACGAAGAACATTTCTCACTCGGTGGGTATATTAATAAAAAAAATTGTCGTATTTGGGGTTCTGAGAATCTTCAGAGGCCATTACATCCACAAAAAGTCACTGTTAGGGTCGCTCTTTGGTTCGGAGGTGTGATTGGACCTTACTTCTTCGAAAACTACGATGTTACGACTGTCACCGTCAATTCCGACTTTTTTGCCTCCTATTGAAGAATACGACTTGGAGAATATGTGGTGTCAACAAGACGGTGTCACATGCCAGACAACTCGAACGAATATGGCTTTATTGCAAGAGACATTTCCTGGCCGCGTAATTTCTCGTCGTGGCGCTATCAACTGGCCACCAAGATCATGCGATTTGACACCGCTGGACTTTTTTTTGTGGGGCTACGCGAAAGACCTTGTTTATGCAGATAAACATTTAACTCTTGAGCACTTGAAAACCAACATTCGTCAAGTTATGGCTGAGATACCGCCCAATATGTGTCAAAAAGTGGTCGAAAATTACCTAAAAAAAATCGTAGTCATTTAAATGATGTAGTGTTTCACACATAATGTCAACGTTCTCAAACTTTATAATAAAAAAGAAATATGATGAAAAAAAATATTTTATATGTGTTTTATGGTATTTACGTTTACTTTTGAAACCGGAAAATGGATAACCCGTTACATGCAAAACTCCCTTTCTGTCAAATATCAAATGGAAAATATTTTGTTATTAATTTGTTGTCAAATTGTGCTAGTTCGTGCTAAAAAATTAAACAAATAATGGACGAAGAAGTTAATAATTTAAATTTTATAAATCTTGTGGAGTTTGTGATTGCTTCGTCTTCGTCTTCCTCATCATCTGATGATGAAGATGTGTTTTTTTTTTCAGAAATGTGTGTATCAGTCATTTACCAATACTAAAAATAAATCTGGACATAAAGTTTCATTGAAAAGATCAAATCTCGATTTTGATAAGAGATCTTTAAAATTTTAATGAAACTCGCTATAAGATGCATGCAGCAAACTAAAAATGCATAGAAACCATGTGTTTTTATGGGAATTTCATTCACTGTATATGCTAATTTGTATCTTCAAATGTCAAGACAGAATTTCACGAATCATGATTTAGAAAAAAACATTTCCATACTGTAATGAAGGCAACAAATCAAAAAAAATCTCAATAAATTCTCACAAATATGGTTGGCTCTGCATGCCGAAAACTAATTGAGACTTTTCCATTCGACTGCAAACAAAATTTTGTAATAATAATTTGGTGCTGATTTTTTACAAAACAGACATGGCGGGCGGCAGTGAAGTTTATTCAAGTGTTTCAGGCGAAACAAATGCAACTTCCGGTTGAATTTTTTCGTTGTAAAGTTAAGAGCGAAATTAAACAAGCACTTTAATTTTAAATTATAATTTTTATGAGTAAATTCATATCAGCAAAAATGACAAGCAAGATGATACCAAAGTATATTATCTTATTTTATTTTAAATTATCCTACTACATAATACATTATTATGTACATACAGTAGTCTTCCTTCTTGAATCTTTTATATTGTACAATTACGTCATTATAAACATCAGCGTTTAATGAAAATGTTTTCCCTTATCACAGTCATGGATAAAAAAAATCGTATTCATATGTGCCGTTATTATTCAAAAATAAAAAAATTCAAACTGATAACAAAAGAATGTAAGCCCACCACAACAAGAAAATAAGTTATACTCGTACATAATATATCCGATAAACTTTAAGAAATATGTGCATATATGTACTTACATATTAAGTACCTACTTATGTATGTAGATATGTATGTTTTACCGAACTATTTAAATAATGTATATTTTTTATACATATAGAGATGGATAAAATATGTTTCTTATCATAAAACAAGTCGGAATAAATGTTTTTTTTTATTTTGCAACTATTAAAGGACTTGTTAAAATATGAATATTCATCAGTCATATAATGTTTGTTGTTTAGTGCGCTTGTTGTTTGTGAAATCTTTAAAAGTGAATTGCATTTTGTATAGTGAATAATTTTTAATTAAATCCAGCCTACAAGCCGGTCCATCATTTGGCAATCTAACTGAATTTGAAATTGTTAGCTGCCTAGTGAAGGGCTTCCTTGTATGTGTAGTACATCAGATACATTAAATATTATATTCAATATGTAATTTTAAAAAAAATATTTAATACCTACATTTTTTTTTCTAATTAAAAAAAAAACGTGAGTTTCGAGGTTGTATAAAATATTTAAATTTGTGTTTCCTTGAATGTATTAAGTATAGTTCATAATCGTTTTCCATTCTTGCCTACATCTCCAAAAAAGTTCGTTTTTTTTAAATTATTCGGTTGAGTCGAAACATTCAATTCAAGTGAACGCGATTGTTTTTTGCTTGTAATATTCTTCTTACGAGTGTAAAACGTTTAGGCTTTTTATCTTTTAAATTTGAGGAAAAAAAATTATTACTCTCCTATACAATACTTACAATAATTGTAAACATCAAACTTATTTTTAATTAGTTTTTCCAACTATACAAAACTTACAAAAAATATTTTAGAATTTAGATTTTGGTTTTCAAGAAAAATATTTGTAGAGTTATGGGGTTTTCAATTGGTAATAAAAATCAATCTATTTTTGATTTAGATCTGTCAAAAAACTGATTTTGACAATGTTTGCATTCGATTGGTCAAAGAAATTGATTTATTTTTTTGATTTTAAATCAATTTTGAAGATCTGTATTTTTCGGCAGATCTACCCCTCTTTTACTAACATCAATATGTATCATAATTAAAAGCCATCAGTTTGACAAGTTCTTTGTTTGATAATAATTTGTATCGGTTGCAAGAAAGAATTAAAATAGTTATTCAAGTTCAAATAGAAGAAGTTTTAAGTAAATTAATTTATTCGTCCTGCTCATATTCGGATTTACAAACTTCAAATTAAAAAAAAGTTCGAGTCAATATTTGGCATCTGATAACGCTAGGTATGGTTCACAGATACTATAACAAATAAAAATCAATCTGAAAACGTATTCGATTCGTTACAAAAAAAATCAATTTATAAATTTACCAAACAAAAACTCCAATAATAACGGAACGCACAGAAGTTTATTGTCCGTCAAAAGTGTTAAATGCTTGACGTGGCCATTTTTTGTAAACTAGAAAAAACGACATTTTCCCATTGGATTTTAATCATAAATTAAACAGAAATTAAACAAAATCCCATAATCGAATGGGATTGAAATAATACCCATTTCTACGAGTTTTTTTTTTTTTTAATTATGTATTTAACCGGTTAGGGTTATTCAAAATTATTCAAATGTTTTTCGTAGTTATTTTATATTTGTTTTCTTCTTTAGTCTTCTCAAAATGATTATTCTTTTCATTTCCGAGTTGATGGGAAAATTTTCTAAAAATAATAACCTACATATCCCACATCGAATACGATTAAATAAATTCGTTTCGACAAGAGTTTACGAATTCGTGTCATTCATTGTGTAGAGGGTTATTTTGATGTGTAATTTAATAAAAAAAAGGTCACTGAGAGCTATTTTATTTCTCGCTATCTGAAGGTTTTTATAAGAATGCGTAAGATAATACCATTAATTTGAACTGTGGGAAAACACCTATAGGCATTTTTACTATCAGATTTGATCAACAGAAAATATCAGATATCGCATAATTCAATATGACGAGGTGGCTGTTAATTTTTATCCAAATAGTTCCAGTAGTGGAAAAAAGCAACAAAAACATGAAACATAAAAAACACACCTTAACCACACGTATTTACCTTTATGTTGGATCACATCGTAAGCACGAGATTCTTAGAAGAAACAGCCTAATATATTTTTTAATTATTTTTGTATATACAAAAATCCTTTAGTATTCTATAAACAAAATATTGGTATGATAATTTTAAGCATCTAACAATTTAAAAAAATCGCCCTCACGTTTTCGAAAGAATGAATTTTTAAAATAAAAATGGTATTTTTTTTCAAAAATCAGAAAAAACGTTTTCAAAAATTTGGTAGGTATGCTGCATTTTTTTTAGAATATTAAGGACTCTTGGCCCGTTTATGAAAGCCGAAAATAAAAAATAAATAACATTTTATGTAAACACTTTTTACACCATAATATAAATTACCTAAAAACGTGCAATAATTTTTTGTTATCAAAATCGTTAGAGCTGTTTTCCAGATAGTTAAGATTTAACTTTTTTGCTCCAACAAATTCATGGCAGGTACCGTTATTTTTGGGGAATCTAGCCATTTACCTAAGACATAAACGTGGTACTTTGAAGAAAATCGCTTCAACCGTTTCGACTGTTGACCGTCGTTTAAAGAATGGGTTTCTTGTTTAACGTATACACCTGCCGGTTACGGCTTTATTACACGGTGGGCCTACCCACATACGGACTCAACTAGGCATGAGTGTTCCTTGTTGCAAACATCTATCTATGAGCGACAACACCGCCACTCATAGTATACACGAATTGTATACAACCACAGCCACTGCGAGCTCTCCGAAGAGGCCTTCCCAAGACTTGTATTTTCGGGCATTAGCGGGAAAATATTAGGATACAAGTCCCCGCAGTACCGAATTACGGTATTACTGGAGTCTTTTCATCCACCTAAGTGAAGAATGCACTACCAGGGTTATCTTTGGCGAATGACTACCCAGGAACGATAATCCTGCCCTTTTTTATGTTTCGCAACTCAACTTAGGGGCAAGGGAACCCTATTTAGAAATTATTCCTCACCATCGGGATAATGGATCATCGTATTTCTACTATAGACAAGGCCATATAGACCTTGCCACATGGCTAGTATCCCAAAACTAGCCATATTAAACTTTCGTTCTAATCCTCATCTTGGTAAGTAAGGCTTCGTTTCCAGTTCCATAGAACCTTCCACTTACCGCCACCACCTCAGAGCGCGCCTTAACCAGATAGATTAGCCGCCCAGTGCAGAATAGCCTCATTAAAGAGAGCTAAACATTCCTGAACGTTGCCCGTCTTTCACCTCGAGGAGGAACTATCTTGGCTCATCACGACGGACCAGGAAGAACGGCTCCATTGCAAAGCAACTTCCCGTATATTCCCTTAGGGCCCGTCGATCAGATTTCCCGAAAGACACCGACGTTTACAGACAAGTTTGATCAAAATCTCGGGTTCGATTTTTTTCTAAATGCAAAACATGCCCAATATAGTACCTATATTATATATAAATATAGCAAGTAATAAATAAGCGTAAGACAAAAATAAATGTAGTACATAAACGTGATCCTGATAAATAGCAGGATCTCGAGGTATATATAATTATGTACACATAAGCTCTAAGGAAAGACAAATCACTTCACTACTTCACATCTGAGCAAATGAAATAAGCTCTGACTCCCTAGATTATTATGATCAGAGCTCTCCAATTTAATATACACACTTGGACACTATAAACTGAAATTTTTCAAATCAAATGCAAAGTGAACTGAGGTTAGCTGCAATCAGCTTTTGGCTTTATCAGCTTGGTCAATTTATTCTGAACTTGAGCTCATTGAGCGTGTTACTAGTTATAGCTCTGATAAAAAGTAACTAGAGCCCTCGCTGCGCTGATGTATTCTAGCTAAATATCATGGACGATGCTAGAGAAATGGCGATTTATGTATAACAGTTTAATAACATCGCTCTGTAAAAAAAGTGTTAAGAAAAGCTAAATAAACTCCAAATTCCCTGAGTGTTGGCGCCAAAAAATTACAAAAAGGTCTGCTGTTTTTTACCTACCTTCAGGATAACAAATCCCAAAACATGTTTCTTTACTTTTTGTTCTGCTCGAAAATGCCTGAGCTTTTCTTCAATTTTTTTCTTTTCCCCTCTAGCAAGAATCTACCCGATCCATTCAACTGATGTTCTTGCTTGACAAACAAGAAATCAGCTGACCGAACAATTTAATTTGTGAAAACTCATTCAAAATTTAAATAAAAAGAAAACAAGGCAATGTTTAAAAGAGATGGATTTTCGTTTGTGTCTTCTTTTTAATATCCAGAAAAATATATATTTTTTGGCTAATAATAGGTTAGTACTTTGAACTTACCTAGGGTCGACCTAGGTTTTTTTTTACTACCCCAAGAATTGTCAAAAAAAACTGGGTTTTTCCGTTCTCACAAAACACCCGAGGGCAGAAAAGCAAGTTATATCATTTAATAATTAAAACTTGAAATATGTTAAATTTAAGTTTTTAGTACATTTTTTTGGCCCTATGCACAATCCACAACTTCAAAGGTTTCCATTTAGATGTCTGTGTCTGAAAATTAATTTGAGTAGGTATTCTTTTATTTCCATTTTAAAAAAACAAATCAAATCAGATCTCATGTACCTTTGACGTTTATTCATTTAACTCAACTTGCCCCAGCCAAAAACCTAGAACTACTTCAGGGCGAGTTGAGGGCGACCCTAGTTTTAAAAAAAATAAAGAATTTGCTTATCAGGGTGACTTCAGCTTTTTTAAAAAACGCTAAGGCCGACTCTAGGGCGACTTCAGGGCTCAACGAACAAACCTAATGCATCAATGGGGGTTGATGGAAGCTCCAGTAGCTTTTCGTAATAAGGCATTGATTTTAGTTTGAATAGTTTGATCGTTGCTTTTTGTCCAGTGAGAATATATGGAAATGCTAAGTTGTATGTCTCCTCTTATCAGAGCTTGGGATATGTTTGGAGTTGTGTTCAGGTGCGGCCCTTTGTGTTTTTGGCAGATAACTTTGAGTAGGTTTAAAGATTTATTAAGCTTGTTAGCTATAAATTTGGTTTCCAGGTTTTCGTGGAGATAAGGCCAAGAATTTTTGTTTTTTTTTTTAGGGGAAAAACGGAGCCCCAACTATTTATGCATGTTTTTGAGAAAGACACCACGCTTGAGATTTATGTTAGGCTTGGTTTCCATGGGCCCTACTATGTAACTTCGTTCTACTTTCGCATCTATTCGAAAATTGTTTTCAATGGTATTTTTAAGTGATACTGTATTGTAAAGTAGCAACCACTGTTCGCTTATTCAACTCTTCGCCACTTAATCTCCATTTATCTCTGTTCTTTTCATTTAATAAGTGCTTTAATAAAGAATTGAGAAGTTGACATTTTGCGAGTTCGAACAACTTTATTGTAGAAATGGAAATAGAAATGGTATCAGCGAAAGTTAAAATTGATTTTATTGGTCGATCACCAGTGTTTTTTGAAGCGAATTAACATAGACATTATGCAGCATTGATGAGATTGGAGATCCCTGGGAAACGCCGTTTTCGATTTTATGAATGATATGAATAATATCAATTGACTCCAACTCTAATTATTCTATTAGGCATGAAGGAAAAGATTACCTTAAATAGGTTCGAGTTGATTCTATAGTCGTGGATGTGTCTTATTACCCCCAACAAAGTTACTTTCTCGAAAGCCTTTCTAAGTCCATGGACAAGAGAATTGAATGATTTTTTGAAGATAACTCTGTGTGCACTGCTTGATCAGGCATGTGCAGCAAGTTATGTGTGTCCCATATGGTCTGAAACCATGTTGACCATTATTAAGATTTATTCCAAATGCCTAATGGCCTTTTCGATTGGTCGTTCGGAATGCTTCCGAAGTCTTCCGAATGCTTCTGAAACTGTTCGATTGGTATCAAATGACAGTTCTTCTCCTGGATATAAGAGAAATTTCCTTCTGGATTTGAAGTCAGAATCAAAACCAGAAGCACGCACATACTCACACCCACTTAAGGTCAAATTCAAATTAATTTATTCATGGCATTGTTTTGTTTTGGTTTGTCTGGAATTTTGTAGTTTCAATTTAATCTTTAGAGAATTGAATTTATGGATATCTGTTCCGAAGACAAATTTTCCCTGCAATAACTCTAATTTCGCATTTTCATCAGGAATAACTCCTAAATCTTCTACATTTGTGTCAGCCATGTTTACAAAATAAAATAATTACAAATGTCCGTTTGCATTTCCTGTCTACACATACACTAGCAAATATTTTCAGAATCTAGAATCTAGTGTTTACTTGTTCGATTGGAATCCCGGATCGGAGTGTTCTTCCGGATTACCAATCGATCAAAGGATATAAGTCTATTCGCAATTATTTTTTTAAATAAATTTGATGGAACGGAGAGAAGATAAATCGGTTTTTGTATTGGAATCAAATTAGCTTTTTTCCACTCATGTGGAAATAGTCAATTTTTTAAAATATTGTTATATAGCTTAATCAGTCCTAATATGACATCAACTAGTCATTTTTTTAACATCTTAAGTACTATGCACATTAGAGCGACTAACGAACAACGAATTAACGAATATTCGTTTATTTCGACATTTCGTTAGAATTTTTTTTTTTTTTGTAAATTCATTTTTATTTAATATTAACTTATAACTATCTTAAAGCTAGACAAAAATGTTTAAACCTAGCCTAATTATCAATAACTTACAACTAATTTACTGGCCCTTTACGGGCGCTCTAAACTAAACAATAACTCTTAGAACTAATGTCTTTCGACCTAAAAACTATTTTCATTAAATCTAATTATTTTATTTTTATTTAACCAAGAAAACTTTTTAAAAAAAACTCTGTGTCAAATCATTTTTAAATTTTTACTTAAGAACTACCTAAAGATAAACTAAAAAGAATTAAAACTAGATACAACTAACTTATACTAACTAAAAATAACTTAAACTACTTAAAAATACCCAAAACCACTTAAAACTACTTAAAAACTAGAACAGCCACAGCAGCATTTTTTTCGTTTTTTAAATTTTTGTTTTTGTTTATTTTGTATATGCATGCAGACACACAACACATGCAACCCTCCCATACATGTACATACGCACATACATATACATACGCACATACATGCACGGACACGCAGATGCATGCACATATGCCCCCGCATACATACATATTTTTTATTTTTTTTTTTGGTGCCACCCCGACTGTTCCCTATACCTAATTACCCTAAATCTATGTAAGTAGGCCAAGACATACCATCTTAATTGACTTTAAATATCATGATGCTGTTCAGAGAGCCACCAGAACTGGTTCTCCTGTTTCGCCCTATCACTTCGGTCCCGATCGGACACTGTCCTACTGAAACGAAGGCGCTCTTCTCCAACTTGAGCGATGACGTCTCGATCATACAGGAGTCGCCTATCTACAGTTTTGCGGCTGACGTGGTAGATCAAGGGAACCGCCATTCTATCTTGTATCAGCCCTCGACTGTCTAAATAGAGGAATGCTCGGGAGGGATGTAACCACTTAACCGCGCGCTCTCAAAATATTCGTTATTGGGGTAATAAGCCCCAAAAATTAAGCTGGTTGGTTGAGGACATCGCTCTTGCAACGTGACCCCGAATCAGCTTTAACAAAAAATTATCTATCCTGTTTATGTTGGCTCCATTGTATAAAACCTGGTTGGAATAATATCTTGTGTACACCGACTCTGGTGTTCTGTGTAATCCAAAGCAACGTCTAAGACATTGCCTCTCAAACACCCGAATCTTTTCCATTTGCGATGGGGCAACGTTGAACCACACCGGGCATCCATAGGCAATCATCGGCCTGATGAGGGCCATGTAGCAAATCACCTTCACCCTGCTGTCAAGACGACTGCTATAAAACAATCGTTTTGTCAGCCCTAGCCAGAGCAGCACCTATATGTCTAGAAGAATATTTAGAATAATTAGAATATCACTGTTAAAATCTCCACAAAGAATAACACCAGTATAACAAAAAGAGATGTCCTCAAAATGGTGAGAAGTGGTGACCAATTAATTAACAAGGGTAACATCTATAAATATACAAAATTTCGTCAATAGTTTCAGATGTATTTATTTTATAATTTTACTCAGAATATAAAGAAGTTCTGCTCTTATTATTACTATTAAATTTAACATCTTATTATTGAACCTAAATACGATTGTGGTTATAAAATTTTGTTTGCCCACGTTACAATAATCATTTAACAAAAATATTTATATTAGATCATACCTAACTAAATTTTAGTTATGCCTATGTCCAATACATAAGACATAATATTATTTCCGATAATATTTTCCAACAAATAAGAATTAACTGATTAAAATTAATTCGTTCAAAATATAACGACACTATTTATTTTAAGTATCACATTGTTTGATTAATAAATTTCTTTATTTGTTTTATGTTTTCCTACTTACTTATAAATTTAACAAAATAGACAATTGATTTTATTTATATTGTGCATTCACTTTATTAGATCCGGATTTAGGCACATGCATTTTAGATATTATTTAAAAGTTCCGGTTGCCCAACACACGTGTATGTTTGTGTAATGTAAGAAATCTCTTTGCATCGTAGTATAAAATTTGATTAGTAGTTAAAATTTAGGAAACTTGAATATAAACTCGGCTTATAAAGAAATATTGCATTAAAAGGATGCGAAATATTTGATAATGTATGTATGACGATGTAATAAAAAAAGCATTTATAAGGACAAGTCTCAGAATGTCTTGACGTATTAATTGCGTAGATAATTTAACAGCATCTGATAATCCTGTTTCGTAAAAATTCTTCAAAATATTCTCCTTCTCGTAAAATAGTTTATATAGCCATTCTGTGAGTGATTCTTCTTCACTAGGTACCTGAATTAAAGGACAGATAAAATTTATTAGATTCAATTTTTTTAAAAATCTGGTGCTATATAGAAATTGTTCAATGCTTAAAGAAAATTGTGCAATTTGATGTAATATAATATACAGGGATTAATATTTAACGAAATTTAGGTGCCAGAAATCAAACAATCAAACTTTTTTGAAGGTTTTTATTGACTTGAACAGTGAACAACAAAAACAACTATACAAATTATAAAAATACGAGTCGAACTTGACAAAGATTAAGTCAGTGTATTTGTTCTCCTCGATTTCTCGAATGCATTCGATATGGTTAACCACTCAATTTTTTCTAAAGAAACTGCGCCACAGTTTTAACGTGCCTTCGAAAGCGATTAAACTGTTGTCCTCTTACGAAACCAATAGGATTGAAAGCCGTTTGTCTTGACAATAATGTATCCGATTTCCTTCCCATAGCAAGCGTCTATAAAATATTCATTCCTCTAAGCACTTCTACGCAAATGATATTCGTGTTTTCCATATTATAAGGATCTAGACCTAATCTCTAATTGGACACCAAGAAATGATTTAAATCTCAATCCAAGTAAAAGCAAATGCCTTGCCATCTCTAAAAAAAAGTGTTAGATGTATCTTACTTTCCATCGGTAATATTCAACACTATTTCTTTACAATTAGTGAGCTCTCACACCAGCCGAAACCAACAACAGCTGCTTATAACTATCTGGGAAGTTTTCTGGAAATCAATGGTGGAACAGACCTGGACATTAGTAACAGGTTAAATAAAGCTCGTAATGCAATTGGAATGCTTTCTAAAGTGAGGAACTACAGTATCGCTTCGTACTAAGTTGAAACTCTTTGAATCCAACGTGAAATCCGTGCAGCTATATCCCTGCGAAATCTGGAAGTGATCTACACTGAGTAAGCTTGATGATAACATAGCAAAACAGTGCTTTGAATGAATTCCTCATGGTGCACGGCTGATTGGAAGTCCAAGAGAAACATGGAGATCATTTAAATAAAGTAAGCTCAGTCCCGGAATTTGGAGTCGTGGTGCCAGCGGACGTATACTGCTAAGAACGAACTGGTTGCCGCCCTATGCTCTAGGAGGTTTTAAAGTGTTGTTACTAACATTAGCTCCCGAAAACCAAGAAGAAGAAGCACCTTTTTAAATATCGTTAAAGTCTTCTGTTTTGAAAAATTTACATAAAAAACAACACGACGGAATAAGGAGAGCAATTACTTTTCCTAACATTCAATAGTTTTTGTTTTATTACCTAATTACTAAATTTTGAAATGAAAACTTACAAAGTAAACCAACACAATTAAAGTCAGTAATCATTAAATGACAGATTTCTCTGATAGTTTTTTTGGTTCTTCCATATTACACTACTTAAAATATTTGATATTTAAGATTAATAAACTTAGAACTTGGCGTACTTTTAGATCTCACTACTTTTCACGGTTGACTTGTTACGCAAAGGTTTTTGTATATAGAAAACTTTTATGTTTTTGGTGTGATTTTACTACTTTTTGCAAGGATTATTTTTATCAGGAAAATTGGGTGGAATAAACGTCCAACGAGAGCCTCATAAAGAAACGTAAGTTTTTAATTTATATTAAATTTTCATAATTTCAACTTTTTCTTTGTATTCAGCTGAAAGCTTACCGCTCTACCAAATTTCATAATCCTGCACCAATCGGAAGTGCTTACAATATATTTAATAATAATTCTGTGAAAATGTACCACTGAATGTAAAATCTCAAATTTTTAATTAACCTTTTGTTGGCATGTCAAGCCCTATCGCTCTACCAAATTTCATCATTCTACGACAATCATAAGTACTGCTCATAATTGATATGATATCAATTCTAATGTGCGGGCTCCACGCCCCTGAACGTAAAATCTCAAATTTTAAAATGTTGCCTTTGCCTGCAATTTGCGCCCTACCGCTGTACCAAATTGCATTATTACACGAAAATTAGAAGTACTTTAAATAATGTATACCAATTCTATGAAAATGGGCGGGTAACACATCCCCTAAATGGAAAATCTTAAATTTTAGATTTTTCCATTTATATACACCAAAAGGCCTACTGTTGTGCGAAATAACAAAATTCTACGATGTCGCGAAGTGCTCCATCATTTTGATAATCTGTTAGGAGTGAACCAGTCAGTCAGTTACAGTTTTTGCAATTTTTGAAGTCTTATTATATAATTCTAAGGAATTGACATTTTGTGAGCTGGTGAGCTTAGCAAATGCTGCCAGTTTCAATTTATAGGGGGTCGAAAATCGCCTGAGTTTGATCATGTAATAAGGGTGTAGTACAAGAACTTAACTGGCATTTGATATTAATTGGATACAGAATTTTTTTTGTATATGCACACAGATAAGAGTGTTTAAAGTGTATTAATGTATCTGATTTTTTGAAACTATTTTACCCTTAAGATAATATAAATTAAGCTAGTATTAGACGGTCCTTGTAATGTGTCATTGCTGCGACACTCTGACGTCACAACAAAATAGGTCCTACCACCGTCATTGCCCTGGCGAAGGTAATCGTGTCATGGCTAGCTACAATGACAATCACACGAATGACACATGTCTGTCATTGTTGTCCCAAAATACAATGAACGTCAAAGTGTGTCATTGTGATATTTGTGGCTCGGTGTCACGGCAATAACATGCAAAACAATGACTATCACACGACGTGACAACTCTCAAACAGCTGATCATTGGAGGTGAGCCTAAACTACAATGACATTTATCATTTTTAGCAGTGACGATCACACGGCGTCGATCAATCGAGTCATTGTGTCTTGGTTGTTAAGGAAAAGCTAATTTTTCTATAAATCGGTTGCAACGATTTTGATAGATACAAAATTTTGAGAATTAGTACTAGCTATCATTTAATCAGAACAAAATGTACGGTATTTGCCCAAGAATTTAAATGGCATCTTTTTTTTCCTTAAACTATAACAATAATATTTTTGCAAACGTCACGTACATAAAATTACCTACCCACCTTATCCTTTATTTTCAATGTATATGTCCATATTTACATACCTAGGTTCCATCTATGTAGATAGGTACAAATTACCCTCCTAATTTACATAATTAAAATCTATTTAAATAAACATTTGTAGGTAGGTACCTACGTAACTATGCCCAACCGTGACAATCAATGACATGGCAGAAATTCCTGCCGTGTCACGGTTGGGACACAGTCCTTGAAGCGACTGGCTACGTGTCACGGTGTCGCATCAACAATGAAAGAGCTATCACACGGTCACGGCAATTTGTCATTTCAATGACCTAAAAGTGACGTGTCACGGTGCCTGTCATTGTTTTTGTCACGGCAATGAAATGCAAAACAATGACGATCACACGACGTGACACTTTTAGGGCAGACAACTACATCAGGAATTTCTGCCATGTCATTGTTTGTCAAAGTTGGGCATAGTTACATAGGTACCTACCTACAAATGTATATTGAAATAGATTTTGATTATGTAAATTAGGAGGGTAATTTGTACCTACCTACTGTAGATGGAACCGACATATAATTTAAGTGAAGGATATAGGTGGGTAGGTAATTGTAGCTATATATGTAACTTTTGAAAAATTGTTATAAACGGTGATTTTTTAAGAGCTTGGTTTTTGAAAATTCAAAAAAACACAGAAACTTGTAAAAAGTGAATGAAATTTTTATTTGGATCGCTAAATTAATTTCTGCCATTTACTTTTTAAAAATAATTTCACTTAAATCTTGCCCGCGGCTACGCTTTAGGTGGTCCATTCTGAAGGTCCAATTTTGGCAAACTTTTTCACACATTTCGGCCGGAATCTCAATAATGACGCGTTCAATGTTTGCTTCCAAGGCAGCAATCGTGTTTGGCTTGTCCCCATAGACAATAGACTTAAAATAGCCCCACAAAAAATAGTCTAACGGGGTCAAATCACATGATCTTGGTGCGCTAAAACGTGAGATAAACTGCTCACCAAATTCGCCTCTCAATTGATGCATGGTTTCGCGTGCAGTGTGGCATGTGGCACCGTCCTGTTGGAACCACATGTCGACCGAGTTCAATTCTTGCATTTTCGGCAAAAAAAAATCTGTTATCATCGAACGGTACCTTTCTCCATTGACCGTAACCCTGCGGCCTTCATGGTCCTTGAAGAAGTACGGCCCAATGATGCCGCCTGCCCATAAACCGCACCAAACAGTGCATTTTTCGGGATGCATTGGTAGCTGCTGAATTGCCTCTGGCTGCTCTTCATTCCAAATACGGCAATTCTGCTTATTCACGTATCCATTTAGCCAAAAATGAGCCTCGTCGCTGAAGACAATTTTGCCGGACGTAGCTTGCGAAACACATTTTTCACAGAGTACGAATTTTGATAATAAATTTCAATAATTTGCAAACGTTGTTCAGGCGTAAGTCTATTCATGATGAAATGGCAAACAATACTGAATCGAAATGTCAAATGTTCGTGGAATTTGTCATGTGTGATCTGTCAAAAATATAAACGTCAAAAACCAAGTAGCAAAAAATCACCCGTTAGTTATATAGTGAGGGGCCATTTGAATTCTTGGCCAAATAATGTAAGTTTTGTTCCGATTAAATGATAGCTAGTACCGTCTCAAAATTTTGTATCAAAATCGTCGGAGCCATTTTCTAGAAAAATAAGCTTTTCCTTAACATCCAAGACACAATGACTCGATTGATCGACGCAGTGTAATCGTCACTGCTAAAAATGATAAATGTCATCGTAGTTTAGGCTCACCTCCAATGATCAGCTGTTTGAGAGTTGTCACGTCGTGTGATAGTCATTGTTTTGCATGTTATTGCCGTGACACCAAGCCACAAATATCACAATGACACACTTCGACGTTCATTGTATTTTGGGACAACAATGACAGACATGTGTCATTCGTGTGACAGTTATTGCAGCTAGCCATGACACGTTTACCTTTGTCATGGCAATGACGGTGGTAGGACCTATTTTGTTGTGACGTAGTGTCACGGCAATGACACATTACAAGGACCGTCTAATACTAGCTTTAGTAATAATAATATTTATCTGAAATCTCATTTATCTCTCATTTTTGCAATTAATCCATTAACATGCAAAATAATACTCAAACTAATATTACCTCTGTAATTTTGTACAATCTGTAATGCATATAAGTATGACAAGATCCTTTAAATCCATTTAAAATATCAAGCAGACCTAATGGAATTCCTTCCGGATATGCAATTGTTATGTCTAGAATATAATCAAGAAAGTTGTGTTCATCTGAAAAACAAATAATAATAAATTTTTGTTAAAAATTAGTACACAAAAATAACTGTAATATAAACCTTTTTGATTATGATCGTTATGTAGAACGTCTATGACAGCTTTCATTGCTCCAATTCGGGGTAGTGTAACATATTCTAAATGAGGGAGACCACGTTGTTGGGCGTATTTTTGACTGATATGTTTACGTTTCCTTAAGAATCCACCTTCAGGAAATAATATAATCCATTTTCGATCGTTTTTCTTGTATGAATTCTCAAGATGATTCCTCAAGTCTTGTATCGATGCCTCCCGATTTTCTTTGCCCTGATAAGTAGTACAAATTTAAATAAAATGTTTGGACTTTGGAGAATTTTTTTAAAAAATGGTTCTCATCGGCTTTATTGGTCGTAATGATGATTAAATGATAGCAATTTTCATATTATTTTCCCAACGTTTCGACGGTGGTCTAAAATATTATTTAAATAAAATGTACACAACTTTAATTACGAAATAAAGAAAATTCGTACTTTTCTTTGAACCTATTACGCCTTTGCAATTTCAAACGCAATCTAATAAGTTATATGTATAACCTGTTTCAAGACGTAATAGACTCCTATACTTTCTTTTAAATTTTTAACTACACTAATGTAAAGGACTATTAACATGGGCGCGACCAACAAACGTCAAATAAACGAATAGGCTTGTTTATTAATTCTCTACCTGGTAAATATACTATTAGTGTGTTATCGCCTCTAGGCACATCGGACCATTTTGTGTCATATCAGCCAATTTCTCGTGCTCAAAGTTCTCAGTTAAAGAAAGCATTCCTAAAAGGACCGTATGGCAATACGAGAAAGCCAACTGGGACGGTCTGAATAATTTCTTCAGGATCTTTAACTGGTCACTACCTCCTTCCTCGATAGTAACGTTGACTCCAGCGCTGATATGATTACAAATATAATTCTTAAGCTTTTATACCGAACAAAACCAAAAGCATCAAACCAAAAGAAAACTCATGGTTCGATTTGAGCTGTAAAGAGGTTATCAAGTTGAGAGAGGTAAGTTTCCGATGTTATAAAGCCAACCCAACTGGGGAAAACCGGAATAAGTTCAAAAAAGCTAGAAATACTTGTAATAGTCATATTCAAGGAACCAAATTTCTACATGAGCAAAAATTAAGGCAAAAAATACTAAAATGTCCCAAAGGTAAACATTTTTGGTCATTTGTAAAAAACGTACGAAATTCCACCTCCTCGTCGGTTCCAACACTCGTTTCCAATAGCACTCCTGTGGTGAGCGCACAAGAAAAAGCAAATTTGCTGGCAACTCAGTCATCATGACACCTCCTTTACTTAAGAGCATAAACAGTTTCATGGGACGTATCTTCTTTCGTACTCGTACAGTTGCTAGAGTTCTTATAGATCTTGACATACACAAATCCGCTGGTCCAGATAGTATTTCCCCTATTGTTCTGAAGAGGTGTTCTTCTACGCTGGCAAGACCACTGCGTAAGCTTTTCCATCTGTCCTACTCTACTGGTATCTTTCCGAGTGGATGGAAAACAGCATTTGTCCAGCCTGTCCTTAAAAAAGGCGAATCTTCTTCACCCTCTAACTACCGTCCAATGGCACTTACGTCCCTTCTTTCCAAGGTCACGGAAACGCTGATTAATTATCATTTCGTAGCAATAGGTCCACTGGTGATCTGATGGTATATCTCACCGAACAGTGGCACAAATCTTTACATCGTTTTGGAGAAAGTAAGATTATTGCGCTTGATATTTCAAAAGCATTTGATAGATCTCTTATCGAAAATGCGTGAATTTGGTATCGAAGAATCTCTTCTTCATTGGATTAGAAATTACCTTTCGGACCGCTCAATACAAGTTGTATTGGACGGTTTCAAGTCTGATATTCACAAAATAAATGCTGGTGTGCCCCAGGGCTCCGTTCTGTCTCCGACTCTCTTTTTTTTCCATTTTCATCAATGACCTCTTGTCTGAAATTTCGAATCCAATATACTGTTTTGCTGACGACAGTACATTCAGCTTTTTATACTCGTTTTTAGATTCTCGTCCATGTCCTTCTGATGTGGAACGGCAGCCTATGATTAGCTCATTAAATTCTGATCTAGACAGCATTGTCCAATGGAGAATAAAAAACCGCGTAGAATTTAATGCTCCAAAAACCCAATGATGTCTTTTGTCTTTAAAGCGGGACCCTCCCCCAATGCCGTTGTCCATTAGCGGCGCTTGCATCGAGGAAACCGAACAACTTTCAGTTCTCGGTATGTGCATCACTGACCACCTTTTGTGGAATGAACACATATTCGACGTCGCCAAAAATGCTGCAAGATGTTTGGGTTTTCTGAGACGATGCAAGAAATATTTTTCCCCTTGTGAACTGGCTGTAATCTATAAAGCCTTCATTTGTCCAAAGCTTGAGTACAATTGTCATATTTGGACAGGTGCTCCCATAACGCACTTAAGTCTTCTGGACAGAATCCAAAAAAAGAGCTTTAAAAATGATAGGTGATGAAACAATAACTAAAACAATTGAGCCTCTCTCGCACCTTCGCAATGTTTCATGCCTTTCATTATTTTATCGGTATTATTATAGACAGTGTTCTAGTGAAATAGCCAGTTGCATTCCTCCCCTTAAACTTTTTAACCGTCGCGCTTCTAGGAATGCCCATCAGTTTACTCTTGAGCCCAACTCGGACGTCCTGTCAAGTATAGAGATTCTTTCTTTAGCCGCACAACACAATGTGGAATGCTTTACCTGACCGAATTTTTCCCTCCCATTGCGATAATCAGGCATTTAAAACCAATGTACATCGGTATCTCCTGGCTAATCGTATCCCATTTTCCTAATCGCTCGCACTGTGTATAAACATTTTAAGGGTAATCATAACCCCTTGAGTGCGTGCATAATTAAAAAAAAAATGAGACTTAAAACAATTTGCAAACCTAAATTCTTTACAAATTCTAAGCAAAATAGTAGACATATAATTGATACTAGCAGATACCCGTGCGATGCTACGGACCCACGGGAATTCATCTATCCACCAACAAAATTTCATTAAAAACCGTTCAGTCGTTGAATGTAGGCACTAACGACGGGCTCGCTGTGTTCTTCTTGTAATGGGCTGGTTCGTGAGCCGCTTGCTGTTGGCGAAAAATTTAGATTTTGTAGTGTTCGTTGATTTCGATGTTCGTCGAACAAAGCGAAGATTTTATATTGGATTCAAAAAGTGAGAACTACAAAAATAAAGTTGGGAAAAATAAACCATGGCTAATCTTCCAGCTGCTTACCAAATTTCATTAAAATCCGTTCGGTTCCATTTTTCGGGATACAAATGACCTATGTGTTAGGTTAGGTTAGGTAAATGGGCTGCCAGTTGATCTTGTTACCGGCACACTTAGATCAAGGTACATCCGTTGTGATACCCCGAAGTGTTATTACTTTGAATTGTATAACCCACGATTACTATGGATAATCATTATCGATCCATTTAGCGGCTTTTATCAAGTTCCATAGGCATTTGCCTGAAAGATTCGAGAGCTCTTCTAAATTGTTGAAGAAATAGCTGCCCAAGAATTTGTTGCTTATATGACAAAGTGCTTGGCAATGACATAGGAAATGAGTGGTGTCCTCTTGTTCGTCTTCGTCATTGCAACCTCTGCATAGGTCATCATTATTAAGCCCCATTTTCTTTTTATGATAGCCCAGTAGATTATGTCCGGTGAGTATGCTTACAAGAGTTCGAAGGGAATTCTTGTTTATGTGGGTAATACTTTCTGTTCTTTTCTTTTCAAAGTAAGGCCATAGTTTCCTGGTTGTAGCACAGGTGTCGAGTCCGTTCCATCTATCATTGGTTTTTAAAAGAATCTTCTATCAAATGTTCTGTTTTATGACACACAGTGGGATTTTAATCGACGGGTCTATTTGGGTACTGTCAAGTGTTGAACCCTTCTTCGCCAGCTCATCAACTGTCTCGTTGCCCGGTACATTACTGTGACCCGGGAGCCAGCAGAGTCTAATGTTGTGCTTTGTGCCAACAACCTTCAGCTCTTCGCGACAGCTAGTTACAAGCTTTGACTTGATAACTGCAGCCGCAATCGCTTTTATTGCTGCTTGGCTGTCGATAAAAAAAGTAATGTCAGTATGTGGTATCTCCAGCTTTGATACGTGTTTTGCAGCATTTTTCGCTACCAGGACCTCAGACTGGAAGACACTACTATGATCAGGTTTTCTAAGAAAAAACCTGCACCAACGCCATTGTCCACCTTTGAGCCGTCGGTATAGATAGATAATGTCGACCCATCAGTATAGGGTTCGTTGTTTACCCATACTTGTCTGTCGGGGAAACAGGTTTTAAAGGGTCTTTTAAAATCGAGATTTGGTGACAGGTAGTCTGTGCACACATTGTTGCCTATAATTTTCAGAAGAATCTGAGTATGTCCTATGTGGCTATTGCTCCAGGCGTTAGTTTCGCTTAGCCGTAAGGAACTGGTAGCTGCTGATTCTTGTACGTATAGGTCAATGAGTTTTAAGTTGAGTATTGCTTCTAATCCCGCTGTTGGGGTACTCTTTATCGCTCCAGTTATACCTATACAAGCCATTCTTTGTACTTTTGTTAGGGTTTTTAGGTTCGTAGTTTTTTCCAGGGCATTCCACCATACCAGATTACCGTATGTAAGTATAGGTCTAACGATTGGCGTAAACATCCACATGATTATTTTAGGATTTGGGCCCAGTTTTTACCAAATATCCTGTTGCGTGAATAGAATGCGATCATTCCTTTTTTAGCTCTTTTTTAATGTTTGGACCCCAGTTTATTTTCTTATCTAGGATCACACCAAGGTATTTGGCTCTACCCGAGATAATAAGTGGGATCCCTTCAATTGTGGGTACTGAAAAATCTGGTCTTTTCTTTCTGTTTGTAAAGAGGACCAGCTCAGTTTTTGAGGGATTAACCTTTACACCACATTTTTTTGTACAGTTACAAACTTCGGCTAAGGTGTTTTGAAGTTGTTCACTTATAGTGGTTGGGAATTTACCTGTTGCAAGTAGAGCTAAGTCATCGGCATAGGCTACTACTTAAGTTTGATAAGTAAAGGGTTATCCGTTTTGCGGTTTCAAAAGTATAAGGCTGGAATTCGACATCTATCAAACTAAGTTGTTAAACCAATTTTTTTTCAGTTAAAAGTCGGACATTTGCGAAAATGGATCGCTTAACTATCGCAAAACGCTTAAAAATTTTTAAGACCTACTACAAAAATTGTGATTCTGCCAGAGCCACATATCGTACTTTAAGAGGAGATTATGGTTCACATAATCGTCCAACTACGCAAGCAATTGGCAAAATTGTGAAGAAATTTGAAGAGACTGGATTGGTTACAGATATTGTAAGGCATGTGTATCACCGTTTCGCTCATCCCACTGAAAATATCGCTGCTGTAATTGAAAGTGTTGTCGAAGAACCGAATGTGTCGATTCCTCGTCGCTCTCAGGAATTAGGACTGTCCTACGGCACACTATGGCGTACTTTGCATTTGGATCTACATCTACATCCATTTAAAGTCCAGCTCACACAACAATTGAAGCCAGCTGACCATTCGTCTACATATCGTAAATACGTCTAATGGGTGCTTGAACAACAGGCGGTGGACGGCGATTTTTCGAACAAAATTTTCTTCAGCCACGAAGCACATTTCTCACTCGGTGGGTATGTTAATAAACAAAATTGTCGTATTTGGGGTTCTGAGAATCCTCAAGTAATTGAAGAGAGGCCATTACATCCACAAAAAGTAACTGTTTGGGGCCCTCTTTGGTCCGGAGGTGTGATTGGACCTTGCTTCTTCGAAAACGACGATGGAACGACTGTCACCGTCAATTCGGGGCGTTATGGTCATATGATAACCGACTTTTTTTTGCTGGCTATTGAAGGATACGACTTGGAGAATATGTGGTTTCAACAAGACGGTGCCACATGCCACACAACTCGAGCGAATATGGATTTATTGCAACAGACATTTCCTGGCCGCGTAATTTCTCGTCGTGGCGATATCAACTGGCCACCAAGATCATGCGATTTGACACTGCTGGACTTTTTTTTTGTGGGGCTACGCGAAAGACCGTGTTTATGCAGATAAATCTTTAACTCTTGAGCACTTGAAAACCAACATTCGTCAAGTTACCTCAAAAGAATCGATGCTCGCAACAATTCGCGTGGTGGTCATTTAAATGATGTAGTGTTTCACACATAATGTCGAAGGTCAAACTTTATAATAAAAAAGAAATATCATGAAAAAAAATATTTTATATGTGTTTTATTTACGTTTACTTTTGAAACCGCAAAATGGATAACCCGTTATATTATTCATTACGAGAATCCATAAAACTGGCCATAGAACTCCCCCTTGCGGTGTTCCTCTTGACGCTGATACTTACATTTGCGCTCCATCAAGTTCACTGAAGATCTGTCTATTTCTTAACATGCACATGATCCAGTTTATGATTGCATTTTCTACTTCAAGATTTATAAGGGCATGTTCCACTGCTCTACCCTTAACAATGTCTAGAAAAGCAGTGAGTGTGTATTCCTTGTCATGAAGTGTTTTCTTCTATTTTACTAACAATGCAATGGAGAGCTGTTTCTACACTTTTTCCTTTCGTATATGCATGCTGTGCAGGGGAAATAATTTCCGGGTTTAGCTTGCTACGTATGTAAATGTCCTATGTGTTAATCGAGTGTGTATTTCTGAATATGTGTATGTGCTTTTTGGCTTCTTGTTAACAAAAGCTATGTTGGCTATTTATAGAATGAGTAGGTACATATGTTATTATGAGCCCTATGAAAAATTAAAACAAACCTATCCCTCGGGAACCATATATCTTACCGGGATAAAAAGTAGCCTGTGTACTATTCCAGCACTCATGTTCTGCAACTCGGGCGATAACTTTTCCTCACTTAACGCCTCTGAAAAAATGGGTTTCTCTGTGTTGAGGCGATGCCTTACATTTTTAATTTGTTTGACTGGGATTTTCCAATGGAAGGCGATGAATTGAAAAAGTCATTTTGGCATTTTAACAACAAAACAATTTTTTTTTTATTTTGTCTAGTATTTTTATCGATTCGAAAGGTACAGAACATGGGCCCAGACTATAATACGAGTATATCTCTGTGCCAAATTTCATCCAGATCCGTTCAGCCATCAATCCATCCATCCAAACTTTTACATTTATTATATTAGTAGGATTAATGTTAAGGCACTAAAATTTACTTTTTAATTGCCAAAACAAGAGAAATTGAATTGAATTGAAAGATTCGTGAGTTGAATCTGATTGTGACGAACGCTAAAACCCTATTCGCGTTCCATATACCATCCACACTTCAACGAAAAAATTGTTCACGAGCGACTTTCATATCAGTTGAAAATTGCGAAAGCAAATTAGTAATGGTTGCAAATTTTGAAGTTTCTTTCATATGAATAATCTTTTGTTGCCGACCAGACAACTGACAAATGTCATTAATACATTATGTAAATAAATAAAGTTTCGAATTTGGTCTGCAACAAAATGAGTTCAAAACAATTTTATTAAAAAAAGGGATTTTTATTCAGACATTAGCTACATGTCCATCCAATTAACATGAATCGCCATGAAGATGGAGAATTTTTCACCTTGTTTAACCAACTTGAAAACTTGCAGTACCTCAATAATTAACAAATGTCTTCATTAATAAAATGCTTATAATAACTTTTTTTTTTAATGATGTTACACTTTTTATCCACGGAAACACTCATTTTAATTATTTTATAATAAATTTAAACAAACTGAAACAACAACTACCAAATAAATTGATGTCTAAAATTTTAGGTTATATTCGAGCGAATAATTTAATCGCCGATTTGTAGAATGCGTCCTTTTGTTGTGAATTGCTGGTCGCGTAGAAAATATTAAAATGTTATTTTTTGATATTTAAACAATTTTTTGTAGTGTTTTCTTTTTAAATTTTGAAAACAAGATAATTTATTAACTTCTTTGAAAAGTTAAAGCAAAAATAAGTTGATATTTTCTCTTGAAATCGGTTAAAAAGACTTATTCGCATTTGCAGTTCGCAGCTCATGTGAAAGGCGCTCAACTCAAAATGAGACTGTCAACTTATATTCGGGACGAATAAAAAAATCCATGTGAACGAAATGTCAAAATGAACAAATATGCGTTAGCCATTGGTCGCTCTTATATGCACAGTCCTTAAGACCTAAGGTCTTATGCTACTTTTCACCTAAAGATAATCCGGTTTAAATTGAGAAGATTAAAAATTAATCTTCAAATGTTTTCATCAGTGAAAAAAAGATTAGTTTGACGTTTACACTATGAATTGTCATTCAAATGTTAATATAACAAGACAAAAACAAAATAATTGGGAAGTAGTGCAGTGAACAAATTTAATTTCAATAAATAAAAATGAGTAATAACTTTAAAATATTGTTATCCCAACATCATGCAGCATATAGATATATTTACATAAATACTGTAATCGCCTTTGCACTCCTTCGTTTTTATATATTGGGGAAAGAACAACTTCAAAGTATTACTGTAGGATTAGCTAAAACATTTTCCATTCCAAATTCGAGGCACCGACCGCTTTGGTCTTTGTAGCTTTATTGCATTTTTTTTATTTTTATACTTATTTATAAACAAACACAGAATTTGAAGGCAAGGACAAATTATACCAGACAAAAAACAAATTAAATAATGTTGGAAAGTTTTTTTTTTGTTGAATGTCAATGGAGAAAATATGACATTAGAATAGGCGCGTTCTATGAAATAAGGTTTGTTTCTTTTGAGAATCTTCTACTTGGAAGAAGATTTCAATGAGATTAATTTCTAATCTTCATTTAAGGAGATTAAAATTTGTATGGGAAATCTTCAAGATTTAGAAGATTTCGAAGAGGATTTATGGTTAATCCACTTAAATCTGGATTAAGTGGTAGGTGAAAACGTAGTATTATTTAAATGCAATCTTTATCGCACGCCACTAATGTTTTGTCGGTACATTGAATGAGAATAAGTTCTCCATTACATAAGTGTACCTAAAGTGGAGCTCAAACCTACACCTCTAAGTTAGCAGTAAAACACTGCATCCAGTGCGCAATTGCTATTCGCAACTCATAATAATCCGCCCAGCAGTTCGAGCTTGATTGAGGGACAAACAAATATATTTAATATCAATATAAGTATTGGTATTGGTGAACATGTTTATTGAAATTAACGCTTGAACAATTGTTTGGTTGAAAAGTTCACAAATTGACTGTCCTATCAATTTTTAAGATTTGAAGTAGAAAAGCGATAGAGTTCATTATTTCTGAAGATTAAAAAGAATATACGGTACATTCAGAAAGGGACTCGCTAGGTGTACATCATTTTATACTATGTACTATAATTAATTGAATGAAACGATTTAAGAACGAATTCTATAATAATTTTACCTAAAAGATAGCAATATTTCGAATCTTATGTACGTGGTAATAATAAATAAAATGCACAACTGGATCGCACGAACTTGCTCTTATGTTCGATCAAATCGTATGCAAAAGATTTGTATTAAAAATCTAAATATATTTTTAAAGTCGTTTTTTACTCAATTTTTTATATATACAAAACTTCTTTAATTTTTTTTCTAAAAAAAATTGGTATAACAATCTTTAATATTTAAAAATATAAACTTAAAAACAAGAAATTAAATCGGATTAATCAAAGAAAAAAATAATTCAAAATTCTGAAATAAATACTTAAACTAAATTGAGCTCAAAAAAAGTGCGCCATTTTATTTCTTTGATAAATTTGAATTTATGAGAAAAAAAAATAAAAATCTGTGTAGCGGTTTTTGAGAAAAAAAGATTTTTTAAATAAAATTCAAAAACGCCAATTCATAGGTATTCAGCAAATACATATACATAACTATAATTTTTGAAAAAAAAAATTAATGAGCAGTTTTCAAAATATAAATTTTTAAAATGCTTTTAGAATACAAAAAAATATAAATAAAAAATATTGGTACGCAGTATAAATTGGGCAACCTAAACCTACATATGTTTGAAATTTCAAAAGAATCGGTTAAGCCATTTATGAGACTGTCGAAAGCCAAAAAAAAACAGTCCTATGGAAAGTACAGTTTTTAGACATTTTTTTTTCAACTATATGATCGGTCGCACCTAAAAAGCTGCAATGATTTTTTTAAATCAAAATCGTTAAGAGTCGTTTTCAAAAAAAATAGGATTTAACGTAACTGTTATATGGCAGGTACCGTTATTTTTTGAGCTAAAAAAAAAATTCAATTTCCCCTCTGTACAAAACCTAAAAATCTCTATATACCAAGTTTGAAGCAATTCGGCCCACCCGTTTGGGCTGTAGGTGTCTATACATACATACGGACAGACTGACAGACAGACAGACAGACAGACATACAGACTGACAGAATTCTTAGACCATCTTTTTTTCGTCTTCGCTATCATCGTAATGTTTTATTTAACTTGCATTATAGTACCTATACACAAATGCACAACTAAACTTTTTTGTTGTTGTATGGAATTTTATGGTTGTTGTTTAAATTCTTTAGTTTCAATTATTCTCTAATAGCTCGATTTTTTAAGGTACAGCTATTGTCCATATTTTTGTAACAGTTTCACTTAACTTTCATAAAAAAACGTTTTTTTTTTTTAAAGGATTTTTTTACAACGTCAACGTCGAGAAATGTTTGTAAAAATAATCCCAACTATTTTTGTAACATCTGTGGTGAATATACATACTCGAACATTGAAAAATTGTAGACTCAGTGTGGGAGTTCGTAAAACGGGTGTATTTCGATTACTTTGGATTTTCTTTGGACATCCCTGACAAGTACTGGATGCCTTATATGGTATGTAAAACATGCGTGGAGTATTTTAGGTTATGGGCAAATAAGAAAAGACCACATTTCTAGTATCAACAATCTATGATCTGGCGGGAACCTTCAAATCATGAGAATGATTGTTATTTTTGCGTGGTAAATATAAACGGGATTAACAAAAAAGCCGGTGTTTTATTCTAACTTGTTATCTGTTACTCGACCAGTCCTGCACTTCGGCAATGCACCACTACCTCAAGCATTTTCATCTAGCAAAATAATTACGACTTAGTTATATGACTGATATTGAAAAAAATGCCTGGAATGAATTCATTCGGATTGTACATTGTAAATTTTCTGGGAAACAAAAAGGATGAATGCTATGCGGAGTACATTGAAGAGATGTTGTCGAACTTGCAGCAGCTTCGTTGTAATATAAGCATTCAGGTACACTTCCTCCACAGCCATTTGGGCCATTTCCCTGAAAACCTTCTTGATCTGAATGAAGAACAAGGAGAACGCTTCTATTAAGATATTCGTACTATGAAGGAGCGGTAGCAGTGGCACTGGAATGCACACATGATGGCGGACTACTGTTGGAGGAGTAAAAACAGCCCTTGTGAGCCAAGTCAAGCACGAACATTTTATAAAAGAAATTTTTTTGATAAGAAGTGGTTGTTTTTTTTTAAGCGGTTTTGAATTTGATAGTGGAGATTTTAACGTGTTTTTTTTATTATAAATTAAAGATTTTATTTCAACAACTTAAAACACAAATTATTTATTTCTGCTTATATGTACATTTCGGAAGCTATGCTTTAATTTAAGTGGTTTTCTTAATAAAAATCTTTTTTTTTTTTTTTTTGAAAATGAAAATAAAATTACGGTTTTCATTATAATAGTGTAGTTTATTTTGTGACCTTTTTGTTTAACTGGATAGAAACTATTTCCTGCGGGCTTTAGGTCAATAAAAGATGTTATTTTTTATATTACGACGTTTCGAACATGTGTATGTTCTTCATCAGGCTTTATTTCTACGGATCAAGCATAAAAACAGAAAATACATATATTAGTACACCACATGATGTGGAATGTCAATTAACTTACAAAAGTTAAAAAAGAAATTATTTTAATATTTTACAGCATACTCGTATGTAGGTAGTTTTTAATAATTAAAATTGTATGAAAAACTATTACAAACTAGAAAATGCAAAAACAAAATTTTAAAGTTTAATTGACAAGTATAAATCATTTAACAAAATTACTTTTTAAGCACACACACAACAAGGAACAGACAGTCGTCATCGACCACGAACAAAACGTATTTAATTAAATAAACTTGTTGTTTCTCTTAATAAGCTGGCTGTATGCACTGCTTAAATTTTCACAATCTGAACGGCGATTCACAGTATTCTTTGTTTTAATAATGTGCAGCATCTCGAGTAAATATCTCTTAGCATGGTGTTTCTCTGTTTCCAAGATACTGACTCTCTTCAGGTCTGGCTCATGCTTCTCTTGCAGACAGTGAAGTGCAAGTCCTGTTTTCTGCCCCCCCCCCCCCTGCTTTTTTAATTTTTGCTTAGAAGTTCCAACATAAACAGAAGAGCATGCTTTCCCCTTTGCTCCTAGGCAGTTAATTTTGTACACCACATTTGATCTCTCCATATCATCAAGCTTTCCTTTTGTGTTTGTGAAGAGGTGGTAACGAAGTGGATTTGCAGGTCTGAAGGCAATTTTTGTTTTTTCTTTGTTCCTTATGGGTGCTGATAGCATACGGTTAGAGAGGAAGGGGATGTATAAAGAACTTCTATATAGGATCGGCTGAACATTTTGCGTGGGTGTTTTTTCTTCTTTCTTGCCATGATTTGATATCAACTTGTTTATTAATACCGATGGGAAGGAATTGGATAATAGGGTGTTCCGAATAATTTTGATGTTTTTATTTCGGAAAATTGTATCGCTGGTATTTAACACACGATTAAAAAAATTTTGGGAAGTGTAAATAATAACTCCTTTTGGTTGTTTTGAATTATAATTGATGAGACGGCCGGAAGATGTCGGTTTTTTGTACCAATCGAACACAATGTGATTATTTTGTCTTATTACCTTTACATCAAGGTAGGGAAGCTCGCCCTGTTTTTCCACTTCTACAGTGAATTGTAACTTATTGTTGAATGAGTTTAAAGCTGTTAGTATATTATTTACTTCAGAAGACTTCTATCGGGTTTTCATTATATCTCGAAAAAAAAAGCTGATACAAAAATTCTGATTTCATATCCAAAATCAGAACCCCGCCCCGAAAATGTATAATAAAGGGTCCGCCAAATAACTTTTTTTTTTTTGAAAATGCTACAAAAAAAAAACTACTGAATATTTTCTCAAATTCCTTTTTTTATTTGAAAGTACAATCCTTCCGGTTAATAATGGAAAATAATTTTATTCAAATGCAGTAGCCTACACGATCGGTCCAATTTTTAAGCACATTATCGATTGTGTGCAGCTGTATTTCACCAATGGCTTCACGAATATTGTCCTTTAAAACGTCAATTGTCTCTGGCTTGTCGGCGTAATACTTATCTTTTACGGCAGCCCACAAATAATAGTCCAACGGTGTCAAATCGCAGCTGCGAGGTGGCCAAACGACATCAGCTCTGCGGCTGATAATGCGATCTTCAAAAACAGGGCGCAAAACATCGAGTGTAGCTTCGGCTGTGTGGCACGTAGCGCGCGCCGTCCTGTTGAAACCAAATATTGCCAATATCCTCCTCTTCAATTTTTGTGAAGAAAAATTCGTTCAACATGGCCCGATAACGATCGCCATTGACTGTAACGGCCACTCCTTGCTCATTTTCGAAGAAAAATGGCCCAATTATGCCTCTGGACCAAAATCCGCACCAAACAGTGACTCGTTTTGGGTGTATCGGCTTTTCAATGTATGCGTGCGGGTTTTCTGTGCCCCAAATGCAACAATTTTGCTTGTTTACATACCTGCCAAGATCAAAATGAGCTTCAACTGAAAAGATGATTTTTTTGGCAAAATCGGTATCTTCTCTAAGTCGATCGCAGGCCCACTTAGCGAAGCGAACACGCATTGGATGGTCAGTTGGCTTCAACTCCTGAACCAATTGGACTTTGTATGGCGTCATACCAAGGTCTTTATGCAAAATTCGTCTCAATGATGTCTCCGAAATGTTCAATTGTTAAGAACGGTGAATTGATGTTGATGGCGCTTCACGCACACTTTCTGCCACAGCAGCAATATTCTCGGGTGAACGAACTGTTTTGACTTTTCACGCTTTGGTTTATCGAAGGGGATGCCAGTTTCTTTCACTTTTTTCACAAGATAACGAACATACGGAGTTGATGGTGCTTCTCTTCTTCCAAAATCCGTACGCAATTTTCGCACACATTTTGCAAAATTACCATGATTTTCAAAGTAATGTCGCAATATTTCCCAGCGTTTTTCAAGCGAATACACAACCATATTCGTTCATCGAAAGGATAAAACTAATTATCTGTCAAATCAGACATGAGCTAAGTATTACCATTCACGAAATAAGCACTAGTTGAAAAAAAAAACGTTAGATGGCGGACCCTATATAAGTCATAATATTTCATGCAACAAAAATGATGTTCCCTTGTGAATTGCAAGTAAAAAAGATAGAGTTGATACTTATTGTAATAGATTTTGTTCGAGGATTTTCGATTTTTTATTAATTGAAAATATTAGTCCGCAGACTAACTTTTATTTTATGGTTTAGCAAAGTCATAGACTAGCGGTGAACTAATCTTGTTTTTATTAATAGGGCTGCTAGAGTGTAATACACTCTTATGTATTTTTATAATTCTGCGTAGTATGGTACGTAAACAACTTACATAATATAATTACTCAATATTTTTTTTATTATGAAAAATATAAATTATATATTAGCTTTGAACTTACCGATGATATAAAAAAATCCTCATGTATAACACTCACTATTCCAAAATTTGTAAATTTAAACAGTCGATCCATTATCCACATAACGTTTGGTAAAATTTTTGGCTTAGAATTGAAATTTGCCATCAAGAACGGTACATCTGCCGTACTTTGATGATTAGCTAATACTAAAGTGTGTTTATCCAAGCAAGGAGTTATGTCATCTCCCAGTTCTATGACTGAAAAATAAATAAAATTATAGTTAATATCTTATGCGACCAACAATTTTGTATAATATATTAGGTGTGTTTTATTTGGAATCTATCCATTGTACCGTAAGTAATTCCCAAAAAAAAACGCATCGAACATAGCATGGACCGTAGCTTTATTATTTTTGTAAGATTGGTACCCCTGCACAGCAGTCACCAAGTAATGAAATAGTCTTTTGCAAAGTAAAATTAAGAAAATATCAAAGTTATGAACAATAATTAGCTTTTATTCATATAAAATAGAAAGTAGAAAAACGTACCAATATTTAATTTATGTTACAAACCTATTTCTTGTTTTCATTTTTTCTGCAATTGCAATTTTAAATTCGAACATTCATTTTGCACCAATAGAACGGAAATGATAAGTGAATGGCTTTGTTCATAGACTATGGTTAAGTCCCTTTTTACACAGTCCAATTTTTGTATTGCTTTAAAAATGGTCTATGCATTTCACACGAGGAAACAAAAGTGCCGGTGATTTACTTGTTTCCTTTTAATGTTTCTTGGTTTGGAACGCACACTAAAACGTAGTTTAAATTGTTCACTCCCCTTATATTTCTAGCTTTTATTTATTTTCTGAGCTTATCGATAGCTAGAGTTTTATGTTTCAAGTCAATTTACAAATTTATTTTCGTCGTATTATTTTATTTTTTCGTATGGTACAAAAAAAAAGAAAACCCTGGCAGACGGCTTTTAACGTCATGCTTTTATGATTTAAGAATCTTAATAATTGTAAAAATATGATTTGTTTCGTCGAAAAGTTAAAACAAAAAATTAAATGTAATAAAAATTGATTTGATCCATTTTTAGTCGTATTCCGTTCATTCTTCCGCAGAACTATAATATAGCTAGATACCTATTGTTTTCTGTAGAAAATAGAGAAAAGGCAATTTTTGGATTCGTGTATGGCCTTCCTTTAAAAAAAAATCTCTTTAAGCACTGGTGTTACTTGACCGCAAGTACTAAAATGGTCGCTGGTAATGCTTTGTTCGAAACCATCAGTTGCGTTTTTTTCCAAAATTCGTGAAAATTGGATGAAAAAAAACGACCACGGAGCTTAGTGAAAAAGCTTGGCAGCAGTGAAAGAATGAAAATAATGAAAACAAATTCGGTAGCGCAGTTTTTATCCTCTCCAAAAGCTAAGCCCCGAGAATTCTATTTAAGCTAATCACCGCCGATGATTAGTTGCTGTTGGATTTAACATTTTTCGTTGTTTTCCATCAACTTCCAAAGGGCTTAGAAAAAACACGTCTATCGTTCAGCGCCTTTCATATGAGTTGCGAATTGCGAATGCGAATTGGTAATGGTCTTAAATTTTAAACTTTATTTCATATGAAATCAAAATATTGTTGAAAAAGTTGATATTTTCTCTTGAAATCGCTTAAAAAGATTTATTCGCATTCGAAGTTCGCAGCTCATGTAAAAGGCGCTTTAGGTAACTACTAGCAGTGCACATATATATAACAATGCTTACAAATAATGACAACAAAATCGACAAGTTCTGCAAAACTTAGAATTTTCGGGTCAATCTTAGATTTCTATCGTAAGCAGCCGACACGTGAAGCTCAGTAAATGATATTTGGTTTTTGATATTAGTCGTGTTCTCGTGACAATCAAGTACAGCAAAGTAAAACATTCACACCTCAACTTGATTTTATTTATTTTAATATGGAGGGATTTTCACATCTGTTTTTTTTTTTTTTTTTGTCAAAAAGTATAGAAAATACAAGGAGATAAAAAAATACAAACATATATTACTAAAAAAAATCACTTCAGTGCCCTCTATGATTGAATATACTTAATTATAGGAACTCAATTATACTGCGGATGAAAAGGAAAAGTAATTGCCAGTATGTTCTTATTGTTGTTTTACTTGTAAAATATTTACTTTGCTGTACTTGCTAGTCACGAGAGCACGACTATTGTAAAACAATAACAATTGTAAATAAATATACATAATTATTTCCGAATAATTTTGTTAGCTTTTTTGATGGGAACTATCAAGGAAAATTTTGAAAGGTTCACTTATGTCTTTTTCGATTGGCCGTTTAGTTAAGCTAGTATTAGACTGTCCTTGTAATGTGTCATTGCCGTGGCACTCTGACGTCACTATGCCGTAGTTGTCTGTCCTAAAAGTGTCACGTCGTGTGATCATCATTGTTTTGCATGTCATTGCCGTGACAAAAACAATGACAGGCACCGTGACACGTCACTTTTAGGTCATTGCTATGACAAATTGCAGTGACCGTGTGATAGCCCTTTCATTGTTTATGGGACACCGTGACACGTACTCTGTCGCTGCAAGGACTGTGTCCCAACCGTGACACGGCAGGAATTTCTGCCATGTAATTTCATATTTTCATATGAATTGCGAATGCGAATTGGTAATGGTCTTAAATTTTAAACTTTATTTCATATGAAATCAAAATATTTTTGAAAAAGTTGATATTTTCTCTTGAAATCGCTTAAAAAGATTTATTCGCATTCGAAGTTCGCAGCTCATGTAAAAGGCGCTTTAGGTAACTACTAGCAGTGCACATATATATAACAATGCTTACAAATAATGACAACAAAATCGACAAGTTCTGCAAAACTTAGAATTTTCGGGTCAATCTTAGATTTCCATCGTAAGCAGCCGACACGTGAAGCTCAGTAAATGATATTTGGTTTTTGATATTAGTCGTGTTCTCGTGACAATCAAGTACAGCAAAGTAAAACATTCACACCTCAACTTGATTTTATTTATTTTAATATGGAGGGATTTTCACATCTGTTTTTTTTTTCTGTCAAAAAGTATAGAAAATACAAGGAGATAAAAAAATACCAACATATATTACTAAAAAAATCACTTCAGTGCCCTCTATGATTGAATAGACTTAATTATAGGAACTCAATTATACTGCGGATGAAAAGGAAAAGTAATTGCCAGTATGTTCTTATTGTTGTTTTACTTGTAAAATATTTACTTTGCTGTACTTGCTAGTCACGAGAGCACGACTATTGTAAAACAATAACAATTGTAAATAAATATACATAATTATTTCCGAATAATTTTGTTAGCTTTTTTGATGGGAACTATCAAGGAAAATTTTGAAAGGTTCACTTATGTCTTTTTCGATTGGCCGTTTAGTTAAGCTAGTATTAGACTGTCCTTGTAATGTGTCATTGCCGTGGCACTCTGACGTCACTATGCCGTAGTTGTCTGTCCTAAAAGTGTCACGTCGTGTGATCATCATTGTTTTGCATGTCATTGCCGTGACAAAAACAATGACAGGCACCGTGACACGTCACTTTTAGGTCATTGCTATGACAAATTGCAGTGACCGTGTGATAGCCCTTTCATTGTTTATGGGACACCGTGACACGTACTCTGTCGCTGCAAGGACTGTGTCCCAACCGTGACACGGCAGGAATTTCTGCCATGTAATTGTTTGCCACTGTTGTGCATAGTTACATAGGTACCTACCTGCAAATGTGTATTTAAATTGATTTTAATTATGTAAATTAGGAGGGTTATTTGTACCTACCTACATAGATGGAACCTAAGTATGTAAATATGGACATTATATGTATTTAATGAAAGTGAAGGATATAGGTGGGTAGGTAATTATATATAACGGGTGATTTTTTTGCTACTTGGTTTTTGACGTTTATATTTTTGACAGATCACACATGACAAATTCCACGAACATTTGACATTTCGATTCAGTATTGTTTGCCATTTCATCATGAATAGACTTACGCCTGAACAACGTTTGCAAATTATTGAAATTTATTATCAAAATTCGTGCTCTGTGAAAAATGTGTTTCGCAAGCTACGTCCGTTTTATGGTCGTCATAATCGACCCACCGAGCAGGCTATTCAGCTCATTGTGACCAAATTTCGCACCAGTTTCACTTTATTGGACATTAATCCACCAAATCGTATCCGTAGAGTGCGTACCGAAGAGAATATTGCTGCTGCATCCGCCAGTGTTGCTGAAGATCGCGATATGTCCATTCGGCGCCGATCGCAGCAATTGGGGTTGTGTTATTCGACCACCTGGAAGATTTTACGCAAAGATCTTGGTTTAAAGCCATACAAAATACAGCTGGTGCAAAAATTGAAGCCAGGCGACCTACCACAACGTAGAATTTTCGGTGAATGGGCCTTAGAAAAGTTGGATGAGGATCCGTTTTTTTATCGCAAAATTGTCTTCAGCGACAAGGCTCATTTTTGGCTAAATGGATACGTGAATAAGCAGAATTGCCGTATTTGGAGTGAATAGCAGCCAGAGGCAATTCAGCAGCTACCAATGCATCCCGAAAAATGCACTGTTTGGTGCGGTTTATGGGCAGGCGGTATCATTGAGCCGTACTTCTTCAAGGACGATGAAGGCCGCAGGGTTACGGTCAATGGAGAAAGGTACCGTTCGATGATAACAGATTTTTTTTTGCCGAAAATGCAAGAATTGAACTCGGTCGACATGTGGTTCCAACAGGACGGTGCCACATGCCACACTGCACGCGAAACCATGCATCAATTGAGAGGCGAATTTGGTGAGCAGTTGATCTCACGTTTTGGCGCAGTCAATTGGCCACCAAGATCATGTGATGTGACCCCGTTAGACTATTTTTTGTGGGGCTATGTTAAGTCTATTGTCTATGGGGACAAGCCAAACACGATTGCTGCCTTGGAAGCCAACATTAAACGCGTCATTGGTGAGATTCCGGCCGAAATGTGTGAAAAAGTTTGCCAAAATTGGACCTTCAGAATGGACCACCTGAAGCGTAGCCGCGGGCAACATTTAAGTGAAATTATTTTTAAAAAGTAAATGGCAGAAATTGATTTATCGATCCAAATAAAAATTTCATTCACTTTTTACAAGTTTCTGTGTTTTTTTGAATTTTCAAAAACCAAGCTCTTAAAAAATCACCGTTTACATATGTGACGTTTTAAAAAATGTTATAGTTACAGTTCTAGGGGAAAAAAGATGCCATTTGAATTCTTGGGCAAATACCGTAAATTTTGTTCTGATTAAATACGTATCAATTCTCAAAATTTTGTATCAAAACCGTTGGAGCCGTTTTCTAGAAAAATAAGCTTTTCCTTAACAACCAAGACACAATGACTCGATTGATCGACACCGTGTGATCGTCACAGCTAAAAATGAAAGATGTCATTGCGGATTAGGCTCACCTCCAATGATCAGTTGTTTGAGAGTTGTCACGTCGTGTGATAGTCATTGTTTTGCATGTCATTGCCGTGACACCGAGATACAAATATCACCATGACACACTTTGACGTTCATTGTATTTTGGGACAACAATGACAGACAAGTGTCATTCGTGTGATAGTCATTGTAGGTAGCCATGACACGTTTACCTTTGTCACGGCAATGACGGTGGTAGGACCTATTTTGTTGTGACGTCAGAGTGTCACGGCAATGACACATTACAAGGACCGTATAATACTAGCTTTACTCTTTTAACTCAGAATTGTCATTGTTCTATAGGAATAGAACTTACGGAGTGAAAAAGGATTCACTCCAAACATCAAATCGAAAACGACATTAAATTGGGTAAGTCATTTTCTCAGATTGTTACTTTTCACTACGTGACGACGTACGTTCGTATTATTAGTGAAATCGTTGAAGGATCTTTTTCGCCTCAAGAAATGTTTTTACATCCGATGGTTTTAAATCTTCATGGTGAAGTGAAGTCACAATCTAACAAGGAACTACGGTAAAACCCAGATAAGTGCCTCACATTAAACACCCTATTTTAAAAGGCATTTATGCGGTTTAGGCAGTTATAAAAAAAACCGCTTAAGTGCACATACTTATCTCTATATTTATATTTACATATATGTACAAAAATTAAAACAAAATTTTTTGATAAGAAAACATTTAATTCAAAATAGCTAATAACGGCCTTGTCCAAAAAATTTGCGTTTCCACCCGGCGATCTCACTTGGACTCATCAGTTGACTAGTGAGGCCTTACCAATACGCCCTTTTAGTTAAGTTAAGTTTATCTAATACATGGATTTTTTTGGTAAAAAGCGGCCTTAGGTCTACGAATCATTGTAGTAGATTAAGATTATAACTTTTTTTATTTATGAATTTTAATGCATAAAAGAAAAGGAAGCGCTAAAGGATAACAAACTGTTTCATTTTATTAGCTGATTTCAAATGTTTACTTAAAAGAATTTTTCTCATGTAAATTTCAATTAAAGTATACAAAATAAAAGGCAATTAAGCGGGACAGGTAGTTAAGCGTACCTTCCGCTTATAAGATGAGTTTTATATGAAAAAATCCTCGGAATTTTGTTTCTAAGAAAAAACAAAAGGTACTTATGCGGGTTAGGCACTTAAGCGAGAGGCACTTATTCGGTTATTACTGTAATTTTGTTTTGTAAGTAATTCAGATTGATTGATTCAAAATAAAAATGTCTATAATTCCTTAATGTACTCACTGTCATATCCTGCTGAATAAGACCACATAGCCACAACTGCCAGAAGCCATGAAAATAAAATTCCTTCGATTCTGCTGTAAAATCCTGGATAAACGATTTTAAATGGCCATAAACAAGTCATCCATATTACATAAGTTGGAATGCAATAAATATTATTGATTAGTATAATTGCTGATCGTATTAAGGCAACAGGATATTTAACAAATCTGAAAGAAGGAAATATTTTGTTTAAGAAACTATCTACATAGATATGTGTAAAATCATTATGAAAATAATTAAAATTAAATATTATTAACCACAACTGTGTCTCGGACATTGTTTTCAGATATTTTGAAATTTTTGTGGAGTGAAATAACTTTACTTGCCATGCATTAACAATTGGTATGTTAGGGTTAATGGTCTTGGGGTACCTCGCACATACTTGTTCTCTTTTTTATTTTGTTAGTATTAAAATTATTTTGTTTAATTTATATAATTAATAAATTAAGTAAAGTGGTCAAAAGTAGATATTACATTTAATTTTATTACATTTTAATTTTGACCCACTCTGTTTTAGTATACAAGAAATGACAACAACATTACTGTTTGCCATCATGACAAATATATAATATAATAATATTTCATCAGTCAATATTTTGTTCGTTGAGCCCTAAAGTCGCCCTAAAGCGTTTTTTTTTTTTTTTTTTTTTTTTTGAAAAACGCCTTGAACCCGCCCTGAAATAGATCTAGGTTTTTAGGTAAGTGAATAAAAATGTCAAAGTTACATGAGATCTGAAGTAAGGATGAGCGATATTGAGAAGAACAACATCGATGAAATCGGTGAATTCTCGTTTTGTATGCAACTTGTTATTTTTTAAAATGGAAATTAAAAGAATACAGAAATAGAAACATTTTAAGTTGTGGATTTTGCATACAGCCAATCCAAATGCACCAAGAAATTAGGTTATAAAAAAACGCTTGCACTGCGCTTGTTCATTTTAAGAGTAGTCAAAACCCCTTTAGTGTGCGCAACCGTTTAAAAAAAGGTAAATCTAACCATTAATGGCCTGCGGGTGATTGTTGAAAACGGAAAACCCCAGGATTTTTTGACAAGTCTTGGGATTGTGAAAAAAACCTGGGTCAACCATGGGTAAAGTTCAACGAACGAACCTAATGTTAAACAACTTTATACTTGTAGGTACGACCCAGTCGAGAATATTATTTTTTTATGAAAATATAAAATAAATTATATTTAGTCACTGTATTTATTAGAAAATTTACTTAGAATATTATGTTATTGTTTTTTTTTTATTTTTTAATTAACACAAACAAAATGTTGTTAAATACAAAATAAATATCTTACCTTTTAACGCAACTCATATTCTTTTATGTATCAAAAATTTCTATTCAAGTAATTCCATTTTCTTTTGCTGAAAATAATTTTAAAATATTAATTTTTGATTTGTTGTAATTGAAACTTTAAAGTAAGCAATTATATTCGATTTAAATTGTATGCTTACTGTGGTTAAAGAAAAAAACATGAGAGAACTAAAATGAAGCAACATAAAAAGATCATTGCGAATTCAAATAATATAATCATTGAAAAAATGAATGGAGTAAAAACTATTATTAAGAACATTTAATCTAACCACACAGTTTACAAAATTAAAGGATAACGGCTACCAATAGTTTTATTTCCGTTGACAGAATAAACTACCATTACTCTCGATTTTCGGAAATTTCATTCGATAACTATTTACTATAAGTTTTCAAGGAAGCTTTTTTACAAAAAATTATAAAATTGTGTTTTTGATGATTATTAAAACATTTTTTTTTAAACAGAAAAATCTCAAAAACATGAGCAATTTGAAAACTTTATTTTATTAGGGATATTAAAAAAGTTCAGGCGCAAAAACCACTGATCTCTATAATACACTGGATAGTGTATTCACACAAAAAAATCGACCCCAATAGAAAACTGTAATAATTGTAGAGGGTCCATGTCAGTATAACAGTATAACATTTTTGTTGCCAAAGTTACATTTCAAGATGGTTGCTTATGCTTGAAATTAAATTTGTTTAATCAACCATACCAAGGGCACCTTCTTCAAAAAAATATAAAATTTAAATTACACATCTATTGTCAATAAATGTAAGTACGAATTTTTCTTAATAAAAAAGCCATACTAATGATATATTTGATTGTTTCTAGTGTGTATTAAATATTAAATAATGAATTGAAAGTGATTTCGGTGCTAGCTTAATATTGCCAGAAGCGGCTTCTTAAGCCGCACCTTGTATCACTGATAACGGCAAATTTATCTTAGGCTGGCGGTGAGGGTCAACTCGTTGAAGTTATCATAAACCATTGAGATTGGATAAAAATCGACCAGAAAATCGAAAAAACAGCATAATCATTCAACTCCACCAACAAGAAAACACATTTCCTTGAAACGTTCTGTTACCAGATTTTTAATATGTATTGTAAATAACCTAGAATTTTAAGACGAAAAAAGACAGAGAAACGCACAATATTGACTTCCATTTGTAAAAGAACTTGAACTTGTTTTATTTTCCCAACAATTACATTGCAATAATTTCAGCTTACATATTTAATGATAATTTTTCTGCAATATCTTTCACGTTCTTGTGACGTGGGTCATCTTCTTTGTCGTCTTCTTCTAAATCTTATCTGTATTCGGCAAACATGACAAATCGACATCATGTTGATCGTGTTCATCACTAACAAAGTCGTCGACTTCATCTTCGTCTTCGAAATTCTTGCTTTTTGATTTTTTCTTTTCAACTTTGTGCTTTGCTTTGACAATTTCCTTGAAAAGTTCTTATCGAATTTATCCTCTTCACGAAGGACTTCTTTGCATTTTCAATATCAATTCCTCCCTCGTCTTGATTGATATAATCTCTGGCGAGATCCGATTGTCCAGGTTCCGTCTTCCGTCTTTCCTTTACTGAATTGTTTGTAGTTCTTATTATCTTGATTGAAACTGACAATAAAAATAAATTGTTTTTCAATTTTTTTTTTGAAAAGGAGTGCAATCTATCTCTTTCTCTTTTTATTAAAAAAACGAGATAGGCAATTGCAATGGTGCTACTGTCAAATTCAAATGGAGTCAAAAAAACTGTTATACTTTGTAGGGAATACACTATCCAGTGTATTATAGAGATCAGTGGCAAAAACATATATATTATATAATAAAATATATAAAATAATACATACATATGTTTTGTTTTCAAAAAGTGTATGTATGATTTTTTATTTCATATAAAAATTTATTGATAAGGAATACTGACGTTGTGAATGTATTTGTATTAAACAATAAGTTTTGAAATTGCCTGTTTTGTTAGCAGCGCAAATTTTTGGGATGACCTTATATAATTTATACGTAATATGTTGCCCAAATACAGTCGAACTTCGATAACTCGAACCATCACTTGCCACTAAAACAATTCGAGTTATCGAGACTTCGACTTATTAGGCAAAATACAGAATTGATATAATTTATTGTATTGTAAGTTAATACATTATGTAATTGCTTGCGAACATACATTATATATATAAACGTACAGAAACACAGTTTTTATTTAAAATTGACTTTTAAACTCGTACGTATATGACTGAAGAGTAGTTTTCAAAATATAAATGGAATTTAAGCCTTACATATATGTACCTGAATCGATTGTTTTTTATTAGTTTTTAAATATTCATAAAAGCAAAGTACTTAACGAATTTGTATCCCGTTCTTTTAGCGCTATTTTTCTTTTTTTTTTTTTAAATAAAAACTAAGCCTTGCGTTCGTATCGACCAATATAACAACCTAGTAATGTGTGTTCTAACCCCTTCTAACAAGAAAGTTGACAATTCTTAATCACACATTTCAAAGTCACGATTTTCTCAAAGTATGTATGCTAGGTCATAGCAAAATACAAACACAGTATACAACGAGCTTGTAAAACCACGCAGAATTTGGAAATTCCCCTGCAGAATTCGAATTTTTGAATGTGAAGCCAAGTATTCTTTTCGAGTTATCAAGACATTCGAGTAAGAGAAGTTCGAGTTATCAAATAAAAATTACATGTAAATTTCAGTCTTGGCGCTATTGCCAGCCAATTTCATTCGAGATATTAAATATTCGATTTATCGAAGTTCGACTTATCGAACTTCGACAATGTACAATTTAATATTATTATTTATTTATTAAAATAATAAATAAACGAGTTACCAGATATTTTTTTATATTTTTTAGTGTATTGGATACAACGATTTTTAACTATGAGAGTAGGATAATTAAACAACTAAATTTAGAGCCCTATATGATATAATTAAAACAGAAGTGTAAGCAAGATAACAACACCTAAGATTACGATACTTCTGCTTCTGTTAATAGGAACTTTATAAGAAACATTGATGCTGAAACAAGTAGAAAGAACGAATATGAAGTAACTAATGTATGTAGCAAGTATAAAAGCAATATCTTAAAACTTCTAAATAAGAGGCTTACTCTGGCTAATATAAATTGTGTGGCAAGTGGTAATATAGAACTCATACTGCACATACAGTATTATATTAAATTATTTGTATGGGTCTTTCAGATGTTTTGCCTTTCAAAACCAAATGTTTTACGGCACTACCTATTATTGCTCTTGTTAAACTACATAAATAAGTAGGTAAAATAATTCTAATGTTAAACTACCCTAATATAAAGAACTGGCTGCCCTGAACTTAGACTATTTCGAATATTATTATTTATTGACAAATACTTAAAGTAAATTGTCAATGTTTAAATTATAAAGCCTAGCTGTGATAACTATTGGCTCTGAATGGCAAAAAATATTAATCAAATTTTAAAATTATACTAATTCTATACTTTTTTAGTCGGGCAACTTTTATGAGTTCATATATTTATGATTAATTACTTCTTGATTTTAGGTGTTTTTTAATAACTTTACAGTTTTTTAATATGTTTTCCAAATTAAGTGTAACTTCACAGGCGGTGCATGTTGGTGGAACTTTGTTTGAGAATATATTCGAGTCTTATTGAAGTGTGTACAAGTCAAAGGCGGACAAAGCTTGTTATTTTCATTTTTTGCTATGTAGGCGTAGTGGTATCGAGGTTGGATTTTTGTATGGTATTAGCTCTAGTCAATAAATTGCTTCTTTTTTAATTGCGATTATAGGTACTATAAGGTAAGTTATGCATTCGTCGAAAAAAAAAGTTTTGAGATAACAATCAAATAAGACATTACGATGATAGCGAAGACGAAAGAAGATGGTCTAAAAATTCTGTCCGTCTGTCTGTCAGTCTCTCAGTCTGTCCCTCTGTTTGTATGACGAGCTGCAGCCTAAGCGGCATAAGCGATTACCTTCAAATTTGGTATATGTGATTATTTTGACATTCCTCAAAGGGGAAATTGAAGTTTTATTTTTAGGCCTAAAAATAACGGTAGCTGCCATATGACCTTGAAGATAAATCATATTTTTCTCGAAAACGACTCAAACGATTTTGATAAAAAAAATTTGAGATTTTTTTTGTTGGTAATACGTAGCTACCATTTGATATGAATCAAGTTTACGGGAAAAGTCTATCAACGGTACCTTTCATATAAAGGTTTTTTTTAAATTTGTTGCTTTCTCGGTAACTGTACACTGTATTTTTGTCAAATTTTATATCTGAGAAGATCTATTTAGCCAAACTGATTCTGCATTTTAAAATTTTGAATAACTTTTTTTTTATAATTAAAATTAATTTTTGAATTTTGTTTTTTTGAAAAATTAATATTTTTAAAACTAATCAAAAAAAATAATTTTAAATTTTATAGTCACATGTAAACTCTAGAAAACTACATATAACAAAATTTCAAAAAAAAATTGTTTTCAAAAAACTAAAAATAAAAAAAACAGATTCATCAAAATCAGGGCTACAATTTCCGAGATACCACTTTTTTTTATAAAATTTTCATTGATCCGTGGCATCTAACGGTGTTCTTGTTTTTTTTCGGGAAACCGATTAAAGTGATGGTTTTGGCAGATTTTATATGTGTTCCACAATTCATTATTTAAGAATCAAGGTAATCATCGGCTTTAATCCTGCAAAGGATAACTACAAAGGATAAGGACAACCTTTACCTACTAACAGCGTCAGTGGTTAGCTACACTAAGGTTGTTAGTTACAAGAGCAAGTTCGTCGAACCAGTCGTGCATTTTATTTCAATGAATTTTGTATCCGGCTCACTGCAGCGGGAACTGCTTCTTCATTACCGCGTATTCCAATTTGGCCGGGAAGCCATATTACCTTAAGTTTGTTTGGAGCTTTGATAATTTGGTGTCTTATGTCGCTTGTTATCTCGATGCTGTTATTTGGGTTGGTGACAGCTTGATGTGCACACATACTGTCAGAGCAAAGTATGGTTTTCTATCCAAGCTTTGTTGCTGTTGAGATTGGTTCAAACTACAAAATCAGTTGTGAAAACTGATATGAAATCAGGAAGGATTCCGATGCTAAGTATGTAGCCGTCTTCTAGTGTACCAGCGAATGATGTATTTTCGGTGTTCTTGGAACCGCTGGTCGGAGAAGAATAATCTACATCCTTGCCTGTGAATATCCATTACGACATCAGAGAATAGAGCTCCGTAGATAGACTGGCTTGTGAAGTTCTTTTTATATTGGGCCAATGAAATTATAATCGATTCTGATTTAAGACGACAAGATGGTAGTTGTATCCTCGTTCTGTTGGTAGCTTTAGTTGGTAAGCTTTGAGTAATAAACGTTTTATAGCTGATGAAATCCTTTTAATAGAATTTTCCTTCATGGCCTGATCAATGACTTTCTCGATTAAGAAGATTTGGGAGAAGACTAGTTTTGTAGTCAATTTTAGGGTCAATTCTTCTATTCGGTGTTCAATGGTTGGAAGACCAGCTTCGGCTAGAAAGTTTTGTATTTGTGTTATTGGGAAGGCATTGAGGGATCTTCTTACTGCTTGATGGTATGGTGGTTTGACAATATTCAGTCTTGATTTTGTTGATTAAATACCGAAGTTAATTTTACTTTATATTAACATATTTGTTATGTAAGATAGGGTGTTTATATGAATATTACTTTTCCTGCAGATTAAATATTTTATAATATTGCATCTCGCGGCTAGCGATTTACTTAATTCTATACAATGATTTTTGCAATAATATTTATTGCTAAAAATTAATCCTAAAATAAAAAAGGGAGATATATTAGGACAGTTTTCTTTCGGCAGATAGGTACAGTACCGTTAAAAAATAGCACCACTGGCACAATTTTCATTTTAACTTCTTTAAAAGAGTGAATAGAAAAATATTTACAGCTTCTACTATTATAAATGTTACTGATTGAACTATCACCTATCTCTTCTATTGTATATCTCTGGCGTTCAGATAGTAACGGTTCTTTTCTTGCGATGCCATTATGCGAAAATCCCATTTTTTGTGCGGTAAAAATATAATAGCACTGATCGCAGTTTTCGTTACAAAAAATATTTTTTCTTGTGCATATTTCAAGGTCAGGCGGTCAAATGTTAGAATTTGCTTATTGCAAAATTTAAAGTTTTTCATAGAAAATGGGTCGTAGAAAGCATTGTACCAACGAAAAACGGAAAATTATTTTTTAAAAAAATGATATCGGAAGGTAAAACGTATGGAGAAGTTCGACAGTTTGTTGGCTGTTCCAACAAAATGATTCGAAATGCAATAACATACACACCTAAAACCGAATCAATTGGACGAAAACCTGTTATGACGACAACTCTCATCAGGCGCCTAGTCCGAGAAAGCCATAAAAATCCCTTTATGCCTGCAACTGAGCTAAAAAAAGAGCTGAATATTACAGTTTGGGTGGGAACCGTTCGCCACAGATTAAGGGAACATAATTTAACTGCTTGTTGTACAAGAAAAGTCCTTCTTTTAACTGCAAAACATGCTTAAAAGCGTTTAATATTGGCGCAACGTTATATGGACAGATGAAAGTAAAATCGTATTGTTTAGCGGTAAAGGATCTCGTTCTCGTTTCTACTTGAGAAGACCTCCGAAAGCGGAATATAGTCCCAAATACACAAATAAAGTATTTAAGCACGGAGGTTCAAGCATAATGGTGTGGACTCGTTTTTCCTACTATGGAGTTGGGCCCATACATTGGATTAAAACCATCATGGATCAACACGTTTACGTTAGCATACTCGAAAACGTTATGCTCTCTCATGCAGAGCAAGAGATGCCCCTTTTGTGGGTCTTCCAAGAGGACAATGACCTCAAGCACACCACTAAGAAGGCTAAAAAATGGTTTGGAGATCATTCAGTTAATGTGATAGCGTGGCCAAGGCAATCGCCTGATCTAAATCCGATTGAAAATCTGTGGGCTGACGTGAAGAAAACAGTCTCTGAAACCAAACCTACTAGTAACACAGAAGTCTGGACTGCAGTCAAGGTCTCCTGGGATAATATTCCGGTAGAAAGGTGCCAAAATTTGGTAAATTCAATGACCAGACGTTGTGAAGCAGTAATAGATAACAAAGGCTATTCAACGAAATACTAATTTTGCTGGACTGCCCTTAAAGAATAGAATCATAGAAAAATGTTTTTTTATTTTTATGATGTATTAGTTTTAAAATGTGTGATGAAGCAAAGGTGCTATTTTTCTAGTTTCTCGAAAAAAAATTAATTTTTTTAATAAGTTGATGAATAAAAGTTGGAATTCTTTATTAATGTGAATTTTTGGACTTAATATAAGCTTTTCGCATATTCAAAATGTCCCTCAAAATATTGGCCTAAACTTCATTTAAAAATGAAATCTTGTTCTCGTAATGGTGCTATTTTTTTTACCGCACCTGTATGTAATTAAAATTTAAATACATATCATAATTGTTAAAACTTCTTAAATTATTTATTCCATCTCATCCGACTTTTTTTTTAGTTTTGTTTCTAGTTTATCAATAGGAAGTGACTGTCAATTTATAACAGTTCTGTTTATAAAAGTAATTATGCGGTTATGCAGAGCAAGAGGAACATTTGACTTCCCGAATTTGCATGACTTTAGTATAGAACCAACCGCGCAAAGCATTGAGTATTTCAATCCAATAGTATGCTGTTGGTTTCAAATCCTTGTATAGTCAGAGGATACCTGCTGATCATTTGCAGACAACAAATACTAGACAACACAGTTCACATGCTTACAAATTTGATCACTTAGAATATAAATTATATTAAAATGTTTTATTATGCTATTAGTGCCTATGACGTCATCTATTATAATTCAATAGATTAAAATTTGTGATGTATGTTGATAGGTAAATATGTATATTCGTCTGGGTACTTTCTTATCATTTAATGAATTTCAACATTCTCATTCATTTTTTTATAATTTGGCTGCTTAATGAATTTTAAAAAACAATTCTATTGCATACTCATACTCCATCGAACTTTGAATTTCATTAAAGTCCAATTATATGAAAACATTATAATGTACCTAACTAGATTAAGATTAGCTTAAAAAATTCCAATGACAACCAAACCATGTTAATCATACTTGACTAAATATAGAATCTATGCGAAGACAAACTCATTTTATTTCTGCGAAATACAAATTTTCCATTAATAACAAACCAATTTCTTGGTTTACATTATGTTTTAAGTAAGAGGACAATCAATAATATAACTCGCTTTTTTTTTATTATTTAAATAAAAGAAACAATTTACTGTTAGTAAAAAAAAAACTTACTAAAAGCATTTTTTTCCTATATCAAATAATCAATGACCCCTATTGAAAAGATTATCAAATTGTCTTGATTAAAGTAGTTAAAACTTAATTGAATTTGTATTTTTAATGAATATTTACACAAATAGCTACTGGACGCACTAGGTCAAATAAGAAAATGCTAAATTAAATGCCCAACTTGGAAAAAATGACACTAGACTAAACTGCTCTAGTTGCATTAGCGCAGCAAAAAAAAAAAAATAAACACCGTTCTTGACATGCGGTGCAATGCTTAAACAACCACTTTTTTACCAAATTTCTTTCAGGTCACTAATTGATATGAAAATTTAATGTTTTTTAATAGTTTCATGTACTTTAACTTACAATTTAATTTGAACAAGAGAAGTTTACGTACTTCCCAATTAAACTTAATTTGAATTAAATTATTAACCTACAATAGTTATTTTTTAGGTAACTTCAATCACAACAATCGCAGGCACAGGGTAATCATCCGACATCGAATCTTCAAAGAAGTTCAGTCGTCAAATTCGATGTTTTTTTAGGTCTGTTCATCTTATAGCACATGTATAATGTCGATTTCGTTTCAACAAAAACATCGACTTGCCGTCGATCCGCCGTCAATTTTTTTCTGAAAATCAAATTCGTTTCAAATTAAAACCAATATTTTTCTGGAAAAACAGATCCGTATTGAATCTCTTTTTGGAGACGGATTCAAAACGGATTTGTGCACAGATTCGTACACACACTACAATATTTGTTTTGACGTTTCTCAATTGTTGTGTTGTGAATTAATTTTATTTTGTGGCAGTGTACAGAAAAAGTAAATTAATATATTAAAAAATAAAAAAAATTGTTAAAAACTTCTTGGAAACAAATATTAAGAAAGTGCAAGTGGGTTTAGGAACTCCCCCGCGTCTGAATCGGGAAATTAAAACGAAATAATGATGTTGTAACGAATTGAAGATTTGTTTTTTTTTAGAGCTGCCAAGCAACACACACAGTCCCAAAAAGAGATTCGGTCCGTAATCGTTCTTTTCAAAGCCAAAAAGTATTGGTTTTAGTAGCGAATCCTAATTATTGAAACGAAATTATACATAAAATAGGTCTGATCCACACCATAAGCTAATAACTTAACCCTAGGCCTCCACTTAAAAAAATGATTGCAGGAAATGTGTCATGTAGTCAATATTTCTTGTGGATGCCTCTTATGTCTGGATTTTTTTTATTTTTAGACATAAAAATCTGTATTTGTTTCTTGTCTTCTCGGAAGAAATAAACGGATAAATAAAATTTGACGTTTCATGACATCCCACATAAATCGTGCAGATGAGACAGATTATACCTATTCTAAAGAACATAAAGCGCTTAGCGCTTCTTGGAGAAGAATGAAATTTCGAGATTCATTTTTGCCCACATAGCAAAGAAATATAAATTATTAGTAGTAGCGTCTACAATAATGGCCAAAATAAATATTACTAATGGAGTCGCGACCTAACCCAATGCCTCCACTTGAAATAAATTATTGCAAGAAATGTGTCATGTAGTCAATATTTCTTGTGGAGGCCCTTTATGTCTGAATTTTTTTTATTTTTAGACATAAGAATTTGTATTTATTTCTTGTCTTCTCAGAAGAAATAAACGGAGAAATAAAATTTGACGTTTCATGACATCCCATATTAATCGTGCACAAATTTTTCACAAAACATTTAATCTTGTTCATAGTTTGCTTATTTTCATTTTAAATTTTAAAAATTCATTTCAAAAACAGATTATACCTATTCTAAAGTACATAAAGGGATTAGCGCTTCTTTTAGAAAATGAAATTTCACGATATATGTTTACCCACATAGCAAAGAAGTATAAATTTTTAGTAGTAGTGTCTGCAATAATAGCCGAAATAAATATTTCTAATGGAGTCGCGGCCTAAAGACCAGAAACCTCTGCTTTCATTTGACATTTGCCTACAAGCTGAAACACGCACAAGTAATATTTCTGTTCCTCTTCCAATAGACACATTGATAAAAACGCACACAAGAATCTTTTCTGTTCATCTTCTTATAGACACATAGACAACACAGCCCTAGTAATTTGTTTTTGCTTTGCTTTTCGATTTCCCATCTTTTCATGGATAGAGTTTCAAAGCTACAAATACAACAATGTAAACAAATGGGTTTTGGGGAGTGAAACGTACGAAAGTTTCCAATCTTATTTGGCTTATTTGTGATCCACACTCTGCCAATTGGCACAAATTGGCACCAATTTCTGCCAAATCCTGTTCCAATTTTTTCAAATTTGGTAGTTTTCGGCAGAAGAGATCGCTCGTGCCAATTTCTGTCCAATACATTTTTGGTAGCAGCAATTTGTGGGCAGAAAATTTACAGTTGTCAGATTGATGTTTGTTATAAATAAAGAAAAAACATCTCGTGGTTGTTGTGAGAAAAGATTTGTTGAACAAATAAATTAATTTAGAAGCACTAAAATACTAGATTATTGGTTTAAAGAGAAAACAATGTGAATTTTAAGGAAACAAAAATATAAAAAATAAACAAATGTGTCGATGTTTAAAAAATTGGTAGAAAATTGTGCTCAAGATGTTCCAAACTTTTTCGTATTATATTTTTTATTCTGAGAATTTCATCCCCACTCTTCAAAATTGTATAAGCTGTCAATTTCTGTCCAAGAAAAGTCTGGATCAGACCTAATAATTCATGATTACGCAGAGAAAAAGATTTACTTTTTCTGTAATTCTTAAAATTTGCAATTACTTATTAGTAAAACAAACTTTGCTATTTCAATTAAATCAAAGTATGCTGTACGTTTCTGTTTGCTATTATAAATTCTTATATATTCTTCCTTCGTATTCTTTTTTCCAAAAGATAATCCTAGTAGGTATAGAGTATAGAGGGGGATGCCAATATTGGAAGTTATTTTTAATTTTATTTTTAAAATGAATTGTTTTGATTTATTTATTATATGAGTATATGTATGGTTCAAGGTAACAGGTCATTGTAAAAGTATGACGTTTTGTTGGACTATAAGCCAAAAATACGAAATATTTTCGCATTTAATCTAAACATCAACCATATTGAAAATACAACAGATTCATTCAACCAAAGTGCTTAACTGATATTCATATTTTTGCAGGAGTATGCATTTTTCATTACCTCTCCAATGTCATTTCTATTAAGACCGCACTCGACGGAACTGGTACTTAAACGAGGAATTGCACTTCAACATATGGCCTTGTGAAAATTAAATTTTAAAAAAATCACATCGGTTAAAAAGAATTTCCAAAACACTTGATTTCAATTTAGATACACATTTTCTTGTATCAATAATAATTATAACTTTCTTCTTTTTATGTTATTTTACCAGAAAAGTAGTTTAAATTCAATAAACACATCGAAATTACAGAACAAATGAACCCGATAATTTTGACATATTAATTATGTGAGTGTATTAGTGATTCTGTTTTCGATTCTGAAATGAAATCCAGAATCGTTTTCTGTTCTGTTTAAATGAACAACTGTCAATTTGTGGGGGTCAGAACAGTTCTGGAAAGCCAAACGAAAAGGCCAATAGTCTCACGATGCGGTAAAATATTATAACTACGACCTTGTAAAATTGTTAAGCTCCAGCAAACATTTCAATCAGCTAATTTTAGCTTATGTTAAACATAGATAATCATTCGACACAGATACAGTTCTTTTTTCAATAGACGACATGACAATTTAGTGCTGGCACGCACTACATATATACAGCTATAAGCTCAATCAATCGCCGCATTAAATTGAATTTTTAATTTACATTTATTAATCGACACGAAATCAATATACAACAATGTATTCAAGTCGGTTTTGTGGGTCAAAATTAATTTACGAAGGATTGGAATTTTTATAATTAATAATCTCTTACCGCTTTCACACACCGCGAACTACTTCGTCGACCTATAGTGTCGGCACGGTTTTTTGGTCGTGTGAAAACAAACTGTGTCGACACAGCAGTTCGATTAAAAAGTTCGTGTAAGAAGGATCGAACTTGTACACCGGCACAGTATCTGTTTTGTTTTTGTTTTGTTGTTGTTGTCTGCTCATGTTCATAATTTGAAGTTATCTTATTTGCATTTTTCTTTCGTATAAAATAAATCCACTTAATTACTTCTTGAAAATAATATGGCGTACAGACCGTAGAGAAACTATTCTACATTAGGGGTATTCACGATCCGGTGTATCTGGTCTTGTATCATTGTAAAATTGTAGCATTTTTTGCACTACAACAACAAAAATATACTGAATGTCAAAATCTTACACTTCTACACTTTTACAATACCCGAACCCTATTGTAACAGAAAAATACAAGTGTGTAAGATTTTTTTAACACAAACTTAAGCCTTCTTCAGGGCAAATGTGAAACAGATTTTGACATTTGCTTCAGTGTTGCTACAGATTAGTAAAGGTGTGTTCACAGTCTGTTGTAAAAAAATAAAATCTTACACTTTTACAGGACATGGTACACCAGTTCGTGAATACCCCTATTATTTTCTCTATGGTACAGACATTTTCACTTAAATAATTTATTTTTTCAAAGGAAATTTGACAACCTTTCTATTTGCCGGTTTGCTGGTTTTAACATAAAATATCGGCGTATGTTCGTGTGACTGCTAATTCAAAAACGTACTACTTAGTTGGAATTATAAATCGAAGAGGCGTGTGAAAGCGGTTTCTAGCAGTGAAATTCCTCAGTTAGTGAGGCCTGGGGCAGAGAACGTCGAACAAACCTAAAAGGTAAATATCCGATCCAGGTCGAATCCGGATTTATTTACTTCGTTTTCATATAAACGGTTCGCTGAAAAGCCTTACAGCGCTTCCATAGCTTTTTTGTTGCTTCTTGTTTGACAGAAACAAAAAAAACTACTGTAGTACAGTGTTGTTGTTGTAGTCGCTTTGTTTGGTCTGTTTTTTATTTTTATTCGTGATCTAGACTAGAGTGCCTGTTCACTTGTAATTTGTTAAAGGAAGAAGAAACTTCTTGTTATTTTATATTAATAAGGACTCAATTTAAAATGGATATATCAACAAAAACATTTTACATTTTTCTAACGCTATTCATATTCGTGAGTGGTGAATTAAATAAAGTTTTTCATTATCAGCCAGAACAGGTGCATTTATCATTTGGAGGTAATTGAAATCTAATCCTGCTACTGAAAATAATTATTTATTAATACGAAAATGATTAAACTAATTTGATTATTGATTTGTTATTTCATAAAATGTACATCTATAATTATTAGCAGTCAAAAATAAAAATTTTTCGTTTTAAACTTCAAGAAAAAAGAAATTTCTTTATCATTAATCTCCAAAGTTAATATTTTTATTAAAACATTGTTTTTGTTGTAATTTATGCAAAAAATGTACATACTATATATTTACTAATAAATTCATCAGTGTTTATCATGGTTATTTATTATCGCTTACGCCTTTGTATTCAAAATTATCAACAAGAAAATAATATAAGCTAGCTTCAATACATTTGTCAGGGAAACCCCATCTCTAAGTACCTTATAGCTCTATTGTTTATTTATAATAACAAAAAAACTGTGGTTGTTTGCATGAACAAAACTTCCATTTCACACTTAAAATGCATTGAATAAAATAGACCAATGCATGTGTGTACATATGCATATTACTATCAGAACTATAATATAGCTAGTTAAGGAATCGTATCTGTTGCATTCAACATTAGACCCAATTTTTTGCCAAAATATTAATATGTAATAAAACTCGGCATTTAAACACAAGTTCGGATCTTATCATTCATATTATTGTAGATATACATTAATGTACAAATGTAAAAAAGGTTACTATTTGAAGCAGAAAAAATGATACAGCCGTGGAACCACTTTTCGTAAGAGGGGTGTCTTTGTCCATATAAGGTCAACAATCAAATTGTATAATTAAAGTGAAGCTTGCTCAGCTTACTTTAGTACCTTAATCTTCTTCTTTATATATAAAAAAAATGTTGTCAAAAACGAATGACCCTAATGATCTCAGTTGGAATTCGAACATTTTCAATATACTTTTTTTTATGAAAGATATGTGCTTATGTGTATTGGTTTTCGATTTATGGCTGTTTTTGTGAGCTATTAAAATTTAAAAATGATTACTAAAATTGTTAAATCTTATGATCTAATAAATATAAGCATAAACAAATATATATACCTATACACAAAAAATGTTGTCAAAAACGTAAACGGGTTATCCATTTTGCGGTTTCAAAAGTAAACGTAAATAAAACACATAAAATATTTTTTTTCATGATATTTTTTTTTTTATTATAAAGTTTGAACGTTGACATTATGTGTGAAACACAACATCATTTAAATCACCACCACGTGAATTGTTGCAAGCATCAATTCTTTTGATGTAATTTTTGACCACTTTTTGACACATATTGGGCGGTATCTCAGCCATAACTTGACATATTCGCTCGAGTTGTGTGGCATGTGGCACCGTCTTGTTGAAACCACATATTCTCCAAGTCTTATTCTTCAATAGCAGACAAAAAAAAGTTGGTTATCATATGACCATAACGCTCTGAATTGACGGTGACAGTCGTTCCATCATCGTTTTCGAAGAAGTAAGGTCCAATCACACCTCCGGACCAAAGATCGCCCTAAACAATAACTTTTTGTGGATGTAATGGCCTCTCTTGTAGTCTTCAATCGCGCTGCTTTGGAATACGAATCCGCAATCGCATTTACTTGCTCGATGCTCCCGGTGGGAGATGCGAGACATTCGTCATTTAGTTGATTCTAGCAACAATTCGGCCAAGATTTCTTTCGTTGCCTGTTGCATCCTATGGCATCTATGGCATTGATACCACATCGTTTGAAGGCAGTCGAACTGCAAATTCCGCTTTGAAACTGGCGATGAATTTTTTCACGGTTGACAAACCAATAACGTAGACAATGAACAATAATTCGGCGACAGCGAAGTTGGTGCTAGAATGCAAAATCATAATTTGGGATGAATGCATTATGGCACATAAACGAGCTTTGGAGGCAATTGACCTAACAATGAAGGATTTACAAGGCTATTCGAGCTGATTTGGTGGGGATATGATATTGCTCAGCGGAGATTTTCGTCAAACGCTTCCCGTCATCGCGAAATCTACTGCTGCCGATGAATTAAATGCATGCTTGAAATCGTTGTCTTTGTGCCGGCATGTCAAGAAGTTAAAATTGACCACAAATATGAGAGTGGCATTGCAGAACGACCCATCGGCTGCTGAATTCTCAAGATAACTGCTGGCGCTTGGCAATGGCCAAATTTCTGTTGATGTCTCGATTGTATTGATATCATTCCCGACAAATTTTTGCGAGTTAACAACGTTGAAGGAGAAACTCATCACCAAAGTAAAGTGTTCCCCGGCATTCCATAAAAATTATGAAAATCTCGATTGGATTTCTGAAAAGCGAAGAAAAAGAACGTCGTCCATAGCTTGGTGAACGGTCTTTGTTGTGTGTTTTTGTGCCGGAAAACAAATCAAAAACATTGCTTTTCATATCACTCTCTCCTTATTCTTATTCCATTCAAATAAATCACATTGAAATTTGAACTATCTGTGTTTTCTTATAGCTCTGCAGTTTATTTGAAGGCGTTAAATTGGGGCGAGACGAAGTTCGCCTGGTCCGCTAGTAGGAACAAAAAAAAACATGGTATCTTATTTTTAATTCAACTCCTAAGGAAAAAAAAATACAATTAAGCTCGTTCTCAGCCATCCTGGTTACACTTTTCATTTTATTTTCCCAACGTTTCGACGGTGGTTGTCGTCTTCTTCAGGGGTGTCTTTATTTACAAAATTAGAAAGAGATATAATGTTTGTACATATTGATACAAGTAGACAAACTATTGATACAAGTAGATAAAGCTAACCAGACTAGGTATAAGTAAACCTCTATTGTATATGCTTTATGACATGCTAAATGGTAGAAAGTTTGTTGTCAAGAGTGGCAATGTAACTTCTACCGCAATTTTTAATATTAATAATGGTCTTCAGCAGTGAGCGGTTAACTCGCCGATTCTATTCAGCATTTACACCAGCGATCTGATAGGTAGTCTAACTCAGGCAATTGCGTACGCCGACGATCTAATTGCGTACAGAACAGCTAATACAGTTGAGGTCATCAAAAGTCTCTTGCAGAGTGACTTCGACAAGATTCAGCGATATTGTGATGACTGGAAGTTGAAAATCAACTTCCAGAAATCAGAAACTATTTTGTTTAGGACTCCGTTGTCTAGCGCCTCAAGGGATACGAGAAAGAACTGGCGCAAGCTGGTGATCGTAGGGTCACATGGACATCCACTGGCGAGTAAAAGTGTAGTAAAGTACCTTGGCATCTGGTTGGATCAGTACCTGTATTTCGACAGACATATAGGTGCTGCTTTGGCCAGGGCTAGGGGAGCCTTTGCCTTGACAAAACGACTGTTTTATAGCAGCCGTCTTGACAGCAGGGTGAAGGTGATTTGCTACATGGCCCTCATCAGGCCGATGATTGCCTACGGATGCCCGGTGTGGTTCAACGTTGCCCCATCTCAAATGGAAAAGATTCGGGTGTTTGAGAGGCAATGTCTTAGACGTTGCCTTGGGTTACACAGAACACCAGAGTCGGAGCCAACATAAACAGAATAGATAATTTTTTGTTCAAGCTGATTCGGGGTCACGTTGCAAGAGCGATGTCCTCAACTAACAGCTTAATTTTTGGGGCTTATTACCCCAATAACGAATATTTTGAGAGTGCGCGGTTAAGTGGTTACATCCCTCCCGAGGCATTCCTCTATTTAGACAGTCGAGGGCTGATACAGGATGGAGGGGCGGTTCCGCTCATCTACCACGTCAGCCGGAAAACTGTGGATAGGCGACTCCTGAATGGTCGAGACGTCATCGCTCAAGGTGGAGAAGAGCGGCTTCGGTTCAGTAGGACTGTGTCCGATCGGGACCGAAGGGATAGGGCGAAACAGGAGAACCAGTTCTGGTGGCTCTCTGAACAGCATCGTGATATTTAAAGTCGATGAAGATGGTATATCTTGACCGACTTACATAGATTTAGGGCATTAGGTATAGGGAACAGTCGGGGTGGCACCAAAAAAATTTTAAAATATGTATGTATGCGGGGGCATACGTGCATGTATCTGCGTGTCTGTACATGTATGTGCGTACGTATATATATGTGCGTATGTACATGTATGGGTGGGTTGCATGTGGTGTGTGTCTGCATGCATATAAAAAATAAACCAAAAAAAAAAAAATGCTGCTGTGGCTGTTCTAGTTTTTAAGTAGTTTTAAGTATTATTAGGTATTTTAAGTAGTTTAAGTTATTTTTAGTTAGTATAAGTTAGTTTTATTTAGTTTTAATTATTTTTAATGTATATTTAGGTTTAGTTTATAAGTAAAAAAAAAAAAAAAAAAAAAATGATAATATACCAAGTTTTTTTGTGTAAGTTTCTTGAAGTATAAAATAAATTAGATTCAATTAAAATAGTTTTTAGGTCGAAAGACATTAGTTCTAAGAGTTATTGTTTAATTTAGAGCGCCCGTAAAGGTCCAGTAAATTAGTTGTAAGTTATTGATATTTAGGCTAGTTTTAAACATTTTTGTCTAGCTTTAAGATAATTATAAGTTAAAATGAAATAAAAATGAATTTAAAAAAAAAAAAAAAAGACAAACAAAATATGACTTACATGACGTTAAATTTTAAGATTTTTACTTTTTTAAATTACTAAACAATAACTTGTTTAAAACATATAAAAAAAAAAGATTAAAAACAGATTTTGAACACTTCGCATTTGAAGATTAGTCTACGTTTTATGATATTTTACTGTCAGAAACTAAGGAACAGTAAACGGCTGATATATTTTGTGTGTCTTGTTTGCGGTTCATATTATGTTTGTTGTTAGTTATATGCAGTGTATCTAGTGTGTAACGTTTAGATGTATGTTTTTCTGTTGCAAGAATCTCCACTCCCTCAAAGTTTGGTGTGTGACGGGTACCAACGCTGTGAGAATCCAGTGCCGTCTTCTCAGAACTTTTTATGCGAATATCTGACTTGTGGTTCGCCATTCTTTACCGATGGAGTTGTTTGATGGTGCCGATGTAGCAAAGATGGCAGCATTCATCCGTTTTCCCTTGGCAATTTATTTTATAAACTACGTCTGAACGGCGATCTTTGTCGGCTTTCGTCTTCAGGTTGGCGAATAGTAATGCAACAGTCTGGTTTGACCTATATGCCCAGTTGACTTCCGGGTTGTTTTTTGCGATCATTTCTTTGAAATTTTCGGAAAGTTTGTGCACATAAAAGACATTCTTATAAACACATCTCCTCTCTTCCAACTTATTTTCCGAACGAACTTGGTGTTTTTGACGAAGTATCAAGTTCCTTATAAATTTTGTCGGATAGCTGTTGTCTAAGAGTATTTGCGTAACTTTTTCTTCGTTGGCGGAGTGGAATTTTCGATCACTCAACGCAAAGACTTTGTTTATTACGTTCGATGCAGTGTTTTATACGAATGTGCTTGGCTTGATTAGATCGTAAACTGACAGGTCTCCCAGATGGCATATCTTTCTCACAACGGTGAATTGTATTTTTTCATTAAACTGGTTAAAGCCTAGTAAGACATTTTCAATTTCTTCTCTATCCACAATCGCAAAGATAGCATCAACGTATTTTGCTATAAACTTTGGTTTGTAGCTTAGTTTAAAACATTCCTCGAATAAAAAATCTAAAACCAAGTCCGCAATGGTCGGTGAAAGAGGATTTCCCATTGGCATTCCGTGTACTTGTTTGTACAAATTGTCCTTAAATTGCAGGCAGTTGTTATCTTTTAGGCAAAAATTTAATAAATCGATAAATTTGTTTTGGCTCAGCTTTGATACCGGTCACACACCAAACTTTGAGGGAGTGACGATCCTTGCAACAGAAAAACATACATCTAAACGTTACACACTAGAGACACTGCATATAATTAACAACAAAAATAATATGAACCGCAAACAAGACACAAAATATTTCAGCCGTTTACACTTTCTTGGTTTCTGACAGTAAATATCATGAAACGTAGACTAATCTTCAAATGAGAAGTGTTCAAAATCTGTTTTTTTTTATATGTTTTAAACAAGTTATTGTTTAGTAATTTAAAAAAGTAAAAATCTTAAAATTTAACGTCATGTAAGTCATATTTTGTTCTTTTTCTTGTATATGTACAAACATTTATCTCTTTTTAATTTTGTAAATAAAGACACCCCTGAAAAAGACGGCAACCACCGTCGAAACGTTGGGAAAATAAAATGAAAATAGCTTTTATTTAATCATTATAACGACCAATAAAGCCGATGAGAATCATTTTTTTTTAAATTCGCCAAACTCAATATAGTATGAGAAGTCAACGGCCTTGGCTCTGATGAAAACATTGCTTCCCATCGATCAGCGAAATCAAGCGTCATTAGTACTTGGATGGGGGACCGTCTTTCTGTTTTGTTGTTCTTTCTTTATATGTTACAACTAACGTATGTAACAGCCGATGGCGGCTGTCTCGTTACCACTGTTTTAGTGTCTCTAGTACATTATGTACTATGTACATTACAGGCAACTTTTACCTATTTCCCTAGAAAAAGCATTCATTTTGCTCTAATATAATACTCATACCAGTAATAATATTAAGATTTCGATACGATTCTCTTATTTTCTAGACGCAACTGATGAAATCGTAGTCACTTGGTCTACACGTGATGATGCGGGTACATCCATTGTTGAATACGGTATTCGAGGCTTAGCCCTAACGGCAGAAGGAACATCGGAAAAATTTACTGATGGCGGTAACGAGCATAGGTCTCAATTTATACACAGGGTAAATTCAAATATTTAGTTAGAATTTAGTGCTGTTTCAATATCAACCATATGATCTTAGGTAAAGTTAAAGAATTTACAACCAAACTCTACATACTTATATCACTGCGGTGGCCATCTAGGCTGGTCATCTCAATTTTCGTTTCGTACAGTTCCATCTGGGGCTGATTATTCACCTACCGTTGCAATTTACGGCGATATGGGTAACGAAAATGCTCAATCTTTAAGTAGACTTCAACAGGAAACACAACGTGGTATTTATGATGCCATTGTACACGTAGGCGATTTTGCCTACGATATGAACAGTGAAAATGCTAGAATTGGGGATGAATTTATGAAGCAAATAGAACCAGTCGCAGCATACTTACCATACATGGTCTGCCCTGGAAATCACGAAGAAAAGTTGTAAGTTTAAAAATTCTAAGAAATCGTTTTTTTTTTTTTTAATAATATCTACTTGATATTTATATTTTAAGTAATTTCTCGAATTATCGAGCACGATTCAGTATGCCTGGAACTACCGAAAATATAATGTACAGTTTTAATTTGGGTCCAGTCCATTTCATTGGCTTCTCAACCGAAGTATACTATTTCCTTAATTATGGACTAAAATCTCTTGTTTTTCAATATGAATGGCTGGAAAAAGATCTACAAGAAGCCAACAAACCTGAAAACCGAGCTCAACGGCCCTGGATTATAACGTTTGGGCATCGACCCATGTACTGTAGCAATGAAAATGGCGACGATTGTACACATTCTGAAACACTAGTTCGTGTTGGTTGGCCATTCTTCCATTTGTTTGGTTTGGAAGATCTATTCTATAAGTATGGAGTAGATGTTGAGCTTTGGGCCCATGAACATTCATATGAACGTTTGTGGCCAATTTATGATTATAAAATTTATAATGGATCAATAACGGAACCATATAGAAATCCTGGTGCACCTATTCATATTGTAACAGGTTCCGCAGGTTGTAAAGAAGGTCGTGAACCTTTTATACATAAAATTCCTGAGTGGAGTGCTTTTCATAGTCAGGTAGAAAATTAGAAACAATAATTATTATGTTCGTTTTGTAAATTTCAATGTATTTCAGGACTATGGATACACTCGCTTGAAAGCTCATAATGGAACGCATTTATATTTTGAACAAGTATCTGATGATAAAGATGGCCAAATTATTGATTCATTTTGGGTTATCAAAGATAAACACGAAAGTTATAAGCACAAACCTTCAGTATAATAAATTCGTATACATTTTAAAATCGCATTATTTATAACAGCGCATAAATCAAATCTGAATTTTACATTCCAGTTGTTATCAGTATAAATTCTTAAGTATGTAGAATGTAGATGAAATAGCACAATAACAGTTAGAGATACACAAATATATAATACGCAACAGTTTTTCTTTTTACAAACAAAACGAACATGTAAATGCAATACAATAAATTATTTGTTATTTCTATAATAATAAAACAAAAACAAAAATGAGTTCTTTGTTCTTGTATTTGAATTGAAAAATTTTGCTACTTGAGTGTTTTGTTTTGCTTATTATGCCAGATGCTGGTACGGAAAAATGAAGGTTTTGCGATATTGTGCTTGAATTTGATAATGTATTAATTCATTTATTTCATTTCAATTACAATAAGTAATTAAGATAGTTTTTTTAGAATGAAGTTTTCCTTAACCTAATGGTCTAATTAATATTTTGAAATACAGTAGCGAGCAAATAAAATGCACAGGAAATAGAATAGTTATGTCTTGAGTTTTTTAATAATCCATTTTACATAGTAATGCTTTCAAACTTTGTATAAACAACTTGAAATTGATTATTTTTAATACAGTTAATACATACAATTCGAATGATTTCGCTTTCTCATCACCCGATCTACGAGGTCCCATACATTTTCTATGGGATTGAGATCGAGAGATTGCGCTGGCCACTCCAAAATGTCAACATTCTCCTCTTCTAATGGCGTTTTTATTTGGCAATTCGGAATTCTTCTCCGATCCGGGGTCCCAACTGAACACTTTTGTGTGATTCTGATGATTCTGAATTTTAATGAGATTGTATGTGTGAAAATAATTGTCTACGTGAGAATATTCAAATTCAAAAAAAATGTTTGTTGCACAATTATGATACAAAAAATGACAACAGTCGAGTTTGACGTTCAAGTATATGAATGTGTGAGTGCTTCTGGTTCTGATTCTGATTTCAAATCAGAAGCAAAATTATCTGCTTTTCAGAATTATAACTCTCATTTTTTCCCAAGTGAACGCTTTCAGAAGAGACCGGAGGGCTTCCGAAATGCTAAATAAAAACGACATAGGAAGGTTCCTATTAACCGGCTGGTGTGTTTGGGATCATTAGCATGTTGGAATACGCTGTTTTCAGGCATATTCGTCCTGAAAACATATAGTGGAAGCATATGGTTTTTCAAAATTCCCTTATACATTTGGGCATTCATCCGGCCACTAACCTGACATAACTGCCCCAATCCTTGACGAGAAAATGAACCTTAAACAAATTTTTTGTTTAAATTTAATTTCAAGAGCGTCTGTAATGGCTTACCCCACACCATAACTAATCCTCGCCATGTTTGATCGTCGGGGTTGTACCTTTGCCCTGGGGCCTTCACACATAGCGAACTCCACCTGAAGAGAACAAGTTGAACTTGCTCTCATCACTCCTCAAAACTTTTCCCCACTGCTCACTCGTCTGATGCAAGTGGCGCTTTGCAAACTCAGGTCGCTTCTACCTGTTGATGGAACTGATGGTTTCTTAGCTGGTCATCTGGCATAGAGTTCTGACTCGTCGCCTAAATGTGTGTACTCCAACATTTACATCGAAATGTTCGTTCAGGTCGATAGTAACTTCCACTGCTGTTTTCAGGATTTACCTGCCTTATTATCTCACGATCTTGCCTGAAAGTTGATTTGCGAAGACGCCCACTACCAATTCTGCGATTGATATCCCCTTGTTCCCGATAGCGGGACACAATACGCAATATTGTTGATGTTGCTACTCCAAACTCGAAAGCAACATCCTGCATAAATCTTCTGTTATGAACAGCGTTAATAATTGCTTCTTTGCATTGAACCGATGTTTGCTTCTAATTGCATTGATTTGAACAAATGAATATATTTTCTGTACTTACCTTCTTAGTCATATTTGTCGTTTGCATTTTTTTGCTCATACTAAAATATTTCTTTTTTAATTAAATGTAAATTAAAATACTTTAAGGTAAACAATTACCTACTTTTTGCTACTAAAAATAAAATGTCTACACAAGGGTAACAAATATCCCAAAAAGAAAAACAACATTTTACATTTACGAAAGATAAATCAGTAACAATTGATTTTGGTGTGACCGTTTGCATTTTTTTTTGCTCGCTACTGTATGTTTTGGATTTTCTTCAATGTTCGCAAATAAGAGTATGATAGGTCTGTTTCTTTACTTTTTGGGTAAAGTTTGGGTTCAAGCTTTTTCATGTTGTTATTGCAATTTTTAACCAGAAACGAAAAGAAACACATTTGGGTTGTTTTTGGGTACTTGCTATATTTAACAACAGAAATTAGATGTAGTGGACTTAACATGTATGAAATTGTTTTCACGAAATACAGTTTAATTTTCACGTACTTATCATTTTGAGCTCTACCAAAAGAACCAGGAGATACATTTATTATTATATTATCTTCAATCGTTTGGTTTTCTTCTTGAAGAAAGTGCAGTAGCCTAAATGTTCGGTATGGGGGTGGCCGTGGCGCGATAGTTGTGTGTTCGCCTGTCAACCTAATGGTCACAGGTTCGATTCCTGCCGTAGTATATGTCTTCTTATTTTCCATTAAAACCAATTCTAAAAATAATTGTCATACAATGAGTTGCTGGTTTACTCATTACATGCTGTTTAGGCATAACACTAACAACATGTGATTGAGTAAAACTAGTATACCGATAAAATATGACAAAAGAATAAAAAAATTAATGCGAATTATAAGGGACATCGATAAATAAGACACGGAAATTTCTCCGCATTAGTTCAGCCGCCATCCCTGGAGATAAAATCTGATACAACAACCACCTACAGTCTCCGAATATCACGCCACACATCTTTCCTATCATTCTCTCTCTTCCTTAACCTCACCCTCACGCCCGCGCTGTGTTGAAACATTTAAAGGGTATTCATAATCCCTTGAGCGCGTGTAGATTATAAAAAAAAAAAAAAAAAAAAAAGATTCTTACTGGAGGGGAAATGAAAAAAAAAAATTAAGGAAAGTCCAGACAAAAAGTAAAGAAACACGTTTTGGGTAAATTTCTGATCCCGAAGGTGAGTAAAGAAACAGACCTGATATATTATGTTAAAAAATGTATCAACTCAATGATGAATGATACTACTTATTGAATTAAAACTAATTTGAAATATTAAAAAAACAGTGTTTTAATACAAGATATAAATATTTTAACATATATAACTTATAAAATTCCTTAACGCGCTTCGCCTATCTATTTCATTTTCAAATTCATCAATTAAAATATTAACCTAAAATTTCACATGGACAACTATAGCTTAAAAGTTCACAATATGGCGCAAATGCTTATTATAGGTATCTATGTACATTGTGCATGAATATCTCAGCTTGTTAAATATTTACTCCAAATGTTCAAACTAAAATTTGTATTACAGAAAAAGTGGGAGAAATTATTGTGACATGGTCAACACGTGATGATACTCAAAGCTCTTTAGTAAAATTGAAAAAATGGGAATCCGAATCCGATGAATTTGTTGAATTTGCAGGAGAATCGCAACTTTTCATAGATGGAGGACATAAGAAAAGATCGCAATACATTCATAAGGTAATAAATATAACATTTTTTTTTTGAATTAGTGATTCTAATAATGAAAATTGTTGTCAATTGGGACTGAAAATCAATCCTATAACGAATTCCATCGTAATCGGAACCCTGTTACGAATCCCGAAAAAATCTATCTAGAATCTATCGTAGTTTTACGCTAATACAAATTGCCATTATAAACGGATTCTGCGACACCTTTTCCCGGATTCTTAAAACTTTCCGATTACGATGGAACTCATGATAGGACTGAAAAAAATATTATTGTAATCGGATCAGGCTTACAGTTTTGAAATATGGAATATTATCAAATATCTCAAGCGAGCTGGCATAGAAACAACAAATTACCTCTTTTATATATGTATTCATGGACAAAATTCGTAATTATTTTTTGTTTTGCTTGTATGATCAGTTATTTTAAATAATACCGGTACTTTTTTGCTAAACAATCAATTTATTTTTAAGTTTACATTACATCCCTCCTGTTAATTTTCTGCTGCATTCAGTGTTGCAAACACATTTAATTAGTACGTTACTTTTTAATTCCACTTGTATAGGTTTGAAAAACAAGAAAAGAATTATATATTTTTTTCACAGCATACTACGACTAGTAATTTTTTTTTGTAGAAGTCGGTTGTTTCGAATTGCAACAAGATGACACTTAACAAAATTCCCCAAAATTCGATGTTAAATTACCCGAATTGGGGAAGAAAAATGATCCAATTCCCCACAAAATTATCTAGTAAAAAAAACATGTTTTAATATAAAAAAACATATATTTTATTTGTTTATTTTTGTTTTGTTATTGTTTTTTGCATTATATTTGCTCCTAGCATCTTCTTTAAGGATTAAATTTCAAACTACCACTTTTTTTTTTAATTTAACGCGCACTAAAGGGGTTTTGGCTACCCTTAATATGTTTAACAACAGTGCGAGAATTAGGAAAATAGGAAGGGATTTAAAAGGAGATACATTGGTTTTGAAGATCAAAATATCAAAATGGGGAGGGGAAAATAGAGCCGGGCAAGCATTCCACATTCGTGTTGTTCGACTAAAGAAAGAATCTCTGTACTTGACAGTACGTCCGAAGTTGGGCTCAAGGGTAAACTGATGAGCATTCCTAGAAGCGCGAGTATTACGGTTGAATAGTTTAAGGGGAGGAATGCTACTGGGTACTTCGCTAGAACAATATTTACTTAAATAACGATAAAATAACGAAATACATGAAACATTTCGACGATGTTCGAGAGATGTGATTATTTCCGTTATATCGCCTATCATTCTTAGAGCTCTTTTTTGAATTCTATCCAGAAGATTCAAGTGAGTCTTAGGAGCGCCTGCCCAAATGTGTAAATTATACTCCAGCTTTGGGCGAATGAAAGACTTATTGATTACAGCCAGATCAGCCGGGGAAAAGAATTTCTTGCATCTGCGAAGGAAGCCCAAACACTTTGCAGCGTTTTTTGCAACATCAAATATGTTTTCGTGCCACAAGAGGTGGTCTGTGATGCATATACCAAGGACTGAAAGCTGATCGGTTTCTTCAATGCAAGTACCGCTCATGGATAGCTGCATAGGGGGTCGGTTCTGCTTTAATGACAGAAGACAGCACGTGAGTTTTTGAAGCATTAAATTCTACGCGGTTTTTTATTGGACAATGCTGTCGAAATCAGAATTTAATGAGCTTATCATACGCTGCCGTTCCAGTTCCACATCCGAAGAGCAAGGAGGTGAATCTGAAAACGAATATGAAAAGCTGAGAGTACTATCGTCAGCAAAACAATTAAGTGGATTAGAAGTTCCAGATAAGAGATAATTAATAAAAATGAGAAAAAGCGTCGGAGACAATACGGAGCCCTGGGGCACACCAGCATTTATTTTGTGAATATCAGACTTGAAACCGTCCAATACAACTTGTATTGAACGGTCCGAAAGGTAATTTCTAATCCAACGAAGAAAACATTAATCGATACCAAATGCACGCATTTTCGATAGGAGAGCTTGATGCCAAACTCTATCAAATGCTTTTGAAATATCAAGCGCAATAATCTTACTTTCTCCAAAACGATGTAAAGATTTGTGCCACTGTTCGGTGAGATATACCATCAGATCACCAGTGTACCTATTGCTACGAAAGCGGTCATTAAGGTGCTTTCGTTCTTCAAGATATTTCTTAAGCTGATAATTAATCAGCGTTTACACGACATTGGAAAGCAGGGACGTAAGTGCAATTGGACGGTAATTAGAGGGTGAGGAAGATTCGCCTTTCTTAGGGACAAGCTGGACAAATGCTGTTTTCCATCTACTCGGAAAGAGACCTGTAGAATAGGACAGATGGAAAAGCTTACTCAGTGGTTTTGCCAGCGTTGAAGAACACCTCTTCAGAACGATGAGAGGGATACTATCCGGGCCAGCGGATTTGTGTATATCGAGGTATTTGAGGACTCTACCAACAGCACGAGTGCGAAAAAAGATTCGTTCCATGTAATCGTTAACGCTCTCAAGTACTGGAGGAGTGTCATAACACTTTCTGGCAGCGTCGAATTAACAGCGAACTGCGCTGCAAGCAAATTGGCTTTTTCTCGAGAACTGTCAAAAGGGGTGTCATTATAGACGAGCGTTGGAACCGAAGACGAAGTTGAATTTCGAATGTTTTTCACAAATGACCAAAAATTCTTACTACCTTTGGGACATTGTAGTATTTTTTGCCTTAATTTTTGGTCATGCAAACATTTGGTTCTACGAATGTGAATGTTGCAAGTCTTTTTAGCTTGTTGAAACTTTTTCCGGTATTCCTCTGTGGTGTTGGCTTTATAATTCCGGAAACTTACTTCTCTAACCCTAATAACCTCTTTATAGCTCGAATCAAACCATGCTCCTCAACAAGCTGAGCCAGTTGGTTTAACTCAGCAAAGACATCAACATACCTTCCTTCGGGTGTTGTCTGGGTCGAAAAGCGGAGCCAGCTAGAATTGTGTACATTGAAATCGCCCGCAATGACGATTTCAGTGTGAGGATAATGAGCAACAATTCTTTGAATGGAGTCGGACAGAGCATCAAATTCGTTAAAAGTTGAATTTCTGTCCAAATTTGGGCTCCGATAAATGAAACATGTGTGTATGATGCGCTTATTTACCGAGAATTTTAACCACATGAAATTAAAATTTGTGTTTGAGCACAAACCATATTGTGGCTAAAGTTGGTACGCCATATCATTTCTTATTTATACGGCGAGACCATGGTGAGAAAAGAATAATGGCACTAAGGTATACCCAAACAGACGAAATTCGTAATGATCCGAATTTTCACCTATTTGGGTTTCACTTATTGCCAAAACAGCTGGCCTGTTTTTGACAGTATGAGCATACACGGCACAAAAATTTTTCCTAAGTCCACAAATATTACAATAATCGACTCTAATTTCTCCAACCATTAAAATAATTATAAACTTACTAAAACGCACGTCAGACAATTATATAAATTGAATGTTTATACTAGTTTCCAATTTGAACTTTTCAATGCAATTTGTCACTAGTGTTATGCCTTAGTGACGAAATTGCATTGATCCGACCCTGGTTAACTAGAAAAAAAAACAGTCAGCTATCCATCCGACGTTGTAATAATCCGATCAGTGCATGCACTGTATATAAGTACCACACAGTACCCACAACGATCAAGCTAGTGCAACTATGTTGGGAGACGAGTAAGGAAAGGATGTACTTACTCATATGCACTGTGTGGTGTCGTTGATTTTTTTTTTCTGCTTAAAACTGTATGTAGGTATAGGTGCACTGTACAATCACTGAATTTATTTATGAACTGTTTCTGCGACGCATGGCACGTTATGATTTTAATAATGATTATATAGGTATTTAATTATATTGGCAACTTGATTCTTGATTTGGATTAAATGTTGTACACAAATGTGGGAGGTATTTATTTTTATTGTATGAGACTAGGGTGTGGGGGAACAACAGCCACTATGCATATTATGCGAGTCAACTTTTCACTATACTAATTTGTCACATGCGTCTGTACGTGTTGAAAGGCTAGTCGGTAGTCTTTTTTAATTTCTTCCCTGGTTGCCATTAAAGATACTACAGTATCAGTATGTAGGCGATTTCTGTTCTCAGTTTTTATGTTTTTCAGTTCACTAAATTTTCTTTCCACTGACGCGTTTGCAAAAGGCAAAACAAGTAATAGGGATATGACAATTTTTAAATTTGGAAACAGTCCATGTCCCTCATTGTATTTTAGCTTAAACACCCTACCCCAGTAGTTTTCAGCACTTTCATTTTCATCAAGTCCGTGTCGAACAAAGTCCAACATAGCGTGAGATCGCCACTCGTCATCATAGATTTTGTGTTGAACTGCTTAGCTTCTGATGGATTTATATAAGAAATAATAGAATATAATTATATTTAAAATCGAATCTCTTGATAGAAACATAAAATTGCTGTACTGGGTACATTTTCGACTTTTTTCCAATGATCTATACTTTCCGTGGCTTTTACTCCAATATATATTTCCTCTAAAGCTACGAAATATATAGAATATTTAAATTCAGCGCTTAAAATATCATTTAAGTTTTTGACGTAGCTCATTTCTAGGTAGTTAGCAGAAAGCATTTTCAAAAGTTTTTCTACTTTTGGCTTCAACCTGTGGAGAAATGATGTTTCTGATTGAAACATGGTATTAAAATCCGTTACCAGTGCAAACACGTAGGACATGAACTCTAAATATATTAGAGTCAACCGGTTGTTCATTGTAGTTTTTAAAGGAAAAACACATACTGTTAAATAGGCATTTAGTGACACTTACTGCTCCAATACACGATCTACAAAAGCTTTTAATGAGAGCCATCGCGTTTGAGGAGGTGCAAGAATTTTGTTTATCTCTACTTGAGGGAACTCTTGAAACTCTTTGAATTTAAGCTGTTGATATGGACTTCTACTGAAATGAGTTCCAATGGAACGTAAAAAGTCTTCGACATTTCGTGGTAATTTCAAACAAGTCTTTGATGAAGACAGGTGTATCATATGAGCATTTTATTAGTGCAATGTTAGGCAAATGCTTCTTAAAAAAAGCAAAAGCAGAACAATGTTCACCTACCATTACATTTGTAGTGTCTGAAGAAAATCCAACCATGTTTTCAATGGGTATCTTTTTGTTTTGAAGCATTCGAGTTAAACTGACATATAGTCCGTATGTAGTTCCTGATGGAACTTCAACCATATCTAGAAATAAATGTTCAACTTTATTGGTTTCGTTGTTGTATACAACGGCAGTAAAACAACACTGTTTTAAAGTCCCCCTGATCCGTCTTTTCATCCATAATTAGTGAAAAAGTTTCCGTTTATTCGCAATTTTTCTATAGTATCCTCTATAAAAACGTGTCCCAAAACATTTCTTGCTATGGATGTAGCTTAGGTTCTATGTAAATTTGTATTTTTAGCTATAGTTGAATCGGAAAAAATGGTTTTGCAGAGTGGGCCCAAAGTATCCATGAATGATAAAGGAATATTATTTTCAGCTAAAGCTCCAACTAATTTTAGTTTAGCTCTTCTAACATTCTCTTCCAATTCCACCGCTGGCAAATGAGATGAAATTTTTGAAGCCCCTTTTATTTCTGAACTTTTTTTCTTATGGCGGTCTGAGTTCATGTGACGAATTAAATCACTTTTGTGTGCTATGATTGAAACCGAACATATTAAACAGGCTGCCAATTCATTTCCATCTTTTTTGTTGCTGTCTTTCCGTAACCAGCTTATGAAGCCCGGTTCCTTGAACCACAAATATTTAAATTTATTGAAGCGTCTTACCTTTGCACTGGTAGCCAAGCTTGTCGAAACTGGATTCGTATCGGAATCGGAAGTAGCATCTGCTTCTGCAGCAGAGGTTGAAGCTTTCGGTACCGATATTTTTTTCTCGGAACTTCGTTTGCGCTTAAGCTTAAATTAAAATTATAGCTACATAAAATTGAAAATTAACTTACTTTAGGATCTTGCGCCTTTTCATTCTGAACCTTTAACAACCATTTATCCATTTTCACAAAAAAAATCTTAATATTTATTAAAAGAGAATAAGACTAAGACTACCTACATAAATGTAATCAGTGCACACGGCACTTATAATAGTGAGATGTGAGGTACTGAGATCATAATGATTCTCATTGTCTCCATTTTACGACGGAAATGGGATTCCCCGAATTATTTTTGAATTTGATGTGAGAAAGTTTCCATGCAACGATTGCTAGGATTTAAAAAAAATGTCGATTTCTTTTATCGTAAGCGAATTTTTCATTCAAATTATCAAACCGTTAATATATCGCCCATATATAAAGTATTAAGTGTTAAAATGTCCAAATGCCCGCATTTTCCACGCGTAGTACCAATCCCCTTAAAATCCCCAAACGAATTCATTTTTCCCGCAGCTTGGGGAATTCCCCACAAATTGGCAACCTTGTTTGGTTGTTCAGTTTTACTTTATTTAATTAGAACAAAGATGTGTTACTGTAGTTTTTTTTTAATGAATCGCACCCGAAAGGCTTGGAAATGTCCTATATTTTATAATAATTTTAACTAGCTATATGCCTTTAAGTCCTAAAGCTAGTATTAGACGGTCCTTCTAATGTGTCATTGCCATGACACTCTGACGTTACAACAAAATAGGTCCTACCACCGTCATTGCCATGACAAAGGTAAACGTGTCATGGCTAGCTACAATAACTATCACACGAATGACACATGTCTGTCATTGCTATCCCAAAATACAATGAACGTCAAAGTGTGTCATGGTGATATTTGTATCTCGGTGTCACGGTAATGACATGCAAAACAATGACTATCACACGACTTGACAACTCTCAAACAACTGATCATTGGAAGTGAGCCTAATCCGCAATGACATCTTTCATTTTTAGCAGTGACGATCACACGGTGTCGATCAATCGAGTCATTGTGTCTTGGTTGTTAAGGAAAAGCTTATTTTTCTAGAAAACGGCTCCAACGGTTTTGATACAAAATTTTGAGAATTGATACGTATTTAATCAGAACAAAATTTACGGTATTTGCCCAAGAATTCAAATGGCATCTTTTTTCCCCTAGAACTGTAACTATAACATTTTTTAAAACGTCACATATGTAAACGGTGATTTTTTAAGAGCTTGGTTTTTGAAAATTCAAAAAAACACAGAAACTTGTAAAAAGTGAATGAAATTTTTATTTGGATCGATAAATCAATTTCTGCCATTTACTTTTTAAAAATAATTTCACTTAAATGTTGCCCGCGGCTACGCTTCAGGTGGTCCATTCTGAAGGTCCAATTTTGGCTAACTTTTTCACACATTTCGGCCGGAATCTCACCAATGACGCGTTCAATGTTAGCTTCCAAGGCAGCAATCGTGTTTGGCTTGTCCCCATAGACAATAGACTTAACATAGCCCCACAAAAAATAGTCTAACGGGGTCAAATCGCATGATCTTGGTGGCCAATTGACTGCGCCAAAACGTGAGATCAACTGCTCACCAAATTCGCCTCTCAATTGATGCATGGTTTCGCGTGCAGTGTGGCATGTGGCACCGTCCTGTTGGAACCACATGTCGACCGAGTTCAATTCTTGCATTTTCGGCAAAAAAAAATCTGTTATCATCGAACGGTACCTTTCTCCATTGACCGTAACCCTGCGGCCTTCATCGTCCTTGAAGAAGTACGGCCCAATGATGCCGCCTGCCCATAAACCGCACCAAACAGTGCATTTTTCGGGATGCATTGGTAGCTGCTGAATTGCCTCTGGCTGCTCTTCACTCCAAATACGGCAATTCTGCTTATTCACGTATCCATTTAGCCAAAAATGAGCGGAAAAAAAAACGGACGTAGCTTGCGAAACCCATTTTTCACAAAGCACGAATTTTGATAATAAATTTCAATAATTTGCAAACGTTGTTCAGGCGTAAGTCTATTCATGATGAAATGGCAAACAATACTGAATCGAAATGTCAAATGTTCGTGGAATTTGTCATGTGTGATCTGTCAAAAATATAAACGTCAAAAACCAAGTAGCAAAAAAATCACCCGTTATATATAATTACCTACCCACCTATATCCTTCACTTTCATTATATACATATAATGTCCATATTTACATACTTAGGTTCCATCTATGTAGGTAGGTACAAATAACCCTCCTAATTTACATAATTAAAATCAATTTAAATACACATTTGCAGGTAGGTACCTATGTAACTATGCACAACAGTGGCAAACAATGACATGGCAGAAATTCCTGCCGTGTCACGGTTGGGACACAGTCCTTGCAGCGACAGAGTACGTGTCACGGTGTCCCATAAACAATGAAAGGGCTATCACACGGTCACTGCAATTTGTCATTGCAATTACCTAAAAGTGACGTGTCACGGTGCCTGACATTGTTTTTGTCACGGCAATGACATGCAAAACAATGACGATCACACGACGTGACAATTTTAGGATAGCCAACTACGTCATAGTGACTTCAGAGTGTCACGGCAATGACACATTAAATGGACGGTCTAATACTAGCTTAAGAGGTCTTTTATATGCGACCTGATTTGCACGACACAGTGGATTTGAGAATTAGGTATTTACTATCTCATTTTAACCCACGGGATGCATCCAATTAATATTGGAGGTATAGAAAAGAATGCAGCTTAGCGTGGGGATCGAACCCACACGTCTAATGGGGTTTTCCTTTGGTAATTTCAGAATTTTGATCGTAAATTTGATTTTTTCGTCGCGAATGGTATACGATTTCTGATTTATTTTTTTATCACGGTATTATTCGTGTCTGTGGAACCAGAAGGTACCTGATGGCAAATGATTTGAAAATTGTTTCTTCATTCAAGTTTTTTTTTGCTTTTGTAACACGAAGCGATCTCAATGTTTAAAAAATTAATGCGAAATTAATTTTGAGGACTACATAATTGTTAATACACAATTGCTATTATGTTTTTAAAATGAATGTATGTTTTCAAAGCCTTGCTTCAATATTCAGATAATTACTGAAAACAAAATCTTGTCGAAAAGACGGCTGTCAACTGTTTAGATGGTGTTATGGTATTAGTAAAAGAGGAGTAAATCTGCGGAAAAATCCAAATCTGCAAAATTGATTTCCGATCAAAAAATAAATTGATTTGTTTGCCCATTCGAAGGCTTTAATTGTAATAGGGTTTTCGCTTGGTAACAAAAATCAATTTATTTTTTATTTAGATCTGTCAAAAAACTGATTTTCACAGTTTTTGCTTAGACTGGCCAAACAAATTGATTTATTTTTTGATTCTAAATCAATTTAGCGGATCTGGATTTTTCGGCAGATCTACCCCTCTTCTACTAACACCACTATGTATTATAATTGACCGCCATCAGTCTGACAAAACAGCTGATACCGCTAGCTGGTTCACAGACACAAATAAACACAAACTCTATAGCAAATAAAAATCAATCGGAAAACGTATTCGATTCGTAACGAAAAAAAATCAATTTATAAATCAAAATATAAATTTACCCAACAATAACCCCATAAAAATCTGTGTTTTGACAGATCTGAAGCGGAAAAAGATTAATTTTTGATACCTAAAGAAAACCCATAAGTTACCAGTCTAGCACTATATCCACTGCCCCATTGCCACCCTATATATATTTAGTGGAACAAGTGATTTAAAAAATAATTTGCTTCCTTCTTGTGAAGATGTAATTAAGTGCTACAGGTTGACGCGGTTTGAAATTAAAGTAACTAAAAATACGAAAAAAATAACCTAATTTTCAAGGATTTGTTGGTATTGTAACAGAAATATCCCGCTTCTGTAAGCTATTCTGAGTTGCATCCAACTTGTAATCGTTGCGGTGTATCAGATAGAGCAGCTTCAGCTATAGACTCGATTGTTTTGAAAATTACAAGAAAACAACATGCAAATTATTGACACAAATAAATTGAGAAGAAAAAGGAAAGGCAAGTTCGAAAACAAATCATTGAGGAACAAAAAGATTACCAAATACATGCGCTATACAGGGTGGCCCACGAATCGTGTTACAAAAATAAAACGTTATAACTTTTTTTTTCAGTGTGAGTAATCGGCTAATTTTTTTTTATTTTATAGGCTACTATTTAGATTTATCAAAATGAATGCTTGGGATACTGAAAAAAGGATTTGGATAGTGCACTCTTTGCAGTCCGTCATTTCCGTCCAAAGGGAATTTAGACTGGAGTTTGGCGGTACTCCCCCGAGTAGATGGACCATTATGAGGCTGGTGAACATGTTTGCCAAATCTGGAAGCATCGAACGAAGACCGTATCATCGAGAGCCCAATGTTCCCAATGAGCCCAATCGTGGCTGTTGCATCGGCAATACAGGCAAATCCAAGTGTTTCGACTCGAAACTTATCGGGCCAAATTGGAGTTAGCAGACGGTCATTACAACGGATACTTCATGATGACTTAAACTTGTATCCGTACAAAATCCAAATTACAAGCAAGTTAAACCCTCAGAATTTGTTGTTCGCCTGGAATTTTGCCGAAAAATGATTGCAATAGCCGAAGAAGACAACACATTGATAAATTATTTGTTCATGTCTGATGAGGCCCATTTTGACTTAAACGGCAATGTTAACAAGCAAAATTACCGTATATGGAGTGAATCTAATCCAGAAATGCTCAATGAGACGGAAAGGCACCCAGAACGAGTCACTGTGTGGTGCACAGTTTCATCAAGGTGTATTGTCGGGCCATACTTCTTTGAAGAAAACGTTGTAACACAAACTGTCAATGGGGACCGTTATTTAAAGATGTTGAAGGAGTTTTGTTTACCCAGAACTTCCCCGAAGACGTATACATTTCAGCAGGATTTGGTTTCAACAAGATGGAGCAAGTGCACACGTAGCCACACAAGTTATGGCGGAGCTCCAACGAAAATTCCCAAACAAATTGATATCCAGAAACTGCACTTTCCGCTGGCCCCCAAGGTCACCTGACCTGACTGCACCAGACTTTTTTTATGGGGTTATGTCAAGCAGGAAGTGTTCAAAACGAAACCCAGGAATTTTGACTGAATTGAAGAAGTCCGTTAAGACAATATTTGAGGCGAACCCAACTTCAACCCTTTAGGCCGCAATGAACAATTTTCTGATCAGGTGCCGCATATGCTTGGATGAACGTGGAGGTCATTTGCGGTCTATCGTCTTTAAAAACCATTAGTTATTTAAAATAAAATTTAATTTTGAATCTAATAAAAAAAAATTAATGAAATACATCGATTAAAATAAAAGTTATTTAAATTTCTTATTGTAGCACGATTCGTGGGCCACCATGTATAAAAGTGATTAAAGAGCTCACTCATTTTTTTAACTGAACTCTCTTAATTTTTAAATACAACTAGACTATAGATAACTCAACAAGTAACATAATATAGATAGTTTTTTTTTAACATGCCAATTTTGGTTAACATATCAACTATTTATAGGTAACATTGGCAAGCTTAGACACACAAACAAAGTACGAATATTCTTGTGGGTCAACGCTGGGGTGGAGTGCGATTTTCTGGTTTACTCTACCATCCAACAAATCAGATTGGTCACCTAGTTTGGCTATTTTCGGCGACTTGGGCAATGAAAATGCACAATCACTAAGTCGGTTACAAGCCGACACACAACAAGGAATGTATGATGCAGTAATTCATGTTGGAGACTTTGCTTACGACATGGACTCGGAAAATGCCAACGTCGGAGATGAATTTATGAGACAAATAGAATCTATAGCTGCATATTTGCCTTACATGGTTTGTCCAGGAAACCACGAAGAAAAATAGTTTGTAAACTAAAATTGCTCTCGATATTTTTAATTTATTTTTTTTTTAATTTCCAGCAATTTCTCAAACTACAAATCGCGTTTTAATATGCCAGGTGATGCTGATAGTATGTGGTATAGTTTCAATCTTGGCCCAGTTCACTTTATTTCATACTCCACTGAAGTATATTACTTTTTGAATTATGGCATTAAAAATTTGATAAAGCAATTTGAATGGTTGGAAAACGATCTGAAGGAAGCAACCAAAACAGAAAACCGAGCTATACGGCCATGGATAATAACTTATGGACATCGTCCCATGTACTGCAGTGATAATACAGAATATGATTGCAATGACAATTTAGAAACTTATATTCGAAAAGGACTTCCCTGGCTGCAATGGTTTGGTTTGGAAGATCTCTTCTACAAATATGGTGTAGATGTCGAAATTATGGCTCATGAGCATTTTTATACGCGTCTTTGGCCAATTTATGATTTTAAAGTATATAATGGTACAAGCGAGGCACCGTATACAAATCCAAATGCACCAGTGCAAATCATAACTGGTTCAGCTGGTTGCAAGGAGAAACGTGAACCTTTCTCAAAAAATCTGCCTGAATGGAATGCTTTTCACAGTAATGTGCGTACCCAAAAGAAATTTTAATTATTCCGCAGGTACATTATATTCATTTTATTTGCAGGACTATGGATACACTAGAATGAAAGCATATAACCGAACACATTTATATTTTGAACAAGTGTCTGATGATAAGAATGGTGAAATAATTGATTCAATTTGGATAATTAAAGATAAACATGGCAAATATGTGTAAACGAAAGAGTAAACGAACGAAATTATTATAAACAAATACTAAATTTATTTTATTAAAAATTTAGAGTACTTTCATTCAAACGGTCGCATGCAAGTCTTCTGAACCCCCTCATTATGCCATTTCTGCACAGATTTTTGTATGTGGCTCAAAGAAAAAAAGTCCCTAATTGCTCCTTTTTAGTGCGAACATTACTCGTTACTGACAAATATTTTTGGATTAATTTCTATGTTAAAAAAAGTAGACCAATATTTTTCAAAATTGTAAATTTAACTGCTAAATTGATCAAAAAAAACAAACGATTTTATGTCTCCTAGATATTTGATTGTTTGCCTGCTTACATTAATACAGTGATAGCACCTAGCATTACGGCGTATAAATAATGATATGTATATATGGGACGCCTGCTTGGATTTCGGGTCGGTGCGAAGTCAGGAACGTAAAGCACTGTGATGGTAATGTCATAGTTTGGGAGTGTGGTGTTGAATTGAACGAAATATTTTATTCCATGGAAATGTTTCCTGCGATCGTGAATCTCCTACGGAATAAATTTCCCTCGAATAAAAAATCGTATGAAATAACAGCAAAATTCCCTGGGAAATTTAATTCCCGATACCAATAAATTCCGAGGGAAACTTATGAGCATCATTCACGTTCCCAATTTTTTTTTTTGTTTCGGATTGGAGTAAAAATTCCAGGGAAATTTTTATACACGACAAACCCCATGATTTTTTGTTACAGGGAAATTTATTCGGTAGGTAATTCACACTCGCACGAAAAATTTCAAGGGAATAAAATATTCCGTGGGACCCGAAACTCCCTTGGAGATTGCTGATAGGGCCAAATGGGGGTTATTGTTAATAAAAATTTCACTAGAAATTGTTCACTCATTCGAATCTTGGAAACGTGAATTATGCTCAAAAGTTTCCCTCAGAGTTTATTGATATCGTGAATAAAATTGCCAGGGAATGTTGATGTTATTTCAAACGATTTTTTGATCCAGGGAAATTTATTCGGTAGGAAATTCACAATCGCAGGAAACATTTCGAGCAAAAAATATTCCGTGGGAAACGATACGAGTCCAAAAAAAGGGTTAATACAAAACAAAAATCATTTATTTGGTATATGGTGGATTTAGATAAGTGGGTACTGTGGTGAAAATACTAGGTGGGTAAAAGGCGTACACCTTCAGGTCCCTGGTGACATACATTTTGGTTATTTTGATATTTTTTTTTATTTATAATCGATTTTTAAAAATTCACGCGTTTAATAGCTTAGTTTTTATTTAATCTCTTGTCAGATTCAAAATTAATGAAATTTAGTTTTGTCTGTTTTAATTAAAACACTGAATTATACTACATATTTAAGAAATGTGAAGTAAATTGCTGTCGTTTTAATTCCTTTCTACGTGGGAATGAATCAGTTTTGTGGTTAGGTGAAGCACGTCACACGCACGAAAACGGTTGATCATTTGCGCGATACAAAATGTCACCCCAGACTGCTCACTCAATTTTTCATATTTTATTCATAAATGTCGCATATTCTGCCCTATCGAGGTAACCGTCGGAGCGGAATTCTCTTCGATTTACTACGAATCGGAGACATTTTGCTTCGAGGTAAATCTCCGATCGGCTGATCGGAAATTCTGTCCTACGAAATTGAACGCATGCTATTTGTATGCGATGAAGTACTTTTAATGGTGTTATTTATGACAGAAACAAACAAAATATTCTCCGAAGTCCTCCGAAAAGTTCTCGTTGCGGATAGTGTTTTCTTTTAAAATAAATTGTTTATTAAAATGTAAGTAATAAAGAAATAAACCCTTTGTACGTTAACTTGTGGACTTTTTGTTTTTAGGCAGAACGAATAAACAAGTTCACAGCAATATGAGCGGATGATAAATCTGCCCAGCGAATATCCCGATATTGCATATCTAAAATTACACAAGAAGGACACCAGAAGTTGTGGCTGTTTTAGTTTTGAATACATCATATATTTTTTAAAGGTTTGGAGTGACACCATCAGACCGATAGTTTGTTTTGTATTTGTGTTGAATCTGCTCCAAAACAAAAGCAAACGTATTTTTATTTAGGCGAACGTTTTTCTTCAATCTTGATTGGGATTATAGAATTAGAGCTGCGTCAGGTAGTCAGCGTATATTGTTTTCGTTCTTGAAATGTTCTTTTATTTTCTAAATAAATAATATTGAATTTCAAGTTTTTTTTTTCAAATTATTCTCTTGTTGATAGTTCAAACGCAAACAAAACTTGTATTTGGAAATAGGGAGGGGACTTTATTCGATAGTTTAGATTTTAAAACGGTGCATCTAATTACATTTCTTAAAATCTCTAGCGCATTATAATTGAAAAAAAAAATTCTATAAACAATAAATTACACTCCCTCGCCAATTTTTAATGGTTTAAAACGTTTAGTGTTTATTTAATAAAAAACTATCGAAAATATATCGCATTTTCGATATATCCGTTAAGTTGCTCATCTCTGCCTGAGCTACTTCGAACTGAAATTGAATTTCCGACAAAGATGCGTTGCGGAGAAAACTCCGCTCCGACGTTTACCTCTATAGGGCAAATTATCCCCTAACGGAGTTTACCCACAAACTATCACCAAGGGGTCACAATCTAACAAATTTCGTGCCTAAGCGAAACGCATTTGGACGATAGAGATCACAAAGAACTTAAGTCCACAAGAACAAACTTATCCTCCTAAGTACATTTATTACGATTACGACTGCAATTTGGTGCTTGTTTTTATTCATTTTCACACATGTTCTGCATTCCGAGTGAAAATGAATTCAAAACGAATTTAAATTTCACTTAAAATGAAATAACCCGCCCTATCACAAATTGCATCGTAATAATTCCCCGCACGGACAGTTACGCCCCGATCTACGACAAACAGCTTTCACAAAATCCGAGTGGAATATTCTTATTTTCGAAATCAGCGGTGTATGCCAAATGAAAGGATAAATAGCAATACCGTGCTATTTTCAATTTTAATAAGGCTTACACACATGATTATGTGAACATTTAAAACAATCTTGTAGTCCAAGGTTGCCTTTTACAATTTCCCAGAAATTTTCAATTTCTTCTTTTGCCAGTTTCTTACAGCCTTGGGAGGCCAGGTCGCCTATCTCGCTCATTACAGACTTTCATATTGAAATTTAAAATCAAATATTATTCATAAAACCATAGAATTTGTAAAAATACTTACATTTTTCTTTAAAATAACTGTTAATGACGGATTACTTTCAGTGTCCGACACAAATAGTTTGTCGTAGAAAAAATCTGTTTCATTCCATTCGAATTCAGTGTTACCAATTTCTACGAACTTCGAAAATCGTAAGCGAATTTTTCACTCCGAATCCACTACAATGGAATTTGTGATAGATTTATCGGGAAACGTAGCATATTTTCGATTACGATGGAATTTGTGATAGGGCTGATTGTGTTCTGCATTCCGAGTGGATTCAACTCCTTCCAATACACTTCGAATTCATTTTCGAATTGTCAAAATCACCTGATACAGACAATTTGTATAAAAACGGTTCATATTCGGAATGTAGAACACGAATTTTCATATTCAGAACCCTAAAATTCCACATTCGGAATGAGCTATTTACAAACTTAATTTTATGTGGAATGCAGAACATCTAAAATTTGGAACACAGAACATCTAAATTCACTTTCGTTCCTCAAATTCACAAAAGTGAAATACAGAACATGTGCGTTTTTGTTCACAGATCGAAAAAGACAAGCAAGTTGTTCTTTAATGTATGGCCATTATTGCGAGTGTAGTTTTGATTTCGATGACCAACTTTTATCGATAATCACGTGGAAAATTTATTTTGGTATTGCGAATCTCTATTTTGAACGAAATTTTTCGTCAAGACATTCGATCTTTGTCGTTTGCATTTTTGTGTTCGACTCCGAGAAATAATTGTAATTCTGTGGACAATCCAAAATACTTCCAAGTAATTTCCACTTATATGATGTATGTATACAAAAAAAAGCGGTTAAAAAACAGTCTCTTATAGATTTATTAATGTATTTACTTAAAATATAAAGTAGGTACAAATTAGGAGCAACAAAAAAACAAGATTTAGATTTGTTTCTAGTTTTGCTCGCTTTCACTCTTTTGCTTCTTCTTTTTCTTCTTTTTAGGTTTGGACACAGATGCTTCCGCTTCATCTGTTGCATCTTCCTTTTTAACCGAAACACCAAGTTCAACATCAAGTTCTGAATGCTTTCTTTTCTTAACACCCAACGTACTATCCGCTTCTGTCTTATAGGTTAACACCTCACTTTAAATATAATAAAATATTAAACATTAGATTCTGTATTTAGGTTAAGTTCAAATAATTTAATTACCTTTTAACTTGGTACTTTTCAAACATGGCTTTAGTTTTTCCAGTTCCTGATAACTTTCGTAGGTTACCTTCTTCTAAAAGCCTTAAGCGAGCTTCTAGTTTGACTTTGTGAGCAACACCAGTTTCAAATGTTGCTTCCTCACCAAAAGCATCGACTCTGGTTGCCAGTGAAGCCTTTGCAGCCAATGATCTGGACATTTTACCTTTGTTTTTCAAACTGGCTTGTCCAACTAACTGTGCATGGAAAATCAAACCGTATTTGGGAGTATCTTTTTTTGTTTTTAAAGCTCTGAAAAGTGCCTTTTCAGCTCCCAATATTTGTAAGGTTGATGAAGGATGCTTTGCTAAGTTAATTAAGGAACCAGCGTGTGCAATGAGCCTCGCTCCGATTGTCTCACCAACGAGAACCGTCAAATTGGGAGCCATTGCCATCATGCGCGTTTTAAGGTAGTCATACAAATGCGTTCTGTATGAAGTTATTGAAAGTATTTCGTCACAAAGTGCTTGTATATTTATTATGTCTTCTTCTGAAATTTCGGTACCTGTATGAAGGACAAAAGAGCATATAAGTTAATTCCGTTGAACAATACTTTAAGTCAAATTTATTATTCTTACCCATTGAAATTTCTGCAGCTTCTTTCACACTTTCTTCAACATCTTCAGGCAGAATATCAGATAAATCCATTTTGGACATATTCTCTCTTGTTCCAACAAGTTTAATTGTTTTCACAAAAGACACATTATCGGTAATAATTTTTCCAAGTTCAGGAAAATGCCAACCATACCTGCAAACAAAATTTAGAACTATTCATCAAAAATTAAGAAAGAACACATTCAATTTATAAGTGTATAATTTTTCATCAGACAGCCAAGGTTTTTAATCAAAACTCTTAATAGAGTTCATTTTAATGCGAAACCATTTACTTATCATCATTTGAAATTTATCATCATTTTTTTTATTTATGCATGTTTCCAAATGTATCAATTAAATAACTTACCATTCTCTTGCTCTCATAACATAATTATTCAGCTCTTTGTCCAAATCATCCAGCAGGCATTGAGCTTGAACAATCATGGTATCGATTTTGTCTGGGGAAAATTTTAGCTTGTATCTTGAAAGGGAATGAGCTAGACCCAAAGCCATAGCAGTCATTTCCTTTTTAGGTAAGCCACTGAGAAGACTATCTGATTGAGTCCTTATGCACCGCATGAGCTCCTGAACACCGGTATTATATACACATTGCACAGCAAACTTATCTTTTATAGCACTTCCAAGTTTTGCATCAGCAACCATTAGAGATTGTTGAACATCTTCACCAAACAGTTTCTTGAGTGTCTTCTTTAAGGGCTTGGCAATTTTTCCTTCTACAGCAGCAGTTGCTGCTGCCAAAGCTTCGGTGGTATCATTGAACTTTTCAAAATGTTTAAGTTTTAACCTTAAAATAATTTTTAAAAAATAATTTGTTTATAAATAAAATATGTATAAAGATATTAAAATAAATTTAACAAAATTTTGTTTTATCAGACAGCCAAGGTTTTTAATCAAAACTTTGTTAAAAGTTCATTTTTATGCGAAACCTTTTCGTTATCATCATGTTAAACACTGAAGAAAATGGATGTAGTGCCTACATACACGTCCCTCGAAAATAATATTTTTTTTAATTTTGGACTTATTTGTTTAGATAAAGATTTGGCGTGTGTAATTCTACTCACGTGAATCTAAATGTGGGTTATAATATTATTTTTTCAAACTTGACTTATTATAGGCAGTTCAAGAAATAGTTTTATGATGGGACTATATCTTCACTAATGCTAAGTTCATTGATTTGTGAAAAATAAATAATAACACTGTTAGCAAATAGCAAACATTAAAAACGACAACAGGGGCCCAATTCCGCAAGCGTGAGTTTTGTCTGTGTACACATAAAGTTGTGTAAACATACATTTTTCCGATTCCGCAAGGGTGCGATGCATATTTTTTTGACAGATAACGTGTACACAGTTAGGCAAATTTTTTCACGCATTCACAGAAAAGCATTCACAGTTGCGGAATTGGGCCCCAGGACAAGTGGGACGTTCAAATGTTGGCAGACTATAGTTCGATGATTTATCGGTATGTGGCAGAAGCAAGATACAGGAGGCCATTAAAAAAACCACACCGTAGTTTTGATTCCGGGAAACAAATGTATGACTTTTGAAAAATATAAAGCCCAATTTCTCAAAACCTGAACTAATTTTTTCAAAGTTCGAAGTTAACATTTTTAGACGTGTAATCAATCAAACTCTTTTAACAGGCTTCCTAGTGTTTAGCAACATACCAAAAATATGTCGTTATGCCATTTTTTTACGAAAAAGGACCCCTTTCTTTTTTAATTAGCTTTATCGATATAAGGCAATAAATGTTCCTTCTGGGATTCCATAAAACATTAATAGGGTCCATACACTGCCCAGACACGTGGTTGCTGCCCTTAAAAGACGGTGCAGACAATAGCTTATATCGTTTGTCGAATACTTATTGTGTTGTTCTCATCCTTGCTTTGGTTTGAAACGCCATAACAATACAGTGAAAGATCGAATAAATGGACAATCATGGACCGGTTTTGAGAACTGTCCGGTTAAAAGAAAGAATAAGAAATGAAATGACTACAAACATGAATAGCAGAAGGAAAGGAAATTACATTTGCAGTAATGGAACGCCATCAGAAAAGGGAACCATACACTTTCAAAATTATACCAACTTAGATACCCGGGAAGTACCCTAATAAGTTTTCAACAAAACATCGCTTTGTTCTGTTATTTGAGCTTTGCGTGCGGTTGGTTATCGGAGATTTTCCATGGATTTTCTTACGTATTAAAAATAAAACAGAAACTATACTGAGAATGGTTCTTTCGTTTTTTTTTTTGTTGTTTGATTTGTTGATACAAAATAATGCCTAATAAAAATTATGTTTGCGCGTATAGGAGGTTTTCTTATATTCTTATAAATGAGCATGAAAATGTGTCCGCGTCCGTTAATGGGAGTTTACTTTCATAGGAAAGTAATTTGTATGAGAAAATCAAAAAAAAAGAAATTTGTTCCCGAAAATGTGCCCGTTTAAGGGAAATTGTCCGCTTATTGGAGCTGTCCGCAAGGAGAGCTTTCACTGCATCTTTAACTTGCCACAAAGCTTACAAACTATTGGAGGTTATCGTTAATACAAAATTCCCTGGAAATTATTCCCAATTCCAATCTTGGGAAGGTGAATGATGCTCAAAGTTTTCCTCGGAATTTATTGGTATCGGGAATAGGCTTCCCCAGGGAATTTTGCTGTCATTGCAAGATTTGTTGTTCGATGGAGTTTCACGATCGCAGAAAAAAATGTCGATGGAATAAAATATTCCGGGGGAAACGAAATTGCCTTTAAGATTGCCGATAGGGCCCATTATAAATTTCTAAGAATTCTACCCAGAACTGTCATTCATTATTTTTGTTCATGTTTATGCCGTAAATTTTTTCGTTCGTCTGTGTAAAATTCACAATTCACGATAAAGTTGAATTCACTCAGATGGTCGCTGACAACACTCGACATGGATACACACGACACAGACTGTCTGCGTAGACATGTGCACAGCATCAGTTTGAACCGTTTTTCAGTGCGGGCAGACATGGTAGATTCAGCTTGTGTAGCTATAAATCTCTTTGAATTTTCTCCACACACTACACAAATACATTTGTACAGGCATTGAAATTTTCAAAATACACAATTTTCAAATACACAGTTTTGCAGCAACAGAATATATGTACGAGTATTTGTTTGCTGTGACAGTGTATTAGTATATGGCCCTAAGCAACCTTCTGGCACAGTAAAAAGATGTCTGCTGTGGATATCAGCGTATTTATGAATTTGAATCTCCAATTTGAATTATTCAAGGATGATTGTTTGGTTCTATAAGTTATGAAGAGAAGAAAAGTTATGTTATACATACACGCTTTATTGTCCAAACGGGGAAATTCAGAGTTAAGTTGGTCACCGATTTATAGAAAATACATTTAAATCAATCATTTTTTGTGATAGATATGTTCTATAAGTTTTCCAATTTATAAACAAAAGATATGTCCAACTATAAAAATATAATGTAAGAAAATCAAAATCATTTTCATAATGCTTAATAATGAAAACGAGTGAAGTATTTACTTAAATTGTTATACGAAATTCTAAAAATGTAAAAATCTATCTTAAAATATTTACACAGAACAATTTCGATGATAGTGGTAAAAAACAAAAACGGATACAAACTTCTTCCTCCAATTCTGACCTGTCAAAATGTATACGTATTTTTGTATAAATTAAGGCTTGTCAGTTGTGCAAATGCTTTTAAAATGTCAATAATGATATTTGTGGGCCATTTCATAAACAAACACTAAAAGAACTTTATCAAAAATCCTCTTAAATTTGATCGGACTCTTAAATCTTCTTAGTTCCACCGATTGTTAAAATTGAGTTCTAAAATATAAAAAAATAAATTCAAGACTTTAGTAATTCTTTCCATTAGAATGCAATTTTTTACGAAAAAGCGTATTAGCATTTGACTAGCTGTTGTAACTTACTGCCAGATTCTACCCAACATCACTAAAACATAAAAACGATCGAAATTGTGATCTAATTCAGAGCAGGTCACAACTCACAAACAGTTCGAGTTTCGACATTTCGATGCCGCATTCGATATTATATTTTGTGAAACAATTTCTTTTATATTCCAACATGAAGTAAACAGAAATTTGAAACATTAATTTGAGATGAAAACTTCAGCAGCAACTACCAGAGACAAGTAAAAAGGGTCAGAGCATCCTACATAAGGCCTTTTTCTTTTTTAGTTCAGAGCAGAGTCCGAGTTGTCAAAAAATTTGTTTGTGTTTCTTTTTAATTCAGAGCATGCAGAGCTCCAAAATTGTTTCTTTTTTCGCTCTGAACATGGGTAGATCGCAATTGCTGAACGCACCAAATGCCATGTCTGCCAAGAAGGAACATGTGAAGAAAAAAATTAAAATGTTTTCTGATTTGTGTGGTTCAAGTGTGTTTAAAAACATATCAGTGTTCGGAGCTCTCTCTGTTTGGAACAAGTTCAGTGCATAATATATGTGCTCTGCTCTAAACGAAAAAAGAAAAACGCCTATAAACTCTTATCAGTAAGCACACAATAGTGTGATTATCTGCACGTATTCTGTTCATTTTATACCATTACAAATCAAATATAATTACTTTTACATTTCCTTGTTTGAAAATGAATGAAACGGATTCTCTTTGATAGGTTTATTTGTTTAAACAAAAATAAATTCATTGATACATATTTGCTTATCTTCATTTTTACATCTCGTATAATAAAATAATCCGCATCAATTTCAATTTGTATTTTGTTTCTAATATTCAGCTGTTTCAACAATGCCACTACGCAATTCACCTTTAGCTGTGGTGGGTTTCGTTGTGAGTTTTCTTGTGACGATTGGGGGAGTTTTCGAGTCACAATAATCCTCACAAGGAATAGTCACAAGGGCTTGTGACTTGTGATTCGTCACAAGGGGGAGAATCGGGCTGTTAATAAAATGTAAACATTGGAATATAGGATTCCTGTGATCCCGGAATAGGTATTCGAACGGCACGGCCCGTTTTCTGATACACAACTTAAGCATTTAAGTCCTACTTAAGCGCTTATGTGACAGTTTAAGCAGAGGAAAAAGTAGCCCATAAGCGTTTTAAGTTCAATATAAATATTTATGATCCGTATCAGCAATTGGGCCTTAGTGTTGTTCTTCATCATGATCGTTAAATAACCAATCTATTTTTCTAATAAACAAAAAATAAGTAAGATATTACTATGTATTAGCATGCATAGTCGAAATTTGTTTAACTATTCAATTTGTATCTCAAAAAATTGAAAATTAAAATGTTATACTACAAAATATATGCTGTCAACAAGAAAGGACACCCAGCAGCACCGGCGTCTCGGACAAAACGTCACTATAATTTTGAAGTGGTCAGAGACTTGTTATACCTAGGATCCGCTATAAACTCAGCGAATGATACCAGTGCTGAGATCAAACGCAGAATTACTATTGCCAATCGTTGTTTCTTTGGGCTAAGAAGGCAATTGAGAAGCAAAGCCCTCTCTCTAGCAACTAAACTGTCCATATATAAAACGCTCATCATCCCAGTCCTGATGTATGGTGCAGAGACATGGACAATGTTAACGGTGGATTTGAATGCGTTAGGTTGTTTTGAGAGGAAAATTCTCCGGGTGATTTTTGGTCCGGTCTGCATAGATGGGAAATGGAGAAGACGATACAACAACGAACTATACGAGCTGTACAGCGATAACGACCTAGTCACAAAATTGAAAAGCCAACGACTTAGATGGCTGGGCCACCTAGAGCGAATGGACACCAATGCTCCGGCCCGGAAAGTCTTTGAATCCTGCCCCGTGGGACAGCGCAGTAGAGGTGGACAGCGTAAAAGGTGGGGCACGCAAGTGAAAGAGGATCTCAACCAACTTGGAGTGCGAAGCTGGAGACAGATAGCTAGAAACCGAGCCGACTGGAAGAAGCTTGTTGGTTGAGGCCCTGGTCCACCCCGGACTGTAGCGACACCTTAAGTAAGTACTACAAAAAATTCGACTGCTTATCCACTTGTTAACTGCTTTTGATGACATTAGAATGACTTTTTAAAATTTAATGAGTGGAAAACCAATAATTGGCATTTACGTGAACTTCCATTGGTTTCACTCGTTCTGAAATCCAATTGATCAGTGCTAATTGCTCCTACTCAATTATGATTTTTGTCTTTGTGTGTGTGGTTAACAATTATAAATTGATCATCCGATGAAGGCAGATGTTACCATTTACGTTTGACATATGAGTATGAAGGTGTTTGTGCTTCTTCAGTGGATTTTAATTTTAAGTCCAGAAGCATCCTTTTCCAAAGTATGAAATTCGATGTTGTGCAAATATAGGGAATACACAAATGAGATGGAAGCAGTCTTCTTTAGCTTTCAGATTACACAGTGAACAAAACTGATGGATGCTGTTGTTAATATATAAACCGTTACAATAACACACCAATTTGTTCACATGTTCGCCTAACTAAAGTGCAAGGAGTATTACCTAAAAGTAGGGAGTGTTCCTATTATTTTGTCCATGTCTGTACATACGCAATAAGCACGAAAAATATTATATTTTTCATTTGCCGTATGTGAATACAAGTCTGGCTATGTCGATAAAACAGTAGGGGCATTCACGATCTGGTGTACCAAGTCTTGTAAAATTGTAAACTTTTATTTTTTTTACAACAGACTGCGAACACACCTTTACTAATCTGTAGCAACACTGAAGCAAATGTCAAAATCTGTTTCACATTTGCTCTGAAGAAGGCTTAGTTTTTGTTAAAAAAAATCTTACACTCTTGTATTTTTCTGTTACAATAGGGTGAGGGTATTGTAAAAGTGTAAGTCTTTGACATTCAGTATATTTTGTTGTTGTAGTGCAAAAAATATGCTACACTTTTACAATGATACAAGACCAGATACATCGGATCGTGAATACCCCTAGTATAAATATCACAGCCGATCACAGTCTGCTAAGCTTTGGGGAAGGAAAAGCTTCGCTATCGCTAAAACTGTATTCTCCAGTGTCCGATATGAATCTGGAACTTCTTTCATTAGGACTTATAAATCAAATTGAATAAAGTTTTATTCAAATGTTTTGTTTCACATGTTATAGATTAATCGACGAGGTTGGTCCCAAATAAGAGGATTTTCGGGATAATGTAAATTATGCTTCAAGTTCAAGCGGCTCAGACTTTTTTATAAAAAAAAAAATAAAAATAACACGAATTTTTTTGGAAACTTATTGTTCTCATAATAATATTTTAATACGAAGCGATGATACTGTTAAAGATCCTGACTTTGTTATAGAATATAACTTGCCACGGACTTTACTGAACATTTTGAGAGGTATTCCATCTGAATATGACACTTCTGTCAAAAAGTTTGTTAAAATAATTTTAGTTCTTAATATATTTATACAATATTCTTCTAAACAGAAAGTAATGTGTCTTCAAAAAATTATGCAGCTATACATTTTACTAAAACAAACTATTATACGAACAGATTTGTTTCAAATTTCATTAAAAAAAATGCGAGGGATTATTTAGAAACAAAATACTAAAAACAAATTTTGGAATGCCGAAATATGTATGTAATCCAGAGTTACAAGTTATTCAGAAACGAAAGAAAAACATATGTAAAGCAAAATTGAAGATATAAAAAAGTCTTTTCCACTGCTTTATTTAAATTATGTAACCATATTATAATTTATTTATTTATTCATTTATTCATTGTTAAGTTTTAATTACAAAAGTGATATTTTTCCTCCTCCCTTTAAGAAAACAAAGTAAAAAAATTAAGTTTAAGTTTATTTTTCATTTTTTCTATGTACATAGGTATCATAACTTGAAGTGTTATATATTTTTTAAAAGACTGTATGATAGTTTTAGATTAAGAAATGGACTGAAGAAACTTTAAGAATTTCGAAATAAAATGTATTTTTCGTTTTAAACTGTGGGGCTTATTGCGAGTGTCGTTTAACGTTCGATGCGACAAAAGTCGAAACCATTGACAAATTTTCGTTTTGGAATTGTGTATCTCAATCGATAGATAACTGGTACCTACTGTGAATAAGAATGTGCTTTTTATTGCTTACAACTTTTGTCCTATGGTCAAAATAATTTATTTTTATGAAAATAACATGTCAATAATTACAATACATTACTTTTTTCTCCACAGAAATAGGCTAGGCGCGCACATGCAATTTTTCCGAAACGAAATAGTTTAATCACGGTGATCGCGCACATAAGCAACTTAAAAATCAATCAACGAGATAAACCAACACACAGACAATCACACTCTTGCGGTAAAATTTACCACAAGTTTCACCTGCGTATTATAGAACTTAACCATTTTAAATCTTCTTTTTCCGTCACTGCTCCAAAATGCTTGTAGAGTCTGTAGATACCTGGCGGCCATAAGCCAGAAACCTACTCTTAAAGTATTTTGGAAAAGTAAATAAAACATTTAAGATTTGAGAGGAAACGGGCGGTCTCTTGTCGATGTACCAGCGGATGAACTGAAGAAGTAATCGAGTCAGGCGGACTCTTACTTATATTGAAACAACACATCATTAATTTAAATTAAAGTAACTTATTATTAACTTCATATTGTGTTAAAGAAATGGGTTGTTAACGTTCCTTTTTGTAATTCTTTAAAGTTAATTTTCTGTTAAATAGTACAATTAATATATCAGAATTGAAACAAAGTAGATTTCAGTATTTAAAGAAATGTTTTCCTCTCTCACCTCGCGTGCGATTTATAAAATCTTTGTTTTTGATTACTGAACCCACCCCATTGCTGAGCTATTGGGCGACAGCACTTTATGTGTTGTCTGTTGTACAATTTATTAAACGCACTCATCGTTTCGTTGTTTTCTCATTTCGTGTACGGTTGTTTAGATTCATCAGATCTTAATATTTACGTCACTTTGCATAATTTAAATTAATTGATTTTGCGGATTGTGATTCCACCATCGTGAAGTTAAATTCGCGTTGAATAATTTTTTAACATTTGGCGCCCACACATTTTCTGCATTCCGAGTGAAAATGAATTCAAAACGAATTTAAATTTCACTTAAAATGAAATAACGTGTTCTGCATTTGGAGTGGATTCAACTCCTTACAATTCACTTCGAATTCATTTTCGAACTGTCAAAATCACCTGTTACAGACAATTTGTATAAAAACGGTTCATATTCCGAATGTAGAACACGAATTTTCATATTCAGAACCCTAAAATTCCACATTCAGAATGAGCTATTTACAAACTTTATTTTAGGGGTCAGTTATAGTGATCAGGAAAACGAAAACGGAAGAAAGTTCTAATGGATAATTTATAAAATTTTCACGCGTTTTAAAATACAAATACTAAACCAATCCATAACAAATAACTCAGAAAATTTTTGTTGGCAAATAAAACAATATTTTTCGTTAAAAATGTATTTAATTATTTTCCTGATGAAAATTCATTTTTTTCAATTCATTTGACACATGATGGAACAAATCATTCCAATGATTTGGGTTCCAATTTCTCCCATTCCATCTTCAGAAACGTGGACGAAAAATTTTTCGTGTGTTCAATCAGGAAAACTTGATGGCTAGCCAACCGACATAATTTTCCTGTTTGCTATAAACGACCATCAGGAAAAAATATTCATTTTCATGCTGTTTCAACTTTTCCTGATGCGTTTTCCTGATCTCTATAACTGGCCCCTTATGTGGAATACAGAACATCTAAAGTATGGAATACTCCAATTCACAAAAAGTGAAATACAGACCATGTGCGAATACTTTTATTTAACGTGCGCGCAGTTACATATAGTTCGGTGTGATACAAACTGAAGAACTTATTGGGGGCGATCGTTCGATTTGTGCAAAAACACAAACTTTTAAGTTGCTCGAATGGCGGACTGAATAGTTTGTTCATGTGCGCGCACCCTCAAATAAGTCCATGGTGGTATTCATTTTAGCAACCAAACTGTTGAAAAGCTGAAAGTTGCATGTGTAAATTTTCGATGTTCGGCTGTCGATGAGTCGTTAATCGAAAGCAAAACCACACTCGCAATAACGGCCTATGTCTTTTATTAAGAAGAATGATTTAAGAAGTGAGAATGCAGAATATCTTAATTTAGTTCATTACTGTAATGCGATATAGGTTCTTTTTGACGTACGTGTATGAAGAAATAAACTTCTGATTTGTATGGCGTATAAGGAAAACTCATTTTGGACAAAAAATTTAAATATTTTGAAAACAAAGAGTTTCAGATGTCCAATAACATTTGTATATAATAGAGAATTCTTAACAATAGCATACTAAATAAAATGCACGACTGGAACGCACGAACTTGCTCTTATGTTCGATCACATCGTATGCAGAAGATTTCTATTAAAAATCAAAATATATTTTTGAAGTCATTTTTAACTCAATTTTGTATATGCATATACAAAATTTCATTAATTTTGTTCTCAAATAAATTGGTATGACAATATTAAATATTTAATAATAAAGGGTCCGCCATCTAACGTTTTTTTTTCAACTAGTGCTTATTTCGTGAATGGTAACACTTAGCTCATGTCTGATTTGACAGATAATTAGTTTTATCCTTCCGCTGAACGAATATGGTTGTGTATACGCTTGAACAACGCTGGAAAATATTGCGACATTACTTTGAAAATCATGGTAATTTTGCAAAATATGTGCCAAAATTGCGTACGGATTTTGGAAGAAGAGAAGCAACATCAGCTCCGTATGTTCGTTATCTTGTGAAAAAAGTGAAAGAAACTGACATCCTCATCGATAAACCAAAGCGTGAAAAGCCAAAAACAGTTCGTTTACCCGAGAATATTGCTGCTGTGGCAGAAAGTGTGCGTGAAGCGCCATCAACATCAATTCACCGTCGTTCTCAACAATTGAACATTTCGGATACATCATTGAGACGAATTTTACGTAAAGACCTTGGTATGACGCCATACAAATTCCAATTGGTTCAGGAGTTGAAGCCAACTGACCATCCAATGCGTGTTCGCTTCGCTAAGTGGGCCTGCGATCGACTTAGAGAAGATACCGATTTTGCCAAAAAAAATCATCTTTTCAGTTGAAGCTCATTTTGATCTTGGCAGGTATGTAAACAAGCAAAATTGTCGCATTTGGGGCACAGAAAACCCGCACGCATAGATTGAAAAGCCGATACACCCAAAACGAGTCACTGATTGGTGCGGATTTTGGTCCAGAGGCATAATTGGGCCATTTTTCTTCGAAAATGAGCAAGGAGTGGCCGTTACAGTCAATGGCGATCGTTATCGGGCCATGTTGAACGAATTTTTGTTCACAAAAATTGAAGAGGAGGATATTGGTAATATTTGGTTTCAACAGGACGGCGCTACATGCCACACAGCCGAAGCTACACTCGATGTTTTGCGCCCTGTTTTTGAAGATCGCATTATCAGCCGCAGAGCTGATGTCGTTTGGCCACCTCGGAGCTGCGATTTGACACCGTTGGACTATTATTTGTGGGGTGCCGTAGAAGATAAGTGTTACGCCGACAAGCCAGAGACAATTGACGCTTTAAAGGACAATACTCGTGAAGCCATTGGTGAAATACAGCTGCACACAACCGATAATGTGCTTAAAAATTTAACCGATCGTGTAGGCTACTGCATGGACCCTTGGGTCCGCCAAATAACTGTTTTTTTTTTTGAAAATGCTATAAAAAAAACTACTAAATATTTTCTCAAATATCTTTTTTTATTTGAAGGTACAATCCTTCCGGTTAATAATGGAAAATAATTTCATTCAAATGACTGCCTCGGCTGGCCATGCAGTAGCCTACACGATCGGTCCAATTTTTAAGCACATTATCGATTGTGTGCAGCTGTATTTCACCAATGGCTTCACGAGTATTGGCCTTTAAAGCGTCAATTGTCTCTGGCTTGTCGGCGTAACACTTATCTTTTACGGCACCCCACAAATAATAGTCCAACGGTGTCAAATCGCAGCTCCGAGGTGGCCAAACGACATCAGCTCTCTTCTTCCAAAATCCGTACGCAATTTTCGCACACATTCTGCAACATTACCATGACTTTCAAAGTAATGTCGCAATATTTCCCAGCGTTGTTCAAGCGTAAAACTAATTATCCGTCAAATCAGACATGAGCTAAGTGTTATCATTCACGAAATAAGCACTAGTTGAAAAAAAACGTTAGATGGCGGACCCTTTATAAATAAATTTGAATTTTTTTACTACATATACCTGTCGGCTAATATGGAGTACGCAAAGGTGGGTAAAAAGGAGTAGTGCTCTACATTAACCACCTTTTTTTATTTTATTTCTAGAAATAAAATGATAAATTTATTGAATTTTGTTTTTGTATTTATCTAAATAGGTACGTGAATGCCGAATAAATCATAAAATTTAAACATTTCATTTATAAAATGGGAAATATCTACATCTATTTCTGGAAATGTGGAGCACTACCCCACATTACCAACCACTTTTCCAAAAGGTCAGTTTTGCACTATTGTCAAACTTTTGCAAATATTTAATGCATTTGAGATAAATCAAGCACAAAGGTAAGTAAATGCTGTTGCCAATGTTTCAATGAACGATAACGCTTGTTCACCTCTTCAAAAAAGGCTTTATTTTAAAAAATATAGCCGAAAATATTTAGGGTACTCCACATTACCCGATCTTACTCTAGCATCATCAATAGAGGTACTATATGAGAGGTAAACTTTAAAATTAGTGGTTAAACAAATTTGGTGGCAGTATAAGATTTTAAAACAAAATTCAAAGAATTAAAGTAAAATTAAAGTCAACCTTAATCAGTTCATAAACTGATTTTGGAGGCTCACGATATGTATATTCATAATACTTGCTACTTCAAAGCAATTGTCATTTTAAGTAATGTGGATTTCGTTTCAACAAAAACATCGATCTGCCGTCGAATCGCCGTCAATTTTTTTGTGAAAATCAAATTCGTTTCAAATTAAAACCAGTTTTTTTTCTGGAAAAACAGATCCGTATTGAATCTCTTTTTGGAGACGGATTCAAAACGGATTTGTGCACAGATTCTTACGCACACTACAATATTTGTTTTGAAGTTTCTCAATTGTTGTGTTGTGAATTAATTTTTATTTTGTGGCAGTGTACAGAAAAAGTAAATTAATATATTAAAAAATTAAAACAAATTGTTAAAAACTTCTTGGAAACAAATATTAAAAAAGTGCAAGTGGGTTTAGGTACTCCCACGCGTCCGAATCCGGAAATTAAAACGAATGATGTTTTAACGAATTGAAGATTTGTTTTTTTTTAGAGCTGCCAAGCAACACACACAGTCCCAAAAAGAGATTCGGTCCGTAATCGTTCGTTTCAAAGCTAAAAAGTATTGGTTTTAGTAGCGAATCCTAATTATTGAAACGAAATCGACATAAGTCTCCAATATCTACATGGAAGGTCTTTATAATTTGTAGATTTTAAACGAGCCTTTGAAATCAAATATGTATATTTAAAATTTGTCGCGATAAATAAATGTTTTCAGTTGAAAAATATTATAAATTTATCAACTGTAATAATTCCAGAAAAAAATTGCCACAACTACAGCACGTGGCTATGAAAAAATTTGTTTTAAATTAATCTATAAGTAGCTACATATATATATGAATATAATTATGATCAGATGTACTTACAATTTATTTGCTTTTTCGGGTGTTTGAAATTCTAAATACAAGTTATCGACTTCAGTTATTTTCTTTTCGTCCAGGATCTGCAATTAGAAGTAGTTTAAATGAATATATCGCATATTACTTTGAACTATATATGTACTTACCTTGAATATGGCATAACCCGCCGGTGTTTCGTATAAAACGAACATTTTGAGGCAGGATGGATATTTTTCTATTTAAGTTTATATCACATACAATTTTAATTTAAGTTTTTAATTAAAAAAATACATCCGTCCGTCCGAATAGCGTGGTGTTCTTCGGAAAAAGAAAATGTCAGATCGACTTCATTTGTAGCACGTGTTCGGAACCAAATTAAAAAGAAACTCTGTATGTGAAATTGTGAAATAAAACGCTCACCACTTAAGGGTGGTAACACAATATTAATTTGCTCCGAAGCATTTACAGTATACATTTATAACTATCTATTTTCAATCCCTGTTTTGTAAGTCACCATTCATACAGGATAACAAGTTGCTGAAGATTTTTTTGAGATTTTCCTTAATTACCTTGTAGCTTTCACACCAAAAAAAACTGGCACCAAGAAACTGAGAAGGAAATTGGGAAGATTATGTTGGAATTATTGGAATGTAAAGCAAAACTTCAAAAAATCTCTTCAAATCGTTGACCAGGGAGATTTTTTTCATTCCCCATACTTCTTGTCCTTCTCGCCATCAAATTCCCAGTTGCCTTCAACTCAGTTTTTTTGTATGATAGCAGTCTAATTGTGCCTGACAATGTTTTGATTTATACAGTACTTTTGAGGAGAAAAACCAGCTGTGGGGAAACACAGAATATTCGTGAGGGGTTTAATTTTTATTCTTCGATGAAAAAATTTAAGCGTCAAACATTCTTATTTGTGCAAAAATCACTCCCATATGAAATACATTTTCGTTAATTGAGGAACGTAGTACAAAATACAAAACAAAAAATACTAATAAAAATTAGGCATATATTTTTCTTCAAAGAGGAACGGTGAACTAGGCTTAAAAGATGTTTAAATTTAAGAAAATAAGTCAGTTATTACGACAGCTAATAGACAAGAGAATGGAAGGTGCAAAAAGATTCCTGGGGCCAAATTCCGCAAGCGTGCATGCTTTTCTGTGCAAAACAATTATTCAGCCCGAAATTATGCGTGAATAAATTTTCCTATCTGTGTACACATTATCTGTCAAATAAATATTCATCGCACCCTTTCGGAATCGGAAAAATGTATGTGTACACAACTTTCTGTGTACACAGAGAAAACTCACGGTTACGGAATTGGGCCCCTGTGTACACGTTTTCAGTCAAATAAAAATGCATCGCACCCTTGCGGAATCGGAAAAATGTATGTGTACACAACTTTCTGTGTACACAGAGAAAACTCACACTTGCGGAATTGGGCCCCTGAGACCCGAAATTTAAAAATTGGACTCATAAAGTCTCATTTTGTTATTGTTTCAATGTGTAAAGCACTTATTTAAGCTACATATCTCAAAATAAATGAACATTTCTACCTTTTTTTAAAAAAATGATTGCTTTATGTAGTTATATGCATTTACTGATTAACAGTAAGAGTTGTACTTTTCGTCCGTAACAGTTCAAAACAAATTCATTGATACAGATAACTGTGAGCATCTATAGCAGTGGGCTTATCACGATATCCAAACAAAATGTGAAAATGGTGAAATCCGAAGATTTGGACTGAAATCTACGAAATCCGAGATTACGCTTCGGTGGGATTATAGTATAAAACACAGATTGTACACAGATAAACACGAGATACATAAAATCATCTTCCTTCGCCAAATTAATTGTATCTGATTATTTTGTTCTTCACATTTTCCTTCTTGACACACATGGCATTTGGTCCGTTCAGCTCAGTCAATTATGTTCGAGCACGTCGAGTGCTATCTACCATGTTCAAAACGAAAAAAGAAACACACATTTGGAGCTCTGAGTTAAAAAGAAACACAAACAAACTTTTTGACAACTCTGCTCTGAACTAAAAAAGAAAAACGCCGATAATCTTCCCAGTTTCCTCCTAAGTTTCTTGGTGCCAGTTTGTCTTGTGAAAGTTACAAGCCAATTAAAGAAAATCGTCAACAAAATCTTCATCAACTGGTTTCACTGTGTGAAAGGGGACTTACATCCTCAGCCGATTATATTTGAGTACATCGAGTGCGATCTACACATGTTCAGAACAAAAAAAGAAACACACATTTGGAGCTCTGAATGCTTCGAGTTAAGAAGAAACACAAACAAATTTTGTTTGACAACTCAGACCCTGCTCTGGAAGTAAACAAGAAAATCGCCGTATGTAGTACATAAAATGGCCTTAAACATGAGGGGTATTCACGATCTGGTGCAACTGGTCTATTATCATTGTAAAAATGCAAAAGTGCAACTTTTTTTTGCACCACAACAACAACTTACACTGACTAAGATTTTACAACACATTTGCACTTTTGCCATACTCTAACCCCATTGCAACAGAAAACAGAAAAATATAATTGCAAATTTGCTGGTGTCGTTGACAGCTTGGCAGCTGTGATTTTCTGTCAGAAATGTTTTTGTTCGAACTGATTTTGCATTTTTACTCCAGAGTTGCAATAGAATAGAAAAGGTGCGTTCACGATTTACAGAAAAAAATAAAATTTCGCAACCTTACACCTTTTTGTTGCATCGGATCGTAAATACCCCTATGTATAAAAAATTATATATGTGTAAAAGCGGTCTAACCTGTTTTGATGTGATTTGAACCATTAACTAATAACTTAAAGCCCCGAAACCTCTGCTTTCATTTGACATTTGCCTACAAGCTGAAACACGCACACAAGTAACATATCTGTTCCTCTTCCAATAGACCCATTGATAAAAACGCACACAAGAATCTTTTCTGTTCCTCTTCCAATGGACACATAGCCAACACAGCCCTAGTAATTTGTTTTTGTTTTGCTTTTCATTTCCCATCTATTCATGGATAGAGTTTCCAAGCTACAAATACAACTAAGTAACCAAATAGGATTTGGGGGGTGAAACGTACGAAGGTTTCCAATCTCATTATGGCTTATTTGTGATTTGAACACGTAATCGAATCTTAGTTCAACCAAGATTCAATTCTCCTTGTAAACAGGGATATTGCCATATGGTTGGAACTGGAAACGAAAACAAACAATGAATTTTATTTCCATGCATTGCATATTTGTTTTTAAAGTATTTTGTTGTTCAAATATAAATAATTGATTTTATTTACTTAGATTGTAGAATCATAATTCACAAATCAGGATGTCATTACCACCAGCTTTACTTAAACGATTAGCATCTCGAGGTCTCGTTAAAGGCTCTATTGCTGATGATTCTAGTATGTTACTATTTTATAAGCGTTTATTAATTTACAAATTGACATTCATTTAATTTTTATAGGCCTAATTGAAAGCAAAGCAGATGAAGTTCTCGAAAATGAAGAAATCATTGCAGAAGACTACGATGAAATAGACATTGAGTATCCTTCGCAGTTTGATTCTTATGAACCCGAAAGGAGAATTGAAGAAAATTTCTGGATCGAGCGTATGAAATTGCGAATAGGAGAAGGTACTTCATCCGGCTGCAAGGGATGCCCAAACAAATACAATATTTATCACAAATGTAGTCTCTACTGCGTTACACGCTGGGGAAATGGAGTTTTAGAACCCCAGAAAAGTTATCTGAAGAGAAGAGCTCGACTTATCAGAAAATACCCACTTCCCAAAGGATGGAAAGAAATCTACGACTCCGGATGTGGGTGTTTCTATTACTGGAACACGGGAAACAACAACGTTGCATGGTTGCCACCATCCCATCCGAAAGCATTTATAACCAAGAGTGCAGCTGTGTTCAGAAGGCAGCTGGAAGAATTGGTTCCGCTTGATGACGAGGACGCTGAAGACAAAAGCGATAGCGAGCCCGGTTCAAGGTCTGCAGATCAAAATGAAACAAGTGCAATTCCATTGCAATCTTCCTTACAGTCGTCGTTGTCATCTAAAAATCACGCTGCTGAACGTTCAAAGATTGACTTGAGAAATCATCATACAATGGGTCCAAAAAAACATCGAAATCGTGACCTCGACAAAATGATTCGGCAAAAAGAAATAAAACGCTATCGCGATAAGATGTTAAGAAAAGATAATTTTCGCGACTAAGGAAACCCAAGTCAAAAATAACAAAAACGGAAATAAATTGTGGAATAGTAATCGTCCACCAATGTATGAATTAATTCTTATAAAATGCAAGGTCATGAGTAAAAAATTATGCTCGTTTCAGACCTTTTGAGAGTCGGATAGTTAGCGATATGTCTGACTCATACAAGATCTTACTACTACTACAAACAATTTCCAAAAAAAAAAAATCAATTTCAGACCAAATTTAATAAAACATTTTATTAAGGTATGCAATTTATTAACATTAAATTCTTTTTATTTAACTTAAAATAGTTTCACCTGTAATATTCATTGTGTTGAGGAAAACTCCCATTGGGGTTGCTGGCCCAAAGTTTTCTATAGTATTAGCTACTTTGTTGCGCAGATTCCGTAATCGCAAAGATGCGTGTACAAATGAAACTAAAATTGTTTCTATTATTTATTGGAAATTAAAAAAATATGTATACATACGTGAAAATGGCAATAGCAATGTAAATAACGACCAGAGAACAGCATTCAGACAATAAAGCAGTATATATCCGCATACAAGCGTTCCTGCCAAGTAATACCACCTTTCAAGACTTTCAGGAGCTTGTCGCTTCTTTTTGTTGGGGTTTTCTCCAAAGTAATAGACAGCAACGGCAATTAACATTGCTTGAACAACAAGTCCACAAATAATTTTAACTGGATTTAATATAGCCATTAAAGTGTAGATTGCGATGAACATTAAAAAATAGTTTGTCTGGTAATAGAGAAGATTTTTGTAAACTCGATTTCCCCATTTGTCCATGTCTTGTAGATTGGGTAGTTGGAACCGAGCAGATCCCAAAACGAAATCATCGAGAGACCGTAGGGGAGGTATCTGCAAATTTTCTGCACTTATTTGTGCACTTGAACTTCTACCAGCCATCTTACTGTTTATTTTAAATTATATATAACGTGAAATTTTGGAGTTGTGCGACCTTTTGCAAAGCAAAGCTACTAGACCAATGGTACAGTAAATTCTCAAGAAAATGACGTAATACAATCCGTGCATTCAATTTTTATTATTTTGTGTATTCTATCTAATCTACCATGTACATACATATATATATATAGTATGTACAACAGCAAGAATTGAACTTTTGTACTTGTTCTTAATTATATCCAAAGAATATCAAAGTATGCGAATAAGTGCGTTTTCGAGTGGTATTCTAAACATGTCCAAAATAGAAGCAAAAATGCCCCGATTTTGAAAACGACAAGGGAATTTTCTTCTTTATTTACAAACTTCAAAATCTGCATTCTGTTGAAATTGACATTTGTAAGCCTGCTTACATGTGGGTTAGAAAATTTAATCAAGGTCGAAATGGGATTTCGATACAGTGTTTATTTGAAAATGCAAAAGAACAGTGGTTCATTTATGTGAGAGAATATACATTTTTCTGCAGCCTAGACCCCTTTCACACAAGGAAACTGAGTTGCCGGCAACTGGGAGCTTGTGGGTAAGAAGGGCAAGAAGTAAGGGGAATGAAAAAAATATCCCCGGTCAACGATTTGAAGAGATTTTTTTGACGTTATGCTTTGAAATTTTCTTAGGCTTTCATTTTGACTTCTGTCTCTGATAGATGTCAAACTTATTTTTTTTAAAGAGAAATTGTTTCTTACAATTATATTATTATTATATTAACCAAACCAAGTGACCTACTTAAATAAATTCATTGTGAAAGAAAATTTCAAGTTATAATTCTTGTAGGCAAGGCATTTAATTCAATCCATCACGAGTTGGTACACATTTCATACATACATTTATGCGCATAGACATGGAAAATCAACAACAAAAGCGCAAGGACCAACTAAGCTCTCAGCTTGTGGCTTCATCATCACATTTGGTTTATAATGACGTTCCTGTATTAGCGAGCAGCAGCAGGCAGCACCACAGGTACCAGTCATATAATCCTGTCAGTGGTTTATGTGTCCAACTGTACCAATAAAGCTTCGGTGCTTTTCAATAAATCATCACTATCATGTGTTGGGCCAAGATTTGGATGGCAAGAGAAACGCACAACAAATCTGCACACAAATCAATTTTCTCCTGGTTCATTGTTTTTCCGTGACCTTTTAATATATTAATTTAGCAAACCATTATTAACAACCACAATCAAAAAAACAACATTTACCTATATGATTGCAACAGGTTTTTTATTTTGAATGTATTTTTCTAAAAATAAGCTGCGGTTTTTTTATAACTCAAAATTGTGTAGAATTTTCCAGCCGCGAAGCAAATTGTTTGTTTACAAAAAGCAAATGTCAAATCAAAAGGGGACCTACTCCCCTTTCACACAGGGAAACCAGTTGCTGGAGATTTTTTTGACGTTTTCCTTAAATAGCCTTGTAGCTTTCACACTAAAAAACTGAGGAGGAAACTGGGAAGATTTTGTTGGGCTAATGGAATGCAAAGCAAAACGTCAAAAAAATCTCTTCAAATCGTTGACCGGGGAGATTTTTTTCATCCCCCTTACTTCTTGCCCTTCTTGCCATCAAACTCCCAGTTGCCGGCAACTCAGTTACCTTGTGTGAAAGGGGACCTATACTACGTTTTCACCTACCACTTAATCCAGATTTAGGCTGAACTTTCCTTTAGGGGAGCACGAGTTTTAAAACGCGGATACTTTTATTCGGTAAATTTATGCTTAAAAACAATAAATATAACAATTTTAAAGTGAGGAAACTTTTATTTCTATTTTTAATTGATTTTTAAAGCTTTCATTTTTCATACAAAATGTATGCAAATGATGACTACCGACAACTTTTTTTTTTTGTGTTACCCGCTGAGCTTTTTGTACGCCGAGAACTTAATTACAGAAAAATTTCACACAAGTAGGTTTTTTTCTATTCATACGTTTGGTTTAATGTTTTATTTTTAATTCGCAATTCGTTTTTACTGAAAGTAAATAGGTAGGTACATAATGTATTTTAAAAGTGATGCATAACTACTTTTCGAAATTTATGATATTTCATTTAGTTAAATGTTTTCACGTAAGTTTAATTATTGAAAAAAACTACATTTGTACTTTTAATCCAAAAAATGTTTCCATTAAAATTTCCCAAAAAAAGTACCTACATAGGTACAAAAGAAAACTTATCAGAACATTACCAGAGGGAAGTATTAACAAGAACTGTCAAAACAGTTTTTCGTTGCCGCGATTTTTATATATTGTGTATTAATATTGTAAACTTTAAAAATATGTTAAAAATAAAAAAACTTATATTTTCATATTAAATGTTAAATGTTAAATATGAAATTCATGTTAATTATTATCTTTAATGATAAATCTACCGAATATAAGTGGCCGTATGTTGAAATACGTTCTAATTTAAAGACAAATTGAACAAATGTGTTGTACTAAAAAGGCCAAAATTGAAAATTAAAACATTTTTTTTATTTATATTTAACAGTGTTTCCTCACCGTAATATTTTAAAGCTGTTCTATAGTTCTTCGCGTGCTCCCCTAATGGAAAGTCACCCCCAGATTTAAATGAATTAACCATAAATCCTCTTTGTAATCTTCTGAATCTTGAAGATTTTCCATACAAATTTTAATCTGCTTAAAGCAGACCTTACATGGATCTGCATCTGCAGACTTGAAGAAAAGTAGAGCGTGACCATAATATAAAACAAAGTCCCCTTTCACACAGGGATACCAGTTGCTGGAGATTTTTATTTACGTTTTCCTTTAATTGCCTTGTAGCTTTCACATGAAGAAACTGGCACCGAGAAACTGAGGAGGAAACTGGGAAGATTTTGTTGGGCTGATTGGAATGTAAACCAAAACGTCAAAAAAATCTCTTCTAACCGTTGACCGGGGAGATTTTTTTCATTCACCTTACTTCTTGCCCTTCTCGCCAACACACTCCCAGTTGACGGCAACTCAGTTTCCTTGTGTGAAAGGGGACAAACATAAAAGTAAGACAGGCTACACACTAATAACTTACTCGAACTCTGCTACAACTTTCTTGACACATCTCACAATCACATGTTCTTAGCGTTCATGATGTATATTTGAGAAGAAATGTTCGCTATTTTGTTTTTAGGCAAACTGAGGAGAAATGGTTAAAAAGAACTTTTTGTGGTGGCAATGGCGCAGTGGATAAAGTGCATGATTGCTAACTTAGACGCGTGGCTTCGATCCCCACGCTAGGCGCATTCTTTTCTATACCTCCAATTTTAATTGGATACCGCTCATGGGTTAAAATGAGACAGTCAATACCTCAAATCTCAAATTCACTGTGCCAAAGTAGTGCAATGCAATTCAGGTTGCATTTAAAAGACCTCAGGTCTTACAGGCATATAGTTAAATTATAAAAAAAAAAAAAAAAAAAACTTGAAAATTCGTTACCTGAACGGAAAAAAATATGGTGCAGATGAAAATGCTATAATGAAGATGAACATGTTCGTCTTCACTATAATCTGCAATCTTCAGAAGCATACTTCCTATAATGTTCATACATGAAGATGATCTCTTCGCTCTCTATCGCACAAGTATGACTTCTTTATTTTGTTTTGTTGTTTGCAGATGAAGATGAAGATACATGTAAAGCCTCCTATAATCTTCATACATGCAGATGATCTCCATTTTGGTCTCCGCTCTCTATGATTTTTTTATTTTGTTTCCTCTTTTTTCGAAGATGTCGATGCATATGAAGATGAAGATACATGTAAAGCCTCCTTAAAACAAGATTAGAAATTAATCTCGTTGAAATATTCTTCGAAGCTTTGTATATATAACCTATGGTACTATCATGAAGACTGATTTCGAGTTGGCGCTCTGTGGCAATGTGGGGCGCTGTGAACACTTAATTTTTTTATTGGAGAATTCGGAAAGAAGAATTAAAGACAAAAAAATAATAAGAAGAAAACCAATATTGTTGATTCTGACAACAATAACGGAGATTACCAAAATAGCATTAGACAGCCATTGCAACGAAAACAATTTGGCGAAAAAATAGAAACAAATGTTTGTATGTGGACTTGTAGTTCCTAATGAATGAAAAGTTTTTTTTTTGTTTGAAGGCGAGACAATAGAAATAAAAATGTTTGGATTTGTATGTGCGTTTGGTTTGGATATATAGATTTTTACGAATTCATTGATGTTTTTGTTGGTATTATCAATAGATTTTTGAATTTTGGTGCAAGATCTAGCAATGTTGTAGCTTTAACTATGTGGGATGTAGGTTGTTATATTTCACTATTTTAGTTGTTTCAGTATTCAGTATTTGTATGTGTAAATAATTAATAGTATGTGGTTGTTTTTTTGGGTGATAGATTTTTGTGAAATCAGATTTTTGTAGGTATGTACATACATATGTACTTATTGATATTAGATTTTCATTTTTGAATCTTGGTGTATATTTCAATATTTTAGTTACTTCACGTACATTATGTATAGGTGGTACATTTTATATTGGTAAAGTAGGTTATTTAAATAAAAATTGTGTACAATATTCTTACGTAAAAATGTTGGTAAAAAAAATATACACATGCATATATTTTGTTTTAATTTTGGTTTTAAACATTTTTATTTCAAAATTTGTATACCTAAAAAAATACATATATTTCATTTCAATGTTTTTTTTTTAACATTTTAAAGTACACATATTTGTAATTAGGAAAATGAAAACAATATATAAGTAGGTATATATTTAAAAAAAACTTTTTAGACATTTTTACGTAAAAATATTTGGTAATAAAAAAATATAGGTATCCCTATGTACATATTTTATTATAATTATGGTTTTAAACTTTTTTACCTAAAAATGTTGGTACCTACCTATATACCCAGTGAAAATAAAATACACGACTGGATCACACGTACTTTCTCTGATGTTCGATCACATTGTATGCAAAAGATTATTAAAAGAAACGGCTAAATGTATATTAAAGTCCTTTTTTGCGTAATATTTCTTAAATTTTTCAAAAAAATAATTAGGATGACAGTTTTAAATATTTAATAATATAAACTAAAGTAAAATTTCAGAAAAAAATCGTCCAGTTGCTTTCAAAATATTGAATTTTCAAAAAAAAAAAAACATTTTATATGTAACGAAAATAAATAAAAGTTACAGAATATATTTCGCTGAAGAATATTGTGCTTACAATGTGGGCGAACATAAATTTAATTTAAATTTCATGACAAAGCCTTAATATTTTTTTTAAAATATAAAATATAAAAACAATTCTTTTAATAGTAAATTAAAGCTGAATTTTGAAAGCTGATTTTTTCTTGCGATTATAGGGATTATAAGGAAAGTTATGTATTCGTAAAAAGAAATTTGGTATGTGTTTCTTTTGGCATTCATCAGAGGCAACATTTTATTTTTATGCCTAAACATAACTGTAGCTGCCATATAACCGTTAAGGAAAAGCGCTTTTTCTCGAAAACGGCTCCAACGGTTTTGAGAATTTTTTTGTTGGTATCATTAAATCAGAACCAAAATTAACGGGAAAAGTCTACTAGGTAACGGTACCTTCTCATCGGTAACGCTTCTTTGAATTTCTGTCAAATATCTATCTAGGTAGCCAAATTCATTCCGCATAGGTACGAATATTTTGAATAACTTTTTTTCTAATTAAAATTTGTTTTTGATTTTTTTTAAACAAAAACTATATAAAAAAAAATTGTTTAGTTTTTTTTTAAACTGCATATTAATACGTACCAAAATTAAAAACAATTTTTTTTTTGACAAAAAAAACTAAAAATAAACAACACGATTTCATCAAAATCCGTCCTACAATTTTCGAGATTCTTATTTATATAATTTTTATTTATCCGTGGCATCTAATAGTGTCCTTATTGATTTTTTTGAAAAACCGATTAAAGTAATGTTTTTTATAAGTTTACAAACCGATTTTTATTTCGACAAATATTTTGTTTGTAGGTAGGTATATTCATATTTGTCCAAGATTACATCCTACATTTAAATATACATATACCTACCAATATCTTTATTCGCATTAATATTATGTACCTATATTGCACATATCATTTATTATATATAAATCTCGTGTCACGTTGATGTGTTGAATGAACTCCGAAACTATCTAACCGATTTTCATGTTTTTTTGTGAAATGTTTATTTTGCTGGCGTTCCTAAGATAGGAAAGTTTAAAAATAACGGTAATTGCCATACAAATTTTTCTACCATCTTGATTATTTCGAAACGACTCTAACGATTTTGTTAGAGAGTGCACTATTTTAGGTATAGTCGGCATTTTTTTTTTACATATCATAGTATTAACGATACCTTCATACAATTTTTTTTTTATTTTCGACTTTATCATAAACGGCTAGACGGATTTCGATCAAAATTTTTATATAGGAGGCCCTTTGAATTATAAATAATACTGCATAGCAAAAATTTTCGAAAATATTTTTTTGGATTTTTGAAAAGAAATATTTTTTAAGGGAAATTCAGTTTTCATAGAACCAAACAATTATTGGTTCATTTATTGGAAATTCGTGTACAGATTTCGTATCGTATAATTCACAAAATAAAATTTAATATGATTGGCAACAACGATCAGCAGCGATGTTGATTATGTTATTTCCAGTAAATCGAAGATGAATGGACCAATGAAATAACCACTTAAGCTTTAATATGTACTCACTCTTATTTGCTACAAAATAGTCATATTTTTGGTGATTGTGGACAGAGAGACTACTTACTACCCATAAAAAATATTTTCATACAAACACATACAAACTTTAACCTTAGGCCGTGTATGAATTGCGTTAAAATACTGGTTACATTTTGTAACTTGGTTAAAATTTGACACTAGGGTGGTGAATAAAATGGGTTAAAATGTAGACAGCTGTAGATCAAGCTAAATTTTCGTTAAAATTTAACGTTTCTCAAGATAGAGTAATTTGAAACTGTAAGCGATAACCGAAAAGAAAGATGAACTCCAAAAAGTCCAGATCTACTGGGAAACCATATAATAAATGTAAATTTTAATTTATTCAATTGAAAAATAAAATTACATTAATGTTTTTGTTTGTGTAGGGTCTCAAGAGGAAAAAACAAATAATATAATCCGTTGATATTTTAACAAATATAAAATAATTAATTAAAATACTCATTGTATTTCATTTTGCTAATTGAATACAAATAGATTGATTTGTCAGCTTGTCAAATTCTTCAGTTGTGAAAACTAATGTTTACATACTAAATCAACAAACCAACCATAATGGGAATTGTTTTGGAAAGATTTCGAATTGTTGTTTTAAAATATTAAATTACCGATGTAAAACCGTAACATATTAGTAAAACTGAGAATTCGTTACTTTTTTCGTGCCAAATTAATAACTTTATATCTTCTAAGTCGGATTTTGGAAAAGAAATGAATTAACTTGAACAGCAAAAAAAAAATGTTTTAGGGAAATTTCTTAAAGCTTGAAGGAATTTTAGCGAAGTTAGTGTTTTAATAAATCCCACCACAAACCAAACTTCAAAATTTAACCAACATTTTAACGCAATTCACACACGCCCTTAATTTTATTTTATTCAATAATTATTCTACGGACATACTCCACGGTTGTAGTTGTTGCTGTAGTTGTTGCTGTTGAAGATCCGGTAGCTTCAAATTTCTCCCTGAAATCAAAGTAATATATTAGCAAATTAACATACATTAATATTGGTTGTGATATTACCTCATCCAGCGTCAAAACATAAATTTGAGACATTAAATTTATTCTTTTCAAAATTGTATTGCCACGTGATTTGATGACTATTAAGTCAATTGGAATACCGCCACACAAGCTCTGTCTGAGAATTGATTCACCAGTCATTCTTTTGCATAATTTAAACCCAACAAAATTATGCAACGGTGTACGACGTACACGAAGCAAAGATATTGGATACTGGAAAGTTTAATGGGAAAGTCCTCCTATTACCTCCAATACCTATAATTCCATCAGCACCAATAATACCTTTCAAAACTCTATATGTTTGGCTTTCGCGATGACTATTAATAAGTCGTAATCGTAAAGGAGTGTTGCTCCCATGGTCAGCTGTATGTTGCATGCGCATGCATTGGAAAATTATCACACTAATTTGTTTTAACGAAAGAAAAATTAATTATTAAATTAATTAATTAATTGGGTGGCAATAGCGCAGTGGATAAAATGCTTGATTGCTAACTAGGACGTGTGGGTTCAATCCCTACGCTAGGCGAATTCTTTTCTATACCTCCAATTTTAATTGGATGCCGCCCATGGGTTAAAAACAAGACAGTCAATACCTGGTTCTCAAATCCACTGTGCCAAACTAGTGCCGTGCAATTCAGGTTGCATTTAAAAGGCCTTAGGTCTTACAGGCAAATAGTTAAATAAAATAAAAAAAATTAAAGATTATTATTGTTCCTCATTTAGTTCTTAATTAATGGAAAGCATTGATTGCTAATAATTAGGATATTTCCTAATCACTTCCTTAAGAATACCAATTTAAGTATCTAATAATTGAACGCAATACAATAAAGTCGTAGCAAAGCGCGGCAAGGTCTGCTAGTAATTATATAAATATGTACATATTTACAAACCTAGGTTCCATATATGTAGGTACATATAGCTGCATATCCAAATTTACCTACATAATTAAAATCCTTTTAAATACATATATTCGTAGGTAGATACCTATGTAACTATCTTGAATCATACATTGGACAATTTATTATACTAAGAACCCAGGTAATCTTACCTACATGGCCTTTAAACCTACCTTATGATAACTAGACTACGTACTTACTAACAGCGTCAGCTGTTAGCTATAGGGGGCAAGTTCATACGACCCAGTCGTGCATTTTATTTAAATTATTTTTCAACCTTGTAAAAAACACACATACCTACATTATGTATGTAAGTACTAATTTTATTTGAACAAAATCTACAAACACAAAACCCACAAAATAAAATACTCCTCAAATTATCTTATTTTGCTAAGCGGCATGTTTTTTTTATCGCCACAAATCGTCGTACCCACAGAGAACAAAAATACACATCATTCATACCTACCTACAAAAAATCTTCCACATTATCAAATTTCTCGTTTCTATTTCTTCAGTTTATTGTATTCTATACAAAATTGTTTGTGTTTTTTTTTCTCACTCCAACTTGTATAGCACTGTATACAGCATTCCTATTCTTCAGTTATTATTATTATTCTTACCCCATACCAATATTCTTATTTTATTCCTTCAATGTATACATGTCCTCAAGTCTCCAATAACTCTACCGAGCAAGGGTCGGCTGATAAGTCTAGGTGCCGCTTCGTTCGTTTGGCTTCATGATAGTACTATAGGAATTTATATACAAAGCTTCGAAGTAGACGATTGTCAAAAGAAACAAACCTTATTCATAGAACGCGCATATTCTAATGTCATTTCCATCATTGACATTCAACAACAAAAAAAAACCTGTCCAAAATTATTTAATTTGTTTTTGTCTGGTGAAATTAGTCGTTGCCTTGGAATTCTGTTTTGCTTATAAAAATATATAAAAATAAAAGATGAAAGCTACAAAGACCAAAGCGGTGCCTCGAATTTGTAATGGAAAATGTTTTAGCGATGAGTTGCAATCTCATAAGCGAGGTGGATAGTGTGGCTTGTCTTCGAGTGTTTATTTTTTTTTCAGGTTGACAGGGAATCCATTAGCTGGAAGTGTTGGTCAGATAAAGCTGTAAATATTGTTCATTCAGCAAGTTGATTTTTCATTTTCCTTTATTGACCTCGTGTCCTGACCAGATTTCATGCACCAGGAAGATTATTACTGCTAATTTTGAAGAACAAAATATTTGGATAACAATATTTTTAAGTTATTACTCATTTTTATTTATTGAAATTAAATTTGTTCACTGCACCGAAATTATTATTCTTCTTTCTAATTATTATTTTGTTTTATCTTGATATATTGACTTTTGAATGCGAATTCACAGTAAAAACGTCAAACTAATCTTTTATTCTCTGGTGAAAACACTTCAAGATTAATTTTTAATCTACTCATAATCATAATCCGGTTAAAATTCCAGCCAAGCAGCCCAATATTTGCAGCAATTGGGGCCATACGTCAGCAATAACGCGCCGAATATTCTCTTCTAAGAGGCGTCAATATCGTTTCGGGCTTATCTGCGTAGAGAAGCGACTTCACATAACCCCACAAAAAAGTCCAGTGGTGTTAAATCGCATGATCTTTAAGGCCACGCCAAAGGCCCACGATGCCAGATAATGGGCATAATCGCTGGCTGGAACCATAGGTCGTCCACACCAGCAACCTCCAATTCAGGCACGAAAAAGTCATTAGTCATGACTCTATATAGCGTTCCCCATTGAGTGTAACATTAGGTGTGTTTTATTGGGAATCTTTCCATTGTACCGTAAGTAATTCCCAAAAAAACGCATCGACCGTAGCATGGACCGTAAATTTTTTATTTTTGTAAAATTGGTACCCCTGCACAGCAGTCACAAGTAATGAAATAGTCTTTTGCAAAGTAAAATTAAGTAAATATTAAAGTTATGGACAATAATTAACTTTTATTCATATAAAATAGAAAGTAGGAAAACGTACCAATATTTAATTTATGTTACAAACCTATTTCTTGTTTTCATTTTTTCTGCAATTGCAGTTTTAAATTCGAACATTCATTTTGCACCTATAGAATGGAAATGATAAGTGAATGGCTTTGTTAATAGACTATGGTCAATTCCCTTTTTACACAGTCCAATTTTTGCATTGCTTTAAAAATGGTCTGCATTTCACACGAGGAAACAAAAATGTCGGTGGGTTACTTGTTTCCTTTTAATGTTTCTTTGTTTGGAACGCACACTACAACGTAGTTTAAATTGTTCACTCCCCTTATATTTCATGCTTTTATTTATTTTCTGGGCTTATCGATAGCTAGAGTTTTATTTTTCAAGTCAATTTACAAATTTGTTTTCTGAGTATTTTTGCTTTCAATTCAATATTTACTCATCAGACTGCACTTAACATACGCGGAGTAAGTAACAATAAGTTAACTGGGTCTATTCGGCGAGATCTTTTATTCTGTTATTCTGCTATTCTGTTATGAATTTTCATACAAAAGTTTAAGCTGTCAAAAAATCTTTTATGAATTATAATTTTGGTATTCTGCATGCTAAATCTGCTATGAAATCTGTTAAGAAATCTGCTAATGAGCTGTCAAAACTTCGAAATTAACAACAAGTCTTTGACGAACTGCATTTTTGGTATTCAGCATGCCACAATCTGTTATGGAATCTTTTATGAATCATAAAAGAATAAAAGACACATTTTTGTTACTTTATCAAAAAAGATTTCAATATATGAAGTACAAATATTTATTTTGTTAATGAATTGTTTGTAAAAGGACAAATATAACAAAATATTATTAAAATACATAATAACAAGCACATACATGATTGTGCTTGTTATTAATTATTAATTTCAAACTAATTATTTGAATACACTAAAGCATAGAACAAATTGGATGGATGAAACGTAAAAGAAAGTGACGCTTATCTTGTCGGAGTTCGTTTTACACAAGTTTTTATATTGGCTATAATACACTCAGGAACTGTTATGGACAAATTGCAAAGATTAAATATTATTCATCTACGCGAAACAAAACACGATAATTGCGCAGGTTAATATTTTCATTAGTCAGTGGCTACTGCCGAGAGTTTTTATTTACCTACTACAGCTGATAATTTGATAGCAGATTTTAGGTCTGTTCGTATAAATGTTTCTTTTTCGAAGTTACATAACAGACTTTTATAAAAGGTCGAACTCCTGAATAACAATTATAAAATATCTTTTATGGTGAAGATCTGTTATGCATCATAACAGAAAATTCATAGCAGAATAACAGATGTCGCAGAATAGACCTAAACATTTGGTTTGCCATTTCACCATTTTGGATCCCAAAAATATATGCCCAGTCCATGTCCATGTAGTGAATCGAATACCGCCCATGGCCAACGTCAATTAAACAGTGAGTTCAGTTTCCGCTTAGTGCGTTTAGGCTATACGCGCACATGCAATTTTGCCGAAATGAAATAATTTAATCACTAGTTGCACGATGATCGCGCACATTAGCAACTTAAAAATTAATCAACGAGATAAACGAACACACAAACATCATTTTGATTTAATGTGCGCGCAGTTACATTAGTTAACTGAAGAACTTATTTGAGGAGATCGTTCCATTTGTGCCAAAACACAAACTCTTAAGTTGCTCGAATCGCGGAGTGAATAGTTTTTGCATGTGCGCGCACTCTCATATAAGTCCAGGGTATTCACTTTATCAACCAAACTGTTGCAAAACTGAAAGTTGCATATGTGCGCGCCTCTGGCCTTATAGCTCATAGAATTGTATACGAATAAATATTTTGCGGCGCAGTGTCAAGCAATTCCTGTATAGTGCAGTTCCACCCAATGCGGTTTGTCATCTCAAATTGCTTTTTGTATATCTAAATAAAAAGATGATTTTTTTCACCAAACTCCGTTTATTTACAACTATCAATAAAAATTGAACACAAAACGAAAATTGGGCTTGGTTAATCAAAAACAAAAGTAAAATTAATTCGATAAATATTGGTTTCTTTTGCAAAATGGATATCAAAATTTGTTAAAAGATATAGGTGCAATTTTAGACGTACTTCAGAAAATAATTGAGCAAAGAATACAGTTTTTAATAGTAAAAGTCAGAAACTTTTCAGAAGAACAGCTTATAATTTATTAAAAAATGGAGTTATCTAATACTTCGTTTCCACCGAAGATTTACTAATCTCAAAAAGTGGTTCCACCGCTCCAAAAGTAGATTAATTTTGATAGCACTATTCAAAATGCATATATCTTTTCATTTTCTCTTATGATGTAGAAGTGAGATAGGCAGCTTCATCTGTGTCAACCGAAGAGAAAAATTCACTTTCCCGATGAATGTGTTCATTTCGATATGGAAATGGGGTAGTTCGATTGAAGATTTAAATGAGATTTATTTTAAATCTTCATCTGAGAAGATTAAAATTTGTATGGTAAATCCTCAAGATTTGTAGGAGATTTAGCTAGATCTACTTAAACCTTGGTTTAGTCATCGGTGGAAACGTAGTATAATACTACGTTTCCACCGAAATTTAATCTCTTGTAGATTTACTAATCTCAAAAGGTGTATCCACCGCTCCAAAAGTAGATTAATTTTGACAGCACTATCCAAAATGTATATATCTTTTCATTTTCTCTTATGATGTAGAAGTGAGACAGGCAGCTTCATCTGTGTCAACAGAAGAGAAAAATTCACTTTCCAGATGAATTTGTTCATTTCCATATGGAAAAAGGGTAGTCCGATTGAAGGTTTAAATGAGATTTATTTTAAATCTGCATCTGAGAAGATTAAAATTTGTATGGTAAATCCTCAAGATTTAGTTGGAGATTTAGCTAAATCTACTTAAATCTCGGTTTAGTGTTCGGTGGAAACGTATTATAAGATTTGAGAAATATAAACTGGCCAACTATTAAAAAAAAAGAATCATAAAGATCTATTTGGCTCAAGGATGAAATAAATAATTATAACACTCCATGAACACATCCATCGAGATTCAATTCAATTATCAATCGTACCAACAAAACTAACAAAATCAGAATCGAGACTCGACTGATTATCAACCAGCCATCCACCGTAACTTCTACTTTGCCTTTTTATCGACCGTAGCGAATTGTATGTAAAATGGTACGACGGATAAACTTACGGCGGAAAAGTTTCCCAATAAAACACGGCTATTATGGCCGGCTTAATTTTTGAATTGAAGAATTATGGACCAATGATTACCTCTGCCCATAGAGCACAACAAACAGAGACCATTTGACTAACCCATTTAACCAAAAGTTAGCTTCATCGCTGAACAAAATATTCTTGGTTAAGTCACCATCTCGTTTTGGGACCATTTACCGAACCGACGAGATTGACACTCGTTCGGCTTCAATTCTTGAAATGGCAAACCAAACTGACCATTAGTCAAGTGACAGCTGTCAAAAAGACCAACCTCGAACACGTCTAAAAAAACCCCTGAAATAAAGGCTGACAAGTCTTATTAATAGACTTACAGCCCTATTCTCACATAGGTCACATTTTTTTGAGGTTGTTTTTGTGAGGTTTCTTATAAGGCGGTCACAATTTCGTATTCTGTTGAGACCCTCAAAAGAACCCTCACAAGAAAACTCACCACCGGAAGGTTAATTTTTTTAATGATGCAAACTATAAAAGTGATGAATTACCTAAAATTTGTTTAAAAACATCTGCAATAATAATTTATTTGTTAAGAATATAATCAGTTTCAATCAAGTAATAATTAAAATCAGTGTTATAGCTTGTAGATGAACTGAGCAGATGGCCGGGATTCTCAAGAAGAACTTTCGGATAAAAAAAACATTTTTTTCGAAATCTTGCAGTTTTTTAGAGTTTATTAATATACATGTTATTATAAAATAAAAAAAAATAAAATTCCACTGTGAAAAACACAAATTAATAAAATTTTGTTTTCCTCGATTTTCTTGAAATTCCTTGGGGTGTTTTGTCTTCCGATTGTGATGCAGATATTACATATTGTACCTTCAGATTTATTCACTCGGTCATTGGTGTCGATCTAGTGCCGTGTTGTGAAGAAAAGTTTGCCGCAAAGATGACACATTCGATTTTATACAATTCTTTGTAAGGTGAAATCATGAGATTTTAATTTCAGTTCATTTGGAAAGCTGAAATAATTAAAAATTTATAGAGATTACTAATCGTGGATAAAAAAATGTCCCTTTTTCCACATTGCTGCTTCGCATTAGTTTCATTTAAATCATGATCTTTTTTATGACCGTCTCGTACACTAAAAGATATAAATTTTTTCGAACAATGTTTGCACTTGAAGAAATAACTCCTTTTCCTATTTTACGTGGCAAGTTTTCTTGTGGAAATCAAAACCAAAATGAATCTAGGCCGATAGATAAAAGTTGTATCTTGGATGACAAACAGATCGTTCATATCCGTTAATTATCTTCGAATTCTTCGGCGCTACAATCGAAGAGTGATTTATTAAAAAATCAATTTATACAGTTTTATTAATTCTTATACTTCTTACATTTATAGATGAAACTTCTTCAAAAAGATGTATCAAAATCCAATTTCAATTCCATGTTTGTTCTTATTTCGTTTTTTTTATAGTTTTGTTTCACAGATATGTAAAGTAGGTGAGTAGTGATGTGCCAAGAAACAGATCATTATTTTCAAGTTCTTATGATGCTCACAAGTTGTGAGGTTTTTACTAGAATACCGAAAAGTCACAAAAATGAGTTCACCTCAAGTTATGAGGTTATTGTGACTTGTGGGTGCTTAGTGAGGTTGCCAGAACAAGGCTATTATTCTGGCAATCTCACCAAACCCTCACAAGTCACAATAACATCATACGACTTTTAGTGAAGATCGACAATCGATTCGTTTTCGTTAGATTTCCACAAGAAAACTTGCCACGTAAAGGAGAAAAGGAGTTATTTCTTCAAGTTCAAACATTGTCCGAGAAAATTTATATCTTGTAGTGAACGAGGCAATTATGAAAAAATTCATGATTTAAATCATAAACTAATAACTTAAAGACCCCAAACCTCTTTTTTCATTTGACATTTGCCAACAAGCTGAAACACGCACACAAGTAACTTTTCTGTTCCTCTTCCAATAGACGCATTGATAAAAACGAACACAAGAATCTTTTCTGTTCCTAAAGAAAAGAATCTTTTCTGTTAAAAGCCAAACAAGAGTTTTCACACTGAAGAATTTGACAAGCTGACAAATCAATCTATTTGTATTCAATTTGCAAAATGAAATACAATAATTATTTAAATTAATTATTTTATATTTGTTAAAATACCAACGGATTATAATATTTGTTTTTTCCTCTTGAGACCCTACACAAACAAGAATAATAATGTAATTTTTCAATTAAATAAATTAAAACTTACATTTATTATATGGCTTCCCAGTAGATCTGAACTTTTTGGAATTCATCTTTCTTTTCGGTTATCGTTTACAGTTTCAAATTACTCTATCTTGAGAAACGTAAAATTTTAACGCAAATTTAGCCTGCTCCACAGCTGCCTACATTTTAACCCATTTTATTCACCACGCTAGTGTCAAATCTTAACCAAGTTACAAAACCAACATTTTAACGGAATTCACACACGACCTAAATTCAAATTTCTAATAGTGGTGAATTATGTATGGAATTATACTGAATGTTTTTATGTACATCGTGCCCCAGGTGAATAATAAAGAGATTGGAAATTACGGCTATATTTTGCTTATATAAATGGGTTTTGGAGGGTGAAACGTACGAATGTTTCGATCTTGATAATAATTATTACTTATCTGTGGTTATAGCTATAGGACATTATTTTATCGATCTCTTGTTATTACATTCTAAATACACACAATTCGAAAGAAAATAATAAATTGCATTGCAAATACAAATGTTTAAGTAAAATATTTATCCCTATTTACTGATGAAAGTCAAAATGCAACTAGTCAAATTATTTTTCAAAGTGTTCGTTGCACTTTATTTGTTTTGTACTCCTGAAACAAAGGGTGATCCTTTTGTTATAAACAAATACAATGGACCAAAACATGATATTTTTCAAATTGAAAATGAATTTGTTGGACACAGAGCTAAACGTTCTTTATTAAATAATAATTCAACGGATATTGTTTATGCAAAAGTAAGTACCTGATACATTTGATTTTTGTAATTAATAAATGTCTACAAACCTACATAATGTTTAGTTAGTATGCAATATGATAATGGCTATTTATATCAATCAATGAGGAAATATTTCTTTTTTAATTTAATCGCTGCAAACATATGAGTGTAGAATGTTCTTTTGTCATTGCATATACCTATATGTATAACTGGTGATCTTTTAAATTCACCGACAACTGTTAGAACTGTTATCTTTTTATTATCTAGTATAAACGTTAAAATAGATATGTGTACCTACCTACGACAATTCGAAGGGGGTTTTTACGTTGCAAATAATATTAAGAATTTAAGATAATACAAATATTATAACAGGTGATACATATTTTTTCATGGCTCACGGGCACTAGCCCTACCAAAGTTCTAATAGGTACATTATGTCGGACATTACATTTTAATATACTGTTCCAGAGCGCTTCAGTTGTTATTTTATTAAAAGATGTTCGACATAATATGGATGCGCATTAAAACAGAGGATTCAACTACGTTACCTCCATATCTCAAATTTATAAGGATCTAAACCTTTGATTTAAATCGGCTGAGCTGCTATTCTTTACAATATTATTTTCAATTATTTGTTCATCCTTTTTTTCTTACAAAATTAATTCATATAGGTAAACAAGTATTATTATTTATATTGTATTTAAATACCTACCTGCAATATGTATTTGCAAACAATCTGAACAAAGAAAAATTCTTAAAGAAAAAATTGCAAATTTACATGTATGTATGTATGAATGCAGGTATAGGTACTAGTGGAGTGACCTTAGATCTATTGCTGGGTACCCAAATGAATTTAAATTATTAATTAATTTTCTGAATCTGATAAGTAGTTGAGCAAATTCCTGAACGCAAATCCTGCACAAAATATGCTAAGCAAACTGTCCCTAAACGCAAACATTAAAATATTGACTGTCCCAAAACGCAGTTCATTCTTTTATCTTGCGTAATCACCAGTACATTTGTGCAAGTTTAAAAGTTGTGTTGCGTAATTTACTTGCTTTTCAATGTTAACAGGGTTAATGGATTTTGCTAAGCATGGAAATTTTCGTTTAGAAATTTGGTCGTTGTTTGAATCAGGCTAAAATACTTTCGTTTTTTTTTTTTATTTCAGAAGGCGTAATTCGTTAAAAATTTTAATTTCACGATAAAAAGTATGTTTATTAACATTTTGAGTTCTAGGTTATCGAAATAAGGGAATTCCAAAATAGGAGATATATCTAAGAATTGAGATTGAATTTTGCCTACATAAGTAAGGCGGGCAAGAGCGAGCTTGCATCTTAGACCCAATTACCGCTGGAAAGCGTCGTGTTGATACACAAAAACTCTTACGGACCTTAATACAAATATTTTTAGGGGAAAACGAGTGAAACCAAGTGTAAAAACAAACTAATTCGATCAGACTCTGTTGTATGCAGTTCATTTTGTGGTCAAAGTTATCATAAAAACTGTGTTGACGTAAAGAATGAAGAATTTAATCTTATACAAAATTCTAATAATTTATTTTGGAAATGTAACAGTTGCTCTCATATTAAATTCTCAAACTTTATAAGCCGCTTTACTGAACTATCTGAGTGTGTTCGTGATTTAAAAAGAGAAATATGTGCTCAGCAAAAAACAGTTGTTACATTTGTGAGTGCACCACAAAATGTTCTCTTAGAAAAAACCAAAATCATAACTCCCAGTCCCAGTGCGGGTAATACATCTGTCGAGCAACAACCAAGTGCCACTGTTCATAATGGTAGTAAAGATTCTCTTTTGCCGCCCATTACAGATCCATCATTTGTTTTTACCCCAGCTTTATCCCTACATAACAATATCACCGATAGTGCTTATATGCCCCCCAATATACATCCTGCTTCTACATTCACCGCATCTATTCCACAAACACGCAACGTTACCACCGATAGTATACCAATAAATAAATCTGATGCCTCCTGCTCTAACTTTAACCCTCTCTCTCCCAATATAAACAACAAAAACCGTACTTTCAATAAAAAACATAAAAATAATAGAAATAACAACAAAAAACAAATAATCAACAACCCCACTAGCTTTTATGGTACTGGGTCAGCTGAAAATTTAATTGTCGTACCCAACATCCAGTGGATCCATATTTCTAAATTTAATAAAGACACAACTCCCGAATCTATAATTACATATTTATCGAAAAAAATTAATCTCTCACCGAACATTTTCCAATGCTTCAAACTAACAAAAAAAGATGCTGTGCTAACTGAACTATCATTTGTTAATTTTAAACTCAGTGTACCTGTTGACAAACTCAACCTCGTCATGGACCCTGCTGCCTGGCCTGAATTCGTCAAAGTTAAATTGTTCGTTTCATTCCCAAAAAACGAAGAGAGCCCAAAACAGCTGATGATAACATAAACAATAATAATAATCAGTTACCATTACCACCCACGCATCTTGCTCCATCAAACTTATCTCAATTCTTCTTGTTCTACCACAATGTTGGTGTATTAAGAACAAAAATGGAAACTATTCTCCTTTTCTCCTCATCGCAACAGTACGACATCATTGCACTCACTGAGACATGGCTCACTGAGAATCATTTCAATGCCGAAATGTTCGATAATCATATGTTTAATGTTTTCCGCAATGATAGATGTCGTCACACAACTGGTCTGAGCCGAGGTGGAGGCGTGCTGCTAGCTGTTCGCTCATCATTTGTGTGTTCGCAAATTGGTTTGCCTTCTTTGTCGTTTGAACTAAGCTCTCAATTCAATGTTGACCAGCTGATTATACGCGTAAGCTTCGATAAATCTCATGATGTATTTATTATTCTTAGTTATATCCCACCTAATAGTTCTATTGAATTATATAAAATACATATTGATAATTGTGCCGTAGTTCTTAAAAGCTTTAAACATAATGAAAACATAATAATTTTGGGTGATTTTAATTTGCCTTTTATTAATTGGGTACACGACCCAGAAGAAAATTGTTTAATTCCTTTTAATGTCAATAAGGAGTGCGAGAGTGTTGTTGTTAATACTTTAGCTGAATTTGGACTTACTCAAATAAATTGTTTTTATAATAGTTTGAATCGAATTCTTGACTTAGTATTTATTGATAATGAATTCAGTGTGAGTATTAGCAGCCCCACACCACCTCCCCTTCCTAACTCTGATAATCATGTAGTACTTTGCCTAAGCATTAAATTTTATGGATACATACAACAAAATAATGAAGTTGATTATATTTATAATTTTGAAAAATGTAATTTCACTGAATTGTCTCATTTTATGAATTTAACTAGTTGGGCGTCTGTTTTAAGCAGCATTAATTTAGATAGTGCTTTTTACACCTTTGCTAATTTATTAAAAGAGGCAGTTGATTTATTAAACAAATTTCTTTACAAGCAATATATTCTAAGTATGGAATCTAAGTTTAAAAAAAATAGCAAATGTTTCTGGAAGTTTATAAGCGATAAAAAACAGTCAACTGGCATTCCCAATTCCATTACTTATTTAGGTGAAACATCAAGCGATCCCTTAAAAATTTGTAATTTATTTGCTCGTTTTTTTCGCTCAGTGTATAATCCATCATGTTTAAGTAACTCATATAACGTTGAATGTTCCCCTGAGATTATTAATATTGGTGACCTGCAGGTGAGCTTAACTGAAGTCGAAATCGAACTAAATAAGTTGAATGAAGATAAGCAACCTGGTTTCGATGGCATTGTCCCCATTGTGCTAAAGAGGTGTGCGGGTGCTCTGGCAGTTCCCCTTCAATTTATTTTTAATCGCTCTCTTCGGGAAGGTGTTTTCTTGGAAATTTGGAAAAATTCTTTCTTAACTCCGGTTTTTAAGTCGGGGTCAAGAAATGATGCAACTAATTACCGGCCTATTTGCAAAATATAAGCAATTCCTAAACTTTTTGAAAAAATTGTTTATAACAAATTGGTTTTTCTTTTAAAGGAAATTATTTCCCCTCTGCAACATGGCTTTATTGCCGGGAGATCTACTTCAACAAATCTTACTATCTTTAGTAACTATGTGATAGAGTCATTCGAGAAAGGTTTCCAGTGTGACGTAGTCTACACTGATTTCTCGAAAGCGTTTGATAGGGTAAATCACGCAATTCTGCTATCCAAACGTGGAAACTTAGGTTTTCACTCAAATTTATTAAAATGGTTTGCTTCGTATCTCACTGGTAGAACTCAGTATGTTCGTATAAATAATATTAAATCAAATCCTGTGCTAGTTACTTCCGGTGTCCCTCAAGGAAGTCATTTAGGACCCCTCCTCTTTTTGGTTTTTATCAACGATATTCCTAAATATTTCAATCATTGTATGTGCTTAATGTATGCCGACGATCTCAAACTTTTTCTAACTATTAAATCAGTTTTAGACTGTGTTAATCTACAAAATGATATATCTAACTTATTTGTTTGGTGTAGCAAAAACGATCTTCATCTTAATGTTTCAAAGTGTCAAGGTTCTTCTTTTAGCCGAAAAACCAGCCCATTTATATTCGATTACAAAATTAATGGTACCCCATTAACAAGAGTAACCGAAAAAAAAGATCTCGGGGTAATCTTTAACACAAAGTTAACTTTTACTAGTCACTTTGACTTCATAGCAGCCAAAGCCAGCTCTATGCTGGGTTTTATTTATAGAAATTCAAAGGACTTTACTGATCCCTTCACATTGAGATCGCTCTATTTTAGCTATGTTAGATCTATTTTAGAATACTGTTGCACCGTGTGGAATCCGTATTATAGTGTTCATTCGTTAAAAATTGAAAGGATCCAGAAACGATTCACTAGAATAGCTATCAGGACTTTGCGTTGGAATATTGATATGCCCTCTTACAACACGAGATGTTTGTTACTAGGGATCCAATATCTGGAGGCTCGGAGGTCATATTTTGAAACAATGTTTGTCAGAGATCTAATTAATTATAAAATCAACTGTCCTTCTTTGCTTTCAATGATTACTTTTAATGTACCTGCGCGAGATTTTCGTTCTTGTTGTCTTTTCTTTGTCCCTTTCCACAGGGTTAATTATGGAAATAATGAGCCATTAACACGCTGTTTAAGGCAGGCAAACTCCGTTTGTAGTGTCCTTGATTTTAATATGTTCTTAAGTAGAGATTGTTTTAAGAAAAAATTGTTATCTTTTATATCTATTGGTGGTTAAACTTAAGTATTTCATTATTGTTATGATTTTTAGTAGTCTATAAGAGATTTTTATATGCTCTGTTTGATGAATAAATAAATAAATAAATAAACAACTCAAGCGATGCTTCGTTACAGCCATTTCGTACCATTGAGGAAAGAGATTAGGTTTTTTTTTTTTTTTTTTTTTAATTTAACTATATGCCTGTAAGACCTAAGGTCTTTTAAATGCAACATAAATTGCACGGCACTAGTTGGCACAGTGGATTTGAGAACCAGGTATTGACTATCTCATTTTAACATATGGGCGGCATCCAATTAAAATTGGAGGTATAGAAAAGTATGCGCCTAGCGTGCGGATCGAACCCACACGTCTAAGTTAGCAATCAAGCACTTTACCCACTACGTCATTGCCACTATTGTTTTTGATTTTTGTATCAGAAAGAAAGAAAATTATTTCCAAAGGAATGCATTCTTAGTCTGGCCAGAGCGGGACACTTGCAGAGGAAGTGTAGCACTGTTTCCTTTTCCAACTGGTTTTTACAACTACGGCAATAGGTGTGGAGGATATCCAGTTTTTCTGCGTGCTCATTAAAGGCCCGTGCAAGTAGCGAATAGCCTTGCTATTACCCGCCTTTGCCTAAAAGTGAGATCTTTTGTGCGTGATTTATTGTAGGTGGGCCATATCATTCTAGATTTTTACAGTCGGATAGATTGTTCCACCTTCTGTTTGGTTCCGTGAGAAAAACTGAAAGAATTTCGCCCTTCTAAGCAGCGAGATGAATGGAGACCCTCTCTGCAAGCGAACTATGAAGAGCAGATCCCTTTTGGTCCAGCTTGTCTGCCCGTTCCTTACCCTCAATGCCGCTGTATCCTGGGGAACCCAGATTGATGTGATTTTATGGTTAATGCCCATATTATCGAGCTCACTTCGGCATTGTTTGACCAATTTTGAAGATATTTTTGTTGAATTTACGCCATTGATAGCCTCTTGGCTGTCTGTGATTTTTGCCGAATGTAGATATTGAGTTGGATTTTATTTAAGAATTTTGCATGCTTCTATAATAGCTAGTACTTTAGCTTGAAAGACGCCAGGAAAGTCAGGAAGTCGGAAAGATATAGAGACTTTTAGCAAATCTGAGAAAATTCCTGCAATCTTTCAACACTTCGTCATCTTCCCAATTCTTCCTAGATGTGAAGATAACTTTAAAACTTTTGCTGATGCTCAGATTAGGGGTTTTCAGTGTTTGTCGACAGAATATCTGGTGAAATCAATTTTTCTGTGTTTCTGTGACCTATAGGTTTAGCAAACAAGAAATTTGACTCTTTGAGTCTTAGCGCGCTGCATGATACCAGATGTTTAATGTTGAGGTCAAGCGGTAGAACATTGTAAATTAACACTTAAGGTATCCGTTGGGCAAGATCTTAAGGCCAATGCTATCTGAATTTTCTTAAGTTTATTGATGTTGTATTGTTTGTTTAAAGCGGGCAACCAGACAATCGAACAATAAGCCAGGATTGGTCGTACTGCCGTTGTGTTTGTCCATAGGATTATTTTCGATCGAAGACCCCATTTTTTATCGAATGTCTTACTCCAAGGGTAGAAAGCAATGCTAGCCTTCTTAATCCATTCTTCAATGTTGAGTTTCCAGTTTAGTTTAGGGTCAAGGATGACTCCTAAATATCTCGCACTGGAAGAAAGTGATAGATTGTAGGCATTTTATCGAGGTACGGTAAAAGTGGGTACCCTAGTTCTGGTAGTGAAGAGCAATTCTGTTGTGCTTTGGTAAACCTCTAGTCCACAACTTGTGGCCCAATTACTAACCTTAAACAGAGCCCTCCGTGATTTCACTTATCACTGTTGGGAATTTAACCGACACTAAAAAGTACTAAATCATCTGCATATACTACCGCATTCACACCACTAATCCTCAGTTTGAAAAGAATATTTCATGACTAAAAGCCTCAGAAGCGGCGACAGAACTCCACCCTGTTGTGTTACTCTATTTACATATTTGGTATCGGTCTAGTTGCCTAACGAAGCTTATAATCATCCTGTCAGTAAGCATAGAGATAATCCAGTCTTGAATATAATCAGCTATGCCATCGTTTTTAAGTGAGTTGAATAGATTCGGTAAGTATAATTTCGAATGCACCTTCTACATATGTCTAAAAAGGTAGCGAGAGTGTACTCTTTATAATTGACTGTTTTCTCGTGCCACTGCATCGTGTAATTCGGTACCTGTTGATGTGCCTTTCTGGTATGCATGCTGAGAGTTATCTAAAGGGCATCCATGCATGATATTTCTAATGTGAGAATCCAGTTAATTAGTCTTGCGGAATTTTTAAAGTTTTTAAAAAAGTGACAATACTCTTTCCAACTTTGCTTTGAAGCAAATAAACTTTTAAGCAATTTTATATTGTACCTATTTAATCTGGTAGGAAAGCTTGAAAGCAGTACATAGCAGCATCAGTGTCAAAGATTTTCACCTTTGATTGAAGGTACTGCACCGATTTTATACTTCGCATCTGTGTAAAGCGGATTTTAGACCTAAACCATTTGACTTAATTTCTTCTGGTACATTTGTTCATATTAGTAGACGTTTCTGTTGGAAACAAAATTGTTTCGCCTCTTGGGTTATTCTTCGACTAGTAGTGATTGTGCGTTAACAATTCCCCTCTTATATTTGCTTGCATATATGAGTTTCTCTACAAAATCGGTTAGATCGTTCCCTTTGACACCTGATTAACCTAGGATCTAGAGAATCTGAAGTTTTTTTTTGTTTAAAAAAAAATTCACGAATTTTGGTGATTAAAGGTATTTGGTTACTGTCGTTTCATATGGATAGCATTCAACGTGGAAATCTGTCTGAGTAAATTATTATGTTTTTACTTAGGAAAAAGTATATTCTTCATTCTGTATTAAAAAACATTCTCAAATCTAAATAATTTTTTTTTTCAGCCGAATGAGCTGAATGATACTCATGGACAGCTTATGGTGCATTGGTTGGGCGAGGGAACCGATGTCATGATTTGTCTTGCTCGTGACCAACCTGCTGAACAAGGTGATGATTCTAAGCAAGTTGAAGCAAATCCACCGAAAGTATTCATCTCGTTTGATTATGGAGAGACATTTGAAGATAAAACTTCTTTATTCAAAATCATTTTCAATGACACTGATGAAAAGTCCGCTAGCCTAGATCAGTTCCTTACACATCCGAAATTTGACACAATTATATTCACGGATACAAGAAATAAAGCCATCTTTAATTTTTCTCCCAAACATGGGACTGTTGAGCGCACTAAATTAGATTTTACACCATCAGATATCTCATTTTATGAAAATGACCCTAATATTTTCCTCATACTAGACAAAAAGAATGTCGAAAGAAATTTATATTTTACAAAAGACGGCGGTAAAAGTTTTAACATCTTACAAGAACATGTCAAATCGTTCGCATGGTCAAGTGGGCCAGACATTCCTCTGCTTTTGTATGTGGAAAGAGGAGAACCATCAGGTATAATTGACTTTTAATTATTTTATCAATACTAACATTAAAACTATATGAGTTTAGGATCATCTTCAATTATTAATATCGATCCTCTGAATTTTACAAAGTCCGATGAGCGATATAAATTTAATGTTTTGATTGAAAACGTCAACGAATTTCTTATAAAAAAAGACTTTATGTTTGCGACACGAAAGGTAATTATCCATTTATTTCCAAAGTCATATAATAATATGCAAATTTTTTTTTGAAGGATCGAAATTCCATAGAATTGTTGGTTTCATACAAGAGAAAAAGTTTTGTAAAAGCGAATTTTCAAACAGAGTTAGATATAAATGGATTACATATTTGTGATGTGGAGGACAAATACATAATGGTATCTGCTGCTCACACGCATACAATGGCTCATTTGTATGTAGCCGAATACGACGAAGATCTTAATGCTATAACATTTACGAAGAGCTTGGAAAATATACTAACATTTATACCCAATATCATATGGAAAACTGGATGGATTATGTAAAGAAAATATATATTTTTACGATTTGATTTTGTTCTTATTTTTTTTTCTTAAGGCAAACAACCGACGAAGCTTTTTCAGATTTATACAAAGTCGAAGGAATGAAAGGCATTTATATTGCTTCTAAAATTCACCGGTTATCGTCCTTTCCAAGTTCTGAGTCGTCTGTCGGACCTGAACACCTTGTGTCGGTAATTTCTTTTGATCACGGACATAATTGGCAACCAATTGCTGCCCCATCTGTTGATGACGAAGGACAGCGAATAAATTGTACTCAAGATTGTAGTCTACATCTGTCACAAAAATTCAGTCAACTCTATCCAGTTACCAGGTAAATAAGTTATACAAGAATAAACTTAAATAAATCTGTGTGTTCCATTAGTTTTGTGAATTTACTTTCAAACACCATAGTAATGAGAAATAACTTATACACATTGAAATATCTGCAGATTAAAAAAAAACTTATTATAGAAGAAATAGATTACAAAATTTGTTGTTGTTGTTGGTGTTGTTAGTTAGTGTAGGTAGAAGTGAATAGTATCTTCCCAACTCTTACAGCAAGTTAAAGATGAGGTAATGCCACATATTATTAGCATACTTTGAAGTAGCATCGCGATTGGGTATATACCAATTCTATGGATAAGAGCTAAGGTTTTCTTCATTCCCAACGTAGGGAAAAAGATACAATCTATCCAAAGTCAGCCAGGCCCATAAGTCTGTCATCATCAGTGTTACCACAGGTTTAATTTTTAATGAGTCCTAGAGGCTGAAAAAATGAGCCATTTTGAAAATAAATGAGTCCAATAAGAAATCTCTTTTAAGTTTATAGTAATACCTTTTTTTTAAATCAATCAAATTTAGAGGGGAGAAAGGCGGTAAAATTCAGCTTTTCTTCAAATTACTCGAAAGCCATAGGTTTTTTTGAAAAAAGTTGTTGGTACACATTCTAGATCATGTCATTCTACACAAATGGGAGCTATATTAAGTCAAGTCTGGTTGCTTTAACGAATGAATTTTATCTATATATCCGTTTTGACGAACAATTTAACTTTGGAGCGCTATAACTTTAGAACGAATTGACACACGGAAGTCGTTAATATGTCATTTTGTAGATAACTGTCTATAAGATGTTTTTAGAAAAATTTGACCAAAAAAGGTTTTGGGAGTTATTGAACAAAATAAAATAAATAATTATTTTTAAGATGGCAGCATTTCCCTTCTGGTTCCACAATTAAAACTTGTTTTTTTTTAATAGAACATGTTTTTACAAACAACTAAAAACAAAAAAATTCGCAACTCAAAAACATACATTTATTACATTTTTTTTTTAAATTACTACACCAAAATGTGTTCCACCATTTTTCTCCAAATTTATCAATTGTAGGATAAAAAGTGTCTTAACCTTTTTTGTGCAGAAGGATATGATCTTATCCCTCCTAAAATTACTTTTTTAGAAAATGCTTACGACGGAGCTCTCCATCAAAATTTAGCTTAGTCGGAATTTTTTTCGAAGTGAATATCTTATTTTTCTAGACTATAAATACTATTAAATTAACTGAATTTAAATAAATCACTAACATGAATTACCTATATCACAAAAAAATGAAGTATTTTCGATTATATACAAGAATATTATGATTAAAAATTTAAAAAAGTCTTAAGAACACATTTTTTTAAAAAGTAAACAAAAATTAACAATTCAATAATAAGGCAAAAGTAAGAAAACAAATAAACAAAAGCATAGTTTTTAATCTGGAGTTCAAACTTTGTCGTTTGAGGCACATAACTCCATATAAAAAAATAATTGCTTCAACAGTTTCTAATTTAAATCGATTAAGCCTTTTTGTTTCAATTAGCTGAGATCTGAAAATGTTCTTTCTGCATACGCATATCTCAATTTTAAAACATCCATCCAAAACTCTTATATGTTTTATCCAAAGGAAGGAAAGAAAATAGAAGCGTAGTTCATACTATTTAATCTTTTTAAGATATTTTCTGCAAAATGAAATAAAAGTGCTTTAAACTATAAATTGACTCGTTGTCAAATCAAATCAAATCTAAAAAAGATGTGTCCCTGAGCCAACCTAAAAAAATGAGTCCCAGTGGTAACGGTGGTCATCATTCCGAAACCTTGGAAATGGTAATTATTAATTTCATGAGAGCAAAAACACTACACCAGTTACGTCTAAACCACCGCCAGCATGCGTATAGGGCGGGAAGATCTACAGAAACTGATATATACAATCAGCAATAGATCTAAGGAATCGGCCTTTGTGCGTTTCAAGACATTGAGGGAGCGTTTGACAACAGCTCCCATGAATCTGTGAATTAGGGCTCTTATAAGGAAGAAAGCGCGTACCCACCATAATAATAAGATGAATAAACACAATTTTAAGCACCAGAACTGCGGAGGCACACACAACAAACGGTCCAAAATGTCATCACAACTAGAGGCTGTCCACAGAGAGGCGTATTTTCAACCCTACTATGGAGTCTAGTAGTGGATGAATTAATAATAATAATAATCTAATAATCTAATAATCAAACATGCTGAGATGGATGTATGCCATGATGGTAAGACTCATCATTACCTATGGGGCGATTGCACAAGAGAACCGAACTAATAACGACTAGGAATGGCAATGAAAACCTGTCGCTCTGCTGCAATGAAAGTCATTATCAACTTAACTCCATTGTACGCTGTAGTAGGAAACTCAGCCAAAAGCGCCATATGGAGATTTGCGAAAGAGGGTACTGGGCCGGGGAAAATAATTTGTTCTAGGAAATAGCCTTGATTCTTGGTCTACAGGAACAAACCTCTTGGACATTCCAAGAGATGTTATGATCAAGAAATATAACTTCGAGAAACACTTCAGAACGCAGTGTTGTACTGCCGCTCATACCTAGCAGAGGAAATCGTCGTACGTTGAACTCAATACAGTTCAATAATAATCCCACGCCTCTATCCCCCCCAGATACCGCACAGGAGCTGGGGTCCATTTGCTCCGAGTACGACGGCAGATTCGGTTGCATTTCATATCGGCACTTAAAAATTAAATTCTAGTTAAAAGTTGTTCTGTTTTACCAATGCCAGCCTAACACAACAACTTGTATTTATGGACGATGCGAGTATTGAAGAAGAAGGGTTAAATAATAAAAAAAAAAGTTTAAAAAATTAAAAGGCATAGCATGCTAATGCAATTGTCTTGTTATTACCTATACGCCTGATTATTTGGGTCCATCGAAGTGGAATATGACAATATTTGATTTGTGTTGAGTCGGCAAACGTGCCGACGATTAACCACTGCTAAACTTAGGGTTCGCGATCGATTTATAGGGACAATAAAATGAATAAAAAGAGGTAGAGTTGATACTTATTGTAGTAGATTTTGTTCGATTTTTTATTAATTGGAAATTTTAGTCCATGGTCTAACTCTTTTTTCATGGTTTTTGTAAGTCCATGGAATAAAGGTGGACTGAGCGTTTTTATTAATTAATAGGGATGTTAGAGACTAAATTCATATTGCTTTGCGTTGCTATGCTCCCTCTTATTAAACAAATAAAATGCAGCGCTGGATCGTACGAACTTGATCTTTAGTGTAAAGTGGTAGCTAACCACTCACGCTGCTAGTAGGTTTAAAGCCCAAATAGGTAGGATTGCCTTGATTCTTAGTATAATGAATTGTCGAATGTATGATTCAAGGAATGGTTACATACATATATAGGTACCATCCTACAAATGTACATTTAAATGAATTTTAATTATGTAAATTAGGAGGGTAATATCTACCTACCTATATAGATGGCGCCTAGGTATGTAAATATATACATATGCACATACGTATGTATGTATATAATGAAAATGAATGTTGTAGGTGGGTAAAAATCGTTTTTAAAAAAATAAAAACTGCCAAAACCATCAGTTATTCAGTTTCTCGAAAAAACGAAGAACGCCATTAGATGCCATGGATCAATAAAAGTTTTATAAAAAAGTATCTCGAAAATTGTAGAACAGATTTTAATGAAATGTTTTTTATTTTTAGTTTTTTGAAAACAAATTTGTTTTGAAATTTTGGTATGCAGTTTTTTTAAGTTTATTAATATACAAGTCATTATAAAATTTAAAATAATTTTTTTTGATTAGTTTTAAAAATATTTATTTTTCAATAAAAAATTAATTTTAATTAGAAAAAAAAACTTCAAAATTTTGATATGTAGAATTAGCTTGGCTTCCTAGATCTTCCCAGATATAAAATTTGACAGAAATCTAATGTACCGTTACCGAGAAAGCCAAACATTTAAAAAAATCGTTATATGAAAGGTACCGTTAATAGACTTTTCTCGTAAATTTGGTTCTGATCAAATGAAAGCTAAAATAAGACTTTCCTTAATGGTTGAATTTATTTTTAATTAATATTATTATTATTATTATTATAATTAATTACCAAGCAATTTAAATTACATGATAATATTGAGTTTAACGAGCCTAGCTGCCGAGACTATTAGCTCTATAATCATAAGTTTAGATGACAATGTTTGCTTTTATAATAAAGTTTGATATTTTTCGATATTTTTAGTGTTAGGGTTTTTTAGGATATCATAAATTGAATCGTTTTGAAATATGTTTTGAAAAGTGGGTGTTAGTATTGGACAATTCTCAAAAATATGGCTTAAAGTTAAATTTGTATTGCAGGAGGAACAAACTGGTGGATTGGTTTTAGGGAGGAGGTGTTGGTGGGTGGTAGAGGTGTGTCCAAGTCGAAGCCTAACGAAATTGCGGATTTTTTGTTTGGAAATGCCTGTAGGATAAACGGGGTGGAGTTTTTCAGGATTGCATTTTTTGTAGTGGTGGTGATATTGCATCCAGTCGTTTTTGGTATTGGTTACTATGGCATTTTGTGTAACTCTGATCAAGTCGAGTTTGGAGAAGACGTTGAACATGTAAACGGGGGAATTTTTCGCTGAGTTAGCTGCAATGTCTGCATATTCGTTTCCCTGGATCCCTACATGCCCAGGAGTCCACATCAATTTGATATTTTTCGAGGATTTGATGAGTTGATATCTGATTTCGGTTATCAGGTCAGTGTTGTTGTTTGGGTTTTTGAAAGCTTCAAGGACAGATATACTGTCAGAGCAAATTATATATTTTCCTCGGAGTTTTAAGGCTGTTTTGGTGGCTTGCAAAACAGCAAAAGCTTCTGCTGTAAAAATTGAGGAGAATTCAGGCAAGTTACCTATGCTGATGATCGAACCGTTTTCAAATAGTACGGCAAATGATGTATTCTCTGCTGTCTTAGATCCGTCAGTAAATATGAATTTCCAGCCTTCTGATTTTAAATCTGACGATATACTTGAGAAAAGTTGGCAGTAAATTATATTGCTGGTATCTGTTTTCTTGTAGTTCGCTAATGTCATTATCAAGGATGAAGGGCTAATGAACCATGGAGGATAGCGTGGGACGGTAAATTTTGTGTGTTTTGATGGAAGGTCAATGTGCGATGCTTTATCCATGATAGTAGCGATTGCTGATGGTATCTTTTTTGTAAGTTTATGATTTATTGCACTTTTCACATCATTATCGATCACTGAATTGGCGGAGAATATGAGTTTTGCAGATAGTTTTAAATAGATTGCGTCTCTACGTTCCTCTATACTGGGTAATCCTGCTTCTGCTAAAATATTTTTGATGGGAGTAGTTCGGAAAGCGTTAATACTACTTCTAGCTGCTTGGTGGTACATCGGTTTTATAATTTTTAAAGTTGATTTCGGACAATAGCCATATATGTATAATCCATAGTCTATTTTACTTAAAACTAACATTTTAGTAATATGTGATAAAGAATTTATATGAGTTTGACTTTTTTTACTGGCTAAATATCTAACAATATTTGTTCTGGCAGCTAGGGATTTCTTTAATTCTAAACAGTGTTGATTCCAAGAATATTTATTATTGAATACTAATCCTAAAATTCTTAAATTACTAACATTTTCTATTTGTGTATTATTTACATTTATTACAAGTTCTGGGCAGTTTTTTTTACGACAGATATGTAGTAGTTTACATTTTTTGAACCGATAATATAGCTCCAGACATTTTGGACCACTCTAAAATATCTTCTAGGGCGAGTTTAAACAAAGTTTTACTTTTATCAATATCATTTACTTTACATAAAATAAAAATGTCATCCGCATAAATGCAGTGATCAAGTAGTTTGTGGTTTATCAAAATGGTATTAACATTGTCAAATGCTATTATAAATAATACTACCGATAAAGGAGATCCCTGGGGGATTCCGTTATGTAAGGGGTAGTTGGAAGAGTATGTATTGTTTACTTTTATACACAATTTTCTATTGGTTAAGAATGACTTTACGTAACTATATATTTTGTTTCCAACTCCCCAATTCAGGAGATTTTTCAAAACAACATGCAATCCTATTCTATCGAAAGCTTTTTGAAAGTCAAGTGATAGGATGGAAACATGGGTTTTTACTGAAAGTGCATTTGATGTAAAATAGTCAATATGGAGAAGGGCGTCGGTGCAACCCCTATTGGCTTTGAAAGCTACTTGATTAGGACTGATAGGTTTGTTAGTTTCCGCAAACCAGAGTAGGCGCTTCGCTATTATTTTTTCCATTATTTTAGATAAACACGGTATAAGGGAGATAGGACGATATCCTTCAATTGAGTTCCTGTCTTTTTTTGGTTTTGGAATAGGAATTATTGTGGCGGTTTTCCAAGTCTGTGGTATGACCGAGTTATTGAGTATGTTGTTGTAAAGACAGACTGTTCTGTGTTTGGTTTCAAATGGGAGATTTTTTAACATGGGGTAAGAAATTCTATCTCTACTAGGAGTCTTGCCCATAACTTTATTGAGTGAAGTCTCGAACTCGATTATAGTTATCGGTTCCTCAATGCGTAGTGCTGTCGGATTGGTGGCGTATTGAGGGGGGGTATTCATTATATTTACTTTTTCTTCAACAAATACAGTGGAAAAATTTATATTTTCAGAAGATTGAGACCAGGTTGGAGCAATGTAGTTAGATATTTTTTCTGGTTCTATGATTACACCGTTACTGGTGTTAATGCTGTTAATGGCAAGTGATGGAGAATCACCAGTCAAGCGGCGGATGTTATGCCATATTTTCGAAGGAGAGGAGTTTGGATTTATATTTGAGGTAACCTCAGAGAAACTTTTAGCTTTGCATTCCTTAAGCATTCGTCTGAATTTTGCATTTGATTTTTTGTAGATAATAAGATTAGTAGTGATGGGGCTTTTCTGAAAGTTTTTTAGTGCACTCATTTTCTCTTTTCGTAAAGATGATAATTCAGAGTTCCACCAGGGAACCACGTTTTTGCGTTTTTTTGAGGAAGTTTGAGGAATGGAGAAGTTTGCGGCGGCTCTGATTGCTTTTTGCAACAGAGCAGCTTCCTTGTTGTTGTTTGAGGATGGGTTTTTATGTGTTAAGTACTCGGTGGTTGTTTTTTTGAATAATGCCCAGTTGGATAGATCCGTTTTAAATTTCGGGTCGAATGTTTTAGAGTTTGTAATACGGCCGATATTTAAAGTCGTCAGTATCGGAAAATGGTCACTGTTATGAAGGTCGTTCAAAGTCTTCCAAGTTGTTTTTGTCAGCAACTCGGGTGAGCAGCAAGTGACATCGACATTTGTTAGAGTGTTGTGAGTTGTAAGGTGGGTGGGCGACCCGTCGTTCAAAATAATCAGGTTGTTGTCTGTGAAGAAATTTTCTAATAAGTTGCCCCTTCTGTTGTTAGTTGGAGAGCCCCAAAGTGAATTCCAGGCGTTAACATCACCTCTGAATATGATTGGAAGATTGACTTGGGTAATTATACTATCTAGGTCGTTTTTATTGATTGTTTCTTTTGGGGGTAGGTATATGTTAATGTAAGTAAATTTTATTTTATGGTGTATTTCGACAGCAAGAATTTGTAGGTTTGAGTGCAACGAAATCATTTTGTAAGAGGTATTTTTTTTTATTAAAAGAGCTATACCTTGTTTACCAGTATCATTGCTAGTTGAGTTGTACAGGTAACCGTCAAAGGTTTTTGGGAAATATAGCGTCTTATCAGAGGGGCAGTGGAATTCTTGGATAGCTACTATTATAGGGTTGTGTTGTTTAATCATAATGTTGAGCTCATCAAGATTATTAATAAATCCGTTGATATTCCATTGAAGAATATTTAGAGCTACATTGGTGTTACATGAGGTCCACGCACCTCTTTTACCTGTGGCAAGAGAGGAGTGGGTAGAAGGAATATTGTTTTGGTTTTGGTTCGTGTTGTTTTTTTTCTGTTGTGAATTGTGAAGGTTGGTATAATTTTGTTGTTCAGGGTTTTGACTCTGCAATTCGGTCGTCGAACCATTCAGGCTCTTATCAGAGTCTGACTGGCTCGACACTCGAATCGCAGAGTCAGTTATTTGGATTAAAGTGTCATTATTGCATGTCGATATCATGGATTTCTGCATTGTTGTTTTTTATGTAATATTCATTGTTACCCAAAAGATTTTGGGTTACAGCTGATATAGGAGATTGTGAGAGTGGATAGAGGGGTTTAGAGTGATTGGAGGTAGAAGAAGAAGCTTGAGTATTTGTGTTGCTGTTTGTGTTTAAAGAGGTTTGAGATTGTGATGAGGTTGTGTGAGATGATTGCGATGTAGAAGTATTTGATTTGAATGGTGCAGTGGTAGTGGTTAAGTTTTCTTTTGGTAGTGTGTGACTATGATTTTCTACTGTTGCTATTTTTGGAGCGGATGGTGTGTTCGATGTGATTTTTATGTTTGGTAGGTTAGGAAATGAACAGGTGTTTACTTTATTTGGATTGAAGCTTGTATTTACTGTTGAAGAGATAGGTGGAGAAAGGGAAGGAGATGGAGGGATGGCTGGAGGATTATTCGTTTTACTGTTAAGGTTTGTTGTTTTTTTAATAGTTTCAGCGAACGTTGCAATTTGAAGTGGAACTTGTACTGAATTTTGTTGATTATATATGCGCTTGGCATCTGCCATAGTGCATTTTTTAATTGTTTTTATTGTTAGTATTTCTTTAGCTTGTTTGTATGTTGGACAGATTTTTGATGATGAAGGGTGGGCCAGGGAGCAGTTTGCGCACATTGTGCGAGTGCAGGGATCTGAATTATGGGGGGGAGGTTGCAAGTTTCGCATATTTTGCTGCCGTTGCAACGTTTTGTCGTATGTCCTAGCAGTTGACAGTTGCGGCATCGCATAGGGTTGGGGATATATTCGGTTATTTTGGCTGTATAAAATCCGATATCCACTGATTTGGGAATTTGATAGAGGTCGAATGTAAAGAGTACTAAGCCTGTGGGTTTTAGCTTTCCGTCTTCGCCTTTTTTTAGGAACTTGTACAAGTCCACGACACCTTGAGGTTTCATTTCACTTAATATTTCTGTTTCGGAAACGTTAATGAGACATGGGGCGTAACAGATTCCTTTCGTTTGATTAAGCTTATCGTGTAACTTAACAGTTACTGGGCAAACACCAGCAAGATCTTTGACACGCAGGAAGATATCTGCAGATTTTTATGACTTGACAAATATTAATAGGCTACCGTCGCGAAGTTGATTTATATTTTCGTAATCTTTGCTTATACCATCAATCGACTTTTTAAGTAGAAAAGGGCTCATGGAAGTAATGGGATTTTCACTTGATTTTGGGGAAATAACAATGAAGCGGGGGTTTCTTACACTGGATAGAGAAGGAAGATCTGGGAATGTGTTGAGCGGTAGAGAGTTGTGTTTAGGTTTTTTTTTTTTTTGGCTGAAGGTCGGGGTCAGGGGGGTCGGGATCAAGAATCCCAAATCGACCACCTATATTATTTGGCCGAATGGCCATTTTAATTAATTGTTTTTCTTTTATTTAATGGGTACACTCACTTGCGACACCGAGAAAGAGAAGGAAAAAAAATAAAAAAATATAAGAGAGAAAGTGGTTTGAAGGGAGAAACCGGTTTACGCGCTTAGCGGAAAAAATTAATCACACAATAACTTGGGGAACGATGCTATCGGTTCGAGAGTTAGTCGGTGACTGTGTAATTAATATTAATTTTTAGGCTTCTCTATGATCGTAATGTCATATTTGATCGTTAAAATTTTTTACTTGCGATTATAGGTACTATAAGGCAAGTTATGTATTCAAAAAAAAAAAATCCGTCTATCTGTCTGTCCTCGAGTTTGCAGCCTAAACGGTTCGTTGGATTTGCTTCAAACTTGCTACATATTGTTTTTTCGGTAATGTGTCCACACGTTTTTTTCATTTTTTTAAGACGACAAATAACAGTAGCTTCCATACATTTTTTTTTTGACCAAAAACCAAAATCTTATTTTTCTCAAAAACGATTCCAACGATTTTTACAAAAAAAATCAGTTCATCAATGAAGGGAAAGGGTAGCTTTTGACAATTTTTTTCTCGGAAAGGGTTAATTTGATTTTTTTGAAATCTTTGACGCAGAAGCTACTAGAAAGTTTACCAACATTTCTGAAAAAAAAAATTTTTTGGAAATTATTTTTTTTTTTTAAATTCAAAATTTCGAAATCGACTCAATAGATTTTTTCTAAACTTCGTATTTAGTGGTTTTTTGAAATTATCTTGAATAGTTAAAAGAATTATTTTTCTAAAATAAAAGACAACGATACCTACCATACAAATGTTAAAAAAACCGTTAAGAAAAAAATTTATTTCTCGAAAACGGTTCCAAGAATTTTTATAAAAAATGTCTGTGTTCTTAAATCGGTACAGTTCACTTTTAAGTATAAAATTATTTCTTTTTGCGTACTTATTAACGGTACTTCCCATAGAGCCACTTTTCATATTTTCACTTTCTCAATATTGGATGAACCGATTACAATAAATTTTTTTTCATACAAATGTTCCCTAAAATTGTTAATAAAACTGCATACTCAAATTTTCAAAAGAAAAAATTTTCGGTTTTAAAAATTTTTTTTTTGGAAAAATCGATTTTTCAAAAACCAGTCACAGAATTTGTTTTTAAATTTGAATTTTATATGTATATTAATAATATCTGCAAAATGGCGTTTCATAATGGCAATGGCGCAGTGGATAAAGTGCTTGATTGCTAACTGAGACGTATGGGTTCGGTCCCCACGCTAGGCGCATTCTTTTCTATACCTCCAATTCTAATTGGATGCCGCCCATGGGTTAAAAATGAGACAGTCAATACCTGGTTCTCAAATGTACTGTGCCAAACTAGTGCCGTGCAATTCAAGTTGCATTTAAAAAGATTTTAGGTCTTACAGGCATATAGTTAAAATAAAAAAAAAAGCCGCACTGATAAAAAATTAATTTATTAAAAAACCGCTGCAAAGATTTTTGATTTTTTTATATACATATTCTTATTTATCAATGAATTCAAACTGCATCTTTGTTTTCCCCCCAAACTATAACGACTAAGCAATATAAGAACATTTAATTATGCGTTTTATCCATATATTTCTACCTTATTATTATTCCCTTTTTTCGAATTTTTGCGTACGTCACTGAATACTAAATACATTTATATATGTGGCCTTAAAAATCACACGAATCTTATGTAATGCTTATTGCACCTAAATTATGAAGTTGTATGTATACAACTACCCATGCTACCCACCCACCTACATCCTTCATTTTCATTATTATATGTACATGTTAACATAAGTAGGTTCCATCAATATGTATATATATGTAGATACATTTTACCCTCCCAATTTACATAATTAAAATCCATAACTTAGATTTAAACATACATCTGAAGGAAGCTACCTATGTAACTATTCCTTGAATCATCCATTCGACAATTTATTATACTAAGAATCAAGATAATCTTACCTACATAGGCTTTAAACCTGCATATGATAACTACACCTAACTAACTTAACCTCAATGGTTAGCTACATTAAAGTTGTTAGCTCGAAAGCAAGTTCGAACGATCCAGTCGTGCATTTTATTTTTCTACGAATGCATAGCTTGCCTTATAGTACCTACATATGTATCGCAAGTAAAAAACATAATTGGCCTTAGTCAAGCGTTCGAATCTTAATTAATTTTTATTTTGTTTTTGTTGATTTAATTAAGTTATATTTCTTTTTATAGAAATGTAAAACTTATGAACTATTAATAAATATTTTTCGTATATTCTATTAGGTCAATCACAGTTATGAGCTCAAAATTAGCGCCTGGTATAATAATGGCATCAGGTGTTATTGGGAAATCTCTTAAAGGACATCCTGGTGTATTTTTATCTCGTGATGGTGGACTTACTTGGAAACAAGTTCTTAAGGGTTATCACTTCTTTAACTTTGGAGACCATGGTGGAATTTTAGTGGCAGTTAAATATTTCAAATCAAAAGGAGAAACCAAAAAAATACTTTATTCAACCGATGAAGGTGAAACTTGGCAATCTCACACTTTCCATAGCAAAGACTTAAAAGTGTACGGCCTTATGACTGAGCCAAATTCAAACTCGACAATTTTTACGCTTTTTGGATCAGAAAAACAAGAGCATCGTTGGTTAATAGTTAAAGTAGATTTCCAAAAAGCTTTTTCACGGAATTGCACTGAGGCTGATTACAAATTCTGGACACCAAAATTCACATCACCTGATGGAGAGCAATGGTGCACACTAGGTAAACAACTTTCATTGCAGAAAAGAATTGCTCATTCAAATTGTTTGAATGGAATAAAATACCAACGAATAATAAAAACTGAAGTTTGCCCATGTTCGAAGCGTGATTTTGAGTGTGATTACGGTTTCATCAGACACTCTTCAATTAACGTATGTATTTTAGATAAGAAAATAACAACAGCTATTGATCCCTACGAAATTCCATCAACATGTGTTTCTGGAAACTTTTATAATCGTAGCAGAGGATACAAAAAGATTGAAGATGATGAATGTATTGGTGGCATTGAAAATCGCTATTTGCCCCAAAATTTACCATGTCCTTTTGAGGAGCCTAACTATTTCCTGCTAGTTGCCCAACGTGAACAAATATCCCGCGTTGACTTAAACAGTCTACACGTCGAAAAACTGCCCATAAATGATTTAAAAAATGTTATATCTATTGATTTCGACATGAAAAACAACTGTGTATTCTATGCTGATATATTTTCGGATAAAATAGTTCGACAATGCTTAAATGGGTTTACTGATGAGGAAATTATTTTAGAAGAAAATTTAGCGTCTGTTGAAGGAATGTCATATGACTGGGTTTCTCAGATATTATTTTTCGTTGATGGAACCCGTGCTAAAATTGAAGCTGTAAAAGTGTCCAACGATTCCTTACTTGGAACACGCACTACAATACTTGAGGCACCGACTTTAATCAAGCCACGAGGAATTGTAGTTCATCCGCTAGAGGGATATGTTTTTTGGACCGATTGGGGAAGTATTGATCCTTCCCTGTCACGAAGTAACCTTGATGGAACAGATGTAAAACAGTTGTTTACGAAGCCCACTGTGGTTTGGCCAAATGGTGTAACTGTAGACTACTTTGCTCAGCGCATATATTGGGTTGATGCAAGTAAAGATTATATTGGTAGTTCAGACTTGGACGGAAAACATTTTTCCAAAGTCTTACATCATGACTTAAGAGTGGCGCATCCATTTGCAATAGCGGTATTTAAAGATCAAATGTTTTGGGATGACTGGAAAATGAAGTCAATATTTTCTGCAGATAAAGATCATGGAATCATGATAAAAACAATAGCAACCGACATGCAACATCTGATGGATCTAAAAGTATTTTCCCATTCACTTCAATATGGCAGTAATCAGTGCGCCAGCCACAATTGCTCGCACCTTTGTGTTGGCTTGCCAAATGGCAGACACGCTTGTCTCTGTCCAGATGGCTTAATTCTATCAAACAAAACGTCTGAGTGCATTTGTCCGGATGGCAAAGACAATTCAACATGCAATATTAAATCAAATAACTGCGCAAATGGTTATTTCCAATGCAACACTACGCGAGTCTGCATTCCAGCTTTTTACACTTGCGATGGCGAGGATGATTGCGGAGATCAGTCGGATGAACAAAATTGCTCTAAACGAGATTTCATGCATCCAAAAACTTGTCCTCCAAATATGTTTACTTGTGAATCGGATGGAAAGTGTATTCCAGAATACAAAGTTTGCGACTACGAATCTGACTGCGATGACGGCTATGATGAGAAAAATTGTCCAATTCAAGAGTGTGATTCTAGTGATTTTCAGTGTAAGAATGGTCAATGTATATATAACCGCTTAAAGTGCGATGGCGACAATGATTGTTCTGATGGATCGGATGAATTAAACTGCAATTTCTTAATAAACCGAACAGAACCATGTGGAGAGGATGATTTTCAGTGCAAATCAAATGGTGAATGTATACCAATACAATTTAAATGCGATAGAGATTTCGATTGTCCTGATAACACAGATGAATATGATTGCCAGAATAAAGAATGTGAGGAATGGCAATTTAAATGTAATAATAACAAATGTATTCCCAAAAAATGGATTTGTGATAAAGATAAGGATTGTGATACAGGAGAAGATGAATTAAATTGCACAAAAATAGAAGAACCAAATCTACGATCAAATAATTTCCCATCAATTATATGTCATGATTGGATGTTTCAATGCTCAAATACAAAATGTATTCCAATGTGGTGGAAATGTGATAATGTAAATGATTGTGGTGACAATAGTGATGAAATTGGCTGCAACAATTCAAAATCGAATGTAACCCCCAATGAATCTATTAACTCAAAGGGAACTCAAGAAACCAAAAAATGTTCTTTGAGCGAATTCGAATGTGATTCTGGAAGTTGTATATCAAAAGCTTATGTGTGTGATGGTACAAAAGATTGTATCAATGGTGAAGATGAATTACATTGTGTTGAAAATACCAATGAAACCTGTCGAAAAGATCAATTCAAGTGTATTTCAGACAAAACTTGCTTACCAATTGTCAACTATTGTGATAAAGTAGTCCAGTGCTCAGATGGAAGTGACGAAAAAGGCTGCGATAATCATTTTACTAGTCCACCTCCACAAAATATTGCTTGTGGACCAGCGTTCTTCAATTGTGATGATACGTGTGAGCCTCTATTTAAAAAATGTGATAATAAGCGGGATTGCTATGATGATAGCGATGAAGATAATTGTAAAAATTTCACTCGTATATACCAGGTGAACGAATATAAAATTCCTTCAACCAAAGTAACAGAGACATCTATAATGCTTATATGGTCCTTATCTGCTATTGGAAATGCAGCTAATATTAAATATTTACCATCTAAAACTGAGAAAAAGCTCAACAAATGGTCAAATGCAACTTCTTGGACTGAAAAGTCCCATTTTGTGTTTACGGGTCTTAAACCAAACACCGATTATAATTTCACTGTGTACACAAAAACAAATGACGGTGCGCCAACACCACCCTATTTGTTTGCTAATGCAAGAACTTTTGAAGCGAAACCTAGTGAACCCAAAGGTCTTTCGGTAAGTTCATACAATTCTTCACACTTAGAACTAACATGGAAGGAGCCAAATAATCTCAATGGGGAACTTGATGGCTATAACATATACTACAAACTGAAAGGCAACACAAATGCAGAATTATATGATAAGAAGGAGAAAAATTCCAGATCATTGATTGACATTCGAAATTGGAAAAACGGAACTTATGAATTTTGGGTAAGTTGTATTAATTTATTTTATTCACATTATTATAACATTTTATATTACATATTTCCAATAAGGATTCAATGATTAGCATTCTTTAATGTATATTTCTTAATTAATATGTTAGAGACAGCTACCTTAAAAACGATATATATCGCTCGATCGTTTTCTTCTTACAAAATGTGTACACCCAGATTTTTACTTTAAAGTTCTATACGAATTTTTACCGATTACATAGCGGGCCGCTTTTCTTCTTGCTATACATAAATTATTTCCCTTCAGTTATATTCAAAACTGCTCTACCCGTATGTATGCAGACGATTTTCAGTTGTACATTAGTAGTCTTTGGGGCTATTTGAACACTTTGCAATATGGGTAAATCAAGAAAAGATCTTTAGTTAAGTACCTTGGGGCTATATTTAATAGAGGTCTGCCGTGGAAGGATCACAAAAGACTACATAGCACGCATGGACAACACAAAACTTCAGCCCTATCAAAATTTGTATATTGCTGGAAAAAAAGTCTTTCTTAACCATAATGTTAATCTTCTTTTTGATACCCATGTTCCAATCAAAACTCGTTTGATAAAACATAAAGCTTCACCCTGGATGAATGCAGACTTACTTAAGGTGGCGCTACAGTCCGGGGTGGACCAGGGCCTCAACCAACAAGCTTCTTCCAGTCGGCTCGGTTTCCAGCTATCTGTCTCCAGTTTCGCACTCCAAGTTGGTTGAGATCCTCTTCCACTTGCGTGCGCCACCTTTTACGCTGTCCACCTCTACTGCGCTGTCCCACGGGGCAGGATTCGAAGACTTTCCGGGCCGGAGCATTGGTGTCCATTCGCTCTAGGTGACCCAGCCATCTCAGTCGTTGGCTTTTCAATTTTGTGACTAGGTCGTTATCGCTGTACAGCCCGTATAGTTCGTTGTTGTATCGTCTTCTCCATTCCCCATCTATGCAGACGGGACCAAAAATCACCCAGAGAATTTTCCTCTCGAAACAACCTAACGCGTTCTGATCCACCGTTAACATTGTCCATGTCTCTGCACCATACATCAGGACTGGCATGATGAGCGTTTTATATATGGACAGCTTAGTTGCTCGAGAGAGGGCTTTGCTTCTCAATTGCCTTCTTAGTCCAAAGAAACAGCGGTTGGCAAGAGTAATTCTGCGTTTGATCTCAGCACTGGTATCATTCGCTGAGTTTATAGCGGATCCTAGGTATACAAAGTCTCTGACCACTTCAAAATTATAGCTGTCTATAGTGACGTTCTGTCCGAGACGCCGGTGCTGGGTGTCCTTTCTTGTTGACAGCATATATTTTGTTTTGCTCCCGTTCACTGTTAAACCCATCTTCTTGGCTTCCTTCTCAATACTCACGAAAGCACCATTGACATCACGCTTTGTTCGTCCGATTATGTCAATTTCGTCAGCGTAAGCGAGTAATTGGACGGACTTTTGAAAGATTGTGCCTCTAGTGTTGACGTGAGAGTTTTGCACTATTCTTTCAAGAATGATATTAAAGAAGTCGCATGACAGCACGTCGCCCTGTCTAAAACCTTTTTTGACATCAAAGGTGTCTGTGAGGTCTTTGCCGATCTTGACGGAGCAGCGTGCATTCTCCATCGTCATCCTGCATAAACGAACGAGTTTGGTAGGGATGCCAAAACTAGACATGGCTCTATATAGCTCGTCTCTGTAGATGCTGTCATATGCGGCCTTGAAATCGATAAAAAGGTGGTGAGTATCGATTTGAAATTCCTGGGTTTTTTCCAAGATCTGCCGTAGTGAGAATATTTGGTCGATAGTGGACTTCCCTGGCATAAAGCCACACTGATAAGGACCTATCAGGTTGTTGACGAAAGGCTTTAGGCGCTCACAAAGTACGGCAGAGAAGATCTTGTAGGCGGTATTAAGAAGACTGATGCCTCTGTAGTTGGTGCAGGCCAAAGAATCGCCTTTCTTGAGGATCGGGCAAACAATGCTGAGGTTCCATTCATCGGGCATGCTTTCCTCCGACCATATTTTGCAGATGAGCTGGTGCATACTCCTTACCAGTTCATCGCCAGCCGCTTTGAACAACTCGGCCGCAAGACCATCAGCTCCAGCAGCTTTGTTGGACTTAAGTTTAGATATAGCTATCTTTACTTCGTCGAGATCGGGTGGACGGTATTGTTGGCCTACGTCGTCCAGGTTGAATGGTACAGTCTGCACAATAGCGGGATTCGGTTCGACATCGCCGTTTTACAATTTGCAGAAATAATTTTTCCATATCCTCAGCACCGACTGCGATTCTACCACGATGTTCCCTTGATCATCCTTGCAGGTTTCGGTTCGGGACTTGTACCCCAGGGAGATTCTTTTTACTTTTTGGTAAAACTTCCGAATTTCATTCCTGCAATGGCATCCCTCTATTTCCTCGATCACCCGCTTTTCATGCTCTTTCTTTTTCCTTCTTAGAAGCTTGTGTTCCTCTCTTCTCTTCTGCTGGTAGAGCTCGCGAGCAGCTCTAGTTCTTCTATGCAGCGCCGCTTTGTATGCCTGTTGTTTGGCTGTGTGTACTTGCCGGCATTCTTCATCGAACCAGGGGTTTCGCTGTGGTAGTCGTGCGAGGCCAAGCACGTTAGAGGCGGTATCTCTGATTGCTTCCTGGCATCTCTTCCACTGGTCTTCGATACTTGCAGTTGGCAGCAAAGGATGAATGCAGACATCATTTCTGCAATGTCAGAACGAGATGCCGCTTACAGTCAGTGGAGAAGATATCGAATAGAATCTCTACATCAAAACTACTGCAAACTACGGAATAAAGTTGTGAAAATGATTAGATCGGCCAAATTGATGTTTTATGAACAGAAGCTCGGAACATCAAAATCCACTAAAGACACTTAGAAACACCTTCGAGAAGTAGGCATCGGGAAACAACAAAAGTTTCTCACTGATGAGATTGACTACAATGCCCTGACTAAGAGGTTTACTTCATTACCGTGTTCTCCATTCGATGTGTTTTCTCAGTGAACCCTTTAATGTTGAACAATCATTTTCAGACAGATTATCCGAGGAAGATGTTGTCGAGGCTATACTTTCAATTAAATCAAATGATATCGGACTTGTTTTTTAAACTTTTGCTTCCCTACATTCTAAGATTTGTAACACATATCTTTAACCATATTTTGACAACATCTGAGTTCCCTACAGAATGGAAGAAAGCAAAGGTCATTCCCATTCCCAAAAAATGTACAGGTACGGCAATAGATTTCCGACCAATAGCCATTCTGCCTTTTCTATCAAAAGTATTTGAAAAGACAATTTCCAAGCAAATACAAAATCATCTCACTTCTCACAACATTCCCAGTATATGTCAGTCTGGCTTCCAACCACAACGTAGTTGTAAATCGGCATTACTTCTTGTTGCAGATGAAATAAGAGTTGCCTTAGATAAAGACCATTTTGTCCTGCTCACGCTATTAGACTTCTCCAAGGCCTTTGATGCCGTAAATCACACAGTACTTTGTAGAAGACTGCAACAAGAGTTTTGGATTTTCAACTGAGTCATGCAAAGAGAATCAGACCATCGCTTATGATGATTCTGCACGTATGGTTTTCAATTGGACTCTTACTTGGAATGACCACCTTAACAGCTCTATAGGGAAGGCTTATTGAAGTCTTAGAGTTCTTCGAATCGTTCAAAGCTTCATTCGACAAAAAACTAAGCTTCTGTTAGCAAAAACCCTTTTGCTTCCAATGCTGTTTTACTGTTGTGAGGTGTTTGGCGATTTGGACTATCAGACGTCTAGAAAACTTAATGTAGTCTATAATAACATTGCCCGTTTCGTATATAATCTTCGCCCTTTTGATCACGTTTCTCTCTTTTCTGATCAACTATGTGGTTGGAGTCTGAATAATCTATTGAAATTTAGGTCACTGAAATATCTTCAACTCTTAATTCAGACAAAACAACCCGATTATCTACACAGTAGACTGAACTTCCCTCATTCAAGTAGGTCACTCATTCTGATAACGCCAAGATTTAAATACCTGAATACTCAGCGGCAATTTTATATTCATGTCATTAACCTTTGGAACTCTGCCAGTTTCCATAAGAGGAATAGGAAGGACAAGGAAATTTTCATCTTTAGTTTTTAAGTATTTGGCAAATCGTTGAATTATTATTTTTTTTCCCTAAACTAAAAGTTTATGAATCTTATTCATTTATTTTGTGTTCTGTTATTTATCTTTTTATTTTTACTTACATAAAACTAAACATTTATTGAATTTAGTATTATTACCTAACATCATTATTAAAGGCTTACAATACTTTACAAGATGTATATCTTACTTTGTAAGCGTTTTTAAATAAATAAATAAACTCTGGATTTAAGCCAAATTGAAGATTTTTATCCTCTAGCCCAAAAGCGTTTCTTGCTGTCGTACTCTTATAAGAGGCAATATTTTTTGGGCGATGATTACCGACTCTAATAAAATTTACACTGCAAATTATATTTTCTAGGTTAATTTGGTTAAATTTGATAAAAATCGAATTACAACAAGTAGTAAAACAACACCCCCACTGAATTAGATTTTTCCAAAATTGAGTCCGAGTGTAGCACAACAAGTAATATGCTTTAATGGCGGAAGAGCCTTGGTCATCACATCAGCTATCATGTTTTCTGTTTTAACATATTTTAATAATATTTTGCCTTGGTTTATTTTGGTTGTAACGACTTACTGTACTCACAGCAAAGCTTATATCGGGACATGAAACTTGAGCTGCGAACATTAAGCTTCCAACAGCTTGTTGATAGGGAACATCATTCATATGAGCTCGTTCTTCTTCCGTATGTGGACACATCTCTTTTGTTAACTTTTGATTAGCATCCAAAGGCGTAGTTGCTGAGTTGCAATCAAACAAATTGAATCGATTGAGAATCTCATTAATATAAAGCTCCTGATCCAATGAAATGGAACCTTTATTTCGATTTCTGCTGATTTGTATTCCCAAAAAATAACGGGCTTCTCCAATGTCTTTCATTTTGAATTTGTTTTGTAAGTTATTTTTTAATTCCAACTTTTTCTTCTCATCATTTGTAAATATTAGTAGATCATCTACGTATACTGCTACATAAAGCATCTTTCCCGCTGATCATGAAGTATATACAAGGATCAACTTTTGACTTTATAAGTCCGAAACTCTGCAATGCTGCATCCAAATTTGCATTCCAACTATGGCTGGCTTGCTTTAAACCATATAAAGATTTTTTTAATTTGCAGACTTTCAAAGTATTATCACTAAACCCTTCTGGCTGCAACATAAAAATTTCTTCGCTGAGCTCACCATGTAAGAAAGCGCTCACCGCGTCCATCTGATCAATGTCAAGGTTGTACTTGGTCGCCATTGCTAGTAGGAATCGAATTGAGGTATATTGTACCACAGGGGAGTAAGTTTCCTCATAATCAATCCCCTTCCGTTGCGCACATCCTTTAATTACAAGACGAGCCTTATATCGATATATTTTACCGTTCGAATCCTTTTAAAAACCCATTTACAATCGATCGGTCGCTTCTTGGGTCATACTCTTTTTTCATTGCAGTTTTCCAAAATTTTGAGTCGCTTCGGCTAAGTGCTTCTTCAACTGTCAATGGATCGTAAAGCTCAATAGACTGCTTGACAAACATAATCATCGATGCGGACAGGTTTCCGTGTTCTTTCAGATCGTCGGGATTCATGATCTAAGCTGACTTCACCAATTGATCGTCCGTGTAATAAATTCCAGTCGTGATATCATTTAATTCTGAAGTTAAGTTTGTATTTATATCTGCAGTTATGGGCGAAATTTCGGTACTTTCTTCTCGGCTATTGCTAGTACTGTCCTTATTATTTGTACTTTCATATTCGTTCTCACCACCATCCCCCACTGAATTCGATTCCTCTGAGAATATGTAAGAATATTTAGCATTATTTAAATCGGTCTTACACATTTCCATTCGACAATTCTAAAAAAATATTACATCTCGACTAATCATAATTTTGTCCTTTTCGGGTTGGTATAAACGGTAGCCTTTTGTGTCATCGCAGTAGCCCAAAAATATACAGGATTCCGACTTTGGTTCAAACTTTTTCGACATTGCTTCGGGACATGGACCATTGCCTTACATCCAAATACTCGAATACGGCTTAGATTTGGGATTCGTCCAGAAAATGCCTCCTCAGGAGTAATTCCACTCGTTGAATTGCTAGGAGAACGATTGACTACATAAACTGCAGTTGAAACTGCTTCAGCCCAAAACTTTATTTCAAGTCCAGCATCGAACAACATGCAGCGTGCCTTTTCAATGATTGTTCGATTGGTTCGCTCTGCCAATCCGTTTTGTTCTGGCGTGTACGGTGTAGATGTCTGATGTCGAATTCCACATCCCTTGAACAGTTTATCAAACGATCTGTTGCAAAACTCCATACCGTTATCCGTTCGAAAAAATTTAATTTTCTTGTTGGTTTGTCTCTCAGCAAAATTTTTGAAATCTACAAACCTTTGAAAAACCTCAGATTTTGCTTTTAAACGTTAAAACAAGAATGATTATCTTCCAAACGTGTGGTTATGAGGGTACGTAAAAGTCCAACCCTTCGCGTCCACCCTGAGTCCTCAAATGCTCGTTCCAGATTGTTCCATACTTCTTTCGCAGTTTTTGCAGACTGCACATGTACGAAATTTATTGGTTTGTAACGGGGTAGTTGTCTTCGTTGGGTCTTGCTGGCAAAATTGGACCGACCAGCTCAGCCAAAGGGGTGATTCTTTGACCCTTACCTCATTACAAAAAAAAATTACCTTTTGCCAGTCTGAGCATCTGGGTGTTGTTGACGCTGCGAATCTGTTCTCTTGTCCCACCCTACCATGGTTGCTTTTTCGCCAAAACAACCCCACATAATAGTTTTCCTTCCTTAAAATTTCATCCCTCCTTTATCATCCCTCTCATCCTTCTCTAAAAAAAATTTACTTCATCTTGAAATAATAAAGTACCTTTCAAAATCTATTCAGATTAAAATATAACATTTTATTTTGAATTCAAATTTTGATACAAAATTAATTACGGTAGTTTAGCATAAGATTATCGTTTCAATTTACTATTCTTAAAAAGACAAATTAATCGAATTTGAATATAACAAATTTCTCAAAAAAAATTCCAACGTCTTCGATTTTATTAACAAGTGGGGATCTCTAATCCTCTTTTGTCTATAGAACGATTAATGTACGCTTTGATCTCCCTTTTTATAAACCTTTTACTTTCCGTTTTATTTTAATTTTACTATTTTTTTCCCCTTTTTTTTTATTTTTTTTTTTTTAAACCACGGTCGGTATTAATCGAAAACCCACGACCACATATAAATAGGCATACAATAATAAATGTATCCAAAGGTAAAAAAAATTTAACTCACCCTTAATTATCCCTGCGGAAGTGGCCACTGCTGCTGGAGGGGGTAATTTGGATAAATCTAAACCAAATGCACTTTTGGTATTTTTTCTTTACTACTAATTATATGTAGTTTTAGTTCCTCTAATTTAACCTTTCCCGCGCGATTCAAAAAAAAAAATCGTATTCCTCTTTTTCACTCTTTTTCTTTTACGGTTCGCGTTGCAATTTTTTTTGATTATGCCACTCGTTATTTTCCGAAAAGATTATTAATATCAATCAATAAAATAAATTAATTACTCTATCTTGGATTTGATAAGAAACAATATAAAACCAATATAAATTAAACGGATGCAAATGTTATATAAATATGTATGAAATTTACAAAAATAAAATCAGTGACTTAGATCGTTAAAATTCATAATATAAAAAAAATTTGAATGATTTTGGTTGTTTGTAGGTGTTACTTCGATTACTCTGAATTGTTCTTAGGAAGATTTAATTCGATGGCTCTTGAGCTAGCACTTAGCTTAGACTTCCGCTGCTCCCCTCTTCACGATCCCAGATTTGCCGACAATTACCAGCTTTCCTTTTCTTTATATTTCGAATAGGCAACCTCCTCTTCAATTGATCTTTATTTTTATTAGAAAAATTATATATGCCAATTTCCTTTTTTTTTATTAAATTTTTTTGGTTTATAATTTAAAGAAAAAACTTCTTGGTCTCAAAGTTCTAAATTGTTCTTCGTTTTTTGTTTCTTCTTGCTAAGGCACCACTATTCTATGCGGAATCTAAAAGTGCAGTGATTTTTCAAAAATGTTATTTGAACCTACCTACTGTTACTGAACTTTGTCTTTGTACATACCCTATGTGTTATTACATATTTATTTGTATGTAATAGCAACCGCAATTAATTTTTCAAGTGTTTATAAACTTAAATCTCAACAATTAGTATAGGCTTAAACCTAGCAACCTTTTGGCAGAAATCTACTACATTCCCTACCCCTACCTTATCTGCTTGATGTTATCGAGCTGTCAAAGTGGTCTTGCTCGTTTTTTTTTTTTTGCTGGCGGTCAGTCTTTAGTTATTTACAAATAGTTAATTTTTGTTTTTTTTTTTGTTTTTGATAATATTTCATTCGCGTGTTACAGGGCTTTGCTTCTTTCTGATAGTATTTACACATCTGAAATATGCAAATGAACCCACGGAATTATCATTCGGAAAGCGGTCGTGCAACTTAAATGGTTATAAAAAAAATATAAGACGCTCAACATTCAAGTAATTGTGAATTGTGTGTATAACCAAAGTGATCAGTTTTAAAGCAAAACACAAATACTGAAAAATTAAAGTTTCGTTGCGAAATAAATGCAAACATAAAACTTGAAATAACAAAAAAAATAAAATACAAAAAACACACATATAACCTCAAAACAAAACATACGCTTGTCCCGTCGAGGCGGTGTGAACAGAGTGGTATGATGTATTCTTCTCGTCTAATGAACTAGTGCGACACAATTGAATACATCAACGTGCCAAGTAAAGTTCCTTGTTTTTTTTTTTTTCTTTAAACGAGTGTGCTTACATACCGATGTACATACATGGCTAAATCATATAAACAAACCAGTCTCGTTTTGCCGTCGGAAGATGAAATTTGTTTTTTTGTTTTTTTTTTTTTGTTTTTGCGAAGCAACGTCTCGTTCAACATGAGTGTACCTTTGTTTATTAAAAATGTAAAATTAAAGAAAAAATGTAATGTTTTAGAGGTTTATTACCATCTAAAAACGAAAGAAAATCTTCAACACCTACGACGTGGGTCGCGAACCCATTTATATAGCTGGGCAATCGTCAATGTCAGATAAGTTAAAAATAAATTATATAAAACTTAAACAAGATACTTTGTGGTTGTGTTTTCCTTTATTTTAAGGTCCTATTGCCGTATATCTTTGGCGTGGAATATGCCTATTGGTTTTCCAGCTCGGGTTTCGAGCTCGTACATGCAGTTACCGAATACTCTTTTTACTCGGGATCTTTCGAATTTTGGGAGGAGTTTAGCGTTAATCCCATGCGCGAAATTACTTTGGGCAAAATTCCTGTGGAACACTTCTTGACCTTCTCGGTAAGTGACTGGCTTAGACCTTATATTATATGTGTTTTTGCACTTAACGTGTGCCCTGAATAAGTTTTCCGATAACTTCTGCCGGGCAAGCGTTAGTTTTACTGCTTTGGGCAAAGCTAACATTTCCGGATCGCCTAAAGCTTTTAAGGCGCGCAACAAACGATACGAAGAGCCATGGGTTACCATGTTCTGGCCAAACAGAGCAAAGTACGGTTGACAACCTATAGATTCATGCACATCTGAACGAAGGGTGCATGCAATGTATGACAGCTGGTCATCCCAATCGTTTTGCTCTTTTGATATCAATATCCTGAGCTTACTCAATATACTACGGTTTACGCGCTCGGAATTGTTAGCTTGCGGTGAGTACAAAGCTGTGCGTACCTGATTAACACCGTAATCTGCCAAGAATTTTTTGAAATCGTTCGATACGAACTGGCGACCGTTATCGGAGTGAACATATTCAGGGGTGCCGAAAGTTTGAAATATGTCGTTCTCGAGAAATTTTATTATGCTTGAAGCGGTGGCTTTAGGCATTGCTTTAAGAAAAACGAATTTAGAAAAGTGATCTACCACAATAAAAACGAATGCATTTCCTTGTTTTGTGCGTGGATATGGTCCTAAAAAGTCGATGTATAATCTTTGCATAGGCCTTTCGGACACAATTTGCTTAGTAATGGGTGGACGAAGAATCGCGTTCGGAGCCTTTACCATTTTACAAATTTCACAATCACTAACAAATTTTTTTATTTCTTTGACCATTTTTGGCCAGTAGTACCTTTCACTTATTCGACTATAAGTTTTTGCAAAACCACTATGACAACTTAATTTTGCGTTATGTGCCGACTCAATGCATTTGTAAGTGAGTGCTTCTGGCAACCAAAGGCGCCAAAGCGAATCTTCCTCTTCAACTCCAACCGTCCTGAACCTTACCCTTTTGTATATGTATTTGTCGGATATAACGAGATCAGGAAAAGACGATTGATTGGAAATGATGTCATCTCTCAGCTGAGAATATTGTAACGAATCGAATTCAACGGAATCTAAATCTACTTCTTCGCCAACTAATATCGGGGCAGCATTATTATCTACAGTTTTCGTTGCAGTTATCTCTTCCATATTCATTCGTGATAATGTATCCGGCACAACGTTGAGGGAACCTTTTCTGTGCTCTATAATGAAATTATAACCTTGGAGTTCTAAGCTCCATCTGGCCAATCGTCCAGATAACTCCTTCATCGACATTAACCACTTTAAACTAGAGTGATCTGTTATCACTCTAAAATTGGATCCATCTACGTATGGCCGGAATTTACGAATGCTCAAGACAGCGGCTAGACATTCTTGCTCTGTAACTGTATAATTTTTTTGTGCTTTATTTAGCTTCTTCGACATATAGGCAATAGGTCTCTCGTTGTGATCCTCATCCAGCTGAAAAATGACACCACCTACACCATCTGATGAAGCATCACATTGGATCATAAATTCTTTCTTGAAATCAGGTTGTGCTAGGACTGGAGCCGAGGAAAGTGCGACCTTTAGCTTATTAAAACTATCTAACGCTACAGGAGTAAGCTCGAATTTCCTTTGCTTCTTTAAGCAATCGGTTAGCGGTGCAGCTAGATCGGCATAGTTCTTAATGAAGCGTCGGTACCAACCAGTTAAACCTAAGAATCTTCTAACTTGCCTCATGGTGTTAGGAACAGGAAAGTTGATCATGGCCTCCACTTTGTCTGGATCTGTTTTTAAGATTCCTTGACCTACTATATACCCAAGATATTTAATCTGACGCATGCAGAACTTACTTTTGTCCAGGTTTATGGTGAGGTTCGCTCTGCGTAGACATGCAGCCACTTCTTTAAGGATGCGCATATGGGATTCAAAATCCGCTGTACAAATCAGTAAGTCATCTAGGTAGACAAACACATTATCACGGAGATGACCTGGAACTGCTTGATCGATTACCCTCGACATCGTCTGACTCGCATTGCACAACCCGAATGGCATAACTTTAAATTGGTAGAGAGGTCTACCTGGTACTGCAAATGCTGTCTTTTCTCTTGATTTTTGATCAAGAGGTATTTGCCAGTATGCATCCTTCAAGTCGATTCCCGTGATAAAGTGTGTGTCACCGATGCGACTAAGTAGACCCTCAACATGGGGCAATGGATACGCATCCTTAACGGTAACTGCGTTAACTTTGCGAAAATCCAGACACAGTCGAACTTTACCGGGTTTAGTGACCAAAACTACTGGACAACACCAAGGAGAGTTACTCACTTCAATAACTCCCAGAGCTAACATGCGGTCTAATTCCTTGTAGGCCTCTTCCTGACGCACTGGAGACATTGGGTAATGGCGTGATTTGATCGGCATGGCATCTCCCGTGTCGATCACGTGGCGAGCAAAACTTGTTTTGCCCAGCCCTAGCACAACAAAATTTGGAAAAAGTCTTTTTACAGTATCAAGTTGAAACTTTTGTTCGGGCGAGAGTTTTATTAATTCCGCTTCGTCTTTAAAACTAACTTCTTCTTCACTTAAAGGAAAATCGGGTTTTATTTCATTGATTTCCGGCATCAAGTGAAATGCACGCCAGAAGTTCATACCTAGATAGAGTTTTTGAGATAGGTTGGGAATCAGATAAAAGGTAATGGGTTTAATGATGCCGTTATATTTGGTTGGGATTTCACAATATCCTACTATGTCGTGCGATTTGCCGTCAGCAGTACGCACAAAATTCGAATACGATTTTACTTCAACACCAATATCCTTTACCCTCTCCCAACACTTTCTACCTAAAACCGAAATGGATGCACCACTATCCAAGAGACCGAAGACAGGTTCGTTATTTAGCTCGACGTTTACATACATTCGCCCATCTGTTTCTAACGATATTATCGTTTCAATAATTTGTTTCCGAATATATTTTCGCTTACGAAAACGACGTCGGCATCTTACAACTTGAGCGCTGGCGGGATTATATTTAGATGAGAAGATTCGAGAACGAGCTTTATAATATTTGAGTTTACGCTCATGAAGAGACGGTAACGCTTTGGTGTTAGTAGGCTCTGATTGAATAGGGTTGGAGCTGGAAGGCTTTATTTCTCGTTCTAGAATCTTGATCGGAATTATGTGCGAGTTGTTTATTGACTGGTTGTCTAATTGTTTGAGTGGTCGATCTTGTTCTTTAGGGAACGAACTTCTCCACTCTTCTTTTCGTCCCTCGCAAAGTTTCCCGTGTGTTTACCACACTCTACTGTATTGACGCCTTTAGCACCACACAAAAAGCAAAATAAATTTCTAACCCGTGAAGGGCAAAAGTGGTAGGCATGACCTTTTTGGTCACAATTCCAGCAAACATAGTTTGCTGTTGAAACTGGCCTACCATTTGAAGATATGGCAGCAACTTCTTCCTCACCCGAAAGTACCTCTACCTCATCATCTGAATATACGATTTCATGCACAGTTTTAGGGATAGAACTGCGTTTACTCAAAAACCTTTCAGCTTCCCTAGCCTTGTTTCTCAATTCTTCCAATTTTGTCAGTCCAGCTGAAAGTAAAATTTCCCCTATTTTATCCTTAACATTGTTTCGGATAATATCTACCAATTTGTGTTCATCGAACGGTTCTTTTAATTGGTCATTTAGAGTGCATACCGAGGTATAAAAATCGTCAAAGCTTTCTTTGACACCCTGTTTTCTCGTCATAAGACGCATATATAGCTCAACATCACTTTCTAAACGACCAAACTCTTTTTTCATTGCCAACTTAACTTCTACCAGTCTAGCCTTTGGGTTTTTCTTAAGGAAAGCCCAAAACCACTTATTAGGCCTGCCACTCAACAACGTATGGAAGTGAGCGGTGATTTGCTCATCAGTGTAAGCAGATGCAGCTTGCATCCGATCAACTTTAAATAGGAATTCGTTCACGTCGTCAGAGCCATCATATTTAATGTTCCACCTATCAAGCCGGCAGGTTTCAGATAGGCTAAGACCCGCTGAATGAAATGAACTCCTAGGTCTATGTGGCGGGGGGGAATCATAAGGAAATCCCGTTTGAAGTCCAGAGACCTGCGGAGTATCCCTATTCACCGCTGGTTGAGGTGCCAAGCTCAAGCTACCTAACTTTTGCAGAACATTAGTCATAAAAACATCCATGTGCTGGAACATTCTAACTTGATTGTCCATCATCGTTTTCTCTAACCTCCGAGCTAGTTCTGCCATCGACTCGGATCTGCCCTGATTCTGAGGCTGACTGGAATCCCTATTACTAGGTTCATTTTCGACCGTAGTTTGTAAAACTCCTTCGTTTCCACCGTTGTCCGTCATATTGCTCGTTGAGTTGCTCACTACTGAGTTTAAATTATCAGAAAAACTGAACGACTGATTGAGGTTAAAACGTGAAATCGTATTACTAAATTGATGATAGAACTCTTCAAATCTAGCCTCGGAATATAATTGAATGCCACTCAGATCGTTATCGGGTATTGAAGAACGACGCTCTCCGTTCATACTACGAAAACTAGTTCTATTAAAAATTTTGCAAATCAGCAAAACTTGAAGAATTATTTCAGTGAAATTACTATTTGAAAAAAAATATGTATAAAACAAATCTCAAATGGGCTTTAAATCTCCTTAAAGTTATCAGGTCGAAGTATTACCAGAACCAATTCATTCAAAAATAACACAAAAACCAAAAACTTACTGTTCACCAATAGTTAGTTTTCTCTTTATATATATATGTATATATATATACATATATACATATATCAAAATGATTAAAACAAATTGAATTTTCAAAAAAAAAAAATTAAAAAAAATGTCTCAAAAAAATATCAAAAAGATTCAAAATAATAAAAAAATTATTTATTTTATTTGTTATCAAATCCAATATCACTTGTAAGATTTATTGAACTTATCAAAAAAACAAAAAAAATTGATTATAAAACAATCATTAAATTCAAGAAGGATGAAAGGGCTTTAGAAAGGCCTGAAAAATCATTGGAAGGAAATCTATTTCATAAGTCAAAACATAAGAGCAAAAGTTAAAATAAGCTAAAAAAAAGATTTAATTTAAGAAAGGACTTACAAAAAAAAATGTATTCACCTCGGGTTTCAGAACATCAAAGACGATTGTCGTCAGTGAAGACCTGTGAAACCCTTGGAGAATGTAAAAATAATATATGCTGGAAGGACCTCCGTAGACGCCTTTCACATCGACGGGTCTCTTCCGAGCATTAGCGTAAGCTAGGAAAGTGTGTGCTATGTTGCTTGGCCATTTGATCAGTGTTCACTAACCGAAGCAAGGACTCAAACTGTTTAGTCACACTTTAATGCGTTAAAATTTTAGTAAATGCATCCTCCAGTGGCAACGCGGTACCAGGTACCCTACACCCAATCACCGGGACTCACTAAAAAAATGCAATTACTGTTTTGAAGAATATTAAAAAAAATAATTGTAAAAAAAATAAAAAGAAAAATATTAAAACAAAAAGAAAGTTTTGACTTATAAATTCTAGCCGCACCATCTTCCGATAGTGAGCTAACACGTTGGGCGCCATTGTAACGGGGTAGTTGTCTTCGTTGGGTCTTGCTGGCAAAATTGGACCGACCAGCTCAGCCAAAGGGGTGATTCTTTGACCCTTACCTCATTACAAAAAAAAATTACCTTTTGCCAGTCTGAGCATCTGGGTGTTGTTGACGCTGCGAATCTGTTCTCTTGTCCCACCCTACCATGGTTGCTTTTTCGCCAAAACAACCCCACATAATAGTTTTCCTTCCTTAAAATTTCATCCCTCCTTTATCATCCCTCTCATCCTTCTCTAAAAAAAATTTACTTCATCTTGAAATAATAAAGTACCTTTCAAAATCTATTCAGATTAAAATATAACATTTTATTTTTAATTCAAATTTTGATACAAAATTAATTACGGTAGTTTAGCATAAGATTATCGTTTCAATTTACTATTCTTAAAAAGACAAATTAATCGAATTTGAATATAACAAATTTCTCAAAAAAAATTCCAACGTCTTCGATTTTATTAACAAGTGGGGATCTCTAATCCTCTTTTGTCTATAGAACGATTAATGTACGCTTTGATCTCCCTTTTTATAAACCTTTTACTTTCCGTTTTATTTTAATTTTACTATTTTTTTCCCCTTTTTTTTTATTTTTTTTTTTTTAAACCACGGTCGGTATTAATCGAAAACCCACGACCACATATAAATAGGCATACAATAATAAATGTATCCAAAGGTAAAAAAAATTTAACTCACCCTTAATTATCCCTGCGGAAGTGGCCACTGCTGCTGGAGGGGGTAATTTGGATAAATCTAAACCAAATGCACTTTTGGTATTTTTTCTTTACTACTAATTATATGTAGTTTTAGTTCCTCTAATTTAACCTTTCCCGCGCGATTCAAAAAAAAAAATCGTATTCCTCTTTTTCACTCTTTTTCTTTTACGGTTCGCGTTGCAATTTTTTTTGATTATGCCACTCGTTATTTTCCGAAAAGATTATTAATATCAATCAATAAAATAAATTAATTACTCTATCTTGGATTTGATAAGAAACAATATAAAACCAATATAAATTAAACGGATGCAAATGTTATATAAATATGTATGAAATTTACAAAAATAAAATCAGTGACTTAGATCGTTAAAATTCATAATATAAAAAAAATTTGAATGATTTTGGTTGTTTGTAGGTGTTACTTCGATTACTCTGAATTGTTCTTAGGAAGATTTAATTCGATGGCTCTTGAGCTAGCACTTAGCTTAGACTTCCGCTGCTCCCCTCTTCACGATCCCAGATTTGCCGACAATTACCAGCTTTCCTTTTCTTTATATTTCGAATAGGCAACCTCCTCTTCAATTGATCTTTATTTTTATTAGAAAAATTATATATGCCAATTTCCTTTTTTTTTATTAAATTTTTTTGGTTTATAATTTAAAGAAAAAACTTCTTGGTCTCAAAGTTCTAAATTGTTCTTCGTTTTTTGTTTCTTCTTGCTAAGGCACCACTATTCTATGCGGAATCTAAAAGTGCAGTGATTTTTCAAAAATGTTATTTGAACCTACCTACTGTTACTGAACTTTGTCTTTGTACATACCCTATGTGTTATTACATATTTATTTGTATGTAATAGCAACCGCAATTAATTTTTCAAGTGTTTATAAACTTAAATCTCAACAATTAGTATAGGCTTAAACCTAGCAACCTTTTGGCAGAAATCTACTACATTCCCTACCCCTACCTTATCTGCTTGATGTTATCGAGCTGTCAAAGTGGTCTTGCTCGTTTTTTTTTTTTTGCTGGCGGTCAGTCTTTAGTTATTTACAAATAGTTAATTTTTGTTTTTTTTTTTTGTTTTTGATAATATTTCATTCGCGTGTTACAGGTTCAATCAAAAGAATAATTTTCGCTCGGGCTTTCGTCACTTTCTTGGCATCCGGTGTTACATTCGCTCCATACTCTATACATTCCCAAAGCTCTTCTAATTCCAGATAAGTCTTAACCGCAAACTTCCAGGAATCCCAATTTTCACGTCCTTTAAGCTTTTCGATCGATAGCAACACGTTCTGTGACAAAATGAAAATCTGCGAAAATCGTTTTCTTCAAAAAAAATAAATATTCGTCCTTATAATATAAATATATCAAGCATGGTCTGGGCCCATAACCTGATAAAAATCGAATTACAAAAAGTAGTACAACAACAAAATTCGTGCACCTAGAAATGTATGTTATGGTAGCGGTCTGGCCAGTAATAATATTGAAGAAAACGCAAACAATAAGCAAATATTATTTTTGTTTTTTGTGGACTGTGTGGTTTAAAGCTAAATTGAAGTTTTTTATGACCTCTAGTCCAAAAAAATAGTTGGTCTCATCAGTTAGATGCTATCGTTAAATAGATATATGGACTACGTCGCTGCTCAGGTTTCTCCGTCGATGCTTAATATGCTATTAGTCAACTTTATAAATTTTCGGATTATGGTCTTGTTTTCGGATATCCTTTTAACCAATCAACCTCCAAATTTGTTTAATGAACTACTACAATTCTTTACCTCAAATCGGAATAACCTATTAGTTTTTCCCCGCTTCAATTGCTTAATACCTGAGCGCCAGTTTTTTGTGAACTCAATTCGACAGTGTAATTCAATATTCAAAAGTTTTACATTTATTTCTTCTTTATCAGATTAATTTTTTATAAAAAAATAATCTTTATTTTATTACATATATTATGTTTTTATTTTAATATAAAATGGCAGACGGCAGAATTGTCAAGTCCGTATTCTTAATCAAAAACATTATAATACCATATTTGAAATAAAGAATTAATCTCTCTTTAATCTTCTCATTATTCAAATCTTAAAAAGGAACTTAAACTCTATTCAGAAACAAGTAATCTAAATTGTAATTCTGCTTTTATGTTTGAACATTCAACTAATTTTTTAACGTAACGTTCTCATATGAAATCTTTTATTGAACTTTCAATAAATTATAAGATATTGTATCTTGCTGTGTAAATTTTCAAAACTAAATAAATACTACTAAATAACTATCAAATAAAATAAACAGAAAATGCCCGTATTTAATACGTTTGGTGGTACAATAAACATTAACCCAAAATGTTTCCACTTTTCATTTAAACTAATTTTTGTTCAAAAATTGTAATATTTATTTATAATGTTACATACCTACATACAGCTATGGACTGTGAAATAGCAAACATTTAAGCAGAAAAATAATTGGAAAAGAGTTTCCGCTATTTTTAAAGAATATTGCAAATTTGTTTATGTATGTTACTTACAGCAACTGACACAACAAAAATGAATCAAATTTAGACCGTTATCAGCCACAAGTTTTTATTGTTAGTCGTTTAAATCCCTCTATTGTACATTTATAGTGGACACAAAAATAGCACACTTAATAATTAGGTCGTCATTTTGGTGAAAACCGACCCAGGCCTAAATTCCGCAAGCGTGAGTTTCTCTGTGTACAAAAAAAAAATCGGGTACACATACATATTTGCGATTCCGCAATGGTGCGAATAATTTTTTTGTTTGACAGATAACGTCTACACAGATACGCAAACTTATTCACACATATTTTGAGGGTTAATAATTTGTCCGCACGCTTGCGGAATTGGGCCCCAGAACTCAAAAAAAAAAAAAAATAACTTCGCAAGTCCAACTCGAAAAAAATACAATATAAATACTGTAAAGCAGGGTGGATGAAGTGTGACGGTCTGTGGTGCTTTTTCTTGGCATGGAGTGGTACCAGGGGTAAGAATAAATCTAAGGTTGGATACATTTTCCTACCTTAACATATTGAACAATACAATGGAACCATTTTCGTTGCAGTCAGTGCCAGTAAACTGGATTTTTATACATGACAATGATCCAAAACATGCAGCCAAGTTGGTCAGGGATTGGTTTACCCAAGAAAATATTGAGGTTCTGAGCTGGCCAGCGCAAAGCCCGATCTTAACCCTATTGAATACTTGTGGAATGATGTAAAACTAAAGATCGGGCAAAAATAATTAAACAACTGGAAGAACTTTGGACTGACGTTCAGGAATCATGGTAGTATTCCCCAGAGTAGTTGCCAATGATTAGTAAAAAGCTTACCAAAGTATTAGCTTGGTAAATAGAGTTACGGCATGAAACTAAAGTTCTATTTTCTAAAATTTTGTTTTTGAACAGATTTTTAAACATGTGCTATTTCTTTGTCCAGCTGAAATATTGTCATCCCAAGCAAGATTTTTTTTTAATTTAACCCGAATGATTTTTGTTTATTCTTTAGTTTTAAATAATCTCAAATACCTACCTGAGTTTTCTATATCGAAATATAAGCCGTATTTTATTTTCCCCGTGATCCAGATCAGATCATCTATTTGTTTGCGTTACAACAACAAAACTAAATACTTTTGTTGTTGTAACGCAAATAAATAGATGATCAGATCTGTATTACGGGGAAAATAAAATACGGCTATAAATGTTTAATTTATTAAGTTTAAAAATAAACTATGATTTTATAATAAAATTCATGAGTGAGCTATTTCTCTATCCATAGCCTGACGCAGGACAAATTCCTAAACCCAAGATTTGCAAAGAAATTCGCATGCTAAGCAAATGTCTAAACCCGGTTAAAATTGAAAAGCAAGTGAAGTACGCAACATAACTTTAAAATTTGCACTAGTGTGCAGTACACTTTTCCACAAGAAAAAAGAATAAACTGCCTGATGTTCATGTTTGCCTTTTGCGTAAGATTTAAGTTAAGGAATATAATAGAACAGAATATAATACAATAGGAAGATAGTATGCTTTTTACAATTCTTTATTGGACACAGCATACCACTGCCTAAATATCTTGAACAGTTTTTGTAAATAATTGTTTTATGTTTCATTTTGATATGATTGTATGTCGTTAAGTCAGGTAACGGCAATGTGAACATGGAGGATCTTTAATTTGTTATCTTTTTAGGGTGGGTTTAGAAATCTGAAATTTTTAAGTTTTGATGGATATTATTGATTTGGATATTTGGTAGAAAATTGGAATTTGTATCTTGCCATTAAAGGGAAAATAGATTTTTTTCGTTTTCACAAAACACACGATCAGAACACACTGAAAGTCTGATATGAGGAAAAATTTAAAGAATTATTCGCACATGTTCTGTATTTCACTTTTTGTGAATTTGAGGAATGAAAGTGAATTTAGATGTTCTGGTTCCAAATTTTAGATGTTCTCTATTCCACATAAAATTAAGTTTGTAAAGGGGAACTCTACGTTTTATCGAAAACCAGTTCACAGTGCCACGTTTCACCGCCGATTTTCTATTTAATACTTTTATTTGGGAGCGACATTAGCCACTACCCTTAATACTTTGAAAAGTATTAGGGCGTACTTTTTTAAAAATATTTTATTTTTGGAATTATTTTTTAGATTTCACATGGTGGCGGAAAGTATTTAAGCAGTTGTGATTGTAGGTGAATCTTCAGTTCTTATTAGAACTCCGAAGAGGTAACAGCTCTTAGAGAGATATAAATAGATTATGGTCTTTTATTGAGTGATGGTACGTAGGAACAGGACTTGGACGACGTTTCGGACGTGGTGAATGGCCTTTGTCGCCAGAACGCTTAAAGTGGCTTTTAAGCGTCTTCAAAAAATGTACTCATAAAATGCAAAATTGAGATGATATTCAATCTAAAGCTGAAAAGCGCTTAAAATGGGTTTTAAGTGTTTAAAAAAAAATTGCTTCACCATGTAAACTGACCGAAATTGGAAAAAAAATATTTTTTTTCGCCTAAGAACGCTTAAAATGGCTTTTAAGCGCTTAAACAATCCCAAATTTCCCTTAGAACGCTTAATTGGAAGCGTACTAACCAAACCCCAGCCGCAATCCATCAGCAGATTAGTAAGTGAAAACGCTTAAACTGCTTTTTAAGCGTAAGAGCAGTTTCTCTTACGCTTAAAAAACGCCTAAGCGCTATCACCTACCTACCATGAAATTCCGCAACCATTTTATATCTCCTGGGAGGTCTTGCCTCCATGGAGTTCTAATAAGAACTGAATTTTATTTGGAAATTACACTTTCTTATATACTGGTCGGTTCGTTCATGTTGATTCTCACAGATTAATATGCACCTCAACAAATATTAAGAAAAATATTTAAATCTACAAAAACTTTGTATACACCCAGACACAACCCCACCCCAAATCTTATAATTGGCCCAGGCAGGGCGGCAGCATGCCCCCCCTTACGCGCCGAGCTTTCTGTACGCCGTGAACATTAAACTTAAACAAAAATCAAATACAATTTGATTTCTTTTGGTTTCCAGCTAAGCTTTATATGAAACTAAATGTTCAATTTTTGTAAACGTATCTAATATCTCTTTACAAATGTTTGGTCGTCCTGAAAAGGACGGATTGGTAAATTAATAAAAATATTATTAATTTATGTTTAACTGATATTAATATTCGATGCCACATTTATCGATTTTAGGCTTTAAAATAGCCGTAATTTTGAAAAAAGACCAAAACCAAAAAAAGATAATCAATTTATGTCTCTTATATAATTATATGTGTGTTCTTAAAAGAACAATTATCTCCTGCATCCACGACAAGATAGATCGCATCCGATCCGCCAACACACCAACATAAATTGTTCTTACCAACATTCACTAAACCACACAACTTCCACTTACGAAAACTACACTTCACTTTTCATTACACCGAACAACTTAGAATAATAAGAAACGTACCTATTTATATCTCTTTAAATGCAGAGATCCGGCCTCCACGGAGTCCTAATAAGAACTGAAGAAATTATAAAATAATACCTCCTTTTATACTATTCTGCTGATACGTTTTCTGCGTACTAGGAAAACTTCGTTCATGTTGATTCTCATGCAATCGAGTGACCAAATGTATGGGAAGCAACAATTTATACAGGGCCGGTATAACGTATTGAATTCGTATTGAAAAAGTAGGATTGCGCGGTGAAACGTGGCACGGTAAAACGTGACGCGATAAAACGAAGCCAACCCTTTGTAAATAGCTCATTCCGAATGTGGAATTTTAGGGTTCTGAATATGAAAATTCGTGTTCTACAATGCGAATATGAACCTCTTTTATACAAATTGTCTGTAACAGGTGATTTTGACAATTCGAAAATGAATTCGAAGTGAATTGGAAGGAGTTGAATCCACTCGAAATGCTGAACACGTTATTTCATTTTAAGTGAAATTGAAATTCGTTTTGAATTCATTTTCACTCGGAATGCAGAACATGTGTGATTGTTTCTAATTTTATGGCCACCATTGTACATGATCTATTCTTTTTTCATATCTTATCTAAAACATCCTGCATAATAAATAAGGCATATTTACAATAAATACCATTATGGTATTTAAACATGAGACGCATTACATATTGTTTCCATATTGCGTGAACATAATATCTTCCTCAAAATTTATATTTTTTTAAAATGATTATTATAAAATATGTTTTCAAGAGAAAACAAAAAAATCATTAAATCTTGATCTCGACAGCATTGTCTAATGTGGATTAAAAAAAAAACTGTAGAATTTAATGCTTCAAAAACTCACTGCTGTCTTCTGTTGTTAAAGCTGAACTCAGCATTGAATAAACCAATCAGCTTTCAGTCCTTGGTATGTGCATCACAGACCCCCTTTTGTGGAATGATCAAATATTCCGTGTTGCCAAATATGCTTCTAAGTTAGGCTTTCTGTGAAGATACAAGAAATTCGGGATATAATCTGTACGGCCTGCATTTATCTAAATCTTGAGTAAAACTCTCACATCTTTGATGAAGCTTCCAAAACTCAATTGATTCTCTTGGATAGAATTAAAAATAGAGCTCTAAAAATCGTAAAAAGGTAATAGAACTGTAACAGAAACGTTTACTACCCTCGAAACCTACGTAATGGTTTTTTTTTAATTGAGCGCGTACTAAAGGGATTTTGACTACTCTTAATATGTTCAAGCACAGTGCGAGCGTTAGGAAAATAGGGAAAGTTTTAAAAGGAGATACCGATGTACATTAGTTTTCAATATCAATACACATTCGTGTTGTACGGCTAAAGAAACAATCTCTGTTAACGAATATTCGTCCATTTTGACATTTCATTCACATGGCTTTAATTTTATTCGTCACGAATATAGGTTGAAAATCTGATTTTGAGGTTAGACGCGCGCTAACAAATTACTCGTTGAAGGCTGGATGGTATGTGGAATGCGAATAGAGTTTGACTGTTCGTAGCAATGATATGCAATTCGCGACGACCAAGATTGTTTTCTCAAATTTATCTTATTTTGGTTATTAAAAAGTAATTTTTTCTGTCGTAAACATTAATATAAATTATTCATTTATTCGTCAGTCGTTGGTCGCTCTCATGTGAATAGGTTTTAAGTCCGAAGTTGGGCTCAAGGGTAAACTGATGAGCATTTCTAGAAGCGCGAGTATTACGGTTGAATGGTTTGAGGGGAGGAATGCAACTGGCTATTTCGCTAGAACATTGTTTATAAAAATAGCGATAAAATAAAGAAAGCAATGAAAAATTTCGACGGTGTTCGAGAGATGCAAATGTTTCCATTATAGTTCTATCGCCAATCATTCTTAGAGCTCTATTTTGGATTCTGTCTAAAAGGCTCAAATGAGTTTTGGGAGCTCCTGTCCAAATGTGTGAGTTATACTCCAGCTTTGGACGAATGAAGGCCTTATAGATTACAGTCAGATCACGCGGAGAGAAGAATTTCTTGCACCTTCGAAGAAAATCCAAACACTTTGCAGCATTTTTGGCAACATCGAATATGTGGGCATTCCACAAGATGTGGTCTGTGATGCACATGTCAAGGACTGAAAGCTGATCGGTTTCTTCTATGCAAGTACCGCTCATGGATAGCGGCATGGGGGTGGGTTCTGCTTTAACGACAGAAGACAGCACTGTGTTTTTTGAAGCATTAAACTCTAATTTAATGATCTTATCATACGCTGCTGTTGCAGTTCCGCATTCAAAGAACAAGGAGGTGAATCTGAAAACGAATATGAAAAGCTGAGAGTACTATCGTCCGCAAAACAATTTAGTGGATTAGAAGTTCCAGATAAGAGATCATTAATGAAATGAGAAAAAGAATTGGAGACAAAACTCAGCCTTGGGGTACACCAGCATTTATTTTATGAGTTTCAGACTTGAGACCGCCCAATACAACTTGTATTGAGCGTTCCGAAAGGTAATTTCTAATTAAAGGATGAAGACATTCATCGGTACCAAATGCACGTATTTTCGATAAGAGAGCTTGATGCCAAACTCTATCAAATGCTTTTGAAATATCAAGCGCAATAATCTTACTTTCTCCAAAACGATGTAAAGATTTGTGCAGCTGTTCGGTGAGATATACCATCAGATCACCAGTCAACCTATTTCAACGAAAGCCATACTGCCGGTCATTAAGAGCTTTCGTTCTTCAAGATATTTCTTAAGCTGATAATTAATCAACGTTTCCATGACCTTGGAAAGAAGGGACGTAAGTGCAATTGGACGGTACTGTGAGGGTGAAGAAGATTCGTTTTTTTAGGGATAGGCTGGACAAATGCATTGGTTTTGCCAGCGTTGAAGAACACCTCTTCAGAACAGAACGATGGAAGGGATAATATCTGGGCCAACGGGTTTGTGTATATCAAGGTCTTTGAGGACTCTAGCAACAGCACGAGTGCGAAAAAAATTCGTTCTAAGTAATCGTTAACGCTCTCAAGTACTGGAGGAGTGTCATAACACTTTCTGGAAGCGTCGAATTAACAGCAAACTGCGCTGCATGCAAATTGGCTTTTTCACAAGAGCTGACAAAATAGGTGTCATTAAAGACGAGCGTTGGAGCCGAAGACGAAGTTGAATTTCTAATATTTTTTACAAACGATCAAAAATTTGTACTACCTTTGGGACATGTATTATTTTGCCTTAATTTGGTCGTGCAAAAATTGGGTCCTTTGAATGTGAACGTTGCAAGTCTTTCCAGCTTATTTCTACCCTAATTACCTCTTTAAAGCTCGAATCAAACCATGCATTTTCTTTCGGTTTGATAGATTTCACCCTACTCGGGATAAAATTTCTCATTCCGCGAAGAATTAAATTTGTTATCATATCTGCGCTGGTGTCTACGTCACTACCGAGGAAGCATAGAGACCAGTTAAAGTAATTATTAAGACCGCCCCAGTTGGCTTTCTCATATTGCCAAACAGTTCATTTCGGTGACTTTTCTTTAACTGAGAATTGTGGCATAAGAAATTTGCAGATATGACACAATGGTCTGATGTGCCTAGAGATAAAACATTTATCGTATATTTATCAGGGTCAGAGGTAAGGAATAAGGTTTCAAGTTGGCTCGTTAACAAGCTGAGTCAGTTGATTTAATCAACGTATAGTTATCATTTGTCAAAGACAGTGAATTAATACTGAATCAAATACATATTACCTTTGCGAACGAAGTGCTGCGGTTCCACAGGAATAAATTAGGATACTATATATCTTTAAACATTTATTTTAATAGTCCCCGATTCAATACACAATTATACAGTTGAAGGCGATCACGCTTTCAGTTTTATTTCATAATTATTTGGCAAATACATTTTTTGAAAAATGATTTAATTTATATACACGTTTTGTTAATAGATAACAGCTTTAAACCGAAGACACGAATCATCACCTTCGAGCATTGTAAAAATAGATCTGCAGCCGTTGCATGCAACTGCCGATATCAAAAACCTTACATACAAAGTTGCTGATGACAACACTACTATAATATTAAAATGGGAGTCTGAAACATCTAGTCAAGCATACCATGTAAGAGCATTTCTACCCGAACCATATCCTCATTTGTTAGCTAAAAAAACCAATTCGACTGGAGTAACATTCAATAAGTTGGCTCGTGGAGTTTTGTACACGTTTAAAGTTTCGCCTTTAAATGGAAAAGATAGCGGAATACCTCAATTCATTCAAGTCAAGCTCGAAGGAGACCAATTGCCGGATATAAAAAATACTCGTGTTCTAAACAATAACGGCAATTCTATAAATATAAAATGGGAGAAAGCAATATTATCAACTGCAAATATATCGTATGGCATCTATTATGGAACAACACTACGTGAATATTTAGAAAGTAATTTTGTTGGTATATTTATCAAATTCAAACTCATAATTGCAAATTTTGAATATATTTTCAGAACCTCGCCTTATAACAGCAAACACAAATGCTCTTCTAAAAGACTTAAAACCATGCTTATCGTATTTAATAGGAGTAAATGTTTATGGTCCGTACGGTCCTGGACCACTACCTAAAAAACCAATTAGTCTAAGAACTGACGATGATTATAAAAATCCCCCAAAGAATTTAACTGCTAAAATAAATGAACAAAAACGAGTTTTGTTTATCGAATGGGAACACAGCTGCCCGTTTACAAAATCCTATCCACCATATCTGATTACAATTACCGAAGAAACACATAACAAAACATTCAATATTGAGTTGAAAAAGTTTTCACAGAAAACGATGTCACATTATATTATAGATATTCCTTATGGTGCGAATTATAACATATCAGTGAAGAGAAGTACTGAGGAATCGGCTTATGCATCCGTTTCACTCAAATCAACTCAACTAGAAAGTCCAAGGCAATTAAGGGTTTTACAGCAGAAAGATGGATCTTTTTCGGTTTACTGGAAAGAAATACAAGCTTCGTATGATTTTGGGTACGAAACTATATTAATTTTCTTTTTGCTTTCTAGTTAAACTATTGTTTTTTTTTATTGCAGATTTAAATATGAGCTCGTAATATTTGATGGCCTACTGTCTAATTTCTCAAGTTCATCACCATCCAGAATATTGAAAACAATCAAGGCTTCTGCACCTCCAGCTATCGTAAATCAGTCGGATTTATTAATAGAAGATTTATCTGGAAAAATTTTAACGTTCGGCGTACGAACAGTCTCAAATGAGGGATACAGTTCAGAAATATTCGAAACGGAACATGTTGAATTTATACCAAGGTCAAAGTGGTATAAACAAGTTTCAACATCCTCTTATATATGGATTTTCCCAGTGTGTTTAATAATAACAACGATGCTCTTTGTAACTGGACTTTATCTAACCAGACGCAACAAACGAGTGCGAACATCATTTACTAGATTTGCTAATTCACATTACGATCCAAAGACAGGTGCTACTAGAATTGACGATGGTGGCATTAATGACGTGAATACCTCCAATAATTATGATCATAATAGATTTTCTGATGATGATCCTCTTGTGCAAACTTAAGCAGTAGCTTAATTTTTCTTATCGTATCTGTATATATATAATTATTAGAATTTTCATTGTGTTGTAAAATGTTTAAATTAAGAAACTATAAAGGCTGAAACTTAAAATTTAATCGATTATTTACTTTCAACAAGGTTATTTTTTACTCTTTACATATTAAAATGTATTTGTTGTGTATTTTTGACCAATTATTTATATAATATTTTTGACGATTAGATTAATTAATCATCAAAAAAATGTATTAATTATTGTGTTAAGTTCATATGCGAGTAGAAGAGACCACAGTATATTAAAGTATAACCTTGTGTGTATGTTAACAAAAATCGTTTGTCAGATAAGGAAAAAAGAATGATTCTTAATTTTTTTATTCAGATTGCACTTGAAAATAAAACCATGCACTTTTATTAAACACAAATTAAATATATGTTTAACAATGAGAAAAGAATTTTTGATATGTTTTCGCATGACTACATGCGAACAACAGTTTTAAAATTAAAAACACTGACATTCTCTGAAAGTGACGTTTTAACGTGCTAACTTGAACGAAAATAAAAACCCAGAAAATATTGTGTTCAATAAATATACTGTGGAAGAGACCACTTTGGGATTAAGGTCCTCATTATGAATAGCGAAGCGAGCTTAGAGTTGTGAATTTGATAAATTCGTATTAGGGGTAGCGATTTGCTTGAATTGAACTCAAACAACAAACAAATTGTATAATTGTATTTAAATTTGATCTTTAATCTATTATATCAAGACTTTTTTTTAAAGGTGGGCGTGTAAATTTGCGGACATTTATAGTTAATGATAAAATTTGCAGAATGATTCAGATATAACGATTTAAGGCGAAACTCTTCGAATCGAACTTAAAATCCGTGTTAACTTAATTATAAGAAACATAGAAAAAGTCTGCCATCAAAGCAATAATAGTTGTCTGCAGTACATTCTTCATAATTTATTTGCCGCAAACCATATATGTAAGTATTATAGTTGAATTGTGGAATAAGACTGGTCAGAAAAAAAAATGGATGGAGAGAATCAACCAAAATGGCGCTAAGTTGACCAAATATTAAAAAAACTAGACGCAAACTAGTCCTTTAATGGAATTTGAATAATTGTAAATTTAATAATAATAACACATCTTGCCTATGAAACAATGAACGTTGTGGTCTTTGGATTAGGTATTTGCAGTCAATTATTGAACACATCTTTGTTTTGTTCATTTTTTCTAAACTTTGTAACTTGTGTAACTATTTATCAAAAATTTTAATTCCTTTGAAAATGTCTAATAATAATGGTCGCGATCTCCGCAAGGACTGGAAATGTCGCTAAAAATGCTCTGTTCAATTTATATTTTCAGTACATGCCTTATGGGAGGGCTTTTTCAAATACACTGGTGCATTTTGCTAAAATAACCATTAAGTTACACACAAATTGTTTTGTAATCTTGTTAAAACCAGCGTATATCCCAACATGACCTACCTAATACACGTCCAAGTGGGGGTGGCCGTGGCACGATAGTTGTGGGCTCGCCTGTCAACCTCATGGTCACAGGCTCGATCCCTACCGTAGTCTGTCGCTACGTTTGTGGTAATTTAGTATGTTTACTATAGCAACCCTGTACATGAGAGCGTCCAAAGAATTGACGAATATTCGTCCATTTTGACAATGTCGTAGGAGATACGCAGACGGTGCTGAGAATTTGGAAGGAACACTTTTCCAAGCTGCTAAGCGGCGAAGACTGCCAACCATCCATTGCTATGCAGAACAACCCATTCAACTTGGACGATGATGGTCAAAATATCCGTCCTCCTGACCTAGAAGAAGTAAGAACGGCGATATCCAAACTTAAGTCGCACAAGGCCGCGGGTTCAGATGGCCTGCCAGCAGAACTGTTTAAGGCAGCGCGAGATGACTTGGTCAGGAACATACACCAACTCATTTCTAGAATCTGGTCGGAGGAAAGTATGTCCAATGAATGGAAGCTCGGCATAGTGTGCCCTATCCACAAAAAAGGAGATGCTCTGAACTGCGCCAACTACAGAGGTATAAGTCTTCTCAACATCGCATACAAAATTATGTCGGCTATTTTGTGTATCCGCCTAGAACCTTTTACCAACGACCTGATCGGATTTTATCAGTGTGGCTTTAGGCGAGGAAAATCGACTAACGATCAGATTTTCACACTCCGGCAGATCCTGGAAAAAACCCAAGAATTCCAAGTCGATACGCACCATCTCTTCATCGACTTTAAAACCGCCTATGATAGCGTTGATAGAAACGAGTTATACAGAGCCTTGTCACATCTCGGCATCCCTGCCAAACTTGTCCGCTTTTGCAGAATGATAATGAAGGAACCTCGCTGCTCCGTCAGAGTCGGTAAGAACTTCACCGACGACTTTGATGTCGAGAAAGGTTTGAGACAGGGTGATGCGCTATCATGCAATCTCTTTAACATCGTGCTGGAAGCAATTGTGCGTAACTCAAATGTCAACGCCAGAGGCACAATTTTTCAAAAGTCCGTTCAACTCCTTGCTTATGCTGATGACATTGACATCATAGGCAGAACAAAGCGAGCTGTCAGTGGAGCATTTGCAAGTATTGAAGCGGAAGCGGCGAAGATGGGTTTGAATGTTAACGAGACAAAAACTAAGTATATGCTGTCATCAAGAAGAGAAGTCCAGCACCATCGACTGGAAAAAACGGCACGATTGGCGGTTATAATTTCGAAGTAGTCAGAGACTTTGTTTACCTGGGATCCACTATTACATCGCACAACAATATCAGTGCGGAGATCAAACGAAGAATCACACTTGCAAATCGCTGTTTCTTCGGGCTTAGAAAGCATTTGAGTAGTAAAGCCCTCTCTCAAAGAACCAAAGAGACCCTATATAAAACTTTAATCATCCCAGTCCTGCTGTATGGGGCAGAGGCATGGACACTGACAAAATCGGATGAAAACCAGCTGGGTTGCTTTGAGAAAGATTCTTCGAGTTATGTTTGGTCCAGTGTGCATCGGTGGTGAGTGGAGAAGAAGATTTAACGACGAACTTTACGGGCTCTACAGCGATATCAACCTGGTCAAAAAGCTAAAAATACAGCGACTGAGATGGCTAGGTCACGTGGAGCTCATGCACATCGACGCACCAGCCCGACGAGTCTTCGTATCCAACCCCGGTGGACAACGCGACAGAGGAAGGTCTTATCTTAGGTGGCGCGATCAAGTGGTGAACGACCTCAACCAACTTGGTGTGCGTAACTGGTGGCAGCTAGCTAGGGACCGGGCTAGCTGGAGAGGTTTGCTGGTTGAGGCCGTGATCCATCCTGGATTGTAAGCGCCATCTAAAGTAAAGTAAGACATTTCGTTCACATAGCTTTAATTTTATTCGTCACGAATATCAGTTGAAAGTATGGGCAAACTCCTAAACGCAAATCTTGCACATAATATGCTAAGCAAACTGTCCCTAAACGCAAACAGAAAGATCTCTGCTAAGCACACTGTCCCAAAACGCAGTTCATTCTTTTTTCTTGCGCAAACTTCATTGCAATTGTGCAAGTTTTAAACTTGTGTTGCGCACTTCACTTGCTTTTTAATTTTTATCGGGTTCGTGCATTTGCTTAGTATGAGACTTGCTTTGCAAATCTTGCATTTAGGAATTTGGACTATGATTTTGAGGTTAAACGCGCGCGAACAAATTACTCTTCGAAGGGTGGATGGTATGTGGAACGCGAATATAGTTTGACTGTTAATAGCAATCAGATGATATTCACGACCACCAATATTGTTTTCTCAAATTTATCTTATTTTGGCGATTAAAAATTAAATTTTTCTGCCGTAAACATTAATATAAATTATATTTCAACAATTTTGCTTAGAATTTGTGAAGAATTTAGGTTGGTAAATTGTTTTAAATAGAATTTATTCATTTATTCGTCGGTCGTCCTTAAGAAGCAAAATCATTAAAAATTCCTCATTGCATTTCCACTCCCGAGGTCTTGCCCTTACAGAGTTCTAATATAAAAATAAAATGAAGTCATCTTATACATATAAGGGGTTTTCCAATAAGAGGTGTTATTTTGAATAGCCCGCTATTTCGGTAGCTGTCACTTTTGAAGCTGTCATTTTTTGACATTTGACAAGTAGAAACTACGCTATTAATAAAAATGGAACGATACACGCTTCAACAACGCATTTCTTTTTTTTGAATATCAAAATAACACCTCTTATTGGAAAACCCATTATGTACTTCCTATTTAACGGGGAATTATTTTACTTGTACTTGTGCATGTTGGGAAGATCAGTATAGTCGACTGAGTATTATCAGTATGTAGTAACAAAACTTCTCCCTTGTCTCATGCAATCGAGTGACCAAATGTATGGACATGGACACCAAAGAATTGATACAACACCGTCCCATTATACATATTTAAAAAAAAGTAGGATTTTGTGGGCAAACGTGATGAAGGATATCGTTACGCAGAAAACTCTCTTAAAGAGAATTTCTTGCGAGAAAACGTGTGCGAGAAACCGTTTTGCGGAAAATCGTAGCCAACCACTTTCTGTATTTACTTTTTCGGTTGATGCGAAGTTGAACAATCTGTGTGCTTCCAAATGAATGTACCAGCGTTTGTGATTCAACCCTATCACATTCCATCGTAACAAATCTGCGAAAGGATTACGTTGCGAATTCCGAAAAATTGTGTTCAAAGAATCCGAATTGAATCGAAAATAGCATTGCCTCATGGAAGCTCTCACTTTCAATTTCGAAAACAGATGTGTTACGTCAAATCACCTTCAATTATGAAGAAAAAAAAAATTCAGTTCACATCAATTGTTAATATAGTTTAGTGTTTACTTTTGTTATACGAGGCTGTAAAGCGAAGTAAAACGCTTAAAATTCAAAGAATCCAAATGAGAAAAACATGCAATCCATGTTAGAGCGAGAAAAATAATTTGCAACAAATTTGCTAAAGAACTAAATGCCACAAGCCACAAGCAGTCAGTCGTAAAACAGTCATTGAAGTGTGAACACAAAACATTTTCGAAACTTTAGCCATCAGTTGATTTGTGTCATTTTAGTCCATTGAGTAACTTTAAAAAACATTAATATTTGCCTAAAATAAATAAATTATTACTAACTTAATTTACTTTGTCTTTTATTGCTGTGAATCAGTATATTCTTCAAGTTAGAAGCCGCCAAGTTACAATCCATTTGATATGGATGAAAACTTGTAAGTATAGATATGGATCTACAAATTTAAAAATAATTAAATCGAAACTTTTTCAGTTTTATAAAAAAATTCTGACTAAATAAATACAGTGTCTCTCAGCTAAAATGATGTAGTCAATTTCTTTGTTAAAAAACTAAAAAAAAACGTAAAACAATGGCAAATGGAATAAAAAACAATTGTCATCTTATTAACCGGGTTTGTCTTAATAGCGGATCAGCGAAAAAAATCAAAATGTACAGTTTTAACATTTGAAAAAGAATTTATTCAATATTTTTGTTAAAAAAACAACGTCACAGCTTAAATGATGCACTCAGTTTTAACGGTAAATAGTATGTCGTACTGGTTTTGTTGTTTGATGAAAAACAAGGAAACAATAATTTTTCAGTTCGCGTTTCCTTTGCATCGCGAAATTAAATTGGCCGAATTATTTTTCTCCATATGGGACGCCACACCAGCATTCGAACCCGCGAATTAGTAATTCAACATTTTAAAGATAAAAAATGCCAAAAAAAAATATCAGAAATGGTAAAAATAAGTTCTTCAATAATTCAACAGATTAATGAGCGTTATGTGCGTGAAAATCGAATACTTCGTAAATGGAAGGAAAGCCCCAAATAATTTTTTTTATAAAAGTGATTGCCGATGGATTGTAAGAAAAGTTAATGAAAATCCTACTTTAAGTGCACGAAAATTGGTAGAAGGGGCGGAAAAGTATGTGGGCAAAAAATGTTGTGCTGAAATCATACGCCGAATACTGAGATTCTGGTTTTAATGGAAGAAGTGCCCGAAATAAGGCATTCATCAGCAACAAAAATAAAACAGCAAAAGTTAAATTTGCTCGTGAACACATAAACAAGGACTCATCACTTTGGGATACCGTTATATTTACAGTTGAGAGCAAATTTAAGCTTCACGGGTCGGATGGCAAGGCTTACGTTTGGAGGCAGCCAAATACCGAGCCCCAGCCCAAGAATTTGCGTGGCACTGTCAAACATGGTGGAGGTCACTTTATGGTTTGGGGTAGTATGTCTTCTCCTGTCGTAGGAAACTTGGTTTTTACGAAGGTAACATGGACAAAAATATGTACTTGGGTATTTTGAAAGAGAATATAAAACAAAGAGCTGAAAAGCTCAATATCAAAGACACCTTTTGAATTTACCAAGACAACGATCCTAAGCCTAAGTCAGGAATAGTGCAATCGTGGCTGATTTGGATCTGTCCCCATGTCCAGCCCCTTGCACAGTCGCCAGACCTCAATGAAATTGGGAACTTCTGGTCCAAATTTGAGCGCGAAATTCGTAAACATGGCATATGATTAAAGCAGACCTCAAAATGGCTCTTTTGGAAGAATAGGGCCTTATTTCTTCGGAATGCACCAGAAAGCTCGTTGAATCAACGAAGACTAGAAGCGGTGCTAAAACAAAAAAGATACCCTACAATGTATTAGCAAACCTATTTATTATTTTTTTTTTGCTGTCAAAATGGTATTCTTTGATTTAACACTGCCTCATTTAAGCTGTGACCTTGTTCTTTGATGAAAAAAAAATAATTAATTAATTTTCCAATGCTAAAAATATGAATTTTCTTTTTTTTGTTGATCCGCTATTTAGAAAAACGCTGTTAATAAGATGGCATTTGTTTTTTATTCCATTTGCCAACTTTTTATGAGTGTTTTTTAGCTTTTCAGCAAAGAAATTGACTACATCATTTTAGCTGAGAGACACTGTATTTTTGTAGAAAATGATAAAATATTTCCGTTTCATTCGGATTTGGTGATACCAAATTCTACGAACTCCGAAATTTGTAGCAGATTTTGCACTACGAATGGATTCTGATAGATTTTTCTCGATTCTTAGCAAATTTTTGATTACGATGGATTTTTTAATCTTTAGAATTGGCATTGGAAAATCTGCGCTAGTAAAGGGTTATCCATTTTGCGGTTTCAAAAGTATAGGGCTGGAATTCGCCATCTGTCAAACTAAGTTGTTAAACCAATTTTTTTTTCAGTTGAAAGTCTGACATTTACGAAAATTAATCGCTTAATTATCGCACAACGCATGAAAATTGTTAAAACCTACTACAAAAATGCTGATTCTGCCACAGCCACATATCGTGCTTTAAGAAGAGATTATGGTTTACATAAACGTCCAACTACGCAAGCAATTGACAAAGAAATTTAAAGAGACTTGGTTACATATATTGTAAGGCCTGTGCATCATCGTTTCGCTCGTACCTCTAAAAATATCGCTGCTGTAAGTGAAAGTGTTGAAAGACCCGAATGTGTCGATTCCTCGTCGTTCTCAGGAATTAGGACTGCCTTACGGCACATTATGGCGTATTTTGCATTTGGATCTATACCTACATTCATATAAAATCCAGGTCACACAACAACTGAGGCCAGCTGACCATTCACAACGTCGTAGATATGTCGAATGGGTGCTTGAACAACAGGCGGTGGACGGCGATTTTTCGAACAAAATTTTCTTTAGCACATTTCTCAATCGGTGGGTATGTTAATAAACAAAATTGTCCTATTTTGGGTTCTGAGAATAGTAAAGTAATTGAAGAGAGGCCATTACATCCACAAAAAGTAAGTTTGGGGCGCTCTTTGGTCCGGAGGTGTGATTGGACCTTACTTCTTCGAAAACGAGGATGGAACGACTGTCACCGTCAATTCGGAGCGTTATGGTCATATGATAACCGACTTTTTTTTGCCTCCTATTGAAGAATACGACTTGGAGAATATGTGGTTTCAACAAGACGGTGCGACATGCCACTTAACTCGAGCGAATATGGCCTTATTGCAAAGAGAAATTTCCTGGCCGCTGGACTTTTTTGTGGGGCTACGCGAAAGACCGTGTTTACGCAGATAAACCTTTAACTCTTAAGCACTTGAAAACCAACATTCGTCAAGTTATGGCTGAGATACACGTATTATTACGTGTCAAAAAATGTTGGAAAATTACATCAAAAGAATCGATTCTTGCAACAATTCGCGTGGTGGTCATTTAAATGATGTAGTGTTTCACACATAATGTTAACGTTCAATCTTTATAATAAAAAAGAAATATCATGAACAAAAATATTTTATATGTGTTTTATTTAAGTTTACTTTTGAAACCGCAAAATGGATAACCCCTTACATTCACAATTCTTTTTTCATGCATTATTTAACGCATTCACACTGCAAAATATTTGCGGTCAACACGAAGGCCTATTTTAGGACAAAATTTTCTGCATTCGCCCTCTTTCTCTTTATGAACAGTAGGACTGCAATTCAATTACTAGGTTAGTCTGACCGTAAATCTGACTTTATGAACACGTCGAACGCTGGTCTTAGTTAGAAAGACGTTTCTGAAAACACACATTCTTTAAATAAAGGGGTAGATTTATTGTTTATATTGAACACACAAAGTACTTATTAAATAGATAATTGCCAAATTAGAATTTACTGATTTTGTATTCCGGCTCATCTGATGATTTTTTAGTTTTTCGCTTTTGTATAATAGTCTGTAAAAAAAAAGGAAAGAACTAAAATCAAGAAAATATTTCATAAAATTTATCAAAATATAAACTTACTTGAATTTTTTGCCACTCTCTATCCAATTCAGCACGTTCGTTTTTATCAGTTTTGTTTTTCCTAGTTTTTCTTCCATCTTGCATTTTGACACCGTATTGAAAAGCAGCTTTTGGCAGAGCCTCTTTTGTACTCATATAATCGGAGTATTCTTCTTGTGTATCAAAATCCCACCTGCCAATTGGACCCTTTTTATTACCCAAGTCCATTTTTGTGTAGTCCACCTCATCATCCGAATCATCAATCGCGTCATTCATTTCTTCTAAGCCAGGATAACACTCAGCATAGCCCTGCGGCTCATTTGAAAATTTAGAAACCATTGACTTCGAAATTCTTGGCGGTATGAAAATATTCTTTGGTGGCGAGGATTCAGTTCCAATATTTTCTTCTTGAAAGTAATTTTTCCCTTCTCGGCCCATGCTGCCAGTGAGAAATGACTTTTCCATATTATGTTCGTCGTTCATCGGTGATCCCGAACCAGGCAAAATTCTATTTCCATCCTTAACTTGTGGATTGTAATCTCCAATATCATCGTATATGTTATCGTTTTCAAAGTTCTTCAAGTTATCGTTCGTTTCATTAAACAAAGGTTTGTCTTTGTCACGTTTGCGATTTTTTTTATTTCGACCACCAGATCGTAAATAAGACAAAATCTGTGACAACTTGTTTATCACAATATCGTTTGTTGTAAGTGTCTGTGTATCATCTAGGTTCATAGGAACATCATACTTAGATCTAACTAAAGTTGTAGGAATATCACTTTCTGCATTGTCATCGTCTAGATCAATTATGTAAGCCATTCGGCCAGGCATAAAGTGTTCATGTCGAATTACTTCCTTCGATTTAGCTGCAAGTATGGTATTGTAAATATTTCTCCCAAGTACTGTATTAAATGTTGGTTCATTTGAAAATTCTTGTTCTTCTAAACTGATGGTTATTTCTTTTTCTTCGAAAACTTTTTCCATTTCTTTCTCTTGTTCATCTTCCTTATGCTGCAGTTCTGAACGTACCTTTTGTAAAAGTGCATAATCAAGTCCCTTTACTAAATGCGTGTGTTCCATATCACCACCCAAGAACTTGGATTCTTGAATAATTCGACGTCTTCTTTCAGCTGCATCGAATCCAGATTTAACGTCAGGTGCCACCGCTCTGTATGCATTGTTGCCATGTCCTGGCGTTTCCGCATTTTGATAATCCGGATTGGCTCCATCTCGACGCTCTCGAGCTCGGTCTCGATATTTTTCGGAGAGTTCAGCTAGCTTGTTGTCTTCTTGCTTTTTTAAAGCTGCGTAGAAATGCTTTTTTTTTCTTCTGGCTTCAATACGGTCAGAGCTGATTGGTGTAGAAGTTTTTTTAACCGGTTTTATTCCAGTTTCTCTTACTGAGCCTACAGGCAAATTTGGTGTAACACCTGGGCGAGGGGTAGCCAGCAGCTTACGAAAGTCATCGTTAGTTAGCTTTTGAGACGGAGTCTCTGGAGGTTGTGCCATAATTAATGTCTATGAAGAACGTAGGTAAATATAAAACAATTATAATTTAAACTCAGAACAGACATACCCCAGTACACTGGAGCTTTAACAATTAGAACTATTGTTAGAAAGTTTTTTTTGTTAATAATGATGAAAACATTCTTTTACAGACAATTTAACGAATGTGAAAATTAACGTACCTATAGATAGGAGCAATACTGACAAGAGACAGATATAAAATGAGAATAGTAGTATCCAGAGATACTCCGAAAACATCAGGAAATCTGGCTTACATGTGGAGTTATATTTAAAACAGTAAAAAAAAGTTACTAAACGTAAAAAATGAACCAATTAAACTATGTACATGCTTCTGAAAATGGCTGGGTATTATAACAAGATACAATGGGGGTTATCGTGAATAAAAATTTCCGTGTAAAATTTTTCTCCAATTCGAAACTTGGGAACGTGAATGATATCCCAATAGTGGTATCGGGAATAAAATTTCCCAAGGAATTTTGCTGTCATTTCATACGATTTTTTGTTAGAGGGATATTTATTCCCTGAACGAAATTCCCTAGGAGATTGCCGATAGGGCCCATTGTGTTCAAAATAAAATGGTTCGAAGAAAATTTCGCACCTGATAAATTGTAAGATATTTCACATAATCCGATATCCGATAGTGAAGATAAAAATCAATAGGTATAATATCGAATGGTCAAATGATTTTGAGTGATACAATTTTTTACGTAATACATTTATAAAATTTAATAACACAAACTATATAACGTATATACGATAATATATAAAAGAAAAAGAAAAGAAATTTTGAACAAAATACGCAGTCTGGAAAGATAACGACCACAAATAAAACTTTTATGAGGCTATAACTATAACAGTAATAATAATTATAATTGCAACTATGCGTGTAAGGCTCAAGGTCTTTTAAATGCAACTTAAATTGAACGGCACTAGTTAGAAGGAATAGAAAAATTGCAAAAAATGTTTGTTGGCATAGTGGATTTGAGAATTAGGTATTTACTATCTCATTTAAACCCACGGGCGGCATCCAATTAAAATTGGAAGTATAGAAAAGAATGCTGCCTAGCGTGTGAATCGAACCCAAACTTCTAAGCTAGGAGTCAAGTGCTATATCAACTACGACATTGCCAAACGCATAACCTACTGAATATTACAATGGGGACGTTCAAAATATCTATAAACTATGGGTGCTTTCATAAATGCATGGTTGGCAAAGTCTGACGAATGCATAGCATTCATAAATGCAAATGATGAATGTCAGATTTTCATAAATGTAAAATGCAAATATTTGCAGGGCAAATGCGCAAATATAAACTTTCATATGCATTACGATTTTTTACTTAAAGAAAGAGACAGTCTGATGTAAGCTGTTACTGTTCAAATTTCCGCTAGAAAATTCAAAGTTGAACTCAAAAATAAAAATACACATCAGAATTGTTTCTGGTCTACAGAAAAATGAAGCAAATCAGGGAAAGTATTCATAAATGCATATTAAAATGCATGAGCAAATATTTTTTCTGACGTTAATATGATCGCAACTGATCTCATGTAAACAAAACAACCATGTATTTATGAAAGCACCCTACATCGCTGTTGTCAAAAACCTGATTGGACCATATCAGTGCGTTTTAAGCAGAAAAGTCCACAATCGATCAAATGTTTACGCTACGGCAGATCCTGAAAAATAGGTTAGAAGGGGTGGTGAAACGGCAAGTCGCCTCACCTCACTCGGATCTCAATGGATCCCCACAAAGCTCGTCCGGCTGTGTAGGATGACGATGGAGAACTCTCGCTGCTCCGTCAAGGTTGGTACTGACCTTACAGAAGCTTTTGATGTTAAAAAAGGATCCCGACAAGGTGATGCGCTATCGTGCGATTTCTTCAACTTAATACTTGAAAAAATTGTAAGAAATTCTCGAGTTAACTCTACCGGCACAATTTTTTTCAAGTCTGTGCAATTGTTAGCATACACTGATGACCTAAAAATCATTGGCAGAACCCACCGAGCTGTCACTAGAGCGTTTGCTAACAATTAAGCTGAAGCGGCTAAGATTGGACTAGCAGTCAATGAGGTCAAAACGAAGTGTGGACAGCAGACAAAATGGGACACACAACACCTGCGGCTTGGACAAAACGTCACAATAGACAGGCATAACTTTGAGGTAGTTATGGACTTTGTCTACCTCGGATCCGCTACAACATCTCGTTAGAAATAAAGCGAAGAATAACTCTTGCCAATCGATGTTCCTATGGGCTAAGAAGTAGGCAATTGAGTAGAAAAGCCCTCTCGAAAAACAAAGTAGACTCTTTATAAGACTCTGATCATCCCAGTCCTGCTCTATGGCGCGGTGACATGAACTCTATTGATAGCGGATGAAGTTATCCTTAGTCGTTTCGAGCGTAAGGTTCTTCGCAAGATTTTCGGCCCTATCTGCGTTAACGGGCTTTGGAGGAGAAGGTTCAACCACGAACTATACGAGCTGTACAGCGACATTTACCTGGTACAAAAAATACGTATATCACGTTTAAGATCGCCAGGTCATGTAGAGCGTATGGACAACAATGCTCCGGCTAGCAGGATCTTCGATTCCAACAAATGGGTGGCAATGGCGCAGTGGATAAAGTGCTTGATTGATAACTTAGACGTGTGGGTTCGATTCCCACACTGGGCGCATTCTTTTCTATACCTCCAATTTTAATTGGATGCCGCCCATGTGTGTTAAAATGAGACAGTCAATACCTGGTTCTCAAATCCACTGTGCCAAACTAGTGCCGTGCGATTCGGGTTGCATTTAAAAGACCTTAGGTCTTACAGGCATATAGTTAAATTACGAAGAAAAAACCCAGAGGGAAGTTGCAGTCAAGGAAGCCATCGCCTAAGGTAGCGCGCTCAAGTAGAAGATGACCTCAACCAACTTGGAGTGCGTAACTGGAGGCAGCTAGCCAAAAACCGAGCTAGCTGGAGAGGCATGTTGGTTGAGGCTTAGGTTCGTCCCGAAATGTAGCGCCACATAAGCAAGTATATTGTTGTTACCAGGGGTTGAATCGTCTAATGGCGTTATTATTTGGCAACCCGGAATTCTTCTCCGATCCGGGATCCCAACTGAACACTTTTGTGTGATTCTGACGATTCTGAATTTAAATGAGATTTTATGTGTGAAAATAATTATGTACGTGAGAATATTCAAATTAAAAAAAGAAAACGTTTGTTGCACAATTATAATACAAAAAATGACAACATTCGAGTTGAGTGCTTCTGGTTCTGATTTCAAATCCAGAAGCAAAATTCTCTTCTTTTCAGAATTAGAACTGTCGTTTTTTCCCTAGTGAACGCTTTCAAAAGAGTCCGGAAGGCTTCTGGATTGCCAAATAAAAACGACATAAAGTGATAGTTGATTTTCAATTTTTTGATAGTCGTTTTAACGATAATTGTCAATGATTTCTATTAGGAACGATAAAGATAAGTGATCAAAACGACAGTCAATTAATCAAGCGATGGCTTTTGACTTACGTGATACGGGCCCAGGGCTATTTTGGTTGCAGGGTTGCAATATGCATAAACTTTTGTGGTCTTACCAAAAATCTTAAAAATGAAAGTTTGCATAGAGGAGATTCAAATAGTTACACTATTAAACATAGTTTTACTTTTCGCTTAGCAATATTTTGACTATATCTGCACACCTAAAATTTGCTGTGGGTATTTGGTTTATAACCAAGATGAGTTCAGTGTGGCTTTGATGTGCTTCCTTCAACATCGTTTCCCAAGACTTTTTTTTATAAACTTAAGCCAGTGGTTTAACTTTGCGTTTGAATTACTATTGCAAACGCATTTTGCGATAACTCCGTTCGAGATTCGTAAAAGGTTTCGATTACAATACAATTTCTGACGGGCCTACTCACATCAACATCATCAACGCCTCAATTTCAGTTATAGCTTCGAGTTCTGTCCATATCTGAGTACCGCCAAAAAAGAATTCCTAACTATTATCAGTTAGTTGATCGATTAGTAATAATTGTTAGTATTTATTAGCTAGAATTATCCAAACAATGAAGCACACTTTGTCATACTTTATAGCGGGGCCGACATTGAATGAAAACAGCTTTAGCGTAAGTGAGAAGGTCCAACGATAATTTTTTGTATGCAAAAGAATAAATTTAATCAATAAAATTTGAAAAATGTACAAATATTACAATAAACCAGTCATATGAATGCTCATATACGTATTAGAAGAGAAAAATAAATAACCTTTAATTTAAAGTACAAAAGTATTTGTTCACAATAAAAAAAATACTAAAATTAGAATTTTTGTTTTGACACCAACATTGATCTTTGATAAACAAATATTAGAGGAACGGATATCAAACCTTCCAATAAAAAATCTACCACAGGCAGGGTAATTCCAAGGTGAAATGATACATGTTTAGCTGTCAAAAAAAATATATACTGTTTTTTTATTGTGCCTGGCCAAGACAATAGTTGACCGGCCAGAAAAACCAGCGTTTCGCGTTGCTTTGTACACGGATGGTATGGAACGGTTTAATGTGGGGGGTGAAATAGGATACAGGTATTTTTTGTGCTTATTTTATGGATTTTCGATTGGCCGTCCGTAACAGAAACAATTAGACTGATTCTGAATTGTATGTATCACTGTGTTTGTGAAAATTAAGTTTTAAAAAAATCACATCAGCTAAAAAATTTTTCCGAAACACTTGATTTCAATTTATATACACATATTCTTGTATTTATAAATAATAATAAACTTGCTTCTTTTTATGTTATTTTAGCAGAAAAGTAGCTTAAATTCAATAAACACATCGAAATTACACAAAACAAATCAATGCGATGATTTTGACATTTTGATTCTCTGAGTGTATTAGTGATTCTGTTTTCGATTCTGAATTGAAGTCATGAAATCCAGAATCCTTTTCTGTTAGAGTAACATGAGTCATATTGTGGGGATCAGAACAGTTCTGGATGGCCAATCGAAAAGTCCATTAAAGCCACTGAAAAGCACTTACCCAATTCAAATTGGAGGTTCGTATCTATTACCCCGTTTATATGAGTGAATTGAGGAATCGAATCGAATCGAATTGACATTTCGATTCAGGTATATGGCCTCATGGGATCGGAAGATGGAATTAAAATGGAATCAAAGTGACAATTTGAGTTTGCAGAATAAACAACAAAAACATGCAACAGAAAAAAATACAAGGAAAGCGGAAACCCACTGAACATAAAGAAACACTATTGGTGCACACACACACCAAGAATCAGATGTGAATTCGATTCCTCGATTCAGGTATATAAATACATTTTCAATTCGATTCAGCTCTTCTAGTGGGATCGGATCGAGTAATCCTATTTTAATCCGATTCAAGTATACAAAGACCTAAATCCTGATTCAATACCGATTCAATTCTCGGATATTTTGGGAAACTGTTGTATGACATATCGTCCCTATTCACAAAATATATATGTTATTTCAAAAACAAAATTAAAACTTTTCAATTTCAATTTTGTCCCGCTTTGTATTGTTCACAAATATTCTCTCTTCTCTAATGACGTCAAACGAGGTGTCAAAAATTACAACGCAGAGAAAAATCGAAGTGGTGAAATCTTGTTTTATCCTATTCATGGGAATTTCCCATCATAAGCCATATGTGCCAAGTCATGTGGCTTGTTGTTTTATTTTTACCAATTGGATAATACCATTTGGTAATTGGTTAGATGTATATTTTTTGAAATTTTGATTGTTGGGATTGTTGATGTCGTATAAAAATTGTAGCAATTAATAAATACGGTTTATTTATTTACTCGCTCAAATGGTGTTAAAAACAAATGTTTCGTAAAATAATAGTTGGCATATCTGGAGGAGTTGATAGTGCCGTCAGTGCATATCTACTAAAAGAAAAAGGTAACAACTCTAAAAATGTAAATAAACTGCTACCTAACTTGATTTGATCTTGGTTTTTATCAAAATTCTACTCATACTCAAATAATTTCAGTTGCATCTTGCTTTAGCTTTAACGCAGGGATGCAGAACTGATGTAATTTATTTGTACATGTAGCACAATATACGTGGTTACTAGCCATTGCTTTATTATTCCGTTCACAACCTACTTCGTCTTTTCATTTATACGACCTCTACCCTGTTAATTTCTAGCTCGCATGGGTTTCTTATTTACACAAATAATAGAGTGAACTTTCCAACATTCGTTGCCAAATTACACCCTCAACTTCCTAAAAAATGTCGAAACTGTGTCAAATCGCATGATCTTGGTGGCAAATTGAAGTGGCCAAAACGTGAAGTTACGCGAACAGGAAACTTTTCACGCAATAAAGCCATAATTGGCGTTGTTGTATGGCTTAATATCCCGTCTTGTTGGAAGCACATAACGTCCAAGTCATGATCTTCTCAGTCCACTATCAAACGATTTTTCAAAACTCAACTGTACTAGGTGAATTTGAAAACCGGCGATCGGTGTCGGTCGGTGATTATTCGGGATATGCAAACAACTTTGATCTATACCGACATTTCTAATAACCGTCAAATGCAAATTTACCAATTTCATTCGCACAAGAAATGCAGTTGAATGTCAGTACGGAGTTCTAAAACTTCGCTTTCCCATACTACCGTATGGTACGTATGCGCGTTAAGATCGGACGGAACGGCACAGAAAATTATTGTACCGTGTCTAATGTGATATATTGCCGAGTATTTGTATTGATAGAGGAGAAGGCAATCCCCCAGACAATACTGCTTATGATGAGCTATTGCGACAGTATCTGCCAGAAGATGACTTTACAATTTATCCAATTGCATCCTACTTGACCAACGTAAATTGTAATTGTCGAAAAATTCGTAAAGGAATTTTGCCAAAAAAATGTCATTCAAACATTTATTCATACAAACATACGAATAATTGATATAAATATCAGATTTTTGTTTGGCAAAAACAATCACCGGGCGATTAAAAAGTTTAAAAATATTCCTTAGAGCTTCGTTTTAAGAATTGAGAATAAAGATCTTAAAACTCAAAACTAGTTTTAGTTCGAATTTTGAAAGTTATTTGAAATAAAGAAATACCTACCGAGTTGTAAATATTTTTAAAACTAAGTTCTAAAGATAAACAGAGAGCTGATAAATCTAGTTTCAAATTAAAGAAAGAATGTATGAAGTATTTTATTACGAGATTGAAAAAAACTGAGTATTTTATCAGTGACAATGAAAATGTTTATAATTTTCTTTTCCTTTCGATTTTTCTTCTTATTATTTCATTTACTCTTCTTATTTTTATACACAAATTGAAAATTTCCCTTTTCTTATATGAACATAAAATTCCACGCGGTGAAAAAATGTCAGCGCCATCTATCGGCAGGGGGCGGACCGCTCTACAAACCTTCCTTCAGACTTGTAGAATAATTGCTTTTAGCACTCAGAAGGGTTGTGTGCATACACAAATTTTGATTCATTAAAAAAAAATTAAAGAACCCCCAGCCAACCTTTTGGCTCATGCACAAGAACTTTGCTAAATATCATCACATGATCAAATGCATAGTTTACGATTCTATAAGTGACTATATTTACTTGCGATTATAAGTACTATAAAGGCAAGTTATGCATTCGTAAAAAAAAATTCTAACAATCAAACATGACATTACGATCATAAAGAAGCCTAAAAAAGTGATTGGCAAAAAATGTATGTCTGTCAGTCTGTCCGTCTGTATGTATAACGAGCTACAGCCTAAACGACTTAAGCGAATACCTTCAAATTTGGTATGTGTGAATATTTCGGCATTCCTCAGAGGGCAAATTGAAATTTTATTTTTATCACTAAAAATAACGGTACCTGCCATATAACCCTTTAGGAAAATCTTATTTTTCTCGAAAACCGCTCCAACGGTTTTGATAAAAAAAATTTTAGAATTTTTTGTTGGTACTAGCTATCATTTGATCAGAACCAAATTTACGGGAAAAGTCTATTAACGGTACCTTTCATGTAACGATTTTTTTAAATGGTTGGATTTCTCGGTAGCGGTACGTTAGATTTCTGTCGAATTCTATATCTGAGAAGATCTAGCTAGCCAAACTAATTCTGCATATCAAAATTTTAAAAACTTTTTTTTCTAATTAAAATTAATTTTTGAAGAATTTTTTTTTTGAAAAATCAATATATTAATAAACTCAAAAAACTGCATACCAAAATTTCAAAAAAAATTGTTTTAAGAAAACTAAAAATAAAAAACAGGATTTCATTAAAATCCGTCCTACAATTTTCGAACTACTTTTTTTATAAAACTTTTATTGATCCGTGGTATCTAATGGCGTTCTTCGTTTTTTCGAGAAACTGATTGAATTGATGGTTTTGGCAGTTTTTATCAGTTTAAAAAACGATTTTTACCCACCTACAACATTCACTTTCATTATATACATACGTATGTACATATTTACATACCTAGGCGCCATCTATATAGGAGTCCAATCCATTTAAATATACATTTGTAGGATGGTACCTATGTAATCACTTCTTGAATCATGCATTCGACAATTCATTATAAACGGTGATTTTTTAAGAGCTTGGTTTTTGAAAATTCAAAAAAAACAGAAACTTGTAAAAAGTGAATGAAATTTTTATTTGGATCGATAAATCAATTTCTGCCATTTACTTTTTAAAAATAATTTCACTTAAATGTTGCCCGCGCTTACGCTGCAGGTGGTCCATTCTGAAGGTCCAATTTTGGCAAACTTTTTCACACATTTCGGCCGGAATCTCACCAATGACGCGTTCAATGTTAGCTTCCAAGGCAGCAATCGTGTTTGGCTTGTCCCCATAGACAATAGACTTAACATAGCCCCACAAAAAATAGTCTAACGGGGTCAAATCACATGATCTTGGTGGCCAATTGACTGCGCCAAAACGTGAGATCAACTGCTCACCAAATTCGCCTCTCAATTGATGCATGGTTTCGCGTGCAGTGTGGCATGTGGCACCGTCCTGTTGGAACCACATGTCGACCGAGTTCAATTCTTGCATTTTCGGCAAAAAAAATCTGTTATCATCGAACGGTACCTTTCTCCATTGACCGTAACCCTGCGGCCTTCATCGTCCTTGAAGAAGTACGGCCCAATGATGCCGCCTGCCCATAAACCGTACCAAACAGTGCATTTTTCGGGATGCATTGGTAGCTGCTGAATTGCCTCTGGCTGCTCTTCACTCCAAATACGGCAATTCTGCTTATTCACGTATCCATTTAGCCAAAAATGAGCCTCGTCGCTGAAGACCATAAAACGGACGTAGCTTGCGAAACACATTTTTCACAAAGCACGAATTTTGATAATAAATTTCAATAATTTGCAAACGTTGTTCAGGCGTAAGTCTATTCATGATGAAATGACAAACAATACTGAATCGAAATGTCAAATGTTCGTGGAATTTGTCATGTGTGATCTGTCAAAAATTTAAACGTCAAAAACCAAGTAGCAAAAAAATCACCCTTTACTAAGAATCAAGGTAATCTTACCTACTTCGGCCTTAAACCTGCATAGGATAACTAAACTAGACTACCTATACCTACTAACAACGTCAGTGGTTAGCTACAAGAGCAAGTTCGTACGATCCAGTTGTGCATTTTATTATAATATAGATTGTAATCAGATTAATTTATAGTGGAGTAAATTATATTTGTTTTTTTGAATGCTTACTTAAAATTATAAAAACCTATAATTTTAGGATTTTCCGTGTTAGGAGTATTTATGCGCAATTGGGATGAAACTGATGAGACTGGCCGATGCTCTGCAGAAAAAGAACTAGCAGATGCTAAATATGTTTGCAACAAAATCGGTATTGACTTAATTGAAGTCAATTTTGTAAAGGAGTACTGGAACAACGTATTCTCGTAAGCGTAAGCCTCTTTAGCTTTTGAAAGTTTTTACAATGAAAAGCATTTCAAAACAATACAGCTGGTAGAATTTTGTAGTTTTTTTTTAATGCATACATATTTTACATACTACTTATTATTCTTTTTATATTTTGGATATAATAATCATATAATTAGGAATTTTCTTGAAGATTATCAAAATGGACTGACTCCTAATCCAGACATACTGTGCAACAGATATGTTAAATTTCATCACTTTTATAAATATGCATTGGAAAAACTAGATTTCGATGCCATTGCCATGGGTCATTATGCTAGAACGTCTTTTGGGCCGTACTTGGAAAACTACAAACAAAATGAAGGTAATTTCTTGGTATATCTTTTTTTTGTAAATATTTACAATATATTGTTGTAGACGCGCGTCTTTATCAAGCCCAAGATTCATTTAAGGATCAAACATTTTTTTTATCAAGCATAAAACAAGAAGCACTTCGAAAAACAATGTTTCCTATAGGGGGATTTATGAAAAGTGAAATCAAAGAAATGGCGAACAAAATTGGACTTCGGAGAGTAGCTTTGAAGAAAGAAAGCACAGGAATCTGTTTTATTGGCAATAGGAATTTCAAGAACTTTATAAAAGAGGTAATTTATTATTAGCTGTGTTATGATGAGAAATATAGAAAATAGTAGTAAAAGCTTTTTAATAAAACAACTCAGTGATAATTAGATTAAGGCTCACATCATGAATAGCGAATCGAACTGCGAATTCATTAATAGTATTACGAATAGCGATTCGCTCAAACTTAGCTCACTTCAAATGTCAAAACTTTAGCGAATTTGAACGGCAGCGTATGATAAGCTCATTAGATTCTGATCTTGACAGCATTGTCCAATGGGGAATTAAAAACCGTGTAGAATTTAATGCTTCAAAAACTCAGTGCTGTCTTCTGTCGTTAAAGCAGAACCCACCACACATGCCGCTATCCATGAGCGGCACTTGCATTGAAGAAACCGATCAGCTTTCAGTCCTCGGCATGTGCATCACAGACCACCTCTGGTGGAATGAACACATATTTGATGTCGCCAAAAACGCTGCAAAGTGTTTGGGCTTTCTTCGAAGGTGCAAGAAATTCTTCACCCCGTCTGATCTGGCTGTAATCTATAAGGCCTTCATTCGTCCAAAGCTGGAGTATAACTCGCACATTTGGGCAGGAGCTCCCAGAACTCATATGAATCTTTTGGATAGAATTCAAAATAGAGCTCTAAGAATGATTGGCGATAGAACTATAGTGGAAACATTTACATCTCTAGAACATCGTCGAAATGTTATATGTCTCTCACTATTTTATCGCTATTTTTATAAACATTGTTCCAGCGAAATAGCCAGTTGCATTCCTCCCCTTAAATTTTTCAACCGTAATACTCGCGCTTCTAGGAATGCTCATCAGTTTACCCTTGAACTCAACTTCGGACGTACTGTCAAGTACAGAGATTCTTTCTTTAGCCGTACAACGCGAATGTGGAATACTTTACCCGGCTCTATTTTCCCCTCCCATTTTGATATTCAGAAATTCAAAACCAATGTGCATCGGTATCTCCTCTTGCATCCTTCCCTACTTTCCTAACGCTCGCACTGTGCCTGTTCATTTTAAGGGTAGTCAAAACCCCTTTAGTGCGCGCATCCGTTTAAAAAAAAAAAAAATAAATCGAGGGATTACAAATAGCGAATCTCCGCTAATCTAACCCATGTATGTGTGATATAAAATATTTATTGACAACCGAATTGTTGTGCCAGGAAACGTTTTCTATTGTTTCGAGTTTACTTGTATTAACCTGTAGCTCGTTAGTTTTCGTAATGACCGACGAAAGAAAAAAGTATTTATGTGCAAATTGTGAATATTGTTAAATAAATAAAAATAATAACTTATCAAAAGGAATTTGATGGAATCGAATACGGACGTATGTATGTAAAGGTATAAGTGTGTTTGGTTCTTCGAAGAAAAATCAACAAGATTATTGGGAACAATTTACTATCGAATTAAACTCATAGATAAAACAAGACTCTCAAATCGCTACTATGCTAGCTAATCTCCCTGCCAAAGTTTGTCCAAATTTTAACTATCGGATCTATTAATTGCTTTATCCACATCATTCCACAAGTTTTCAATAAGATAGATATGTATGTATATTTTATTTAGTAAATTTTACTATTACAATTCAATAAATAAACAAAAAATATTAAACTTAAATTACTATGTATATAATTGGAAAACTAAATATTTTTATACAATTGTTTCTCTAACATGAGATATAAGCAGTTTTTTTTAAATTTACTTAGAACTGTTTCATTTTTTATTTCTGTAGGCAATTCATTAAATAATTTAAGTCCGCGATAGTATATCATATTTTGAGTTCGAGAGTCTCTATAAAATTGAAGTCTGAAATCAGAGTTCGATCTTAAATAATTTGGTTGGCTTTCTCCCACGTAGGACAAGCTTTCCGTAAGGTATTTAGGTGCTAGATCATTTTTTAATTTAAACACAAACAGTAACGCATTAAACATGATTCTTTGTTTGATGTTAAGCCATCTTAAGCAATCTAGCATCCAATTTATTGATGTACGCAACTGCATTTAAGAATTGTTCTCATAGCTTTGTTTTGTAGGATTTGCAGTCGATTTATGTGTTCACTGTTTCCTAAAAGTAAAATTGTAGAACAAAACTCGAAGTAAGGTTTAATAATCGTATTATAAATGTTAATGACACATATTGTTGTTATATTTTTTCGTATACGTTTAAGAAATCCAATTTTTTTAAACCTTTTTCCACACATATACCATGTGACTATTGAAATTTAAACTATTATCTAATATTACCCCTAAGTACTTAATTTCTGTTACTTGATCTATGGGGTTACCCTCAATCGATACACTTATTATATCACTACTATTAATCACCATATATTTAGTCTTGTTCACATTAATTTTAAGTTTGTTGAACTGTAGCCACATGCATAGATTATTTAAATCTTCTTTTAATAATGTTCTGCATTCCGAGTGAAAATGAATTCAAAACGAATTTCAATTTCACTTAAAATGAAATAACGTGTTCTGCATTTCGGGTGGATTCAACTCCTTCCAATTCACTTCGAATTCATTTTCGAATTGTCAAAGTCAGCTGTTACAGACAATTTGTATAAATTAACCCTACGTTATTTTTTTTTTCAAAAACTGAAATATATATTTTTGATTAAATATGGACCTAATTTTACTTTCAATAATAAGAGAAAGAAGGTCGGAAAATCGAATTGAAAGAATTCGAAGAAAAGTTTTACGTGAAAAAAACAATATTTAGGATCTTCCAGAAACAGTGTTGGTCAAAATACGAAAATAAGCATACTCAATAAATTTCTATTAAATTAAATAATTTGTAGTTTCAAAAGCAGCTTTAGATTGAACAAAGAAGCATTTATTTACGTTTTGGAGAAATAAATCCTGTAGTGAAATCATCCTCAATTCCTTTGACCCATAAACTTGCAGCAACACTTCGTTTTCTAGCTGAGGGAAGCTATCAAAGAACGGTTGGAAAGGATTTTGATATAGGGTTGGCACGGTCTACAATCGGCAAAGTACTTTCCGAGATACTTGACGCCTTGCAAGTCAAATTATGTTCCAAATGGATAAAATTACAGAGTACAGAAGTTGAAGAACAAGATGCAAAAATACATTTTTTGGAAAAGTTTGGAATTCCAGGGGTTATTGATTGTTTGGACGGAACACATATAAAAATCATTAAACCCCATCGGGAGTGCAACCTCTTTTTCAATAGAAAAGGATATTTCAGCATAAATGCTTTGATTGTGAGCGTTTTTTTCATTTACTTCGATTTTAGCAGTGACATAAAATATGTTTTAATTTGTTACAGATCTGTGACCATAAAATGAAAATAAAAGCTATAGATGCTACTCGTCCTGGTTCAAGCCATGATTCTCTGATATGGCAAATGAGTGATGTAAGAAAATATTTCGTGGACAGATTTGAAACCGGTCGAGGTGGCACATGGCTACTTGGGGATGCCGGCTTCAGTCTTGAACCATTTGTGATGACGCCGTACAAATCTGCTGAACCAAGAACAATTCAGTCAAATTTTAACAGAAAACATTCAGCAGCTAGAAATGTTGTCGAAAGGACAATTGGTAATTTTAAAAAACGCGCTTCAGGTGCCTGCTTAATACTTTAAATTATGAACCTAGTAAAGCTGTAAAAATTTTTAACGTTTGCTCTGCTCTTCACAATATTTGTAAAGAATATAATTTAGAAGTAGAAGGTGAGGAAATAGATCAAAGAGAAGAGCAAATAGATTCAAATTATGAAAATGAAGACAATGGAGAATATGTAAGCGAAGCAAGAATGATTCGTGATTCTATTGCAAGAAGTCTTTAGCAATAAAACAACGAACTTAACAAAAAAACGTTTATTTCTTCATTAAACAGTAAAAAATAATAAAGTGTGTATATTAGCCTTCAAAGTTCTGTGTCTGTATGTTGAATCGCATTTCCTCAAGTTCCAGTCGGCGCTTTTTTATTACGTTTTTCCCCTTTTCAGCTTTTCATTTTCAAGATTATGGCGCTTTGATTCTTCCGCCTGCTGTTTTAAAGTGTCGAAAACTTTTTCCAAACTACGATATATCCGTTTTAAACTAGACCTATTTTCCTTTCCAAGCTCGACGACTCGGTTAATTGCTTGGATATTCCCTTCAGTGTAAGCTCTTGCACTTTCATGTAATGATTTATATGATTTTCACTTGATCTCTGGGGCGGTGAAGGCCTAACAGAACGAGAAGTGCAGGGGTCCCTGAAACTGCTTTCAGAGTTGGGATTTTCGGTTGCCTCTATTGTACTATCAGTAGTATTGTTTGCACCAAATGCAGATGTACCTTCAATGCCTTCCACAACACTGGAATTTACCAGTCATCTTTGCAATAGCGTCTTCTGTTATGGAAATTGGTTGTAAATTGTTGGGTCCACCTCCAGTTGGCTTGAGCTCCTTTTTGTTATGGGCAAGTTTTTTGCGAATATTCATCTTCCAATCCAACCAAACCTGTATTAATAAGTAACGTTAATAAATTTGTTTATTATTTGAATAAAACATTTTTTTCCTTTTTCCAAGCACTTATGTCCTTAATTGGATGCCCTTCACTATTTAAAAGTTGTGTGACCTTCTTCCACAGCTCCTCCGTATTTTCCTTATCCCCCTTGGTGAAGCCTTTGGCTAAATCCAAATGTTCATCCATAAATTTAAGGAAGATGGTTTCTTGCCGCAAGTTCTTGTGTTTTCCCCTATAAACAACAATTTATTTAAACAAAATCAAGGAAAACCTTCAAACTTAAACTTACATTTTTGTAAACTGTACAACTGTTTCACAAGACAAAAGAATATGAATTGAATTCACATTAAAACGGTATATATTCGGAATGTAGAACATGAATTTTCATTTTCGAAAAACCAATTCACAATTATCATTTCGACTGGAATTCAGAACACTAAAATTCCACATTCGGAATGAGATATTCACAAACGTCATTTTATGTGGAATAGAAAACATATAAATTCAGTTTCGTTCCTCAAATTCACAAAAAGTGAAATATAGAACATGTGCGAATATCTTCCAAAATTTCAGATAGTTAGGTTAGGTTAGGTTATAGTGGCTGTTAGCTGTTAAAGATAACTAACTAACACACTTAGTCCAAGAAGAAAGGACCATTGTGGTACCACCGAAAAAATTTCAGATAGTACTTTACCACTTACAAAGATGAGAGCATCATCGGCAAACAAGGATATTTTAGAATTTCTTAAGACTTTACAAATATCATTAATGTATATTAAAAACAGTAATGACCCAAGTATAGTTCCTTGCGGTACACCAAAATATGTATTAATTGCACTTGAATTGGAATTATTCACACAGGTCTTTTGGGTTCTATCAAATAGATACGATTTAAACCAATTGAGTTCAATGCCTCTTACACCATATTTTGATAATTTACTGAGAAGTCTATTGCGATCAACTGTTTTAAATGCTCTTTGAAAGTCCAGAAATATTGCAATAATTCTGTTACCACAATGTTTTCTTCCTTTAGAGTCATTATCAGCCAGTTAAGGCACGTTTCACATGAGTGAATGTGTCGAAACCCTGATTGATTTTCAATTAATATTTCTAAAATTGTTGATAAGCACACTTTTCTACTATTTTTTCAAGTATAGGAATAATGTTTATTGGTCTAAATTTTTCACAGTCATTAGTTCCATTTTCTTTAGGTATTGGGATGACAGTAGATTCTTTTAAATTTCTCGGAAATTCACCATGAATGAAAGATTCATTAACTATTTTTAAAATTATTGGACCTGTAATTTCGAAACAATCCAGAATTATGTTTATATTATGATTCATGGCGCTTTTTGTATTCATGGTTTTGCATATTTTTCTTAATTCATTTAGATCGATTTCTCTAAATTTAAATACACTTTGTATTTCAGATAACTCAATGTCAGACTGAATATTGTTAAATGGTATAGAGTTGCTAATTAAATTAATGCTTTCAATAAAATACAAGTTAAGCTTATTAGCAATCACAGAGTTTACAGATTCCAACTTATCACCGAAACAAACTTCACTTATTTCAGCTTTATTTTTATTTAAAATCAATTTTTTAATCGTTCGCCACATATCCTTTTGATTTTGATATGATTCAATTTTAATACAAATATAATTCTTTTTTTGTAAGGAAAAGTCTATTTTTGTAAGAATTACGTACAATTCTGTAATTATTCCAGTCATTTGACCTATTGAATATACTCGCCCTAGGAAAGCACTGAATTTTTTTAAGTTTCAAGATTCTTAATTCGTTTGTGAACCATTTATTTGATTCATTGACTATTTATTTTTATAATCTACACGCGCTCAAGGGATACACTTTAAATGTTTCAACACAGCGCGGGCGTGAGGGTGAGGTTAAGGAAGAGAGAGAATGATAGGAAAGATGTGTGACTGGTTTTTTAAGTTAGTTTTTGAACACAATATTTTAAGCTTTCTTGTAACAATAATGATAACATATTAAACTCAGTACTACGAGTATAAATATTTAACTGTTCACATTTTTCGCCGAGAAGACTTCTGAACTGATTCTTATATTTAAACAGATTAATATACTTTTTATCGATTTTAGTTCCTTTACTTGCCACTGGCACTTTTATTTGAATAGCTTCATGATCTCCAACTTTGAATTCCGGAGCCGTATCTGCCCAAATTGGTTTCTCTTTAGGGCATATAACAAAGTCAATTAATGACCGCGAACGTTCCGTGATTCTAGTTGGTTTATTTATCACTTGTTTTAAGTCCTTTTGTGTTAAAATATCAGAAAAAACTTTAGTGTAGGTATAATTATTATCCATTAAATTTATTTTAAATTCCTCTAAAATTACTATATTGGAATTCGAATGGAATACTACATCAAGCCAAGTCGAAAATGTTGTGCAACATTCACGATCAGAACTACTTGGAGATCTGTACAATATCCCAACAGTTTCTCTAAATTCTTTTGTGAAAATTTCAAGGCATAAACACCAAATTTTCATAGGGTCATGTGTTTCACTAAAAATTATATACCGAATATCTTTTTTAATATATAAAACTACACCGCCTGTATGGCTACTTGTGCTATCGCAACGTAATGGTTCACTATGATTTGGTAGCTTTATTTTATTATTTTCTATATCACTTGATAAATGGGTTTCAGAAAAGGCAAGAACATCAAAATTATTTTTGTTAGCTATTAATTCAATTTCGTTAAAATTATTTATTAGGCCCTGCACGTTAGAGCACATGTAAGTTAGTTGGTTTGATTGCTAATATTGAGTTCTTTCTTTTATCACGTTTATTTTTCGAAGGTACACAGGACAGTTCCTGTCATTCGATTGATGTTCACACTTAACGCTCATCCCTAATGCTGTATTTAATTTAATACAGTTTTTACATGAAACTTTTTCACTGACACATTCCTTCACAGAGTGACCTCCACCACATTTCATGCATGTCATGGTGTTTTTACAAGCACTTTATTTGTGGTTGAAACCCTGACATTTAAAGCACCTCGTAAGATTAAAATATTCTCTAACCGGATATTTAACCCAACCTATTTGTATGTTTTCTAATTCCATTATTTTATTAAAACTTGTATTATCTACTTCGATAATCGCGCTCAAATTTCTCCATTTGTTTTTATTTTTGAATACATGAACTAAATTAATATCACTGTCACTTAATTCAGAATATATCTGGGAATTGAATTTTTTGGATGGATAACCATTGCTTCACAGACTTAGCGGTTTTACCTTGGGTCGTCGGCCTGTTGAAATTTCCACTTCAAGGACATTTATTTATCAGCACAGAGTATCATTGTATTCCTCAGGATTTCTTTGTATTTTATCTGATCCATAATACCTTTTATGCGATCTCACACTATACCAGGAAAACATCTCCAAACAAGAATGCTACCTCCGCCATGCTTAATTCTTCAAGTTTAAATTATTTCCTCGTCGCGAAACAAATTAAAAAAATATATATTTGCAATTAGACTTAAGAATTGGGATGGCTTAATTCGATAGTCTAGCTATCGTCATCTTCAAGAGATTTAAAACGATTCCCTACCGAGACTGGGACCGCAGTTTGTTCCTGTACTCGCTGGACACGACCACCATGTCGAACTTCTTCAAATGCGGGTTCGTTTTTCTTGTTCTTCTGTTCATCAGGGCGGGCGGCACCAAGAGTTGGGAAATAATCTTCGTTAGTAATATCTGGTGCAAGTCCATTTCGGAGCTTATTCATACGAAGTGCTGATGCATTTGGATTATTCCGAAGAGCCGGTAAGATGTAAGGTGATGCTCCTTGCGCCGTTGCCGCGGGCATGGGAAAATGTGTAACCTCTTTGGCTGGTATAACCTTCTTCCAGTGGCCGTTGCCCTTAGAGTCGGACTGCTGGTAGTTCTCGATACCCTCGTTTTCTTCGTGATCGTAGTTCTCATCCTCGTCCGCCTGGTTGTTCTGCACATCTTTAATAATTGTGAGTTGCCCGATCTTGAGACCACTGTAATCCTTTCGCTCCACTTCGACTTCCTTCCATTCCTCTTCAGCATCTGGAGCAGAACTGGTGGCAACTTGTTCGGCCGGAGTTAGATTTTCACTGTTTTCATTTGGCCTACTGTTAGCTGCTGCAATGGGAGCTTCACCAGCTGTAGTTGGCTCCTTTTTGGCCTTTGCTGGTTCACGCTTTAACGTGTCTTGCAAATTCTTAACCAACTCATCGGCTGTGAGCAATTTCTTTCCTTTCGACTTCTTGCGGTCGTTCTTTGCGAAAAAATCATCTAAATCAGCCATGTTGAGTGAATGATATGCTTTTGCTTTTTTCCTTTGAATCAAATAAACCTCGGGGGTGATTCTGTGATTTTTTTCTTTATGGAATTTCAATTTGGAAAATAAAGAAAACTCCGCGAAATTAACATGCGGATTTGGTTGAAGACGGCGACAACACTTAATACTTTTGATGGTATTTTTTGGATAATATTCCTGATTTTTCCTCGTCGCACATATTTTTTGCCATCTGATCCAAAGCGATTTAACTAAACTTATACGTCCACAAGATATTTTTAAACCAATTTTGATCTTTTGAAATATGCTCCTTTGCAAACTTCAACCGACGACGCACAATGGGGCAGAACACCCTTAAAGTTGGCATTAAATCCACCAGCAAAGATAAAAACCTGAAATTTGGCATGATTACTCTTGGTGCCTATGTTAATACATTTTCAAAGTTAGTTACAGCCACGCCCACCAAAAACGCCCAAAAATTATTTTTATGCATATGACATTATGTATGAGTTTCAAAGTAAAAATTAAATTAAATAATATAGTATTTGTATATATTTTCTTACTAAATAAATAATAATAGTAACTTTAAGTACATAAAACTATTTAAAAATCTTCATCACTCTCATTAATTTCAAGGTCACAACCACTTTGGATTGTTAACGGTACAGATGGGGGCATAATCAAATCGATAGCTTCTTGGGGTAGACTTTGCATTTTTTTTTTTGGAATCTTGCGCATACTTGTTAAAACCGGATCTGATGACAGCAAAAAAAAATTGAAAATGTCCGCATTTGTATTTTCTCTGCAATTTTTGCGAGAGTGATACTCTCTATATCTTTTGAAGTCCTTATTGCGGGCTTCTTGCGCTTCTTCGCTCAGCTGCCCGATGGGTAATAAGGCCGATGAAATTATCTCATTGCCATGAATTAAGTATTTGTGGACAGTAGGGGGCATATAGTACCAGGGATATTTAGCTACGAAATATTTCGCAGTTTCATGTGAAAATACTTTAAATTTTGGAGCATTAACTTCATGGCCGCATGAAACAACAATCATTATGATATGCATTTTTTTGATCAAAGACAAATCAATCTTTGTTATTTCTGCTGAAATTTCTGCATTTTCGAAAAACCTCCTTGCAGTATTTCCGTCATTGGAATTACCAAAACCGGGCTTTGGTTTATCAACAATCAAACCCAAACGTTTTCGAAATTGCAGTTGAATTTCTTTTTTTGTTTCCGCCACAATTTTTTTATTTTCTTCTCCTCTGGCTTGCCATTGTCTTATTTTTAATTTATAGGAGAGATGAAGAAGACATTCAAAAAAACGAATCCATCCATGCAACACGGATAAACCGAATTGTAGGTTTTCAGTTTTAACTGGTCTTTGTATCATTTCTTCAACCAAATTGAATTGTTTTGATTTGGCATCACAAATGTAGCATTTTTGTGTAGAAGAGTTTTCGGTGATGGCATTGCAAACCTTTCCATCAACCATGGTGAATATCAAATTGTGTTGAATGAAAATACTTTTTTTACTAAATTCTACAATGCTAGGTTCGAGGTCCTTAATTTGGTTATCTACTCTTTGCTTTTCAGTCACGGATACAGCAGAAGATTCTTTAAGAAACTCAATTTTGAGTGGTCTACAATATCTGGTTGAGCTTGGGCGAGGATTCTGCCAAATTATTTTTGCGCCAGAAACTAAACGAAGAGGAACAAGGCAGGTGATAAAAACAGCTGAATCATCTGCGTCCAATCCATGGAAAGCTTGCTTATACGAGCTGTGACCAGAGCTTCCATCAAAGCCCCATTTAGAGTATAAACATACATTTTTCAATTCTTCGGGGCTAAGTAAATCGATCACTTCTTTTTGAACAGTTACTAAACGTTTAACTGTCAAGTTAAGTAAACTTTGTAAATCTGTACTTACAGAAGTCTCTGAAATACTCATTTTTTCAGGTTTAGGGTAGCAATTTTTTTTGCAGTCTTGCACAATTTTATAAGAAGGAAATATTTTGGGTGCTTTTGCTCTTATGATTTCATACTGAAAACGAGTCAGGTTTGCTTCAACAATCATTGCCAATGCTTCTTCTCCAGTCATTGAAGTGGGTTCATTGGACTCATTTATAGCTTTGATACACTTTTCAGCATATTTTGGAATGGTGGTTACTTCTCGAACTAATTTTGCAGCCCCCGATTGTCCAGATGCTCTTAAACCCTTTTCAGTCGCATATGTTAACTCGGCCAGAGACGTGAATTTTCTCAACTGTTCAGTTTTTTGTCGTTTTGTTCTGTCTGAACCTTCTTCAAAAGACATTTTTGGCCGACCACGTTTAAAGCTTACAGAGCATGTATATTTGAACAGAATGGGTGTTTTAAGCCAACTACTATTGTTTTTTAAAAACCGAGCTTCTATGCGACAAGCTTTATCCCAGCGTGATCTAAATTTTGATTTAAAATCTTTAATTTTTATATCAATATCGTGTTCAACAGTACCACTGCATTGAATCCGTCTTTCAATTTCTTGCCTTAAAATTTCCATTTGGCTATCCAATCTGTGGCAATTTGAACTCTTCATAATATTGTAAAGGTCTTGCCTTGTGATAGACAAAGTTTTGGAAGTTGTTCGGCCTGAGAAGTAATTATGATAAAAATGTTACTAAAAAAAAATAATTTTTTTTACAGTGACGTCACCAACAAAAAATTTGTATTACACGAAAAGGAGCAAATTGGAGCAAAAAAAAATTACATATTCTGAAAATAGACAAAACACTTAACACAATGACATATAATACTTCGCAGCACCTCACAGCCATCACAATTAAAAGTTTAAGTAATACAAAAACAACACATTGTTCTTACACTTTTTCTATATTCAACGACAAATTAAGGGAATACAAAATATTTTTTTTTGTTAATTCAAAAACAAAAATTCACACCTGAGCTTACTGATTCCATGGCAAAAAGATTTATTTTAATCCAAACACCGAGTAATAAATAAAACACAATATACTTAATCAAGGCAAACTAAAAAAACACGTGTGCGCGCGATGCGAAAAGTGAACAAATGCTCCATTTTTAACGATCTGCCGAACATCACGTGATCCAAATGACTCTTCTCTCTCTCATTTCTAATTCTCTATCATATTTAAAAGAGGAATAAAACCAAAGTTTAAGACAAAGCTCAATTTCAAAATTTGATTTTCTGCCAGCTAGACAGGTATTTTGCCCCATTGTGCGACGTGATAAATTGCGTTTGGAGACATGTGGTTTTCTTCTGGAAATACTTCCAAGCTAATTTTTTCACGGAGGCGGTTTTTAATAGTGCTAACAGACACGTTCACATCAAGATCTTTCTCTATTGCTTGTTTAATTTTTAGAGCAGTCATTAACGGATCTGGTTTGCTTATGCGGGCGATGGCAACATCAGTTTGATTCTTGCGTATTTTGTTTTGAACACTTCCTGCTTCTTAACAATGGTGAAGAGCATTAACAACCTTCTTCCTCGAACATGTTAATTTTCGATTTATTGACCTTCATTTTTAAAATTGAGAACTCGTAGCATAAATGCATCTGTGAAGCATACTCGTATAAGCAATTAAATTTTACCAATTTTATTAAAAAACTAATAAAAAAACTAAGCTTTCCCACTTACCTTTAAAATATTAATGAAAAATGTATTATATTTACAACGAAAAAAAGATGTGCTATTTAAATTCTCTTCACTTGAATGAACCATGCTTACCTTCTGACTTACATTTGCCTTTATTTATTAAATAAATTGAAGAAAAGTAATATCCCAAAAGCCACAACAAAAAAGTTCTTATAGTATTGGCATTGGAAATTAACTTATGATTTAAGGCTTTTTCGAATTTCTTAACAAAGCTGTGTTATTTATTTTGTCACCACTGTAATAAGTTAGAGCCTAAACAAGAAATAGTTAAATTTGACTGCTACTGGTGGCGGGCCATACTGACAATTTCCTTGTTGTCTGACAGAGTTGACTTGGAAAGTCCCAAATCGAAATCATTATCGACACAGTTCCAAGGAAATCAATGTGCAAGCCAATTTTATAAGAGATGGAACTGTATAGGAAGTTGGTGGCTTCAATGTATTTGTAGGTATATGCATTACTATACCAAACCCAACCGTCTGTCAATTTTTACTTGCGATACACGCCCGTAAAAAAAAATAGCACCACTGGTACAAGTTTCATTTTAAATTCTTTAAATGAGTGAATAGAAAAATATTTACAGCTTCTACTACATATTATTATTTTATTGCTTGAACTATCGCCTATTTCTATTGTATATCTCTGGCGTTAAAATAGTTACGGTTCTTTACTTACGAGGCCATAATGCGAAAATCCCAATTTTTTGTGCGGTAAAAATAATAGCACTGATCGCAGTTTTCGTTACAAAAAAAATATTTTTTCTTGTGCATATTTCAAGGTAAGGCGGTCAAATGTTAGAATTTGCTTATATTTATTTGGTATCTTCATTTAAAACACAAAATTTAGAGTTTTTCAAAGAAAATGGGTCGTGGAAAGCATTGTACCAACGAAAAACGGGAAATTATTAAAAAAAAATGATATCGGAAAGTAAACGTATAGAGAAGTTCGACGGTTTGTTGGCTGTTCCAACAAAATGATTCGAAATGCAATAATATACACACCTAAAACCGAATCTCGTGGACGAAAGCTTATTATGACGACAACTCTCATCAGGCGCCTAGTCCGAGAAAGCCATAAAAAGCCCTTTAAGCATGCAACTGTGCTAAAAAAAAAGAGCTGAATATTACAGCTTGCATGGAAACCGTTCGCCACAGATTGAGGGAACATAATTTAACTGCTTGTAGTCCAAGAAAAGACCCTCTTTTAAATAGAAAACATGCTAAAAAGCGTTTAATATTTGCAAGACAGCATTTGAATTTGCCAATAGAGAAACGAAGCAACGTCATATGGACAGATGAAAGTAAAATCGTTTGTTTGGTGGTAAAGGTTCTCGTTCCTACTTGAGAAGACCTCCGAAAACAGAATATAATCCCAAATACACAAATAAAGTATTTAAGCACGGAGGTTCAAGCATGATGGTGTGGACTCGTTTTTCCTACTATGGAGTTGGGCCCATACATTGGATTAAACCCATCATGGATCAACACGTTTACGTTAGTATACTCGAAAACGTTATGCTCCCTTATGCCGAGGAATAGATGCCCCTTTTGTGGGTCTTCCAAGAGGACAATGACCTCAAGCACAAGAGTAAGAAGGCTAAAAATGGTTTGGAGATCATCCAGTTAATGTGATGGCGTGGCCAAGGCAATCGCCTGATCTAAATCCGATTGAAAATCTGTGGGCTGACGTGAAGAAAGCAGTCTCTGAAACCAAACCTACTAGTAACACAGAACTCTCGACTGCAGTAAAGGTCTACTGGGATAATATACCGGTAGAAAGGTGCCAAAATTTGGTAAATTCAATGACCAGACGGTGTGAAGCAGTAATAGACCACAAAAGCTATTCAATGAAATACTAATTTTGCCCTAAATAATAGAAAAAGATTTTTTATTTATTTTTAAGTTGTGTGATGAAGCAATGGTGCTATTTTTTTTACCGCTTATTTATTTGAGTTTTTCGAAAAAAAAAAATTTTTTCTAATAAATTGATGAATAAAAGTTGTAATTCTTTTTTAAATGTAAATTTTTAGACTTAATATAAGCTTTTCCCATATTCAAAATGTTCCTCAAAAGATCCCGCAATTCCGTCTGTTTCAACTTGGTGCTTAGGCGTTTTAGGTGATTGTCCAAAATAGATTTTTGAATCGTTGTTTTAGCCCCAAAAATTACGGTACTTGCCATATAAATTTTTCTACCATCTTAATTATCTCGAAAACGGCTCTAACGATTCTTATAAAAATTGGTGTATACTACTTTAAGAACGGTCTACATTTTGGAAGAAATTTTTTTTAATATTTTGTTATTAACGCTATTTTATTGACTTTCGACTTTCTCACAAACGGCTTCACGGATTTCAATAAAAAATTTTATGCAGGTTCGAATTCTAAATAATACTGCATTTCAAAAATTTCCAAAAATAGTATTTTTGAAAAAAAAAAAATTTTTTTTAAATTCAATATTTCGAAAACGAGTGGACGATTTTTTCTGAAATTTTGTTTTTAAATTTATATTATTAAATATTTTTAAATATTTTATTAATTATTTTTATTTTATTTTATTTTATTATTATTATTTATTTTAATAAGTGAAAAACGACTTTAAAAATACATTTAGCCGTTTCTATTCAAAATCTATTGGTATATAATGTGATCGAACAAAGGAGCAAGTACGTGCAATCCAGTCGTGCATTTTATTTCCTTCAGCCGTTAGTGGGAGCGGGCCTTTGAAAATGGTATTTTTTTCAATTTTTGTGTCGGAGGTATAGCCACTTTAATTTATATACAAACAATAGATGATTGTGGACTGATTAAAAATATATTGGTCTCTGACGATTCAGTTTTATTAAAATTTGTTAAAAGACTTCGGATTCCGCAGGTCGGAATTTATTTTTTTTTGTTTCTAAACAATATACAAATGGTCCCCTTTATATAAAAAAAAATATAAAAATTGACCCAGTCGGACTCTACATACAGCGCCGAGCAAAATTCATGGTACCTTTTATACTGCCCTAAGAACTCGTAGGGCTACTAAAATAAACAGGAAGAAAATGATTGAATTCGCTAAAGAGCATAAAGATAAGACAACTGAGTTCTGGGATTATGTGATCTTCTCCGATGCCTAAATTTAATATATTTGGCTCTGATAGACGTTCAAGGGTATGGAGAAGGGAAGGAGAATCTATGAATCGAAAATATACCATTACGACTGTGAAACATGATGGTGGTAACGTAATGTTGTGGGGTTGTATGTCCTCGCTGTGTGTTGTAATTTGGCTATAATGAATAAAGATGTCTATTTATACATTAAAATCTAGTTTAAAACAAAGTGCTGATAAACTTGGATATCGAACACATTTCATTTTCAGCAGGAGAACGATCCAAAACATACTGTCAGAGACGTAAAGATATGGATAGCGTATAACACACCTCACATGATTTTTACCCCACCACAAAGTCCAGATCTTAATATAATTGAACATCTATGGGATGTGTTAGAAAAACGGCTTCGAAAACATGAAATAAGGATCAAAACTGAATTAAAGCACATTTTGATCACCAAATGGCAACAAATTTGCTCTGATGTCACAAGAAAACTTGTAAACTCAATGCCAAACCGTTTGAAAGATGTGATAAACTAAAAGGTATCCCCATCAAGATCAATGTACAATATTTCTAAAAAAAAAGTTAAATTAAAAAAAATACTAAATTAATTTTTCTTTAGGTATCAAGCCTTTGTCACCGTTTTCTTTTTCATGAATTCTTACGTATTCTCAGTTTTAACTTTAAAGCTTTACAATTTTTACTTACGATTAAAGGTACTATAAGGCAAGTTATAGATTCGTGCAAAAAAATCTAACAATGACATTATCATAGAGCACACCAAAAAAGTGGGTCCCCCAATTCCGTCTGTCTGTCTGCGATTCTGCAGCCTAAACGGTTGGATGAATTTGCTTCAAACTTGGTATATATTGTTTGTTCGGTAATATGCCCACACGTTTTTTTTTTATTTTTTAAGACGACAAATAACAGTAGGTCCCATAATTTTTTTTCTGCCCAAAAATAAAAAACTTATTTTTCTCGAAAACGGCTTCACCGATTTTTATAAAAAAAAATCAGTTTATTAATGAAGCAAAAGGGAACATTTTAGTAATTTTTGTTTTGGAAAAAAAATTGTTACTTATAGTACCTCTAGTAGTACGATTTTTTTGGTTTTCGATTTTCTGGAAAACGATTTATTTGATTTTTTTGAAATTTTTTGCGCAGAAGCTCATGAAAAGTTTAAACACTATTGTAAGCCAAAATTTTTCAAAAATAATTTTTTTTTGGAAATTAAAAACAAAAAAACTTTTTTTTGTTGAAAACTCAAAATTTCGAAAACGACTTAATAGATTTTTGCGAAACTTCGTATTTGGTATTTTTTTGGCATTATCTTGAACAGTTAAAAAAACTATATTCCTAAGATAAAAAATAACGGTACCTCTCATACAAATGTTAAAAAAATCCGTTAAGAAAAAAATTATTTCTCAAAAACGGCTCCAAGAATTTTTTTAAAAAAATGTGTGTGTTTCTAAATTAGTACAGTCCACTTTTAAGTATAAAAATATTTTTTTTTTTGCTTACTTATAAACGGTACTTCCCATAGAACCACTTTTCATATTTTCGACTTTCTCAACATTGGATGAACCGATTAAAATAATTTTTTTTATACAAATGGTGCCTAAAATTGTTAATAAAACTGCATACGAAAATTTTCAAAAAAAAAGTTTTTCGATTTTTAAAAAGTAAATATATTTTTTTTTTGAAAAATCCATTTTTCAAAGACCAGTCACAGAATTTTTTTTTGAAATTTTAATTTTATATGTACATACATATATTAATAATATTTTCAAAATGGCGTTTCAAGTTTTTTTTTCTAAAAATGTTTTCAAAATTTTATACATAAAAAATTAATTTATTAAAAAACCGCTCCAACGATTTTTAAAATTTTTGTTTGATATATTCTTATTTATCCATGACTTCAACTGGCATCTTTGTTTTTTCTCAAATTATAACAACTAAGCCATAAAAAAATATTTAAGTATATGTATTATCCATTTATGTCTACCTTATTATTATTCCCTTTTTACGAATTTTTGCCTACATCACTGATTACTAAATACAATGTAGGCCTTCATACATTTATATATAAAAATCGCATGAATCCTATGTATGCATAGTGCACCTAAATTATAAAGTTATATGCATATAGCTGCCTACCCACCTACATCCCTCATTTTCATTATTATATGTACATGTTTACTTAGTTTCCATCTATATATGTATGTACATACATTTTACTCTCCTAACTCACATAGTTAAAATCCATAACTTAGATTTAAATATACATTTTTAGGTAGGTACCTATGTAACTATTCTTTGAATCATCCATTCGACAATTCATTATACTAAGAATCAACGTAATCTTACCTACATAGGCTTTACACCTAACAAATTCAATTCAATTCAATTCTTTCTTTATTTTTAAAATCATAAAATACAATTTTAGATATAAGAAATAATTACAAAGCATGGCAAATATGCCGTCTGCCGTAAAAAAAATTACTTATAAACGGTGATTTTTTAAGAGCTTGGTTTTTGAAAATTCAAAAAAACACAGAAACTTGTAAAAAGTGAATGAAATTTTTATTTGGATCGATAAATCAATTTCTGCCATTTACTTTTTAAAAATAATTTCACTTAAATGTTGCCCGCGGTTACGCTGCAGGTGGTCCATTCTGAAGGTCCAACTTTGGCAAACTTTTTCACACATTTCGGCCGGAATCTCACCAATGACGCGTTCAATGTTGGCTTCCAAGGCAGTAATCGTGTTTGGCTTGTCCCCATAGACAATAGACTTAACATAGCCCCACAAAAAATAGTCTAACGGGGTCAAATCACATGATCTTGGTGGCCAATTGACTGCTCCAAAACGTGAGATCCACTGCTCACCAAATTCGCCTCTCAATTGATCCATGGTTTCGCGTGCAGTGTGGCATGTGGCACCGTCCTGTTGGAACCACATGTCGACCGAGTTCAATTCTTGCATTTTCGGCAAAAAAATACTGTTATCATCGAACGGTACCTTTCTCCATTGACCGTAACCCTGCGGCCTTCATCGTCCTTGAAGAAGTACGGCCCAATGATGCCGCCTGCCCATAAACCGCACCAAACAGTGCATTTTTCGGGATGCATTGGTAGCTGCTGAATCGCCTCTGGCTACTCTTCACTCCAAATACGGCAATTCTGCTTATTCACGTATTTATTTAGCCAAAAATGAGCCTCGTCGCTGAAGATAATTTTGCGATAACACATTTTTCACAGAGCACGAATTTTGATAATAAATTACAATAATTTGCAAACGTTGTTCAGGCTTAAGTCTATTCATGATGAAATGGCAAACAATACTGAATCGAAATGTCAAATGTTCGTGGAATTTGTCATGTGTGATCTGTCAAAAATATAAACGTCAAAAACCAAGTAGCAAAAAAATCACCCGTTACAATACAAATTTTTTAAATATAATAAGAGAGTTTGATTTAACAAAGTTGTGCTCATTTAAAGTCAATTATAAGTTATTTTTATACACATATATTTAATTTGGGATTAATAGATAAACAAACTGTGACTTTTAGTTTAGTCAAAACAAAGATAAATTAATTTTGGTTAAATATTTTAGATATATTTAAGGCTTAGAACCGTTTTGTATATAAAAAGTTAGAAAGAAAGAAAAAAATAATTAATCTGGACTTTTAGTTTAGTCAAAACAAAAAAGAAGTGAAAAAGGGCTTCTAGTTTAGCTAAAAGGAAAATAATCTGCGACATGCAGTTTTTAAAATACCTATTCAAATAGTAGTGGTGACTTTATTCTTCAAAACATGTTCAAATACTCATCTCGATATTTTTTTGCGAGCGAAACATATCCTACAAGATACTTCCAACCACGGCCACCATTCAAAATATTTATACATTCTTCTAAAGAAAGGAAACTTGCGGAAAAATGAAGTCTACGGATCTCTTGTAAAATTGGACAAAACGCTATAAAATGAAAGATATTTTCATTCGTACCAAGCTTGCAAAGAGAGCAGATAGGATTTAAGTCAGATCTATATGGTCTACAATTCAGATCCAGCATTTCAGTTCTGGCTTTGAAAATTAAGCTCATTTCTGAAACTGAAAACTCATTTCTAAAATAGTTATCCTCGCCTAGATTAAAACTTAATTGCCTATAAGCACTCCTTGAAGCTGAATGAGAACCACGTTCTATACATTTCTGGAAAAGTGTCTCATCTATACAAGCTATGCAGTCGTATAAAGACAATTTTAATTCTTCATAATTATCAGTTCGTAATGAGATCGGAAAGTCGTGTGTAACAGCTAGATCGTACCAATTTTTTACTGGACTGTAAACTTTATTAAAACAAATATTAAGGATCCGTTTTTGGAGGTTTTGGTCTGATCTATTCATTACCTTTACAATGTAATCCGCATTTGCCTTTAAGTTTTTCAGAAATATTTGAGGTAAGCCAGACTCCACATGGATGGCATAATTTGGGGTGTTCTTGGGTAACCGGAAGATTCGTTTAAAAAAATATCTTTGAACATTTTCTAGTTCTTCTAGCTGTTCATACCCATATACTTCGCTTCCATAGCAGAGGCAGCTATTCACTGTAGCATTGAATACTTTAAATTTTGAAACTGAGTCTACAAAAATATTGCTAAAAAAATTAGACCACATGCTGTTTAAAGCAACTTTAGCAGCTTTTATTTTTTCTTTAGCATGAGCGTGCGTATTTAAGTTATATGTTAGTACATATCCCAGATATTTAAATTTATCTACGACGTCTATAATATCGTTCCCTAGAGTCCAGTTTAGGCCATAACCTATAGATCTGTTGTGTGATCTGAAGATCATAATTTTCGACTTTGAGCTGTTGATTTTGAGATCCCAACTATCACAGTATTGTTTTAGCTTATTTATTTGAAGTTGTAAAGTAAGCGGGCTATCTCACAGGATAACAATATCGTCTGCATAAAGAAGAACCTTAATAGTTACATCACCTATTACAATACCACCTGTGATGTGATTTTCAACATCATTTATAAATAGAGAGAATAACAAAGGACTTAAAACACAGCCTTGGGGAACACATTTGAAGTCTCTCGATTTCCTAGGGCCGTTCTGAACAAAAGCATTAGAGTTCTCAAGCATCTTCTCATAGAATTTTATGAACTTTGTTGATAAACCTATTACTGAAAGCTTGTAGATCAATGACTTTCTATTGACTGTGTCGAATGCAACCTTTAAATCGACAAAAAAAGCATACAAAGATTTCTTTTTATCAATAAATCGCCTAGCCACTGTGTTTAACACAAAAATTTGATCTATAGTCGAAAGGTTTACGCGAAAGCCAGCTTGGCAGCAACTGATTATATTGTTTTGCTCAACCCAATTTGTAAGCCTTAAGTAAAGTAATTGTGAGAATAATTTTCTCAATGAGTTTAACACAGCAATACCCCTATAGTTTTCCGGCTGATCCCGATCTCCTTTCTTAAAGATAGCTGATATTTTGGAACACCTAAAGTTTTCAGGAACTATCTCCTCAATGTATAACCTATTGAAGAAACTTAAGATGTATTCCAAAAACTCTGGAGTAGCATATTTATAGAATTCAGCTGAAATACCATCAGGGCCAGATGCTTTGTTATTTTTCATTTTCATTAGAGATGATTTTAATTCCGTCATTGTAAATGAGGAATCTAATTCTGGTATGGTAACATTTGGGATGGCAAAACTAATCATGCTAAAATTTGGATTGGGCAACAGAAGTTTTTCAAAATAAGCCACGAGAACATTAACATCAATCGCAAGTGTATTATTATTATTCTGACCATTTAAAAAGCGAACAGAATTCCAAAAAGATTTTGAATCTTTACAGACACTCAGTTTCGAAGCTACGTTTTGTAGGTATCTATTCTTTTTTTGAGTACAGATTCGTTTATATTCTTGGTTTGCTTGTAAATACAAATATTTGGTGCCAGGGTTATTTGCTTTTCGGAAGATTCAAAAATGCAAAAGATTTTTTCCTAGCCTTTTTGCAGTCATTATCGTACCATTTAGAATAAAAAGTGTTCCTAACACTATTTTGATTGTTGAAATTTGAGGATTGTCTAATCGTTGTAAGTATCGAAGTAGATATTTCTTCTAAATTGGTCGCTTCTATGAATGGTAAGCTTGCTATATGTTGATTAAGCTTTCGAATATAATTGTTTAAGTTTTTATCACTCCATTTCAATCTGAGTGTTTTCTGTCGACTGTAGGCTTATAAAGTTATCTAAGCCGCAAGTTACGAGAATAGGGAGGTGTTGCGAGAAATTTTCTGGAAGAATTTCAAAGTATCGTGTTATGCTTAACCAATCGCCTTTGATAAGACATAAATCTATCACAGAGCAACCTTGGGTAGAAATAAATGTAAAGTTACCATTTGAGTCGTTAGAACTTATTCCATTTAATAGAAGAAATCCAAAGTCTTCAATCATTTCCACTAGATATTTACCATTCTGATTGAGACAGGTATCTAAAGATTTTCTTTCAATTGAAAAATTGCCGTTATTTAAATTAATTGGGTTCTGGTAGTCACTTATACGACAATTTAAATCGCCAATTATCATCAAATTTTCATAATTGTTACTATTAAGAAAATTGTATAGCTCATTATATTTCGTATTCCAATCATAATTCAAGTACACCGGAAGTATTGGAAAATGTTTTTTTTTTTGATGAATAATCTCTAGTTATATAATTTTCACAGTTTTTAAAATGTATACTAATATTTTTATAAGTGTTTTTAATACCAAACATAAGACCACCACTAGCTCTACCAAGTGTATGGTTTCTGATTGCTGGTATACATTTTATATTAAAATCTTTAAAATATTTAGTATAATGCAGGTTATTTTCGTTTTGTAAAAAAGTTTCCAAAAGAATAAAAATGTCATATTTAATTATAAGATTAAAAAATTCGGGCATAATTAATTTGTTTTTAAAACCTGTAATGTTATAACACAAAAAAAAAACTAACTAAACCTCAATGGCTAGCCACATTAAAGTTGTTAGCTACAAGATCAAGTTCGTACGATCCAGTCGTACATTTTATTTTTAATGTTCTTCATGTAAATATGTACAAATGAATAGCTCCTGAGTTAATAAATCGACAATTTATCTTTTATATTAACATTTTGTTGAAGAGTTCCTAGGGCAGAATGAAAGGTACCATGCCTTTTGCTCGACATTGTATAAGGTCACACACAAAACTGAAAGTTATTTTTTTATATATAGAGAAGATAAGAAGATAAAGGGTTCATGTTTCTGAGATATCTCCTACATTACCATAATTTTGCTTTTGACAGAGTTGTACTTAAATTTAATATACATACTTGCAACAATGTTAAAACTTATTATTGTTGTAATTTACAGTATATCCATTCCAAGCCCGGCAACTTCATTGATATTGACACAGGAAACGTAGTAGGATGCCATGAGGGTTTTCACCAGTGGACGGTTGGACAACGATGTCGATTGCATTCTTTTCGAAAACCGTACTTTGTTGCTGCCAAGGACGAAGCAACAAATTCAATCCTTGTTGCATATGGTACTGATCATCCTGCCTTGTATTCTAATGTCGTCTATGCAAAAGATCCATCATGGATTACCGCTGATCCTCTAAGAAACCAAAGCCAATTAAGGTGTCAATTTCGATTTCAACATACCAAACCTTTAGTGGAATGTACTGTAGAAAAAACAAGTGAAAAGAATAGCATAGTAGTGAGTTTAGATAAACCTCTACGCGCTCTAACACCAGGTCAATATGCTGTATTCTATTTAGAAAAAGAATGCTTAGGTTGTGCCAGAATTGTGACGTCCGAGCAAATGGAAACTAATTTAAAACTATTTGCAAAAACACAAATATAATAAACAGAAAACAAGAAATTAAAAAAGGTACATGATATATTTCTTATTTTATTATATTTTTTTCTGTCCATTGTAAGAAATATTAACGATACTTATAGTCAAATTTGTTTTTTTTTTTACAATTTTTCAACGATAAATACAATTTCACCCTGATTCTTAAAATTGTTTGTTTTGTATATTTTTGTACTTAATACAGGGGAAAACACTTTTTTTTTTAAATCTAGAGATACGATCGCTATTTTTTTTACGATTTTAATTTTTTAGAAAATAAAATAAATACTACTTAATAACTACAATTGTTGTTAACATCAGTTTTAGCTCAGAAGAACAGTCAATGTATCCAGAAATCGAGTTAGATCACTCTGTCGAATTTGAATTAATGATGGTTCAAAGAAATCTTGCCGTATAACTGAGTTACTCTTTTGTGCTGCTTGTTCAAATGCCTTGCCAAAAAAACTTTTAGGTGAATTCTCACGAACTGGCGGAATTCCAACTAAAAGACAAAGCCCACGCTCAGCATCAATGGGACAACTGACAATGAGCGGTAATTCTGGAGCTCGGCGACTTCTAGAAGTTGACACATAACCATTTAACACAAACTTGGCTAACATTGTGAGTCCATATGGATAAGAAAAGAAACTGTTCTCTTCGTTTAAAACATAATAAAAGAAAGGACCAGCTGAATGCACTTGATGCGCCTCTAAGCTGCTTTGCACTTGACGGAATATAGCCGTAAGTAAGAGCTTAGCATTCTCAATTCCAGCATTGAGGATAGATTTGTGACTTTTGGATAGACCATCGAGTGCTTCAAGGAAACAATCTTCTGGAGTTTTGTCATGCTTTACTGATTCTAAAATAGCTAACGAAGCATATACATAATCCGCAGCTGAATAACGATTCCGATAACCATAATTTAGAGTGAAGGAACCATAAACAATATCAGGTATACCATACTTTTCGGCCAGTTTTTCGATCATTTGATGAAACTCTTGCCTTAAAGTGAGATCCATGGAGTTAAACATTTGTTTGGCATGTGTTAATGGTAGGCCCATTTCTACAAGAAGTTCATGAAGTTTTTTTTCTCCTCGCAATGTCCAAAGCTTTAATTTACAGGCGCAGTACATTGAATTTCTAAAAACATAAAAAAGTTTTTTATATTAAATAAGTATTGTTTGTGAATTAAAATATAAAGCTTTTACCTCATTGATTCCGTTACCGACCAATGTCGATATAAAGCTAAATGCAGGTCATTTTCAAATGTTATTTTAGATGCACTATGTGTTTGTGTCTGATCGGTTGATTTAGTAGTCAGTCTCGAGACATGACTTTGGATATTATCAATTTCAAGTGTATAAGTTGAGCTTTCTATTTTGCCCAAAATTAGCTGCTCAGTTGTTCCTACAATAGCCCACCACAAAAGGTCTATGGAGTCTTTCGTTAGTTTCCACGCTAATTCAAAAAGTATTACGGCAGAGCTTCTTCCATAATAACTGTATTGTGTGTAGTCAAACATTATGCGATCCCTTTCGGTTTCCCATGTTCGACGTTCACGTTGCTTGAGCACCTTGTTTTGAAGTTTCTCCATGCGTGTAGAACCCTCTTCATTATTCTCGTCATCGTCATCATCCGCGCTTTCTTCGTCATCTGATTCACGAAAAATTGCTTCAAATGAAGGTATGGTTTCTTCAGCAGCTGGATCGCCAAGTATACATACCTGAGAGATTTACAAAAAGAAATGAAATTTTAATCCACTCTTAATTATTTTGAAAATTTAATATTTTTAATAACAATAATCTTTCGTTGAAATAAAAATTTGACTAGATAGAAATAGAAAATTATTTAAAAAAAAAACGGTTGAACCTCTTCGAAAAATATACAAAAAAACAAACAGCTTTGGGTGGTAGGAATTCTTTTCGGATTTCCTACCGTCTTCTTAATTATTTAACGGAGCTTGAAGACATAATTTATTATTTTAAGTCAATGCATGTTATTGTCCTAAGAAAATAATAATAATAACAATGAGATATCGAATATCGCAGTTGTGAGCGGCCATTTTCTGACCTTTCAGTTTTTTTTCTTTGAATTCTGTTTTTTATTTGGCCCAATGGCCATTGAAAATTAGTAATATTTTACATTTCATGTTTTAATTACATTCAAAAACTGTTCTTGGAATTTGAAATAATAAAACATTTTGCATATACCAAAATTTGATTTTTAAATTGATTTAAGTTGTTGATGTTTCTAATATTTAATGGAAGATTGTTGTAGGCCTTTAGTCCCAGTATATTACTGGCTTGTGCCCTAGTTGTTCTGGTTCTGATGATGTTAAACTCGTCCACATTTCGCAGGTTGTATTGAACTTCTCTTTTGTCAGGTATACTCGATTGAAGGTATTCGGGACACATATTATGTTTAATTTTAAAGACAAATATCATTGCCATCATATATAGTCTTTGATTTATATTCAACCAATTTAGTGATTCAAGCATAGAAAATATTGAGGTATATCGATCACACTTTAATATTGCACGCATAGCTTTGTTTTGGAGTTTTTGAAATCTTGTTATTTGAGTATTGTTAAACAAATAAAGAAGACTTGCACAGTATTCAAAATGGGGTTTTACAGTCACATTATACACTTTTATTGCACTATTTTTAGATATGTTTTTGCGTGTTCTTCTAAGAACACCTAGTTTTTTTGAAACTTTTTTTTAAATGATAGTTTGCTATCTAACACAACACCGAGGTATTTAATTGACGTTATTTGTTCTATTTGTGTATTATTTATTAATATATTTGTTTGTTGTTGTGGGGAAGGATTATTGAGTATTATAAGTTTAGTTTTGTTAGTATTTAGGACAAGCCTATTCATATTTAACCACTTATATATTGCACTTAAATCTTGTTGTATTTTGTCTTTTAGTGTGTTAAGGTCTTTTCCAGTTATATAAAGTAGACCATCATCTGCAAAGAGCACAAGCTTAGAGAATTGTATTATTCTTTCCATATCGTTTATATAAATGATAAAGAGAAGGACCCCAAGATCGTTCCTTGTGGAACTCCTACATTGACTGTTGCCGGGTTGGACAAATTGTTGTTAACTGTTCTTTTCTGGGTTCTGTTATACAAAAAAGTTTTGAACCACTTTAGTTCTGTATTTTTAACACCACACTTTTCCAGTTTATTTAACAAAATAATATGATTTACTGTTTAAGGTCTAAGAAAACGGCTATAACACAATTTTTACTGTCAATTTAACTTTTCCAGTCACTAACCAGAAAATTGATACAAGTTCAACACGAATGATTCGAGCGAAAGCCAAATTGGTGTATGCTTATTATGTTATTATTGTTGAGATGTTGTTGAAGTTGCTTCGATACAATTTTTTCTACAACTTTTTTTCATATAATGGAAGCATATTTATGGGACGATGATCACTACACTTAATTGAATTGGAGACTTTCTTTTTTGGGAGAAAAAGAGATTCTTTCCAAGTTTCGGGGAAAAACACCAGAGCTGAATGAAGTATTTACTATACGGTTTACGACAGGACCAACAATTTCTAAAGCATCTTTCAGCATTTTCACATTCATAAAATTAAAGTCATTTTTAGAGTTTTCCACAGTTGAAGTGTTTAGGCGCTTTCTAAACCGAAAATAATTTAAACGTTTTACGGTGTGTTTGGTAACGTGAACATTCGTACGAATTTGAACAAATTTTCACATTTTGCTGTCAAACTTGGGAAACTTGGTAAAAATGCCTAGTTATCAAACAGGCATAATGTGTGCCGTAGTTATGTCCCCACATTTTACTTGAGATATACACAATCAGTCTTATTTAATAGAATTCTCTAAACAGATGAATATTTATACAGTGAATAAGCCTCTTACCTTCCATAAATTCCTATTTATAAAACATTTTCCCATAAATTATAGTTATGCAGGGGCACGATAAACAGATAGTAAGGTATGCTCATTAGATACACTCATTTGCCATATTGCTTATGATGTGACGTCATTGTGTTCTGCTAGTTTGACAAGCGAGGTCATTAATTGCAATTTATCAATTGGTTTTTGTTATTTTATTTGTTTTCGCGTTTAAAAAATAAATTTAAAAATTTGAAAATGGTTGTTTGTACTGGTTTGGGGTGTAATAACTCACCGGACAGAAAAAAACAATGAAATACAATTAAAATTTCACTATTTCCCGAAAGACGCTGAAATGTGCAAATTGTGGATTAGTGCTTGTGGTAATAAAAAATATTATTCTTTAAAAAGCAGTGGTGTTTGCTCAGAAAATTTTGTTGAAAGCGACTATCCTGAAAATAAGAGAGCTTTAAGGAAAGAATCAGTACCATCAAAAAATTTGCCAAATGAACCTGAGCAATCTTCGAGAGACAAAAGACAAGATATAAGAGAAAACAAACGTTAATGAATGTGTAGCTGCTTTCATAAAGTAATAATTTGAAATAAACTGTCCTATATTATATACTTAACCATGTTTAATACTTATAGTTGTCACAAACCCTCGACAAGTAACTTTTTCCCCGAAAGTCCACAATTTATTCTATTTTCTAAAATAGAGTTGAATACAACTGCAGCAAGGAACTAAGAATCATGGAACTGGACAGGCAAGTCAACAGATTGATGAGCAATCTGAAGCGGAAGAATCTGCAGGCACAAAATGATGAGCCTATAAGAGGGATATTTACATCTACCCAAGCAGAACAATTGGATCATCCCAATAAAAAGGCACGCTGAAAAGCTGAGGATATTTATCCAGCAATGTCCCTATATTCTGCTGGTGCCAGATCCTATAGGCTAGTTGGGTAGATGAAAAGTTGGAAGGTGGACTTAAGAAACTTAATAATTTTTAAGTGAAATTAACTGTAAGAATAGAAATGAAATTGTATTATTTTCTTTCATCTTATATCCGAACCAGTTGACGATGACGTCACACAACAGCTGTCAAAACACAATGAGCATACCTTATTATCTGTTTATCGTGTGCAGGGGTTGATGTCCAAAAAGAACCAAAAACGGGTAATCTATTCCATTTGGCTGTCATGATCAAATCAGCTGTTTGTCAGAAAACGCAACTAGAACTTTTGTTGGTGTTATGATTGTGATTTAATGAAAACAAAATAAATAATAATACAAAATAATAATAAATATTGCATCGTAGTTTTTCATCACTAATGGCTAAAACAGATGTGCAGCATGTCTGCACACATCGCTTCATATAACGCTGCGACCGAAACACATGTGCATACTCTTTGACATTTATGATGCATAGACCCCTTTTACACAAGGAAACTGAGGTGCCGGCAACTGGGAGTTTGTAGGTGAGAAGGGCAAGAAGTAAGGGGAATGAAAAAAATCTCCCCGGTCAACGATTTGAAGAGATTTTTTTGACGTTATGCTTTGAAATTTTCTTAGGTTTCCATTTTGACTTCTGTATCTGATAGATGTCAAACATATTTACAATTATATTATTACATTAACCAAACCAAGTGAGCTACTTAAATAAATTCATTGTGAAAGAAAATTTCAAGTTTTAATTCTTGTAGGCAACGCATTTAATTCAATCCATCACGAGTTCGTACACATTTCATACATACAATTATGCGCCTAGACATGGAAAATCGACAACAAAAACGCACGGACCAACTAAGCTCTCAGCTTGTGGCTTCATCACATTTGGTTTATAATGATGTTCCTGTATTAGCGAGCAGCAGCAGCAGCAGGCAGCACCACAGGTATCAGTCATATCATCCAGTCAGTGGCTTATGTGTCCAACTGTACCAATAAAGCTTCGGTGCATTCCAATAAGCCCAATATAATCTTCCCATGATCACTATCATGTGTTGGGTCCAAGATTTGGATTGCAAGAGAAACGCACAACAAAACTGCACACAAATCAATTTTCTCCTGGTTCATTGTTTTTCCGTGACCTTTTAATATATTAATTTAGCAAACCATCATTAACAACCACAATCAAAAAAACAACATTTACCTACGTATATAATCGCACCAGGTTTCTTTATTTTGAATTGATTTTCCTAAAAATAAGCTGTTGTTAATTTATAACTCAAAATTGTATAGAATTTTCCAGCCGCGAAGCAAATTGTTTGTTTACAAAAAGCGAATGTCAAATCAAAAGCAATACAAAAAACGAGCAACTCAGTTTCCTCATCAATATCTTCGTGTGAAAGCTACAAGGCAATTAAAGGAAAACGTCAAAAAAAAACTCCAGCAACTGGTTTCCCTCTGTGAAAGGGGACATAGTCCCCTTTCACACAGGGAAACCAGTTGCTGGAGATTTTTTTGACGTTTTCCTTTAATTGCCTTGTAGCTTTCACATGAAGAAACTGGCACCGAGAAACTGAGGAGGAAACTGGGAAGATTTTGTTGGGCTAATTGGAATGCAAAGCAAAACGTCAAAAAAATCTCTTCAAATCGTTGACCGGGGAGATTTTTTTCATTCCCCTTACTTCTTACCCTTCTCGCCTACACACTCCCAGTTGCCGGCAACTCAGTTTCCTTGTGTGAAAGGGGAAATAGTTTTGCCAAAATTATGTCCGCATTCAGAAATCGATACATAGCTATCCGTATATGTTGGTGTTGTTGTAATCCCGTCTAAAACCACAGCTGGCGACAAAATAAGATCCTACCAAAAAATAAATCTCAAGCTATTCTTAAAACGTTTGTATACTCTTGTATCCCATGAGAAATGTAAGAACATACATACGAAAATCTACAAATTTAATCTATCCGGTGTTGGGTGTTCACGAACTTAGATAGATATTTACCTATCTTAGATAGGCTATCCTACCGACATCTGAACGCGCCAAATCAGAACAGTCATTAGCTGGGTTTTATTGGGAAATTTATCCGCCGTAAGTTTATCCGTCGTAGCATTTTACATACAATTCGCTACGGTCGATAAAAAGCTAAAGTAGAAGCTACGGTGGATGGCTAGATGACGTTTATTCGAGTCTCGAATTTGATTTTGTTAGTTTTGTTGGTACGATTGATAATTTGGTTGAATCTCGATGGATGTGTTCATGGAGTGTTATAATTATTAATTTCATGCGTAAGACAAATCGATCTTTTTGAGTCTTTTTTTTCTTTTTTTTATAGTTGACCAGTTTATATTTCTAAGATCTTAGATAATTCCATTTTTTAATAAATTATAAGCTGTTCTTCTGAAAAGTTTCTGACTTTTATTATTAAAAACTATATTCTTGCTCAATTATTTTCTGGAGTAGGTACGTCTAAAATTCCACCTATATCTACAATTTTGCATACCCCTAATGTCAATTAATCAATTTTAACAAATTTCGATTTCCATTTTGAAAAAAAAATCAATATCTATGGAATGAATTTGGTTTTACTTTTATTTTTGACTAACTAAGACCAATATTCGTTTTGTGTTCTATTTGTATTGATAGTTATAAATAAACGGAGCTTGGTGAAAAAAATCATCTTTTTATTTAGATCTACAAAAAAGCAATTTGAGAAGACAAACCGCATTGAGTGGAACTGCACTATAGATGAACTGCTCGACACTGCGCCACAAAATTTGTATTCGTATGAAATTCTATGAGCTATAATGCCAGGCGCGCACATATGCAACTTACAGTTTTGCAACAGCTTGGTTGATAAAGTGAATACCATGGACTTATATGAGAGTGCGCGCACATGCAAAAACTATTCAGTCCGCGATTCGAGCAACTTAAAAGTTTGTGTTTTGGCACAAATCGAACGATCGCCCCAAATAAGTTCTTCAGTTTGAATCACACCGAACTATAATGTAACTGCGCGCAAATTAAATCAATATGTTGTCTGTGTGTTGGTTTATCTCGTTGATTGATTTTTAAGTTGCTTATTTGCGCGATCATCGTTGAACTAGTGATTAAACTATTTCTTTTCGGAAAAAAATGCATGTGCGCGCCTGGCCTAAGCGCACTAAGCGGCAACTGAATTTCACAAAATGTGCTTTTCCCTCACTGTTTAATGGACGTTGGCCATGAACGGTATTCGCTTCACTACATGGATATGGACTGGGCGTACAATTTTGTGATCCCATTTTTTTTCTGGACATGTGCATGGAAATTGCAAACCAAATGTTAACTATTTGTTCCTTAATCCGCGTATGTAAAGTGCAGTATGATCTCTGTTGAGTGAATATTGAATTGAAAGCTAATCATACTCAGAAAATAAATTTGTAAATTGACTTGAAAAATAAAACTCTACCTATCGATCTACTCAGAAAATAAACAAAAGCATGAAATATAAAGGGGAAATGTAAGGGGAGTTAACAATTTAAACTACGTTGTAGTGTTCGTTCAAAACCAAGAAACATTAAAAGGAAAAAAGCAAATCTCGGGCAATTTTTTTTCCTCGTGTGAAAGGCATAGACGATTTTTAAAGCAATACAAAAGTTGTGTAAAAAGGGACTTGACCATAGTCTATAAACAAACCCATTCACTTATAATTTACTTTCCATTGATGCAAAATGAATGTTCGAATTTAAAATTACAAATGCAGAAACAATGAAAATAAGAAGTAGGTTTGAAACATAAATTAAATATTGGTACGTTTTTCTACTTTCTATTTTATATGAATAAAAGCTAATTATTGTTCATAACTTTGATATTTTCTTAATTTTACTTTGCAAAAGACTATTTCATTACTTGTGACTGCTGTGCAGGGGTACCACTTTTACAAAAATAAAAAAGCTACGATCGATGCTACGGTCGATGCGTTTTTTGGGAACTACTTACGGTGCAATGGATATATTCCCAATAAAACACAGCTATTGTGGGGTAAACAAATTTAAATTAATTAAAAATGAATATTAATGAATTAAAAAGGGAAAAACAAATTCGTAGACTCATTTTATCCCTCATGAAGATCCTTATAACAAGAGCTTATTATGATATAAAAATTTATTTTCCTTAACCAATTCATAGATTCATCTTCCATTTTTAAAATCTTACTCTTAAAAATATTACTATTACTAATTTCGAGCGGAAAGCTCCTGCAGCTAGTGCTCTTCCCTTGTTAACATTTATTTTACAATTTCTTGTTAATAAATAATAATAATAATAAAAAATATTTTTTTTTTAAGTTAATATGAGTAATGCCAAACTCATTTATTTCAGATTTTTTTTCTTTGTTGTGGCTGCAATGAAACTTGGCAGCCAATTTAGAAATAGAGACATCGTGCAGCGAGCGCTGCATGCAGCCCTTGGAATGTGTCAACCCTCTAAGAACCTGAGTAATTTATTTTCGCTGCATGTGAAAAAGCTGCACATCTGTTTAGGGCATAAGATCCTGCTTAAATTGGTAGTACCCAATATGTCATATGTCGAGTATTATATGGATGAGTAGGGTGACGGTCGTTTCACTTCTCTCACGGCCAGGTTCTGATTAGCTAAACGCACTTTTTTGGTTTTTGTGTTTCTTCTAGGAGCTGTGAATTTGTTTTTTTTTATTACAACAATTTTAGGTTTAGCTTTAATTTAAGCAGGTTGGCTACCGGCTTTTGCCGTGGATAGACGTGTACCTCGTCACACAACAAAAAAAAGGTCCAAGCGAACAATTTCAATAATTTAGGCATATTTGCTTTGAAAAACCTGTATTTTTTAAGTCTCCATTTCTATGATTCATTATACAATTTTCTTCTTCTTGGTGTTGGAAGTATTGCATTTAAATTATTGAAATAATTTAACAAGGATATAAAATTTAAAGGCTTTTTGTTTTTTTTTTTTGTTTTATGTCCAAACTCAAAATGACATTTCTACACTATATTTTCCTTATGTAGGCTCTATTCGAACTATAACCGCGTTTAGCTTATAATGGCTCTATTTAACGTTACATAAGTTTTATAAATGAGATTTTCGAGTTCAGAGGCATTATAAGGAGTGCATAGCACTAAATATTCGCTATAATGCAATTATAAATAAGGCTGAATATGTATGTAGGTACTATAGGGCAAGTTTGGCATTTGGAAAAAATAGAACTCGAGATTTTAATCAAACTTGACATAACGATGATGGAGAACACCAAAAAAGTAGGTCCCGCAATTCCGTCTGTCTGTACAACGCTCTACAGCTTAAACGGCAGAAGCGATTTTCTACAAACTTGGTATTTAACTGTTTTAGGTGATTGTCTAAAATAGGTTTTTGAATCGTTTCTTTAGGCCCAAAGCTAACGGTACCGGCAATACAATTTTTTCTACCATTTTAATTATTTCAAAAACCGGCTCTAACGAATTTGATTAAAAAAATATGTAGTATATTACAGCCTACATTTTGGTTAAAAAATTGTTTTAAATATTTTGTTATTAACGGTACCTTCGTAAAACCATTTTTTTGATTTTGGACTTTCTCATAAACGGCTCAACTGATTTCAATCAAACTTTTTATGTAGGAGGTCCTTTGATTTCTAAATAATACTACATACCAAAATTTTCGAAAAATATTTTTTTGGGTTTTATGGAAAAACAAATTTTTTGAAAATTCAATATTTGGAAAACAGATTACGATTTTTTTAGAAATTATATTTTTAGCTTGTATTATTACATGCATAAAATTGACATACAATTTATTTTTAACCTTGTGTATACAATATGATCGAACAATTAAATTTTGGAACGCTATAACTTAAGAACGATTTGACATACAAATTTTGAGAAAAATAAAGGTTTTGGGTAACTCCCAAAGAAATTATAATAAATTATTATTTAAGATGATAGTATTTCCCTTCCGGTTCCAAACGTAAAACTTTGTTTTTTTTTAATAGAACATGTTTTTCCAAACATACAAATTTTCTCATGCAAAAAAATTAATTTACATTTTTTTTTTTGAAAAATGTATTACACCCCAACGTTTTCGACAATTTTTCTCCAAATCTATCAACTGTACGATAAAAATGTGTAAAATGCGTATCTACAACTGTTTTTCAAAATAACCTACAGTTTTTGAGTAATATGGAAAAAACTGAATTACCTAATTTATAAAATAATATTTTAAAATAAAAATGGGATTTAAAAACTGGATTATTATCAAATAAACCAAGAAGTGTTTAATTTTTGTAAAAGAGCATATTTTGTAAAAGAGCTTATTAGATTAGTTCATTTTTTTGGATCCGTTTTGGATTCCATTTAGGTTCGGTTTTCGCTGAGTATGGTGAAATAGAACTATCTCTCTCTCAGAATACATTCACATAACGGCTCTGTGGTGATTCTAATTTCCATACTAATTTGATTCGATTTGGAATCTGTTCGGATCCGTTTTTGGGTTCGTTTATGAAGTGGTTTCGATCCAATACGAAGTCGGTTGCTTGAAGGGTGCTCATGCATGCCCTTCAAGCAAGCGACTCCGTTTTGGATCCGAAACCACTTCATAAACGGATCCAACAACGGATCCGAAGCAATTCCAAATCGGATCAAATTAGTATGGAAATTAGAATCACCACGGAGCCATTATGTGAATGTATTGTGAGAGAAAAGAGATATAGTCTTATACTTCACCATACTCAGCGAAAACAGAACCTAAATGGAATCCAACAAAAATGAACTAGTCTTTTTTTTTTATAATCTACACGCGCTCAAGGGATTATGAATACCCTTTAAATGTTTCAACACAGCGCGGGCGTGAGGGTGAGGTTAATGAAGAGAAAGAATGATAGGAAAGATGTGTGGCGCGATATTCGGAGACTGTAGGTGGTTGTTGTCTCAGATATTATCTCCAGGGATGGCGGCTGAACTAATGCGGAGAAATTCCGTGTCTTATTTATCTATGTCCCTTATAATTCCCATTAATTTTTTTATTCTTTGTCATATTTTATCGTTATACTAGTTTTACTCAATCACATGTTGTTAGTTCTATGCCTAAACAGCATGTAATGAGTAAACCAGCAACTCATTGTATGACATTTATTTTTAGAATTGGTTTTTAATGGAAAAATAAGAAGACATAGACTACGGCAGGGATCGAACCTGTGACCATAAGGTTGACAGGCGAACACACTATCGCGCCACGGCCACCCCCAGTAGGTAGCTAGGTAAAATGACGGTCAAGAGCTAGCTCGCGTCTTAGACCCAATCAGCGCTGGAAAGCGGCGTTTTGATACCAAGAACTCTAACGGGCCAGAATAAAAGGACGATTTTTAGCGGAAAAAGGAGAGAGAAACCAGAAAAGAACAGATTAACAGATTAAGTTGATTTTATGGTGAGCGTCCAGGGCCAAGTTGTGGAGATACCTTAAATTTTAAATTTTTTTACTTGGATTTTCCAATAGAAGGCGATAAATTGAAAGTCATTTTGGCATCTTAACAACAAAACAAACATTTATTTTTTGTTTCTCTCTTTTTATCGATTCGAAAGTTACAGAACATAGGCGCAGGTTATAGAGCTCATTCCGGCATTGTCGGACCAATTTTGAAGATATTTTTGTCAAATTTACGGTATTGATAGCCGCTTGGTTGTCTGTGATTACTGCCGAATTTAGATAGAAAAATAGTTTGCTTATACATTTATGTATAAACAACTCAAACTATCAAAGTTTTCTGGCAAATTTATTATAGTTTAAGGGCCAGTTTCAGAGTTCACACAATTGGGTAACCGTCAAACGATAAGTGGCAATTCGGTTACTTTTCTGTTTCACAGTCGCTTAAAATTACTTCACTCAAAAGCATGACTAACAGTGGCAACCCTTGTTTTTTTGACGTTATAATTTTAAACTTTTATTTAAAATGGGAAGCGAGCGGCGTATCCAAAATTTTCTTGAAAAGCAAATAAATTTACTAATTGAATTGGTATATGAAAAGAAAAATATAATTGAGTGGCAAAAACTAGCAAAATCAAAAATAAGGGCACGGAAAGAAAAAGAGGCCGAATTCAATACCCGTAGTGAATTCTTGAGCCACCGGAAGTAAGAAAACTTGAGGAAAAAAATATGAAAACCAAAAGGGGGACCTTAAAATGTGGTCAGCTGACAATAAAAGGTTACTTTATGGCACAGAGGTGGAGGACCTCCGGCAAAAATTGACAAGACGATGATGACAGGGATTGCAAATATTTAAGTAGCTCTTAAGTGACCAACAATGGCCACTTAAGGCCCACTTCAACTTGGGTTATGTGAAATTGAAATCTTACCCTGAGTGAAGTTAAGGGGGCTTTTGGCACTGGGGGATAAACTGTGAAACTGGTCCTAAGACTCGCAAACCTTTTTAACACTCAGCCACAAATATCAAAGCAAATGATTTAAAAATGATAACAAACATATATACATAAGGTGTAAAACGAAGCGTACCAGCATATGTAACTTTGCAATAATGAAAAGCTGACGTTTAATGTTTAAAGGTTTACATAAAAAACGAAATTATAGTTATATTCAGTAGACGGTGGTAGAGGATACGAAAGAGTAGTATAGACGTTAGACGAAGTTTGCATTTGCTATCATTTGTTGATCTTTCCTAAAAATGCAGCACTGCGTGCAAATCGGAAGAATCTTCGGTGAGCGGTTTCGAAACGGCAGAGGTCTAACATACAGAGATATACAGAAACTTAGTAACATTGGTATTTGCAAAGATTTTAGAGTAGAATTAACTCTATTGATAATATAGATTGGTGCCTCAGTGTCCAAATGCCTTCGTTATATCGAATCATTATTCTTTTACACAACTTTAGATATAAAAACAATAAGTAGTAGTAGTATTTATTAAAGTTATTATTAATTTACTTGAGCTTTAATTTAACGATTTTATTAAAAGTTAACAGAGTTGAATTTACAAGTAAAATCATTTATACATTTACTTTTTTTTAAACAAAAACAAAATAGACAAGAAAAAGAAAGAGGAAGAAATATGATGTCACCCACCACTCACTACCCTCATAGAACAGAAGACACAATCTAATTTGACTATCTTTAAAGTTCTTAAAGGCTTTAAAGTATGATTTAGTAAAATATTTGAAAAAACGTATTTAATTTCTTTACAAAATCGAAAATTACAAAAAATGCATTTTACCAAAAATATCGACCATAATTCCGTAACGATTAATGGCGATATGCTTTGAATCGTTATCAACATTGTCCATTTTAAGGGCATCTCTTTTTCTGTGGAAGGAGCTTATTTCTTTTTTTTTTTTAATATCTATATGCCAGTAAGACCTAAGGTCTTTTAAATGCAACTTGAATTGCACGGCACTAGTTAGAACGAATAGAAGGATAGGAAAGAATTTTTGTTGGTTCCTACAGTTGATTTGAGAATTAGGTCTTTATTATCTATATCATCATAACCAATTAAAATTGGAAATTTAGAAAATAATGTTGTCACACGTGGGGCTAGAAACCACTAAGTTAACAGGCAAGCACTATATCCACTGCGTTATTGCCACCCGCTGAAGGATTTCCTAAAACATAAAACGGTCTACTATGCCCTAGACTATTTAGGAACTGCAAATTCAGATTAAAAAAATATTTTTATCTTGAGCTATCTATCTTTGGGAATAGCATACAGATAGGTTTATCTAGGAAAATTAATATCCCGATTTTATTTTATTGAAGGATTTCTTAAAATGTATTTCAGAACAGTTCAGTTTATTTGTCGAATTGCAATTAATGTTTGTTTTATATATTTAACAAAATAGAATAGGGATTAAAGAACTTGAAGAAAGTCGCTAACAGAATTAAAAAATTGTCTTAGTAGAAGGGATGTGACGGATATCCGGTAGGTATTCGGTATCCGGCCTATCCGGCTCCTTTTATAATATTCGGCCGTGAGCCGAATAATCTTTTAATATCCGTCCGTATACCGGACAGTCGTTTTTCAGTAAGTTTTATGATCTGATTGATTTTATGTCATATAATAAAGATAGGCTATCAGCAATTTAATATTGTACGTTTAGTAAAGCCAAATTATGGTGAATGAAAATTAGTTTTTCTGCTTTCCTGTGTACTTTTATTTATTTGTTTTTATTTTGTGTACTTTCATCAATTAGAGTTTATAATAACACTCCCATTAAACTAATTAATAATACATTTAAAATAGAAAATAAAAAAAAAACGTAATATACAATAAACAATAATTAACATAAGTTCATAACTAATAGTTTGTTAAATAGTCTATAAGCCTAGCATATTTTTAAACGCACTTCTACTAAAATGAAAGTTAAAATCTATGTAACTCGAAGCGTTATTGATTTCCCCTGGCACTGCGAGTTATAGGCTCATTGGAGGCATAACTATAATCTATGAGCAATATCATGAAACTAGGTTCGAGTTCTGAGAGGAAGAGAAGGGGCGTATGGATCGATCAGAGTTAACAGATCAGGACAATCTATATGATACATAAAATGTCATGAACAAATGTAAAAGCGACTATCTTGCGATGATGTCTGGATGCCAATAAGCTGGCATCTTACTTTATAAGAAGACATTTTGTTTATTACTAACCAAGTGAATTTTTTTTTTTTTAATACTCGATGAATATACGATTCTTATATTATTGAATATTGTAATATGGATTTCAAACTACGCAGCAATATTCAAGAATTGACCTTACATAAGCAACGTAATGGGATTTTAATGTATAAGGAGGATCATTTAAATCAAAAGCGCTTCGATATATGAAACCCAACATCGAAACATCGAGTTTGCTTTATTATCGAGAAACTCGATTTGGTTAATAAAGTTTAGTTTGGAGCCAAAAATAACTCCAAGATCTTTTTAAATAAATAATAAACGATTACGTTTGTTTTCGTATACCATGTCAACAACACTTCTGTCAACAATAAAAACAAACAATTATTTGTGATCAAAACTAGTACTTATTAACAATATTTGTTAAAAATTCAGAAAGTAATAAACTTCTCTTCTCAATAATAATAAATCTTCATCCAGTATATGAAATGACAGAACATGAGGACAACAAATGCGCTATATATTTGCAGTGTAAAAAAAATTAAGAATATCTTGTGAAAGTGGAGAAGACGGAAAAAAAGCATGTTTAAGGCCCTCATTATGAATAGCGAATCGAATATTCGATAAGTTGCGAACAATTTAGCGAACTTCGATTATCACAGTATTTAGTAGCGAACTTCACCGTTCGCTTAAAAATAAATGGTGCCAAAAATAAATTCCAATAAGAAAACATGTTAAACGTCAAATGCTGTTTGTGTTGCGTTAAATTGTTTGTGAATTTTTGTTTTGTGTGCTTGATTTTCAATTTTTCGACGATTTAATTTTTAAAAAAAGACAATTTATGTTAAGCAACATTTTATTTTTTGAGGTGATTGAGTTTGAAACGAAAATGCAAGAGAAAATTAGAATGTGCCGGTTGAGAAAAAACATTATAGTTCTAATACCTTAGAACTGCCGAACAATTTGTAAGCCATCAAAATTAAATTAATTATTCAAAAAAATACATGTTTTATCTTCCATTAGATTTATTTTGTACTTCCGATTGAACGAGGATGCTTTTTTGAATGTCCCCAACCAAATACACATGCTTAAAGCTAAGAACTTCTATCCAGTTCCATCTCTTATAAAACTGACTTGCACATTGAGATTTCTTGGGAGTAGTTGCTGGCAAAACCGTGTCCGTTATAATTTTGGTTTGGGCCCTTTCACAGTCAACTGTGTCAGGCGATAACGAAATTTGGCAGTATGGCCCGCCAGCAGTAGCAGTCAAATTTTTAACTTAGCTGCAATTTTTGTTTCAGCTTTAACTTATAGTCCAACCAAACCTATGTACAAAAACAATCTTAGGTGCAAACAATAAAACATTTTCTTACTAACGTATGCAACTCTTTTCCATCACGAATGGGAGTCTCAAGAGAGTTTAATTGGACAGGAAATTGTTCCCAATAATCACACCTATACCTTTATATACGTCCGGATTCGATACCACTAAACTACTTGTTTTGCAATTGCTTTGCATTGGTCCTTATGATAAGTTATTATTTTTATTGGGGCGACTTTCCATTAGGGGAGCACGAGTAGAACTTTGATTTTTTTTACAGTGAGCTAGCGGTCTCTATAGAACAGCTTTAAAATATTACGGTGAGGAAACACTATTAAATATGATTAAAATGTTTTAATTTTCAATTTTGGCCTTTATAGTACAACATTTTTGTTTAATTTGTCTTTAAATTAGAACGTATTTCAACACATGGGTACTAATATTCGGTAGATTTATTATTAAAGATAATAATTAAAATGGTTTTAATATGAAAATATAAGTTCTTCTATTTTTAACATATTTTTAAAGTTTGCAATATTAATGCACAATAAGGTCTTGTTAACACTTCCCACTGCCTCTGGTAGTGTTCTGATAAGTTTTTTTTTGTACCTAGGTACTTTTCTTTGGGGAAATTTTAAGGAAACATTTTTTGGATTAAAAGCACAAGTATAATTTTTTAAAACTTACGTGAAAACATTTAACTAAATGAAATATCATATTTTTCGAAAAATAGTTATGCATCACTTTTAAAATACATATGTACCTACCTATTTACTCTCAGTAAAAACCAATTGCAAATTAAAAAAAAAACACTAAACTAACCGTATGTACAGATAAAAACCTACTTGTGTGAAGTTTTTCTGTAATTAAGTTCACAGCGTTCCAAAAGCTTGGTAGGTAAGGGGGGGTGGGGGCATGCTGCCCCTCTGCAACCCCCCTGTCTGGGGTAATTATAGAATTTGGGTTGGGGTCAAGGTTGTGTGGGGCCAAGGTTGGGTGTACGCAGTTTTTTTAGGATTTGACATGAAACGAAACCACAATAGAACATAGTTTGAAATCAATTTATATTATCCCAAGAAAAATGCACATACCACAACATTTACCATACCGAAGTTGCATACAGTCATCTGTGGATTGGTAAACAACTGTCAACACAAAAAAAAAAAAAGTTGTCGGTAGTCATCACTTGCATACATTTTGTATGAAAAATGAAAACTTTAAAAATTAATTAAAAATAGAAATAAAAGTTTCCTCACTTTAAAATTGTTATACGTATTTATTGTTTTTAAGCATAAATCTGCCGAATAAAAGTATCTGCGTATTAAAATTCATGCTCCTCCCCTAAAGGAAAGTTCAGCCTTTTTATTTATTTCACAATATTCACAATTTGCACATAAATACCTTTTTCTTTTTTCGGTCATTACGATAAATAACTAGCTACAGGTTAATACAAGTAAATTTGAAACTTTTATCAACAATAAATAGAAAATGTTTCCCGGCACAACAATTCGCTAACGTTATTACTAAATATTTTGAGTCGATAGTATATCACACTAGCATGGGTTAGATTAGCGAAGATTCGCTATTCAATCCCTCGATAATCAAATTCGCTAAAGTTTTGACATTTGAAGCAAGCTAAGTTTAAGCGAATCGCAATTTGTAATACGAAACTAGCGAATTCGCAAGATTTTAAGTTCGATTTGCTACTCATAATGAGGACCTAAGTTGGTTTTAATTGTACCGGTTTGATTTGAGTACAAGACCACCAAACTATTAAACTTTTCATTTGGGCAGAAATCCGGCCTAGCTGCGGGCCGAATATCCGGTATCCGGCCAAAATCACTGTTCGGTAAAACTCTGGTTAGTAGAACCATGAGAATGGTCGGCGAAAAGACTTGAAAAGTCTACCGGTTCAGACCTTTGATTCTAAAAAGGTGAAGTAAAGAGATAAAATTCTTAGTTTCATAACTTGCTAGGTAGGTTTGTCATGGTGAAATCTTTGGCTCAACTTAAAAAATGCTAATAAAACCAAAGAAAAGCCTGTAATACATTTTCAATAGAAATGGTTAACAATTAAGGAAAAATTATATCGAGATGTGAATATAGGAATATTTTATTTGTACACTGTTGTCTACTAATAGTCGAGGCCTGCACTTACCTGTTTATCACTATATATATTGCAAACGTCTAGCGGCCTGTGGGCATCACAAACAAAGAACACAACTTCTTCATCCGGCTGCAGAAGATCTACAATATCAATACAGCCGCCACAATTTATTAATATCACGTATTTAACGTCATCTCGGTTTTCTGTGTAAGCTCTTTGCATTCCAGCTATACCCATAATCGGCACCACCGAATACAGCATATGGTCATATTTAAACAAAGACTGTAAGATTTTGCTGGCACAGATACCATCGATATCATAGTTGACAATGATTAAAATTCTTTTTCCCACCAGCACATTATAGAACTCGAGTTTCAAATCTTGCACAAACATTTTAATAAACAATTTTGTTTAGTTAAATATATTTGAAAAAATGCGAAATCCTTGAGGTTAACAAATGATGTTAACCCAACCCGAGATGGCATTCATATTTTAAAGCAACAAATAAAAATAACGTGTTATTCCGTATTCATCTAATTCGGTAGTAATTAGTGTTTAAGTGATAAACAGACATATAAACGAAAGAAATTAAATTAAAAACTAAAGAATATTCTAACAAAAAACGTAAATTAGAAGATTTTCAATTCAAAACCCGACCTGCGGAAAACAGGGAATCTTTTAAAATGTCAAAAACATGGCGCGTAATGTAATGACAAGCTTACAATGGTAAATTCACAATAGGTGTTCTGAACTATGCGAATAAATGCAGGAACTGCCCTTGTTGCGAAAAAGTGAAGTATTTTGTATAATTATTGTTTGTTTGAGTTGTAATAAATAATTATACATTGCAGCAGCTACGCATAACGTCTAAATTCAATTGTGTTTGTTTTGATTTGTTTCAATACTTAAGCACTATACTAGCTAATCATTATTATTAATATTTTAATAATAATACCTATATATGACTTCATATCGTCATGCCAACAAAAACCCAAATAAAAGTTTATGAGTGTCACTTCACCGCTAATTGTTTTAATGAGTGCACTTCAAGCAAAATCACGGACCCGAATTTCTCGGTTCACTTAGGAATCACTTTGGAAACCAAAAGAATTGTGTCTCAGACACTTTAACAAATTTTATGTGCACGCATGTAAAAAGAAGAACAAGAATCGATATTTTTTTTATGGGCAGAGAAATATAGTGAGTTGGTAAGGTAGTCGATATTAGAGTGGGGACTGGGGAGTATTTTTTATGGACTAGAAATGAAGACAAATGGAGAGAAACTGTTATTTCAATTTTGCAATAAAGAAATGGAGAGAAACTGTTATTTCAATTTTGCAATAAAGAAGCAACAAAGAAATATTTGTCTGCAAGGAAAACCAAAATACATAATAATAAGTGTACAGAATTTATTTAATAATACTTTTAAAATGGAAAAATGGCATTATTGTAAAATAAACAAAGAAGTGTTTAATATTTGTAAAAGACCAATTTCTCATTAGATTAGTTCATTTTTGTTGGATTCTATTTAGGTTCTGTTTTCGCTGAGTATGGTGAAGTATAAGACTATCTCTCTTTTCTCTCACAATACATTCACATAATAACTCGGTGGTGATTCTAAATTCCATACTAATTTGATCCGATTTAGAATCGTTTCGGATCCGTTTTTGAAGTGGTTTCGGTTCCAAAACGGAGTCGCTTGCTTGAAGGGAGGGTGAATTCAACTGCCAAACAAAAGATAGCGGGATGTTTTGGACATCTCTTTGATTTGTTTTCTAACCGTGTTTAACAGCCCTATTCTGCCGTGGTGGTGCTCACAGGTCACATTTTTTTGTGAGGTTGTTTTTGTTAGGTTTCTTATGAGGCAGTCACAATTTAGTTTTCTGTTAAGACCCACATAAGTAGAATTATTATGTAAAATCCTACTGTAGATAGATATATCTATAAGACGCCTATTGTATGATATTCACAGTTCTGTTGAATAATTACTGTTTCTAAATTTAGTTGATCTAATACTACGGTTTCACCTACCACTAATCCAGATTTAAGTGGATTAACCATAAATCCTCTTTGAAATCTTCTAAATCTTGAAGATTTCCCATTCAAATTTTAATCTCCTTAAATGAAGACTAGAAATTAATCTCATTGAAATCTTCTTCGAAGTAGAAGATTCTCAAAAGAAACAAACGTTATTTCATAGAACGCGCATATTCTAATGTCATATTTTCTCCATTGACATTCAACAAAAAAAAACTGTCCAACATTATTTAATTTGTTTTTGTCTGGTATAATTTGTCGTTGCCTTCAAATTCTGTTTTTGTTTATAAAATATAAAAAATGCAATAAAGCTAAAAAGACCAAAGCGGTCGGTGCCTCGAATTTGTATTGGAAAATGTTTTAGCTATCCTACAGTAATATTTTGAATTTGTTCTTTCCCAAATATATAAAAACGAAAACAGTGCAAAGGCGATTACAGTATTTATCTAAATATATCTATTTGTTGCAAGATGTTGAGATAACAATATTTTAAAGTTATTACTCATTTTTATTTATTGAAATTAAGTTTGTTCACTGTAATTATTTTCTCTATGGATGACGGCGAGCTGATTTATTAAAACAAACAATATCAAAATAATCTGCAAACTTCAAAAGTGATGAATTACCTAAAATTTGTTTAAAAACATCTGCAATGATAATTTATTTGATAAGAATATAATCAGTTTTAATCAAGTAATAATTAAAATCGGTGTTATAGCTTGTAGATGAACTGAGCAGATGGCCGGGATTCTCAAGAAAAACTTTCGGAGCCAAGCCAATTTATTTTCGAAATTTTGGTATGCAGTTTTTTTTAGAGATTTTTAATATACATGTTATTATAGAATTACAAAAAAAATAAAATTCGACTGTGAAAAACACTAATTAATTAAATTTTGTTGCGTTTTCCCCAATTTTCTTGAAATTCCTTGGGATGTTTTATCTTCCGACTGTGATGCAGGTATTACATATTGTACCTTCAGATTTATGCACTAGGGCATTGTTGTCGATCTAGTGCTGTGTTGCGAAGGAAAGTTTTGCCGCAAAGATGACACATCCGATTTTAGACAAATCTGTGTACGTTGAAATCATGAGATTTTACTTTCTGTTTATTTGGAAAGTTGAAATGATTAAAAGTTTATAGAAATTTTTAATCGTGGTTAAAAAATGTACCTTTTTCAACATTGCTGCTTCGCATTAGTTTCATTTAAAGCATGATATTTTCATGATTGTCTCGTACATATTAATTTTCTCCAACAATGTTTGCACTTGAAGAAATAACTCCTTTTCTTCCTTTACGTGGCAAGTTTTCTTGTGGAAATCGAATCGATTGTCGATCTTCACTAAAAGTCGGCAAATATAGGCCGATAGATAAGAGTTGTATCTGGAATGACTAACGGATCATTCATATCTCTTAATTATTATTTATACATTTATAGATGAAACTTCTTCCAAAAGATATGTATCAAAATCAAATTCAATTCCATGTTTGTTCTTATTTCGTTTTTTTTTTAATAGTTTTGTTTCACAGATATGTCAAGTAGGTGAGTTGTGATGTGCCCAGCAGCAGATAATTATTTTCAAGTTTTTATGATGCTCACAAGTTGTAAGGTTTTTACCAGAATACCAAATAAGTCACAAAATTGAGTTCACCTGAAGTTATGAGGTTATTGTGACTTGTGAGGGTTTAGTGAGGTTGCCAGCATAATGCTATTAGTGACGATTATAGAAAATAAAGTTGAAGAAAACTATTATAAAAAATTTTGCTTTTGCATTCGGATTTTTTATAGCCGAACAAAATTTAATTGGGCCCTATCGGGAATCTCCCAGGGAATTTGTTTCCCACGAAATATTTTATTATTCCTCGCGGATGGCATGGCACAGTGAATATAGTGCTTGACTGCTAACATAGACGTGTGGCAGCATTCTTTTCTATACCTCTAGTTTTAATTGGATGCAGCGGACACATGTATCTTTATTGAAAACAAAATGACAAAAAATAATGCAACTGACAATGAAACTTAACGGAGCGATTTCACCAGTAATTCCTAAAATGAAAATTAGATGAAATAAAGTTGTAATCTAATGAATCATGTAGTATTTAAATTCGACATGAGATTTTCGTAATGTTCGCAGTTCCATATCAACACATTTATTGTATTCTAAAAATTCTTTAGTGAAAATTCTAATGCCACCATTATCATATAATCCACGGCTTGTTTGACCAAAGCGACGATTTACGTTTGCACTAGTTTGAGTGGTTTGCGTAGTTTGGTGTTGTTTTATTCAGTTTTTGTAGGAGCCACGGCAATGGTTGACGTGAGGATGACGGTTTCGTTGAAGAATTCCCATTAAAATTGTTTCCATTGACTTGGTTCTTTTCGGTGGGTACTGTTTTGGCTGCGAAGTTCTCTTTGCGCTTCCGAATTTTATTTACGGTCTTTAAGAAAATCGTTAAGTTTTGTTAAATATCTCTGCCAGTCAACTTCAGCTTCTTTTAGAAAAGGTGACTTTTTATCTTCGGTCATTACTGACCATTCTTCGCCGATCATTTTTGTATATTCAATCGAGGTTTTCTCTGGGAATTCCGAACGCAACTGGTCGCTTTCTATATTCATGTAACGCACATATCCCGTATGTGGCATTTTAGGAGTCCCGGCGGCTCTGATCTTTGTTGTTTTATGAATTATTGAATTTATTTTGAATAATTTAATACAGAAAATGCGGAGAAAAACCACACACCAGAAAACCCGAAACCAAAGAAAAATTAAATCAACAAAACACACACGTCAACTTGACTTTTTTTTAAATAAAAAAATGAAACGTCAAAATTTCGCATGCAATTAATGTACATGTCATTTAAATTGAGAACGAAAAGAGTGGAGAATTGTATTAAGAAATCTAGTACAGTTATCCACTAATGGCCTTTTCGATTGGCCGTCCCGAACACGTTCCCCCAATAAAACACCCGGAAGCGATTTGACTGATTCTGAATTGTATGTATCACTGTATTTGTGAAAATTAAATTTAAAATAATCACATCGACTAAAAAGAATTTCCAAAACACTTGATATTAATTTAGATACACATTTTCTTGTATCAATAATAATTATAATTCGCTTCTTTTTACCTTATTTTACCAGAAAAGTAGTTTAAATTCAATAAGCACATCGAAATTACACAACAAAACAACCCGATGATTTTGACATTTTAATTATGTGAGAGGATTAGTGATTCTGTTTTCGATTCTGAAATGAAAACCAGAATCGTTTTCTGTTCTGTTTAGAGTAACAACTGTCATTTTGTGGGGTTCAGAACAGTTCTGGATGGCGAATCGAAAAGACCATAAAATTACATATTTCGTCGTTCAGCAGCGTACTGGAAAACGAAAAGTAGAGCGAAATTTTTCGTTCATGATTTCCTCGTGTCATTTTTGTATGGGATTTTTCGTTCCGCATCGGCAGCGTACTAGGCTATTTAGGCCTATTCTGCCACATCTGTTATTCTGCTACGAATTTTCTGTTATGATGCATAACAGATCTCCACCATAAAAGATATTTTATAATTGGTATTCCGGAGTTCGATCTTTTATAAAAGTCTGTTATGGAACTTCGAAAAAGAAACTTTTATACGAACAGACCTAAAATCTGCTATCAAATTATCAGCTATAGTAGGTAAATAAAAACTCTCGGCAGTAGGCACTGACTAATGAAAATATTAACCTGCGCAATTATCGTGTTTTGTTTCGCGTAGATAAATAATATTTAATTTTTGCCATTTGCCCATAACAGTTCCTGAATTTATTTTATCCAATATAAAAAGTTGTACAAAACGCACATCGGCAAGATAAGCGACTAATTTCTTATGTTTCATCCATCAAATGTGTTCTGTGCTTTAGTGTATTGAAATAATTTAGTTTTCAAATTATTTAAATATTTGAGTTTGTTATTATGCATTTTAATTATTTTTGGTTATATCTGTCTCCTTTTAAGAACAATTCATTCACGAAATAAAAGGTTTTACTACATATGTTGAAATCTTTTATGATAAAAGTAACCAAAATTGGGTCTATTCGCCGAGATCTTTTATTCTGCTATTCTGTTATGAATTTTCATACAAAAGTTTAAGCTGTCAAAAAATCTTTTATGAATTATAATTTTGGTATTCTGCATGCTAAATCTGCTATGAAATCTGTTAAGAAATCTGCTAGTGAACTGTCAAAACTTCGAAATTCTCAACAAGTCTTTTATAAACTGCATTTTTGGTATTCAGCATGCCACAATCTGTTATGGAATCTTTTATGAATCATAAAAGAATAAAAGACACATTTTTCTTACTTTTATCATAAAAAATTTCAATATATGAAGTAAAAACATTTATTTTGTTAATGAATTGTTCGTAAAAGGACATATATAACAAAATATTATTAAAATACATAATTACAAGCACAAACATGTAAATAATTTCAAACTAATTATTTGAATACACGAAAGTACAGAACAAATTTGATGGATGAAACGTAAAAGAAAGTGTCGCTTATCTTGTCGGAGTTCGTTTTACACAAGTTTTTATATTGGATATAATACATTCTGGAACTGTTATGGACAAATTGCAAAGATTATATATTATTTATCTACGCGAAACAAAACACGATAATTGCGCAGGTTAATATTTTCCTTAGTCAGTGCCTACTGCCGAGAGTTTTTATTTACCTACTACAGCTGATAATTTGATAGCAGATTTTAGGTCTGTTCGTATAAATTTTTCTTTTTCGAAGTTACATAACAGACTTTTATAAAAGATCGAACTCCTGAATAACAATTATAATTGAGTGTCAATTGTATAAATACAACAATGTAACCTAATGACTTTTGGGGTGAAACCTACGAAAGCTTCCGATCCTGGTATGACTTATCTGTGTTTGACAGTTCACAAAATTAGTTCATTTAATTGTTAAATTTCGCTATGATATTGGTATAAGAGAAACGAACATATTTTGGAAACACTTTGCCTCGTCAGTATCGGGTAAACAGTTTTTTCTTTATTATTTTAAAGATATAATAAATGCTTCTGTATTAATTTTTCAAAAGAAATAATCATGGGTATTTATGACACGGTAATGCAAGAAAAACCACCAGTGGTTCTTGATATAGGAACTGTTTACACCAAGTAAGAATTATTTGAGAATTCTCTCACAAATGATGTCATGTCTTATTTTACTTAACCAAAATAAATTCCAGAATTGGTTTCGCAGGAGAAGCCCATCCCAGATTTATAATACCATCTGAGAGTTATTTATCGTCGACTGGCGAAATCTGCAGAATTTTCAACTACTCGTCTCATACGGAACTATATGACCATATGGTTGACTTTCTTCAAACTGTGTTCTTTAAGTAGGTATTTTTCATTATTCAATAACGTCCTAAATTATAATTATTCCAGACACGTATTAGTAAGTCCAAAGGATAGGAAAGTAGTAATAGTAGAAAATATATTTGGCGAAACCATCGTCCGTGAGACTATAGCTAAAGTTTTGTTTAAACACTTTGAAGTTTCGTCCATTCTCTTTGTGCCGACACATTTGATTGCTTTGTCAACGCTAGCTGTATCTTCGGGAGTAGTGGTTGATATGGGCTATAACGAGGCTACTGTTGTTCCGGTTTTCAGTGGTGTTCAAATTTTAAAAGCTTTCCAAGATCAAGCCTTTGGAGCAAAATCCATTCATGATGAAATTAAGCGCCAATTGGTAGAAGCTGGTGTCGATCCTTGTGATTTAACCGAGTCAATTTTAGAAGATATTAAGATTCGTACATGTTTTGTCACAACTTGTGAAAGAGCCAAGCAATATAGATTGGGCCTGCCTATAACACCTCCACCAGATATTGAATATTCCATAAAAGAAAAAGACATCATAATAATTCCGGGTTCTTTGCGGGAAACAGCCTACGAAATAATGTTTTCAGAAGACAATGAGCAATCAAGTTTACCCTATTTGATATTGGATTCGATTGTTAAGTGTCCTGTGGACGTACGGAAAGTTCTTGGAGAAAATATTTTCCTTATTGGCGGAACTTCGATAATGATGGGGTTATTATCGCGTTTAAAAACTGAGTTAAACATGTTGCTTAATAATAATAATCGATATAAAGATAAACTCTTTTTTAAAAGTGTTAAATTTCACACAGCCATTGGAAGAGCAAATTTCGCTGCGTGGCTCGGAGGCTCTATTTGTGGGGCAACCGAGTTTGTTGGCACTAGATCTCTAACAAAAGAGGCATACGCAAAGTGCGGACATGTGCCCGATTGGGTTAATTTGGATGATAATAGATCACAAGATACTGTTTAGTAATAAATTATTTAAAATTCATTATTTATTCAATTTATTTTATATTAAATGAAAAAAGTAAAGTTAAATTTATTGAACTTTAGTTTTGTTCGTAAAATAATGTATACATTTTTAAAAAATGCTGATTTTTTCAAAATTAAAGCCTTTAACTTAAATTACCTATTAAATTTAATAATAAACATCACGTACAAAATTATACGCGGCAGCGCTTTTGAAAGGTAGTTCGACATATTTTGTTTCATCACTATTCTCAATCTAAAATTGTATTCTTTTTTAACATTCTACTCGTATCATTTCGCCGTACTATAAAAATAGCAAGTTAGAAAGTGTTTGAATTTTTTTTGGCTTCATTGATATGCATACATACACCTTTGACTCTTCAAAACTCAAAGTTTACATAGGTACCTGTATAATATATATAAATGTAAAAGGTATATTTACCATTAAGTTCTCGACAACAAAACTTTTGGAGTTTATAGCGTATATTTAAGGCATGATCAAAATCAAGAGATTTTTCCAACCTCTGGATCCACACCACACAATAGTTGGAGAAGGAATTGCGTAGGTTTAAGAAGAATTATGTAACCTAAATATGCATTTAAAAAGAAAAACATGGAATCAACACGAATTTTTCAAAGAATATTTGATCTTAAAGCTTTAATGTCGTAAAATATACACATACCAAAATAAAAAAAATATATATATTTCTTGGCAAAAAGCAAACAAAAACCATTTTATAGGCTGTAAAAAATAAAAATTATAAAAGTCGGTAATCATCCTACAAAAAATATTGCGTCCTAGAAGGGTATGCTAGCATCTAACTGATGAGCCTAACTATTTGGCTTGAATCTACACATTCCACAAAAAAATTATATTTATATAAGTTCTTAGCTTTTGCTTCAATGACATCACTGAGTTTTTGAAGCATTAAGATATACGCGGTTTTTATTCTCCATGACGATGCTATCGAGATCAGAATTTAATGAGTTTATACTCTGCCGTTACAGTTCTACATCCGAAAGGACAAGGAGGTGAATCTGAACACGAATATGAAAAGCTGAGATTACTATCGTCAGTAATTTAGTGGATTAGAAGTTCCAGATAAGAGATCATTAATAAAAATGGGAAAAAGGGTCGGAGACAATACGGAGCCCTGGGGCACACCACCATTTATTTTGTGAATATCGGACTTGAAACCGTCCAATACAACTTGTATTGAATGGTCCGAAATGTAATTTCTAATCCAACGAATAAGAGATTCATCAAATACCAAATGCAAGCGTTTTCGATAAGAGAGCTTGATGCCAAACTTTATCAAATGGTTATGAAATATTAAGCGCAATAATGCTTACTTTCTCCAAAACGATATAAAGATTTGTCCAGCTTACGAGTTGGCTTTCTCATATTGCCGAACGTTTCTCTTGGGTGCTTTTTTTTACTGAGAGGTGTTGGCATGAGAAATTTTCAATATGACACAATGGTCTGATAGGCGATAACACACTCAGTGTATTTTTCAGGGTCAGAGGAAAGAAACTTCTATAGTATTGTCAGTTCGATCACATTGTCTGCAAAAGATTCTTAATAGAAACGGCTAAATATTACTATTTACTGAATTTTCTATATAAAGTATATCTTATTTTTTTTTTTAAATTGGTATGATCATTTTTAATATTTAATAATGTAAACTTTAAAACAAAATTTCGAAAAAATAATCGACCACCCGTTTTCGAAATATTGAATTTTCAAAACAAAAAATATTTTTTTTTTTCAAAAATCCAAAAACTATTTTGCGAAAATTTTGAAACGCATTAATATTTAGAACTCAAAGAACATTCTGTATAAAAATTTAATCGAAATCCGTTGAACCGTTTATGAGAAAGTAGAAAATCAAAAAAAATGGTTATATGGCAGGTACCGTTAATAACAAAATACGTAAAAAAAAATGTTTGGCCATAATGTAGACAATACCTAAAGTAGTACTCATACTTTTTTTTTATCAAAATCGGTAGAACCGTTTTCGATATAATTAAAATGGTAGAAAAAATTGAATAGCAGGTAATGTTATTTTTGGGACTAAAACAACGATTCAAAAATCTATTTTAGACAATCACCTAAGTACCAAGATTGGAAAAAAAAAACGGTTCAGGGGCTGTAGATCGATCTACAGACAAGCTCAATTGTACTTATATTACAAGTAGAAATGATTTTTTTGTTAACATAATTCTAAAAAACATTCTTTGAAAATTTAAATATGCAACTTATTTATATATACTTTTAAGGAGTATTTGTGTAAAAAAATATAATTTTTGTCGGTTAATCGAATAATGAGAAGGTCGAAATTATGAAAAATATGTCTATGTGAAGTAGGAACCGTTAATAAGAACGCAAAATAATGTGGACTGCACTAATTCGGAACAAACATTTTTTTATCAAAGTTCTTGGAGCCATTTTTCAAAACAAATAATTCCTTAACGATTTTGTAACATGTGTATGGTAGGTAACGTTTTTTCGTCTTTCAAAAAAATGAAAAGAACGTGTGAACAAATGTAGGTATTACGCAAAAACAATATGTACTTAAAAATGTTGAAGAAAATCCATCTACACGTTTAGGCTGTAGGCTCGCGACAGACAGACGGAATTACTATACCTACCTACCTATGTATATTGCAAGTAAAAACTGTTACTTTTTACATTTATTAATTATTATCTATAAACTGTTTATTTTTTAAATTTTGTATACCAATCTATCTACATAATATATAATGTAGAAATAGGTATTTCTTATATTGTGGAGAATGATTAATTTTTCGAATGATATAGTCGCTCAATACTTGGGCTTTTTGATCAATATTTTTTTATGTAATTAGTAACAAATTATTTCATTTTTTAAATTAATTACCGACGTTTCTTGATTATTGTCCAACACCTTCAGGGCCTACTATTAGCTTTTTTATTAAACTATTGTTACATTGTTTTGTTATATAAATGTTTAAGTGAGAATGGATGTTTTTTACCATTTTATTTAAACACATTTATATAGCATATATATAAGTCATATTAATTATAATGTGTTCAAATAAAATAGTAAAAATAAAAAAATCTCATTTTACCAATCGGCAATAAGCCAAATAATGGGCTAACATATATACGGGCCGGAGTACGATAACAAAGGCGCCGCAAAATAATACCTTAATAACATTTTCTACTATAGGAGGTGGGGGTTTATCTCTCCCATTTTGTCGGGGGGCAATTTCATATAAAAAAGTACTAAATGGGGAAAAATATTAACAAATAACGGTAATACTTACAAATAAATGTTATAACTTTTTTTTAAAGGCAACCTAATAAGTTGATTTTTACATCAAGTGAAATCTATACATAGTTTTTGAAAAAAAACGGGTTTTAAACTCAAATTTTGGGAAGACAAAGACAAAAAAGGTTTATGCCGTGTGTGAATTGCGTTAAAATGTTGGTTAAATTTTGTAACTTGGTTAAAATTTGACACTAGTGTGGTGAATAAAATGGGTTAAAATATAGGCAGCTGTGGAGCAGGCTAAATTTGCGTTAAAATTTAACGTTTCTCAAGATGGAGTAATTTGAAACTGTAAACGACAACCGAAAAGAAAGATGAATTTCAAAAAAGTTCAGATCTAGTGGGAAACAATATAATAAATGTAAGTTTTAATTTATTCAATTGAAAAATTAAATTACATTATTATTTTTGTTTGCGTAGGGTCTAAAGAGAAAAAAACAAATATTACGAGTATAATCCGTTAATATTTTAACAAATATAAAATAATTAATTTAAATACTCATTGTATTTCATTTTGCAAATTGAATACAAATAGATTGATTTGTCAGCTTGTCAAATTCTTCAGCTGTGAAAACTAGTACTACATCAAAAAACTAACCATAATGGGAATTGTTTTGAAAAGATTTGGAATTGTTGTCTTAAAATATTAAATGAACGATGTAAAACCGAAACATATTAGTAAAACTGAGAATTCGTTACTTTTTTCGTGCCAATACTTTATATCTTCTAAGTCGGATTTTGGGAAAGAAATTAATTAACTTAAACAACAAAAAAAATTTTTGTTGTTGGACTAAAGGCCGTTAAAAGCTATTTTGAATCAATAATTCAACAAGTCCAAATATTATAGTGCTAAGTCTTCTACTTGGCTGATGTATTTCAGTAGAATATAGAATTTGTATTATTAAAAAAAACTTCTTATATAAATAATGCCAGGCCATGGGCAAAAAACAAAAATTTCCAATTTAATGATTAGGAATTCTAGTCTTGTTGGATATAGTTCACAATGGATGTTCTTCACGAAATCTATGTAAGATAAACTGAACTTGGCAAGAATTGCGTATTGACAAAGGTCCTCACTAGTCAACTGATGAGTCCATGTGAGATCGCCGGGACGAAACGCCCATTTTTGTTGGACTAAAGGCCGTTAAAAGCTATTTTGAATCAATAATTCAACAAGTCCAAATATTATAGTGCTAAGTCTTCTACTTGGCTGATGTATTTCAGTAGTATATAGAATTTGTATTATTAAAAAAAACTTCTTAAACAAAAAAAAATGTTTTTAGGGAAATTTCTTAAATCTTGAAGGAATTTTAGCAAAAATAGTATTTTAATAAATCCCTTTTAACGCAATTCACACAGCAACAAGCTAAATTTGATCCCACCACAAACCAAACTTCAAAATTTAACCAAGGTAGAAAATTTAATCTTTTGTATCTTTCTGTTACAATAGGGCTCGGGTATTGTAAAAGTATAAAAGTGTAATGTCGATTTCGTTTCAATAATTAGGATTCGCTACTAAAACCAATACTTTTTGGCTTTGAAACGAACGATTACGGACCGAATCTCTTTTTGGGACTGTGTGTGTTCTTGGCAACTCTAAAAAAAAAAACAAATCTTCAATTCGTTAAAACATCATTATTTCGTTTTAATTTCCCGATTCCGACGCGGGGGAGTTCCTAAACCCACTTGCACTTTTTTAATATTGGTTTCCAAGAAGTTTTTAACAATTTTTTTAATTTTTTAATGCATTAATTTACTTTTTCTGTACACTGCAACAAAATAAAAATTAATTCACAACACAACAATTGAGAAACTTCAAAACAAATATTGTAGTGTGTGTAAGAATCTGTGCACAAATCCGTTTTGAATCCGTCTCCAAAAGGAGATTCAATACGGATCTGTTTTTTCAGAAAAATATTGGTTTTAATTTGAAACGAATTTGATTTTCAGAAAAAAATTGACGGCGGATCGACGGCAAGTCGATGTTTTTGTTGAAACGAAATCGACATAAGATTTTGACATTCAGTATATTTTGTTGTTGTAGTGCAAAAAAATGCTACACTTTTACACTTTTACAATGCTACAGTTTTACAATGATACAAGACCAGATACACCGGATCGTGAATACCCCTTATATGATCTTATGCCAATTACTAAAACTACTTTTTTCATGAGGTTTTATTTTTGGCATATTTACGGTGATGTCACTTTGAACAAACTAGGGTGCCGCAAAATAATAACGAATTTTTGTTGGGGGCTTAATACAATCATTTTTTACTACAGAAAATGGGGTCTATTTTCTATAAAATTACTTAAGATTAAAAAAAAAAGATTTAAAAACGACGGCAACCCTTACAATAAAGAAATATAGGTTTTCTGAAATCCAAAAACTTGTCTCATCATTTTTTTCAATTTATTTTTGTATTGTACTCGTATGTGTTGCCGTTGTTCTTAAATCTTTTGTTTTTTTCAATTTTAAGTAGGTAATTTTTTTTTAGAAAATTGTCCCTACCTCCTAAAAGGAGGGATATAGACCACCTCTTCTGTAGGAAAAAATGATTGTGTTAAACCCCCCTAAACAAATCCGTTATTATTTTGCGGCACCGTAGTTATCGTACTCTCTCCTCAAAATGAGATCAAAAATTTCATAAAAAGAGAAGTTTCAGTAATTTTCAATTTTCTCAATAACTGGAAGACATAGGATCATATAGTTTTCAGAGCTTTTGATTAAGAATTAATCAGAGCAATGAGTTTCTGAAAAAAATTATAATATAAAGGGTATTCATGAAACCGCGTAAACTTTCCCACATTGTAGAATCGAAAAGTTTACCACGTACATTTCATGAACGCACTTATAAAAATCAACTTGAGCAAATGTGGTAAATGATTATTTTTTCTTCCTACTTGACTAATAACAAAGTGTTATTACTCTCATTAACAATGTTTGCCAGAAATAATAAGAGGGAGAGAGATAGTTATACCAAGATTATTTGACACATAAAACGTCAAAATTAAACTTTCCCACACAAAATAATGCGGAAAAGTTTAGAAATAATAAGAGCGAGAGAGATATCTGTACAAAGATTATATGACGCATAAAACGTCAAAAGTTTTCCACTTACCAAACTCAGATGGTAAACTTTTCCACACAAAATAATGCGGAAAAGCTTACACTTTTTTGGTAAAGTTTTTCCATAAATTTTGCCATCTCATTTACCATTTTACCACGATTACCGCGCTTACGCGGTTCCATGAATACACTTATAATTGTACAGCTTTGAAAAATTGCACTTTTATACCTTTTTATTACTTTTTTACTTCCTAAAGTTTGAGTTTAAAAGCCGTTTTTTTATATAGATCCTACTGTTGATGGAAGCATTGCTTCCAAAATGTACATATAAGCAAAAATAAATAATTTGTGTTTATAGTTATTGAAATAAAATCTTTAATTTTACTTTAAAGAATACGTTAAAAATCTCCGCTATCAAAATAATTCCGTTTTTTTCCAAAAACTATGTATAGATATCTCTTGATTTAAGAATTAAAAAAATTATTTAGTTAAATGAATACCATTATTATACTAGGATTTGGTTTGGTTTGGTTTCTTTATTGAGTCTTTTATAAAATGGTTTCACAAAGGTGTTTGTTTCTCGTTTGCTTTAGAATATTATACTGCGGCTATTAAGTATTGCCTGCTTTGTCTGTAATGTAGTTGTTCACCTCTTGGTCGCTGTAATTTTGTATAGTTGAACTGCTTAGCTCATGAGCAGTATATCAGTTACATGTGACGTGTTGTCATCTAAATTAAGTAGTGGTACTGCTCTTACACAGAGGCGGTGCATCGGTAGCTTGTGGCGTGTTGCCACCTAAAACAAACCTAGAATAAATATATACATATAATATAACTTTTGGCATAATGCCACCTAAAACTAACCTAGAACAAATATATACATATATACATATATACGAACACTTATGCTTAACATTTCATTTTAAGATAGAGCGAGAACTCTACATCGTTAATACTTGAACATATATACACTTTACGAATGAATGGTCGAGAGTGCAAATGCATTATAAACTTTAAATAAGACATGTGATTTTGTACTTATGTGAAAAAAGTTAGTTATAGAAATTAACTTTTAAAGGTTATAATTTTGTATGTAATTCGTTTTTAACTGAGCACGATTTTTTTTTTTTTTTTACACTATTTTATGAAAGAGGAATATATAGAATTGTAAAGTATGTAGATGAGGAGAAGTCCTTTCTGCATAGTGCGAAATAAATGTGGAATGTTGAGACTGTTTGCTCCTCTGACGCTTGCTTCCATATAGATTTAGGTAACTGTTATGAACAGTTGTTGATTAACGGATAATTCCGTTTGTCGGTTATGGGCGGCTAATGCGCGGATCCTAAGGATTCTTTGTTACTGTACAGCATCGTCTATGTACGATGTGTGATGTGCTCATTTGAGTTATATGCCGTTCCTGGGACAGGCAATTTCCCATCAGTTGTTATTGATGTAGGCAATGACTGATAAGTGCATTCGTTATGCATCCTAGGGATGCTTCCGTTACGGTACAGCATCATCCATACGTGGATGATGTGTGGTCAAAGAGTGATTATTGTGTGAAACATGACAGTTACGGATTGACTTCTACTTCAGCTTTTAGCTTTTATCAGGACGTAATGGACACCTTATATTTGTTTCATGTTTTCAGCACGGTTCACTCTAATTTGTTACTTTTTATGATATATTTAAACAATTTTTGTTACTTATTACTGCAAAGCAAGAATTAAATTATAAAATACAGTTACTGTTTTTTGCTAATGAGACGAGGGCGTAAACCCCCGTCTGTTCTTGACGAAAGCCAGAAGTCGAATCCTATTATACTAGAAAAGAATTATTGAATATTCATCTGCGTTGCAGTCTGAACGCAACCCTTCTAACACATTTTATTTTGGGACCCATATAGCTCTTGCATAAAATACAATTTTCATCGAATGTCAAATGTGTTTTCTGCTTTTCTGTCATTCATTTTTTTGTACACTTTCTCTCTTTACTTCTTGATAAGTTGAGCTTTGTTTATTGTTTTCGTAAATAAACCCACTTCTACAGTTTTTTTTATCCTATTAAAATAATAAACGACAGTGAGTACAATAATATCGTCATTATTTTATTCTTTCATATTATTTGATAAAATATCAATGAATAGATATGGATATAATGGACATACAAGCTGTCGAATCTAAATTGAGCGACGTAACCGTGACACCAATTCCGCGTTCACAAGTACAAAATTTTTATAATTTCCAACAGCAACGAGAACAACGCGACCAGACGCCACAAATTCAAATTTCTGCGATTCATCATGTTCCGCAAATTCCACCACCTCCAAAGCCTGTATCACCAGCCATAATAACAACTCAAACCTCGGCTAATATTACAACTCCTATGACTTCGGCTGCAAATATTCCATCCAATCTCACAAATTTGCACGGCTTAACAAAATATGCGCAGCTATTGGCAGTCATCGAAGAAATGGGTCGAGATATTCGACCCACATATACAGGCTCTCGAAGCTCAACTGAGCGACTAAAGCGTGGAATTGTTCATGCCAGAATATTGGTCCGTGAATGCTTAATGGAAACCGAACGTTCGGCGAGACAATGAATATATCGCATAAGCGTACTTTTCTTCTCCTATATTTCGTTTGCAAAACATTTTTATTAATGTAAACAAAATTATTTTTTTCATTTGACTTTTCATTTAACAATAATAGAAAAAAAAACAACAAAAAACGTACCTATTATAAAATCTGTTAAACTACACAATAACATTTGTATACCAAAAAAAGAAAATCCAACAAACAAGGAGCAAAAAAAAAAAGAAATTAGCTCAGGTTTTTATAGCAAAATAAAAGCTGATATTGTATTCAAATTGTAATAACTTTATAAGTCACTTAGATTTTAGAGATTAATATACAAAATACAAAACAAAACAAAAATTGTAATATGAATTTGGAGGTGGTATGTACTAAAAAAATCGTTTATGTACAAATCAGATTTTTTGAAACAATCGATTCGACAATAGTTCCTTATTTCTTTATTTTAGCAAGTCTTGTTTTTTTTTTGCAAATCTACGTATACTATATGTACATATAATGCCGTTTTACAAATAGTTTAATATACAACACATCTGGATTTTAAATAAGTATGGAGACTTTTATTAAAAAAAAATTATAAAATTCCATAGTTACCAAATAACATACAATTAAATAGTCTATCGTTAGCCTGTATGTCTATCAGGGCTTCTTGTCATCATATTTTCTTAGCTCTTGAACGAAGATGCGTCCATGTTAGGCAAGGAACATGAATCTTTATTATCCAGTTTTATACATGGTGAAGATATAAGACGGAAATGCATAAGTAGTTATCAAGATTTAGGAATTATTTATTCATTGCGCATATTTTTGTAGGCAGTTTTCATATCTCTGTTATTTCGAGCTTACATGGGTTGTACTGTAGGGTAAGGACAGTAGTTCGCCTCGCACGACTAGCTCGCACGTAATTGCTCTTATGTTAGTTCACATCGCAATATTTTTAGTAGAAACAAGTAATATAAAGCCGTTTTGTACTTAATTTTTTATATACAAGATTTCTTTAATTTTTTTCTACAACAAAAAAAAAATTGTTCCCTTTTTTTTGGAACAAAATGTAAATATATACAGGGTGTTCCGTAGGTCAGATTATACCTGCATTGGGAAAACTAATAAAAAATTTAATCTCGCTCTCGGTTAACTAATACCTAATTGCAATATTTAGAAAAATAATGAAATTCAATACCCTAGGCCACAAGTTTAGGTACTGTGGTCACAAATTTCCAAATGTTGGGGTTTCTTGCGTTATCCTAAATAACCATGATCTTAATTCCAATAACAAATTAAAAAAATTAATGTTGTCAGTTTCGTAAGAAAAATAAAGTTTTTCTAATGGGGTTTTCGTTTGGTAGCAAAAATCAATTTATTTTTGATTTAGATCCGTCAAAAAACTGATTTTAATAATTTTTGCCTTCGATTGGCCAAACAAAATTGATTATTTTTTTTTGTATTTTAAATTAATTTTGCAGATCTAGATTTTTCTTTTACTAATGGTGTTATCGTTTGGTAAATTTAAATTTTGATCTATAATTGATTTTTTTCGTAACGAATCGAATACGTTTACAGATTGATTTTTATGTGCTATAGTATTTGTGTATAATTGTGTCTGTGAACCAGCTAGCGGTATCAGCTGTTTTGCCAGACTGATGGCCGTCAATTATGATACTTAGTGATGTTAGTAAAAGAGGGGTAGATCTGCCGAAAATCCAGATATGCTAAATTGATTTAAAATCAAAAAATAAATCAATTTGTTTGACCAATCGAAGCCAAAAACTTTCAAAATCAGTCTTTTGACATATCTAAATCAAAAATAAATTGATTTTTGTTACCAAGCGAAAACCACTTGTGAATTTGTACGAATTCGTAACAATTTGTACAAATTTTCACAAAATGCTGTTTGTTAACTCTAAAATATTACTGCAATGCCTGTCAAAGTAGGGGAGAAAAATTTCCCCTACGCTGAAAAAGTTGTGAATTCTTACTACAAGAATTGTGGGTAACTCAGTCGATCTCGTACTGTGGAAGTGTTAAGACGTTTTCGGCTTCCCAGTTTTTCCAATTAAAATTCGTGTGTGAGCTTAAGTTCCAAATTAAATCAACATTTTATAAGTGGTGCAGTAGCACAGAGGTAGAGTGGCCGACCGAGAATCCGAGGGTCGCCAGTTCGATTCCCAGGAGGGCATCAGAACTTTATCAGCTTTTTTTCACAACCGTGAAGTCGTTAACTTTATTGGTTGGGAAAACGAACAAAGGAGGAGGAGTTTAAGCACCGGGGCATCGAAAGGTGTCCTAGGGCCAATGAGGCCAGCGATGGCATCAGCTGAGGGAACATCGAAAGATGTTCCAATCACAAGCAGTGATTCTGCAGCAACAACATCAACAGCAATAACAACAACGGCAACATCATCCGATGCTAATCAAAAGCGCAGAAAGAGGATCAAGTGCGCACCAAATTTGGTAAAAAGGAGATCCACGGCCACCTCAGCAAAGCTGCCATCTGGGGTGCATACGTCCGATATAGACGAGACGTCAGAGGCAGCAAGACAAACCGAGCTAGACACTTCACCCGAAGAGGGTATAGCATATATGTCTGAAGAAGGAGAAGGGCACTTCACGACGGGCGATAGTACTGCCTTCGTGAACCTCTCCACATCAGAGGCGTCATCTGAGGAGGACGAACAAAGAATGTTCGCCCAAATTGATGCTTTGGAGGCAGAAATAGAAAAGATAAAAAGTAAAGTTAAGGCCAGCCAAGAAGCGCGCCGAGCGAGGCAACTAAAAGAACTCGAAGAAAAAGAACAACAACAGAAAAAAGAACAAATACAAAAACAACAGCTACAGCAGCAGCCAAAACAACAACGGCAAAAACAACAACAACAACAACAGCAACAGCAGCAGACACAAGTCCAGAAACAACCGCAAGAAAAACAGCAGCAGCAGATCCAAAAGCAGCAGAATCAACAGCCGCAGAAAAATCAGTCTCAGCAGCAGCAGCCACAGCCGCCGATCATGAAAAAAGAAAAGGTGCCACCCATTAATACTTATAAAATGGAGTTACAGGATACCATAAATCTATGTAAGTTGACCATAGGTCATAATTTTACTATTAAAAGATTAAATAACGATAGGCATGCTATCCAGTGCTTCACATTGGAACAGCACAAAAAAATTAAAGAGTTGCTAAAAGAAACTACTACTGAGTTCTTTAGTTTCACCCCTAAAACCGAAAAATTTCAAACGGTCCTTTTGAAAGGCATAGATTCCTGCACGGAACCACAGGTGCTCTTAAATGAACTCCGGCAACAAGCGAATGACGATCTCGACTTTATCGGGGTCAAGCCGTTCGCTACAGTTAGAGCTAGGCGGGAGAAGCGGAGGCTTCCCTTCTTCCTTGTTCAACTCTCACCCAGCAGCAAACTGGATAGTTTGAGGAGTATATCCGTCCTCAACTGCCAGGTTGTAACTTGGGACAAATTAAAAAGGCGCGGCGACATGCTTCAATGCATGCGCTGCCAAAGGTTCGGCCACGCCGCAGCAAACTGCGAAATGCAGTCACGCTGCGTTAAGTGTGGAGAGAACCACAATGCAGATGAATGCAAGTTAGGAAAGGAACGGGTTGAAGATAGGACCCAGCTTAAATGTGTACTCTGCCGAGGCGCCGGACACCCCGCTAATTATCGGGGATGCCCGACGTTTCAGCTTATAAAAAACAATAAAGCAGCAAAGCAAACAGTGGTAGAAAAGCGTCCAACAGTGCGCCCTCCTACAACAACGCCCGTCAACCCCCAAATTTCTTACGCCCAAATGGCGTCAGGAAGGGGAAGCACGGTACAGCCTACACCAAAGGTCGCCCAACAGGCCCCCGTGCCTAAGGCGCCGGCGGCACAGGCGGATATTATGGGCGTTCTACTGGCCATCCAGGGCCAGTTGAACGGCCTCCAAAACCAGATCAGGGAGCAGGCGACTAGGGTGGATTATCTCTACTCTGTTTTGCCGAGCTTAACGCAACTTAGAGGTTAAGGGCGCGCTGCCGGAGAGGCCCTTTAAGATCCTAGCTGTGAATGTAAATTCATTGATTAGGACCGAACGTAGAGCGAATTTATTCCAATTGCTTAAAGACATAAGTCCAGATGTGTTTATGGCTAGCGAAACTAAGCTTAACCAGAAACATAAATTGACAAACAACAATTACAATATCGTAAGAAGAGACCGACCCAACTCCACGCAAGGAGGAGGCGTCGCAATCTTTATACGTAAAGGCATTAGTCATAAGGTAATATATAATAGTGATGTGCGAAAATTTCGGACGTTAGAGGCATGCATCATATGCATTCATCTCCAACAGGGGAAGCGAATGTATGTGATCGCTGCCTATGCACCGGAAACACCTCAGCCCACGCAGTTTATAACAGAGCTTGAAAAGCTTTTTGAATGCTTAAGATTGAGCTCGGAAGAGAATTACTATATATTGGCGGGTGATTTAAACGCCAAGCACACAGATTGGGGAAATCAAATACAAAATCCTCGAGGTAACCATCTATTTAATTGGATGGGTCGATACAACCTTGAGTATCGCATCGATCTTCTAGCCACAGACAGGCCATCGTTCCCAAGAAGCGGTGCCTATCTGGATCTATTGCTTAAAGACGCAAGACTAACAATTACTGACGCTGTGGGTCAACGGCCAAGAAATTGTTTACGAACGATCGAGTACGACAGTGACCACTGCGGACTCGCAGCCGTAATACAACTTCCGAACCAGCTTATGGAGTTGGAGGAGTATGTGCCTGTGCATACTTACAATTACAGTAAGGTGCGCTGGCCACGTTTCTCCAATGCCTTATTGAGTGAATTACGTTCAAATGGTATATCCCCACCAAATGACAGGAACCTAACAAATACTGAAATCGACAGATACTTAGAACAAATTGACGAAACGATTCTACGAACAATGAACAGAACAATACCGAAATACAAAGAACGTAACGCAACTGACATGTACCGTAACGCGACAATTGACGCACTTCACAGACAAAAAAGTGGACTACTGACAAGACTAAAACGCTTGTACAGGCGGTTTACTGATACACGAGACCTGGAGATTAGGACACTGAAGTCGTCCATCAAAAACATCAACCAATTGATCAAAGAAAATTATAGATTGGCTATTAATTCGTTCTGGGACAATAAAATTCGTGCCGTTAACTCCAGCGACCCAAGTATGTTCCCAAAAATTAATAAGATTTTTAGAAGAAAGTATCAAAACGATCTTCCGTGTCTTAAGCTCCAGAGGACGACAGAGAACAGAGACGTTCTTCTGACAGCAGGCATAGACCCAGAGGATGCCGTATTGGACGATGACCTCTATATAATCGAAGATCCGCAGGAGAGAGTGGAGGCTGTGGGGGCTGCTTTCCAGCAAGTGTACAAGGTGAATGCTAGCATTCGCCCGAATCATGACCTGGAGAACAGAGCTCTGCTTCATCACTTATGGCTCCGGAACGATATAACCGAATGGCGATCTGAGAACCTTGGTTTTACCAGGTTTAATGATGAAGATTTGGCAAACGCCATAATCGCCGACCGAAATGGGCCCAGCCCCCTGTTAATTTCGAAGAATGAGCTCCAGCTCATCTTCGATTCATTAAAGAAAAAGAAGTCTGCAGGACTCGATGGTATATCCAACGTTGTACTACGACATTTGCCTCAAGAAGCAGTTGACATTTATACCACACTGTTTAACAACGCGCTGAATAATGCATATTATCCAGTGCGGTGGAAGACAGCTGTGGTGCACCCTCTCCCAAAAAAGGGAAAGGACAACTCCAATCCGGCGAATCTCCGGTCGATAAGTCTTCTTCCGAGTATCAGCAAAGTATTTGAAAAGGTTATTAATAGAGCCCTGTTCAAATGGGCGGAGGACAAAAATATCATCCCGGATAATCAGTTCGGTTTTAAGGCGGGACATGACACAATTCATGCCGCGTCTAAACTTGTTTCTGATATCCAATGGAACAAAACTAAAAAACAGTGTACGGGTGCCTGTCTGGTTGATTTGGAGAAGGCCTTCGACACCGTATGGTTAGAAGGTCTCTATCTAAAGCTAACCAGACTAGGTATAAGTAAACCTCTATTGTATATGCTTTATGACATGCTAAATGGTAGAAAGTTTGTTGTCAAGAGTGGCAATGTAACTTCTACTGCAATTTTTAATATTAATAATGGTCTTCAGCAGGGAGCGGTTAACTCGCCGATTCTATTCAACATTTACACCAGCGATCTGATAGGTAGTCTAACTCAGGCAATTGCGTACGCCGACGATCTAATTGCGTACAGAACAGCTCATACAGTTGAGGTCATCAAAAGTCTCTTGCAGAGTGACTTCGACAAGATTCAGCGATATTGTGATGACTGGAAGTTGAAAATCAACTTCCAGAAATCAGAAACTATTTTGTTTAGGACTCCGCTGTCTAGCGCCTCAAGGGATACGAGAAAGAACTGGCGCAAGCTGGTGATCGTAGGGTCACATGGACATCCACTGGCGAGTAAAAGTGTAGTAAAGTACCTTGGCATCTGGTTGGATCAGTACCTGTATTTCGACAGACATATAGGTGCTGCTTTGGCCAGGGCTAGGGGAGCCTTAGCCTTGACAAAACGACTGTTTTATAGCAGCCGTCTTGACAGCAGGGTGAAGGTGATTTGCTACATGGCCCTCATCAGGCCGATGATTGCCTACGGATGCCCGGTGTGGTTCAACGTTGCCCCATCTCAAATGGAAAAGATTCGGGTGTTTGAGAGGCAATGTCTTAGACGTTGCCTTGGATTACACAGAACACCAGAGTCGGAGTACACAAGATATTATTCCAACCAGGTTCTATACAACGGAGCCAACATAAACAGAATAGATAATTTTTTGTTCAAGCTGATTCGGGGTCACGTTGCAAGAGCGATGTCCTCAACTAACAGCTTAATTTTTGGGGCTTATTACCCCAATAACGAATATTTTGAGAGTGCGCGGTTAAGTGGTTACATCCCTCCTGAGGCATTCCTCTATTTAGACAGTCGAGGGCTGATACAGGATGGAGGGGCGGTTCCGCTCATCTACCACGTCAGCCGGAAAACTGTGGATAGGCGACTCCTGTATAGTCGAGACGTCATCGCTCAAGGTGGAGAAGAGCGCCTTCGGTTCAGTAGGACTGTGTCCGATCGGGACCGGAGGGATAGGGCGAAACAGGAGAACCAGTTCTGGTGGCTCTCTGAACAGCATCGTGATATTTAAAGTCGATGAAGATGATATATCTTGGCCGACTTACATAGATTTAGGGCATTAGGTATAGGTAACAGTCAGGGTGGCACCAAAAAAAAAAAAAAAAATTAAAAATATGTATGTATGCGGGGGCATGCGTGCATGTATCTGCGTGTCTGTACATGTGTGTGCGTACGTATATGTATGTGCGTATGTACATGTGTGGGTGGGTTGCATGCTAGTGTGTGTCTGCATGCATATAAAAAATAAACAAAAAAAAATTAAAAAAAAAAAAAAAAAATGCTGCTGTGGCTGTTCTAGTTTTTAAGTAGTTATAAGTATTATTAGGTATTTTAAGTAGTTTAAGTTATTTTTAGTTAGTATAAGTTAGTTTTATTTAGTTTTAATTATTTTTTAATATATATTTAAGTTTAGTTTATAGGTAAAAAAAAAAAAAAAAAAAAAAAAAAAAAAAAAAAAAAAAAAAAAAAAAAAAAAAAAATGATCAGATACCAAGTTTTCTGTATAAAAGTTTCTTGAAATATAAAATAAATAAAAAAAAAAAATTAGATTTAATTAAAATAGTTTTTAGGTCGAAAGACATTAGTTGTAAGAGTTATTGTTTAATTTAGAGCGCCCGTAAAGGGCCAGTAAATTAGTTGTAAGTTATTGATAATTAGGCTAGTTTTAAACATTTTTGTCTAGCTTTAAGATAGTTATAAGTTAATATGAAATAAAAATGAATTTAAAAAAAAAAAAAAAAAAAAAAAAAAATGTGGGTAACTGATGTAAACACTGTCAAAGTACCAAATCGTCAAGGTTGTTCTGCCATTTTCTGGTGTTAGTGATGGGCACATTCGAAACAAATGAGAGCTTGAGCAAAAAGTTCATTATTTGTGATCTAGAATGAATTATTTGTATAGAAAACTAAATACAAATAGAAATAAAGAAAAAACGCAGTAAGGAAACCACAAATAATCGAGAAGTGGAAAATTTTTAATATGTTTTCATTAAAATTTTTGAGTGGCTTCTCATTTTATTCTATAGAATATTTTTGTTCTGTACACTACCCTTTGTATTGCGTATTGTGTTTCTCTTTTCTTTTAATGTTTTTTTTTTTATTTTTGGCACGTCTGGAGTGTTCATTTAATTATGCCCACCGCTACTTTCTGTATATGTGCCCACTGAAGTTTTACACTCAAATGTGGCCAATTTGCGTGTTTACTTTGTTGCAAGATTTACAAAATTTTCCCCCAATCTTGAAGTTTGACAGTTGTTACACTACGGATAGTAGTAGTAGTAAACTTTATTGAGATTTTTTTATAAATACATTTTCCATAGCTAATACACATGTATTGCAATTACATTATATTATTTTGCCGACTTCGAATTGGCCATGCTACACTAAATTTTATATTATTTTAATTCTTTAAATTTAGACTAAGGAAAGTTAAAATTACATAGTTGTTAAACTACAGTTTAAAAAATTTAAAAATGAGTCCACTCAACAAAGACCACAATTTCATTTTAAAAAAGAACTAAAATATAAGAACTTAAAACTAGGTCGATAAAGAGAAACTGTCATTTAGTCTCTCTTGTCTTAAAACACAAAAATGTGTGCAATTACGAATTGGAATACATAAGCGTATGTACATCTTATCTTTCGTCATTTAGAGCGAGAGCTCAATACTGTACATCTTTCGTTTGAATGAGAGGGTGATATCTCTTCCAGCTGTTGAGTGGTGAGATGACCAGAACTGTTGTTTCTCCAATTATCGGTTCCGTTACTGTATAACGGGATACTGCAGCTTGTGTCCATTATGGGCTGCGGCATAAGGTCGCGACTCCATTAGAAATATTTATTTCGGCCATTATTGCAGACACTACTACTAATAATTTATATTTCTTTGCTATGTGGGCAAAAATGAATCTCGAAATTTCATTCTTCTCCAAGAAGCGCTGAGCGCTTTACCCTAGGCCTCCACTTGAAATAAATGATTGCAAGAAATGTGTCATGTAGTCAATATTTCTTGTGGAGGCCCTTTATGTCTGGATTTTTTTTATTTTTAGACATAAACATCTGTATTTATTTCTTGTCTTCTCGGAAGAAATAAACGGAGAAATAAAATTTGACGTTTCATTACATCCCACATAAATCGTGCAGATGAGACAGATTATACCTATTCTAAAGTACTAATTTCTAATTTTTACTAATTCTAATTTTATTTCTCCGTTTATTTCTTCCGAGAAGACAAGAAATAAATGCAGATTTGTATGTTTAAAAATAAAAAAAATCCAGGCATAAGGGGCCTCCACAAGAAATATTGACTACATGACACATTTCTTGTAATCATTTATTTCAAGTGGAGGCCTAGGGTAAGCGATCCAAAGGATTGTTCTTATTTCTGGGACGACGCGACGACGTCCCTATCCGAAGGCTGTGTTCATGTGCTCGACCAAGGAAACTGGGAGTAGGTGTAATTTGGATGGCTTCTACACACGTGGATGTCGTTCGTTGGACTCCCTCTCCAAGTTACAATATCTCTGGTGTTGTCGACTTAGAACAGCATAACAATTAAATAACAATTGCACTATTTAATGCGTATTTTGTATGTTAACGCAACTTTTAATTTAGTTACTTTAATTAAAGTATTTTTTTTAATCTCTTTTACTTCTCCGGACGGAAAAACTCTTCCACTCACGACGGGAGTCAGAAGCCAACCCCCATAAAAAAGATACCAAACAGACCTATTGACAGCCATCAGTTTGACAAGACAGCTGGTACCGTTAGCTGATTCACAGACACAAATATACACCAATACTATGGCAAATAAGAATCAATCTGAAAACGTATTCGATTTGTTACGAAAAAAATCAATTTATAGATAAAAAATATAATAGGGTTTTCTTTTGGTACATTTATATTTTGATCTATAAATTGATTTTTTTCATAACGATTCGAAAGCGTTTTCTGATTGATTTTTATTTGCTATAGTATTGGTGTATATTTGTGTCTGTGAACCAGCTAGCAGTATCAGCTGTTTTGTCAAACTAATGGCTGTCAATTATGATACATAGATCAGTACCCCTGTTCTGCAACTTTCGAATCGATAAAAATGGTCGAGAAACGGTGAAAATTGGAACAAAAATCAATTTATCGCATCATCGTGTTTCTGTATCGTTGGACAATCGTTAACTTTATCGACTGAAAGACACTTAACTGAAATACTGGAAAATGGGATAAAATGTATTTATGTATCTTTGAAAATCGTTAACTTTTTCGATTTAAACTTCAAAATTTCTCACTAGCAAAATAGCTAGTGAGATAAAAAATAAAAAGAAGAAAAATTTGATCTACTTAAAGTAAGACTTGTTGTACCTCAAGGTACGTTTCATAATTTTTTAATTTTGTTTATTATTATATTTATATTATAATTATTTAATTGCTATTGTCTGTATTTTTGTTTGCGTTGTTTATTTAATTGTAAATCTGTGATGCAGAAAAGTGTTTTTCTTTTCACAATAAATTTGTAATTGTACTTGTTGAATTTCGTGGACGTCGGACTGATTTTCTTCTTGATCTTTTTGTTTTTGAAAATTTCAAATTATTTGGTAGTATACTTACGCTGAATATTTTTTGTTCTTTGCAATCTTAATCCATTTTTTTGAATATCTGGGAGCAAAAACAATCAACAATGTAAACTTGAGTGGCTAGATTTTGCTTGCAAAAATATTTTTGTTTATTTCCAAACAAAATATTAAAAAGCAGATTAACTACGAAACCACACAATTTTAAGAACATTCAAAAATAATTAACAAAAATGATAAACAAAATTGTTTGTTTTGTTTTTGAGATGACATTTACGTTTATCGCCTTCCATTGGAAAACTCTAAGCCAAACAAAATGAAATATTTAAGTTATCGCCTCAACTTGCAGAAACACATTTTTCCTATGAGGCAATAAGTGAAGAATGGAGCGTTTTATTTTTTAACGATGTGAAAAGTTATCGCCTGAGTTGCAGAACAGGGGCCCAGACTATAAATTCCATTATTTTCAACTTTTGTAACGATGGCTTCATAATTTTGTGCAAAAAAAAAAAATTCTTGGATTAAAATTCGCAGCCAGGGAAAATATTTTACTTTCATGAGCACTCTCTTCTGTGAAAAACTACGAACATTTATGGCGTTTTTATTTGGCAATCCGGAATTCTTATCCGAACCGGGATCCCAACTGAACACTTTTGTGTGATTCTGACGATTCTGAATTTAAATGAAATGTGTGAAAATAATTGTATATGTGAGAATATTCAAATTAAGAAAAAAATGTTTGTTGCACAATTATGATACCAAAAATGACAACAGTCAAGCTTGACGTCCAAGAATATGAATGTGTGAGTGCTTCTGGTTCTGATTCTGATTTCAAATCCAGAAGCAAAATTCTCTTCTTTTCAGAATTAGAACTGTCATTTTTTCCCAAGTGAACGCTTTCAGAAGAGTCCGGAAGGCTTCCGGATTGCCAAATGAAAACGACATTAGAGTAAGAGAACAGGATTTTTGGAGTACGGGAACGCACCTTTTAATCATAATGGAACAAAAGAAATGTGGTCTACGGGCATTGATTTTATTATTTTTAAATATTGCAATGATTACTTAACCAAGGAGTTGGATTTTTTTATTACTTTTCCCAACACTGGTATAAGCTACCCTTTCACCCTATACCCGCTTGACGTTGACTTACGGGACATCCTGCATATATATGTGTGTGTATATGTACATACCTACAAGCCAAAGATTTTTTTTTCAAAATCGTTATTGCTGTTTGTGAAATAAATAAGACGCCTTTTGTATGGCAGGTACTTTGGGACTAAAGGACATAATAAAAAAATGTAGATACCTAATTACCTAAGATGGTGAAGTTTTTTTGACAACTCTTGGGGTTGTCAAAAAAACCTAGGTCGATCCTTATGAAAGCACCCGAAGTTAAAGAAACAATAATTACCTCAGCGCTCCAGCAATACTGGATGCTAAAAACATAAATGTAAAGCACATTGGGTCAAAATTATAGTCACATAAAGTACAGTTCAAGATTATTTGGGTAGATACATAAGTCGAAATTAGTTTTTTTTGACAAATTATAAATTAAATTAAATTAATTCCGACCAAAGTACCTTTTATCCTTTTAAGATGGGCTTTCATTGAGCCAAAATATCTGTCAGTCACCTGAAAATGCCTTAAATAAACTTTTTTCAAAATTTTGATGATTATGAGCTTTTCCGAAAACTCAAAATATACAAAAACCGGTGAATCCCATGAAAACGAATTTTACTCCCGATTGGATAAGATCACTAGCTAGTGCCTATGTTCTGTAAGGCGCCAGTTAGAGCATTCATTGAAACTCATCAAAATAAAGGAAATAAGATAATATTTTTATATTTTTTTGTTAAACAAATATTTTATTTGGTCTACCACTTTCTTGTAAATTCACTTTTGATTTTTCAATGATGGAAATCGTTTTCAATGAACTGAATTTACAAGAAAGTGGTAGAGCAAATAAAATATTTTTTTTAACAAGAAATATTATATATCTTATTAATTTTATTTTAGAACCAAAACGATATCAGCTTTATTTGTTTAAGGCCCGTTTGCTGATACGAATCATAACTATTTATTTATTTATTTATTCGTCTTAAAAGCTACACACTCTATTTAGACTATTTGAATTATGATAAATAACATGATTAAACATAGTTTAAAAAAAAAAATAAAAAACATAATTTAACATATAGCATTATAACAAATTTAATAATTTATGTTTCAAAACATTTCTAATAATATTAAAATCAATTGCAAAATCATATTCATTAAAATCCATACAAGCGCTTGTGATAGGATTATGCTTGGCATAACTAGTACTGTGGTAAGGAACATTTAAAAAAATCACAGTTACGCGGGCGCAAGTTTCTAGAAGGCGCATACATAAAAAACATAGATACGAGTAACAAAATCGGACAGTCAATATTACAATTCAAAACATCAAAATACGACAACAAAAAGTATTGAGTTTAATTTTCTTCTCTGAGCAAGAGGTTAATTAAAATACACTTCGTCTCATAAGATGGAATATTAGAGTAACCAAAAATTTTTCGTAAGGCAAACTTTGTGAACCTTTTTTGAACTTTTTTTATACGACAAATGCTAGACGCGGTAAAGGGGCTCCATATAACAGTACAATATTCTAAATGTGGTCGGACAAGACTAGAATAAAGAGCTTTCAATGTATATGGGTCTTCGAAATCTTTTGAATTTCGAATAACAAACCCTAGCATAGAGTTTGCTTTTGACATCGCATGGTCTATGTGATTTGAAAAATTCATCTTAGAATCGAAGATTACGCCTAGATCCTTATGGCAATCAAATCTTTGTAAAATGTCGTTTTCGAGTTTATAATTATAATATAAGGGACTATGATTTTTAGAAAATGTCACAACGCTACATTTTTTATTGTTAAAATATAGCCCATTGATATTACACCATTTAATTAAATTATTTAAATCAATTTGAACGTTCTTTGCATCGTTCAATGAATTTATGGAGCTGAATATTTTCAAATCATCAGCGAATAGAACATATTTAGAAAAAGTAAGATGTAATGGTAAGTCGTTAATAAAAATGATAAAAAGAAGTGGTCCAAGGTGGGAACACTTGAAAAATTTATAAATTTCCTTAGACAAGGCATTATCAATTTTCACCACCTATTTTCTACCTACTAAATAACTCTTTATCCACATTCATTAGGAGCTGAGAGTGGAATCCATACATCTCTAGTTTTCTTAAGAGAACACTATGTTGAACGCGGTCGAAAGCCTTTGAAAAATCAGTGTAAATAGTGTCGACTTGAGAACGCATTTCCATCTGAGATAGACAAAAATTTGAAAATATTGATAAATTTGTAGTGGTGGATCTAGCTTTTAAGAAACCATATTGGTAAACTGAAATATTATTATGAATAAGATTATACAATTTGTTTTTTACAACAGCTTCGAAAACCTTAGGAATTAACTGCAGTTTTGCAATTGGTCTGTAATTTTCAACTGAACTTTTTGTACCTGATTTATGAAGGGGAGTTATTATGGAGTATTTCCATTCATCTAAGAACTCACCATTACTTAAAGAAAGGTAAAATATTATACAAAGTGGAGTAGCAAGTATATTAGCACAAGTTTTTAAAAGAACTGGTGGAATATTGTCTGGTGAATTAAAAAAATTATTTTCAAGAGATAAAAGTACTTGTAAAACATTGTCTACAGATAACTGCAAATTATCAAGATTAACCACAGGATCATAATTTATTAAGTTGGCATAATCTAATTTGAGATCAATAAAATTAGATTGAATAAACGATGCAAAGTTATTGCAAATTATATTAATATCATCGGACAGCACATTATTATAAGTGATGCTAGATGGAATCCCAATTGAGTTTCTTTTCGTGTTCATATATGACCAAAAACTCTTAGGGTTATTCTTAATATTCGATTCAAGAGACGAGATGTATTGCTTATATAAATTTTTTTTTCAGAAACTCATACTCCCTTCTAATTTTTTTGAACTGTTCATTTAAATGAATTGAAGATTTTTTAATTTTATTTAGTTTATTCATGACATTTTGCAGTCTTGATATACTTTTGTTGAACCAAATAGGTTTATTTGAACTTTTAAATAAAGTTTTTTTAGGAACGTAAGAAGAAACCACTGAATCTAAAATGTTCCGAAACAGAGTAAAAGCTTGTTTAGTATCTTCACCGCTTAAGATATGTTGCCAATCTATTGTGCTCAAATAATTTTTTATAGAATCATAATCAGCTTTTTTAAAATCATACAATTGTGAATTATTATTCGCTTTAGATTCATTCAAAATGGAAAAATTTAAAACTATTTCAACTGCATTGTGATGAATGCTATTTTCTTAAAATTTATAAGATGGTTCATTACATTGAGCTTCAAGGCAATTATCAATAAAAATTAAATCTAAAATACGACCAATAGAATTAGAAATATTGTTGATTTAATACACATTTAAGGCTGATAAACTATCAATGCGGGCGATCACTCACTTATTAGATATGTTATCTCGGATATCAAGCTATCGGGGTATATCTGTGGACGAATCAGATAGTTTAGCTGAAAGCTGTCAAAAAATCAAAGCAAAACGCATACCAACGAATTTTGCAGTCAGCAGGTTCTATACATTTGTGCTCGGATAGCTAGTTATTCCAATTTTTTTGGGATAACTCAAGATAGCTTTCATGAGAGCAGCTGTTTTTTCATCAGATGTGGTTTTGCACGCATTACAACAACAGAAAGTTATTCCAGATTGCTGAGAATAATTGAGTGAACGTCCCCAATAACATTATATTCATAATCTTTGACAACATTAAAAGGAAACATATGCTTTTCATCATTTGAGAATTTCCAATTAATATTAGGCAAGTTAAAATCTCCAACAACTACAAAATAACAATTTTCATCTTTATCATTAGCAATATCTAAAATATTTTTAATGTGAGACTCATACAAAGAATTTTGAGATGAAGGTGGGATATATGATACAAAAATATATAAATGAATCATTTTAAAAGATTGAATAAATAGATCTACACAGACGCAAATCTGATCAATTTCGAAAGAATGATAAGTTAGTTTAATTTCTCTACTTGTAAAATTTGAGTGAACAGCCAACAAAACTCCTCCTCATCTAGTTTGACCAGTTTGACGATCTTTGCGAAAGACGTTGTAATTGGAAGGGAAATATTCACCATTCAAAAAGTTATCATTTAACCAAGTTTCAGTTAAAGCTATAATGCTGTATGGACAGTCCAGGACAGCAATAAGGAAATCATGCGATTTGGTTCTCAAACCGCTCGCATTATGATAATAGATAGAAAAACCGTTGTCATAGCTAAAAATCGGAAGATCATTCACTATGTTGATGTTGGATTTTGTTTTTGGCCTAGTCCGTTTTTTGGATGGTTCACAAACTGCTTAACTGGTACACCAGTTGGCCATAAATATGATTGAAGAACAGCATTGAAAAATCCCAAAGGTACACCAAGTTTAAAATTTATAAAATGTAGTTGAAAAACATCTGCATCTTTCTTTACCAGTTTAGAGCAAATAAGATTTTCTGCTGGAAGATTTAACTTTTGTGCAACAAATTTCATAATGTCGTTTTCATTGACAGTATTTTCAAGTCGAGAACCATGTATAAAGCGTAGGTGAGGTACAGAAGGAAGAACGAAAACGGCGAGAACATCGCTGCCTATTAAATGTTTTTGTTTCATACACTTACTAGTAACATTATTGCTTACAACAGCTTCAGCAACACGATCATCAACAGCAACAAGTTTTTCACTTTCGTTTGCACCTTCACCACGATCATCAACAGCAACAAGTTTTACTGTATCAACATTAACATTAGGTGTGTTTTATTGGGAATCTATCCATTGTACCGTAAGTAATTCCCAAAAAAACGCATCGACAGTAGCATGGACCGTAGCTTTTTTATTTTTGTAAAATTGGTACCCCTGCGCAGCAGTCACAAGTAATGAAATAGTATTATTTAGTATATATTTTGCAAAGTAAAATTAAGAAAATATCAAAGTTATGAACAATAATTAGCTTTTATTCATATAAAATAGAAAGTAGAAAAACGTACCAATATTTAATTTATGTTACAAACCTATTTCTTGTTTTCATTTTTCCTGCAATTGAAGTTTCAAATTCGAACATTCATTTTGCACCAATAGAACGGAAATGATAAGTTAAGTGAATGGCTTTGTTCATAGACTATGGTCAAGTCCTTTTCTACACAGTCCAATTTTTGTATTGCTTTAAAAATGGTCTATGCATTTCACACGAGGAAACAAAAGTGCCGGTGATTTACTTGTTTAATCACTAGTTGAACGATGATCGCGCACATAAGCAACTTAAAAATCAAGCAACGAGATAAACGAACTTACAAACATCATTTTGATTTAATGTGCGCGCAGTTGCATTATAGTTCGATGTGATACAAACTGAAGATCCAAAACACAAACTCTTAAGTTGCTAGAATCGCGGAGTGAATAGTTTTTGCATGTGTGCGCACTCTCATATAAGTCCAGGGTATTCACTTTAGTAACCAAACTGTTGCAAAACTGAAAGTTGCATATGTGCGCGCCTCTGGCTCATAAAATTTTATACTAATAAATATTTTGTGGCGCAGTGTCAAGCAATTCCTCTATAGTGCAGTTCCACCCAATGCAGTTTGTCTTCTCAAATTGTTTTTTGTAGATCTAAATAAAAAGATAATTTTTTTCACCAAACTCCGTTTATTTACAACTATCAATAAAAATTGAACACAAAACGAAAATTGGGCTTGGTTAGTCAAAAATAAAAGTAAAACGGAATTCATTCGATAAATATTGGTTTCTTTTTCAAAATGGATATCAAAATTTGTTAAAATTGATTAATTGACATTAGGGGTATGCAAAATTGCAGATATAGGTGCAGTTTTAGACGTACTTCAGAAAATAATTGAGCAAAGAATACAGTTTTTAATAGTAAAAGTCAGAAACTTTTCAGAAGAACAGCTTATAATTTATTAAAAAATTGAGTTATCTAAGATTTGAGAAATATAAACTGGCAAACTATTAAAAAAAGAATCAAAAAGATCGATTTGTCTTAAATTAATAATTTTAACACTCCATGAACACATCCATCGAAATTCAATTCAATTATCAATCGTACCAACAAAACTAACAAAATCAGAATCGAGACTCGACTGAACGTCAACCAGCCATCCACCGTAGCTTGTACTTAAGCTTTTTATCGACCGTAGCGAATTGTATGTAAAATGCTACGACGGAAAAACTTACGACGGATAAATTTCCCAATAAAACACGGCTATTATGTTCTACTTAAATAGCTTAAGGGCTACTTTTGCCTCTCCGTAAACTGTCACATAAGTTCTTAAGTAGAACTTAAATGCTTAAGTTGTGTATCAGCAAACGGGCCTAAGTGACTCAGAATTGATAGTCAAAGTTTTCAATTATGAGTTTCAATGAAAGCTTTAACTGGCGCCTAACAACGAGAATTGACGATAATGGGTAAGTCCTATCGCACTTACGACTTAATTTAAAATTTAAAATTCTCAATTCTACACTTAAATGCGACTTATGAATATTGTTATAATCTAGCCAACAAAATTAGTTAGTACAGGGAAGATAGGGCATTTGCGTCTTACTCTGGTTGCATTGGCTTGCATAAGCCTATATCAAGTTAAATCTTTAACAGTGTTTCCGTACTTATCATTATAAAAGGGCGCAAATATGAGAGAAATGTGTGTATGTGTTGCCATCTGCTTATAATAAACAATGAAAATTATAATTAAATTCTATTAGATCTCCGAATCTCGTGCCTTTGTATTACACGTTCTTAATATCAGAGCGCCAATTTTTCATAAATGTGATACGTCTGTGAAACTGTCTACCCTGATCTTTAAGTGTAATAAGCTGTGCTAGATTGTTTGGAATAAAGGTAAAAGAGTATCTGGAGACTTTAAGGTAGTAATAATATAAAAATAAATAAAAACATAAACTTCTTCAATTTTTCTCAATTTCATTATGTTTTCTATTTAATTTGTTTATTCTTTTACTTTTGCTTTTTATTTTGTACTACCTAATGTTTTAATTTTTCAAAATTTTGTCGCACGGGAATTTTTAAATCTTAAAGTTATTAAATTTTTATTTTGTATCTACCAAATAACATTTGGTTCATTTAAATGAACTAATTAAGTTTATACTACTTTAAAATATATCGGCGCAAGATTTTAAGCAACCTATTATTAAGGCCTTAACACGATACTAGCCTACGAGCCTAAACGGCTGAGCCGATTTTGTTCAAACTTGGTGGTTAGGTGTCTTAGGTGATTTGTCCGAAATAGATTTTTGAATCGTTGTTTTAGCCCCAAAAATAACGATACTTGCCATAAAAATATTTCTACCATCTAAATTATCTCGAAAACGGCTCTAATGATTTTGATAAAAATTGGTGTGTGTACAAATTTTTTTTTTTTTTTTTTATAACCTTGCACGAGCTCATGGGATTATGAATACCCTATGTACGTTTTTCTTAACACAGCGCGGGCATCTGGTGGAAGAAGAGAAAGAAGGATTGGAAAGATGTGTGGCGCGATTTTCTGAGACTAGAGCTGGTTGTTGTCTCAGATTTATCTCCAGCGCTTGTTTACCCCTGCGTGAATGAAGTGCGAAAGAGAAAGAAAGAACGAAAAGATGAAACAGAAATCTAGGTAGGATTTTCCTTGCGTGTTTTTGACGTTACTCTTTCTACTCTTTCGGATTTTCTTCATTTAATTTTCGCTGTAGATGAATGAACACCAATCCAAATGGTTGACCAATTTAAATGGAGCAAGGAAAAAACTTCTAAGCTTATTTTAAATTACCAAATGAACCCCCTACTCAACAATCCTTGTCTTTGTCATCTGGAATACCTATATAAATAACTTTGCCTTCCATTTTACTTTTAAAATTTATTTTTTGTTCAATATCTGCACTGGGCAAAGAAGTAAATGAAAGATAGCTGTCAAATAAACGCGCAGTACTGAAAATGAGAAAAAAGCTTAGACCCCTTTCACACAAGGAAACTGAGTTGCCGGCAACTGGCAGTTTGTGGGTTAGAAGGGCAAGAAGTAAGGGGAATGAAAAAAATCTCCCCGGTCAACGATTTGAAGAGATTTTTTTGACGTTATGCTTTGAAATTTTCTTAGGCTCCCATTTTGACTTCTGTCTCTGATAGATGTCAAACATATTTTTTTTAAAAGAGAAATTGTTTCTTACAATGTTATTATTACATTGACCAAACCAAGTAGCTACTTAAATAAATTCATTATGAAAGAAAATTTCAAGTTTTAATTCTTGTAGGCAAGGCATTTAATTCAATCCATCACGAGTTGGTACACATTTCATACATACAATTATGCGCCTAGACATGGAAAATCGACAACTAAACGGACGGACCAACTAAGATCTCAGCTTGTGGCTTCATCATCACATTTGGTTTATAATGACGTTCCTGTATAAGCGAGCAGCAGCAGCAGCAGGCGCCACCACAGGTATCAGTCAGTGGTTTATGTGTCTAACTGTACCAATAAAGCTTCGGTGCATTCCAATAAGCCCAATATAATCTTCCCATCATCACTATCATGTGTTGGGTCCAAGATTTGGATTGCAAGAGAAACGCACAACGAAACTGCACACAAATCAATTTTCTCCTGGTTCATTGTTTTTCCGTGACCTTTTAATATATTAATTTAGCAAACCATTATTAACAACCACAATAAAAAAAAACAACATTTACCTTCATATATAATCGCACCAGGTTTCTTTATTTTGAATTTATTTTCCTAAAAATAAGCTGTTGTTAATTTATAACTCAAAATTGTGTAGAATTTTCCAGCCGCGAAGCAAATTGTTTGTTTACAAAAATCGAATGTCAATTCAAAAGCAATTCAAAAAACGAGCAACTCAGTTTCCTCATCAATTTATTCGTGTGAAAGCTACAAGGCAATTAAAGGAAAACGTCAAAAAAATCTCCAGTAACTGGTTTCCCTGTGTGAAAGGGGACTTAGCGTAACCTGGGATCTCCATGATCTAGATTTTCTAGTAAGCTAGGTCGCATTCTATGAAAATTGCTCATGGCGACCACAAATTCATACTAGACATTGCACAGTTCATAGCATTCTATCGATAGTATACTATTTGTTGCCATTTTTACTTTGAGGTTATCGTTTGTGGCTGGTGAACGTTTGTGGTGTGTGTATTGTTATAATTCCTTGTTTTCTTTTTGTTTAATTCCTTTTGTTGAAGGTTTTTTAAGTCTTGTAATGCTACTAGAGCAAGAACACAGCGACACGTATTCCTTCGCGACGCTTGTGCAATTGAAATAGTAAAATAGGAGACACCGTGTAATAACACGCGCGTTACCGAATAGAAGTTCAAAAGAAAATAACCAAGCCTTGCGCGTTACAGTCACGGGCTGTGTATTACCTGACTTTGTTAATTAGTAAAATACTAATTAAGCAGATAGCAAAACATTTGAAGGGTTTGAATTTTGATGAACACAATTATTGTGTTTATGTGTTATATGTTGATGTGCTCTAAATAAGTATTCGACGTTTTTATATTCATCGTTTTAATTTCATTATTTACAAAAAAAAATTGTACACCAGCAGGACTGGCCCCGCGGGTCCTAAGCTGATATACTATCAGATGACATATGGATTTAGTACGATACTAAAAATTTAAGGTAGCCATTTGGTGATTTTAACTTTAGTAAAATGTTAATAAAATAGTACAATACTAAACTCGTTTAAAATTAGCAAAATCCTCTTTTTAACCTAGTATCATACTAAAATTGATTTAATATAGCGTTTAAAGTTTTGCGCCATTGTATCTTACAGTATAAAGATATTAAAATAAATAAATGAAATATGAAAATATATGAACTATTATGTAAATCCACAATGATGCCATTTTAAAAATTATGGCACTCCGCGAGGAAGAATGAACTTGCTCATTCTTTAATGGCAGATTGTCATTATCAATCAAACAGTCATTATTTTACTCCGTGTAAATGCTTATCATTATTGATTTGATTTAACCATTATTTTGCCAGTTTAATGGCATGAATTAATGGCAATTTGTCACTCGTGTAAATCCGGCATAAAAAAATCATTCCATTTCCTTCTGTAAAATCGGCAGAACTGTATCTCTTCAGAATCCCGTTAGATGGATCTTGTACCAATTTGTACTTTGTCCCATTCCTTTATTTGCCAATGGAGAATACAGGCATAACTCATTAAGTGACAGGTGTATCGTCACCAACATAATGTGATTTTATGCGAAAACCGTTTTTTTTTGAACAAATATAAATCACAATATAAAAGCTCATTCCTCACCACTGCGAGCTGCATGTTATGAGCAGCGTTGCCGGAAAAAAAATGTTGTAAGAGCCAATGCTGACAACAGAATTGCCACTGGGTGCCACCAACAAAAAATTATTTTTGCACCTCAAAACTTAAGACATAATACAAATAAATAAACACAAAAGTAATAAATAATAAATTAATAGATAAAATAAAATAAATTAAGTCATTTTATTTTATTAAACGAAACATAACGAACAAAATGCCGACATAATTTTATTTTTAAACTCGATTTGCAACTAAACTACTTGTTTAGATATTTGTGATCTTGGGAATGCCACCTTTCAATCGGTGTAGGGGAGACCAGGGCTAAAAGTAACCTTTTACTAAAGTTGATGCTGTTCCTAAGATTTCGAAAATGAGTTAGCCAAATTTTTTGTTTAAAAAGCAATGTTTTAGCTACGAAATTCAACAAAAAAGACAAAAAAAAATAATACTGATCAGAATTTGTAAAAATATAGCTCTTAGACAGAACATGTGTTTTTACGACTTATCCAATATGCGGGGAAAGTTGTAACATATACCGGGGTAATTTGTAACAAATACTGTAATCTTCTCTTAAAGAAGCTATCAATGTATAAGCAAAATAAACAACAAAAAATATTGCACATACAGCACCAAAACTTATAAAATTAATATTAAAATTTATTTATTTATTAATGCACAAATTTAACTATTTAATTAATTTTTAATATTCCTTGAAAATTAATATATATTATTTTTTTGAAAAAAAAATGAATTTAGTCACATAAAAATTAGGAATGTGTAAGGTATAAATAGAAAGAGAAGAAGCAAAGTAGCGACAGTAAGTTACGAGCGTTTGAATTGAATAAACAAAATAATCTAAACGGTAAATTTTTGTTTCTCTTTATTTTACTTAACATATCAGAAGTGGATAGCAAATTATGGCATGCTAACCAGGGATGAGCTTCGAGAGGAACTCAAAAAGCGAGGACTAGAACAGAGTGGCCTTAAAGAAGAGTTGCTAGCACGACTAGTACAGGCTACGAAACAAGGTATAGATCTAGAAAATGGTCTTGAGGGGGCGACGAGGAACGATGCTTCGGGTGGTGGTGATAGTGGAGGCAATGAAATTCTGCAGTTGCGTAGCGAGATGCGGCGATTCAATGAAAGGCTCTTAGAGCTCACGAAAGCTCACTTGGCAGTTGACGCTAAGATGACTAATGCAGAGGAGTTTAAGAAAACAGACAGGGTAAGCTCGGGGCATGATCTGCAAGCGCAACATAGTGTTCATTCTCCAGTAGTTGGTGGGTGCTGCCCCAGGGTTATGTATTCAGTGCGAGATGTTGCGGATATGGTGCCGACATTTAACCCGAAAGCAGTGTTCAGACTATCATCAAGTGCATGGAAGAAGAAGGTTAAAGATGTTCAACGCATTTATGGGTTAGATGAGAAATTAGTTCTCATGGCTGCGACAACAAAGCTGGTGGGCGCGGCCCAAATGTGGAGTCGTAGTACAACTCCCGAGTCGTTGGAGGAGTTCTTTACAGGGCTATGTCGAACTTTCCCTAGTAGGGACGATGACGTTGACATACACGACAGGCTGAGAGGCCGAAAACAGGGTTATGGTGAAGATGTTGAGGAGTACGTCTTTGAGATGAAGGCAATTGCAAGTCGAGGAAACATTCAAGAAAGCACGTTAGTGAGATATATAATCCAGGGTATACGTGATGCCGAATGTCAAGAGGCATTTCGGGCGGTGAAGCCAACATCGGTTGATGACATTCTAAAAAGAATCCGGTGGGTAATGGAAGTCAGAATTAAGAGTCGGCACGGAATGGAGAAGCCTAGGGGAGTTGAAGTAGAAAGGCGAGGTGACGGACGGGCTGGTAGAGCCGGTAATGAGGTTAGGTGTTTTCGTTGCCAGGGTGTAGGACATTACAGGAGAAACTGCCCCGTACCGCACGTGGAAAATAGACGTTATACAAATGCTGTTCAGGGAACCGCAAGGCAGAATCAGTTGCTCATACGAGAGGAGGAGAGCGAATATTCAAAAGAAGCGACAGTGAACGGGCATAAACTGATGGCTTTCATCGACCTAGGCAGCGACTGTGCTACGATGCGAAAGTCAGAGGCCGACGCTGGAAACCTTAATTACGCCCCATTTGAGACTCAACTGCGGGGATTCGGTGGTGGGAGTTGTGTTACGTTAGGGCACATATATGCTGAAGTATCAGTTGATCAGCTTAAATCATGGTGCGAAGTTCTAATCGTTTCCGACGAGAATCAACCATATCCGATTATAATAGGACGAAAACTTCTAGACCAACCCCATGTAAAGGTGGAAAAATTGTTCAAAAAGTTGTCGATAGTGGACGTCACACAAGACATGGCACAGTTGACTCTTATGGTCAGAGATGAGGGCTCAAGAGGGAAAAGGTTGTCGATCGCAGACTTGGATGTGGGAGAAATTGGAAAATCGAATGAAGAGAGATTGCAGGAGCTTGTTGATCTATATCGGACCTGCTTTGCCGTAAATACGAAAGAGTTAGGTGAATCAAAACTAGGCAAGTGTGAGATTTATCTTTCTACATCGGTGCCAGTATACGTCCAGCCGTATAGAATTCCTTTCGCCCGACGGGCAGTGGTCGATGAAAAAGTCAAAGAGCTACTGAAATTAGGTGTGATTCGGCCGTCGACATCCGACTATTGCTCACCTATCATGCTTACGAAAAAGAAAGATGGAACAGACAGGTTTTGTGTCGATTTTCGGGCACTAAACAAGGTCACCATAAAACGCAAGTTCCCAATGCCAGTGATTGACGAAGTACTTACATCTCTTAGCGGAAACGTATTTTTCACCATACTTGATTTGGCATCTGGTTACCACCAAATTGTGGTACAGAGCAAGAAATTCACAGCTTTCTCGACAGACAAAGGGTGCTACGAGTTTAATAGGATGCCGTTTGGCCTCGTCAACGCTCCAGCTCATTTTCAAGCCTGTATGAACCACGTGAAAGCAAGACTGCGAAAGGATGATGCGGAGGTCTATTTAGACGACACAATTATTGCCAGCAAGACGGTTGAAGAGGGACTAGATAAGCTGCAAAGATTTCTGGAAGCTTTAAAAGAGTTTGGACTTACTCTCAATGTAAGTAAATGTGTTTTTTTTAAAACTAACATCGATTTTCTTGGATATCAGGTGGATGAAAAGGGGGTTACTCCAAGCCAGCGAAAGACGAAAGCTATCGTCGAATTTCCTACACCACGCAATATTCATGAAGTGCGCCAATTCCTCGGACTTACGGGGTTCTTTCGAAAATTCGTCGAAGGCTATTCACTAGTTGCGACTCCACTGACGGATCTAACGAATGCGGACCATGACTTCAAGTGGTTAATAGAACAGGAAGAGGCATTTAACAAACTGAAAGGTGCCATCAGCAACCCTCCAGTGCTGGTGTTGTTTGATCCAGAGTGTGAACATGAGGTACATACCGATGCATCAGCAGTAGGGCTCGCTGGAATTCTATTCCAAAGAGGGAAGCAAGATTCAGCACTACGTCCGGTGATGTTCTATAGCAGAAAACTTTCTGATGATGAAAAAAAATATCACTCTTACGAACTCGAGGTGTTGGCCATCGTGGATAGCCTAGACCGATTTCGGGTCTATCTTTTAGGCAAAGATTTCAAAGTCTTCACGGACTGCGAAGCAATAGTGGCTACGAAAAATAAACCAAGGATGATACCCCGAGTAGGTCGATGGTGGTTAAAATTACAGGAGTTTTCGTTTGAGACGGTGCATCAACCAGGAAAGAGGGCTAGGTATGTAGATGCGTTGAGTAGGCACCCAGTAGAAAATGAGAGGGTGATGGAAGATGCCTCTTTGCATATGTTAAACTTGCATATAAGCGATGACGATTGGCTGGCAACTATGCAATGGCAAGACGATAAGTTGCGGGCAATTATCAAGGAACTAAGTTTGGCCGAGTCAACTAGCCTAAACCGACAGTTACAGCAAGACTACAAATTGAAAGGGCTGCAGCTTTTTCGACTGGTGGGAGGCGTTGCGAAGTGGGTGGTGCCACATGCAATACGTTGGCTAATCTTAAAACTCTGTCATGACGATGTTGGACATCTTGCTGACGAAAAGACGTTGTCGAGAGCAAGAGAAACGTATTGGTTTCCGAGGATGAGAGCATTCACTCGCGAATACATAAAGGCCTGCGTTGAGTGTGCCTACTCGAAGAAGAGGGGCGGCCGACTTGAAGGGGAGCTTTATAGTGCTGACCGGGTACCCATACCATTCGACACAATACACATTGACCATCTTGGACCATTCACCAAGGGGAAGGGGGGAACCAGGTATGTTATAGCGGTTGTGGATAACTTCACGAAATATGCGGTACTGCGCGCTGTGAAGTCAGCAAATACGAAGGTCGTACTCAACGTACTGACCGACATCTCTGGGTACTTTGGAGTTCCAAGACGAATTGTTTCAGACCGTGGAACAGCTTTTACATCAAAGGCGTTTGAGCAATTCTGTGAGGAAAATGTAATACAGCACATCAAAAATGCGGTAAGGACCCCTAGGGCAAATGGCCAGGTTGAGCGTTTGAACAGAACTATTCTGGCGGCACTGAAATGCGCATACTCCGCGGAACAGGACTGGGCTGACCACCTGCGGATGATTCAGTGGGGGTTGAATACGGCACGACATTGCACAACCAAAGCTAGTCCACATCAGCTGCTTTTTTCATATAATCCACGAGACATCCAAGGAAATAAGCTGTTGTTGGAACTTGAGCAAGAAGAGACGGTTAAAGAAGAGGAGATAGCGAAGAAAAGAGAGCTTGCGATACACAATATTGCAAAACAACAAGTTGATCAAAAGCGTAGGTATGACTTACGACATCGTAAACCATCGAAGTTCAACGAAGGTGACTTGGTGTTGGTGGAGAATGAAGCGGTCGCAACAGGTGAATCGCGTAAGTTAGAACCTGCCTATAGAGGTCCCTACATCATAAGACGTGTGCTACCTAATGACCGCTACGGCATAGAAGATATACCGGGTATGCAACGGAACCAGCGAAAATACAATACAGTCATGAGCTCGGATAAAATGAAGCGGTGGTGTGAGCTACCTGGCGATGGCATTGTGGGCAACGAGGGTGACGACTTAATTTCTGAAGATGAGGACTGTGACGGCAGCGTAGCCAAAGCTGAAACTGCTGGAGAGCCAAGGGTTCTTGATCGTGAGGACACGATCAATTAAGGATGGCCGAATGTAAGGTATAAATAGAAAGAGAAGAAGCAAAGTAGCGGCAGTAAGTTACGAGCGTTTGAATTGAATAAACAAAATAATCTAAACGGTAAAGATTTTGTTTCTCTTTATTTTACTTAACAAATGTAATTAAATATTCCAAAATCAGTATTACATATACATATGCATACGAATTTAACCAGTAAAACAATTAAACAAAACGAAATAGAAACATGGAACACCATTTCTCTGTTTTTTTAATCAATTTTGGGGACTACCCTTTTAACTTTTCTTATGATGTCCTATTCACAGATAAAGTATACTTAACGCTATCTTTGAAGTAGACGAACATTTCTCTCGTTCACGCGTTTCTTAATTTTCTGCATTAGGTACTTCTAGCTCCGGTCTGCCCTACCGCACAACACGAAAAACCAATTTTTAAAAATTGACGTATTTGTATCTTTAAACTCGATTTTCAGCTAAGCTAAAGTAACAAAGTTTCAGCCTATATTATTCCATTAAAAGAAAAAGTAATTTTATTACTCTAATACTCTATAAAAAAGTCGAATCTTACTATGGGTCTTAATATTATTTAAGCGTGAAAAAACCCTTTTTGATGCACTACCATGTTGTAAAACTAAAAGTCTGATCATGAACTTGGATATATTTGAAAACATTTGCTCGTCGATTCATATAGTGTTATTTGAAGCGTTTGAGTGCAACAGTGCCATTTAAATTAAAAAGTGCCAAAAGTGCACGATAGTGCTAATTCGACAACGTTGTTATGAGTGTCTTGCCTCGTGATTCTGTAGCTAACAAATTGCTCCTGCAGTGATATCCGGACTCTATCTAAACAGCGTCGCATCAAAGAGATTGCTATCATATCTGAAATCGGAATTTTCTGAACTAGCCTATTGTGTGCGAAATAAATTTTAAATCATTACATTTTTAATATTCTAGAATGGAGACTCCTGTCTTTGTTTCGAATTGCGATTGCGTCGAAGGATATGTAGGCAGACTGTGCGCTAGTCAAAGATCACGATGTGGACAATTCATCAAGGCTGATCAGGGAAATTTGAAGTATCCTCTCAATAATTTATACAACCACAACATCAAGTGCTTCTGAGTTATTCGTACAAGTTTTATAAAAATTTCTTGAACATAAGATTCACACTGCCTGGGGAAATATTTAACTCTCACATAAGCGAACATTTGGTGTACGGGGATAGGATTTCGCAGTTTTAGGAAGTGGGGAACACGTATCTTAAATGATGGTTGAAATAAAATTGAGAGCTTAAATTTAGAGCGAACTTAGCGTACTATAGACTTATATTGGAGAGAATTTCTGTGCAGAAAAATTACTCTATTTTTTTGATTCACTTTTCATTGTAAGAAAAAAAAAACATTTTTTGGGAGGACTATTACATTCAGTTTAGAGCAGATTTTTGTTCAATCAGTAGTGAAAATTTACGTTATAGGTAACCCCTACTGGTAGATATCCCAGCAAACATTTTAATTGAGAAATGAACGATAATTAATTCATAAAAGTGAAGAAACCGGCCGAAAAAGAATTCACTTTTGATGCAATTTGAATCCTTTTACCTGGGCTCTTAGACACCGATTTGAATCATTGTAATGATTCATTTATGAAAGGTCATAAATGAATCATTGTAATGATTCATTTATGACCTTCAATTAATCGTATAGGAATCATTTTTGCGATTCAGAAAAGGTTCAGGTATTAATCATTTAAAGGAATATATGGAACCCTTATATACGTTCATTTAATTGCAGAATTTTCAGATCATAAATGAATCATTAAAATGATTCAAATCGGTGTCTAAGAGCCCAGGTAAAAGGATTCAAATTGCATCATAAGTGAATTCATTATTTCTGATTCATTTATGATTGAATATTTCATCGGTGAGCCTCTGGAACATTTTTTGATTTGCCTCTTGTTTGGCTTTTATAGCTTCCAGGACTTCTTACTTGTTACACGATGCTATAATTGAAGAAATGATTTTTATGTTTCTCAGAAAATTTAACACCATTTTTTTACATACCTTTATATTTTATCATTTGCTTTTTTATATATATATTTTTTTAGTAAGAAGGTACCCATTTTCTATTAAAACACAAGCTGGTTATCTAAACCGATCTTTCGAAAAACTTTTCCGAACTGATAATCCATTATGCAAATGAAACTTTTGTCATTACAATGACCCGTCATCATTACCCCTTTGCAAACATAAAAATAAAAGGACGAATAAAAAAGGATCTCCATATGAAGGATCCAACAACAAAATGAGTGTGTTTTTTTGACACAGTATACATATTATCTCTTTGTGTCTCTCTGGTAAGAATTTGTAGGATCTTTGTATATATTCATAGTTCGTTCAAAAACTGGAGGTTTCCTGAATGTTATTCTTCATTTTTGGTGATTAGAATCTGAACCTTCAGATAAATGTTTGCTGGGATAGTGTATAGTCAAGTCACTCATATAACTTTATAAAACATAGCACCACCTATTATATCTTCTCATTTGTGAACTTCAAATAAATGTTGGTTGCGTAAAAATAATTGTTTTCATACAAAGTCTTAATTAGATGTGTCTAAGACATTTGCCATTCGCAGATAACCTCCTTTAAGAAAAATCGAAGTGATATGCTCTCATCTCAGCACTATACCACTGACACTGAGCATCGGATAACCTTCATTTATCAGTTAAGTAACGCGATAATTAGTTAGAAACAGGAACATGAACTAGAGCATTATGTAGCTTTTCAGGATGAACAAATCACTCTTTCTACCGTAATTTGTAAATGTTGAGAGTTGGTGTAATAGGTAAAGTTTGGGTTCTTTTTTGGTGGAGCTTCGTAGGTATAAACATTGAGAAATACAACCAATTTAGCCAAATGTATACTAAGTAGCTAATTATAATGAAAGTAGATAAATTTCTTTCATCGTGTTGCCTGCAACGATTTGTCTATACTTACAGGTTTGAAGGCACTTCTTTTACCACCACCCACAAACCTTGGTGGCAAGTCATAGAAAATTATTTCCCAATTTCGACAGAATAAAAAAATAACAATTTAGAAGGAAGGAAACAATGAATATATCTGTATCCACACTTACATTTATTTTTGTTTCCCCATTCTTAGAATTTGCGCACTTAAGTTTACATACGATTCAGCAAATATTACACAAGGGAACATCGATGTCGGTGCGAAGGCATTCTCATATTTGCAGTGAATTTGTAAGATGCAATGGCTTTTGGGTCATTAAAATGAATAAAACATAATATCAAATTTATTCTTCAATTGCCGAAAGTTTATTCCTAAGTTATAATTCTTGAGCTCTTTTTATTTTCTTTTGGCTAAAGTCACAGAAACAGAATGACTTGCACACTTAAGGGTGCTTCTGTTTTTGTTAAGAATTTCTATTATGTTCTTCTGTCATCAATAAATTTTCACACAGTTCATGATTGTTTTTTTTGTGTGTTAAGACTGTTCGCTTTCAATAATCGTGTAATGTTTTTTTATCTTCTTAGCTTTAGTAAGTTCTTTGTAATTTCGATTTAAAAAGATATAAAATGGGACCACTACTGGCACAATGCAGAATTTTAACATGTGAAGTTTTGAATAGAAAACAACAAAATCAGTAACAAAATCAAAATAAAACGTATTTTTTTGTTAATTGTATACTCGTAGTTGTGTTTCCGTTCTTTGCGCATAGGAATGTGAAGATTGTCATTTTTACAAGAGTGGGGGTTAACATATATCTCTGTCTCAGAGAGCGACAAAGTTTCACAAAAGTACATATACGGGAACGCATTAAGGGTATTCACGATCTGGTGTACCAAGTCTTGTAAAATTTTATTTTTTAACAATTGAGTGTGACCACACCTTTACTAATCTGAAGCAACACTGAAGCAAATGTCAAAATCTGTTTCACATTTGTTCTAAAGAAGGCTTAGACCCCTTTCACACAGGGCAACTGAGTTGCCGGCAACTGGGAGTTTGTGGGTGAGAAGGGCAAGAAGTAAGGGGAATGAAAAAAATCTCCCCGGTCAACGATTTGAAGCGATTTTTTTGACGTTTTGCTTTGAAATTTTCTTAGATTTCCATTTGACGTCTGCCTCGGGAGACAGATCTATCTATTAAAGAGAAATTGTTTCTTACAATAATATTATTACAACATTAATAATATTACAACGGTGCATTTCAATAAGCCCAATATAATCTTCCCATCATCACTATCATGTGTTGGGTCCAAGATTTGGATGGCAAGAGAAACGCACTCCAACAAATCTGCACACAAATCAATTTTCTCCTGGTTCATTGTTTTTCCGTGACCTTTTAATATACTAATTTAGCAAACCATTATTAACAACCACAATAAAAAAACAACATTAACCTATACAGGTTTCTTTATTTTGTATTTATTTTTCTAAATAAAGCTGCGGTTAATTTATAGATAAAATTATGTAGAATTTTCCAACCGCGAAGCAAATTGTTTGTTTACAAAAAGCGAATGTCAAATCAAAAGCAATTCAAAAAACGAGCAACTCAGTTTCCTAATCAATATCTTCGTGTGAAAGCTACAAGGCAATTAAAGGAAAACGTCAAAAAAATCTCCAGCAACTGGTTTCCCTGTGTGAAAAGGGACTTAGGTTGTGTTAAAAAAATCTTACATTCATGTATTTTTCTCTTACAATAGGGTTCGGGTATTGTAAAAGTATAAAAGTGTAAGACTTTGACATTCAGTATATTTTGTTGTTGTAGTGCAAGAATATGCTACACTTTTACACTGATACAAGACCAGATACATCGGATCGTGAATACCCCTATTATAAAATACAAACATTTTAGTTAATTATTAAACGACAAAACAAAAACGTATTTTTGAAATGATACACCTGGATAGTGATCGTTTAACACTAATAGCCCTATTAACAAAAAAACGCTTGGTTCACCTTTAACCTATAGACTTACAAAAAAATGGAATAATAGTTAGGCAATGGTCTAAAATTTCATATTACTAAAAAACAACAAGAATGTTCGTGGAATAGTAAAGTGACGTTTACCAGAAATCCCTTACACCGTGTCTCCATTCTATATTTTATAGTATACTATTTGTCATTTTGATAGAAAGAAAGAAAAAAAGAATACTACAAAATTTGGCATTGGGCATTTCATAGCATACTATTTCAATTGCACAAATGTCACAACGGAATACCTATCGCTGTGTTCTTGCTCTAGTAGCATTACAAGACTTAAAAAACCTTCAACGAAAGTAATTAAAAAAAAAAAACAAAGAATTATAACAATAAACACACCACAAACGTTCACCAGCCGCAAACGCTAACCTCAAAGTAAAAATGGCAACCAAATAGTATATTTATCGATAGAATGCTATGAGCTGTGCAATGTCTAGTATGAATTTGTGGTCGCCATGAGCAATTTTCATAGAATGCGACCTAGCTTACTAGAAAATATAGATCGTGGAGACCCCACGTTAAGAAAATCTACTACAATAAATAAGATTTCTCCAAACAGCTGATAATTCTGTTAAAATTATTATCATTTTTGTATTTTTTGTGTTGTGCTTAGCTTTTAGTAAGCTAGGTCACGTGGAGCGCATGCACATCGACGCACCAGCCCGACGAGTCTTCGTATCCAACCCCGGTGGACAACGCGACAGAGGAAGGCCTTATCTTAGGTGGCGCGATCAAGTGGTGAACGACCTCAACTAACTTGGTGTGCGTAACTGGTGGCAGCTAGCTAGGGACCGGGCTAGCTGGAGAGGTTTGCTGGTCGAGGCCGTGATCCATCCTGGATTGTAAGCGCCATCTAAAGTAAAGTAAAGTAAACTTAGCTTTTATTTTGTGCTATTGATTTTATTTTACTAAACGTATTCTCTTGAATTTTTACATTGTTGATAGTGGGTCTAAAATTGCTTTGGGCATTTTTATAAACTGCATTGCTTTTGAAGGAAATGTTTTCATACACGCTCAAAAATAACCTGCAGATCCACAGGAATCCTCTGTATCCCCATTTAGATCATTTTCAATAGTGCTATGAGTTTCCTTTCCTCATATTTTCCTTGAAAAACCCATAGTTCTTACTGAAATCCTCCTCAATTAGAGCTTGCAGTGGATTATATTTAGTTTGGTATATTTTTCTTTCGTATTGTTGGTGGTTTATCGTCCAATAACTGAAGACCGTATAATAACTATGAAAATTAAATTCACAAATTTAACACAATTCTTCACTTGTTTTTTTTTTTCACTTTCAGAACAAATTTGACACATCTGATCTGGATTCTCAGTCCTTCGCTAAACCACTCTGTTCGATCTTCGATGTCAGTTTGGTAAACGTCACTTACATGAAATTTTGTTGTTTTAATAGCATTTCGCACTTAGTCCATGGAATAAGTCCTAAACCTTCCCTAGTCCATGTTTATTAATTTCGGTGTAACAGTCTTTCGTTAGTTTTTCACCTCAAAGTGGTATGCGTTGTTCTGGTTTAGAGTAAGATAGAACAGGGGCCCCAGCATGTAACTTAATACAATCGAGTTTTGTCGATACAATCGAGAATTGGAAGAACGTAATTTGATTCAATCGAGTTTGACACATGTTAGCTTGATGTTAATACCCAACTTATATGTGCTTTAAATTAGATTAGAAATGGAGTACAATATAATATATAGTTAGCGATATGCTAGGTGTTTCAAAAAGAGAAATTCAGCGTTGCGTCAGAATTATCTCAAGTATGATGGTAGAATCGAAACACCTCTTAGGCATAGCCCTCTTTCTCACTGGGCACGTGGCCAGGGCCCCCAATCAAAAGGTGCCCCTAGTTCCTGCCAGATCACTAAACCATAACCGGTATTTATTACCGAAAACTTTTTTAATTCGAATAAATCGAATCTAAATTACTGACTACAATTCCATTTTTGCTTACTCGTATTAGCTTTTGCCTGCGCGAAGCTACCCTACTCTAGCCATAAATTAGGTTTTCCGATTTCAGAATGCCTTAAATATATAAAAATATAAATGAATGGTATACTTATTACGTACAGTAGAACTTCTATAAGTTCGAAGCTACACATAGGACCACAAATGTTGAGAATTATATTAATATAAAGGCAGAAAGGAATAAGTACTTTCCTTTCTCTGGTACACTTTACTAGTTACTTTGAAATAGTAATTGAAATACAAATAATTTGTTGTTAATGTTTTTCCTTTATTTATGTAATAATACATGTTAAGGATAGGGGAACTCTAATACGGCGAAAGTCGAACTTATAGGAGTTCTATTGCATACGGTTTTAACGAAAAATTATTACTGCACTCATCAGTGTGACTCGTGTCATTTGAATTCTGGAAAATGGAAAAGCTAAAATATATTATACTAACAGAAATTTGGAACTCCTATTTAAGAAATAATAGACAAAAAAGTAACTATTTTCAATAGGTTTACTTTACTTGATGATATTATTATTAACCTCAAGAATAAATTTGATAACTTCGAATCCTCTGCCAAAGAAATAAAGCCGGAATCTGACTACAAAGACCTATCTCAAAGAACAAGCCGCAGAAGCTTTCACCAGAGTTTTTTTTTTGAAGGCTGTGCGCCGTCAGTCCAACTGAATGGAAGAGAAAAATTTCAAGTCGAAATTTTTCTTCCCATAATTGATTCGTACACGAACATTAGTCAACGTTTTGATTTCTTTTTTCGCTTAAAAATCTCTAAATTGAAGAGTTGGGACAAAATTGCAAAGAATTTAATTAATTTTATTATGAATATTTTAATGAGAAAGGGATTGAAATGGAATGTCTGCATTTAAAAGAATACTTGATAATTGTTCACAATGAAAATGGGGGAACTAATAGTATATTGAAAATATATCAACTTTTGAAATAAAATAAAATTGAAGACACATTTCCATACGTAGAAATCGCATTGAAATTTAATTTCAATAACAGTATCTAATAGCAGTGGAGAGCGCTCCTTCTCAAAATTGAAAGGAATAAAAAATGAAGAGGGATTAACCAGTTTGGCATTGATACCCATAGAATGTGATGGGCTCGAAAAGATGGATTTTGAATGAGTAGTTAACGATTTTGCCCATCTCAAATCTAGAAGGTTTTCTTTTGAATCAACATAGATTTTCAAGTAGTAACCTTTGAACGCTAAAAAAGTTAATTTTGTGGATTATATTTACTATTGTTATCTAGTCATTTAGTGCGACTGTCAATAAAAATAAATGTAGAAGCTTGCTTATCTAATTTCTTTGTTTTTTTTTTCTAACAAGATAGTGTTTTTTCAAAATCATAGGGGCCCCTGTATCCTAATATGCCCAGGGCCTCCAATAGGTTAAAGACGGCCCTGCTCTTAGGAGATAAAATTAGAAACAAAGGTTTTAGCAATATAGTTTTCGATTGTCTGTTCGGAGTTGTTCTTTTTACTTCGAATTTTTCATGTTCTATAGGAATGAAACAAAAGGAGTAACTTCGAACAGCCAATCGAAAAGGACATAACTATCATTTCCTGGCTAAAAGTTTCACTGAATTTATGTAGTAATTACTTATTTATAGATAAATTAATATTTTTTAATGCACTTGTCTGCAAATGTATCCCGTGCTTAGGGAACGGTTCGGAATTGATAATACATTGGTCGTTTGGTCATCCGAAATTGTTTCAAACAGTTTCGAACAATTCGATCCATTTTCGAAGAAATCTAAAAACGTCAAAATAGTGAAATGCCAATTTATATTTTTCAAATTAAACGTTAATTTCAAATCGAAATCAAATAAAGTGAATAAAAAGAATGTATTATATATCAGCAGTTACCCGTGCGATGCTTGGGACCCACGGGAATGTAATGAAATGTTCATTGGCTTCGATGCACGGTTGCCATTTTGGGAGGATTCTACCAAACTGGGTAGGTTTTTTCAGCTCTGGTAGGTTGGTTGAATTCAATTCAATTTGGTAGGTTTTTACATAAAATATCAAAAACAAAACTTTTTAATAATGAATTGATTAATCTCTACATTATTTATATTTGAATAATTAGCGTTGAATATGCAATAAAAATTCCTTAAAGGATTTGTTATTAGAAAAAAACATAAAACCGATTACGAAATCCATAGACTTACTCCTGAACAACGTTTACAAGTCGTGCTAATTTATTACCAAAATAATGGTTCTGGAGACGACCTTTGGTTCCAACAAAACGGCGCTACATTCCATACAGCCAACGAAACAATCAATTTATTGAAGGAAACTTTTGGTGAGCGGATTATCTCACGTCGTGGGCCTGTAGCATGGCCCACGAACCATTATTATAATTTTGTATTTCGTATTATAAATGGCAAACCAAACTGAGTATAAATCAAGAGATAGCTATCAAATAGACCAACTCAGAAAAAAATATTGCCACATTGAAAACCACACGTCTAAAAAAATCTTGTGCTATTAATTGATTATGTGCGATCTCAGCACTTTAAAAAAAATATGGCAGAGGTCCAGACCACCAGTCTCTATTGTTTCATTTGATCTAAGCCTCTGCGCTGAAGGGAATCTATCACTTCCTTTGGCCTATCGCCAGTCCACCCTATGATATACACCGGTTTTGCCTGTCTAACAATCCTTCAGGATTAGGGATTTTGATTTCTTAATTTTATTTGTAGATATGTTTTATTTAATTTTTATATAAAAATCTTCCTGCGATCTATTGAAATTTTCTTCCAGAAATTTTTTTACACAAACAAAATAAATTCCTCTACTTTTGGGTTTGCGGTAAGTCAAGTTCGTGCACTCCAGTCGTGTATTTTATTTCTTAAATGCCTTAAATGCTTTATATTAAAATAAACTCAAATTAAGGCTCCATTGAGTTGGCAGGTTTTTTCGGAAAACTTGGTAGGTTTTTTTATTGACAGCGGCAACCGTGCTTCGACGTTCGTTGTGAATGGTCATGTTCGCGAACAAAGCGTAGTTCTTAAATTGGATTCAAAAAGTGATAACTACAGATCTAATCTTCGACCTAATGCTTACCAAATTTAATTAAAATCCATTCAATGAATGAGGCATGAATGCGGAACAAACATCCATAAGTTTATATTTTGTTCTTATTTAAGCCTCCCTCATAGACTTTTTCGGGATAAAAATGACCTATGTGATAATCGAGTGTGCATTTGTGAATGTTTGTGTATGTGCGTGTCTGCATGCGTATATGTGTATGTGCTTTTTGGCTTCTTGTGAACGAAAGAAATGTTGGCTATTTCTAGAATGAGCATATAGGTACATATGTTATTATGAGCCAAATAGAAAATTAGAACAAATCTATTCCAAGGGAACCATACATCTACCGGGATAAAAAGATTATTGTGTGCTATTCCAGACTATAAACTATCTCTGTGCCAAATTTTATCCAGATCCGTTCAGCCGTTCTGGCGTTATTGAGCAAAAAACCTCCATCTATCCAAACTCTTACATTTATAATATTAGTAGGATTACATGCATACACAATTCCATACAAAAAAGCAATTTTCGATTTTTAAAATTTCCCGACTTTTCTGGAGGGTTTTCCCAACATTTTCTTTCGTAAAAACCTTCTCCTGAATATTACGAACAACTAAAAAAGAGTTCGGCCCGTTCGTTCTCAATTGATGAATTACAATACACTTTTGCAAACTATTTTTAATAGCAGATGCTCGTGCGATTGTATACGGACTTTCTATCCTAAGGGCATCTAATGACATCTATCCACCAAAATTTCATTAAAAACCGTTCAGTCGTTGAGGCGTGAAAGCGGAACAAACACCCAAGTATATATTTTTTCATATTTAAGCCTCTCCCATAGGAACCGTTCATTTTTTTGAGATAAAAATAACCTATGTGATAATCCAGTACCCCATTCATCTACCAATCAAATTTCATGCAAATCCATGTGCTTTTGGGCGCCTTGTGAATAAAATATTTGTAGAATTAGCTCTATGAAAAATTAAAATAAACCTATCCCACGGGAACCATACATTTTTCCGGGATAAAAAGTAGCCTGTTTTCTATTCCAGACAATAATCTATCTCTGTACCAAATTTCATCCAGATCCATTCAGCCGTTCCGGAGTTATTGACAAACAACAAACATCCATCCATCCAAACTTTCACATTTATAATATTAATGTCTTAATGTTCTGGGAATTTTTAGCAATAAGTTGATATTAAATTAATTTAGTTACCAGTTAAATAAATATTTAAGTGACCTGTAAATTTGATTATTGTTGGTAAATAACCTTCAGCTGGGGATGTAATGTGAAATAAACACTATGCTCAAACTACTCTGCCTACAAAAAAAATGTTTCCTATCGGTGTCCGATTTATAGAAACTGAAAGGTTAAATTACAGGAAATTACCATTAAATGTCAGCTCAAATAACGGCTAAGAACATACCTTTACAAAAAGATACTGCTAGTGATCCACTCACGAACGTGTTAAACATAATCCTTTCGGAAATTGAGGAGCAATGTGAAACAAATAAATTTATATTTTATAGGCTAACTAAACTCGAAAACAGTTTTCGGCCAAAACGCCCTACAAAAAGAAAAACATGATGGAAAAGCTCAAAATAATTACTTGGAATGCCAACGGATTATGGCAAAAACTTGGAGAACTAGAAATGTTTATGCATGAGAAAGATATTGATATTTGTTTGATATCGGAAACGCATGTCAAGAAACAATCAAATAGTAAGATCAATGGATATTTAGAATACCACGCAACTCATCTGTCGAACAAAGTAAGAGGTGGGGCATCTTTATTTATAAGAGAATGCATCGAACACACGATGGGCCCAAAAATAGAGGCAGAATTAATGCAATTGATCGGTGTACAGGTTAGAACTCAGAATGTTGTACTGAATGTATCTTCCATATACTGACCTCCACGATGTAAAATTGAAAAGAATGATTCTTGGTGGTGACTTTAATGCGAAGCACAGCTTTTGGGGATCCAGAGTTATTTCTCAAAAGGATCGGTCGAATGATCTACGAAGCGGTAATGGAAAATAGTTGCGATTTTCATTCGACTGGCAACCCGACTTACTGGCCGACTGATCCATCGAAAATACCTGACATTATTGATTTTTTTGTGGTCAAAGGAATAGCCTCAAATAAAATTAGCATAACAGAAAGCTTTGATCTTTTCTCAGATCATTCTGCTGTTATTCTCACTATGAGCGAAAATCTTGTTAAAAATGAAAAACCACCCACGCTAACCAATGGGAAAACCAACTGGGAAGGTTTTAGGAAAGATATAGAGGATAACGTTGAATTAAGGGTTTCACTACAAACGCCTCTCGAACTTGAAGACGCAGTAGATAACTTCGTCAATATCGTACAATAAGCCGCATGGAAAAACACCCCGTACCAACGAGAAATGCCGCGCTTTAAATATCTAAAATATCTCCTCAACACAAGGTAAATTTAAATCGCTTGTGTAATTTACTAAAAAAAGACGATAGCAGAATTCAGAAATTCTGAAGTTGGAAATTATCGTGAAAGCTTGACAGCACGAAAAGAATCCAACTACTCACTCTGGAAAGCTGTTAAAGTAACGAAGAAACCAAAGCTCCCAGCGCCTCCGATTAAGAATGATCAACACGAATGGGCAAAAAGCGCGGATTACCTGGAGAACACATTTAAACCTTTTGATGGGCAAGTACTCAACGAAAATTTAAATATAAGTTCTAACTCAAGCGAAAATTACATTACAAGAAATGTTACACCTGCTAAATTAAGTAGAGAAATAGGAAAGCTTAAGTATAAGCAAGCTCCGGGATATGACCTAATTACGGCCGAAGTTCTCAAAATGTTTCCTCGCAAAGGGTTAATTAATCTTCTTTATATAATAAATGCCACTCTAAGGCTAAAGTACGTTCCGAGCCAATGGAATGTTGCGGAAGTTATAATGATTCTAAAACCAGGAAAACCATCACATGATAAGAAATCTTATAGACCTATTTCGCTTCTGCCCGTAATATCTAAGGTCTTTGAAAGAATATTACTTCTGGGCCTGCAGCCAATAATAGAAGAAAAGCGCCTGATACCTGAACATCAGTTCGGATTTAGAAGCAAGCATTCGACAATTGACCAAGTGCATAGGATCACTGACGTCATTGAGAAAATTTGTTCGGCGGTTTTCCTAGACGTGTCGCAAGCTTTTTATAAGGTGTGGCACGAAGGCTTAAATTTTAAATTAAGAAAAATTCTGCCTGAAGCACTTTATACGCTTCTAAAAGCATATCTAGAAAATAGACTTTTTAAAGTAAGACATGGAAACGATTACTCGGATCTCAAAGAAATAGTGGGTGGGGTACCACAGGGAAGTGTTTTAGGTCCAATATTGTACCTATTATTTACACGTGATATACCTCAAACAGAAGACACTATCGTAGCCACGTTTGCTGACGACACTGCAATACTAGCAGTGGGCCAAACGATAAATGATTCTACGACAAAATTACAAAAAGCTCTGAATAATGTCAATGATTGGACAAAAACATGGCGGATATCGCTCAACGAAGTAAAATCTGTCCATGTAGATTTTACGTATACGAAAATTAATAGATTACCGGTATTTGTTAATACGGTTCAAGTTCCGTTTGCTAACGAAGCAAAATATCTCGGAATGACTCTAGACGCGAAATTAAAATGGAAAACGCATGTTAAAAAGAAATGCGAAGAGTTAAATAATAAACTCAGAGATATTTACTGGTTGCTCGGGAAATACTCTAAGCTCAGTATCGAAAACAAGCTAATTTTGTACAGGCAGGTGCTTAAGCCTGTCTGGACTTACGGTATACAACTCTGGGGTTGTACGCGAGATTCGTATTTAAATACCTTACAAACATTTGAAAATAAGCTCCTAAGATCATTTGTAAGCGCACCTTGGTACATTAGAAACGAAGATCTCCACAGAGATCTCGGGATTCCCACGGTTCGCGATAAAATAAAAAATGTTTGCCGGAAATCAAAGAAAATGGCTATTACAACACTGCAATAGTACTATAATCGAAATTATCGATGAGACGAATTTAGTACGCCGCCTGGGACGGACAAAGCCTTTCGATCTGGTGCACTAAACGAGAATCCGCTTTAAAATCGCAGTATAAGCAGGAACTATCACCGGATAGTTACCTGCAACACGTTAATTAAATTCGTTAAAAATAAATTGCTAGATAAGTTTCAACTTAGTTGCAATCGGGAGGAGGAGGTGTGTTTAGTGCAGTAAGAATCTCACACTCCTATGAGCACGCGTTTTTCGGTCCTCATAGAGGCTTTTGAAGGTTTTACACCTACCCACGGGGAAAAAAAAATTAAATGTCAGTTAAGTTCATTGAATGGCCATGGACGGTAATCAAAGGGTAAGACAGCCAAGCTCAGGCGATTTTCGAACCCCTCTAACTTCAGTACCAATAAAGTCAGTCAGAAAGTTCAAACTCTCAGCATTTGCTTAGCTCACCAGGATAAGGCAACTCACCCAATTTCAAATTTAGCTTTAGTGGTTCCCGAGATATAAGATTGCAAAAATCGCAAAAACCGTAACTGACTGACTCACTGATCATCAAAATTATGAAACACTTCCCGACATCGTAAAACCTAGTAATTTCGCACAACGCAACGGTAGGCCTTGTGGTGTATACAAAGGGAAACATCTAAAATTTAAGAGTTTTCATTTAGGGGGCGTGGTATCCACCCATTTTCATATAATTTATATGCATTATTTGGAGCACTTCTTACCGTCATGGAATGATTAAATTTGTACAGGGGTAGGGCTTTAAATGCAAGCAAAGGCAACAGTTTAAAATTTGAGATTTTGCGTTCAAGGGCGTGATGCCCGCCCATTTGAATAGAATTGATATCAATTATGAGGAGCACTTCTGATTGTCGTAGAATAATGAAATTTGGTACAGCGGTAGGGCTTAAAGTGCAGTGAATTGATACCAATTATAAGAAGAACATCTGATTGTTATAGAATGATGAAATTTGGTAGAGCGATAGGATAGCGATAAACACACATTTTCACAGAATTAATATTAAATATATTGAGAGCACTTCCGATTGGTGCACGATTATGTTTGTTAGAGCAGTCAGCTTTCAGGTGTATCAATTATTACCGTTTCAATACATCACTTCTAACTAATAATAATTGGTAGTGGGGTAGGACTTGTATTACATACAAAGGCTTAAATTAAAATTTTACTTTGTCTTATGAGGCATTCATTAGGCATTTATTCCACCCACCTTTCCTTATAAAAAGAATCTTTGCAAAAAGTAGTGAAATCACACCAAAAACATTAATGTTAAAAAAGTAGCCAAGTTCTTCTATATACAAAAACCTATGCGTAACAAGTCAGCCGTGAAAAGTAGTGAGATCTAAAAGTACGCCAAGTTCTAAGCTTATTAATGTCAAATATCAAATATTTTAAGTAGAGTAATATGGAAGAACCTAAAAATTACTCTACTTAGAAATTTGATATTTGACATTAATAAACTTCGAACTTGGCGTACTTTTAGATCTCACTACTTTTTCACGGCTGACTTGTTACGCAAAGGTTTTTGTATATAGAAGAACTTGGCTACTTTTTTAACATGTATGTTTTTGGTGTGATAACATTTTCTATAACACGACTTTGAAGAAAAAATCATAATTAGATCTCACTACTTTTTCACGGCTGACTTGTTACGCAAAGGTTTTTGTATATAGAAGAACTTGGCTATTTTTTTAACATGTATGTTTTTGGTGTGATAACATTTTCTATAACACGACTTTGAAGAAAAAATCATAAGCAACATTAGTCTGATGTTTTTAGTTTTTTGTCATTCATTCGCGTGACCTAGGTCTAATTTAAGTAAAGGTTCATTCACGAATCTCTATAATACACTGGAAAGTGTATTCGCTGTAAGGTAACAGTTTTTTTTCAAGGCAATTTGAAGATGTAATAAGGTAGTCTGGTAGCATTCTTGACGTCTATCCGAGTAAGAATAAAATGCACGACTGGATCGTACGTACGGTCTTGTAACTAACAACTTTAATGTAACTACCACTGACTGATGCTGTTAGTAGGTACGTATTCTTGTTATCATTAGGTAGGTTAAAAGTCTATGTTTGTAATATCTTGATTTTTAGTATAATGAATTTTTGAATGGATGATTCAAGGAATAATTTCATGGGTGATAGGTATACCTACCTACAAAAATGTATATTTAAATCTAAATTATGAATTAATAATATCCTTACATAAGTTAGGAGAGTAATTTGTACCTACCTAACCTATATACATAGATGTAACCTATAGGTATGTAAATAATGTACAATAATTAAAGTGAAGGCTATAGGTGAGTAGAGTATTTTGACAAAACTATTTTCCTTGTTATATTGCTTGTTTTAAAGAGCTGAGAGATATAACGGAACTCGTGTGATGCTCGAAACAAAATATCTACGTGATTGTAACTGTAAATTACAAAATATTTTATTTTTCCTTACGCATTCGTTCTAAATCATGTTCAATGTATGGAGTTAGTTGAAATTAACTGGAAAAAAGTATTTTGACATCATATTCTTTTTAGTTCATTTCGTTTCGTGCGTGCGATCAAAGTTAATATTTGTTAAAATTAAGCACATTTAAATGCAGAAATTTTATTACATAAATTTTTTTTTTCAATTTAATTCATTATAATGGGGAAAACGGCGGAAATACGCGAAGTTTTAAGAAATGAAATGATGATCAAGTATGATGCTGGTATTTCGGTTGAATACTTAAGCAAACTATACAAAGTGCCTCGTCAAACCGTGTATTACCAAATAAATAAACAAAAAAAAATCACAAATCAACGCGAAACTTACCACGTTCAGAACGCCCACGCAAGACAACCAAAAGAGAAGACCGTTTAATCGTCGGAAAATTTAAAGAAAACGTGCTAAAAACGCCAAAATCGGCAACAATAGAAATGAAAAATCAGTATGATATTGAAATTTGTGAAAAAAACTATAAGAAATCGTTTAAAAGAGGCGGGCTTTGCCACTTACATAGCCAGAACAATACCAAAAATATCACATAAAAACAAATTTAAACGTTTGGAATTCGCCAAAAAAAATGTACATAAGCCTTCATCATTTTGGGAAAAAATATTGTGAACTGATGAAAGCTCATTTCAGTACCATGAATCAAAAAAGAAAACTTTCTGCAGAATTTCTAAGAAAATGCGTAAAAAAGTGGCACCTGCTTGTGAACGAGTGCTTCATGGTGGAGGCTCCGTAATGTTTTGGGGATGTGTTTGTTTTAACGGCACAGGAGACGATTTCTTATAGTTTTTTTTCACAAATTTCAATATCATACTGATTTTTCATTTCTATTGTTGCAGATTTTGGCGTTTTTAGCACGTTTTCTTTAAATTTTCCGACGATTAAACAGTCTTCTCTTTTGGTTGTCTTTTATGGGCGTCCTGAACGTGGTAAGTTTCGCGTTGATTAATGATTTTTTTGTTTATTTATTTGGTAATACACGGTTTGACGAGGCACTTTGTATAGTTTGCTTAAGTATTCAACCGAAATACCAGCATCATACTTGATCATCATTTCATTTCTTAAAACTTCGCGTATTTCCGCCGTTTTCCCCATTATAATGAATTAAATTGAAAAAAAAATTGTATGTAATAAAATTTCTGTATTTAAATGTGCTTAATTTTAACAAATATTAACTTTGATCGCACGCACGAAACGAAATGAACTAAAAAGAATATGATGTCAAAATACTTTTTTCCAGTTAATTTCAACTCACTCCATACATTGAACATGATTAAGAATGAATGCGTAAGGAAAAATAAAACATTTTGTAATTTACAGTTACAATAACGTAGATATTTTGTTGCGAGCATCACACGAGTTCCGTTATATCTCTCAGCTCTTTAAAACCAGCAATATAACAAGGAAAATAGTTTTGTCAAAATACTTTTTTCGACCATTGTATATATAAATGACGTCATATAATATAAATGTATTGTGTATACACAACTGGTCAAAATAATAGGTGTGTTTGTAGTTTTTGTATTTATTAATAATTTTGTAAATGTGTTTCCTATATACGGATATATATTTTTTTAAACGACTAATCATAAAGTTGATAATATTTTATAATAAAAAGAACATTAAATGGTTATCAAATTAAATTAGTATATATAACAGGACTCAAAACAGTCGAAGTAGACTTTTTTAGTTGGACAAAATAATAGGTGCGTCTTCCTAAATTACCAATAGTTATGGTTTGTATTTATTCTTTTGTGAGTCTTATCTCAATTTTTATCTTACTTATACTCTAATAACCTGAGTGCCCTCCATTATTATCCAAAACTGTTTGTATTCGGCGTGGCATTGACTGAACCATTTCTTGACAAGTTTCTTGAGGTATGGAATACCATTTCCTCTGAACTGCTTCCCACAAAAGATTTCCATTTGTAAAATATTGGCCTTCTAATTTTCGTTTGAACTCATTCCACAAGTTCGCTGGGGATTTACTTGGCCATGGAACAACAGACATTTGGTTCTCTCGAAACCAATCATTCACATGTCCCCCTGTATGTTTCGGATCGTTGTCTTGCTGAAAGTGCCATCGGAGCGGCATATTATCTCAGCGAATGGAAGCATGGCATCTTTCAAAATATCCCTATACCCGTATTTCGTCAAGATGATGTTAACACGGAATATAGGACCGACACCATACCAGGAATTTCCTCCTCCATGTTTGACTGTTTTTTTGGGTATAGCGAGGATGGAAATCTTTTCCTTTTGGTCGCCTGACATTACGCCCGAAATCTGAGGAGAACAAATTTATTTTTGTTTCATCGCAGAATATTACGACATTTCCTTACTCCTTCACGGCCGCTCCAATTTGTATGGCTTACGGCAAATTGTTTTCGGGACCTTATAGTGATAGCCCTCAATTAAAATTCTGAAGCCTTCTACGGATGGTGCGTTCACTGACTTCATTACCAATTTGTGTCCTCTATTCTTGCGCAATAATCTGGGTTTTAACGCATTTGCGACAAAATTTTGAGATCTCCCTAATGTCTCCGCTATAAATTTATAAGTTTTGTTTTTATTCCTAAGCTTTAAAACCAATCTTCTTTCTTCTTGGGAACAGTGGAGTTTTCGACCCATATTATAAAACTAATAAATAAAAACATTTTTTCAACATTTTTAAAGTATTAAAAACACACCTTTTCAAATATTAATACCTTCTTGAATATGATAATGATTATTCGATTTTATTTGGCACATACTTATTTTTACGACCAACTTATAAAACACAGAAAATCTTAATGTAACAAAAATAAGTGAGCCGCTTATCATTACAGTACAAAAAATACAATTAGCTCGGCGTCATTATGAAGAGAATAACCGTTCTCTCTAATAAAACAAGAAATGTTGCTATGCTCGCAGCCAAAACAACCGTTATTAAGCAACAAAACAACAGTGACGTGCAAATATTTTCTCACACCTATTTTTTTGACCAGCTGTGTAAGTAGCTTTTCAGTGATGGCGCAAAAAGCGTAAAGCCTAGTACACTGCTGATGCGAAACGAAATTTTTCGGTGGTCTCCACTAGGAGAGCGAAATGCTAACGAAAACCACAGCGGAAAAATATTTGCGGAGAGTTCTGTTAGCTGTCAAAAACAATTGACAAGTTTGTAAAAAAAAAGTAATTTTGTCACCAAATTATTTTTAGATGGAAAATTTTTTGTCTCCAAATTACTTTTAGATGTAATTTTTTTGAAATAATTCTTGGATTTAAAAATTGTTCTTGTTACACATAGAGGATTTAAAATAAAACTCAGAACCGTTTAAATGATGGAAATTAAGCAAATACTTTGGGATTTATTAACTGGTTTATCTGCCGATTTGATGAAATTTCTATCAATTTTAAGAAAATCAATGAAATAGGGAGGTAAACCACTCTATAATTCGAAAACTACGTCCTTCATTGGGATGGTGTAAACGGTTATGAGTTCTAATTTATGGTTTCTTACTAATTCCGGATACCATTTTCAAGTCCAAGAATTATTTCAAAAAAATTATATATAAAGGAAATTTGGTGACAAAACTACTTTTGGTTTTGTTAATGCTTCCTTTGAAAGTATGAAGTTTTGATTCAAAAAAGATATCGCTCGCCTTTATTGGACAACCCGTTCCGAAGATATATCTCATTATATTTATAGTCTGATTATATTTTCCAGATTATATATTTCAAAGTGAACAGTGAATAGTTTTTGGAGTATATCTTTGTAACGGTTTGTCCAATAAGGGTGAGCGATATCTTTTTAGAATCAGCACTTCATACTTTTAAAGGAAGCATCAACATTTTTTGCAAAGAAGTTGTATTAAAAAAAATAGCTCCAGGAATACGCATACATCATTATAAATATGCGTATTTCAATAGTGATTTTTTGCAATAATCCTTCTACCTATAAACTTTTGATGCTGATTTTGAGAGTATCAAGAGTAGATTACAAAAAGGTATCAACCAAGTTTTTAGGATAACCCGTTCCAAAGATACACTTCATAGTATTTTCAGATTATGTATTTCAAGGTGAACAGTGAATAGCTTTTGAACTATATCTTTGGAACGGGTTGCATTTTCACTTGTTCATCAGTGAGTTTTCTTAGTGGGTTTGTACTTGTCCGCTCTGCTACGCTGCGTTTATGCAATTCGTTTCGCAAATGCTCTTTGATCGATCCCGTTTTAACTATAGGTCTTGCTTCCTTAATTAATACCAAAATCGATTGAATAGTATAAATGCATGGCCTTTTATGTCAAATCCAATCCACAAGTGACCAGCTTACTAGCAGCTTGACTTGCTATCAAATCCAAGAGCAGTGCATCTGCCAAACGATGGTTCAATTACATTAAAGAACTTCGTCCAGAAAAACAAAAAGAAGGTAGCGATGGCAATGCGAGGTAAATTTGTCATCATCTTCTTTCTATCACCACAACAAAGGACTATCGAGGTCCTCACCAGAAATTGTAGACTAAATAACAATGTCCATCCCGAGTCTGAACGGGAGAAATAAGTTCTGGGGTATGGTATAAAATCGCCAATCAATGAGATCAGAACCAGGCTTCCCAGATAGAGAGCTATTTTGAGGTGGGTATCGTTTAAGATGGCCTTTTTGCAACCAAACATTATTGTGGTAACTATGATTTCCTTAATTGTCGTTGGTGCAGCGGTAGGCCGCTTAACTTCGGCTTCCGGCGTGGATACATCTTGTCCCGACCATGTCGGAAGTTCATATTCGTACTGGCAGTAACGGGCGGTCGATTTGATTTTTTCTTTGTGGCAATTGAGTTACTTTATGTGTTGAAAGTATTTAGTTAGAAATGTGTTGAAAGTATTTAGTTAGAAATGGTGAGTGTTTTTTGATATTTATATGGTGTCAAAGGTCGCATAGAATTTAAAAGTCGGAGTAACAAATGGATTTTAAAAATCGTTACATGGACAGTTCATTGCAGAACAAACTTCTGAATCTTGTTTATAATTATTATTTAGTAGTCACTTAAACAAAATTAATTTTAAAAGAACATAGGTTATTTTTAATCTAAGCACTAGCACTAGGTGTGAGAAAAGTCGATAGTTGGTTATAATAAGCACTCCACTGTATCTTGTTCGCAGATAAGATATGTGAAGGGTGTGCTTCTTTCCAACTTCCCATTTTCATTTTTTAGATTTAGTTTAGTCGATTTTGAATTTGGTTTTGATACAAAAATTAGAATTGAATTTATTTTGAATAATTTAATACAGAAAATGAACAGAAAAACCAAACACTAGAGAAAACCCAAAGCCAAAGAAAAATCAAATAAACAATACAAGAGCTTAATTTTTTTTTTATAAAAAAAATGAAATGTCAAAATTTCGCAAGCAATTAATGTGCAGGTCAATTAAATTGAGAACGAAAAGAGTGGAGAATTGTACTAAGAAATCTACTACAGCTATCCACTAAAATTACACATTTCGTCGTTCAGCAGAGCGAAATTTTTCGTTCATGATTTCGTCGTGTCATTTTTGTATGGGATTTTTCGTTTCGCATCAGCAGCGTACTAGGCTTAAAATGAAATATAATTAGATAGAAATAAACGGATGATATTCATAATTTTAAAGTTTTAAGGAAAAAAAATTAAAAAAAAAAAATTTTTAAATAATAATTTATTTTATTTTGTTCAATAGCTCCCAAAACCTTTATTTTTCTTAAAATTTTCCAAGAACAACTTGTAGACAGTACAATGATCTACAAAATGGCAGATAATTAAGCACTTTGATTATAACGGGTGATTTTTTTGCTACTTGGTTTTTGACGTTTATATTTTTGACAGATCACACATGACAAATTCCACGAACATTTGACATTTCGATTCAGTATTGTTTGCCATTTCATCATGAATAGACTTACGCCTGAACAACGTTTGCAAATTATTGAAATTTATTATCAAAATTCGTGCTCTGTGAAAAATGTGTTTCGCAAGCTACGTCCGTTTTTTTTCCGCTCATTTTTGGCTAAATGGATACGTGAATAAGCAGAATTGCCGTATTTGGAGTGAAGAGCAGCCAGAGGCAATCAGCAGCTACCAATGCATCCCGAAAAATGCACTGTTTGGTGCGGTTTATGGGCAGGCGGCATCATTGGGCCGTACTTCTTCAAGGACGATGAAGGCCGCAGGGTTACGGTCAATGGAGAAAGGTACCGTTCGATGATAACAGATTTTTTTTTGCCGAAAATGCAAGAATTGAACTCGGTCGACATGTGGTTCCAACAGGACGGTGCCACATGCCACACTGCACGCGAAACCATGCATCAATTGAGAGGCCAATTTGGTGAGCAGTTGATCTCACGTTTTGGCGCAGTCAATTGGCCACCAAGATCATGTGATTTGACCCCGTTAGACTATTTTTTGTGGGGCTATGATAAGTCTATTGTCTATGGGGACAAGCCAAACACGATTGCTGCCTTGGAAGCCAACATTGAACGCGTCATTGGTGAGATTTCGGCCGAAATGTGTGAAAAAGTTTGCCAAAATTGGACCTTCAGAATGGACCACCACAATGGGCAACATTTAAGTGAAATTATTTTTAAAAAGTAAATGGCAGAAATTGATTTATCGATCCAAATAAAAATTTCATTCACTTTTTACAAGTTTCTGTGTTTTTTTGAATTTTCAAAAACCAAGCTCTTAAAAAATCACCGTTTATAATCGAAATGTAATTTTAGTAAAAACGTAAATAGGTTTGGAGAACTGTCTCCAGGGCGAGGACGTAGTTAGGAGTGTTCATAGGGAGGCGGAAAAGTTTTTTTTTTTTTTTAAAAAGCGAAGTAGTTTTTCAACTTCTTCGTATTGCTTGAATCCCCATGTTTGGCAACTGTAACACATAACTGAGCGCATGACATCTTCAAAAACACGGTACTTTGCTGAGATTGGAATTTCATTTTTATTGATAATGGTTTTCCATGACGCGTTTATTAGGCTTTTAGATGGTGATAGCTTTTTTTTTAAATGATGAGTGAGTTTCATATTGGGTTCCAAAATTATGCCGAGGTAATTAAATTGTGTGACAACTTCTATTGCTTCACCGTCGAAACACCATTTTTCATTAACTCGCAGCTTCGTTTGTCTATTGCGTACGATCATGATTTTAGATTTTTCTAGATTAATAGAAGCTGTGCATTTTATTGATCATTAGTTGTATGCTGAAATGGGATTCCGACAGCAATACAATATCATCAGCGTAAAGTAAATAAATTATTATTTTTAAGATGGCAGCATTTTCCTTCCGGTTCCACACTTAAAACTTGGTTTTTTTAATAGAATATGTTTTTCCAAACATAACAAAAAACAAAAAATTTCCCCACTCAAAAACATAAACTTACAATTTTTTTTTTGAAAAACGTATTACAACACAATGTTTTCAACCATTTTTCTCCAAATCTATCAACTGTACGATAAAAAGTACGTTAATATTTTTTATGTAGAATAACATGAACTACAATGCGTACCTACAACTTTTTTTTTAAAAGAACCTATAGTTTTCGAGTAATTTGAAAAGGAACTCAATTTTCCCCCTTTTCCCCTCCTAAAAATGTTTGTTCCGCTCCAAATTTAGTGTACTTTTTAGGAAATGCTTAGGACATAAAAATGAAGCTCTCCACCAAAATTCAGCTTTATCGGAATTTTTTCGCAGTGAATGTCTTATTTTCCTGGACTATAAAGTTATAGTGCGCACTTAAGACAATCTTCAAGTTGCCTCATCTTTTTTGAATGAATACGCTTTTGAATGAATACGCTAGCCAGTGGTTTATAGAGATCAGTGAGTTCATTGCATTGAGATTTTATTAGCAATTATAACATTTAGTTGTTATAATTCATTATAAAGTGATAGATGCCTAGAACCTAGACCAAGCGCCTTCACAATCCTTCAAATCTAAACGGGATCAGATCCATTTCTATGCAGGTTTTATTACATGAGGTCTCCACGAGCAAGATTTCCTAGTAAGCTAGATAGTATTCTATTAAAATTGCTTGTGGAGACCACAAATAACATACCTACTATAAAAAAATTTCATTCTATACACTGCTCAGTTCATATTCTATCGATCGTATACTATTTGGGTGCCATTTTCACTTTGACGTGTCGCGTTTGTGGCTGGTGAACTTTTGTGGTGTGTGTTATTGTTATAATTCCTTGTTTTCTTGTTTAATTCCTTTTGTTGAAGGTTAATTCTTATAAAGCTACTAGAGCAACTAGAGCAAGAATACAGCGATACGTTTTCCTTCGCGACATTTGTGTAATGAAATAGTATGCTATGAAATGCCCAATGCCAAATTTTCCACCATTCTATATTTTTCCTTCTATCACGGTGTCTCCACCTTCTATATTTTATAGTATACTATGAGTTTCTTTATATATTCCGGATAAGGAATAGAATGGATGGAAAAGACAAAATGTTTATCTAGAATATCCAGAATGGTATGAATAAAGAAACAAAAATTCTCTCCGGAATAGAAAAGAAAAAGGATGACATCAATCAGCTCTTTAAAGTGCTGTGATGATGACAAGAAAACAGATATCTCTATGGAAAATAGTAAAAATAGATTATTATTAATTTATTTATTCATGAAAAGTCACATTTAATTGCTATTTACATATTTATTTCAATAATAAAAATATAAACAATGTTCGGTCATCCGTTTTGTTTACCTACTTGGTTTTTGTCTTTGGCTGCTGTCATTTGTTTTGCTTTCATATGAAAGGGTTATTCCGAGAATATTCTTTTCATTCCGTGTTTAGCATGGAATAAAAAGAATGCATTCCAAACGTTCCGGAATTAATAAAGAAACAACAAAATAGTTTATCCGGAATATTCCATGGAATAAAGAAACTCAAAACTGGTATTCCGAATATTCTGGACATACCAGAATGAATAAAGAAACACACTCTATGTGTCATTTTGATAGAAAGAAAGAAAAATAGAATGCTACAAAATTTGGCATTGGGCATTTCATAGTATACTATTTCAATTGCACAAATTTCGCGAAGGATTACGTATCGGTGTGTTCTTGCTCTAGTAGCATTACAAGACTTAAAAAACCTTCAACAAAAGTAATAAAAAAAAAAAAAAAACAAGGAATTATAACAATACACACACCACAAACGTTCACCAGCCACAAACGCTAAACTCAAGTGAAAATGGCAGCCAATTAGAATATTATCGATAGAATGCTATGAGCTGGGAAATGTCTAGTATGAAATTTTTATAGAATGCTATTTGGGGTCTCCATGAACAATTGTCATAGAATGCGACCTAGCTTACTAGAAAATCTAGTTCGTGGAGACTCCATGTATCAAAATGACAGATAGTATACTATAAAATATAGAAGGTGGAGACACCGTGTTAGGGGTATTCACGATCCAAAACTGGCCTAGTACTCGTATTATTGTAAAAGTCCAAAGTGTAGCTTTTTTTGCACTATACAACAACTTACACTGACTGAATGACGTAGGAGCACCGCAACAGAAAAAATATATAATGGTGTAAAATTTGCCTGGTATCGTTGACAGTTTTGGCAGCTGTTATTTTCTCTCAGAAATGTTTGTGGATTTAATTTAGGGCTGGTAACGAGACCAGACCAGGAGAGACTTTTGTTAATCTCGTCTCGATCTCGTCAAAATCGAAAAATTTCAGTCTCGTCTCGGTTTCGGTCCAGGCCTCGCCTAACCAAGTCTCGTCTCGGCCTTGGTCTCGCCTTTTTCTCGAGAAAATTTTAATGTGCAGTCTCGCCTCGATCTCGGTCTCGGTCTTGGTATCGTCCTTAGTCTTGGTTTCTTTCGTGTTTTTTTTGGTAGTAAAAAGATGTAAGATAAAGATTAGACGCATTGTTCGGATTGCAAATATAGAGTATGGTTGTGGTATCTCAGCATTTCGTCGGTAAGAAAAATGCGGGAAAATGTATAAAACAAACTCGTGAGTCTGTTTTGTCTTTTGAGTTAAGTGGAAATAACATTTTGGAAGAATTGTGTAAGTTAATATATTTCATAGCAAAAACAAATAATATATTAAAAAAAGAGTAGGTACCTACATACAACGCTCGATTTGTAAAAAAATAAATTAACCGGTTTTTTCAAGCCACGACCTGTCAAAAACCGATTTAAATGAATTAAAAAAAACCTCTACAAAACTCAAATTTTACCTAAAAAAATCGAAATTTTTTAATTTAATTTATTGCTCCCTAAAAAGTTGATTTTAGACCTTTTAGGTGAAATTTCAAAACCAAAATATTGCTCAAATGTCAAGATATATTAAGCTGCCTACCTTCCAAGTCATGAACTGCTAAAATCCATTGAAGCATCGCTTTGGAATAAGAAATCTCTACAAAATTCAAATTTTACCTAAAAAAAAATCCAAATTTTTCGATTTAATTTATTGCTCCCTAAAAATATGATTTTAAACCTTTTGGGTGACATTTGGAAAAAAAATACTATCCAAATGTCAAGATATAGTAAGTTGCCTACCTGTCAAGTCATGAACTGTCAAAATCCATTGAAGCATCGCTCCGATTTAGATGGATTACAAATCCTCTACAAAATTCAAATTTTACCTCAATTTTTTTTCCTCCGGTAAAAGTTGATTTTAAGCCTCTTGTATGACATTTGGAAAAAAATATTATCAAAACGTCAAACTATAGTTCGTTGCCTACCTGTCGAGCCATGAGCTGTCAGAATCCATTATAGGATTGCTCGGATTTTAGTGTTTGGTAGCGTGAAAAATCGTACGAATTGGTACACATATTCACATTTAACTGTAAAACCAATAGAAAAATAAACAAGTTTGGGAAACTTGGTGAAAATCAACGTACAATATGGATCTCAAGAATTCGGTCAAACTTGGCACGTCTTTTCCAACTTTATTGTGCTTGTCAATTATGCATGAATCTAATAATGATATATCCTTGTACGTTGCTTATTCTGAACAAATCATAAACCAGAAATTTTGTTCTGCAGTACGTAGGTCCATGAAGCTAAGGCCATAGACTTCACTTGAAACGAGTACGTTTTACTTGTGTAAATCGAAAACTATGATTTTAAGTTGAATTTTATTAGTTGCGTAGGAAAGCGCTCCGAATGGCTTACATTTTGTGCGAATTTAGTTTTCAAAGGTGTGTGATAACGTAAAAAATAGGGTGTGAAGTAACGTTATCAGACACCTTTGAAGAGCCGTATTTCCAAGATAAAGCTTGAATTTTGTACAGTTTTTTTATTCCATTTTAATCGGAGCAATCCTTCAATGAACTTGACAGTTCATGGCTTGGCAGGTAGGCAATAAACTATCAGCCCTATTCTGCTATCTTCCGATTCAGTTGAATATTTCACTCAATTTTTTACTATTTAGATATTTTCAAATCCTCTATCTTTTGAGTCCAAAGCTTTACTAATATTTTTTTTGTTTAATTAAGAGAATCTAATGTTAAAATTTATTTTTGATCGAAATTTATGTACATTTTGAAACAATTAGTTTTTTCCGTCGGATAGCAGAATACAAATATTCACTTGAACGTTTAACAGAATAGGACTGTATATTTTGACGTTTTTAAAATATTTTTTTTCGAACCTCACCCAAAAGGCCTTAAATTACCTTTTTCCGAAGCCAAAAATAAAATCGGAAAAACTTCGAATTTTCTGAGGTAAAATTTTAATGTTGCAGAGGTTTTTTAATCTATTTAAAGCGGAGCCATCCTTCAATGGATTTTGACAGCTCATGGCTTGACAGGTAGGCAACAAACTATATTTTGACGTGTTGACAATATTTTTTACCAAATGTCACCCAAAAGGAAGCAACGCCATGCATACATAAATCGTACGTATTCTTTTCTGGATTTTCGCAATGCGCCTATCTCTGTATAACTATGTACATACATATATGGTTTGATATGTTAACGCGCATATAATATCTCGCAAAAAAAAACTTGTTAATATTATAAAAATTGAACATGATTATATACTAAAAAATAATGAAATAAAAACAAAATTTTCTTATAGCGAAAACCGAAACCAAACCACCGAGACCGCCGAGACCAGCGAGACTCTCGTCGAATTTCGGTACCAAAAATACGGTCTCGTCTCGCTCTCGTCTCGGTCTCGTCTTCGGTACTTTTAAAGGAGTCTCGTCTCGTTGACGAGACAGAGAACGAGACGAGACCTAGACTAGTCTCGGTCTCGTTGCCAGCCCTAATTTTATTAGAGTCAGAGAGTCAGTTCAGAGTCAAACTGATTTTGACATTTTCACTCCAGTGGAGGAATAGAATAGAAAAGGTGAGTTCACGATGTAAAAAAAAATAATATTTCGCAATTTTACACATTTTTGTTGATTCTGATCATGAATACCCCTATTGTTTATCTAATGCATTGTAGTTACCCATTAGCACTTTTACTAACTCATACTCGTATGTATATACATACTTAATTAGAGTGTAAATATTTGTCCCGCACTTTGTGTACTTATATATGTATATGTTGTATGTACCATATAGGTACTTATACCTATCCTAGTATCAAAACAACATAGTTAAACAAAGTTCTGAAGTTAGTTTCTGCCATCCTGGTGACATGTCCTTAATGATAGCACAAGCACTATCGGAATGTCGAAGAAAACCTAAGTGACAAGTTTAATAAAGAAACCGGGGTTTCTAAGGAATGAATGACAGCCAGAACCCTCATTAGCCCAAAATGTTTAAGATCTACACATATCCATACATATACATGTAAGAGCTTTCACAGAAATGTTATGTTTTCGTTTAAAAATCCGAGCAAATATTTTTTGGATTGGATATAGGGCCCCAAGCCCCAAGAGGGTTACAAATTAGATATTTTTTTTTTGCCGAATTCGCAAGATGATTTAATTTATTTTCCCCTGGTTTTTAGAATCCACAACTATTGACAAACCAATAAATAATGTATATAGCTAGGTAGTTATGTACATACGCAAACAAATATTTATATCTGTTAAAGAACTTATACATTTTATATATCTTTTAGAATAGATACATTTAGCTATATGAATATAGGTACATATATTTAAATATATTTGATGATTTACTATGTCTATTTTTATCTATACATATTACAAAACTTTATTTTATTTTTTAAATAGTTTTGTTTCCCATTAAACAAACCTATGTAGGTTGGTACCTATACATACCTACATTTTAATCTCGACAGATGATTCGATTCGATGTTTCTAATATTATTTGTATCCTGTCCTTACTGTGGTGTCTAACTGAGTGCAAAAGAGGTAAACATATCCTGAAAAAAAAAACATTGCAAAAGCTTATCATATTCATTTGTATTGGTTCTTATCTAAAAATGTATAGGTTAGTAATCGTTTGAAAAATGAAAAGCAAATATATTCACTTTAAGCGCATGCTCCAGCCTCACCCCAAAAAAATATGTTAATATGTGCTCAACTAAAATAACTCTCAATTTCATCGATAAACTTTTTCTAGGATCACACTCACATTTTTCCCCTGTTTTACAAAATAAGCCTTCTAAATTTGGGAGAGACTTGAAGCGCCGTTCTAATTTACTTAAGGATTAACACAAAAACTTTTAATCCTGTGACCTATAACACTGAGCAAGAACAAAACTATTCTATATATTTATCAATGGTTATCATAATTAACCAATCAAATGCAATTGTTTTACACATACAATTACAATAAGCAGCTGTGTAAACGCCTCCAATCCACCCTATTCATGCGTCATCTTATAAATGAGGGTTAGCTGAAGTGAACTTATGGGGTTGGTCATAATTTAGAACCACCCTTTCGATGAAAATTTGACAATCGGAGAGAAAGAATACCATTGCCACAGACAGACGTGCTAAAGAATTCGTTATCCTTTCTTCGTGTCTAGTTGTAAAAATCTGTTAAAGTGTATATGGGCTTAGAATTTTAAAGAGAATTTGAACGCGTTCATTGATATACAATGTGCAATTGTTATTTTTAGAATAATTGTAAATATTAACTTTGTGAAAGTTATAAGCAAACAAAAGTCGCACACTATTTTAGATTCAACCCTGGAACATAATTCAGTACCTTAAACGTTTTCTTTAGTATCACAATTGGATAAGATATTTTACGCATCGTCGTCAAAGCACTTCTTATATGGATATCAACTAAAGTAATTCCAAGTGATGAAAAAAAGCATATTGTAATACAAAATAGATATATCTACATTTGTGAAAATATCTTTTAGGAAAAGTGCAAAAATTTCTCAAGTGTTTTAATAACTAATCTGAATGGTTAATTATTAGGTTATTGTAAGACCATTTAAAAGGTCAAACACGTGTGAATTTTAAATACATATACCTACCTATCTAACATATAGTTCCAGCGAATAATTTATAAGCATCTTAATTTGAAATTATTTATACCGATTTGAAACAAAATTGAAGAATAAAATAACGGTCCAATAAGCGTTTCGTCATTTTGCTGAATTGCGCGAAGCGAATTTGTTGTGTTTTGAGATAAAAAAATATCGATAGTGTTTCAAAATTTATTCTCCGACGTCTTTTGACGCCTCTAGGGCGTTAAAGCTGGAAGAAGATTTCGTTGGCGGCTGTATGACGATGTCGATGTATTCGACACCTGATAAAATGAAAATGGGGACACCGAGTTGTTTTCCAGGTCGTTATAGTCCATCTTATCGGGGGCCTGATCAAATGCGAAGATGTATGACAAACCCGTCGGTATGTGTATAATTTATATAACACTTTTTTTAATATACATATATAAATTACATACGCATTGTTTCTTTTTTTAATTAAACTTTTTATTTAAAAAAATAATTAAGATTTAAAATTTATATTATTTTTAATGAAATTTGAAATTTAAGATCAGGGTCGCAGTAGGTGGACGGTCCGTCATAAACGAAACACAAATCCTGAAGTTTTCCAATTTGAAATTTTCTTTATTACATATGCCCGACGGAAATTTTATTTGATAAATATCGGAACTTATCTATTGTTGAACGATAATTCATAAAGATACGTCAAAAGTGATACAACATAATATTAGATTTTTTTTTCAGCTGCATCAGAAATGTTTCTATGATTGTTGTCTATAGCTTGACAGTTGAGAATGTCAAGTTGAGTTGACATCTATTTTTATTAGGGTTTGGCAATACATCTAATGACAATACTATCAATATTTTTGCGTAAGGTGCCTGATTCCTGAAGCTTTTTTTTTTCAATTAAACTTTTAATTAAAAAAAAATAATTAAGATTTAAAAATTATATTATTTTTAACGAAATTTGAAATTTAAGATCAGGGTCGGAGTAGGTGGCAGAGGTCCGTCGGAAACGAAACACAAGGCCTGAAGTTTTCCAATTTGGAATTTACTTTATTACATATGCCCGACGGAAATTTGATTTGATAAAAAATATCGGAACTTATCGTTTTGTTGAACGATAATTCGTAAAAATATGTCAAAAGATAAACAACATAATATGTTCGTTCGTTGAACTTTACCTAGGATCGACCTAGGTATTTTTGACAACCCCAAGAATTGTCAAACATACCTTGGTTTTTCGGTTCTCAAAAAAAAACATTCATTTTATGTTGCAGAAAAGCAAGTTATGTCATTTAATAATTAAAACTTAAAATATGTTAAATTTCAGTTCTTATAGTATTTTGTTTTGCCCTATGCACAGTCCACAACTTCAAAGGTTTCCATTTTGTATGTCTGTGTCCGAAAATTAAATAGAGAATTCTTTTATTTCCATTTTAAAAATAACACATTGCATACAAAATGGGAATTCACAATAAAACAAATGTTTGAGATTAGGGATGATCGATGTTCATGTGTGTTATTGAAACATCGATATTAAAATAAGAAATCGATGATTCAATATTCATCGTCGAATTGAGTTGACGTTTCTGCTTAGTAAGGTTTGGCAATACATCTAATGACAATGCTATCAATTTTTTTCTGTAAGGTCCCTGAATCCTGAAGCCGTTTTTTTTCAATAATTCTGTACTTTCTAACACTCGACGTAACTAAATGCTAATGCTAGACCCGAATAGAATGGATGATAAAAAAAAAAACAGTTTAAGGCGCTTCCATATTATGCCGAACGATGCCGATCCGCCTATGCCGGGCGTCCAAGCCGAATAATTATGGACGTCTCGATCGGCCTTTGGTCCACGCTGAAACCGAACGAAATGGATCCATAAAAGAAACCCCAACGTCACGACCAGAATGAGTGGCGCGATCAGCATCATTCGGCATATAATGGACGCACTTTTACATTTTGCGTACGTCATTGGACTCCGCACTACATTATGTACAATTGGCTCTTGACATTGGCCGTCGACCTGGCTCTTTTACATTAAGGGCCAGTTGTACAAACGTGTTTTAAATATTTGATCATTGGTTCAGCATTTGTAACTCCTTATTTTGCGGATTAGCTGAGGTTAACGTATGAGATAACAGCCGAATATATGTTTGAACCATCATTGAACTCAGTTAATCCGCTGGAAAACTGGAGCTTAGACTGCTGTATGCCACAACTGGTCCTTAGCTCCAATTTGTCCTCAATGGATCAAGCTGGTAATATGATTTCGATGAACAGCATCTTGAATTTTGACTTAATTTCAAAAAGAAAAGAAACATAATTTGAATGATCCTATAAATGTTAGGAGTAAATGGGAACACACATTTTCGTAATCATCAACATAATCTGAGGTTTTGATCAAATAGATCTCTGTTGTTTTTTGTACTGAAAAAAAAATTAATAAGCTGAAGTAAATTTACTTTACAGCTTTCTTTTCAAAATGCTAAATTTTCAATATTTCTTATGCAGTGGATATATACTGCGTTCAGCACTTTATGGTTATAGGTTAGTTCGATTTGTATATCCGCTGATCCTATTAAGAGTTAATTAACAAGATTACTTAGTCATTTACTACGTAGATGGTAATGAAATAATTTTGTTTGGTTAACCATTTGGATTTGAAAAAAAGTTAGAGGTCAATTAAATTTAATTTGTTTAGCGGTACGTGGAAATATATGGATAAAATCTGACATGTAATCAAGAAAGCAATTTTATGTTATGGAGTCCGGTTTTAATAGGTAATCGATTGTGACATTTTATAGCTATTGGCACTCTCTTAAAGGGTTCTTTATATTATCCCTGTTTGCTCTCATCTGTAATTATTTCTTTTAATAATCAACTCCAATCTCAAAGTTGGTGTTTATATGGATAAGTACACTTTTCATCTAAGACAATTACATATTAATGATTACTGACCGACTTGTCCAGAAAAATTCACTGATGTTATGTTTATGTTTCAATGATGATTTCCAAGAGAGATCTGTTTTGATAGATTTAGTTTAGAAATAAATCGATTGTGTTCAGAAAAAATCGAATATTTGGTTGTTTGGAATTCGACTTAAGTCTGAGGTTAAAGTTGATTATTAGAAGAAATAATGATGTATCATAAATGTAAAGCGCCAGTTATAGTTATGGCCAGTTTTCATTGAAACTCATAATTGAAAACTTTGTCTATCAATTCTGAGGCACTTAAACAAATAAAATTGATATCTGATAAGATATAAATACATTTTATATTTTTTTTGTAAAAAGAAACATTTTATTGGCTTTACTACTTTCTTCTCAAATCAGTTTTGATTTTTCAATAATGGAAAGCGTTTTCAAAGAACAGCTGATATTTTGTTCCCAAAAGTGGAAGCCAATCTTTCTAATGATTTGTGTTCCCTTCTTTTCCTGTTCTCATATGCCAGTTTTTCCATTGTATATACATCTCGAGAGATATACAATGGTTTTTCTTAAAATGATTAAATCTAACCTTAAAATTACGTTTGGCTGTGAAAGATCTTTTCAATGACAACCAATTTTCAATAATAGCTATAACCGACATTGCCAAAAAAATGTCGACGCATACACTGATTTGTGTTGGGGGTCAGTTATAGCAATCAGGGAAACGCAGCAAGAAAACATGAAACAGTATGAAATGGAATATTTTTTCCTGATGGTGGTTTATAGCAAAGAGACAAAGTATGTCAGTTGGCAACCCTCACCATAAGTTTTCTTAATACTACGTTTCAACCGAACTTTAATCTCTTGTAGATTTACTAATCTCAAAAAGTGGTTCCACCGCTCCAAAAGTAGATTAATTTTGACAGCATTATTCAAAATGCATATATCTTTTCATTTTCTCTTATGATGTAGAAGTGAGACAGGCAGCTTCAACTGTGTCAACCTAAGAGAAAAATTCACTTTCCCGATGAATGTGTTCATTTCGATATGGAAATAGGGTAGTTCGATTGAAGATTTAAATGAGATTTATTTCAAGTCTTCATCTGAGCAGATTAAATTTTGTATGGTAAATCCTCAAGATTTGTAGGAGATTTAGCCAAATCTACTTAAATCTCGGCTTAGTGGTCGCTGGAAACATAGTATAATTGAAATACACACGAACAAATTTTTTTCGTCCTCAAGTCTGTCAATGGAACGAGAGAAGATGGAACTCAAATTATTGGAAAGATTAATTCCGTTTTTTTAAATGGCAATCAGCTGACACGAAAAATTAATTTTTATCAGAAAAATAAATAAATACATTTTGGAGTTTCACTTCCTAAATTCTCTTCGAAAAATAAAAAAAAAAACACTGTGGTTTAATAAAGAGTTAATAATAATAATATGCACATGTTTGCATCTCATGTGTGGCATGTATTGTTATATTGATTTATCCAGTGTTACCAATTTTGTTTTCGGGATCTCAATTGCAATCGCGTAGGTTTGAGCGAGACTAAAAATGGTCCGAAATTAAAATAATTCATTTTCCCAATAAATTTGCACAGAAGCATTATATTTTCAAAACAGACTCCAACCAAACTTAAGACATGTAATGTAATTGTACAGTATGTTACCTAAAAAACAAACAAAAAATTTAGGGGTGGAATTGTCTAAGATAAAAATAATTGACCGTACATTTTTGAGTATCGTTTTAACCAATGCCTGTCTCTATCATATCTGTGGTGAAAGATAGATTTGATAGGGAATTGACAATTTTTTGTAAAAATGAGTTGATAAAAAAAAATTATACGATATTTTTGAAAAATAAAACAGTAGGTATTGCAATGGACAGAAAAAAAAGTAGTAAAAGAGGAGAAAATATTAATTTTAAATATACAACATGTGTAGAAAGGTTAATGACAATATTTGGCTGTAATCTCGAAATGCCCATTTATTTCTCTTGTTTCGCGGAAGAGAATTCTATAGTCGAATCTAATATAAACAGTGATTTTTTAAGAGCTTGGTTTTTGAAAATTCAAAAAAACACAGAAACTTGTAAAAAGTGAATGAAATTTTTATTTGGATCGATAAATCAATTTCTGCCATTTACTTTTTAAAAATAATTTCACTTAAATGTTGCCCGCGGCTACGCTTCAGGTGGTCCATTCTGAAGGTCCAATTTTGGCAAACTTTTTCACACATTTCGGCCGGAATCTCACCAATGACGCGTTCAATGTTGGCTTCCAAGGCAGCAATCGTGTTTGGCTTGTCCCCATAGACAATAGACTTATCATAGCCCAACAAAAAATAGTCTAACGGGGTCAAATCACATTTTTTTTTTTTTTTTTTTTTATAATCTACACGCGCTCAAGGGATTATGTATACCCTTTAAATGTTTCAACACAGCGCGGGCGTGAGGGTGTGGTTAAGGAAGAGAAAGAATGATAGGAAAGATGTGTGGCGTGATATTCGGAGACTGTAGGTGGTTGTTGTGTCAGATTTTATCTCCAGGGATGGCGGCTGAACTAATGCGGAGAAATTTCCGTGTCTTATTTATCGATGTCCCTTATAATTCGCATTAATTTTTTTATCCTTTTGTCATATTTTATCGGTATACTAGTTTTACTCAATCACATGTTGTTAGTGTTATGCCTAAACAGCATGTAATGAGTAAACCAGCAACTCATTGTATGACAATTATTTTTAGAATTGGTTTTAATGGAAAATAAGAAGACATAGACTACGGCAGGGATCGAACCTGTGACCATGAGGTTGACAGGCGAACACACAACTATCGCGCCACGGCCACCCCAAATCACATGATCTTGGTGGCCAATTGACTGCGCCAAAACGTGAGATCAACTGCTCACCAAATTCGCCTTTCAAATGATGCATGGTTTCGCGTGCAGTGTGGCATGTGGCACCAAACACATTTTTCACAGAGCACGAATTTTGATAATAAATTTCAATAGTTTGCAAACGTTGTTCAGGCGTAAGTCTATTCATGATGAAATGGCAAACAATACTGAATCGAAATGTCAAATGTTCGTGGAATTTGCATTGTGTGATCTGTCAAAAATATAAACGTCAAAAACCAAGTAGCAAAAAAATCACCCGTTACAAGATTAATAAAATGCACTACTGGCTCGCACGTACTTGCTCCTATATTCGATTACATTATATGCAAAATATTCTTAAAAGAAACGGCTAAATGTATCTTTAAAGTCGTTTTTCACTTAATTTTGTATACATAAACATTCCTAATTTTTTTCTAAAAAAACAATTTGGTATGAACATTTTAAATATTTAATAATATAAATTTAAAAACAAAATTTCAGAAAAAATCCCGTTTTCGAAATATTGGCGCACAATTTTAAACAACCTAATATTAAGGCCTTACCACGATACTAGTTAGCAATTTATTATATACATAGTAGTCTACTAACTTTTCATAAATTGTAAGCCTTTTGTTAACTAGTACAATGCTAATTAAGCAGATAGCAAAGCATTTGTACGGTTTGAATTTTGCTGAAAACAATTATTGTGTTCATGCATTGTATATGATTATGTGTTGATAGAAATCCAACATGTGCTCTAAATAAGTATTCGATGTTTATATTTTCATCATTTTAACTTCATTATTTACAAAAATAAAAACAAAATTGCCACCAGCAGGACTCGTACCTGTGCCTCCCGAGTGCGAAGCCGATAACTATCAGAATGACATGTGGATTTAGTACGATACTAAAAATTTAAAGTAGTGATTTTACTTTAGTAAAATGTTAAGAAGATAATAAGATACTAAACTCGTTTAAAATTAGCCAAATCCCCTTTTAATCATAGTATCATACTAAAAATTATTTAACATATTACTAAATCGTTTAAAATTTTGCTACATTGAATTTTGAATTTTTTTTTTCAAAAATCCAAAAAAAACTATTTTTTGAAAATTTTGATACGCAAAATTTAGAATTTGAAGGAGCTCCTGTATAAGATTTTTGATCGAAATCCGCTTAGCGGCTTATGAAAAAGTCCAAAATCAATAAAATGATGGTTGTATGTCAGGTACCGTTAATAGCAAATTAAAAATTTGTGTGCCAAATGTAGACCATACACAATTTAGTACACACACCAAATTTAATCGAAATAGTTAGAGCCGTTTTTGAGATAATTAAGATTATCGCAAGTAAAAAATAGTATACATTTTTGTTCATTTGTAAAAATATGTTCGAAATTCAACTTCGTCTTCGGTTCCAACGTTCATCTTTAATGACACCAGTTTTGTCAGCTCTCGTGAAAAAAAAATTTGCTGCAGCGTGGCTCGATTTTGATTCGAAATCCAGAAAGTGTTATGACTCCTCCAGTATTAGAGAGCGTAAACGATTTTATTGGAGGAATCTTCTTTCGCATTTGTCCAGCCTGTCCCTGAAATAGGCAAATCTTCTTTATCCTCTAATTATAGTCCAATTGCACTTACGTCGCTTTTTTGCAAGGTCATGGAAACGCTGATTAATTATCAGCTTAAGAAATATTTTGAAGAACGAAAGCTCCTTAATAACCGGCAATATGGCTTTCATAGTAATAGGTTCACTGGTGATCCGATGGTATATCTCTCTGCTATGCCTCAGGGTTCTGTTTTGTCTCCAACTCTTTTTCTCATTTTCATTAATGATCTCTTATCTGGAACTTCTAATCCACTAAATTGTTTTGCTGACCATAGAACTCCCAGCGTTTCATATTGCTTTTCAGATTCACCACCTTGTTTTGTTCTTCGGATGTGGAACTGCAACGGCAGCATATGATAAGCTAATTAAATTCTGACAGAATTGGTCAATGGGGAATAAAAAACTGCGTAGAATTTAATTCTTCAAAAATTCAGCGCTGTTTTCCGTCCTTAAAGCAAAACCCACCCCATACCGCTATCCACGAGCGGCACTTTTATAGAACAAAACTGATGAGCTTTCAGTCCTTGGTATTTGATCACAAACCACCTCATGTGGAATGACAGCACATATTCGCTTTCTTCGTAGATTTAGAAATTCTTCTCAGCTTCTGATCTGGCTGTAATCTATAAGGAAATCATTATTCCGAAGCTTGTGTATAACTCTCACATTTGGGCAGGAGCTCCAAAAACTCATTTGAATCTTTTAGATAGAATTCAAAATCGAGCTCTTAGAATGATAGTCGATAGAATATAATTGAAATATTTGCATCTCTAGAACACCGCCGAAATATTTTATATCTCTCATTATTTTATCACCATTTATATAAACAATGTTCTAGCTAAATAGCCAGTTGCATTCCTCCCCTTAAATCTTTCAACGTTATACTCGCGCTGCTAAGAATGCTCATCAGTTTACCCTTGAGCCCAACTTCAGATATACTGTCAAGTTCAGAGATTCTTGTTTTTAGTCATACTACACGAATGTGAAATGCTTTATCAGGCTCTATTTTTCCCTACCATTTTGATATTCCGAACTTTAAAACTAATGTACATGTATCTCCTTTTAAACCCTACCCTATTCCTAATGCTCGCACTGTGCTTGATAATTTCAAGGGTAGTCAAAATCCCTTTAGTGCGCGCATCATTATGCATGTAAAGGCATGTCTGTATACGTCTATACCTCGAACAAGATTCTAAAGGCTAAGCTGCTAAACCAATTTTCTTCAAACTTAAGCGTCTTCTTAGAGTAGACCTTGAAACCATTTTCAGTACAAAAACAACGTTGAAAAATCTTAATTATTCCGAAAACGACTATAACGATTTTGATAAGAAAAATTGCATAAAAGTACACATATATTTTGTTTGTTAAAATTCAATATAATATTTTACACCTATATAAAATACAATGGCTGCTAGTGCTAGAGCCCGTGGTCGTGCACAACAACAAGAAGGTGTAAGCTCTCCGAGTGTTTCTTTTGGGAGCAATTCAGCTGTTTTGGCTGACAAATTGTGGAGCCGCATTGAAGTTAAGCTCGAAAAATGGATGGAGACCTTCTCCAAATCGCTGGATGCAAAATTAGCTATTTTAGAGAATCGCCTCAATACACAGGATGCATGCAGGTTAGAGAAAATAACAATTCCTTTCTCCAAGAACAACTACAAACAGCATCCCACAATATCCAACAACTCGAGCTCGTGCTTGACAAATTCGAGCGAGAGAAAATCAGCTGTGATGCCGTAGTCTTTGGTGTGCCAGAGTCTCCTGGGGAAAATTTGGAGACTTTCTACAGTAAAGTATGTGCTACAGTTGATATACCCCCTCCTCGTCTGAGTAACATCTTCCGTGCCAAAACGAGCTCTCACAACGGTCGCTCCCCCACTGATGCCTGTATCATACTAAAATTTGCTGATAAGCAAGAAAAAATAAACCTGATGCGAGCGACTGCAAACTTCTGCAAAAAAAAAATCCCCACTATTACTTTCCGATATTGGCTTTGACTCGTCAAACTACTTTTACATCAACGATAGTCTGACAAAAAACAATTATCAACTGCAGCGTCATGCACTGAGGCTGAAACGAAAATGTCTTCTTTCCTCTGTACATACATTCAATGGAAAAGTTTACGTCTGCCCCACCAACAGTCAAAATTCTACTTTAATTCAAGACAATGGAGATCTAAAAAATAAAAAAATAAAAAAAAAAAATAAATAAATAAATGATATTCACTGCTTTAATTATAATCATTGCTTACTTTAATTTAATTTTTAATTTTGTTTCTATTTCTTTACATATCGCACCAAAACCCTTTCTTTTTACTTTTTTTGTAAACTTTTTTATGTTATTTATGTTAAAGTTATCTATGTTCAGACTGTATTGTTGATTTTTGTGTGTTTTGCTTATTTATCCTATGTCAGGGCAATATCTGTGCTCGTCTCTCTTTTCACTGTGGGCTGTTATTTTCATCGTCGCCATGGGCAGCAATCATAATGGTTGGCTTGGTAGTGTAAATGATAAAAACAAATTTTTACTTGATACGATTTGCAGGAGCCATAATGGATTGTGCATTTGCCACATTAATGCTCAAAGTCTTGTGAATAAGATTGATGAGTTCAAAATGCCTTTTAAGGATAGCTTAATCGATATTGTTTGCGTATCTGAAACTTGGTTTCATCCTAATTATCAAAGTAGTCTTTTCCTTCTAAGGGGTTTTAAAAAGCCTTACAGAGCCGATCGAACTCATTCAACGGGCGGAGGGGTTGCTATTTATGTTAAAAATTACACTAGGTCTAGCGTAGTCAAATACTCAGATGGAAATCAGTCTTGCGACTATTTTTTCATCGATATCCTTAACGGAGAAAACATGCATACTTGGAGCACTTTATATTCCACCACATATAGCAAATTCTCGTGTTATAACTCCAATTGTAGAAGATGTATCGAATCTTGCACCAAAAATAATTTTGTGTGGTGATTTAAACGTTAATCTTCTCCACTCTTCTTCTAATAACTTTAAAACCTCCATGAATAGTCTAGGTCTTTCTTTTGTTAACTATCTAGAGCCTACGCACTATAAACCAAATTGTACACCATCTCTGTTAGACGTCTTTCTAGTGAATAATGTTAATCTTGTTAAATGTTATAGTCAGTTATCTGTCCCTGTATTTTCATATCATGATCTCGTCTTTGCTACCTATGATATTCATGTTCTTAAGGAAGTGAATCAGTCTATTCAGTATCGTGATTTCCGCAAAGTGAATGTTGAAAGTCTATTTAATGATTGCACGTCCCTTGATTGGAACTCAGTTTTTTTTGTCGTCTGATGTTGAAAGACAAACTGAATTCCTGACGGTGTCGATTGATTATCTGTTTAATAAACACGTCCCTATTAATACTCGTCTAATAAAGTCGCAAATCTGTCCTTGGCTCTCTTATAGCATTTTGAATGCTATCAATAAACGGGATATGCTTTATCGCCGGTGGAAACGTTTTGGTTGTGCTGAAATGCTTCGTAGCTTTAAAACATCTCGTAACCTTGTTACAAAGCTCATTAAGGACGCTAAACTAAACTACTATAATAATAGATTCAATTCTGCTCGCTCCTCAAAGTTTTTATGGAAAGAAGTCCGCAATATTGGAGTACAAAAAGATAATATTCCAGTTGACGGACGACATTGATTTAGATGTACTAAACCGTAAATTTTCCATAACCAACCCGTCTTCTATATCAGCTTTCTTAACACCACCGAGTAACAACGAAAATGAAAGTACATTCAATTTTACAGGAGTTGACGTATATAATGTGGGAAATGCAGTTTTTTCCATCAAATCCAAGGCTATGGGACTGGACAACATTCACCCTGACTTTGTCAAAATTCTCCTTCCTCTTATCCTCCCCTATATTACCCATATATTCAATACCATAATAATGACATCTACATACCCTTCTGTACGGAAACAATCTAAAATCATCCCTATCCCAAAAAAATGTACAAATTCCGAATACAGACCCATCGCCATCCTTCCCTTCCTATCTAAAGTATTTGAATTCCTTATAAGTAACCAAATAAAAGAATTTATTAAAATCAAAAAGCTTCTTCATCCTTTGCAGTCAGGTTTCCGATCTGGACATAGCTGCACCTCCGCTTTATTAAAAGTCTCTGACGATATACGAGTGGCAATTGATGCTAATCATACAACTGTGACAACATTATTAGACTTTTCGAGAGCATTTGATTGTGTCAATCCAAACATTCTCTGTGATAAACTTATCCAATATTTTAACTTCTGTGATACTTCTAAAAGACTGATTTTTTCATATATGACAAATAGAATGCAAGCTGTTTCATGTAATAGTAAATTGTCCTCATTTCTTCCTGTTTATAACGGTGTTCCTCAAGGATCGATTTTTGGTCCATTACTGTTCTCAATGTTTATTAATGACTTACCTTCCGTTATATCTTTCTGTCGTTTCCATATATATGCGGACAATGTCCAACTCTATATTAGTTTTCCGATTGACATGGTTGAGGACGCAATAGCAAAACTGAACAAAGATCTTCTTGAAATATATGAATGGCCTAAACGTAATGGTCTCAAACTCAACCCAGACAAAACTAAAGCCATACCAATATCTAAACATCAACCAAACTTCTCTGACTTTCCTACTATCCTTTTAAACTCATGCCCAGTTAAATACGTAACCCAAGCTAAAAATCTTGGCATAATCTTCAATAATAGACTAACTTGGGATAACCACATCAGTTCCATTACATCCAAAGTGTATGCTTCGCTCAGAGGTTTATCAACAACAAAAACAATTCTACCAAGAGAAGTTAAGTTGAAGCTGGTAAAGGCTCTTATAATTCCCATTATATCATATGGCTGTGAATTGTTTGCTAATCCTGATTATCTGTCGCTCCAAAAGCTCAGAATCGCCGTTAATTCATGTGCCCGATATGTCTTTAATGTTCGTAGGTTTGATCACATTTCGTCTGAAGCTAGTCAGCTTCTTGGATGCAACTTGGAAACTTTTTTTAAATATCGATGCTGTTCCCTTCTCTTCAAAATTATTCACAGGAAGGAACCTAGCTATTTGTTTGATAAAATTACCTTTTGTTCTTCTAATCGGTCTATGGTACTTCGACCTTCTATACGCACCTGCTTGACTTCAAGAAGGCAATTTTTCATTTACGCTGTCAGGCTCTGGAATGATTTGCCCAGTCATGTGAAGTCGAGAATTGAGCACGAAAAATTTCTTAAGGTATGTTTTGATTTCCTTTCCAGTCTGAGTTGAGACAACTTAATTTATTTTTTCGTTTTCTTATAATGTTTTGGTTGCGATTTTTCATTCTCAAATTTGTTTGTTAAATAAACTTAAGTATAAATAATTAATATTTTTTTTTTCTTACTATCATAATTGTCATTGTAATATTCATTTTTAATTCTCTATTCATAAATTATTGTGTTTAGTTATAAGTTCATCTTGATGTACAGCGTTGATTTAAAATAAAATTCAAATTCAAATTCAAATTCAAAAATATAAATTTTGTTCAAATAATTTCTTTTATTTAATGAATTTGGATTAGTGCAAGTAATCTCCAAAGCGTTTCTTACCACTGAATGAACCCTGTTTACTATTATTAAAATATGTTAATACAAATACGTCAGAGCATGAAATTTTGAAAATTTTCCGGTACATACCTCCAAGATTTGGACTATCAATTGGCATAATTTTAACTTGACTCAATAAATAATTAGCATATCAATACCTTACCTAGACTTGTACACATCTGTATGTACATTTTACACAAATTTGAATTGCGGTTACTTGAATAAGATTAACCTATGCGTTTGTGCTACAAATTATGTATGCATGTGAAGTTGATCCAAGTTGTCCTTGTGCAAAATAAAAAAAAATCAATGTGCACCTTCATCCTACATCAACACTTATTAAATTTTTAAGCATCCATAAATATTTTAACACCTAAAACTTTTTTCGTCACGCAATTTTGAAATCGTTAGACACCTATACATTCAAACTACGTTCGTACCTACATACATATATATTCTGTTTGGGATTTTGCTAATTGTGGGATGGTTTTTTTTTATTTTTTGAATTTTTACATTAATAAAACAGTAAAATAGAAATGAATGTGAAAGTGACCTATGAGCAGAGAATTATGTGCAAATATTGGTAGTGCTTAATTTTTTATTTAATTTGAATTCGATGTCATTGTTGCTTAAAAAATTAATGAAGAAGATGTTCCGGAAAGTTCGACAATGTACATAGGGGTATGTAAGTTCTTGGGGTACTTTGATTAAATTTATTGTCAAATTATTATGTGTTGATTTATGTCGAACTCCAAACAACCATTTCAAATCGATTTAAGATCGCTTGTTGTAAGGAACTTGCAAAAAATAATAATTTAAGTTTGAAATCTATGAAATCTTGCTAAGAACGTAAAATCTGTTTTGACAGATTTTGTTTAGAAATAATTCGATTATGTTCAAAAAAAATTCGAATGTTTTGTTGTTTGGAATTCGACATTAGTAAATTATGTAGGATTCTAACATTCTTACACTTTGATGACAAAGGGTGTTTTTATAAACGTCAAAAAATAAAATCGATTGTTTGCATGGAAAACATTTGAAGTCAACGTGATGGTCAAACTTAAGTCGGGTTCCTTGCAACGCTTTGAAATTGTGTTTTCCAATTTTGTTCCTTTGATGCAAAGAGTTTGAGAAAAGCAGCAATTTTAAGAAAAAACAGCCATTACTATTCAAAATGACGACGTCAAAGGAATATCAGATCTCGCTACTAAGAAATGTAAAATTTGTTCCACAATTTCCAATTTTGTTCAGAAAAAATCGAATTATTTGTTGTGAGGAATTTGTAATTTAAGTTCAATTCATTGTTCATAAATTCAACAAAAATGGTTTTGGTTTGCTTTCGAAAGAAAAAAATAGCAAAAAAACTTTGGAACAAAACATAATTCGCAATAAAAATAAAATCCACAAGTCGTATTCCAAGAATTTAATTTGACTGCTCTTCTTTCAATAAGTAAAATATAGTAAAAAATACTTATAAGTGTTAATCTTAACTTCGGATTTGACACTTTCACTTGCCGTATTTCGTTCTGTTATCTTTAAAAAAAAACTAATATCTTTTCTTAACAACAGTGAGAAAAGATGGAAAAAACAACTGAATTAAAAAAAAGTTCAATTGTAGAAAATACAAAGATGGGCGGTGCTATTAATCGCGGTAAAGATAAAGCGTGAGATAAAATTAAAAATGCATTCAATTTCAATGTTGGAACACTTCGTCGGGAAAGTAAGTCACTTTGCATGACTTTTTGTTGCGTTCATATAATTTTTCCTATCTCTTTATCTCGCAGGAACGAAATTTAAGGACTGAAGGACCGAGTTTTTTATTTTTCCAGTGACAGACATAAACTATTACAAAGGTACGGCAACGCATTGAACATAAGGCTTTGCCACATTTCTTGGCCGAGTCTAGAGAAATTCTTTTTTACAACAGTCTTATAATAGTTTTTTCGCCCTTGCTGAAGCAAACAAAAAATTCCGCAAGTCGAATGCCCTTTTAACCCTATGCATAAGCTCTACTTTTCTGTCACACTATGTGACACTGTTGGCATGTCTTTAGACACTCCATTTCTTAACGTCAAAACAAAATCATACTTAACTTAGTGTTTAATAAAAATATGATTGATATTGCATTAATTAATTTTTTGTACAAATAAGGTCAATGACTGGATAAATTAAATTGTTTTCAACTTTTGTATTACCATATCTACCTGACAACTGATAGCTTATGCATTGTTTTTTCTTTATTTGACAGTCTTCTTAATTTTTCAAAGGAAATTTCTTGTCCTAAAATTTGCAGCCTGGAGAATGAATTTACTCTTGAGCGCTTCCTTTTGTGAAAAAACTACGCATATGTTAAATACGGTACAGTTTTTCCTAGAAATTTGTAGGTTTTCGCAGTTTTAGGAACAACGGGAAGACACCTAACATTACGAATGCGCAATTTTCCCGACGGAAACACCGGCAACTACTATCGACGGTTAGTTGACGTTTATGAAATGAATATACTGCCGTTCAACTATAGGTTAGTTGGATTTAAAATCTGCTTTTATGAAAATACCCATACAACTCTAAATGAAAAGATAACAGTGTAATTGGGTTCAAACGTTATTAAAGCCTCTCTTTACCTATGTAAAAATAATTCCGATAATTTAAACGTGTGCCTACACCAAAGAAACATTTTAGGAAACATTGTTTAAAAAACTTTCGGAAACACTTGAGAAACAACTCAGAAATATGTCTTTTTGGTTAGGACACTTTTCCATTGTATGTATCCAATTTTGAACTTGAAGATGGACTTCAAAAACTAGCACTGATAGCGTCGTGTTTTTTCATTATTAAAAAAATAACATTTTTCGCGACATTTCTATTTTTATATATGAAGAATATCCCACTCACTCTTTTTCTCGAACTTTATCAATGCTTGAGAAACAAAGAAAGTTTTTCCTTGGAAATAGGAAACAGAGAAACATTTCATAAACATTTCAGAAGTCTTTCTCAAAGCGTCCAGACAAAAATACACATTTCAGAAATATTTCCTTGTTTCTGAAATATCTCTTAAATGTTTCTGAAATGGTTTTTTTATGTGGACAACCTTAACACTGTCAAATGTCAATTTTACAATTTTACTCTAGGTAATAAATTTAATACGAATCACTGCATAGTGCAAAAACGCCGATTCCCACTTTTGCTGTAAAACTGGATGTGTATAAGAATCTTTTGTATGACATAAGAAACTCGCCTTAGGTTCCTTAAATGTCTTCACACCCTAAGAATCATAATCAAATGTTACTCTGGAATAAATTTAGTTTGTGTTTTGTGAGAAATTGAAAACAAAATTTAAATATTTATTTAGACAACAATGAGGAATATGAGGGATTCCTCGAAAAAAAATTAAAGATCTTCTTTTCAAACAAACGGAGGAATGTTTAGCATTGAGCGATATTTTTAAGAAACCTAAATTTATTCTTCTTTTCAAAATAATGCTTGACACCTACAATCTACTATAGAATAAAAACCACATATTTTGTTTTGTGATTCGTTTTTTTTTTTTTTTTTTTTTTTTTTTTTTTTAATAATGATGCACACGCTAAAGGGGTTTCGGCTACCCTTAAAATGATCAAGCACAAAAAATGTAGGAAAATAGGGAAGGATGTAATAGGAAATATCAAACTGGGAGGGAAAAATACAGCCGGGAAAACCATTCCACATTCGAGTTGTACGGCTAACGAAAGAATCTCTGTACTTAATAGAGACCTTATCAAGCGCAATGTTCTTACTTTCTCCAAATTGATGTAAAAAATTCTGACAATAATAATTAATCTAACTAGCTAATAATTTATCAGCGTTTCTATGACCGTGGAAAGAAAGGACGTATTTTTCGACTTTATTGGAGATGGGCTGGACAAATTTTGTTTTCCATCCACTCGGGAAGAGACAAGTCGAGTAGGACAATGGAAAAGCTTACGCGGTTTTTCCAGCTTATAAGAACAACTGTTAATATTCCAATTTTGATTAGTTTTGAAAAAATGTTCTATTTCCATTTCAAGTAAATACGGAAAGGTACTAAAATGTTTACATTATTATTAACAGGTTTGCATAAAAATGGCTACTGTCTGGTATCCATTTTGGCAATTTTATTTTAAAACTCAATATACCAACTTAACTTATGCACAGACATACAAAACCCAGGTTGTTTTGTGTATTGATAACCAAATATGTGCACACATATCAACATAGATAATGTTGTACAAAAAATTCATTATTTAAATAATTCAAGCCTAAAAAAAATCAATAAGCACTAACTTCGAAATTAAAAGAAAGTTCTCATTATATAAACGCTTTTTGACTATTTATAGGACAAACAACAATTAACAATAAGCAATATGACTTATTGTTCACATTTAACATAATTAACAAACGGTGATTTTTTAAAAGCTTGGTTTTTGAAAATTCAAAAAAACACAGAAACTTGTAAAAAGTGAATGAAATTTTTATTTGGATCGATAAATCAATTTCTGCCTTTTACTTTTTAAAAATAATTTCACTTAAATGTTGCCCGCGGCTACGCTTCAGGTGGTCCATTCTGAAGGTCCAATTTTGGCAAACTTTTTCACACATTTCGGCCGGAATCTCACCAATGACGCGTTCAATGTTGGCTTCCAAGGCAGCAATCGTGTTTGGCTTGTCCCTATAGACAATAGACTTAACATAGCCCCACAAAAAATAGTCTAACGGGGTCAAATCACATGATCTTGGTGGCCAATTGACTGCGCCAAAACGTGAAATCAACTGCTCACCAAATTCGCCTCTCAATTGATGCATGGTTTCGCGTGCAGTGTGGCATGTGGCACCGTCCTGTTGGAACCACATGTCGACCGAGTTCAATTCTTGCATTTTCGGCAAAAAAAAATCTGTTATCATCGAACGGTACCTTTCTCCATCGACCGTAACCCTGCCGCCTTCATCGTCCTTGAATAAGTACGGCCAAATGATGCCGCCTGCCCATAAACCGCACCAAACAGTGCATTTTTCGGGATGCATTGGTAGCTGCTGAATTGCCTCTGGCTGCTCTTCACTCTAAATACGGCAATTCTGCTTATTCACGTATCCATTTAGCCAAAAATGAGCCTCGTCGCTGAAGACAATTTTGCGATAATTTCATAATTTCGACATTTTTCACAGAGCACGAATTTTGACAATAAATTTCAATAATTTGCAAACGTTGTTCAGGCGTAAGTCTATTCATGATGAAATGGCAAACAATACTGAACCGAAATGTCAAATGTTCGTGGAATTTGTCATGTGTGATCTGTCAAAAATATAAACGTCAAAAACCAAGTAGCAAAAAAATCACCCGTTATAATTCAAATAAATGTAAAAATGTGGCAAATAGAATCCGCTATCCATGAATAAAAAATGAGTCCAAAATATTTCTACAATATGAATTGATTTAATTGTCTAGTATAATTGTAATAATATATAAGTATTAATTCTAATATGAACGGTGATGACCTTTTTTTTAAAATTGGAGCTGTATAATTAATCTCATTTAATTTGCCTAACACAAGAAATCAAGGGTGCATAATGAAATACTGATATATTATGAGGTCTGGTCACTGGTTGATGGCAATGAAAATTATCATCAAAATAAGTAAGTAACTTAAAAATAAGGACCTTCATTTATTATTAGTAAACATCATAGACATTCCCTATTCGCAGTGAACGAACAATGAAAATAAAAGAAGATAAAAAATGTTTCGTATAATTTTAAGCAGTTAAATTTCCAACTTGGAGGTAATTAATCAAATTCCTTTGTACATATACAATTTTCTTTCAGCCTCTCGAGCCACCTTGTAAGTATACGAATACAAAATAAAGGGCGAATACGTTTATAATAAGAACTTAATTTGAAAGACTTGGGTATTGTGTAGATGGGAATTACGAAACGGAATAAACGTTTTGAAAAGTCTTAGAATTCTCTTTATAAAATACAGTCAAAAATACTTGTAAGAAATTGACTTAAAATGGAAAAAAAATATTAAAGAAATAATTGCACGTACTTGCTCTTATATTCGACCACATTATAAGCACAGGATTCTTAGTAGAAGAGAGCAAAATATATTGTTAAGGTCGTTTTTTTTGACTTAATTTTGTATATACAAATTTCCTTATTTTTATTTTGTTTATTAAAAAAATGTTGGTATGATAATTTCAAGTATTTCACAATATAAATTTAAAACCAGAATTTCACAAAATTGCCGAAATATTGAGTTTAAAAAAAATATAAAAAATAATTGAAAATTATTTTTCAAAAATCCAAAAAATTATTTTTCGAAAATTTTGGTATTATTTAAAATTCGACGGAACTCCTATATAAAATATACATAAAATTCTTATCGAAATTTGTCGAGCCGCTTATGAGAAAGTGAAAAACCAGGAAAATGTTAGTATGGCAGGTACCGTTAATAACAAAATATATATAAAAAATGTTTGGACCAAAAAGTAAAAATAGCTATAATAGAACACATTTTTCAGTCTGTCAGTCTGTCATTCTGTCAGTCTGTCAGTCTGTCAGTCTGTCAGTCTATCAGTCTGTCAGTCTGTCAGTCTGTCAGTCTGTCAGTCTGTCAGTCTGTCAGTCTGTCAGTCTGTCAGTCTGTCAGTCTGTCAGTCTGTCAGTCTGTCAGTCTGTCAGTCTGTCAGTCTGTCAGTCTGTCAGTCTGTCAGTCTGTCAGTCTGTCAGTCTGTCAGTCTGTCAGTCTGTCAGTCTGTCAGTCTGTCAGTCTGTCAGTCTGTCAGTCTGTCAGTCTGTCAGTCTGTCAGTCTGTCAGTCTGTCAGTCTGTCAGTCTGTCAGTCTGTCAGTCTGTCAGTCTGTCAGTCTGTCAGTCTGTCAGTCTGTCAGTCTGTCAGTCTGTCAGTCTGTCAGTCTGTCAGTCTGTCAGTCTGTCAGTCTGTCAGTCTGTCAGTCTGTCAGTCTGTCAGTCTGTCAGTCTGTCAGTCTGTCAGTCTGTCAGTCTGTCAGTCCATCAGTTTGTCAGTCTGTCTGTATGTGTGTATAGACACCTACATCCCAAACGGGTGGGCCGAATTGCTTGAAACCTGGTATATCAGTGCAGCTTTTTAGGCAAGACCGATCATATGGTTGAAACAAAAATTCAGAAAAAATGTCTAAAAACGGTACTTTCCATAGGACCGTTTTTTTTTGGCTTCGACTATCTCATAAATGGCTTAACCGATTCTTTCGAAATTTCAAAAATATGTAGGTTTAGGTTGCCCAATTTATACTGCATACCAATATTTTGTAAAAGCATTTTAAAAATTTATATTTTGAAAAATGCTCATTAATTTTTTTTCAAAAATTATAGTTATGTATATGTATTTGCTGAATACCTATGAATTGGCGTTTTTGATTTTTTTTTTTGAAAAATGTTTTCAAAAAGTCTAAAAAAAAACTTTTTTTCTCAAAAACCGCTCAACATATTTTTAATTTTTTTTCTCGAAAATTAAAAATGCCGTACTTTGTTTTGAGCTCAAATTATTTTTAGTATTTATTTCAGAATTTTGAATTATTTTTTATTAGATTAAGCCGACTTAATCTTTTGTTTTTATGCTTATATTATTAAATATTTAAGATTCTCATACCAATTTTTTTTGGAAATTTTGTATATATAAAAAATTAAGTAAAAAACGACTTTAAGAATATATTTAGATCCTTAATAGAAATCTTTTGCATACCATGTGATCGAACATAAGAGCAAGTTCGAGCGATCCAGTCGTTCATTTTATTTTAATTGAAATCGTTTGAGCCCTTTTTAAGGTAATTAAAAAAGTAGACAAAAAGTTGTACCTATGGCAGGTACCGTTAGTCTTGGGGTTAAAAAAAGTATTTAAAAATCTATTTGCGAAAATCAACTAAAACGCATAAATATAAAGTTTGAGGAAAATCGATCCAGCGGCTTAGGCTGTAGATCGATGTAAGGACAGACGGACAGACTGAATTACGAGACCCACTTTTTTGGCGTTCTCTATCATCGTAGTGTCAAGTTAAAATAAAATGTCGAGTTGGACTTTGGTTACAAATGCAAAACTTGCCCTATAGCACCCTATATCCCAAGCAAAAACTTACATGTGCCTATTTTCAGATCAAATACATAGATCATACATTTTATACAACATACTGTGCCAAACTAGTGCCGTGCAATTCAGGTTGCATTTAAAAGACCTTAGGTCTTACAGGCATTTAGTTAAATTAATTAAACAAACAAAATTTTCATACATCATACATTTCGTACAGTTTTCTGTTTCTTAGATTTAATAGGAATTGGAAGTGTTGTTTGATATTTGTTTTGTTTTATGATGTATATGATTGCGGCGTTCACTCATTTATTCTAAGCAATTATAGAATAACTTTCTGTTGTTGATGTGTAATGCCAGTCGTCCACGAGGCGTTCAACGCACAAATTTCAAGTTCAACCCATTCAACTCGGATGTACGATGTCTTAAATTCCATTTAACCAACGAGTGTAATCCAGTTAGAGATCGTTGCTCAACAAGTGTACGGATAGTGTGCGAGCTCGTTTGCTCGTTGAAAATGTTGGTTCAACGTTGATCAACTTTCTTAATTTTGTTTGGTGTTGGTTGCCGTTGACATGAAAATATATATTGTGTGTTGCGTTGGACGATACAAAATGTGTGTATGTAACTTGAAAATTGTTTATTTGTTTATTTCAATTCGATAAATCCTAACGTGAACAATATGTTTATAAATAAATACTTAAAGCCACTTAACACTAAATTTCCAAGCTATTGTAAAACTATGTTTTGAATTTTTAAAATTGTCATTTGGTGAAGCCACTATAAAATAAAATGTATTAAATATTTCAACTAATTGATTGAGAGGGCTATGAGCACCATAGTGCGATCTACTAAAAATTTGATTCAGTGGTCTTTGAAGTCGTATACTTGAGCGACTAAAACTAAAGTTAAGACGATAAAGAACCGATGGTGATGATACTGCTCCATTTATTTTTGCTGCGATAAAACAAAATTGTAAATATTTTGTATAATATGCCAAGGAAGGAAGGTTAATTAAAGCAAGTCTTTGAGAATAAGGGGACAGAAGGCGTCCACGGAACCAATGAAGAAAACGGAGGCAAAAGCGCAATAACATAATATTTCCACGAACGTATGTGCCTGTCAAAATCAGGAATAACGAAAGGAATGAATGGTGTAATCAGGCTCATGATCTATCGGAACGGACGGATTGTTAATGGTGAAATTAGTTTTCATTATTTAATTCATATTTTTAATAATTTAATTATAAAACTTGGTAGTATTGCAAAAAGCACTACAATTTAATGCACGAGATGTGAAAAATAAAAAAGACGTGCCCTACATCTGTTCACATAGGTTGTATGTCTTGAAAAGCCTCCAAGCTCAAAAAGTTATGAAAATCAAACAACACGTTTGTCAGATGGTTGTTTTAATGCTCGAATCATCAAACATCGACAAGGTTCTTCCAAGATCTATCAGTTTTATTCCCTTTGTACCTGTCCACACTATAGTTTAACTATGACGATTTTTTACGATCTTACATGCGTGAAAAAGAAACAGGCAATCTACGAATGTAAGATCGTAAAAAATCCTCATAGTGATCAGCCACTTTGAGATTATATTTTTTTAATCTAACTTAAAAAAAAAGTCTGAGGTTAGCCTTCGACCAAAATTTTTAAATTAGAAATGCTCAAGAATCCAACAAATCTTTATGTCAAACGAACAACAAGCAGAGGCACCAACCTTAAATAGCTAACCAAGAAGAAAGACATTTACTGTGGATCGTTTTCTTGAATTTGTTTTACTTCACTGTGCTATATTAGCTGCGTTTTATTATCTACGGGTCTGGGTCTAGGTTATTTTTTAACACGTATTGCAAAAACAAAACGAGATCCAGGTTTCTATCGGGGTTTTTATCTGGGTTTGCAAATATTAGTATTAAATTCGGCGAACCGAGTGTACATATCAGTACATAACCCAGATCGCTTTATTTTTACGGGGTGAACCATATGGGTTATTGGCGATAATAAAACACGGCTATTCTCACCAAAACACACCTATTGTCTATTTTCTAAGTACGATGAAATCCAATTTAAGAAATTGTCGTTTAAACCTTGACGAAACAATTTAAAAATTAGTGTTTTATGACACAACTTGTCAAATGCTTTACTAAAATCAGTAAATATACACTCTACTTGTTCACGTTTCTCAAAAACATCTAAACAAAAGGACGTAAAATTAAACAGATTGGTTTTTTCACAAAACCATGCTGGTTATCACAAATAATTGAACTAAATTGAAAGGAAAGGACACTACATACTATTGACTCAAACAGTTTAGGTATGACGGATAGCTTAGCAATAGGTCTATAGTTCATTATTTCATTTTTAGGACCTTTCTTGTGAATTGGTACAATAAATGAGCTTTTCCAAAAAGTTGGAAAAAACGAACTTTTTAAAGACTTGTTAAAGAGAACACTTAAAGGGTACAACAAATAAGAAACGCATTTTTTTAAAATAGAGGATGGCGCACCATCAGGACCAGGACTAAAACACTCATCCAGTTTCAGTATGTATTGTGTAATGGTTTGTTCACTTATTTCAAAATTAATGTCATTTAAATAATTTAAAGAAGAGTAAGACGGGTTTATAGTGTTTCAATCATCAAACGCTTCTCTGAAATAGCTTGCAAACATGTTTACAATAACTTTTGGTTCATGACTCAATGATGACGAATTTGACATAGAGTTAGGGTACCTACAAGTTTTTTTCTTACAATTGACAAATTTCCAGAAATTATTTGGATTAGATTTAAGATCAGCTTCCATTTTATGAATATACTCATCTACATATAAAGAGTTTGAATAAATAATTAAATAATTGCTTAAGGATAAGGAACGTTCTATAATCATCATCAGATCTTGTTTGATTATATTTAACCCAAGCTTTGTTTCTTTTATTTTTTAAGTTTTTGAGATGCGAATCGAACCATACCACCATGGTTCGAGTTTTTACGAGATTTTTTAAATAGAATTGTTTTACTGAAACAGTCAAAGAGGGTATTATAAGAAACATTACACATATCATCAATATTCAAATTTAAAAATAATTGGTTCCAGTCTTTGGTACATAATAAATCAAACAAATTTATAAAATTACACTTACTAAAGTTAAATTCAAGTTTGTCAGAAGAATACTTATTAATTGGAGAAGCAGTTTCAGTACGTACTGTGTCAGAGAAAAATACTAAATCGAGAGTTCTTCCCAATCGATTCTTCACTCCATTAAACTGGCTAAGACCACAAGAAGATATACAATCTGTTATTGTAAGCTCATTTGAGCTAGATGCGTTTATTTGAACGTAGAAGTTGTCGTCATCAATTTGTATCCAGTTTATATTTGAAAGGTTGAAGTCGCCTACAATCAAAATATCATCTACTGGTTCCAAAAGGGCATATACACTTTCTATACAGTCGTTATATTTTTCGTAAATGTTGTTGTTATTAAATTGGTTCAGTGTTGGTCATTGTGTTTTGATTTTTCGTCATCCTCTTTTATCTTGCTTAGGTGTGCGAAGTTTTTAACATGTCCATCATCTTGTTGAACGACCATATGAAAAATGCTGTTGATCAACTTTTCAGCATGTTAGTCAACTATGGGCCATTTTCTTCACTACAAGTTAAACTCAGCTTGAGGATTTTTATTCTCAACTTGTGATTTTGTTTTTCTTCACTCAAAGTTGACAGTTTCAACTTTCGATTCTCAACTCTCGAGTCGATCAACTTCTGGTTTTCTCAACTTCCGAAAATAGTAGAAGTTGAGAGAGCAAACTTGAGAGTTTTATGTCAAATTAAAATTTGTAATACATTTTGTTGCATCTTCTTCCAAAAATTATTCTCTGTTTCGTTTTGGATACAAATATTTTTAAAATAAAATGTTCCGAGAAAATTATTATAGGGAAAATAATCCATCATCTGCTTCCGGAAGCGGAGATGATACAGAGAAGAATTGTTGGCGATTGAAAAAAAAACTACAGGTCGGGCTTGAAAAATGCAACGACCATGAATTTATTCAACGATTTCGATTTCAAAGCGAACGACAAATTTGCTCTTGGAATTGATAAAGGGTAGTTTGCCTTTCCTGAGAAAAAGTACACAGTAAAATATCTTGAATATTTTTAAGTTAAAGTTATACTAACTTACATGAGTGTAGATCGCGCGAATTACTCAATTATTGATTGTGCTGAGGTATTATGCACTCGGGTCAATTCAATTGGCCATTGGTGATTTTATTGGCCTAAGTATTTCAACTGTACATCGTATTGTGAAGCGGGTGTCAATAAATAATTGCTAACTTTGTTAACGGTTACAAGTATCAAGAGAATAATTTATAATTTATTATTGATGTCAGGAATTTTGGCTATATCATAATAGCCAAAATTCCTGATATCAATAATAAATTATATATTGTAGCACTCACTAAGCAATTATTCTGGTTTCACCGATTGCATTAAATTAAATATAGAGATTAATTCTTTACTAAAACCGGCGAAGCAAACTAATCTATACTGCAGAAAATTAAATTTCAATAAAGAGGTACAAGTAAAATATAGTTTTCACTAGAGGTAACTTGAAAAAACAGCTCACATTAACAACGACAGCCCAAAAAGCACCTATAAGATTTGCTATTCCCATCAGGTAAGAGTTTGGTTTAATGTTATGCCTCAATTTTTGTACGTTTGTTACGTGACCGTTTCGTCACCTTATATAATTCGCGACACATAACATCTTCATAGAATTTAGGAAACAAACTCGAATCTGTCGTTCCCAAAACTATATGATTTGTCGAAATCATCGCACATAATAAATTCAAAGCTCGCAGAATAAATTCAAATCTAAAGTTAAAACATACGTATATCTTTCAAAAATTTTGCAGGGAAATTTTAAAAAACACAAGTTTGCTAATTTTTAAATTTCAACTCTAGATTTAAAATAGTGAAGAAAAAAAAATGTCAACTTGTCACTCAACTCTCAAGTTTGTGTCCACTCTAGAGTTGACCAACTTGAGAGTTTTTGGCAAGTTGACAAATAGTGAAGAAAATGGCTATATACGAGTACGTACGAAACTATTCAACAATTGAATACGTTGATCAACTAGCTGTACGAGGTTATTCAACATTTCATTAAGTTTGTCAACTATTGGAATTTTTGATTGGTCGTCCGGAACACGTTCCCCCAATAAAACACATTGGAACAATTTGGCTGATTCTGAATTGTATGTATAGGGTTTTCCAATAAGAGGTGTTATTTTGATATTCAAAGAAAAATGGCATTTTTGGAGATAAATGATCGGATGTTTATTTCATTATAAAGAGGAAGGTATGCCGTTAATAATGGAACACAACATCAGCCAAATGGCCGCCAAGACCACGCTTACAGGACCATATCCTTTTCATGACATTTTCCATAACCAAATCGCAAAGTGGCTGCCCTATGTCCTCGATAGCCTCACGAATTTCATCTTTGAGGTCTTGAATCGACGCTGGGCTGTTGGCGTAGACCTTATCTTTCACGTGGCCCCAAAGGAAGAAGTCGCAAGGTGTTAAATCACAAGATCTCGGTGTCCAATTATGATCACCTCTTCGAGAGATAACACGGTCCGGAAACTTTTCCCGTAAAAGATCGATGGTTTCATTGCTTGTGTGGCACGTAGCGCCGTCTTGTTGAAAGTAAACGTTGTCCAGATCAATACCATCCAATTCAGGCCATAAAAAATCATTAATCATCTCTCGATAGCGCAATCCATTGACCGTAACTGTTGCTCCTGCCTCATTTTCGAAAAAGTAAGGTCCAATGACCCCGCGGGACCATAAACCGCACCAAACAGTCACGCGTTGAGGATGGAGAGGCTTTTCAACAATAACTCTTGGGTTTTCCGAGCCCCAGATGCGACAGTTTTGCTTGTTGACGTAGCCTCCGAGGTGGAAATGGGCCTCATCAGTCAAGATGATTTTTCGATGAAATTCCGGTTCATTTTCATGCATTTCAAGGACCCAATCAGCAAAGACACGACGTTGTTGATGATCACCCGGCTTGAGTTCTTGTGTTAACTGAACTTTATAAGCTTTAAGACCCAAGTCTTTATGCAAAATACGGTGTAATGACGTTTGTGGAATGCCTAATTCCAAAGAACGACGAGGAATGGACAAACCTGGGTTTTCTTCAACACTTTGGGCTACAACAGCAATATTCTCAGTTGTTCTTGAGCGACGTGCACGGGTTTTATTCTTCACGTCACTAACTTGTCCCAACAGCTCGAATTTGTCCACCAATTTTTGTATTGCGGTCCGACAAGGTGCTTCACGACGACCCAAAAATGTTTTAGTTTTACGAACCGTCTCTGCCAAATTTTCATCATTTTTATAGTGAATTTTAATATTTTCAATGCGTTGTTGAAGCGTGTATCGTTCCATTTTTATTAATAGCGTAGTTTCTACTTGTCAAATGTCAAAAAATGACAGCTTCAAAAGTGACAGCTACCGAAATAGCGGGCTATTCAAAATAACACCTCTTATTGGAAAACCCGCTATTACTGTATGCGTGAAAATTAAATTAAAAAAAATATCACATCGGCTAAAAAGAATTTCCTAATGAAGTGATTTCAATTTAGATAAACATTTGTTATTATCAATAATAAACAACTTGCTTCTTTTAATGTTATTTTTACCAGAATATTAGTATAAATTCAATAAACGCATCTAAATTACACAAAACAAATCAACCCGATGATTTTGACATTTTATTTATGTGAGTTTCAATAAAAACTTCGATCCGCCGTCAATTTTTTTAACTAAGACTCTGATTCGTTTCAAATTAAAACCAATTTTTTTCTGAAAAAAAAAGAATCGTATTGAATCTCTTTTTGGAAACGGATTCAAAACAGATTTGTACACAGATTCTTACACACACTACATTATTTGTTTTGAAGTTTCTCAATTGTTGTGTTGTCAATTAATTTTTATTTTGTGGCAGTGCACAGAAAAAATATATTAATATTATTAAAGAATAAAAAAAAATTGTTATAAACTTCTTGGAAGCAAATATTAAAAAAGTGCAAGTAAATTTAGGAACTCTTCCGCGTCGGAATCAGAAAATAAAAACGAAATAATGATGTTTTAACGAATTAAAGATTTTTTTTTATAGATGCAAGTAAAAAACACTCACAAAAAGAGATTAGATCCGTAATCGTTCTTTTCAAAGCCAAAATGTATTGGTTTTATTGAAACGAAATCGCCATTAGTTATTCTGTTTTCGATTCTGAATTGAAATCCAGAATCGTTTTCTGTTCCGTTTAGAGTAACAACTGTCATTTTGTGGGGTTCAGAACAGTTCCGAATGGCCAATCGAAAAGGCCATAATGTGTACGAGGCTCCCAACACATTTTGCTCAATTTTGCTTCTGGGTTCGTTGCTCAAAGCGATGAACGCAAGTTTGTGTACTAGTATAAGAGTGGACGACCTGTTTAAAGTACTTCTGATGAACAAACTACTATTCTTATGAAAGCTATCTTGAGATATCCCAAAAATGTTAGAATAACAAACTATCCGAGAACAAATGTATAGAATAGGTGACTGCAAACTTCATTTGGTATGAGGTTTGTTCTGGTTTTTTGAAAGCTTTTAGCGAATTATCTGATTCGCTCACAAATATACTCGAAAAGTTTGGTATATGAGATAACATATCTAATAAATGAGTGAACGCCCCCAATGTAATGTTAGTATAGCTGTCGAAAACATCCTTCCAATTAAGGATACTGGAAAGCTAGTCAACAAATATCTCCCTTCATTTCAAATCAAGTGTATTTTTTTTTCAGAATTATCGGCTGTTAGGTTATCTACCAGTTTAGCTTTATATAAATTATTTATTGTCCAGGTTATATTAAATGTCAGATCTTAATGTTAGCATTATTTTGCCAACATTTATTGGCAAGGATAGAATTTTTATATTATCACGACTACCATAAACGAAACAAAATAACGGGTATTTTGAAACTATCAAGAAAAAAAAAGAGAAAAAAGAGAAAACTAGCAATAAAAATGGAACCCAGAACTTAAACTATTGCTCTGTTATACTACGTTTTCACCTAGAGATAATCCGGTTTAAAAAAAGTAGATTAAAAATTATTCTTGAAGCGTTTTCACCATAGAAAAAAGAGATTATTTTGATATTCTCTTTACCTCCATCTCTTTCTAACACACATATAAAGTTAAAACTCGGAGATGATTGCTACATGACGACTCTAGCAAGATGGCGTCCTTGTTTTCTGTATGGAGAATTGACATTTGGATGTGCGCATTCTGGAAGCGTTTCACAAATTAAAGTTTGTTTGAGGTGTGTTGAGAAAATAATTCCCTATACTTTTAAGAAGATTTCAATGAGATTGATTTCTAATCTTCGTTTAAGGAGATTAACATTTATATGGGAATCTTCAAAATTAATAAGATTTCGAAGAAGATTTATGCTAAATCCACATAAATCTTGATTAAATGGTAGGTGAAAACGTAGTATTAGGAGCATTTTTGATTTTATAGAAGATCTAAAAGCTTAAATAGATTCAACACAATTTTTTTACAAAAGTGAAACAAATGTTTTGTCTTTTTCAAATATAGGTACTGCTTAAATCTATCTCATATTTCATATTTTACAAGTGTTCCACTTTTGCACAAAAGTAAAAGTTAAAATCGGTCTAACGTTTACTTTTGTAAAATTTGAAATATGACAAAACATTTTTCCACTTTTGTGTGTTGAATGTAAGGCTAAGATTTGACATTTAAAATGGGAATTTGCCAATAAAGAATGAGGAAGTTCATTTTTGTCTAGAATGGCAAAAATATTGCCAGTATTTAGAGCGTTTACACGATAAAACGAAAAATGGTTTTAATTTGACAGATTCGGCATTACAAAAACCAAAATAAGTCAATTCTTCACGTCAAAGAAGTTTAAGTTTGACTTTATATATGATTTTAATTAAAATATTTAACTAGCGACACAATTGCAGAATTTGCTTTAAAATAATCAATTTAAGCAAAGTAAAGATTTTGACATTTAGTAAAAAACTATACCTTATATTCATTCGCCAAAAAAAGCAACATTTAATCCACCTTTATTTTTAAAATTACATATTTTCGCTTCTCTATAGAGTCCTGTCCATTAAGAAAAATACGTAAAAACTGAGTTGACATTGACCTCACTCAACCGCTTTATTTTGACACCTATGAGCGAGATGTCGAAGTGAGGCAGGATTTTTTAAGAGATATTTTAAGACTTCACTAGATTTCTTGTTGTCAGTTTGGATTCTGTTAAATATTAGGCGTGTTTTTTTCTAAGCCCCGGGGAAATTGGACGAAAAAAACGATGAGTAGGATTAACAATTTGCATGTTAAATCCAACAACAACTAATCCCCGGGGGTGCTTGGCTTAAACCCAGAGAATTCTTGGGGCTTACCTATTGGAGAGGATAAAAACTGTGCTACCAAAAACTTTTTCACTAAGTTATCGATAAAATGTATAGAAACTTCAAAACTGATATTTTGACATGTCACATAACTATCAATTTTGTTTGGTTTGGTTGAGCATTTGGTCTAAGTGTATCAGTTGTTTTCCTGACGGCCATTTCAACCTAACCTAACCTACCTTTTAATATACACTCCGCAACACAACAACAAATCAATTTAAACATTTTTCGCTTTTGTATTGTCTCTATGATTTTTTCCATCTCGCCATGACCACAACCTTCTACAGCGATTTCCATGTTTGCGTTTATTTTTATTATATGTATATTAAAACTTGACTGTGAAATTATTATTAAATAAAAAAGTATTTCCTGAAGTTGATATTCGTTCAATTAACAAGAATTGAATGAACTACAAAACAAAGCTTTCTCTGAGAAAATTGTTTTCGGCTGCGTTTTGTTGTACACGGGAGCAACCAAATACAGATTCTCTGCTACATCCTAGGCATACTTCAATGTTTTTGATCATCGTCCGCTCTTGCTCCATGTCACCAGTGACCGACGAATGGTGTAGTTTTCAAGTAGTTGAATTCTATGTACCACTGTAATTGTGAAAATTAAAAGAAAATCACAATTAACTTGGTTCTTTTTATGTTATTTTAATAGAAAAGTAGTTTAAATTCAATAAATATATCGAAATTACACAAAACAAATCAACCCGATGATTTTTAGAAGGATGAGGATGAGGCAAACAGTGATGTTTGTTTTTTTTTCTTGCATTACAGCTGTTCTGCAAATGTCATCTTGCAAAGTAATAGTGCTGCCAAGTATTTCACGAAGCGCCTTAGTCGTTTTTTTTCAACCAATTCCCCCGGGGATTGCAAAAAAACGCACCTATTGATTGGTTCTATCATGGTTGTCAATTTATTATTAATACTTGAATTCACAATTGGTATTGGACTATTTTAGGTATTCCTTCACAATCAATGTTTTTATTTATATCAAGTTGATTAACATTTTTAAACTTACATTTGTAAAGTACGATACGAATTAGAACAGTGGATAATGTTTTTTAAAGAAAAAGTGTTAATTAAACAAATTTGTTGCTGCTTTTGACTGTGCGGGAAAATCGGTCATGTCGATGCGAATTTTTTAGAAGTTGATTATGGATTAAACAGATTATTGTCAGATAAGAAAAAAAAAACGGGACGACATTTTACTGCTCCAATTTTATTTCACAATTGAGTATCATCAAAGCTCGATGTGTCGCGTCAGTTTTTTTTTACTTCATTTATTGTAAATATTTACGTTTGTTAGGTATCCATGTACGTATGATACCTACATAATTTATTTATTTTTTGCATCTTAAATTACTCGAAGTCTATAATAAAGTTGTTTTGGCTGAAATGTAGGTAGGTATAATGTTTATACAAAAATTTATTCTCTCGGGAATCAACTAAAAATCCCTTTTTCCTTGAAAGTATTGAAGGGACACAGCATAATTCCACCCTCACTAAAAGTACTTATGCATCTAAATGACAAAAAAAAAACATAAACAAGGAATAGGTAGTAGGTACATATATATGTAGTATCTATACTTACCTGCACTGTTCCATTTTTTTTTTTGCAATCTTACCTCTGGAAGGAACGACATTTTAGGGGTTGTAGCAGGAAATGCAGAATCTGTAGTTCTAATAGAGATGGCACATCCTTGAATGTGTTTTTTGCTCTATTTTTTTTTAATCTTAACACATTAATTATTATATCTAAGTCTTGACTATGCAGTTCAGTTCGGTTTTTCTATTCTCGAGTAAAGTTTCCCCCTGTGGTGATTTACTGTAGTTTTTTTTCCCAATTTAGCAAATATTTATGCCTACCCACTTTGATTTATTCAAAATACTTTTTTACAATACAGAGAATAGAAATAGAATTCGCTGAGGTAATACAATATACTATATGCAGATATGGATGGATATCCCCTTTTTTCTCTGGGGCACTTTAGAGTTTAACAGAAAAAAGGAATAGTGTTTTTAACATCAGAGATGCATATATGTATATAAATTTATTAAACATGCACACAAGTACAGTTAAAAATACAACCAGCATTGAATTGTTTAAATTTATTTTGTCAATTCTAAGGACATGCTCAATTCAGGCAAAAAAAAAATATATCCATCGAATACATACAAAAAGAATAAAAACGACGTTTCTACAGTATCAGCTATTATCCTTATAAAGCTGCTCTTTATATGTAGTAGTATAGGTAGGTAGGTAGGTATATAATTGGAAAAGCTCCTGTATTGTATGCATAATATATATGTATGTACATATATATCTATGCAAATATTTATTCATGTGTGCGGGTTTTATGTTGACAGGTTGTTGTATCCCACCCATAGTAACAGTATAGTAGGATATTTTATGCTCTTGCTTGCCTTGCTACATGGAGACATGGACCATGCTAAAAATGCTGGTGCCATTGCCATACCATCTCTATAAAGGTGGAAGACAAGAGCCGCATACAAAACGATGAAAACATGACACTGAAGAATACGAGCAAGGAATTTCATATAAAACTAGATATGTGTAGAGAGTTTTCCTTTTATTATTTGGCAATAAAAAGGATATTTTTTCTTTTTATTTTCTCCTGGATCGTTTGTGGTTTTCGTGTTACCAAAAATACGTATTCTTTAATGGGAATATATATTTTGACAAAAGCAATTTGAGGGTTTATTTTACTGCCAAATGTTTTTCTTTTTTTTTTATTATAACTTTCTTTTTTTTTGTCATGAATACTTAGCCTTTATACAATTGTTAAGACAAAGAAGGTATAGATACCTATCCTCTAGTTCCAGAGTAAGCTCTGAATGCAAATTAATATATGTGTAAAATTAACTCAGAAAGAAATTTCATCTATGATGAAATTTGGTAAAAAAAACAGTTGGTAGAAATATTGAAATATAATTTGAAAATATATTGCGCTAAACTAGAACTAAAATACTACGAGTATAAATTCGGAGGAGAAAATATCACTCTAGACTAAACATAGCATAAATCTAGAGAATTAGTGTAGTTCAATTTCAGATGGAAGTCGAATAGGTCTTAGAAGAAGACACTAAATCTTATCGTTCAAAGGCCGTGTTTGAATTGCGTTAAAATGTTTGTTAAATTTTCTACCTTGGTTAAATTTTGAAGTTTGGTTTGTGGTGGTATCAAATTTAGCTTTTTGCTGTGTTAAAAGGGATTTATTAAAACACTTTTTTGGCTAAAATTCCTTGAAGATATAAGAAATTTCCCTTAAAAACATTTTATTTTTGTTGTTCAAGTTAATTAATTTCTTTCGCAAAATCCGACTTAGAAGAAATATAAAGTTAATAATTTGGCACGAAAAATGTAACGAAATCTCAGTTTAACTTATATGTTTCGGTTTTACATGGTTAATTCAATATTTTGTAACAACAGTTCCAAATCTTTTCAAAACATTTCTTATTATGTTTAGTTTGTTGATTCAGTATATAAACACTAGTTTTCACAGCTGACATAAGAATTTGACAATCTGACTAATCAACCTATTTTTATTCATTTTGTAAAATGAACTACAATAAGTATTTTATATTAATTATTTTATATTTGTTAAAATATCAACGGATTATATAATTTATTTTTTACTCTTGAGAACCTACGCAATCAAAAATATAAATGTAATTTTATTTTTTTTCAATTGAATAAATTTAAACTTACATTTATTATATGGTTTCCCAGTAGATCAGGGTTTCTTGGAGTTCATCTTTCTTTTCGGTTATCGTTTATAAGTTTCAAATTACTCTATCTTGAGAAACGTTACATTTTAACGCAAATTTAGCCTGCTCTACAGCTGCCTACATTTTAACCCATTTTATTCACCACGCTAGTGTCAAATTTTAACCAAGTTACAAAATTTAACCAACATTTTAACGCAATTCACACACGGCCTAAGTTGCTCGTGCAGAATTTTCATTATCAGTGGCAAGATACGGTCGTTATTTTGGAACCACTTGTCATTTACATTGCGTGCATACAAATGTCGGTATGATATCCTATCTAAGGAAAACAAATCAAAAAAAAAGTTCAAACAGATAATTAATGCAATAAAAGTAAATATAAAATAAAAGATTTTTAAATTTTAATTAGATTAAAATTTGTTTACAAAGTTGCCAGAAGCCCGATGATGGAATGATAATTCCGAAACGCGTAGCAAAATTAATTAAGAAAGTTGTGATTAAAAAACTAAGTTTTATTTATTAATTAAATATCTAATTAAAATTTAAAAATCTTTTATTTTATATTTACTTTTATTTCTTATATACCAACACAACTGGAGACGAAAACACCATAATGAAGATAATTTATGATGTTTTCAGCAATCGATGACAAATAACTCAGAGAATTTTATTGGCAAATAATATTTCCAATAGAACAATTATTACTTCTTTTTTTAATGTATTTACTTATTTTCCTGATGAAAATTCATCTTTCGTCTAGCTGATTGCCATTTTGACACAAAGTGGAGCAAATCATTCTAATGATTTGGGTTCCAATTTCTCTCGTTCCACTGACAGAATTGTGGACGAATACTTTTTGTGTGTGTTTCAATTAGGAAACTTGATAACAGACTGGTAATGGGGCTTGCCAATTGACATAATTTTCCTGTTTGCTAACCATCAGGAAAAAATATTCATTTAAATAGGGGCCAGTTATAGCGATCGAAAAACGCATCAGGAAAAGTTGAAACAGTAAGAAAATGAATATTTTTTCCTGATGGTCGTTTATAGCAAACAGGAAAATTATGTGAGTTTGCAAGCCTTACTACCAGTCTGCCATCGAGTTTTCCTGATTGAAACACAAAAAGAAAGAAACGAAAAAGTATTTCGTCCATGTTTCTGTCAGTGGAATGAGAGAAATTTGAACGCAAATTATTGGAATGATTTGTTCCACTTTGTGTCAAATCAGCTGGCACGAAAAATGAATTTTCATCAGGAAAATAATTAAATACATTTTGAACGAAAAATAATTGTTTTCTTGCAAATATTTTTGCCAATAAAAGTTTCTGAGTTATTTGTCATCGATTAGTGTAGCATTTGTGTTTTAAAATGCGTGAAACATTATAAATTATCCATTCGAACTATTTTCCTGTTTCGTTTTCCTGATCGCTATAACCGGCTTCATACTGTTTCAACTTTTCCTAGTGCTTTTTCCTGGTCGTTATAACTGTCCGCTAAGCAAACGATGTCGACGCGAAAAAAATGTACGAAAAGTAGCTTAATAATTGCCAAATAATCTCGGCTCATTAGTTACACAACATACGACTGGGACAGTTTTGTTTTATGTTCTCTGAGGATATAAGTCAATATAATCATACACGCCTAATTCTTAAAGGTACACTGGCTACTAGCGTTTGATTAAAGTTTATCCAAAAGGTTCGGCAGAAAATTCCTTAGATAATTTTTTTCCAATTTGCGTAAACTATTTCCCATTTACCAAAAGATAAACTTTTCTAGTATTTTACGACGTCAAACGTTTATTTGCTAGCCTTTATCTTTCGTTTTGGTAGCTTTAATCACTTTAAACAACTTTTATATAACTGATGTACCTTTCTAACGCAATCTTTAAAACGTTCAGTTGAACGCGCCTATTTTTGCAAGATATAGGAATCAAACAGAACTAGAATGAAACATAAATACATAAAACTACGTTTTCACCTAAAGATAATCCGGTTAAATTGAATAGATTAGATAGATAGATAGATAGATAGATAATTTCTTTATTTAAAAAATATAAATTATTTACAATATTTTTTCTTTAAGAATAAGGACATGGCTATTCTGCCGTCTGCCTGAACGACATTTTATAACAAAATACAGTTTATATATAAAGAAGTTAAATTCAAATAATAAACATAACATAAGTTAATTAACTATAGAAAGTTTAATTTAATAATTTATTAAAGCATCAATAGCGTTTTCAACAATTTTGAGATGATTCAAAAACACAAAAATAGATGTATCAATGATTTGAAACAAAAAATTATATCAATTTTGAAATGATTTGAAACACAAAATAATAATTTATCAATTTTATAATGATTTGAAACATAAAAAAATTAGTAAGTATTTAGAAACATTGTTTGAAACTTCAAATTGCAATAACTGGTTGTAGAGCTATAGAAAACTATTGCGATAATTAAGAGCATGTTTGCAGTATCTATAAGCCGTTGACCATCCAAGATCTCCATTAAGGATTTCATAGAGCCGAGTAGGGGGAAGATAACTCAATTCAAAATGCAGTCGTCGAATCTTTTGAAGTAAAGGACACGTTGCAAAGAAGTGGGTGATGTCTTCTGGCTCTCCTCTATTACATAGCCTACAGATTTGTGTGAGATCAGTTCGATGCGGCATAGCGTTAAGATTCAAGATTTCGACTCGGGCTCTAAATATGTAGCTTATAGCTTCAGAAGAAAACTCGTTGCTGAAATAGTTAGCCAGCGATGTTATTTGGTGGTTGAGGTACCTGTATACATTTCTTGACACAGTTGTTGAGGCTCTTGAAATATGTTGTCTGAAAATATTTTCATCAGTTTTCTTGATAACATCATTGAACATATTGTGCCATTCATTCAAATTGGACTCCCTAAAAGATAAATTACTGCCATTTGAAGAAGCTAGCTGGTTCCATTCCTTAAACGGGGAGGCATTTGTTTGCATGAGCCTTGCCATAATGGATTTGTGAAGGCTTCTTTCATCCCTCTTCATAACTTTCAATATGTAGTCTGAATTGGTTTTCAGGTTTATAATGTAAAGATGCGTTAGACCAGACTCCACATATATAGCATAATTGGGCGTTGAAGAAGGCAATCTGAACAAGCGTTTGAAGAAATATCTTTGCACGGCTTCAAACTCGTCCAGTTGTAAATAACCAAAAATTTGGGTACCGTAGCACATGCAGCAGTTCACTGTTGCTTGAAAAACACGATATTTGGATGTATGATCGATTTTTTGGTTAGAGTAGAACTTAGGCCACATTACGTTTAAAGCTAGTTTGGCTTCGTTGCTTTTCTCTTTCACGTGTTTCGAAAAATTCAGATTGTACGAGAGCAAAACTCCAAGATATTTGAAATAATGAACGACCCCGATAGGCGCGTTGTTTAGGGACCAGATTTCCTCCGGGAGCCTTCTTCTCTGACGCAGTTCAAATATCATTATTTTTGTCTTGTTAGAATTGACACATAGACCCCAGAATTCACAAAAGGAATTGAGTTTGTTGATTTGCAGCTGAAGGGTAGATGGATTGTCTGCCAATAAAACCAAATCATCGGCGTAGAGCAAAACCTTGACTTGTATACCGGCAAAGAGTATTCCTCCCGGAAGTACATCACACACGTCGTCAATAAACAGGGCGAATAATATCAGGCTTAATATACATCCTTGGGGGACGCCTGTTGTGGTTTCAAACCATTCGGAGAATTTAGCTCCGTCCCCCACTGATGCAGTAGATGAGGCAAGAAATTTGAAATAAAACATTAAGAATTTTCGAGAAACTCCTAACGAAGACAATTTGTACATCAAGGCATTTCTATTTACATTGTCAAGGGCTGATTTGAAATCCACAAAACAAGCATATAATTTCTTTTTCTGCTCGATAGATCTCCTGGCAATAGACGTCAGAGCGAATATATGGTCTTGCGTTGAGAATCCCGATCGAAACCCTGCTTGGAACATGCTGAGTCGGTTGTTGTTCTCAATCCATACCGTCAACCTATCATAAAGAATTGAAGTTAGGATCTTTCTTAGCGAGTTGAGAATCGAAATTCCTCTGTAGTTCTCCGGCAGGTTAGAATCTCCTTTTTTAAAGATCGCGAATATAACCGCTTTGTTGAAGTTACTTGGAACAAATGAGTCTTCATAAAGTTTGTTGAAATATGCCAGTAGAAGATATTTAAATAGATTAAAAATTAATCTTGAAGTGTTTTCACTAGAGAAAAAAAGATTAGTTTGAATTTTTCACTTTGAATTGTCATCCAAAAGTTAATATATCAAGAGTAAAACAAAATAATAATTTGAAAGAAGAATAATAATTTCGGTGCAGTGCGCAAATTTAATTTCAATAAATAAATATGAGTAATAACTTAAGAATATTGCTATCCCAATGTTTTATCCTTCAAAATTCAAGTAGTAATAATCTTCCTGGTGCATGAAATCTGGCCAGGACACGAGATCGATAATCTAGAAAGAAAATGAGAAACCAACTTGCTCAATGAACAATGTTTGCAGCTTTATCTGACCAATACTTCCAGCTAATGACTTCCCTGTCAACCTGAATGTCTCAAATACTCGAAGACGAGCCACACTATCCACTTCACGTATCAGATTGGAACTCGTCGTCGAGATCGATTTTATGAAGATTATAACACATTGGTACATGATTGATTGGAGTTATAGTCGTATTGTGAACTGAAATGTATTCTAGACTCCTCAGCTTTCAGAAAAGCTGAAATACCAAATCAGTTTTAGTGAAATAATTAATTTCAAAAAACTTTATCTCACATCAAGAACTGAAAAGCTTTATTTTTTTGTCGTGCTTAGCAAATATTCACCAGACTTGTTAAAATATTTACCCAAATCTTGCAGCAAATAGATATATGTACATAAATACTGGAATCGCACTTGCACGCTTTTCGGTTTTATATAATTGGGAAAGAACAACTTCAATGTATTACTGTAGGATATACATTTTCCATTTTAAATTCGAAAAACCGACCGCTTTGGTCCTTGTAGCCTTATTGCATCTTTTATTTTTATACATTTTTATAAACAAAAACAGGATTCGAAGGCAACGAACGAAAAATTTCACCAGACAAAAACGAATTAAATAATGTTGGACAGGTTTTTTTTGTTGAATGTCAATAGAGGAAATAACATTAGAATAGACGCGTTCTATGAAATAAGGTTTGTTTCTTTTGACAATCTTCTACTTCGAAGCAGATTTCAATGAGATTATTTTCTAATCTTCTTTTGAGGAGATTAAAATTTGTATGGGAAATCTTCAAGTTTTCAGAAAATTTCAAAGAGTATTTATGCCTCTAATCTAGTTCAAAAAGTCTTTGCGTTGAGTGACCGGGAATTTCACTCCGCAAATGAGAAAATAGTCACACATATTCTCCTAGATAATGGCTATCCAAATGAAATCATACGGAGCTTGATAGTTCGCCAAAAACACAAAGCTCCTGTTGATAATCGGCAAAAAGAGATAGGTATTTATATGAGTATAGTTTATGTTCCCAAACTGTCAGAAAACTTTAAAGAGACGGTAAAAAATAGCACTAATGACGTCAGCTTAGCTTATAAATCCAATAGGACGCTGGCACCTCTTTTCGCCAACATGAAAACAAAAACGGAAAAGGATAAGTGCACAGACGTAGTCTATAAAATTAACTGTCGTGGCAATGCGGAAGAAAATTGCAATCTTTCCTATATCGGTACAACGAAACAACTTCTTCGTCAACGAATTTCCAACCACAAATCCGACATTAATTTAAAAAGCACTGGGAAGACAGCATTGGCCTTACACTCCATTGAGCGTGGACACAAACCAGATTTTGACAGAGTGGAAATTCTGGAAAGGGAGAAATATGTCTCCACGCGATATACTCTAGAAACGCTTCATATTATTAACAACAAGAACAATATGAATCGTAAACAAGACAGCCAGAACATTTCATCGGCTTACTGCTCTTTGGTGACTAAGCAGAATCCGTGACAATTTATAGCCGACTAAGCTTCAATCGAAGTGTTTTTTTTATATCATAAAATTCTTTTTTTTAAACATTGCTTTATATTTGTCTCTCATTGTATTATTTACGTTTATCTGTAATGCGTACTAAATATAAGTTTGCCAAAATTTTACACTAAATGTTCTTATATGTGTAATATGTTCATTTTATTTTTTTTAATAAAAGATCCCCTGAAGAAGACGGCAACCACCGTCGAAACGTCGTGAAAGGAAATTAAATTGTTTCATTAAAAAAACATTACGACCAAAACAGCCGAAAGAGATATATTTATTTAAATCTCGAACACCTATAATTAATTTTTTATATATAAAAATTCTTAAATTTTTTTCTAAGAACAAATTGGTATGTACATTTTAAATGTTTAATAATATAAATTCAAAACCATAATTTAAGAAAAAATTGTCCACCCGTTTTCGAAATATTGAATTTAAAAAAAAATCCAAAAAAACTATTTTTCAAAAACTTGAAATGCAATACTATTTAGAATTTGAAGGAGCTCCTGTACAAATTTTTTTATCGAAATCCGTTGAGCCGTTTATGGGAAAGTCTAAAATCAATTAAATCGTTGTATGGCAGGTACCGTTAATAACAAAATAGTAAAAAAAAATTGTTAGCCAAAATGTAGACCCAAAGTAGTACACACGCCAATTTTCATCAAAATCGTTTTAGCGGTTTTCGAGAAAATTAAGATGGTAGACACATTTTGTATGACAAGTGCTATCGTTATTTTTGGGGCTATAACAACGATTCAAAAATCTATTTTGGACAATCACCTAAAACACCAAGACCGCGATTTTTTGCTGTTGAAGGTTTCAATTAAAAATTGAACTAGGTCTTGTCTAATAGGTATCTTCATCAAAGTTAATGTTTTCAAGTGCTTCGAACGGATTTGTTCAGCTTTCTAAAAAGCTCAAAATCTTCAAATATAAGAAAGTATGATTCTTGTCGTTTAAAATTATTAAAAACTAATTTTTATAGTCGACTCCCTTTTTAAAACTGATTTAGAGTCGAGTTTAAATGTTTAAAATTTTACACCGTGCGTGTTTTAAACATCAATATCAAATTACACTCCCTGAAGAATGCGTTCACGAATAGCTCTTTTTATGTTAAGCCAATTTGAAATGTTTTGGCGTAAATAGTTACCACTCAAAATAATCATCCCAAAATTTCTAATTTTTGAGCTTCGGCCTAAATTGTTATGATTGACTTTAATTCAAAAATTCATCATTCCACTTCTTTTACTTTATTATTCTGACATTTATATGAAAATGGATATGAGTTAAGGTGTGTCGTTGTGTAATGCAGATAAATCGGTTTCCTAAAGGACATTTCAACCGTGTCGGTACTATCAGTCGATTACATTTTAGTCAGTGTCAGAAGTTTGCCGAGGTTCCTATACCTATCTGAACTTTAGCCAATGTAAACATTTACTATACACATAAGAAACACCTACCATAAATGACCTTACCATTTATAACTAAGAACAATATAGTAGAAGGTGAATTATTAAAAGTCAAACAGGTCATTAAAGAAAATTAATAAGACCTTAAATCTTCACTGTTATAGACTTTAAACAAGAAGTACGAACCATTATTAGAATAATTTGTATGTTCCTTCTCTATAGTCCGTCATTTGTGGTTTGAAAAGTTTCAGATAATTGTGAGAAAATAAACAGTTGCATTGATTGATTTTTTTTATTTTAAGAGCTTCCTTACAAATTTCTATTTACTACTGTAAAGTATTTTTCAGTACAGGGTGTTGTTTTCGTAAATGAAAAATCTTGTGATATTTACTTGCGAATGTTAGATAAGCTAACTGATTGGTTGAAATCTAGAAATTTACGCAATAAAATAAAAAATCATTATATTTTAGACTGGACTTGGAATTCTATGATATACTAGTAATATCATCATAAAAATATATTATTTCTGTTGTCAAACTCCTTTTTCTCATTTATAAAATATTCAAATCTACTAAATTAGGTATCACTGGATAGGAATTTAAACATAGCGATGACATTGCACAAGAACTTTATGTTATATCACCTTATTTTCTATAAATATCAGTAATTTCAAATAATTTAATAAATTAATAATTTGATATAAAGAATGCCTCACTTTTAATCCATTGAACGAGCGAAAGAGAAAAATATATATTACTTGTGTAATTTAAATTTCTCTTTTTTGTTTGAGTGATTGGAGGAGAAACATTTTTTCTTGAGCTAGATGTGCTAAAGGGCAAGTTTTGCATTTGGAAAAAAAATTTAACTCGAGATTTTAATCAAACTTGACATTACGATGAAAGAGAACACCAAATAAGTGGGTCTGTCTGTCTGTACAACGCTCTGCAGCCTAAACGGCTGAAGCGATTGTCTTCAAACTTGGTATTTGAGCGTTTTAGGTGATTGTCTAAAATCGTTTTTTGAATCGTTTTTTTAGGGCCAAAACTAACGGCACCTCCCATACAATGTTTTCTACCATCTCAATTATCTCGAAAACGGCTCTAACAAAAGTGTGAGCAATATTTTTGGTATACTCTACATTTTGGTCAAAAATGTTTTTAAATACAGTCAAAATCGGTTATAACGACACCGGTTGTAACGAAATATCGGTTATAGCGAACTAATCTCTTAGTCCCGAACAAGGTTCATGTTTAATAAAGAACAACATAAAAAGGAAAATCGGTTATAACGAAACACCGGATGTAACGAACAATTTCTCCAGTCCTGTCGAGTTCGTTATAACCGATTTTGACTGTCTTTTGTTATTAACGGTACCTGTCATACAACCATTTTTTTTTTTTTTTGATTTTCAACCTTCTCATAAACGGCGCTACGGATTTCGATCAAAGTTCTTACAAAGGAAGTCCTTCCGAATTTTCCAAAATTTTCGAAAAATATTTTTTTTGGATTTTTGCAAAAAAAAACATTTTTTTTTTCAAAATTCAATATGTATTTCGAAAACGGATGGATTATTTTTCTTTGATTTTTTTTTATAAAAATTTATATTATTAAATATTTAAAATTGTCATACTAAGCCCCAGTTTCACAGTGCGAGTTTAAACGCCACTTTTGGTTTAAACTTCAGATCAACAATTTATTCGGTTTCACGGTGTCGTTTAAGCCTTGAACTTAGTTCAATTTGAAGTTTAGGTTAACCGAGATTATTCTGCCGCTTAAAATTCAGTCCAGCGTTTGTATTGTTTTTTTTTTCAGAAAATATTATGAACAAAACAAAATTGTGTATTCAAATGTTATCGAGTTGTTATAGTGATTTTGAATATTATTTTATTTATTATTCTCGTTGTTTCGAGTGTTTTTTTGTGTCAGAGAGAGAAAGAGAGGACGAGGCAAGAAAAATGGTGCAAACTATTTTTCATAAGATATAGTTAAACGAAGTTCAACTGATCTGGAGATCAGATTTCACTGTGAAACCGGACGAATTAAACCAAAATTTAAACTCAGTTTGATCTTAAGTTTAAGTTCCCACTGTGAAACTGGGGTAAGTTTTTTTTTTAATTAAACAAAAATTATATATAAGAATTTAAGTAAAAAACGACTTCGAAATACATATATTTAGATTTTTAATAGAAATCTTTTGCATACGATGTGATCGAACATAAGAGCAAGTCCGTGCGACCCAGTCATGCATTTGATTTTCGCCGCACCATGAATGAGTGGTGGAGAAACATACTTATTTGTCACTTCTGTTGTTTGTATTTTTTTTCTCATTTATAAAAAACCGGATGCACTTAATTAGGTATCACTCTTCAAAATTGTAGCTGATTTGATCGTCTTTGTGATGCAATTAGAGATTTTGTAAAAATAATATTTTCAATTGTTCATATCAATAAGGAATTTATTTATTTTGTTCAATTATTCGTTTTGAAAATTTAATTGCAAAAGCTTATGGAATGTGCGGAATTGTCGCACGGGTCTTCTAGGTTACTAAAGGGTTATCCATTTTGCGGTTTCAAAAGTATAGCCTTGTTAAACCAATTTTTTTTTCAGTTGAGAGTCTGACATTTACGGAAATGGATCGCTTAACTATCGCACACCGCATAAAATTGATAAAACCTACTACAACAATGGTGATTCTGTCCCAGCCACATATCGTGCTTTCAGAGGAGATTATGGTTTACATAATCGTCCAACTACGCAAGCAATTGGTAAAATTGTGAAGAAATTTGAAAAGACTGGATTGGTAACAGATATTTTAAGGCCTGTGCATCATCGTTTCGCTCGTACCACTGAAAATATCGCTGCCGAAGACCCGAATGTGTCGATTCCTTGTCGTTCTCAGGAATAAGGATGGTCTTACGGCACATTATGGCGTATTTTGCATTTGGATCTACACTTACATCCATATACAGTCTAGCTTACACAACAACTGAAGCCCGTTGACCATTCACAACGTCGTACATACGTCGAATGGGTGCTTGAACAACAAGCGGTGGACGTCGATTTTTCGAAGAAAATTTTCTTCAGCGACAAAGCACATTTCTCACTCGATGTGTACGAGTATGTTAATAAACAAAATTGTCGTATGTGGGGTTCTGAGAATTCTCAAGTAATTGAAGAGAGGCCATTACATCCACAAAAAGTCACTGTTTGGGGCGCTCTTTGGTCCGGAGGTGTGATTGGACCTTACTTCTTCGCAAACGACGATGGAACTACTGTCACCGTCAATTCGGAGCGTTATGGTCACATGATAACCGACTTTTTTTTCCTGCTATTAAGAATACGACTTGGAGAATATGTGGTTTCAACAAGACGGTGCCACATGCTACACAATTCGAGCGAATATAGCTTTATTGCAAGAGACATTTCCTGGCCGCGTAATTTCTCGTCATGGCGATATCAACTGACCAACAAGATCATGCGATTTGACACCGCTGGACTTTTTTTTGTGGGGCTACGCGAAATAAACCTTTAACTCTTGAGCACTTGAAAACCCACATTCGTCAAGTTATTGCTGAGATACCGCCCAATATGTGTCAAAAAGTGGTCGAAAATTACCTGAAAAGAATCGATGCTTGCAACAATTCGCGTGGTGGTCGAAGACTTGGCTATATAGCCGAAACGCGTCAATATAATAAATAAAAAAGACTATAAGGTGGTTTATTGACTTTATCAATTTAATTAAAGTCTTTTATTTTTTGGGTGAACTTTATTTATTTATTTATTTATATTTGAGGCGATCTTCTCTCATATATGCCCACAACAAACTTTTAACACCCCTAAGCACAGAGAACTGTGTGTATATAAATGTGCCTAAAAAGCATCTAACATTTCTGACGGTAGAGACTCTCCTTTATTCAATTTTCTTTTCCAATTTTTGTATGCATACCTGAATTTTTTGCATAACCATTGAAACAGGTTGATTATTTAAAAGTTGTATGGCAAGTCAGCTTCTGTGCATGTAATTTTTTGGCCAAAATGCTCCCAGCTGAAATATTGCTAGTACATCTGAAGAAAGACGATCTTTCAAGTCTGTCACGACAGAATCCAGTTGGGTCGCAAATACTTCTCAGCCGGTAGACTGTGAAAGTTTCAACGCTTCATACGAAAATTTTAAGGATCCAAAATTTATTATTGTCAGTTAGTATATAATTTTCGTGTCAAGGTGTGTTTGTATGTCTATAATAAATACCTAAAATGAGATAAGCAAATAACAGGTTACCATTTTATGGGGGGCTATAGTGAATAAAAATTTCCCTGGATGTATTTTTTCCATTTCGAATCTTGGGTACGTGAATGAGCCTCAAAAGTTTCCCGCTGTCATTTCATACGATTTTTTTTTTCGAGGGAAATTTATTCTGTGATGCACGACTACAGAACAAATTTCGAGGGAATACAATACTCCGTAGGAAGCGAAATTCTCTGGTCGATTACCGATAGGCTCAGTCTTACCAAATAAAATCTTAGTGAACATGCAATGTCAGATTCACAGCCTGGGGCTTAATTCCGCAAACGTGAGTTTTATCTGGATACACGGAAAGTCGTGTACAAATACATATTTGCGATACCGCAAGGGTGCGATTCAGTATATTTTTTTTTTTCACAGAGAGGAAAATTTATTCACCCATAATTTGAAGGTGAATAATTTTTTTTCACAAAAATTCATTCATTCTTGCGGACTTCGGCCCCTGGATCCCTTAATCCTTAATGGGACCAGATTTCTAGCTGATTTGTAAAAAACACACATTTTATAATTATATAAGTTATTCAAAATAATTTTAATTTTGTCAAAATTCTATCTTTATATTAAATTAAGGTATATCTTTCATATTCGCACACCAGGGAAAAATTTCCATATGGTTTAAGACGAACAGCAGTTTTGCGTAAGAAAGAAAATGGGGGCGTTCGGTGTCGCACAGCTTTCGGATACATTGCTGAAAAATATACTGTGCGTTTGTGAACGTATAAAACCCAATATGTAACCATTTCTGTCAAAAGTCAAATAGAGAAAAAAAAATCTAATTGCTTAGGATTACGTTTCAGCTCAAAGTGAATTAAACATACATTTGTTGGATAAAATATAAATTTAAAATTAATCAGAAAGTAAGACCAAAAATGTTTCAACCGATTCAGAAGAAGACGATGTATATTAGGCACGTAATTGAAGTTCACAAACAACAATTCAAAAGACAGCTGTCAGCTGTGCACTATACGATACCTAAGTACCTATACCAGAAATTTAGCGCTAGCTTGTATTCGCTAATGGGCTGTTATTTAACACATATTACAACAACAGCAAACGTATTGCACAGGAAAGCTATGCGTTACCAAACGCCCCCAATTTAAAACATTTTGTTTCGGAAATGACCCGACAAAAATCTTAGCGGACGTTACAAATTTACTGTACCAGTTAAAATATGCCTATATTTATTAGATGATCAAGATATAAGTATCATGCATGTGCAATAATAAAACCCGACTTAATTTTCGGTATCAATTCAGAAACACCGAATAACATTAGAAATACTTCAAAAATGTATATCTACAACATCATTTCATTAATTTTTTTTTTTAACTATGCGCGCACTCAAGGGGTTATGAATACCCTTAAAATGTTTATACACAGTGCGAGCGATTAGGAAAACGGGATAGGATTAGACAGGAGATACCGATGTACATTGGTTTTAAATGCCTGATTATCGCAATGGGAGGGAAAAATTCGGTCGGGTAAAGCATTCCACATTCGTGTTGTGCGGCTAAAGAAAGAATCTCTATACTTGACAGTACGTCCGAAGTTGGGCTCAATGGTAAATTGATGGGCTTTCCTAGAAGCGCGAGTGTTACGGTTGAACAGTTTGAGGGCAGGAATGCAACTGGCTATTTCACTAGAACACTGTCTATAATAATACCGATAAAATAATGAAAGGCATGAAACATTGCGACGATGCGAGAGAGGCTCAATTGTTTTAGTTATTGTTTCATCACCTATCATTTTTAAAGCTCTTTTTGGATTCTGTCCAGGAGACTTAAGTGCGTTATGGCAGCACCCAAATATGACAATTGTACTCAAGCTTTGGACGAATGAAGGCTTTATAGATTACAGCCATTTCAAAAGGGGAGAAATATTTCTTGCATGGTACCTCAGAAAACCCAAACATCTTGCAGCATTTTTGACGACGTCGAATATGTGTTCATTCCACAAAAGGTGGTCAGTAATGCACATACCGAGAACTGAAAGTTGGTCGGTTTCCTCGATGCAAGCGCCGCTAATGGACAACGGCATTGGGGGAGGGTGCCTTTTTAACGACAAAAGACATCGTTGTGTTTTTGAAGCATTAAATTCTACGCGGTTTTTTTTATTCCCCATTGGACAATGCTGCCTAGATCAGAATTTAATGAGCTAATCATACGCTGCCGTTCAAGTTCCACATCCGAAGGACATGGACGAGAATCTAAAAACGAGTATGAAAAGCTGAGGGTACTGTCGTCAGCAAAACAGTATATTGGATTAGAAGTTTCAGACAAACGATCATTGATGAAAATGGAAAAAAAAGAGAGTCGGAGACAGAACGGAGCCCTGGGGCACACTAGCATTTATTTTCTGAATATCAGACTTGAAACCGTCCAATACAACTTGTATTGAACGGTCCGAAAGGTAATTTTTAATCCAACGAAGAAGAGATTCATCGATACCAAATGCACGCATTTTCGATAAGAGAGGTTGATTCCAAACTCTATCAAATGCTTTTGAAATATCAAGCGCAATAATCTTACTTTCTCCAAAACGATGTAAAGATTTGTGCCACTGTTCGGTGAGATATACCATCAGATCACCAGTGGACATATTGCTACGAAAGCCATACTGTCGGTCATTAAGGAGCTTTCGTTCTTCAAGATATTTCTTAAGCTGATAGTTTATCAGCGTTTCCATGACCTTGGAAAGAAGTGACGTAAGTGCAATTGGACGGTAGTTAGAGTGTGAAGAAGATTCGCCTTTTTTAGGGACAGGCTGGACAAATGCTGTTTTCCACCCACTCGGAAAGAGACCAGTAGAGTAGGACAGATGGAAAAGCTTACGCAGTGGTTTTGCCAGCGTAGAAGAACACCTCTTCAGAACAATTAAATTTCTGAAACAAGCATTTGTCACAGAGGTCAAGTTGCACCTTCGATCGGTATTTAGTAGCTTGCGAGTTCAAGTAAGTTATTCTTCAATTTTTTAAAAAATAAGATACATTTATATATTTTTTTTTTTATAATTTTGCACGCGCTCAAGGGATTATGAATACCCTTTATATGTTTTTAACACAGCGCGGAAATCCGGTGAAAGAAGAGAGAGAAGGATAGGAAAGATGTGTGGCGCGATGTATTGAGACGGTGGTTGTTGTCTCAGATTTTATCTCCAGGGATGGCGGCTGAACTAATGCGGAGAAAATTACCGTGGTTTATTTATTTATGTCTCTTATAATTCGCATTATTTTATTTTATTTCGTTGTCATATTTATGAGTAGTTTACTCAATCACATTTTGTTAGTGTTATACCTGAACAGCATGTAATGAGGAAACCAGCAACTTATTTTTATGACAATTTTTAGAATTGGTTTTTATGGAATATAAGAAGACATAGACAACATTTAAGAATAAAGAAAATCAGCTACTTTCTAGCTTTCTAAAGTTCTTAAAAATTGCAGTCAATTTGTGTGATATTTAAAAAAAAAAGTAGCAATCTAGATAATAAAAATGTTTTAAAACCTACGACCAAATTAATTCCACCATGCATACAAATTTACAAATCCAATATTATTTATTGCTAAATCTGTAATTTTTGTATGCAATTTTCAATAGAGAATAATTTAAAAATGGTAAATATTTCGATGAAATTGCGATTCATTGATGGCAATGTTGTCTTATTTCGTTCAAATTATTTATATTAAAATGTGATGATTCATGACTTTTAAGTGTCAATATCATCATTTAAGACATTCTTGCAAATTGCGAAGAAAAAGGGTAGGAAACTGCATTCATTTTTCGTGATTTACATCGCATTTAACTTGATCCGCTCTAAGAATTGTTTCCGTGATCGCACTATTCTTCTTGTGTTGCTAACTGTATACAATTTCGTTCAGCTGCCTATACATTTATGAATACAAAATTGCTATAATAAAGTTAAACGTGCTATAAATATGTACTTATGCAATATAAGCTATTATGACCGGCATGACCCCCCCTATGGATCCGCCAATGGCTACAAATACCTAGAATTATTATTGTTCTAAGTAGCTTAATTGGATCTTAAATTAGACATTGTGAAAATTCTAAGCTTTTAAAATATGTGCGACACACTCATGCATTTTATCTGTTCCCATACTAGAATTTAATTTAGTTCTTTGAATACCATGTTTTACACCTTCCGTTTATATATTAATCATCTACATAGTATCCTTAAATATGTACAATTGAACATTATAAATATAGCTATTACTTAAATCTCTATTTAGAAGTTGAACAAAATGATCTCAAAACAAAAATGACATGAAGTCATCATGGACACACTAAATGCAACTTCTCAAATGTCCGCTATTTTTGAAACAATATTAGGATTTTCTTCCATTTTTTTTTTACTGAAAGCTTTATTGGACTTAAAACACCCCACCCCGTAAAGGTATAAAGAATTCAGCCAAATTTTGTACACAGCAAATCCTATAATATTTTTGCTCTTTCAAGTCTGAGTGTCAATCTAAAAAGGATAACCAGATATACCTATGTACTTTACCTATCCACGATTGTATAAGTACATATAAATTCTATATAGGGTTAAATTACGTATAAAAGAAGTTCGGGAAAATAAAAATAAAAAGGGTAAAAGAGACTTTTGATGGTGACTGACAGTTTTAGATTTTAGATGGCTAGCTGAAGAATAATGGAGTTACGAAGTGTAATCCACGAAGGGGCAACATGAAAAGTGGATTGGAATTGGAAGATGGTAAACAAAGTACTATAGGATTCGTTCTTAAAGTCAAAGAGCTTAAAATGGACAGTCAGGCTACAGTTGTAGTAGATAATGGGTTAATGTTGCTTCAAAACATATAAGTGGATTACAAACAAAAAAAAAAAAAAACTTCTTCAAAACTTTTACCTTGAGATGTGCGATGTGCATGTTGCAAATTTTTGTTGAGAAAGTTTTGAAGATTGTTTTTTAAATGAATTTACAGTGCGTTGTTGAAGTTTTAGTAGATTCGCTATAATATACATGAAATGTTCATTTAAGAATACTGAAATCAGCTTAAAAATTGTTTCGTATATTAATGGCATTTTCGATTGGAAATTCCGAACATTTCGGAGTGCGTGTAAACCCTTTTGAAATTGACATTTCTACACACATATTGAAGCATGGAGTCACGGCACCTGGAAGTCAGCGCGTGCACTTTCAATTGCAGATATGTTTTTTTTTTTTTTTGATTTGAAGTTCGATGTATTTCCAATAAGAGAAAACCAAAAAAGGGTATTATTAGTATTGCTTTTATCTGATAAATTTTGTATGGACAGGTATAAATATTTTGACATAAAGCATGAAAGATTCTAAATCAAAACTTAAATAAATCGAAATTGAATACTATAATACTTTACTTTTAAAATGGAAAACGAGAAACAATAACAACATCATCGGTTACGGAAAAACAAGACAGGCCCGTAGCCAGGATTATAAAAGTATCTTTGTTTTTAAAATGAATCTTTTTGAATAATTGAACGTTTGTTTAGAGAATAACTAATTTGTTCATATCAATTATGGAAACAAAATCTAAGAATTTTTAAAACTAAAAAAAAACTTTACTTTTTGTTGTTACGTATATGTATAGTAATTTATCGAAAGCCTAAATGTTTTTGATAAACTGAGGCTTTTTATTTTTGTTTAATATATTATTTATGTATGTAATTTGTATATCAATAAACGTTACAAAAAATGAAAATTCCTTATCAAAATTTAGCAACAAAATTAATGAACATTTTTATTGGATCCACTTGGCTTAGTAAGTAGTGCTACATGCAGGTTCTGTGATATAAATGAGGAAACGCCGGACCTTATTCTGGGCATTTGTGATGCACTTGTTCATCAAAGGAAAAAACACCTTGGACGATTCCAAGTGGAAGAGAGTGACTTACCATCTCTAAAAATACTTCAAATACTCAAATTCATGAGGGAAACAAATTTGGAGGAAGAGCTGTAAAATGAGCTATCCTCACCCAGCTCTTGACGGGGGCACAAAAGATCTCAAGGTCGCAGTGCAACAACCCCATAGTAATATTCATTCATTATTGGATCCATGCAAAAAGGGATTCTTATATTATTTATATCTTGAATATATCAAATGCTTATGTTTATTGAATAAGATATAGTTTTTAGTTCTCTTTCCACAAACGACAAATGATTTCATCAATTTTCTGCTAATAAAAAAATATAAGAAATGAATATAACCTTTAAATTAATAGAAATACCTACATCCATTCCATATTATAAACATATTTACACAAGGCCCACCTCCCTCATATTGACATATAGAGCTTTTGCTTTATAAAATATGGGAACTTCAAAATTCATTAACCCCTATTTTACTTTAGTTTAGCTCATTTAAATAAAACAACAACAACAATTCGGAGTTGTTTGTATTTTTTATCTGCAAAATAAAGCAAATTAAAATTAATTTTTGATATATATTCTTCTTGATTTACAAGCTTATTATATCCAATTAATAATATGGATAACCGTTCATATAAAATTAAGTAGTAAAATGAATGTTTTCAGACCCTTATTTATTTTTCTCTTATGGGAAATACATTGAACGTTAAATCGAAAAAAAATCTATCTCCAATAGAAGGTTCACGCGCTGATTTCCAGGTGGCGTTGAAAGCAACTTACCAGGTGTCATTGGGGACGTTCACTCAGTTATTCTCAGCAATCTAGAACATCTTTCTGTTGTTTTAATGCGTGCAAAAGCACATATGATGAAAAAAACAGCTGTTATCATTAAAGCAATCTTGAGTTATCCCAAAAAATTGGAATAACTAGCTATCCGAGAACAAATGTATAGAAAAGTGACTGCAAAATTTATTTAGTTTTTGTTTTGTTCTGATTTTTTACAGTTTCAGCTAACCTATCTGGTTCGTCCACAGATATAATCCGATAGCTTGGTATCCGAGATAACATATCTAATAATTGAGTGAACGCCCGCAATAGCGATACAAAAATTTCAGAATTAAATTGGATGTGTTTGTTTATTTTATTGGTGTTCAAGATCGGAGAGTTCTTCCGAATTGTTAATCGAAAAGGCCATTAGAGAAACGAACGTGCGTATATTTTTTTTTTTATAATCTACACGCGCTCAAAGGATTATATACTACCCTTTAAATGTTTCAACACAGCGCAGCGCGAGTGTGAGGTTAAGGAAGAGAAAGAATTATAGGAAAGATGTGTGGCGCGATGTTCTGAGACTGTAGGTGGTTGTAGTCTCAGACTATATCTCCAGGGATGGCGGCTGAACTAATGCTGAGAAATTTCCGTATCTTATTAATCTATGTCCCTTATAATTCGCATACATTTTTTTATTCTTTTGTCATATTTTATCGGCTTACTTGTTCTACTCAATCACACGTTGTTAGTTCTATGGCCAAAAATCATGTAATGAGTAAACCAGCAACTAATTGTATGACATTTATTTTTAGAATTGGTTTTTAATGGAAAAATAAGAGGACATAGACTACGGCAGGGATCGAACCTGTGACCATGAGGTTGACAGACGAACACACAACTATCGCGCAACGGCCACCCCCAAATGGTTCCGAATTTTGAAATTTCATTTGCAAGACTATTTTTTCCAGTCACCGACTGCTTCGATTGTGTGAGGTGAAATCTGCAGAATGAAGAATTTTTCGACCGGTGGTTTGTGGAATGCGTCCTGATGTTGTGGATTTTATTTTGACAGTTCACAGAATATGTTGTTTCTCAAAAAGGAATTTTGGAATTTAAGCTCACAGTACACATATTTTCAAATTCGGTTGTCATAATTATTTTTTGATGTCATATTTGACAAAATGCCTCTAAAATTTGAATATGCATTCTGATTTTTGGCAGATCCACATACAAATAGGGATGGGTCGATATTTCAGTAAGGGTCATTCAGTACCTTTTACAGATCGAAAATACCTATTATTTAAAAAAGGTTTAAAATTTCAAAATTTTTATTTTGATAATCTTATTTTCACATTAACAAACATTTATTTAAATTTGATTACTGATCGTACTCAATTATTGATTTCAGTCATCGAGCAAAAGTATTGTTATTTTCTAATTACATACTTTGCTTAATTGTGATTTTTGTATAACTGCCATCGTCATCATATAAATTCGAAATCGTTACGAAAAATTACAAAATTTCAACAAAATCCGAAAAAATAAGAAAGTAGAGTTACAATTTAATTAAGATTGCAAATTAGCAAGCAGAATCTCAATTATGCAAAATCAATGAAAACATTTAAAGTCTCCATTGCCACTCGCTTGTACAAGAATACTTACATTGTATAGTAGTTTATACATACTCTGAAAATAAATTAAAAAAAGAAAACAAATAAAATACAGGTACCTTTAAGATATTCCTTATAAACACCTTGATAAAATTGCGGGCAAATGCAACTAATTGAATCTGGAACAACTTCAAATTATCTAGTACTTCTGACGTAGTAAGGCTTTAAACTTTTTTATAAATAAAAACTTTTGTGAAAACTAAGAGAGAAAAACTGATGGAATAAAGCAATTAGGTCAATCGACAAGTTTGATCGATACGAATAGCGGAATATAGATGATAAAGTGATGAATAATTAATTTTAAAATTCTAGTGAAAAATAGTTTTTTAAAATTGTTATTTTACTGACAATTTTTAGACGATAATTGTTTATTTCAGTAACAGGTATTTATAACTGTTATTTAAAAGTAGCAGTAATAGATATTACAACCAGCAGTTTGGCCAATGCTTATGACTATGTCCATGCCAAATGTTACACGAGTGTCTCTGAGTTTCGGCACATACACGAACTTGAACGAAACGAAAACCGGAATATATATATTACATGTAATATGTGTACTGTGGGTATAATGATACTGGTGCATTAAGTCCAATATGTAGTTATTTTTAGTTCCGCGTGATGAAAATTGATGTTTGAAACATAACAGTCATTTTTACATCTGTCATACTCTACTGGTCTCTTTCCGAGAGGATTTATCTAGTCTGTGATTAAAAAAAGCGAATAGTCCAATAAAATCTCCTTTGTTGGGTTAAGAATTCACTTCGGACCGCTCAATACAAGTTGTGTTGACGGTGTCAAGCCTGATATTCATAAAATAAATGCTGGTGTACCACAGGGCTGCGTTTTGTCTCCCACTCTTTTCTCATTTTCATTAATGATCTCTTCTCTGGAACTTTAATTCACTAAATTGTTTTGCTGAATATATAAAACATTCAAAATCTCATACTTATTCGTTTTCAGATTCACGTGCATATTCTTTGGATGTGGAACTACTCGTATAACGGTAGCGGTAGCGTATAATAAGCTCATTAAATTCTAAAAAAAAGACTAGTCGATAAAGCAGAACCCATCCATGTGCTGTTGTCAACGAATATTGAAACTTTCAGTCCTGTCTTGTGCATTACAGACCACCTTTTGTGATAACATATTAGTTATTGTCAAAACTGCTGCGAAGTGCTTATGCTTTCTTCGAATATGCAAGAAATTCTTCTTCGCTTCTAATCTGACTGGAATCTATATAAATCCTGAATTCCTCCAATTCCTAATGGGTGGCAATGGCGCAGTGGATAAAATGCTTGATTGCTCACTAGGACGTGTGGGTTCAATCCCCACGCTAGGCGCATTCTTTTCTATATCTCCAATTTTAAGTGGATGCCGCCCATGGGTTAAAATGAGACAGTCAATACCTGGTTCTCAAATCCACTGTGCCAAACTAGTGCCGTGCAAATCAGTTTGCATATAAAAGACCTTAGGTCTTACAGGCATATAGTTAAATTTAAAAAAAAAAAAATCTCATATTCGTGCCGAAGCTTCAAAAAACATTTAAAACTCTAGTATAGAACATCGCCCTCATGTTTCATGTCTTACATTATTTTATCACTGTTTTTATAAACAATTTTCTAGCGATATATCCAGTTGCATTCCTCTCGAAATTCTCGCGCTTCTAGGAATGCTCAGGAGTTTATCCTTAAGCCCAACTTTGGACGTACTGTCAATTACAGAGATTCTTTCTTTAGTCGTACGATACGAATGTCAATGTGGAATGCTTTACCAGGCTCTAGTTTTCCTTACCATTTTGATATTCTGAACTTCAACACCAATGTATATCGGTATATTCTTTCAAGTTCTTCCTTATTTCCTACATAATACTGTCAACGAGACCAAGACGAAACCAAATTTTTGGTACCGAAATTCGCCGAGAGTCTCTCGGTTTTCACTAGAAGAAATATTTTTTTATTTAATTAATTTTTAGTACTTTTTTCAAAATATTCTATGCGCATTAAAATATCAAACCACTATGTATACATACATACTTATACTAAGATTGGGTCATTGCGAAAATCAAGAGAACATACGTACGATTTATGTATTCATGGCTTTGGAATAGAAATCGCTCATTTTTCAGACTTTCTTTCCCCCTCTTGAAAAAGACGACTAAAGCCTGTATGATACTTCATTTTTTTCTCATTTTTAATGCATTAAAAATGCAAACGGAGCAGTACCATGATAGTCAAATGGAAAATCCCATTAAGTGTGAGTGTGTACACAATACAAACAAAAATGCAAAACTGCCAAGATAAAAGTACTAAAAATGAACTAAAAACGAAAATGAAGTATCATTTTTCAGCCATTGATAACTTTTGTATGACATTTATACATTAAAACTTGGCAAATCAAATGAAGTTTTTTTTAAATCAAAGTGTTTGGTTTTGGTTCAGAAATTGTATTGAGCCAGATGAAAAGTTACAATTAACCTTAAGATATCCATAGGGTATTTCTTCGACTTTATTCAAAACTAAATTTTAAAATGACTATATTTCTTTTAGAGCACAGACTCAATGCGTAATGTTGGCCACTGAAATTGCAAAACCTTCGCAGGATAAACAAATGAAATTGCTAAAACCGACACCAACAGATCAAATTTAAAAGAATCAAGTAATGAAGGTTTACTTTCGCATCAAGATTTTATCAAGATAATTACATACATTAATTATTATTAGCTAAAAGTATCTTTTTCTCAATTGAATGGTTATATTATTGAATAATCGTTTAATTAAAAAATTAAATTAATAAAATGATGTTTGGGGGTATACCATACATTATACAAATGTTTCTGTTTCGGTAAAAAAAACATATTTTCTCTTTCACACAAAAGTGACACTTTCATGTGATTTAATGTACCATACATTATATAAATGTTTCTGTTTCGGTAAAAAAAAAATATTTTCTCTTTCACACAAAAGTTACACTTTCATGTGATTTAATGCATTAAAAATGAGAAAAAAAAGAAGTATCATACGGGCTTAAGACTTTTATGTGACACTTGGAAAAAAATATTACCGAAACGTCAAAATATAGTTTATTGCTTACCTGTCAAGCCATGAACTGTCAAAATCGATTGAGGGATGGCTCCGATTTAAATGGATTAAAAAACCTCTAGAAAATTCAAATTTTATCTTGGAAAAACGACTCTTCAAAGATGTCTGATAACGTTACTTTGCAGCCAATTTTTTACGTTATCACGGTATCGTCCTGTTGGCAGTCCTACATAATACATATTTTACTACAATTTTCCAATTTTGGAAAACAGAATTCTGAATTTACATAATTTAGTATTACAGAATAGTTTTTAGATTTATATGATAATTGAATACAGAATTATGTTCGTACAACATTTTTTATTCGTTTACGTATACAGAATAATGATGCCGTTTTATTACGGCAAGTTTCCTTTATTGAATGTACCTAATAGGTAAGTATTGTATGATAAATGTATTCCCTCCAAAGTTGTATGTATTTCTGATTCATTAGTCATTCTGAGGTGCCACAACCTTCAATTTTTAACAAAATGATAATCTAGCCAACAATTATTTTAGAGTCAATAAATTAGAATACCATTATCAATCATGCAAACTAGACATTAAATAAACCGTTTTTAGATGGGCACATCCACAAACACTTTGTTTAAAACTTAAACTGTGGGCAGATGCACTTCTTCGTCGTCACAAGAATTAACAAGTTTACTTTTTTATTTAAACAATAAACTAAAACAACCATTTATGTATGTACCCATATGTTCATTGCATTGTAAAAAGTGCATGTCTGAATCCAATGTTCGTGAGTATAGTGTTTGCATTTTGCATACATTTACTATATAAATTTTATGTATTGGATATAGAATGGTCACTATAATTGAGTAATAGGTTGTCAAACAAAAGAATCGTCATTTTTATGTTCCTTATTTACAATCAGATACTCGTAAGTCTGCTAAAATACTAATAAGAAATAATGTTTAATAAATACGAATAGGTCCGCCTAACAACTTATTTATTTTGTTGTTGCATTTTAATGGGATATAATGTATCTGAATGTCTTTCGGTATCAATCTAGAATCAGTCAATAAATTATAACTTGAATTTAGTGTCTATTAAAAAATTTAAAGATAAGGCGGGACTTTTAAACGTTCAGCCGCAAATAAATATCTGGGACTAGTTCATTATTAAATTAAATGTATCTATTATTAATAGCGGGTTTTCCAATAAGAGGTGTTATTTTGAATAGCCCGCTAGTTCGGTAGCTGTCACTTTTGAAGCTGTCATTTTTTGACATTTGACAAGTAGAAACTACGCTATTAATAAAAATAGAACGATACACGCTTCAACAACGCATTGAAATTATTAAAATTCACTATAAAAATGGTGAAAATTTGGCAGAGACGGTTCGTAAAACTAAAACATTTTTGGGTCGTCGTGAAGCACCTTGTCGGACCGCAATACAGAAATTGGTGGACAAATTCGAGCTGTTGGGACAAGTTAGTGATGTGAAGAATAAAACCCGTGCACGTCGCTCAAGAACAACTGAGAATATTGCTGTTGTAGCCCAAAGTGTTGAAGAAAACCCAGGTTTGTCCATTCCTCGTCGTTCTTTGGAATTAGGCATTCCACAAACGTCATTACACCGTATTTTGCATAAAGACTTGGGTCTTAAGGCTTATAAAGTTCAGTTAACACAAGAACTCAAGCCGGCTGATCATCAACAACGTCGTGTCTTTGCTGATTGGGTCCTTGAAATGCATGAAAATGAACCGGAATTTCATCGAAAAATCATCTTGACTGATGAGGCCCATTTCCACCTCGAGGCTACGTCAACAAGCAAAACTGTCGCATCTGGGGCTCGGAAAACCCAAGAGTTATTGTTGAAAAGCCTCTCCATCCTCAACGCGTGACTGTTTGGTGCGGTTTATGGTCCCGCGGGGTCATTGGACCTTACTTTTTCGAAAATGAGGCTGGAGCAACAGTTACGGTCAATGGATTGCGCTATCGAGAGATGATTAATGATTTTTTATGGCCTGAATTGGATGGTATTGATCTGGACAACGTTTACTTTCAACAAGACGGCGCTACGTGCCACACAAGCAATGAAACCATCGATCTTTTACGGGAAAAGTTTTCGGACCGTGTTATCTCTCGAAGAGGTGATCACAATTGGCCACCGAGATCTTGTGATTTAACACCTTGCGACTTCTTCCTTTGGGGCCACGTGAAAGATAAGGTCTACGCCAACAGCCCAGCGTCGATTCAAGACCTCAAAGATGAAATTCGTGAGGCTATCGAGGACATAGGGCAGCCACTTTGCGATTTGGTTATGGAAAATGTCATGAAAAGGATATGGTCCTGTAAGCGTGGTCTTGGCGGCCATTTGGCTGATGTTGTGTTCCATTATTAACGGAATACCTTCCTCTTTATAATGAAATAAACATCCGATCATTTATCTCCAAAAATGCCATTTTTCTTTGAATATCAAAATAACACCTCTTATTGGAAAACCCTTTATTTAAGGGTGTAGAGTTGAGCATTTTTGGGTATAATTTTCAAGAGGAGAAATTCAAACCATTAATTTTCAAAATTAGACTGTGTCAGGGTTTTATGATCATTTATATTAACATAAATATTTCGCTTAATACTTTCCGATATTTAGGATAGATTGGTCTTTCTTGTTGCCTAGGTGCTAAAACTCGCTTTTTGTTGCAGAACAAATGTATAGTTGTCGTGTTCTAACTTCTTGGCCTAATTTCCATTCACAGCTTGGTACAGCTAAAAGAGTTTGAGTTCGCATACTCTGCTGTTTTCCAGTTATTTCGAAGAATTATTCTTTCGAAATATATCAATTTTTTATTATCATGCATTATTTCGACACACAAAAGAATTTGTAGTTAAAATTTATTCCGAGGTGGATGAATTTCTAATAACTATCTCGAAATTATTTTAATAATAGTATATATTTGGTTAATAGAAGTGGGTTCGGGTTATTTTCAAGTGCAATTTTAGCAACAAAGTACAAGTTAATTTGACAGGATCATTGTGAATTCATATTTTTTTTTCATTATTTGACAACCAAAAGGGTTTTGTTAAAATGACTCCTTGTTTACATCAAAACCAAAAAAGCGGGGAACATATGGGAACAGTTGCTGGTGTGGGTTCGGTATACCAACTAAGTTGAAAAAAGGTTTTGAATATAATACTTTTCACAGATGAGTAGATAATATCAAGATTGGAATCGTTCGTATGTTTTAAACTCCAAAACCCATTTGTTTACATTGTTGTATTTGTAATTTGATTTCGTGTGAAGTACTATCTTTTTGGTGTTCAAAACTTTAGGTGTACAGCATAATTTTTTATTGGTAATATATTTTAATTATGCCGTTCTCTATTTGCCAATAGGGATTTTGATCTTTGTAAATCAAAAACACCACAAAAAAAATGAGTATTTTGGTCAAAAAGACCGCGAAAACTGGTGCAAACGACATTATCCTAAAGAGGAAATTTTGCAGATTAGAATTTTTGAAATTTTATTGACATTGACATTGATTGATGTTCAATTATTTGGATTAACAATCATATACATTCGTGGTTCAGTCTTGGTTCAATATTTTAACACGGTTTAACTCATAAGTTGTGGCTTGTAGGTAATTAAAGCTTAGACTTAACTCACCGCTGAATTTACTATTTTCGTGTTTTCTTTTCTGCTCGTTTAATACTTCGTAAGTGTGCTAGTTGTTAAAAATGAATCCGAATTAGATCATGTGATTATAAACCGCAGCTAATTATATATTTATATTTTTTTATATCACTACTGCAAAATATAAAAAAACCTCAAATTCGATTTTCATAAAAATAAAATAGAAAATAAGGATTTGATTTAGAGAAATGTCAAATCTTGCTAGTGTGCGTCAAGAGATAAGATTTTGCTAAAAATGCAAAATTTGTTTTAACGGAATAAAATCGATTTTGTTCAGAAAATGTTCGTTTTTGCCCAGAAAAATTGATGATGAAGTGGGAATTCCACAAAAAAGGGACAATTTTAAATATAAAATAAATAATACAAAAATATTTAAATACGGGGTGTATTTAAATAGTTCCTCATTTATTTAAGAACGTTTGGAAAAAATTAAGCTTAATGCATTAAAAATAAACTAAATTTTCAATTGTTAGATAAAAACTGTTTTTTTTTCAAGATTTTTCACAAATTGATAAAGTTGTAGATATTGGATTATTTTAATCAATTGCTAAATATATTTGATATGTATTTCATTTAAAACCATTTTTAAGTTATTATATACTGTTACTTATTTTACTTATCTTGCATACAGTTCTAAATTGAAATGATATGCATTAAAGGTGAGGTATTTAAGGAAGTTCATTACGTTTTCATAGTTTTTGAACATACCCAACGAACTTAGCGTAAAGTAGGGTACACATTATCGAACCTGCGTGACAGTTTTGCTCACGATCGATAATGTGTACACTTGCATGATGACATGACACGCATGTAGCACTGCTTACAATTTTTTTTGATACTGCCTGTCAGGCAGCGTCCTTGATCGATGATGTGTATGCAAATCATTCATCGAACAAGATTCAATAAGTACTTTTGTTGTCAGTTAGTTCATATTTTTGAATCTTTGTCAGTTTGGAATAAGAAAAATAATATTTCGATGTGTTTATTGAGCTAGATCTTGGATTGCAAATGAAAATTTTGCTTGGCGGACGGACAAAAAAACTGATAAATGTGTACCCGAAACTTTCCACGCATTTTCGATATCCTACAAGAATGTCACGCAATTTTGATAATATGTACCCTACTTTACTTTGGGCTCTTTCAGCCCTGTTAATAAAAAACGCTAGTCCACCTTTAGTCCATGGACTTACAAAACCATGGAATTAGAGTTAGACCATTGACTAAAATTTCCTATTAATCGAACAAAATCTACTATAATAAGTATCAATTCTACCTCTTTTTATTCTATTGCCCTGTAAATTTTGATCTTAAATGTCAATTCTTAGTCCATCGCTAGATCACCGTCTTCGATGGTCTAGCGAAGGACTAAGTTGGTAAACGTCAAATATTAGAAATTGTGTTTTATTAATAGAAATTCGCACTTAGTCCACGGAATAAGTCCTAAACCTTCCCTAGTCCATGTTTATTGATTTGGAGTTTTAAGTTTATTTAACGCTCCATTTTATGAAAAGGGAGACCCCTAAAATCGGTGACTATTACAAAGTTTTTACCGGCCGTTAATCTCATTTAAATCTCAAATAGTGATTTCACCGTTTTAAAAGTAAATAAATTTTGGCAGCACTAAATATGCCCATTAAATGCTGTTTCATTTTTCTATTATGCAGTAGAAGTGAGACCATCTGACATGTGTGTCAACGTATAATATATTATATTATACTACGTTTCCGCCGACCACCAAACCGAGATTTAAGTAGATCTAGCTAAATCTCCTACAAATCTTCAGGATTTACCATACAAATTTTAATCTTCTCAGATGAAGATATAAATTAAATATCATTTAAATCTTCAATCGAACTACCCAACTTCCATATCGAAATGAACACATTCATCGGGAAAATGAATTTTTCTCTTCGGTTGACACAGATGAAGCTGCCTGTCTCAGTTCTACATCATAAGAGAAAATGAAACGATATATGCACTTTGAATAGTGCTGTCAATATTAATCTACTTTTGGACCGGTGGAAACACTTTTTGAGATTAGTAAATCTACAAGAGATTAAAGTTCGGTGGAAACGTAGTATTATACTCGTATTAATAGTCCAAAGAAGAATTAAAAGAGATTATTTTAAATCTTCATTTAAGGAATAATTTTTAAATTTTTATGATAAGCCGTAAAAATGTATAGGCTATTTAGCTTAATTTACCTACTTAAAACTCGGCTTTGTGATCGGTGAAAACTTAGTATAAGTTGGAAAATAAAAAGTGTTTATATATATAAGGTTTCAAAGTTAGATTGATTTTTCAAAGCGTGTTTTTTTTTACTACTAATACAACTACATATATTAATTTGTAGTTTTTTTTTTCCATCAGGTGCCTATATCTATAACAATAAATAGAAGAAAACGCAAATAATACCTACATATTATTTTTGTTTTTGGTTTAGTGGACTGTGTGGGTTTAAGTCAAATTGAAATTATTTATGACTTTTAGTCCAAAATGCGTTTCGCCCGGACACGATAGTTGGGCTCATCAGTTAGATGCTATCGTGTCGCTCTAAGACGCACTATTTTTTTTTGGTCGATGACTACCGACTCTAATAAAATTTTTTGGCACATACATACTGAAAATTATATTTTTCTAGGGGAATTTGGTCAAATTCATGCACCCAGAAATATATGTATGTTACGCCCGTGGTCTGGCTAGTTGTAAATAAATAGAAGAAAACGCAAATAATACCTACATATCCGGGCGAAACGCATTTTGGACTAAAAGTCATAAATAATTTCAATATATCTATAACAATTTAATAACTTCTTCTACTTCTACATTCATACCTTTTAACTACAATTCCATCTAACCTATAGAAAAAGAGAGGACATTTTCTACATTCAGGGTACTCGAATAAACTATACCGTATTTTTAAATACTTAGTTTTTTGTATACAATAATTAGTCAAACTCTTAAAGTGCAGTGCATAATATGGAGTTAATTTGTATATCAATGCTTAATATCGTTAGATACTATGCGGTAGCAGTATATGCTTATCTATACGAAGAAGATGTATAGTATAGTTTTAGTGAACTTTTAATCGACCATGTCCTCATTTTGTTTCTAGCTTCAGTAGATACCTATGTTTTTTTATATTTAAATCATATCACAAATTATATCATTAAATGTTTTTTTTTTCAAGGCTAGACATTTTTGGTTCCATGTAATAAATATGGCTCAAATAAACGTTTTCAGGATAAACCCTAGTCGGACTTACATCTACTTTACAGTATACATATAGCGTGACAGAAAGTATTTAGCGTGGTATTGTTTTTTGTTTAAAGCAAATATCAACTGGTCAAGATATTATTCTAGCGTATACCTATACCTATAGAAGAAAGGTATGACACAATTATGTGTACCGATAATAGCATACGTATGAATTCAGAAAAAATAGTCTATTTCAATACTATATATAATTTCTGTCATTTTAAAATATGGAATATTTAAGAAATATTGTTTTCAATTGTTGGATCTTGTAAATAAAATGTATGCTGGTTCAAAACTTTGATACAATATTCTAAGTCTAACAATTATGTAAAACAGTGAACAAGTTTACCATTTGCGTAAGCTTACCACTCTGTCAATGAGCTGTTTAAAATTGTATGGGACACACAAATTGGATAACATTTGCCAACGAATTTTCTTTGAAAAGTGAATTAGTAAAATTAGCCGAACTTCATTGCATTAGTTTAATAAACACCTGATTCAATCACACAGAATTTACAGATAACTAATGCAATATTCTACGTAAAATCATTTAACACACTTACAAAAAATGAGCAAAATCAGTCGGAATGCCGAACAGGGAAAAACATGCCAATACATACTTTATTTGTTTGTATTTCCAGTTAATGGCGCAAAATTTTAAACAGTCTGATGTTAAGGGCTTAGCATGATACCACTTAACAGTTTGCTAATACTCGTACTAAAGCACTTTACTAATATTTTCCTAATTTTAATCACTTTTTAACTAACACTAGGCGTGTTTTTTTCTAAGCCCCGGGGAAATTGGACGAAAAAAACGATGAGTAGGATTAACAATTTGCATGTTAAATCCAACAACAACTAATCCCCGGGGGTGCTTAGCTTAAACCCAGAGAATTCTCGGGGCTTAGCTATTGGAGAGGATAAAAACTGTGCTACCAAAAACTTTTTCACTAAGTTATCGATAAAATGTATAGAAACTTCAAAACTGACATTTTGACATGTCAGATAATTATCAATTTTGTTTGGTTTGGTTGAGCATTTGGTCTAAGGCCGTGTGTGAATTGCGTTAAAATGTTGGTTAAATTTTCTACCTTGGTTAAATTTTGAAGTTTGGTTTGTGGTGGGATCAAATTTAGCTTTTTGCTGTGTGAATTGCGTTAAAAGGGATTTATTAAAACACTATTTTGGCTAAAATTCCTTCAAGATTGAAGAAATTTCCCTAAAACATTTTTTTTTGTTGTTCAAGTTAATTAATTTCTTTCCCAAAATCCGACTTAGAAGATACAAAATTAATAATTTGGCACGAAAAAAGTAACGAATTCTCAGTTTTACTAATTTGTTTCGGTTTTACGCCGTTAATTTAATATTTTAAAACAACAATTCCAAATCTTTTCAAAACAATTCCCATTATGGTTAGTTTGTTGATTAAGTATGTAAACACTAGTTTTCACAGCTGACAAATCAATCTATTTGTATTCAATTTGCAAAATGAAATACAATGAGTATTTTAATTAATTATTTTATATTTGTTAAAATATCAACGGATTATAATATTTGTTTTTTCCTCTTGAGACCCTACACAAACAAAAATAATAATGTAATTTAATTTTTCAATTGAATAAATTAAAACTTACATTTATTGTATGGTTTCCCAGTAGATCTGGACTTTTTGGAGTTCATCTTTCTTTTCGGTTATCGCTTACAGTTTCAAATTACTCTATCTTGAGAAACGTTAAATTTTAACGCAAATTTAGCCTGCTCTACAGCTGCCTACATTTTAACCCATTTTATTCACCACGCTAGTGTCAAATTTTAACCAAGGTAAAATATTTAACCAACATTTTAACGCAATTCACACACGGCCTAAGTGTGTCAGTTGTTTTCCTGACGGCCATGTCAACCTAACCTAACCTACCTTTTAATATACATTCCGCAAAAACAAATCTATTTTAACATTTTTCGCTTTTGTATTGCCTATACGGGTTTTTCCACCTCGCCATGAGCACAACCTTCTACAGCGATTTTCATTTTTGCGTTTATTTTTATTATAGGTATATTAAAACTTGACTGTAAAATTATTATTAAGTAAAAAAACATTTCCTGAAGTTGATATTGGTTCAATTAACAAGAATTGAATGAACAACAAAACAAAGGTTTCTCTGAGAAGACATAGGAACTGAGCGTCCCGCCCGAATAAGCAACTCGTCCACTAATATCATGTCACCAGTGACCGATGAAAGGGGTAGTTTTCAAGTAGTTGAATTCTATGTACCACTGTATTCGTGAAAATTAAATTAAAAGAAAATCACATCAGCTAAGAACAATTTCCAAAATACTTTATTTCAATTTTCAAATTACTTGATTCACATTTTTTTGTATAAATAATAATTAACTTGGTTCTTTTTAAGTTTTTTTTAATAGAAAAGTAGTTTAAATTCAATAAATATATCGAAATTACACAAAACAAATCAACCCGATGATTTTTAAAAGAATGAGGAATGAGGATGAGGCAAACAATGATGTTTATTTTTTTCTTGCATTACAGCTGTTCTTCATATGTCATCTTGCAAATTAATAAATAGTGCTACCAAGTATTTCACTTAAGCGCCTTGGTCGTTTTTTTCAACCAATTCCCCCGGGGATTGCAAAAAACGCACCTACTATACTAAATCTATTTACTTAATAAGCTACAACAACTGAACACGCCTAAAATAGTGCAAACAAGTACGCGAACATAACTTTTTGACGTTTGTAAATGTCAAAGTGGCATATGGATTTAGTACGATCCTAAAAAAATAAAGTAGCCATTTTGTGATTTTAACTTTAGTAAAATGTTCAGAAAATAGTACGATACTAAGCTGGTTTAAAATTAGAAAAATCCTCTTTTTAGCATAATATCATACTAAAAATGATTTAAAATATTACTAAATCGACTAAAATTTTGCGCCAATGTTTTTAAACAAAATGTATATTAATAAATAAATAGATTGACACGAACTTTCTCTTGTTGTTCAAAGAAATGCATTGCAGATGTATATTAAAAATACTGTAGGTAGGTACTTAAAACATTTAATAAGCAAGAGTGGAAAAAGTTATAAGTTATAAAAGAATAAATTTTGAATTTATTGCTTATAAAAAGAATGTTTACACATTTTAAATTCAGTGACGCAAAATTTTAAACGATTTAGTAATATATTAAATCATTTTTAGTATAACCTAGTATAGGTTAAAAAGAGGATTTTGCTAATTTTAAACCAGTTTAGTATCTTATTATCTTTTTAACATTTTACTAAAGTTAAAATCACCGAATGGCTACTTTAAATTTTTAGTATCGTACTAAATCCACATGTCATTCTGATAGTATATCGGCTTTGCACGCAGGAGGCCCAGGATCGAGTCCTGCTGGTGTCAATTTTTTTTTTAATTTTTTGTAAATAATGAAGTTAAAATGATGAAAATATAAACATCGAATACTTATTTAGAGCACATGTTGGGTTTCTATCAACATATAATCAATTTACAACGCATAAACACAATAATTGTGTTCATCAAAATTCATACCCTACAAATGCTTTGCTATCTGCTTAATTAGCATTTTACTAAATAACAAAAGGTTTAAAATTTATGAAAAGTTAGTAGACTAATATGTATATAGTAAATTGCTAACTAGTATCGTGTTAAGGCCTTAATAATAGGTTGTATTTTGTATATTGTATGCGCACAAAAAGGATTGTGACTACCGTTTAGGTAGGTACCGATTAGGAAAATAGGAGCGGATTTAAAGATACTAGCTGTGTTTTATTATCTTCTGGTCTGGGTTATTTTTTAACACGTATTACAAAAAGAACAGGAGATTCAGGTTTCTATTGGGGATTCTATGTTGGTTTGTAAATATTACTATTAAATTCGGCGAATAGAGGGTTGATGCACATTAGTTTTAAATTTTTAAATATCATAATAGTAAAGGGATAAATGGGACTGGGTAAAACGGTGGACATTCGTGATGTGCGTCTTAAAAAAGAATCTCTATACTTTACAATATGTCCAAAGTTATACTCAAGGGTAAACTAATGATCATTCCTAGAAGCGCGAGTATTACGGTTGATTAGTTTTAGGAGAGGAATGCAACTCTCTATATTTCAATAGAACATTGACTATATTGTGCTATGATCTGGGACTTCAGGACTTTTTTTGTTAGTTGTGATCTTTATTCAATGTTTTGACTTTTGTTTACAAAAAAATCACAATATTGAAAACATTAATTAATAGTTATTTAATTGTGTTATAACATAATAATAAGAAGATATATAAAGTGTTATCAGAAACTTTCGTTGATTATTTGAGTACGGTACTTCAAGGGCGTTTTTACATAGCTTAGCAGAGTTTGCCAGCTGTTGCCGTTTAATATAATTTGTAGGTCTTCAGTAGGTAGATGGAATTTACTCCAGTTGGCGCGTCTAATGGCATTGAAAACGGGACAGGTTCCAAAAAAATGTGTGACATCCTCTGTTGCATGCAAGTTGCACCGTGAACATTCAGTAACTTGATCACTTCGGTAGGGCATGTAGCTTAGGTGCAGTAGCTCTCCTCTCGCTTTAATGATTGTGGAAATAGTGTCTATACTGTTGCTGTCATTTAAATAGTGGTCTGTTAGATTATGATCCAGAATTCGATAAAGGTTCCTTGATTAACTTTGCCTTGCTCGTTGATGAAAGAGATCGAAATTCGCTTCCTTGATAGTATTCCATAGGGAATCTAACGATATTTTCCATGTTTCGGGACTGTCGCTGATTTGTTGTACGTTGTGTTTCAGGCCTAGTCTTGACAACTCTCCAAAGAATTGAGTCTTACGTTGTATGATATGAGAGGCAATAATCTTAGGGAGTCCGTGGGGGTGGTACTTCATGACCTTTATGATATAGCTAAAATGTAGTTTTAGCGTGTAAAGTTAGTGAGGAGGCAGTCCAGTTTCCAAATGAAGCATGTACGTTGGCGTGTTTTCTGGTAGACGAAAAATTTTCTTTAAGAAATATCGAAGCAGTTTATCTAGATCATCATGCTGAAAAACTCCACAGCATAACACATAACAGCATAACACATAATGGATCTTACCACTGCTTCAAACAGTTTGTATTTCACGCTTGTTGCGACTTTATTTTTGCCAAGTAATCCTTTCCAGTTGCAGTTGATTGCCATTTTAGCATCCTAGAGTTTGGCACGGAAGTGGTTTTTCAGTGCTTAATTCAGAAAGGAAATTTTTGGCGAACTAATTCGTTTTTTTCCCACACTATCAGAATTGGTTATAGCTTTGCATGTCCATCAGAATACTGCAAGCTGCAACTGCAACAGAAACAAATAACATCTGTCAATTTATCAAGTGTTAAGTAGCAGTCGATTTGGAATACTAGATATCCAATACAACTTCGTGCTCTCCAGACAGTCGAACCGCATTTTTAAGGGAAAACGACAAATACCTCGTTGGGTGCCTAAGTACCTACACCTAAATTTTTCAGAAGGTACGAGGACTAATTGAACTTATTACTTATTACATGTCACTACCACACGCGCGCCGCGGAACGATGTACCGATACATAGTGTCGATAAGATCGTTTGAATAGGAGATATACCGACAAAGTATTTCGAAAAATATTGTTAGTAGCTTAGTTATTTTTAACTAAGCGAGTGAATGCATGATGGCTGAAAACCTTAAATGTTATCTGCCCTCATTCTGAACTCTGAAGTAATTATTTTGTTAGAAATCATTAAAGATAATATCATGAAACTATGTATAGAGGAAACAGATATCAATAATCAGTGGTCGTACTATAACGACGTCATCAAGAGGGTTAACAAAGTCGCTTATGAGTAAAGATTCCAAAATGGTTATCTCAGGAAAACTAATCCAATTGTGTCGTTTGAAATGCATTCATTCGAAAATACAACTGAGGAAAATATAATCTTCAGATACAAATCATCGGCTGTCAAATGGGTTTTCCTACAAGCTGCTAAAGTAGGGTACACATTATCGAACCTGCGTGACATTCTTGTAGGATATCGAACATGCGTGAAAAGTTTCGGGTACACATTTATCAGTTTTGTGAGCAGTCCTACATTTATTTTTTAAAAAAAGTTTTTTTTTTTTGCTAAACGTTTAAAAAGGAGACATAAGCTACATGTCCATCAAATTAACATGAATCGCCACGAGGATGGAGAAGAACAACCACCAAATAATGTGAAGTCAAAAACTTGAGGTTAAATTCGAGCGAATTATTTATCGCCGATTTGTGGATGTTGTTGTGGATTGGGAATTTACATTTGACAGTTCGCAGAAATCTTTTGTTGGTCGTGTAGAAAATATTAAAATGTAACTGTTTGATATTTAAACAAATTGTTCTTAGTGATTTCTTTTTAAATTTTATACTAAAGATCATTTATTAACTTCTTTGAAAAATTAAAATAAAAATAATTTGAGATTTCCCCTTGAAATAAGTTAATTTAAAAGGTTAATTCGCATTCGCAGTTCGCAGCTCATATGAAAGGCGCTTAACAATCGGATCCAATTCGCGACTTCCAATATTGGTTTTTGAGATTTTTGGCGATTAAAAAGCAAATTTTTGTGTCTAAACATTAATGTAAATTATTTTTCTACAAATTTGTTAAGAATTTTTGAAGAATTTAGGTTGATAAGCAGTTTTAAATGGAATTTATTCATCGGTCGTTGGTCGCTCAACTCATTCATTTGTGGTTGACAGATTACAGCTATTTTGTTAAACAAAAAAACAATTTTTTTGAGTTTGTATAGAATTAATAGTCCACCAGCTGAGGTATTGTAGCGTTATCCATTTTGCGGTTTCAAGAGTATAGGGCTGGAATTCGACCTCTGTCAAACTAAGTTGTTATACCAATTTTTGTTTTTAGTTGAAAGTCTGACATTTACGAAAATGGATCGCTTAAATATCGCACAACGCATACAAATTGTTAAACCCTACTACAAAAATGGTGATTCTGCCAAAGCCACATATCGTGCTTTAAGAGGAGATTATGGTTTACATAATCGTCCAACTACGCAAGCAATTAGCAAAATTGTGAAAAAATTTGAAGAAACTGGATTGGTTACAGATATTGTAAGGCCAGTGCATCATCGTTTCGCTCGTACCACTGAAAATATCTCTGCTGTAAGTGAAAGTGTTGCCGAAGACCCGAATGTGTCGATTCCTCGTCGTTCTCAGGAATTAGGACTGTCTTACTTTTTTTTTTTTTTTTTTTTTTATAATCTACACGCGCTCAAGGGATTATGAATACCCTTTAAATGTTTCAACACAGCGCGGGCGTGAGGGTGAGGTTAAGGAAGAGAAAGAATTATAGGAAAGATGTGTGGCGTGATATTCGGAGACTGTAGGTGGTTGTTGTGTCAGATTTTATCTCCAGGGATGGCGGCTGAACTAATGCGGATAAATTTCCGTGTCTTATTTATCGATGTCCCTTATAATTCGCATTAATTTTTTTATCCTTTTGTCATATTTTATCGGTATACTAGTTTTACTCAATCACATGTTGTTAGTGTTATGCCTAAACAGCATGTAATGAGTAAACCAGCAACTCATTGTATGACAATTATTTTTAGAATTGGCACATTATGGCGTATTTTGCATTTGGATCTACATCTACATCCATATAAACTCCAGCTCACACAACAACTGAATCTAGCTGACCATTCACAACGTCGTAGATATGTCGAATGGGTGATTGAACAACAGGCGTTGGACGGAGATTTTTTGAACAAAATTTTCTTCAGCGATGAAGCACATTCTCACTCGGTGGGTATGTTAATAAACAATATTGTCGTATGTGGGGTTCTATGAATCCTCAATTAATTGAAGAGAGGCCATTACATCCACAAAATTGACTGTTTGGGGCGCTCTTTGGTCCAGAGGTGTGATTGGACGTTACTTTTTCGAAAACGACAATGGAACGACTGTCACCGTCAATTCGGAGCGTTATGGTCATATGATAACCGACTTTTTTTTGCCTGCTATTAAGAATGCGACTTGGAGAATATGTGGTTTCAACAAGACGGTGCCACATGCCACACAACTCGGGCGAATATGCCTTTATTGCAAGAGACATTTCCTGGCCGCATAAGGTCTTGTCGTGGTGATATCAACTGGCCACCAAGATCATACGATTTGACACCGCTGGACTTCTTTTGTGGGGCTTCGCGAAAGACCGTGTTTATGCAGATAAACCTTTAACTCTTGATCACTTGAAAACCAACATTCGTAAAGTTATGGCTGAGATACCGCCCAATATGTGTCAAAAAGTGGTCGAAAATTACCTCAAAAGAATCGATGCTTGCAACAATTCGCGTGGTGGTCATTTAAATGATGTAGTGTTTCACACATAATGCCAACGTTCAAGCTTTATAGTAAAAAAGAAATATCATGAAAACAAATATTTTATATGTGTTTTATTTAGCTTTACTTTTGAAACCGCAATATGGATAACCTATTATAATTTTGCAATAAGATTGAGCCTAAGATGTTTTTCGAGTTCGTTAAGTCAAATAGAAATGACAACCGGTTTTGTGTTTTGTGTTTTGTGTTGTCTTTCAAAACCCACTCAGGCGATGACATCTTCAGTTGCGGTCAAAATAAATGTTATACTCTGTAGAGTGTAGTTAATCTACTTACCATTGTATTATAGAGTGGAAATCGTTTCATAGTTATCTAGATGACCACACCACAACGATGACTTTTGTAGCAATCAATTCTTACACACAACATACATACAAGCTGGTAATTTCGCGATCGATATTGTTCCTCAATTAAGGTAAAATTGTTGTTGTCGGTATAAAGTCAACGACTGAACGTAACAAATCTAATAAAAAGAAATTTAACCACATTAAATCATATAAGCTAGCTTATGACCTACCAACTCAGAAATTTCCAACCGTTATTCATGAACTCCACAATGATACAGGTGTAAGCAAAGAGGTTTTGACATTAACAGATCATAAATAAAGTTTAAGGGAGCGTTTTTTAAATTCAAAATTGTAAGGTGGAATGTATGTATGTATGTATGTCTATTATAAAGTCCTTTATATCGGAAGTACCTATAGGAAAACAGCAATGCAATATCGTCGGCATTTGAATTGTCTTCTTCTCATAAATCAAATAAACACTAATAATTAGAGGACCAAAACCTCAATTCTTCGTTACTTTAAGAAAGTAACTATTTTGTATAACTATATACCTTTATTATAGGAAAATAATAAAACATAAACTGAAATTAAAATATGCGCAATGGGAATTCGTGCATGTGTTTTTAATTTTGCAGAATTCTAGGTATCTATATTTATCTATACTATACATATTTATGTAGCTACCTATATCTACCTAGTTATGAACAAGTCTAATTCAGCCATCTGCAAAAAGTACAATCATCTATTTTGATAAATATGTATATATGTGCATATATAGACAGATATCGTATATCTACATAATAATGCATATACGGGTAGGTATGTAGATATGGTGAAAATAGGAACTATAAGATACTAAGAACTTAACTCATTTAAATTAACAAGTTCAACCCACCATTTTGCAACCCCAAGTGACTTTTCGTATTGTTGTATATGTATAAATGAACACATACATATCTTATATCTATCTCTATCTTCCTTAAAATGAAATTGAGCAAACCCTTCAATATAATATTTATTCTCCTTCAATTTTCTCCGTTCTGTTTGTATTTATGTTATATATGTAGGTATAAAGCTTTTTCACTCTAGGATTTTGTTTAACCAATCACAAACCAGAAAGCCATATTGATTTCTCCAAAAAGAAAGTTCAACGTTACTTGAATTTGGTTAAAAGCTTTCACATACAAGGGTTTCATTATGATTCTTTTTGCTTCTGTATTGGATTTGAATTCGACAAAAAAAAAAAAGTTTACCTATACATACATAAAATACTTTCCTTCATTAATGAAAATCTGGATGAAATACAAATTTTTGTCAACATTGATTTAAAATTTGAGTAATATTTTTGTTTTGATGGTTTGTGGGCAAGCAATTTTTAGGTATATAGAATACAAACTGTCAGTTGTGGGGTTTTAAATTTTGTTTTAATCTGACATATTTTTAAGCTTTCGACATTTTTCCTGGAAATTTCCCTCTAGCTATCAGTTAAAAGCACAATCTGTCAATTAAATTAGGTACCCATGTTTATTTACTATATGGTACTAATTTCTCAATTGTAAACGTAGCCCAGATGAAAGTTTCTCCCTAAGCTTCTCGTACATGATTCATATTTTAGTAATATAATTTTTATTTTTTTTTAACGTATAGCCTGATTTATATAAGTGAATGCGAATTTAAAATACAAAACGAACTCAGGATGAAATTGTAAATCATCAAACAAAAAACTATTTCTTTTTTTAAGCCTAGTAAGCTGCTGATGCGCAACGAAAATTTTCGGTGGTCTCCATTTGGAGAGCGAAATGCTAACAAGAACCACAGTGGACAAATATTTGTGGAGAGTTCTGTAAGCTGTCAAAAACAATTGACAAGTTGTGACAGTCAGCTGCAAAAAAAGTGAAAAAAGTTTTGCCGAGTTTATAAAATTGTTTTTTATTAAAAATGATTTCTCAAAATAATAATAAAGAAGACGAGGATCATCTATTAATTACTAACGATAGTAATCTCCTCTGCATCTGTATTTTTATCGATGGTTATGAAAAGAAAGAAAAAAACTTCCATCTATGCGCGTTAACCCATATCTGGGTAACTGACATACAAAAGGTCGTTTTCTACATATGTAAGTTTTAATAAGTTTTGCAATTAACTTTTAAAACAAACACTTAATATAACTTATACATACTCGTAGTTCAATGACATGGAAGCAAATGAAATAGTGTTCCAGGAAAATTTCCTCAAGAACGAAGAAGCTTGCAAACGAAGAACAGATAGCCAATTACAGAATAAGTAGAGCAAGGTGGAAGACTCATTTTGGTATTTTTAGTTGGAAGTGGCTGTGTTTATCGAGAACAATGTTTTGCAACCCAGATAGAGTGCAAAAGATAATAAAGCGCCTGTTGCTTTCTTCACAATTTATCTATTAACCAACAATAAGGAAACATACATACTATCCTTCCAAATTGACTTATTATTACGACAAAACTGGGTGTTTAGTTGCAGGTGAATGGGGAAAAAAATTCTAACCCGATGTAATCGTCTATACAACCGAGCGGTGGAACACAAAATTGGGAAAGCATGTACCTACGGGATAAGCTCTAAAATTATTTCATTTCACCTTCCGGGTCAATTCCATTGCAACACAAAGCATCTTTTGTTTAATGAAGTGAAAAACTTTCCAGGTTCATCGTCATCTTTTATTAAATTTTCATTGTACTTAATCATAAAAAAAAGTATTTTACTTAATAAAATTTTAAGGAGTTTTTAGGCTCTATAAATTAAAAAAAAATATATATATTGTCTTATTACTTCTACTTACCTAGTAAGTATATGGAAATTTTTTAAAATAATTCTTGAAACTGAAAATGGTTCTGGTTACACATAGATGATTTAAAATAAAACTCAGAACCGTTTAAATTATCCCAATTAAGCAATTACTTTGGGACTTATAAACTAGTTTATAGGCGTGTTTTTTTCTAAGCCCCGGGGAAATTGGACGAAAAAAACGATAAGTAGCATTAACAATTTGCATACTAAATCCAACAACAACTAATCCCCGGGGGTGCTTAGCTTAAGCCCAGATAATTCTTGGGGCTTAGCTATTGGAGAGGATAAAAACTGTGCTACCAAAAACTTTTTTACTAAGTTATTGATAAAATGTATAGAAACTTCAAAACTGACATTTTGACATGTCAAATAATTATCAATTTTATTTTTTCCACCTCGCCATGAGCACAACCTTCTACAGCGATTTTCGTTTTTGCCTTTATTTTTATTATATGTACATACATTAAAACTTGACTGTGAAATTGTTATTAAATAAAAAATTATTTCTTGAAGTTGATATCCGTTCAATTAACAAGAATTGAATGAACTACAAAACAAAGGTTTCTCTGAGAAAATTGTTTTCGGCTGCGTTTTGTTGTACACGGGAGCAACCCAATACAGTTTCTCTGCTACATCCTAGGCATACTTCAATCTTCTTGATCGTCGTCCGCTCTTGCTCAGACCTATATTCCTAATGACATATGAACTGAGCGTCCCGTCCCGAATAAGCAACTCGTCCACTAATATCATGTCGCCAGTGACCGACGAATGGGTTAGTTTTCAATTAGTTGAATTCTATGTACCACTGTATTTGTGAAAATTAAAATTAAAAGAAAATCACAATTAACTTGGTTCTTTTTATGTTATTTTAATAGAAAAGTAGTTTAAATTCAATAAATATATCGAAATTACACAAAACAAATCAAACCGATGATTTTTTAGAAGGATGAGGATGAAGGAGGCTTTACGTGCATCTTCATCTTCATCTGCATTGACATCTGCAAAAAAAGAGGAAACAAAATAAAAAATTCATACTTGTGCGATAGAGAGCGAAAACCAAAATGGAGATCATCTTCATGTATGAAGATTATAGGAAGTACGAACCTGAAGATTGCAGATTATAGTGAAGATGAACATGTTCATCTTCATTATAGCATTTTCATGTGCACCATAATTTGTTCCGTTCAGATAACGAATTTTAAAGTTTTTTTTACTATTTCACCTCAGTTTGCTTTAAAACAACGAAAATAGCGAAAATTTTCTTCTCAAAACTACATACCTGAACGCTAAGAACATGTGATTGTGAGATGTGTCAAGTAAATTATAGCAGAGTTCGAGTAAGTTATTACTGTGTACCCTGTCTTACTTTTATGTTTGTTTTATATTATTGGCCCGTTCTACTTTTCTTCAAGTCTGCAGATGCAGATCCATGTAAAGCCGCCTTGAAGCAAACAGTGATATTTGTTTTTTTTTCTTGCATTACAGCTGTTCTTCAAATGTCATCTTGCAAATTAATAGTGCTGCCAAGTATTTCATTAAGCGCCTTTGTCGTTTTTTTCAACCATTTCCCCCGGGGATTGCAAAAAAACGCACCTTATGTGCCGATTTGATAAAATTTTTATCAATCTTAAGAAATTCAATGAAATTGGGAGTTAAACCAATCTATAATTCTTAAACTACAGGCTTCATTAGGATGGTTTAAACGGTTCTGAGATCTAATTTATATTGTATTACTAATTCCGGGTACCATTTTCAAATCCAAGAATTATTTTTAAAAAATGTAACCTTGAAGTAATGTGGTGACTTTGTAGAAAAATACATTTATATCGTAACTAAACTTAAGGGATAGAGCAGCATCTGGCAATGTTGGGACAGATAAGCATGCAAAGTATATAAGCAAAGTCTTTTAAAAGGGATTTAATAATAACATTTCACAAGCAACTAATGGATGAATAAACTCAGTTGTTCTTCTCTCCGCTAATAACTATGACTTTCTTTTGCAGTTTGCTGTACTCTTCTGTTAAGCGTTCGTACTCCCTATTCAGACACTCGGCTTGAGACTTAATGGCTTCCTTGTCCCTTTTCTCTTTGTTAAGAGATGCGGTTAGTTCTTGAACGCGCTTCCTCAAGTCAGTGATCTAAAACGATGGATTTTTAATAATTATTAAAAAATCAACGTGCCGCAATAAAAAAATGAAATTCATACCTCTGTAACTGTACTATCGGATTCGGGTTCTTCTGCTGAGTCAAAGCGGTGATTTCTAGATCCTCAGATTCTCTCCACATGGGTGTCTGCTCTTGAGCATCCACGCTTCCAGTGACAAATTCCTTTCGTTTATTGAACAGTGGCTGATACTTTTCATGGTATTTTTTTTCAAGGCTGAACACCCTTTCGTAGAACTTCGCTTCCAACTTAGTTGCTCTAATTGGATGCATTTAAGTGCTATTACACGATTTTGGACTTTTTTCGGCAATGAGTTGACCATTTTGTGCAAAACTTTACGACGCATTACTGTCGACATATAATGCGGTGGATAGCACCGTTGCAGTAAATTCTTTTCGTCCGTGTTGCTATCGTTTCCCGACTCCACTTTCGCCGGAATTTTCGAGGATTCCTTTTGGTTAATTTTTCTGGATTTGGGTATTTATTCCGGAGAAATGCTTTACATATAAAGGGTCCGCCAAATAACGTTTTTTTTTTGAAAATGCTATGAAGAAAAACTACTGAATATTTTCTCAAATTTCTTTTTTTATTTGAAAGTACAATCCTTCCGGTTAATAATGGAAAATAATTTCATTCAAATGGCTGCCTCGGCTGGCCATGCAGTAGCCTACACGATCGGTCCAATTTTTAAGCACATTATCGATTGTGTGCAGCTGTATTTCACCAATGGCTTCACAAATATTGTCCTTTAAGCGTCAATTATCTCTGGCTTTTCGGCGTAACACTTATCTTTTACGGCACCCCACAAATAATAGTCCAACGGTGTCAAATCGCAGCTCCGAGGTAGCCAAAGGACATCAGCTCTGCGGCTGATAATGCGATCTTCAAAAACAGGGCGCAAAACATCGAGTGTAGCTTCGGCTGTGTGGCATGTAGCGCCGTCCTGTTGAAACCAAATATTAACAATATCCTCCTCTTCAATTTTTGTGAACAAAAATTCGTTCAACATGGCCCGATAACAATCGCCATTGACTGTAACGGCCACTCCTTACTCATTTTCGAAGAAAAATGGCCCAATTATACCTCTGGACCAAAATCCGCACCAAACAGTGACTCGTTTTGGGTGTATCGGCTTTTCAATGTATGCGTGCAGGTTTTCTGTGCCCCAAATGCGACAATTTTGCTTGTTTACATACCTGCCAAGATCAAAATGAGCTTCATCTGAAAAGATGATTTTTTTGGCAAAGTCGGTATCTTCTCTAAGTCGATCGCAGGCCCACTTAGCGAAGCGAACACGCATTGGATGGTCAGTTGGCTTCAACTCCTGAACCAATTGGACTTTGTATGGCGTCATACCAAGGTCTTTATGCAAAATTCGTTTCAATGATGTATCCGAAATGTTCAATTGTTGAGAGCGACGGTGAATTGATGTTGATGGCGCTTCACGAACACTTTCTGCCACAGCAGCAATATTATCGGGTGAACGAACTGTTTTTGGCTTTTCACGCTTTGGTTTATCGATGAGGATGCTAGTTTCTTTTACTTTTTTCACAAGATAACGAACATACGGAGCTGATGGTGCTTCTCTTCTTCCAAAATCCGTACGCAATTTTGGCACACATTTTGCAAAATTACCATTATTTTCAAAGTAATGTCGCAATATTTCCCAGCGTTGTTCAAGCGTATACACAATCATATGCGTTCAGCGGAAGGATAAAACGAATTATCTGTCAAATCAGACATGAGCTAAGTGTTACCATTCACGAAATAAGCACTAGTTGAAAAAAAAAAACGTTAGATGGCGGACCCTTTATTAAGTATAAATTCAGAAAAATAAGTTTAACTGAAATCCAAACAACAAAAAAAGTTAGTGGATAAAGTGTTTGACTGCCAACTTAGACGTATGGGTTCGATCCCCACGCTAGGCGCATTCTTTTCTATACCTCCAATATTAATTGGATGCCGTCCGTGGGTTATAATGAGATAATAAATACCTAATTCTCAAATCCATTCTGCCAACAAAAATTCTTTCCTATCTTTCTATTTCTTTTAACTAGTGCCGTGCAATTCAGATTGCATTTAAAAGACCTTAGGTCTTACAGGCATATAGCTAAAATTATCATTATTATTAAAATTTACAAAACTTAAAAAAAAAAAATTTTAATTTATTGACATATACTAAAACTAACAAAAACGTTTAAGAATAGGAATCCTCCATTTTTGTGGCACAAAAAAAACAATAGACATGTCAAAACTTCGCGAACAATTAATGTACAGCGTTGCCGGACTTATACGAATAGCAAATTGCCATTTTATGTTGCAAAGTATAGCCATTTTGATTTTTACTGTGTAAACGCTCTTAGTATTAAAATCTTCCAAAAATATAAGTTCAATAAACGACTGCTTACTTCTTCAAGAAGACCTATATAGGTTTAGGGAATGGTGCAATAAAAACCGACTTTTGCAAAACCATGTGCTTTACACGCAAACAAAAAAGTATAACTTATAATTATTTATTAGATTTTTCTCATCTATGCAAACTTTCCATTTATTCCGATCTGGGTTTTATACTTGATACTAAATTACCATTATAACTACATAAGTAAAAAAGCCAATAAAATTCTAGGTTTCATAAAAAGATTTTCTCGTTATTTCCGTGATCCCTATGTCCTCAAACTTCTTTGCATATCTTTAATAAGGCCAGTACTTGAACACGGCTGCGTAGTATGGGCCCCATACTATACATTTCATATAAACAGACTTGAAGGTATTCAGAGAAGGGTCATACGTTTTTGTCTTCGTCTTCTTCCGTGGTCACAAAGATCGGTACTTCCTCGTTATAATCATAGACTCATGCTAATAAAGCTTCCCTCACTGTTGAAGCATGGACAGTATCTCCAGCTTTATTTCATTATTAAATTAATCAATGGATCAATAAATTCTCCATCAGCTTTGTGTCAATTGAATTTTAGCTACAGTCTAACTAGCATAAGAAGACAGTTGCCTTTATGTCCGATATTCAGCAGAGCAAATTATGGTATGAATAGCCCTTTAAATCAATTGATATCAGTCTTTAATAAGTATTATTATTCAATTACTTCTATAAAGGACAATTTTATAAGCAAACAATTTAAAGTAAACTTTTTCAATACATCATTGTAATTATATTGTGTATTTATATTATAGGTAATAATAAGTGTATTAAAATTGTAATTAAATAGTTATAAGTTCTAACGTTAGTAAATTAACGGATTAAATAAATAAATAATATTTTTGCGCCATTTTCCAAATTATGCCATTCTAGAAAAAAAAAATGAACTTGCTCATTCTTTATTGGCAAATTGCCATTTTAAAGCCTAGTACGCTGCTGATGCGAAACGAAAAATCCCATACAAAAATGACACGACGAAATCATGAACGAAAAATTTCGTTCTACTTTTCGTTTTCCAGTACGCTGCTGAACGACGAAATGTGTAATTTTAGTGGATCTCCACTCTTTTCGTTCTCAATTTAATTGACCTGGGGGTCAATTCCCGATCTGTGAAATTATGAAGTGATAAAAAAAATATCATTTCAGTTTTCACAGAGGTTTATCATTTTCCAACTTCACGCACACGCCTAATGCGATTCTTGAACTCATTGTGATAAAGTTTGTACTAAAAAGTACTAAATGATAAATTCTGTCATTTCTGATTAGATTTTTTGTTGGGAAAGGTAAATATTTCATTTCAGTTTCTAAATTTGCCTAAGAATAATGTCCGGAATAATAATTCGTTTAATAAATTAATAAAAGACGTCGTACTGAACAATTGTGGGTTTTATATTATATTGAATAGTATCTCTGTTTTGAGTAAGATTTATTATTTTTTTTTATGTGAGGATATTGAGGCTTTCCCTTTGAGATGGGCAGAATCTATTCGAAGTTACAAATAGGAGCACTTTATTGAACTTTATAGATTCCCAAAACATTTATGCATGGATTTAATACGTGAATTGAGAGCATTTTTGAAGAACACTCAACTTATAAGTGCGCTCCAAAGCCATTTAAATATGGTAAAGTGCTCTGCATTTTTTTGCAATGGGTAGTTTCCAACGATCTGTCGCGGGAATGAGCACCGTCGTCGCGTCGGCTGTTGTGAATCTGTTGATTTAACAATTTCGTTATTTACTCGAATACACACAAATATAACTTACAACCAAAATATATTTGTGTATAAATATAATGGTTGCTTACTTTTCATGTGCCAAATCCTGTTTTTCTTCTTAATATTCGACCCTCTGGGGGTCAATTCCCGATCTGTGAAGATGTGAAGTGATAAATTTTATCACGCTTTCACGTCTAATTCGATTCTCGATTCGTGAAAAAGTGAAGTTAAACGCCAAACATTTTTCATATGATAATTTTTTTATCACAGTCAATTGTTTTGTGAAGAAAATGTTTCTAATCGAATCTTAAGAAGAAAAACAGGATTTGGCACATGACAACTAAGCAACAATTATATTTATACACAAATTTATTTTGGTAGTAAGTTATATTTGTGTTAATTCGAGTAAATAAAGAAATTGTTAAATCATTTTGTCAAATTGTTAAACAGATTCACAACAGCCGACGCGACGGTGCTCATTCCCGCGACAGATCGTTGGAAACTACCCATTGCAAAAAAATGCAGAGCACTTTACCATATTTAAATGGCTTTGGAGCGCACTTATAAGTTGAGTGTTCTTCAAAAATGCTCTCAATTCACGTATTAAATCCATGCATAAATGTTTTGGGAATCTATAAAGTTCAATAAAGTGCTCCTAGTTTTAACTTCGAATAGATTCTGTCCATCTCGAAGGGAAAGCCTCAATATCCTCACATGAAAAAATAATAAATCTTACTCAAAACAGATATGCTATTGAATATAATATAAAACCCACAATTGTTCAGTACGACGTCTTTTATTAATTTATTAAACGAATTATTATTCCGGACATTATTCTTAAGCAAATTTAGAAACTGAAATGAAATATTTACCTTTCCCAACAAAAAATCTAATCAGAAATGACAGAATTTATCATTTAGTACTTTTTAGTACAAACTTTATCACAATGAGTTCTAGAATCGCATTAGGAGTGTGCGTGAAGTTGGAAAATGATAAACCTCTGTGAAAACTGAAATGATATTTTTTTTATCACTTCATAATTTCACAGATCGGGAATTGGCCCCCTGCACATTAATTGCTTGCGAAATTTTGACATTTCATTTTTTTTATAAAAAAAAAGTCAAGCTCTTGTAAAGCTTACTTGATTTTTCTTTGGCTTTGTGTTTTCTCTAGTGTCTGGTTTTTCTGTGCATTTCCTGTATTAAATTATTCAAAATACATTCAATTCTAATTTTGTATCAAAACCAATTTTAAAATCGACTAAACTAAATCTGCAAAATGAAAATGGGAAGTTGGAAAGAAGCACACCCTTCACAAATCTTATCAGCGAACAAGATATAGCGGATCTTTATTTGGAGTGCTTATTATAACCAACTATCGACTTTTCTCATGCTTAGTGCTAGTGCTTTGATTAAAAATAACCTATGTCCTTTTAAAATTAATTTATTTTAAGTGACTACTTAATAAAAATATTATAATCAAGATTCAGTAGTTTGTTCTGCAATTAACTGTCCATGTCATGATTTTTTAAAATACATTTGTTACTCCGACTTTTAAATTCTATGCGACCTTTGACACCATATAAATATCAAAAAACACTCACCATTTCTAACTAAATACTTTCAACACATAAATTAACTCAATTGTAACAAAGAAAAAATCAAATCGACCGCCCGTTACTGCCAGTACGAATATGAACTTCCGACCTGTTCGGGACAAGATGTATCCACGCCGGAAGCCGAAGGTAAGCGGCCTACCGCTGCACCAACGACAATTAAGGAAATCATCGTTACCACAATAATGTTTGGTTGCAAAAAGGCCATCTTAAACGATACCCACCTCTATTTAGAAAGCCTGTTTCCGATCTCATTGATTGGCGATTTGATACCATACCCCAGAACTTATTTCTCAAGTTCAGATAATCTGTTTAATGTTTACTTCGTGAAAATCGGCACGGGATGGACATTCTTATTTAGTCTACAATTTCTGGTGATGACCTCGCTAGTCCTTTGTTGTGTTTATAGAAAGAAGATGATGACAAATCCCTTACCTCGCATTGCCATCGCTACCTTCTTTTTCTTTTCTGGACGAAGTTTTTTAATGTAATTGAACTATCGTATGGCAGATGCCCTGCTCGTGGATTTGATAGCAAATCAAGCTGCTTGTAAGCTGGTCACTTGTCAATTGGATTTGACATATAAGGCCATGCATTTATACTATTCATTCGATTTTGGTATTAATTGAGGAAGCAAGACCTATAGTTAAAATGGGAATCGATCAAAAAGCATTCGCAGCGTAGCAGAGCGGTCAAGTACAAACCCACTAAGAAAACTCACTGATGAACAAGTGAAAATGCAACCTGTTCCAAAGATATATTCCAAAAGCTATTCACTGTTCACCTTGAAATACATAATCTGAAAATACTTTGAAGTGTATCTTTGGAACGGGTTATCCTAAAAACTTGGTTGATACCTTTTTGTAATCTACTCTTGATACTCTCAAAATCAGCATCAAAAGTTTTTATGTAGAAGCCTTATTGCAAAAAATCACTCTTGAAATACGCTATTTAGAATGATGTATGCGTATTCCTGGAGCTACTTTTTTTAATACAACTTCTTTGCAAAAAATGTTGATGCTTCCTTTGAAAGTATGAAGTGCTGATTCTAAAAAGATATCGCTCACCTTTATTGGACAACCAGAATTTAGTACGATCTTAGAAAAATTAAGTAACCATTTTGTGATTTTAACTTTAGTAAAATCTTAAGAAAATTGTATGATACTAAGCTGGTTTAAGATTAGCGAAATCCTCATTTTAGTCTAGTATAACATATTACTAAATCGACTAAAATTTTGCGCCAATGATTCCATATCAAAAGTAAATGACAAGTCAATCTAGTAATCTGTAAATTTGTAGTATATTGCTACGAACGAAACGAATTAACGTAGAAGGTTTTCCAATCATGGTGATCGATGCTAAAATGGAATAAAACTAGCTGTATGAGTTATTAGCAAAATGCAATTTTCATTCACTTTGACGCAATAATCCGTATAAATGGCCGATTGCATGATATAGCTTATTGGCAATGTCCTGCGATGTTTTAAAACTGCGCAAAGAACATCTGATAGGGTAAAATCACCCGATCTTGACTGCCTTTCACTAATTGCTTGTCTCAAAATAAGATTCTGAAAATAAATAAACCAAATGACAGAAAAAATGGCATTTTACCATAGTTGGTTGCAGATTAACTATTAAAATCTCAAAGCAGCACTGCAAAAATTCAAAAATGTTTCGCATTTAATATCTATAACGTTTTATCTTATTAAATTTACCATACGAAATGCTTGAAACAAATAAATTAATAATTGTATTTGCTTGCATCTAAGTTTCAAACCAAAATTGAAAAGCAAGCCAATTAATGGAAATACCATTTAAGGTTAACCAAATTGATTTGGGGGGATATTGGGCTATAAATTTCTACGACAACGACCGGCACGACTTGCATTTCCCCCACAAGCATATACGGCAAAGAGGTTACGTGCATATATACAATACAAAGCTTTTATTTTGAAACTTGAACAATTTACTTTTATTATTCATTTATAACCATGGTGGGCGAGAGGGTTTAAGATTTATTTCAAATGGTTCAATGATTGGTAAACCATAGACTTAATTAATTGTTTTAATTGATGTATATGTAGACATAGTTATTTTTTTTTTTTTATTAACTATCGACATACTATGTATTGTGAAGTATCAGAAATGTATCGTGTTGCACTGATGAATATGAACTGAACATAGTTATTATTATAACAAAGTTATTATTACATTTAGAGCTATTTATAATTCCATGAGGGCTTAAATATAAAACTGAAAACACACGATGTGGCAGAAATAAGTGAAAGTAGATATTAGGTTTTTTAATTATTATTTATTGATTTAATATGGCCTGAAATAACTAAATTTTAAATGTCATTAAAGTTCCGTTCATATTAGTTATTACTTACTTATTTACTTATCCGGCTCCCGATCCATTCAGAGTCGCTGCCTGACATATTGGGGTCTTCGATCGGTTGCGGTCCCTCGCACGCTCCTTCCAGTCGTCGAGACCAAGCGCTCTTGCGTCTGTAACCGCCTGGTCCCTGTAGCGGAGGTTCGGTCTTCCTAGTCGTCTCGAACCTGCGGGCTGGGATTCGAAGATTTTTTTGGCTGGAGCGTTTTTGTCCATTCGCTCGATATGGCCGAGCCAGTGTAGTCGACTCGCTTTGGCTCTTTGGACTACATCCACATCTTGGTACAGCTCGTACAATAATCGATTTAAACTTCTCCTCCATTCGCCCTCTTCCCATACATATATGACCAAATATCCTCCGTAGAATTTTTCTCTCGAAAGTGCCCAGTATCAATTCCGCTTTTTTACTTATCGTCCAACACTCGGCGCCGTAGAATAGAAGTGGTAAAATAAGCGTTTTGTATAGCGTGCACTTTGGCTTTCGAGACTGGAGCAGCGGTTCGCTAGTCTAATTCTTCGTCAGACTTCCATTAAAATGTCGTTCGTGAAATTGATGTTTGTTCCGAGGTAGGTGAACTCCTTGACTACCTCGAAATTACTGCTACCAACAGTGACGTTTTGTCCTAGGCGATGGACATATGAGGCTTTGTTTGTTGATAGCATATGCTCGGTTTTGTCCTCATTCACTTCAAGGCCAACGCATTTCGCCTGTCCATCAATAGCTGTGAATGCTTCAAGTACAGCTCACTTGGAGCGGCCGATGATATCGATGTCGTCCGCATAATGAAGCAGTTGGGAATCCCTGTTGAAGATAGTGCTTTCCAGGTTAACACCACTCTTGCATACTATCTGCTCCAGGTCTATATTGAAGAAGTCACATGATAGCGCATCTGCTTGTCTGAAACCTGTACACGTCTGGAAAAGCTCAGATGAGCTGTTTCCGATTTGCACGTTGCACCGCGTATTTTGCAACCTCATGCGGCAAAGCTGGATCAGTTTTTTCGGGATACCGAGTTCCGACATCGCCAATTGAAGCTCTTCGCGAATTATGCTATCATTAGCGGCTTTGAAGTCGATGAAAAGATGGTACTTTTCCAGGATTTGCCTCAGTGTGAAGATGTGGTCTATCGTTGATCTGCCTGGCCTGAAGCCATACTGGTACGTGCCGATGATAGTATTACAGAAAGGTTTTAGACGGCCATATAATACGTTAGATAATATCTTGTAGGCAACATTAAGCAGGGATATGCCTTTGTAGTTTTTGCAGGACATAGGATCGCCTTTCTTGTAGATTGGACATATGGAGCTATTTGACCAGTCGTCAGGCATGCTTTCCTCCTCCCACAATTGGTTGATGAGCTGTTGCATGCACCCTATCAGGACATCTCCTCCATATACTTGAAGAGTTGCGCAGGTAGGCCAACAGTGCAGGCGAATTTGTTGTTCTTAAGCTTGTGGATGGCTTTCTTAACCTCTTAAGTACTGGGCGCTGGGACTGGATCTTCATTGACTGGTCTCATGCTTCTTTATCCTCCTGTTACTTCCTCCACATAATGCCCATTAAGCAGTTGCTGGAAGTGCTGCTTGAACACGTCCACAATTCCTTGTGCTTCGGTGACTATGTTCTCTTCGCTGTTTCGAAGACCTTGCGTGTCAGTTCTATAATCTATAACCAAATCCAGTTGCTTGGGGCTGTTTTGTAGAACCGGCGGGTGTTGGTGGCGGTGCTAGATTCCTCGAGATACTTGAGCTGAGAGGCTGCGGATGTTCTTTTCTTTCTTCGCAGGGTGTTTTCTCGTTCCTTTTCTTTGCACGGTACTCCTCTCTTGCTGCTGTTATTTTCCGTTGCAGCATTTGCATTCGTGCATTTTCCGACTTCTGCGTCAATCAAAGCAGTCTATCCTACAATTTATGATACTTCGCAGATTCAATAAGAATTTAATGCTCTGTAAGCATAATCATTGCAGACTTTTAATGGTGAACAATTTTTATATAAATTTTATAAATTGTTATCTAATCTCATTACTGATATCTATTATGGAGATTAGCGAATCTCGACTTTTATTTATGACAATTTTCCAAGTAAGTGTTAAATTACATTATCGACTAGTCTATCTGACATACCAATACGACTGCTTTTACACAGAGCGATTTAATTAATTGCTGCAACCAAGCTTTTAAACACTGTGATATTTTAAGAGATTTAAATTGTATGCACTCTTGTAGTTGATGGCAACTGATGTAATCGATGTAAGATGTCCGCACTCTTTATTAAAAAGCTTACGCAAACCATTGCGAAAATCACAAAAGATGAAAAGGCGATAATTCTCCAATTTTCAACCTCAGCACTGTTGTAACTTCCCACCACCACATACCACCCCACCATCGTGCTTAAGAATAGCAAGGTGAAATTGCTTTATGTATAAGCAGTCTTATGGCATTTGATACCAAAAATCAAAAAAAATAGATGACAAAAGCTATAATTAGACGGCCAACGTAATCAATCAATTCGTTGACTCTCTCATCTAAAAATAACATCAAAATATATGCGCCTTATGTGTCTTGTGATTGTCAACGAAAAATGTTGTCGATGTGTTGACGAGAACTTTAACATCTGCGTTGACACCAATTTTTCGGTCAACGTTTGGAGACTGAATGAAAATAAATTCTGTGATGACGTCAGAAGGTGATGATTGTTTAAAAAAACGTTACTGAAATGTTTTTAGCAAATGCATTGATAAATGTAAAAATGCAAATAGTATGTAAATATTGTTTTTGTTGGCTGTGTAAAGCCAAATAATGTTTTTTGGGTTGGACGCTTCGAGAAACGTTTCTAAAATGTTTCCTTGTTTCCCATTTTAATTTATCCAGTTTTGTGCTTGAACATGTTTTGTAAAGAAAAGTAACACGTTTTATCATTTATTAATAAAAATTAACACTTTCCGATTTTTTTTTATGAATTAAGAATTTCTCACTAACTTTTTCTCTACATTTGTCGATGCTTGAGAACAAAGAAAGTTTTCCAATAGAAATAGGAAACAGAGAAAACATTTATAAATATTTCAGAAATGTTGATTCAAAATTATATATTTATATTTTGATTACATTTAGACACTTTGAAAGAGCAAAGTCTTAAAAAATAGAAAGTCTTCGACAGTTTTATAATAATTGACAATCTCTAATTTTGAGGTTAGTCGCGAGCGAACAATTTATTCGATGATGGTGCCTATATGCGTAAGGATTTTTAAAGTTAGTAACACTCAAACTAGAATTCGCGGCGACCAATTAATTTTTCGGACGTTCATTCTTTCTTATCACCTTGAACCTGTGTACTGGGTTTCGGAGATTCTCTTGGCTAGACAAATACAATGTGCTCGATGTAACCAACCCAATTTCGTCAAAGTATTTTGACGGTCAGTACTTCATTCACATGTTCGCAGTTGTATCTATTTCCTATTCAGTTTGAATGCAGTCTATTTCTATCACAGATCTAACGTCATAGTTTTTGAAAACGTACAAACTTCCGACGGACGGGATAAAAAGAGGCTTCATTATTTAAAAACTAATTAAATACAAAATAATGTTAAACATTTCTTTCTAAGTTATAATTATTGTTGTTCATGGCTCAGGATTTGTCACATTTTTTTTAAATCATTCTAAACTATTTATGAATTATATTTTATTTTACTAATTTCTAGTTTAAGATCTTACATAATTATCTATATGTATTTTAAATTTATTTTTTCAGTCACGACTATTAGAAGATGCTTCCTTATTATGTAACTCATGGTCTTCTCGACAAAATGTAAGTGCATATATACAATTTCAATAATAAAATTATTAATCATTAAGTTATTTGAAGTATTATGGTCGTTCAGAAGTAAAATATTTTTGGCACAAATGCCTTGAAAAGCAAAATACTAGTTTTCGGTAGTCTCATAAACTAAATTCTGATGAACTTAAAAATACAAATTTGACCTTAAAAATATTAATTTATCAATGTTATCTATATTATTCTTGTTGTTGTCTTTATCATTCGTTAGATGGCGCTACAATCTGGAGTCAATCTCTATTTCAACCAACAATCATCTCCAGACGTTTCGAGTTGTAGCCAGCTGCCTTCAGTTACGCATTCCAAATTGGTTGAAGTGCCTTTCGACTTGCGAGCAGCATCGAAGGTATGATCTACCATTTTTGCGTAATGTGTCTCTTGGCTCGAATGGGCATCATTTCTCAATTCTAAACTTTGTATTAATAACAAAATGTACACATTCTATATGAATATCGATAATATTCTTTTTCGTTGAGATATAATTAATTAAAAAATCAATTATATAAGCTTGCAGAAGAGTTATTTGCAAACAATAACTACATTTTGGTGTGCTTATAAATATGCCCATGTAAACACCAATTTTGACAGTTACTCTTTTATAAATTTCCGTTTTTTCTTTCTAAAAAATTCTACAACTTTTTTGCATTTTATCATATTTTGGCTACACACAGGATTATTCTCTCATTTTTAACGGTTAAAGAAGAATTATTTTCATTTTGATAGTATAGGTATACAAAAACACACTCATATTTCTGAAACGTTGTTTTCCTTTGGTCACTCCTAACTACTTGAACTTTCAATTGGCTTCGAAGTCATGGTTTAGAAGTGCTTTTTTTCCGATTTATTTAGGTTTTCGTTTTGTTAAAATGTGTAAATTTGGGAATAATTTTTTGTATATCTATAATATCATTTATAATTTTGATAATATTTTTTTTTTGTTTTTGAATCTTATTACATTTTTTTTTTCTAATTTAACTTGACAATCAGCGCAACTGAAGGCAACTAGCTGAGGATAGGTTTTTTAGTTGAAAATATTGGTATATATGTATATCTGCAATTACTTGGCCCAATAAATAGTTCTTGGCGCAGTGGATAAAGTGCTTGGTTGCTAACTAGGACGTGTGGGTTCGATCCCCACGCTAGGCGCACTCTTTTCTATACCTCCAATTTGAATTGGATACCGCCAGTCAATACCTAGTTCTCAAATCCACTGTGCCAAACTAGTGCCGTGCAATTCTGGTTGCATTTAAAAGACCTTAGGTCTGACAAGCATATAGTTCAACTCAAAAAAAAAATCGCATTAAATCTCCCTTTTCCTTCTGAGAGTAGGTTCCTTGTTGAAAGTGTCTATAAGACGTCCTTCTGAGATGTAAGAATTCTTGTTACCGTCGCGTGGTTAAGTACAGCCTGTAAGTCTACTTCGGCACCCGTTTCAGTGACAATTATTTTGTGGGCTTCTGGATAACTGTTTTCTGTTTCCCTCTTAATAATATTGTAGCTGGGCAGTGTAGGTTTTTGTATTTTTATAATACTTCACTAGAAGTAACACCAATCATAGCATTTTATTCTTCTAAATCCGAATTCCATGATGTATCACGTAAAGCTGTGTCAATTGATTCGTCGGATTTTAAGATTTCTGCCAAACGTCTTCGTTTAGTCCGAACAGAACATTCCTGGAAGCTTTTTTTAGGACGAATTCGTTGTTGTGATGTACTTGCACAATTTTCATCATAAGAAATGATTTCTCATACTACAATTTGTTCTAGGTTTTTTTTTTCCTAAATTCCGTCAAGTTCTTGCAAACGAAATAAATTCGGTCATAGAGTGGATCAAATTCATTATTGTCTATGCCTTGATCAAAGCCAACGGCATTTGATGTCTTAGAGGATTTAGTAGGCTTGCGTTGACAAAGTTGGATTATTTTCTCGACTTTCAAGCCAATTTTTAAATAAAAAGTTTAGTGTAATAATGCATTGATAACCAATAGCACCTACCAAAGATATAGCAATTAATCGGGTGATTTTTTATCTCAAAAGCAAACATATACGAAATATGGTAATTTAAATTATTAAAACTGGAAAAGTGGAACAAATTAGAATATAATTTCGAAAGGCAGGACAATATGCTTCAGTTAAGAAGCTAAAGCAAGCCTAAATCTCCAATTGACTATAATCTAAGCTTAAAACTTTACAATAAGGTTTGAAGGAATTTGCCGTTTAATTTCTATAACAATTAAAAATATTGCTTACATTTTTAACACTAATTATTATCACTATCTCAAGTTCACATGTAAAAAATTGCACCGATAAGTAAGATGTATGCCTTTTGACATATATTAATTTTCAATAGCTTTTAAGGAATTAAAAATAAATGAAAGGTCCTACTTTTTTTGGTTATGGTTTAACGGGAGTTTGTAGAAAGTTATTTATACATTGAACTGTCAATAAATGACACTTATGGCGTTTTTTTTGACAATGAGGAATCGCTCTCCGATCTATTATTCTGACGATTCTAAATTTTACTGAGATTGCATGTGTGAACATAATTGTGTACGTGGAAATATTCAAATTAAAAAAAATATTTGTTTCACAATTATGATACAAAAATGTGTGAGTGCTTCTGGTTCCGTTTCTGATTTCAAATCTAAAAGAAAAATTTTCTTCTTTTCAGAACCAGAACTGTCATTTTTTTCCAAGTGGCCGAAGCCGAAGCTTTAACAACTTAAACGAATTTCCGTTTAAGATTGACTAAAGTGAACAAAAAAATATTATTTTTGGAAGTTTTTTCTGGAATATATGCATCCAATTAACAATCTAACGGAATAAATTAACTTTTCAAAAATAAAAACAAATGAAACTAATATCAATTTTAATATTTTATTTATTGAAATAGTTCAAACCAATAGCTCATAAGTTGTAGGAACATTAGTAGGAGGAGCAGATTAATATTTTAAAGCAATTTGTCTTATATAAATGTATGGGTTAGAAGCCTAATATTCCTATACATCAGCATTCCTTAAAAGCAAAGGTTCTCTCAAGAAACATATTGTTGACAGCAAGGAATCAATTATACTGCTTAGGCACCACTGTCTGACTGCCATATTAAATTACCATCTGAATTTACTGCACTAAGAAAGAGATACAATTTTGCTATACATGTGCATCTTGATAGTCTACATTACAGGCCGACTCCACTTGATATCTGTATCGCCAACGAAATATCTGTCGTTAAGTATAAGGGCATTTTGTTGTCTTGGCTGGGCAGTTCATGTCTTGACAATTCATTCATGCAATAGAAGTGTAAGGCTGTTAAAGGAAAATTATCAAAAATTAATTTCATGAAAAAAGTGTTTTTTGACCTGATATAGGTACTCCTGTTAATGAACATTAACTAATAAAAATGGTATTTGCAGAGTTTAAGTACAAACAAACATTTTTTAAGTGCGCCACAGTAGTTACAGGCGTGAGAGACAATAAATAATGAGATAAGCAAAGAAAAAAGAAAAAAAAAACGTAGCCGTCAAATTTGATGTCAGACATCGATATCAAGATAAAATCGAAGAGATAGCTCGCTGACATCACAATACAACAAGAAACAACGCGACTCCATTTTGGAGATTTCATGTCAGGATGAGTATTACGAGAAAATTTATTGCCAATGGAGTCGGCCTGTTATATACTAGACGGTGTCTCTTGTTGCAGTTAACGGCATAACCGAACTACTTCTTTATCTCTTGTGTTTTAAATTATTAAATAGTTGTTTTGTACAAATATAATTTATTGGTTTCTTGTAGGACCCAAGGTAAAGTGACCATTCGTCCCACATTACGTGGGACAGTCCCACACTTACATGATCTGACCCAACTTGAAAATTGTCCCAAAAATGTCCCACACTGTCGCACGAAATCGAGCTTAAATTTTTATATCGGTTTTTTAATCATAATAATTTAACTGATCGCTAGCATCATTTTACAAATAAATTGTGGACGGTGGAGAAGTCACAATTCTCTGAGGAAACAGAACAATGAATTCTATTAACGTGTACACCAGCCAGTTAAGGCATAATTACATGGTGGGCCTACCCACATACGGACTCAACGAAAAGGCGTGAGCATTCCTTGCAACAAACATCTATCTATGAGCAAACACTCATATTATACGCGAATTGTATAGTAACCACAGCCACTGCGAGCTCTCCGAAGAGGCCATCCCAAGACTTGTATTTTCAGGTATTAGCGGGAAAATAGTAGGATACAAGTCCCCGCAGTACCGAATTAAGGTATTACTGGAGTCTTTTCATCCACCTAAGTGAAGAATGCACTACCAGGTTTTCTTTAGCGAATGACTACCCAGGAACGATAATCCTGCCCTTTTTTATGTTTTGCACTCAACTTAGGGACAAGGGAACCCTATGTAGAAATTATTCCTCACCATCGTGATAATGGATCATCGTATTTCTACTAAAAACAAGGCCATATAGACCTTGCCACATGGCTAGTATCCCACAACTAGCCATATTAAACTTTCGTTCTTTACTATTGTCGAAGTGTTTCCCCAAGCAAGCTTGGTTCGCACCTCCACTACCTTAAAAGACAACCACCCTTCAGGATAAATCCCGAAAGATGGCAAACGTGATCAATAAGACGAAGTTTATTCAAGGACTGCATGTATTATAGAGAAATATTATATACCCTTGCTTGCGCAAGGATATGATGGCACAAGTGCTATACATCTATCAATCCTCTAGACCTGTTTTTCCTGAAAATGTAGTTTTAGCTACACACTTACTCCTGTGATTACCGAACCACGTACATACTGCCGCAGCAGCTGCCTTGATTGCTATATCTAACTCTTTACTTACGACTTGCTAGGCTTCACAGTGCTGACCGGAATCAGCAAGCTTCACCTAGCAAGTACTCTTTGATAACCTCGGAGATCGCCTACCCGTGCAGACTCCTTACCCTCTGTATACCTGATCGACTACCCAAGCAAGCGACCTCTACCTCTGACAGCCTGATGTTCCTGGCTAACAGTCTAGCAGTATCGCCATTCCCACCTACCTATATATACCGGCCAGCTCAAACCCCCTTCCGAGTGTTTTACCCAACTCTTCCGGTTCTTAGACTGACCACCATCCTCATCTTGGTAAGTAGGGGCTTCGTTTCCAGTTCCGTAGAACCTTCCACTTACCGCTACCACCTCAGAGCTACGCTTTAACCAGATAGATTAGCTGCCCAGTGTAGAATAGCCTCATTAAAGAGAGCTAAACATTCCTGAACGTTGCCCGTCTTTCACCTCGAGGAGGGACTATCTTGGCTCATCACGACGGACTAGGAAGAACGGATCCATTGCAAAGCAACTTTCCGTATATTCCCTTAAGGCCCGCCGAACAGATTTCCCGAAACAATTAAATCCATCATTGACATACTATACAAGGACTGCTAGGAGCCAACTTCAAGTTGGTTCTCTCCTCATCTAAGTGAAGTGAGATGACTCGCCAGTGACTGCTGAAGTCACAGGCAAGTAATATGACATTTCATTTCACTTACTCACTCCCTCACCTTTACTGGCTGAATCGATTTTTAACCAAAAGTGACTCATCTCCCTCACTCACTGCGGTTTCGAAATAGCTGGATCTCGATGCATGTTTAGGGGATATTTTTTTCAAGGAAATCCTTACACGAATCTAAAAATGTCATTTTCGCTATTTTTTACAGAAAAAAATAGGCAACTATATTACAGTTCTTTGCGGATGAGTGAAATATCGTATGAGTTTGTTTTTTAAAGGTTATTAAGATTTTGTTCTTTTTTTCCTTAAAAATAAGAATTTTTCTTAATTTTCTGCAACAGTTTTAATAAAATTGAAATTGCCAACATTGAAAAACAAACATTTTTGTGTGTATTATTTTCGAGTGAATTTTATTTTTTTGTCCCACATTTTAACTTTTTGGATCTGGTCACTTTAACCCAAGGTCATGACATATATGTGTTGTAGGTTATGATGTTCTTCAAATGGAGGATGATCAAGTCGAAACTTCATCATAAAATAAACCTTCAGCTTCGGCCGAATGTGGCCGAAGCCGACGCTTCGGTCGGACACTATATAATATGTTTAAGCTTATAATGTATCTATTTACCAACCTTATGTCAAAAGTACTGCATTAACAAAAAAAAAACGCGCAAAATCAGTTTATGATTTATATGAGTGACAAATTGCTATTAATTCATGGTAAAATATGTAAAATCAAATCATTAATGAAAAGCGTTTAGGGGAGACCGGGGCTAAAAGTAACAGTGGTAGAAAGTAACAGCTAAAAATGAAAGGGTTCCCCTTAAAATTAAGAAACGTGTGAACTAGAAAATTGTTCGTCTACTTTGAAGCTAATATTAAGTATATTTTAGCTGTAAATATGACATCCTAAAGAAAAATTATAAGGGTAGTGCCCAAAGTTATTACGTTTGTAACTTTATTCTTTGTATTTTTGGTATTCCTCTTCACTCGGAATAGATATATGTACATAGGTCTAGTTGTTTTTTTTTTTAGGTATATCGTTGTCAACAAAGGGTTGAAGAGAAAAGAGGTCGCTAATGTACATATTTTCCTGACTTGCTTATTAGTTAAATTCGTACGTTTATATATATATACATATAGCTAATTCTGATTTTGGAATATTTAATTAGATTCCTTATTTTTATGTGATTAAATTTGTTTTTTTTTCAAAAAATATAATATTGAATTTGTTTTTTTTTTAGGAACATAAACAATTAATTAATTAATTAAATTTGTCCATTAATATAATAAATTTTAAATTTTAATACAGTGGCCGCTTATTAACTTGAATATATATTAAATGAAGATTTGAAAATAATTAATAATGCAAGAAAGTCACAAGTTATTGGAATTTCACACAAAACTTTTGCACGATATAATACTGTCAAACAATAAACTTCCTTTAGTTGATTCAGTGACAAGCCTTGGAATTCGTATAAAAGAAAAACTATCTTGTTCCAACCATATTAATTCTGTTATTGGCAAAATTTATGGTTGTTTAACAAAGCTTTGGGTAGCTGCAAGCTATACTCCCCTCGATACACGTTGAAGATTAGTAATAACTTTAATTTTACCAATTATTACATATTGTATACAGTGAACTTGACTCATTATCAAGGCATAAACTTGATGTGGCTTTTAATGATGCAGTTCGCTACATTTTCGTAGTTCGACGCCATGACCATATCTCAGCATACACCCGTAGCATTACTGGTTGTTCATTGGTAAATTACAGTAGGTCCAGAAATTTTATTTTTCTCCATTCTGTTATGCAAACCAGGTCACCGTTTTACCTGGTTTTTACAATAATTTAAATTTTCTTCGATCGCAAAGATCACAAAGCCTTCTTGTGCCAAAATTTAAATACTTGATTTCATCCCGATTATTTTTCGTTCATGCTATAAGATTATGGAATAATTTGCCAATTTATATAAGAAGAATTATTAGCATGCCTAATTTTCGAAAAGAAGTCATCAATTACTTTTCTAATGATAATTTAGTAAATTAGTTTGTTTTTTATTCCAACTTTTTATACATATACACTATGAATGTTACCTTTTCTAAATTTATTTTGGATTCCCTAATTTAAGTCTCCAAATATTTATTTTTCATTAAAATGTATGTATATAATTTAAAATATTTGTACTAAAAAAGATTAAGCTCTTAATGTACAATTCATTTAAGCCAATAATAATAAACTGAAACTGAAACCAAGAGTGTTCAAGCTATAGGGTTGTGCAAGTTACTAGATCAAGATACAAAATTACTGTTTTTTTTTAATAATAATTAATTTTAATGATGGTAAAGCTGATTTAATAGATGGCTTTACCGAAAATTCCAATTGCATCCATGTCGTCAGTCACAACCTTTTGTACATCACCAGAATGCGAACCACTTTTATCTTCAATGTATTCTACTAAATCTGGAACATTTTCATTAAGAAATAACTCACTGATATCATCTTCTACTCTTGTGAAAATTAACAAATAATTGTATATTACCAATTTTTATTCAAAAACAATTGTGTTAGGCAAAGTTACTTGGTTATCTACAATTTCCAGCAAACATTGTAAGGATTCAATTTGGCCACATGCCTGACTCTTTCTCCAGCGTTATTTGAAAATTGTTGTCAGTACTGAATTTACACGATGTCAGTATAATGCAACAACTTACAAAAATTCTGGCTGGCTGTTTTTTAATGACAAATATATTGCCACGGTTTACATATTTTAACGACAAAATAAGGAATGCCAAGATTTTGACAGTAATACTGCCAAATTGGCAGACCTGTAAATCCGACATAAGACTATAAGGAAATACTAAATACATTTCCTGAGATTGCCGTTTACAAAAACGGTTTGCATTTTGGACCAATAAACTAGGTACCTTGCAAAAATTCAAATATTAAGAAAATCCATATTGAACTGTTCAAGTTACAGAGCTTGTAAAAATCTTATTTGTTCAACAATTCAAGGCATCGAGTGTTAATAGTGGTCTGGGTCCATGTTCTGTAACTTTCGAATCGATAAAAGTAGTCGAGAAACAAAAAAAAAATGTTTTTTTTTTTTTTTTTTTTTTTATAATTTTGCACGCGCTCAAGGGATTATGAACACCCTTTATATGTTTTTAATACAGCGTGGTCATCCGGTGAAAGAAGAGAAAGAAGGATAGAAAAGATGTTTGGCGCGATGTTCTGAGACTAGAGCTGGTTGTTGTCTCAGATTTATCTCCAGGGATGGCGGCTGAACTAATGCGGAGAGAATTACCGTGTCTTATTTATTTATGTCCCTTATAATTCACATTATTTTATTTATTTCGTTGTCATATTTATGCGTATTCTAGTTTACTCAATCACATGTTGTTAGTGTTATGCCTAAACAGCATGTAATGAGTAAACCAGCAACTTTTTTTATGACAATTTTTAAAATTGGTTTTTAATGGAATATAAGAAGACATAGGCAACGGCAGGAATCGAACTTGCAACCACCAGGTTGACAGGCGAGCACACAACTATCGCGCCACGGCCACCCTTTTGTTTTTAAGATGCCAAAATGATTTCTTCAATTTATCGCCTTCCATTGGAAAATCCCAATCAAACAAATTAAAAATTTAAGTTAACGCCTCAACTTACAGAAAGGGGGAAATAATATTTGTTTACGTTATTGAATTGTTCAAGTTGTCGTATGTTCAAGTTAACGAGCGTACACTGTATTACTTTCATAAGTTTTGTTTGTGTATGTGCTATATTTCTTGTTGTTAATCTTGTTTATAAATTGATAGTTTTTTTTTTTTTTTAAAGAAGATGACAGGTTTTATTGTATTTTACCCCGGTCTATGTTACAAATTTCCCCACATACGGGGCAAGTCGTAACAACACGTATTGTTTTGTCTAAAAGTTATATTCTTACAAATTCTGATCAGTATTTTGTTGGCTTTTTTATTGGATTGGATAGCTGAAATATTGCTCACTAAGGATTGACCGTTGATCTGTCATAGGTTGCAAAGGTGAAAAAAAGCGGCTCTTAAAAATATATTTTATTTTCTATTATTTATCGCGAAATAAAAAGCCCTATTATATTTTTTTAGTATAACAAACTTAAAATCTATAAAATTAAAAATATCTATAAAAGAACTAAACACCAAATTCAGTGATTTCTACTGCGACAAACACACAAAAGAAATTTGCTAGTAACAACTCCGGATCTAGCCCGTGACAGCAAAAAAACACATACTAACAAAATGACTGTAGCATCGCAATAATATCATTACGAAGTTCATGTAGTACAAAGAAAAAAAATTCATGTTTTTAAATTAACCTTGGCTTTTATCTTTAATAATTAAAAAAATTTTAAAATGTACAACAATCAAGAACATTATACATTTTAGCGCGTCAATCAGGCAGACGGCAATGCCATTGCCCACTTATTTTATTTTACTCTTGTAATAATATCATGTTAAAATTGTTTAACCTATCTATTGCTCTTTAAACAGAAAAAAGTTTGGCTAACTCATTTTTAAAATCTTAGGGACAGCATCAATTTTAGTAAAAAGTGTTACTATTAGCCCCGGTCTCCACTACACTGTGCCAAATATCGACTTTTTTGATTGATAATGCAAATCTGCCACTAAAGAATGAACAAGTTCATTCTTCCTGACGGTGTGCCATTATTTTCAAAATGGCAATATTTCATGCCAGTATTCCCTACCATTTTTTTAATGACGAAAATAATGACAAACCTTTAAGCCATTTACACGATTTTGTCATTAATGTCAATAAAATAGAAGAAACAATGGCAATTTGTGACTCGTGTAAGTTTACTTAATACAGTTCACAATTAGTCATTTCCTAACGAAAGGTGCGTTTTTTTGCAATCCCCGGGGGAATTGGTTGAAAAAAACGACCAAGGCGCTTAAGTGAAATACTTGGTAGCACTATTTATTAATTTGCAAGATGACATATGAAGAACAGCTGTAATGCAAGAAAAAAATAAATATCATTGTTTGCCTCATCCTCATTCTTTTAAAAATCATCGGGTTGATTTGTTTTGTGTAATTTCGATATATTTATTGAATTTAAACTACTTTTCTATTAAAAAAACATAAAAAGAACCAAGTTAATTATTATTTATACAAAAAAAATGTGAATCAAGTAATTTGAAAATTGAAATAAAGTATTTTGGAAATTGTTTTTAGCCGATGTGATTTTCTTTTAATTTAATTTTCACGAATACAGTGGTACATAGAATTCAACTCCTTGAAAACTATCCCATTCGTCGGTCACTGGTGACATGATATTAGTGGGCGAGTTGCTTATTCGGGCGGGACGCTCAGTTCCTATGTATTCTCAGAGAAACCTTTGTTTTGTTGTTCATTCAATTCTTGTTAATTGAACGAATATCAACTTCAGGAAATGCTTTTCTATTTAATAATAATTTTATAGTCAAGTTTTAATATACCTATAATAAAAATAAACGCACAAATGAAAATCGCTGTAGAAGGTTGTGCTCATGGCGAGGTGGAAAAAACCGTAGAGGCAATACAAAAGCGAAAAATGTTGTAATAGTTGTTTTTGCGGAATGTATATTAAAAGGTAGGTTAGGTTAGGTTGACATGGCCATCAGGAAAACAACTGACACACTAAGACCAAATGCTCAACCAAACCAAACAAAATTGATAATTATCTGACATGTCAAAATGTCAGTTTTGAAGTTTCTATACATTTTATCGATAACTTAGTGAAAAAGTTTTTGGTAGCACACTTTTTATCCTCTCCAATAGCTAAGCCCCGAGAATTCTCTGGGTTTAAGCTAAGCACCCCCGGGGATTAGTTGTTGTTGGATTTAACATGCAAATTGTTAATCCTACTCATCGTTTTTTTCGTCCAATTTCCCCGGGGCTTAGAAAAAAACACGCCAGAAAAAACATAACCAACAGAACCTCAGAAATTTGGACAGAAAATCTGAGCGAGCTGATCTACAAAATTTGCGCACTGGAGAAGAACGATAAAATTGAGTTTTTTAAGATTCCTTATTCTGCCGTAAATTTATTTTATTTTTTTTTTTTGCGAAAAAAATACTCGTTTCGAAGTCGTTTTTTTGTTGTTTTGTAGTTGTAGTTTGTCTCTTCATCTGTCATATTTATTCTTGTTGAACCTAATTTATTACGTTAGGTACGTTGCCATATTATTTATGGCATTTTCGATTGGCCGCCCGGAACACGTGTCCCCCTAATAAAACGCCCGGAAACAATTTGACTGATTTTGAATTGTATGTATCACTGTATTTGTGAAAATTAAATTTAAAAAAAAAATCACATCGGCTTAAAAGAATTTGCAAAACACTTGATTTCAATTTAGATACACATTTTCTTGTATCAATAATAATAAACTTGCTTCTTTTTATGGTGTTTTACCAGAATAGTAGTTTAAATCCAATAAACACATCGCATTTACACAAAACAAATCAACCTGATGATTTTGACATTTTAATTATGTGAGTGGATTAGTGATTCTGTTTTCCATTCTGAAATGAAATCCATTCTGAAATGAAGTCCAGAATCGTTTTCTGTTCTGTTTAGAGTAATAACTGTCATATTGTGGGAGTCAGAATAGCTCTGGACGGCCAATCGAAAATGCCATTAGAAAAGTTTTTAAAATTTACATAAGCACCGAGATTCAGCTAATTCGAAACCGCAGTGAGTGAGTCACTTAATTAAAAATCGAATCAGCTAGTAAAAGTGAGGGAGTGAGTTTGTGAAATGAAATCTCAGAGATTACTCACCTGAGATTTCAGCAGTGACTTGGTGCATGGGTTGGTGTATTTACGTTTTTGGTTAAGTATTCGTTCTTTTCTCATAAGAAATTGTTTTACACCTATTCACGTAAGCGAAATAAAAAAACAACAAACCTTATAAAAAATTCGAAAAATGATTTGCAATAATCTTGTAAAATAATATTAATAACAATGTAGGACATGTGCATTCGTACTTAATATACAAAATATGTAGATGTAATTGTATAAATGTATATTTAATATAAATACTTCTTTTGGATTTAATTTATTGACCATTTGCTTTTTTTGATATACAATGTTTGTTTATATTTTCTTTGCATATACATGTATGACTGGTATTGCATCACTACTAATAAGTCCCCACTCTTCTTCGAATTCTTCTTTGAAATTTCGTACGTTGAGGCGCGCGCTATTACACACATGTGTTTAGAGACAAGACTCAAATTTGACAGTTTTCTTTACTTCGAATTTCGTTTTTTTTTTGTTTGAAATTACCATTTATAATAATTGCCAAAAATATTTATGTAATCAGAAAAATTAATTTCGGGCTGATGGTGATTAAAACAAAGTAAATAAATACTAATTTGTATTTTATAATCTATTATGTCAGATTGGTATCACCACAGATGAGTAACACAAAGATGGGAAATTTCGGCATACATTTTGGTTTGAGTAACAAGCTAACGGCCATTTTGATTTCACACCTATTTATGCTTTGTATATAAATATAAACAAAGATTTATGGTTACAAAAGAAAAATTTACAATACAACAATGTATACAAATGAGTTTTGGAGGGTGAAACGTATGAAAGTTTCCCATCTTGGTATGGCTCATCTGTGGATATTACCCGCCCACGCAAGGATAGGAAATAAAGCGTATGCTTCAATAACAAATGAGTGTAAAGAGAAACTTCAAGTGTGCGTCGCCGAAATCTTGGCCTGCGATTCACAGGGCAATTTTCTTCGTCTCGATTTTTTTCTCTATCGCACTTATTATGTTCGAAAAGAGTGGGGACTTAGAAGTCGTCGTGTAATACTAGTCTATGTAGCATTATTACATTTTGTTGTTGCCATGACATTAAGGTGTTCGAAACTAAATTCGAACTTACCAACTCATTTCACTTAAATAGCTGAGCTGAATGACATTTAGGCGGAAAGTGAGATGAGTTGGCGAGTACGGCGAGTCATTTCACTTCACTCGCTGAAATATCTAAATCTCGGTGAAGGGCTCGCAAATAAACGACTTCTTTAACTAGGGTCGTGTTTTTCCTTAAACGAGTAGGTATACTGTTTAAAATTTTAATCTACTGTACTTTATTGAACCTCAATTTCTTTTTAAGATCTCTTATAATAAGTACCTTCATCGCAAGAACAAATACTCGACATTCATGTCTCCCATTTTATGTGTATACCTTCAACATGAAAAAAGGGTTAGCTCCTGATAGACAATTGAACTAATCTTTCGAATTTAAAAATACTTTTCCAAGTCATATATGTATTCATAATATATTTTCGCAGAGCCATGTACTAATTCTCACAACAGTCTGCAAGTGACCACATGTTGTGGTTATCCAGTATAGTAGATATATCCACCCCAATCAAAACCAAACTAAGCTCTGACCCACAAAATATTTTTTTTTTATAAATTAAGCTCTAACGAGTGGGGGAGTAGCATTCAAGTTGCACTTGTTCGAATCGCAGGATATTAATGTTTATTTAGCCACAAATTACTTCCGGTCACGCCATATGTGCTACGTCAAGTGGCATATTAGTATAAAAGTAGCCATTGCATGCATGTTCATCATTCCACATACACCAAAGCAAGTTTTTAGATACATTTGTATCGCGCACTCCTCTTGGCTAAAATATAGATAATTTTGGTTATACTTGAATGACATTTCATTGTGTTTGACATTAGTGTTGTCATTGTCAGAAGAATACGTCCACTTCATGCCATAAGGACTTTTTTCTCAACCGAAATTATTGAATCAAAAACAAAATATAATTATTTACCTTGTGTGGTATTTTGCTTAGGTATTGGGACGATGAATTATTGTTATTCCTGTTGAAATAACACACAACGCCACAAGTTCTATTGACGGAACTCTGTCGACAAAAATATAAAAAAATGTCCAACTCATTTTATTTAGGGTAGATTCCATCATAAATATGTTTTTCGTAAATTTCCAAGTCGAAGAAAACTTTTCCAATTTCACACATGGAGGAAATAATCGATAGAAGTGCTGATATTTCAATCCGAGTGTTTTGACAATTTTTCTTCATTTACCTTAGAATATAGGTGGGTGTAATGTTTACTTCGGTATGTGATGTGTATCGTTTACCCACAATAAGTTTCAAATAAAAAAATCATTTTGATCCACCATATACCTACCTACACTGAACAAACATCCCAACTGTATATTGTATACCTACGAGTATATGCTTAAGATACTTGAAGGAAGATAGGGAGAGGCAGAGAAAGTTGGCCTCATTAAAAATTGGCCAGACATCTCATAAATATTTCAAGGTCTTTTTCTGCTGGCGAATGTGCCCCTTTTTTGTAGCCTGATGGAATGGATAACGATAGAAAAGATATCATTTTTCAGCACTTGACGTCATCGGATACCTATCTACATGTGTTTAGTCTTTAAGAAAATATGTACGCAGATAATACAGTGTTTTGTATATAAAAGTAGATATTACACCTACAATTTATGTACCTACATTGAATTTAAGTAACAAATAATTGATTGCTGAATTCAATAAATCCATCCAAAAGAAATCATGGTATAGTGCAGGAAAAAGAATATGTAATTATGTTTTTTTAACTGCATGAGAAGTTTCGATGGTTGTTGTCTATGGTTCGACAGTTGAGAATGTCAAACTCTGTTGACATTTCTGTTCAAATTTATTGGAAAAAGTAGTCAAGAATTGGTGCTGATCGAATGGACAATGTAACTGACTGAACAGAATGGACTCGCGGTCGTTCGCCCACATCAGCCGCCCCCGCGCCGCCACGAGAAGCAACGCTTTCAAAAAATAAAATGCACGACTGGATCGCACGTAGGTACTTGTTGCATTGTACTCGACGTGTTCGAAGATAATTGACTGAGCATGTGAGTATAAATTGCTGAACGCACCAAATGCCACGTGTGTCAAGAAGGAAAATATGAATTAAAAAATAATTAGATACATAAGTTGGCGAAAGATGCTGATCGCTAGTTGTGTATCAGTCTACAAAAAATGTAGGTTTTGTGTTATATTGTTTTTTATGATTAAAATGAAAATGTATTCTCATTTGTGTAATTCAAGTGTATTTAAAAAACATATCAGTGTTCAGAGCTCGTTCTGTTTGGAACAAATTCAGTGCATAATTTATGTGCTCGAACTCTGTTCAGTGCTTTGATCTGAACGAAAAAAGAAAAACGCCTATTATATGCAAAAGGTTCTTAATAGAAACAGCTAAATTTATTTTTAATGTCCTTTTTCACTTAAATTATTATATATAAAAATTCTTAAATTTTTTGTAAAAAAAAAAGGTAATGCTTATATTAAATATTTAATAATATAAATTCAAAAACAAAATTTCAGAAAAACCGTCCACCCGTTTGCGAAATATTGAATTTTCAAAAAGAAACATTTTTTTTCAAAATTCCAAACAAAATATTTTTCGAAGACTTTGAAATGTCTTATTATTTAGAATTGAAAGGAGCTCCTGTTAAAAATTTTGATCGAAATCCGTTGAACCGTTTATGAGAAAGTCGAAAATCAATTGCGCCACTTCAAAAAACGATCTGTCAAAGTTAAAATGAATGCAGAAACTCGTTAGAGTGAATACAATGGAGCCGTGGCCGCGAGTAGCGACGCTAGATATTGGTTAACTTTTACCTTTTTCCGTTTTTCCGAGCCTCGTTTGACAGATAAAAAAACCTTTTGTTGGTTGTTGCATACACACAATTATTGATTTTTGTCGGGTCCCTCCGACGCAAAAATACACGTTCAGAATAAATTTGCAAATTAAAAGTTTGCAAAAAAAAAACTACAAAATCAGTTAAAAACAGCAATTTCTCACCACTGTTTTGACAAGAACGCGCGGTCCATTGTGTTAAATTTTTTTAGAAGCGTTGCTTCTCGCGGCAGCGGCTAATGTGAGCGAACGACCGCGCGTCCATTCTGTCCAGCTAGTTAACCAAATCTAGCGTCGGGACTCGTGGCCGCGGTACCATTTTATTCACTCAAACGAGGTTCTATATGCATTTTAACTTTGACAAATCATGTTTTGATGTGCCGCGAGGTCTACCGCGCGTCCGTTCTGTTCAGCCAGTAACTCGTAGCCGCGGCTGACAAATGCCCGAAATCATATTTAAAAAATGAATGCCATGAAATTATCTACCAGATTATAATAATAAAAATGCTTTCCAACAATATTTCTGCCTTGTATTATTATTTAAAGTTTTTATAAGCTCCTAAGAAAACACCATACTTAATAGAAAACTGAAATATTAGGGGTATTCAGGATCCGGTGCAACTGGTCTTGTATCATTGTAAAAATGCAAAAGTGCAACTTTTTTTTGCACCACAACAACAACTTACACTGACTAAGATTTTACAACACTTTTGCACATTTGCTATACCCTAACCCTATTACAACAGAAAAATACAATGGTGCAAAATTTACAAGGAATGAAGTAATAGAGAGGTGTCTTGAACATGTGTATACATAATGTACTGTAGGTAATGATCATGTACAGTACATATGTACATGTTTAATCATTCATGGTAGGCAGTTCTACATTACATTTATACTACTCCTCAGATAAATCGACGAAGTATAGACACTGAAGCACTGGTAACTAGACCATTGGCTTAAACTTTTTACATACATTAATACAACAGAGAGAGACAGAGATAGGAAGAACACACAACAGAAGAAACACATGGCAACAGCACGTGATTGGTTTCCGACGGTCCAGGTCTACCTACTAACCACGCGCAACGATGCTTTATTTCGCTGATCTATGGGAAGCGATGCTTTTTTTCTTGTTTGTTTGTAGCGATGCTTTCATCGTAGCCAAGGCCGTTGACGATAGGCAGTTCTTTAATGACAAATATACTGCCACATCTTCGACAATTTACACGACAAAAAAAAATAATGCCAAGATTTTGACAGTAATACTGCCAATTTGGGAGTCGTGTATTCAGTATAAATTGTGGCAAGGTTCTAGTTGCTTCACAGTGAAAATAAATTGTTATTTATCTTAAATGTCAAACCTGTGCCCGCTTTGCTTCGAAGCTAAGAAACTTATCTTTGTTTCAATAGATTAAAAATGCATTCCTTATACTACGTTTCCACGGAACTTTAAACTCTTGTAGATTTACTAATCTCAAAAAGTGGTTCCACTGCTCCAAAAGTATATGAATTTGGCAGCACTATTCAAAATGTATATAACTTTTCATTTTCTCTTATGATGTAGAAGTGAGACAGGCAGCTTCATCTTTATCAACCGCAGAGAAAAATTCACTTTCCCGATGAATGTGTTCATTTCGATATGGAAAGAGAGTAGTTCGGTTGAAGATTGATGAAATGATGCTACGTTTTCACCTAAAGATAATCCGGTTTAAATTGAGAAGATTAAAAATTAATCTTCAAGTGTTTTCTCCAGTGAAAAAAAGATTAGTTTGACGTTTTCACTATGAATTGTCATTCAAAAGTCAACACAACAAGACAAAAACAAAATAATTGGGAAGAAGAATAATAATTTCGGTGCAGTGAACAAATTGAATTTCAATGAATAAAAATAAGTAATAACTTTAAAATATTGTTATCCCAACATCTTGCAGCAAATAGATATATTTACATAAATACTGTAATCGCCTTTGCACGGTTTTCGTTTTTATATATTTGGGAAAGACCAACTTCAAAGTATTACTGTAGGATAGCTAAAACATTTTCCATTACAAATTCGAGAGCACCGACCGCTTTGGCCTTTGTATTTATTGCATTATTGCATTTTTTATTTTTATACTTATTTTTAAACAAAAACAAATTGTACGCGACAAAAAACAAATTAAATAATGTTGGACAGTTTTTTTTTTTTGCTGAATGTCAATGGAGAAAATATGACATTCGAATAGGCGCGTTCTATGAAATAAGGTTTGTTTCTTTTGAGAATCTTCTACTTCGAAGAAGATTTCAATGAGATTAAATTCTAATCTTCATTTAAGGAGATTAAAATTTGTATGGGAAATCTTCAAGATTTAGAAGATTTCAAAGAGGATTTATGGTTAATCCACTTAAATCTGGATTAAGTGGTAGGTGAAAACGTAGTATGAGATTTATTTTAAATCTTCATCTGAGATGATTAAAATTTGTATGGTAAATACTGAAAATTTGAAGGAGATTTAGCTAAATCTACTTAAATCTCGGTCTAGTGGTCGATGGAAACGTAGTATTACTGCAGATTAATGTATATGTTTGTATATACATATGTATGCAAGTAAATGAATCCTAAAACGGTTGACAAAAAATAAAAAGAATAATATTTTGCTATTTAAAATACAATTTAAACAAATTGCCATCATTCTTATAAAAATAAATAATATAAAATTTTGTGCTAAAGTTTTACGACTAAAGGTACAAAATTGTATGAAATGCTTGGGGCAAATATGTTTGCAAGCAATAATGTTCATAACTGATTTGCAGTTTGGAGTTGAAGAAACATTTTTAACGTGAATGGCAAAACTTAACTCGAATAGGTATCAGACATTGTGCAAATACTAAGTCTGTGAGTTGCACATACAACAACCTAAAATTCGCTTTTTTTTAATATAACAACTCATAGGGTAAGGTCGGGTGATATGGCAACACGGTTAATATGGCATCATTTCAATATATATCACTTATGCCGGATTTACACGAGTTACAAATTGCCATTAATCAATGAGCAAATTCATTCTTCTTCGCCTTGTGCCATTATTTTCAAAATGGCGTCACTGTGCATTTACATGACACAATTTTAATGGCGATATTTAATGCCAGTTTTCCCTGTCACTTTTTAATGACGAAAATAATGACAAATTTTTAAACCATTTAGGTACACGAATTTGTCATTAATGTCAATAAAATGGAAAAAATATGGCAATAATGGCAATTTGTCATTCGCGTAACAAATGAGCAAAATATAATTCATCAGCACATAAGCTCTCAGTAGATCCAGCCAAAAACGTAGTAGCCCTTGAAAATTTAAATGTGCTACCGGAGCAAAAAAAGTACCTAAGTATAGGTAGGTAAGTTGGAAGCGAGATGTTTTTTTGTGTAGTAGTGAAGTTTTTGTGGTTGCAAAAGTATTTGCCGCCAGGTGTTCATTTTAACAAAAAAGAACAGTTATAATATTGTGGTTTGGTATTTGCCTATTATAATAATTGAGCAAATGTGTCTATTCGTGTTATTATACGAGTATGTATATATTTTCCAACAAAAAAATCTTTAAGCTTTAAAGAGGTTTAAAGTTTTTGACTTATCAAAAACAAAAACATCCTAAAATGAATAACAACGCTGGCGCTGACATCAGTACATCAGCAGACGAAAATATGTTATTGCATGATGAATCAGATGGACAGAAGACTTCGGTGAAAATATTTGTGTGTGATGTAGTGAGGATTATGATCTAACAACGAAACCGGATAAATGGATTAAGTGCATAATGTCACTTTTGGTCTCATGACTCATTTATATTTATTTATTTATATGCGCTTATTACAAGCTTGGCTTACAAACTAATACATTAATTTAAGATTAAAATAAAAGGATAGAAAAAAAATAAAAATTAATAATAAATACTTAGCTAACAATAAAAAAAAATAAATAGACTTAAAAGAGGAGGGCAGTCAATGTTACTGGTTAATAGATCCAAAATAAATAGTACATTTCCGATTTGACGTCGATTTTCAAGGGACTGAAGGTCGATTGGCCGCAATCGATCTGAATAAGGGGGTAGTCGATAATGATCATCCCATGGAAGACTACGAAGAGTAAATCGAATAAACCTACGCTGGACGGCTTCGATCCGTTTAATTTGGGTAATTTGATATGAGGATCAAACTTGAGACGCATATTCAAGAATGGTCGGGACAAAAGAAACGAAAAGAGATTTTGTGACGTATGGGTCAGAAAACTCTTTTGACCATATCGTTTAATAAAGCCAAGTGTCGAGTTGGCTTTATAGATAACTGTGTCAATGTGGCAACGAAAGTTAAGTTCCCTGTCACAAATAACTCCTAAGTCACGATCAAAATTGACTGCAGGTATTAGGTCTCAATTTATATAGTAGTTCCGCGGAGGGGAAGGGTGGCGTTTCCGTAAAAACGTTAAAATTTGACATTTGCTGACGTTGAACTCAAGGAGGTTCCTTCGGCACCAGAGAGGAAAGATATCAACATTGCGCTGTAGCGTAATTACATCAACAGGTGACGAGATGCGCTGAAAGATTATCATACCGTCCGCATAAATAGATAAACTACAGTCAAGAACCTGAGAAACATCGTTGATAGTTAAAATAAATAACAGTGGACCGCGATGGCTACCTTGTGGTACCCCAGAATGTGCTGGAGAGATTTGATCTAAAATAGACTATATATTTTCTATTGCTCAAGTATGAATTCAGCCATAAGATGAAGAAAGTAGGGAAACCCAATGTTCTTAATTTAATTATTAATTAATTAAGTTAATTTTATGAGACATTTTGTCGAAAGCTTTGCACGTCTTCTAACAACACATGCAACAAATGTGGCAAACATAAGCAAGATACACGAAAAAGTAGGGTGCCATATCACTCATCATTTTTTCAATGGTTTTTTTTTTTAATATGTTTTATTTTTGCAAATAACTGTGAATTCTACTTATATTCATATTATTTGTTTATAAATATCTAAGATTTAAAATCAAATTATTTTTGTCTGAAATAAAAAAAAACGTTTTTATTTTTTAAGTAATAAAGAAAAACAAAAATTAGGGCCATATCTCCCGACTTTACCCTACCCCAAAATAAATTAGAACGCATCCTGTGTCATAATTCTATTCCCTTCTTAACAAACAAATATCAAAACACACAGAACAAACTGTCATTTTATTAGTGCTGAAAAATTTCCTTTCTCAAGTCTACCAAATAACACTTTCTTGAAAAATTTTGAGTGGATTATTATGGAGCGAAAAATTTTGTTTTAATGTTTTTGTACAAAATAATTCTAATTCTGTTAGACAAGCCAAGGGGGCCATTTCGTAACTCGATTATCGTCAGACGATATCGTCTGAACTATAGTGATTCCTTTATTTGCTTCACGTAAGTCGATAATCGTCAAAACGCTATCGTCAAAATGATAGTGTTTGGACGATAGCGAAATAGGTATCGTCTTGCATTAATTTTGAGTATTTTGTATGTGACTGTAGTTGAATAATTGAGTAGCCACTGTAGTTTGACATCTTGTTTTTGTGTATCTGTTGCCTTTGCATTTGGCGCAGCAATTTTCTTGTGTTAGAAAGTGGAAATGAAAACGCAAGTTGGGTAAAATACAATTAATTCGAATGCGAAAACATTTGAGAGACAAATTGGGATGTTCATCCATATATCGAGTCCAATCTGAAACTGTGTGGCTGCCCTATGTATAAATTGATATAGGTACATATTTACATTTACCTACATAACGGGTGATTTTTTTGCTACTTGGTTTTTGACGTTTATATTTTTGACAGATCACACATGACAAATTCCACGAACATTTGACATTTCGATTCAGTATTGTTTGCCATTTCATCATGAATATACTTACGCCTGAACAACGTTTGCAAATTATTGAAATTTATTATCAAAATTCGTGCTCTGTGAAAAATGTGTTTCGCAAGCTACGTCCGTTTTATGGTCGTCATAATCGTCTTCAGCGACGAGGCTCATTTTTGGCTAAATGGATACGTGAATAAGCAGAATTGCCGTATTTGGAGTGAAGAGGAGCTAGAGGCAATTCAGCAGCTACCAATGTATCCCGAAAAATGCACTGTTTGGTGCGTTTTATGGGCAGGCGGCATCATTGGGCCGTACTTCTTCAAGGACGATGAAGGCCGCAGGGTTACGGTCAATGGAGAAAGGTACCGTTCGATGATAACAGATTTTTTTTTTGCCGAAAATGCAAGAATTGAACTCGGTCGACATGTGGTTCCAACAGTACGGTGCCAAATGCCACACTGCACGCGAAACCATGCATCAATTGAGAGGCGAATTTGGTGAGCAGTTGATCTCACGTTTTGGCGCAGTCAATTGGCCACCAAGATAATGTGATTTGACCCCGTTAGACTATTTTTTGTGGGGCTATGTTAAGTCTATTGCCTATGGGGACAAGCCAAACACGATTGCTGCCTTGGAAGCCAACATTGAACGCGTCATTGGTGAGATTCCGGCCGAAATGTGTGAAAAAGTTTGCCAAAATTGGACCTTCAGAATGGACCACCTGAAGCGTAGCCGCGGGCAACATTTAAGTGAAATTATTTTTAAAAAGTAAATGGCAGAAATTGGTTTATCGATCCAAATAAAAATTTCATTCACTTTTTACAAGTTTCTGTGTTTTTTTGAATTTTCAAAAACCAAGCTCTTAAAAAATCACCGTTTATATCAATTAGTAAAAAATATTGCAATAAAATAACTTACATTTTTGTCCAATTATATAACTTTATTCAAGCCAAATACAAAACAATACACACAACTTTATTGACATTTACGACAGTTCTTTTCAACTCAACAAAAGTTTGAGAGTTTCTGAAATATTCCAAATGATCTCAAATTATAAACGATTGACGAGACGATAGCAGTTGAGTTACGTGAAGCAAATTAAAGACGATCTCGTCGACGACCATCGTTTTGACGAGTATCGTCTTGAAAATTACGGAATGACCCTCCAGGCCTGAGTGCCTCATAAGCAATACTTTTAAGAGCAGAAATGCTTTAATTTGCCATGTATGTAGTCACTTTCACCCTTAATATCATATCATTCATCCTCGTTAAACCTCCACTATCCAAACCATTTCTATATTATTTTATACACTTATAGATATAATGTACATATAGATAGGTAAAAGCATTGCGCTTTGATATAGGTTTACAGAAACCATATCTCATTGAATTGATGCCCATAAACTAAGAGCCTTCACCTGACCTGCCTTTCACAATCCTTAAAACACTTATAAGAAGCAAATAAAAAAGATCTTATAGTTTTTTTCATCTACCTACCTACTGTTTTGATTAAAATTTATTTTCTTTTCTCTAGGGTGACATATTTGCCGGACTGAACGATGGGATTCTTAGCAGAGCAGAAGCATTAGCAGCTGTCGATATACAAAAACACCAAAACACACATGCCCATTCGCAAATGCCCTCACAGATAAAACATGATGTCATGTACCACCATAGTATGAGCGGCCCCCCTCAGAGACCATTACAGGTGATTTACTTGTTATATTGTTTGTCTTTTTTTTTTTTTGTTTTTCGGGTAAACCACTCAACCAATTTGATACACACAAGTCGATAATTCGATCAGACCCAATTTTTTTGGTTAATAATTTTATTAGTTTCACGCACATTACAATACACATAACTACATATATCCGGTATTACCTAATCAGAGACACGATTTCTGGACGTATGCACATCGCGCCGATGACAGTCACGTGCCTTCTTTACTCAAGGGGCATTAGACATCTACCAAACCACCAACCCTTCGTTAGTTTCCCAAAAAAAAAAAAAAAAAATGGAAAACCTATTTCAATTTAAATATACACACAGGTACTTGAGCCGTCAAGGGCGTTTGGCGTTTGCATTGTCTTGAACTTCATACAGCTTAGATTAGATCAATTTGAGTCACACTTGTTCTTCTTTCCGAGCAATATTGTCGAAATTTACCTACAACTGAGAAATTTCTGATTTACAAATCACGGTTGCCACTATTTCTAAAAAAAAATCAGCTTATCAAAAAAAAACATACAAGGGTTTTACTTTTGCTTTATTTTTATTGGTTAGAATGAAAGAAAAATTGTTAATTTTCGCAATAGCTAGACAAAGTTTCAAAAACTGATGTTGATTATCGAACTAATTTTGCTATTGCTTTATTATTATTATTATTATTATTAAGTTTAATAGCCATCGTTTTTCATTGGTTGAGAGGGATTTTCAGTAATATTACAACCATTATGGAATATAATATATAAAAATCCCTATTCCTTAATTTACACACACATTAGCTGCGTTTTATTATCTACGGGTCTGGGCCTGGGTTATTTTTTAACACGTATTACAAAACCAACACGAGATCCAGGTTTCTATCGGGGTTTCTATCTGGGCTTGCAAATATTAGTATTGAATTCGGCGAACAGAGGGTACATATAAGTACATAACCCGGATCGTTTTATTTTCACGGGGTGAACCATATGGATTATTGGCGATAATAAAACACGGCTATCATGGAACTTCGCGTCGCCATTTTAACAAAATCATTTCTTTTGGAGTGATAGGAGCGCAAAAGGAGTTCCCAATGAAAAACGACATATTCAAAGAAATGTTTTCTAATCTACTGTTGTTTTTGATTATTTTTTTTGGTTTTAATCGATGACCAACCAGCTGTCATTGACAGTGATTTTATATATTCTTTAAAAATGTTCAAAACTGTACAAACTTTTTTTAAGAAAGTCATCCCAACACCTTTTCAACTCATTATTTTTTCCTAAAAAACCTGTATGGTCAGCCATAATCATAATCAGCATAAAGTGAACTTTAACTACTGTCAAAATCTAACCAAAAATTACCGAAGCATCGTTCACATGGGGCTTGCACTGGGCATCCAGAAGCAAACCGAAGCCTCAGGAAGTCTTCTAAAACCATTCCATTGGCAAGAACACCTCTTCTGACGATTCTGAAAAAAAAAATAAATTCTCTTCTTGATTTGTAATCAGAAGCATTAATACATTCATACTCAAATGTCAATTATCTGATTTTCTATTTGGTTCTTGGTCTTCTTCTTCGTCTTTCTCGTATTTATTACTGAAAATCAAACACCCACTAAGACAAAACATCAGAATTGAGTAGAAGAAGTTAGTGCTGCTCCAATGGATTTCAGAGTGAAACCAATGGAAAACGGCACTACGTATTAGCTTCTGATAACTTGGCTGTTTTTTGTTTTTAAATATAAGAGCCATTTCTGTCACTCTCTCTTAAATTCACGAAAGTGATAGAAACTAATTGGGGTTTCAATTGGTTAATCCAGAATTTGATGTTTCTTGTAGCGAATGGAACGCATTTTGAGCTGATTTTTAGTTTGCTATGGTATTGGGATATATTCATGTCTGAGAAACTGGTACTACTTGTCAAATTGAATGTTTATAATTGTACTTGTGTTTAGTACTTTTAGTAAAAAGAGGTGAGGATTCACGGAAAAATAAGGATCTGAAAGTTTGATTTAGAATTTTAAAAAATGGAAGGATTTAATTGTCAAAATCCGTGTTTTGGAATATTTATATCAAAAAAGAATCGAATTCTTGTACCAATGGAAAACCATATAAGCGAAACTGAGCAAAGGGGCTATTATAGACATGTTTAATTAGCAGTGTGTATATCCTCTATTGCTTTAGCGGACTTTAGCCAACAGAATGCGTTTATAGTTCGCACTTAAGTCGAAAATCCAATCATAGTTTAACTGGAACAAATAAACAAGGTCTTTTTGTCACTATCTATTCTGGTCTGAGTTGTCAAAAACCGGATTTGTGATTGTTTATTTTTTCAGTTCGACTCATCAGACTTTCGACTTTTTTGTTTTTTTTTTGTGCATGAGCAGCAAAACGTGATCTACCAGATGGCAACAACTATTTGTGAATTCTGAGCAGTTAGAGAGATATAAAAAGCTGATCACTATAAACGTCACACTGACGTAAAGGCTGAAATATAATAATGTGTGGAAATGGTTAGCCAAACTTCTCAGATAAGGGGATGGGGTATGAGGATGTTCAAACGTGTATTTATGATTTCTGTCAGAAAAGTGCTCCTATCAAAAAAAGTTAAATGTCAAAGATCAAAGAAAATCAAGACAATTTTTTTATGTAAACTCAAAAATATTAAGAAAAAGAATTGTTTGTTCTCTTATTTTTAACTTCCATGAAAATAATTCGATCTTAACGCAACTCCGATAAACTGAACGTACAATCTCTAAAAAAGTTGTAATTTTTGTAAATAAGAATATTAGTTTGTGTGATATTTAGCGAATTTAATTTGAAAAAGGGACTAATTTTCAATCAAAGTTGATGGTTGTATTAAAACGAGACTAGTTGTTTGTTATCAACAGATTTCTCGTGAGAAATTATCATACGTAACTCGTAACAATTTGCCTGAGTGACAAAAGATTTCACGTGAGAAATCAGAATACGAAACTTGTCCAATTGGCAATCTATACAAGAATCTGCTTTTCAAGTTAAAGTGATTTTTTTTTTTAAAAAGCACTTTCGTGAAAATTCAGTCATTAATAATATGTTAAGGCTAAATATGTCAAAATCTAAGTATAATTTCGATTTTGTTCTCTTAACATTTTCTATTTCTTTTGCTGATTTCAACACATCTACTTTATGTATGATGTAGTAAAGAAATATGATGTTAATAAATAATGTCAAAAATGAAGCAAAACATAATAAAATGATTTTTGTAAGATGGATTTTCCGTAAATGTCAATCATTGTTGATTGCTATAATTTAAAGTGTCGAAACTGATGCAAAACTGTAAAGTTTGATCAGGTTCTGCTCAGTTTCCTGTACCTGTTCTGAGCTAATAAACAAAATGGCAGGTTAATAACGCCAACGCAGGGGGGGAAATATCCTTCATTTCACACTTAAAAAATGATTAGCCGAATAAATGTTTGTTATTGTTATGCAGGATGGGGGCCAAGGCCAAGTTAAGAAATTTGTTACACACACAGAAATTTATAAGAGTGGTAACCATATTATTTGTCGTCCGGTGTCATCGAGTGGTATGGTGGTTTTTCGGCTCATTTGAAAATTAACAGCAAAGCAATACACTTAGGTAGGACAAATTCAAATTGCTCATCGCCCTTATTCTCCCATTAAACATTAAAAATAAAAGTTGGTTGAAGCAGGGAACACAGAACTTAAGTGGCTGTAATAAAGGCAGCTAGCTACCCCTCGTCAGCGTCATGAGAAACTTCAATGCAAAAAAGGACGACTGTCACATGCGGCAAGAGGTATAGAAACTTTCTGAAGTGTGTTTTGAGCAATGGGAAATTGTTTAATTGTTTCCATTTGTACTAACAAGAAAACAACACTTAGGGCTGTTTTTTTATTTCATGTATATTTTTTGCGCAAAGAGGGTTTTAAAAAGGAAGAAAGACAGAGAAAGACTATATGAAAAGGCTCACACAATAACGACTTATTTTCAATTAGTGAACGTTCATCGACACGTGATTCATGTGATGGGTAACAAGTGAACATAGTACATAGTACTCGTAAGCACATGGGACTTTAGAATTTCAACTGAACTGGTGTCTTGCTTTGAATTCGTTTTTGAATTAAAGTATTAAGTAACATAAGGGAAACTTTTTGGCTATTGTGACTGTGCCGAATTTATGATTTGCGTAAAAGAGTTATGTGAGAAAATTCTCGAATAAAAACTTGTACAAAAAAAGCTAATGAATTTTTTACATATCTACACTTGCTAACATTCAAACATTTCATCAATCTTTAGAGGATCAAGTATTTACTGCAAAAAAAAAAACTTAAATAGGTGATGTCACTAGTGGTTGGCCCCCGCTAGTAGTGACCACTCCGTTGTAAGTTTTAAGTAAATAAAATTAAGGACAATTTCATTTTCTATTTATTTATACCAAAATTATTAAACAAAAAATATTCCATGTACATACATAATAATTTCGTATTTCGAATTTCAATAAGCCATTCTAAGATTGCCCTGGAAGACTTGCTACTATGGGTTCTTCAAACATCTTCAAAGTAGCCAATCTGAACAACAGTAAGGAAGTATTTCCGGGAACTAAAATATTATCTAAGAGAAATATATGCCTTAAAGACGTTTTGGGAGACGCTTTATGTCCAAATGATAGAACAAATTGTTTAATGGTTTATTAACAAATGAAACCATTTGGTACAAAACTGGAGTTCCTGAAAAAGCAATGCTTAATAACATTTTCCTGAAATATGTAAATGTTTATAGCATACGAAATGTAATACAAACTTTGCAGCTTCATAAATTTCAATACCATTTTTTTAGTTTTCATTTTCATACAAATTAAATTTAATTTTTTTTTATTAGTTACATTTTGTAGGAAAAATATATGCTTATATAAATACCTATTCTATTCCGTCCATAATGTACTTTTGACACATTTGGGTCGATCAGAAGTCCAGAAATCAACTATATGGACTTTTGACTCACCCTAATGGGTCAATATTCCCTAATTTTAGAAAGAAAGTGTGTCCACAATTAGTGATATTTCATTATGAAAAAAGCAGCTTATATCAAAGAATGAAATAAGACCCCAACAAAGTTTTTTGGGACCTTATTTCAACCTTCTTATTTTTCTTCTTTTTTTTTTTAATGCCTAAAGAAATTATAAAACATCTATCAAAAAAAAATTTAAATCCAAAAAAAATTTCCATATACTCAAACCCGACACCACCCCAAATGCTATATTTGGTAAACCAGGGGGGTTTCCGGGGAACAACATGCCCCTCCCGCCCTTTCTACAAGTTAATGGTGCGCTTGTTGAGTTGATAAATCAAATGTTAACTAGCAACTATCAGAATTATCATCAGGTAATCATCCTTAAACAAACTTACGCGCCGAGATTTTAAAAAAAAAACTGCTGTTAAGTCCAGTATTTTTTAAAATTAAAATATTAAATAACTATACAGTGAAAACTCACTTTGCAGACACCTCCCTTAGGCGGACACCTCTCTCAGGCGGACACATTTTTTTTGTACGGAAATTGCAATATAAGTTTTATTGGCGCAAAATTTTAAACGATTTAGTAAAATGTTAAAGCCACTTTTAGCAATTTAGTAAGCTAAAAAGATGATTGAGCTAATTTTAAACGATTTTAACATTTTACTAAAGTTAAAATCACGGAATGGCTACTTTAACTTTTAGCTATTTGCTAAATCCATTATGGAATCTGATAGTATATCAGCCGCGCACGCGGGGTGGCTAGGTTCGAGTCCTGCTGGTGCACATTTTTTTTTGTTTTTTTTTTTTGTTAATAATAAAGTTAAAATGATGAAAATAGAAATAAATAATACCTTTATGGAGCACATGTTGGCCTTTCATCAACACATAATTAATTTACAACTCATAACAACAATAATTGTGTTAATCAAAATTAAAACCCTACAAATGCTCAGCTTTCTGCTTAATTAGCAATTTACTAGTTTGGAAAAGTTTTAAAAATTTTGAAATAGTTATTCAATCCATAAGCAGTTAGGAAATTGCTAACTAGTAAAATGTTAAGCCCTTAACAATGGGTTGTTTAAAATTTTGCGCCATATTGTTTTTAGTTTCTCTTGGATGGACACTCCCTTGGACGGACACGAACAAGAATTTCACATATGAATGACAAAATATTTTCTCTTAGAGCAGGATTGAATATGTCATCGCGCTGATAATTTTTTCAACGGTATTTTTTTAAGTTGCAGTTTACAGCGAGCATCAAATTCTTTTAATGTAATGGAAAAATAAATACGTGCCAGTTGCCATCCCAGACACTTTATTATGTATATGTGTTGATTGTGTATTTGCAGAGGATGACTTTCCTCTAGCAAATTTAAGAGAAATGTTCCAGTTCCTTCGTGAATGCAGATTGAATGAGAACCTAAAAGTTTTGTGTTGATGCATGAAAATGTAAATGTGAAAGATGACTTTGACTTGATGCCAGAAAATATTTCAATTGAAAATTTAAACATTTTTGCTGCCAAGAAAAATAACGATCAAGCTGTTCAATTTTTGGTTGACCTACAGTCCAGACTCCAAAATAAATCGGTCTTTTCTAAAACAAAAACAAATTATGAAACATTTTTTTTTTCTGAAAAATACATAAATATCATAATACATCTTATATTTTCGCAAAGTTCTTAAGGGATGATTTTGTATATGTTTTTATGTGTTAAATCTAATCATTTCATTCCACGTCAAGTGATAAAAAAGAACTGAAGCTAATTTATTTTGTTTTTTTTTTGCTGTTTATACATTAATATAGCCATTATTAATTAAGTTAATTTTAAGAAAGTGAAGTTAATTTATTTTTGTTATCTTTATTTTCTGTTAATAAATGAATGAATGTGCCATCAAAAATTCTTTCCTATTCTTTCTAACTAGAGCCGTGCAATTCAGGTTGCATTTAAAAAGACCTTAGGTCTTACAGGCATAAAGTTAAAATTATTATTATTATTAAATACTGATAATTCTGAAAATTAGCGTTTTTGTTTGATTTCCCTTAAACGGACACCTCCCTTCGGCGGACAAAAAATTCTGCACCATGGCTGTCCGTCCAAGGGAGATTTCACTCTATATATATCTTATTCAAGAGAGAATAGAAGAGCTTAAGTGGGTCAGAAGTCCAAAAGCAATGGGTCAGAAATACACAGTATTTTCGTATGAATTTTTAACCCACTTGGGTGGGTGAAAAGTCCATAATTGATTTCTGGACTTCTGACCCACCATTATGGACTTTTGACATCTGTACTTTTCACCCTTAGCCAATATAAAATGCAATTTTAAGCCAAATAAAATTTTACAATCACATTTTTTTTATTTAACTGAACTGTTTATAAAATATTAAAATGATTCATAGATACATACCTACACAAATATCTAGTATGAAAATATAAATTTTCATATTAAGGCTGATCACTGGAAAACTCATGTTGCCTACCTTTGGAGTTCAGGGGGCCGGCCGACTTCACGAGATATTTCAATTTTAATTTTTCATGGTACCTAAATCCAAAAAATCAGACAAACTAAACTTTAAATCAAAAATTCAAACAAGTGAATTTAGGAACGGCCAAACTTAAAAAAAATTAAGTGACCGACTACTGGTTCCATCACCTTATAAATAAAAATTCACTTTTTGTTTTCACTCTCGCCATAATGGTGTCTGTTTAAAAAATAATAAATTTGCTTTTTTTTTTAAATTTAATTTGACATTTTTATTGTATTGCTCCCATTTAAAACAATTTTACTGTTTTTTTTTTTAATAAATAACCAGTTTCTATATACCTAAGGTATATTTTTTAACGGACTTCCGAATTCAAATAAATATAATAATCATTATCACATGCCAGTTAACTTCCACGAGTGAAACTCGCTTCGGAGGGATGATTTGACATGTAGAGCACTTGTCAAAATATGAACTATGTGAAGCAGCTATAGGTACATATTGCATTCAAAAGTATCTACACCCGTTATCATGTCTGTTAACAAAAAAGAAATCACTTTGCTTTCAAATTGCATTCTAATGGACATATGCTGTTATAAACTGAGACAACCTCTACCTCTGGATGGCTCCTCACAAAGAGATACATACAGAGTCCACCCCTTTAAGTGCTATTTCATGTGTTCCACATTAATGAATATTATTTGAAAGTAATCTGTTAGACTATATCAAAACTCCCTAAATTCAACTACATCATGCACCATGTGTTGCATATTTTTTTTTTTTTTTTTATAGATAGGTATTCCTGATGATGAACAGAAATCACTTGTTTCAAACAAGTAAAACAATAAACCCTCTGATGATAACCAACATTAAGTACAGAACTCACATGCCTATCTACATCAACAACGCTAATTCCAAAGTGTGTAACCCTTGATGTTATCGAATATTAAAAATGAAAATCCAGACCAAAGTGCATATTACTAACGCAAAAAGGAACATCAAATTGATCGTATTAATAAATATAACTGGTTCATCCCGCCCATATAATCAACTTAAAGATTAGAACGATTTTCCATATCGAAACGAACGAAACTATACCTATCTATACTCTGTGTCTGTATAGTATCTAGTTTGCCATTTTATGGCAATGAATACGATTAACTATCTCCCACGGGATTACCGCTACATCGAGTATTGCATATCAAAGGCGAACCCTTATTGAAAATCTCTCAATATGGTCTGGACTCAACCACCGGACTGGTGTTTGCAGATTGTGCGCTACGCACCCCCTGAAGCCTGAATGAAAATAAATCATAATACTCGTATGCTTTTCTTAGCATCAACCTAAGTCTAACCGTATACGGGGTTTTATAACCCTGCGTAATATGGATGGAATTGGAAACAAAAAAAAATAGGGGGAACAAACAAGGGATTCAGTCTTGAAATTCAGATTTCTTTCCCATTACTCTCCCTTAACACAATATTGATACGTTTCCCAAAAGACAGAGGCGGATACATAAATGGTTGGGATGAGTGCTTTTGTGTAGAAGTCATGTACCGCATTAACAACATGTTAACCCCGGCAAATATCAAGGTTGAAAAACTAATACAAGATTGCTTACCAAACATAACAGGGTGATAAAATGAGGAGATGCAGAGTCGATTACGTGGGCAACCCCAGTAGCAATTTGTTGTGTTTTTATTTTATTTTTCAGATACTTTTACCCTTCATCTTTCATTTGGTTTGCACAAAAACCATCACACAACACTATAGACGCCTTACCGCCGGCCGCGCCCACCCCTTACAATGACAAGTATTTCAATTTTGTTGTTTATCTTTTATAAGAGAACAACAGATGGTTTACGCAATTCACCGTGATAAACATTATATTTTGATCCACATAAAGGATATTTTTAAATGGACTCTGATCTAGTCTCGAATGGGACACAAAAATAGGATTCACGTTTGTATTGATTTGACAATGCGATAAAGTACTTATTGGGAAATAATTTTTAGTATTTTTTTTTTACCCAAAATTTGTAATTAGAAGAGTGAAGCGATAATAATAAAAATGATTTTATTATGACGATAATGTTGTCCCTATTATACACACACAATCAAAATTTGCAGTTTTACACACACCTGCTGTTACGTTCCTTAGAAAGACAATTTAAAAGCCCATCGTTTCTTCAATAAAAATTAAGGTACCTATACAAATATATATTTTTTAGCAGTCCAGTCAAAATCGACTTTTCTCTCAGACGATATACGCATGGTGCTGAACATTTATAGATAGATAACGTTTATTAGGTAAGGTTGACAGTTGGTCTTGTTAGCGTCACACTTATGTCGAATTCCAAACAACCATTTCAAATCGATTTTAGATTGTTTTTTTATTTAGCCTAGTACGCTGGGGGTCAATTCCCGATCTGTGAAGATGTGAAGTGATAAATTTCATCACGCTTTCACGTGTAATTCGATTCTCGATTCGTGAAAAAGTGAAGTTAAATGCCAAACATTTTTCATATGATAATTTTTTTTATCACAGTCAATTGTTTTGTGAAGAAAATGTTTCTAATCGAATATTAAGAAGAAAAACAGGATTTGGCACATGACAAGTAAGCAACAATTATATTTATACACCAATTTATTTTGGTAGTTTATTAATTAACATTTTGTCAAATTGTTAAACAGATTCACAACAGTCGACGCGACGGTGCTCATTCTCGCGACAGATAGTTGGAAACTACCCATTGCAAAAAAATGCAGAGCACTTTACCATATTTAAATGGCTTTGAAGCGCACTTATAAGTTGAGTGTTTTTCAAGAATTTTTTATCCATGAATGTATTAAATCCATGCATAAATGTTTTGGGAATCTATAAAGATCAATAAAGTGCTCCTAGTTGTAACTTCGAATAGATTCTGCCCATCTCGAATGGAAAGCCTCAATATCCTCACATGAAAAAATAATAAATCTTACTCAAAACAGAGATACTATTGAATATAATTTAAAACCCACAATTGTCAGTACGACGTCTTTTATTAATTTATTAAACGAATTATTATTCCGGACATTATTCTTAAGCAAATTTAGAAACTGAAATGAAATGTTTACCTTTCCCAACAAAAAATCTAATCAGAAATGACAGAATTTATCATTTAGTACTTTTTAGTACAAACTTTATCACAATGAGTTCTAGAATCGCATTAGGTGTGTGCGTGAAGTTGGAAAATGATAAACCTCTGTAAAAACTGAAATGATATTTTTTTTATCACTTCATAATTTCACAGATCGGGAATTGAACCCCTGCTGATGCGAAACGAAAATTTTCGGTGGTCTCCAATAGGAGAGCGAAATGCTAACGAAAATCACAGCGGACAAATATTTGCGGAGAGTTGTGGTGTAAGCTGTCAAAAAAAGTTGACAAGTTGTAAAAAAAGGAGTTTTGTCACCAAATTACTTTTAGATGGAATTTTTTTTGTCACCAAATTACTTTTAGATGTAATTCTTATAAAATAATTCTTTGATATAAAAATGGTTCTAGTTTCACAAAGAGGATTTAAAATAAAATTCAGAACCGTTTAAATGATCCAAATTAAGCAATTACTTTTGAATTTATAAACTGGTTTATCTGCCGATTTGATAAAATTTCTATCAATTTTAGGAAAATCAATGAAGTTGGGAGGTAAACCACTCTAAAATTCGAAAACTACGTGCTTCATTGGGATGGTGTAAACGGTTCTAATTTATGGTTTCTTACTAATTCCGGATACCATTTTCAAGTCCAAGATTTATTCTTAAAAAAATATATGTAAAGGAAATTTGGTGACAAAAAAAATACATCTAAAAGTAATTTGGTGACAAAACTACTTTTGGTTTTGTTAATGCTTCCTTTGAAAGTATGAAGTTTTGATTCTAAAAAGATATCGCTCGCCTTTATTGGACAACCGTTCCGAAGATATAGTCCATTATATTTATAGTCTGATTTTATTTTTCAGATTGTATACCTATTTCAAGGTGAACAGTGAATAGCTTTTGAACTATATCTTTGGAACGGGTTGTCCAATAAAGGTGAGCGATATCTTTTTAGAATCAGCACTTCATTCTTTCAAAGGAAGCATCAACATTTTTTTGCAAAGAAGTTTTATTAAAAAAAATAGCTTCAGGAATACGCATACATCATTCTAAATAGCGTATTTCAAGAGTGATTTTTTGCAATAAGGCTTCTACATAAAAACTTTTGATGCTGATTTTGAGAGTATCAAGAGTAGATTACAAAAAGGTATCAACCAAGTTTTTAGGATAACCCGTTCCAAAGATACACTTCAAAGTATTTTCAGATTATGTATTTCAAGGTGAACAGTGAATAGCTTTTGGAATATATATTTGGAACAGGTTGCATTTTCACTTGTTCATCAGTGAGTTTTAGAGAGTGGGTTTGTACTTGACCGCTCTGCTACGCCGCCGCGAATGCTCTTTGATCGATTCCCATTTTAACTATAGGTCTTGCTTCCTCAATTAATACCAAAATCGAATGAATAGTATAAATGCATGGCCTTATATGTCAAATCCAATTGACAAGTGACCAGCTTACAAGCAGCTTGATTTGCTATAAAATCCACGAGCAGGGCATCTGCCATACGATAGTTCAATTACATTAAAAAACTTCGTCCAGAAAAGAAAAAGAAGTTAGCGATGGCAATGCGAGGTAAGGGATTTGTCATCATCTTCTTTCTATAAACACAACAAAGGACTAGCGAGGTCATCACCAGAAATTGTAGACTAAATAACAATGTCCATCCCGTGCCGATTTTCACGAAGTAAACATTAAACAGATGGGGTATGGTATAAGATCGCCAATCAATGAGTTCGGAAACAGGCTTTCTAAATAGAGGTGGGTATCGTTTAAGATGGCCTTTTTGCAACCAAACATTATTGTGGTAACAATGATTTCCTTAATTGTCGTTGGTGCAGCGGAAGGCCGCTTACCTTTGGCTTCCGGTCTGGATACATCTTGTCCCGACCAGGTCGGAAGTTCATATTCGTACTGTCAGTAGCGGGCGGACAATTTGATTTTTTTCTTTGTGGCAATTGAGTTAATTTATGTGTTGAAAGTATGTAGTTAGAAATGGTGAGTGTTTTTTTTATATTTATATGGTGTCAAAGGTCGCATAGAATTTAAAAGTCGGTGTAAGAAATGTGTTTTAAAAATCATGACATGGACAGTTATTTGCAGAACAAACTACTGAATCTTGATTATAATATTTTTATTAAGTAGTCACTTAAAATAAATTAATTTTAAAAGGACATAGGTTATTTTTAATCAAAGCACTAGCACTAGGCATGAGAAAAGTCGATAGTTGGTTATAATAAGCACTCCAAATAAAGATCCGCTATATCTTGTTCGCTGATAAGATATGTGAAGGGTGTGCTTCTTTCCAACTTCCCATTTCCATTTTGCAGATTTAGTTTAGTCGATTTTGCAATTGGTCTTGATACAAAAATTAGAATTGAACTTATTTCGAATAATTTAATACAGAAAATGCACAGAAAAACTAGACACTAGAGAAAACCCAAAGAAAGATCAAATAAACAATACAAGAGCTTGAATTTTTTTTTATAAAAAAAAATGAAATGTCAAAATTTCGCAAGCAATTAATGTGCAGGTCAATTAAATTGAGAACGAAAAGAGTGGAGAATTGTACTAAGAAATCTAGTACAGCTATCCACTAAAATTACACATTTCGTCGTTCAGCAGCGTACTGGAAAACGAAAAGTAGAGCGAAATTTTTCGTTCATGATTTCGTCGTGTCATTTTTGTATGGGATTTTTCGTTTCGCATCAGCAGCGTACTAGGCTTTTGCTGTAAGGAACTTGTAAAAAATAGGGTGCGTGTAAAAACTATGAAATCTTGTTAAAAGTGCAAATCTGTTTTAACAGAATATATTTTTTTTAAATATAGAAATAATTTGATTGTGTTCAGAATTAAAATGCACGACTAGGGCCCAATTCCGCAAGTGTGAGTTTTCTCTGTGTACGCAGAAAGTTGTGTACCCATACATTTTTCCGATTCCGCAAGGGTGCGATGCATCCCATTAGGAAATTTCGTAATCAATGAATTTTTTTGGTGAATTCATCAATGGATTCATCGACTATTTCCATGGATGAGTAGAATGTTATGATTTCATAAGAAAACGGTTGCGCATTTTTTCATCAGTTAACTAAATTCAAATGAATCGAATGCTTACAACTCACTACATTTTCAGTTACAAAATCATAAAAGATGATTCCACTGTTGAAGAGTAATGTATAAGTTCATGAGTTCGCAAATGAGGTTTGGTTCTCTGCGGTGCGGTGGTTGTTTTGTTTTCTTCCCGAGAACGAAAAAAAAATGCAAACAAAAAAGCCTAAAAAAAGAGGTTTTATTTGCCATTGGAGGGAAGAATGCCGAACATTGCCTTTTTCTACCTATGCACTCAGTAGTCAGTCTTTGCTGGTCATGACATGAGTTAGTGGGTTTTTTTAAGAGAAAGTGAAAAAACATATAAACCAGAAATTCCAGTTTTGTTCGCGATCATTATCATCATTTCACACAGCAAAACAAGTTTATTATTTTTATCAACGTGTTTTTTTTTTGTTCAGAAATTGTATTGAGCCAGCTGAAAGGTTTCAATTATTAATCTTATTTCTTCGGCTTTATTCAAAACAAAATTTAAAAATGCCAATATTTCTTCTAGCGCATTATACCTACTCAATACGTAATGCTGGCTACTGAAAGTGCAAAACGTACGCAGCAAAATTAACAAAATGAATTGCTAAGACCGACATCAGATCAAATTTAAAAGAATCAATTATTGATAAGGTTTACTTTCGCATCAAGATTTTATCAAGACTACATTTTAATTATTATTAGATAAACGTATTTTTTTTCTTAATTGAATGTTTATATTATTGAATAATCTTCCAATTAAATTAATAAAATGATGTTTGGGGGTATAACATACATATACTATGTTTCTGTTTCCTTAAAAAAAACATATTTCCTCCTTCACAGAAAACTGACACTTTCATGTTATTTAATGCATACAAAATGAGGAACAAAAGAAGAAGGTATCATACGGGCTTTACCTAGTGATTTCATAATTGAACATTCATGGTATTTTTCATCATATAAAATTCATATGCGAATTAACGATTTGCATTAACAGAGTGAATTAATGGATGAGCATTCATGATTTTTCACTTGCTGAATAAGCAACTCTAAGTCAACTAGTGATTTCACAGCTTACCGTTCATGCCATTTTTCATCACATATAATTTGCTTATGAATAAACTAGTTACCCCTACTTCGTGATTTCACTGGTAAATATACGCCTCGAAAATCACTTAGTGAACGCCTATGACAGCCCCATGTTAAATTCATCGATGTGTTTATGCCAAATTCATGGGGTGTAGCTTCCACTCATTGGTGAAAAATCTGGTGATTCATGCATGAATTTTTTGAAATTTCCTACCGGGATATTATTTTGACAGATAACGTGTACACAGATAGGCAAATTTTTTCACACATATTTTGAGGGTGAATAATTTTTTTGCACGAAAAAGCATTCACGGTTGCGGAGTTGAGCCCATGGATCGCGGTATACTTACTCTTATGTTCGATCACATCTTAAGCACACGATTTTTACTAGAAACAGCTGAATATATTTAGTATACACCGAATTTCTTAATTTTTTTTTTCTACAAAAATGTTTCGTATGATAATTTTAAGTATTTAATAATATTAATTTAAAAACTGAATTTCAAAACAAAAAATGGTTGTTTTCAAAATACCAAAACAATTATTTTTCGAAAAGTTTGAATACAGTATTATTTAGAATTCAAAAACCTATAGAAAAATTTTGATCGAAATCCGTCGAGCATTTTATGAGAAAGTCGAAAACAAGAAAAGTGGTAGGTACCGTTAATGACAAAATATGTAAACAACATTTTGGGAAAAAATTAAATTAGGAAAATATAGTAAACAAAAATAATTCTGTTTTCTAAGAATATATTTTATGTGATGAAATTTTTTTAAATCTATAAAATGAACAACAAATTCTGGTGGACAGTGCCGCAGATCTTTTTTCATGCAAACAAATTTTTTCGACAAAAAGAGTACATAATGTCTACGGATTCAAAATTTGAATTTCTTAAAACAACCCTAGTAATTTTTGCTGGAAGGAACCCATCAGCAATGTCTAATATTATGGTGTATTCCAAGAAGGCTTATATAGCTCTTTGAGACAGCAAGTTTCAAGCTTTAATTAACGCATTTAAGTTTGTATATTGCAGGTATTTACAGGACCACTGCTTTAATGTATGGGTTCCTCGAAATCAACTACATATTAATACGAAGCACCTATAGACATCGCATCTTTTGCGTGGAAGAATGGGAAATTGTCGGGCTAAATTTTTAGTTCAGCCTGGACTGAGGCATTCATACAGGAAGTTTGACATCTCTTTCTTGTTCCCCTTAATACTTTATTAGTCAGATGTGTTCAGCTCATGTGAATTTCGTGTTTCTAGCATTCCAATCATGATGGGCTTTTTAGGCATGTTTCAGTTTTGTCCTTACGGCCGTAAATTCTTCTAAAATACGACAAATGCTAACGACTGTTGACCAACTGTCGTTTACGACTTTGGAGAAGTTCTCATCAATAATTCAATTGCATTGATGTAGTTGCTTAACTATTGGGCCAGTTATAGCAATCAGGAAGTTTTCTTAATTAAAAAACATAAGAAAAAGTGTTTCGTCCACGATTCTGTCAGTGGCCCGAAAGAAATTGGAACCCAAATCAAATTGAAATGATTTGTTCCGCTTTGTGTCAAATGGGAATCTCCTGGCACGTAAAATTAATTTTCACCAGGAAAATAATGAAATACATTTTTATAAAAAAAAATTGTTTTATTGCAAATATTATTTGCAAAAAAAAATCTCTAAGTCACTTGTCATCGATTACTGTAGCATTTGTATTTAAAAACGCGTGAAAGTATTATAAATTATCCATTGGAACTTTTTTCCTGTTTCGTTTTCCTGATCGTTATAACTGGCCACTAACGTGGATTTTATTTGGATCAATTCAATGGATGCTCTTGGGCATAATTGGGCAATTTTTTCAATACGCCCTTTCTGATATGCAAAAATCATTTCTTTCTACTATAAGGAGAGTAATGCATTCGTAAAAAAAAACTAAATTCTGAGAATCAAACATGACATTACGATCATGTTAAGCCTAAAAAAATGTCTGTTCGTCTGTCTGTCAGCCTGTCCGTCTGTATGTATAACGAGCTGCAGCCTAAACGGTTTAAGCGATTAGCTACAAATGTGATTCTTTTGGCATTCCTCAGAGGGGAAATTGAAATGTTTTTTGTAGGCCTAAAACTAACGGTACCTCCCATATAAACGTTAAGGAAAATCTTATTTTTCTCGAAAACGGCTCCAACCATTTTGATACAAATTTTTGCGAATTTTTTTTTTTGGTACTAGCTGTCATTTAATCCAAACCAAGTTAACTGGAAAAGTCTATTAACGGTACCTTTCATATAACGGTTTTTTAAATTGTTGGCTTTCTCGGTAACGGTACATTGGATTTCTGTCAAATCTTATATCTGAGAAGATCTACTCGTAGGTAGCCAAACTAAATCTGCATATGCAAATTTTGAATAACTTTTTTTTATAATTAAAATTATGTTTGAATTTTTTTTGAAAAATCAATATTTTTAAAACTATTCAAAAAAAATAATTTAGAAATTTGTAGTCACATGTATATTAATAAACTCTAGCAAACTGCATACCAAAATTTCAAAAAAAAAAAATGTTTTCTAAAAACTAAAAATAAATAAACCGGATTTCATCAAAATCCGTCCTACAATTTTTGAGATCCTTTTTTATACAATTTTCATTGATCCGTGGCATCTAAGGGTATTTTTCGTTTTTTTTTTGATTAACCTATTAAAGTGATGGTTTTGGCAGTTTTTATAAGTTTAAAAAAACGATTCCTACCCCGCATTCACTTTCATTTATACATATTAGCCGTGTTCTCGTGACTATCAAGTACAGCAAAGTAAAAATTTTACAAGGAAAACAACAATAAGAACATACTGGGAATTACTTTTCCTTTTCATCCGAAGTATAATTGAGTTCCGATAATTAGTAAGTCCATTCAATCATAGATGGCATTGAAGTTATTTTTTTAGTTTTAGTAATGTATATTTGTATTTCTTTTTCTCCTTGTATTTTGTATGCTTTTTGACAGAAAAAACACAGGTAAGTTCTAGCCAGATGTGCATACCGAATATTCTCTTTCGTTCGAAGCTTGTGGCATGTTTTTAAAGATTCCTGATTTAAAAAAAAACTTAAAAAAAGAAGTCTGGAGCTGACAAATAGAGTGATCTTGCCTCTAGGTAATGTCCATAAAACAAGACATTTGACAAACCGAAAACGACTTTTTCAAAATGCCTATTATCACTGTCAATTTATCAATTTGTGTTAATTCATTTGGTTAATTAATTTATCAATATTCGTTAATTGTAGTTCTCTATTATTCCTCTTACCATCATCTTCAGCCACATCAGCAATATTCTCGTCAGAATAAGTTCTACGAGATCTTCTGTTGCCTTCTTTTATGTGTTCTACGCAGTATCTACGAGACGAGTATTTCACAATTCCCAAATGAAGAACATATTCCATAAATGTTGATATTCGGTATTACTAAAGTTCTTTAGTTATTGAAGATCAGATTTGATCTTTTGGCAAAAAGATTAGAGTTTTTGGATTTTTAATGTTTTTTCTGATACTGAGTTTTTCTTAGATCAAAAATGCGAAAAATTCGATAATTTAAGCTTGAAAACTTTTTTCTGTACCCTGCCGTCAATATACTTATATATATAAATATCATTCACTTATGGCCTTTTCGATTGGTCGTCCGGAAGGCTTCCGAAGTCTTCCGAATGCTTCTGAAACTGTTCGATTGGTATCAAATGACAGTTCTTCTCCTGGATGGAAGAGAAATTTCCTTCTGGATTTGAAGTCAGAATCAAAACCAGAGGCACGCACACACTCACACCCACTAAGTTTCAAATTCAAATTAATTTATTCACGTCATTGTTTGTTTTGATTTGTCTGAAATTTTGTAATTTACAAAATAAAATAATCACAAATGTGCGTTTGACATTTCCCGTCTTACACCTACACTCAAATAAATTTTCCGAATCTAGAATCTAGTGTTTACTCCGGATTACCAATCGAAAAGGACATTCATTTCGGTAAGAAAAAAACTACCACCAACAATAATTACTTTCCTTATTCATTCGTTTTAAATAATAAACAAAATTCTGTCAAACTAATGGCTTTTTCGATTGGTCGTCTGGAAAGCTTCCGAATGCTACTGAAACTGTTCGAGTGGTACCAAATCACAGTTCCTCTCCTAAGAGAAATTTCCTTCTGGATTTGAAGTCAGAATCACAGATGAGAAATATGTAACAATATAAGCTACACAACAATGAGAAAATATCTGTTTTATCCTGCACAAAATTACAAATATCAGTTTTTACTAGAGGCAAGCCAATATAACACCCGAAATTTCTCATCTTTGTATAGCTCAACTGTGTTCAGAATCAAAACCAGAAGCATGCACACACTCCCACCCACTAAATGCCAAACTCGAATTAATTGTAAACAACAATGTCATGTAGGGATAAGCGATATTGAAAAACATCGATGTAAAAATTGAAAAAAAAAACAATATCGAAATAATTGAATCGGTATATCGATGTTTTTTTATGCATATTTTTAGAAAAATTATAGCAAATTCAAAAATCGATTAAAAATTCAATATATTGTAATGTATTTATTTGTACTAAGTAATGTTATTTGTTATTAATTTGCTTTACTAAGAAATGTTAAATGTAATATGAGCCTTAAGCTACTCTTAAGCGGTCATCAGGAGAACTGTCAAAAACAAACGAGAACTAACTTCAAGCGAAATGATTTGAAGAATGAAAAAAGAAGACAGGGGGGATCGTTTTGTAAAAAGGTGGAGAAAAACACCAGCCGCCGCGGGCGCCGTTGTGAACAGACGCTTCAATAAGGGGAGATAATAAATTTGTTAAAACGAAAATATAGTTTCATTTAGAGTTTCATTCAGAAAGCCCTATTTTAATATGTAATGTATATTGTAAGTTAAAAATACCTTCATAGTTTTGAAAATTGTATCAATGTTTTTTATCGGGTGTATGAGCTATATAATGTATCGCACTTAAGCGGCAATGAAACTTTATATCATTTTGGATAAAAAGTTGTGAAGCGTAGGTAGATCCGCTAAGGAGAGTGCTCTAACTTTTATAAGCATGAGGTCATTGACAAAAGATTTTAGCTTATTTAAAATGGATGTTTTGAATCTTAACATCTATTTTACGATTTTCCACATGATTGAACATCGATGTTGAATCATCGATATTTATTTCGTTTCGGGTGGCCGTGGCGCGATAGTTGTGTGTTCGCCTGTCAACCTCATGGTCACAGGTTCGATTCCTGCCGTAGTCTATGTCTTCTTATTTTTCCATTAAAAACAATTCTAAAAATAAATGTCATACAATGAGTTGCTGGTTTACTCATTACATGCTGTTTAGGCATAGAACTAACAACATGTGATTGAGTAAAACTAGTATACCGATAAAATATGATAAAAAGAATTAAAAAATTAATGCGAATTATAAGGGACATCTATAAATAAGACACGGAAATTTCTCCGCATTAGTTCAGCCGCCATCCCTGGAGATAAAATCTGAGACAACAACCACCTACAGTCTCCGAATATCGCGCCACACATCTTTCCTATCATTCTTTCTCTTCCTTAACCTCACCCCCACGCCCGCGCTGTGTTGAAACATTTAAAGGGTATTCATACTCCCTTGAGCGCGCGTAGATTATAAAAAAAAAAAAAAAAAAAAAATCGATCTTTTGCCAACATCGATGAACAACGCCCATTCAGAATCAACAATCTAGTGTTAAGTTTTTCGATTGGAACCCCATATCGGATAATTCTTCCGGATTACCAATCGAAAAGGACATTAGTATTGAATTTGAACGCAAACGCAAATCTATTTTTCTTGACAGATGTGGTATGAAATTTTTTTGTTCTACTTCTCCCTCTTGCTAGCTTTAATGGAGAAAGCCCTAAATGTAATTTACTTAAATTTATTAAGACTTCATTGAAGAATGTAATTGATTTAAGTGAATAAATAAACGTAGAAAAAACGTTACTTTTATTTGCTAAAACACATGTTCCATTGACAAGAGCAATTCTCGATTTTGCGAGCAACTTTTTTCACATTTCAATGAAAAAATGACATAAGGCTATATAAAGTTTTTAATGGGAGATACTATAATACAATTTTTCACCAAGGTGAACGTAATTATGTACTCATGCTTGTACACCTGACCAAACTCTTGAATATTGATTCCTAGTTATTGTATATTTAACTCTCCACCACCAACATTTTTCATAACATTTATAACCCTCTCTTGTAGGTATATGAATTCATATTTTTGGAAGTGTATTTTTTTTTGTATTTCATTGTTCAAACATCATTACTAACAAATGTTATGATGTGCGTATCTAAAATGTCCTCTAAAATAAATAACAATCAATTATAATTCCTTTCATGGGAACAATAAAACCACATAAAGCACCGTGTCCGTAAAATGCATACTCATATCATGCAACGTTTATCATAGCACTACAGTGGCAGTCCTTAACAGTATCGATGCATCAACACCGTCATCAGTCTTATATGAGTTTCCCCTCTTACATTAAATAACCGATGTGGAAAGCAAAAGCAATTATTTCACATAATAACACATATCAAGGACCTTCATTCAAACATTGAACATGAACATACATATCTAAAAACTTGAAACAAAAAGTATTTTTTTTTCTTAAATTGTTATTATTTTTGTCTATGCTCAAAAAAAGATGTATTTTCGCATATACTTGTATGGAGAACGAATACAAACAATATATCCTGTTGGGTGGGCCTGCCGCGCCTGAGCCGAGAGCTAAGAACCAACCAGCAACTTCCTGGATTGGTATTGGGATTGTGATTGTGATAAAAGCAAAGATCTTAACCAAACATAAAATTAATTTCAAGTGCTCTAATCATACTCTGACGATATTTACCTAATTGAATGTAACAGTAATGGAAGTCAAACAAGAGAGTTGAAAGTACGTTGTTTATCTTATTTCAAGCCCTGATGCCAGGGAATGGTGCACGATTTCAATATGTTTATTAGGGTGGTTTAAAATCGAGTTTATGCCGCAGTGTTGAACTCGAAACCGACAAACCGGCTCGGTGTCCCGTCGTTCGACTTGTCCACACATATCTAGATAATTTTGTGGCTTTTTGATCAGGTGGAATATTAGGAGAGTGAAACTTGAAATGAAAAATATTTGCGTTGCAGGGTTGGGTTGTAGTTGCCTCGGGTAGTTTTAGAAATCTGGTCACCTTTTGATGCTTTTTTAGTGCAGTCGATGTTGTTTATTTTTATGCTTTTACAAGAGTACAAGTAGGTATGTAGCATGTAGGCTATACTATATAGCTTGCGAATGCCATTCATTTATGCTCTAGATACAAGCGTAGGCACAGCAATGTCAATGTTTGTTCAACAAATTAAATCGACAAGTAACTTAATTTAGTTAGCAAACAAATCAATCACTTATTTCTCTCCACCATATCAACGATAGTGGTGTTTTCTACATAGAAAATATACACATTTTACTGTAATTAATAGCCTTAGGCATATAATTTTCTTTTTTATTATGATATTTTGGTTCTATCAACATTATTGCTGGATTGTTTTTTTAATAAATATTAAAATAATAGATTTATTAAGGAAATATTAACTCTACACTAATATTATGTATTTTGAAGCACATTGAATAATACAAATGTATGTGTTTTATAATAAATTGTGTATGATTTATACGTTGATGGAAACCACCCATATAATGGCTTCACATACTTTACTCCTCCAATCAAGGTTTGAGGAGTTTCAAAATTATTTGGCAGCCATCGCACTCGGTGGAACTGCACTGCAACGGAACTACACTTCACGATGTATGTATTTGTATGAAATTTTGTAGAGTTTAGTTTCCGCTTAGTGCGATATACATACGTCATACAATTACACACGAATAATATTTGAATAATGTTTTGGCGCGCAGTTCCGCTGAAGTGCAGTTCCAAACAGCCAAGTGCGGTTATACCTTTTATTTTATTTATTTTTAATTAAATATTTTTCAGTAGCTACCTAGTTGTTTAATTTTCACTATGACTGAAACCCCTGAAGGCCTTATAATCGTATAATTAAAGCAAAATTAGGAAAAAGCAACATACGAATAAATATGTATGTACAGCAGAATCTCGAAAACATCAACGGTTCTCGTTCGGAAAGATGAACGTTAGTAATTTTTTTTATATATTTGTTCCTTTATTTCGTCGTGTAATGTCTTAGTTACAGTATTAAGTTTTGGTAACGGTACTTTTGTGTAAATTCGTCAGTTAAATGTGAATTTTGGAGAAGGAAGTTGCTTCCTTTGAACCATCAGATGTCATTTCAGCTATCAACACAAGCCTAAAATTGGCAGTTTTTTTAAGATAAATGTCTAAATACGAGGGCGGGTCAGTAAGTCCGTGACTTTTGGAATAAAACAGATTTTTTGATAAAAAAAATAATTTTATTTTTCAACGTAGTCTCACTTGAGCTCTATACACTTTGTCCAACGCTTCTCCAATTTTTTTATCCCTTCCAAAAAAAATGATTTGTCGAGGTCCTCAAAATAGGCCTTTGCTTGCGAGATGACTTCATCATTGGAGTCAAATCTTTTTCCACCAAGCCATTTCTTCAGGTTTGGGAACAAGAAGTAGTCGCTCGGAGCCAAATCTAGAGAATAGGGTGGATGAGGGAGCAATTTATAGCCCAATTCATGGATTTTTGCCATGGCAACTGCACATGTGTGCACCCTTGGATTGTCTTGGTGGAAAAGAACTTTTTTCTTGGCCAAATGAGGTCGGTTTTTTTTCAAATCGTCATTGAATCGGTCCAATAAGTTGGCATAATATTCCCCATTGATTGTTCTTCCCTTTTGAAGGTAGTCAATGTGGATTATCCCGCGTGCATCCCAAAAAACAGTCGCCATAACTTTATTGGCTGACAAACCCACCTTGGCCTTCTTTGGCGCCGATTCACCCTTAGAAACCCACTGTTTTGATTGTTGTTTGGTCTCTGGTATGTTGTGATGGATCCATGTTTCGTCCACGGTTACAAAACGGCGCAAAAACTCCTCCATATTGCGATTAAACAACGCCAAACCTTCCTGTGAAGTTGTTACACGATTGCGTTTGTGGTCGACTGTGAGCAAACGCGGCACCCATCTTGCGGAAAGCTTTCTCATGCCCAAGTGATCATTCAAAATTGAAACCACTGAGCGATGCGAGATCCCTACGGCTTCCACAATCTCTCGCACTTTCAATCTTCGGTCGGCCAACAGCATATCGTGAATTTTTTCGATTGTTTCGGGTGTAGAGACCTCAACTGGGCGTCCAGGACGTTCGGCATCTTCAGTGCTTGTACGGCCACAACGAAATTCAGTAAACCACTTTTTTACCATTGAAATCGATGGTGCAGAGTCCCCATAGTATTTACAAGCTTAGCCTTGGTCTCGGTATTGGTTTTTTTTCGCAAGAAATAATGCTTAATAAGCACACGAAATTCACTTTTTTCCATTTTCTCCTCAAATTAGTGAGTAGTCTGATAAAAATAGCTGTCAAACACAAACTAACTGACGCAGCAAGTTTAAATTTTGACAGGAATCAACTGACATATGCCTGTTGACAGGAGCAGTGTTGCTGTTTCAGTAGAGGTCAGAAATTCAAAAAGTCACGGACTTTTTGACCCAGTCTGTTTTTAACTCTTATGAACAACATTTTATTTTTATTATGTTTTTTTTATAATTGTTTTAATTGTTTAATTTAGATAGATATAGATATGTTTAATTAATTTTAGATGCTTGGAAAGATGAACATTCGAAAAGATGAGTGGGGCCTGTTTTATATTTGTTCATCTTTTCGAGATTCTACTGTATATTGCTTGGCTTTATTTTTAAAGAAATAATTTTTAATCAACAAAACCAAGTCATTTGAAGTAGGCCTATGGGTAAGTTTGTTCATGGGTAGGAACCAAGTTTTTTACGGTCAACAACTATTTTTTGTAATAGATTTTCAAAAAAAGTCCAGTATTACAGTTTCCTGTACTTAACTTATGGTGGCATACATTTTCATTTTGCGTTTACTTTTACTTTTACCATTTTTAGAAAGCAATAGAGACAATTCATTTCAAATCGATACAGGTAAAAAACTACACTATCTCTTTAGTTTTTAGATATGTTAAAGGTGTTATTTTAGCTTGCTCATGTGTACACAAATCGATTGTCAGATAATAATTTAAAAAAAAAGATTCTCAGTGACCGCGTCAAATTAATTTATATCTTATTATTCAAATTACACATAAATAAAAATCTTAAACACAAATTACCACTTCGACAATGAGCAAATAATGTTTAATTTGTAGGTAATATTTAATTAATTTATATGAAGTAAAGTGACAGGGTCACTGAAAACAATTTTTACTTGCGATTGTACCTATAATAAGGCAAGTTATGTATTCGTAAAAAAAAAAAAATTTCTAACAATTAAGCATGACATTACGATCATAGGGAACACCAAAAAAGTGGGTCCCCCAATTCAGTCTGTCTGTCCGTCCTCAAGTCTGCAGCCTAAACGGTTTGGTGGATTTGCTTCAAACTTGGTACATATTGTTATTTTCGGTAATATGCATACAGGTTTTTTTTCATTTTTTTTTAAGACGACAAATAGCACTAGCTCCCATACATTTTTTTTTGGCAAAAACAAAAATCTTATTTTTCTCAAAAACGGCTCCAACGATTTTTATAACAAAAAATCAGTTCATTAATGAAGGGAATGGGTACCTTTTGATAATTTTTTTTGAAAAAAATTGTTATTTTTGGTTTTCGATTTTCTCGGAAACGGTTAATTTGATTTTTTTGACATTGATTTTACGCAGAAGGTCCTAGAAAGTCTAAACACTATTGTATACAAAAATTAAAAAAAATTTTTTTTTGAAAACTCAAAATTTCGAAAACGACTCAATAGATTTTTTTTAAACTTCGTATTGAATAGTTAAAAAAAACTATTTTTCTAAAATAAAAAACCACGGTACCTTTCATACAAATGTTAAAAAACCGTTAAGAAAAAATTAATTTCTCGAAAACGGCTCCAAGAATTTTTTTTTTTTAAATTTGTGTGTTCTTAAATTAGTACAGTTCACTTTTAAGTATAAAAATATTTTTTTATGTACTTATTAACGGTACTTCCCAGAGAACCACTTTTCATATTTTCGACTTTCTCAATATTGGATGAACCGATTACAATAATTTTTTTTATACAAATGCTCCCTAAAATTGTTTATAAGACTGCATACTCAAATTTTTCGATTTTTAAGAAATAAATACATTTTTTTTTTTTGAGAAATCGATTTTTCAAAAACCAGATTGTTTTTTTAAATCTGAGTTTTATATTTATATTACTAATTTCTTCAAAATTGCTTTTCAAATTTTTTTATAACATTTTATACATAAAAAAATTAATTTATTAAAAAACCGCTCCAACGATTTTTGAATTTTTTTTTGATATATTCTTACTTATCCATGAATTCAAATTGCATCTTTGTTTTCCCTCAAACTATAACGACTAAGCAATAAAAAAAACATTTAAGTATGTGTATTATCCATTTATTTCTACCTTATTATTATTCCCTTTTTACGAATTTTTGCGTATGTCACTGAATACTAAACACAATGTAGGCCCTTATACATTTATATATACATACATATGTGCTTTAAGAATCACATGAATCTTATGTATACATATTGCACCTAAATTATGAAGTTGTATGTACATACATATATAGCTACCTACCCACATACATCCTTCATTTGCATTATTATATGTACAAGCTTACTCTCCCAACTTATATAATTAAAATCCATAAATAGGTTTAAATATACCTATGTAACTCTCCCTTGAATCATCCAATCGACAATGATACTAAGAATCATGGTAATCTTACCTACATAGGCTTTAAACCTGCAAAGGATAACTACACCTAACTAACCAAACCTCAATGGTTAGCTACATTAAAGATGTTAGCTACAAGAGGAAGGATAGCTACACCTAACTAACCAAACCTCAATATGGTTAGCTACATTAAAGATGTTAGCTACAAGAGCAAGGATAACTACACCTAACTAACCAAACCTTAATGGTTAGCTACATTAAAGATGTTAGCTACAAGAGCAAGTTCGTTCGATCCAGTCGTGCATTTTATTTTTTTAAATGCAAAAACTTGAACGAAAATAAAAACTAAAATCCATGACTATGTCAATTGGGTTAAAAAATTAAAATCGAATTTGATTCGATGTTTAATATAGAAACTTATTACTTGAATCTTAACATAAAAATGGCAAACATTCATATCATATTGGAAGCACATTAATGGGTAAATTATTTTATTACAAAAAGGTACTAAATGTGGGATTGGAGACGAGAAAAAATGGAAATAAATATAAGTGAAAAACTTCAAAATTAACTGTTAATGTTCGACTTATTTCGCTCTCTTATCTCCCGATCTCCGAGATTCCATAAATTGTCTGTTCAATTGATATCGGGTGCACTGGCTACTATAAAATGTCAACATTCTCTTCATCTAAAAAGTTCCTACCCGGTAGTTGTGTTTATGGTCATCATCGTGCTGGAATAGGCTGTTTTGCAACATATGGCTTTTCAGAATTTTCTTATACATTATTAATCCGCCCACTAACTGACTGTCATAACTGGGCCACTCATTGACGGGAAAATGAACTTTAAAAAAGTTTTTAGTACAAATTTCATTTCAAGAATATCTAAATTAGCTTCTTATTCTACACCATAACTGATCCCCGCCATGTTTGATCATCGGAACTTGATATCTGAGGTTGTAATTTTGCCGCGGGGGACCTAGCTAATATCATCAAAAATAAAATATTTTACCGATACGAAAGATAAAGCAATAATAATTGATATTGGTGTGACCATTTGCATTTTGTTTGCTCGCTACTGTATTGTGTGTTAAAGACTACGATCACAAAAAGAAATCAAACGGCGAAAAAAAGATGATCCAAAATAATTTCTCTTGGTAAGTTTTCATGCAGTAATATAAAAATGCTTGTGTTCTATGAGAACACATAGGTCTTTCACATCCTTATAACAAAAAATATATAAAGGGTCCGCCAAATAACGTTTTTTTTTTTTTTTGAAAATGCTATAAGAAAAACTACTGAATATTTTCTCAAATTTCTTTTTTTATTTGAAAGTACAATCCTTCCGGTTAATAATGGAAAATAATTTCATTCAAATGGCTGCCTCGGCTGGCCATGCAGTAGCCTACACGATCGGTCCAATTTTTAAGCACATTATCGATTGTTTGCAGCTGTATTTCACCAATGGCTTCACAAATATTGTCCTTTAAGCGTCAATTGTCTCTGGCTTGTCGGCGTAACACTTATCTTTTACGGCACCCCACAAATAATAGTCCAACGGTGTCAAATCGCAGCTCCGAGGTAGCCAAACGACATCAGCTCTGCGGCTGATAATGCGATCTTCAAAAACATGGCGCAAACCATCGAGTGTAGCTTCGGCTGTGTGGCTCGTAGCGCCGTCCTCTTGAAACCAAATAATGCCAATATCCTCCTCTTCAATTTTTGTGAACAAAAATTCGTTCAACATGGCCCGATAACGATCGCCATTGACTGTAACGGCCACTCCTTGCTCATTCTCGAAGAAAAATGGCCCAATTATACCTCTGGACCAAAATCCGCACCAAACAGTGACTCGTTTTGGGTTTATCGGCTTTTCAATGTATGCGTGCGGGTTTTCTGTGCCCCAAATGCGACAATTTTGCTTGTTTACATACCTGCCAAGATCAAAATGACCTTCATCTGTAAAGATGATTTTTTTGGCAAAATCGGTATCTTCTCTAATTCGATCGCATGCCCACTTAGCGAAGCGAACACGCATTGGATGGTCAGTTGGCTTCAACTCCTGAACCAATTGGACTTTGTATGGCGTCATACCAAGGTCTTTATGCAAAATTCGTCTCAATGATGTATCCGAAATGTTCAATTGTTGAGAGCGACGGTGAATTGATGTTGATGGCGCTTCACGAACACTTTCTGCCACAGCAGCAATATTATCGGGTGAACGAACTGTTTTTGGCTTTTCACGCTTTGGTTTATCGATGAGGATGCTAGTTTCTTTTACTTTTTTCACAAGATAACGAACATACGGAGCTGACGGTGCTTCTCTTCTTCCAAAATCCGTACGCAATTTTCGCACACATTCTGCAACATTACCATTATTTTCAAAGTAATGTCGCAATATTTCCCAGCGTTGCGTTGTTCAAGCGTATACGCAATAATATTCGTTCAGCGGAAGGATAAAACTAATTATCTGTCAAATCAGACATGAGCTAAGTATTACCATTCTTTTCAATAAGCACTAGTTGAAAAAAAAACGCTAGATGGCGGACCCTTTACATATGTATATTTTGACATAGCGGTAAGAATTGAGGATGACGTTTACAGCTTGGCTTCCATTTTCGAAGCAGACTAGAAACCAAATTGCACATCATACAGTGACATCTTTTGAAAGTTTAAAATGTGGGTTTTCACTTCCTGATATGCTACAATTTTGCATTGTTAACTATCAACCCAGTCAACAGTTGTCCTCGTCGGTGCAGAAAATCAGACTTGACTTCGTATTTAGGATTTGCTAATAATTCAAACTTTAAATAACACTACTTAAAAACTAGTTTAAAATATGGTTAGAATAATTGATTAGCAGCTTGCAGCAAGGCTAAAACTTGAAATGTGTATTGATTAAGGTGCTGCCAAAACTATATTTTTGTTTATACATAATCTTAATTGTTTTTTATTTCCTGGAAGGTGATAATTACCGTAAAATATGTATATAACTTAACAATTAATTATATTGATAAAGGTTAACCATAAATTCTTAGATGCACCATACAATGGACGGACTTGATATGTTGGATCCAACGGGTTCAATGACAACATTAACGCCCATGTCTGAAACACCAATAACACCTACACACCATCAACTCCATGGATCTTACCACGGCATGAACCACATGATGGGTCATCACCATGCGGGACCTTTAGGTGGACATACACCGGGTAGGAATTATGGTAAACAATATTCATGGACAGTCAAGCTGTATTATATGTATTATGCATTTTCTATTTTTTATATTTGTGACACTACATTTTAACAGGACATCATGGCCATCCGAGTGCGCATCATCCTGCAATGGCTGCAGCAGTTGCTGCTGCCGGCTTACATCCTGACACAGATACGGATCCTAGAGAATTGGAAGCATTTGCGGAGCGATTTAAACAAAGACGGATAAAACTAGGTATTATATTTTTGATGTACATACATATATATATTGCTTGGTGACCCGTAATTGCAAGTTAAGATGTTGAGTTCTTTTTTTTAAGTAAGGAATATAAAATATGTAGTTGTAATATTGTCTTATAAAACTTGATGGCCTTAAAAATTCTAATCGATTGCGTTCTTAATTTGTATTTGTTTGAATTCAACCATTCATTATTTGTCAACGCCAACATCATGAATAAATATACAAAAAAACAAAATTTGATTTAATTTTTGCTTTGGGGCCAGTTATAGCCATCGGGAAATATCCTAATGGATAATTTATGCTGTTTTCAAGCGTTTTAAAATACAAATGCTACACTTATGGACAAATAATTTAGAATTTTTTTTTTGCAAAAAATATTTGCAATAGAAGAATATTTTTTTCTTAAAAATGTATTTAATTATTTTCTTGGTGAAAATTCATTTTTCGTGCAAGCTGGTTGCAATTTGACACAAAATGGAGCAAATCATTCCAATGATTTGAGTTCCTATTTCGCTTGTTCCACTGACAAAATTTTGGACGAAAAACTTTTTTGTGTGTATTTCAATCAGGAACACTTGATGGTAGACTGGTGGTGAGGCTTGCTAACTGACATAATTTTCCTGTTTGCTATAAGCGACAATCGGGAAAAAATATTCACTTTCATACCTTTTCCTGATGCGTTTTCCTGATCGCAATAACTGGGCGCAATGGTCTGTTATAGCAAACAGGCAATTATGTCAGTTTGTTCAAACCTCATTTCTTGTGTGCCATCAAGTTTTCCTGATTGAAATCCACACGAAAAAGTGTTTCGTCCCAAAATCTGTCAGTGGAATGAGAGAAATTGGAACCAAAACCATTGGAATGATTTGCTCCACTTTGTGTCAAATGGCAATAAATACATTTTTAAGAAAAAATAATTGATCTATTGCAAATATTTTTTGCAAAACACGTTCCCCGAGTTACTTGTCATCGATTAGTGTAGCATTTAAGTTTTAAAATGCATGAAAACAGAATAAATTAATCATAAGGACTTTTTCCCTGATTCGTTTGCCTGATCGCTGTAACTCGCCCTTAGATAAATTTGTGCGATGAATTTGGTTCTTAAGATTTTGTGATTTGCTCGAATTCTGATGTTTGTTTATAGAAAATAACGCTTCAAAATTTTCCTGGATAATGTTCTACCGCTTAACGCATCTAGGCACCAAATAATGCATTCTAAGAATCAGATCCATCTCTTATCTCTTTACAAGAAAACTTACATCGAAAACAAAAATTTTGCTAAACACTATTAGCCCTTTCACCCCTAATCAATGAATTTACTAAGCCATAGAATAGAAGTTAATCTGCAGATTAAATTTTTCAATTAATAAAAAATCAAAAATCCACGAACAAAATCTACTATGCATTGGGTGTTTTTTTTTTAGACGTGTGGTTTTCAATCTGGCAATACTTTTTATTGAGTTGGTCTTTTTGACAACTGTCACTTGAACGTTTGCAAATCGTGCAAATTTATTACCAAAATGAGATTCCCACCGATCCCGATTTTCACAACAAAATTTTGTTCAGTTGAAGTTAAAGCTCACTTTTGGTTAAATAGGTATGTTAATAAGCAAAATTATTTGCTTTGTTGAGACGCCGTTACATCCTCAAAAAGTTACTGGTTGGTGTTCTTTATATGCAGAGGGAATTATTGGTCCATATTTCTGCAAAAATGAAGCCGGCCATAATGTTACAGCTAATGGGGAACGCTTTAGAGCCATGATTAATGAATTTTTCCTGCCTGAATTAGAGGATGTTGATGTGAGCTATCTTTGGTTCCAACAAGATGGCGCTACCCTACATGCCATATAGCAAACGAAACAATCAATTTATTGCAGGAAACTTTTAGTGACCACATTATCTCGCGGCATGTGGCATGGTCTTCAAGACCAAGATCGTTCGATTTAACACCGCTGAACAATTTTTTTTTTTGAGTTAAGTGAAGTCGCTTGTCTACGCAGATAAGCCCGAGAATATTGACGCCTTGGACCAGAATATTCGGCGCGTTATTTCTGACATACGGCCCCAATTGCTGCAAAAAGTGGTCGAAAATTGGACCTCTCGGCTGAAATTTATTCGAAATTTATTTGCTCTTATGGCGTTTTTATTTCCCAATCCGGAGTCCCTCTCCAATCCGGGATCCCAACTGAATACTTTTTTTGATTCTGACCATTATGAATTGTATTGTTTTGTGATTGTACTTATATTTGAAAATTGTAATAAAACATAATTGCAATTGTGTAGATACATCAAAAATAATTATTGTTGCATAATTATGATGCACAAAATGGAAACAGTCGAGTTTGACGTTCAATTATAAGAAGGTGAGAGTGCTTCTGGTCTCGATTCTGATTTCAATCCCAGACGCAAAATTCTCTCCTTTTCACAATCAGAACTGTCATTTTTCCCCAAGTGAACACTTTCAAAAGATTCCACAAGTGTCTACCTGTTAAAGATAAACCGTAACTAAATCGTGTATTTTAGTCTGGGTATATGGCTTTGATAAAACCCTAAAACCTATATTTGCACGTCAGAAATGAATTAAGGGAATCCCACTTTTTAAAAGTTCTTCCATCAATCAAACATCATAAAAGTTGATGCGAATTTTCAAGCATTAGTAAAATATCTCATATTAATTTTTGATTCCACATCACTCGTTTTCTGTTTTTTTACGACGGATTATAGAATATTAAACACTACACCGCGCGAAGACATAGATTTTTGACACACATAATATTTCGTGTGCTCAGCAATTTACTCAGAGTGCTCAGACGATTATGTCCGAGCACATCGAATGCGCTCTAAACATGATCAGAGCGAAGAAAGAAACACACATTCGGAGTTCTGAACTTTCTGAGTGAAAAAAACACACAAACACATTTTTTGACAACTCAGACTCTGCTCTGAACTAAAAAGGGAAAAACTACTATTATGTGAACGTTAAAGAAGTTGATGTTATTGAAACCGTCCTTATTGAAGTTTTCAATATCTAGAGTTTAACCATCTACTTCATTATCTAGATTATTTCACTTTTGTTGAAAAGATTGTCTACTCGCATATAAAGATCCTCGCATATAAAGATCCAATCCTTGTGAATTTTCTTTTTTCCAAGGTAGTAATTTTGGATGTTTGATGTCAACTAAAGTAGATATGATAGGATACGTTTAAGTTGCTGATGTCAAAGGCGGGTTAACCGTCCAGGGGCTAACCGACCAATGGCGTCTCTAATATCAACTCCGTTAAATCCCTAACCTATACGAAAATCAATATTTGCCATGTCTGCCAGCTCAAATGATGTTGTTGAAACAAGTTATCGATAAACTTCCTTGTTGTCAATGTAAGGAAAAATATTAACCTTTTTAAACTCTGAATTATTCTGAGATAGGTAGAGACTTCGTGCTCACGTAAGTCTTGCTATCAAAGGAGCAAGTTCGATTAGATAAACCGACAGTTTTCTTGTATCCATTCTGATTAAATATTATTAGTGTTTATCTTTATCTTCATATTTATACACAATATATAATATTTAATTAATTAAAAATATTTTGTCCATATTAAGGTGTTACACAAGCGGATGTGGGAAAAGCTTTAGCCAATTTAAAGTTACCTGGAGTTGGAGCTCTATCACAAAGTACAATCTGTCGCTTCGAGAGTCTGACCCTGTCGCATAACAACATGATAGCATTAAAGCCAATACTTCAAGCGTGGTTAGAAGAAGCGGAGGCGCAAGCGAAAAACAAACGAAGAGACCCAGATGCGCCGAGCGTGTTACCTGCTGGCGAGAAGAAAAGGTAGACAACGTTTCAATTTTAATTCGGCCAAAATTTAATAATGTAAACAGACAGAGTGAACTGAATTGAATTTCATAACTAAAATTTGGTCCGATTTCTTTTTTATAAATTTTTATTCAGTTATCTATATCGAGTCTTTTTTCAAGAAAAAGGACTTCCATTGCTGCACCTGAGAAACGCTCCCTTGAAGCATATTTTGCCGTCCAACCAAGGCCTTCTGGAGAGAAGATAGCTGCCATCGCTGAAAAGTTGGATCTGAAGAAGAATGTGGTACGAGTCTGGTTCTGCAACCAAAGGCAAAAACAAAAACGTATGAAATTCGCTGCACAGCACTGACAATCAAATAATACAGCCACACAATTAGGTATAGTTAGTAGTGTTACGGCATCTATGAGCGGCCCTGGACCTGCTGGAGTCACTGGTTTTGGTTACTGATAGTAGCTTACATCCCACGCATCCTCACAGCAGTACACTGAACGACATCATCAACCAAATGGACACTATCAACACAGCTTCAGCGCTGACGGCATACTGATCCAAAGATAAAGTGGACAAAATTGGACAAAATACTGACAAGAACTGCCCCCTGCCCCATATTCGCCATCATCATATTAAATTGTTTTTGTTTTCTTTCTAACTATTATTATTTATCTATATTTTGTTTGTTAAGTTTAAATTATTTCTATAAAATCATCGCGCATCGGAAATTTTGCACAAAGGTGCATTTTTTTTGTTTTGAGGCAAATTTGCGTTCCTATAGTGAAATACATTTAATATACAACTTTTAAATAATGTATCTATTTAAAGATTTGATGAAAATTTAATTTTTGTATATTGTGTAGTGTAAAATAAAACCTTAGTTAAAAGTTCTTTAAAAAGATTTTAATCTTTTAAGGACATGTAAAATATTATGTTTTAATTTGTTAGATTTTTGTTTTTTTTTTTACAAAAAAAAAGAAAATGTGCAATAGGCAATAAACTATAACGAACTTCTTAATTCGTTCATTTTTTATTGATTTATTATTATATAATTTGGTAAGTGCTAATAGCTTTTTTAATTAAATGATAAATTAGTAATAGAATAAACAAATTGCGAAAGAGTAAAAAAAAAACAATGTTTGCATTTTGCAAATTCCATGTACATAGTATCCTGTTTCATTGATTCACTAAATGAAAATCATTTTCGGATAAAGACTATTGTGTAAGAATATTATATTTTAAGACAAGATATAGAAGATTACATACAAAAATGTATATAATTATTCTAAGATTTATTATTAAACGTTCTTGTATATACGACCTTTTCAAATACAAATAAAGTTAGACTAATTTTTTTAGAAGAATATAATTACTTTTTTAATGTATGTTATGAATGAAAATGAAACAAAATATGGCGTCGATAAGGGCCAGTTTGGTAATGGGATAGTGGGATAGTGGGATAGTGGGAACTGCTAAGACAGGTAATTTATTTTAAAATTCCTTTAAAGAGTTAATAGATTTTTTTAAGGATTGTGGGACAGCGGATGTGTATTTTATTTAGTGCCAGGCAGCTTTGAACATGGATGCTCTTAAACGGACTATTTCACCAACTTTTGGTGGACGAATGAATAACAGGAACTTACTTGCTGCTTAGTGGGAAGGTTGCGTTCTAGAACAAATATGTAATACATTTTAAAATTTAATAATATTTACTTATAGCTTCATAAACAAATAAGATGTCCTGGAATGATTTACTCTGATTTGATGCGGATGTGTATTGGAATGCTTATTTTGTTATACTGAATTTCGTAATATAAAGCCAAAAAGTTTACCAATCTATTTTTTTTTGTTCACTAACTGCAATTAGTTCGTACAAATGTGTTAGGGGTAAGGAAATTAATGCAAAAACATATTTGCATACAAAGAAAATAAAATTTAAATATTTAAAATAAATTCAATAAACCTTATTTCTTTATTTTTTGTATAATTTATATGTATATACTTACATAAAAGTTTTGTTTTACACAGTTTGAACAATAATATCACGTAAGTAGTAACAAGTCCTATTTATCATACAATCTCTTTGTTACTAGCGGAAAGACGTGAATGGAAAACCCAACTAACTATTTAGAGAACAGATATCCTCATCTACACTAATGGGTCTAAAGTGGACGAAGACACAGGAACTGGTGTGTTTTATGAAGCGCTTAATATTGGAGAATCATATAAGCTGCCACTAAACACATTAGCGTCGTTTAAGCTGAGGTGTAAGGGGCCAGTTATAGTGATCAGAAAAACGAATCAGAAAAAAAATAGATTGCAATAGAACAATAATTTTTTGTTAAAAATTTATTTTATTATTTTCCTGATGAAATTTAATTTTTCGTGCCAGCTAATTGCCATTTTGACACAAATTGGAACAAATTATTCCAATTATTTGGGTTCCAATTTCTCTCGTTCCACTGACAGAATTTTATACGAAACACATTTTTTGTGTGTGTTTTGATCAGAAAAACTAGATGGCAGACATAATTTTCATGTTTGCTATAAGCAATCATCAGGAAAAAAATATTCAATTTCATACTGTTTCAAAATGTCCTGATACGTTTTCCTGATCGCTATAACTGGCCCCTTACACAGTGGCTCGGTGATACGTAGAAAGTTTGTCGCATTTGTAAAAAAATAATAAGTTTCGGGAGCTTTTTTCAATTCCTCACTAAATACAAATCACATATGTAGTAGTAGAATGTGATTTTATTTGATAATTTACAGAAGTTTACATATATTTACAAATTCACAAGTATAGCATTGGCTTTTGCCGTCAGCCAGAAAAAAAGAGTATTAATCAAACATTATGTATAGTATAGATTAAAGTAAAATTGAAATTGAAAAGATTAGACTCCTTTAAGATGATCACAACAAAAAATAAAAATACGTTTTATTTTCTTATTAAAAAGCTTCATTTAAAATTTGATTTCTGTAGTCAAGGGCTGTTTTAACGTAGCTTGATAACATTATCCAATCTTGACCATTCAAGACATTTGCAGCTTCATCAACAGTTAAATAGTTTTTCTTCAAGTGCTGTCTGCGTATTGCTTGCAGGATCGGACATGTTCCTATAAAATGGAGAACATTTTCTGTTGTACGTAGATTGCATAAACTGCATTCCGTACTTCCATCAGGTCCGTATGGTATGTAGTTCAGTCGTAGTAATTCTCCTCTGGTTTTGAAAATTAAAGAGATTGTTTCTATTGTATATCGGTCGTTGAAGTAATTTTTAGGTCCAAGGTCGTATCTCAGGAGTTTATACATGTTTCGGGCACAACTCCGTTGGGCTGACTCCTTAAATTTAACAAAGAAAGAATCTTCAATCCTTAGTAACAATTCTGGAAAAATGTCTTTCCAATCACCAGTATTTCTTTCTACCAACTGGATGTCGTGCTGAACTTCAAGTCGTGACCATTCTTCGAAGAACTGTGATTTTTGTGATAGCAGATATTTTGCGATAATATTTGGCAGACGGTGATTTGGGAGAGCAATAACCTTTGCAATGTAGAACGAATGCAACTTGAGGGAAAAGACGTAGATCGGAGACACCCCGGTCTCCAAATGTAGCATATATGTAGGTGTGTTTTCGGGGAGCCAAAAGATCTTTTTCAAAAAATACCTCAGTAATTTTTCTACTTCCTCATATTAAAGAAACCCCCATACTTAACCAGAATAGCACATCACTGACCTCATAACTGCTTCGAAAAGTTTATATTTAGCACTCGGGGTTATCTGTTTTTTCTCAAGCACCCCCCTCCAGTTGCAGTTGATGGATTTTTTTGCTTCTATAAGCTTTTCCTGCAGATGCTTTTTGAACGACATCGGCGTAATGATGACTCCAAGATATTTATATTCCCTCACCAACTCAAGCTCCACATTTTCCCACATCCATTTCTCCTCCCTTGCATATCGCCCTGTGCCATTTCGAAATATCATTACTTTGGATTTGTTAGTGTTAACTGTAAGCTCCCCAATTACGGCAGTACAATTGAAATTTATTAATCATTATTTGCATCATATTTGGAGTCTCCGCAAAAATGACAATGTCGTCCGCATACATCAAAGTTTTTATTACTGTACCAGCAAAACTAATACCTCCAGGCAAAAACGATGTACGGTCATCCAAGAAAAGCGAAAACAGAAGTGGACTCAAAAGACAGCCCTGCTTGACCCCGGAAGAAGTATGAAACCCGGAAGATCCTTCATTTCCATCCCATACTGCTGTAAGGGTTTGCTCATACAGCCCTCGTAATGTTTTGAGTATTTTCGACGATAAGCCTAGACAACAAAGTTTATAGAAAAGGGCATTTCTGTCGATTGAGTCGAAGGCAGCCTTGAAGTCAACGAAGAAAGCATATAACTTTTTCCCCTTGTCTAGGTATGATCTAACAATGCAAATTAGTGAAAATATGTTATCGACTGTTGCATATTCTTTCTTGAAGCCGGCTTGAAACTCTCTTAGAAGATTATTTTGTTGTATCCAGTTTAACAGGTTGTCTTGAATGACACCAGTAAAAATTTTCATAACAGAGTTCATAATGGATATGCTTCTGTAATTGTTAGGGTCGTTTACATCGCCTTTTTTAAACAGTGGGACAATAATATTCTTCCTAAAGCTTTCTGGAATTTCACCAGAATTGAAAATATAATTATAGCTTTCAGTAAGCTTAATCAAAAAAGTTTCTGTAGCGTATTTGTAAAATTCGTACGGAATACGGTCATCCCCTGGAGCCTTGTTAAGATTGCATCTGTGTAGGACTCTCATTACTTCTTGAACTGAGAAAGCACGGTCGAAATCTTCATTTTCTACTAAAGGACTAGCATATAATATTTGACTTGGTCTTGGTGGAGCACCTAGAAGTTGTTCGAAATGGTGAGCAAGTATACTGGTACTTATTATTGTTTTCCTTTTCATTAGACAATAGATTTTACAGTTTGAACTCTCATCTGGGTTTTCTCTTGCGTCCGTTGTTTATATTCTTTCTGTGGATGCATTTGTTTCCGGAAGACTCAATACATACTCCACAATCAACAAAAGACTTTTGTGAGGTAGGTATATCATTTGAAGAGGAATATTCAAAAATTTCAACCCATCTTAAGTCAGTTGGAATATCATCGTTATTCCATTGCCGAATTTTTTGAGGCCCAACATATTTTTTTCAAATAGGAAATTTCTTCAAGAAAATCGCTCTCTGCTATAGCAGCTTTTGTATTTTTCAATATAAATGCAAAACCGCCCTGTATATCTTGCCAATCAACGCTTTTTTCTCAATTAGAATGAAATGAACTGAACTGAGCGTCTATTCATTCTTTTATTTTAAACTTTAAACTAGTAAGCTGGTTGTGAATTTCCATTATAATTTTTTGGTCCCCTCCACTTATAAAATGGAATTATGGAATAAAGATGACAGGTTATATAAAAAATATTAACCACAACTCAGATTTTGGATCTTCAAAAAAATTTTGTAACACATATGGATTTTTTGGAGGTAAAAAATATGACTAGCGGCTCAAATAATTATTGTAACACTCGTTCAATGGTGAGCAACAGGGCTAAACTTCTTGTTTTGCAAAACCCAAGCAATTTTTATATTCGACCTGTGCATCATAAGGGGTTTTTCTTTTTTCGTTCAGAGCAGAGTACTGAACACAGTTCGAACACATAGATTATGCACTGAACTTGTTCCAAACAGAGCGAGCTCTGACCACTGATATGTTTTTTAAACACACTTGAACCACACAAATCAGAAGGCATTTTCATTTTAAGCATAAAAAGCAATATAACACAAAACCTACCCTTTTTTGCAAACACCCAGATACAGAAAATCAACAAGCGATCAAATTCTTTCGCCAACTTATTTATCTAATAATATTTTTCTTCGCATTTTCCTTCTTGACACATATGTCATTTGGTGCGTTCAGCAATTTACTCACATGCTCAGCCAATTATGTTCGAGCTAGTCGAGTGCGATCTACACATGTGCAGAACGAAAAAAGAAACACATATTTGGAGCTCTGCATGCTCTGAAATAAAAAGAAACACAAATAAATTTTTTTGGCAACTCAAACTCTGCTCTGGACTAAAAAAGAAAAACGCCTAAATATAAAAATTTGAGTTTATTTTCACAATAATGTTTTCCACATCAATTGGAAGCCAATCAGTTGAGCCAGTGGTTTGAATCGCATTATGAATAATATGCGCCGAGCATCCTACACTAATTATGGATAGTCTTGATTTATTATTTAGTCTACTTAAAACATTGTTGCTTTCACTTCGTGATAAGTCGCCAAAATTAGTGTTGGCATTATCTGCACAAAATCCTACCACCTTAACCAACATCTCTGCCCTTCTTAAAATTTGCAAAATGGACTCATTTATTATTTCTGAAGTTTCACCTGGTAATGAGACCAAATCCAAAAGCCGAAGTTTGAGACCCTCATTTCGACAAAAATATCATACCAGTGTTGGAAAAAGCTTAATGTCTTTTGTGTTAGATGCATCGAAAAATATTGAAACGATATTCTTTAATTCCTCTTGTTGCTCTCTTGTAGCAAATGGGGATAACACATTAGTTACGATGGCCTCGCATTTGGTTCGGGCACAGGCAAATTTTGATTAAAAAAGTCTTTGCAAAATTTTGGAAGTGCAATCCATCGACCGGAAGCTCTGATTGTGGCACATGGTATGAAAAACCATTACGTCTTCAGAAATTGACAATTTTTTTCTCGATTTCACCGAATTGGGGGTTTCGAAAAAAGATTTAACATGCTACGGAGAGCGTGCATGTGATACCTTTGCATTTTTCTTGCATATTTATAATTTTGCGGGACTTTGCGGGACAAATTTGAAAATGAGGGACAATTTGCGGGACAGTTTATTATGCGGGACAGGCATGTAAAATGCCGGACTGTCCCGCAAAATGCGGTTGGTCACTATATATAAATATGATATTTCTTTAATTTTCTTCTGTTTGTATGGTAATTTTAAGTAGATACGAGTATTTAATAATATAAACTTAGAAACATAATTTAAAAAAAAAATCTTCCACCCGTTTTCGAAATATTTGTATTGATTTTTCAAAATAAAATATTTTTTTTTTTAAACTTTGGTATGCAGTATCATTTAGAATTTGAAGGACCTCTACTATAAAAATTAAATCGCTTCAGCCGATAGACAGCAGACAGCATATAGATAGACAGATGGACAGATAGACAGACAGAGAGACGAAATTGCTGGACCCACTTATTTGGTGTTCTCTGTCATCGAAATGCCAAGTTTGATTAAAATCTCGAATTCGATTTTTTTTCAAAATGCATAACCAGAGTTGGCCGAATTAACTACAATCTATTTTCTACGTCAAAATCTACGCGTAGTAGATGGAATAAACTACGCGTCTTATTTAAAACAATTTGCTACGTCTGCTACATTAACGTAGTAAATTAACAAAATCAATAGAATTTAAACCGGATATGAACAAATTCCGAAACATTGAATAAAAAAACATCTCACCGAAGGAACCAAGTTCAATGAAATCGGATTCCGGCCAATAAAATGTATAGGCATATGTAGAGAAATAGGGGTATTCCAACATTTTTTTTCTTCTGCCAAATAACGGGTCCGCCATCTAACTTTTTTTTTCAACTAGTGCTTATTTCGTGAACGGTAACACTTAGCTCATGTCTGATTTGACAGATAATTACTTTTATCCTTCCGCTAAACGAATATGGTTGTGTGTACGCTTGAACAACGCTAGCTAAGTGGGCCTGCGATCGACTTAGAGAAGATGCCGATTTTGCCAAAAAAAATCATCTTTACAGATGAAGCTCATTTTGATCTTGGCAGGTATGTAACAAGCAAAATTGTCGCATTTGGGGCACAGAAAACCCGCACGCATACATTGAAAAGCCGATACACCCAAAACGAGTCACTGTTTGGTGCGGATTTCGGTCCAGAGGCATAATTAGAAAATGAGCAAGGAGTGGCCGTTACAGTCAATGGCGATCGTTCTCGGGCCATGTTGAACGAATTTTTGTTCACAAAAATTGAAGAGGAGGATAATGGCAATATTTGGTTTCAACAGGACGGCGCTACGTGCCACACAGCCCATTTTCAAAAAAAAAGTTATTTGGCGGACCCCATATAATTTGCTTTAATTTGCCTTTTTTTTAAATCGTACCTAAAGAACAAGAAAGTAAAAACAAAATAAACTCAAAAATACATTCAGTAGTTACCTCATTTATTTTTATCATTCATTGGGGTTGGCCGTGGCGCGATAGTTGTGTGTTCGCCTGTCAACCTCATGGTCACAGGTTCGATCCCTGCCGTAGTCTATGTCTTCTTATTTTCCATTAAAAACCAATTCTAAAACTAAATTTCATACAATGAGTTGCTGGTTTATTCATTACATGCTGTTTAGGCGTAGAACTAACAACATGTGATTGAGTAAAACTAGTATACCGATAAAATATGACAAAGAGTAAAAAAAATTAATGCGAACTATAAGGGACATAGATAAATAAGACACGGAAATTTCTCCGCATTAATTCAGCCACCATACCTGGAGATAAAATCTGAGACAACAACCACCTACAGTCTCCGAATATCGCGCCACACATCTTTCCTATCATTCTTTCTCTTCCTTAACCTCACCCTCACGCCCGCGCTGTGTTGAAACATTTAAAGGGTATTCATAATCACTTGAGCGCGTGTAGATTATAAAAAAAAAAAAATTTCAACGTATAGTGAATGTGAACAAGTTTTTTTGGATTTTCCTTGCCCAAGTCGGTTTCTTGTGTCAAAAAAACAGTGCTAGAAAAACTTGAAAACATCCAAAAAACTGTGACAATCTCGTATTTGTATTCCTTTTATTCTGATAAAAACTTTAACTTGTTCAATAGTCGCCAAATACAAAAGAAATGATAAATGAATATGAGTTCAAACTTCAAAATGAAATGACATTTCAGACGATTTGACATTTGAAACTACGTCTGCTACAATTTGTTTTATTTACTACATTAACTACATTTAACTACATTGACTACGTAGCAGACGTAGTTAATGTAGTTTATACAAAAAAGTGACAGTTCGGCCAACCATGTACATAACTGGCCCTATATAGTACCTACATACATATGTATATATCAAGTGAAAATTAGGGCGTATTCATAGTTATTTTTAAACTGTGTTTAAGTAAAACCTATAGGTTTAGTTGAATTTTGGCATATTTTGTAATGATAAACTTAAAAAAATAGAATCAACGTCCGAAAATTCAAAATAACTAGGTTTAAAAATGACTATGAAAATGAATACGCCCCATTCTCCCGTTGTGTTTATTTTGAGATTATACATTTTAAAATGAAGAGCTACAGATTTACTTAATTGAACTCGAAAATCGCTTAAGGTATTAGTTGTAATAATTATAATTGTTATTGATTTATATAATTAGAATTAGAAGGAAACAAACATTTATTAACCTATAAGTTTGGCGTTATTTATACCGAATATTGGTTTGGTTCGTATATTGTATGATTTATGTCTACTATTTTCTAATTAAATCCATTTCTCCACAGCTTAAAGGTACTTAGGATAATGGCACAAAATTTTAGTCGATTTATGTAGTGCCTAATATGTTAAATCATTGTTAGTATGATATTAGGTTAAAAAGCGTATTTTGTTAATTTTAAATGAGTTTAGTATCGTACTATCTTCTTAACATTTTACTTAAGTTTAAATCACCAAATGGCTACTTTATCTTTTTAGTATCGTATTATAAGTGCGTATGCCACTTTGACATTACAGACGTCAAAATGTAATGTTCGCTTAGTTTTTTGCAATCTTTTGGATGAGTTCAGCTGCAGTTTATTCAGAAATTGGTTTTATTATGGTGCAAATTAAAAAGTGTTAAGAATTAGGAACATTTTAGTAAAGTGATTTAATATTAGTAAATTGTTAAGTAGTATCATGCTAATAACTTAATATGAGGCGCCAATGTATTGTTGATTGGAAGGCAAGACACTTTGAATTAATTGTATTAAGTTTTTGATTTTAGGCTTGCCAGAATATTATGTACGAGGTACTCGTAGGTACTATTCAGTTTTTTTTCTCAAAATTAAATATTTTATCCATTCAAATTTTTGTAATGTGAGAGATTCCATTTTAAAAATACAAAATTTCATGATTAAATAATTAAAACAAATGATATACCTAGGTATTTAGTTGTGCTTACACATATGGTCCATAAATATTCATGCCTAAAACCAGAATTGCAAAAGCTTAATTCACTTCCTAGCTTAAGGTAGGCTTGAATTCACAAGCTAGTTAGTGACTTATGAATTAAAAATGATTTAAGTCAGTAGCGACTTATGAATTAAACAAATCTAAGTCATTAGCTGCCTGTTGACTTAGGAATAAAAAAAATTTTAATCATAAGCTATTGAGTGACTTATGAATTAAGATAATTAAATTCACTGCCTACTAAGTGACTTATGAATTAAAATAATTTAAGTGACTTTTTAATTTAAAAAAAATTAAGTCATGAGCAAGATAATGACTAATGAATTAAAAAAAATTAATTCACAGCCTAGTAAGTGAATAAGAATTTTAAAAAATTAATTCATAAGCTAATGGGTGAATTCTGGTTAGAAAAATTTGGAAAAATTGTAAGCTAGCATGATCATTTTATAATTACTAACTAGATTTGAAAGCTAAAAACAGATTCAAAATCTAATTATACTTACTAAGCAGGTACCTAAAGTTTCGAAGTACTTACTTAAGAAAACGGAAGGTATTTTTTTCAATTTTATTGAAAATAAATATTAAATTATTTTTAGGTACTTAACAAAATTTTACAAAAAAAAAACTATAAAAAAATCAATTCATTTAAAATATGATAACGGAAAAAAATTCAAATGCTTATACATATGTTACTTTCAAAATTCCTATTTTACAAAAAAGAAATTAATATATATTTGTTGTTTGAATTTGCTTTACAAATTACTCGCAATTCAAAATGTTTGTCAAAAATTCTCCAAAAGCTTGCAAACTACTTTCGTTATTAATTAAATAATTATGTAGTGAAAACAAGCTTAAGAATTTCCAACCTACCAACTAGCTATTGAATAAAAACTTTTTTAATTCATAGTCACTGACTTGTTCATGACTTACATTCTTTTTAATTCATAAGTCACTTAGTACTTTGTGAATTAATTTTTTTTAATTCATAAGTCACTAGTTAACTTATGAATTAAATTTTTTTTAATTCACAAGTCATCTACAAACTTATGACTTAATGATTTTTTTAATTCAAAAATTCGCAACCCTGCCTAAAACACCCTCGCCTCTCTGTCGCAACGTATGATGATAATGGTAACTGACCTGGAAGGAAACAAAGCCACGCATGTCCAATAAAACAACTGCCTCCCAGTAACGGTTCCTACATTTTGATTGTATTTCAAAAAAATGAGGTTATGTTGCAACAACATTTAAAAAATTATAAGCTATTTCGGAAGTGTAGCACTGTAAAGCACTGAAATCTTGCACATTATAGTTTATGACAAAAAAATCTAACAACACCAGAACTAACCATTTCACATCAGAAAAACACAGAAGCGTAACCTGAAATTATAAGTTTGAAAATATTTTTTTTTTTCAAAATCTTTTCATAGAAGATATTAATTGAATCAAAAACAATGTGATAAAAGATTTCTAGTACAAAACCTAATTATAAGTAGCAACGTTATTTTTAAATATTTTTTTGTTTTATTTGAAGAGTCGTTTTTAGAAAATGTCCCCTCCCGCACAAATGGAGCAGAAAGAACCGCCTTCTCATAGTAAGATTGTAGATAACTGTGCTATACAAATCGGTGATTAAACTTTGTCGCCGAGTTATCGTACTCTCCCCATCTTACTCGTATTTATCGTTTTCGATTTCGGAGTGTTTTACTCACTTCAACGTAGACATCTTAAAAATGGCTTCTTAAAACAATTATTGCTTTTGACAAATAATCCGACGAAAAACGTTGAAGGCTTATGATTGTTCTATTTTTACTCCTTTATGAAAACGAGGACAAAAATACTCCAAAAACATTACTCGGAACAGCCAATCGAACAGTAACAAGAGTGCAAAAAGAGTAAATCCGAGCAGCTAATCGAAAACGACAATAGAATCGGAATTGTTGACAGTTAGTTAAATGACTTCGCTTTTCGCTATAGCTACACAGCCCAACTGAGTTAAGAGATTTTCACATAAACTTGAAAATTATCTAAGTCTTTTGATTTTCTTTCAACTCAACGCCAACCGTCAAGTTGATCAAATGACACGCTCACATACAAGTTGATTTGATCAACTTGACAACTGACCATTAAATCGAATCGTGGATGGTGTAGATATATAATTTCGAATTCCAAACAACCAACCATTTGATTTTTACTTGCGATTATAGGTACTATAAGGCAAGTTATGCATTCGTCGAAAAAAAAAGTTTTGAGATAACAATCAAACATGACATTACGATGATAGCGAAGACGAAAAAAGATGGTCTAAAAAAATGTTTTCAAAAAATTTAAAAAAAAAAAACTTTTTTCCTCAAAAACCGCTCAACAGATTTTTAAAACTTTTTTCTCATAAATTCAAATTTATCTAACAAATAAAATGGCGTACATGCAGATCATCTTCATACTTTTGAAGAAAACGCAAATAATAATTTAATATTATTTTTGTTTTTGTGGACTGTGTGCATCGCAGTTTAAGAGACTGTGTGGCCTTAATCCACACAGTCCACAAAAACTAAAACAAAAATAATATTAAATTATTATTTGCGTTTTCTTGAAAATTATTACTGGTCAGACCACGCGCACAACATACATTTAGGTGCACGAATTTAACCAAATTCACTAAATAATATTATTTGCATTGTGTAAATGTTCATACTTCATGTATGAAGATTATAGAAGGTATGAATCTGAATATTGCAGTAAATAGTGAAGATAAACATGTTCATCTTCATTATAGCATATTCATATTGTCCGCTTACTTAGTCTCTTAAACTGCGATGAGATAACGATTTTTTTGCTACTTGGTTTTTGACGTTTATATTTTTGACAGATCCCACATGACAAATTCCACGAACATTTGACATTTCGATTCAGTATTGTTTGACATTTCATCATGAATAGACTTACGCCTGAACAACGTTTGCAAATTATTGAAATTTATTATCAAAATTCGTGTTCTGTGAAAAATGTGTTCCGCAAGCTACGTCCGTTTTTTTTTCCGCTCATTTTTGGCTAAATGGATACGTGAATATGCAGAATTGCCGTATTTGGAGTGAAGTGCAGCCAGAGGCAATTCAGCAGCTACCAATGCATCCCGAAAAATGCACTGTTTGGTGCGGTTTATGGGCAGGCGGCATCATTGGGCCGTACTTCTTCAAGGACGATGAAGGCCGCAGGGTTACGGTCAATGGAGAAAGGTACCGTTCGATAATAACAGATTTTTTTTGCCGAAAATGCAAGAATTGAACTCGGTCGACATGTGGTTCCAACAGGACGGTGCCACATGCCACACTGCACGCGAAACCATGCATCAATTGAGAGGCGAATTTGGTGAGCAGTTGATCTCACGTTTTGGCGCAGTCAATTGTCCACCAAGATCATGTGATTTGACCCCGTTAGACTATTTTTTGTGGGGCTATGTTAAGTCTATTGTCTATGGGGACAAGCCAAACACGATTGCTGCCTTGGAAGCCAACATTGAACGCGTCATTGGTGAGATCTGGCCGAAATGTGTGAAAAAGTTTGCCAAAATTGGACCTTCAGAATGGACCACCTGAAGCGTAGCCGCGGGCAACATTTAAGTGAAATTATTATTAAAAAGTAAATGCCAGAAATTGATTTATCGATCCAAATAAAAATTTCATTCACTTTTTACAAGTTTCTGTGTTTTTTTGAATTTTCAAAAACCAAGCTCTTAAAAAATCACCGTTTACTTAAGTAATCACCTATTTCGGTTAGGGGTCAGTTATAGCGAACAGGAAAACTATTCAGAAAAAAAGTTCTAATGGATAATTTATTATAATTTCACGCGTTTTAAAATACAAATGCTACACTAATCGATGACGAATAACTCAGAGAATTTTTTTGGCAAAAAATATTACAAAAAAAATATAAAATATACGAATTATATTTTGTTAAAAATGCATTTAATTTTTTTCAAAAATTTCAAAATTCATTTTTCGTGCCAACTGATTGCAAATTTGACACAAAATGGAACAAATCATTCCAATGATTTGTGTCCCAATTTCTCTCGTTCCACTGACATAATGTGGACGAAAAACTTTTTCGTGTGTGTTTCAATCAGGAAAACTTGATAGCACACTAGAAGTGAGGCTTGCCAACTGACATATTTTTGATGTTTGCTATAAACGACCATCGAGGACAAATATTCATTTTCACACTGTTTCAACTTTTTCTGATACGTTTTCCTGATCGCTATAACTGGCTCGTCCCTATCACAATATCAGTTTTTTGTCTCTAGCAACTGATTTAAGGTAAGAAAGGCAAGAACTAAGTGCAGCACGTATTGTTTGAATAAAGTATGTTTAAAGTATTTTTGCCCTATTACAACTTAAACGCCATACTATGTAAGTTGTGCACCCAATCATTTAACAATAGTTTTTATTATTTTGAATTGTTATTATTTCGACTAAAATTGTTTTCAGGAACGTAAATTATATGCCTTCTTCCTTGCCGGTTTCTAGTTGCCATTAGGGATTTTATTTTTTTATTTCATTTAATATCTTAATTCTGTGTTTACATATCTTATAAAATAGTGCTAAGCTCAAATAGAGAAAACCAAAAATATAAATGAGAGCTATGTACATGAGTTTTAATTGGAAAAATTAAAAATTACATGTTTTAAATAATTATCAATATTAAATAACGATTATGAAATTGCCCCTCCCGACCGAACGGGGGAGGATAGACCACCCCTACGATAATAAAAAAATTTTGTTTTTGACACCTCTACAAAAAACTGGTATCAATTTTTGGCCTGAGTTATCGTACTCGTGCCATAATTGTTAGTACTTTAATAAGAAATGTTATAATAGTTGTTAAGGGACAAAAATCCAAATTTCAGACATGATTAAGTGTAATGCCCATTTGGGTTTTATCGATAGTGCCTTATTTTTTAAGGTTTATTTATGTATATATAATATATGTATGTACGAGTATATAAAATGTCTTCAAATATGTTTACCTACAGTATCTTATATCACACTTGTGACCCTCTATATAACAAGTGACACCGTTGAAATGATCTTTTCTTTTAAAATGTATCTACAAGGGACATTTCATATGACATGTTTTTGAGAAACAATTAGTAGACAGGGACGGACCAACGAACCTGTGCAAATTCACAAGGCGCATAATTCTTGGGGCTCATTACCAGGAGCAAGAAAATGTAATTTGCGCAAACAAATACAGTCATTTTCATTTTAACCACAAAACTTGTTCAAGTAATCCTAAGATAACATCCATCACAAATGTGCTAAGTTATTTTTTCTTACATCATTTATTCAAAAGTGAAATTTTAACTGAATGAAAAGAAGAATGGAGTGAAAAATTGAAAAAAAAAAAAAACCTAGCCGAATTGTGTTTGTGTAGCAGTGTGTCTATACACATATGTATGTGTGTAAATGTAAAAAAGAGAGAACTTTCTACAAATCTTTCACAGGGCGCCAGTTACGAGTAGTAGGCCGGCACTGTTATTAGATAATTTAAAATACTGAACAAATTAAGATTGAAATTGTTCTTTTTCAACTTTCGCATTTGAAAAATGCTTTTATTGGCGAAAATATTTCAATGTAGGTAATTTGATTCAAAAATTGCATATTACATGGGTTTCAATTTTTGAATGTTAAACGTATAATTCATATGATAATATTATTGTCATTTTCTCTTTGCTTGAGGCCTGACATTTTCTCTAATTTAAAAGAAATTAAATTTAAAATAACTTATATTTAATAGTTTTAACTTGTATTGTGTTTCGAAAATAAAAGGAATAATTTCATTGAAAAAAAAAAACAGTTTGACTTTTTATAAAAACAAAAATAGTTAATTATTATTGAAGGCACTGCTTTAGGAGTAACAATTGACTTGGTTAATTTTTTGGTCAATGCTCAGAAATTCGGAGAGCTAATACTTCTTTTTGAAAACACTTAGTAGAAACTTTTTAGGTTTTCGATTTTCTGGAAAATGGTTCATTTGATTTTTTGGAATTTTTTTACGGAGAAGCTCCTAAATTATTTAAACAACAATTTTTAATATTTATTTTTAGAAACTAAAAAAAAAAACAATTTGTTTTGAAAACGACTTAATCGATTTCTTCGAAACCTTTTATTTAGTAGTTTTTTTTATTATAATACTAGAAATAACACAATTTCACTGAAGCAAAACCAACGATACATTCCATTAAAATAATAAGAAACTGTTAAGAAACAATTTTCTTTCTTAAAACGACTCTAAGAATCTTAGTAAAAAAATTGTGAGTTCTTAAATGAATGTAGTCCACTTTTTACTCGTAGTAAAAAATATTTTATTTTGCGATCTTATTAACGGCACTTCCCTGAACCACTTTTCCTAATTTCCACTTTCTCATTATTGGGTTAGCCGATTTATATTATTTTTTGTTTATAAAAATGCTCTCTTATGATAGCATGATATATGACACGAGAAAATCGTTGCAGCAACCGTTGCATTGATTGCATTTTAATATTTTTGCTTAAGCGGTTGCCTCGAGTGTAACTAGCTTAAAAATATAAAAATTTAGACTTTTCTGTCCATATTAATATCATAGTTAACAAAGCCAATTCAATGTTAGGATTTATTAAACGTTGGTCCAAAGAATTTGTTGGTTTTGAAAACACTGCGTTGTACTAAGCTGATTAAAAAAGACACTGACTCTACTTCCCTTCGTTATGTGAATTTTAAGTTAGGGCTTCCTGCTAATTTTCTTGATAAGGCCTTAGATCCAACAATTTGGCCTGTTCATGTGCAAATTTAAAAATTTGTAAGTTTTCCAAAGAAGTCAATTCCAAGGTGAAATAAACTGCCGTGTTCCCAACCCAGAAAATATAGACTCAGCTCAAGTAAATGATATATCATCATCGAAATTGCGCGTTTACTTTCGAATTCTTTGACAATTCTTACCAAATATACAGGAAAGACCGACCTCCTTCAACTGGAATGGACCGAGGTGGTGGTGTGTTGATAGCTGTTAGATCGAAGTTCACCAGTAAAGAATGTAAATTACCAAATGATTCCGATGATATCGAGCAAATTTGTGTGTCTGTCAGCTCTATAGGCGTTTTTTCTACGGAATTTTATTTTATTGTAAGTTATATCAGACCGCGTAGTCCAATAGAACTATATTCCTATCATATTTCAAATATTATTTCTATTGTTAGTGAATTGACGACTGATCAGTATCCTTGTGTATTCGGCGATTTCAATCTTGGTGAAATCGACTGGTGCTTCATAGAATATGAACAACCATTAGTTCCATTTAATGCATATAAAGAAATTGAATGTTTAGTCGTCGATTCTTTATCTTCACTTAATCTCTTTCAAATTAATTTTATTAAAAATTATCTTGGTAGAATTCTTGATCTTGTTTTTATTAATAATGATTTAAAATTTAATATAGAAATTGCTCAATTCCCTTTATTAAATAATTCTGTTCACCATATTGCATTTGAATTTAATCTTGAATTTTATGAATTTGCACCTCTCGCACCTATTGAAGAGAGAAGTTTTAACTTTGTAAATGCCGATTTTATTGCATTGAATAACTTTTATAATACATTTGATTGGGAAAATATTTTTCATAGTTGTTCCCTTAATATTCAAAAGTATTCTCTTTGAGGGCATAGAACTTTTTGTTCCTATTTTAAAAAAGAAAAAAAACATTCAAGCTACCATGGCATAACAGAAGATTAAAAAATTTGGAAAATGTCAAAAACAAAGCATTCAAGCGTTTTAAATTAACAGGGCTCAATGTTGATCATATTCGGTTCCTTCAACTTAGAAGAGAATTTGACTTTCTAAACCGGTTTTTATATAGACAACACATAAGCTCCATTGAATCAAACATAAAGGCAAATAGTAAATCATTCTGGATTTTCATAAACTCGAAGCGCAAAAATGTGTCTCAATTTCCGCAGTCTATGGAATATGAAGATGAAAAATCTAACGATTTACAATCTTCATCCAATCTTTTTGCTAAATTTTTTAAATCTTCCTACAACACTGACTCGGTCAATGATATAAATTCTATGTATTCAAATTTTAATCCCAGCATTAATTTTATGCTTCCACAACTATCTGTAATTGAAGTAATAGAAGCTTTATGCGAATTGGATGTGTCCAAAAAAGCAGGCTATGATAAGATTCCACCCCTTTTATTAGCAAAATGCTCCCTTTCTATTTGTTTTCCTCTCACACTCCTCTATAACAAATCCCTTTCTTCAGGGAAGTTTATGGATGAGTGGAAAATATCATACATAAACCCTATCTATAAAAGTGGTCCCAAGCAATTAATTAAAAATTATAGGCCAATTTCAAAGCTTTCAGCTATACCAAAGCTTTTGGAAAAGATTATTACTGATAAGTTCTATTCATCTGTTAAACAGCTTTTATCGTCAAGTCAACACGGTTTCATAAAAGGTCGCTCATCGGCCACTAATCTCTGTTTATTCACAAATTTTTGTTTGAACGAAATTGAAAAGGGATTCCAAGTTGATGTACTCTATACGGATTTTATTAAGGCATTTGACCGAGTCCATCCATAGTTGATATCAATGGATATTACTCAAATCCTATTAATGTTGAATCAGGTCTTCCTCAGGGAAGTCATCTTGGTCCCTTGCTCTTTCTGCTTTTCATTAATGATCTACCTTCGACATTTCATAAATCTATTTGTCTAATGTATGCTGACGACGTTAAAATTTTATATTCCATTCGCTCTATAGAAGACTGTTCTAATTTTCAGATGGAAATAGATCTTTTCCTAGATTGGTGCGTATACAATCACTTAGAATTAAATTTCTCTAAATGTAAGATTTTAGTGCAACAAGATCGCTCAACGTTTTAAGCTATTTATATAAATTCAATCATGACGCATTTTTAAGAGTTGATCTGGTAAAGGATCTTGGTGTGTTTGTAGATTCAAAATTAAATTTCAGGGCACATATCGATTTTATAGTTTCTAAAGGCAATTCAATGCTAGGTTTTCTAAAACGAAACTCAAATGAATTCAAAGATGTTTATACACTTAAAACCTTATTTAATTCGTTAGTTCTTCCCTATCTGGAATACTGTTCTATAATTTGGTGTCCATTTTATGCGAATGGGATTCAAAGAATCGAGCGAATTCAGGAAAGATTCACCAGATTTGCACTTCGAAATCTTAACTGGGCTGGTGAAATGACAGATTATACTTCAAGATGTGCACTTTTTAATTTAAAAACGCTTGAAATTAGAAGAAAATCACATAGTATCATATTTATTAAAGACATTCTCTCCAATCGCATTGATTCTATTGATTTATTGAGTTTTATTACGTTTTATGTCCCAGAAAGATTATTTCGGAATAGACGTGTTCTATTTTATGTATCTAGTCATAAAACTAACTATGGTTTAAATGAGCCTATCTCACGATCTTTGATATTTTTCAATTCCGTCTGCAATGAAGTCGACATCGTAATGAGTTAGAGTTTTTAACTTTATGTTGTAAATTTATTGTAATTAAAATGTCTAATTCACTATTGTTGTGTAATATAATTGTTTATTTTGTAAGCTAACTTATTGTTTTAAATGTAATCAGCAGATTAATCCATTGATGAAATAAATAAATAAATAAAATCTCAAAAGGTTGCTTCTTACCTTAGCTGTCCCGTTCTTTCCTGTCATATCTACGGATAACACATGAATGGTTGTGAGTTATAAATATATATTAAAGAATAACAGATGACGATGTATCCATTTCTATAAACAGACTTTATTATTTTTAAGAAAGTTTCCATACCCTTCACATATCTTGAAAGTTATGTGATGTATCAGTGTGGTTATACGTTCATACTTACTAAATATGCATATGCAGATATGTACATAAACTTATGCCCTCAAATTAAATTTTGTTTGATTCAAAAAATCCTTTCCGCCTTGGCTGACAGTTATAATCTAATACCTAGATACATCACACAATAGCATAAAGCCTAGAAACTTGAACAAAGCTTCGGGATAATCCAGTTAATCACTTAAAATAACTCCTATTTTTCTTTTAGGTAATATTTACCTATACTAATAAATTACCAATGTTTCGAAAAGAAGATAGCAAGAATTTAAGATATTAACGAAAAAAATAAAACAAAAAAAAAACTAAGAACATTGTGTACCATTACCTAACAGCTCATTTCTATTTCGAATGGCAAGAGATATTTTAATTATTTATGAAGCTCTAATGCATCTCATTCATGGACTTGACTCCCTTAGTTGTTATTACAGATAACGTTGTTGCTTTAAGATTCAAACGCGCGGATGAAATAATAGGCCTGGACGGATGAGTACGTCATCTACTTAGACTTGCCAACCCCATTATTTTGAACAAAGTTGTCTTATCCTGGTTCTTGCTATTGCCATACCCACCGTCACTGCCAAAACCTTTAAAAGGGTTTTCAGAAATTGTTGAAATAAGTTACCGAATGAATAATTATTGCATGATTCATGTTTAATTTCTACTTTGTGCCATGTGATCAGCTTAGTATAACACAAAACCATTACGCTTGAAATATATTAAGGGATGTTTTCGGAAACATAATTAGGAAGTTGATGTTTTCAAATTTATTATGGCCTTTTTAAATTTAACAGGTGTAATGAATTTACATATAAAAAAATCTACATTCGTTGATAAATTGAACTTTAAGGAACTACTCAGTAATGTTTATTATTTTCAATAACGGGGCATTACAAAGTTTATTGTGTTCTAGATTTTATAATTAGGCACAAAATAAAGATTTCAAATAAAAAAGAAATCAGAGGGTCAATTCCCGATCTGTGAAGTTTTGAAGTGAAAAAAAAATATCATTTCAGTTTTCACAGAGGTTTATCATTTTCCAACTTCACGCACACGCCTAATGCGATTCTTGAACTCATTGTGATAAAGTTTGTACTAAAAAGTACTAAATGATAAATTCTGTCATTTCTGATTAGATTTTTTGTTGGGAAAGGTAAATATTTCATTTCAGTTTCTAAATTTGCTTAAGAATAATGTCCGGAATAATAATTCGTTTAATAAATTAATAAAAGACGTCGTACTGAACAATTGTGGGTTTTATATTATATTCAATAGTATCTCTGTTTTGAGTAAGATTTATTATTTTTTCATGTGAGGATATTGGGGCTTTCCCTTCGAGATGGGCATAATCTATTCGAAGTTACTTTATTGAACTTTATAGATTCCCAAAACATTTATGCATAGATTTAATACGTGAATTGAATGCACTCTTGAAAAACACTCAACTTATAAGTGCGCTTCAAAGCCATTTAAACATGGTAAAGTGCTCTGCATTTTTTTGCAGTGGGTAGTTTCCAACGATCTGTCGCGGAAATTTCGTTATTTACTCGAATTAACACAAATATAACTTACTACCAAAATAAATTTGTGTATAAATATAATTGTTGCTTAGTTGTCATGTGCCAAATCCTGTTTTTCTTCTTAATATTCGATTAGAAACATTTTCTTCACAAAACAATTGACTGTGATAAAAAAATTATCATATGAAACATGTTTGGCATTTAACTTCACTTTTTCAGGAATCGAGATTCGAATTAGCGTGATAAAATGTATCACTTCACATCTTCACAGATCGGGAATTGACCCCCTGATTCCTAAAACAAAGCGACCAGTAATAATAATTAATTGGATAAATTATTGTGCGATATAATACGGGATATGCATAACATCATGTTCACGAAGTTTTTTGCATATATTTAAAAAAAGGACAACATTTAATTAACTCAACCAAGCTTAAGAAGAAACGGTATTTATTCAAAATATTTGTACTTCAAATTACATACATACATCAGTTCAGTTTTGAAAAACAAAAATAATAAAATGCACGACTGGATGGCACGTAGTTGCTCATATGATCGATCACATTATATGCAAAAGATTCTCAATACAAACGGCTAAATGTATAGGGTTTTCCAATAAGAGGTGTTATTTTGATATTCAAAGAAAATGGCATTTTTGGAGATAAATGATCGGATGTTTAATTCATTATAAAGAGGAAGGTATGCCGTTAATAATGGAACACAACATCAGCCAAATGGCCGCCAAGACCACGCTTACAGGACCATATCCTTTTCATGAAATTTTCCATAACCAAATCGCAAAGTGGCTGCCCTATGTCCTCGATAGCCTCACGAATTTCATCTTTGAGGTCTTGAATCGACGCTGGGCTGTTGGCGTAGACCTTATCTTTCACGTGGCCCCAAAGGAAGAAGTCGCAAGGTGTTAAATCACAAGATCTCGGTGGCCAATTGTGATCACCTCTTCGAGAGATAACACGGTCCGGAAACTTTTCCCGTAAGAGATCGATGGTTTCATTGCTTGTGTGGCACGTAGCGCCGTCTTGTTGAAAGTAAACGTTGTCCAGATCAATACCATCCAACTCAGGCCATAAAAAATCATTAATCATCTCTCGATAGCGCAATCCATTGACCGTAACTGTTGCTCCAGCCTCATTTTCGAAAAAGTAAGGTCCAATGACCCCGCGGGACCATAAACCGCACCAAACAGTCACGCGTTGAGGATGGAGAGGCTTTACAACAATAACTCTTGAGTTTTCCGAGCCCCAGATGCGACAGTTTTGCTTGTTGACGTAGCCTCCGAGGTGGAAATGGGCCTCATCAGTCAAGATGATTTTTCGATGAAATTCCGGTTCATTTTCATGCATTTCAAGGACCCAATCAGCAAAGACACGACGTTGTTGATGATCAGCCGGCTTGAGTTCTTATGTTAACTGAACTTTATAAGCCTTAAGACCCAAGTCTTTATGCAAAATACGGTGTAATGACGTTTGTGGAATGCCTAATTCCAAAGAACGACGAGGAATGGACAAACCTGGGTTTTCTTCAACACTTTGGGCTACAACAGCAATATTCTCAGTTGTTCTTGAGCGACGTGCACGGGTTTTATTCTTCACATCACTAACTTGTCCCAACAGCTCGAATTTGTCCACCAATTTCTGTATTGCGGTCCGACAAGGTGCTTCACGACGACCCAAAAATGTTTTAGTTTTACGAACCGTCTCTGCCAAATTTTCACCATTTTTATAGTGAATTTTAATAATTTCAATGCGTTGTTGAAGCGTGTATCGTTCTATTTTTATTAATAGCGTAGTTTCTACTTGTCAAATGTCAAAAAATGACAGCTTCAAAAGTGACAGCTACCGAAATAGCGGGCTATTCAAAATAACACCTCTTATTGGAAAGCCCGCTATTTTTAAAGTAGTTTTTCACTTAATGTTTTATATATAAAAATTCTCAAATTTTTCTAAAAAAAATTGGTATGAAGATTTTAAGTATTTAATAATATAAATTCAAAAACAAAATTTCGGAAAATATCGTCCACCCGTTTTCGAAATATTGAATTTTGAAATTCGGTATTATTTAGAATTTGAAGGAACTTCTGTATGATTGTATGGTAGGTATCGTTAATAACAAAATATTGTAGAACATACCCAAAGAAGTACACACACCAATTTTTATCAAAATCGTTAGAGCCGTTTTCGAGATAATTAAGATGGTAGAAAAATTTGTATGGCAGGTGCCATTATTTTTGGGCCTAAAACAACGATTCAAAAATCTATTTTGGACAATCACATAAAACGCTTAAATACCGAGTTTGAAGAAAATCGCTTCAGACGCTTAAGCTGTAGAGAGTTGTACAGACAGACAGACGGAATTGCGGGACCCACATTTTTGGTGTTCTCTATCATCGTAATGTCAAAATTGATTAAAATCTTGAGTTCGATTTTGTATGTATTGGGTGAAAATTGAGACAAATACAAATATTTTTCTTTAGTTTAAATCTATTATTATTTAATTAAATAAAAGTTTAATCTAAGAAGTTAATAATTGTTTTATATTTTGACTGTTCGGACATAGGAAACCAAATTTGTACGAGTCTCCTATTCGAACACTAGTGTTCGAATCAAGGAAACCATTATATATTGTTGGTTTCCTTTGTCCGAACAGTTTTAGATAGATATTTTTATTTCATTCTTAAAATAGTATTTGGTTGCTACCGCTCAGTTTACACAGAGAATAGATATTTAAAATATATCTTTCTACTGAATACGTTATTTTTACAACATTATAATTACAATTTAAAATGAAAATAATTTTATTTTGAAGGAAAATATATGACAAAAACTACTTTGATTAAGAAATAGATTAAATTAAATTAAAACAAATAAAACAGGTAAAGTAATATAAAAAGGTACATTTAGATGAATGAATAAACAAATAAGTAAAAAATAAATATATAACAAGAAGCAAATAATTAATAATCAACAAGTAAATTAATAAACAATTAAATAAATAAATAAATAAATAAATAAATAATTAAATAAACAAATAATGAAAATAGATCATAAATAATAATTAATAAATCATAAATAATAAATAGTAAATAACAAATAATAAATAATAAGTAATGAATAATAAATAATAAATATAAATAATAAATAATAAATAATAAATAATAAATACTAAATAATAAATAATAAATAATAAATAATAAATAATAAATCATAAGTAATAAATATAAACAAATAAATGAATACAAACATGAAATTAAATAATAAATAAATAAATATAAGTACAATCAACAAAAATAAATAAATAAATTAATAAATTATGGGTTAAACATATATTTAACTGAATATAAACGAAAAATTAAATAAATATATAAATAAATTAATCCTTATATTTGTAATTGAACTACCAGTTGAACTATCAGTTAATTTTCGAATTCTTCTGCAAATCAATTCAACACATTCTTGACTATGAAGATCATTAGTTGAATGATGCCGGGGTAGATTAAACATCATTTTTAAAATTTTGTTTTGGGATACTTGGAGTTTTTTAATATGGCAAATTGCGCAATTCCCGCACACCTGACATCGATTTTTTTTCCAAATGCAAAACTTGCCCTATAGTGCATAAATTTTTAATTGCTATTTTTCAGGTGTCAAAATGTTTTCGCCAGGAATATAGAACGACGTCCTCTGTTATTAATATAACCGACAATATAAGACAAAACATAGATTGCAAAATGGTGTCTATCCTTCTCCTCCTTGATCATAACCTACTTTGTTTAAAGCTGAAAAAAATGTTTGGATTTTCTTCAACTGCGTGTAATCTTATTTTCTCTTTTCTTAATGGCAGAAGTAAGGCTGTTTACATAAACAAGGAAACTTCACCATTCTTGTCCCTTCATCGGGGTGTGCCCCAAGGCTCGATCTTGGGCCCGATTCTTTTAACAATGTTTGTAAGCGATTTGCAGTAGTCAAACATAATTCTGTTTTCATATATGCTGACGATGTACAAATGCTTCAATGCTCTAGCCAATGTAATCCGTAATAATAAATAAAATAAGTGTGTGTTAGAACTTGGTTTTGATTTTGATTTAGTACTGAATTGGGCAAAGGAAAATTTGTTGATCTTAAATGCTGTTAAATCTAAAGCTATTGCTTTTGGAGCTCCTTTGGGTAGTCACTCACTTAACACTCTCTCCCTGGATGGCAATACAATTCCTTACGAAAGTAGCGTCAAAGTGCTCGGGTCTTACTTGGATGACTCTCATGGGAAAATCATATAAGCACCACAATTAGGAAAATAACATTTACACTAAGAAAGCTATACTCAATAAACAATTATATACCTTATAAGGTTCGTTGGAAGCTAACAAGGCCATAGTTTTTTTTTTTTTTAATCTACACGCGCTCAAGGGATTATACTACCCTTTAAATGTTTCAACGAAGCGCGGGCGTTAGGTAAGGAAGAGAAAGAAGGATAGGAAAGATGTGTGGCGCGATGTTCTGAGACTGGAGGTGGTTGTTGTCTCAGATTGTATCCCCAGGGATGGCGGCTGAACTAATGCGGAGAAATTTCCGTATTTTATTTATCTATGTCCTTATAATTCGCAATATTTTTTTATTCGTTGTCATATTTATCGGTATACTAGTTTTACTCAATCACATGTTGTTAGTTCTATGCCTAAACAATATGTAATGAGTAAGCCAGCAACTCGTATGAGATTTATTTTAGTATTGGTTTTTAATGGAAAAATAGGAGGACATAGAATACGGCAGGGATCGAACCTGTGACCATGAGGTTGAAAAGCCAACACACAATTATAGCGCCACGGCCACCCTAATTTTATTATATGGCTGTGAAGCTTATAGCAATAATAATTTACTTAATGAGTTAAAAGTCTGTTTTAACTGCGCTGTGAGATATGTTTTCAAAATAAGAAGATTTGATCATGTTAGTGAACTTATTTACAAGTTTCTTGGTTTATTTTTTGAAAATTTCATGAAATCTAGCTCAATGTTCTTCCTCTTCAAAATTATTAAAACAAAAACTCCATCATACCTCTTCAATCGCATCACTTTCAGTCGATTACGCTTACACCCGACTAATATAATGACAGTTAAACATAGAACTATTGTAATGGCACGATCATTTATTGTTCGATCAGCTGTTCTGCGGAATTTATTACCGGACCATTTCTAAGTCATTTCGTGTTTTAAAATAGATATTTCCCAATATCTAAAATAGCTATAATCTTTAAAACTATTATTTTATTATTTTTTCTTTGAATATAGTATATTATTTTTTTTTGCTGATTTCTTAAATTATAACATGTACAATAGTACTCTTTAATAAAAATATTGTTGATTTGATAATGGCTGGCACATACAAGAGACAAAAAAATACAAACAAATTAGTTAGCTTAAGCTTTTTATGTTTGTATCAATTTATTTTATATACTTAGTGGACTCTTTGATGATATGTAAAGGTCCTAGGTTGCACTTTTGTTTAAATTAAATAAAAAATAAAATAAATTGAAAACACAAATTACTGTCCTCTTTAAAAAAAATACACGATCCCGAAAAAAACGACTGTCCTCTAAAAAAGAGGACGGATGCTCACCAAACAATTGGTACATACTATTGCCCATCCAATATAGATATGTGTCGATATTGATAGTCTTTAGCAGCCATGTTTTTTTTGGCGGATTCTGTTGAATCTGCACAATGGAACAGCTGAACAACATGTCTAAATACGATAAAACTTTATTATCACAATAAGTGCTCTTTAGTGAAAAAGATCATTTTGGTCCGAAAACTCTTGGTTACATTTACGGCCAGTCGCATTCTGACAATGCATCAACAAAAATTAATTCCAATTCCTTTAAATTTTCAGTACAGGGAAAATAGGACATTTGTCTCTCAATCTGATTGCATTGGATTCCATTTGTAAAGCTATTTAAGTGCTAAAGCTAAAGCTAAAAAAGTGTAAGGTCTTGCAGTCTGCTGATAAGACAATATAAAAATACTAAAGATGTTTCCAATTAATCATTTACTATTAATTAAACGCAAATCACTTGTTCTCAAAAGCGCTTAAAAAGTATGAATGCTGAAAGATTTTTATCAAAAAACCAACGAAAAAGTGGAAACTACTTGCATCAACGTGGGAAATGGGAATGGTAACTCTGATTCAATAAGAGAGATGCCTGGTAGAATTATTTCGCAACAGAAAACTATCAGTCTACACTTAAATGTTCATTTCCATTTGCCAAATACGAAAGGTTTGTTTTGTTAAAAATGTTTGGTTGAAATGAATTCCACATTACTTGTTTGCTCTTCAAACATTTTCACAGGTTTTTTTTTTTAATTGCTCTAAGAATCTCTGTTTCTTTAGCGAAAAAATAGTACGAAGAAACTAGATGCTATTCTGACCCTATCGAACGGGTGTTTTTTTTAAGAACTTGAGCAATTTTAATAATAATAGCAGAATTAATTTTTTATTATTATAATCTGGTAGGTAATTTCATGGCATTTATTTTGTTTTAATGATTGTTGACATACGTCCGCTGCGGCTGCGAGTCTTATAGCCCATTCGGTCAGTACAATTGTGGACTACTTTTTTTTCATACAGTCAATTTTAATGGATGCAATGGTGATTCTTTAATGTATTGAGGACTGTCTTCGCTCCATTTACGGCAATATTGCCGAAAAGCCATTTAACCAGTAATGAACTTCATCACTAATCACAAATAATGCTCTAAGAACTTCTCGAACAGATATATTTTTTTCAAAGCCAAACCTTACTGAAAAGAACAGAAATGTCAATAGAGTTTGGCATTTTCAACTGTCAACCCATAGACAACAATCATCGAAACTTCTCATGCAGCTTAAAAAAACACCCGATATGTAACCGTGGTGATGAAGATCAAATACATTCTCATTGTAGGTATACAGTTTTGTATTAAATCATTTGCCTTTTTATTGTTACATGTATAGGCAGGGCAGCAACATTGTAGTCAGTAAATAACAACAAAGGAAAAGTGCGAATAAATTAGGCTGTACAAATAGTGGCGATAATATTGTAGATAAAGGTTTGGAATATTTGGAATGGCACGACTCGTTATAGGGTTGCAGACAAAAAGCTTGTACAGCATGGTTGGCAGGAAGAGTGAGATGTAAAATAACAGTGTATTCAAACTCTAATTACTGCACTACCTATAGATTACCAATAAAATGCGGCTATAGATTTTATTAATACCCACACCACAATAAATTCGAATTGAAAATAAATGCAATCGTCAAAATCAAACTTGCGAAATTGTCCAATGTCAATCCTAGACTCTAAGCTAATGCCGGATTTACACGACTGCCAAGTTCGCAGTATTTACTGACAAAATTCTGCTTTCATTAATTTAATTAACGACATTCGTTTACACGAAGCTGAAATAATGACAGATAAAAATACTACCGACACTGGCAGTAAAGAATGAGTAAGTTCATTCTTAATTGGAAATTGTCATTACTGAATTTACACGATATCAGTATAATGCCACAACTTAACGAAAATTCTAGCTGGCAGTTTTTTAATGACAAATATACTGCCACATTTTCGACCATTTACACGACAACAAAAATAATGCCAACATTTTGACAATTTGGCAGTTGTGTAAATCTGGCATAACATGAAAACGGAACACCAGAGGAAGAATAAGAATGAAAAGATAACTTTGTGTCTTCTACACATGTAAAAAAATCTTTCGGTGCACACTGCGATCGTTCATCCCATACTTACGGGTCGGTCGTGTGATTGCACGCAGAAGGCTGTAGAAAAAGATAGATATTTCAAAAGCCTGAACAGACAGCCTGTATGAGAATAATGGGGCATGGAAATTATTCTAAATCAGAGAATTTTTTATTGCAAAATATATTTCCAATATGACAAGTTATTTTTTGTTAAAAATGTATTTAATCATTTTCATAATGAAAATTTATTTTTCGTACTTAAACATTACGCACATTAATATAGGGTTATCCATTTTGCGGCTTCAAAAGTATTCGACATCTGTGAAACTAAGTTGTTATACCAATTTTTTTTTCAGTTGAAAGTCTGACATTTACGAAAATGGATCGCTTAACTAATGCACACCGCATAAAAATTGTTAAAACCTACTATAAAAATGGCGATTCTGCCACAACCACATATCGTGCTCTAAGAGGAGATTATGGTTTACATAATCCTCCAACTACGCATGCAATTGGCAAAATTGTGAAAAAATTTGAAGAGACTGGATTGGTTACAGATAAGGTCACTGAAAATATCGCTGCTGTAAGTAAAAGTGTTGCCGAAGATCCGAATGTGTCGATTCCTCGTCGTTCTCAGGAATTAGGAGTGTCTTACGGCACATTATGGCGTATTTTGCATATGTCTTATTTTGCATATGCTTACTTTTGAAACCGCAAAATGGATAACCCTTTACAACAGAGAAAGCCATAGGAAGAAAGAACAATATAGTGGGTGGGTACACTTTTGTTTAGACCGTGTCTTGTCATATGTCGTGTCGTCGGCTTGCAAATTTTTACCCCCAACGTCACAAAAAACATTTACTTCAAAAATATTTGGCAGTTAGGGGATTTTATTAATCTAATTTTAAATTTTTTTCACGATCATAAGGGTAAATTGATGGGTAACTTTCATCCAAATACTTAGAGCCGTTTATGAGGAATTAATATATACAGTAATACCCGGATAAGTGCCTCTCGCTTAAGTGCCTAGCCCGTCTAAGGACCTTTATTTTTGTATTACCAAAATTCTAAGGATTTTTTCATATATCTTAAACTCATCTCATAAGTACCTTCCGCTTAACTACCTTTCCCGCTTAATTGCCTTTTATTTTGTATATTTTTATTGACAGTTACCTGACAAAAATTCTTTTAAGTACACATTTGAAATTAACTGATAAAATACAACAGTTTGTTTTTCTTTGCCGCTTCGTTTTGTTTTATTCTTAATCATATTAATCTATTATAATGATTCGTGGACCAACGGTAGTTAAAATCTATAACTGAATCAATAATTCAACACGTCCTATTAAATATAATACAAAACACCTTCCTTATTAATTGTGTTTGGCCCAGGACAAAATCTTCCAATTTTAATGCTTAATTTTTTTAATCTGTTTGGATATACCTTCTTCATTGGTTTCTTGTCAAAAAATCCATGTGAGATGAACTGAATTTAACAAAAGGTGCGTTTTTGTATGGCCCTCACTAGCCAAGTGAGGAATCGAAGTGAGATCGCCATCAAGAGATATTCTGAATAAAGCTGTAGTACCTGGGCGAAACGCACCTTGGACTAAAGGTCACAAATTCACTCAATTGGCTTTAAATCCACACAGTCCAATAAAACAAAAACAAAAATTATATAAACATATTGTTTGCGTTTTCTTCAATTAGTTATTCTGAATAAATGTTTTTTTTTTTTAATTAAAAATGTTTGTTTTAATTTTTATGTAAATATGAGATAAGTACCAATATGTGCATTTAAGCGGGTCTTTTATAACTGCCTAACCCGCATACGTGCATATTAGAGAGGGGCATTTGGCACTTATCCGGGTTTTACTGTATATACAAAAGTCTTACTCGTTTAAAGTATGTAATAAGATATGATTGTGAGGTTAATATAAGTATCAATATTTGTTCCTAGGGAAGTCAAAAAATTCATTGAAAGACAAAAAAAATCTTGATTTGAAAATTATTTAAGTATTTTGTGTTGTTTCAAATGTATATGCAAAATTTCAGGTAAATTTGCTGCATAATATCTTTAATTTTTGAATTAATGAGAAACAGAATCGAACAACATTCCAATAGTTCGATAATCTCGTCCGGACATAGTTACATGATAGCGGATTATGCAAAAAAAACTTAGAGACATAAATCATATTACAACAGAACACTGTCAATATCTTTGATTTGAGAAATATGCCCGTGGACGTTGACAATTGGGTCGGTACTCGGTACGCCGAAATGTGTTAGGTAAGTTAAAATATTTTGAGTTTTTTTTTTTTCAAAAATCTAAATTCCTCATTTTTGTTATTCTGCATTCGAATTTGCAGGTGCTGAAGTATTAATTATTGTTTTTATTGTCGCGACGGGGATATTGACACATACATATTTTGAACATTAACTTGGCAGATGCAAACGTTTGAGCCTGTTTCAATCGCTAACAAACGAGGAATTTCCTGACTTACATATACAAATCCTGTATTATATATTCCATTACATAAATATTTAATATTAACTAATTTAGCTTTTATCCTCATTTTATTCCAAAAAAAAAACTGCCCAAACGACACTAACTTCTATGAATATTTAAGAACACCTTACGTACACATTAGGTTAGAATAATTCCGTCATACTCGTACCTATATTGAAGTTAAAGTTCCCTAAACTAACCCTCTACCCTTTTCTCCATATGTACTGGCTGGCATATTACCTCTTGCTGAGCTCATACATTGTACTTGGGCTTGATATGTTTGTGGGACCCCTGACAGAAGATGTATTTGATTTGAGGATGAAAATGTTTCCTAATTACTGTACGTCCCCATAACACCCAATACCCCTTACCTTTACACCACATCAGCACATAAAAAAAAAACGCTTTCGAAAATCTAATTCTCTGTTGCGTGAATATAAATTAGAATTTAATATGGTGCACGTTTTAGGCTCATCCAAATGGTGTGGGATTTTGTAATTAGTAGACCACTGAGAATAAACCGAAAATTCAAAAGTTCTCGGACAATTTACAATGTACAAATATGACATCATGTTTACGGATACGTATAATTCCAAAACCTAATATGTACTCGTACCTATACTCAAAACACACAATATTACGAGTACGAGGTATAGGTACCGAATAATACTAATTTCACATTAACGAGAACAATGAAGACAATTTGCAAATCGCATACAATATTCATTCTCATTTAATCCGGGGTAAACATAAAATCATCCTCTGTGTTCTCACGACAATATCGTGTATCTGGATCACATATTATTTCCCTTTTCACCTAGTTTGTTTAATGGTGGGTTGTGATTGTTAGTGGGTGTCTGGAACATCACAGAAATATGTTTGAAGAATATACTGCCTAACTCTCCCTTACAGTGCTGGATTGTAAGTTAGACAAAGTATCTGACTGTAGATGGGCCCTGCTTTTATAATGGACTTGACATCCACATCATCTTGATAACTGGCTGAACAGAATGGAGGTCGTTCACTCACATTAACCGCCCGCCGCCGCGAGAAACAAGGCTTTCAAAAAAAAATTCAACACAATGGACCGCGCTGTCGTTTCAAAACATTGGTGAGAAATTGTTGTTCTTAATTGATTTTGTAGTTATTTTTGCAAACTTTTAATTTGCAAATTTATTGTGAATGTGTGTTTTTGCGTCGGAGGACCCGACTAAGATACGCAAGACTAACAATTACTGACACTGTGGGTCAACGACCAAGAAATTGTTTACGAACGATCGAGTACGACAGTGACCAATGCGGATTCGCCGCCGTTATACAACTTCCGAACGAGCTTATGGAGTTGGAGGAGTATGTGCTGTGCATACTTACAATTACAGTAAGGTGCGCTGGCCACGCTTCTCCAACGTCTTATTGAGCGATTTACGGTCAAATGGTATATCCCCACCAAATGACAGGAACCTAACAAATACTGAAATCGACAGATACTTAGAACAAATTGACGAAACGATTCTACGAACAATGAACAGAACAATACCGAAATGCAAAGAACGTAACGCAACTGACATGTACCGTAACGCGACAATTGACGCACTTCACAGACAAAGAAGTGGACTTCTAACAAGACTAAAACGCTTGTACAGACGGTTTACTGATACACGAGATCTGGAGGTTAGGACACTGAAGTCGTCCATCAAAAACATCAACCAATTGATCAAACAAAATTATAGGTTGGCTATTAATTTGTTCTGGGACAATAAAATGCGTGCCGTTAACTCCAGCGACCCAAGTATGTTCCCAAGAATTTATAAGATTTTTAGAAGAAAGGATCAAAACGATCTTCCGTGTCTTAAGCTCCAGAGGACGACAAAAAACAGAGACGTACTTCTGACAGCAGGCATAGACCCAGAGGATGCTGTATTGGACGATGACCTCTATATAGTCGAATATCCGCAGGAGAGAGTGGAGGCTGTGGGGGCTGCTTTCCAGCAAGTGTACAAGGTGAATGCTAGCATTCGCCCGAATCATGACCTGGAGAACAGAGCTCTGCTTCATCACTTATGGCTCCGGAACGATATAACCGAATGGCGATCTGAGAACCTTGGTTTTACCGGGTTTAATGATGAAGATTTGGCAAACGCCATAATCGCCGACCGAAATGGGCCCAGTCCCTTGTTAATTTCGAACAATGAGCTCCAGCTCATCTTCGATTCATTAAAGAAAAAGAAGTCAGCAGGAGTCGATGGTATATCCAACGTTGTACTACGAAATTTGCCTCAAGAAGCAGTTGACATTTATACCACACTGTTTAACAACGCGCTGAATAATGCATATTATCCAGTGCGGTGGAAGACAGCTGTGGTGCACCCTCTCCCAAAAAAGGGAAAGGACAACTCCAATCCGGCGAATCTCCGGTCGATAAGTCTTCTTCCGAGTATCAGCAAAGTATTTGAAAAGGTTATTAATAGAACCCTGTTCAAGTGGGTGGAGGACAAAAATATCATGCCGGATAATCAGTTCGGTTTTAAGGCGGGACATGACACAATTCATGCCGCGTCTAAACTAGTTTCTGATATCCAATGGAACAAAACTAAAAAGCAGTGTACGGGTGCCTGTCTGGTTGATTTGGAGAAGGCCTTCGACACCGTATGGTTAGAAGGTCTCTATCTAAAGCTAACCAGACTAGGTATAAGTAAACCTCTATTGTATATGCTTTATGACATGCTAAATGGTAGAAAGTTTATTGTCAAGAGTGGCAATGTAACTTCTACCGCAATTTTTAATATTAATAATGGTCTTCAGCAGGGAGCGGTTAACTCGCCGATTCTATTCAGCATTTACACCAGCGATCTGATAGGTAGTCTAACTCAGGCAATTGCGTACGCCGACGACCTAATTGCGTACAGAACAGCTAATACAGTTGAGGTCATCAAAAGTCTCTTGCAGAGTGACTTCGACAAGATTCAGCGATATTGTGATGACTGGAAGTTGAACATCAACTTCCAGAAATCAGAAACTATTTTGTTTAGGACTCCGTTGTCTAGCGCCTCAAGGGATATGAGAAAGAACTGGCGCAAGCTGGTGATCGTAGGGCCACATGGACATCCACTGGCGAGTAAAAGTGTAGTAAAGTACCTTGGCATCTGGTTGGATCAGTACCTGTATTTCGGCAGACATATAGGTGCTGCTTTGGCCAGGGCTAGGGGAGCCTTTGCCTTGACAAAACGACTGTTCTATAGCAGCCGTCTTGACAGCAGGGTGAAGGTGATTTGCTACATGGCCCTCATCAGGCCGATGATTGCCTACGGATGCCCGGTGTGGTTCAACGTTGCCCCATTTCAAATGAAAAAGATTCAGGTGTTTGAGAGGCAGTGTCTTCGACGTTGCCTTGGATTACACAGAACACCAGAGTCGGAGTACAAACGGTATTATTCCAACCAGGTTCTATACAACGGAGCCAACATAAACAGAATAGATAATTTTTTGTTTAAGCTGATTCGGGGGCACGTTGCAAGATGTCCTCAACTACAACTTAATTTTTGGGGCGTACTACCCCAATAACGAATATTTCGAGAGTGCGCGGTTAAGTGGCTACATCCCTCCCGAGGCATTCCTCTATTTAGACAGTCGAGGGCTGATACAGGATGGAGGGGCGGTTCCGCTCATCTACCACGTCAGCCGGAAAACTGTGGATAGGCGACTCCTGTATGGTCGAGACGTCATCGCTCAAGGTGAAGAAGAGCGCCTTCGGTTCAGTAGAACGGTGTCCGACCGGGACCGGAGGGATAGGGCGAAACAGGAGAACCAGTTCTGGTGGCTCTCTGAACAGCATCATAATATTTAAAGTCGATGAAGATGGTATATCTTGGCCGACTTACATAGATTTAGGGCAATTAGGTATAGGGAACAGTCGGGGTGGCACCAAAAAAAAAATTTTAAATATGTATGTATACTGGGGCATACGTGCATGTATCTGCGTGTCTGCACATGTATGTGCGTACGTATATGTATGTGCGTATGTACATGTATGGGTGGATTGCATGTTGTTGTGTGTCTACATGCATATAAAAAATAAACAAACAAAAATTAAAAAACAAACAAAAATGCTGCTGTGGCTGTTCTAGTTTTTAAGTAGTTTTAAGTATTATTAGGTATTTTAAGTAGTTTAAGTTAATTTTAGTTAGTATAAGTTAGTTTTATTTAGTTTTAATTATTTTTAATCTATATTTAGGTTTAGTTTATAAGGAAAAAAAAATAAATGATAAGATACCAAGTTTTTTTGTAAAAGTTTCCTTGAAATATAAAATAAAATAAAAAAAAATTTGATTTAATTAAAATAGTTTTTAGGTCGAAAGACATTAGTTCTAAGAGTTATTGTTTAATTCTCTTAGAACTTATAACTATCTTAAAGCTAGACAAAAATGTTTAAAACTAGCCTAATTATCAATAACTTACAACTAATTTACTGGCCCTTTACGGGCGCTCTAAACTAAACAATAACTCTTAGAACTAATGTCTTTCGACCTAAAAACTCTTTTAATTAAATCTAATTATTTTATTTTTAGTTAACCAAGAAAAGTTTTTAAAAAACTAAGTATTAAATTAACTCAGAGCATGCAGAGCTCCAAATGTGTGTTTCTTGTTTTGTTCTGAACGTGTATAGATTGCACTCGACGTGCTGTAATATAATTGACTGAGAATGTGAGTATAAATTGCTGAACGCACCAAATGTCATGTGTGTCAAGAAGGAAAATAGGAAGAAAAAAATAATTAGATACATAAGTTGGCGAAAGAAGGTGATCGCTATTTGATTTTCTGTAACTGGGTGTGTATCAGTGTACAAAAAAGGGTAGGTTTTGTGTTATATTGCTTTTTATGGTTGAAATGAAAATGTGTTCTCATTTGTGTGGGTCAAGTGTGCTTAAAAAATATATCAGTGTTCAGAGCTCGCTCTGTTAGGAACAAGTTCAGTGCATAATCTATGTGTTCGAACTCTGTTCAGTGCTCTGTTCTGAACGAAAAAAGAAAAACGCCTATTAATCCGTTGTTGTTGTGTATCACTTTTTGCTTTATTATACAATCGAATATTTATGTACAAGTCCGGTTGCAGTTATAGCTATCAGGAAAAAAGTTCTAATGGATAATTTATGATGTCTACATGCGGTTTAAAAATCAAATGCTACACTAATCGGTGACAAAAAACTCAGAGATTTCTTTTGCAAAAATTATATGCAATAGAACAATTATTTTCGGTTAAGAATGAATTTATGTATTTATTTGATGAAATTTCATTTTTGATGCCAGATGATTGTCTTTTGACACAAATTGGAACAAATCATTCCAATAGGAGCGTTCACTCGCTTATTATATTATCTCGGACTTGGTTATCTAGCAATCTGCGTATATTTGTGCACGAATCAGATAGGTTAACTGAATGCTGTCAAAAACTCAAATCAAAACGCATACCAAATGAAGTTTCCAGTCAGCCGTTGTATACATTATTGTTCTCAGATAGTTAGTTATTCCAAAATGTTTGGTATCACTCAGGATAGCTTTCTTGAGAACAGCTTTTTTTCATCAGATGTGCTTTTGCACTCGTTACAATAACAGACAGTTATCCCAGATTGCTCAGAATAAATGAGTGAACGCCAGTAATAAATTGGGTTCCAGTTTCTCTCTTTCCGCTGACATAACTGTGGAACTTGCATTCCTCCAATCAGATGATGGACCAAAATGAGACTTAAAAACTCTTTTGCCGACCGTGGAAGAGTTTCGGGAAGTCTTTTACCACTGAGTACTGAGATCCAATAATTTGACCCCGGGTTCCTAGTGCTTCTGCCACATGGATGAGCGTTTGCAAACGGAATTTTCTCCTTACAAAATGAGGAAATGCAGAAGGTCACTACAGACTATTCGAACACATCGGTAATGTTAACAACAAACTTGTCGAATTTAAAATGACACTAACCCGAAGATACTCCATGAGAATTAGAATGAATGCCTTCACTACGTGCTGTATAGATTTTATCAAACTGCATATTTCCTTGAAGAAAACGGTGTAACGATTAGTCAAAAGAACTGATACTTGAAGGAGTATTTTCCGCGAACTACGTCTTTCCTTTCTTTCCTTTCTTCCATTTATAGCGGAATTGCAACAAAAATTTCCAACCACTGATTTCAAGGAACTCCACTTTCCGTTTGATTAGAGGTCAACAGACAAGACTGTACCTGACTTTTTGTAGAATTTTTGGAAATAAAATGTTTACAAAACAAAACCAACAAATTGAAGCAGACCAATTCGATAATCGAGGCAATTCCATTCCAACTGCAATATTAAAGGCTGTTATGAGCGATTTTGTGATACGGTATCACACATTGTGTCAACGAGCGTGGATGCCATTTAAAATAAATTATTTTTAAAATGCATTAACATTATCAAACACAATTTTATTTTATTTCCAATGAAACTAAAATAAATGAATTATATGAATTAACAAAAAGTTATTTAAGTTTCTTACTTTAACAACAATCCTACACCACCGGCACCGTGTATAATAGATTGGTGAGTATATTTTTATGACACCTATGCTTATGCCGGATTTACACGATTGACAAATTCACATTAATTCATGCCATTAAACTGGTAAAATAATAGTTAAATCAAATCAATAATGATAAGTATTTACACGGGGCAAAATAATGACTGTTTGATTCATAATGGCAATCTGCCATTAAAGAATTAGCAAGTTCATTCTTTTCGCGGTATGACATAATTTTCAAAATGGTATCATTTTGCATTTACATGACTCTATTTTAGTGGCAATATTTAATGCCAGTTTTCCCTGCCATTGTTTTTAATGACGAAAATAATGATAAATTTTGAAACCATTTACACGATTTTGTCACTAATGTCAATAAAATGGTAGTTATAATGACAATTTGTCAATCGTGTAAATCTAGCATTAGGACGGATCAGATGTTTATGAATAACGAAATCTCAAAAATTGTCTCTGAAGTACTATGCACATGAGAGCGACCAACGAATTGACGAATATTCGTCCATTTTGACATTTCGTTTACATGGGTTTTATTTTGTTCGTTACGAATATAAGTCGAAAGTCTAATTTTGAGTTTAGACGCGCGCGAACAAATTACTCATTGAAGGGTATGTGGAACGCGAATAGAGTTTGAATTTAGAAAAAATAAATAAAGTTTCGAAACTGGTTTGCAGCAAAATTAGAGCAAAACAATTTTATTAAAAAAAACGTGGTTTGTATGCAGTTTTTGTTTGCTATAGAATTTTAAAAAGGAGACATAAGCTACATGTCCATCCAACTTACGTGAGCCGCCACGAAGATGGAGAAGAACATCCACCAAATAAGGTGACGTCTAAGATTTGAGATTAAATTCGAGCGAATTATTTATTTGCCGATTTGTGGAATGCGTCCTGTTGTTGTGGATTGCGAATTTACATTAGACAGTTCGCAGAAGTCTGTTGTTGGTCGCGTAGAAGATATTTTTTTGATATTTAAATAATTTGTGCTTAGTGTTTTCTTTTTTAATTTTGTAAATAAGATAATTTATTAACGTCTTTGAAAAGTTAAAATAAAATAAGTTGATATTTCCACTTGAAATTGCGTAAAAAGGTTTATTCGCATTCGTAGTTCGCTGCTCATATGAAATACACTTAACAATTCGATGCGATTCGCGACCACCAATGTTGTTTTTTGAAATGGATCTTATTTTGGCGATTAAAAGTAAATTTTTGTGTCCGAATATTAATATATTTTATATTTCTAAAATTTTATTTAAAATTTGTGAAGAATTTAGGTTGGTAAATTGTTTTAAATGGAATTTGTTGGCATCACCCTTTGTCATGACTACTAAAAACAAATGTCAAAAACGAACACAAGAAGTAACGTACAAAACGAGGTATTGCTGAACTAACCTCAAAGGCGTAAAGTACATTTTTCCTTTCCGATTTAAGCTTTTTATTAAAATCAAATTGTATTAATTATTTACAATTATAATAATTATATTAATTATTCTAACACAACAGAATTTATTGGTTTATTCGTCGGTCATTAGTCGCTCTCATGTGAATAGTCCTTAAGAAAATAAAAATGAAGAGAAAATAATTGAATTGTTTATAGGGCTCTTCGTTCACTGAATACAGCCCTGCTTTCTCGCTTCACTGGTTGTGTACGGATATACTACTAGGAGGGCTTATGGATTTGCTTTTAAGAGATGGCGTATTCGACATTCGACTGTTATCGAATGTATGTACTTTGTCTAAAATATGGATAGGTACAACAACGTTACAATTGCAATATTATGACAAATCCTCTTTCCACCCTAAAAGCTTTATACATATAGTCTGTAGGTTTCTAGTAGCAATTGACTTAGCTTAGAGCCGCTAACAAATGTCCTGTCACTATACAGGAAAGATAGGCACTTCCTGTAGCTTTTACATCATTTAAATAGATGTGTATTCTCTCTTTATCGGATGACATATAGGACATAAATTACAATCATCAGTGCATTCATATTCAATTGTTATTGACATAATTTAGCTATGTAAATTGTGTCTGCAATTTCCAATATTCTAAGAAAATATTTCAGAGCTTTAAAAAATTCATAAACCTTATTATTTTTGAACCTTTTGGTTGGAGTATATAATATATATGTACGTTTGTTATAAATAGCTTCCAAAATAAAATAATATGTTATTTCTTGTTTACAATTTAGAATCTCACCTCTAATCTGAATGTACGAGTAGTTTCTTGTGATTCAATTTTCATCAGGCTATAAGCTTAAAGAACATTTTTGAAACATTTGAGAAATATTCCAGAAACATTTAAAACCCATTTCAGAGACAGAGAAATATTTCTAAAATGTTTCATGTTTCTGAAATATTTACTTTTGTCTCGACGCTCGCGAAACATTTCTGCAATGTTTATAAAATGGTGATGTGTTTCCCATTCCGAATGGAAAACTTTCCTTGTTTCCCAAGCATTGTTCATCTATATATAAATTATAGTTTGGTTTTGTGAACGTTCGATAACCAGCCAATCCAGTTGACCGATTTTCTTAATTTTTTTTTTAAATTAAAAAGGAATAATAATAGAAGGCTTAGAAACAAAAAAAATTAAAAAAATATAAAGAAAATCGGTTAAAAATAGATATGAAATTGCTATTATTTTCCAATGCAAAATAACGTTGGAGAGTCGCGGAATCTGTGAGGCTTCAATGATTTTTCGAATATTTTAATGAAACAATCGGGTATGGAATAAAAAAATATTGAGGTGTTTTTTTTATAATACAACTAGCAGAAAGTCCCCGGCGTTGCCCGGGACCCGAGGCAAAAGTCTTTCGCGCAATATCTTCCAAATAAAATGAAAAATTAAGAAAAAAAATTGTAAGAAAAAGGATTTTTCATTTATTTTGTCGTTCAATACCTATGTTCTGTAACTATCGAATTGATAATAATAGTCGGGAAACAAAAAAAAAATTGTTTGTTTTGGTTTTAAGATGTCAAAATGACACTTCAATTTATTGCCTTCGATATAAACTATTATATGGTTGGAAAACAAATTACCAATAATAGCTAAGAGCGGTACCGATTGTTTTGCTTTCTACTATCTGGAAAACGACTTAGGTGATTCTTTCGTTCTTTCGAAATCTTACACATATTATATAGGCTTAGGTACGTCAACTTGTGATGCATACCAATATTTTCAATTATCTAATAGAGATTTGTTTGTATTCTTAAAAGCATATTTTAAAACTTTTTTTAACAATTTAATATTTCCAAAACAGGTCATTATTTTTTGTTTCAAATGATAAGTATACACAATATTCCTTATTTCTAGAAACGGCTCCACAAATTTTAATAAATTTATTCTCATAAAGTGAAATTCATCTTTATCAGTTTGCTTGCTAAGGCTAAACTCGGAAACCACACCTACAATTTAAAAAATTCGTTTGGTCTTGAGAGGTTGTAGTTTGCGAGTGGCTTTTTTTTTAATTTAACTATATGCCTGTAAGACCTAAGGTCTTTTAAATGTAACCTGATTTGCACGGCACTAGTTTGGCACAGTGAATTTGAGAACCAGGTATTGACTGTCTCATTTTAACCCATGGCGGCACCCAATTAAAATTGGAGGTAAAGAAAAGAATGCGCCTAGCGTGGGGATCGAACCCACACGTCCTAGTTAGCAATCAAGCACTTTATCCACTGCGCCATTGCCACCCCTTGAGGGTTAAATATTTTTTTGCAAAACTTATCTGTTTGTAGGGTGAAATGGACTAAACGCAAAAAACAGTACTTGTGAAAGTTAAAATTTCGGGACTGTGAAAGTTTACACAGCAAACTTGATTTTCCTTGTAAACTTAACATCTGCCAATGAAAAAGATGGCAGTTAAGTGTAAAATCCTATCAACTCTTATAGCTGGCACATGAAAAGTTGGGAACCCACAAATTTTGTTTTATCAATTTACGCGAAAGCATGAGCTTACGATTGCAAGTTAGTTTTTACGTTCGCAAAAGTAGCCACTAGCGCTGGGGAATCCTTGCAGATGTAAGCTCGCTTAATAGGCTAATTTCAATATTCTCAACTAACTATTCATTTCTAACACCAAACACATGCGACATTATGCTGAAATGCAAGGAATATTGCATGAATTCACCGGTGCCTGTAACTGTGAAAATACAAGATTTCGTGATTGTATGTGTTTACACACTAAAATAAAATTTCCTTGCAAACTTGAAAAAATTGATAGATCAGTGCGAAACCTTAGCAACCTTTTTGCTTTCAAGCAAATAGTCCTGGCGACGGTCAATTCATGTATGTGTATAAGTGCCGCATAAATAACAGAAAAGGAACACGTCTAATGTCGAATTTCTTTCATCGAAATCTTCGGAAGTTTTCATGCTGGGGCCCTGTTAGCGTGGAACTCAAAATTTTTTTTCAAAGAATGCATATTTTGGCTTATATTGTACTAACTATAATCGCATGTAAAAAAAACGAAAGCGAAATGTGTCAAAATGAAGATTAGTTCGTTTGTAAATAAAAAAAAATAATAAATCTTCTTTGTTAAATTTAATAAGAAAACTAATACTGGTTAAATAAACGACAAAATGATAAATCCTTTTCCTTACAAATTGTGTTTCTTATTTTTTTATTTCATTTGGAAGATATAGCATTAAAAGACTTTTACCTCGGGTGCCCGGGCAACACCGGGGACTTTCTGCTAGTTTGGAAATAAAATCCATAACAACTGCGGAAGTAAACAAGACAAAAACCAATTTGGATTTAAGATCCATGGAAACAGCAAATCGTAAACAAAACGAAATATAAATTTGCAAATTATATTCTAAAATCAGGATAAATTTAAGACGTACAGAGGCTCAAATATTTGTGTATTAAACATATAAAACATAACTTAAATACAACAGAAGAAGATACAATCATTTTTATGGCGTGTCAAATGGTATGTCGTCAGTTTACCTGTAATATACAGACAAACTGACATCGAAACCAAATTACACTTCTATATATTAGTAGAGATTCTATATACTACTGAAATTATTCAGCCAAGTAGAAGACTTAGCATTATATTAATTGGACTTGTTGAATTATTGATTCAAAATAGCTTTTAACGGCATTTAGTCCACAAAATTTGCGTTTCGTCCCGGCGATCTCGCTTGGACTCATCAGCTGGCTAGTGAGCGCCTTACCAATACCCACTTTTTGTTAAGTTCGTATTAAACGCTCACTAGCCAACTGATAAGTCCAAGTGAGATCGCCGGGACGAAACGCAAATTTTGTGGACTAAACGCCGTTAAAAGCTATTTAAAAAAAAAATATTGAGTTGCACATAGATGCAAATAAAAAAAAATAAAACTTCTTTGCGGCTTTAAAACCTCGAAAAGTATGAAAAAATAGAAAAAATAGTTAGACATTTGTGACGAACACATGTAAAACTATTTTTTTTTTTATTTTTCTTAATTTTATTTTTAAAGATAAAATGATTACTCCTCAGTTGATGAAAGCATTCCCAAACGTGAAAAAAGAGATTTATTTAAAAAAACTTCCAGATCATATATTAGAACTTATAAAAATAAGAAATGTGCATCGCAAAAATTGGCAAGAATATCGTCAACCTCTTTCTCGAACAATGGTTTCTTATTTTAACAAACTCATTACTGATCAAATACTGGTTAATCGTAACGAAGAGTGGAACAGAAAATTGAGCGTTCTTGATAAAAATGCTAAACCGTTCTGGAATATCGTAAGAGTTGTAAAAAATAAAAACAGAAAGGTACCATTTCTAAAGGATTCTTCAAAAACATATTTTACAGATATTGAAAAAGCAACCATACTTGGCACAAACTTTTCAACAAATCACGTAGTTTCTCAACATTTGGGTGAGTTTGAAACAAACGAACTTGCAAGGGACGCAATCGAAAGATTTGACATTTCAAATGAATTGACTCCTTTAAATGCTTTTGTAGTAGAAGAAAATATTAAATATGTAGTCAACAGCTTGCAAACCCGAAAAATAGGAGGACTAGACAAAGTTCGAAATGCATATTTAAAACAACTACCTCAGATTGGAATTAAATATTTAACATTTATTATCAATGCATGTTTAAAATGCCAATACTTCCCTCAATGTTGGAAAAAAGCCATGGTTGTCCCTGTTCTTAAGGCTGGAAAACCCCCATATATTTCTGAAAGTTACAGGCCAATTAGTTTATTAAGCAACGTTAGTAAAGTTCTTGAAAAAATCCTGAAGCAATATATTTTAAAATAGTTTCAGATAAAGGTCTTTTTCCTGATGTACAGTTTGGTTTTCGAAGCTCTCATAGCACTTCACACCAGGTAAAATGAATTTATAATCATGTCTTAGATCGTCGTTTAAGGGGTCAGTCAACGGGCATGATATTGATAGATATTGAAAAAGCTTTTGATGGTGTATGGCACAATGGAATAATATATAAAATGTTACAGTTTGACTTTCCTTTGTATTTATGTAAAATTGTTCAGAGTTTCTTATCCGGTAGATGTTTTCAGATGCATGTTAATTGTGGTGTTTCTAAAGTGTTATTTTTTGATTCTGGTGTGCCTCAAGGCTCAGTACTTGGACCAGCAGACTTATACAATATCTACACTTCAGATTTTCCAAATCTTCCGCAATGTGAAGCAGCCATTTTTGCTGATGACACTGCAGTATTTGCGTCGCATGAATTTGCTCTTAACATTGAGACCAATCTTAAAAATGCGATTGAAATACTTGAAAAATATTATAAGAAATGGAAAATTAAGCTGAATGTTGGGAAGTTGCAAGCCATCTTTTTCACACGAAAAAGAAAAGCTTGCTATCTTCCCAGCAGTCAGCTTCAAATAAATGGTAACGCAATAGAATGGGAGCAATCCATAAAGTATCTCGGGGTTCATCTTGATACGAAACTTACATTTGGCCAACATATTCAAAGCACGTTAAAGAAAATAAATATTACAATTAAGATGCTTTACCCTTTTATCAATAGAAAATCTTCTCTCACAAATGACAATAAGATTATAATTTATAAAGTAATTTTCCAAGCAATACTATTATATGGGTGCCCAATATGGGGCAATGCAGCAACATGCCATATAAAGAAGTTGCAGGTATCACAAAACAAAGTTTTAAAAATGATGTTAAATCTGCCCTGGCATAATTCAACCCTTGATCTCCACAGAAGGGCGAATGTTGAATTGGTTCTTGAAAGGATTCGAAAACTAACAATTAATTTTAATAATAGCTGTGATAGTTCTGAGAATTCTCTCATAAACCAGCTTAATTCTTAATCTGTGATATTTCTGTGTAAATTTTTATTGCGTTTGCTTTCATTATGAAATATATATTATTTATTTATTTACTAATTTATTAATTTATTCATTCATTATTATTTATTGATTTGTTTATTTATTTATTTATTTCTTTATTGATTTATTTATTTATCTATTTATTTATCTATTTATTTATTTATTTATTTATTTATTTTATTATTTATTTATTTAGTTATTAATTTATTTATTAAACTATTTATTTATTCACTTATTCACTTATTTGTATAAAACTCTTTTTTTCGTTAATTGTTTCTTCGTTAATTTATAGTTTGAATTATAATACTATATTTACTTTTTTTTTACTTTTTTTTTTTTTTTTGTTTAAATGAAGTTTTTTTTCGTATTTTCCTTCGATAATATATTTTTTCATTATTTATATTTACTAATTCTATTATATACAAGAAAATGTTTCAGTAGAAAGATATTGTATCAAATCTCTGAATTGTAAAATGTGCGGTCACATACTGTTTTTTGAAAACATTATTACGAAATAAAGATAAGATAAGATAAGATAAAATGATTACGGAACTAATAACCGTCTTATTTTTTCATTTTTTCTTTATTTTTTCTAAAAAAAATCCAGAAAACTATGAAAAAAGAATGAAAATCACGCCGTTTTTTTTTAGATATAACTTCCAAAATATAAACAATATTGAAATCAAATAAACTTATTTACAAAGCTACTGAAGACAAAAAAATCGAAAAATCGAAGAGTTCTGTAAGCTGTCAAAAAAAGTTGACAAGTTGTAAAAAAAAAGGAGTTTTGTCACCAAATTACTTTTAGATGGATTTTTTTTGTCACCAAATTACTTTTAGATATATTTCTTATGAAATAATTCTTGGATATAAAAATGGTTCTGGTTACACATAGCGGATTTAAAATAAGACTCAGAACCGTTTAAATGATCCAAATTAAGCAATTACTTTTGAATTTATAAACTGGTTTATCTGCCGATTTGATAAAATTTCTATCAATTTTAAGAAAATCAATGAAGTTGGGAGGTAAACCGCTCTAAAATTCGAAAACTATGTGCTTCATTGGGATGGTGTAAGCGGTTCTAAGTTCTAATTTATGTTTTCTTACTTATTCCGGATACCATTTTCAAGTCCAAGAATTATTTCAAAAAAATTCCATCTTAAAGTAATTTGGTGACAAAACTCCTTTTGGTTTTGTTAATGCTTCCTTTGAAAGTATGAAGTTTTGATTCTGAAAAGATATCGCTCGCCTTTATTAGAGAACCCGTTCCAAAGATATAGTTCAAAAGCTATTCACTGTTCACCTTGAAATACATAATCTGAAAATACTTTGAAGTGCATCTTTGGAACGGGTTATCCTAAAAACTTGGTTGATACCTTCTTGTAATCTACTCTTGATACTCTCAAAATCAGCATCAAATAATTTTAGGTAGAAGGCTTATTGCAAAATATCACTCCTGAAATACGCATATTTCAATCCTGGAGTTATTTTTTTAATACAAATTCTTTGCAAAAAAATGTTGATGCTTCCTTTGAAAGTATGAAGTGCTGATTCTAAAAAGATATTGGACATCCAGTCAACCAAGTTTTTAGGATAACCCGTTCCAAAGATACACTTCAAAGTATTTTCAGATTATGTATTTCAAGGTGAACAGTGAATAGCTTTTGGAATATATTTTTGGAACGGGTTGCTTTTCACTTGTTTATCAGTGAGTTTTCTTAGTGGGTTTGTACTTGTCCGCTCTGCTACGCTTGTTTTTATGCAATTCGTTTCGCAAATGCTCTTTGATCGATCCCATTTTAACTATAGGTCTTGCTTCCTTAATTAATACCAAAATCAATTGAATAGTATAAATGCATGGCCTTTTATGTCAAATCCAATCCACAAGTGACCAGCTTGCAAGCAGCTTGACTTGCTATCAAATCCAAGAGCAGTGCATCTGCCAAACGATGGTTCAATTACATTAAAGAACTTCGTCCAGAAAAACAAAAAGAGGTAAATTTGTCATCATCTTCTTTCTATCACCACAACAAAGGACTATCGAGGTCCTCACCAGAAATTGTAGACTAAATAACAATGTCCATCCCGAGTCTGAACGGGAGAAATAAGTTCTGGGGTATGGTATAAAATCGCCAATCAATGAGATCAGAACCAGGCTTCCCAGATAGAGAGCTATTTTGAGGTGGGTATCGTTTAAGATGGCCTTTTTGCAACCAAACATTATTGTGGTAACGATGATTTCCTTAATTGTCGTTGGTACAGCGGTAGGCCGCTTACCTTCGGCTTCCGGCGTGGATACATCTTGTCCCGACCAGGTCGGAAGTTCATATTCGTACTGGCAGTAACGGGCGGTCGACTTGATTTTTTCTTTGTGACAATTGAGTTAATTTATGTGTTGAAAGTATTTAGTTAGAAATGGTGAGTGTTTTTTTATATTTATATGGTGTCAAAGGTCGCATAGAATTTAAAAGTCGGAGTAACAAATGTATTTTAAAAAATCATGGCATGGACAGTTAATTGCAGAACAAACTACTGAATCTTGATTATAATATTTTTATTTAGTAGTCACTTAAAATAAATTAATTTTAAAAGGACATAGGTTATTTTTAATCAAAGCACTAGCACTAGGCATGAGAAAAGTCGATAGTTGGTTATAATAAGCACTCCAAATAAAGATCCGCTATATCTTGTTCGCTGATAAGATATGTGAAGGGTGTGCTTCTTTCCAACTTCCCATTTCCATTTTGCAGATTTAGTTTAGTCGATTTTGAAATTGGTTTTGATACAAAAATTAGAATTGCACTTATTTCGAATAATTTAATACGGAAAATGCACAGAAAAACCAGACACTAGAGAAAACCCAAAGAAAAATCAAATAAACAATACAAGAGCTTGACTTTTTTTTTTTATTAATGTGCAGTTCAATTAAATTGAGAAAGAAAAGAGTGGAGAATTGTACTAAGAAATCTAGTACAGCTATCCACTAAAATTACACATTTCGTCGTTCAGCAGTGTACTGGAAAACGAAAAGTAGAGCAAAATTTTTCGTTCATGATTTCGTCGTGTCATTTTTGTATGGAATTTTTCTTTACGCATCAGCAGCGTACTAGGCTTAACTACCTACATCAACTACATCATCCAGCCACATCATACAGAACTTCCAGCTGTAGTTATGAAACAAACAAATGTAACTGAAGTTGTATGATGTAATTGATGTAGCTGATGCAGTACCGCTGAAATAGTCCCCATATTAGTAGTTCAACGATTAATGAATATAGTTATTGAAGCGACAATTTTAACTGGTAAATTTAAAGGCGAAACTGTTTTAATACCACGTACATCAATATGTCCACCTGTTTTACCATTTGAATTTAAGTGCTTGCAGTTGCCTATTCGTATAGCTTTTGGCACGACCGACAAGTTAAAAAATCTCAAGGCCAAACGCTTGAAATCTGTGCCATACATTTGGATTATCCAGTTTTTTGTCTAATGTTGGTTGTTCACGTGTTGGTAAACCAGCCTTATTCATTTATACGACCAACAACGGAAAAACCAAAAATACTGTTTATCAAAAAGCATTGGAATAAAAAATATTCAATAAATCACGTATAAAACAAATAAAAAAACTAATACTTTTGTTAGACCCTGCGAAACGGGCGGGGGTTTAGATAGTATAAATATAAAAATGTAGTGAAAAGTGTGGAGCAAACGAGGATGATATACAATTAAACAAAATAACACTGACTAAACCACCAGAACTTTTTTTGCCACTGTCTTGCTTTTTTTTTTATTTTTTTCATGATGCTAAAAGTGCTACTTTTTACAATCCATTTTCACAACTGGATACATAAATGGGAAATATGGAAACATTTCTCAAATGTTTCTGAAATGTTTTTCAAACAAATGTGAAACATTTCCTGAAATTTTTCTTTGGTGTAGACACATCTTAAGGCGCCAAATATTCAAAATGTTTTCCTTATCTAAAGAAAATTTGCAATTAGCTTTCTTCTTGCATTCCTTATATTTCAGTTTTTATTTATATTTTACTTATTCGTTAATATATTGCTTAATAATATGAAAGAGTGAACAACAGCATGCGTGTGGGTTCTAGGTGCTAGTAAAAATGGCGCTATTATTGTATAATGAAATACGCTAACAGCATCCAGTACACATTTTTCCGTTCTGTCTTAATGCCAACGATGCATGTTAACAAAAAACAAAAAAAAACTTTAGCTTTGAAGAAAATGAAAAAGAATAACAATAAAATCCGCATTAAAATATGCCACAATAATGAGAAATTGTATGTAAAATTTTCCTTCAGAATTTTCTTTTTCTTATTTCATATACGAGTAGGTACATCCTTGATAATACTCGTATCTACCCACGTACAACAGTAATTTCAAAGTGTTTATTTTCAGTTTATTAGGGGTTAAAAATAAAAAAGCCTAATTTTTTTCATTTCAGTTCTTATGTATTTTTTTTTTAATTTCTTCTTTTTTTTAATATTTGTTGCGTTCAATTTTTTTATAATGTCCATGGGAATCACCCTTGAGTCCTATAATAATATTTTAACACCAGCACAGGGGATAGATACTTTTCTATCTATTTCTGTATTAAATAAAAGAAATTCGTACGCGTAGACTTAGAGAAGGAATTTTTAATTTTCAATTTTCGTTTTTTTTTTCTTTAAACAATTACAGATTTTTATGAAAGTTAAGGAGGGAAATTAAACAGTGTTTTCGGTATCATTGATGTTTTTACTTGTGTTGAAAAATTGTCGTTTTAATAAAATACGATTTCAACACCTTTTTAATTAAAAAAAATCAAATATATTGTAATATTGGTGGGGTCAGGGAGTAATGACTAAAGTTTGGCATTTGTTCTTGCTTTATCATAGGACTGTATCTGGAAGATATTTAAAAAAAACTGACACCGTACAAAAAATTTAACTGCGCATTTCTTCCATACAAAAATGTCCTTACCAGTAAATTGTACCTTAAGGTAAATTAGGCACCTAGCTTAAACAAAAAACAAATAAGCTTTTAATCTGTCCTACTCTACGCCACGGGTCTCTTTAGGAGTAGATGGAAACGAGCATCGTGCAATCGCTCATACATTCGCCTTTTGAAGGTCGTGGTAATACCAATCAAGAATCAACCACACCGGTTTAATTAATAACGGGTGTTTTTTTTTAAGAGTTTGAGAACCTTAAATATTATTAGAAGACAGAAAGCAGTGTATTAGCGTTACAACAACAAAAATAAATCATTTTGTTGTTATAACGCAGGTAAATATATGATCTGATCTGGATCACGGGGAAAATAAAATACGGCTATTATTGGAATTGATTTTTTTACAATTGTAATTTAGTATATAATTTTATATTATTTAAATATGATTTCCGGCATACATATATGTCCGCCACGGCTACGAGTTATATATTCCATTTGATAAGTCCAATTTTTGACTACTTTTTTCAAAAAAACTGACCCTATAGCGTCAATGGTGGCTTGAATATCGGCTTCCAATGCTTCAAGAGTTGCTGGTTTGTCGGCATAAGCTAATGACTTAACATAGCCCCATACCCATAAGATGTAGTCGATAGGCGTTAAGTCGGATGAAAGATGGGTTCAGCTAACAGGACAACTTCTAATAATAAAGCTGTCACCATATTGATTTTGCAATAAATTTTTAGTTAAGCGGGCAAGTTGCAAGTTGAGTAGTTTTATTGGAGCCAAATATAATAGTGGATGTTTAGCTGATTAATTTTTGGAAACAAAAAATCAGTCCGCGTAGCTCAATAGAACTAGCCATTAACCGTAACGGCACTTCATTTTTTCGAAAGAAATAAGAGCTGATGATGCCGTCAGCCTGTAAACCAAACTGTCAATTTTAATGGATGTAATGGTGATTCGTTAATGACTTGAGGATAATCGTTGCTCCATATACGGCCATTTTGCTTATTGAAGAAGCCATTTAACCAGAAATGAGTTTCATCACTAAAAACAATTCTTCGACGAAGTGCCCTATTAACTTACTGAACAGATATGTCTCATGCAGTTTAAAAAATGCACATTATTGAAAATAAATATTTTGACTCTTATTAAGATTTTTGAACTATTTCAGTCTAATTCAAAACTTTCGCCTGTCAAACATCCGAAACATTCAATTTGAGAAGGGGTTGTCTTTCAACCATAGGTACAAGTACATTCCTCTAATACTAAGTCAGATGAAAGTCCAGTAAAGATTCCAATAAACAGTCCAATAAACGTTTTATAGAGCTTGATTGGGCGTATTCATCGTATTTAAACTGTGTCTAAGATAAACCTACTTTTAGTTGAATTTTCGGACGTTGAGGCTGTTTTTTTTTCAGTTTATTATTCCAAAATATTTGAAGATTTTTGTTCAGTAATACAAGTTAAAAATCTTATAAGAATATAAAACCAACAATTTTGTAAGTGAGTGGGCAAAATCGCATCGTCACCTCCACGCGGTGCCTGCTGGATAGCCGAAAGGTGAACCAACGACGAGCGTTGGATCTATAGGTTGTAGATACCTGAGTTCTCTTCTCAGGAACTAGCAGCGGGAGAAAAGAGGCGCTCTGAAGATCCAACCACGAACACGATCTACACGTCATGCACAGGCCTCACAAGCCGGTCATGAAAGGGAAACGAAATTGTGATGAAAAACGCAAATTATGCCTCGGATCACCAAACCAATAATGTTGACGACTCCCCGCAAACGAAAAAGGGACAATGATTTACGGATTTGCGCATGGAATATGGGAACGTTAAACAGGCCGTGCAAAGCCGAACAGTTAGCCGATACCCTCGCCAGTCTCCAAGCTGATATTACAGCCCTCCAGGAGATGCGATGGGATAGACCGGGCCTGAGAATTACAGAAGACTGTAATTTCTATTATGGAAAATTCCACCTTGATGGCAGATCGCGCTTGTTTGGGTGCCGATCTCCATGCAAGTTGTTAGGCGAATACCGACTACGTTGAGGAAATTGAATGTTGGACGCAGGAGATGCAGAGATGTATTTGCAGAAAAGTGGTGCGAAGCTTACAGAAGAGTGAAGCAGTCTACATCAGGTTTCACAAGCCGACTTGGGCCCTGCAAAGATCAGGATGGAAACACAGGCGATGTTAGTCATCTGGACAGACTTTGCTCGCTGTTCTGTCAAAGTTGGTAGGGACTCTACTGAATCCTTCGAAACCACCAGAGTGCTAAGACAAGGTGACGCACTGTCATGCAGCTGATTTAACATTGTGCTTGAAAATGCCATACGAAACACCCATGCCAGCACATCGGGCACTATCTTCAATAAATCGACACAATTACTTGGGTTTGCGGACGACATTGACGTGATAGGAAGAACAAAGCGAGCAGTAACCGGTGCCTTCACTACTATGGAGTTAGCAGCAAGCAGAATGGGACTGAGGATAGAGGAAAATACGAAAAATATGCTTTCATCAACAAAAGTCAAATCCCACCACCGACTTGGTCAGAACGTGACCATTGATAGGCATAACTTCGAGGTTCAGTGAATTTATCTACCTGGGTACTGCTGTAAACACGAGCAACAACATCAGCACTGAAATCAAACGCAGGCTAACTCTGGCTAATCGCTGTTTCTTTGGGCTAAGTAAGCAATTGAGGAATAAATCCCTACCGAGAAGAACCAAGTTGACACTGTATAGAACACTTATTATGCCGGTCCTGCTATATGGTGCAGAAGCATGGAACGGATGAAAAGTCACTTGGAGTCTTCGAGAGAAAAGTTCGGCGTACGATCTATGGTCCTGTCAATAAACAACAATTTGGCGAAGAAGATACAACGATAGATAGATAAGATAAGATTGATTTTTATTGACTTACAATCTTTACATTTGTGCCTTTATTTATTAAAAATCTTCGTTAATTATTCTTGCTCTATACCTAAGCGCAACTACACAATATTCATTTAGTCTTTCTACGTTAATTTCATTCAACTCTGTTAATACTTGTTCTTCTGTTAAAAAATCACTCCCAAATATGCTTCTCCTCGATTCTCTAAGAGTTGGGCATCTTCCTACAAAATGAGTGACGTCTTCTCTTTCCCTCAAGTTGCAAATGCTGCATTCCAGTGGTAAATCAGGTCTATGTGGCATGAAGCTCAATTTTAGGAGTTCACTGCGTAGTCTGACCATTGTAGCGATCACGTTAACTTTATTAGAATCCCGGAAGTAGTTTTTTTCTGCCAGATTATGGTTGAGCCTGCTGTAAATTGTTCTCTACAGGGAACTGGAAGCTTCTGCTAAGTATTCTGCTCTACATTTCTCGTCTGTCCTTGAAATAACATTGTAGAAGAGAGCCTTACAATCTGAAATACTTTCGAAATTTAGATTGAAAATTAAATTGCATTCTTCACCTAGTTCTGCCCAATCTCTGTACCAGCTGTTTTGATCATGAATGGCCTTGATAGCTATTTTCCTTACCAATCTGGATTCAGATAGTTTCAAGGTATTCATAAGAAAATCGGCTTGCAGTTTCAAGGCATTTATGAATAGAGGTGACAAACCGGTCTCGAGCATTACAACATAATTTGGCGTGTTAGTAGGTAGACGGAATATCGGTTTTATATAATGCGGTACGAGCTCCTCTATCGTATATGGGACTTCTTTCACCCCCATACTTGGGCGCCATACAACAGGATACTCTCTGACACAGCTTCGAATACTTTGTGCTTACTGCTATGCACAATGTTTCTGTTCATGAAGCATGTTTTCCATGAGATATTAATGGCTGTTTTCGCTTTTTCCAATTTTTCTTCTAAATGCTTCTTGGTGCTCAAATTTCTCGAAAAAATTACACCTAAGTACTTATAATCGTTGACACATTCTAAAGTTACACCGTTAAATGTCCATTTCTCGTTGGATGTATTTCTACCACTACCTTTTTTAAAGATCATCACTTTGGACTTTTGCGTATTAACAGTTAAGTTCCATAAGCAACAGTAATGGTATAATCTGTTAATCATGTGCTGTAACGCTTCCGCGGAATAGGCGAACATGACTATATCATCCGCAAATAACAAAGCCTTAATATGTACTCCTGCGGACTCTACGCCGCGGGAAGGTAATCTATGAGATCGTTAATATACAGCGAAAACAAATGAGCAACCCTGTCTTACTCCCGATGAGGTTGCAAACCATTCTGACAGATCTGCACCGTTCCATACTGCCGCCTGAGTTCCTATATAGAGATTTTCTAGCACCCGTCGAAATTTCAGCGATAATCCCGCGTTATATAGCTTGTAAAATAAGGCACCTCTATTTATTGTATCGAATGCCGCTTTCAAGTCAATGAAAAATACATACAGCTTTCTCTTTGTGCGCTGAAGTTCTCTGCAAGACTATGGAGCATAAAAATATCGTCAATTGTAGAGTAACCTGATCTAAAGCCAGCTTGGAATTCTTTCAGTATGTTCTGTGAATTAATCCACATATTAAGTCTTTCCTGCATCATCGTAGTAAGAATCTTGTAGGTTGCATTCAGATAGGAAATGCCCCGATAATTCTCAACATCTGAATATGATCCTTTCTTATGTATAGGAAATATAATTGCATCTTGGAATTCTTTCACCACCATATCACCTTCCATTACTTTATTGAAAAGCGTTAAGAGCCGGTCGTTAAGTAAAGAAGTTCCATATTTATATAATTCAACTGGAATGCCGTTTGCACCTGCTGCTTTCACATCTGTGAGAGTCCTTAATGCTTGTTCCAATTCTTGTGCAGTAAACTGTGAATCCAATATTTCATTGGTAAATCGAGGTGTTGCATAATGCCAGATTGTTGGCGTCGTAACTGGATTCAGGAGTCGACTGAAGTAGGCTGATAGAACATTTCCACAAAGATTTTTGTGTAAAGCCGGTTTTTTACCATTTAATTCCCAAGCAAGTTTCCAGAAATCTGTTGCATTCTTACTGGTGACCAGCCTGGCCGCTTGACGTTCTTCATACTGCCGTTTTTTTGGTTTTACACAGTTCCTTATATTTCTTGTTGCCTTCAACGTATCTGTTTCTGAATAAACCTTGTGAATTTCTGAAGCTTCTCAGCCAGGCGAATGATATTTTGCGGGCTTTCTGGCATTCTTCATCAAACCAAGGCTCCTTCCCCATTTTGATGCTCTTAACACTATACTGTTGCTGCGGATAAGACGCCTTAACGGATTGTTCCAACAAGAGAAAGTCTGCATTTTGGCGACTGTGGAGATTGATGTCCAGACGCTGTCTGTATATTGAGGCTTTTGAGTATTTCCAGTTAATTCTAGGCAATATTTGTCCGTTATCATTCTCTTTGCTCGTTTGTCCAAACATCCGAAATATAACAACCACTGGTAGATGATCTGAGTATGGCAATTCTTGTACTTCAAAATCAGTCCCAAATGGCTCCCAATCTTCACCTATAATTGAATAATCAATAGTTGATGATCCTTGGCCCCCAACAAAAGTACAATTTCCCCAAACGTCACTGGGCATTGTTCCATTTTGAATTCTCATTCCAAAAGAATCGCAGAGTTCAATTATTCTCTTTCCTCTTGAATTGCATATATTATATCTTTAGATTGCCTAGTAATTCCTTTTGCATCATTCATTGTTCCAGCTACTTGTCCGATTCTCGCGTTCAGATCTCCAATCAGCATAATTTTCGATGAATCCATAGTATTAAATATCTCGTTGATTCTTTCGAAATCCTCATCCCGTTTATTGCAGTTCAAGTACAAAGGAAGTATAAAAAGGGATTTGTTGTTAATTTCCAATTTAAGGTACGTGAGCTGGCTTAGGTTACGGAACTCACATTTAAAACTTACTAACTCTTTTTTGAAACCCAAATAACATTCTCCACTTGCTCTTCCTCGTGTATGGCTACGTATTTCCGGTATCCACATACTCTTATAATCTATTAATTTGTTTTCGAAACTTGCAAAATTATTCTCGGTTACAAAAGTTTCAAATAAAAATATAAGGTCAAACTTGCTTCAAATTTATAAAAATCACTAAATAGTGCTTTATTGGTCAGACCTGACACATTATAAGATAAAATTTTAAAATATTTTTGTTTACTATCTAAATTGTTTGAAATTAATTTATTTATTACAGCCCTGGTTCCTGGTATGTGCACTGTATTAACGACGTTGTTGGTTGGTTGTGCTAATACCGTCAAGTTGTTGCTGTCACCGCAGGCTGTCATGATTTTGTTTATAACTGTCGTTGCCATTCCATCTTCTTCGTCGCATTTAAGCATGTTATCATGATCCAAATAAAAAGTTTTATTTTCGCAGATAAGTGTTTGTCGTTGAAATATTACTTTCATGTTCTTGTTATGTGTCTGCATGTTTGCTTTTATTTGCATGAGACGTCATCGCTTATCACGGGCAGCTCGAGTATAATCTCGGTGGATGGAGATTCCAGTGTCACGCAACTTGATGGCAGATCAAAATATATGTGACACGTCATCACTGTGCTGCATTTCAACGACAAAATTCGCAACCCTGTTGTTCCTGGAGCGAATACAATGATACAGATACAACGACGAACTATACGAACTGTACGGCGACATAAGCCTAGCCAGAAAAATCGAATTCAACGACTTAGATGGCTGGGACATGTAGATCGGATGGACATCGACGCTCCACCTCGTAAAGTCTTTAACGCCAAGCCAGACGGAGCCAGAAGTCAAGGTAGACCCCATCTTCGGTGGAGCGACTAGGTAGAGGGAGACTTCCGACAACTTGGAGTGCAAAATTGGAGACGGCAGGCTAGAGATCGAGCCGGCTGGAGGGGCATACTAAGCAACGCCTAGGAGCACCATGCTCTAGTACCGCCATCATAAGTAAGTTAGTAAGTTATTTGTAATTAAAATCGGTCTGTATTCATTGAGCCAAAATTGTCTTAAACAGGGCTTATCAGTGACTATGAATATGCCCCGATATCTTTAGGTCATCTGCAAAGAGCAAACAATTAAAATAGCTAATTCTAGATAGAAGATCATTAATAAACAATAACAGAACAATAGACAAAGAGAGCTGCTAGATGGATGCCCTGGGGAACACCTGCATATTTAACACTCCTTTTATACCACTTTTCCATTTTTTTACATTTTGCTTGAGGTTAGTCAAGTTTTTCAAAGTTACTAAGAAAATAATATTTGAAACCTAGTCAATTTAATTTCCTTAACAAGATTTTATGCTAAACTCTATCAAATGCTTTAGAAAAACCTGTGTAAGCTGCATCAACTTGATTTTCACGTTCAATGCATTTGATGCAAAAATTAGCGAACAGAACTAGATTTGAGTTATTTGATTATTTTGGTCTTTAATGATCTTTTTGGTTGGATGCAATTAATAAAAAACTATTTCATCTTAGTGTACACTACGTTTCGCCAGTTATTTTCCAGCTTCTTCAGGGGATTTTTTTATTTAGCTAAATATTATAATAGGTTTTTATATAATAGGGGTATTCACGATCCGATGTATCTGTTCTTGTATCATTGTAAAAGTGTAGCATTTTTTTGCACTACAACAACAAAATATACTGAATGTCAAAGGATTACACTTTTACACTTTTACAATACCCGAACCCTATTGTAACAGAAAAATACAAGAGTGTAAGGTTTTTTTAACACAAACTAAAACTTCTTTAGAATAAATGCGAAACAGATTTTGACATTTGCTTCAGTGTTGCTACAGATTATTAAAGGTGTGTTCACAGTCTGTTGTAAAAAAATAAAATTTTACAATTTTACAAGACTTGGTACACCAGACCGTGAAAACCCCTAATGAACATTTAATTTTATGTTTCACACTTACTTTTTGAAAATTTTACTATTTCATGTTTTGCATTACAATATTTGACATTATTAACTTAAGCAAAATTTAATTACAATTTTACAGACTTTAACAACACTTTAATAAATTAACAATGAAATAAATTAACATTAAGCACAACAAAGATCTAAAACTACTATCATAGCTTATCACAGGTCTTCTTGGTGGTTCATCGTCAAACTCATTTTTTGCTAGATTCGAAGACTTTCCAACGTGTAGCGGGTGGACGTGCTGTTCTCCTTGTCTAGTATTCTTACATTTTCAAAGTCAGCCATATGATCGCTGTCATTCATGTGCTGTGAGAGTGCTGTGGCTGCTCTCTTTTTAATAATGTCAGCTTCATGTTCTGACAGTTTCACTCCTAGTTTTCTTTTTGTTGTGCTTATGTAGATCATTTTGCATTGTTCGTCATGTTTCCCTTTATACTACGTTTCCATCGACCACTAAACCGAGATTTAAGTAGATTTTTGAGATTAGTAAATCACTCATTAGTATCACTCATTATGAACTGTTCAAGAGCGCAAAACAACTAAGATAACGTGTTTAACACTCAAGAAATAATTTTCAAATGAACTAAACACAGTCCGACAGGCAATAGCAGGTATATAGGGACGGGTCTCGGAACAATGAAATACGGAACATATGCCAGTGGAGGTCATTTGGATAAGTTATTGTAGATTTTACTAAGTTCCTAAACCTCTATAAGAGAAGTATATTTTTCCCGAAACGTCCAAATATCATATAAAAGTTTTTAAGACTTACAAACATTAATAAAAAGCAATAGAGCTTACGCCATGGTGTACGGTATACAATACGGTATGTGAGTGCATTCTAGTCGCTTTGTCAGCGCTCTACTTCGAAAACGGTTGATGTTACAGACAAATTCTTAAGAGATTTTTTGTAGATAATCTTACTAGGAACAATTTTTATATTGACCACTATTGACCTCCGAGCAAAATGTCGCGAGATATTTGCGAAAAAACTGGTTTTCGTGAACTTTAGACCTTCATAACTTTTTTAGCCGGCACGATATCGATATCGATTTTTCACATCTTCATTACAACACCGTAATAAAAGCGTACACAAAAATTCAGCTCACTAGGAATTTTTTCGCAGATTGGGACTTAAGATGCCTAAAATGACTGGACTTTTGGAGCCGTTTTGCAGATAATTAAGATGGCAGAAAAAAATGTATGGCAAGTTGCAAGTACCGTTATTTGTGGGGCTAAAAAATGATTCAGGAGTCTATCTAAGACGATCACCTAACACGCTTAAGCTTAGGGTGTAGAAGTGTAGAGCGATCTACAGACAGACAGACAGACGGCAACAAATTAATAATAAAATATCTTCCATTCGACGTTCGACAGAAAATACTTTGTACATTATGTGTGCCTTTAAAACAAATTTGCCAAACCATCAGAGATCAAATCTTTCTTGTTGAGATTTGATCTAGATTTGCTCTTTTTGTTGCAATCCAACTCTCAAAATTCAAAAAGATCAATACTTTTAACAGAAAGAGCAAACATTTTCTTGAATGAAACTCGCTATATAAATGTTTTTTTTTTTTTTGTTGTTCTGTTTAATATCTTGTTTTTAAATTTGTGTTCAGTAAATTATGTTTGGAAAATAAAGCAAAACTGGTTTATTTGAAGTTATTATACTATGTGCTTATTCTCTGCACATGAATATTTATTTCTACGTTTTAAATGTTCGTTTTACTAATGCTTCATTTTTACTGATTTTTTTTTACCTAAAATCTAATTTAAATTTACATTCTACATACATATCATAAAATCTTTAAAATAAAAGTCGACGTAAATATTTAATAAAGTTTTCTCATATTTGATATTAAATATCCCTAAAATTGACAGTTGTTCTAATTATAATTTGGCATAATATCCATTCATATTTAATTGAAACCATCAAGGATCACATCTTTCACGGGTACATTATTCATTGTTAACAATGTTAACCCTTTTAATGAATGATTTTCTCTAACGATGGCTATAGTTAACTATATGACCTTAGATAAGGGTGTTGAGCTGGTATCTCATTTGCAAACAATGCAAATCAAGGGTAAGGCGTTCAAATTCTAATAAAACTCCGACACGAACGAAATTTTTAGAAGGGGGTGATTTTTACTTGCGATTATAGGTATTTTTTTGTGTGTTTTAAATGGTAAATATGAATGGTGCGCACATAGACATAAATAATTTAAACAAAACTATTCAACTAGTTAATAAACCAGGTAAGTTTAAAATTAACATAAGATGGGTAATTCTGTTATCGACACGTTAAAAGAAACAAAATGCACGACTGGATCGCCAGTACTTGCTCTTATGTTCGATCACATCGTATGTACAAAATTCTTAGTAGAAAAGGCTAAATATATTTTTAAAGTCATTTTTTACTTAATTTTATATATACAAAATTTCTTTAATATGTTTCTAAAAAAATTCATCGTATGACAATTTTTAGTATTTAATAATAGGTACATTAAGTTTAAGAACATAATTTAGAAATAAGGTTGTGCATCCATTTCAGGAATATTGAATTTTTAAAAAAATTGTTTTTTTTTTATCCCAAAAAATTATTTCAATTGCATATTGCATTTTAGCAATAATGTTTTACTTGTGATATACATATATAGATACTAAATGTCAAGTTTAGGAATCGTAAAAAAAATCGAACTTAAAATCTCGAGATCAAACTTGATATTACGATGATAGCGCAGACGAAAAAAGTGGTTCCAGTAATTCCACCTGTCTGTCTGTCCTCGAGTTTACACACTAAACAGTTGGTTGGTGTTGGTGGTTGGTTTTGGTGTTTTTTTTTTTTTTTGGCCAAGAAGAAGAATATTATTTTTCTCTAAAACGGCTCCAACAATTTTTAATAAAAAAATCAGTTTATTAAAAAGGGAAAAGTTACTTTTTGTTAATTTGTTTTTGGAAGAAAAATGGTAGTAGAACCATTTTTGGGTTTCCGATTTTCTAGAAAACGGTTTATTTGTTTTTTTTTATGCAGAAGCTCATAGCAAGTCTAAAAATTTAGGCCCTCATACATTTAAACCAACATTTTTCAAAAAAAAAAATTGAAATTAAAAAACAACCTTTTTTTTTACTGAAAACTCATTATATTTCGAAAACGACTTAATCGATTTTTTCGAAACTACGTATTTAGTAGTTCTTTGAAATTTTTTTTTTATAATTTTGTACGCGTTCAAGGGATTATGAATACCCTTTATATGTTTTTAACACAGCGCGGGCATCCGGTGAAAGAAGAGAAAGAAGGATAGGAAAGATGTGTGGCGCGATGTTCTGAGACTAGAGCTGGTTGTTGCCTCAGATTTATCTCCAGGGATGGCGGTTGAACTAATGCGGAGAGGATTACCGTGTCTTGTTTATTTATGTCTTTTATAATTCGCATTATTTTGTTTATTTTCGTTGTCATATTTATGGGTATGCTAGTTTACTGAATCAAATGTTGTTAGTGTTATGCATGAACAGCATGTAATGAGCAAACCAGCAACTCATTTTTAAGACAATTTTTAATGGAATATAAGAAGACATACATAACGGCAGGAATCGAACCTGCAACCACGGGGTTGACAGGCGAGCGCACAACTATCGCGCCACGGCCACTCCCATTATCTTGAATGCTTAAAAATAAAAATATTTTCCTAAAACAAAAAACAACGGACCTCCCAAACAAATGTTAAAAAAAACCTGTTAACGACAAAATTAATTTTTCAAAGACGACTTCAAGAATTTTTTATTTAAAAAAATGTGTGCGTTACAGTATTGGCAGATTTTTCTCAAAAAAAATCTTCCAATTTATTAACATTTATATTATGTGACCAATTATTTTCAATTATATTTCTAATTAGTTTATGTAAGCTTTTTTGGTCAATTTGTAATTGAATGCAAATAAAACAAGTTTATTCCATCTTTTCTCAACGTTTCGTGACTATCAACGACTTCTTCTAGATTTATTTGTAGGTGGTTATTATAATTTAACATAGGTATTTATTTATTTTATTTATAAAAACTTACTAATTTTAATTTTTGGTGACTATTATTATTTTTCCCTATTATAATTTTTACAAAATAAATTAACACAAAAATAAAATAATTTAACATTAAAAAGACTTATTACTTTCTGAACAAGTAACAAAAATTATCATAGTAGTATATGCCGGTACTTATTGAATTGCCAAATCATAGCCAATTCCAATTTTATATTAACCATGTAAACAGCCATCAAAAAATTGGCAGATTTCTTCCAATCGTTTGAACTCGTCTAAACACCCAATTTTTCCTATTTTCAAATAATTGGACGATTATTTGCAAATTAAAAATTGGATGATGTTCTTGCTAACAAGAAGCTGCTAGTCACCGTCAGTCAATATAGCGAAGAAGAAGTTTTATAAAAAATTGTCGAAAATGATGATGAGTCGATATTGCGCTCTTCATATTTTTTTCACTTGTTTTATACTTTATAATATTTTATAAATGTTTTTTTTTTCCACAACTAGCTACTTTCACAAATACTTCACTCACTCCTTAATAAAGTTTCATATTCTCTATCATCTGTCAAGAAAATATCAAATGAGTCTACCAATTTTTTGTTTTTTAAAGTCTTCCAACCATGTAAACAGACAATTTTTAATTGGTAGACAAAAAATTATCGGCAATTGGCAGCCGATTTTCTACCAATAAATTTTGTAATTATCGAATAAATTCAACCAACCATATAACTTAACATAATTTTATTAATTAGGATAGGATTATTTTTTTCTAAAAATGTTTTGAAAATTTTATAAATAAAAATCTACTTCAAAAACGCGCTCTAACGATTTTTTTTTGTTTGATATAATCATATGTTTAAAAATTCAAATATGGCATCATTTTTCCTTCAAACTTTAACAACCAAAGCCTAGTTTATACATCAAAGCGAAGTGAAGTTCTCATACAAAAAGTTTGTTTTTTCCCAATGGAGAAAATTTATTCCACAAAAAAATCCATTTAGCTTGAGCTATAAACCAAAGTGACATGCGAGAAAATTTTTTTGTGGACCGAATTTTTTCGCTTATCAGTTATTTTTTCCTGCTTGTATTTTTGAGCGGAAATCATTTTGGCAAGCGAAGAAAAATAAAATAAATTAATTTATGTGTTTGCCAAAACGATTTCCGAAATTTTGCAAGAGATATCTAACAAATACCGGGATTATTGAGTTCGTTGCTCCATTGAAACTCCGTCAAAAAGAAGTTGCGTCAAGAAGCAAAAAAAGTTGAGAAATGCCGACCAAAAAAAATGGTAGCTGAGATAACGGAACAAGAGGAACTTATTTGGAACAAGCAACATCCACTTCATTGCAATTCCAATGCATTAAACGCATCATGCAATAGGGTAACAGATGGAATGTCGTTGGCTTCAGGTAGTAAATAAGTTTGAACATTTTTGAAAAATCATTTAATTTTTGAAATTAATTTAGTTCAAGAAACGAAAACAACGTGGAAAAGCTTGCAGGATACCTTCCGGTACAGAAAGAAGAACATAATTAAGGGAAAGTCTGGCGATTGTGGTAATGGACAGCATGTCCAAATAGAAGAAGATGATGAACTTTCAAGAATATTATCATATTATACAATTGTTCTCGGCAATGAATACAATGATGCCGAACATGTCAAAGTTTTGCACTTCAAAATCCAATTGGCTTCCACAGTATCAACTGCTCATGAACAAACCATTATTCCTCAAACAACATTAAAATACGTACGAATTCATTTGGAAGCTTATCGAAGGGTTATACTCTCAAATGAATGAGAGAAGTTATTGAAATAAATCAAAAAATGATTAACCTTAATTTATTGTTTATGGAAATATGAAAGAGTCCTAAAAATAAAAACAATACAAAAATACAGCCCTTCTTTGCCATTCTAGAGAACCATATGTGGAGTTGACATAATTTTTTAAATGGTTCCTGATAGATGCTACTTTCCCAGTAGAGATAAAAAGAATCAGGTTGACTACATACGAGTATAATGACAAATCCTGAAACTGATCAAAATTAAATCAGTAAGCATAAGAAGCTATAACCATTTATGGAAAGTAAAGTTCTTACTAAATTAACAAAAAGTCCCTTTTTAGCACGATCTATTAAGTAGATATGGGTTAACTCTCATACTTCTGGGTTTTCGATTAAATTTCTTGTTTTGGGAAATAATTTATATAGCCGCTGCACTGGCTCCAGCGATGGCTATAGTCATTAAAAATTGATTTCTTTGATCCATTTTTTAAATAAAATTTTATTTATAATTAAACATAAAAAACTTCACTTCGTCGAGGAAACCGAAAAACTCATTAAAAGAGTAAATAGGTTCCAAAATGATTATAATTTTTCTATTTTCGCAGTGAAGTTTTTGGCATTTCACTCAGATAATTTCTCTTCGCATTGATTTATAAACTAGGCTTAAACAATCTGAAAGATCTCATTATGAATATCATCCATTTATTTCTACCTAATTATATTTAATTTTTAAGCATTTTTGCGTACGTCATTAAATACTTACATATATAATACTCGTATGTAGGCCCTCATACATTTATATACGTATATGTATCTTTGAAAATTACATGAATATTTATGTGTTACAGCTAAATTTGTTTTATATTAAGGGTATTCATGCAATGGCGGCAAACCCAGATAAACTTCAGAAACCAGATAATTTTATCTCCGCAGAATTGAACTGTCAAAGTTTTTACGGGAAAAATATTCTGCAAACCAGATAAAATTATCTCAAGAATTTGATGTAGAAAGCGTAGAAATAAACATCATAAAGTTAGTTCAATGAACAGCTGATTGTTTCCTACATTTAAGCAAGTATTTTTATGGGGGCGTTCATGCAACGTCCACAGAAAGATATTTCTTTCTGCAAAGCGGAAAATTATCTCGTTGCATGAATATCCTTATTATATAAGTAATCTGCATAAAAAGCTACCTGCTCACATTCATCCTTCACTTTCTATTTTATATACATATTTACATACATAGGTTCCATCTATGAATGTAAATCTGTATCCCTCCCAATTTACATAACTAAGAACCTTTAAATAGGTACCTATACATATTTAGGTACGTACATATGTATGTAATTATTCCTTGAATCATCCATTCGACAATTTATTATGCTAAAAACCAAGTTAATATAACCTACATCGGCTTAAGACCCGCATAGGATAACTAGACCATAAACTAATAACATAAAGACCCGAAACCTGACATTTGCCTACAAGCTGAAACACGCACACAAGTAACTTTTCTGTTCCTCTTCCAATAGACACATTGATAAAAACGCACACAAGAATCTTTTCTGTTCCTCTTCCTATAGACACATAGACAATGCAGCCCTAGTAATTTGTTTTTGTTTTGTTTTTCGATTTCCCATCTATGCATGGATAGAGTTTCAAAGCTACAAATACAACAATGTAAACAAATGGGTCTTGGGGGTTGAAACGTACGTAGGTTTCCGATCTTAGTATGGCTTATTTGTGAACTAGACTACCTACCTACTAAAAGCGTTAATGTTTAGCTACAAGAGCTAGTTCGTACGATCGTCGTGCATTTTGAACAAAATCGTTATTCTTGGGCTAAATAAAAGGTTAGAAAAAATAATCGCCAATCACCTAAGAAGCTTAAGTAACAAGTTTGAAGAAAATCGCTTCACCTGTTTGTAGCTCGTTGTACAGACAGAAAGACAGACAAACGGAATTTCGGGACCCACTTTCTTGTGATCTCTATCATTGTAATTTTTTTTTTTATTTTTATAATTTTGCACGCGCTCAAGGGATTATGAATACCCTTTATATGTTTTAACACAGCGCGGCATCCGGTGAAAAAAGAGAAAGAAGGATAGAAAGATGTGTGGCGCGACGACGTATTAAGACGGTGGTTGTTGCTCAAATTTTATCTCCAGGGATGGCGGCTGAACTAATGCGGAGAAAATTACCGTGTCTTTTTATTTATGTCTCTTATAATTCGCATTATTTTATTTTACTTCGTTGTCATATTTATGAGTAGTTTACTCAATCACATGTTGCTAGTGTTATGCCTGAACAGCATGTAATGAGTAAGCCAGCAACTCATTTTATGACAATTTTTAGAATTGGTTTTTAATGGAATATAAGAAGACATAGACAAGGGCAGCAATCGAACCTATGACCACGAGGTTGACAGGCGAGCACACAACTATCGCGCCACGACCACCCCACCCCCTTGTAATTTCAGGTTTGATCAAAATCGCGGGTTTGATTTTTTTTTTTAAAGCAACTCTTGCTCTATAGTACCTGTTTGTTCCTTCGTTTGAATCCTTCCAAAGAATAAATATTGTTCCAAGACTTATTGATATCCAAAACAAAACTCAAAAAGTTAATTTCTTGATAAACGTTACAATTTTATTTTCTGTACACAAAAACATAAAATGAATCATTTGATTAATTAGAAAAGATAAAATAACTTACAAATTGGTTTCAGGACTACTTTTACAAGGACAACGTGAATAGAAATTTAAAATTATAAACAGATACATATAACATATGTATATCTTGATGCAAGACTTTAAATGACAATATTATTGAAAACAAAAATAGAATTAAAACAAAAAGGAAATCAAAGACTCTTAAGATTCAAAATAAATATTCAAAATGTTTTTTGAAGTAGAGTATTTTGAAGGCTTGATGACAGTACCTATGTAACTACTATACTATAGTTACTTACTTATATCACAAGTCAAAAATATTTTGGGCACAAGTTCCGTGTATCGAATTATGTAGGTAGACATTAAAGAATTATTAAACATTTTTCTTTCTTCCATATGTAGTTTTATTAAAAAAAAAAAAACAGATTGGAAAAATTAAGGCAAGCGAACTTAAATTTTAAATTTTCGAAAAAAAACTCAGTTAGAATATTATCATTCAAGATAAAGTTATTATAAATGAAAGAAACACTTTCGAACAAATTAAAACAAAAATTACTTCATCCAAGACTTCCATGTTCCATCCAATGAAAAAAAGTCTCCGTACATTAAAAGATTATATAATTTTCCTTTGAAATAAAATTCAATTAATATGTTGTTATGGTTCTCGACTTTGTACTTTATTATATTATATTATGTGAAGGGAACCGATTTTACACAGATCCAGGGGAGAGCACGATGACTGAAGCTTAGTGTACACGATTGGTAGATCTTCCAATATTGGCAGATTTTTCGAGAAAAAAATTGAATAATTTTCTATTAACCATGTAAACATCCAATTTTATCTGTCAAAAGTAGCAGACAATAAATTGGCACCAATCGTCTGTGTGTAAACACACAATTTTTCATATTTTCAATTAATTGGGCAATTATCTGCCAATTAAAAATTGGATGATGGTCTTGCCAAGAACAGTACCCAATTTTTAATTGGCAGATAGATTTTCTTTGACATTTTGGGAGGAAACAACAAATTAATTTATTTGCTTTCCAAAAAAATTGAAAAAAATCTTTTTTAAAAGAACCAATATGGATGCGGAAATAAATAAGAAGCTGATAGTCAACGTCGGTCAATATAGCGAAGAAGTTTTATAAAACGAAGGCCGAAAATAATTAGATAGTCGCTATTGCGCTCTTCATATTTTGTTCACTTTTGTAATACTTTATAATAGGGGCATTCACGATCTTGTAAAATTATTAAATTTTATTTTTTTACAACAGACTGTGAACACACCTTTACTAATCTGTAGCAACACTGAAGCAAATGTCAAAATCTGTTTCACATTTGTTCTGAAATATCTCAGTTTGTGTTAAAAAAAATTATACACTCTTGGATTTTTCTGTTACAATAGGGTTCAGGTATAGTAAAAGTGTAAGACTTTGACATTCAGTATATTTTATTGTTGTAGTGCAAACAAATGCTACACTTTTACAATGATACAAGAACAATTACACCGGATCGTGAATAACCCTAATATTCACTTTATAAATGTTTTTCGCAACTACATAGCTACGAGTACTTTCACAAATACTTCACTTCTAAAATAAAGCTTAATATTCTCTATCATCTGTCAAAAAAAATGTTTTCCAATGAGTACGATTTTTTTGTTTTCGAAAAACTTCCAACCATGTAAACAGACAATTTTTAATTGAAGAGAAAAAATTGTCGGCAATTGGTAGCCGATTTTCTAAATTGTCCAATTAAACGGACAATTTCCACATGGTTGCAATTGGAAGAATTTTGACAGTTCAGCCAATATTGGAAGATTGTCCCATCGTGTGCACTTACCTTTGCATTATATAAAATGCACGACCTGAGTGAACGTCCTTGCTAATAAGGAAAACATCCTCACAGTTTTAGTAGAGTTATCTACTATAGGGCAAAATCGAACTCGTGATTTTAATATCAATCTTGGCATTACGATGATTGAGAACACCAAAAAAGTAGGTCCTCAATTTCGTCTGTCTGTCTGTCTGTACAACGCTCTAGATCCTAAGTGGCTGAAGCAATTTTCTTCAAATTTGGCATTTAAGCGTTTTAGGTAATTATCTCAAATAGATTTTTGAATTGTTTTTTTTTAGCCCCAAAAACAACTGTACTTGCCATACGAATTTTATTGCCATCTTAATTATCTCAAAAACGGCTCTAACGATTTTGATTAAAAAAAGAGTGAGCACTACTTTAAGTCCGTTCCCATACTCCCTAAAACTGCGAAAATCTACGAATGTCTACGAACAGCCAAATCCTGTTCCCGTACTCTAAATTTTAGTAGTTTACACAGAAGAGAGCGCTCATGAGAGAGTAAAATTTTTCCCCAGGCTGCGAATTTTAGTCCAAGAAATTGCTTTGGACAAAATTAAAATGTCAAATGAAGTAAGAAAGAAAAAAAACAATACATACTTTTGTGAAAATTTGTTGCGCTCTGAGAGATTATTACTCCCACTCTTGCAAAAACATTTTTGTGCACAAACTACGGGAACATAAACTTATAACATAAAGACCAGAAACCTCTGCTTTGATTTGACAATTGCCTACAAGCTGAAGCACGCACACAAGTAACTTTTCTGTTCCTCTTCCAATAGACACATTGATAAAAACGCACACAAGAATCTTTTCTGTTCCTCTTTCTATAGACACATAGATAACACAGCCCTAGTAATTTGTTTTTGTTTTATTTTTCGCTTTCACATCTATTCATTGATAGGGTGCTAAATGTACAAATACAACAATGTAAACAAATGGGTTTTGGGGGGTGAAACGTACGAAGGTTTCCGATCTTAGTATTGCTTATTTGTGTATGGGAATACACTTAAAATAAATGCTGGTGTACACAGGGCTCCGTCTTGTCTCCAACTCTTTTTCTCATTTTCTTTAATGATCTCTTAAATAGGAACTGGAACTTCTAATCCACTAATTTGTTTTGAGCGTAGAATTCAATGCTTCAAAAACGCAGTGCTGTCTTCGGTTGTTAAGGCAGAACCACCCTGGCCCCGTTCCGATGCCGCTATCAATGCTGATGTCGCCAAAATCGCTGCAAATTATTTGGGCTTTCTTCAAAGATGCAAGAAATTCGTCTCCGCCTCTGATCTGGTTGTAATCTATAAGGCCATTATCTATTCGCCCAAACCTCGCACATTTGGACTGGAGCTCCCAAAACTCAGTTGAATCTTTTTGGCAGAATTCAGAATAGAGCTCTAAGAACGATAGGTGATATAACTGTAATGTAAACACTTACATCTCTAGAACAGCGGAGTCTTCCCTTTTTCCTTGTTCAACTCTCACCCAGCAGCAAACTGGATAGTTTGAGGAGTATATCCGTCCTCAACTACCAGGTTGTAACTTGGGACAAATTAAAAAGGCGCGGCGACATGCTTCAATGCATGCGCTGCCAAAGGTTCGGCCACGCCGCAGCAAACTGCGAAATGCAGTCACGCTGCGTTAAGTGTGGAGAGAACCACAATGCAGATGAATGCAAGTTAGGAAGGGAACGGGTCGAAGATAGGACCCAGCTTAAATGTGTACTCTGCCGAGGCGCCGGACACCCCGCTAATTATCGGGGATGCCCGACGTTTCAGCTTATAAAGAACAATAAAGCAGCAAAGCAAACAGTGGTAGAAAAGCGTCCAACAGTGCGCCCTCCTACAACAACGACCGTCAACCCCCAAATTTCTTACGCCCAAATGGCGTCAGGAAGGGGAAGCACGGTACAGCCTACACCAAAGGTCGCACTACAGGCCCCCGTGCCTAAGGCGCCGGCGGCACAGGCGGATATAATGGACGTTCTACTGGCCATCCAGGGCCAGTTGAACGGCCTCCAAAACCAGATCAGGGAGCAGGCGACTAGGGTGGATTATCTCTACTCTGTTTTGCCGAGCTTAACGCAACTTAGAGGTTAAGGGCGCGCTGCCAGAAAGGCCCTTTAAGATCCTAGCTGTGAATGTAAATTCACTGATTAGGACCGAACGTAGAGCGAATTTATTCCAATTGCTTAAAGACATAAGTCCAGATGTGTTTATGGCTAGCGAAACTAAGCTTAACCAGAAACATAAATTGACTAACAACAATTACAATATCGTAAGGAGAGACCGACCCAACTCCACTCAAGGAGGGGGCGTCGCAATCTTTATACGTAAAGGCATTATTCATAAGGTAATATATAATAGTGATGTGCGTAAATTTCGGACGTTAGAGGCATGCATCATATGCATTCATCTCCAACAGGGGAAGCGAATGTATGTGATCGCTGCCTATGCACCGGAAACACCTCAGCCCACACAGTTTATAACAGAGCTTGAAAAGCTTTTTGAATGCTTAAGATTGAGCTCGGAAGAAAACTACTACATATTGGCTGGTGATTTGAATGCCAAACATATAGATTGGGGAAATCAAATACAAAATCCTCGTGGTAACCATCTGTATAATTGGATGGGTCGATACAACCTGGAGTATCGCATTGAACTTCTCGCTACAGACAGGCCATCGTTTCCAAGAAGCGGTGCCTATCTGGATCTATTGTTGAAAGACGCAAGACTAACAATTACTGATACTGTGGGTCATCGGCCTAAAAATTGTTTAAGAACGATCGAGTACGACAGTGACCACTGCGGACTCGCCGCCGTAATACAACTTCCGAACGCGCTTATGGAGTTGGAGGAGTATGTACCGGTGCATACTTTCAATTACAGTAAGGTGCGCTGGTCACGCTTCTCGAACGTCTTATTGAGCGAATTACGATCAAATGGTATATCCACACCAAATGAGAGGAACATGACAAATACTGAAATTGACAGATACTTAGAACAAATGGACGAAACAATTCAACGAACAATGAACAGGACAATACCGAAATACAAAGAACGTAACGCAACTGACATGTACCGTAACGCGACAATTGATGCACTACACAGACAAAAAAGTGGCTTACTGACAAGACTAAAACGCTTGTACAGACGGTTTACTGACACACGAGATCTGGAGATAAGGACACTGAAGTCGTCCATAAAAAACATCAACCAATTGATCAAAGAAAATTATAGGTTGTCCATTAATTTGTTTTGGGACAACAAAATTCGGGCCGTGAACGCTACCGACCCGAGTATGTTCCCACAAATTAATAAGATATTCAGAAGAAAAGATCAAAACGACCTTCCGTGTCTTAAGCTCCAGAGGACGACACAAAACAGAGACGTACTTCTGACAGTAGGCATAGACCCAGATGACGCCGTCTTGGACGATGACCTCTTCATAATCGAAGATCCGCAGGAGAAGGTGGAGGCTTCTTTCCAGCAAGTGTACAAGGTGAATGCTAGCATTCGCCCGAATCATGACCTGGAGAACAGAGCTCTGCTTCATCACTTATGGCTCCGAAACGATATAAGCGAATGGCGATCTGAGAACCTTGGTTTTACCGGGTTTAATGATGAAGATTTGGCAAACGCCATAATCGCCGACCGAAATGGGCCCAGTCCCCTGTTAATTTCGAAGAATGAGCTCCAGCTCATCTTCGATTCATTAAAGAAAAAGAAGTCTGCAGGAGTCGATGGTATATCCAACGTTATACTACGACATTTGCCTCAAGAAGCAGTTGACATTTATACCACACTGTTTAACAACGCGCTGAATAATGCATATTATCCAGTGCGGTGGAAGACAGCTGTGGTGCACCCTCTCCCAAAAAAGGGAAAGGACAACTCCAATCCGGCGAATCTCCGGTCGATAAGTCTTCTTCCGAGTATCAGCAAAGTATTTGAAAAGGTTATTAATAGAGCCCTGGTCAAGTGGGCGGAGGACAAAAATATCATCCCGGATAATCAGTTCGGTTTTAAGGCGGGACATGACACAATTCATGCCGCGTCTAAACTAGTTTCTGATATCCAATGGAACAAAACTAAAAAGCAGTGTACGGGTGCCTGTCTGATTGATTTGGAGAAGGCCTTCGACACCGTATGGTTAGAAGGTCTCTATCTAAAGCTAACCAGGCTAGGTATAAGTAAAGCTCTATTGTATATGCTTTATGACATGCTAAATGGTAGGAAGTTTGTTGTCAAGAGTGGCAATGTAACTTCTACCGCAATTTTTAATATTAATAATGGTCTTCAGCAGGGAGCGGTTAACTCGCCGATTCTACTCAGCATTTACACCAGCGATCTGATAGGTAGTCTAACTCAGGCAATTGCGTTCGCCGACGATCTAATTGCGAACAGAACAGCTAATACAGTTGAGGTCATCAAAAGTCTCTTGCAGAGTGACTTCGACAAGATTCAGCGATATTGTGATGACTGGAAGTTGAAAATCAACTTCCAGAAATCAGAAACTATTTTGTTTAGGACTCCGTTGTCTAGCGCCTCAAGGGATACGAGAAAGAACTGGCGCAAGCTGGTGATCGTAGGGCCACATGGACATCCACTGGCGAGTAAAAGTGTAGTAAAGTACCTTGGCATCTGGTTGGATCAGTACCTGTATTTCGACAGACATATAGGTGCTGCTTTGGCCAGGGCTAGGGGAGCCTTTGCCTTGACAAAACGACTGTTTTATAGCTGCCGTCTTGACAGCAGGGTGAAGGTAATTTGCTACATGGCCCTCATCAGGCCGATGATTGCCTACGGATGCCCGGTGTGGTTCAACGTTGCCCCATCTCAAATGGAAAAGATTCGGGTGTTTGAGAGGCAATGTCTTAGACGTTGCCTTGGATTACACAGAACACCAGAGTCGGAGTACACAAGATATTATTCCAACCAGGTTCTATACAACGGAGCCAACATAAACAGAATAGATAATTTTTTGTTCAAGCTGATTCGGGATCACGTTGCAAGAGCGATGTCCTCAACTAACAGCTTAATTTTTGGGGCTTATTACCCCAATAACGAATATTTTGAGAGTGCGCGGTTAAGTGGTTACATCCCTCCCGAGGCATTCCTCTATTTAGACAGTCGAGGGCTGATACAGGATGGAGGGGCGGTTCCGCTCATCTACCACGTCAGCCGGAAAACTGTGGATAGGCGACTCCTGTATGGTCGAGACGTCATCGCTGAAGGTGGAGAAGAGCGCCTTCGGTTCAGTAGGACTATGTCCGATCGGGACCGGAGGGATAGGGCGAAACAGGAGAACCAGTTCTGGTGGCTCTCTGAACAGCATCGTGATATATAAAGTCGATGAAGATGATATATCTTGGCCGACTTACATAGAGGGCATTAGGTATAGGGAACAGTCAGGGTGGCACCAAAAAAAAAAAAAAAAAAATTTAAAAATATGTATGTATGCGGGGGCATACGTGCATGTATCTGCGTGTCTGCACATGTATGTGCGTACGTATATGTATGTGCGTATGTACATGTATAGGTGGGTTGCATGTTGGTGTGTGTCTGCATGCATATAAAAAATAAACAAAAAAAAATTAAAAAACGAAAAAAATGCTGCTGTGGCTGTTCTAGTTTTTAAGTAGTTTTAAGTATTATTAGGTATTTTAAGTAGTTTTAATTATTTTTAATATATATTAAGGTTTAGTTTATAAGTTAAAAAAAAAAAAAAAAAAATGATAAGATACCAAGTTCTTGTAAAGTTTCCTTGAAATATAAAATAAAATAAAAAAAATTTAGATTTAATTAAAATGGTTTTTAGGTCGAAAGACATTAGTTTTAAGAGTTATTGTTTAATTTAGAGCGCCCGTAAAGGGCCAGTAAATTAGTTGTAAGTTATTGATAATTAGGCTAGTTTTAAACATTTTTGTCTAGCTTTAAGATAGTTATAAGTTAAAATGAAATAAAAATGAATTTAAAAAAAAAAAAAAAAAAACAAATTAGTGGATTAGAAGTTCCAGTTCCTATTTAAGAGATCATTAAAGAAAATGAGAAAAAGAGTTGGAGACAAAACGGAACCCTGTGTACACCAGAATTTATTTTAAGTGTATTCCCGTATTTTGTGCACAAAAATGAAGACTGTCATTTTTGCAAGAGTGGGAGTAATAATCTCTCAGAGCGCAACAAATTTTCACAAAAGTATGTATTGTTTTTTTTTTCATAATTTTGTCCAAAGAAATTTCTTGGACTAAAATTCGCAGCCTAGGGGAATATTTTACTCTCTCATGAGCGTTCTCTTCTGTGAAAAACTACGAAAAATTGGAGTACGGGAATAAGGTTTGACTGTTTTTTGTAGAAATTCGTAGATTTTCGCAGTCTTAGGGAGTACGGGAACGGACCTACATTTCGACGGTGTTCTAGAGATATAAGTGTTTACACTACAGTTATATCACCTATCATTCATAGAGCTCTATTCTGAATTCTGCCAAAAAGATTCAACTGAGTTTTGGGAGCTCCAGTCCAAATGTGCGAGGTTTCGGTGAATAGATAAGGGCCTTATAGATTACAACCAGATCAGAGGCGGACAAGAATTTCTTGCATCTTTGAAGAAAGCCCAAATACTTTGCAGCGGTTTTGGTGACATCAGCATTGACAGCGACATCGGCATGGGGGCTGGGTGGTTCTGCTTTAACAACCGAAGACAGTACTGAGTTCTTGAAGCATTGAATTCTAGGCGCAAAACAAATTAGTGGATTAGAAGTTCTAGTTCCTATATAAGAGATCATTAAAGAAAATGAGAAAAAGAGTTGCAGACAAAACGGAACCCTGTGTACACCAGCATTTATTTTAAGTGTATTCCCGTACTTTGTGCACAAAAATGAAGACTGTCATTTTTGCAAGAGTGGGAGTAATAATCTCTCAGAGCGCAACAAATTTTCACAAAAGTATGTATTGTTCTTTTTTCTTTTTTCCTTCATTTGACATTTTTCATAATTTTGTCCAAAGAAATTTCTTGGACTAAAATTCGCAGCCTGGGGGAATATTTTACTCTCTCATGAGCGCTCTCTTCTGTGTAAACTATGAAAATTTGGAGTACGGGAACAGGATTTGGCTGTTTTTCGTAGAAATTCGTAGATTTTCGCAGTTTTAGGGAGTACGGGAACGGTTCTTTTATGAATATTAGGCCATTTGCACAACAACTAATGTGTGCAGATTTGGTGCAGCGCACATTGATTTCAATTTCAATATACATCTGCACACGAGTCGTAAGACGCATATATTCGCCGCGGCCGAGGCACACAAACTGCAAATCGCCGGTCGTACATCAGTGTCAATCGCTTCGAGGATGCGAGTCGTAAAGTTTAATTTTTTTTATTGAAAAACATATCAAAATGCCTGATATTTTACAAAAGCTTGTATTACTAGGGGAAACTTATGATTGTTTGTACACACACTTTGCAACAGTAGATACTCAAGGAAATATCCGTTATTATAATGCTGTCATCTGCTGAAACGCATTCCCACATGTTAGTACCTATTTTGTTTTTGAATGGCCATGACAGGACCCGTAATAAACACCAAATTCTTAAAAGTTCTTTTTGAGATCTATAGAATGTCGGGAATTTAGAATCGTCTTCCGTGAAGTCTTTGGTTGCAATAAATAACCTTTTGTTAATATTCTTATTGATGTATTGATGCACCTAAAATGTTCTAAAGTTCTTTTCGGTTACTTTAATAAAAGTAAATCTTCTTCATCACTTGAACTTGTCATATTTGTAGCAAACGGTTCCTTAATAATAGACATCATCGAAAAGTGTGTGTACTTACGTACACGCGCCAGAAGTAAAACTTTCCTAATTTGAAACAATTTTTCTTTCGTAATTTTAAGTCCGCTACAACATGTATACGTATTTCAATTATATGGAAACCGGACAAAGAATAACGAAGTTGACATTTTTGGATACCAGCCCCGTAATTTCATAAAAACATCCCCCATAACGACTCTATATTCCAATTGTACTAACGTCACCGTCGCGTCGTCGTGTCGTTCGAACTTTGATTCATGGTTCAGCAATTTTACATTACATACATTATACTACTCTGTATATATAAAATATAAATCTACGAAATAGATACACTGAAGTTCTGGCAACGAGACCATCGACTTAAACATTACACACATTAATACAAGACATAATACACTAATGTATGAGCATCAACAAAACGAACCAAAAAAAAATTCTTGTCGAATACACACAATGCGTATACCTATTACATTATTGATTAATCTATGCCAATCCAAAACGAAACCTACAATTGTAAAAGTTTTCAATCATTTTTTTTTTAATTTTTTGTAGTCCTTTTAAGTTAATAAAATAAGTGAATTCAACATTTTGTTTGTTCTGTAAGAAACCTTAACTTGCGTAATCTATAAAATTAAACTTTATGTGAACAAAATTTTATTAATTTGTTATTTTAATAATATGTATAGGCAAGAACACCAAAAACCAACCAAGGAGAGCATTGCCATTTGGTGTATGTATGTACTATGTATGCATGTATTTTACACATACTTTCGCAACTACATACTTGCAATTTTAGGCTTGGAGGCAAAAACGATACATTCCAGGGCACTCAATTGAACCAAACCAATTCTCGATTGTATCGACAAATCTCGATTGTTTTTGTCAATAGAATATTAACCAATTACATTCCTACCCTTACAGTATTCTGCCCTGCTCTGGAATGCTGATCAGTTTACCCTTGAGGCCTTGAACCTAACTGCAGACGTACTGTCAAGTACAGAGATTCTTTCCTTATCGGAACACGAACAATGTGAATGTGAAATGCTATTTACCCGGCTCTTATTACCCCCGTATTTTGATATTCAGAAATTCAAAACCAATGTACATCGGTAACCACTCTGAAATCATTTCCTACATTCATAACGCTCGCAATTTGCTCGATCAATTAAAGGGTATTCAAAACCCCTTTAGTTCTCTCATCAGTATATACAAAAAATCACATTGTATTGAAATCAGACGCTCACAAAAGTTTAATGAAAAACTAGTGAATTTCTTATGGTCTTTTTTTGAAAATTAAGTTTGTGATTGTTAAATTTCTCAAAACATATATTGATTATAAAATACCTTTTATCTTAAGAGGGAGCCCAAAAGTGTATCGAATTTTATAAAAGTGTATTTTTGTTCTTGAACAAAGTCGAATGTACAGGGTGGCGCACGAATCGTGCTACAAAAATAAAACGAAATCACTTTTATCAGTGTGAGTAATCGGCTTATTTTTTTATTTTATAGGCTTCTGTTTAGGTTTATCAAAATGAATGTTTGGGATACTGAAAAAAGGATTTGGATAGTGCAGCGATACTATTCTTTGCAGTCCGTCATTTCCGTCTAAAGGGAATTTAGACTGGAGTTTGGCGGTACTTCCCCGAGTAGATGGACCATTATGAGGCTGGTGAACATGTTTGCCGAATCTGGAAGCATCCAACGAAGACCGTATCATTGAGATCCCAATGTTCGGTTTCAGGATACAATCGTGGGTGATGCATCATCAATACAGGCAAATCCAAGTGTTTCGACTCGAAACTTATCGGGCCAAATTGGAGTTAGTAGACGGTCATTACAACGTATACTTCATGATGACTTAAGCTTGTTTCCGTACAAAGTCCAAATTACAAGCAAGTTAAATCCTCAAGATTTGCCTGTTCGCCTGGAATTTTGCCGAAAAATGATTGCAATGGCCGAAGAAGACAAGACATTGATAAATTTTTTTTTCATGTCTGATGATGCCCATTTTGACTTAAACGGCAATGTTAACAAGCAAAATTGCCGTATATGGAGTAAATCTAGTCCAGAAATGCCCCATGAGACGGAAATGTACCCAGAAGGAGTCACTGTGTGGTGCGCAGTTTCATCAAGGTGTATGGTTGGGTCATACTTCTTTGAAGAAAACGGTGTAACACAAACTTTCAATGGGGACCGTTATTTAAAGATATTGAATGAGTTTTTTTTACCCAAAACTTCGTGGAAGACGTATCCCTTTCAGCAGGATTTGGTTTCAACAAGATGGAGCAAGTGCACACGTAGCCATACAAGTAATGGCGGAGCTCCAACGAAAATTCCCAACATTGATATCCAGAAACTGCACTTTCCGCTGGCCCCCAAGGTCACCTGACCTGACTGCACCAGTCTTTTTTGTATGGGGTTATGTCAAGCAGGAAGTGTACAACCGATACCCATGAATTTGACTGAATTGAAGCAGTCCATGACGACAATAATTGAGGCGATCCCAATTTCAACCCTTCAGGCCGCAATGAACAATTTTCTGATCAGGTGCCGCATATGCGTGGATGAGAGTGGAGGTCATTTGCGGTCTATCGTCTGATAAAAAAAACAACGAGAAAATTCAAATTAAACACACAACTTGGATACTGAGAACAGACTAAAATAAAATATGATTTATGAATTTTCAGAATAAAATTAAATCTTACAGAGAAGAATTGATTGCATAAAACAGAGTGTTTATGTGCTGAGTTGATATTATGTTCATATATGTAATTCATTCTTACAAAACAATACTTTCCCTGAATTCATAATAACATTAATAATATTTTATATGACTAAACCTAATCTTTTGACATCTATCGAATGTTTGGAAGATGGCAAAGCTTTTGTTAAAATGTCGGCTAACATTTCTTTACTGGGAATATATTTAAGATTGATAATTCCATGTTCAATCTTTTCACGAACAAATTTTGTTTTAGCTTCGACGTGCTTAGTTCTGGCAGAATATGAGTTGTTCTTCGCAAGTTGAATTGCACTTTTGTTGTCACAAAAAAATATCATTTCCTTAGGGCAATCTGGAAACATTTCAGTCTCTAAACGTTTGATCCAAACTGATTCTTGTATAGCAGCAACCATTGCCATAAACTCCGATTCAGTTGTTGAAAGCGCAAGAGTTGGTTGTCGTTTTGATGACCAAGAAATTGCACCTCCTTGCATTGTGAAAACGTAACCTGTTGTTGATTTACGTTGGTCGACATCACTTGCCCAGTCAGCATCACAAAATCCTTGAACCTGAGTAGGTTCTTTATAGTAAATAAGTTTCTTATTGATTGTCCCTTTTAAATACCTAAAGACTCTTTTTATGGCTGTCCAGTGGGCTTTCCCTGGGTTTTTGCTCTACCTGCTTAATAAATTGACAGCATAACTTATGTCTGGCCTCGTAGTTTGGGCAGCAAATAACAAGGATCCAACAGCTTCCATGTAGGGTACATTAGACATCAATTGCTTATCGTGTTCTGTAGTTGGAGACATTTTTAAGGAAATCTTCTGATTTAAATCCAAAGGTGTTAATACAGAATTGCAATCGAACATTCCAAATCGACTTAAAATTTCAGAAATGTATTGAGATTGGTCAATCGCAATTGTTCCAGCTGATCTATTCCGCGTGATACGAATTCCTAAAATAGACGATGCATCACCTAAGTCCTTCATTTCAAAATTCTTCAATAAGCATTCTTTTAAAAACATTTCTTGACTTTCATCGTTGGAGAATATTAAAACATCACCTACGTAAACAGCGACGAACGTCATGTTGCTTTTGGTAACTTTATAATAAATGCATTGATCAGCATCCGAACGCTTGAGACCAGCCATCAGTAAAACATCGTTCAATTTTTCACTCCATCCTCGACTTGACTGTTTTAAGCCATATAACGATTTGTTCAGCTTACATACTTTATTGGATCCATCACTAAAATACGTTGGTTGTACCATGTAAATATTTTCTTTTATTTCTCCATTGAGAAATGCAGTAACAGCACCCATCTGACGAATGTTAAAATCGAATTTCGATGCTATCGCGATCAAAAAACGACTTGACGAGTATCTAGCGACAGGTGAAAAAGTTTCTTGGTAGTCGCTGCCTTCTTTTTGGGAACAACCTTTTACCACCAATCGAGCCTTGCGTCTTAAAATGTTACCTATACATCTCGTTTCATTTTAAAGATCCATTTGCATTTAATAGGATGTTTGTCCTTGGGTAGATCTACCAAATTCCATGTTCTATAAATTTTTTTTTTTTTTTTTTTATAATAAACCCGCACTAAAGGGGTTTTGGCTACCCTTAACATGACAAGCACAGTGCGAGCTTTAGGAAAATAAGGAAGAATTAAAAAGAAGATACCGATGTACATTAGTTTTGAATTTCAGAATGTCAAAATGAGGGGTAAAAATAGAGCCTGCTAAAGCATTCCACATACGTGTTGTACGACTAAAGAAAGAATCTCTGTACTTCACAGTACGTCCGAATTTGGGCTCAAGGGTAAACTGATGAGCATTCATAGAAGCGCGAGTATTACGGTTGAATTGTTTAGGGGGAGGAATGCATCTGGCTACTTCGCTAGAACACTTTTTATAAAAATAGCGATAAAAAAGCGAAATACATGCAACATTACGACGATGTTCAAGAGATGTAAATGTATCCACTATAGTTCTATCGCCAATCATTCTTAAAGCTCTTTTTTGAATTCTATCTAAGAGACTCAGATGAGTTTTGGGAGCTCCTGCCCAAATGTGCGAGTTATACTCCAGCTTTGGACGGACGAAGGCCTTATAGATTACAGCCAGGTCAGACGGGGAAAAGAATTTCTTGCATCTTCGAAGAAAGCCCAAACATTTTGCAGCGTTTTTGGCGACATCAAATATGTGTTCATTCCACAAGAGGTGGTCTGTGATGCACATGCCAAGGACTGAAAACTGATCGGTTTCTTCAATGCAAGTGCCGCTCATGGATAGCGGCATGTGTGGTGGGTTCTGCTTTAACAACAGATGACAGCACTGAGTTTTTGAAGCATTAAATTCTACGCGGTTTTTTATTCCCCATTGGACAATGCTGTCAATATCAGAATTTAATGAGCTTATCATACGCTGCCGTTGCAGTTGCACATCTGAAGAACAAGGAGGTGCATCTGGAAACAAATATGAAAAGCTGAGAGTACTATCGTCAGCAAAACAATTGAGTGGATTACAAGTTCCAGATAAGAGATCATTAATAAAAATGAGAAAAAGGGTCGGAGACAATACGGAGCCCTGGGGCACACCAGCATTTATTTTGTGAATATCAGACTTGAAACCGCCCAATACAACTTGTATTGAACGGTCCGAAAGGTAATTTCTAATCCAACGAAGAAGAGATTCATCGATACCAAATGCACGCATTTTCGATAAGAGAGCTTGATGCCAAACTCTATCAAATGCTTTTGAAATATCAAGTGCAATAATCTTACTTTCACGAAAACGATGTAAGGATTTGTTCCACTGTTCGGTGAGATATACCATCAGATCACCAGTGGACCTATTGCTACGAAAGCCATACTGCCGGTCATTAAGGAGCTTTCGTTCTTCAAGATATTTCTTAGGCTGATAATTAATCAGCGTTTCCATGACCTTGGAAAGAAGGGACGTAAGTGCAATTGGACGGTAATTAGAGGGTGAAGAAGATGCGCCTTTTTTAGGGAAAGGCTGGACAAATGCTGTTTTCCATCCACTCGGAAAGAGACCTGTAGAGTAGGACAGATGGAAAAGCTTACGCACTGGTTTTTCCAGCGTTGAAGAACACCTCTTCAGAACGATGGGAGGGATACTATCCGGGCCAGCGGATTTGTGTATATCAAGCTCTTTGAGGACTCTAGCAACTGCACGAGTGCGAAAGAAGATTCGTCCCATAAAATCGTTTACGCTTTCAAGTACAGGAGGAGTCATAATACTTTCTGGCAGCGTCGGATTAGCAGCGAACTGCGCTGCAAGCAAATTTGCTTTTTCACGAGAGCTGACAAAAGGGGTGTCATTAACGACGAGCGTTGGAACCGAAGACGAAGTTGAATTTCGAATGTTTTTTACAAATGACCAAAAATTCTTACTAACTTTGGGACATTGTATAATTTTTTGCCTTAATTTTTGGTCATGCAAAAATTTGGTTCGTTACAAGCTTGTTGAAACTTTTTCCGGTTTTCCTCAGTGGGGTTGGCTTTATAGTTCCGGAAACTTACTTCTCTAACCCTAATAGCCTCTTTACAGCTCGAATCAAACCATGCATTTTCTTTCGGTTTGATAGATTTCACCCTCCTTACGCTCGTTCAAAATTTTGCAACATTTTTTTTCAAAACGCACAATTTTCCCACTTTTGACTAATTGGCTTACGGAAATTAAATTTGTACATAAATTCGGAACGTATTGGACATCGTATATTGTAGCACTTGTTTTCATCTTACCATTCACAAGAGACATATTAACATCACCTATGCATTCGACCGCCAACTTTGCATTGTTAGCAACAACAATCTGCTTGTGCTTTGGTGATCTTATATTACTTAAGAATGACTTGCACATTGTCATATGGGCCGTTGCTCCTGAATCTACATACCACGCAGATTCTGGGACTTCACTTTTGGCTAAAAAAGATGAAAACATTGCAATCTCATTTGATTTGCTGTTTACTTTCTTTTTAGTTGGCATCTAAATTTTTGTTGTGGCTTTTGTTTTTGCGATTTGAATTTCGATTTAACAAACATGGCACTTTCAGTTGATTTCGCGTTGTATTTTACTTGTTGTAGTAAAAGAGTTTTCACAGCATCACTAGTTAACACCTTTGATGAATTTTCAACAGCCATAACTAATGCTTTGAAATCTTCAGGCAAACCTGCCAACATCAGTGAAGCAACAATTTCGTCGTCGATCTTCAGACCTGCTTTTCTTACCTTTATTGACGTCATAACCATCTTGTTCACGTAGTCCACCATGGAATCACACTCATTCAGTTTTAATTGTACGAGTTGTTTCAGCAAATCCACCTTCCTACAAAGACCAGTATCTTCAAACGCATTGGTAAGGCTATCCCAAGCACTTTTGGCTGAAGAAGAGTCCGCTATGTAAGAATAATTTTGTGTTTCAAGCAACAAAATTAATTCAGATTTCGCCTTCAGATCAGTTGCTATTTCTGCCGGTGTAGCTGTGGCTTTTAATTCTTTCTCGAAACATTGCCACAGTCCTTTACTTACCAAATATGATTTGACTGCAATTTTCCACACATCGAAATTTTCTCGTCCCTTCAGTTTTTTTACAGACACAACATTTGAAGCCATGTTCAGTTTTGTTTCTGAATAGTTTTTAAATTTAAATTTCTAAACAAAATTCTTTACGGAATCTGGGCCTATGACCTGATAAAAAAAAAACAACGAGAAAATTCAAATTAAACACACAACTTGGATACTGAGAACAGACTAGAATAAAATATGATTTATTAATTTTCAGAATAAAATTAAATCAGAGAAGAATTAATTGCATAAAACAGAGTGTTTATGTGCTGAGTTGATATTATGTTCATATATGTAATTCATTCTTACAAAACAATATCATCTTTAAAAACCATTATGAAAGAGACAAAATCAATTTTTTTGTTACACACACTATATCTAATGTCCTTTTCGATTGGTAATCCGGAAGAACTCTCCGATCCGGGATTCAAATCGAACAAGTATACACTTGATTCTAGATTCTGAAAACTTATTTGAGTTTATGTGTAAGACGGGAAATGTCAAACGCATGTTTGTGATTATTTTATTTTGTAACCATGTCTGACACAAATGTAGAAGATTTCGAAGTTTTTCCTGATGAAAATGTGAAATTAAAGTTATTGAAGGGACAATTTATCTTCGGAACAGATATCCATAATTTCAATTCTCGAAAGAGAAGAAATTGAAACTACAAAATTTCAGACAAACCAAAACAAAACAATGACGTGAATAAATTAATTTGAATTTGAAATTTTGTGGGTGTGAGTGTGTGCGTGCTTCTGCTTTTGATTCTGACTTCAAATACAGAAGGAAATTTCTCTTCTATCCAGGAGAAGAACGGTCATTTGAAACCAATCGAACAGTTTCAGAAGCATTTGGAAGACTTCGGAAGCCTTCCGGACGACCAATCGAAAAGGCCATAACATAACACTTTATACACACAACACAGTACATAACACATATATATAAAAGCACAATTTACGTAGGAGGAGGAGAATATGGCGGACGTGGATATGAAAGAAAGATCAGAGAACATTCAGTGTTGAGACGTAAAACGAGACGCAACTAAGAAAATACAACCGAATTACAATAAAACCCATACAACATATATTATTTGTTCAACTCATATCTTTTATTTGTTTAACTTAACTTATTTATTGAATTAAAATCGTAATAAAATAAATAGTTAAAAATTAGTTATTTAAAATAAAATTTAATTTTTAATCCAATAAAAAAAATTAATGAAATACATCGATTAAAATAAAAGTTATTTAAATTTCTTATTATAGCACGATTTGTGCGCCACCCTGTATAAAAAAAGTACAATTGTATCGACTTTTACAACCGTGGCTAGGGCTCACCTTTGATTTGTTTTTGGTTTTCACAATTGTTATTCAGTTCACGAAATCAAAAAAATCGAGAGTGAAGGGCAGTGCTGTGGAAAGTATTATAGTAGCATTTTAATGCACTGGACAACTTAGTACTATCGTCTTCTCTTTTCACGCGGAATTAAACGAGATTCTAAAAAACAGGATTATAATAGGGACTATGAATAAGAGATTTTAAAAAACAGTATTTTAGAAGACAGAAATTTCAACCTTTTTTTTTGAGTTAAGAAAAAACGGGATTCCGAAACGCTCCCTATTTGAATACATTCAACCATCGTCACAAGTGTGCTTCCAATGATAGACTTTAAATAACAAGTTTTTATTCCCTAGTTTTTTTTATTTTTAAATATTCATGTAAAAAGTAAATTCATTATTTCTCTTTTAACTGCCTTCTTTTTATCAGTGTGCATTTGTCGCAATGTTGCAGTTACAAGCTCGCCAAAAATAGTGTCCTCGCATCTATAGTTTTCCGTTATAAGACTGGATACTGGTTTTTCTAAAATGATTGAAGCTTTCTCTTCCGACTTCGTATGTAAACATGCAGTTTCGTCCTTACAAGTTTTTTCTAACTCAGGGATATTTGCTTCCGTTTCATCTTTTTCTAAAATATTATCTTTTGCGTCTTGATTTACTATAACACATTTATTTTCTTCTGGCGCCGAACTTGCCGACTCTGATGCAGAAACTTCTATGAACATTTCTACTTGTTGCTGCTTCTGTTTATTGTTTTGGGACATATCTACTTCATCTTGAGGCGGTGAAGGGTTGGAATAATCTTCAACATAAATTGGTTCTACATATTCGTTTTGACTGATTTCTTCCGCGGCAGTAAATGGAATTTCAGACAATTCCCTGTGACTCTCTTCGTCAAGTTCTAATTCAATAAATTCGCTAGTGGAATCATCATCACTGGAATGCTCAAGGTCTTTTTCAGTAATATTAAACTCTGGTTCTGTTCTATATTGATCATTTTCCTTAGAATACATTTCAAACGCGTCAAGATTTATGTGATTGGTAAGAAAAGACATTTCAGTCAAATACTTGAATGTTGTGCGGTTTCCTTTTAAAACTGAGGAGTACTCCGACATGAATCTAGCTCGCAACAAATGCCAACGACTTTTAACCAGAGAAACTATAAAAATAAATTTCAAAATCTTTATAAATCATACAAGCAAATTATGATTATTAATTACCATCGCTTTTCAGAATATCAGCGATTTCCTTCCATTGATGAGCACGTCCGTGAAAATCATTGCACCTTGTGTACAAAACTGGCCTTCTTTTAACAAGTTCTATAATCTTTAAATTTGAGTCCATTTGGATTCTATTTTATATAAAATTTATAGAATGTACTTTTTGCCAAACATTTAAAATACAATAATACATTACCTATCCAAATCAAAATTTTGTAAACAAAAAAATGGTGATCAAACGTCAACCAAAACGTCAGAAATAGAACGACAATAGAACACTGCGGATCGAAACGGGAACAACAATTCCTGAGGTTCTGTGCTCACCATTGTGTATTTAACCTAGTAATCTCATGGTACATTATTTTGTTTTTCTCACGGTTGACAAAAATTTGTATTTCTTCGTTGAGGGGGAATATTTTTTCACGAAATCTTATTGACAATCAGAGTGCCAATCAGACAAACACTTATTGTGCTTACTTACTCGGCTTGGAATTCCAACTCATCCCATCAATATACACATGTAAAGGTAACAAGCACACTAATATCAGTCGAACTAATACTGACAGCCTCCACTAGCAATAATTTCTCTCTGAAAATCGAACATGCAATGGAAATTACGATTGCAGACCACAAATTTCATGAAATAAACTATTTTACGAAATCGATGTTAGCATTTTTTTCATACGATCTCTATGGAAATAAATGAAGACATAATTTGACTTTTAATGTTAGTTCGACTGACATTTGTGTTCTTTTTACGGTAACATGTGTTTATTGATGGGTTGAGATGGAATTCCAGGCTGAACATATAAATACAATAGGTGTTGTTTGCTTGGCACTCTGATTGTCAATGGGGACGTTCACTCAATTATTCTCAGCAATCTGAAATAACTTTCTCTTGTTGTAATGCGTGCAAAACCACATCTGATGAACAAACAGCTGCTCTCATGAAAGCTATCTTCCGTTATCCCAAAAAAATTAGAATAACTAGCTATCCGAGAACAAATTTATAGAACCAGCTGACTGCAAAATTTATTGGTATGTGTTTTGCTTTGATTTTTTGACAGCTTTCAGCTTACCTATCTAATTCGTCCACAGATATACACCGAAAGCTTGGTATCCGAGAATAAACGAGTGAACGCCCGCAATAAGATTTCATGAAATTATTATATTTTTGCCCACATGGTGAAGAAATATTAATTTCAGTAAGGCTTGGCGTCTTACACTATGTTCCCACCGAAGCGAAGTCTCGGATTTCGTAGATTTTAGTCCAAATCTTCGGATTTCGCCATAAAGGTTTGGGATTTCGAAATCCGATATTTCGTTGAAATCACTACGAAATCCCACCACCAATGCGGGCCATTCATAGTGAACGAGTTCATTTTAAACTTCACCAAGGTGAAAAGCTTTTTATGTGCAAATTACGATCTTTCACTCTAACGATAAGGAGATAAAAAGAGAGAGTATGAATTTCTATTAGATAAACAAAATTGGTTGTTGTTTGTGCTCTTTGAGAGACGAAATTGTGAATTAAGTCCCCTTTCACACAGGGAAACCAGTTGCTGGAGATTTTTTGACGTTTTCCTTTAATTGCCTTGTAGCTTTCACACGAAGAATTTGATGAGGAAACTGAGTTGCTCGTTTTTTGAATTGTTTTTGATTTGACATTCGCTTTTTGTAAACAAACAATTTGCTTCTACACAAGTTTGAGCTATAAATTAACAGCAGCTTATTTTTAGAAAAATAAATTCAAAATAAAGAAACCTGGTGCGATTATATAAGTTATTGTTGTTTTCTTTATTGTGATTGTTAATAATGGTTTGCTAAATTAATACATTAAAAGGTCACGGAAAAACAATAAACCAAGAGAAAATTGATTTATGTGCAGATTTGTTGTGTTTCTCTTGCCATCCAAATCTTGGATCCAACACATGATGGTGGTGATGGGAAGATTATATTGGGCTTATTGGAATGCACCGAAGCTTGATTGGTACAGTTGGACACATAAGCCACTGACAGGATGATATGACTGATACCTGTGACGCTGCCTGCTGCTGCTGCTGCTCGCTAATACAGGAACGTTATTATAAACCAAATGTGATGATGAAGCCACAAGCTGAGAGCTTAGTTGGTCCGTTTTTGCGTGCGTTTTTGTTGTCAATTTTCCATGTCTAGACGCATGATTGTAAGTATGAAATGTGTACCAACTCGTGATGGATTGAATTAATTAAAAGAATTAAAACTTAAAATTTTCTTTCACAATGAATTTATTTAATTAGCTCACTTGGTTTGGTTAATGTAATAATATTACAATTATATTATTACATTAACCAAACCAAGTGAGCTACTTAAATAAATTCATTGTGAAAATTCATTGTTTTAAATTTCTCTTTAAAAAAAATATGTTTGACATCTATCAGGGACAGAAGTTAAAATGGAAACCTAAGAAAATTTCAAAGCATAACGTCAAAAAAATATCTTCAAATCGTTGACCGGGGAGATTTTTTTCATTCCCCTTACTTCTTGCCCTTCTCACCTACAAACTCCCAGTTGCAAACAACTCAGTTTCTTTGTGTGAAAGGTGTTAACACCAATTTGAAATCTCGAAAGCTGCGTGCTGAAATCTCGGATTTCATTTTGGTGGGAACATAGTATTACTGAAATTAATTCAAAAAGTAAATACCATTTTTTTTATCAGAGTGCGGACACATGCAAAAGCTATTCAGTCCACGATTCGAGAAACTTAGAAGTTTGTGTTTTGGCACAAATTGATCGATCGCCCCAAATAAGTTCTTCAGTTTGTATTACACCGAACTATATGTAACTGCGCTCACATTAAATCAAAATATTGTCTGATATACCCCGATAGCTTGGTATAATAGGAAATGACATTTTTATAAGTGATTGAACGCAGGCAATAATAGGTGCGTTTTTTTGCAATCCCCGGGGGAATTGGTTGAATTTAACGACCAAGGCGCTTAGTGAAGTACTTGGTAGCACTATTAACTTGCAAGATGACATTTGAAGAACAGCTGTAATGCAAGAAAAAAATAAACATTACTGTTCCTAATCCTCATTATTCTAAAAATCATTGGGTTGATTTGTTTTGTGTAAGTTCGACATATTTATTGAATTTAAACTATTTTTCTATTAAAATAACATAAAAAGAACAAAGTTAATTATTATTTATACAAAAAAATGCGAATCAAGTAATTTGAAAATTGAAACAAGTATTTTGGAAATTGTTTTTAGCCGATGTGATTTTCTTTTAATTTTAATTTTCACAAATACAGTGGTACATAGAATTCAACTACTTGAAAACTACCCCATTCGTCGGTCTCTGGTGACATGATATTAGTCGACCAGTTGCTTATTCGGGACGGGACGCTCAGTTCCTATGTCATTAGGAATATAGGTCTGAGCAAGAGCGGACGACGATCAAGAAGATTGAAGTATGCCAAGGATGTAGCAGAGAATCTGTATTGGGTTGCTCCCGTGTACAACAAAACGCAGCCGAAAACAATCTTCTCAGAGAAATCTTTGTTTAGTTGTTCATTCAATTCTTGTTAATTGAACGAATATCAACTTCAGAAAATGCTATTTTATTTAATAATAATTTCACAGTCAAGTTTTAATATACCTACAATAAAAATAAACACAAAAATAAACCTCGCTGTAGAAAGTTGTGCTCATGGTGAGGTGGAAAAAACCATAGAGTAAATGTTGAAATTGAATTGTTGTTGGGTTGCGGAATGTATATTTAAAGGTAGGTTAGGTTGACATGGCCGTCAGGAAAACAGCTGACACACTTAGACCAAACGCTCAACCAAACCAAACAAAATTGTAAATTATCTGACATGTCAAAATGTCAGTTTTGAAGTTTCTATACATTTTATCGATAACTTAATGAAAAAGTTTTTGGTAGCACAGTTTTTAACCTCTCCAATAGCTAAGCCCCGAGAATTCTCTGGGTTTAAGCTAAGCACCCCGGGGATTAGTTGTTGTTGGATTTAACATGCAAATTGTTAATACTACTCATCGTTTTTTTCGTCCAATTTCCCTGGGCTTAGAAAAAAACACGCCTAATAGCCGAAACAAATATTTCTAATGGAGCCGCGACCTAATGTCCGCACTTCCATCCCTGCAATATATTTATAACCCAATTCCACACGAATTCCATTTCGTTTCCAACCAGCTGTTTTCGAATTTCGAAGTTGACTTTTTGGCATTTTGCTTTTCGTTTCGTTTTGGACTTTTGGTTGCCTCCTTTGACTGTTGGCTGATTCCTTGTGCATTTTATAAATAAACTAGTATTTATGAAGTCAATTCCCAAGTGAATGGTAGTTCTTTTCTAAAGTGCCTGCCTAGTATATAAACTAATAATACGGTTTGCCTGAAACAAACAGTTTTCGTTTTCTTTAAAATGTATAAACATTTGGTGGTTATTATTGCACTATCAAGTCTCTGTTGTTTCTTGTATGGAATATTGAATATACTTTTAAATGTGGAAACAAATGAATGCCGTATGACTTATATGTACCAGCTACCGACATTTATTGTAAGTTATAATTAAATTTCATTATTGATAATCTATTACTTGTTTACTTGCATATATAGTGTGTACATATGCAAGTTTAGTGTACTTTAAACATATGTACATTTGGTAAGCTGAACCAAAAAGTTTGTAGTACATTTGCAGATGCAATGACTCTCATGACCCCAATTAAACATAATTAGTACTATATAGTTAGGTACCCACGAACGGCGAATGTCAGGAAGTTCAACAGCAGGTGTCCTTAACTCCCATGATTTAAATAATCATTTTAAGTTAATAATTTCATCCACTTATTATTATTGTCCTCCAAATATATATTATTAAATTTTAATAGGCTTTTCAAAGATTTTCTATTTGTCATTATTAAAGACATGTCAACCTAAGTAGAAAAAAAGAACGAGTGTAGGGTTGGTTCAGGAACATATTGCTAGCACAATCTTGCTTGTTTTTTTTTCAAGCAAAGAAGGAAACACCTAAAATACTTACATTGATATATGCTTACAAGACGCAAACATCAGCTACTAACATCAAGCTTAATGTTTTGTGGGTTTATCTATTTAATGCGTTAAGGACTATCGTTAAATATTTATTTTAATATTTCTTAAATCTAGTACATATAGGTTTGTTGGAATTTAATACTATTAAAGTTATCATATACTGAGGAGATCATTAAGTAATACTTATAAACTGAAATCAATTGATTTAGAGTACTATTTAATTCATAATTTACTCTACTGAATGATGGACATAAAGGTATTTGTCTTCTTCTGTTAGCTTGACCAAAACTGAAATCTTAAACGACCTAATGTCGTTGGTGATGTTATATAACCCTTTAGATTTTAATACTGTAACAAAACTGTAAGTAGTAGGTATCTATGTTTTGAAAGTAGAGAGAGATTCAAAAGCTTGACTATTTGAATGTAAAGGGGACCATGGGAAAAAATGGAGAGAAAATCGCATAAATCTTCTCTGAATAGGTACCTTCTATTCTATCAATAGAATAGTATGGTGAACATACAATGCAGCCATATTCTAGCTTAGGCCTACAAATTATTGCTGGTTGCAAGCATTTTGTATGTACTCCACACTCAAGACACACCGGGGGAGTGTTATTATATGTCAAACAAGGCATACGTTTTAAAGTGATAGACATTTCAAAATTCCAAAATTCTGTCTTGTTCAATTGGTGAACCGACCTACTAGAATTACGGAAGTCTCAGTAACTTTGATAGATTACATCACAGCGAATAGGGATTTGGAATCTAAAGTTAAAGTCATGATAAAAGCTGACGACAAAATAACAGACCATGAAATTATAAGAGTGGAAGTGCGAATAAAAAATAAATTCATTATTAAAAGCAAAATTATTAAACCATTCGTTATACTAAAGAGCGTTTTGATTTTTGTCTAAATACATATAGGTTCTCAGTCATATTCTTTGAAGAGCATTTAATTGTGCTATCGAACATTTTTTGTGAAAAGATTAATGCGTGTTGTGAAGCTTTAACAATTGAGAAAACTGTAACACAATTAATGGATAAAACATGGTTTAATAGCCATTTACGAAATTTAAAAGGTCAAAGATTATATGTTATAACAACGCGATTTTTAACAATACGGTAAAAAATTGGTCAGAATATAAATCTATTCGCAACAAGTACAAAAGTGAAATAAGGACTAGTAAAAACAATTACATAATATCTCAAATAAATGCTAAATCTTGCAATCAAATAGAAATGTGGAAGCCTCTTAAAAATATTGTCTTAAAGAATTACAGCTGTTTCATTTGTGTCACCAGATGTTAGTGTCAACTCTGTTTTTAATTTTAGATTTTTTGATGAAATTACTCTTTATAAATTAATTCAAAATTTGAATAATAGAAAGTATGTTTTTGGAATAAATAGAGATATTATATTTAAATCAATAGAAATCATTGGACCAGTCCTTATGAAAATAATCAATGCTTCGCTAGAAACTGGCAAGTTACCTGAAATATGAAAACAGTCAATAGTTGTTCCTGTAGAAAAAGTAAAACAAAATCGAATAATTGTGAAGACTTTAGACCAGTCAATATGTTACCTACTTGTGCGAAAATATTAGAAAAATTTGTCGCAGATCAGTTTCAGTGCTACTTAGAGGATCATAATATCTTGATCAAGAAGCAATCTGGGTTTAGAAAGGGTAATTCATGTGAAACTGCGATAAACTGTATTGTGTGGAAGTGGAAGAGACAAATTGACTGTGGAAAATCAGTGATAGCGATCTTTTTGCATTTGAAACGTTCGTTTGAAAATATTGATAGACAAATCTTATTAAAAAAGTTATACTTGTATGGTATGCGTGGTCGAGAATTGGAATGGTTTGAATCTTATTTGGTTAAAAGAAGCCAGAGAACAAAAGTGAAGGATGAACTATCGAATGCATATAATAATGATCTGGGTGTTCCTCAGGGTTCAGTGTTGGGAGTGTTTCTTTTTCTTTTATATATAAACGATTTCAAAAAGTGTTTAAAACATTGCAGTATAAAGCTTTTTGCTGATGATAGCCTCCTTTATATTTGTGAGCTAATAGCTAGATAATGTGCCAAAAGCTGAATGAGGATTTGAAGTGTTGACAATTGGTTAAAAATTAACAAATTAAAGGTTAATGTAGACAAAACTAAGTGTATGAAATTCAGAGTAGATAATGAAATTAATGTGTTTCTTGATAACGTTTCAATCGATACAATACAATGTTTAAAATATCTGGAAGTAATAATAGATGAAAAACTGAACTCTAAAGAACAAGCGAGTCATGTTTGTGCAAAAATTTCAAAAAAAGTGTATTTCTTGAGTAGAATTCGAAAACATCTGACATTTGAGACGCCTATTCTTTTGTATAATGCACTTTTGTTACCGCACTTTAATTATTGTTCAACTCTACTCTTGGTTGTAACGCTGATGTTAAATTTAGACTACAGAGACTGCAGAATAAGGGTATGAGAATCATCTTAAAGCTGAACATATACACACCGATTCGTGTTATGCTAGAGTGCCTTAATTGGATGAATGTTAAACAGAAACTGACTTATGATGTTATTGTGTTTATATTTAAAATGCATAATGGAATGCTACCTGATTATGTGTCTTATGGAATCTTGGAAGTGTCTGAGGATCAAACTTACAATTTGAGAAACAACAACAACTTGCGACCGAAGAGATGCCGGCTTAGCAGTACCCAACGTAGTATTTTTTTTTGATGGAATCAATTATTTTAATAATCTTCCAAGTGCCATGAAGAATGAAAACCGAATAAACCAATTTAAAAGAAAAGTGAAACTTTTTATTAATATCACTTAAACGTGAACTATTTTATAAATTCTATTTTTTTGTTATTCTTAAAGTTTTTTTTTAACTAATTACTTTGTTTTTTTCTAGGGCAAAGTATAGAGCCTAATCTTTTGCCATGCAAAGATAGGTATACTCTTGGCTTAAGCCAGGATGGTATGCGGAAACTCTATTAAAAAAATGATATAAATATATAAAAGTTTTAAGGCGTATGGAAAGAAAATCTCGTGAGAATTGTTTAACGAATCCTAGAATTCGATTGGCCTTATTGATAATATAAACATAGTGATAAGTGAATATGAATTTTGAGTCAATTATAATCCCCAGGTCAGAGAAAACGGATGGTTTGGTTAAAGGAAAATAGTCAAACATGTGAAACTATTTTGTTTTTGCGTATAAAACTCATTGTTTTACACTTGTCAACATTTAAAAACAAGCGATCTGTATTGGAATATTCGCTGAAGCTTGGAAGAATTTCTTGAGGTTGTAGACAGTGATTAATTGACGATATTTCTTTAAATATTTTTATATCGTCAGCATGTTCTCATTTAAGAATCTTTAATAATCGAGGGCACATCGTTTATATATAAAATGACAAATAATGGACCTGAAAAAAGCAGCTGAAAGAGCGACTGTGTTATCTCTAGAAGTTTATGGCCTAGAATCAATGAAAAGAAAACCCAGTATATTTTATAACTGAGTAAAAAGAGCATCAGAACCTTGATAGGTGTACTAACAGGACACTACCATAGGTACAAGGGCAACTACACTGAGTGTATTGGCACCCGACCTCTGTAGGAGCTGTCAAGACGCTGATGAAACTGAAACCATTGAACACATGCTCTGCGACTGTCCAAATGTACAAACTAATCGCCTCCGACACTTCGGAAACAGGTTTGTTGACGAGCCATGTCACCTAGTGCATATACCAATGGTAAATATGAAAAAATATATAGAGAGTACATGCTGGTTTGCAAATAAACCAGTCTTCATGAAACAATAGTTAGGAATATCTCTGTGTGAAAGGGGATCAGAATGGACCAATAGGCCCCCGTGTACGTAGTAGCCTTTGAGCTACACACGACCCTCTAAACCTAACCTAACCTAACGGACCTTTGAGGCTTCATTGTGGAACACCAGAATTTTCATAAAATTATTCGGAACACCCACTACTGAAAATAACAGCGAAACTTCTATTTTCTAAATAAGAAGCGAAAAAGGAAAACAATTCATTAAAACCCAAGGCTTTAAGTTTTATCAATAAGTTTTGTGACACAGTTTGTGCTTTACCGAAATCAGTAAATACACAATCTACCTTTTTCCGCATTTCAAATGAAGCATTAGGTTTGTTCGTTGAGCACTGAAGTAACCCCAGACTCGCCCTAAAGTGTTTTTTGAAAAACCTAAAGTCACCCTGATAAACAAATTCTGTTTTTTTTTTAAACCTAGGGTCGCCCTCAACTCGCCCTGAAGTTTTTTGCAGGGGCAACTTGAGGTAAATGAATAAACGTCAAAGTCACATGAGATCTGAGGTAGGAATGGGCGATATTGAGGAGAATATCGAGTACTCATCATCGATGTTAATAGTTATCGAATCGAAAACACCTATGTGTTGAAGGGTTTTTCCTTATTCTTCTTTCAACATCGATATTGAATCATCGATTTTTTGTTTTAATATCGATATTTCAATAACATAGATGGGCTTATCCATCATCCCTAATCTGAAGCATTTGTTTTGTTTTTATTTTTAAAATGGAAATAAAACAATACTCAAATTAACTTTCAGACACAGACATGAAAAATTGAAAGCTTTGAAGTTGTGGATTATGCATAGGGTCACAAAAAATGTACTAAGAACTTAAATTTAACATATTTGAAGTTTCAATTATTAAATGACATAACTTGCTTTTCTGCAACATAAATTTAATGGCCCTAGGGTGTTTTTTGAAAACCGAAAACCCATGTGTTTTTGACAACTCTTGGGGTTGTCAAAAAAACCTGGGTCGACCCTAGGTAAAGTTCAACGATTGAACCTATTACAAAATTAAGTAAAATGAACCAAGTTTGTAACGGTAGACTTATTTTGTACGAAACCATGTTGACTGTCGCTAATAATAGATCTAAAATTAAACGACAAGGCATTACATATAAGAGACTCAAATAGTTTTGGAATGACAGATAGTTTAATGATAGGGCGGCAGTTGCCGATACCATTTTGTTGATCCCTTCTTATAAATTGATCGTATATAAGCACTTTTCCACAATATGGTAAAGATTGAAGATTTTAGAGATTTATTAAATAATAAACATAAAGGGTAAGGCGGTACACCATCTGGACCTGGGGCCTATTTCAGCGCTACTACACCAAGAACAATGTAGCATTTGACTGTTGTATTACATCAGTTCTGTTTCTTCACAGGTATGTTCGGCTTTTAGTTGCAGTACACAAGTGTAGATATGGAGAATGTACTAAAATTATTTCTAAAATGTATGATTCTATTTCACAGCTTTTTAACCTACATTGTTGTAGTACAACTAAGAGTGAATTCTTGCTTCAATCTTACAATAAAAAATGTTGATGTAGAAACACGCCCTTAAGTAAATACGATACTGCCAAAGATCCATTTTTTGTATTTTGAATTGTGTCTAGCTTCCAAGAAATAAAGAAATAAGTGCTGGATAAACTTGTACCTTCATTATATATTAATTAATATTCTCCAACTTGTATACATTCAATATTTTACATCGTCTTTTTTTAGAGAAACCAAATCAAGATAAATGTAAGTCCTCCATAAGACACCTCAAGTTAACTACATAAACTACATAATCCAGCCAAATCATACAGCACTTCCAGTTGTAGTTGTGAGACAGAAAAATGTAGCTGATGTAGTTGATGTAGCTGTAAAACAGTTTTCAGGATCGAAAATATTTTAAATTTAATATTCTTGAATAGCTAAATTTATAGCATTTAGATGTGATTAATTTAGTTGCGGGCTTTGAAAAAGTTACCAAATATGTTTGATATTTCGCTGGAGTCATTACAAGTTATGTCATAGAGTTAGGATAGCTATCTGTATTTTGTTTACTATTTACAAAATTCCAAACGTTTTTGGGCTATGCTTCAATTCACTCTCAATTTTGAATAAATAGTTTGAATATTAGGTATTTGAATAATCAGCAAACATATTTTAAAGTTCAGAGTAGATTCTAAAATCATCATCATCCCTGGATTTACTTAAAGTAAGCCAAGCCTTATTTCTTTTATTTTTGAGATTTTGTATGCGATGGTCGAACTAAGGTGGTTTATTAAATTAAACATAGTTATTCCGTAAGGGCGTTGTTTTAGAAACGCAGTCGGCCTATAGAATTTTAAGCACATCTCATCCACATTACATTTAAGAAACAGTTGATTCCAGTTTACTTTTTACAACAAATTAACAAGATCAAAATTACATTTTTTGAAATTAGTCCCAAGTTTAACATTCGATTTTAAGAATATATTAAACATGTTAAAATTTAAAGATATATCTAATGCAGGATGCTGTTTATCTGCGTTTAATATTATAGTGTTAGCCGGAGTTACAGCTATGTCAGAGTTTACTGAATTCGCAAAGAAGACAGATCCAGTATTATATTAAAGCTGTAACGAACACCATTATAGTGGCTTATCCCGAATGAGGTCAGTCCGTCGACGACTGAAATTTCATTAAGAGATGATAAGTTTGTTGGAGATAAGATATTGCAATCATCTGTTTGTGTCCAATTCAAATTTGGGAAGTAGAAGTTGCCAAGGATCAGAAATTCGTCATTATATTGCTTTACTCAATACAATTGATATATTTTTCCTAAAACATATTCGGCTCGGTGATTTGTCGTGTCAAAGAACATTTTTATAATTAAACTGGGCATTTGTTTTTATTTCTCCTTGTCCTATTTAATCTTAAATCACGGTTACCGCAACTAGCAAGCAAATACATTGTCTTGATAAAGTCCTGAACCTAACCATTCAAATTTGACAATTTAGTGTTAATTCAGTAACCAATACACGACGAGATACAAGCAAAATTACAATAAACATGTCATTTTTTTTTTGTTATCAATAAAACACGATTGCAAACAAAAATAAATGCCTGTGTTTCTGCCTTTACAGAAAGTCCAAGTCGATGAAGGAGAAAATTTCCCAAAATACAACTTATACAGTTATGCAGAAGGTAGCTTAATAGAAAATGCTAGATCTATGAAATTTAATGGTGCGCCAGTAATATTTATACCAGGAAATAGCGGATCACACAAACAGGTAAACGCCACTATTTCACATCCTCAAAATCTCAAATTTAACATTACATTATCATAATCATTACCATAGGGAAGATCTTTAGCCTCAACTGCACTTCGAAAAGGAATTGACAACGATTTAAATTATCATTTGGATTATTTTCTGGGTAAATACAAACCAAAAAATATGGCGGAAATATTTCATTTATTGTGCAATAATTAATTATATTTTTAGTCGACTACAATGAAGAATTTTCCGCATTATTTGGCGGATACCTTAACAATCAAAAAGAGTTCCTAAAAAAATGTATTAATTCAATTTTGAAGTTGTATAAACATTTACCGAATGCCCCAAAACAAGTTATACTAATTGGTCATTCAATGGGTGGAAAAATTGCACAGGCATTACTTACTGACGAAACAGTTGCTGGAATGATAAATACAATCATTTTCATAGCTACACCAATTGATCGACCAGTGGTAAATTTCGATGTTTATATGGAAGCGGCTTATCGGGAAACAAATAATTACCTGCAATTGGAACGAAAAATGTTATTAATTAAAAATGACACAAACTATTGCACAACATCACAAGCGAGTATTTATCCAACATCTGCTGATGATGGTAGAAGCTTAGATGACAAACTTCTTATATCAATTGGTGGAGGAAATAGGGATTTGTTGGTTCACGCTGGGCTCACGTATTCAAAATTCAGTGATATTAACGTTATGGTTTGTTTTAATAGTATGAAAAATATTTTGTTCTTAAACAATTGTATTTTGTTTTAGACTTCTGCTATACCAAATGTTTGGCTAAGCACTGATCATGTAGCGTCGGTTTGGTGTCTTCAATTAGTATTGGTCATTAATCGGTTTCTATTCAGTATCATTTCATCAGCTGGGACGTACAGCAAACAGGGATTAAGTTTTGTAGAATATAAAGCTGCACGACTAGCTAAGGCAGAGTATTATTTCGTGGTAAACAGGGGCATGTGTTTGGTTATATTCTACGAAGCTATTCATAAATTATTCTTAACTCTTTAAAGCGTCCCAAGGCAAGTACTAAAAATCGCAATATCAGTTTAATATTAAATGAAAATTCGGATGAATGGTTTGAGGACACGCGTCGAGTTTTTACAAAAGATTTCCCAAATGGAATTGATCACTTATATGTTCAAATGATTCCATTGACTGAAAAGCGCCAATATAAGGTACATTTAAAATTAGAAAATATTCGCTTAATTAATATTATTAATGATTACTTAACAGAAATTGTATGCTGATGTTATAAACTTACAAACTGATGACTGGGTTTTCGGTTGCGATGTTAAGGAGTTTAGACGAGATATGAAATTCTGGTAGGTTTTTTTTTTTTCAATAATTCGATAAAAATATCTTTTTTTTTCGCAATTTCTCAATTTTTGTATTATTTATATTATTGCTATTCGTGTTTTAAATAACAGTGTTATTTGAAAAAGCTTATGATGGTTTGAAATTGGTTAGAATATTGATCTCTGAATTGTTGCAGAACGATAGGTGTTAGAAATGTTATATTCTAGAAAAGTGAAACTTCAACTTAAAATTCATATTCCCAATGGATAAAGAGATTGAAGATAAAAATAAACTAAGCGTCAGTTATCTGGTTGTGCATCAGAAACAACCTTTTGCAGAATGATTACATATTCTATGTTGCCAAAATACAGAACGTCGTGCGTTTCTTCTATCTCCTCTTATTTGGCGCAAACATAAATATCAAACTTAGTGCTTAGGTTAATTTATAAAGATTTCTCTCGTCCAAAAATCTTGAGTAGAATTCTCATATCTAGGCAGTAACTCCCAAGACACATGATGATCGCTTGGAAAGAATTCCAAATAAAGCTTTAAACGTGATTGTTTGGAGAACTGTAACAATAACATTTGCAACCAGCGCAATGTTTAATATCTTTCACTATTTTATCGCTCTATAAATATTATTATTAAGCTTTTTAACAATTTACATAGTCAAGTTTTGCTTCTAACTGTTACTAAAAACAATTCGTTATGTTAGGGTACCTTTCAAAATGTAACCTTTATGATCCAATCTTTAGAACTCAATCAATATGTGATCGATTTTACGATTTCCAAAGTCATTAAAAGTTTTTTGTTGTAGGACTTGTAGTTCATACAAGTACTTGAAAACTTGAGATTTTTCATTCAGGAGGCCACAGATATCCACGAATATCAACCTCAACTAAAAAACCTTACATAAAAAATCTATGCAAATATTATTTGAGAGACTACCAATTTTTTCTCAATTATTTTTTTTAAATTTTGCACTCAATAAAAGGGTAATAAATACCCTTAAAATGTTAAGACACAGTGCGAGTGGTTAGGAAACTGGGAGAGTATTAGATAGGAGACACCGATGTACATTTTTAAATGTTTGTGTATCGCAATGGAAGGGAAAAATTCGGTTAGATAAAGCATTCCTAATTAGTGTGGTGCGGCTAAAGAAAGAATCTCTATACTTCACAGTACGTCCTAAGTTGGACTCAAGGGTAAACTGGTGAGCATTCCTAGATGGGCTGGTATTATGGTTGAATTTTTTAGGTGGGGAATGCAACTGGCTATTTCATTAGACCACTGTCTATGGAAATACCAATAGAACAATGAAAAGCATGAAACATTTTGACGGTGTTTGAGAGGTTCAATTGTTTTAGTTATTGCTCTATCACCTAGCATTTTTAAAGCACATTTTGGGATTCTATGCAAAAGACTTAAGTGAGTTATGGGAGCAACTGCCCAAATGTTAGCAGTTGTACTCAAGCTTTGGACGAATGAAGGCTTTATATTTTACAGAAAACCCAAACACCTTGCAGCATTCTTGCGACATCAAATATGTGGTCATTCCACAAATGTGGTCGGTGATGCAATACCGAGAACTGAAAGTTGTTCGGTTTCCTCTATGCAAGCGCCCCTCATGGACAATTGAATTGGGACAGGTTCCTGCTTTAACTACGATAGACAGCATTGTGTTTTTGAAGCATTTAATTCTACGCGGCTTTTTATTCGCCATTGATGATGATAAACCATCAGATCACCAGTGGAATGACTGGTACGAAAGCCATACTTCCGGTCATTAAAGATCTTTCGTTTTTCAAGACATTTAATTGGGTTTGATTGATTTGATTTGATGATTAATTTGGACCTTTAGTCCAAATATATGTGTTTCGCCCAGGTACTGCAGTTGGGCTCATCAGTTAGTAATTAATTAATTAAGTAAATTCACAGTCCACAAAATAAACAAATGAAACAATACCTACGTATGTACAAACGTTTGTATTGTTTTTATTTTTTGTTCTCATAGTTCTTCAAGATATATCTAAATCTGATAATTGATCAGCGTTTCCATGGCCTTCGAAAGAAAGGAAGTAAGTAGGTGAACGGTAGATAGAGGGCGAAGAAGATTCGCCTTTTTTTATGGACAGGCTGCACAAATGCTATTTTCCATCCACTCGGAAAGAGACCAGTAGAATAAGACAGATGAAAAAGCTTACAATACTAGTCAAATTTATGAGCTTACTACTGGAATGTCATTGGAAACAAGCGTTGGAACTGATGAGCAGGTGGAATTTCGCACTCTTTTTTACAAATGACATTTTTACTACCCTTGGGACATTGTAGTGCTTTATGTCTTAATGTTTGTTCATGTAAGAATTTGTTTTGTTGAATATGACTATTAAATGTCTTTCTAGCTTGTTTGAACTTATTCCGATTTTCCTCAGTTGGATTGGCTTTATAACTTCGCAAACTTACCTCTCTCAGCCTGATAATCTCTTTAAAGTTCAGTAGGCTTTCTCGTATTGCCATACGGTCCTCTTAGGAATATTTTCTTTAACTGAAAAGTTTGAGCACGAAAAATTGGCTGATATGACACAATGGTCCGATGTGCCTAGAGGCGTTGAAACGCTAATAGTGTATTTATCAGGTTGAGAGGTAAGAAACAAGTCTAAAATAATAATTAAATAATCAATTTTCTCTTACATTACCTCAATAAAATTGAAAGTGGCGGAATTTTGTAATCTAATACTTAATTTAATATAATTAATACAATTTTAATGGCTAAACTTACTTTGAAATAAAACACAAAGATATCTCTAGTCAGCGCAATTATATCAATGTTCTTGTAATAAAACTAATTTTAATATTCGATACACTTGAACTCTATTTTAAATTTACTTCATATATTTAAAAACATAGCTCTACTGGACAATCCATATCACATCATGTAGAAAAGCTCCCAACTAGCAAACTTAAACGAATGTTTGTGTCTATTGACTTATACAAAATTAAAAAAGCTTATCCTAATTGGACGTATATTCTGCTGCGAATTCTACCAACAAGAAACAATGTAATTTATAAAATTTTAATTCGCATTTTTTTTAGTTAATTATTGACTTTTTATATAGATCAAATTAAATGTGGATATTCATGATCCCGAAGAACGTAGTTTCAAAATAAAAGCACCAAAGTGGTTTTCATATACCAAAGTTCAGTTAACCACTGATTCAACTCTTGGAGCATCTCATTATAAGATTTTAATAGCAGGTAAATCATGAACCCAATATGTACACATATTGACAAAATAATACGAAAACTCCATAATTTTTGGTAATATTGTGTGTAATACTTATACTAGGCAAATATTAAAAAAAAAAAAATAAGTGTTACATATTAGTGGTAAGTATGTTGTTAATTTATTTTATATAAAAATTTTTGTAAACTAAAAGGGGTTTGCAAATTTTTTTAATCCGTTTGATTTAGGCCTCCCAACAAGCTAGTCATAAAAATAGAAACACTTGATTAATTTAACAAAAAACTAGACATTTTGATAACCAATGCATTTTTGTAAATTTATTAGGAAAGAATATTTAATAATTCGTTGAATAACCTTTATTTTTCAACATTGCATTCATTCGATTTGACATAGTCTACCAACTTCTTTCACTTTTCTTGTGGAAGCGAATACCACACTTCTTGGACAATTCTCCAGAGATTCGTTTTGTTGGAAGGTTTATGCTTATTTACCTCAATCTTCAGCTCATTCCAGAGGTTCTCAAAATAGGATTAAGGTCCGGTGATTGGGAAGGCCACTCCATAACATCTAATTTGTTTCGCTGAAACCAGAGATTTTGTCTTGCTGGAAAAGCCGTTTAAGTGACATAGGCCAAATAAACGCAAGATTTGCAAAGCACGAACCCGATAAAAATTAAAAAGCAAGTTAAAACTTGCACAATTGCAATGAAGTTTGCGGAAGAAAAAAGAATGAACTGCGTTTTGGGACAGTGTGCTTAGCAGAGATTTTTCTGTTTGCGCTTAGGGACAGTTTGCTTAGCATATTATGTGCAAGATTTGCGTGTAGGAATTTGCCCATATTTTCGTCGGCCCACAAAAGCATATAACATTTTCCAGTGTCTCCACATATGACTGATTTGTCATTATGCCGTCTATAACGAATATTGGACCAACGCCCCACCAAGAAAAGCAACCCCAGAACATTATGCTGCCACCTTCATGCTTCACGGTTGGTTTTGTGTACCACGGATTGTAGACATGGCACTTTGTTTCCCATCAATTCCGAATAAATTTATTTTCGTTTCGTCGCTATAAAGCACATTCCGCCACTGCTGTTTGGCTTAAAGTGGGTTGTCTTTCATGTGATGCATTTTAGCAAAACAGATCCGCTTCTGGGTGTGAATTTTTTTATAAAAGGGCACCTTCCTTGTAGATCGTGTGTGAAGGTCAGAATCCTGCAAGATACGACGAATAGTTCAAGAACTGACTGGCGTCTCTATTTTTCGCTGCAGATCTTTTGATGACATAAACGGATTCGTTTTAGCTTTTCTCACCAATGTAGCTTTGTCTCTTACAGTCATTTTAGACGGACACCCTATGGTTTCTTCAAAATTTTTGGAGTTTATAGGATTCCACACCATCCTTACAGAGCGCCCAATGACTGTTGCGATCTCTCTCATGGATCCACCGTTGTTATGCAGAATGGCATAAAATGGCTTCGAATTGGTCTTCAGTGCAGTTCTTGGCTCTTCCCATTTCTAAGTGGCATATTTAAAAAAATGTGCCTAAAATTTCAAAATTATGCTCAGATAAAAAATCTCACCAAAATCTTGACTTCTTTAAAATGTTTATATTTTTTTGATCAGGATATTTTGTAGTTGCAATCTACTGAGTGCATAATATTACAAATACCTTTTGTTTAATCACAAGATCATACGTTGAATAGATTGACAATAACGCCCCATTTGTTAACATGTTCGCCTAACTAAAGTGCAAGATACATTATTACCTAAAAGTAAGGAGTGTTCCTATTATTTTGTCCATGTCGGTATGTATATGTTCTTTATGGATTTATATACATATTTACTAAACTTTCAAATTTTAATTTAAGACCTTGACGAGTCTCACCAAGCCATTAAGTTTGACATTAAACCTAATGTATGTTCTAAGCCAACACATAATGCAATTACTAAAACATGTGTACCTTGGGCAAAGGGATTTGAGCGTTATCAACATTTATCGTAATATTTGAATATTCATATTAAATTATATTTTTGCATACCAATTTGATATTTATTTATTTTTTGTAGCAATTTAGAGAACAATCCACTTTTAGTTAGTGTACCTATATCAAAACCAAATGGTTACAACACTACACTAAACCCGGTCATGATTAATTTATATTTGGATCCTAATTGCCGTTATCAAATATCGTAATTCATATTGGTCAACATTTTAAATAAATTAATAAATATTTTTTTTAAATGACAGATATAAAAATTCATTTGAAGGAACTTTATCTCGCATTGTCCAACAATATACACACTGGCTTCCTGCCCATCTGACTGCAATTATTTTGTTATCATTCAAATATCAGATTTCTTTGACTCCACATCGTGCGCCATTTAAATGTGGGAAAGTACATTCAGCTATTGTGCATTCCGGATCGTTCTTTATCATCACTGGTAATATAGTATATTAAATAAAACTAAATAAGATTGATAATAATAATGATAAATTTCAGTAACTAAAATAATTTCTAAAATCTTGCAATCGGTAAAGTTTCTACCGGATCCAGACAATTTTCAACACTCCATGGTTTTATCATTTGTCATTCATGGATCTGCATCTGCACTCCTCTTACTGTCTGCTGCTGGGATATGGACTATAATAACGTTTTATGGAAACATAATACATCGAATTTTTCTAAGGTGAGTATAACTTGTCAATAAAAAACATATTCGACCAGAAATCTTTTACTAAAAATATCAATAGTTAACGTTGGGTCCAATCCTTTATTCTTAATCTCTGTGAATTTCATATCTATAGTCGTGCCTGTATTCAAACATTTCTAAGTTTTTTCACAAAAGAAAGTCAAGTTAAGGGTTAAAAATGAGATAGTGAATACCTAATTCTCAAATCCACTGTGCCAAAAAAAATTCTTTCGTATCTTTCTATTCCTTCTAACTAGTGCCGTGCAATTCAGGTTACAATTAAAATACATTAGGTCTTACAGGCATATAGATAAAATTATTATTAAAGTAGACGTAAATGATCGAACCTATTTATGTAGAACTTTCATTTCATAATTTAAAAAAAAAATTTGTTTGGATCATTGATCAGTTAAATATGAATATTAAAACATAAATTTTCAGGTTGACAAGATTATCTTCGCCGGCATTTTCCATAGTTATGCCAATAGTAGAGAGATTTCCAATTATAGCTGGAGTAGCTCTCGTTGCTATTGCTTTTGCCTCATGCGGTGGAATAGCTTTGATTTTAGGCTGTTTGGTGTATTTGATGCTGGTAAGTATTTTATACATAAACAAATCTGTCCCAATTTTTTTTTTCTTGAGGAAACTGCAATTCGAAGCAAATCTATAATAATTCTCCTAGTAGGTCGACGGCAAAGTTTGCACATGTCTCTTGGTTCATTGATCATTAATTCTTCGTCAAACGATTTTGACTCCTATACTTTTCTTATTAGAAGTTCATCAGTTGGATCATTAATTATTGGCATTTTGAATTCAAAAGTTTAAAATACATATAAACAATTCAAGCAATTGCAGCCAATGTAAAGATGTAGCACACCAAAAACGTATATGTTAAAAAAGTAGTCAAGTTCTTGTATACAGGGTGTCCCAAAAGTCAAGTTCGAAAAGAAAACGGGTGATAGGGTAGGTGGTGACAGATATCAGAAAAAATAATCGTAGCCATGTATTTTGTGACTTATAGGCATTCGAAAAAAAAAATCGAAAAAATGGTCACTCTGTGACGGTCTTTCAAGTGCCGTAATTACAAATCTTGATTTTTCTCATTTTTTTTTTGTTATGAAACCTTGAATAACCCTTCTAACAATTGCACTAGGTGTGCTTAAATTTTTGAATGCAATTGTTAGAAGGGTTATTCAAGGTTTCATAACAAAAAAAATAAGATTTGTAATCATGGCACTTAAAATACCGTCAGAGGGTGACCATTTTTTCGATTTTCGATTTTTTTTCAAATACATGGCCACGATTTTTTTAATTATGTGTGTTTGGTATGTTTTTTGTAGTAAGAAGTGTAACAGCTGTCAAACTTCAAGATTGGGGGAAATTTTGTAAATCTTTCAACAAAGTAAAACGTCAGTGCACATAAGAAAGAATTTAGTGATGTGCATAATTGAATGAAAACCCCAGATATACCAAAAATAAACTAAAAAAATAATAGACAAAAAGAAACACAACACGAAATACAAAGAAAAGTGCACACAACAAAAATATTCTATAGAATAAACTGAAAAAAGACTCGATAATACCAGTGAACAAATATTAAAATATTCTTCTTCTCTATTATTTGTGTTTTACTTACTGTGTTTTTTTCTTTATTCCTGTTTGTCTCTAGTTTTCAATACAAATATTTCATTCTGGTTCACATATAATGAACTTTTCGCTCAAGTTTTCATATCCTTCGAATATGCCCATCACTAACGCCAGGAAATGGCAGAACAATCTCTCCGTGTTGTTGCTTTGACAGTTTTTGCATCAGTTACCCACAGTAAGAATTCACAACTTTTTCAACGTAGGAAGAAGTTTTTCACCTCTACTTTGACAGTCTTTGTAGTAATATTTTAGAGTAAACAAACTGAATTTTGTGAATTTTTTGAATTCGTACAAATTCACAAGAACAAACAGACCTATTATTTTTCTGATAACTGTCACCACCTACCCTATCACCCGTTTTCGTTTCGACGTTGACTTTTGGGACACCCTGTATACAAAAGCCTTTGCGTTACAAGTCATCCGTGAAAAGTAGAGAGATCTAAAAGTACGCCAAGTTCTAAGTTTATTAATGTTAAATATCAAATATTTTAAGTAGAGTAATATGGAAGAATCTCAAAATTATCAGAAAAATCTGTTATTTAATGATTATGGACTTTAATTGTGTTGGTTTACTTGTCAAGTTTTCATTTCAATATTGAGTAATTAGGCAATAAAAGAAAACTTGCCGAGTAAACCAACACAATTAAAGTCACGTCATGATCTACCAGTCTACCAAATCTTAATTAATACCAATTCTGCGAAAATGGGCGGATGCCTCGCCCCTTTAATGTAAAATCTCAAATTTTAAAATTTTGCATTTGCTTGCACTTCTATCCCCCTCCCGTTCTACCAAATTTCATCATTCCACGACAATCAGAAGTGCTCTAAATAATTTATATCAATTCTATGAAAATGGGCGGGCAACACGCCCCCTAAATGGGAAATCTTAAATTTTCAATGTTTGTCTTTGTATACACCGCAAGGCCTACAGTTGTGCGAAATTACCAGTTTCTACGATGTCGGGAATTGCACCATAATTTTGAAGTCAGTGAGTCAGACAGTTACGGTTTTTGCAGCCTTACATCTCGGGAGCAACTAGTGCTAAAGCATTGAAATTTGTTGAGTGCTAAAGCATTGAAATTTGGTGAGGATGTAATGCCAGAACTTGGCTGGCAAGTATTTCCACTTGCAAATAAATGTTTATTGTTAACCACTTTCTTTAAATTTTCTTATTATTTAAAATTTTGGGATTAATAGTTAAAACTATTTGAAATATTTTTTTTCATATTTAAGATAGTAAAACAATATGAAGATTATCTGGAAAAATTCGTGTATGACACAGTCGTAACAATAGCTAAAAAACTATTTGGTAAAAGCTTACCACCAAAAGAAACTGAATCTTCTGGCAATAACGAAGAAGATAAATCCGACATAAGCCCTCGTGAGGTCGACAATTTGGAAACACAAGAAGAATTACTGATAACTGAGAAGGAAGACACCCAAGAATTAGAAGTTCAAACTGAAGAAACAGAAATTGAAGACATCATCGAATGGAACGATGAAGATAAACAGCTCGAACAACTTTTAAACGAGGCAATAGAAAAACAAAAGGACCTTCTTAAAGAAAAACAAAATAAACGTAAACAAGAGCGAATGGAATACGACTCGATTCATGAAGGTTTAGTCAGTGTTAATTTCCATATGACACTTTTTTTATTAATGTGCATATTGACAATTTTATTTATCCCAACAACAATATCTTGGGCAAGAGACTTCAGGTAAATACCAAATGCAAATAAATACACATATATATGTTTACTACAACATTCTTATAATATTGTTTATTTTAAAGGTATTCGCATAGGCTTTCACCAGACCCATCACTTTTCCCAGCTACTGTCGTGATTGCATGTGTATTTTTTCTTTGGCAGATATCAGCTCCTAGAAATTTGTAAGTTAAATCTAAAAATGTTCAAATTACAGTTTAATAAAATATGTTTTTTTTTCGTTTTAGATACGCTTATAATTTTGTTGCAAGCATTTTATACGTATGTGCTGCTATTTGTGTAATTTACTGCCAAGATTCAGTTTATAGACTTAGTGCTGTTATACCAGCAGTATTCATTATGGTGTCATTGCATCAATATTTTTCTGCAATAAAATCTGAAGTTAGCGACTTCGATCCCGACGAACAGGAAGTAAAGAACAGGATAGACAAAATGAAAGCCGTATTAGATGACGCCAATTAAAAAAAAAAATGAATGAACTCGTGTTTTTTTTAAATATATTATGAAAACTCTAGTCTTTGGAATTGTTTTTTAACACGTATGTTTTTTTTCTAATATACGTGCATTTTATGTATAAATAAAATTAAATTTGTATGTATGTTTGTTCAGTTTAATTTGTTACGTTTTTACAATAACATGTAAATGTGCTATGTATGTATTAGATTAGATAAGATTGTATGTATGTATTCCTTGTTAATGTTACAAATTTTATATTACAAAATCGATAAGCATGGCTATCCGTCTGCCTGATGTCTGTAGTATTCTAAATGTAGTAAATAATGTAGTCTAAAGGCGAATAGCCGACCGTCGAATTACCTGTATTATTAAAGTATTAGTAAGTCATTTCATTTTGCTGAAATTATGGCCTTTTTGTTCTTTACTATTGATTCTGTTGTAATTTGAACAGCTACAAATCTGAACTCAAGTGTTACACACTTTATGCTTTATATTGAAGAAAACGCAAACAATATTTAAACATTCAGACCTATCACAAATTCCACCGTAATAATTTCTTGCACCGTGACTATTTTGGATTTCAATTAAGTTCAATTAAGAAAATTTAAAACAACCTTGTGGTCCAAGAATATTAGGTTCGCCTTTACAATTTCCCAGAAATTTTGAACTTTTTTTTATAGTCTTGTGCCAGGTCGGCTCTCACGCTCATTAGCTAAAAGTGTTTTTCATATTGGACTTTGTTTGTTGTTGTTGTCCTTTAAAATCAAATATTATTTATAAAACCATATTATTTTTAAAAATACTTAGGTTTTTATTTAAAATAACTGTTAAGGACGCCCTACTTACGTGCCCGAAACAAATGGCTTGTCGTAGAAAAAGTTAATTCCATTCAATTTGAATTCAGTGATACCAATTTATACGAATTTCGAAAATCGTATGCGATTTTTCCACTCCGAATGTACTATGATGAAATTTGTGATCGTTTTATCGGCAAACGTAGCATATTTTTGATGACGATGGAATTTGTGATAGGGCTGATTATTATTTTTTTTTTAGACTGTGAGGATTAAAGCCAAATTGAAAGATTTGTATGACTTCTTCAATCCAAAATAGGTTTCGCCGGGCACTTAGTAACCGGTTTGATAGTTGGGCTAATTAGTTAGATAACTGATGAGCCTTCAACTATCGTCCTATGGCATATTGGACTAGGTCAATTTGTCCACAAAAACAACATTTAGATATTGTTTACGTTTTGCGGGCATAACATACATTTCTAGGTGCATGAATTTAACATGCTGTACATTTTATTAGAGTCCTCAATCATCCACCGAAATGTATTTTGGACTAGGGGTTATAAATTCTCTCAAAACTTGTTTTATTCAAAAGGGTAATTCTGGGTTTTTGACTGCTAATCTTTCATATTTCATTGAAAAAGCAACCAACTTTAAATGTATGTATGTTTGGCTTTTGGATAAAAAAAGTTATTTGCGCTAGGATTTAAAACATTCACAGTGAAGAACGTATTTTATTACAAAAAGTACATTGAATTAATATGATCTTAAAAAAGTTTCCTAATTTTTCTCTATTGAAAACAATTTTCACTAATATGGTATGTTATGATGATGAAGATTTTTAAAATAAATTAATTATTTTGAAAACAAAAACTAACCGTTTGCCACTTTAGGTTCGTTCGTTGAACTTTACCCAGGGTTGATCTAGGTTTTCGGTGCTCAAAAAACATTCGAGGGCCATTAATTTTATGTTTCAGAAAAGCAATTAATGTCATTTAATAACTAAAACTTGAAATATGTTAAATTAAGCATCTAAGTACATTTTTTTTGGCCCTATGCACAATCCACAACTTCAAAGGTTTCCATTTTGCATGAATATTACTATGGGGTTGTTGCACTGCGACCTTGAGATCTATTGTGCCCCCGTCAAGAGCTTGGTGAGGATAGCTCATTTTACAGCTCTTCCTTCAAATTTATTTCCCTCATGAATTTGAGTATTTGAAGTATTTTTAGAGATGGTAAGTCACTCTCTTCTACCTGGTATCGTCCAAGGTTTTTCTTCCTTTGATGAACAAGTGCATCACAATTGCCCAGAATATGGTCCGGCGTTTCCTCTTTTATATCACAGAACCTGCATGTGGCACTACTTACTAAGCCAAGGATGTTTGTCTTTAATTTGCAGTGTCCTGTAAGGAGACCTGTTTTTATTCTGAGGTTGTTCCTGCTTTAGGTTATACAGTCTGTGAAACGTTGTTGGTTATAATTCCCAAGTAGTAGTTTGGACTGTCCTCTTCTTTTTTGATTTTATTTCTAATCACATTTTCTCCTATTCTGCAGTATGGTTCAGGCCCCACTAAGGGAGTCGACGCACCTATTTTTGCTAAGGAGTCTGCCTCCGCATTGCCCTGGACACCTACGTGGCCAGGTACCTAATGAAGTGTGACATTATTATTTTTGCCGAGTTCATTTAACCAGCCTACACATTCCCATACCAGTTTAGAACTGATAGAGTAGGAGCTCAAGGCTTTGAGTGCGGCTTGGCTATTTGACATGATGGCAATATTTTGTTTATTGTAATTTCTTTCGAGGTTACGATCTGCACATTTTCCTATAGCTTGTATTTCAGCTTGGAAAATACTAGTAGACTGTCCCATCGGTATGGAAAGTTTGGTTCTTGGCCCAAATATGCCTGCACCAGTCCCTTCCGATGTTCTCGATCCATCAGTGTACCACTTGATGGAGTTTGCTTTCAGAGTGTAGTTAACAGTTTCCCCTACCCACTCTTTCTTGCTAATTAACTTCGTTTGAAAATTTTTCTGGAAGTTATATTTTTTAATCGTATCATCTCTTGGAATGTCAATAAGGTATTTTACTGAAGACTTCTGAATGCTGCCTCTTTCCCTGAGACCTATACATTTGCCAGTCCCAGTTCCCTCTTTGGCAAAACTCATAATGGCTCTTTTGCAGCACTTCCAATAACCTCATGTAGAGGAGACAGATGAAGTATAACCTCCATGGCTGATGTAGGGCAGGTTCTCATTGCTTCAGTTATGACTAAGCATGCGAGCCTTTGTACTTTCTCTAGGGATTTCCTAGTTGTTAATATTTCGGTTCGTTTGTGCCATGCGACGCGACCGCACCATAGGTAATGATGGGTCTTACCATCATCTAAGGATTCTCGGCTTGCAACCCCAAGATTTGCCTGCAAGTCTCTTGCATATCATGAGGGCGTTTGTGGCTTTCCCGACGGTTGATTCTACATGTTTGTTCGAGAGGAGTTTACTATCTAGTGTGATACTTAGGTATTTTACATCCCTCTTAGTTTCTATTACTTCGCCAGCTACCCGAATAAGTTTCGTGTGTGGTAGAAGTCTTTTCTTGGTAAATGGTATAATCGTGGTTTTTCAAGCGTTGATATTTAGTCCTACAGAAAGACAACATTTCCTTGTGATTGTTAATCCTCGTTGGATTATATCACATAAAGTTTCTTCAAACTTCCCTAGGGCTGTAATAACTATATCATCGGTAAAGCCAATACACTGTATACCTTGGGAGTTCAGATTTACTAGCAGTTCGTCCACTACAAGACTCCACAGCAAGGGTGATAATACCCCTGCCTGAGGACATCCTCTTGTGGTGCTTATGCTCTGAACCTTAGTTCCTGCAGTTGCTTCCGCTGTTCTACTGACTATCCATTTTGCATGCCTGTGTCTGAAAATTAATTTGAGTATTCTTTTATTTCCATTTAAAAAATAACAAATAAAATCAGATCTCATGTGACTTTGACGTTTATTCATTTACTTCAACTTACCCCAACTAAAAACCTAGATTTACTTTAGGGCGACGTTTCAAAAAACACAGAATTTGTTTATCAGGCTGACTTCAGGTTTCTCAAAAAACGCTTTAGGGCGAGCCTAGGGCGACTTCAGGGCTCAACGAACAAACCTTTTACCGCATCTCATTGTGGTAGTCGTAAGCTATTTAACTCCCCCACAATCTCTACCCACTTCCTATACCGGCTTTGACCAAATTCCTTTTGGAAATCTTGACTGGATTGCAATTTGGTAAGCCGTTTTTTGTTGCTTAGAACTTTACTCCTTATGTTTAAAAACAATTGAATTTAAAAAAAAAAACATTTATTTAGTGCTAAGATCTTTAAAACTTCCTAATTCTTACCCCAAATGATAGATTGTTCTGAAATGTCATTCTATGAGCACGATTCACAATAGTATTTTAATTGTTGATCGAAATTACCGTTGAATTTGCATTATATCAAAATCAAAAAGATGAGAATATTATCACACAAGAAATCTTTAGAATACCTTAATCGAAAATTGCAAGGCAAAATCTTCGAAGTTTATTTTATTTTCTAGTCTCTTCGACAAATTTATGTACGACATTCTATACCTGCTTGTGAATTGAGCGCATGGCCTTAAAATTCGTTAAAGAATTTACTGAATTATAAAGTTTTCCAAATATCACAGGAAATTCCGGCAGCAATTGGCTGAGCGCTTTAGGAATACCAGCAATACCAGTCCTTATGACATTAATTTAAACGTAAACATCGTATTTGAATAACTCAGAATATTGAGCGAGGTAACCGTCGGAGCTCAGATTTTTTCGAAATCGTCCGAATCGGAGAATATTTGTTTCGATGTAATCTTTCGAACAGTTGTGCGGAATATTTCTCCAACAAAGCAATTTGAGCTTATGGTGAACTGTTTACAAGATAAACTCGACATATAGACCAATAGAAGATGTTCCCGCGTTTTGGGACGATTTAAATGAACCGCTTAACAAACTTGGAAAACGCCAGAGAGATACTTGGTGCTGGAAAAAAGTATGCACATGATCCATTAAGAGCGTTTGTTAGCATAACATGGATATTTCTTTATTTTAATGATTTTGAATGACCAACAACAACCTAAGTGTGCTACTACTAAGTTTTTCTGATATTATTTTTTGGCTGGAATTATAGCTATTTCACCGACTTGACAAGGTCGATCATCAGATTCCTTTGTTCTAGTGGTGATAGTCTACTTTTTCATTTTAATTGAAAAACTTCTTGTGCCTTTATCGTGTATTGAACCATGACCAAGCTGCTTAGAAGCCAACGCACTACACACCATCATTATATATCTTATATTTCACCGATGTCAATTACCTCGAATACAAATTTAATCTCCGACAAAATATGTATTGCGGTACGGTTGCCACATCGCTCGGGCCCATTGTGTATAAAACAGCTTCGGAGTAATTTAATAAAATGTTATAAATTTCAGCAAATAAATTGTGCATGCGTAACCTAAATCGAATATACCAAAATTATGATAAATGGTTTTATTGACTCTTTTAGTTCAATAATCGAAAACAGGAATGATATATTCCTTCTACTGAGTCATCATTTTAGTTTGATAAATGTTTCAAAATGAATACAAAAATACTACTTAAGAATGAATGAATAAACATTTTTTTCTTTTTATATTTTATTTTAAGTTAAAATAACGCAATAGATGAAAGAATGGAAGAAAGAAAGAAAATACATATTAACAATATATAACAGTGTTTTTATATATAAAAATGCTGAATATCACATTATATCTTAGCCAGTACTGCAGCACCTTGAACCGGATGCTATATTAGTTTCGGTACTATTATCATCGGAATCGTCTACAATAAGTCTATTAGCACTCCTAACCGAGTTATTCCGTTTTAAAGTCGAAGCCTTGGCTTCTTTAACATCAGTGTGTTGAATCATCTTCAAATCAAAATTATCTATCAATGCTGCAAATTAAATTCAATAGAAAAAAAAAACATAATTTACCAATGATGTAAGCTCTTGAAAGAGGTCCTCAATTCCTTCATTAAGTTTGGCTGATGTTTCAAAAAATGCAGCACCTACAGCTTGTGCATAGCTAGAGAAAATATATAACTTACATATTTAATGCAAAGAATTGAATATCTGCAATCATTAAACCTTTGCGCTTCTTCGATGTTAACAGTTCTATCTTTTTCCAGGTCAGTTTTATTACCAACAATAGCAATAACAATGTCTGAACCTAGCATTTTTTTTAGTTCCTTTACCCAGTTCTTCACCTATTTACAATTTTTTTTTTATTAGAATGTAACTTATAAATTTCAGCCTATAATTCTAAGATAATTTTGAAAAAATTTGATCATTAAACTAATGTTTTGAGAACTTAAAAGTGTATTTTTGTTTGAATTTTGAATAACAAATATATTTAGTTGGAAGGGAATACTATTGCTTATTTTAATCCGTCAAATCAGCAGTGTGCGTAATCCCATTTGACAGAAAAACTGAGAATTGAATTGCTCAGATCTAGTTTTTCTAAATTATACTTGAATTTTTTTCATTAATTACATCTATGATTTTCTAGAGAGAAAAACCTTAGTTATGTTTTTTGATATTTGCAGCTTATTCTGCAAACTACTATTTTGTTGCGAAACATGATGAAAATGAAATATTTTATTATATTTCCTTTAAGTAAAACTACCTACCTAATCAATTTTTTATTAAATTAAAGGGACTCTATTATGGTGGATATAAAATTATAATAATTATTGTTATTTTCAAATGGATGTTCGCAGTTACTTTTTTTCACTTTTTGTGTTCTGTGGATACCCTTCAAGATTCGTTTTGAGTCCGAAACCCACCCGTCGTATAGAAACTGACTAGAAGAAATTCAGTCAAGTTGTTAGGTCTAAAATTCGATGTACACAGATGCTGAGTATAGCTTCGGTGGAAGATCTTGAATCAAATGTTAATATTTTTTAAACAGCTATCAATACTGTTTTCTAGGTCTCCTTCCCGATTAAATTATGCCATAAATCCCTACCACCGTGGTGGAATGAAGATCTCCCTAGTCCTACGAAATTGACGAGAACACTCTTCAACATCTGCCATAGGTACACTTTTTTTCCAGCCGTACAAAGATTGCTTAAAAGTTTATAAGCGAGATATATCTTTGGCCAAAAAAAAAACAAAGTTGGAAAGAGTACTGTCACTCTATCGAGAACAATCATTGAGTATTCCGCAAGACTAAATAAGTTTTTATCGTAGGAATATTATAACCTTTCGTTTTTGAAAATAAAACGATGGATCTTGGACAGTCTCTCCAACTGAGTCACTGAGTTTACTGTTAACAACAGTAAGGTTGTAAGAACGACAGACAAGAAAGTCAATAAACAGAATATATAAATTCCCTAATAACAGGAGAAACTATTGACAGAGCTATTAATCTTTCTACCCATATAAATCCCTAGGCATGGACGGCATACTACCATTTATGCTCCAAAAACTGTAAGACATAGCAGTGTCATGGCAGCAAATGATTTTCAAAGGATATCTTCGTCTCAATAAACACGAGTGCCCGAGTCATGGAGAACTTCAAAATGGTTTTATTTTGACGAAAGATCCGTGAATGATTTCCGGTCAATTAGCCTGACATACTTTTAGCTTTAGAACTTAGAGCGCATTCTCCCATTAGAAATATCCTGAATGGATCTCCTCTAGATAACTACTGTCAGTATGCATAACTCAAAGGCAAGTCAACAAAGACATCCTTACACGAGTTAGTGGCCACAATCGAGAAAAGCATCCGTTATAAAGAGGATACTATCGCTACATTTTTAGACAAAGAAGATGCATTCAAAAATGTCCTTACCCAATCTATTCACGACTCACTTAAAAACCATGACACGGGTGGCTACATCAAGACTGGATTATCTCTATTCTTCATGACAGGATGATTATAAGTGATTATAGGCAACTCGACCGATACCAAATATGTAAATATAGGAACACCTCAGGGTGGAGTTCTGTCGCCGCTTCTGTAGCTTTTAGTCACGAACAAAATTCTTGTCAAGCTGAGGAATGTGTAAAAGCGTTAGCATTTACAGAAATTTTTTTTTTTTTATTAATCTACACGCGCTCAAGGGATTATGAATACCCTTTAAATGTTTCAACACAGCGCGGGCGTGAGGGTGAGGTTAAGGAAGAGAAAGAATGATAGGAAAGATGTGTGGCGCGATATTCGGAGACTGTAGGTGGATGTTGTCTCAGATTTTTTATCTCCAGGGATGGCGGCTGAACTAATGCAAAGAAATTTCCGTGCCTTATTTATCTATGTCCCTTATAATTCGGATTAATTTTTTTATTCTTTGTCATATATTATCGGTATACTAGTTTTACTCAATCACATGTTGTTAGTTCTATGTCTAAAGAGCATGTATTGAGTAAACCAGCAACTCATTGTATGGCATTTATTTTTAGAATTGGTTTTTTAATGAAAAAATAAGAAGACATAGACTATGGCATTGATCGAACCTGTGACCATGAGGTTGAGAGGCGAACACACAACTATCGCGCCACGGCCACCCCCTATTTTTGTTCTTTTAGTGTCGGAAAAATTCCCAACAGTGATAAGTGAAATCACGGAGAGGGCTCTGTTTAGGGTTAGCAACTGCGCCACGAGTTATGGAAACAGAATTGTTACTCCCCACTACCAGGACTAAGGTACTCACATTCACCCAACCTAGATTAAATGACCACAATCTTTCACTGCGAGCTATTTAGGAGCCATCCTTGACCCTAAACTAGACTAAAACTTAACATTGAAGTTATTAGTCTTCAACCGAAAATATACTATGGACATACACAGGGATAGTACGACCAATCCTGCCCTACGAGGCGTTTTTTATTCATTCAGAGCAGAGTTCTGGACAGAGTTTGTCTGTATAGAGTATGGTGTGAACTTGTTCCGAACAGAGCAAGCTCTGAACACTGATTTGTTTTTAAATACACTTGAACTAAACAAACCAGAATAAATTATAATTTTTCGACATTTTAATTGTATCTGATTATTTTTTCTTCACATTTTATTTCTCGACACACATGACATTTCATGTGCTCAGCAATTTAATCATAATGCTCAGACGATTATGTTTAAGCACATCGAGCGGGCCTTGCACATGTTCAGTACGAAAAAAAAACACATATTTGGAGCTCAAAAAACAAATTTTTTGACAACTTAGACTGTATTGTACTAAAAAGAAAATGGCCTATGGTTCGATTGTCTGGTGGCCCGCTTTATACAAACAACACAACATTACAACAACTTAAGACAATTCAGAAGAATTGGGAATATGAATTTGTATCAAAAGATTTCAAGGTTAGAATTTTTACCGACGGACGGATCTAAAATGTAGTGCGGTGTAGGAGCAGGAATGATCTCACGAGTCTTTAAACGCCTCAAGATCTTTCCGACTTCCTAACTTTGTAAGCGTCTAACAACCTGAAGTACCAGCTATAATAGAAGCATGCCCAATTCTTAAATTAAATCCAACTTATTAGTTATTATTGTTATTTTATTAAATTCAACAAAATTATCTTCAAAACAGGTTCAACAATGCCGAAATGTGCTTGATAAAATAGGCATTAACCATAGAATCACTTTAATTGGGGTTGCAACACACTGACATCGAGGGTAATTTACGGGAAAACCAGCTGGATACGCCCTTCATATATCGCTTACAGAGATCGTCTCTGTCCCACTCACTGCTATGAAGGGCAAAATTCTTTCAATTTTCCTCACGGAATCCAACAAAATATGAAACAACCTAACCGACTTTATTAGATCATTTATCTATGTTGATATTGATAAATGATCTCATTTGTAGACAAAGGCGGGACATAGCAAGGGTGGTCGCTACTTGGCACAGGGCTTTGGGTGAGCACGCAGCAAGGCTGGGCTGGGTATTCCCCATAATACATACTACCGTAGCTGTAAAAAAAAAACAGTTTGAAAGGAAACAGTGAATCACTTGCTCTGCAAATCTTTGACCAGACTAATAATGCAACCAATCCTTTGGAAAAGTTTTCCTTTCTGATCTTAAAGAACTATCTGATACAAAAGTTAAGAACTTAATCTCTTTCTTCAACGGGTCGAAATGACTCTGGCGACGCTCCTCTTGAGTGGGTTCCCTTTCGTTTTTTCGCAAAAAAATCTTTTTATTCAAGTCCGTACCACTTCTTTGGTATCAAAACGACTCTTTTCAGCGCTACTTGAGTCTAAAATGCGAGTTCGCTCTAACCGCAATTTTACCTCCCTACCTACCTATGTTCTGTGGAAGTAGTGACTCTGAACGTCCTTTGGAAAACGACATAACATACATAGTACTACATACAATTAAAATTATAATAACGAAATACAAAAACCTTTTGGAATGAGTCTTGATCCGTAATATCGTAAACCAATATTGCTCCATTCGAAGCCCGGTAGTAAATAGGACCCAACGCATGGAACCTGGTCATTTAAAAAAGATCGTGCTTCATAATTATCAATTGTATCTTAAATTAGGTTTTCTTACCTTTCTTGCCCAGCTGTATCCCAAATATTAAGTTGGATTCGTTTGTCGCCAAGCGTAATTTTCTTTGTTAAGAATGAAGCCTAAAATAATAATTTAGTATAAACATTAGCCCTTGAGATATGGAAACAATAACAAAATATATTTCTTGTTAGGGATAATGAAGCCAAGTAATTGCCGAGTGAATCATTCACTTAGGTATAGATTAGCAAACGTATTATTCAAAACAATAACAAAACTCTAAGGTACATAATGTAGATATAACCCATTTAAAAATTACCTGTAATGTACTGATGTGTTTGTTATTAAATTTATCTTCGACATATCTAAGGACAATAGAAGTTTTACCTACACATCCCTCGCCAAGTAAAACAATTTTTAGATTATAAGAGCTGCCTGCAATTGCGTTTGTACTCATATTCTATCACTTTATGTATGTTTAATTTAATCTCTTATTTAATGTTAAAGATAGTATTAGCGACCAGTTAAAAATATTAACTTTTATCACTTCATATCGAGCTTACAAAAACTTTATAGAAAAATATGTTCTCGATTAAAATTAAAATACACAAAATTGAAAACAGTTCGTATATTGATAATTTTCTTGTTTGACAAGCCACGAGAATTGACATTTCCAACTGTCAGTTATTGACATGGCAGTGTTCAGTCCATTTTGTATCACCTACGTTCTATTACTCACTGAACAGGGATGGTATCGTATTCGATTTCAATACAACAAAGTTTTTAAACAGGAGCAATTATAATCCTTTGTTTACCTTTTGCATTCTATTTTATATTATGATAATAGCCGTGTTTTATTATCGCCAATAACCCTGGTACTCCCTTACCTGTGTTATTTACTCACATGCACCCACTGTTCGCCGAATTTAGTACTAATATTTGCAAACCCAGATAGAAAGTTGAGTACCGATCTTACCATCATCGCGGGCACAAATAAGCTAAAATAAGATTGGAAACCTTCGTACGTTTCAACCCCAAATACCCATTTGTTTACATTACCCGTGTTTTATTGGGAAATTTATCCGCCGTAAGTTTATCCCTCGTAGCAATTTACATACAATTCGCTACGGTCGATAAAAAGCTAAAGTAGAAGCTACGGTGGATGGCTGGTTGACGTTCAGTCGAGTCTCGATTCTGATTTTGTTAGTTTTGTTGGTACGATTGACAATTGAATTGAATCTCGATGGATGTGTTCATGAAGTGTTATTAAGTTATTAATTTCATTCGTAAGACAAATCGATCTTTTTGATTCTTTTTTTTAATAGTTGGCCGGTTTATATTTCTCAAATCTTAGATAACTCCATTTTTTAATAAATTATAAGCTGTTCTTCTGAAAAGTTTCTTACATTTGCTATTAAAAACTGTATTCTTTGCTCAATTATTTTCTGAAGTACGTCTAAAATTGCACCTATATCTGCAATTTTGCATACCCCTAATGTCAATTAATCAATTGTAACAAATTTTGATATCCATTTTGAAAAAGAAACCAATATTTATCGAATGCATCCCGTTCTACATTTATTTTAGACTAACCAAGCCCAATTTTCGTTTTGTGTTCAATTTTTATTGACATTTGTAAATAAACGGAGTTTGGTGAAAAAAATCATCTTTTTATTTAGATCTACAAAAAAGCAATTTGAGAAGACAAACCGCATTGGGTGGAACTGCACTATAGGTATTGCCTGAGCTGCAAAATATTTATTCGTATAAAATTCTATGAGCTGTGAGCAACTTTCAGTTTTGCAACAGTTTGGTTGCTAAAGGGAATACCATGGACTTATATGAGAGTGCGCGCACATGCAAAAACTATTCACTCCGCCATTCGAGCAACTTAAGAGTTTGTGTTTTGGCACAAATCGAACGATCGCCCCAAATAAGTTCTTCAGTTTGTATCACATCGAACTATAATGTAACTGCGCGCACATTAAATCAAAATGATGTTTGTGTGTTCGTTTATCTCGTTGATTGATTTTTAAGTTGCTTATGTGAGCGATCAACTAGTGATTGAACTATTTCTTTTCGGCAAAATTGCATGTGCGCGCCTAGCCTAAACGCACTAAGCGGAAACTGAACTCACAATGTGTGCTTTTTCTTCACTGTTTAATGGACGTCGGCCATGGGCGGTATTCGATTCATTACATGGACATGGACTGGGCATACATTTTTGTGATCCAAAATGGTGAAATGGCAACCCAAATGTTAACTTTTTGTTACTTACTCCACGTATGTTAAGTGCAGTCTGATGAGTAAATATTGAAGTGAACAAAACATACTCAGAAAATAAATTTGTAAATTGACTTGACAAATAAAACTCTAGCTATCGATAAGCTCAGAAAATAAATAAAAGCATGAAATATAAGGGGAGTGAACAATTTAAACTACGTTGTCGTGTGCGTTCAAAACCAAGAAACATTAAAAGGAAACAAGTAAATCACCGGCGCTTTTGTTTCCTCGTGTGAAATGCATAGACCATTTTTAAAGCAATACAAAAATGGGACTGTGTAAAAAGGGACTTGACCATAGTCTATGAACAAACCCATTCACTTACCATTTCCTTTCTATGGGTGCAAAATGAATGTTCGAATTTAAAACTGCAATTGCAGAAAAAATGAAAATAAGAAATAGGATTGTAGCATAAATTAAATATTGGTACGTTTTTCTACTTGCTATTTTATATGCATAAAAGCTAATTATTGTTCATAACTTTGACATTTTCTTAATTTTACTTTGCAAAAGACTATTTTATTACTTGTGACTGCTGTGCAGGGGTACCAGTTTTACAAAAATAAAAAAGCTACGGTCCATGCTACGGTCGATGCGTTTTTTTGGGAATTACTTACGGTACAATGGATAGATTCCCAATAAAACACACCTATTGTTGTATTTGTAGCTTCGAAAGTCTATCCATGAATAGAGGGAAAATCGAAAAGCAAAACAAAAACAAGTTACTAGGGCTGTGTTGTCTAAGTGTCTATAGGAAGAGGAACAGGGGGTCAATTCCCGATCTGTGAAGATGTGAAGTGATAAATTTTATCACGCTTTCACGTCTAATTCGATTCTCGATTCGTGAAAAAGTGAAGTTAAATGCCAAACATTTTTCATATGATAATTTTTTTATCACAGTTAATTATTTTGTGAAGAAAATGTTTCTAATCGAATATTAAGAAGAAAAACAGGATTTGGTACATGACAAGTAAGCAACAATTATATTTATACACAAATTTATTTTGGTAGTAAGTTATATTTGTGTTAATTCGAGTAAATAACGAAATTGATAAATCAACAGATTCACACCGGCCGACCCGACGGTGCTCATTCCCGCGACAGTTCGTTGGAAACTACCCATTCCAAAAAAATGCAGAGCACTTTACCATATTTAAATAGCTTTGAAGCGCACTTATAAGTTGTTTTTCAAGAATGGTCTCAATTCACGTATTAAATCCAAGCATAAATGTTTTGGGAATCTATAAAGTTCAATAAAATGCTCCTAGTTGTAACTTCGAATATATTCTGCCCATCTCGAAGGAAAAGCCTCAATATCCTCACATGAAAAAATAATAAATCTTACTTAAAACAGAGATATTGAATATAATATAAAACCCACAATTGTTGAGTTTGACGTCTTTTATTAATTTATTAAACGAATTATTATTCCGGACATTATTCTTAAGCAAATTTAGAAACTGAAATGAAATATTTACCTTTCCCAACAAAAAATCTAATCAGAAATGACAGAATTTATCATTTAGTACTTTTTAGTACAAACTTTATCACAATGAGTTCTAGAATCGCATTAGGCGTGTGCGTGAAGTTGGAAAATGATAAACCTCTGTGAAAACTGAAATGATATTTTTTTTATCACTTCATAATTTCACAGATCGGGAATTGACCCCCAGATAAGATTCTTGTGTGCGTTTTTATCAATGTATCTATCGGAAGAGGAACAGAAAAGTTATTTGTGTGCGTATTTCAGCTTGTAGGCAAATGTCAAATGAAAGTAGAGGTTTCCGGTCTTTACATTATTAGTTTCTGATCGCGGGCAGACGTGTGTCGGAAAGTCTAGTGACCCGCTCGTTATGCAGTTGCCCCTTCTTCCCCCCTAAAAAAATATCAAAATAAAATCGAAAAAAAATACAGAACCAAAGCTTATTACAAAAATAAAAAGAAAATAACCCAAAAAAATATAAAATTAAAATATAAACAAATACCCAGTGTCAGTGCTAGTGCCAGTGTTCTCTGTGCTAAAAAAATTTAATACAAATATAAAAATCTTAAATACAAATTAAGCACAAAAAAAAAATAATAGTCAATATGATGCACTCGCCATCAACATCTACACCACAAGCGAGCGGTAAATTTCCTTTCCTTCCCCTTCATAGTCACTCGGAATTGCTTTGACTTGATCATTACATGCAGTGTGTGGTCATCCCATACAATGTAGGTAATGATTAAGTCAAAGTAATATCAGATATACTCGTATTGCTGTTATTAGCTTTGGGAAAACATGGGCGGGTCAATTCAATCACTTCTAAGGCATAACACTAGTAGTAATTGTATTGTGAAGTCCTATTTGGTACCCAAACCTAATATTAGTATAGTTAACTGTCCGATTTGATTTTATTTATGTTTATTTTTTCGTAATGGGTAGTGTATTAAAGGTAGAGTATTGTAACATACGTGGGCTTAGGAAGAATTTCTATGCTGAGTATGTTCATACTGCGAACAGCAGGCCAGCTGTTTTTGCACTGAGCGAAACACAAGTAGGTGAAGATTCTGATCCCTCAGAATTTAGCCTATAAGAATATAGTTTAGTGCCACTCTTTTTTCACATCATGGTATGGCCGTATATGTGCAAAAAGATGTTGCTTATCAGCTTCAACCACAATATGGCCATTCCTTGAATACAAATTTTAACTTCATGTGGTTCAAATTCACCGTCCATAAGCACATCATTCACACATGCTTTTATTTATCGTAGCCCAAGTCTGGACAGTAATTCGACTTTTTACGAATCGGATGCGATGTCCGACTCTATCCAAAGAATTGTTTCCCAATATCCCGCACAGTGAAATCGCTGTTACGGGCGGTTTCAATGTACACAATTCCAAGTGGCTACGCTATTCTGGCCAGACAACACCCGAAGGAAGGTATGTTGAGATCTTTGCTGAGGTGAATAATCTGACTCAGCTGGTTACTGAGCCAACAAGAATACCTGACATTGCAGGTCGCTCCGCCAACACTCTAGACTTGTTTCTTACTTCTCTACCTCGTAAATATACTATTAGTATGTTATCGCCTCTAGGCACATCGGACCATTGTGTCATGTCAGCTAATTTCTTGTGCTCAAAGTTTCAGTTAAAGAAAGCATTCCTAAGAGGACCGTATGGCAATACGAGAAAGCCAACTGGAACGGTCTGAATAATTTCTTCAGGATCTTTAAATGGTCACTATGCTTCCTCGATAGTGACGTAGACTCCAACGCTTATATGATTACAAATATAATTCTTAAGGGGATCAAAGCTTTTATACCGAACAAAACCAAAAGCATCAAACCAAAAGAAAACTCATGGTTCGATTTGAGCTGTAAAGAGGTTATCAGGTTGAGAGAGGTAAGTTTCCGATATTATAAGGCCAACCCAACTGAGGAAAACAGGAATAAGTTCAAACAAGCTAGAAAGACCTGTATAGTCATATTCAAAGAATAAATTTATACATGAGCAAAAATTAAGGCAAAAATACACAGTTTCATGCGACGTATCTTCTTTCGTACTCGTACAGTTGCTAGAGTTCTTAAGGATCTTGACATATGCAAATCCGCTGGTCCAGATAGTATCTCCCCTATTGTTCTGAATAGATGTTCTTCTACGCTGGCAAAACCCCTGCGTAAGCTTTTCCATCTGTCCTACTCTACTGGTCTCTTTTCGAGTGGATGGAAAACAGCATTTGTCCAGCCTGTCCCTAAAAAAGGCGAATCTTCTTCACCCTCTAACTACCGTCCAATTGCACTTACGTCCCTTCTCTCCAAGGTCATGGAAACGCTGATTAATTATCAGCTAAAGAAATATCTTGAAGAACGAAATATCCTTAATGACCGACAGTATGGCTTTCGTAGCAATAGGTCCATTGGTGATCGTATGGTATATCTCACCGAACAGTGGCACAAGTCTTTATATCTTTTTGGAGAAAGTAAGATTATTGCGCTTGATATTTCAAAAGCATTTGATAGAGTTTAGCAGCAGTCTCAATTATCGAAAATGCGTGCATTTGTTATCGAAGAATATCTTCTTCGTTGGATTAGAAATTACCTTTCGTATCGCTCAATACAATTTGTATTGGACGGTTTCAAGTCTGATATTCCTAAAATAAATGCTGGTGTGCCCCAGGGCTACGTTCTGTCTCCGACTCTATTTTTCATTTTCATCAATGATCTCTTGTCTGAAACTTCTAATCCAATATACTGTTTTGCTGACGACAGTACCCTCAGCTTTTCTTACTCGTTTTTAGATTCTCATTCATGTGCCTCGGATGTGGAACTTGAACGGCAGCGTATGATTAGCTCATTAAATTCTGATCTAGACAGCATTGTCCAATGTCTTTTGTCGTTAAAGAGGGACCCTCCCCCAATGCCGTTGTCCATTAGCGGCGCTTGCATCGAGGAAAACGAACAACTTTCAGTTCTCGGTATGTGCATCACTGACCACCTTTTGTGGAATGAACACATATTCGACGTCGCCAAAAATGCTGCAAGATATTTAGGTTTTCTGAGACGATGCAAGAAATATTTCTCCCTTCTGATCTGGCTGTAATCTATAAAGCCTTCATTCGTCCAATTGTCATATTTGGGCAGGTGCTCCCATAACGCACTTAAGTCTCCTGGACAGAATCCAAAAAGAGCTTTAAAAATGATAGGTGATGAAACAATAACTAAAACAATTGAGCCTCTCTCGCATCGTCGCAATGTTTCATGCCTTTCATTATTTTATCGGTATTATTATAGACAGTGTTCTAGTGAAATAGCCAGTTGCATTCCTCCCCTTAAACTATTCAACCGTAACACTCGCGCTTCTAGGAATGCCTATCAGGTTACCCTTGAGCCCAACTTCGGACGTACTGTCAAGTATAGAGATTCTTTCTTTAGCCGTACAATACGAATGTGGAATGCTTTACCCGACCGAATTTTTCCCTCCCATTGCGATAATCAGGCATTTAAAACCAATGTATATCGGTATCTCCTGTCTAATCCTATCACATTTTCCTAATCGCTCCCACTGTGTATTAAAGCTAGTCACAACAAAATAGGTCCTACCACCGTCATTGCCGTGACAAAGGGAAACGTGTCATGGCTAGCTACAATGACTATCACACGATTGACACATGTATGTCATTGTTGTCCCAAAATACAATGAACGTCAAAGTGTTTCACGGTGATATATGTGTCTCGGTGTCACGGCAATGACATGCAAAACAATGACTATCACACGACGTGACAACTCTCAAAAAGCTGATCATTGAAGGTGAGCCTAAACTGCATTGTCATTTATTATTTTTGAATAGAAGAAAACGCAAATAATAATATATTTTTGTTTTTGTGGACTATGTGGAATAAAGCCAAATTGAAGATTCTTATGACCTGTAGTCCTACAGGTCATAAAAATCTTCAATTTGGCTTTATTATTTATAGCAGTGACGATCACACGGCGTCGATCAATCGAGTCATTGTGTCTTAGGAAAAGATTATTTTCTTGGAAAACGGCTCCAACGATTTTGATACAAAATTTCGGAGAATTGGTACTAGCTATCAATCAGAATAAAATTTGCGGTATTTGCCCTAGAATTCAAATGGCATCTTTTTTTCTTTCAAACTATAATATAACATTTGTGCAAACGTCACATGTATATAATTACCTACCCACCTATACACTTCACTTTCATTATATATGTATATATTTACTTACCTAGGTTCCATCTATGTTGCTAGATACAAATTACCCTCGTAATTTACATAATTAAAATCTATTTAAATATACATTTGTAGGTAGGTACCTATGTAACTTTCCCCAACCGTGACAAATAATGACATGGCACAAATTCCTGAAGTGTAACGGTTGGGACACAGTCCTTGCAGCGACAGGCTACGTGTCAAGGTGCCCCATCAACAATGAAAGGGCTATCACCCGGTCACGGCAATTTGTCATTGCAATGACCTTAAAGTGGCGTGTCACAGTGCTTGTCATTGTTTTTGTCACGGCAATGACATGCAAAACAGTGACGATCACACGACGTGACACTTTTAGGACAGACAACTACGTCATAGTGACGTCAGAGTGTCACGGCAATGACACATTACAAGGACCGTCTAATACTAGCTTAAACATTTTAAGGGTATTCATAACCCCTTGAGTGTGCGCATAATTAAAAAAAAAACCGATAGAAACCTGGATCTCGTGTTATTTTTTTTTTGGTAAAAAATAACTCAACTTGTAGGTATTAAAACGCAGCTAGTGAGATATATAATATGCACTGCAATATTTGATAGATGTTAACTTTGTTCAATTATATTTCTGAACTCTGTATTCCAATTAATTTAGAGAAGTTCATTTATACAATCTTGTCTATAACGAATTACATCCTAATCAGAAATTTGTTCCGAATCCGAAAAATTCTATCACAGAATCCATCGTAGTTTAAAATTACATACAAATTGCACTTACGAAAGCATTCTGCAATATCTTCTTTCGCAAATTGTAAAACTTTCCGATTAAAATGGAATTCATGATAGGGCCAAAGAACAAAGTTCACAAAAAGTAAAGGGCCATACTCTGTAATTTTTCAGCCTGATCAATTTTGTCTACCGCCGGCACCATGATCTCTATATAATATTTTGTAAGGCGGTTCTCTTCCCTCTCAATTTTTGGTGAAAGAAAACTATTGTTTGTAACAACTTTCTCTCTTGCACTTCAAGATATAAGGGATGTAAGGCGGTTCACTTCCCTCCGAATTTTTGGTGAAAGGAAACTATTGGCTTCAACAACTTTCTCTCTTACACTCAAAGAAAAGTATTTGGTTTATTGTGTGCGCAGTTACATAGTTCGGTGTAACACAAACTGAAGAACTGATTTGGGGCGATCGTTCGATTTGTGTCAAAACACAAACTTTTAAGCTACTCGAATCTCTATGACCTAATAGTTTTTGCATATGCTCGAACTCTCTATAAGTCCATGGTAGTTACTTATTTAGCAACCAAGCTGTTACAAAACTGATAGTTGTATGTGCGCGCCTATAGCCTTAGGGCGACTCAGGGCTCAACGAACAAATTGATCCGATCGGAACAAATAATCTAAAAAACTATTCGGTACAAAATCGCATAATTTTAAGCAACTATAGGTCATTTTTTTTAAGGCTTCTTGTTTTACTGTTTTCAGTGATTATTTTTTAAATTGTTCTCCTGACCTGTATACCTCAAGAGCAAGCCATCTGCCCACATCTTTTCAATAATATTGAGGTCTGGAGAGAAGGGATGCAATTTTATCACTGCTATGTTTTGTTCGATAACATAGGGAAACTAGTTCTATATCGGTGTAAAAAGTTTACTCCGCAGATCTGAATACCTCAATAAACTACATATATAAAATTCCTTGCAAGAATACTTTTTTATGAATTGCAGCATTGAAAAGCAGCTGCAAAACTAGTACCTATATAGAGGTACCTACTAAAATAAAATTCATTTGAATTTATTCATTATTGCTTTTGTTTTCATCGACACTGTACGTAATTCTTAAAAAAAGAAACAGAGCATTTTTTTCATTTTCTCATTTTTTTTTTAGAAAATAATGGCCTTTGCGATTTGCCGTCCAGTTGTTACTCTAAACAGAACAGAAAACAATTCTGGATTTCATTTCAGAATCGAAAACAGAATCACTATAACATTCACATAATTAAAATTCCAAAATCATCGGGTTGATTTGTTGTGTAATTTTGATGTGTTTATTGAATTTCAACTACTTTTCTGGTAAAATAACATAAAAAGAAGCAAGTAATAATTATTATTAATACAAGAAAATATGTATCTAAATTGAAATCAAGTTTTTCGGAAATTCGTTTTAGCCGATGTGATTTTTTTTAAATTTAATTTTCACAAACAGTGATACATACAATTCAGAATTAGTCAAATTGTTTCCGGGTGTTTTATTGGGGGAATGTGTTCCGGACGGATGAAAAAAACATAGAAAATACTAGCTTCCGCGAACAACTTTTATACACAGAACTGTTTACAATTGAATGGCAATTCTTTTCTTAAAAGCACACTAAATTCTAATTTAGATGACAACTAAACCAAATTTTTCAAGTTTTATACTATATATTTCGATAGTTAAAATAAGGGGAGTGAATTTAGACAAACAACAATAAACAAACACCTTCGTCGAATTCCATCAAAACTAAATTGGGAGGTGCAAGCGTAATGAACGCAGATTCAAAAAGTACGTAAAATGGACTCATATGAATCTTATGTCAAATTACAAATAACCAAACATTCAATTTTTTTCTGAACACAATCGAATTATTTCTAAACAAAATCTGTCAAAACAAATCTTGCGTTCTTACAAAGACTTCATGTCGAATTCCAAACAACAATTTCAAATCGATTTTTTTGTTTGTTGAAAATGAACTTGCAAAAATTATGTCGAATTCCACACAACCAAACATTCGATTTTTTTCTGAACACAATCGATTTATTTCTAAACAAAATCTGTCAAAACAGATCTTGCGTATTTTGCCAGATTTCATAGACTTTACTCGCAAACTATTATTTGCAAGTTCCTTACAACAAACAAAGAAATCGATTTGAAATCGTTGTTTGGAATTCGACAATAGTTTGCGTGTAAAGTCTATGAAATCCTGATAAAAACAAAGGATTTTTTTGACAGATTTTGTATAGAAATAATTCGATTGTGTTCAGAAAAATATCGAATGTTTGGTTGTTTGGAATTTGACAATAGACTTTATACACAAAAAAGTATGATTTGAGTTAACAATGTTATGTCGTTTTTATTTGGCAATCCGGAAGCCTTCCGGACTCTTCTGAAAGCGTTCAATTGGAAAAAAATGACAGTGCTAATTCTGAAAAGAAGAGAATTTTGCTTCTAGATTTGAAATCAGAATCAGAACCAGAAGCACATAACGGATAGCTCCGGATACAAAAATGGACCACACACCATACCCACAACAAGCTATTTGGATTACAATTATCTTTTAACATTCAAACTTCCTAACATTAAATGCAATCTTTTAATTTTCATTTCAATAATGAAATATTGTAAATGTATAATATCAATAAAAGAAAAAAAAAATAATTCATATACATACATAGCTAAAAGTATGCTTTATTAGTGTTATACCAACTGTACAGAGCTCTTGCTCTATCATTAAAAAAAAAAAAAAGAAAATTAATTCTATATTATATATATAGTAAGAGGCTTGTATATATGTATATATTTATGGTTATTTTAGGTGTTAACGACTATGCGCTTCGAAATAAATTGGAAAACACCTCCACGAGCAAGAGCTTTAATAAAAAAAATTCAGTGACTGTAGCCATGTTGGCAAAGACAATTAAAATCAAAAGTGACAGCCATACATTTAGCCTCCTGTAATATTAATGGCGTTTTTAGTTGGCAATCCGGAATTGTTCTCCGATCCGGGATCCCAATTGAACACTTTTGTGTGATTCTGGCGATTCTGAATTGTAATGAGGTGGTATGTGTGAAAATAATTGTGTACGTGAGAATATTAAAATTTTAAAAACTTTTGTGTGATTCTGGCGATTCTGAATTGTAATGAGGTGGTATGTGTGAAAATAATTGTGTACGTGAGAATATTAAAATTTAAAAAAAAATTTGTTGCACAATTATCATACAACAAATGACAACAGTCGAGTTTGACGTTCAAGTATATTAATGCGTGAGTGCTTCTGGTTCTGATTCTGATTTCAAATCCAGAAGCAAAATTCTCTTCTTTTCAGAATTAGAACTGCCATTTTTTCCCAAGTGGACGCTTTTAGAAGAGTCCAGAAGGCTTCCGGATTGCCAAATAAAAACAACATAATATTTATATTCAATAATGTAACTTAAGACAAAAATACGATGTCTTTCAATTGATGTTAAATGTAATTTTTCTTTTGTTAAGACTCAATAAATTAACCTTAACCCTAACCATTTTTTGTATCATAATTGTGCAACAAACATTTTTTTTGAATTTGAATATTCTCACGTACACAATTCATTTCACACATACTCATTAAAATTCAGAATGACACAAAAATGTTCAGTTGGGACCCGGATCGAAGAACAATTCAGGATTGCCATACAAAAATGCCATAACTCTCTTAACTCAAATCATACGTGTAATTTTAAATTAATTAAATAAGAAAAAAAAATATAACACATTCTATATTATAGATACATATTTTATTTGTTATGGAATGTTAGCTCTATTTGGTCAATTTTACAAATTAGCTTTAAATTTCAGTACAAACATATTAAATATTATAAATTATGTTTTCAATTATATAACTGACAAAATCAAGAATAAATATATAACTAATTTTCAGGGGACGGTACCAAGGTGTTTTTTTTTTTTAAATTATAAACTTTAATCTCGAATAACTCAAACTAAATGGCAACATTAAAATAAAGACTTATAGATCACCTACTTTATTACGACCCTTTAAAAATAATATATTCTATGGATTTATAAAAACTGATTATTTACAGTTCCATCGAAGGGCCCCATTTCATCACCGAAATCTTGTAACTCCTCATCAATTTCTTCCAGATCTTCTCCATCATCCTTTGACTCGGGACAACGTCTACAACGACTATCGTTTATGCCGTAATTAATGCATGTTGCACCTACACATTCACAGCATCCGTCATGGAACCACCTAAAGCAAAATAAAAACAAAAACTCAAAGTAATATATTTATAAACAATCAAACAATAAATCTGTTCACACTTCTTATCACCTTGGCTTGAGTATATATGTATACAAAAAAAAATACCTACCTAAAAATCCCTATTTTTGTATGCAATTATAAATGGTACACAATTTTCTTTTTGTTTACTTATTTACACCAAAATATGTAATGCAGACCTTACCTATAGCTACTGGCGCCAGTACTTTGACAACTTTGGCGACATTTATTCCAGGAAATGCATGGAGACAGGTAGATAACACTACAATTTACTGTAATCATATGGTCTCGTTCCTTAAGTATCTCATCTGAATCTTGTTCGTTTGATTCTTAAAAAGTGAATCAAAAGATTAATAGAATACAAATCAAAATTTCAAAATTCACGGATAACACACTTAAATAGTATTTAACATCCTTTTCCAACTTAGGACCTGCAAGAACGGTATCAAAGTCAACTGGAAATGTAACTATGTCCCATTCATATTCTTCCGGCTCAGATGTTATCAAAGCATTAAAAAGTTCAGGAACTCCATCAAATTCCTCCACATGTGACTTCTTAGACAAAGCGTTTCTTGTCTCGTTAGGTTTTGGGCATAGTTCTGTTAATGTATACAAAAATTAATATAGGTATGCACTTAGTTTCTCATAGGAGATATATAATTTATATTATTTATTTCGATTTTTAATGGTTTACTTCTGTTATGGACTTCTGTTATGGACCGGGCGATAATTTTTAATATAGCTATATGTTTACATTCAGAAGACGGAATGGAAATTTCATATGTAGTCATATAGGCTAGTTCATACAAATAAGAACTTAGCAATCTCGTTCAATTAAACAGGATTTCTCCACAAAATTTCTCAATTTTGCTGTCGAATACTGAGGAACAAAAATTTTGGATTTGCCTCCTCAATTTTTGACGAAGCGAAGTTTGCCAAATCTCAGCAGTCTAACACGTTCAAGGATTTCTTTAGAATCACCGCCATAATAAAATAAAATGCACGACTTATTCACACCTACTTGATCTTATGTTCGATCACATCTCCTCCTCACATATCCACTAGTGCACTGATTTTTTGTATCAAAATATAGCCGATTTAGCCAACCATTTTGGATACAAAAATTGTACGGAAGTTATTTTTGAGGCCAACAAAATATTTAAGAAAAAAAAGGAATCGAACCAATCACCTAAGGCGTTAAAGTAGGTAGGTATCAAGTTTTAAGAAAATTACTTTAGCTACTTCAACTATAGATCGACCTACAGATAGACGGACGGATTTGCGGGACCCACGTTTTTGTTGTCCTCTACACCGTAATGTCAAACTTGTTCCCAACTGATCCAAACTGACTCATTTATTTATTTAGCTTATTGCAAGCGAAAACGTATGCAATATAAAATAAAATAGAATTGAAAAGAAATAAAAATTAAAAATGAATTTAAATTTTAAAGAAAAAATAATAGAAAATGATAATAATAATAATAAACTAGGTAAGTGGTTAGGGGAAGGAGGTGTATAAAATTCTTCTGAGGGATGCGGAACTAAGTGAGTATTCAAATTTATCTTGAACTGTGTTCGCAGTACGAAGCATTCCGCATATTAGGTTAAAGTGGCTATAATTGGTACGGTGAGTAGGGAGGTGGAAGAGAAGGACGGATCTTAGATTCCGTGGGTGTATAGGGATTTGGTGACATAAGGGTTGGAAAATTCCTTAGAGCACTGTTTGATAAAACCGAGGGTGGAATTTGCTTTCGCAATAATAAGATCTATATGAGAGCGGAAATTAAGCTCTTTATCACATAATATACCGAGATCCCGGATAGATGAAAGGAAAGGTACGTTACAGAAGTGGAAGGTTCGATGATTTGAGGGTAAACGTTTGCGGGAGAAAGATATAGACTGGCATTTGCCGGCATTCTAAAAAATTTTTGTTTCACCAAGTAAGAAAGGAATTTAGATCTTCGTGGGAAGACGCGTTAATTTGTATTGTTTTCCAAGTAAATAGAGAGATCCCAGAAGGAAATGATTTTATTCACGTCATTAATGGCAAGCACAAACAGGAGTGGACCAAGATGGCTGCCCTGAGGAACACCTGAAGAGGGAAAGATTGGATCAGACGCCACATTTCTAAATCAACCCTATAAACACGACTCTCAAGGTATGATTTGATCCATTCGATAAGTAATGGAGGAAATCCAAAAGCTTTTAATTCCTTTTTCCAAAGCTAACTGTGTCACAGAGACAAATTGGGTTAGATTAGTCGTGGTTGACCTACCTTTTAAGAACCCGCGCTGTAGAGGAGAGACAATAGATTTACAATGGAAATAGAGTGAGTCATACACTATGCTTTCAAAGAGCTCCGGCATGGCAAAGAGTTTACCATATTTGAAAATGGGAAAAATAAAGGATTCTTTACAAAGTGAGGGAAATACGGCCTGTGAAAGAGAGAGTTGAAAGAGATTAGTAAGGGGTTCACAAAGTGCTTTTGAGCATTTTTTAGGGAAAATTGCTGGAATGCCATCAGGGCCAGGAGAAAAATCGTCATTCAATGAGCTTAACTTATCATAGACGGAAAGCGAACTCATTAGAAAGGATTGACTAAAAAAGGTAGCAAATAGAATAATAATAACTTTAGCGTCAGAGGAGGATGTGCCGAGGAAATTAAACGTTGAGGGAAGACCATCTGATTTTTTCTTTACATTTATAAATTGGTAGAAACGCTTTGGTTCGTAGATAAGGCAAGTTTGCATTTTATTAAGATATGTATTGTAGAGAGAGAGGGATAAAGTAGAAAAGTTGGAGGAAGCTTCTTGGTAGTAAAAATAGTTTAAATGTGTCTGTTGTTTCAAGTAGATTTCCATAATTTATTTCTAAAATGAAGGATATTTCGTAGTTCTTTTGTGTACCAGGGAGGAGATGAGGCACAGGTTTTTTGAACCGTTTAAGGAATACATTGAGCAAGACATGTAAAAATTGAAGTGTAGAAAAAGGAAAGAGCGATATGAATGGGAGTAGTCGGATTAATAAAAAGGTTGAAATTAATTGTTGAGAAGGTTGTTAAGGTGATTAAAGTCGGCTTTGCGAAAGTTAAAGTGGAAAGAGTTTTCAGACTCCGCAGTGTGTATGCTAACATTTAAAGAAAATGTAAGAGAAAGGGGAGGATGATAGCGATCAAGGGTAGATAGAAGGTGGAAGCTTTCGGAGATAGCGGAGTTAAATTTGGAATAGGCCTGAATCTAGTTATCTGTCATTAAAGAGCAATTCATTTTCGGAAGAGGGATTAGATGGAACAAAATGTGATTCGTCTTCAGAAGATATCCATATTAGATTGGGTAAATTGAAGTAACCAACGATGATAAAGTCATCGTTGGAATTTGCACCATCAATCAACGAACAAAGTGAGTCAACAAGTTGTTGATAAACGGGTTGTGAAGGGCGAATATAACAACAAATAATAAAATAACATCGTTTGTGGACAGGCAATTTAACACTTAAGAATTCAAATAGTGGAGAATTTGATACTTTAACTAGAGATGCATTGAGACGATTGTAGACGGCAAGAAGAACACCACGCCATTGGGGAGCAAGATCACTAACTTCACCATCGGATGGGAATAATTCACTATCAATAAAATTGCAAAGATTTGTTTCTGTAAGGGCGAAGGTGCCGAAGGGCAGTTCAGATATACGTTAGAAGTTTTTGTACGAAGGCCTCTGACATTCTGATAATAAAGTGATAGGGTGATTATAGACACAGGATGCAATATAGGATTACAATTAAAGACTGGACTTATGGTTATGACGAACAAAAGTAATCGTTTAGAATTTAAATGCAAAGCGTATGTAACTAGGTCCTTTACAACTTTAGAAGCGGAAATGTTTTAGATTTCATGAAATTGCATGTATATTTTATTGAGAGCAATAGGATCAGTTGGAAGGCCTTCTTTTTGTAAAGATAGAAGGACATTCATTTTGGTCTTCCCATTAATACAAACGGAGTCAGATTTGTTATGAAGATAGGAGAGGTAGAGGCGAACATTATAATAGAGTTTACTGTCGCGTAATCTAGCCATTATATAACGACCATCAAACGGCAAATTCAGATGTGATTTTAGGAAGCGGTGAAAACATCGGATCCAAGACTCGGGGAGATAGTTGGTGGTTTGGAGGGTTGGGAACACCAATTCAGAACAGTTTAGAACCGAAAATTTATCATTGAATAGCAAAATCCTGTACTTTACTGTTCCAAAGTGTTTTAATCTGATCCCAACAGCGTACATGACCATGCCTGTAAGACTTACACACGTTTTACTTGCGATATAGGTACTATAGGGCAAGTTTGGCATTTGGAAAAAAAATAGAACTTGAGATTTTAATCAAACTTGACATTACGATGATAGAGAACACAGAAAAGTGGGTCCCGCAATTATGTCTGTTGTACAGACAACGATCTGCAGCTTAAGCGGCTGAAGCGATTTCCTTCAAACTTGGTATTTGAGCGCTTTAGGTTATTGTCTAAAATAGATTTTTTAATCGTTTTTTAGGGCCAAGACTAACGGTTCCTCCCATACAATTTTTTCTACCATCTCAATTATCTGGAACATGACTCTAATGATTTTGATAAAAAAGTGAGTGCACTCAATATACTCTACATTTTGGTCAAACATTTTTTTTAAAAACATTTTGTTATACCTACTAATATTTAAATGCGGTGATGTTATGTATGTAGGTGCCATACAAATATTTTTTTTTATTTTGAACTGAGTTGAAAAATATTTTTTTAGTTTTTTGAAAAAAAGAATATTTTTTTTTTTAAATTCAATATTTCGAAAACGGGTAGATGTTTTTAGTTTATATTATTAAATATTTAAAATTGTCATATCAAGTTTTTTTTAAGACAAACATTGGGGCGACTTTCCATTAGGGGAGCACGCGTAGAACTTTGATTTGTTTCTACTAGGGATCTCAATACAACAGCTTTAAAATATTACGGTGAGGAAACACTGTTAAATATGATTAAAAAATGTTTCAATTTCCTATTTTGGCCATTTTTAGTACAACACTTTTGTTCAATTTGTCTTTAAATTAGAAGGTATTTCAACACACGGATACTTATATTCGGTAGATTTATTATTAAAGATAATAACTAAAACGGTTTTAATATTTTTAAAATATTTTTACAGTTTGCAATATTAATACACAATATAAAAAAATCGCGGCAACGAAAAACTGTTTTGACAGTACTTGTTAATACTTCCCTCTGGTAGTGTTCTTATAAGTTTTCTTTTGTACCTATGTAGGTACTTTTTTTTGGGGAAATTTTAATGGAAACATTTTTTGGATTAAAAGTACAAGTGTAGTTTTTTTCAATAATAAAACTTACGTGAAAACATTTAACTAAATGAAATATCATATTTTTCGAAAAGTACGAGTAGTTATGCATCACTTTTAAAATACATACATATGTACCTACTCTCAGTAAAAACCAATTGCAAATTAAAAAAAAAAAACATTAAAATAAACGTAAAAACCTACTTGTGTGAAGTTTTTCTGTAATTAAGTTCACAGCGTACAGAAAGGTCGGCAGGTAAGGGGGGCATGCTGCCCCTGCAACCCCCTACCAGGGCCAATTATAGGAATTGGGTTAGGGTCAAGGTTGGGTGTATGCAAAGTTTTTTTAGGATTTGACATGAAACGAAACCACAATAGTACATAGTTTGAAATTCCCAAGAAGAATGCCCATACCACAACACTTACCATACCGAAGTTGCCTACAGTCATCTGTGGATTGGTAAACAACTGTCAACACAAAAAAAAGTTTTCGGTAGTTATCATTTGCATACATTTTGTATGAAAAATGAAAACTTTAAAAATTAATAAAAAAATAGAAATAAAAGTTTCCTCACTTCAAAATTGTTATATTTATTGTTTTTTAAGTATAAATCTACCGAATAAAAGTATCCGCGTGTTAAAATTCGTGCTCCCCTAAAGTAAAGTTCAGCCGAAATCTTTGGCGTACGATGTGATCGAACGCAAGAGAAAGTTCGTGCGATCCAGTCGTGCATTTTATTTAAAATACAATAAAACCTACAATCGCACGGCTATAGTTGAGTTGGAAGGAATATACAAATACGAAACAATATTATTATTATTAGGTAGGTAATACGAAATTTTAGAGGTATTATTATATAATATTAACATCTTAACAACTGGATTTAATGAAACAACAAATAACTGTATTTTTTTATTTTAATTCAGGCGCCATATCGCCTAGGTCCTACCCGAATTTAATTATTGCATAGTTAAAGTTATATGTAATTAAAATATTATTCAAATCATATATGTATGTATATGGGTAATTTGATTTCTTACCAACGCAGCTACAGCATTCTTCATAGTATTTTTTTCCCAAGCAACTAAGACATTCCTTATAGCACGAGCAATTTTTGGGCTCACATTTGCAACTTTGAGTTAACATGCATTTAGAGACAATGGACGCACAAACAACTTCATTACATGATTCCACTTGACTTATGATCAGAATACCAGCGTACAGAACAAGCAAGCAGAGTGAAACTACTTTGCGGAGTACCATGTTATTGTTTTGTTTAATTTTTTCTTGATTAAAAAAAATTATCCAACAAAAACACAAATGTAAATATACTATCACTTTTTTGTTATTTAAGAATGCATAAAGATTTGTCTTTATTTAAATAGAGGAATTTGCTCCAATGCCACTTAGGACAACACTAGGCAGGTACAATATAACTAACTACGCTTTGGGATGAGCGATGGTAATGTTTATTAGGTAGATATACAAATTAAATATTCAAATCATTCAATATTAACTGACAGGCTATTAAATAGCGTTTCGTGTTTATAAATTGCACAGCAACAACCAAATGCTTTGTCAACAAGATCAAAATCGATCAAAATCAATGTGATCACATCTTCGATTTAAAAGATACATTAAAACATCATGTATGGAGCAGCCTCACTCTACAAAAATGCGGTAAATAGTATACTACTCTTCTGTTTCATTAGTTAACTTAAGAAAACAAACGATCTGCTTACACCAGTGTCAGAATTAAAGAGGTTGGGTACGGGGAAACGGACAACAAAGTTGTTTAGCTACTTAACAAAACAACAGAAAAGCACCTGTGCTGTTTTCTACGGTGGAGTAAGCAGCAATAAAAATTCAAGCAAGAGAGAAGAATATATTTATACTGATTTCCAGTTGTTGCCCTCGCACATTCTTGTATTATGCTTTATGCATATACTTATACAAAAATAGTATACAAACCGTGATGTTATGATCATAAACTAATAACGTTTACGAACATATTATTTAGAGTATAATGCTTTTAGTCACCATCACCATGCATACGGGTATGATAATGAAATGATAAAAAGATTCACAATTCACGACCAAAATTAAAAATGACATACTTCATGCGGTATGTACGGTAGGGGTAGTCCATCTTCTTTGTAGCTTTGTAGCTGCGCAAAAAGACAAAAGCAAAGTGGTACTACAAAGCTTTCGATTCGACCTTTTATGGAACTGCCAGAATCAAAACCAAACAAAATAAAATAATCTTGTCAATTTTATTAGAAAAGATTGGTAAGTACGTAAGGAATTCATTTATCGTTTCGTTTTCGTTTTTGATATAATGTTTATAATTTTTGATGAATTTTTATAGCTATGGCATTGCCGTCAGGTCGGTTAGCAAATTAAGTACATACATTAATACTGTTTTTTTTTTCTTTTTTTAATAAATATTTAAACAAATTCGGTAAGAAGTAACATCCTATATTTATAAATAACTTTCAAAAAAGAATAGAGTCTTCCAGTCGGAATCATTTAGCACTGAAATAGTTTCGTGGAGCGTCATAGTTTCCTATCCAACGAATGTTTTTCTGAGGGCAGCAAAAGTGGGGCATATACATATGACGTGAAAACAGTCCTCTTTGGCTATCAAATTACATAAAGTGCAAAATCGGTTAAAACTGTTGTTGTAAGGAGATCCGTTTAGCGCAAGAACTTCACATCTTGTTTTGAATATTAAAGATAATTCCCTATGATTAAGTGAATCATTAAAGTAGTTTGATTGCATAAGGTTAAGTTCCAGTTGTGAGTAAAGTAGTCTGCTATCTGATTCTCGAGCTTGTATTATAAACCCATCGCGGTCAGAATTTTCGTGCGCTTGTATTATTTTGTAAAGCTGTTCTTTTACATGACTAAAATTTTGGGAATTTAACGATACTACTTCACCACAATTGTTTCCCAGATCTTTCCATTTTGACACCCACCAGTCCTCGTTTCTTAGCTCGTATAGTGCCATTCGTTTATTCAGTCGGTCATCGCGATGAGACAACACCTTGACAAATGTAGTCTGCCTGTGATTTCAGAGTGCCAGTAAAAAATTTGGGTAGTCCTGTTTCCAGATAAAGAGCATAGTTCGGTGTGTTTAAAGGTAAATTAAAATGTATCTTCAAAAAGCATCTGTGAAATTTTTCTATCTACTCGTATTCGTTAATTCCCCATACTTGGGCAGCATAGCAAAGTGAACTCCTAACAGCAGCATCAAATATCCTGTATTTCGCAGAAAGTACTATTCGTTGATTCGAAAAGATATTTCTCCAAGATAGATTTAACAGACTTTGTGTAGTTTTAGCTTTGAAGGTTATATGATTGTTGAAATCTATAGTTTTATTAAGAATTACTCCCAGGTACTTATACTCAGAAGCTACCTTTAAAAGATTTCCATTGTAGTACCAATTATATGTTGATTGATACCGGACATATCTTGAGAATACCATTACTTTTGATTTATCTGCGTTAATGGTAAGTCCCCATTTCCTGCAATAATCCGCGAGACGATTAATCATTAGCTGGAGATTGACTGGAGTCTCGGAAAGTATTACTAAGTCATCAGCATATAAAAGGACATTTATGGTCAAATCAGCAATCCGGATAGCTCCAGGTAGGTAAGATTCAACATCATTTATTAAAAGGGCGAATAGAAGTGCACTTAATAGGCAGCCTTGCTTAACACCAGAATCTGTTTCAAACCATTCTGAATAAGTTGATCCATCCCACACAGCAGCTTTTGATTCTGCATACATCTTCTTTACTACACGGATGAACTTCGAGGATATGCCTAGTTGTGAGAGCTTGTAGAAAAGTGCATTTTGATTCACAAGATCAAAAGCAGACTTAAAGTCTACGAAAAATGCATACACTTTCTTGTTCGTCGCTCGAAATGCTTTTACGATGGAGGTTAATACGAAGATATGGTCAATGGTTGAAAAAATTTTCCTGAAGCCAGCTTAGAATTGGGTCTGTGTATCGTTATATTCCACCCATGTCTCCAATCTGTTAACAAGTACTCCACAGAACAATCTTTTGATGACGTTCATAAACGATATGCCTCTATAATTGTCTACATTTTTGATGTCTCCTTTTTTGTGAATAGGGAATATAACAGACTTTTTAAATGATGTAGGAATGTCTTATTTTGAACACTTCATTGAAAAAGGATGTAAGTTAACATATAAAGGTTGGTGTGACGTTCTTGAAATATTCGTATGGAATCCCATCTTCTCCTGGAGCTTTTCCACCTTTTGCCTTGACGACAACAAGCTGTACTTCAGCTACGTTGATTTCACTATCCAATATATTGTCAACGAAAAAAGGTTCTGCGTAAGAAAATACAAGGTCTGCTTTATTTTTTAAAATATTTTTGAAGTGAGTTGAAAGTTCGTTAGCAGATACTCCTGATCCTATTTTAAAATTCGATCAATTAATTTCTTTTGTCACCTTCCAAAATTCTCTTGAATCTCTTGTTTTACCAAGTTTATCGGCTAGATGGTTTTCGAATTCAGTCTTCTTCCTGAAACATAGATTTTTGTATCTTTTATTTGCTATGTTGTACCAATTTTTCTAGTTTTAACAGTTTGAGTTCCGCAGTGCATTTAGAAGGACAAAGGACTTCTTTTTAGCTTTCATACACTGTTTGTCAAACCATTTTTGTTTAAAAGCCTTACGAAATTTCGAGGGTACTCTTGTTACAGAGTTTCTTATACAAGAAACAAATTGATTTGCACGTTCATCCGCTGAGTTAGTCCTCTCATTCAGTCTCTGAAGATATATATCAAGCTTGTTTTGGTATGCCAATAAGTCATCCTGTTTCCATCTGAGCCCCGGAATCAGCCGAAGATTTCTTTGAAATGGTGTTATTTCTTCTGACCATTCAACAGCAATTGGCATGTGGTATGAGTAGTTCTTACTTTGTACTTCGATTTTTGTTATAAGCTCAATCCATTCACTATTTGCACCGCAATAATCAATCACAGATTTTCCTTGACCTCCTATAAACGTATAGTGACCTTCAGTGTCTCCGTTCAAAATTATACAGTCATATATCTGCCAGACTTCAAGGTTGGTACCATTTTAATTGCATCAGATTTGTACTTGATTGATTTTTTAAGAATAAACTACAGCACTGCGAATCTAGTTCTAGTGTTGAGAGTTTTATAATCAAGCAATAAGTACTCGTACAGTTGAAAACAGTTGATTTATTTGTTTACACAGAAAAAAGTTATTGGTTTTTTATCAAGAACTTTTGTATCGATAGAATTTAAAAGAGTTTTCGATATTTTGGTTCGCACCTAAAACCAATACTTTTTTGCTTCGTAACGAACGATTACAGATCGAATCTCTTTTTGTGACAGTGTGTGTTGGTTGGCAGCCCTAAAATACATCTTCAATTCGTTAATGCATCAATATTTTTTGTTTTCTGATTCCGCCACGGTGGAATTCCTAACTCCAATTGCACTTTTTTAATATAATTTTTCCAAGAAGTTTTTAACAATATTTTTATTTTTTAATAATAGTTATTAATTTATTTTTTCTGTACCCTGTCACAAAATAAAAACTTCAAAACAAATATTGTAGTGTATGGAAGGATCTGTGTACAAATCCGTTTTGAATTCGTCTCGAAAAAGAGGTTCAATGCGGATCTGTTAACAGAAAAAATTGTAATTTGAAACGAATCTGATTTTTAGAAAAAAAAATATAACGGGGAATTGACGGCACATCGACGTTTTTATAGAAACAAAATCGGCAAACGTTTTATAGATTGTAGGCCGGTTCTCTAACAGTTGATTGAGTTTCAAGAATGAGCAAGGTGAACAAAACCGATACTCTCTCAAAAATAAAATGTTTACCCACAATAGTGTTCTTTCTTTCTATGGCTTTCTCTGTTGTATTAATCGAATCCCGAAAAAATCTAACACAGAATCCATCTTAGTTGAAATGCTCATACAAATTGCCATTACGAAGGGATTTCTTCGGGATACGTAAGACTTTACGATTACGATGGAACTCGTGATAGGCCTAACTGTGTGTAATGTTTAAGCCAATGGTATCGTTGCCGGTGCTTCAGTGTATCTACTTCGTATTTTTTATATATACGCAGTAGTATAAAGTGTAATGGGGTTTTCGTTTGGGAAATTTGTATTTTGATCTATAAATTGATTTTTTTCGTAACGAATCGAATACGTTTTCAGATCGATTTTAATTTGCTATAGTATTGGTGCATATTTGTGTCTGTGAACCAGCTAGCGGTATCAGCTGCCAAATATTTATTCGAGCCTTGTTTTTAGTTTTAAATTTTATGTAAGTCCGAAGATGAGCAGGACAAATAAATTAATTCACTTAAGACTGCTTCAAATGGAACACTAAACTATTTTAATTCTTTCTTGCTACCGAAATAAATTATTATCAAAAAAAAACTTGTCAAACTGATGGCTGTCAATTAGGACGCATAGTGGTGTTAGTAAAAGAGGGGTAGATCTGCGGAAAAACCCCTGGCCAATCGAGGGCAAAAATTGTGAAAATCAGTTTTTTAACAGATCTAAATTAAAAATAAATTGATTCTTGTTACCAAACGAAACCCCCATTAGATTACTGAACCATCAATTAAAGATCGAACGATGCGACAGTGACGTATTGAAAGATGGGGTCGTTATGCGGGGCCGGTATCAAAGAATGCCAACTTCATTGTTCTGTAGCCGGTTTCTATGAAATTAAAATTTGTTGTAGCTGATTAAGAATAACGAAAGAAACTATTGTTTCAAATTATTTTACTTCTGGAGCGTGTACCTAAGTACACACCCCTTTTCTTTTAAAAGTAAAAACTATCTATGCCTCAACCGATAAACCAAATACAAAAGTATATAATGTGTATATTTAGTTTTTATTTAAAAAAAATCGAATTTGAACAGTGAAGCTTTTTTTCAAACATTTTTCCAAATTAACTAATTGCGTTTTTATTTGGCAATCCGGAATTCTTCTTCGATCCGGGATCCGAACTGAACACTTTTGTTTGATTTTGACGATTCTGAATTTTAATGAGATTGTATGTGTGAAAATAATTGTGTACGTGGGAATATTCTAATTCAAAAACAAAAAATGTTTGTTGCACAATTATGATACAAAAATGACAACAGTCGAGTTTGACGTTCAAGTATATGAATGTGTGAGTGCTTCTGGTTCTGATTCTGATTTCAAATCCAGAAGCAAAATCCTCTTCTTTTCAGAATTAGAACGACATTAGAATAATATTACCTATTACACTATAAACAGCCTTACGGCTAATTTCTTGATAGTTTTCTAAAATCAATTTAAAAATCGATCTAGGTGCCATAGCACTCGGTTTATCTTTAGAACTTGTTTGTAAAAATATTTACATAGAACTCGGGTATTTGTTCACTTAAAATATTTTTTTTTTAACTCGAAATAAAATTAGGTTTGATCCAAACTTTTTTTGTGCAGAAATTGCCAGCTTATACAATTTTGAAGAGTGGCGATGAAATTCTCTCAATAAAAAATAAAGGCCGAAAAAGTCTGCTGTAACTGCTTGACCACAATTTTCTGTCAACACAACATTTTTTTATATTTTTGTTTGTTTAAAATTCACTTTTTTTTTCTCTTCAAAGCAATAATTTTGTATTTTAGTGGTTCTAAATTAATTTATTTGTTCAACAAATTTTTCTCACAACAATCAAGAGATGTTTTTTTTTTTCATTTATGACAAATACAAAGCTCACAATTTGTTAATATTCTGGGCACAAATTGCTGCCTACAAAAAATTATTGGGCAGGAATTAGCTAGAAATTGTCAGCAACGGGAAATATTTTACTCTCTTCCGAGCGCTCTCTTCTGACAAAACTACAAAATGTGTAAGTCTGATACAGGATTTGACAGAGTATGGATCAGACCTATTATTTTTTAGTTTTAAGAAGTTTAGTTCTCAGTTTTTAAAATTAATCTCTAACATATTTTATTCGAGGGTACTCTTGTACTTAAATACTAAAATCAACCTAGCTTTTCACAATTTATATACAAAAATGCGTTTAACCAAACGAAAAATAATGCGTATACGCCCAAGTGATCTTTTCATTCAAGGAATTATTGCAAGTAATTTTCTGGTTACAATTCTGATTTTAAATCCAGAAGGGAGTTTCTCTTATTTTTAGAATTAGTAAATTAATTTTTTTCCCGACTGAACACTTTCAGAAGACTCCAGAAGGCTTCCGGATTGCGCAACTCGCATTAGCTTTTTAAATATTTTGGGGTGTAAGAAACAGGAAAAGAAACTAGAACAAAAAGCAATCATAATAGCTATGGGCGAATCATGTGATTTCTTTTGATTGGTTTCGTACGATACTTAAGTGGAAATACAGTCCCAGAAAGCCATATGTTGCAATTAAAAATTTAGCAGGTTTAAGAAGATTGTCGGCCTAGAATATTTTAGAGTTACTATCCTACGTTGTGCTTGCCGTTAATAAGAGGATGAACGGAAAATTTTTCTTATTTTCTTCTGTAAAGTTTCCAGGTTCTGGCTTATTTTCGTTGTGCAAGTTTGATATTATTTTTTTTTGGTTGTTTTAGGGTATTAGTTGATTCCATTAAGGCTTTTTAGGAATATACAGCTAGGTCCCAGAAATCGAGTGAAATTGAATCAAAACCAAGTGAAATTTCGATTTTGCAAATCGAGTGAATTTGTTTTCAGTGTTGTAGATTTCACTCGATTGTTTCGAAATCACTTCAAGTGAAATCGAAAATAGCTGGCATCTGTCATCTGTATAAACAATATTGTTGAATAAAATAAGTTCCTCAATAAACATATGTATTATTTTTTTTGTGTGCTTTTACTAAATAAAAAATTAATGCAAATTTTCGCAATAGAGAAAATAATCGCAGCCAATCAAAACGGCATTTCCTGACAAATTTTACATTGACATTAGGATGTCATGTAAGATAAAAAAAAACTCTTGGGCTAGTTTGGACAATTTCACACAGCTAGATTTGTTTGATTTGAAATCACCTGAAAATCTTATAACTTCGAAAAAAATTAAACCGATATAAATCTGACTGATGTATTTTAGTCCAAAAAATAACAGTTCGAATCTTGGGAACGTGAAGGATGCTCAAGAGTTTCCCTCGGAATTTATTGGTGTCGGGAGAAAGCTTTCCCAGGGAATTTTGCTGTCATTCCATACAATTTTTTGTTCGAGGGAAATTTAATTCGTGGGAGATTCACGATCGCAGGTAAAATTTTGAGGGAATAAAATATTTCGTGGGAAATGAAATCCCGTGGTAGATTCCCGACAGGGACCATTGTCTACATTTTGACACACAAAATTTGTACATAAAATGATATTAACGGTACCTGGATTTTTGAAAAAAAAAACAGCCATAAGTTTTTGTATGTACTAACGACGTAGATTGGAGTTTTATTTAACCCTAGAAAGATAAACTGCGCGAAATATAGATATGGGTTTATTTTTCACGTTCGAACAAAGGAATACTTTTAAGCCAACTCACACGTGGATCTGCACTTGCGAGATGTTTTTTTATTAATGGCAATGTTAAACGGAGAAAGTTAAATTGTATACAATTTCTGAGGAAACTAAGCTGTGACCTATCAACACCGTGAATGAGATGAGAATGTAAATCCGAAATGTTTTACTTAATATGTTTTAATCGATTGTTAACTACATAACGATAAAGTGTTGCAATTGTTAATCTTTTCAGTACTAACAAATAAGTTTAATTTTCTAGGGTTAAAGCTGTGAAGTGTTCTTCTGATCTAACAACAAATTATTCTTGATTAGTGAAAGAGTAAATAAAAATGTCGAAAAGTAGGTACCTAATATTTATTACAAGAAAAGTTAATTAGATTTATATATTTTCTTTGTAACAGCATCAAACATTTTAAATATTTTTCGTATGAAAGATGATGAGGCGAATGCCTGCATAAGAACGCACTTATACACTCTTAAATATTATGTACTCGAATCCATTAAGTTCATTTACTACTTAGGTTTTTGAGAGAGTCTTCAAAATCGATTGGTTCAATCATACGTTTTGCTTTTTCGTGCAATGGGGGTCCTATTAAACTAACAACTTCATCGTAATTGAGTGTTTCTTTTTCCAATAACATCTCTGCCAGCTAAAAATTAATTAATAGATGTTAACGTTTGTAGGTACATATAATTTTAATTGCGTACGAACCTTAATTAATTTGTCTTTGTTTGTTCTAAGAACTTTTTCAGTATTTTCGTATGCAGCTGTAACTAGTTTTCTCGCTTCTCGATCGATCAGATTATCTAAAGCTTTTGAAAAGGGCTTATCACCTGATGGCCCTCCCTCATTTTCATCTGAATCAGTTATATACATGGGACCAACTATGTCGTTCATGCCGAATTTCTTAATCTTAAAAAAAATAAATAACTATTTAGTTGCGTTTACAAGTTTGTTAAATTTTTACCTGAGCATACGCAATTTTGGTAACTTTTTCAAGATCATTTTGTGCACCAGTTGTAATGCGACTGAACATAAGGTTTTCAGCAGCTCGTCCACCTAGAGCCATGCACATTTTGTCAAACAATTCTTCCTTTGTAAATAATTTTTGTTCACTTGGGGTATACTGAGCAAAACCAAGTGCTAGGCTTGTTCGTGGTACAATTGTCACTTTAAGGAGTACATCTGAGTTCGGCAGTAGCCAACCCACAAGCGCATGTCCTGATTCATGGTAAGCTATTACTTTTCGCTCAACTTGAGATAGGGCATGTGATCGCTTTTCAGTGCCACCTACGTACATTAATTATTATAAGAATTTAATTTTTTTTAATTAAATAATATGAAACAGTAAATTTCCTCACCAACAAGTCTCTCGACTGCATACTCAAGGTTTTTAGTTAATACAACTTTTTGTGAACTTCTAGCTGCGTGTAAGGCTGCTTCGTTGCAAACGTTTGCAATGTCTGCTCCTGAAAAGCCTGGAGTCAATCTTGCAAGACGTTCAGAGTATTTACTGGGATCGTTTTCCAATTGGATTCCTGATAAATGCTTTTCGAATATTTCCCGACGTTCTTCTAGTGATGGCAAGTCAATAAGTATATGCCGATCAAAACGTCCAGGTCGAAGAAGTGCCTTATCTAGAACATCGCCCCTGTTTGTGCTGGCTAGCATAAGGACACCTTCTTTTGAAGATATTCCATCCATTTCCACTAAAAGCTGGTTCAAAGTTTGTTCCGATTCTCCAGAACCTCCACCACCTCCTCCTCCACTCGAACCAGCTCCCGATCTAGCTCTTCCGATAGCGTCTATTTCATCAATGTATATTATGCATGGAGCGCGTTTGTTGGCTTCTTTGAAAAGATCTCTTACTCTAGCCGCTCCAAGACCACCGATCATCTCAATAAATTCAGATCCATTCATGCTCAAAAATGGAACCTGAGCTTCTGTAGCAACAGCTTTAGCCAATAGAGTTTTACCGCAACCTGGTGGTCCCAGAAGCAAAGCACCCTTGGGAACTTTAGCTCCTAATTTTTGATATTTTTCCGGAGACTTCAGATAATCGACGAATTCTACAACTTCCTGTTTGGCTTCCTTTAGGCCAGCTACATCTTTGAAAAGAACGCCACGACCACCGTCTAACGGGTCAACTAGTGTGAATTTTGCTCGGCCCATCTGGGTCTGTAAAAATGTAAAATTTATCATACAAAAAGTACGAAATTTTATCAAAATTAAGAAAATATTGAAGCCTTTAATCATTGTGTGGCAACTAATAACTAACTGAAATACAAACAAAATGAACACAACAATTAAACCAAGTCCTTCCTATGGAAAAACGCATGCAGTACAAAAGAAAATACGGCCGTATGTGAAATTGAGATGAGATATCGATGTTCGATATCTCAATAGGCGGTCAAGAACGAGCTATCTTATACCCAATCAGCGCTGGAAAGCGCCGTTTTGATACCAAGAACTCTAACTGACCGGAATAAAAAGATGATCTTATTAACTATGTCTGGCCCAGGACAAAATCATCCAATTTGAATGATTAAAATTTAAATGTTGTTGGATATAGTTCACATTGTTTTTTTGCTAAAATATCCATGTAAGTTGAACTGAACTTAACAAAAAGTGCGTATTGGTAAGGCGCTCACCAGCCAACTGATGAGTCCAAATGAGATCGGCGGAACGAAACGCAAATTTTTTGGACTAAAGCCGTTAAAAGCTATTTTGAATCTAAAAAGATTATCTTTAGCGGAAAACGAGAAAGAAACCACTCAAGCGTCGCTAGAGCCATATACCATTTAAAGAGATTAGGTTTTTGATTTTTTTTTATCAGATAGTTCTTTTAGATCAGAAAGGAAAGCTTTTCCAAAGGACTGCCTTCATAGCCTGGCTAAAGCGAGACACTTGCAGAGGATATGAAGCACTGTTCCCTTTTTCAACTGGTTATTACAACTACTGCAATAGGTGTTGTGGGGAGTTTAAGTAGCGATGTCCCTCCTCGGTCAGATCATTTGCGTGGGATTTATTGTAGTTGGTATAGATATCGTACAGTCGGTTAGATTGTTCATTTTTTGTTGGATTGCATCAGTAAAATTGAAAGAATTTCACCCTTCATAACAGCGAGTGGAATAGAAATGTTCTCTGTAAGCGAGCTATTAAGGGCCGATCTTTATCGGGCCAGCTCGTCTGGCCGTTCATTAGCCTCAATGCCAGTGTGCCCTGGAACCCAGATTAAACTGATTTTATGGTTAATGCCCATATTATCGAGCTCATTTCGACATTGTTAGACCAGTTTTGATGATATTTTTGACGAATTTACGGTTCGATGTTCTACATAATACAAAAATAAGCACGAAATATATTTCTTCACAATTTTGTATTTAGCTTAGAATTGGATGTTTTTTGAATTATGATACTCTTGCAACAATTGAGCGATATATATATGAATGTGCATACAAACGTGCGAATATAAACGGTGATTTTTTAAGAGCTTGGTTTTTGAAAATTCAAAAAAACACAGAAACTTGTAAAAAGTGAATGAAATTTTTATTTGGATCGATAAATCAATTTCTGCCATTTACTTTTTAAAAATAATTTCACTTAAATGTTGCCCGCGGCTACGCTTCAGGTGGTCCATTCTGAAGGTCCAATTTTGGCAAACTTTTTCACACATTTCGGCCGGAATCTCACCAATGACGCGTTCAATGTTGGCTTCCAAGGCAGCAATCGTGTTTGGCTTGTCCCCATAGACAATAGACTTAACATAGCCCCACAAAAAATAGTCTAACGGGGTCAAATCACATGATCTTGGTGGCCAATTGACTGCGCCAAAACGTGAGATCAACTGCTCACCAAATTCGCCTCTCAATTGATGCATGGTTTCGCGTGCAGTGTGGCATGTGTCACCTTCCTGTTGGAACCACATGTCGACCGAGTTCAATTCTTGCATTTTCGGCAAAAAAAAATCTGTTATCATCGAACGGTACCTTTCTCCATTGACCGTAACCCTGCGCCCTTCAGCGTCCTTGAAGAAGTACGGCCCAATGATGCCGCCTGCCCATAAACCGCACCAAACAGTGAATTTTTCGGGATGCATTGGTAGCTGCTGAATTGCCTCTGGCTGCTCTTCACTCCAATTACGGCAATTCTGCTTATTCACGTATCCATTTAGCCAAAAATGAGCCTCGTCGCTGAAGACCATAAAACGGACGTAGCTTGCGAAATAAATTTTTCACAGAGCACGAATTTTGATAATAAATTTCAATAATTTGCAAACGTTGTTCAGGCGTAAGTCTATTCATGATGAAATGGCAAACAATACTGAATCGAAATGTCAAATGTTCGTGGAATTTGTCATGTGTGATCTGTCAAAAATATAAACGTCAAAAACCAAGCAGCAAAAAAATCACCCGATTATCATTCAATATACAATTTATTTCATGCAATTTAAATAATTGCATAATATCATGTTTTAGACATAAAAACAGATATACATTTAAATTTATTTAAGACTATATATGATTTTCAAAAACGTGAATTTAATTTGCAAAACATTTAATTTGATTTGAAAAGACTGTATTAAAAAATAAAAATATTGTTAAAAACTTATTGGAAACAAATATTTAAAAAAATGCAAATGGATTTAGTAATTTTCCCGCGGTGCGGCGGAATTAGAAAATAAATACGAAATACCCAAGTAACATTTTTCCTCTCAAACTCTTTTAAAGTGACATAGGCTAAGAACTGATGGGCTTGATATGTATTTGTGATAATATTTATTTTGTAAGTCAATTATTTATTATTTTATAATGGCGATACATTATTTTATTTTATTGCACAAATAAGCCAAATAATATTGGAAACTTTCGTACGTTTCACCCCCCAAAACCCATTTGTTTACATTGTTGTATTTGTAGCTTTGAAACTCTATCCATGAATAGATGTGAAATCGAAAAGCAAAACAAAAACAAATTGCTAGGGCTGTGTTGTCTTTGTGTCTATAGGAAGAGGAACAGAAAAGATTCTTGTGTGCATTTTTATCAATGTGTCTATTGGAAGAGGAACAGAAATGTTACTTGTGTGCGTGTTTCAGCTTGTAGGCAAATGTCGAATGAAAGCAGAGGTTTCTGGTCTTTAAGTTATTAGTTTATGTTTTATTGTTTGTTCGTATATGGGAGCTAAAACTTAATGCGGTTGAAATTGTATCTACTAATTATTAGATTTTACCTCGGAAAAAACAATCCGCCTTCAAAATAATGGATATTTAAATTATTTAATTTATACTTTTTATCAAGGATAGGGTTACCTTGGATACTTTTGGGAATCAATTAATTTTTGAAATTATAGTTGATAATATATCATCCTAAATGCATAAAAATTAACTTGTGAGTCAAATTAAATCTGAAAAGCAATGCATATGAGCCTTAATGCTGCATTTACACAAATGACAAAATGTAATTGTTGGTAGATATTTTTATGTCACAAAACAGAAATGCCCAAGTAACAATTTTCATCTCACAAAAGGTTTCATTAGAGAAACATCGAAAAGTTAAAGTAATATCCATTTCGAATGTTAAATATTTTGTATAGAGATCAGAAAGAATCTTTTACAGTTAATGCATTTATTTTGCCATTTATATTTGTGAAATTTATGATGCACATAAATTGTTTAAAAAAAGTGTTTTTAAAATAAATAATTTTTAGAATTCATTTCAACAATCCACATTTTATGTGTGGTAACTCTCAAAATACTCAGAATATTTGCTGCGTACTTAAATATGGCTGCTGTTGAGATGAGAGAATCCTTTAATAACTACAATAAGACCATTATAAGAGTTTGGTTTCCTCTACTTTTACACACTCTCATTTATTAAGTTTAGGTTAATTCTTCTTATGGGAATATTCATTATATTATGGGATTATTTAAAATAAAATGCACGACTACTGATGTGTTAACGAATTGAAGTTTCGTTTTTTTTAGAGCTGCCAAGCAACACACACACTTACAAAAAGAGATTAGATCCGTAATCGTTCGTTTCAAAGCAAAAAAGTATTGGTTTTAGTAGCGAATCCTATTTATTGAAACAAAATCGCCATTAGGGACATTCTTGATTTTAAAAGATCAACAAAACTTTTGTACAAAAGGGAAACAAATGCTTTGACATTTTCCAACATACTGCTCAAACCTATCTCATATTTCAAATTTTACAAAAGTGCTCCAGCACAAAAGTAAAAGTTCAAAGCGGTCTAACTGTTGAAAAAAGTCATAGCATTTGTTTCCCTTTTGTACAAAAGTTTTGTTGATCTTTTAAAATTAAGAATGTAATGGCGATTTTGTTTCAATAAATAGCATTCCGTAATAAAACCAAACATTTTTTTTACGTTTGTTTTGAATGTGTTAAGGCTTATGTCGAATTCCAAACAACCATTTCAAATTGATTTTTTTGTTTGTTGTAAGGAACTTGCAAAAAATAGTTTGCGTGTAGGGTGTATGAAATCTGGATAAAAACGCAAGATCTGTTTTGACAGATTTTGTTTAGAAAAAAATCGATTGTGTTGGAATTCTCCATTAATAAGATTTGACATTTAAAATGGCAACTTGCCAATAAAAAATGAGTAAGCTCATTTTTTTTCTAGAATGACAAAATTCGGAAAATGGCATAGCCACATTAGTGGAAGCATTTTATGCCAACTCTCTGTGCCAATATTTTTGTTGGCAAAAATATTGCCAGTATTTAGAGCATTTACACGATAAAAAGAAAAATGGCTATAATTCGACACATAAAATGGCAATTTGCCATTAGTGTAAATCCGGAATAAGACTTTAAATACAAAAGAAAGAATTTAAAGAAAAACCACCTAAGAGAACCGTTTGGCAATATGAGAAAGCCAACTGGGACGGTCTCTATAACTTTTTCAGGAACTTTAACTGGTCACTATGTTTCCTCGGTAGTGACGTAGACTCCAGCGAAGATATGATAACAAATTTAATTCTTCACGTAATGAGAAATTTCATCCCGAATAGGGTGAAACCTATCAAACCGAAAGAAAATGCATGGTTTGATTCGAGTTGTAAAAAGGTTATTAGGGATAGAGAAGTAAGTTTCCGGAAATATAAAGCCAACCCCACTGACGATAACCGGAAAAAGTTTCAACAAGCTAGAAAGACTTGCAACGTTCTCATTCGAAGAACCAAATTTTTGCATGACCAAAAATTAAGGCAAAAAATACTACAATGTCCCAAATGTAGTAAAAATTTTTGGTCTTTTGTAAAAAACATTCGGAATAAACTAAACTAAACTAAACTAAAATTCATCGTCGTCTTCGGTTCCAACGCTCGTCTTTAATGACACCCCTTTTGTCAGCTCTCGTCAAAAAGCCAATTTGCTTGCAGCGCAGTTCGCTGTAAATTCGACGCTGCCAGAAAGTGTAATGACTGCTCCTGTACTTGTGAGCGTAAATGATTTTATGGGACGCATCTTCTTTCGCACTCGTGCAGTTGCTAGAGTCCTCAATGACCTTGATATTCACAAATCCGCTGGCCCGAATAGTATCCCTCCCATAGTTCTGAAGAGGTGTTGTTCAACGCTGGCTAAACCACTGCGTAAGCTTTTCCATCTGTCCTACTCTACTGGTCTCTTTCCGAGTGGATGGAAAACAGCATTTGTCCAGCCTGTCCCTAAAAAAGGCGAATCTTCTTCACCCGCTAATTACCGTCCAATCGCACTTACGTCCCTTCTTTCCAAGGTCATGGAAACGCTGATTAATTATCAGCTTAAGAAATATCTTGAAGAACGAAAGCTCCTCAATGACCGGCAGTATGGCTTTCGTAGCAATAGGTCCACTGGTGATCTGATGGTATATCTCACCGAACAGTGGCACAAATCTTTACATCGTTTTGGAGAAATTAAGATTATTGCGCTTGATATTTCAAAAGCATTTGATAGAGTTTGGCATCAAGCTCTCTTATCGAAAATGCGTGCATTTGGTATCGATGAATCTCTTCTTCGTTGGATTAGAAATTACCTTTCGGACCGATCAATACAAGTTGTATTGGACGGTTTCAAGTCTGATATTCACAAAATAAATGCTGGTGTGCCCCAGGGCTCCGTATTGTCTCCGACCCTTTTTCTCATTTTTATTAATGATCTCTTATCTGGAACTTCTAATTCACTAAATTGTTTTGCTGACGATAGTACTCTCAGTTTTTCATATTCGTTTTCAGATGCGCCTCCTTGTTCTTCGGATGTGCAACTGCAACGGCAGCGTATGATAAGCTCATTAAATTCTGATCTCGACAGCATTGTCCAATGGGGAATAAAAAACCGAGTAGAATTTAATGCTTCAAAAACTCAGTGCTGTCTTCTATAGTTAAAGCAGAACCCACCCCCCATGCCGCTATCCATGAGCGGCACTTGTATTGAAGAAACCGATCAGCTTTCGGTTCTTGGTATGTGCATCATAGACCACCTCTTGTGGAACGACCACATATTCGATGTCGCCAAAAATGCTGCAGTGTCTGGGCTTTCTTCGAAGGTGCAAGAAATTCTTCTCCCCGTCTGATCTGGCTGTAATCTATAAGGCCTTCATTCGTCCAAAGCTGGAGTATAACTCGCACATTTGGGTAGGAGCTCCCAAAACACATTTGATTCTCTTAGATAGGATTCAGAATAGAGCTCTAAGAATGATAGGCGATAGAAATATAGTAGAGACATTTACATCTCTAGAACACCGTCGAAATGTTACATGTCTGTCATTATTTTATCGCTATTTTTATAAACACTGTTCCAGCGAAATAGCCAGTTGCATTCCTCCCCTTTTTCAACCGTAATACTCGCGCTTCTAGGAATGCTCATCAGTTTACCCTTGATCCCAACTTCGGACGTACTGTCAAGTACAGAGATTCTTTCTTTAGCCGTACAACGCGAATGTGGAATACTTTACCCGGCTCTATTTTCCCCTCCCATTTTGATATTCAGAAATTCAAAACCAATGTGCATCAGTATCTCCTCTTGTATCCTTCACTAATCTCCTAACGCTCGCACTGTGCTTGTTCATATTAAGGGTAGTCAAAACCCCTTTAGTGCGCGCAAACGTTTAAAAAAAAAAATATACAAGATAATGTACAAATTTTAAGATTATCCCATTGAAACCACTACAAAGATGCTTGTTTTCTTTGTGTGTCATTCAGGACCTTCACCTCTTTTAAGAAGAATCAGGCTAATTAAAATAGCGTCTAGCGCTTCTAAAGTATCAGTTGTATTTGACTAAAATAGACTATCCAATTTCGAATATGAATTTAATTTACTTACAAAAGAATCCATGCTTATTGGACTTTTCATTCCTTTCATTCGGGATGCAAATGCCATAAAAAGGGCAAACAACACCAAAAGCACCAATATTCTTCCAGTAATATCGCTTTGTCTATCATAAGTTATAGAAACACCTGTAATAAATACGTAAAATTATATAGATAGAAGAAATGCTTGTGATATAGAATACAATACCTTCTCGTATTCCCAATCTTTTTTCGACATCTCGTAGTTTTATTTCGAATTTAGAGGCATCTGCAATAGCCATATGGAAGATTGTTGAAGCCACTTGCCGACCTTTAATAATAGCTCCATCATGCAGAATAATAGTTACCATTTCCATATCTGGACGAATAATAAGCTCCTTAACCTCACCGGCGGCTAGCATATGGTGAACAAATTCATTCCAAGAAACATATCTAGTTGAAGTCTGTAAATTTGAAAATTATTATTGTTTTCTTATGCAGGGCATTGTTAAAATGAACCTCTGGTCTGTCTGGCCTCTTGAAAAAGAGCGATGCAAATGTCAAGAACATGTAAACAGTGAAGAGCCAAAGAAAAACTTTAGTTAGAACGGATTTCATTTTTTCATTTTCGTTTTCATCTTTTTTTCCTCCATTATTGCTATTGTTGTTGCTACTGCTGTTTCCACTGTTAGATGGCTTTCTTTCGGGATTCTCTTTATCAGGTGGGTCACTAGGAACCTCACTTTTTCGAGGGGAAAACAAGGATGTATGAAAACTACGCACTTCAGCTGGTGTGAGATCAAAGGAACTGCATAAAACTCTAACTATCGAATTATATTCCGATTTGAAAAGTTTAAACTACAAAATAAAATGATGTAACAACTTTGAATAAAAACTGCACTAATTTTATGAATTACTTGTTTTCTCGTGCACGAAATACTGGCATATTGCTTTGGTTGGGTCCATATTGTTGAAACTGACTTATTAAGTATTTTCGTTATGTTCTGTTGCATTCGGGAAAACTCCCGTATAGATCTAAACATTTTAATAATTCACTAAAGTTTTAAGTTCAAAATATAATTATTTATTTCATGATTTCACAAGAACTACGACGGTATTAAAAACATAACATATGGTTTTGACAGTAGTGTTTGAATTTTCGAATACAACCTGTCTACATAAAGTAGGGTACACATTATCGACCTTGCGTTACATTCCTGTTGGATATCAAACAAGCGTGATAAGTTTTGGATACACATTAATCAGTTTTGTTGGCCATCCGCCAACAGGTCTAGATCAATAAACATTAAAATATAAAAAAAATTAATTTTTGTCGCTAAGATTTTGAAAATTCCGCTAAATATAGTGACAAATTCACTAAAACGGCAACATTGATTTGCATATATACAGCATTGATCAAGAACGCTGCCTGACAGGCAATATCAAAACATTTTGTGAGCAGTTGTTTATGAGTGTCATGCCATCATGGAAGTATACACATTTGCGATCGTGAGCAAAACTGTCACGAAGCTTCGTATGTGTACTTTACTCAAGACGAAAATAAAGGGAAGCTTACAATTGGGACGTTCACTCACTTTATTAGATATGTTATCTCTGATACCTAACTATCCGAATATATTTGTTGAGGGATCAGATAGGTTAGCTGAAAGCTGTCAAAAAATCAGAACAAAACGAATACCAAATAAAGTTTCCAGCCAGCTGTTCTATACATTTATTCTCGGATAGCTAGTTATTCCAAATTTGTTTTAGGATCACTCAAGATAGCTTTCATGAGTACAGCTGTTTTTTTCATTTTGGAGTAAAACGCGTTATACTGCTTTCATATACTGGGAGTTTGATGGCAAGAAGTAAGAGGAATGAAAAAAATCTCCCCGGTCAACGATTTGAAGAGATTTTTTGAGATTTTGCTTTGCATTTCAATAATACCAACATAATCTTTCCAGTTTCTTCGTGTGAAAGCTAAGGAAAAGCAATTAAAGGAAAACGTCAAAAAATCTCTAGCAATTGGTTTTTCTGTGTAAAAGGGGACTTACATAAAACGTTTTTCTTTTTTATCTCCGTGCAGATCACTGAGCAGAGCCTGAGCGAACCGAGTTTGATCTAAGCAGAGCATGATCGGAGCTCTCCGATTTAATTTTGAAATTAATTTAAGCGCAGAACTGTCATAAGTTATTTAAATTGTTGTTTTTTTATTATTAAAACTTATTTACCAGCAGTTGGCTTTCGTTTTCCAAAATCATTTTTGTTTTTAAATTATGAGCGAAGTTAGACGCTCTCAGCTCAGCACATGTTCAGAAAGAAAAAAGAAACACACATTCGGAGCTCTGTGAAAAATATACAAAAACAAAATTTTGTGACAACAAGAAAATAGATAGGAATACCCTGCTTACAACGTTACTGTGAATTAGCTTTTACCATATCAGAATTGAAATAGAATTAATTTTACAAGAACCAGGAACGAATTCCAAATTTTATCTAAACTGTCAAATTATTTTAAGTTCGCGCCCAATTTTTTTTGGCGGAAGAATTGCATTAAAATTTTTCACTCGCAAGTTTTAATGAAAACAAATCGCATGTTTAATTAAATCAAGTTAATTTATTTCTAAAGTGATCATCTTGCAATTTAACTTCAAAGTAAATTAATATTTTATAAAGCAAATTTCAATAATTCTTCAGGTTGGGCGAAATGTCCTTATCAAAAACCAAAATGGAAACGAAAACAAAGTTTCAAGATCTTTGTCGTGAACTTAACATGGATAAAGAGACTGAAGAAAGTGCATGGACCAACTATTATGATATATCGCAAAAATTATCCTTAGATGTAAGTTTTTCAAAAACAAATTTAATATCCAAATTAATTTCTATGATGTGTTTTAGGTATGAACTATTGAAAACAAAAGAATTTATAGTGCAATTGACTACTTTTATCGCAGGTGTTCAGTGTGCACCAGTCTTGTCTTGAGATGAATATAATTAAATTTTGTCCATGATGATTATGGCCTTGCGAAATGCATGTTCATCATTACAAAGATTCATTGGCGTGGCCAAAAATTATCTTTCCTGTGTCGATTTTTTTTATTTCAAGAGACGTTATACGCATCATTCTTTATTCCATGTCGATCGATTGCTTAATTGAAAGCCTTTATTAAACCATTTACATTAACAACTTGGATCCTTATCTATACATATACATATATATATATATATTAATATTCATTTTCATTGCTGACTGCATCCAAGCTTTCCGATTTACTTAATTGTTTGAATGATGATATTGATATTCTACTTTTCTCGAATCTGGTGTAGTCTGAATTGATGATTCATAGAAGCTCACAATGCATACTGCAATTTAGTCTGTTGAATGTGTGGATTGACAACGAACTCAGTTATCATCTATTTCGAACGAATAGAATATGAATTGGGTAAAAAGTTATTCCATCTAAACTGAATATTTAATAATATTTATCCGTACTATTACAAGAAAAGAGTAGAATACATAAATTCTTCTAATGATAGATGGTGACAACCCTGTAATCCATGTAAGCAGATCATGTACTTAAGACGGAAGAGGTCTTTGATTATTGTCTAGCTATAAAGTCAATTTAAAATATCTCTTAATAGTTTTCAAGTATTCCCTTTCCCAACTATTGTATCTACATTTACTGTAGCATTATACTTGTACACTAATCTGATTGGTTATCAAGTTATTTCATATTGAAAATAACTATTATTTCGAAATCGCCAAGTGTAAGGTTTGAATCTGCAAATGAACTGCACTCTTTTGGCTTTTTGATTGGTAATAGCGTGCAAACTCTCTTGAGAGTGTTTTGTTGGATTGTTTCTCCTGAAAAAAAAATGAGATTTCCTATGAGTTGTACATGTATAACATATTGTATTATTGTAACCGAAACCAGGATTACTCACACACCGAACCAAAAGTAGTGAAAATAGCATCATTTTTTTCCAGCGAATAAAGATAAAAATTGGTAGAAATAAAGCTTAACACCCAAATTAATAAACATGGGCTACAGAAGGTTCAGGACTTATTCCGTGGATTAATGTCTTTCCGGACTCTTCTGAAAGCGTTCACTTGGGAAAAAATTACGGTTCTAATTCTGAAAAGAAGAGAATTCCTTTGTAATTCCCTGGACTAAAGGTGGACTAAGCGTTTTTTATTAATACGGCTGTAAGAGTATTTAAAGTGAACCACGGTGGAGTTTTGTCGCCGCTTCTATGGCTTTTATTGATGAATAAAATGTTTGTCAAGCTGAGATACGCAGATGATTTAGTACTTTTAGTGTCGAGTAAATTCCCAACAGTGATTATTGAAATCACGGAGAGGGCTTTGGTTAAGGTTAGCAATTGGGGCATGAGTTGTGGACTAGAGGTTAACCAAGGCAAAACATAATTACTACTCTAAGACTAAGGTACCCACTTTAACCCTATCTCGATTAAATATCCACAATCTATCACTTTCTTCCAGTGCGAGCTATTTAGAAGCCATCCTTGAACCTAAACTAAACTGGAAAATCAGTGTTGAACAACGTGTTAAGCAGGCTAGCATTGCTTTCTACGTATGTAGTAAAACGTCCGGTAAAAATAGGGTATTCATCTTCAACCGAAAATAATCCTATGGACATACCCGGCGGAAGTACGAGCAATCCTGCCTTATGGTTTGATTGTCTGGTGGGTGGCCCGCTTTAAACAAAAAATACAACATTGATAAACTGAAAAAAAATCAGAGAACTGCTACCGTTCGCGCCACAGGGGCCTTAAGGTATTGTAACGGATGCCTTAAATGTTACTTCATATCTTTTACCTCTTGACGTCCACATTAATATCTGGTATCTTGCAGCGCGCTAAGACTCAAAGTGTCAAAATGCTGGTTGTGGCTTACGGTCAATGCAACACAGCAAAATTTATTCCATCATATGTATATTCTGTCGGCAAATATTGACTATACTGAACCCTACCTTGAGTCTAAGCAAAAGTTTTAAAGTTATCTTCCCATCCGAGAAGAATTGGGAAGATGACGAAGTGTCACCTTAATCTGGGTTCCAGGACAAAGTGGCATTGAAGGTAATGAACTGGCAGACGAGCTGGCCCGACAGGGATTGGCCCTTCATAGCTCGCTTGCAGAGAACGTTTTTATCCTACTCGTTACTATGAAGGGGAAAATTCTTTCAGTTTTCCTCATGGAATCCAACAAAAGATGGACCAATGTAAAAGACTGTACAATATATAGAATTATATGGCCTACCTACAATAAATCCCGCACAAATGATATCATTTGTAGGCTAAGGCGGCACAGATCAGGGGTAATCGCTACTGGTACTGGGCACTCGCCTTGGGTGAGCACGCAGAAGCTGAGTATTCCATAACACCCAGCCGTAGCTGCCAGTTGGAAAAGGAAACAGTGCTTCACTTCCTTTGCAAGTGTCCAGGCTAAGAATACAATCGTTTGGAAGGGCTTTCTTTTCCGATCTGAAAGAACTGTCTGATACAAACTTCAAACATTTAATCTCCTTCCTCAACGGGTGTAAATTGGTCTAGCGACGCTCCGCTTGAGTGGTTTCCATCTTGTCCATGGGTTAAAAATCTTTTTTTTTTATTCAGGTCCATACGAGTTCTTTGGTATCAAACTTCTTGGCTCTAAGATGCGAGTTCGCTCCCACCGCAATTTTACCTACATACCTATTTAAAATGAATGTGTATTTTATTCACATTCCGAATTAGAGAGTTAAGTTGATTATCTTTTTGATTTTTAATATTTTATCTATCTTAAATATTTAAAAAAAATTATGGGTTATAGGTTAATTCGTTACCAATCGTATTCGTTGTGTAATTTCGCCTATAACAACGTTTTCTATATTTTTTTTTAGGGAGATCAATGTCAGTGGCTTTGTTGTGCATTGTATGCAGCCTGCCGAGAATCCTACAGACCAACCGTTGGTGGAACCAACGAAGTTGTTAAAGGAAACTGTGTTTCATTAACAAAGCTTCTTCGAAGTTGCAATGTCAGGTAAATTCCCTCAAAATAATAACCACTTCATTTTATTTAACCAATTGCTTTTTTTATTTTTAGCCTTTACGATTTTTTTACTAAAATGAAAAGTTGGTGCGAAATGGCAAACCTTTCAAAAAATTTCATAAATCAAATTGAACGACTCGAACAAGGTTTTATAATAACTCTTAATCTGTTTGAGTGGTACAATAAGATTTTTGATCAAATCTTTATTGTACCACCAAATGAAAAGAAGAACAAAAAAGCTAGGTAATAAGTATATTTGAAATTAAATGAATATTTAGCTAATTACATTTACATTTGTTAGGCCGGTAAAATGCACGGCAAATAAGTTGTATGATCTTTGTTGGTGTTTATTTCTATGTGCAAAAAATGAGGACTTGAATTGCACAGTAGATCTGGTGTCATCATTTCATTTATTGTTGTGTTGCATAGATTTAATATATGTCAATGCACTTGCTGAAAATCGCATAGAACTAATAAATCCAAATTTTGAAGGAGTACCTAAAAATTGGAACACACCCGAATTTAATCCATCGACAATAAACAAACATTGTATTATAGAACCACTTTGTAAAATTACTAAAGGTCTGAACATTGAGGCACGATCGATGAAACTTAATTCTTGGAAAAAAATTATAATGGAGTTTATTGGTACAAAAGTAAGTCAACAAAATATAAAACAAATAGAATTATACTTCATATTTTATTTTATTTTTGTTAAACAGACTTTACTTGGAAATAAGGATACATTTATGGAAATTATATCAAATAATAATTTTGAGCCGAATTTAAAATCACTAAATAGTGCCTATGAACAATATGTTTTGAGTGTAGGCGAATTTGATGAGAGGATCTTACTTCATAACACAAACTACAGGAAACTTAACAATAGCGGTAAATATATAAACTTCACTATTTTCTTTCTTATTCCAATTTAACTTACACATTTAATAATTTATTTTAATTGTCCATAATATTAATTATGCGATTTTAATAAATGAATATGCAAAATATTGAAATAGAAGAGAGTACAAAAAATATTGGAACTGTTATTTTTAGGAAGCAATAATGTACTGGCATAAAAACTTAAACAAAATTCTCAATCAATAAATAATGCGAAATGACGTAAGATATGAAATTGCTAAGTAATTATTGCAAAATAAAAAGAAAGCGCAAAAATAATTCTGTGAGAAAATACACTGTCCGGCAGGTTTGTTTAATAAATCTCTGTTTAGCGACTTTTACAAATTTGTTAATAGCTTTGACTTCGTTTTTCTATATGATGCAACATTTGTAACAGATAACTATGCTAGTATTGAAAACAAAATTATTGGTTATGTATTTAAGTGGATACCGGCGACGCGGAGCCATACGAGAGGAAGAGCGAATGGTGGATGCTACTTTGGATTCAAGAAAAGTTTAAATAACTGAAAATGCCATTTCCGTATGCCAAATGATACATCGTTCGTGAAATTGAAAGTTAATAGCAAACGTCTGTGGATTTTGCCTTTATATCTAAATTGCAACAACTGGGAAGATGACTTCGTAAAAGCAACCGAGATGTTAAATTGCATGAGTTGTTGCTCAAACATTTTGTTGATTGGAGATTTGAACGCGAGAATTGGAGGGGAGTTAGGGATTATGAATAAAGTTAAGGGAATCTGTAGGCAATCCAAAGATTTCACATGTAATGCAAGAGGAAAGAAACTCATTGAGCTAGCGGAGTCATACGGTCTTCGAATCAAGAACGGAACAAGTAGAAGTGACACATCTGAATATTTCACATTTGTTGGTGGTCAAGGAAGATCTGTGATTAATTATGCACTCTTAGGAGAGGATTGGGAGCCCTTAGTCACTGATTTTGACGTCAAAGAAATGCCTACTTAGATCATCTCCCTGTAGTAGTAACCTTCCAACAACGCGACGAATTATCAGATCAAATTTTCAACTTACGTTTACTGCCAAGACTCAAGTGGAAAAAATCGAATGCTCCGACATACAGACAGCGCCTGGATTCGAATCTTCAATCACGGAATGCCGTAGACTTCTTCGTGTTAGAAAATGTTATTAAAGTATCTAACCCTCAAAAGCAAAGTACCGTGAATTGCAAAAAAACCTGAAAATGAACAGTGGTTCGAGAAGATTGTAAAAAAGCTCGTAAAGCATCTTTTGCATGGCTCAGGAACTTCCGTAACTCCACTCATGGCCTATTCAGATCCAACTATATTATAGCAAATCAATAGTATAAGGAACTCTGTAAAGTTAAAAAAAAAAAAAGGAAATTTGATGAACTTCAAGCACTTAGACTTTCGACATGTAGGAATGCAACCGATTTCTGGAAATTGGCTTGGGAATTGAATGGAAAACAGTTTATTATTCATACCAAACTTTCTGCAAACACGTCACTCACTTATTTCAAGGATCTTTTGAATCCAGTAGTAAATGCCACCAAGTGGTATTATGCGGTGCCTGGGTTCAGCAACGAGTTTTTAGACTGCGAGTTTACACTGCACGATTTAGAATTAGCGCTGATAAATTTAAAAGATCGTAAGGCTGCTGGTGCAAATGGTAACCCAGTAGAGTTTTATAAGTACGGGACTATCTCTCTAAAGGAAAGGCTGCTAGGGCTACTTAATAAAGTGTTTGAGGGTGATCTTCCGGTAGATGAATTCCGTGATGCTATCATATTTCCTATCCACAAAAAAGGATCCGTATTGGACGTAACCAACTGTCGGGGAATTTCTTTTCTCAACGCTACGTATAAAATATTTACAATAATGTTGCACAAACGACTCACAACGTGGATCTCGGCGCATAACCTCTTTAAAGACTTTCAAGCTGGCTTCAGACCAGGTTTCTCAACAATAATAATATTTTCATTGTTAGAAGCTTAGCGGAAGCTTTCTTAAGCAGGGAGGAAAACTATAAATTTGTATCGACTTCAAAGCTGCTTTTGACTCAATTGACCGAGGTGATTTATTCTACAAATTATATAACTTGGGATTATCGCTCGAATTCGGACGAGTTCTTGAAGAGCTGTATAAAGAAACTCGCGCGGCAGTGTGGAACGGAGCTGAGTTGTCTGATTGGTTTGAGACCACGTCGGGAGTCAGACAGGAATGCACATTGAGCCCTACTCTTGTTCTTAGATGATCTCATCGATTACCTGCCTGGTGGAGTTGACTTTGCAGGGGTGCGTATTAAGGCTTTGCTGTTTGCAGATGATGTTATATTCGCTTATTCCCCAGAATCGTTGCAACTCATGATACACTGAGTGTACCAATACAGTTGTCTATGGAACCTAGAAGTGAACATACAGAAGTCTAACTTGATGATATTTAAGAAAGGGTGAGGGCGGAATGCTTCGAATGAAATATGGAACCTTAATGGCGAAAACATATATGTAATGTGTCAGTGAATACAAGTACCTGGGAGTAATTTTTTCGAGAACCCTGTGTATGGAGAAACACTTCAATGATAAATTACGAAAGGCAAAAACTGCTATTAATATGTCATGGAAAAGATGTTTTCGAATTAGAATATTGCACACAGCAGTAAACATAAGGTTCTTGAAGCAGTTTCAGAGAGTATTCTTTTGTATGCCTCACAAGTATGGGGTTGCAAAAAGTTTCACTCGGTTGAGAAACTATTAACATACTATGTAAAAAGAGTATTTCGGTTACCAATGAACACGCCGGACTATGTTATTATGCTGGAAACCGGTATGGAACCTCTGTATATAAAAACGTTGAAATTGCAGGGGAACTACCTTTTTGAACGTCTTCAATATGGCTGATACACGACTAGTCAGAAAAGTTGTCATTAAAGCCATTAAAGATCAGAACAGTTGGTACAGAGAGTGGGTAAGACTTGCAGAAGCATGCAACTTAAACTTTCTTTTAGATGTTGATACTGTCTCGAGCAGTAAAGCTATGCTGTACGAAATTATATCAGCAGTAGATGAGAACTGTAGAACGGAATATATAGCTGAAGCTTCTGGTTCAATATTTAGAACAACATACAGTAGACTCAATCACAATCTGGCAGAGGAAAACTACTTCTCTGATTCAAATATTATTCAGGTGATTGCTACCATGGTCAAGCTTCGAAACGAATTATTAAGCCTGAAATTCATACCACATAGGAGTGACTTACCTCTTAAATGTAGTATCTGCAACTTACGAGAAAGAGAGAATAACATTCATTTTATTGGTAGATGCCCAACGTTAAGAGAGACTAGGAATAGTATTTTTGGAAATGAATTTTTAAAAGTTATTAGTATGTTGAATGAGATGGATGTCGCTAAATTATATGAATTTTGCAAAATAGCAATGAAATATAGATATAGAATAATGAATGAAGATTTTTGATGTGTCAATGTGTGCTCAGTTCAATTTTGTTAAATTATAAATATTGTTACTTAAATACTTTTTAATCGGAAGCTTTAGTACATTTGTAAATTTAATTTATTTTAGTTGTCAATCTGGCAGACGACAGGTGCCATGCTATACTGATTTTTGTAGCTTAAATTAATTTATTATGCAATAAAAATCAATATTACTATTATTACTAATACTACACTGCCCGGCAACGAATTAGCGCCATCTATACTCTTTGGAACTTAACAGCCAATCAAACAAAACTTTTAAAATTAATTTTTTTAACCAATGAAAGTTTATAACAAAAGAAATGAAAATTATGGTGGTAAATCAGTTAATAACATTTTAACAAAATTTTAAAGAATTTAATAAGACAAATCGACTTTTTTTTTGTCCGGTCATTTGATTAGACCATTTGAAAATGACGAATAACATAAGAAATTTAGCAGAGGATACCCCAAATTATTTTTTTATTCTAATTCCATTTTATACGTCATTTAAAAACGAATTAATAGGTCTGATCCAGACTTTTTTTGGGCAGAAATTGGCAGCTTATAAAATATAGAAGAGTGGGGATGAAATTCTCTCATTAAGAAATAAAGTCCAAAAAAGTTTGAATAAGCTTGAGCGCAATTTTCTGCCAATTTTTAAACGTCAACACAGCAGTTTTTACAAGGCAAGGCAAGTTATGCATTCGTAAAAAAAAAAGAAATTCTAACAATCAAACATGACATTACGATCATAGAGAAGCCTAAAAAAGTAATCGCTAAAAAATGTCTGTCTGTCTGTCATTCTGTCCGTCTGTATGTATAACGAGCTACAGCTTAAACGGCTTAAGCGATTGCCTTTAAATTTGGTATGTGTGATTATTTTGGCATTCCTTAGAGGGTAAATTGAAATTTTATTTTTAGGCCGGTAACGGTACCTGCCATATGACCTTGAAGGAAAATCTTATTTTTCTCTAAAACGGCTCCAACAATTTTGATAAAAAATTTTCAGAATTTTTTTGTTGGTAATAGCTATCATTTGATATGAACTAAGTTATCTATTAACGGTACCTTTCATATAACGTTTTTTTTTATTGTTTGGCTTTCTCGGTAACGGTATATTGGATTTATGTCAAATTTTATATCTGAGAAGATCTAAGTAGCTAAATTATTTTTGCATATCAAAATTTTGAATAACTTTTTTTTTAAATTAAAATAATTATTAAATTTTTTTTTTTTGAAAATTCAATAATTTTAAAACTAATAAACAAATAATTTTAAATTTTATATTCACATGAACATTAATAGTCTCTAAAAAAAAATTGCATATCAAAATTTCAAAAGAATTTTGTTTTCAAAAAACAGTGTGGATCAGACCTAATGTGTTGTGCCACCGAGCTTAACTATGACCACGTACTCGTACATCCTGTTGGGTAGGGGAAGTCATATAATTTCTTTATATAATCAAATGAAATAGTCTCCCACTTTTTATTCCTTGAATTAATTCCGATTCAGTTGGATATTGCCTTTCAGACTCGTATAAATTTGTTTATTGTTCAGGACGGTCGAGTATGGCGGTCAGGTCACGTTTTAGAGATCAATCGACTTTTTACGAGATTATAGTCGTGGATAGTGGCGTTATCCTGCTGAAACTTCCATTTCAAGGGCCCAAAAATATCTTTGATTGCATGGAAAGCTGTTTTTAATATGCCGTCTTATGCTGTGGCATTCATACGACGAGTAAGAAATTCCAATTCACCTGAGCCATAATATGTAACAACTCTCCATATCATTACACCCCCAGCACTGCTGTGCAGTCGATCTAAAGTATGCTCTTCCTTTCGAAGATCATGAAATTAGTAAGCATAGACCCTCCAAAATATTTGTTTTTATCTGAGAGAACTACACGCCACCACTCTTTCGTCAAGGTCATATGTCCTCTGCAGGGCCCTACTATGTAACTTCGTTCTACTTTCGCATCTATTCGAACGTTGTTTTAAATGCTATTTTTAAGTGATACTGTATTGGAAAGAAACATCCACTGTTCGCGTATTCGACTCATCGCCACTTTATCTCCAATTAATTCTGTTGTTTTTATTTTTTAATAAGTGCTTTAATAAAGAATTTTTTTGCGGATTCGAATAATATTATTGTAGAATCGAATTACATAGTTGGGCCCCAGAAATTGAGGCGTTTCATCTTTCGAAGTTGGTTAAGAGTTTGTTTTTTCTTAGTTTTTAGACGTTTTAAACGTTCAGCATTAGATTTAATTCTTTGCAGTTTTTTTTTTTTAATTTTGCCTGCTAAGGACGTGTGTGAACTGCGTTAAAATGTTGGTTAAATTTTCTTCCTTGGTTAAATTTTGAAGTTTGGTTTGTGGTGGGATCAAATTTAGCTTTTTGCTGTGTGAATTGCGTTAAAAGGGATTTATTAAAACACTATTTTGGCTAAAATTCCTTCAAGATTTAAGAAATTTCCCTAAAAATATTTTTTTTGTTGTTTAAGTTAATTAATTTCTTTCCCAAAATCCGACTTAGAAGAACAACAATTCCAAATCTTTTCAAAACAATTCCCATTATGGTTAGTTTGTTGATTTAGTATGTAAACACTAGTTTTCACAGCTGAAGAATTTGACAAGCTGACAAATCAATCTATTTGTATTCAATTTGCAAAATGAAATACAATGAGTATTTTAATTAATTATCTTATATTTGTTAAAATATCAACGGATTATAATATTTGTTTTTTCCTCTTGAGACCCTACACAAACAAAAATAATAATGTAATTTAATTTTTCAATTGAATAAATTAAAACTTACATTTATTATATGGTTTCCCAGTAGATCTGAACTTTTTGGAATTCATCTTTCTTTTCGGTTATCGTTTACAGTTTCAAATTACTCTATCTTGAGAAACCTTAAATTTTAACGCAAATTTAGCCTGCTCCACAGCTACCTGCATTTTAACCCATTTTATTCACCACGCTAGTGTCAAATTTTAACCAAGTTACAAAATTTAACCAACATCTTAACGCAATTCACACACGGCCTAAGTCGTGCGAATTGGACGCGTCCATCAAAATAATTAGATTGTCATTACAGAAGATTGCCGGCCCTTCATATATTTTGCACAGTTACGCTTATTTCGTAAGAATGAGGAAATTACTTTACGGCTGCGGTCATTTTTTTTTTTTAATTTGATAAAATGATTGGCCACGCTTACTATAAGCCTTTATTTTGGCCTTTTCGGACTCATTTAATGCTTTTTCTTTTCCCATATTTGCTAAATTTAATTCAAAATAATTCAAATTAAACTAATGATAACCTTAATAAGAAAAATATGAATACCTACACGCAAAAATTGATAGTAAAGCGTAGAGGCGCTAAAAAAAAAATGAATTAAATTTGGTAACAAATTTCTGTCAAGAAAAAAGCAAAACAAAATAACGGCTTATTTCTAGAACTCCAGTTATTTTTTTAGAGTGAGAGAAAATGGTAGATAGTGTCCAAACAAAACTTGAGCATAATACATATTTAAAATTCCGAGTTACTTGCATTAGATGGGACACTAGTCGGTTGTCGGGACAATTCGTTAGCTGTAAAATTGCGTGAATCAAATTACCTACATACATTCACTTTTTTTACTTTATCATTTGTAAATAGAAACTTCGTGTTAATTTTTGAATTTGGTATGCGTTCTTTATTCAACATTTGTACTTAAGCATTTATTAATTGTTACTTAACTCCAGTATAGCAATATCTCAATACACTTATATAATGAATAACACATATAATTATAAAATAAAACACACAAAAAACTATTAAATTAGCAAGAAATGACATTTATAGCTCAACTTCGTTTCAGTTACTGCTATAGCACTTTCATGATAAATTATCTGAAACGAAGTTGTGATATAAATGTGAAGTAATATCTTTATTTTTTGGCTTTGTTTATTTTCAACTCAAGTAAATATTAAATGTAATTTCTTTATTTATTTTTCTTCCAAGCAGAATCGACCAGTAGCCACAACGCGTATATCAATCAGGTAATTTTAATTTATTGCTTATTAAAATAAATCCTTTTAATCTGTTTTTACTTAATAATTCATATCTATTTTTCTCAATTCTTTTTGTTCGACTTGTATAATAATAATGAGTGAAGACTGAAGAGACTTGTAAATCGAAAAAAAAAACAAAAAATATTCTTATTAATTTCAGATCATAAATAGCTCCATGTATTAATTTTTTTATAACCGTGTTTTGGATAGAATTGCTCAAAGTGATGGAAAAGCTTTTCAACCAAACTTGAAATCGCTTGGGTTACGTAGCAATGGCGCAGTGGGTATAGTGTTTGACTGTTAACTTAGACGTGTGGGTTCGATCAACACGCAAGGCAGCATTCTTTTCTATCCCTCAAATTTTAATTGGATGCCGGCCGTGGGTTAAAATGAGATAGTAAATACCTAATTCTCAAATTCACTGTGCCAACAAAAATTCTTTCCTATCTTTCTATTCCTTCTAACTAGTGCCGTGCAATTCAGGTTGCATTTAAAAGACCTTAGGTCTTACAGATATATAGTTAAAATTTTTAAACAAAAAGCTCTTGTAGTTAACTCTAAAGTCCCATATTGTAACCAAACTGAATTGTAATTATTAAATTATTGTCTTTGAACGTGTAAGATTTTATTTGACTGAGTTTGGACGTCTTAGGAAACACGGCTAATATGTGTTATAATTAATTTTTGTTTATTCTGGGTGGCAATAGCGCAGTAGATATAGTTAGTCGAGTCCCATTCAAATGAGCATTCTTTTCCGTATCTCCAATTTAAACTGGATGAAACTCTTAGGTTATAATGAGATATAAAAACCACAAATTCTCAATTCACAGTGCCAACAACTAGTACTTTGTAATTCAGTTACATCTGTAACACCTGAAGGCACTTAGTAATAAATTATTAAAATTAATTTTATTAGAATATGGTTCTTCAAGTGATATACAACCCTATTCTGCTATTCATCGGTGAAAATTTGCTCTGCATTTTAACTAATCACTATTCTGTTGCTCATTCGAAGTGACTCTGGTATACAATGGTAAGGTCGGTAATATTATGCGGTATTGTGCTATTCACTTGAACCCACTCACTTCATACAATTCAAACCATTTTCTTCCATTGGCTATTCTGAGTTCCAGTTCTGTTGAAGAGGATATTCGTAGCTCTCTCTCTGAATATCCTTATACCATAACGTGTCATTGATGACTGCAAAGTTTCCGCTATAGTCTATTGATTGCTTATATTATTGATATTGAGTTTTATTAGAGTTTCAATCAATAAAGCGGACATTCCTGTTTCAATCATCAACATATAATTTGGTGAATTCCTGATAGTAGAATGGTTTTCCAAAAATAAAATCTCAACAGTTTTTCTAGCGTATTAAGGCGGCCCCATGCTCTGGGCACCAAAGCAATATGGATGTCGCTACTGCTTCAAAAATTTGGTTTATTGTGTACTGCGCGGGGTTATACTTTGGAAACAATTTCTCCACTAATTGCAACCTTAGCTTGGGATAGGTTTTCAGTTATATTCAAATTAGAAGTGAAAATCATTGATAAGTACTTGTATTGCTTAACGACTTCGATTGGTTCTCTCTTAAATACCCATTTCGCAGCTCTGGTCATTCTGCCTCCAACACTTTTGAACATCATAATTTTTTATTTGCTTAGGTTAAGATCAAGTTCCCAAAGATTACAGTATTCGGCAACTCGATTTAGCATCAATTAGTATGATTATTACATATTAAAAACGGCACTTTTAGCAACAGAGAGCCAAAATTGTTTAGTGCATCCAACATAGTGACCCTTCGATTCGTCCGGGGCAGATCATCTCTTGTTCCGAGTCACAGTCGAACCCTCAGTACTTATGGCACTGGAGCGAGAAAAGAACAAAATTTACCAGAGGTTTCTCAAAGTGGCGCACGACTGATGGCCAAGAGTTAACAATTTCGAGAAATCTTTGGGCTAATTATTTTAGAAAAAAAATAGAGTAATTACTGCAGCTAAGCAGCCCTCAGCTGAACCTCTTGGGCGGAATCTTAATGAGATAAGTGAGTATCAGTATATCTACTCGTGTAGATCAAGTCAGAATAAAACGTGTGAATAGCCCAGCTAACCTGAAACCAGAAAACTATCCTTCTTGAGGAACAACATTAAATTAATGTACAATTTAGGTTGCTTTAGGAAACCCAAAACCAAAACGAAAGAGAATAGCTAGCATTGAGATCCGTGGGAGGTGTTGAGGCTAATAATGCTCTTTCGATAAATTTTCAGTAACAGAGTGACACCCTTTAAGATTTTGCTCGACCTTTTATTTTTACAGAAAATCAGTATATCTATCAACGTGGCTTTTAAACGTTTTTTATTTATAGAATATACGCTCGATGGCGCCAGAGACTCCATTGACAAGGAGGCATCATTTACCGAAAAAAGATAACGTATCTGAACCAGTAGCAAGTGCAACTCAGAATGTTAGGAAACTACAAGATATTGCTGACCTTAAAGGACCTTCAGATTACATTAAGTAAGTACATATACTAATTGGACAACTTAAAGAAAAATTTAAATTTGTTTTGTCGGATCTTAGGAAAGCAGGTGAAAGTACAATGCAGATAAACAAATCTAAATTAGATTCAATGGAGATTATATTCAAAGAAAAATTTCCCATAAAATCAGAGGCTGAAAAACGATTTTCATTAGCAAGATCACTTTATTTTTATTTATCGGAAAAAATAGCGCGGGCGGAAGTTGCATCAAATCCAAATTTAGATCTCAAGGTGAAAAAATTACTCTTTTATTTAGTTTGTCATTTATTCTTATAAAAATATTTGTTTTATTGAAGATGTTGCTGGAAACTGAAAGTTTGAACTCTGCTCTCATAACTTGTTGTGTTGAAATTGTGCTTGATGCATATAACTCACAGTTAAAATTTCCATGGGTCTTAAACTGCTTCGATTTAAAGCCATTTAATTTTATCAGAATCATTGAAATGGTCGTGAAACGGCAAGACATATTAACTCGAGCTCTCATTAAACACTTAAATTTAATAGAAGAAACTTGTCTAGAGTCATTGGCATGGGGAAGCGGTTCACCACTTTGGATTGTTTTACAGCAGAGAAATGTACCATTACCTTCATGGGCAGACGTTGATGTTAATAAAATGGCTCATTGTAATCAAGAACGTAATGGTAAGTGTTATTGATTCATACATGCTCTTTACAATTTTATAAAGCTTGTTTAATTTCAGTATTACAATCTCCTATGAACTCAGCATATGACTGTTTTAATCCAGCTACAGCATCGACTTCTGAATCAGCAAGAAGAGATTTGTTTAATGCGGGGAAAGGTAAGTAAATGTTTATTATGAAATATTTATATTTTTATATAACATAGTTAAACATTGTTAAAATTTTATTTGGCACCCACAAATTTTTGCAAAATGCTAATTCCATAAAATTTATAATTTGCTCTATTTTTTTTAAAGTTTTCTATAATTGCTTTTAATGAAGACTTTCAACGTCTAAGACAATCATATTTTTCACCTTGTGTACAATTATAAAATGATTTAACTTATACCTAGTTATATTTAAGTATATAACTGTTTTATTTAAATTTGTATTAGTTCGATTTTACAAATCCGAAAACATGTTTTTTTTACAACTTGAAGTTGGTGCCAATTTAGGTCTGAGTGTTTTTAAATTAAAGACTAATTTGAAAAACCGATGTAAGCTTACATTACAAGGCTCATTTGTTCCGGTGTGAAATCGCAAATTTTGGTAGGGAAATTTACATGCCTTAAAAAAACTTTAAGTCCTAATTGTCTCCTCGATAGTTGCGAGTAAAAAGCTAAGATTCGAGATTCCCGGGCGCGTATTGCCAAACTTTATATCAGTACAAATCCCGTGCGCTCTACAACAGGGTATAGGATGTTCATTCAAATTAAGAGCAGACTATGCACTGTGTCCAGAGCAAAAGCAGTTTATTTTGGGTTGCGTGGTGTTTGAGTGTTAGGTACACTACACATTTACTCTGATAATATATGTACCTTGGATGGTGTGTTTGAGTTCAAAGAGCGAAGTACATAATTGGCTGTTAACCGAACAGATTTAAATCCAAGAACACTTTACATGCACTCAAACTCGACCCCACCCTAAGTCCTATATTTGGCCAAACAGGATAGCAGCATGCCCCTTACGCACCGAGCGTTTTATACACTTTATATCCCTGTATGTATGCATGCAGAAATCGGTTGAAAGCCAGATACTTTGCTCTTACAAACCATACAAATCCAGATCAGATCATCTATTTATTTGCGTTACGACCATTGTATATATATATTAATAGTAACGGGTTATCCATTTTGCGGTTTCAAAAGTAAACGTAAATAAAACACATTAAAATACTTTTTTTCATGATATTTCTTTTTTATTATAAAGTTTGAACGTTGACATTATGTGTGAAACACTACATCATTTAAATGACCACAACGCGAATTGTTGCAAGCATCGATTCTTTTTCGACCACTTTTTGACACATATTGGGCGGTATCTCAGCCATAACTTGACGAATGATGGTTTTCAAGTGCTCAAGAGTTAAAGGTTTATCTGCATAAACACGGTCTTTCGCGTAGCCCCACAAAAAAAAAGTCCAGCGGTGTCAAATCGCATGATCTTGGTTGCCAGTTGATATAGCCACGACGAGAAATTACGCGGCCATGAAATGTCTCTTGCAATAAAGCCATATTCGTTCGAGTTGTGTGGCATGTTGCACCGTCTTGTTGAAACCACATATTCTCCAAGTCATATTTTTCAATAGCAGGCAAAAAAAAGTCGGCTATCATATGACCATAACGCTCCGAATTGACGGTGACAGTCGTTCCATCGTCGTTTTCGAAGAAGTAAGGTCCAATCACACCTCAGGACCAAAGAGCGCCCCAAACAATGACTTTTTGTGCATGTAATGGCCTCTCTTCAATTACTTGAGGATTCTTAGAACCCCATATACGACAATTTTCTTTATTAACATACCCACCGATTGAGAAATGTGCTTCGTCGCTGAAGAAAAATTTGTTCAAAAAATACGTCCACCGCCTGTTGTTCAAGTACCCATTCCACGTATCTACGACGTTGTGAATGGTCAGCTGGCTTCAGTTGTTGTGTGAGCTGGACTTTATATGGATGTAGGTGTAGATACAAATGCAAAATACGCCATAATGTGCCGTAAGACAGTCCTAATTTCTGAGAACGACGAGGAAACGACACATTCGGGTCTTCGGCAACACTTTCACTTACAGCAGCGATATTTTCAGTGGTACGAGCGCAAAAAAAACAATCCAGTTTCTTCAAATTTCTTCACAATTTTGCCAACTGCTTGCGTAGTTATACGATTATGTAAACCATAATCTCCTCTTAAAGCACGATATGTGGCTGTGGCAGAATCACCATTTTTGTAGTAGGTTTTAACAATTTGTATGCATTGTGCGATAGTTAAACGATCCATTTTCGTAAATGTCAGACTTTCAACTGAAAAAAAAACTTGGTCTAACAACTTAGTTGCACAGATGTCGAATTCCAGCCCTATACTTTTGAAACCGCAAAATGGATAACCCTTTACTATCATGACGACAAAATTCATCCATCCTGCAATAAGGTCCACTACTCATCATGAGTTCCACTACCAAATCGGAGGTTAGTTAGTGTTGGTGTGTTATGAAAATGCGTATGAAGAAAAATAGTGTGATAATAAATTGATGAGAGAACTATATACAAAATTTATTGTAAGTTAGAGGAGGAAAGGAAAACAAGTATTTGATAGGTTTTTTGTTGTTTTTTTAAGGAGGATTTTTTTGTTGAGTAGGAGTAGGTTGGGTGTGTGTGTTTTTTGTTCTACGGGCAGAGTTAAATCTGCTGGCTGTAGCTACACTTGTGTGCAACGGTCACTACTCCAAAAAATAAAGTTTCTTACCAAATGCAAACACATTAATTATAATAATTATTTGAATATAAATTTGAGATTTGTGGTAATCGTTGTCCAAGGAAATTTTTTCTTGTATTCTCAAGGGGTTTCTTTTGAAATTTCAGATTTCGATTTGATAAGTATTTTCGTAAAAAATCGAAGAGACGAAATTTCAAATAAGAATTGTTTATTAATATTATTTGTTTTAAAATTATATTTCTAAATTTATTTAATAAATAATAATATCAAACAAAAACGATGCAGTTAGGTAGGTACGAGTATATTTATTTTTTTTTTTTTGAAAATTTGAATATGCAGTTTTATTTACACTTTTAGGAAGCGTTTGCATAAAAAAATAATTTCAATCGGTTCATCAAATAGTGAAAAAGTCGAAAATATGAAAAGTGGTTCTATAAGAACTGTAGCCCACTATTCGATTCAAAATTTTTGAGAATAACATAAGGTCACATAAATTACTATTTATGTTCTATGAGAAGTACCATTAAGAAGTACGCAAAACAAAATATTTTTTAATTAAAACTGGACTATCCAATTTAATAACACATTTTTTTTGAAAATTCTTGGAGCCGTTTTTGAGAAATATATTTTTTTCTTAACAGTTTTTTAACATTCCTATGAGAGGTACCGTTGTTTTAAATCGATTAAGTCGAAGTTTCGAAATATTGAAATATTTAATATTTAATATTTAATTTTTTTAAACTTTCTACGAGCTTCTGCAAAAAAAAAAAATCAAAAAAATAAATTACCAAAAGATACCTTTTCCCTTCATTAATGAACTGATTTTTTTTATAAAAATTGTTGGAGCCATTTTTGAGAAAAATAATATTTACCTTTTCGGTCAAAAAAAGTGTGGCAGGTAGGTAGTTACTGTCATTTTTCGTCTTAAAAAAACTGAAAAAAACTGGGGGCATGCTTATGAAAAAAACGTTTAGGCTGCAAACTCGTAGACAGAGAGACGGAATTGCGGACCCATTTTTTCGTCTTCGCTATCATCGCAATGTCAAGTTTGGTCAAAATCTCGAGTTCGATTTTTTTCGAATCCATAATTTGTAATATAGTACCTACATACATATATAATATCGCTAGTCAAAAAAATAAAAAAAAAATACTACCTAGGTATACCTACTTTATTTCCTAATAAAACTGTCTGTGGAGAAAAAATTAAATTATTCTCAATAGATATTATATTTGAAAAAGAACAAAAAGCACCTATGTACATACATATTGTATGTAGGTGGGTATCTGGGTACACATGTACCTACCTAAACAAAAAATATTGAAATATCTCAACATTGTTTTGCTATTTTCGCATAGAAAAAGTGAAAAGTATCAAAGTTGCTACAATTCAAAATCCACCAAATATCCAAAATTTGAAAGAAAAATTTAAAATAAATTTTATAATAACCTATACATGCGTGTATACCCATATACATTCTTACTTCAAATTCATGTATACGGCAATAGCCTTGATATAATTTATTTATACAAACCATATTTTGAAGATTGCCACGGCAAAAACAGCTTATTCGGTTTTCTCCCTTACCCTCTATATTGTTGGCAAAACTAATAAGATTCGAAAGTCTCCCTTGCTGTTTTTCCTTTTTGCCTCTAACTAGTTTTGTTATTGTAACACTGATCTGTATCACGGGGAAAATAAAATACGGCTATTATTATCAACGTAAATGTGTAGTGTAACAACCAATATAGAACTGGGCCCTATAGGGAATCTCGCAGGGAATTTCGTTTCCCACGGAATATTTTATTCTCTCGAAATTTTTCCTCCGATCATGAATCTCCCACGGAATAAACTTCCGTCGAACACAAAATCGTATAAAATAACATAAAAATCCCCTGAGAAACATTACTCCCGATACCAATTAATTCTGAGTATTTCCTGTATTTCCAAATTATTTTAAACGTTGCGTTGTAATGAAAGAGGCTTTGTCTTGCTTGTATATTTATAACAATATATTTAAGTTAATAAATTAATAAAATCATACCTGAAGGGTTAATTTTTCCCCCAGCTTCAGAACCTAAACCTATTGATCCTTCAAAGCCAACATCTGCTGAATTTAGAAGAGATGTGTCTTTGTCCATATTTTTAAGAAAGGTAAGTTAAAAAAATTATATTTAAACAAAACCAATTACCGTTTCTCATCATTTGCAGTTTTACAAACTTGCATGGATGCGAATGAAAGAATTATGTAAAGAACTTGAAATGGGTGACGAAAGACATTTGATCAAAGTGTGGACTTTATTTGAGTATTCAATTACTCATAGAACTGAACTAATGCAAGATCGCCATCTTGATCAGTTACTTATGTGTGCAATATATATATACATAAAGGTATTTCCAGTTAATATCAAACAATTTATTAAGTGTTTTTTTTTTAAATACTTTAAAATTAGGTTCAAGAAATACAGAAAAAAACGTTTACTGATATTATGAGACTGTACCGGAAGCAACCACAAGCCGCCAGTAATATTTATCGTGAGGTTTTGATTGACCCCACCAAAAAAGATGGCGACGATAGTAAGTTTTTTTTGTTTTTGTTCTTGTATATCTTAATATTTTGCATTCATTTTCAGAAATTCCTCAATATGGTGATATTATTCTTTTTTATAATACTATTTATGTACAAAAAATGACGCCATACGCCCTGAATTTCAGCGATAAAAAGAAATCAGTAAGTTACTAATGCTACAATTGTATAATAATCGGATATTTAGTTTTTAGTTTTATTTTTATAAAAAATAGATAATGCCAATTAAAGAAGTATGTATGAACAGTATTCCCAGCATAATTTCTCAAATTCGATTTGCTTTCTTACTTTTTGACGGAGTGACATTTGTTAAATAGAACTTAGGCATAATTGAATTTTTATTTAATTTTAATTTTGGTGGGGGCAAAACCCCCATTTATTCGGCTTAATACAAGCTAATTCTTAATCTAACTTAAAAACTAAGAACTTATGCTAAGGTTAGTGAGGGGGAGGACGGTTCAGAAGCCGGAGTTTTAAGGAAGGAGTACTCAGGTTAAAGTCGAAGAAACATATGTTTGAATTAACAGCCCGTAGCATGCGAGAGACAGGTTCGTTGGAGCCGTAAGATGTTCGGTGGGTGGGTATATAAAAGAGACGAGAGTGACGTGTATTACGGGGATTAGTATTAAAAGAGATGGAGTTGTAGAGCGACATGCAGTCAACGGAACCGGAGAGTAATCGATGAATGAAGATCTCTTCGTTCTTCCAACGAATTCAGGTTGCTTAGTTTAAGTCGATCTTGATAGGGAGGCAGAATCAGAGGATTGTTCCATGATAGACCTCGAAGAGCAAAGCGTAGGAATCGACGCTGGATGCTTTCGATTCTGGAAATATGAGTAAGTTGGTAAGGGGACCAAACTTGAGAGGCGTATTCTAGCAGTGGACGAACAAATGATATGTATAAGGACCGGGTTACATAGGGGTTGGAGATTTCTTTGGACCATTTTTTGACGAAACCGAGCATTGAGTTTGCTTTGAGAATGATTTCGTCTATGTGAGTGAGAAAATTAAGCTCTGGGTCACATAAAATGCCAAGGTCACGAATATTATCAACGGTGGGTATAGGTTGATTATGGAGCAGGTAGAGACGGGGAGGAGATTTGTTACGTTTGCGTGAAAAAGTAACTGATTGGCATTTGACGACGTTAAGCTCCAGGCAATTTTTTAGACACCAAACTGAAAAACTGTCTAGATCCTTTTGAATAAGGGAAGAGTCACGTGTTGAGGAAATGGTCTTGAAAAACTTGGTATCATCGGCGTACATAGAGACAGAAGAATGTTTGATGACTCTATCAATATCATTAATAGCAAGAATAAACCAAAGTTGGCCGAGGTGGCTGCCTTGGGGGACACCGGAGGTAGCTAAGAAAGGGCAAGAAGTGGCAGATCTAAATCGAACGCTGTAACAACGGTTTTCAAGGTAAGAAGAAATCCACTGTAACAAAGAGGGTACGAAGCCGAGAGTGGACAATTTGAAAAGAATAAGCTTATGGGAAATTTTGTCGAATGCCTTGCTGAAATCGGTTGAGATAACATCGACTTCGTAGCCTTTTTCTAAGGCTGAAAGGGTGACGGATACAAATTCAACAAGGTTAGTGGTTGTAGACCGGCATTTGAGAAAGCCATGCTGTGAGGAGGAGATGAGTAATTTGCAGTGGAAAAATTTTGGTTTCATACAAAATACTTTCAAATAGTTTGGGTATGTGTGAAAGCTTGGCGATGGGACGATAATTGTTAACATCGCTCTTCGGACCCTTTTTGTGAATAGGGGTTATGAAAGATGATTTCCATATCTCAGGAAACTCTCCTTTATATAGGGAAAGGCTGAAAATGTTTGAGAGAGGGAGAGAAATAATGGAAGAGCATTTTTTTAGAAGTATGGCAGGGAGACCATCTGGACCAGGATTGAATTCATAGTTAAGTTGATTCAATTTATATTCGATGAGATGGGGATCGATGGAACGAGGGAGAAGCGGTCCAAGAGAAAAACTTGTAGATAATTGAAATAGGCTGAATCAGGAGCAAAGCAGTCATCGGCAAAAGATTGTTTGAAGAATGTGGCAAAAAGGTTGGCGATAGTGTTAGGATCGTTTGCAGTTTCGTTATTGAAAGAGAGAGAGGTTGGGTAGCCATCGGATTTTCTTTTGTAGTTAACAAACTGAAAAAATGACTTAGGGTCTTTGATAAGGTTGGATTGCGTTTCCATTAGAAAGCGCTGGTAAAGGGAATTGTATAGCTCGGTAAAATGGAGATAAGAACCAAGATAGTTAGAGTAGTCAGCAGGAGAACGAGAGCGGATGTAACTTTCCCACAAATTATTTCTTTTATTTCGCAGAGAACGAAGTTTGCGATTGTACCAGGGTGGAGAAGTAGACGAGGTTTTGTGGCGGGAAAAAGGAACATAAAGAGAAATAGAGTTAAATATTTCTCTGTAGAACAAGGTTAAGGCATCATTAACGGTTAAGTTTTCAAAATGAAGGAGACTTTGTTGAGGTAATCATTTATTAGACGATAGTTTGCTTTATGGAAGTCGTAAGATGACAGACCCGTAGGAGGGGTGGTCTGTAATGGAGAATCGTGAAAGAATGAGATAAGAAGGGGAGGGTGGAAGTTGTCGATGGTTGATAGAAAAAGGGGACTTGGTGATACAGATGCGTTAATAGGGTCTGTTGTGAAAATAAGGTCAAGTTGCCTACCCATGAAATTTGAAATGCCACTAACTTGGAAGAGGCTTGAATCAGCAAGGCTATCTAAGAAAAGACATTCTTTGCCAGATGTGGGATTGGAAGCAAAATAAAACCAAAGATCGTCTGATGGAGACCATTTTAAATTAGGAAGGTTGAAGTCACCAAAAAGAATGATCTCATCATGGGGGTCACTCAAATCGGTGATGTGATCAATCGTTTTAATTACAAGTTCATAGGATTCGATAGTTTGTGAGGGTAAGATGTAGCAACAGACAACGTAAAGTGACTTTCGGGGTAGTGAAATCTTAATTGACAAATAATCAAGGATAGGGGAAGAAGATATGGCATATTGAATTTATATAAGAAATTTATTAAAGCATTTAACAACAGAGTCCATTGTTGATTAATTAAAACAAAACATTCCGTAAATCTAATTAAAATAAATTACTTTATAAAATTTATGCAGAAAATATCTTAAATTGTATATTGTACACCAAATGCTCAAATAAACTTAAACATTTTTTTTTACAGCAAAATGATCTCCTTCTCTCACCACATCCCACTGAAAAAGTGAATCCTCCAATGAGACTTTCAAATCATATTTATGTCCACCAGTTGGAAAAAAATGAAGTCCAATATTCTCCTAATCATATAACATATGAATTCCATAAAAGCCCAGCAAAAGTATACTTACTAAATATTCAAAAATTATAAGTAAATTTAATTAAATGTAATTTGTTTGTTTAAAGGATTTAGATAAACTAAACGAAATCGTTCGAAGAGGTAAACGAAATCTGACATTTAACGATGAGGAACCAGTTGTAATTAAAAAATTGAAGTCAAATCTTCATTTCCAAGGAAAAATCCTTTGTATAAAAAACGACAGACAAGCCGAGCGACAAGAGTAAATCTGTTGAAGATATTTAAATAAAAATGTATAATTATTTATAAATTAGTATTAGTAATTAATATTTAATTTAATTATTTTGGTTGTTTATTTAGCTATAACAACAAATTAAAATACTTGAACTATATAATGAAGTTGCCACGAATGTACTAAAACAATTCTAATTAAAGTTATGTAAATGTTTTAAATTTCTTAAAAAACTGTATAAACAGAATTTTAATTTTTTGTTTAAATGATTTTTTTTAGGAAAAAGTAGGCTTTTTATAAAAATGCTTAATATGTTTTCTTAATCTCACTATATTTACAATTAAATGAATAAGATGATAAGTTTTTATAGTACAGCATACATATACATATACATATATATTATATACCTAATATTACATACGTCTAACATTTTTTTAATGTTATAGGAACAAATCTTTGTATTATTATATTAATTAATAAAGACTATTTAAAGAATTGCACCTAATTACAGGGTTTACACTATCAAAGTACGAGTTATAACATAGGTAAACATAATGTTTATTGTCGTAACTATACTTTTCTATTCACTGAATGTCAAACAAAAAGAATATCGCTGTTTAATCATGAACAACTACTATTACTGTAAGTAGATCACTTGCCTTTCAGTTTGGTCCCACCCAACAGGAGTATAAGAAAAACTAATGTTTGGAAATATTTTAAGAGCTAAATTGTTGCTTCTTGATCAAAACATGACAATCAGAACTCATTCGGAAATTTAAAAAAAATATCGTGATGTATAAATTTTACAATCTTTAATTTTCCTAAAAGAAGTTGATAACTTGAGGTGTTTTTTTACACGAGTTTTAATTTGTCAACCCAGCCACTAATTAATTTTACCTTGAGCGAAGTTCTACTTAATATTTAATAAGAGAAATCTGCCGATACGACAGGCCACTGATTAGGGAATACGTAACAAATCTTCTTTAATTCGTTATCTCATTTTCGACTAGCTTCGTTTTGATCAATTAACAAATTTGAAGCGAGTCGCAAATTCTACATACAAGGTTTCTAGCTAATTGACAGCTGATTTCCAGTGAATATTTATTTTTTTAATCAAAATCATTTGCATTTTGTGCGAGGTGCATTAACTTTGTAATGAAATATTTATTATATTCAATTTGCTTTGTTATTTACACATAAAATGGATTCCATAGCGATTGCAATTATTGCTATAAGTAACGAGGCTGCACCGCGAAGACAAAAAATTAAAATCCAAAGAAAACAGCTGAGTCTTGGTTTGTCTGCTGGCTGCTGCGCTGAGATTTTTGGGAGAAGGTAGCTACCAACTTATTGGTGTTGGTAAGGATTCCGAATTGACATTTTGTTTCAATTTAAAAAAATTTCCTCAATGCACTGGAGAGAAGACTTGAATTTGAATTAAAAAAATTCATTAAAAATACCTACATTTTTACTAAAAAACCGTTTAAACCTGTCTACGAGAAGAATAAATTGTCGTAGAGGAAGCTAAACTTTTTGCGTTTCATTCTGATTCTGTAATACCAAATTCTACGAATTTCCAAATTCGTACCAGATTTTCCATTTTGGGGTGGCACAAAAAAAAAATTAAAAATATGTATGTATGCGGGGGCATACGTGCATAATCTGCGTGTCTGTACATGTATGTGCGTACGTATATGTATTTGCGTATGTACATGTATGGGTGGGTTGCATGTTGGTGTGTGTCTGCTTGCATATAAAAAATAAATAAAAAAAAAAAAAATGCTGCTGTGGCTGTTCTAGTTGTTAAATAGTTTTACGTATTATTAGGTACTTTAAGTAGTTTAAGTTATTTAGTTATAAGATAGTTTTATTTAGTTTTAATTATTTTTAATCTATATTTAGGTTTATTTTATAAGTTAAAAAAAAAAAAAAAAAAAAAATAAGATAAGACACCAAGTTTTTTTTTGTGAAAGTTTCCTTGGAAAATAAAATAAAATAAAATAATTAGATTTAATTAAAATAGTTTTTAGGTCGAAAGACATTAGTTCTTAGAGTTATTGTTTAGTTTAGAGCGCCCGTAAAGGGCCAGTAAATTAGTTGTAAGTTATTGATAATTAGGCTAGTTTTAAACATTTTTGTCTAGCTTTAAGATAGTTATAAGTTAATATGAAATAAAAATGGAAAAAAAAAAAAAACAGATTTTCCACTACGAATCCACTTCGAATGGATTCTGATAGATTTTTCGGGATTCGTAGCAGATTTTCGATTACGATGGATTCTGTGATAGGGCGGATTATTTTTTGGTGGAATTATAGCTATTTCACGACTTTCCAAGTTCGATCATCAGATTCCTTTGGTTTTTCGAGTGGGGTGGTCTACTTTTTCCTTTTAATTGAAATTATGTCTTATGTCTCTATCGAGTATTGAAACATGATCAACTTGCTTTAGAAGCCAACGCATCACGCCACCGAGCCTACATTATCAGATCCAACCAAATGCAGGTTTTTCGGCTTCCCAATTCCATTGAAACAATTTATTTATTTAGATATATTTATATATATTAAATAAATTAAAAATGTCAGAACATAGTTATGGGAGGGATCGTTAAAGTTTAATTTTTGCTCGTAAACAGCCACTATTTCTCTTGAAAATAGATGCCAATCCATTCTCTTTTTTTGTTTTTAAATAATAATTATCTTTTATCTGCTTTTCCAACAGGTTTTACACGAAAGCTGATCGTAAAACAATACCCATAAGGGTTTTCTTTTTGTAACAAAAATTTATCGTTTTCCCCTTCAGGTCTGTCAAATCACAGATTTTTACAATTAAAGCCTTCCAATGGCCAAACCAATCAATTTATTTTTTGATCGGAAATCAATTTTGCAGATCTGGATATTTCGGTAGATTTACCCCTTTTTTTACTAACACCATAACACCATCAGAACAATTGACAGCTGTCGTTTTGACAACATTTTGTTTTCAGTAATTATAAGTGAATAGTGAAATAGGGCTGTGAAAACATGTACATACATTTAAAAAAAAAACAGCAATTATGTATTAACAATTGTGTAATCCTCCATTTTAATTTTGGCATTCATTTTTTAAACATTGAGTCGCTACAAAAAAAACTTGAATGAAGAAACAATTTCCAAATCATTAGCCATCAGATACCTTCTGGTTCCACAGACACGAATATACACCAATACCGTGATATAAAAAAATAAATCTGAAATCGTATACCATTCGCGACGAAAAAAATCAAATTTCCGATCAAAATCTGAAATTACCAAAAGAAAACCCCTTTATAATCAAATAATGACGGCACTTCGTTATGCCAATAAAGAATTAACTGGTTTATTATTATTTGCAAAATGGTAACATTATATTTTATATGAAGCTAGAAAAATTGTAAGATTATCGTTTCTTCCGCAATACATTAATGTCACACATAGAGAACAAATGAAGGGACGTGTAAATGTGACTTGTAAAACAACGCAAAAGACATTCATTTATAATAGGTGTGTTTTTTTTGCAATCCCCGGGGGAATTGGTTGAAAAAAACGACCAAGGCGCTTAATTGGTAGCACTATTAATTTGCAAGATGACATTTGAAGAACAGCTGTAATGCAAGAAAAATATAAACATCACTGTTTGCCTCATCCTCATTCTTAGCCGAAAACAATTTTCTCAGAGAAACCTTTGTTTTGTAGTTCATTCAATTCTTGTTAATTGAACGAATATCAACTTCAGGAAATACTTTTTTATTTATTAATAGTTTCACAGTCAAGTTTTAATATACATATAATAAAAATAAATGCAAAAATGAAAATCGCTGTAGAAGGTTGTGCTTATGGCGAGGTGGAAAAAATCTATGACACCATAGAGGCAATACAAAAGCGGAAAATGTTAAAATTGATTTGGTGTTGTGTTGCGGAATGTATATTAAAAGGTAGGTAAGGTTAGGTTGACATGGCCGTCAGCAAAACAACTGACACACTTAGACCAAATGCTCAACCAAACCAAACAAAATTGATAATTATCTGACATGTCAAAATGTCAGTTTTGAAGTTTCTATACATTTTATTGATAACTTAGTGAAAAAGTTTTTGGTAGCACAGTTTTTATCCTCTCCAATAGCTAAGCCTCGAGAATTCTCTGGGTTTAAGCTAAGCACCCCCGGCGATTAGTTGTTGTTGGATTTAAAATGCAAATTGTTAATCCTACTCATCGTTTTTTTTCGTCCAATTTCCCGGGGCTTAGAAAAAAAACACGCCAAATGCACATACGTTTGCCGCGTTCGGTGCGAGGCCGATATGCTAACCAAGATACCTTTGTAGCTGGTTTGTTTTCGAACGATCCAGGTAGCTTTCTCTGTTAAGTCAGATTTATTACAAATGGATCTGCATTCTTGATTCAGCTGTTATTCACATTTTCAAACGAAACTCAACGAATCCAATAATTTGTGGGTAGCTTGAGATTTGTGTTGGATAACATATTGGGGGCGTTCGGTAGCGCACAGCTTTGCTGTGTAATACGTGCGTTGTTCTTGCAATACGTGTTAAATATCTATCAATTAACATCTGACGACCATAACAAAGAACACAACATATGATATCCAAATCGAAGCCAAGCTAGCGCTAAATTTCTGGTATACTTAGGTATCGTAGTGCAAAGCTGACTACGATATCAGCTGTCTTTTCAATTGTTGTTTGTGAACTTTAATTACGTACCTAATACATCAACTTCTTCTTCTGAATCGGTTGAAACATTTGTGGTTCTTACTTCCTGATTCATATTTAATTTATTTATATTTTAGCCAACAAATGTATGTCTAATTCACTTTGAGGCCGAAGCGTAATCATAAGCAAATAGTTCTTTTTTTCTGTTTTGACTTTTGACAGAAATGGTTACCAATTGGCTTTTATACGTTCACAAACGCACAATATATTTTTCAGCAATGTATCAGAAAGCTGTGCGACACCGAACGCCCTCATTAATGTTAAGTCCATCAGCTGTTTTTCCTTAGGCGTTACAACAACACAAAACTATTCGATATTCACCTGGTGTACCACCGAACGATGCCATTTATATTCATCACTGGATATACGTTAAGGTTGGGCACTGAATCACTCCACTTCAAACACCGAATGAAATGAGTGACGTTTATTTTGACGTTTCAAAATTGAGTTTGTTTATAAATAGAGTAGATTAGAAATTCAGTGATTCTGCCTGGCGAAGTGGTTTTATTATTATTAGTAGTTTACTATTCTTTAAACAATCTGACTTTGAGCAGGTCAATTCATTCGAGTAGAGTCAGTCCGAGTCGAGTCCGCCTTCTGCAAATTTACAGTGCATTTACTTCTCGGAACTAGTTTATAATTTAGTTAATTTATTTATTTTTTCGAGCATTGTAAATATTTTGTTGTAGTTTTATTATTTGCGTCGCCTTTTATCTCTATAACGATTGTCTCAAAAAGAATACCTAAATAATTTATAACGACACAGGTTCTCGTTTCCGATTGTCTTCCACTATCTCTTTAAGGTGAAAATTAATAATTTTAACAATATTAATAGAGAAACATCAATAGATAGAAATCATTGTGTATCTATGTATGTATACCTACCTATATAGTTCTGATCAGATCACTCATCTAAGGGAAGAGCATTTTGTAATAATAATGACCAACTATGGTTTATAATAATCGTATTTCCTTGTATACATACGTACATACATCCATGCCTTCTTATGTAATATAAAATATTTAATTTTAAATAAATAAAAGTTTTTCAAGTGGCCATATCGAATGTCAACCAAATAAACTTCCAACTTATAAACTGGGCTTCCAAGAGAACGTGCGTGTGTGATTTAAAATAATAATAATAATAAATCGAGTTGCATATTTACTTTTTTCCGTCGCATATTTGGGTTGATTTCTATTTAATTACCCTGAAGTGGCATTTCTTTTTTTTTTTAATTTTATCATGTCAATGTCGTTGAACTTGGTATAATAAATTTCCACCAGCCCGCCATAGAAGCATATCCTGCTGCATCGGTAATAGAGAACAGTTGAAAACAAAAAACTATGACAAGGTTTGTATTGAACAGTAATACCTAAAATGGGAAGGTTTTTAACCAATTATTATTTTTATCAAATGTATTGTTTATATATTCTTATAATTTTGGATATTAATGAAATAAACAAATTTAAAGATTATTTCGTTGTGAATATCTCAGATGAATACCTAAAAACATAAATATTAATCTAAAAATGTATAGGTGTAGTCTCAATATTTTAATGTAAAATGTACATTAATAGTAGCTACAAATTATTACTTAAAAATTAAGAAAGTTCGAAACTTCGGACAGATGTAAATGAGTAGGTAAACCTTGTGAAAATGGCTTTTTATTGATATTCGGGTCTTCTTGCGCCTCCCTGAACTATGCCGAATCATGAATGAATTTGAGTTTCCTTATTGGTTAATTCAAAGCATCACCAGTTCTCTAAAATTGTAGTTGCCAAGTGCTTTCCTCATTACAGAAGGAAGTACCCTTCTGTTCATCTGGTATATTATACTATTTGCGGCAACTGTAGTAGGTAGTTCAGATTTAAAATTGTTAAAATGGTTTTAATCAGTGCCTGGTTGTATTGGGAATCTATTTCAAAAATTGATTTTCGAAAAAAAAATGTTTCCATAATTCTGACCAAATCCCGAATGCAAAAGTCGGGATTGAATCCTGAATTACAATATTCTTTTAATACTATTTCAGTTCTCTTAAGAAAATCAAACTATTTTGTAAAGGTCGAAGGACTAGATGCCTTAATAAATAATAAGACGTGTAGAGACCGGAGGTCCGGTTGTACAATAAAACTGTTAGCATAGGCGCCTGTTTGACTATTTTAGTTTAAGAACTCAGCCCATTACAATAAACTTCTACAACGCATTTAAAAAAATCTCATAACCATCAATTATTAAAGTAGGTATAAGCCCAAGAAAAAGATAGACAATACATAAAAGTAACATTTTGAAATATTCGGGATTTCATACCTAAATCCTCTATTTATACTGTCAGAAAAAAATGTAGTAAACCATCTATTATCGACTAATTGTCAAAATGTTTGTACATTTATAAGCTAACTATAAGTTTCTATAAAAAAATCGAACTCAAGATCTTATGGCCTTTTCGATTGGCCGTCCGGAACACGTTCCCCCAATAAAACACCTGGAAACAATTTGACTGATTCTGAATTATATGACTGTATTTGTAAAAATTAAATAAAAAAAAATCACATCGACTAAAAAGAATTTCAAAAACACTTGATTTCAATTTAGATACACATTTTCTTGTATGAATAATAATTATACCTTGATTCTTTTTACCTTATCTTACCAGAAAAGTAGTTTAAATTCAATAAGCACATCGAAATTACACAACAAGACAACCCGATGATTTTGACATTTTAATTATGTGATTGTATTAGTGATTCTGTTTTCGATTCTGAAATTAAATCCAGAATCGTTTTCTGTTCTGTTTAGAGTAACAACTGTCATTTTGTGGGGTCAGAACAGTTCTGGACGGCCAATCGAAAAGGCCATTAATTAAACTTGACTTTACGATCATAGATAACACCAAAAAAGTGAGTCTCGCAATTGCGTCTGTCTGTCTCTCTGTAGTTCGATCTGCAGATTAAACCGCTGAAACGATTTTCTTAAAACTAGGTCTTGGGTGATTTTGATTGTCTCGATTTTTTTTAGAAATCTTTTTTGTAGCCCCATTCCATATACATTTTTTTGTAGTAGTAACAAAGTTAAACTTTAATGGCGTTTTTATTTGGCAATCCGGAATTCTTCTCCGATCCGGGATCCCAACTGAACACTTGTGTGATTCTGACGATTCCGAATTTTAATGAGATTGGATGTGTGAAAATAATTGTGTACGTGATAATAATCAAATTAAAAAAAATGTTTGTTGCACAATTATGATACAAAAAAATAGAAACAGCCGAGTTTGACGTTCAAGTATATGAAGAAGCACTCTGGTTCTGATTCTGATTTCAAATCTAGAAGCAAAATTCTCTTCTTTTCAGAATTATAACTGTAATTTTTTTCCCAAATGAACGCTTTTGGAAGAGCCCGGAAGGCTTCCGGATTGCCAAATAAAAATGACATAAGTATCCCGAGAACATCATTCATTCAGATTTATTGAGACTTTTTTTCTGTTTTCTTTACATTGTTTACATTACTGAAACAACTTATAACTAAGGTGAAATACAAATTCTATTTTTGCTGACTTGGAATTGGTTTTGCTTAATATTTATTGGATAATAAAAAGAAGTGGAGATATTTCTTCTTTTTGTGATAATTTAAGACACGGTTAGTTACATAAGATTGTAGTGTTGCTCAGGCACTTATTCATTTTGTACTTTTTTTTTGTATTATTATTATTTTTTTTTTGCTTAGAACTAGATAAAACTTAAAACTAGGGAACAACCGAGGAGACTACAGTCGAATCAGCCGGAGAGAAGCTCCGCTCCGGAAGAATCAACCTTCGCCCCATATCTTTGTACATACATAGATATTATTTTTGATTTTAGTGGTTACATAGAATTTTTGTTATATCTTCTAATTTTTATATAAAATGCGTATGGGATCGCTGATCTAATAAGTGTTTTGTACATGAGGATTTTCGTGTTTTTCTCAACAAATGCGGATCGAAATAGAAATAGTAGGATTGAGAAGTGATCAGAAATGGCGTCTAAGGTTACACATGAAGAATTTTGAATTTGGATTGGACTGGATCTAAGGCTGGCTTCCGTTAAGAAAAAATCGATATATGATGAAGACCTAGGGAATGTTGGTTCGCCCGGAGCGGAAATGTCTACATTGAATAGGTTATTCTGGTACCAATTAAATAAATTATTGCCGTTTAGGTTGATGACTCCCCAAAGCGGGTGACGAGAATTGAAATCACCGCCAATAATGAAGTGTCTAAAATCAGAAATTGCATTGAATAAGTCATCCATTGCTTGATGCAAGGATAGTCCTATGTTTAAGTATCCCGAGAACGGATTTAACGCTTTTGACACAAAACAAATCTGTGCACTACTGTAGTGTGACTAAAGAAAAATTTCAAAGCCTACTAAAATTTTGAATTAAGCACGATTTTTATGACTACAAAGAATGCTAAAAAATGCATTTTTTTTAAAGAAAAAACTAACAAAAATCTTACAAACTCTGGAAATCCTGCAATTAGAACGAAAAAACGTAAATATACTCATATACATATGTACCACTCGAACTGGACTTATGTTGACGGTTAAAATAGTGAGTTTGATTTTCGTTTACTCTTTTTTATGCCCAGTATGTTGAATCTTAAATAAATAATCAAAAATAAAAAAGAAATTGTTTACTTGTTAAGTTTGTTAAACAAAAAGAAATACCTACAAATAGTAAATAATTTATTTTTTTGAAAACAAAGTAGAAACAAAAATATCAGGTATCAAAGCATGTTAATCTAACTTAGTAATTATTTTCATTGTTTAGTTCAAAAGTTTCCAGCTTCAATTAAAAATCATCTTCTACAGTCAAATAAAATTTCGATGAATCAACTTGTTTGATCACAACATTTCTCCAAAAAAATTATTATTATTTAGTCTTTAGTCATTTATGTTTGATCAAGTTTTGTTTTTGTAAAGTAATATTTAGTTGAAAATGGTGATCTGGTGGTTTTGATTAAACAAATAAATAATTTTTTTATAAGACAGGCTTACAGATCAGTAATTTCCGAATGTAAATAAATAAAACTATTTTATTCTTTCTCCTCGTTTCATTGGATTTTACTGATCTGTAAGCCTGTCTTATAACAAAAATAATTTATTTGAGTAATCTTACTAATAGTATAAATGTGAAAGTTTGGATGGATGGATGTATGGATGTTTGTTGCTCAATAACTCCGGAACGGCTGAACAGATCTGGATTAAATTTGGTACAGAGATAGATTATTGTCTGGAATATGCTACATGCTACTTTTTATCCCGGAAAAATGTATGGTTCCCGTACGATAGGTGTGTTTTAATTTTTCACAGAGCTTATTCTACAAATAGCCAACATATCTTTTCTTCACAAGGCGCATAGAAGCACAGGGATTTGCATGAAATTTGATAGGTAGATGGATGGGGTACTGGATTCTCACATAGGTCATTTTTATCCCGCAAAAAATTAACGGTTCCTATGGGAGAGGCTTAAATATAAAAAAATATATACATATACATGGGTGTTTGTTCCGCTTTCACGCCTCAACGACTGAACGGTTTTTAATAGTAGGTGTATAGATGTCATTAGATTTCCGTGGGATAGAAAGTCCGTATACCATCGCACGGGCATCTGCTATTAAAAATGGTGTGACAAAATGTATTGTAATTCATCACTTCAGAACGATAGGGCCGATTTGGCTCGAACTCTTTTTAAGTTGTTCGTAAAATCCAGGAGAAGGTTTTTGCGAAAGAAAATTTTGGGTAAATCCTCCAGAAAAGTCGGGATATTTTAAAAATCGAAAATTGATTTTTTGTATTTAATTGTGTATGCAAATGTTCCGGAATGGCTTTTCGAATGAAAAAAATAGAAAATTCTTAGTGGAAAACTCAAAAATTCTAGAAAAACGCGAACATTTTTTTCTCGATGATATATATGTAGATACATTTAAAGCATGATTTGATGATTTTGGACAATGTAAAGGTGGAAAATTCTTTGTGAAGCTTAGAAAATTTCGGATAATCCTACTGATAGTGTAAATATAAAAGTTTGGATGGATGGATGTTTTTTGCTCAATAACGCCAGAACGGCTGAACTGATCTGGATAAAATTGGCGCATGGACACACACATACTCGATTATCACTTAGGTCATTTTTATCTCGAAAAATGGAACCGAACAGTTCATATGCCTAAATGGGAGAGGCTTATAGCTATATGAACAAAATATATACTGGGTTGTTTGTTCCGCATTCATGCCTCAACCATTGAATGGATTTCAATGAAATTTGGTAAGCAGCTGGAAGATTAGCCATGATTTATTTTTCTCAACTTTATTTTTGAAGTTCTTACTTTTTGAATCCAATATTAAATCTTCGCTTTGTTCGCGAACATGACCATACACGACGAAAATCGAAGCCAACGAACACGACAAAATCTAAATTTTTGGCCAACAGCAAGCGGCTGGCGAACCAGCCCACATACAAGAAGAGCACAGCGAGTGCGAGCATGCTAGGCGAGCATGTTCGTCGTTTGTGCCTACATTCAACGACTGAAGGGTTTTCAATGAAATTTTGTAGGTGGATAGATGATTTCATTAGATTCCCGTGGTTCCGTAGCATCGCAAGGGTATCTGTTAGTATTTTATATTTGCTATGAGTAATATTTATTTTTGTTAGATGCTGGCAGGATTTGAAAAAAATAATGGTAAGAGCAGAATGTTCCTGCTCAATTCCCACAAAATTAGCCACAGTAACTGTAGGTATACTGTATAGTCTACGTTTTGGTACAAAACAAAATTTAACTGTACCACCTATAGAACAGTTTTTTTTTTGATTTTTGACTTTCTCATTAACGGCATCAAATTGTTTATACCAGAGGTTGGATGGATGATTTTTTTTAAACTAAGTTTATAGTGTTATATACTTAAAATTGTCATAACAAAAAATTGTGTATGTAAAAAAATAAGTTAAAAACGACTTCAAACGACTGGCCATTTATTTAACAGATTCTATCAAGCATGAACACAAATATGTCTCCTGTCCTGATTCTCCTATTGAATACATTTGTGTAGAGATTGTTAATACGACCGAAAGCCTATTGCTTAGTGTTGTCTACCGTCATAACAGATATATTGCTTGGTTGGTGCTTAATACCCTTCTCGAAGACAATTCATTTTTCCATACAGATGTAATCCTTACTAGAGACTTCAATAATGGCATTCTTACCGACAACAGTTTTCTAAAATAACTCAAGCTCACTTCTCGACATAATTCTGTGTAAGTAACTCCCTTAATGTGATTTCGTTTGATCAAATTGCTGCACCGGGGTACTCCAAACAAGATTTTATTCATCTTTCATTTGATTTCTGCTTAAGAAGGCCCCTTAAAGCATTTAATTCCGCGATTTCAAAAATTTAAATGTGCAATTCTTCAAAATGAATGCAAGAAGAGTAAACTGGGATAATATTTATTAATTTTAACACCCTGATGAACAAGCAGAATTTCTGCAAAAAAATTTTAAACATTTATTCGAAACACATATTGTCCCGTTAAAACGGTTTCCACCAAATACAATGACTGTCCTTGGTTTACTCGCGAAATGCGGTCAAAAATGCAAGAAAGGTAAAAAATAGAAACGTTTTAAGATAATCGAGGACTTGCAAATATATCGTCGTTTGGGAAATGTCACAGTTCGCCATATTCGGAACGCAAAAGTTGCGAAAACGCCTTTCTTTGAGTGGTCGTAAATTATGGAAAAACTTGAAAGAAATTGTAAGTAAACCTAATTCCTTAAATATTGGCTGGCTTTTTTTTTTTTTTAAACGGATGCGCGCACTAAAGGGGTTTTGACTACCCTTAAAATGAACAAGCACAGTGCGAGCGTTAGGAAAGTAGGGAAGGATGCAAGAGGAGATACCGATGCACATTGGTTTTGGATTTCTGAATATCAAAATGGGAGGGGAAAATAGAACCGGGTAAAGTATTCCACATTCGCGTTGTACGGCTAAAGAAAGATTCTCTGTACTTAACAGTACGACCTAAGTTGGGCTCAAGACTAAACTGATGAGCATTCCTAGAAGCGCTATTTCGCTCGAACATTGTTTATAAAAAAAGCGATAAAATAGTGAGAGACATATAACATTTCGACGATGTTCTGGAGATGTAAATGTTTCCACTACAGTTCTATCGCCAATCATTCTTAGAGCTCTATTTTGAATTCTATCCAAAAGATTCAAATGAGTTTTGGGAGCTCCTGCCCAAATGTGCGAGTTATACTCCAGCTTTGGACGAATGAAGGCCTTATAGATTACAGCCAGATCAGACGGGGAGAAGAATTTCTTGCCCCTTTGAAGAAAGCCCAAACACTTTGCAGCGTTTTTGGCGACATCAAATATGTGTTCATTCCACAGGAGGTGGTCTGTGATGCACATGCCGAGGACTGAAAGCTGATCGGTTTCTTCAATGCAAGTGCCACTCATGGATAGCGGCATGGGGGGTGGGTTCTGCTTTAACGACAGAAGACAGCACTGAGTTTTTGAAGCATTAAATTCTACGCGGTTTTTAATTCCCCATTGGACAATGCTGTCAAGATCAGAATTGAATGAACTTATCATACGCTGTCGTTCCAGTTGCACATCCGAAAAACAAGGAGGTGCATCTAAAAACGAATATGAAAAGCTGAGAGTACTATCGTCAGCAAAACAATTAAGTGGATTAGAAGTTCCAAATAAGAGATCATTAATATAAATGAGAAAGAGGGTCGGAGACAATACGGAGCCCTGGGGCACACCAGCATTTATTTTGTGGATATCAGACTTGAAACCGTCCAATACAGCTTGTATTTAACGGTCCGAAAGGTAATTTTTAATCCAACGAAGAAGAGATTCATCGATACCAAATGCACGCATTTTCGATAAGAGAGCTTGATGCCAAACTCTATCAAATGCTTTTGAAATATCAAGCGCAATAATCTTACTTTCTCCAAAACGATGTAAAGATTTGTGCCACTGTTCGGTGAGATATACCATCAGATCAACAGTGGACCTATTGCTACGAAAGCCATACTGCCGGTCATTAAGGAGCTTTCGTTATTCAAGATATTTCTTGAGCTGATAATTAATTAGCGTTTCCATGACCTTGGAAAGAAGGGACGTAAGTGCAATTAGAGGGTGAAGAAGATGCGCCTTTTTTAGGGACAGGCTGGACAAATACTGTTTTCCATCCACTCGGAAAGAGACCTGTAGAGTAGGACAGATAGAAAAGCTTACGTAGTGGATTTGCCAGCGTTGAAGAACACCTCTTCAGAACGATGGGAGGGATACTATCCGGCCAGCGGATTTGTTTATGTCAAGATCTTTGAGGACTCTAGCAACTGCACGGGTGCCAAAGAAGATTCGTCCCATAAAATCGTTTACGCTCTCAAGTACTGGAGGAGTCATATCACTTTCTGACAGCGTCGAATTAACAGCGAACTGCGCTGCAAGCAAATTGGCTTTTTCGCGAGAACTGACAAAAGGGGTGCCATTAAAGACGAGCGTTGGAACCGAAGAAGAAGTCGAATTTCGAATAGTTTTTACAAATGACCAAAAATTCTTACTTATTTTTGGTAATGCAAAAATTTGGTTCTACGAAGGTGAACGTTGCAAGTCTTTCTAGCTTGTTGAAACTTTTTCCGGTTTTCCTCAGTGGGGTTGGCTTTATAATTCCGGAAACTGACTTCTCTAACCCTAATAACCTCTTTACAGCTTGAATCAAACCATGCATTTTTTTCGGTTTGATAGATTTCTCCCTATTCGGGATACAATTTCTCATCCCGTAAAGGATTAAATTTGTTATCATATCTGCGCTGGAGTCTATGTCACTACCGAGGAAGCATAATGACCAGTTAAAGTTTCTGAAGAAATTATTGAGACCGTCCCAGTTAGCATTCCCATATTGCCAAACAGTTCTCATAGGTGGTTTTTCCTTAACTGAGTGTTGTTGGCATGAGAAATTTGCAAATATGACACAATGGTCTGATGTGCCTAGATGCGATAATACATTTAGCGTGTATTTATTAGGGTCAGAGGTAAGGAACAAGTCTAGAGTGTTTGCGGTTTGACCTGCGACGTCAGGTATTCGAGTTGGCTCGTCAACAATCTGAGTCAGTTGGTTTAACTCAGCAAAGACCTCAACATACCTTCCTTCGGGTGTTGGCTGGATTGTAATAATTAAATAACAACTTTATTCCTGCGATTCCCTTTCTTCCCGAAACCCAGTGTGAAACATTACCGAAAGAAGATTTTTCGGCAACAACTCGGGCTAAAGATGACTTTGGCTTCTTTGACTTTGGCTTCTCTCTCTTGTATAAGTTTAAAATTTTATCGCGATAAAGTCTAATGCTATGAACTTTGACAATCTATACCCAATTTTTTTTTAAATCATGTTACTTGTGATACTACCGTATTTAACATAACTCTATTCGCACTAAGAGTATTTTCACAGCCCAATTGAAAAATTCCAAGATTATTTCAATCGCTAAAAACAAGGCCAATACTAAGTCTCGACTAATTGCCATTCTTCCGATACTTTCGAAAGTCCTCGAAAAGATAATGAAGAATCAATTATCCGGCTACTTCCAAGAGAACAGTCTTTTAGCCCCAAAACAATCAGGTTTTCGAGCTGGTCATAGTAGTACAACAGCACTATTAGAAGTCATTGAAAGCGCGAGAAAAGCTCTTGATGCCAACAAACTTGTTTTTCTCGTTCTTCTTGGCTTTTTACACCATCAACCACAACATTCTATATCAAAAACTTTCAACAATTTACAAGTTTTCTCCGGACGCTGCTGTAAGACTTGTTTCTTCATATCTATCTCAAATGCGTCAGGCTGCTGTTTTGGCAAATAGAACTTATTGTCTATATTGAATGGAGTTTCACATAGTTCAATTTTATGCCCAATAATTTGTAAATATACAGTAAAACCTGTCAAATTGGACCACCCTTGGGACCGAAGAAAAGCGTTCCAATTAGGAGGTGGTTCGATTGTGGAGGTTCCTTTTTAATAGGACCGGCCCACTTAGAAAGGTCCTCCCTTATGCATACATGCATGTTAAGAGTGCATGTACCAATATGTATGTTACATAAAAATACCACTACCAGTGCATATACAATTCCTATAAAATTCCAGAAAATATACAATTTAATTTGTTGCTATAGCTAGTGCTTTTGCTTGGAGAATTGTACCAGAAATTGGCACAATATTTTGTCTAAGCAAAACCTTTTGAATGTAAAGACATCAATTTCGGGAAAATATACAGATGATTTCATACGATTTGTACGAATTTTTCAAATGACAGTCCTCCTTGCGCTCAAAATTCTTTGGATTTGAGATTTGCTGCAATCAAATTTCTTTGTAAGATCTCTCCGAAACAAATGTGTATCTTCGAAACACTTTATTAACATCAACCAAATCAAGTCCAATGTAATTTCGATTACTCATTGTACTTTTACTTTTTTCATGTTTTATTGAAAACCAAAAACAAATACCTTTAACAAATCAATTGCCACTGAATGATGTGAAGCCTCTGCTTGTAAGCAACATAAAAAATTCAAATTGTATCATTTGCCAACTAACGAAAGCTAAAATAACAAACTTATTGTGAAATAACGAATAAACCAAAAGTAACCAGAGACGGCCGGCGGAACAAACAATTAAACAAAAAATGTGATGGATGCATATTTCGTATTTCCTACGCTTGGAACAATTAGACAGGTGAAAACATTAAGCAACGCATGTTATCTTAGTGGTCTATGGCCCAATTAGCAGGTGCCCCGATTAAAAAGGGAAATTTGTATGAAAAATAGCGGGGAATGCATAAGGTGCGGTCCGATTATGAGGTGATCCGATTATAGAGTGTCCCGATTAGCAGGTTTTACTGTATGTCAACTAAATACCAAAACTTGTTCGTCACTGTATTTTTGCTGATGACCTCCAATTAATGAATAACTGCCATGTTGACTTGGTCGATGATTGTATGTTGCCAGGATCAACGACGATCTTTCCTCAAAATCCCTTTAAATCCCCTAAATCCACTAAAAAGCAAATGCTTCGTTTTCTCTAGAAAAACATTTGACTTGTTACACTTTGCCGATAGTCTGCTCTTAGGAGACTCAAGAATTCAATAGGTAGAGAAGGCAAATAACCTAGGCACTTGTTTTAATAGGACCCATAGTTGGAATGATCACGTCAATCAAGATGTCTTATGGAGTTCTCTGATAATTGTGGCATATACACTTTTCACCCCACTAAGTACAAGAAAAATGTTAGCACAATCTCTTGTCATCTCTATTATTACGTCAGTCATCGAAAAATTAATGTTATGTTTAACAATGTCCATCACCATATCTCTCAGTTCTCATTTAGCATTTATGATATCTCCTTTGAAAACATGCTTAAGTTTCATATCCTTTTCGCACTCTTCAAAATCGTCAGTTTCGGTTTCAAGACGTTTGAATCAAATAATTACACCTCGTTTTACTTGCCTTACGTGGGTCTGAGCGAAAATTTTATGTTAATGCTGCTCGTTTGTAAAACAGCATATTAGGGACGCCCACACTGTTGGAAAATTCAAGAGAAATGTCTTTCAATATTGAGGTATGTTCACATATTCAATGTCACTAAAAACGCTGCAAAGTTTTAAGGTTTTCTTCGAAGATGCAAGAAATTCTTGTCCGCGTCTGATCCGGCTGCAATCTAACGGGTGATTTTTTTGCTACTTGGTTTTGATGACAAATTCCACGAACATTTGACATTTCGATTCAGTATTGTTTGCCATTTCATCATGAATAGACTTACGCCTGAACAACAAATTATTGAAATTTATTATCAAAATTCGTGCTCTGTGAAAAATGTGTTTCGCAAGCTACGTCCAAACCATGCATCAATTGAGAGGCGAATTTGGTGAGCAGTTGATCTCACGTTTTGGCGCAGTCAATTGGCCACCAAGATCATGTGATTTGACCCCATTAGACTATTTTTTGTGGGGCTATGTTAAGTCTATTGTCTATGGGGACAAGCCAAACACGATTGCTGCCTTGGAAGCCAACATTGAACGCGTCATTGGTGAGATTCCGGCCGAAATGTGTGAAAAAGTTTGCCAAAATTGGACCTTCAGAATGAACCACCTGAAGCGTAGCCGCGGGCAACATTTAAGTGAAATTATTTTTAAAAAGTAAATGGCAGAAATTGATTTATCGATCCATTTCATTCACTTTTTACAAGTTTCTGTGTTTTTTTGAATTTTCAAAAACCAAGCTCTTAAAAAATCGCCGTTTATAAGGATTTTATTCGTCCTAAAACTGGAGTATAACTCGCACATTTGGGCTGGAGCTCCAAACAAGTAGGGGAGACCGGGGCTAAAAGTAACACTTTTTACTAAAATTGATGCTGTTCCTAAGGTTTTTAAAATAAGTAAGCCAACTTTTTTCTGTTTAAGGAGCAATATTTCAGCTACGACATCCAATAAATAAACCAAAAAAAAAATACTGATCAGAATTTGTGAAAATATAACTTTTATACGAAAAAACGTGTTGTTACGACTTACCGTTTATGCGGGGAAAGTTGTAACATAGACCGGGGTTAATTGTAACAAAACCTGTCATCTCCTTAAAGAAAAACTATCAATTTATTAACAAGAAAAAATATAGCACATATACCAGCAAAACTTATGAAATCAATATTAAAAATTTAAAAGTTATTATATTAATTCACAAATATAATTAATTAATTAATTTGTAGTGTTCCTAGAAAAAAAAAATAAAATTAATATTAATTTTTTGGAAAAAAACTGAATTTAGTCACATACAAATTGGGAATGTAATTAAATATTTGAAAACCAGTATTAGATATACATACAATGCATTTGAATTTAACTAATTAGCAAGCCAGGAAAACGCATGACCTACCTCTTTTCTCTTCAACCTTATGTTGACAGCGATATCAGTCAAATATACTGTTTTCTTTTTTATATTTAAGTAAAGAAAAAAATTAAAAAAAACAAAATATAAACATACAACACCATTTCCATTGTCTTGGTTCCCAAAAATGTGTTTGAAAATATGAACGAAGTCTGTTTTTTTTTTCGTTACAACTTACCCCACAAAAATGTTACAACTAAAATGTACAACAACCATGAAATTTTACACAAATCACTCAATTTAAAAAATACCGAAAACTATTCGTTACTCAACTACTTACATAAACTTAACCAAAAATAAAATAAATATTTAAAAAAAACAACTAGACCTATGTATATCTATTCCGAGTGAAGAGGAATACCAAAAATACAAAGAAAAAATTATGTTACAAACGTATTAATTTTGGGCACTACCCTTATAACTTTTCTTTAGGATGTCCTATTTACAGCTAAAGTATACTTAACGTTAGCTTTGAAGTAGACGAACAATTTTCTCGTTCACGCGTTTCTTAATTTACAGGGGAACCCTTTCATTTTTAGCAGGTACTTTTTACCCCTGTAACTTCTAGTCCCGGTCTCCCCTACTGAGATTCTTTCTTTAGCCGTACAACGCGAATGTGGAATACTTTAACCGACTGTATTTTCCCCCCATTTTGATATTCAGAAATTCAAAACCAATGTGCATCGTTATCTCTTCTTACATCCTTCCCTACTTTCCTAACGCTCGCACTGTGCTTGATCATTTTAAAGGGTAGTCAAAACCCCTTTAGTGAGCGCATCACTACAAAAATAAAATGTACGACTTAATCGCACGAACTTGCTCTTGTAGCTAACAACTTTAATGTAGCTAACCATTGAGGTTTAGTTAGTTAGGTGTAGTTATCCTATGCTGGCTTACAACCTATGTAGGTAAGATTACCTTGATTCTTATTACAATGAATTGTCGAATGAATGATTCAAGGAATAGTTACATAGGTAACTACCTACCTACAAATGTATATTTAAATCTAAGTTATGTGTTTTAATTATGTAAGTTAGGAGAGTAAAATGTATCTACATATATGGAACCTAAGTATGTAAACATGTAGGTGGGTAGGTAGCTATATACATACAACTTCATAATTTAGGTGCAATATGCATACATAAGATTCATGTGATTCTTAAAGCACATATGTATGTATATAAATGTATGAGGGCCTACATTGTATTAAGTATTCAGTGACATACCCAAAAATGCGTTAAAAGGGAATAATAATAAGGTAGACATAAATGGATAATACACATAATTTAATGTTTTTATATTGCTTAGTCGTTATAGTTTGGGGGAAAACAAAGATGCAATTTGAATTCATGGATAAATAAGTATATATCAAAAAAAAATTCAAAAATCGTTAGAGCGGTTTTTTAATAAATTAATTTTTTAAAGGCATGGTCAAGATTTTACCGATCCCAAAAGGTGGAAGAGTGAATGAATTCAGGCCCATCTCGGTGCTTCCATTTCTATCTAAGGTATTTGAGAGAGTAAATGCATAAATAAATAAACAGCTAAATATTTATGTTAGAGCTCAGAACATTCTCTCATCTAAGCAGTCAGGTTTTCGTAAGAACCATAGTTGCACAACAGCCATTCTAAATATTGTAGAAGATCTCAGGCTTGCCTTGGATGACGACCAAGTCACTTTCCTTGTGCTTCTTGAATTCTCGAAAGCATTTGACACTGTGGACCACGCCGAATTGTGCCAAAAACTTTTAGACTATTATGGTATGTCATCTTCTTCTGTGAGTCTATTATCATCCTATCTTCACGAAAGAAAACAAGCTGTTTCTGTTGGTAACACTATTTCAAATTTCCTTTCCACCACTATAGGTGTCCCACAGGGTTCGATTTTGGGACCCCTTCTTTTCTCAATATACATTAATGAACTCCCAAATAAGATTACAAGATCCTCTATCCAAATGTATGCAGATGATGTGCAATTATACAAAAGCTGTTCTCTTGGACTCATTGAAAATTGTGTATATGCAATTAACAAAGATCTTGAAGACATTTCGCGATGGTCAGTATGTTATAATCTGTTCCTCAATCTTTCCCAGTTTATATTTGAACAATTTGCCTATATCCTATGTTTAAACTGCAAAAAACCTTGGTATGTTGTTTAATAATACACTGACTTGGGATAATCATATAAACGACATGGTGGGGAAAGTTCACGGTGTGCTCCGCTTGCTATGGTCCTCTCAGTATTATAAACCTCTGAAAACTCGCTTGCTGCTAGCCAAAACGCTCGTTATACCCATACTCACATACGGATGTGAAGTGTGAGCTCCAGCTCATCTTCGATTCATTAAAGAAAAAGCAGTCAGCAGGAGTCGATGGTATATCCAACGTTGTACTACGACATTTGCCTCAAGAAGCAGTTGACATTTATAACACACTGTTTAACAACGCGCTGAATAATGCATATTATCCAGTGCGGTGGAAGACAGCTGTGGTGCACCCTCTCCCAAAAAAGGGAAAGGACAATTCCAATCCGGCGAATCTCAGGTCGATAAGTCTTCTTCCGAGTATCAGCAAAGTATTTGAAAAGGTTATTAATAGAGCCCTGTTCAAGTGGGCGGAGGACAAAAATATTATCCCGGATAATCAGTTCGGTTTTAAGGCGGGACATGACACAATTCATGCCGCGTCTAAACTAGTTTCTGATATCCAATGGAACAAAACTAAAAAGCAGTGTACGGGTTCCTGTCTGGTTGATTTGGAGAAGGCCTTCAACACCGTATGGTTAGAGGTCTCTATCTAAAGCTAACCAGACTAGGTATAAGTAAACGTCTATTGTATATGCTTTATGACATGCTAAATGGTAGAAAGTTTGTTGTCAAGAGTGGCAATGTAACTTCTACCGCAATTTTTTATATTAATAATGGTCTTCAGCAGGGAGCGGTTAACTCGCCGATTCAGCATTTACACCAGCGATCTGATAGGTAGTCTAACTCAGGCAATTGCGTACGCCGACGATCTTATTGCGTACAGAACAGCTAATACAGTTGAGGTCATCAAAAGTCTCTTGCAGAGTGACTTCGACAAGATTCAGCGATATTGTGATGACTGGAAGTTGAAAATCAACTTCAAATCAGAAACTATTTTGTTTAGGACTCCGTTGTCTAGCGCCTCAAGGGATACGAGAAAGAACTGGCGCAAGTTGGTGATCGTAGGGCCATATGGACATCCACTGGCGAGTAAAAGTGTAGTAAAGTACCTTGGCATCTGGTTGGATCAGTACCTGTATTTCGACAGACATATAGGTGCTGCCTTGGCCAGGGCTAGGGGAGCCTTTGCCTTGACAAAACGACTGTTTTATAGCAGCCGTCTTGACAGCAGGGTGAAGGTGATTTGCTACATGGCCCTCATCAGGCCGATGATTGCCTACGGATGCCCGGTGTGGTTCAACGTTGCCCCATCTCAAATGGAAAAGATTCGGGTGTTTGAGAGGCAATGTCTTAGACGTTGCCTTGGATTACACAGAACACCAGAGTCGGAGTACACAAGATATTATTCCAACCAGGTTCTATACAACGGAGCCAACATAAACAGAATAGATAATTTTTTGTTTAGGCTGATTCGGGGTCACACTGCAAGAGCGATGTCCTCAACCAACAGCTTGATTTTTGGGGCTTACTACCCCAATAATGAATATTTTGAGAGTGCGCTGTTAAGTGGCTATATCCCTCCCGAGGCATTCCTCTATTTAGACAGTCGTGGGCTCATACAGGATGGAGGGGCGGTTCCGCTCATCTACCACGTCAGCCGGAAAACTGTGGATAGGCGACTCCTGTATGGTCGAGACGTCATCGCTCAAGGTGGAGAAGAGCGCCTTCGGTTCAGTAGGACTGTGTCCGAGCGGGACCCGAGGGATAGGGCGAAACAGGAGAACCAGTTCTGGTGGCTCTCTGAACAGCATCATAATATTTAAAGTCGATGAAGATGGTATGTCTTGGCCGACTTACATAAAAAATAAACAAAAAAAATTTAAAAATGAAAAAAATGCTGCTGTGGCTGTTCTAGTTTTTAAGTAGTTTTAAGTGGTTTTGGGTGGTATTAGGTATTTTAAGTAGTTTAAGTTATTTTTAGTTAGTATAAGTTAGTTGTATTTAGTTTTAATTATTTTTAATCTATAATTAGGTTTAGTTTATAAGTAAAAATGAAATGATAAGATACCAAGTTTTTTTTGTTAATAAGTTTCCTTGGTTAAGAAATAAAATAATTAGATTTAATTAAAATAGTTTTTAGGTCGAAAGACATTAGTTCTAAGAGTTATTGTTTAATTTAGAGCGCCCGTAAAGGGCCAGTAAATTAGTTGTAAGTTATTGATAATTAGGCTAGTTTTAAACATTTTTATCTAGCTTTAAGATAGTTATAAGTTAATATTAAATAAAAATGAATTTACAAAAAAAAAAATAAAAAAAAACCGATGTGAAGTTTTTTGTCACTGTGATGCAATAAGCAAGAGAAGGCTTAACGTAGCATTCAACAATACCACGCGTTATATTTTTGGCTTGCGTAGATTTGATCACATATCAAGCTTCTCAATCCAAATCTTTAATGTCTCACTTGACCACCTTATACGCTTCCGAACACTTATTACTATTTAACATTATTCATACTGGGCAACCTTGTAGTCTATTCAATAGGATACAGTTCGGTTCCTCCAACAGGTCCCTAAACTTAATTCAACCGCTATACTCCTTCTTGACTTCTCAGAGGCATTTTTTTGTCAATGCCACCCGACTGTGGAACTCACTTCCAAGAATCTTGATGAGAGTGAGGGGTGAAGCATAGTTTCGAAGAGAGTTACGAAATTATTTTCAAAATTAATCCTGACTTTTGTTATTTTTAATTTTTGTATTTATAACTGTTGTACACTATTTATTTTACTGTACATATCCTTCTAACATATGTTAATTTAATTGGAGATATATTGTATTTTGGTTTGCTTTTTAAGGTGTATATAGGTAGTTATTTTTTAAATAATTTCCCTTAAGGATAATATTATTATATAAAGATTGGACCTAAATTGTAGTCAAAAGTAGTTTTTTTTTCTCAATAAATAATTATAATTACTAGCTTTGCACTAACTTATAAGAAGTAGGTATATTCTTAAAGTGTAAGCATACTTTGTTATGATTAAAATAAATACTAAAAAATATTAAATACTAAATACATACAAAATTCAAATTTCAAAAAAATTCTGTAACTGGTTTTTGAAAAATCGATTTTTCAAAAAAAAATTTTATTTATTTTTTAAAAATCGAAAATCGTTTTTTTTTTTTTTGAAAATTTTCGTTTGCAGTTTTATTAGCAATTTTATGGAGCATTTTTATAAAAGAAATATCTTAATCGGTTCATCCAATATTGAGAAAATCGAAAATATAAAAAGTGGTTCTATGGGAAGTACCGTTAATAAGTACGCAAAAAAATATTTTTATACTTGAAAGTGAACTGTACTAATTTAAGAACACACAATTTTGTTAATAAAAATTCTTAGAGCCATTTTCGAGAATAAATTTTTTTCTTAACGGTTTTTTAACATTTGCATGCGAGGTACCGTTGTTTTTTATTTAAAAAAAATAGTTTTTTAACTATTCAAGATAATGTCAAAAAAAAACAAATACGAAGTTTCGAAAAAATCTAATGAGTGGTTTTCGAAATTTTGAGTTTTCAAAAAAAAAATAATTTCAATATACAATAGTGTTTAAACTTTCTAGGAGCTAGGAGCTTCTGCGTAAAAAATTTCAAAAAAATCAAATTAACCGTTTCCGAGAAAATCGAAAACCAAAAAAATGGTTGTACTAGAGGTACCAAAAATAGCAATTTTTTTCCAAAAAATAAAAATTATCAAAAGGTACCCTTTCCCTTCATTACTGAGCCGTTTTTTGAGAAAAATAAGATTATTGTTTTTGGCCAAAAAAAAAATGTATGGGGGCTACTGTTATTTGTCGTCTTAAAAGAAAACGAAAAAAACGTGTGGCCATATTACCGAAAAAATAATATGTACCAAGTTTGAAGCAAATCCACCGAACCGTTTGGGCTGCAGACTCGACAACAGACAGACGGAATTGCGGGACCCACTTTTTTTGTGTTCTCTATGATCGTAATGTCATGTTTGATTGTTAGAAATTTTATTCTTACGAATACATAACTTGCCTTATAGTACCTATAATCGCAAGTAAAAATCGTAGTCCTATTTTCAGTTCTTCAATCGTAAATGTTGCTACTGTTTGTAGATACTACTTACTACTTTCTAAGATTAAATTATTATAAATCTTAATCTTAATTTTCTACAACGTTTAAATTAAAATATTTTATATGTTTGGCTTTTTTTTATTAGGCTCAATACACCATCAATTCCCATTTATATACTTAGTTATAAACAAAATGTAAATCTTAAAATTAAGAAATAAATATTAATTAATAAAGTAAACTATAAGTACAAAACAAAAGGGACAATCTTTTCTTTCACGACAAAAATAAGACATTAATTAATCCAATAGGTGTTTCCATAAAACTATTAACTTGTACATATTGATAACTTGATTCTTATTAAGAACCAAGTTATCAAGTTATCGGTTCTTATTAAATTTCCTGGGTGTCATTTAGATGGCGCTGATTGTGGTATTTTTGTTATATAAACTATGTTATATGAACTTTAGAGCATTTAATGGACTTAAAAATCAATTGGGAAATAGAGAATAATATTACCATTACCATTATTATGTAAATAAACAAACAATACATTCGTTTGAAAAATGTGAATAAGGGTAAATGATGACAACAGTCAGAATGGGGATGTAAATAATTGAAGGAGAAAAACGGCTTAAATGTAAAGCACGTGTGGTGCATTATATGCTTAGGTGGTTGGTGTTTTGTTTTTTTTTTTACATAATCGTATTATACTTGGTTAGGTCTTGGTCAAGGACTAATTTGTTAAGTTTTTTTTGTGTGTTCATTTTTCTAGTGTTCATAACACTAGAAATTCAAGAAAAAAATATAACGGTGTAAGAATTTGAATAAATACAAAAGAAAAAAAAAACTTAATTTATATTGATTGATATTTAAATTTTGTATTGACTTCTAACTAGCTGACCTTTAAATAGTTTCTAGTTTCTTCTGTTAATTTCACCAAACAGGAGGAGAAATCTACATTGTTCTCTATTCATATAATAGACGACATCTAAAATAATATACGAATGAAAATGCGTTAACGTCACCGACAAAATTGTTAATAAATAAGCGTTATTCTTGTACCGTAATAACGGATTTAGGATAGTAATATTTTTTTTTCATTTAAACTTTTATATTTATGAGAGCGAGCAAATGACAAAATAACTAAAGATGATAAAAAACTGGAACAATAGCCGTGTTTTTTTGGCAAAAACTACCCACAGCAAAGCAGAATTTACACATGTTACAAATATTTAAAATAACCTGCTATCGATAAAAGGAAAGTTATATATTGGATAGATTTGTGACATTTATTCAAGTCTCGAATGATATTGGGTGATATGCATAAAACAAAGTAAATGCTTTTACTGGAGAATTTCTAAGTATAAACTATTTTTGGTATGCATAAAAATGCGGAAAATGCTCTAAATAAAGTATTTGCTTTCGTCCATAGTTTTTACATTTCTGAATGAACTTTATAAGTAAATACTTTATTCCGTATGCATAAAACATAGTAGGTACTATTTTTCTGTAGTAAATACTTAGTTTTTTCAAAGTTGTTAAATAGCAAGCTGAAAATTTCATAGTATATACTTTTTTTTATTTAAACACTAAATTAGTTAGGCAGCAAGGCAATTAATATCAGTCTTATATCGTATTTAGAATAAATTAGATCATATTGCATATTTAAGTTTTCTTACAGCTAATAATATGGCGGAATTTCTACGTATTAATTCTCAAAGAGTATTTTTAAAGACCGAAGGTCGGATTCTGAGCCTAATCTTAAGCAATTACCTATATCGTTTTGAGAGGGAAAATGTAGATTTGTTAAGTGCATATTTTATTAGTAAGCTTAAGCAATAATTTTACCATTAAAAGTATTAGTAGACAATATTGAAAGAGGATCAAAATTTAGCACACTTAGATACTAATAACTATACGGCGCTTAAGTTATGATAGTTCTAATAATAAATGAATATTATAACATATACTTACCTACCGTGAAAAATTCTTAGTTAGTGACCAAGATTTAAGACTACTGTTGCTTATATTACTAGTTCATACAGCATAAATGTACATATAAATATACATATATATGTATTTTAAGGAATTCAACTGAAACAAGAGAAGGGACAATTAGTCATCAAGAAAAATGAAGATATTTTTAAGTGTTGCTTGCAGATGGCAGGGCTCAGTTAAACATTCCAGAATTTGGAGAAACAGTTTTTTGGAACCCATAATGAAACATTGTATATTACTAGGAGACGAAGGATATGGAATGTTTTGCTCAACTGAAGAAGAGATTTCCCATTTTACAAAATTGCATTCGGCTTCACATACAGAATTTTTCAAATATTATTTTGGCTTGTTTCGTTTTGCACAATATTGGAAAACACTGAAGAACTAATGGCTAGCCTAATGGCACTTCAAATCCTGAGATCTGGAAAAATTAAAAGGACGGAATTAGCAGAAATCATATCTAACTTTAATTTATAAGTATGTACATGTATGTACATTAATGTTGAATTTTGCATATAAGTATATTAGGGGTATTCACGATCTGGAGTACCAAGTCTTGTAAAATTGTAAAATTTTATTTTTTTTACAACAGACTGTGAACACACCTTTACTAATCTGAAGCAACACTGAAGCAAATGTCAAAATCTTTTTCACATTTGTTCTGAAGTAGGCTTAGTTTGTGTTAAAAAAATCTTACACTCTTGTATTTTTCTGTTGCAATAGGGTTGGGGTATTGTAAAGTGTAAAAGTGTAAGGCTTTGACATTCAGTATATTTTGTTGTGGTAGTGCAAAAAAATGCTACACTCTTACACTTTTACAATGATACAAGACCAGATACATCGGATCATGAATACCTCTATTATTGTTGTACAGGGTGCGCCAGAGAAACTTACTTATTTGAAAAAATTCCCGCGCGGTGATTTTGGCGGTTAGAGGGGCGAAAGGGGGCGCATCTGGAGGGGGAAATTCCCAAGTTTGTTTTTCCCTCCAGTCAGTTTCCATCATGCTCTGGTCTAGAGAGCAGCGGGCCTTCGAAGTCGAGAGCTTCTTTTCTAACGGTCGCTCATTTGTTGCTACGCAACGTGCCTTCCGCGCTCGCTTTGAAATTCCTCCCAACAGACTCGTTCCTGCCCGTAATTCGATTCTGTCGTGGTTTAACTCATTTCGGGAGTGGGAAGTGTCGCTAAACCCAGAAATGGACTTCAACCGACCATCAGAACTGTGGAAAATATCGAAAGAGTGAGGCAGTCAGTTGTGCGTTCTCCCCGGCATTCGGCTCGCAAACACGTAGCTGCTATGGGAATTTCTGACACCACTGTGCGACGAATTCTCCATGAAGACCTTCAATTTCATCCCTATAAATTGGCTGTTGTGCAAGAACCATAGGACCATAGCACACCTCAAGAACAACATTCGCGACGCCATTGCCAACATACCGATTGATATGCTGCAAAGAGTGGAGACGAATTTCAAAAATCGAATTCATCAGTGTATGCGCAATGGGGGTCGCCATTTATCCGATGTCATTTTCAAGACTGCATGAAAAAAAAATGGGATATTGTATTCTCAAATAAAAAAAAGATTAAAACAATAATTGAAGTACTTTTGTTTTTATTGACCTTTCAAATAAGTAAGTTTCTCAGGCGCACCCTGTATAATAATACGTACATATAGTTATTGATCCTTGGTCAACTGACTGACTCACAAAATACTACACACATATGTATGTTAATAAAACAAGAATTAAAGTAGTAGTAAATTACAATAATGTTGTTTTTATTTGGCAATCCGGAAGCCTTCTGGACTCTTCTGGAAGTGTTTACTTGGGAAAAAAATGACAGTTCTAATTCTGAAAAGAAGAGAATTTCGGTTCTGGATTTGAAATCAGAATCGAAACCAGAAGCCCTCACACATTTATATACATGAACGTCAAACTCGACTGTAGTCATTTCTTGTATCATAATGATGCAACAATTTTTTTTTTTAAATTTGAATATTTCCACGTGCACAATTATTTTCACACATACAATCTCATTAAAATTCAGAATCGACAAAATCACACAAAAGTGTTGGATTGCCAAACAAAAACGCCATAATTCTAAGCGGTAAAACTACCAACACAAAAATTTCATTGTGAAGAAATATGAAAAAATAAGTAATTACTATCAATTTTGGATGAATTTTAGTAATTACTGTGATGAATTTAGCATATACTGAGAGTATATTTCATAAGTAGGAACTTTTTTTTATGCATACGAAATGAAGTAAATACTGTAAATTCAACCTTCTACTAAAAATTAAAGGCGCACAATTTTAAACAGCCTGATGTTAAGGGCTTAGCATGATACTAGTTAACAGTTTGCTAATACTAAAGCACTTTACTAATATTTTCCTAATTTTAAACACTTTTTAACTAGCATACTAAATCTATGTTCTTAATAAATTACAACTAAGCACGCCTAAAATAGTGCAAACAAGTAAGCGAACATAATTTTTTGACGTTTGTAAATGTCAAAGTGGCATATGGATTTAGTACGGTACTAAAAAAAAGTAGGCATTTTGTGATTTTAACTTTAGTAAAATGTTAAGAAAATAGTACGATACTAAACTAAACTAACATATTACTAAATCGACTAAAATTTTGCGCCAAAGTATTTACATTAAACTTTTACTTCTAGCAAATACTGGCGTTTTATGCATATCACCCATTATGTTGTTTAGTTGGTACTTGGTAGTTCCGATAACTTTTATGAATCTCGAAGTCTTTAATCGTAGAGTTCTTCTTTCTGTCTATTGGCACGTTCACCCATTCATAAGTTAGCTGAAAGCAGTCACAAATCAATAGTTTTTGGTTAAGTACGACGCGTTCTTTTCTTCAAATAACAGGAAATACATATTACTAAAGCAATAAACTAGGCTAAAATTACCTTTTATCTATTTTGGTTGCTTTATAAATCATATTAATGTGCATATGTAGGGGGCGCTCTGTCACTTTCAGTAAAAGTTAAACTTAGCTTATTAGTGTGAAACTGCCAGATCAAAGATGCTTTAATAATTAAATTTTCAGATTTAATTTCATCTGCGGAATAGGGTGATACTTTAGAGTTTTTTCGCGAAATTTGCCAAGAAATATATTTTAAATATTTCAAATCTTATTGCCTAGTCAGAAAATGTCAAATTTTATTGATGGATGTCGTCAACTTGACCCTAAGATTCGTGTTAAACCAGATTTTCACGATCTTATATCATTTTAAATTTAGAGTCGAGTTGAACGTTGACAAACAAGTGAATATAAAACTGGACATAATCGTTTATTTTTAGTGTTTATTTGTTGTGACGTTAATAATTTTTACCGAAACACTACTCCCCACACCCCAATTATAATATGCGTTTCATCTGAAGAAATAAAAACAAATCAATTGTTAATTTTTTTGCATTTAGTATTTTATCACATGGTCGGTAATACCAACTTAAAAATACAAAAAATCAGACCGCTGGGGATCGTTCTTTCGGAAAATCCTGCTTTGCTGTCGATAGGTTTCCCAAAGAACACGGATAAATGTCACTTCTGCCGCATTTCCAGATTCTAGAAGTTTAAATATTTGTAATTTATTCGTCGAAACATCGGGAAAGTAAATGAAATTGTTTCAATAAAAAAACATTACGACCAAAACAGCCGAAAGAGATATATTTTAAATCTCGAACACATATGATATTTGTAATTTATTAATAAATAGTAGAATTCGAGTTTGAATACTTGAAATACAAAACATAGAATCAGTGTATGTTAGCAAAAACTGCTTCTAAAGTGCACGAGATGCCATGTAAATTATATAATCGTTTCATAATACTTGATTAGTTCTTGGTCATGGTCGAATTTGTTTTTGAGGTTGATAGCTTTTTTTTTTGGGTTTTACTTTCGTTTGTTATTTATTTTTATTTGGTAAAATATAATAGACGGGTCAATTCAGGTTCACCTTTTTTTTACAGGGAGAAATGAGGATAACATAAAATATAGAAAACAAATAAGTTTTATAGTGTGCTTGAATTATAATTAGTAGAAATTCCTTTATTTACAATTACCTTAAAACCTTAGTAGTTATGAATGGAGTCTTGTTATTTTTGTAAGTAATTTAAGTTTAGTTTTGTTCAGGATTATTGAATTGTTGTTTTCTGTGATTAATAATTTTCAAACTGTTGCCCTATAAACTTAATTTAATTTTGGAGCAGCCATTTACTACCTAATGTTGGCAACAAAAAGCCTTTATACCACTTCTGCTGCCCACATGTTCTTAATAATATTAAGGACTGAAGAATAGGGATTAATAATGTTTGTTTCGTTTACACTAGCCGTGTTTTATTGGTAAATTTATTCATAGTAGTAGTATCCGTAGTAGCATCTTACGAACAACATCGGTAGTAGCTCTACGGTCGATAAAAAGCTATAAGTAGAATTCTACTGTGGATGGATGGTTAACGTTTATTCGAGTCTAGAATTTGATTTTGTTCGTTTTGTTGGTATAGTTGGATTGAATTTCGATGGAAAGTTTCTCACTTTTGTAAGTGTAAGTGAAAGTTTTTGCACTCCTTGCTCAATTATTTTCTGGAGTACGTTTAAAATTCTACCTATGTCTGCAATTTTTTTGTACCCCCCATACCACAAACGTTAATTAATCAATTTTAATAAATTTCGATTTCCATTCTAAAAAAAATCAATTCCTATTGAACGAATTCTGTTTTCCTTTCATTTTATACTAATTAAGACCAATTTTCTCTTTTTGTTCAATTTTATTGGTAATTATAATAAAACGGAGTTTGGTAAAACAAAACCAATTGATTATTTAGATCTGCAAAAAGGAGATTTGCCAAGTTTGAATGGGTGAAAATATTGATTTATTTTTCATTTTAATCAATCAATTTATAGATTTACACTCCCGGTACTAGAAATAGGCCTTTTTTTATAACTTTGCACGCGCTCAAGTGATTATGAATACCCATTATATGTTTTTTCTTAACACAGCGCGGGCATCCGGTGGAAGAAGGGAAAGAAGGATAGGAAAGATGTGTGGCGCGATTTTCTGAGACTAGAGCTGGTTGTTGTCTCAGATTTATCTCCAGGGATGGCGGCTGAACTAATGCGGAGAGCATTACCGAGTCTTATTTATCTATGTCCCTTATAATTCGCATTATTTTATTTATTTCGTTGTCATATTTTATGAGTATGCTAGTTTACTCAATCACATGTTGTAAGTGTTATGCCTAAACAGCATGTAATGAGCAAAACAGCAACTTATTTTATGACAATTTTTAGAATTGGTTTTTAATGGAATATAAGAAGACATAGACAACGGCAGGAATCGAACCTGTACCACGAGGTTGACAGGCGAGCACACAACTATCGCGCCTGATCCACTCAACACTCTTCCCAAAACCGCTAATTGTCACAAAATTGGAACCATTTTCTGCCAACTCCTGTTCCAGACTTGTAAACTTGGTAGTCTTGGACAGAAGAGTTTTACTCTTAAGAAAGTAAAATATTTCCACAATCTTTTTCTAATTTCTGCCTAATATATTTTTGTAGGCAGAATGTTTACAATATTGTCAGGAGTCAGGTTGACGTTTGTTCTAAAAAACAAAAGGCCACGTCTCGTGGTCGTTGTGGGAAATGATTTGTTGAACAAATAAATTAATTTAAAAGGACTAAAAGACAAAATTATTAGTTTGAAGAGAAAAAATGTAAATTTTGAACAAACAAAAATATTAAAAAAAACAAATGTGCTGACGTTTAAAAATTGCCAGAAAATTGTACTCAAGCCGTTCCAGATTTTTTAGGACTTAATGTATATATATCTATCTGTATATAGGTATATATATCTTTATGAGATAATTTCATCCTCACTCTTCAAAATTTGATAATCTGCCAATTTCTGGATCAGACCTAATAGAATAAAGTTTTGAGATGTCAATTTGTAAAGGATTTGTTCAATTCTGTTTCATATGTATTAGGGAGTTTATTTTGTATCTTACCTTTTTTCATTCGCATTCATGTTAATTAATTCTGCTCGCAAATGTGTTACCATGTCCCTTCCTTTGGCAATGGACTGGACATCGCTTTACTGTATAGACTGTGCATTTTTGTGCTCCCATTGTTTTTTTTCTATACATGTGCTTAAAAATGGCATAATGTTAACTTTGTTCCTTACTCCGCTTATACTAAGTGAAATCTGCTGAATGAATAGAATGAGTATCGAATTGAAAGCAAAACATACTCAGAAAATAAATTTATAAAATTGACTAGAAGAATAAACCTCTATTTATCTATTTACTCAGAAAATAAGTAATGGCATGAAATATAAAGGGGAAATGTAAGTCAACAATTTAAACAACGTGCTAGTGCGCGTTCAAAACCAAGAAACATCTCGAGCAATTTTATTTTCTCGTGTGAAAGGTACAGGCGGTTTATAAAGCAATTAAAAAAATGTGCCTGTGTAAAAGAGGACTTTGACCATAGTCTACGAACAATCCCATCCAAATCCATTATCAGTTCATTTATCTTGGTGCAAAATGAATGGTCAAATTTCAAATTGAAAATGAAGAAAAAAGGCAAACAAGAAATAATTTTGCAATATAAATAATATTAGTTCTATTTTATATGAAAAAAGCTAAAACTGTTTCATTGCTTGGGACAGCTGTGCAGGAGTACCATTTTTACAAAACTAAAAACTAGGCTACGGTCGTTGCGTTTTTTTGGAATATTATTCTGCTGTAAAGCCAACTAATCTACAATATCTCAATGAACTTTGGAAAACTCTTTTAAGGAATACTTTTATCAGACAGGTGGTTGGAGAAACCTATGGTCAATTGTTCCAAAATAAGAAATAGGGTCCCAAACTATAACTTCTCCCACTAAGGTGTCACAAAAGAGCACGCTTTGAAAGTATATCCCAAAGTTTTTTTAAAGAAAAAAGTGCTTACTTGCTGTTTAAAAGACGAACCTATTCTATTGACCGGCAGTGTATATGCAATTTGCTTTTATGATTATCAATGAAGCACTTAATTGTATTTTTGGACTAATTGATACTTCATTTATATTTGAGCACTAATATGATTAGTTAGAACGCGGGTTAAAATATTAACAAAGTTATTACAAAGAATATCTAAAAACAGATTTCAAGAAATATGTATTTTATTCAAAACTAGCTGTCCCGGCGAACATCGTTCCGCCTAAATTTATTTATGTCAAGAAAATAATAATTCTGAGCATTCACAATGCTCTTTCATGTAATGCTGTCAATTAAAATTCTTTATTCTAAAGTTTTATTAAATACAATGGGGCATATTCATAGTCGCTGATAAACCCAGGTTTTAGTAAACTACAGCTTAAGACAATTTTGGCTCAATGAATACAGACCGATCTTACTTACAAATTGTTGGTTTTATATTTTTATAAGATTATTAACTTGTTTTACTGCACAAATGGCTTCAAATATATAATAGAATCATAAACCTAAAAAATATTATCAACGTCAGAAAATTCAACTAAGCCTAGGTTTAACTTAGACACGGTTTAAAAATGACTATGAATACGCCCCAATAAAAATAACTAAATTAACATTTATGTTTTTCAATCAAATCAAAAATATTGGCATGTCGGCCAGCTTTTTACTGAACAGAACATTTTTAGTTCTATTTTTCTGTGCGTATATCTACAAAGCAGGAGGTTTACCGATACGTGTGCACGTCACATATAATTGACCATGTAAGAAAGTAAGGACATCCAGCGATTATCCCTGCGGCTTATTGATTGTCATAGCACAAGCGAGACGCACAGAAAATTGAAGACGCTTAAACACGAATGGCAATTCGTTCGGAATAAGCGAAATCCGTGTAATGAGAACACCCTCGCCTTTGAATTTTCCCCGCAAAATCGTGGCTTGAATTAGACTTGATTTGATGTTCTTAACAATTAAACGCGTTCCGTTAAAAAGTTTTGGTGCACTGAGGTTGCGCAGCAAAATTATAACTGAGCCGACTTTCAATTTTAAATTGTGTGGCGGAAAGCCCGGCACATCCAAAGAATTCAAAAATTCCGTGGGATAGTTGGTGGCTTCGTTTTCATCCAACACGGAATCCACGGATTTGAATAAATGCAAATCACCGGTGATTTGATTTTGAATGACAAAATTCAAATGATCGACATCCTTGTTTTTTTGCAGCAAAAATCGCTCGTGAACTCAGCCAATCATGGTTAACAAAATTTTGAGCTATATTCGGAAAAAGATTCGTGATGAGCTCTTCCGTCGTTGTTGTAAAGTGCCAAAGATTCGGCGGAAATTCAATCTGGCCGGTGACTAAGTCCAGTGGTATCACACCATTGCCGATCGACAATAATTGCCTGGAGAACTTTGAAGCGAACTGGTCATTTCGTAAAGCGACTCGCATATTTGTTCTCAATTGAAATTTCTTCACGTATTGCCATAGGGCTGATGATTTCAGGCAAACGCTCAATTCATCAGTCGGAATTGATCATGGAATGACAGGAAGAGTTTTCCGTAAATCGCCTGACAGTAAAATCATTGCACCACCGAAACGTCGTTTATGATTTCGTAAATCTTTCAACGTACGATTTAATGCTTCGAATGCACGTTTGTGTGCCATCGTGTACTCGTCCCAGATAATAATCTTACATTGCTGCAAAACTTTCACCATCGCAGAGCTCTTTGAGATGTTGCATGTATGTTCTTCATTCACTTGTAGGTTCAATGGCAATTTCAATGCAGAATGAGCTGTTCGACCGCCGTCCAACAACGTAGCCGCTATCCCAGAAGAGGCGAGTGCTAAAGCAATCTTAGATCTCAAACGAATAGTAGACAAAATCAGTAAAATCATGAATGCTTTTCCAGTTCCACCGGGTGCATCGAGGAAGAAAATGCCACAATTTCCGTTATCGGCTGCCTGCATTAATTCATCGTACGATTTCTTTTGTTCTTGATTCAACATTGGCACATTTGTTCGAACTGCATGACTCAATGTGACTCGATCGAGATCCTTTTCTCGCTCTTTTTCTCGATTGGTGGGTGCCATTCCCAATTTGCACAACAAATTGCCACTTATAAGTAGGCACATGTCTTCGATCAAAAACAAAGCTTCGTTGCGCATTTCATCTGACATTTCTATTTCATTATCATTAGTCACAGTGTGAATTCGATCCCGGATTTCAAATTTTTCTGGAAATTTTTCGGCATTTTCCTTCAGTATCTTATCTTATGACCTTTCTTGGGCCAATACGAATTTATCAAGCCCTAAACCGTTCTCGAGATATGCCATAAAAAGATGATGATCCCTGATTTACAATTTTCCTTGAAATGTTTCGGGATTTTCCTCCAGTGTTCTATGTCCTTCCTTGGGTCAATACGAATTCATCAAGCCCAAAATCATGAAAATCGAGCCATCCGTTCTCGAGTTATGCGCGCACACACGGACATTTGTCTTTTATATAATACTCGTATTTTTCTCCATAAACAACATATTATTATACCAACCGATTATATTCAATTAAACAAAAAGTCGTGATTTGCATCTGTCGGGAGTTTGGGAGTCCACTAAAATTTGCGTCATGTCCAAGATAATATTAAGATTATATTATCTTTGGTCATGTGAATGCATTTAAGAGATAAGGTACCTAAAAATTCAAAACTGCCAAAAAACACATTTTCGAGGACGTCTGTCACAACAGAATCATAACGGTTCCGCCATCTAACGTTTTTTTTTCAACTAGTGCTTATTTCGTGGATGGTAACACTTAGCTCAAGTCTGATTTGACAGATAATTAGTTTTATCCTTCCGCTGAACGAATATGGTTGTGTATACGCTTGAACAACGCTGGGAAATATTGCGACATTACTTTGAAAATCATGGTAATGTCACGGTAAAATTGCGTACGGATTTTGGAAGAAGAGAAGCACCGTCAGCTCCGTATGTTCGTTATCTTGTGAAAAAAGTGAAAGAAACTAGCATCCTCATCGATAAACCAAAGCGTGAAAAGCCAAAACACAGTTCGTTCACCCGAGAATATTGCTGCTGTGGCAGAAAGTGTGCGTGAAGCGCCATCAACATCAATTCACCGTCGTTCTCAACAATTGAACATTTCGGAGACATCAAAGAGACGAATTTTGCATAAAGACCTTGGTATGACGCCATACAAAGTCCAATTGGTTCAAGAGTTGAAGCCAACTGACCATCCAATGCGTTTTCGCTTCGCTAAGTGGGCCTGCGATCGACTTAGAGAAGATGCCGATTTTGCCAAAAAAATCATCTTTTCAGATGAAGCTCATTTTGATCTTGGCAAGTATGTAAACAAGCAAAATTATCGCATTTGGGGCACAGAAAACCCGCACGCATATATTGAAAAGCCGATACACCCAAAACGAGTCACTGTTTGGTGCGGATTTTGGTCCAGAGGCATAATTGGGCCATTTTTCTTCGAAAATGAGCAAGGAGTGGCCGTTACAGTCAATGGCGATCGTTATTTGGCCATGTTGAGCGAATTTTTATTGGTAATATTTGGTTTCAACAGGACGGCGCTACGTACCACACAGCCGAAGCTACACTCGATGTTTTGCGCCCTGTTTTTGAAGATCGCATTATCAGCCGCAGAGCTGATGTCGTTTAGCCACCTCGGAGCTGCGATTTGACACCGTTGGACTATTATTTGTGGGGTGCCGTAAAAGATAAGTGTTACGCCGACAAGCCAGAGACAATTGACGCTTTAAAGGACAATATTTGTGAAGCCATTGGTGAAATACAGCTGCAAACAATCGATAATGTGCTTAAAAATTGGACCGATCGTGTAGGCTACTGCATGGCCAGCCGAGGCAGCCATTTGAATTAAATTATTTTCCATTATTAACCGGAAGGATTGTACTTTCAAATAAAAAAAGAAATTTGAGAAAATATTCAGTAGTTTTTTTTTTATAGCATTTTCAAAAAAAAAAGGTAATTTGGCGGACCCGATACAATTGAGTCGTCGGCATCAATGAGTGGTGTACTTGAAGTACTTACCTTCACTATAATTCTCTTTTCTTCGACTTTGTACATTTTATGGCATTACACTAGGGAGTTATAAAATTGTATGGGTATAAATGAGCCACTTAACCCAAGATCAAGAGTTCTTGCGATCCAGCCCGCATTTCATAATTAAATATTTTGCCATTAAAATACCATGCAAACGGTTTTTATGCAAATATTTATTTTCCCATTCGATATTTTTTGTTCTTACTCAATATTTGTTTTGTTTATGTGATGAGTGTGGGTCGGTGGTACGTTCTTATAATGTAAATTTTTCCATTTTATATGCAAAAATTGACAAAAAAAAAATACAAAAGAACATAACCTAGTATATCCATCACAGTATGAATAAATTAAGTAAAGCAACATGTGAACAGGGAACGTTTTTGATTAAATTATGCAGTAAGTTTAATTTTCGTCAAAACAGATCCAATTACCCATCTACTTCTGTTTTTTTTAGCATAATATAGGTAAAAACAATAAAGAATAAGAAAAAAACAGCAAATTGCGATAAAAAAAATCAAATTAAAATTATAAAAAATAAAGCAAAAAATTGCAATTTAAATTTCAATCAGCTGATAAGAAACAGTCAATTGGTTATGTAGGTTAGTATCAATAAAAGTTCCTGAACAACTTTTGCATATGTATGTGCACATACATATATATATAGGTGCATATGTTTTTGATATTTCTCATGGGATACCAAGCAAAGTACACCAATGTTTTTTTTCAGATAGATTTTAAGATTTATTTGATTTTTGCCAAAAGCTGTTTTGCCATCCATATACAGTGGCGACAAAATAAATAACACACTTTATTAAGAAATTTGAAAAATCCTTAAATCATAAATTCACATCCAATGCCAATACTGTAAGAAATTTTTTGTTGTGGGATTTGAGTGTAAAGTTACGGGATATTACTTCTTTTCAATTTAGTTAATAAATAAAGTCAAATAACGGGTTATCCATTTTGCGGTTTCAAAAGTAAACGTAAATAAAATACAAATAAGATATTTTTTTTCATGATTTTTCTTTTTTATTACAAAGTTTGAACGTTGACATTATGTGTGAAACAATACATCATTTAAATGACCACCACGCGAATTGTTGCAAGCATCGATTCTTTTGAGGTAATTTTCGACCACTTTTTGACACATAACTTGACGAATGTTGGTTTTTAAGTGCTCAAGAGTTAAAGGTTTATTTCGCGTAGCCCCACAAAAAGTCCAAGCGGTGTCAAATCGCATGATCTTGGTGGCCAGTTGATATTGCCACGACGAGAAATTACGCCGCCAGGAAATGTCTCTTGCAATAAAGCCATATTCGCTCGAGTCCGTCTTGTTGAAACCACATATTCTCCAAGTCGTATTCTTCAATAGCAGGCAAAAAAAAAGTCGGCTATCATATGACCATAACGTTCCGAATTGACGGTGACAGTCGTTCCATCGTCGTTTTCGATGAAGTAAGGTCCAATCACACCTCAGGACCAAAGAGCGCCCCACACAATGACTTTTTGTGCATGTAATGGCCTCTCTTCAATTACTTGAGGATTCTTAGAACCCCAAATACGACAATTTTGTTTATTAACATACCTACCGAGTGAGAAATGTGCTTCGTCGCTGAAGAAAATTTTGTTCGAAAAATCGACGTCCACCGCCTGTTGGTCAAGCACCCATTCGACGTATCTACGACGTTGTGAATGGTCAGCTGGCTTCAGTTGTTGTGTGAGCTGAACTTTATATGGATGCAGGTGTAGATCCAAATGCAAAATACGGCATAATGTACCGTAAGACAGTCCTAGTTCCTGAGAACGACGAGGAATCGACACATTCGGGTCTTCGGCAACACTTTTACTTACAGCAGCGATATTTTCAGTGGTACGAGCGAACCGATGGTGCACATGCCTTAAAATATATGTAACCAATCCAGTCTCTTCAAATTTCTTCACAATTTTGCCAATTGCTTGCGTAGTTGGGCGATTATGTGAACCATAATCTCCTCTTAAAGCACGATATGTGGCTGTGGCAGAATCACCATTTTTGTAGTAGGTTTTACCAATTTTTATGCGTTGTGCGATAGTTAAACGATCCATTTTCGTAAATGTCAGACTTTCAACTGAAAAAAAAAATTGGTCTAACAACTTAGTTTCACAAATGTCGAATTCCAGCCCCATACTTTTGAAACCGCGAAATAGATAACCCTTTAGCTTCAGGCGAATTTGTATATCTAAGAGTATTTCGAGGGTATTCAATAGGATGGAAGATAGGCTTATAAGTCTGTTAGTTCAATGTTCAGAATGAAAAATATTATATATTGTAATAAAAAGTGGTATAAGGGAATGATGTAGTTTCCTTTAATCTCACCCAATATTTTTTTTTACTCGATAGTACCCGCGTAGCTCTTTTAGATTTTCAAAAAGCCCTTGGAGCAATATCAGTTGGATAACACTGCTCTAGAGTCTAGAGCTTTGGACGAATGAAGGTCAGATCAGAATTTAATGAACGGGAGCCTTGGGACACACCAGCATTTATTTAATGAGCTGTGCAAAAGGTTATTTCTAATCCTCCTTTGTCATTCAACGAAGACAATGCATTCAGAGAGCTTCAGAAACACGGAGAGTTTGGCTATTGGCTGATAATTATTAGAGATTCCATTTTGCTTTTTCGTGAACTAGGAAAATAAATGAGTTTTTCCAAAGAGAAGGGAAGACAACTTGTGAGAAAGATAATAGAAATCGTAAAGTAAGGGGTTCGCACTATGCGTTAGCACATTTTTTAATAAGTATAACTGGAATACCATCTAGATATGTGGAGAATAGTGTGGTTAAGTAAATTGATTTTATCGTAGACTGAGCAAAAATCATCAATAACAAGGGAGACGAGACTGGTTTGCGGATTATTAGACGGAAAACTGAAATATTCAACGTCAACTTCCATTGATCCAAAAGAGTATGATCGACTGAAAACAAATTTCAAAAAAGTTAACAATTACTTGTGGAACACCATATTAAGAAAATTTAAAGCAAAAGGATGACCATCAGATCTTATCTTATTTTCAGAATGGCGGAATGGTTATTAAATTAGTTTTCCATAGCATATTTCCAAGATTACGAATATTTCTCAGCTTTTTAGTGCACCAGTGAAGAGATGAAGAATAATTTCTTTGCGGAATGTAAGGGAAAGATTGAATGTGTCACGAATTTTTGCAAAGCGTCTTTGTCATTGTACTTTGACATTTAAATATTACAGACATATAAGAATTAAGAATTGGATCTGCATCTGCAGGCTTGAAGAAAAGTAGAGCGGGACCATAATATAAAACAAACATAAAAGTAAGACAGGGTACACACTAATAACTTACTCGAACTCTGATATAACTTTCTTGACTCATCTCACAATCACATGTTCTAAGCGTTCAGTAATGTAGATTAGAGAAGAAAATTTTCGCTATTTTCGTTGTTTTTAAGCAAACTGAGGTGAAATGCTAAAAAAAACTTGAAAATTCGTTACCTGAACGGAACAGATTATAGTGCAGATGAAAATGCTATAATGCAGATGAACATGTTCATCTTCACAATAATCTGCAATCTTCACATTCATACTTCCTATAATCTTCAGATGATCCCCATTTTGGTCTTCGCTATCTATCGCACAAGTATGATTTTTTACTTGCGATTATATGTATTTAATGAATACCTATGAATTGGCGTTTTTGAATTTTTTTTGAAAAATGTTGTCAAAAAGTTTTAAAAAAAAAACTTTTTTTCTCATAAACCGCTCCACAGATTTTTAAAATTTTTTTCTCATAAATTCAAATTTATCGAACAAATAAAATGGCGTACTTTTTTTTAGCTTAAATTAGTTAAGTATTTATTTCAGAATTTTGAATTATTTTTTTTTTATTAAGCCGATTTAATATTTTGTTTTATTTTTATAGTTAGAATTGGACTATTTTGATAAAATTTAATTTGTATGCAAATAAAAACAAATACTAACTAATAATTTATCCCGACATTTCGCTGGATTTTCCCAGCATATTCAGGGGCGTTTTATTTATCTATATTATGTGTATATAAATTAATAATTTTTATATAGGTATTAAAATAAGAATTTTTAAATATTATTTAAAATTCACATTGTATTTTAAACAAAACAATAATTGTAGCGTCCCAACATTCCATTCTTCTTTTAAAAAATATTTTTTGTTCAATATCTGCACTGGGCAGGGAAGTAAGAGTGAAGATAGCTGTCAAATAAACGCGAATTACTGAAAATGAGAAAAAGGCTTATGTCGATTTCGTTTCAACAAAAACATCGATCCGCCGTCAATTTTTTTTCTGAAAATCAAATTCGTTTCAAATTAAAACCAATTTTTTCTGGAAAAACAGATCCGTGTTGAATCTCTTTTTGGAGACGGATTCAAAAGAATTTGTACACAGATTCTTACACACACTACAATATTTGTTTTGAAGTTTCTCAATTGTTGTGTTGCCAATTAATTTTTATTTTGTGACAGTGTACAGAAAAAGTAAATTATTATTGTAAAAAAATAAAAATATTGTTAAAAACTGTTTGGAAACAAATATTAAAAAAGTGCAAGTGGTCTTAGGAATTTCCCCGCGCCGGTATCAGCAAATAAAAATGAAATATTGATGTTTTAACGAATTGAAGATTTGTTTTTTTTAGAGCTACCAAGCAACACACGCAGTCACATAAAGAGATTAGATCCGTAATCGTTCTTTTCAAAGCAAAAAAGTATTGGTTTTAGTAGCAAATCGTATTTATTGAAACGAAATCGACATTACTGTAATAACACGAGCGTTACCGAATAGGAGTTCAAAACAAAATAACCAAGACTTACGCCTTACAATCACGCGCAAGTCTAATACCTGACTAATATAATACGAAAACAGTCAAGACGATTAAAGAAACATCATGTTTTATGGAATTGGTCGCATTCAGAAATATGGCCAGAGCTACAGTGGCGACAAAATAAATTGGACATGTATCCTATGATTCTTGTAAGCAAAGTTTTTCTTACTTTATTACAGTTTTTAATCACAGCGACACACAAACGTTTCATAGATAAAACAAGACCATCAAATCGTTCAATAGGTAACGAGTACCAGGCTAGCTAAAAGAATTTCCACTTCAAGGGCATTTCTTTATCAGTACACACTAGCATTGTATTCCACAGGATTTATTTGTATTTTATCTGATCCATACTACCTTCTATGCGGTCCGACACCATACCAGGAAAACATCCCCAAACAGGAATGCTACATCCGCCATGCTAAACACATTTGATAGTATACTTTGGATAATATTCGTGATTTTGTCTGCGTCGCACATATTTTTTACAAGGTATTTTTCCACCAATTTTGATCTTTTGATATATGCTCCTTTGTATTTTCTGGCAATTCTTCCAAACAATATTTTTTCGTGGAGGCGGGCGTTAACAGAGCTAATAGACACGTTCACACCAAGATCTTTCTCTATTGCTTGTTTAATTTTTAGAGCAGTCAAGAACAGATCTGGTTTTATCATGCATCAGTTCGGTTCATGCGTAAAATTTTGTTTTGAACACTTCCTGCTTTTTGACAATGGTGAATAGCATTAACAACCTTTTTCTTCGAACATGTTAATTTTCGATTTATTGAAGAATTAGGGTTACCCTCATAACTCGTAGCATAAATGCCGCCTCTGTGGAATGCTTGCCACGACACATACTACATATTCACAATTAAAATCTTATCAATTCTATTAAGAACCTAATAAAAAACTCTAACCTTTCTCACTTACACTTAAAATGTTTTAAATATTTACCAAGAATGCATTATGTTTACAAATATGTGCTATTTAAATTGTCTTCGCTTGAATGTACATTGCTTACCTTCTGACTTATAAAGGACTATCCATTTCGCGGTTTCAAAAGTATAGGGCTGGAATTCGACATCTGTGAAACTAAGTGGTTATACCAATTTTTTTTTCAGTTGAAAGTCTGACATTTACGAAAATGGATCGCTTAACTATCGCACAACGCATACAAATTGTTAAAACCTACTACAAAAAATGGTGATTCTGCCACAACTCGAGTGAATATGGCTTTATTGCAAGAGACATTTCCTGGCCGCGTAATTTCTCGTCGTGGCAATATTAACTAGCCACTAAGATCATGCGATTTGACACCGCTTGGACTTTTTGTGGGGCTACGCGAAATAAACCTCTAACTCTTGAGCACTTAAAAACCAACATTCGTCAAGTTATGGCTGAGATAACGCCCAATATGTGTCAAAAAGTGGTCGAAAATTACCTCAAAAGAATCGATGCTTGTAACAATTCGCGTGGTGGTCATTTAAATGATGTATTGTTTCACACATAATGTCAACGTTCAAACTTTGTAATAAAAAAGAAATATCATGAAAAAAAAATATTTTATGTGTTTTATTTACGTTTACTTTTGAAACCGCAAAATGGATAACCCGTTATATACATATGTAAATTTTGCTGTTTAATATTAAGATCGAGGCTAGAATTAAGCTAATTAAATTAAACTATTACATTACATTTGCCTCATCTTGTATAACATATTTGCCATACGTTTGTTTCTTTTTACCAAAATACAATTGAATAATTGTAATTCATGCAACGTCGGAAAACCCGGATAAACCTCAAAAAACCAAATAATTTGATCTCCGCAGGAATGAACTTTCAAAGTTTGTATGTGAAAAATATTCTGCAAAGCAAATAAATTTTTTTCACGAATTTAATGTAGAAAGAGTAGAAATAAACCTCATAAAGTTAGTTGAACATCTGATTATTTCCTACACTTACGCAAGTATTTGTAAGGGGGTGTTCATGCAAATATCTAGTGGAAAGTAATATCTTTCTGTAAAGCGGAAAATTATCTCGTTGCATGAATGCCCTTAATATAAATAAATTCCATTGTAAACAATTTCATACTTTGCTACTCTTTCTCATTTGACGTTTATCTCTATCTCTGCATAATAAACGTTAAAAAATGTAGAAAAAAATATTCTTAAACGAACTAGGCATATTTTGTGCGTACACATTATATACTATACTGTAAGTATTGTTATATATATCTATATATATTTTTTTAATTTATTGAGATTAGTCACATTTTCTAAATTTACCATTTCGATAGTTTTAACACATGTAGCTTTCATAAAAATGCTTAATTCCTCCATAGCGATTTTAAGTGATGCTATAAAGATTGCGTTTAACACGAATAGCTTTTGGATTCCTCTGTCAAATACTCTATAGAACATATATATAATTTTTTCTATACTGTACATTCGTTTAATTCAATCTAAGTTAGACTTGTGTAAGTACTCGAATGAAAGAAAAACTTGAGTGGTATTTTATATTTAAGGACAACTTACGGCTTTGTAAAAATAAATCAAAATATTTAAGCATAAATTAACTACTTTTTTAACAAAACATTTATATGAATGTAACGGGTGATTTTTTGCTACTTGGTTTTTGACGTTTATATTTTTGACAGATCACACATGACAAATTCCACGAACATTTGACATTTCGATTCAGTATTGTTTGCCATTTCATCATGAATAGACTTACGCCTGAACAACGTTTGCAAATTATTGAAATTTATTATCAAAATTCGTGCTCTGTGAAAAATGTGTTTCGCAAGCTACGCCCAAACCATGCATCAATTGAGAGGCGAATTTGGTGAGCAGTTGATCTCACGTTTTGGCGCAGTCAATTGGCCACCAAGATCATGTGATTTGACCCCGTAAGACTATTTTTTGTGGGGCTATGTTAAGTCTATTGTCTATGGGGACAAGCCAAACACGATTGCTGCCTTGGAAGCCAACATTGAACGCGTCATTGGTGAGATTCCGGCCGAAATGTGTGAAAAAGTTTGCCAAAATTGGACCTTCAGAATGGACCACCTGAAGTGTAGCCGCGGGCAACATTTAAGTGAAATTATTTTTAAAAAGTAAATGGCAGAAATTGATTTATCGATCCAAATAAAAATTCACATTTTACAAGTTTCTGTGTTTTTTTGAATTTTCAAAAACCAAGCTCTTAAAAAATCACCGTTTATATGCATGAAACAGGGTAATTCAGAGTAGCTATATACATAAGGTCATTTGAATTAGTATTAATTATTAATTTAACACGCATACATTCTCGACGAGAAAAATAGAACGAAGATAATACTACAGGGTGGCCCACGAATCGTGCTACGATAAGAAATTTAAATAACTTTCATTTTAATCGGTGTAAGATGATAGACCGCAAATGACCACCACGCTCATCCACCCATATGCGGCACCTGATCAGAAAATTGTTCATTGCGGCCTGAAAGGTTGAAATTGGGATCGCCTCAATTATTGTCTTAATGGACTGCTTCAATTCAGTCAAATCAAATTCCTGGGTTTCGTTTTGTACACTTCCTGCTTGACATAACCCCATAAAAAAAGTCTGGTGCAGTCAGGTCAGGTGACCTTGGGGGCCAGCGGAAAGTGCAGTTTCTGCATATCAATTTGTTTGTGAATTTTCGTTGGAGCTCCGCCATAACTTGTGTGGCTACGTGTACACTTGCTCCATCTTGTTGAAACCAAATCCTGCTGAAAGGGATACGTCTGCGGCTAAGTTCTGGGTAAAAAAAACTCCTTCAACATCTTTAAAAAACGGTCCCCATTGACAGTTTGTGTTACACAGTTTTCTTCAAAGAAGTATGGCCCGACAATAAACCTTGATGAAACTGTGCACCACACAGTGACTCGTTATGGGTGCAGTTCCGTCTCATGGATGCTCCATTAGATTCACTCCATATACGGATTAGATTCACTCTATATACGGCAATTTTGCTTGTTAACATTGCCCTTTAAGTCAAAATGGGCCTCATTAGACATGAACAAATAATTTATCAATGTATTGTCTTCTTCGGCCATTGCAATCATTTTTCGCCAAAATTCCAGGCGAACAGGCAAATCCGTAGGGTTTAACTTGCTTGTAATTTGGACTTTGTACGGAAACAAGCTTAAGTCATCATGAAGTATCCGTTGTAATGACCATCTGCTAACTCCAATTTGACCCGATAAGTTTCGAGTCAAAACACTTGGATTTGCCTGTATTGCCGATGCAACAGCCACGATTGTATCCTGAACCCGAACATTTGGATCTCGATTATACGGTCTTCGTTCGATGCTTCCAGATTCGGCAAACATCTTCATCAGCCTCATAATGGTCCATCTACTCGGGGGAGTACCGCCAAACACCAGCCTAAATTCCCTTTTGACGGAAATGACGGACTTCAAAGAATGGTATCGCTGCACTATCCAAAACCATTTTTCAGTGTCTCAAGCATTCATTTTGATAAACCTAAATAGTAGCCTATAAAATAAAAAAACATAAGCCGATTACTCACACTGAAAAAAAGTTATTACGTTTTATTTTTGTAGCACGATTCGTGGGCCACCCTGTACAATAAGGTTCTTTCTCATTATGATATGTACTATCGGGATTCTCGAGTAAAATATATCGGGAAAATATTTTTTTCCCGCCGAAATGCTATCTGCTATCGTGATCGTCCTCCCGAGTAGATTTTATTAGAGTTCAGTTATTAAAGACATAGCGACGGAAACATATAATCCAGAAAACTGGATTTTGGAGTTTTTCTTCAGGAATGTCCGTAAAACGGTTAGGTACTTTAACAGAAAAAAATTTAAGTACAAATTTCGTAGCAGAAAAAAATTCCGTCAGGTGTCTATAACTTATAGAAATAAAACATGATACTTCTTTAACAAGACATTCTTTATTTGTCAGTAAATTATGATGTATATTGAAATTCGAATTTCAACCAAGGGTTTGATTGTTTAAAAAAAATGGTTTGTTGTGTGCTTTAGACTCCATTCCTCAGGAACGACTCAATGTTTTAAAGTCAATTTCAATCAAACTTCGCATTTTTGAAAGAAAAATAAATTACACGACTGGATCGCATGAACTTGCTCTTATGTTCGATTACATCGTAAGCACAAGATTTTTAGTTAAAACAGCTACATAGTTTATATTTGCAGTACAGGGAAGATATTTGCCTTTCGCCCTTAATATTATGGATTTCCATAAGCTATCTCTATTTCTATAAAGATTTTCCATTTTCTATTTCTGCCATAGTGAGTCAAATTGGCGATCAGTCTCCTCGCAGACGGGGAGAAGACAGGTTATGGTGGGATGTACGTGGTTTTATAGAATATTTCAGTAACAATTTCCTAAGTTGAGTGTCATGCAAACACCAGCCGGCACTAGTGTGTTTGAAAAAGCTCTTCCATTAGGCCTGTATTGAAAATATAAATTGAACAGAGTATAAATATATTTTTAGTATTTGCTTACTATATTTTTTTATTTTTTAAAAAATTTTTTCTATTAAAAATATAAGGATTATTTTAAGTATTTAACAATGTAAATATAGAATGGTTAAAATTTTTTTTTTTTTTTTTCAAAATTCAAAAGAAAAATTTTTCGAAAATTTTGGTATGCAGTATTATTTAGAATTTCAAGGACCTAACGTATAAAAATGTTTATTGACATCCGTTGAGCCATTAATGAGGGAGCCGAAAATCAAAACAAAAAAAAGCGTTTCTATGGCGGATATCGTTATTAACATTTTATTTTATTTTTTTAAAAATCAAAATCGTTAGAGCCATTTTCGAGATACATAATTAAGATAAGCCATTTTATGGGGTGGCCGTGGCGCGATAGTTGCGTGTTCGCCCGTCAACCTCATGGTCACAGGTTCGATCCCTGCCGTAGTCAATGTCTTCTTATTTTTCCATTGAAAACCAATTCTAAAAATAAATGTCATACAATGAATTGCTGGTTTACTCATTACATGCTGTTTAGGCATAGAACTAACAACATGTGATTGGGTAAAATACTAGTATACCGATAAAATATGACAGAATAAAAAAATTAATGCGAATTATAAGGCACATCGATAAATAAGACACGGAAATTTCTCCGCATTAGTTCAGCCGCCATCCCTGGAGATAAAATCTGAGACAACAACCACCTACAGTCTCCGAATATCGCGCCACCCATCTTTCCTATCATTCTTTCTCTTCCTTAACCTCACCCTTACGCCCGCGCTGTGTTGAAACATTTAAAGGGTATTCATAATCCCTTGAGCGCGTGTAGATTATAAAAAAAAGACATTTTTGGTAAAAAAAAAAGATTTAAAAAAATAATTGAGCCAATCAAATATGACGCTTAAGTACAAAATTTGAAGAAAATCGCTTCTGCTGCTTAGACTGTAGATAAACCTATAGATAGACAGACAGACGGAATTGCGGGAACCATTTTTTTCCGTGTTCTCTATTATCGTAATATCAAGTTTGATTAAAATCTTGAATTTGATTTTTTTTCCAAATACAAAACTATCTATATCGAAATATATGGCGAACAAGTATTGTTAGTATACTGCGAACCCTGTTTTCTGTTTCTGGCTAGTTCGGAACATTCAGAGCAAGTGACGTAATTCCATATTCGCTTCATCAGGCAGATCGATAAGACAGTTAAACTCTTTCTCTAAAACGACTATGGCCAATTATTTACCAACTATCGTTTACAGCTTCTGAATTAGATTTTTTTTTTTAGATTAGATTTAGATTTATTAAAATTCAATGTTTACAAAGTTTACCTTTTTGGTTTTTACAAATCTTATATGACATGGCAAAAGCCGTCTGCCAGATTGACTAATTGATTTACTACGATAACAAGATAATGATAATATTTTACAGGGCATATAAATATTATTTTAGTTCTACATATTAATTTGTGAAGTGTGCATTAAGTTTAAAAGTCTTCTCTTAAAATTTGATTTCTATATCGGAGTGCAGCTTTGACAAATTTATGAAGAGCTGTCCAGGATTCTCCATTTAAAAGGCTAAGAACTTCTTCGGCTGAGAAAATAGCCTTACCCAGGTACAGTTTTCTAAGCTCGATAAGTATTGAGCAAACACCTACAAAATGCAAAGTATATTCTTTGGTGTTCATATTGCAAAGGCTGCATTCTATATGTAGATCTGGGCGATGAGGTATGAGATGTAGTAATTCCCCACGTATTTTGAAGATGGTAGATATCTTATCCACTCCAGCATTATTTTCAAAGTAGTTTTTCGTTCCCAGATCATATTCTAGTGGGAGTAATAAGTTCTATACACAGAGGATCGTGCATTTTCGATAAATGCCTCGCGCAGCTTTTCATCGAGAACTTTAATAATTTTATATAAATCCGTTTTCATCTGATTGGAGCTTATAGTCTCTAGCTGTAAAGGACACTCAGTTATTTCCGCTAGCTCTGTCCACTTTTCAAAAAAGGAAGTTTTCATGTCCAGGGCAACCTTTGCTACAATTTTGGGTAGTCGTATTTCATTCATTTTAAATACTTTAAGTACATAGTCGAAGTGAAGCTTCAATGTTGCAATATACATTGTAGGTAAACCTGTTTCTATGTGTAGCATATAATTGGGCGTGGTCATCGAGAGATGCAGTATTCTTTTTAGGAAAAATCGTAATAATTGCTCTACGGTATCGTTTTGTGCAATTCCCCACACTTGGGATGCATAAAGCATGACTGCCCTTGATGTTGCTTCAAAGATATGGTATTTAGCTGAAAAACTTAGATTTTTATTTTGCATTCATTCTCGCCGGGTTGCGTTAATTGCGGTTTTCGCCTTTTTAAGTTTTTCTTCAAAATGCAGTTTCATGTTGTTTTGGGGTGTCAATATAAGGCCTAGCTACTTATAACTGTCCACGGTCTCCACTGGCTCTCTTTCGTACCTCCAACTATAATTTCCACTGCGTTGTCTCTTTCCTCTACCGAAAATCATAATTTGAATTACATTCTCTTTAAAACAACAAAATACTTATGCCCTGATCCAGTCCCCAATTATTATCAGACCTTAAAAATAAAAGCAAGTATGATCGACCCTGTTGTGTTCCTTTTTTTGTAAGAATGTAGGCGGTCGAATAGCTTATGTGTGTAGTGTGTATGTATGCATATATACAAATTAAATTCAATGAGGACACCCAACTGCCTTGCAATGTCAATCTCTAAGAGCTTTATATTTAAGTAAGAACTCACATTATGATTGCCACACAGCGCAGCGGTGTATGTATTTACTTGTAAGCTTGAATATTTCAACATTTATAGTTTTATGATGAACTAAGAGTATTTTGTTGTTGATATTGCTCTAAAGTAAAAAGTGGTCTTAATCACGTGTTTACCTTTTTTACATGAATGTAAATTCTTATTGATGATCTATAAGAATGAGAGCTGTTAAATTATAGAGAAAAACTTGTTATTGAGAGTTATGAAAATGCGGACATCAACTATCTCGAGGTATAAGGTGTTCGCTGGTAAAGTTTACTAACTTACCTACCACATTTTTGTATAACTTAATTGAAGATGAAAACAAAATGGATTAAATGACATTAATGTGAGAAATGGGTTGGGGTCAGAATCCCGAAAACCGAAATCGCGAAAACTCAAAATCCTGAAAATCCAGAAAACCCAGACTCCCGAAAATATAGAATCCTGAACACCCAGAATCCCGTAAACCCAAAATCCCGAAATCGGAATCCCGAAAAATTATATAAAATGAAAAATTTGCGCAAATTTTTCATTTTATTTAATTTTTCGGGATTCCGATTTCGTAAAAATAATCCTAAATCCTAATGGTATGTATTTAACCACTTGCCTGTTATTGTTATTTTACTTCTTTTTTTTTTGAAATACTGTTATTGTTTAATTCTATTTCTTATATGATTATTATTATTGTTAAATTCTGTTTGTTATATGGCTATTTTCTTTTTGTGTTGATAATTAGATTGATTCACAAAAGAATACAAGAAAACGTCACTGTAGATGAATGTAAGCAATTTATTGCAAAACAGAATCAAGCTTTCAAAAATATTTTCATTAACAAATAACAAATCAACACGCACAAAATTGACCAACTGTTCACTGTGGAAAATGCTAAATATCACAATACACGATAAGTGGTTCGCAAATAAAAGTGATATAGAATTCCCCCTCGAAATTAAATGGCTCCACTCTCTTGCCAGGAATTTTTCTCTGCCTTTTGATAGGAACACATTTCCACTTTTTCAATTAATTGCAGATGGAGAAGAAATAATTAGATGTGTAAAAGATGACATGGAGCAAGAAGTTACAAGAGCGAAATACAGCAAAATGCTTCACTCTTCTCTTTCCAACGTAATCAGGGGATAAAGGCAATACCACAGTTGCACTGAATCGCGTAGATTACGATAACAAAATGAAAGACCTATTGTCTGATCGTTCTGTATACCGCCCTACTCAGGGAACCCCTCTTTCTTCTCTGCAAAATAAAAACAATGAACTGGTGAAATGGCTACATTAAAACAAGTTGATTGATGATAGGCAAAAGACAGTGATGACGACATATACAGCACAAATACCTGCAATTTATGGATTACCGAAAATTCACAAACCAAACATGCCTCTTAGACCTATAACGTCATCAATGAGAGTTCCTTGTTATGAACTTGCAAAATACTTGGAGAGAATTTTACAGTGCGTGACAAAAGATTCGGTCTACTCAATTAAAAGTTCTTATGAATTTAAAGATAAGGTAAATAATCTGGTTCTAGAACAAACTGATGTTTTAGTATCTTATGATGTTATATCATTATTTACTAATGTTCCTGTACAACTGACAGTAGCCATCATTAGGAAAAAAATGTGAGACAATTAGTAAACATACACAGTTGAGCCAAACCAAATTCATAGAGTTGTTGGATTTTTGTCTTAAAGAAAACAATTACCTTCAGTATAAAGATAACTTATACAGACAAATTCATGGAATGCCAATGGCAAATCCACTTTCTCCTACCATTGCCGATTTAGTTTTGGACAACCTTTTGGACAATAAATTTGCCGATAGTAACAAACCAAAGATAATCGTCAAATATGTAGATGATATATTTGCAGTTGTTAATGAGGGGGAGGTAGACAATGTTTTACGATTCCTTAATTCATATCATGAAAAAATACAATTTACCGTTGAGAGGGAAAAAAACAGAGCGATAACGTTCTTAGACGTCAAGATTCATCGCGATAATGATAGACTCTCTTTCAATTGGTATCAGAAAGACACAGCATCTGGAAGACTTGTCAACTTTAGATCCAATCAAGTAAAGCATATTCTTATTAATACAGCCTCTAATGCTGATACAGGATGGAGGGGCGGTTCCGCTCATCTACCACGTCAGCCGGAAAACTGTGGATAGGCGACTCCTGTATGGTCGAGACGTCATCGCTCAAGGTGGAGAAGAGCGCCTTCGGTTCAGTAGGACTGTGTCCGATCGGGACCGGAGGGATAGGGAGAAACAGGAGAACCAGTTCTGGTGGCTCTCTGAACAGCATTGTGATATTTAAAGTCGATGAAGATGGTATATCTTGGCCGACTTACATAGATTTAGGCAATTAGGTATAGGGAACAGTCGGGGTGGCACCAAAAAAAAATTAAAAATATGTATGTATGCGGGGCATACGTGCATGTATCTGCGTGTCTGTACATGTATGTGCGTACGTATATGTATTTGCGTATGTACATGTATGGGTGGGTTGCATGTTGCTGTGTGTCTCCATACATATATAAAATAAACGAAAAAAAAAAATTAAAAAACGAAAAAAATGCTACTGTGGCTGTTCTAGTTTTTAAGTAGTCTTAAGTATTATTAGGTATTTTAAGTAGTTTAAGTTATTTTTAGGCAGTATAAGTTAGTTTTATTTAGGTTTAATTATTTTTAATCTATATTTAGGTTTAGTTTATAAGAAAAAAAAAAAAAAAAAAAAAAAAATGATAAGATACCAAGTTTTTTTGCGAAAGTTTCCTTGGAAAAATAAAATAAAATAAAATAATTAGATTTAATTAAAATAGTTTTTAGGTCGAAAGACATTAGTTCTAAAAGTTATTGTTTAATTTAGAGCGCCCATAAAGGGCCAGTAAATTAGTTGTAAGTTATTGATAATTAGGCTAGTTTTAAACATTTTTGTCTAGCTTTAAGATAGTTATAAGTTAATATGAAATAAAAATGAATTTACAAAAAAAAAAAAAAAAACAGCCTCTAATCTAGTTCAAAAAGTCTTTGCGTTGAGTGACCGGGAATTTCACGCCGCAAATGAGAAAATAGTCAGACAAATTCTCCTAGATAATGGCTATCCAATGGAAATCATACGGAGCTTGATACTTCGCCAAAAAACACAAAGCTCCAGTTGAAAATCGGCAAAAAGAGAAAGCTATTTATAAGAGTATACTTTATGTTCCAAAACTGTCAGAAAATTTTAAAGAGACGGTAAAATATAGTACTAATGACGTCAGTTTAGCGTATAAATCCAATAGGACGCTGGCGCCTCTTTTCACCAACATGAAAACAAAAACGGAAAAGGATAAGTGCACAGACGTAGTCTATAAAATTAACTGTCTTGGCAATGCGGAAGAAAATTGCAATCTTTCCTATATCGGTACAACGAAACAACTTCTTCGTCAACGAATTTCCAACCACAAATCCGACATTAATTTAAAAAGTACTGGGAAGACAGCATTGGCCTTACAGTCCATTGAGCGTGGACACAAACCAGATTTTTACAGAGTGGAAATCCTGGAAAGGGAGAAACATGTCTCCAAGCGGTATACTCTAGAAACGCTTCATATTATTAACAACAAAAACAATATGAATCGTAAACAAGACAGCCAAAACATTTCATCGGTTTACTGCTCTTTGGTGACTAAGCAGAATCCGTGACAATTTAAAGCCGACTAAACTTCAATCGAAGTGTTTTTTTTATATCATACAAATTTTTTTTTACACATTGCTTTATATTTGTTTTTCATTGTATTATTTAAGTTTATCTGTAATACGTACTAAATGTAAGTTTGCCAAAATTTTACACTAAATGTTCTTATGTGTATAATATGTTCATTTTATATTTGTTAATAAAAGATCTCCTGAAGAAGACGGCAACCACTGTCGAAACGTCGGTAAAGGAAATGAAATTGTCTTATTAAAAAAACATTACGACCAAAACAGCCAAAAGAAATATATTTAAATCTCGAACACCTATAATATTTTCTTTTTGTTCAATAAAAGTTTCACTGAGCAGACAATTTCGAAGTTTTTTTTATTTTTTCTATTTTATTTTCGGGATTTTGGCCTTTCTGGATTTTGGGTTTTCGGGATTCTGGATTTTCGGGATTCTGGGTTTTCGGGATTCTGGATTTTCGGGATTTTGGGTTTTCGGGATTCAGAATTTCGGGATTGTGTCCGTCTCCCGTGAGAAATACATAATGTCAGAAAAGAAAATATTTTTAATAAAGATAAGTAAGCTAAAAATTAACCTTAATAACATGTCAGATCAACGATTCTTACTTGCGATATATAGTGATCGTCAAAAGTGAGTAAACACCATCATTTCTTAATGATTTTGTGCGAATTTAAGAAAAACTGTTTTTCATTATCGAAATATTTTAATCGTAATAAAATGCTGTCAGTTTGAAATTAACCCCAACCATAAAAATGCGATGGTGTTTTCTTACTTTTGTCGGAGCTCCAAACAATTTTGGAACTTAGTAAGGAATATCAATAGAAAATAAATGCACCATTCCCCATTGTCTCAGAGCCCAAGTCTCTTAGCAACTCTCTTTGAAACCTTGTTAAGTCTCTGTCAAGAGAAACCTTATTTCCAATACGTTACTCCAATAATTATAAATGAGATTCTGGTCGCCGAATTAAGCCGCGAAAACGAGATTTCCTCTGTTTAAAAACTGAAGGATGGAAAAGCATCTGATGGCTAGGCGGCTAGATTGGCATATCTGCTGATTCTATAAATAAAAAATGACACACAGGAACTTAGCAATATGCTGATAGATATTTTTAACAGCGTAAATGAAACCGGGCTTATACCTCGAATATTTAAATAATCCATTTAAGTTTGACTGATTTGTGCAATTATATGGGGCATATCGTTCCTAAATGCTTCGTTCAAAATGTTCACCCTAATTTTGCAAAAAAAAAAACGTAAAAATTAATTGAAGTTAGAAGACAACAAACTTCTGAAGGAATTTCAGGCGGGTCTTAGAACAATTTATTGGGCTCCCGAAAATATTGCGCCAGAATTTGTTTTTTTTTTTGAAAAAATGCCAGAATTTTTTTCTGGCTTAAAGTTGGAAAAAAGCAGATTTTTTTGTAAAATAAACCAGAAATATTGGAAATTATTCCAGATAGGTGTGGAAAAAGAGCCTGAAAGCAAAATGAAAATTACACCAGAAAGTTTGTATGTTCTGGCCTAATTTCCAAATAACGTTTTTCAAGAAAGTCCATCAAATGTTATAATGTATTTTCAAACAAGACGAAGTGGGTGGTTGCGCGTCCGGGTACATGACTTATTGTGAAACTTTTATTCCAAACAAAAAATAGATTTCAAATGTAAACAATAATTTTTCAAAATCCTGAAAAAAATTCGGGCTTGTGTGAAGTGTTTTTTTTGCAATAAGGTCCACGGCGTACAAAGAGCTCGACGCGTTTTGGCCCAATATATGATTTGGGGTGGGTACAAGTTTGGGTATATGCACATTTTTTTTGGAACTTATTGAAAAGAAATCTTCAAATCCAAAAAAAAAATGCATATACCCAAACGCGCCCCTCTGCCCCAAATCCTATATTGGGCCAAGCAGGGGATTGTAAATCCTTACGCGCCGAGCTTTTTGTACGCCGTGAACCTAATTGCAAAAAACACTTCACACAAGCCTGATTTTTTTCTGGCTTATTTTTCAATTTTTTTCTGTCGTTTTTTCCATTTTAGGATATAGCAAAAACGCCAGAATTTTTTTGGAAAAAAGGCCAGAAATGTAGGCTTTTTTCTATGAAAAAAGACCAGAATTTTGTATGACGAATTTTCTGGCGTTTTTTCCAAAAAAATTCTGGCGTAATTTCTGGGATTGATCAGAATCATTTCTTCACAAATACGCGTTTTTTATTGACTTTAAACCAGCATGCGATAACCATTTCGAATATAGACAAGCTCTAATTTAAATGCATAATCGGTATGTCATAGAAGTTTGGAAAAGTTCTTAAAAATCACTATGACGACACAAAGGCAAAAGTATGGAATTGTCACGAGGCCTTAAAACTAATTCGGTGTCAGGATTGTACATTGAATCCAAGCCTATTTGACTTGTTTATTGAGGACCTAGTAGACTTCTTACCATGTTACATTGAATTCGCTGGACTCTCGATGAAAGCATTGCTAATTGCGGATGACGTTCTACTTTTGATGAATCGTCTTTCCAGCACTGTAAACTATGGAGTTTGATTTTGAATTTAGACAAGTCAAAGGTTTTGATTTTTAGAAAAAGCCGAAACCTTGCGAATGAAAATGGCACTGCAAATGCTGGGGCCATTCACGTTGTAACCGAACTTAAGTAGCCACTTAAGAGTGCACATCACGCGAAATTTAAGCATGGAAAAACATCAAACATTCAAAGAGAAACTGCAGAAAGCTAAAGGCGCAATCAACGCAACTTGGAATAGATGTTTCTATAACAAAGTATCGCACATTTAGTAGTAAGCTCAAGGTATTTGGGCCGATAGCAGAATCAGTTTTGTTTTACACTATACAAACTTGGGGAGCGAAGCACTATGAATTCGTAGAAAGACTTCTTCGATTCTATATCAAGCGAATTTTTCAATTCCCATATAGGACACCTAACAAGGTGATGATGGTGGAAACAGGTTTATCTCCTCTTTTAATCAGAACCCTGATGATGCAAGTGGATTATGAAAGTTATGAAGATGGATAATCATCGGCTTCTGAAGATAGCTATATAAACGAAAACAAGCCGGTATGGTGACTGAATGCATTTAGCGAGGGAGGTTGTGATGGAATTGAATCTAGGTAGTTCTAGTCATGATATGATGTTATGAATATGTCCCTTTACCGGTTCATTTCTGCGCTGGACATAAAACAAAGAGAAACATTTATGAACGATGCTACTGAATCCCTATTTAGACAACTAGGTTTAGAGTACCTATTAAGCCATAATTTGGAAGAAAAAAAACTATTTGCTTGCAGCGCAGTTCGCTGCTAATTCGACGCTGCCAGAAAGTATTATGACTCCTCCTGTACTTGAAAGCGTAAACGATTTTATGGGACGAATCTTCTTTCGCACTCGTGCAGTTGCTAGAGTCCTCAAAGACCTTGATATACACAAATCCGCTGGCCCGGATAGTATCCCTCCCATCGTTCTGAAGAGGTGTTCTTCAACGCTGGCAAAACCACTGCGTAAGCTTTTCCATCTGTCCTACTCTACAGGTCTCTTTCCGAGTGGATGGAAAACAGCATTTGTCCAGCCTGTCCCTAAAAGAGGCGCATCTCCTTCACCCTCTAATTACCGTCCAATTGCACTTACGTCCCTTCTTTCCAAGGTCATGGAAACGCTGATTAATTATCAGGTTAAGAAATATCTTGAAGAACGAAAGCTCCTTAATGACCGGCAGTATGGCTTTCGTAGCAATAGGTCCACTGGTGATCTGATGGTATATCTCACCGAACAGTGGCAGAAATCTTTACATTGTTTTGGTGAAAGTAAGATTATTGCACTTGATATTTCAAAAGCATTTGATAGAGTATGGCATCAAGCTCTCTTATCGAAAATGCGTGCATTTGGTATCGATGAATCTCTTCTTCTTTGGATTAGAAATTATCTTTCGGACCGTTCAATACAAGTTGTATTGGACGGTTTCAAGTCTGATATTCACAAAATAAATGCTGGTTTGCCCCAGGGCTCCGTATTGTCTCCGACCCTTTTTCTCATTTTTATTAATGATCTCTTATCTGGAACTTCTAATCCACTCAATTGTTTCGCTGAGGACAGTACTCTTAGCTTTTTATATTCGTTTTCAGATGCACCTCCTTGTTCTTCAGATGTGCAACTGCAACGGCAGCGTATGATAAGCTCATTAAATTCTGATCTTGACAGCATTGTCCAATGGGGAATAAAAAACCGCGTAGAATTTAATGCTTCAAAAACTCAGTGCTGTAATCTGCCGTTAAAGCAGAACCCACCCCACATGCCGCTATCCATGAGCGGCACTTGCATTGAAGAAACCGATAAGCTTTCAGTCCTAGGCATGTGCATCACAGACCGCCTCTTGTGGAATGAACACATATTTGCCAAAAGCGCTCAAAATGTTTGGGCTTTCTTCGAGATGCAAGAAATTCTTTTCCCCGTCTGATCTGGCTGTAATCTATAAGGCCTTCGTTCGTCCAAAGCTGGAGTATAACTCGAACATTCGGGCGGGAGCTCCCAAAACTCATCTGAGTCTCTTAGATAGAATTCAAAAAAGAGCTTTAAGAATGATTGGCGATAGAACTATAGTGGATACATTTACATCTCTCTAACATCGTCGTAATGTTGCATGTATTTCGCTATTTTATCGCTATTTTTATAAAAAGTGTTCTAGCGAAGTAGACAGATGCATTCCTCCCCCTAAACAATTCAACCCTAATACTCGCGCTTCTAGGAATGCTCATCAGTTTACCCTTGAGCCCAAATTCGGACGTACTGTGAAGTACAGAGTTTCTTTCTTTAGTCGTACAACACGTATGTGGAATGCTTTACCAGGCTCTATTTTTCCCCCTCATTTTGACATTCTGAACTTCAAAACTAATGTACATCGGTATCTCCTTTTTAATCCTTCCCTATTTTCCTAAAACTCGCACTGCGTTTGTCATGTTAAGGGTAGCCAAAACCCCTTTAGTGCGGATTTATTATTAAAAAAAAAAAAAAAAAAAAATTTGAGACGACAACAGTATTGCTGAAATATCGATGATGATAAAATTGCCAGGTGAACTTATTCAACTTTCGTCATCCCACATAGAGAGGGCCTACCCATAATTTGCTCTTTATGTAACCTGGAAGAGAGAGAGAGAGAGAGGATATTTTGCATTTTACGGGAAAATGTCATATTCTGAAGAAAATAAGACTAAATGCCTTGGGAGCAATATCTTTACGCGAAATCAAATTATAAACTTGCTCAACAACATAGAAGTGAACAAATTTAACAGCATTTAAATTATATGTTTGGTATTAATCTTAAAATATGGAACTAAAAACCTTTAATTAAATATTAATTTTTTATTATAATTTCTCAACTAGGCAGATGGCAGCAAAGCCATTCTTTTTGTTATTTTTGTTAATATTTTAATCAATTGTCATCAACCTTAACTAATAAAATAATATATCTATCTACTTATAATTACCATACCAATAATTTGTTTTATAAAAAAATCGAAGAACTATATTTGATTAACAACATTTTTAAAAAATAGTAAATTAAAAAACAAAAGTAACCAGCTGTCTAATAGTTTAGTTAAAACAATTCAATTTGATTAAAAAATGGATTTTCCACTTTTTCGATTTGTGATGTGCATTAGATAATAAACCATTTAATTTTATTTGATTAATTTTTATTTATAAATAAATATGTAATTTTAAAGTGCTTGGTTTTGTCATGTAGTGGAGTTACAAGCGATAGTGAGCAGGATAAGACTTCCGTATTGCTAACTTGAGTACTTAGATCTTAATCGTATAACATATTTATAGTTTTTGTCTAACACCTGCCACATTTGCTATTAGTATATCTCTAAACAAAAGTGGTGCTCCCACATAGTACCTACAAAGGTACCTATCTATACAACTAGCAAGGTACTTAAACAAAATGTCTCAAACGTGTCTAATCAATTTATTATCAATATCAATAGATGCCATAAGGTATTAGAATACAATAATTAATTATTTATGGGATCACTCTAGAATACCTATAACTTGATTGTAATAGACAGCTTTTTTTGTATATGTATTGTATTATAATTATTATTGCGTATAATTATATTAATACTTTTAAAAATATTAACACTTGAAAAGAGGTTGATAGGAAACCCTACAATCAATTTATTGATATTATTTATCTTTGTGTATTAACATATGTATGTAAGCGTAGGTCAACTTTTCAGCAATAAAGCTTATATTTTAGTCGCTCCTAAGTAATTTAAGCAGTAAGTAAACAGTAATTAGAAGGTGAGCTAAAAAAGATAGAATATTGTATTGTAATTCAACGGCTTTTTGTTTCCTTTTCGTGGCTTTAAATCGAGATAAAGACAAACTATTTATCCATCGTAATCCTGAACAGGATATAAGTAATAGGACAATAAGCTGCTCTTATAGCTCTCCAACAGAAAATCTCGAAATGCTTATGAAAATACTGCAGAAACATATCGAGGCTCGAAAACAAAATAATTCTGTTATGAATAAGAAAATTATGTGACAAAATGCAAAATTTCGTAAAAATAATTCAATTTTTTCACATTTTTGGAATTTTCAGAGTTTTCTAAGAAGAGTTCACTAAGAATTTTCTATTTTTCCATTCAAAGAGCAATTCCGGAACAATTGCACACAAAATTCCATACAAAATCTATTTCCAACTTTTCCTATTTCCCCGAATTTTCAAGAGAGTTTTCCCAAAATTTTCTTTCGTACAAATCTTCTCTTCGCAATTACGAATAATTGAAAAAAAAATGTGAGCCAAATCGGCCCAGTCGTTTTTAATTAATGAATTACTATACATTTTTCACACCATTTTTATATAATATGTATAACAAATTTCTTGAATTTTTATTTTTTACACAATCAATTAAGGCATGTGAAAATAAAGAATTATTTATAATGGGCCAAAATTTTAAACAATTAAAACCTACTCTACTAAAACCATCACTATTAAAATGCAAGTCGACTCTAGAAATGAGTATTAAAATTAAAGTCGACTTTTTGATTTAAAGGACAAAAAGTATACTTTACCGTAAAAAAGGCCGTCTAACTTTAAAAACAGCAAAACCCTTCTTTATTTTTACTTGCGATTATAGGTACTATAAGGCAAGTTATGTATTCGTAAAAAAAATTTCTAATAATCAAACATGACATTACGATCATAGAGAACAACAAAAAAATGGGTCCCTCAATTCCGTCTGTCTGTCTGTCTGTTTGTCCTCGAGTCTGCAGCCTAAACGGTTCGATGGATTGGCTTCAAACTTGGTACATATTGTTTTTTCGGTAATATGCCCACATGTTTTTTTCATTTTTTTTTAAGACGACAAATAACATAGCTCCCATATATTGTTTTTACCAAAAACAAAAATCTTATTTTTCTCAAAAACGGATCCAACGATTTTTATAAAAAAAAAATCAGTTCATTAATGAAGGGAAAGGGTTTTTTACGCAGAAGCTCCTAGAAAGTTTAAAAACAAGTCTATGAGTATAATAAAATTTTTCAATTTTTTTTTTTTGAAAATTCAAAAATTCGAAAACCGTACAAATAGATTTTTTTCGAAACTTCGTATTTGCTGGTTTTTTGACATGCTTGAATATTAAAAAAAAAACTATTTTTAAAAAACCGTTAAGAAAAAAATTTATATCTCGAAAACGGCTCCAAGAATTTTTATAAAAACATTTGTGTGATCTTAGATTAGAACAGTTCACTTCTAAGTATAAAAATATTTTGTTTGTGTACTTATTAACGGTACTTCCCATAGAACCACTTTTCATATTTTCGACTTTCTCAATATTGGATGAACCGATTAAAATAATTTTTTTTATACAAATGCTCCCTAAAATTGTTAATTAAACTGCATACCCAAATTTTCAAAAAAAAAAGTTTTTCGATTTTTAAATTTAATACATTTTTTTTTGAAAAATCGATTTTTCAAAAACCAGTCACTTATGTTTTTTTGAAATTTGAATTGTATACGAATATTAGTAATATCTTTAAAATGGCGTTTCAAATTTTTTTTTCTAAAAATGTTTTCAAAATTTTATACATAAAAAATTAATTTATTAAAAAACCGCTCCAACGATTTTTGAAATTTTATTTTGATATATTCTTATTTATCCATGAATTCAAAATTGCATCTTTGTTTTCCCTCAAACTATAACGACTAAGCAATATAAGAACATTTAATTATGTGTATTATCCATTTATGTCTACCTTATTATTATTCCCTTTTTATGGATTTTTGCGTACGTCACTGAATACTACAAAGAAAGGCCCTCATGCATTTATATATACATACATATGTGGCTTTAAAATTCACATGAATCTTATGTATGCATATTGGACATAAATTATAAAGGTATGTGCATATAGCTACCTATCCACCTACGTCCTTCATTTTCATTATTATATGTACATGTTTACATACTTAGGTTCCATATATGTAGATACATTTTACCCTCCTAACTTACATAATTAAAATCCATAACTTAGATTTAAATATACATTTGTAGGTAGGTACCTATGTAACTATTCCTTGAATCATCCATTCGACAATTCATTATACTACGAATCAAGGGTAATCTTACCTACATAGGCTTTAAACCAGCATAGGAAAATTAGGCTACCTAAAGGGTCCGCCATCTAACGTTTTTTTTTCAACTAGTGCTTATTTCGTGAATGGTAACACTTAGCTCATGTCTGATTTGACAGATAATTAGTTTTATCCTTCCGCTGAACGAATATCATTGCGTATACGCTTGAACAACGCTGGGAAATATTGCGACATTACTTTGAAAATAATGGTAATGTTGCAGAATGTGTGCGAAAATTGCGTACGGATTTTGGAAGAAGAGAAGCACCGTCAGCTCCGTATGTTCGTTATCTTGTGAAAAAAGTGAAAGAAACTGGCATCCTCATTGATAAACCAAAGCGCTAAAAGCCAAAAACAGTTCGTTCACCCGAGAATATTACTGCTGTGGCAGAAAGCATGCGTGAAGCGCCATCAACATCAATTCACCGTCGTTCTCAACAATTGAACATTTCGGAGACATCATAGAGACGAATTTTGCATAAAGACCTTGGTATGACGCCATACAAAGTCCAATTGGTTCAAGAGTTGAAGCCAACTGACCATCCAATGCGTTTTCGCTTCGCTAAGTGGGCCTGCGATCGACTTAGAGAAGATGCCGATTTTGCCAAAAAAATCATCTTTTCAGATGAAGCTCATATTGATCTTGGCGGGTATGTAAACAAGCAAAATTGTCGCATTTGGGGCACAGAAAACCCGCACGCATACATTGAAAAGCCGATACACCCAAAACGAGTCGCTGTTTGATGCGGATTTTGGTCCAGAGGCATAATTGGGCCATTTTTCTTCGAAAATGAGCAAGGAGTGGCCGTTACAGTCAATGGCGATCGTTATTGGGCAATGTTGAACGAATTTTTGTTCACAAAAATTGAAGAGGATTATATTGGTAATATTTGGTTTCAACAGGACGGCGCTACGTACCACACAGCCGAAGCTACACTCGATGTTTTGCGCCCTGTTTTTGAAGATCGCATTATCAGCCGCAGAGCTGATGTCGTTTAGCCACCTCGGAGCTGCGATTTGACACCGTTGGACTATTATTTGTGGGGTGCCGTAAAAGATAAGTGTTACGCCGACAAGCCAGAGACAATTGACGCTTTAAAGGACAATATTTGTGAAGCCATTGGTGAAATACAGCTGCAAACAATCGATAATGTGCTTAAAAATTGGACCGATCGTGTAGGCTACTGCATGGCCAGCCGAGGCAGCCATTTGAATTAAATTATTTTCCATTATTAACCGGAAGGATTGTACTTTCAAATAAAAAAGAAATTTGAGAAAATATTCAGTAGTTTTTTTTTATAGCATTTCAAAAAAAAAAGTTATTTGGCGGACCCTTTACTAACAGCGTCAGTGGTTAGCTACATTAAAGTTGTTAGCTACAAGAGCAAGTTCGTGCGACCCAGTAGTGCATTTTATTTTGGTTTGCGTTTGTGCCGACACAATTGCTTTCTATTGTTGATATTTTTTCAATGTACAATCATTTCAAGAGGTTCTGAACTTTATTTTTAAAACATAGATTCCCATTTTGGTATTACTTATCTGTGGTTATATATTCAGGCTTATTTCTGGTTCTGTTTAATTTCTATAGGGTTATCCATTTCGCGGTTTCTCAGCCATAAATTGACGAATGTTGGTTTTCAAGTGCTCAAGAGTTAAAGGTTTATCTGCATAAACATTCTTAATGATCTTGACGTACACAAATCCACTGGTCCAGATAGTATCTCCCCTATTGTTCTGAAGAGGTATTCTTCTACGCTGGCAAAACCACTGCGTAAGCTTTTCCATCTGTCTTACTCTACTGGTCACTTTCCGAGTGGGTGGAAAACAGCATTTGTCCAGCCTGTCCCTAAAAAAGACGAATCTTCTTCACCCTCTAACTACCGTCCAATTGCACTTACGTCCCTTCTTTCCAAGGTAATGGAAACGCTAGTTAACTATCAGCTTAAGAAATATCTTGAAGAACGAAAGCTCCTTAATGACGGACAGTATGGCTTTCGTAGCAATAGGTATATGATGGTATATCTCACCGAGCAGTGGCACAAATCTTTACATCGTTTTGGAGAAAGTAAGATTGATAGAGTTTGGCATCAAGCTCTCTTATCGAAAATGCGTGCATTTGGTATCGATGAATCTCTTCTTCGTTGGATTAGAAATTACCTTTCGGATCGCTCAATACAAGTTGTATTGGACGGTTTCAAGTCTGTTAATCATAAAATAAATGCTGGTGTGCCCCAGGGCTCCGTTCTGTCTCCGACTCTCTTTCTCATTTTCATCAATGATCTCTTGTCTGAAACTTCTAATCCAATATACTGTTTTGCTGACGACAGTACCCTCAGCTTTTCATACTCGTTTTTAGATTTTCATCCATGTCCTTCGGATGTGGAACTTGAAAGGCAGCGTATGATAAGCTCATTAAATTCTGATCTTGACAGCATTGTCCAATGGGGAATAAAAAACCGCGTAGAATTTAATGCTTCAAAAAACCCAATGCTGTCTTCTGTCGTTAAAGCGGGACCCTCCCCCAATGCCGTTGTCCATTAGCGGCGCTTGCATCGAGGAAACCGAACAACTTTCAGTTCTCGGTATGTGCATCACTGACCACCTTTTGTGGAATGAACACATATTCGACGTCGCCAAAAATGCTGCAAGATGTTTGGTTTTTCTGAGACGATGCAAGAAATATTTCTCCCCTTTTGATCTGGCTGTAATCTATAAAGCCTTCATTCGTCCAAAGCTTGAGTACAATTGTCAAATTTGGACAGGTGCTCCCATAACGCACTTAAGTCTCCTGGACAGAATCCAAAAAATAGCTTTAAAAATGATAGGTGATGAAACAATAACTAAAACAATTGAGCCTGTCTCGCGCCGTCGCAATGTTTCATGCCTTTCATTATTTTATCGGTATTATAATAAACAGTGTTCTAGTGAAATAGCCAGTTGCATTCCTCCCCTTTAACTATTCAACCGTAACACTCGCGCTTCTAGGAAAGCCCATTAATTTACCCTTGAGCCCAACTTCGGACGTACTTTCAAGTTCTTTAGCCGCACAACACGAATGTGGAATGCTTTACCCGACCGAATTTTTCCCTCCCATTGCGATAATCAGGCATTTAAAACCAATGTACATCGGTATCTCCTGTATAATCCTATCCCATTTTCATAATCGCTCGCACTGTGTATAAACATTTTAAGGATATTCATAACCCCTTGAGTGCGCGCATAGTTAAAAAAAAAAAATAAACACGGTCTTGTGTCAAATCGCATGATCTTGGTGGCCAGTTGATATCGCCACGACGAGAAATTACGCGGCCAGGAAATGTCTCTTGAAATAAAGCCATATTCGCTCGAGTTGTGTGGCATGTGGCACCGTCTTGTTGAAACCACATATTCTCCAAGTCGTATTCTTCAATAGCAGGCAAAAAAAAGTCGGCTATCATATGACCATAACGCTCCGAATTGACGGTGACAGTCGTTCCATCGTCGTTTTCGAAGAAGTAAGGTCCAATCACACCTCAGGACCAAAGAGCGCCCCAAACAATGACTTTTTGTGCATGTAATGGCCTCTCTTCAATTACTTGAGGATTCTCAGAACCCCAAATACGACAATTTTGTTTATTAACATACCCACCGAGTGAGAAATGTGCTTCGTCGCTGAAGAAAATTTTGTTCGAAAAATCGCCGTCCACCGCCTGTTGTTCAAGCACCCATTCGACATATCTACGACGTTGTGAATGGTCAGCTAGCTTCAGTTGTTGTGTGAGCTGGACTTTATATGGATGTAGGTGTAGATCCAAATGCAAAATACGCCATATTGTGCCCTAAGACAGTCCTAGTTCCGGAGAACGACGAGGAATCGACACATTCGTGTCTTCGGCAACACTTTCACTTACTGCAGCGATATTTTCAGTGGTACGAGCGAAACGATGATGCACTGGCCTTACAATATCTATAACCAATCCAGTCTACTCAAATTTCTTCACAATTTTGCCAATTGCTTGCGTAGTTGGACGATTATGTAAACCATAATCTCCTCTTAAAGCACCATATGTGGCTGTGGCTGAATCAACATTTTTGTAGTAGGTTTAACAATTTGTATGCATTGTGCGATAGTTAAACGATCCATTTTCGTAAATGTCAGACTTTCAACTGACAAAAAAAAATGGTTTAGCAACTTAGATGTCGAATTCCGGCCCTATAATTTTGAAACCGCGAAATGGATAACCCTTTATATCTGATAAGAATATGCGCGTTCAACTGAAACGTTCTACGATCGCGTTAAAAACTTATATATACGTATTTGTTAGAAGATTTGTTTAAATTGTTTAAAATTATTAACAAAATGCTGGACAAGGGCTCCTTTAACTAGACTCGTGTTTTAGTTAAACGAGTACTGTTTAAACCTTTGCGCTAATAGGTTTTTTTGAACTAGCTACCTCTTACATAATGCACAAATCTATATAAATAATTGTTATGGATGGAAAATATTTATCTAACATTTAATTCTTGTGCATATACTCGTACAGGATGAGAGGGCTAGCAACGAGGCAAGACCAGGCGAGACTTTTGTTGGTCTCGTCTCGACCTCGTCAAAATCGAAACATTTCAGTCTTGTCTCGGTCTGGCCTAACTAAGTCTCGTCTCGATCTCGGTGTCGCGCGAGACTAGTCTTGACCTTATTAAATTATATAAAAATCTGTCTTAAATGTGTACAATAAATTGCAGTTTTAATTTTTGAATATTCAATGGTTGGAATCAACTCTTCTTAATTGAACCAATACTATATTTTTAATATTTCATTTCTCTTCACGTTTTAGAAAAACGCTCTCTTATCTATGTATGTAAGTTTAGAAATATACTCAATACTTATCAGTGTAACTGTACCCTTTGCCTTTGTTGCGCTTTCCGGCAATAAAATTGACCCCTAGCAACTGCAATACACATTAAATAAAAGCCAATTACAGCAATAAGTATCATTTAATCAAGAAAAATACTCAAACAGTCCAACATGCTAGTTTTTTTTTTGTAATAAATTGCTTTTGGAAACACCGATTTGTAAATAGTGCTACCTACATTTGTTCTGTATAAATTGACACGTTCATTATGCAAATCATTTGCGTTAGCATCTTCTGTCATAGCTTGCACATATGCATCTACATATAAAAGGGTGATTTTTTTGCTACTTGGTTTTTGACGTTTATATTTTTGACAGATCACACATGACAAATTCCACGAACATTTGACATTTCGATTCAGTATTGTTTACCATTTCATCATGAATAGACTTACGCCTGAACAACGTTTACAAATTATTGAAATTTATTATCAAAATTCGTGCTCTGTGAAAAATGTGTTTGCGGCACTGCACGCGAAACCATGCATCAATTGAGATGCGAATTTGGTGAGCAGTTGATCTCACTTTTTGGCGCAGTCAATTGGCCACCAAGATCATGTGATTTGACCCTGTTAGACTATTTTTTGTGGGGTTATGTTAAGTCTATTGTCTATGGGGACAAGCCAAACACGATTGCTGCCTTGGAAGCCAACATGGAACGCGTCATTGGTGAGATTCCGGCCGAAATGTGTGAAAAAGTTTTCCAAAATTGGACCTTCAGAATGGACCACCTGAAGCGTAGCCGCGGGCAACATTTAAGTGAAATTATTTTTAAAAAGTAAATGGCAGAAATTGATTTATCGATCCAAATAAATATTTCATTCACTTTTTACAAGTTTCTGTGTTTTTTTGAATTTTCAAAAACCAAGCTCTTAAAAAATCACCGTTTATATATGCAGCTATAGCTATAGTTATGTTATTGATTTTGTAAAACTTATGAGAACAAAATATTATTCATTTATCGTATTAAGTTTCTTTCTTTTTAAATTGACAGTGCTGATTGGTTGATGGTTTAAATTGAATTATCGCTTTGCCTACGATATTACAATCTGAATCGTTTAGTTAGATACATTTTATAAAGCCTAATATACCTAAAATTAATTGATTCAAAATTTTGTTGATATTTGATATTAGAGCAAGTAAATTTAAATTCTATTTAAATTTATCAAATTTGCTTTGTTGAAATCAAAAAAAATTCTAAACGATTTCAAACAATTAAGAAATATTTCAAAATCCGATATTTGAAAAAATAAGTTTTTTTTTGTTTTCTCTGAATTAGTTTTAAAGAAAACTTGCTTTGAATTAAGCCTAGAAACTCGCATTATTTAGGTTTAAGATTTATTATTAAATGTTGCCAATATTTGGTAACTTAAACTTATCCTGTCAAATCTGCAATTGTCAAATAATTATGGTTTTACAGAGGTACTGGGTTACGTACATTCAAATCTTTAAAACACATTTCAATCTTTGTATTCCATCTTAATAAAAATTTTATTTAAAGATTATGCATTTTTAATTGGCATATAAAATAAATAAAAATAGAAAAAATTGGAAAGTTAGAATATTCGAATAATTATTAAATTCAAATTGGATACGAAAACAAAATATCCATTGAAGAAATCTTTAGAATATTGGACTAATGCAGTGATGTGCACTGTGTTGAAATATTTTTGTTTGTATATTATATAACATATCTAAACATTGTTACTTAAATAATCAGGGTGAAATCAAAATTTATTATTATTAGACTAATAATGTGTATTATTAAATCAAAGCTCTAAAGCTAAAAACCTGATATAGAGTTCATGAAATCTCGTGCCAACAGAGAGATGCTTGTTTTACAATAAAAATAAAACACGATAGGGAAGCATTAAAGTAAAAAAAAAGTATCATATTTTCTTGAAAAAGAAAATAAATAAAGAATTTAATATGGTAACTCATCAAATGCAAATTTGTCTGCTGCTTGTCACAAAGTCGTAAAGTTTGGGTTCAAATTTACATATACATATGGGTAAAGTGAAATTTTTTTAAACTAATTAGACGATATTCGAATGTGACTTATTCCGTCGATTTATTTTGAATTTTCAGAATCATATCTCCTTCGCAGATGATAAAGATAAAGAGAGGTCTAAGTAAAGTTGGAATTTATTGTGGGTTTTTCACTCTTGTTTTTGTGACATCCGTTTTCTCTGTCTTCTGGACATTCAGCAATTGTTGATTTTTGTAATTATCGAGGTTTTAGTTAAGGTGCCGTACACACGATCAATGTTTATTGTCAATTTTCGCTGAAAGAAATTTCTGTCAATAAACGTTGAAGAAAAATCGCAACCACACGTATCAATGAATATTTACATTTTTATTTTACATTTCACAAGTCTCAACATTGATAGTTACATGTTTCCAAAATGTGGAAGAACTTTAATTAATTAAATTAGCTGCAAACAACTATGATTTGAAGCTGCCATTTGTTTTTATAAGCAAGTTAGTCAGTTCTAATTGTTTTGTTTTATTTTTTAACGTTCAAGTACAAATTGAAGGCACCATCACACGATCAAAAAATTGTCAATAAACATTGACGACATTAAAGAAAACCAAAATTTTTTTGATTCCCTTCAATGTCTTCAATTATCATTGACAATGACATTGAAGATCATACAAAAGATCAATATTCATTGAACAATGACTTGCTCAATGAAAATTTACAATTTAAATTGATCGCATGTAGAGCTCATTGGGCTTCGCAAAATGTTGGATAAAGTACAACGCTTACCGAATATTATATAACATCAAGGTTTTCGTAGTTGATATTGTATACAGATTGATTATGCAGATACAGATTTTTCTTTAAGACGATCCTCCTTCAAATCTTAATCATAAATTTTCTCCAGTATATTGAACGCGTTCAGAAGATTTTAGTCGACTGAAAAGTAGTAGTTTCTATTCTCTGATTGACCAGCTGTCAAAAAATTTCCTTCAAATTAATGGAACCTTTGCTGAAAAGATAGTCAAGAAATATTTCCTTTGATTTGAAAGCAAGTACATTTGTGTCAGAATAATCAGCTGTTACTAGTAGATAACTACCAGTTCAACTATATATGAATTGTTTGTGTAGTCAAGTTATTAAAATATAATATTTTCCTCGATTTTAATAACGTCGAGGACTGTATATCAAACTGTTGAAATTAAAATTTTAACAAGAAAGTCATTTTAGATCTGTTTGTTATCTTGGCGTTTGTTTACTTTGTTGAAAGACAATTTCCTCCACTCTTGAAGTTTGGCAGTTCTTACCACAAAAAAGATTACCAAACAAAGCTTTTATATAGTTTAGCAGGTATTGAAGTTACTTTCTTGCAACGTCAAATAAACATAAATAATTGAATTAAATTTCCAAGTATGACATTCGAAAAATTAACTAGTTTCATAGTGAAATTTGCGTTCAATGAATGCAGTAGACTACTTATACTCAGTTGAGTAATACAGGGATGTGAAATTTCGGCAGCTTGGCTTGCCTACAATCTAGTACCGTTGTGAAACTGATATTTTTGCATCTGTGTGAAGTTTCACTACACAGCATATTATTGCTGGATTTCATATCTATTCGTGGATAGAATAGAACATACAGGTAGGCCTCACTTATCGCGGGAGTTACGTTCTGGAAAAATGCAGTGTTAAACGATACAAGAAGCCAGTGCAAAAAAGGGGGTTACGTTGCATGATTTCAAAAAACACCAAAATATTTTTTTTTTTTAGAATTTTGTTTATTGAAATTGGAACCAAACATAAACTGAACAAACAAATACATAAACCATAACTGCTTTTTGCTGGCAACATAAACTTCATAAAATGTTAAAAAAAAGAAAAAAATACTTTTAAACTGAACACAAGAACATCGCAGTTCTTTATCACTGCTTAAATAATCCATACGTGACCTTTTAGGCAACGCACCAAAGTTGTTTTTTTTTTTGCTAAAAAAAATCATTAATAATTCCGCTTTATGACATACACTTATGGGGTTTTCGTGTGGTAACAAAAATCAATTTATTTTTATTTAGATGTGTCAAAAAACTGATTTTGACAATTTTTGCCTTCGATTGGCCAAAAAATTGATTTATTTTTTGATTTTAAATAACTTTGGCAGATCTGGATTTTTCGGGATATCTCCCCTCTTTTACTAATACCAATATGCATTAAAATTGACAGCCATCAGTTTGCCAAGAACTTGTTTGATAATAATTTGTTTCGGTTGCAAGAAAGAATTAAAATAGTTTCAGTTCAAATGGAAGCAGTTTTAAGTGAATTATTTTATTCGTCAAGCTCATTTTCGGTCTTACAAATTTGAAATTAAAAACAACGTTCGAGTCAATATTTGCCAGCTGATACCTCTAGCTGGTTCACATACTCAAATATGTATATATATAGCAAATAAAAATCAATCTGAAAACGTATTTGATTCCTTACGAAAAAAATCAATTTATAGATCAAAATATAAATTTACCAAACGAAAACCCCATTAATAATGGGGAAGTCCCTATTTCAGTTCATTCATATATTTAAAAAAAACAGTACACGCGAATATGAATAACTTGCATGAATTTGAAAACAAATATGCAATATCTCTACAAACAGCGTAAGTGTAACATAAGGAGAACAATTTTTTTTTGTTTCCGATACCGCGTTAGAACGAGGCTTTTAAACGTGTTAAACGAAAATTGTTCGCAAAAAGTGGAATGTGTTAGAGCGAGGCCGTGTTAAAAGAGTTACGCGTTAAGCGAGGCCTACCTGTATATAGAAAATCAAATTTACAAACACAGCAATATAAAGAAATGGGTTTTGAAGGAGAAACGTTCGAAATCTTCCCATCTTAATATCAGTTATCTGTGACTACAGATGAATTCCCTTATGTTTTCTGAGCGTGACCATATTTGCAAACACAAAACTGTTGACTGCTTATTGAAAGCTGTCAGACTAACAGTGTTGCCAAAGTATTAATCCTGAATTGGATCAACTTTTAATCAAAAATATTTTATTAAAAAAATTGACTTTAAAACTTTTTGTGTGCTGAAGATAGTGAAGATTTTTGACGTGTATATAAGCAACTAAATAAATAAGTTTTAGTTTGGTTTTGAGTTTGCTAAATAAAATCTTTAATTTATTATAATGCATTATATTTTTATACCTACAAAACTGTATGACATAATTAACGAATTGTTTTTTTTTTCAGAAAAAAGAATACTGACCCAACCTGTCGGTGCCTTCCTTAAAATGCTGTGAAAATAGGCATTTTTTTCTTCGTTATGGTTTTTTAATTTTATACCAAAGCATATTTAATAGAGTACCTATATATTGAAATGGACAATTTCCTGCAACAATTGCAAAACAAATATTCATCCATAGACAATTTTTTGAAAAACTTTTGGAAATCTTGGATTAAATCAAACCTTTCGATAAAACTAGAGCTAAAAAACATCAAATGGAAAAACAGCAGGGCGAAACCAGGATGTGCATATGTGCCTACAGAGGTGAGATTTTGAAATTTAATTCTTGAGTTAAACTAGAATTACACGGTCGACGTAATTGGTCAGAGCGTTGACTCTCTGACGTGAAAATGTCGTCAAAATATTACCTAATTCTGCCATGTCTTATGCCGGACTTACACGACTGCCAATTTCGCAATTTTTACTGCCAAAATACTGCTGTAATTAATTTAAGTAACGACATTCGTTTACACGAAGCTAAAATAATGACAGATAAATATACTGCCAACAACTTGCAGTAAAGAATGAGCACGTTCATTCTTTGTTGCGAATTGTCATTATTTGAAAATTGTTGTCAGTACTAAATTTACATGATGTCAGTAGGTATAATGTCACAACTTAACGAAAATTCTGGCTGGTAGTTTTTTAATGACAAATATACGGCCACATTTTCGACCGTTTACACGACATAAAAATAATGCCAAGATTTTAACAATAATACTGCCAATTTGGCAGGTGTGTGAATCCGGCATTATGATTGTTGTTCACAATGTGTTGACGATAACGCTAACACCGTGAGATCAACGCATTGATGGTGCGATGACTGAATGAAAAATAATGAAAAAATGAAACGTCACAGAGTCAATGCGTTGACCGTGCATTGTAAATTAAAACTCACGATTATAATTATTTAAACACAAATGAGTGTAGCCAATTTGTAAAACACTATATTTTAGGTGGAACAAATTGCCAATTGTATAACACATGGAGTTTGGGTTGTCCCATCTATAATGGCTGCAATGAAGCTAGTTGAGAGATCAAAGACTTCTGGACAAATGTTAGTTGCGTGGGTCTATGGAACAGCACTAAGTCTCTTATTTTGTATATCAACTTTCTTCCACTGCTCCTTTTATTGTGATCGCAAGAGGTATTTACAAAAAAAAAAATGTTATAATAATTATAATTATTGTAAATATTGGTATAATTTATTTTTCTATTAATAGAGGGCTCAAAAATGTTTTGCATCGCTGTGATCGAGCTATGATCTATGTGTTTATTGCTGGATCATACTTTCCTTGGCTACAACTTGAAAATCCAACACATTCTATTGTATTGGCGTCCCTGGAATGGTTAATTTGGATAATGGCAGCTCTAGGTATAACTTACCAGCAGGTAATTTACTGCGTTTAACAATAAAAGGCCTACAGAATTTTGAAATAATCAATCCTTTCAGATATTCCATGAGCGGTATAAATGTTTAGAAACGTGCTTCTACATTTTAATAGGTTTGGGACCCGCCATTGTCTTAATCATAACAGGTCATGATTTTAATGGCATGACAGAGCTTAAACTTGGTGGCTTCTTTTATATAGTTGGAATAATCTTCTTTAAGTCTGATGGAGTAATTCCAATGGCACATGCCATTTGGCATTTGTTTGTTGTTCTTGCAGCAGGCTTCCATTATTATGCTATTTTAAAGCATCTGTTTCCCACCGGTATAAGTGAAACTAATGTATTTTAAACAAATATAATGTATTGAATTTTTGTGTAGATGTATATACACATATATATTATAGTTATATAAAATAAGGCTAAATCAATATTAAGACAGTGATTTGAACCAAATAGATACCTAGTCAGTGATGCCCCAATATATATATATTTATATTTCATAGTACATAGTAGAATTTTTGCAAAAGGAAGTTTCAGAGTTTAAACCAATCAAGAAATAGTACCTTCTGATAATTTTTATTATAAATTTCGGTTACACAGATACTCGTAATTATGGTTAAAATTAATATATAAAAATCATCTGGCAATTATACAAAAAAAAAAATAACAAAAATTAAGAAACTACTTTCAAAAATTCATACCTACAAAAAAATGTACAAAATAAATAGAGTTCAATATTGTTTTATAAAAAAAAAAGACATTCATACCATATATCCCTTAAAATTTTTCTGACTGATTATTTATGTAAATACATACAACAAAAGCCAAAAGAAACCATTGTACCTACTCGCATCTACCAAAATTAAATAATTGTAATTTTATATAAAAATTAACAATTTACATAAAGTAAATATTTAAATTTCCCGACCGCCCTTAAAAAATTGGGGCAGATTGTACTTATTTTTGGTAAAGGCCATTAACACAGCAGTAGTTCAGCTGTTCCAAAAATAAATGTCTCAAGTCGATATTACAACTCCATCACTAAGAATAAATTGTTGAAGTTATTAAAAAAAATAAGAGAAACAATATGAAAATTATAATAATTAGGATTTTTAAAATTATTATAATATTATTAAATTATTATTATGTATTACATTAAAACAAAATAAGCTGTATTTTGTTCTTAAATTTATGTATATGTTAACCTACATATGTACAGGGTGCACCAGAGAAACTTACTTATTTGAAAAAATTGCCGCGTGGCGATTTGGTCGGTTAGAGGGGCGAGAGGGGGAACTTCCCAAGTTTGTTTTTCCCTCCAGTCAGTTGCCATCATTCTCTGGTCTAGAGAGCAGCGGGCCTTCGCAGTCGAGAGCTTCTTTTCTAACGGTCGCTCACTTGTTGCTACGCAACGTGCCTTCCGAGCTCGCTTTGAAATTCCTCCTCACAGACTCGTTCCTGGCCGTAATTCGATTCTGTCGTGGGTTAACTCATTTCGGGAGTGTGGAAGTGTCGCTAAACCCAGAAATGGATTTCAACGGACCATCAGAACTCCGGAAAATATCGAAAGAGTGAGGCAGTCAGTTGTGCGTTCTCCTCGGCGTTCGGCTCGCAAACACGCAGCTGCTATGGGAATTTCTGACACCACTGTGCGACGAATTCTCCATGAAGACCTTCAATTTCATCCCTATAAATTGGCTGTTGTGCAAGAATTAACTGAACGCGATTTTGTTGCCCGCGACGCCATTGCCAACATACCGATTGATATGCTGCAAAGAGTGGAGACGAATTTCAAAAATCGACTTCATCAGTGTATGCGCAATGGGGGTCGCCATTTATCTGTTGTCATTTTCAAGACTGCATGAAAAAAAAATGGGATATTGTATTCTCAAATAAAAAAAAGATTAAAACAATAATTGAAGTACTTTTGTTTTTATTGACCTTTCAAATAAGTAAGTTTCTCTGGCGCACCCGTAGAATAAAATTAAAATAAATGTAGATTTTAGTTGTAAGCACATTTCGATCATTATAAACAGAAAAAAGTTTTTGTGTACGTAATTTATTTTAAATTACTCAACTTACCTTCGTTGGCAATTAAGTAGGGCTGAGTTCGTAATTGTAAGAATACAGCAACACTACCAGTATCGCGTTCATTAATGTGTAAAACCAGTAATATTTCTGTAGAAATTTGGTATTACTTGTGTTCATTAATGTAGGTATACTGCAATACTACAGTAAAAGTATCGCAAACTTGTATCGTTCAATTTTCTGTTACAGAAAAGTATACAAGCAAGCATGTGAGTAATGCTTATGTTTTTTGTACATCCTTTACAATCTTTTATTGTAAAAGAACAAATTTTTATTAAATAATGATAAATAAATGTAATTAAAATATTTCACGAAATACCCTGATCAAACAATTTGGACCAATTTGAAAATTTCGACGAAGTCAAACGAAAATGACTTCTAAAACCGACTAGGATATTCCTATATTGTTCTTAGAAACTCTGTATTCTTCGGAATCTGACTAAAAGTTGGTTTGCAATATATTTTATTTTTATTTAATTCAATAGCACCCTTCTTTTGCGATTAATACTTTGTTTTCTCTTTAGCATTGAAAAAGATGCAAATTTAAAAAAAAAATTTCTTTTATTTTAAAAGAAAATGAAAAAATATTTTTTTTCCTCTCCATTTCAAACTCACGACGACCTTCCGAAAAAAAATCTCAATGAATTTCAATGGGTATAATTGCTTTATTCTCTTATGAACGGAGTTTATACCAAGTTTGTATACTGCACTGATATTGTATGTTTTGTGTTCATAAAAATTTTAAAGTAAAATTACGGTAGAGTTACTGAAAATATTTTACAATTATGAACTCAGCCTAGTATATACAAAAATTGTTGTAAATTATGTAACAAAATTAAAATTGGATATCTAATTTAGTTTTCTCTTCTCTCCGGTTCTAAGACTGTCAAAATATTAAGTGCCAAATTTGTAACAGTTTATCAAAAAAAAAAAAATAGACTATGCAAGGGTTAACCAATTAGTATTAAATCATTCATTACCAAATTATTCAATTCAAAATATTCTACATACATACTTATTTTATCAACACGCTTCTTCTATATATTTTTGTTTAAACACATGTTTCATATACATTACATTACATCTTTTATTCACATCACTGCCATAAATTTCCTTTCTCCTTAAATTCGAAATCCTGTAACACCCTATATAACGTTTTTGCGTTATTCGAACTATCCCTTTATCTATTCACTGTCGTTAAATTTGCAGAATGCAGTGTTACTCCCCTATCCCACCGAATTTAATAAAAAAAATAAAATAAACAAGTATTTCTTAAAAATTATATTTTGTAGGCTTTTTTTTTAACTAAAAGTAGTTGTGGTCGTGGGTACTAATTTGTCTTCTTCCAATGCAAGGGCATCACTGTCAAACAAAAAATAGTTTTAAGCTTAAAATAAGACATTACCTATATATTTTCAAAATATATACATACATAGGTATACATAAAAAAAATATTACAAAAGCAAAACAAAAAGCTAACGGGGTGAAGTTAGTAATCTTATAGTTTTGTATTTAAAATTAAAAACAAAAATGTTAACCAAATAAATTCGAAATACAGTAAAGTCCAACAAAAAATAAGTTTATTACTTAACTTGTCATTTGAATCTCTGCATTTAGTTCCAGGTGATTGCATAAATATGACAATGACGCAAAATTTTTCAAACAGGAGCCCTCTCTAAAATCTTTGCACAAAACTAACCTTAAACTTGTTCCGGTAGCCATTTTGTAGTTAAAATCAGGGGTTATGTTCGAAAAGTATGTAAACGGAATGTGTGAAATCTTGAAAAAGTATTTTGATGTATTAAACAATTAAAAAAAAAATTAGTTCAACGACTCTGTTAACCTTCTGTTTCTGTGGGTTGTTACTTGTTAAAAGAAAATAATAGCCGGGTGAGTCAGGTAACAAAATACAATATTAATTTATAAAACAATAAATATAGTCAATCCAAGAGATATTATAATTAATTAAATGAAACGATGTGTTGCGTTCGGCGGGGAGAGTACGATAACTATGGCGCCAAGATATAATACCGGTTTTTGGTAGAGGGGCTTAATACAAGCATTTTTTACTATGGTAGGGGGGGTTCTATCTCCCCTCGTTTAGGCGGGAGGGGCAATTTTATAAAAATTTACTTAAAATCTTTAAAAAAATATTAAAAAAGAACGGCAACACTTACAGTTATAAATTATATCTTTTTCAAAAGTCCGAACTCTACAATTTATAATTAATTTTAAATAAAGTTGTTTTAGTCAATAGTTTTTTTTAAATAATTGACTTCAAAGTCAAAATTTATGAAAAAAAAGTTACAAAAATCACTTTGAATATTATTTTTCTCATGATTATGGATATCGATAAAAAAATAATTGATGTAGTTAACTGCTCCAATTATTTTTTTTATTAAAAACAGAAAACTACTTCTTTTTATGTCTTCTAGTTTTTAAGATATGTAATTGAAAAATAGTAAAACTATACTTGTTCTTTAAACCCAAAAGATTCTTTAATTTTAAAGAAACTTTGCATATAATAAAATTTTCACCCTCCCCAAAGTCTATAGTGAGCCCATGCAGGGGGGTTGCAGGGGGGCAGCATGCCCCCCCTTAGGCATCTCACTGTTTGCATCGTAAATTTCATATATACCTTTGTGATTTTATTACAGTTAATGCGGTTATTTACCAACCGAACTTTGCACTTTTTGAATTTTCCACGGTTATTAAAATATCACAACACAGAGGTGGAGTAGACGTTTTGGAGCGAATTAACCCGATTTCTTCTAAAAACGGGATACTTTTTTCGTTTGTTGACACCAAACGAACAAAAAATCGAAAAATTATTTAATTTTGGGTGAAGAAGTGGATGCTTAGCCGCCATTCTTAAAAAGGAAACACTACTCTTTCAAACGTTAAATGAAGAATGGCTTTGGTAAACAATAACCTGCACCAAACCTGTATAAAAATAACGGTACAAACATCGAATGCTTGGTCTTGTTTTTTATGATCTAACTATATACATACTTTTTACTGTGGCTGCATTATATGTGTGTACATAGTTATATGCATATCTATGTATGACACAAACATATGTGCATATTAAGAAACTATGAGAATTTGCTGCCGTTGTGTTGTCGTAAAGGTAGTGCAAATTTTTTTATAATGCAATAAATTTTCATGCTCAAATATATTAAATGTTTAAGTTTTGGCCAAGTACCTAACCGGATATTTAGAAAAAAGAGATTGAAATGGACATGACATATGTACATACGTTTATGTATATAATATCAATTATTTTTTTTAATCCAGATTCTTTACATACAAAAGACACTTTACATGCACCCATCTGATACAAAATTATTTTTTTTTGTTTTTCAATTTTCTCAAAAACTAGAAAACATAGAAACGAATAGTTTTCAGTGTTTGATTAAAAATTAATTGGAACAGTTAACTGCATCAATTACTTCTTTATTGGTATTTATAATCATGAGAAAAATAATACTCAAAGTGATTTTTTTAACTTTTTTTTCATAAATTTTGAGTTTGAAATCAATTATTTCAAAAACTATTGACTGAAACAACTTTACTTAAAATTTGTTATAAATTGTAGAGTTCTGACTTTTGAAAAAGGTATAATTTATAACGGTAAGTGTTGCCGTTCTTTTTTAATATTGTTTTAAAGATTTTAAGTAAATTTTTATAAAATTGCCAATCCCGCCTAAGCGAGGGGAGATAGACCCCCCCTCCCATAGTAAAAAATGCTTGTATTAAGCCCCTCTACTAAAAACCGTTATTATATCTTGGCGCCAAAGTTATCGTACTCGTGCCCGTTCGGCGGTCTGGAAAAGAAGAAGGAAGTTGTAGAACGTGATATGCGATGAAATCGCTCAAAGCATTGCCAGCCGCCAAGAGTAGAGGCTTCGAATTTTAAATGGGCTTAGTTTAGCCAGAAATCGCGTTTAAAGATAAAAATGGCCAAATTTTTTAAAATTAGTTTTTCGTGACATTTTAGAAAAAGATCAAGGCTAACCCCTTGCAAGAAAAGAATTACATTTTCAACAATGCTCCCCAAACCCATCGATACACACATCAGAAGAAAGGTCTGTTCAATAACTATCAGAAACTGAAGACAAAAAGTATCTGCTACATCCGGTTCTTGAGATATTTTAATTCATCATTATTTGCATGATTTTCAACCCAACTACATTTGACTTGCTGTGGATGGTGTTATCTCCGCAATCAAATCCCGCAAGAATCTGCGGCTGCTAGTGCTCGAAAGGGATTTCACAGATCTTTCCATTGTTGTACAACTTGTTGTACAATTCTAGACTTCACTTTTTCCGACATTTTAGAAAAAAAATCAAGGCTAATCCCTTACAAGACAAGAATTACATTTTCAACAATGCTCCCCAAACTCATCGATACACACATCAAAAGAAAGGTCTGTTCAATACCTATCAGAAACTGAAGACAAAAAGTATCTGCTGCATCCGGTTCTTGAGATATTTTAATTCAACATTATTTGCATGATTTTCCACCCAATTGCATTTGCCTTGCTTCGGATGGTGATATCTCCACACCCAAATCCCGCAAAAGTCTGGGGCTGTCAGTTATGGAAAGAGATTTCACAGATTTTTCCATTGTTGTACAACTCGTTGTACAATTCACAACTTCATTTTTTTCGACATTTAGGAAAAAAATACATTTTCAACAATGCTCCCCAAGCCCATCTATAAAAACATCAAAAGAAAGTTTGCATTCGGTTCTTGAGATATTTTAATTCAAAATTATTCGCATGATTTTCCACCAAACTGCATATGCCTTGCTTCGGATGGTGATATCTCCGCAACCAAACCCTGCAAAAATCTGTTGCTGTCAGTGCTCGAAAGGGATTGCATAGACCTCTCTATTGTTGTACAACTTGTTGTCCAATTCATGACTTCATTTCTTTCGACATTTTAGAAAAAATCAAAATTACATTTTTAACAGTGCTCCTCAAACCCATCGATACACACATCAAACGAAAGGTCTGTTCAATACCTATCCACAGCTGAAGACAAAAATTATCTGCTGCATCCGGTTCTTGAGATATTTTAATTCAAAGTTATTCGCATGATTTGCCACCCAACTGCATTTGCCTTGATTCGGTTGGTGATATCTCCGCAACCAAACCCTGCAAAAATCTGGTGCTGTCAGTGCTCGAAAGGGATTGCATAGACCTCTCCATTGTTGTACAACTTGTTGTCCAATTCATGACTTCATTTCTTTCGACATTTTAGAAAAAATCAAAATTACATTTTCAACAGTGCTCCTCAAACCCATCGATACACACATCAAACGAAAGGCCTGTTCAATACCTATCCACAGCTGAAGACAAAAATTATCTGCTGCATCCGGTTCTTAAGATATTTTAATTCAAAGTTATTCGCATGATTTGCCACCCAACTGCATTTGCCTTGCTTCGGTTGGTGATATCTCCGCAACCAAACCCTGCAAAAATCTGGTGCTGTCAGTGCTCGAAAGGGATTGCATAGACCTCTCCATTGTTGTACAACTTGTTGTCCAATTCATGACTTCATTTCTTTCGACATTTTAGAAAAAATCAAAATTACATTTTCAACAGTGCTCCTCAAACCCATCGATACACACATCAAACGAAAGGTCTGTTCAATACCTATCCACAGCTGAAGACAAAAATTATCTGCTGCATCCGGTTCTTGAGATATTTTAATTCAAAGTTATTCGCATTATTTGCCACCCAACTGCATTTGTCTTGCTTCGGATGGTGATATCTCTGCAACCAAACCCTGCAAAAATCTGTTGCTGTCAGTGCTCGAAAAGGATTTCATAGACATTTCCATTGTTGTACAACTTGTTGTACAATTCATGACTTCACTTTTTTCGACATTTTAGAAAAAAATCAAGGCTAATCCCTTAAAAGACAAGAATTACATTTTCAACAATGCTCCCCAAACCCATCGATACACACATCAAAAGAAAGGTCTGTTCAATACCTATCCGCAACCAAACCCTGCAAAAATCTGGAGCTTTCAGTGCTCGAAAGGGATTTCACAGACCTTTCCATTGTTGAACAGCTTGTTGTACAATTCATGACTTCACTTTTTTCCACATTTTAGAAAAAAATAAAGGCTAACCACTTGCAAGAAAAAAATTACATTTTCAACAATGCTCCCCAAACCCATCGATACACACATCAAAAGAAAGGTCTGTTCAATACATATCCACAGCTGAAGACAAAAAGTATCTGCTGCATCCGGGTCTTGAGATATTTTAATTCAAAGTTATTCGCATGATTTTCCTCCCAACTGCATTTGCCTTGCTTCGGATGGTGATATATCCGCAACCAAACCCTGCAAAAATCTGGGGCTGTCAGTGCTCGAAAAGGATTTCATAGACCTTTCCATTGTTGTACAACTTGTTGTACAATTCTTGACTTCAATTTTTTTTCAACATTTTAGAAAAAAATCAAGGCTAACTCCTTGCAAGAAAAAAATTACATTTTCAACAATTCTCCCCAAACCCATCGATACACACATCAAACGAAAGGTCTGTTCAATACCTATCCACAGCTGGAGACAAAAAGTATCTGCTGCATCCGGTTCTTGAGATATTTTAATTCAAAGTTATTCGCATGATTTTCCACCCAACTGCATTTGTCTTCCTTCGGATGGTGATATCTCCGCCACCAAACCCTGCAATAATCTGGGGCTGTCAGTGCTAGAAAGGGATTTCACAGACCTATCCATTGTTGCACAGCTTGTTGTACAATTCATGACTTCTTTTTTTCGACATTTTAGAAAAAAATCAAGGCTAACCCCTTGCAAGAAAAAAATTCCATTTTCAACAATGTTCCCCAAACCCATCGATACACACATCAAACGAAAGGTCTGTTCAATACCTATCCACAGCTGAAGACAAGAAGTATCTGCTGCATCCGGTTCTTGAGATATTTTAATTCAAAGTTATTCGCATGATTTTCCACCCAACTGCATTTGCCTTGCTTCGGATGGTGATATCTCCACACCCAAATCCCGCAAAAATCTGGGGCGGTCAGTGCTCGAAAGGAATTTCGTAGACCTTTCCATTGGTCTACAACTTGTTGTACAATTCATGACTTCAATTTTTTCGACATTTTAGAAAAAAATCAAGGCTAACCCCTTGCAAGAGAAAAATTATATTTTCAACAATGCTCCCCAAACCCATCGATACACACATCAAAAGAAAGGTCTGTTCAATACCTATCCACAGTTGAAGGCAAAAAATATCTGCTGCATCCGGTTCTTGACATATTTTAATTCAAAGTTATTCGGATGATTTTCTTCATTTTTTTCGACATTTTAGAAAAAATCAAGGCTAACTCCTTGCAAGCCAACTGCATTTGCCTTGCTTTGGCTGGTGATATCTCCGCAACCAAAGCCTGCAAAAATCTGGGGCTGTCAGTGTTCGAAAGAGATTTCACAGATATTTGCATTGTTGTACAACTTGTTGTACAATTCATAACTTAATTTTTTTCGACATTTAGGAAAACAATACATTTTCAACAATGCTCCCCAAACCCATCGATGCACACATTAAACGAAAGGTCTGTTCAAGACCTATCCACAGCTGAAGACAAAAATTATCTGCTGCATCTGGTTCTTGAGATATTTTCATTCAAAATTATTCGCATGATTTGCCACCCAACTGCATTTGCCTTGCTTCGGATGCTGATATCTCCGCAACCAAAGCCTGCAAAAATCTGGGGCTGTCAGTGTTCGAAAGAGATTTCAAAGATATTTCCATTGTTGTACAATTCATAACTTCATTTTTTTCGACATTTTAGAAAAAGTCAAGGCTAACACCTTGCAAGAAAAAAATTACATTTTCAACAATGCTCCCCAAACCCATCTATAAACACATCAAAAGAAAGGTCTGTTCAATACATATTCACAGCTGAAGACAAAAAGTATCTGCTGCATCTGGTTCTTGAGATATTTTAATTCAAAGTTATTCGCATGATTTTCCACCCAACTGCATTTGCCTTGCTTCCGATGGTGATGTCTCCGCAACCAAACCCGGCAAAAATCTGGAGCTGTCGTGCTCGAAAGGGATTTCACAGACTTTTCCATTGTTGTACAACTTGTTGTACAATTCATGACTTCATTTCTTTCGACATTTTAGAAAAAAATCAAAATTACATTTTCAACAGTGCTCCTCAAACCCATCGATACACACATCAAACGAAAGGTCTGTTCAATACCTATCCACAGCTGAAGACAAAAATTATCTGCTGCATCCGGTTCTTGAGATATTTTAATTCAAAGTTATTCGCATGATTTGCCACCCAACTTCATTTGCCTTGCTTCGGTTGGTGATATCTCCGCAACCAAACCCTGCAAAAATCTGGTGCTGTCAGTGCTCGAAAGGGATTGCATAGACCTCTCCATTGTTGTACAACTTGTTGTCCAATTCATGACTTCATTTCTTTCGACATTTTAGAAAAAATCAAAATTACATTTTCAACAGTGCTCCTCAAACCCATCGATACACACATCAAAAGAAAGGTCTGTTCAATACCTATCCACAGTTGAAGGCAAAAAATATCTGCTGCATCCGGTTCTTGACATATTTTAATTCAAAGTTATTCGGATGATTTTCTTCATTTTTTTCGACATTTTAGAAAAAATCAAGGCTAACTCCTTGCAAGCCAACTGCATTTGCCTTGCTTTGGCTGGTGATATCTCCGCAACCAAAGCCTGCAAAAATCTGGGGCTGTCAGTGTTCGAAAGAGATTTCACAGATATTTGCATTGTTGTACAACTTGTTGTACAATTCATAACTTAATTTTTTTCGACATTTAGGAAAAAAATACATTTTCAACAATGCTCCCCAAACCCATCGATGCACACATTAAACGAAAGGTCTGTTCAAGACCTATCCACAGCTGAAGACAAAAATTATCTGCTGCATCTGGTTCTTGAGATATTTTCATTCAAAATTATTCGCATGATTTGCCACCCAACTGCATTTGCCTTGCTTCGGATGCTGATATCTCCGCAACCAAAGCCTGCAAAAATCTGGGGCTGTCAGTGTTCGAAAGAGATTTCAAAGATATTTCCATTGTTGTACTGTAGTGTGTTTATGTGCACATAGTGTATGCACGGGTCAAGTGACGAATACCACTCGTCACTTGATACGTCGCGAAGCGACATTGTGCACATCAGCACACCATAATCTTCCCACGATATGCAATGAACAACGTGCATTGCATATCGTGTTTATATTATTCTTTTTTCGCATTTGATATTATTCTTTTGCTGACTCCACAAATGTGTGAATATGGAGTCAGCATAGTTTTAAGTATGAACACATTATAACAAATAAAATTCATTATTATTAAATCATCTCTCCGACAATACACAAGTCTTTTTTCTTTTATATTAAAAACATATTACATGGCGACCGTGACAGTGATTCTGTCCATATTAAAAATAAGTTTTTTTTTTCTGTTGTTGTTGTTTTATTAACTTAATTCAATCCAAAAATGTCTTTATTTTAAATTATTAAAAAAAAAAAAAAAAACATAAAACACATCGGAACATTGTGCGTTTTAAAAATATCAAGCCGGCAAATCGCTTGTCCAATTATTTGTGAAGTGCGCATTTTGATTACAAATAAAAAGAGGAACCATCTTTGGATAGAAAATACCCTTTCATCCACCACCACGACGAACATGTTTGCCTCCTAAAATCAGTTGAAAAGTAAATAATGATATGATGTGCTCGGAAAGCGTAAAAGTGATACGAACATGTTTGCCTTTCATCTACCACTAACCAACACCTCGTATTTTCATCATTTTTAATTGGGAACGAACAAAACTTCCTTTTACGACAAAATAACTCGTGATATACATTCATTAGAAAGTGATCATTCGGAAGTTGACAGACCACTATCGCCATCTGTGTGGACCTCCGACCTCAGCTAAACTCAGAAAACGAAACAACAATAATCTTCAAATCATAGCTGCCCAGCAATCAAATGATGATGATCAAATCAATCCAGCCCAGCAATGGTAATATATTTTTATAATTCATCGTGAAAAAAAAAATGTGTGTTAATTGTTATATATGAAGCTTAAATCTATTGAACTAATCTGTTTATTGTAAATATATTGAACTAATCTGTTTATTGTACAAAACATCGAAAATCCAATATTTAATTACTTCTAAAAGAAATTTGATGCATTCTTCTGCCGTTCTGTTTTTTTTTAAACAAAATATAGTCAATCGTCTCAAATACTCTTTGCAAGTCTAGAATAATTGTAACAAAGATTATATGGAATCTTTGCTCGGTATTGCTTCTTCTGTTTAAAGTCATTGAGGTTTAAGCATTAATTTAAAATGGGAGGTAAAACCTCCAAAGTAAAGGATAGCACAGCAAATGTGTTAAATGTTGTTGACGTGATGGATACAACCCCACACTTAGAAACACAAACTATGCTCATTTCTTTATTGGTTGTCCTCACGGCAGTAAACTTAATTCTTAAATTTTATCTGTTGTATAAGCGTACACTTAAAAAACGCTACATAAGCCGAGCAAACGACTTAGATAAAATTTAAAATGGAATGGAAAATATTAGCAATAAAAATAAACGGTTTTAAAGACAATTTCCAAAAATCTTACAAATGTATTAACAAAAATACAACAATAAGAGTAGATACATTAAAAAACCATATTAAAACACTAATATCCCATTACAATAGTATTGTCAATGTTTTCAACGCATACAAAAACGAATTGACAGCTGATCATGAAAAAGATTGTAGGAAGCTTTTAAAAACACTTGACACTAAGTTAAAAAATATTAGCATTAAATGGGAAATTGAAATACATGTCCCAGATGAATTAGAGCTTCACGCTGAGTTTAATGAAAATCAAATAGAAAGTTTAGACGAATCAAAACCAGTAGTAAATACAGAATCTGACAGTGAAATTGAAACACTGGATGAATTCCCACAACCAATTATAAAAATCAAGGAAAAAATGGCCCAAACTTTAGTAGAATTTCTTAAACTTGCCTCATCACTCTTACCTGAGTTTGATGGAAAGGCAGAAAATTTACAAAGCTTCAAAGATGCCCTTCTCCTTATTGATTCCTTAAAAGGAGCACACGAAGTATCAGCAATTAGTCTCATAAAGACCAAACTAAAGGGACATGCTAGAAATCTAATAAGTAATGAACAAACGATAGTTGAGATAGTTGAAAAACTAAATGCAAAAGTAAAAGGAGATTCAGTAGATGTAATTTCTGCGAAATTACTAAATCTACAACAAAAAAATAAGACAGCAAATCAATATGTCCAAGAAATAGAAAAATTGACGAAGTGTTTAGAAGGAGCCTATATCAACGATGGTTTAGCTTCTGATTTAGCTGCTAAATACAGCACAACGCTCGCTGTCAAGGCTATGACACAAAATTGTTCTATTGATAAGGTAAAACTTATAATGCAGGCTGGCACATTCAGCGATATGAATGAGGCCATGTCCAAATTCGTTAATAGTTGCACAGATGCAACCGGACATTCTAATACTGTTTTGTTTTACAAGCAAACCAATAATAGAGGCTATCGTGGAAATTACCACGGAAGAGGTAATCATCACAATAATCGCTACCGCAATAACCAAAACAATTACAGGGGAAATGGCCGATCTAGAGGCAACTTTAGAGGCCGTGGTAACTCGTACCGTGGCCATAATAATAATAACGAACACAATAATGTTCGAATTACTCAAAGTAACTCGGAAAACTGCCAAGACCCTTTAGGAAACAATTTATAAATACAAAGGTCCATGCTATCAATTTTAATCTCAATATTTTCGTGTCATTTATAAATGTATTTACTAAACATAAACTCACATTCCTAATAGACACAGGTGCAGATATTTCACTTCTAAAAGAAGATTCTGATTTTTACCAAGACGTCCAAAATGACAAGATTATAAGTATCCAAGGAATAGGCCAGGGAATAGTAAAATCCCAAGGTCTAGCCCCAATAGAGCTTCAAACAGATAAATACATCATCCCACACAATTTCCATATAGTAAATTCAAATTTTACAATACCATGTGATGGAATCATAGGTATGGATTTTATAAAACAATTTAACTGCAAATTAGACTTCAAACCAACTGAAGATTGGTTTATAATCAGACCCAATAATTTAAATTTTCCGATTTATGTTCCAATAACATATAGTTGTGGTAATAATTCACTACTTCTACCAGCAAGATCACAAGTAATAAGAAAAATTGAAATAAAAACAACAGAAGACCTCATTTTTATTCCCAACCAAGAAATAAAACATGGCATTTATGTTGCAAATGCAATAGCAACATCACAATTTGCATTAGTTCGTCTATTAAATACAACCGATACTAACCAACTGGCCAGTTTAAATAACTTAAAATATGAACCACTCTCAAACTATGATGTGGTCCACACTAATCGAAATATTAGAACAGAATCAGTCATAAATCAACTAAAGAAAAATTTTCCGCCCCAATTCAAAAAACAATTAACAGAAGTATGCACCGAATATAGTGATGTATTTGGATTGGAAACCGAATCCATAACCACAAATAATTTTTATAAGCAAAACTTGAGATTGAAAGATAGCGAACCAGTATATATAAAGAACTACCGAAGTCCTCATAGTCATGTTGAAGAAATTCAAAAACAAGTTAAAAAATTGATACACGACAAAATAATCGAACCGTCTGTATCTGAATATAATAGCCCGCTTTTACTAGTCCCCAAGAAAGCCCTACCGGGTTCCGAAGAAAAAAAATGGCGATTAGTAATCGACTATCGTCAATTGAATAAAAAACTTTTATCTGATAAATTTCCACTCCCAAGAATTGATGACATCCTTGATCAATTGGGTCGAGCAAAATATTTTTCATGCCTCGATTTAATGTCAGGTTTTCATCAAATCGAACTAGAAGAAAGTTCCAGAAATTTAACGTCTTTTTCAACGAGCAATGGCTCATATCGTTTTACGCGACTACCTTTTGGTTTAAAAATAGCGCCAAATTCATTCCAGAGAATGATGACCATAGCATTCTCTGGACTTGAACCTTCACAAGCATTTCTCTACATGGACGACCTTATGGTTATAGGCTGTTCCGAAAAACATATGCTTAAAAATCTAGCAAATGTTTTTAACATATGTAGAAAATACAATTTAAAATTGCATCCACAAAAATGTTCATTTTTTATGCATGAAGTGACTTTTCTGGGTCATAAATGCACAGATAAAGGAGTATTGCCAGATGACAAAAAATATGACGTCATCAAAAATTATCCAGTCCCACACGACGTGGATAGCGCTAGACGATTCGTTGCATTCTGCAACTATTACAGACGATTTATTAAAAACTTCGCCGACTATTCACGGCACATAACGAGGTTATGTAAAAAGAATATTCCTTTTGTGTGGACAGATGATTGCCAAAAAGCATTTCAATATTTGAAAAATAAATTAGTTGAACCAACCCTATTACAATACCCAGATTTTAAAAAAGAATTTTGCATAATAACTGATGCAAGTAAACAAGCATGTGGAGCGGTTCTAACCCAAAACCATAACGGAATTCAACTCCCAATAGCTTATGCATCACGTTCATTCACAAAAGGTGAAAGCAATAAAAGCACAACAGAACAAGAGCTCACAGCCATTCACTGGGCAATAACACATTTTCGACCATATATATATGGCAAACACTTCATAGTTAAAACAGATCACAGACCACTCACGTATTTATTCTCCATGACAAACCCCAGCTCAAAGTTAACACGCATGAGGCTAGAATTAGAAGAGTATGACTTCACGGTTGAATACCTAAAGGGAAAAGACAATTTCGTGGCAGATGCCCTGTCTAGGATAACAATATCCGAGCTCAAAGACTTACAAGCTAAAGTCCTGAAAGTCACTACCAGGCACCAAAGTAAACAGAAAAAATCCTGCGCAGGAGAAAAACAAGTAGATTTGCATAAGCAATCTCTTGACATTGCTTCTAAGCCCAAAGTATTTGAAGTCATTTTTAATGACGAAGTACGAAAAGTAGTGACCTTGCGAATAACAGATTCCTTATGTTTATTTAAACGTGGGAACAAAATTATAGCAAGAATTGTAGTTAGAGATTTATATACCAATGGAACTCTCGATTTAGGTCAGTTCTTCCAAAGGCTCGAAAAAGAAGCCGGTATATTAAAAATCAAAAAACTAAAAGTGGCACCGTGCGAAAAGATATTTGAATTAATTTCAATTGAATCTTTCAAAAATATGGGCAACAAAATATTAAAATCATTACGAGTAGCGCTACTCAAGCCGGTGACCCAAATAAAAAATGAAAAAGATCAAGAAGCAATACTGTTTACGTACCATGACGATCCAATAACAGGAGGTCATACAGGAATAACTAAAACGCTAGCAAAAATAAAAAGACACTTTTATTGGAAAAATATGACTCGTCATATTAAAGAACACATAAAAAGATGCCACAAATGCCTGACGTCGAAAACAACTAAACATACGAAAACACCACTGATAAAAACAGATACACCCACATATGCTTTTGACAAGGTAATAGTTGATACAATTGGTCCTTTACCTCGATCAGAGAATGGAAACGAGTATGCAGTCACTTTAATTTGTGACCTTACAAAATATTTAGTAGCCATTCCAGTTGCAAATAAAAACGCAAAAACGATTGCAAAAGCAATATTTGAATCTTTTATTCTGAAGTACGGTCCAATGAAGACGTTCATTACGGACATGGGAACAGAATACAAAAATTCTATTATAAACGACTTGTGCAAATATTTAAAAGTAGACAATATAACGTCTACAGCACATCACCACCAAACCGTTGGAACAGTAGAAAGGAGCCATAGAACTTTTAACGAATATATTCGTTCCTATATATCCGTTGACAAAACAGATTGGGATGTTTGGCTTCCATTCTTCGTTTACTGTTTCAACACGACACCATCTATGGCACATAATTATTGTCCATACGAACTTGTTTATGGTAAGCAAAGTAACTTACCAATAGAATTTAATTCAATAGATAGGATAGATCCTATATATAACGTAGATGACTATGCTAAGGAAGTAAAATTTAGATTAGAAACGGCATATAAGAGAGCTAAAATACTATTAGAAGTAAATAAAGCTAAAAATAAAGATTATTACGATAAAAAAATAGTTAGTCTCGATTTAAAGTTAGGAGATAAAGTTATGCTAAGAAACGAATCAGGTCATAAGTTGGATCCCGTTTATTTAGGCCCCTTCGAGGTCGTAGAAATTAAAAACAATAATAATATAATTATAAAAACAAATAAAAACAAAAAGCAGAAAGTACATAAGAATAGATTAAAAATATATAATACTTAAGAATTTTAATGAAATAGAAACAACAAATTTGTTTTTTTTAATAATGTTTAATATTTGTTCTCCTTCACTCAAATTTTTATTAAACATACATTTTTCGAGTTTTTTTTTTATCAATATATGTACAAAAAAAAAAAAAAGATAATTTCTGTAAGCAAAAAAAAAAAATAATAAGAAAAATAAAATAAATAAATAATAAATCAAATATTACTGACAAAAAAAAAATGATGTAATAATTAAAATATATGAAATAAAAATATATTAATTTTTAATTTGTTAATCATTAAAATTTATGTACAATTAAATAACTCCATGTAATTACGTTATTTCCTAAAAGAAGGGAGGTGTAGTGTGTTTATGTGCACATAGTGTATGCACGGGTCAAGTGACGAATACCACTCGTCACTTGATACGTCGCGAAGCGACATTGTGCACATCAGCACACCATAATCTTCCCACGATATGCAATGAACAACGTGCATTGCATATCGTGTTTATATTATTCTTTTTTCGCATTTGATATTATTCTTTTGCTGACTCCACAAATGTGTGAATATGGAGTCAGCATAGTTTTAAGTATGAACACATTATAACAAATAAAATTCATTATTATTAAATCATCTCTCCGACAATACACAAGTCTTTTTTCTTTTATATTAAAAACATATTACAGTACAATTCATAACTTCATTTTTTTCGACATTTTAGAAAAAGTCAAGGCTAACACCTTGCAAGAAAAAAATTACATTTTCAACAATGCTCCCCAAACCCATCTATAAACACATCAAAAGAAAGGTCTGTTCAATACATATTCACAGCTGAAGACAAAAAGTATCTGCTGCATCTGGTTCTTGAGATATTTTAATTCAAAGTTATTCGCATGATTTTCCACCCAACTGCATTTGCCTTGCTTCCGATGGTGATGTCTCCGCAACCAAACCCGGCAAAAATCTGGAGCTGTCGTGCTCGAAAGGGATTTCACAGACTTTTCCATTGTTGTACAACTTGTTGTACAATTCATGACTTCATTTCTTTCGACATTTTAGAAAAAATCAAAATTACATTTTCAACAGTGCTCCTCAAACCCATCGATACACACATCAAACGAAAGGTCTGTTCAATACCTATCCACAGCTGAAGACAAAAATTATCTGCTGCATCCGGTTCTTGAGATATTTTAATTCAAAGTTATTCGCATGATTTGCCACCCAACTTCATTTGCCTTGCTTCGGTTGGTGATATCTCCGCAACCAAACCCTGCAAAAATCTGGTGCTGTCAGTGCTCGAAAGGGATTGCATAGACCTCTCCATTGTTGTACAACTTGTTGTCCAATTCATGACTTCATTTCTTTCGACATTTTAGAAAAAATCAAAATTACATTTTCAACAGTGCTCCTCAAACCCATCGATACACACATCAAACGAAAGGTCTGTTCAATACCTATCCACAGCTGAAGACAAAAATTATCTGCTGCATCCGGTTCTTGAGATATTTTAATTCAAAGTTATTCGCATTATTTGCCACCCAACTGCATTTGTCTTGCTTCGGATGGTGATATCTCTGCAACCAAACCCTGCAAAAATCTGTTGCTGTCAGTGCTCGAAAAGGATTTCATAGACATTTCCATTGTTGTACAACTTGTTGTACAATTCATGACTTCACTTTTTTCGACATTTTAGAAAAAAATCAAGGCTAATCCCTTACAAGACAAGAATTACATTTTCAACAATGCTCCCCAAACCCATCGATACACACATCAAAAGAAAGGTCTGTTCAATACCTATCCGCAACCAAACCCTGCAAAAATTTGGAGCTTTCAGTGCTCGAAAGGGATTTCACAGACCTTTCCATTGTTGAACAGCTTGTTGTACAATTCATGACTTCACTTTTTTCCACATTTTAGAAAAAAATAAAGGCTAACCACTTGCAAGAAAAAAATTACATTTTCAACAATGCTCCCCAAACCCATCGATACACACATCAAAAGAAAGGTCTGTTCAATACCTATCCACAGCTGAAGACAAAAAGTATCTGCTGCATCCGGGTCTTGAGATATTTTAATTCAAAGTTATTCGCATGATTTTCCTCCCAACTGCATTTGCCTTGCTTCGGATGGTGATATATCCGCAACCAAACCCTGCAAAAATCTGGGGCTGTCAGTGCTCGAAAAGGATTTCATAGACCTTTCCATTGTTGTACAACTTGTTGTACAATTCATGACTTCAATTTCTTTTCAACATTTTAGAAAAAATCAAGGCTAACTCCTTGCAAGAAAAAAATTACATTTTCAACAATTCTCCCCAAACGCATCGATACACACATCAAACGAAAGGTCTGTTCAATACCTATCCACAGCTGGAGACAAAAAGTATCTGCTGCATCCGGTTCTTGAGATATTTTAATTCAAAATTATTCGCATGATTTTCCACCCAACTGCATTTGTCTTCCTTCGGATGGTGATATCTCCGCCACCAAACCCTGCAATAATCTGGGGCTGTCAGTGCTAGAAAGGGATTTCACAGACCTATCCATTGTTGCACAGCTTGTTGTACAATTCATGACTTCTTTTTTTCGACATTTTAGAAAAAAATCAAGGCTAACCCCTTGCAAGAAAAAAATTCCATTTTCAACAATGTTCCCCAAACCCATCGATACACACATCAAACGAAAGGTCTGTTCAATACCTATCCACAGCTGAAGACAAGAAGTATCTGCTGCATCCGGTTCTTGAGATATTTTAATTCAAAGTTATTCGCATGATTTTCCACCCAACTGCATTTGCCTTGCTTCGGATGGTGATATCTCCACACCCAAATCCCGCAAAAATCTGGGGCGGTCAGTGCTCGAAAGGAATTTCGTAGACCTTTCCATTGGTCTACAACTTGTTGTACAATTCATGACTTCACTTTTTTCGACACTTTAGAAAAAAATCAAGGCTAACCCTTGCAAGAAAAAAATTACATTTTCAACAATGCTCCCCAAACCTATCGATACACACATCAAAAGAAAGGTCTGTTCAATACCTATCCACAGCTGAAGACAAAAAGTATCTGCTGCATCTGGTTCTTGAGATATTTTAATTCAAAGTTAATCGCATGATTTGCCACCCAACTGCATTTGTTTTGCTTCGGTGGCGATATCTCTGCAACCAAAATCTGCAAAAATCTGGGGCTTTCAGTGCTCGAAAGGGATTTCACAGACCTTTCCATTGTTGAACAGCTTGTTGTACAATTCATGACTTCACTTTTTTCCGCATTTTAGAAAAAAATCAAGGCTAACCCCTTGCAAGAAAAAAATTACATTTTCAACAATGCTCCAAAAACCCATCGATACATACATCAAAAGTAAGGTCTGTTCAATACCTATCCACAGCTGGAGACAAAAAGTATCTCCTGCATCCGGTTCTTGAGATATTTTAGTTCAAAGTTATTTGCATGATTTTCCACCCAACTGCATTTGCCTTGCTTCGGATGGTGATATCTCCACAGCCAAACCCCGCAAACATCCAGCCCCAGGGCTGTCAGTGCTCGAAAGGGATTTCATAGACATTTCCATTGTTGTACAACTTGTTGTACAATTCATGACTTCACTTTTTTCGATATTTTAGAAAAAATCAAGGCTAACCCCTTGCAAGAAAAAAATTACATTTTCAACAATGCTCCCCAGACCCATCGATATATACATCGAAAAAAAGGTCAGTTAAATACCTATCCACAGTTGAAGACAAAAAGTATCTGCTGCATCCGGTTCTTGAGATATTTTAATTCAAATTATTCGCATGATTTTCCACCCAACTGCATTTGCCTTGATTCGGATGGTGATGTCTCCGCAACCAAACCCTGCAAAAATCTGGGGCTGTCGTGCTCGAAAGGGATTTCACAGACTTTTCCATTGTTGTACAACTTGTTGTACATTTCATGACTTCACTTTTTTCGACACTTTAGAAAAAAATCAAGGCTAACCCTTGCAAGAAAAAAATTACATTTTCAACAATGCTCCCCAAACCTATCGATACACACATCAAAAGAAAGGTCTGTTCAATACCTATCCACAGCTGAAGACAAAAAGTATCTGCTGCATCTGGTTCTTGAGATATTTTAATTCAAAGTTATTCGCATGATTTTCCACCCAACTGCATTTGCCTTGCTTCAGATGGTGATATCTCCGCAACCAAGTCCCGCAAGAATATGCGGCTGGCAGTGCTCGAAAGGGATTTCACAGACTTTCCATTGTTGTACAACTTGTTGTACAATTCATGACTTCATTTTTTTCGACATTTTAGAAAAAAATCAAGGCTAAACCCTTGCAAGAAAAAAATTACATTTTCAACAATGCTCCCCAAACCCATCGATACACACATCAAAAGAAAGGTCTGTTCAATACCTATCCACAGCTGAAGACAAAAAGTATCTGCTGCATCCGGTTCTTGAGATATTTTAATTCAAATTATTCGCATGATTTTCCACCCAACTGCATTTGCCTTGCTTCGGATGGTGATTTCTCCGCAACCAAACCCTGCAAAAATCTGGGGCTCTCAGTGCTAGAAAGGGATTCCACAGACCTTTCCGTTGTTACACAGCTTGTTGTACAATTCATGACTTCATTTTTTTCGACATTTTAGAAAAAAATCAAGGCTAACCCCTTGCAAGAAAAAAATTCCATTTTCAACAATGTTCCCCAAACCCCTCGATACACACATCAAACGAAAGGTCTGTTCAATACCTATCCACAGCTGAAGACAAAAAGTATCTGCTGCATCCGGTTCTTGAGATATTTTAATTCAAAGTTATTCGCATGATTTTCCACCCAACTGCATTTGCCTTGCTTCGGATGGTGATATCTCCACAACCAAACCCTGCACAAATCTGGGGCTCTCAGTGCTAGAAAGGGATTCCACAGACCTTTCCGTTGTTACACAGCTTGTTGTACAATTCATGACTTCTTTTTTTTCGACATTTTAGAAAAAAATCAAGGCTAAACCCTTGCAAGAAAAAAATTCCATTTTCAACAATGTTCCCCAAAGCTATCGATATATAAATCGAAAAAAGGTCTGTTCAATACCTATCAACAGCTGAAGACAAAGAGTATCTGCTGCATCCGGTTCTTGAGATATTTTAATTCAAAGTTATTCGCATGATTTTCCACCCAACTGCATTTGCCTTGCTTCGGATGGTGATATCTCGGCAACCAAACCCTGCAAAAATCTGGGGCTGTCAGTGCTAGAAAGGGATTTCATAGACCTTTCCATTGTTGCACAGCTTGTTGTACAATTCATGACTTCTTTTTTTCGACATTTTAGAAAAAATCAAGGCTAACCCCTTGCAAGAAAAAAATTCCATTTTCAACAATGTTCCCCAAACCCATCGATACACACATCAAACGAAAGGTCTGTTCAATACTTATCCACAGCTGAAGACAAAAAGTATCTGCTGCATCCGGTTCTTGAGATATTTTAATTCAAAGTTATTCGCATGATTTTCCACCCAACTGCATTTGCCTTGCTTCGGATGGTGATTTCTCCGCAACCAAACCCTGCAAAAATCTGGGGCTCTCAGTGCTAGAAAGGGATTCCACAGACCTTTCCGTTGTTGCACAGCTTGTTGTACAATTCATGACTTCATTTTTTTCGACATTTTAGAAAAAAATCAAGGCTAACCCCTTGCAAGAAAAAAATTCCATTTTCAACAATGTTCCCCAAACCCCTCGATACACACATCAAACGAAAGTTCTGTTCAATACCTATCCACAGCTGAAGACAAAAAGTATCTGCTGCATCCGGTTCTTGAGATATTTTAATTCAAAGTTATTCGCATGATTTTCCACCCAACTGCATTTGCCTTGCTTCGGATGGTGATTTCTCCGCAACCAAACCCTGCAAAAATCTGGGGCTCTCAGTGCTACAAAGGGATTCCACAGACCTTTCCATTGTTGCACAGCTTGTTGTACAATTCATGACTTCTTTTTTTTCGACATTTTAGTAAAAAATCAAGGCTAACCCCTTGCAAGAAAAAAATTCCATTTTCAACAATGCTCCCCAGACCAATCGATATATACATCAAACAAAAGGTCTGTTCAATACCTATCCACAGCTGAAGACAAAGAGTATCTGCTGCATCCGGTTCTTGAGATATTTTAATTCAAAGTTATTCGCATGATTTTCCACCCAACTGCATTTGCCTTGCTTCGGATGGTGATATCTCCGCAACCAAACCCTGCAAAAATCTGGGGCTGTCAGTGCTAGAAAGGGATTTCATAGACCTTTCCATTGTTGCACAGCTTGTTGTACAATTCATGACTTCTTTTTTTTCGACATTTTAGTAAAAAATCAAGGCTAACCCCTTGCAAGAAAAAAATTCCATTTTCAACAATGCTCCCCAGACCAATCGATATATACATCAAACAAAAGGTCTGTTCAATACCTATCCACAGCTGAAGACAAAGAGTATCTGCTGCATCCGGTTCTTGAGATATTTTAATTCGAAGTTATTCGCATGATTTTCCACCCAACTGCATTTGCCTTGCTTCGGATGGTGATATCTCCACAACCAAACCGTGCAAAAATCTGGGGCTGTCAGTGCTAGAAAGGGATTTCATAGACCTTTCCATTGTTGCACAGCTTGTTGTACAGTTCATGACTTCTTTTTTTTCGACATTTTAGTAAAAAATCAAGGCTAACCCCTTGCAAGAAAAAAATTCCATTTTCAACAATGCTCCCCAGACCAATCGATATATACATCAAACAAAAGGTCTGTTCAATACCTATCCACAGCTGAAGACAAAATGTATCTGCTGCATCCGGTTCTTGAGATATTTTAATTCAAAGTTATTCGCATGATTTTCCACCCAACTGCATTTGCCTTGCTTCGGATGGTGATATCTCCGCAACCAAACATTGCAAAAATCTGGGGCTCTCAGTGCTAGAAAGGGATTCCACAGACCTTTCTATTGTTGCACAGCTTGTTGTACAATTCATGACTTCTTTTTTTTCGACATTTTAGAAAAAAATCAAGGCTAACCCCTTGCAAGAAAAAAATTCCATTTTCAACAATGTTCCCCAAACCCATCGATACATACATCAAACGAAAGGTCTGTTCAATACCTATCCACAGCTGAAGACAAAGAGTATCTGCTGCATCCGGTTCTTGAGATATTTTAATTCAAAATTATTCGCATGATTTTCCACCCAACTGCATTTGCCTTGCTTCGGATGGTGATATCTCCACAACCAAACCCTGCAAAAATCTGGGGCTGTCAGTGCTAGAAAGGGATTCCACAGACTTTCAGTTGTTGCACAGCTTGTTGTACAATTCATGACTTCATTTTTTTCGACATTTTAGAAAAAAATCAAGGCTAACCCCTTGCAAGAAAAAAATTCCATTTTCAACAATGTTCCCCAAACCCCTCGATACACACATCAAACGAAAGGTCTGTTCAATACCTATCCACAGCTGAAGACAAAAAGTATCTGCTACATCCGGTTCTTGAGATATTTTAATTCAAAGTTATTCGCATGATTTTCCACCCAACTGCATTTGCCTTGCTTCGGATGGTGATTTCTCCGCAACCAAACCCTGCAAAAATCTGGGGCTCTCAGTGCTAGAAAGGGATTCCACAGACCTTTCCATTGTTGCACAGCTTGTTGTACAATTCATGACTTCTTTTTTTTCGACATTTTAGTAAAAAATCAAGGCTAACCCCTTGCAAGAAAAAAATTCCATTTTCAACAATGCTCCCCAGACCAATCGATATATACATCAAACAAAAGGTCTGTTCAATACCTATCCACAACTGAAGACAAAATGTATCTGCTGCATCCGGTTCTTGAGATATTTTAATTCAAAGTTATTCGCATGATTTTCCACCCAACTGCATTTGCCTTGCTTCGGATGGTGATATCTCGGCAACCAAACCCTGCAAAAATCTGGGGCTCTCAGTGCTAGAAAGGGATTCCACAGACCTTTCTATTGTTGCACAGCTTGTTGTACAATTCATGACTTCTTTTTTTTCGACATTTTAGAAAAAAATCAAGGCTAACCCCGTGCAAGAAAAAAATTCCATTTTCAACAATGTTCCCCAAAGCTATCGATATATAAATCGAAAAAAGGTCTGTTCAATACCTATCCACAGCTGAAGACAAAGAGTATCTGCTGCATCCGGTTCTTGAGATATTTTAATTCAAAGTTATTCGCATGATTTTCCACCCAACTGCATTTGCCTTGCTTCGGATGGTGATATCTCCGCATCCAAACCCTGCAAAAATCTGGGGCTGCCAGTGCTAGAAAGGGATTTCATAGACCTTTCCATTGTTGCACAGCTTGTTGTACAATTCATGACTTCTTTTTTTCGACATTTTAGAAAAAAATCAAGGATAACCCCTTGCAAGAAAAAAATTCCATTTTCAACAATGTTCCCCAAACCCTTCGATACACACATCAAACGAAAGGTCTGTTCAATACCTATCCACAGCTGAAGACAAAAAGTATCTGCTTCATCCGGTTCTTGAGATATTTTAATTCAAAGTTATTCGCATGATTTTCCACCCAACTGCATTTGCCTTGCTTCGGATGGTGATTTCTCCGCAACCAAACCCTGCAAAAATCTGGGGCTCTCAGTGCTAGAAAGGGATTCCACAGACCTTTCCATTGTTGCACAGCTTGTTGTACAATTCATGACTTCTTTTTTTTCGACATTTTAGTAAAAAATCAAGGCTAACCCCTTGCAAGAAAAAAATTCCATTTTCAACAATGCTCCCCAGACCAATCGATATATACATCAAACAAAAGGTCTGTTCAATACCTATCCACAGCTGAAGACAAAGAGTATCTGCTGCATCCGGTTCTTGAGATATTTTAATTCAAAGTTATTCGCATGATTTTCCACCCAACTGCATTTGCCTTGCTTCGGATGGTGATTTCTCCGCAACCAAACCCTGCAAAAATCTGGGGCTCTCAGTGCTAGAAAGGGATTCCACAGACCTTTCAATTGTTGCACAGCTTGTTGTACAATTCATGACTTCTTTTTTTTCGACATTTTAGTAAAAAATCAAGGCTAACCCCTTGCAAGAAAAAAATTCCATTTTCAACAATGCTCCCCAGACCAATCGATATATACATCAAACAAAAGGTCTGTTCAATACCTATCCACAGCTGAAGACAAAATGTATCTGCTGCATCCGGTTCTTGAGATATTTTAATTCAAAGTTATTCGCATGATTTTCCACCCAACTGCATTTGCCTTGCTTCGGATGGTGATATCTCCGCAACCAAACCCTGCAAAAATCTGCGGCTCTCAGTGCTAGAAAGGGATTCCACAGACCTTTCTATTGTTGCACAGCTTGTTGTACAATTCATGACTTCTTTTTTTTCGACATTTTAGAAAAAAATCAAGGCTAACCCCTTGCAAGAAAAAAATTCCATTTTCAACAATGTTCCCCAAAGCTATCGATATATAAATCGAAAAAAGGTCTGTTCAATACCTATCCACAGCTGAAGACAAAGAATATCTGCTGCATCCGGTTCTTGAGATATTTTAATTCAAAGTTATTCGCATGATTTTCCACCCAACTGCATTTGCCTTGGTTCGGATGGTGATATCTCCGCAACCAAACCCTGCAAAAATCTGGGGCTGTCAGTGCTAGAAAGGGATTTCATAGACCTTTCCATTGTTGCACAGCTTGTTGTACAATTCATGACTTCTTTTTTTCGACATTTTAGAAAAAAATCAAGGCTAACCCCTTGCAAGAAAAAAATTCCATTTTCAACAATGTTCCCCAAACCCATCGATACATACATCAAACGAAAGGTCTGTTCAATACCTATCCACAGCTGAAGACAAAGAGTATCTGCTGCATCCGGTTCTTGAGATATTTTAATTCAAAATTATTCGCATGATTTTCCACCCAACTGCATTTGCCTTGCTTCGGATGGTGATATCTCCACAACCAAACCCTGCAAAAATCTGGGGCTGTCAGTGCTAGAAAGGGATTCCACAGACTTTCAGTTGTTGCACAGCTTGTTGTACAATTCATGACTTCATTTTTTTCGACATTTTAGAAAAAAATCAAGGCTAACCCCTTGCAAGAAAAAAATTCCATTTTCAACAATGTTCCCCAAACCCCTCGATACACACATCAAACGAAAGGTCTGTTCAATACCTATCCACAGCTGAAGACAAAAAGTATCTGCTACATCCGGTTCTTGAGATATTTTAATTCAAAGTTATTCGCATGATTTTCCACCCAACTGCATTTGCCTTGCTTCGGATGGTGATTTCTCCGCAACCAAACCCTGCAAAAATCTGGGGCTCTCAGTGCTAGAAAGGGATTCCACAGACCTTTCCATTGTTGCACAGCTTGTTGTACAATTCATGACTTCTTTTTTTTCGACATTTTAGTAAAAAATCAAGGCTAACCCCTTGCAAGAAAAAAATTCCATTTTCAACAATGCTCCCCAGACCAATCGATATATACATCAAACAAAAGGTCTGTTCAATACCTATCCACAACTGAAGACAAAATGTATCTGCTGCATCCGGTTCTTGAGATATTTTAATTCAAAGTTATTCGCATGATTTTCCACCCAACTGCATTTGCCTTGCTTCGGATGGTGATATCTCCGCAACCAAACCCTGCAAAAATCTGGGGCTCTCAGTGCTAGAAAGGGATTCCACAGACCTTTCTATTGTTGCACAGCTTGTTGTACAATTCATGACTTCTTTTTTTTCGACATTTTAGAAAAAAATCAAGGCTAACCCCTTGCAAGAAAAAAATTCCATTTTCAACAATGCTCCCCAAAGCTATCGATATATAAATCGAAAAAAGGTCTGTTCAATACCTATCCACAGCTGAAGACAAAGAGTATCTGCTGCATCCGGTTCTTGAGATATTTTAATTCAAAGTTATTCGCATGATTTTCCACCCAACTGCATTTGCCTTGCTTCGGATGGTGATATCTCCGCATCCAAACCCTGCAAAAATCTGGGGCTGTCAGTGCTAGAAAGGGATTTCATAGACCTTTCCATTGTTGCACAGCTTGTTGTACAATTCATGACTTCTTTTTTTCGACATTTTAGAAAAAAATCAAGGCTAACCCCTTGCAAGAAAAAAATTCCATTTTCAACAATGTTCCCCAAACCCATCGATACATACATCAAACGAAAGGTCTGTTCAATACCTATCCACAGCTGAAGACAAAGAGTATCTGCTGCATCCGGTTCTTGAGATATTTTAATTCAAAATTATTCGCATGATTTTCCACCCAACTGCATTTGCCTTGCTTCGGATGGTGATTTCTCCGCAACCAAACCCTGCAAAAATCTGGGGCTCTCAGTGCTAGAAAGGGATTCCACAGACCTTTCCGTTGTTGCACAGCTTGTTGTACAATTCATGACTTCATTTTGTTCGACATTTTAGAAAAAAATCAAGGCTAACCCCTTGCAAGAAAAAAATTCCATTTTCAACAATGTTCCCCAAACCCTTCGATACACACATCAAACGAAAGGTCTGTTCAATACCTATCCACAGCTGAAGACAAAAAGTATCTGCTTCATCCGGTTCTTGAGATATTTTAATTCAAAGTTATTCGCATGATTTTCCACCCAACTGCATTTGCCTTGCTTCGGATGGTGATTTCTCCGCAACCAAACCCTGCAAAAATCTGGGGCTCTCAGTGCTAGAAAGGGATTCCACAGACCTTTCCATTGTTGCACAGCTTGTTGTACAATTCATGACTTCTTTTTTTTCGACATTTTAGTAAAAAATCAAGGCTAACCCCTTGCAAGAAAAAAATTCCATTTTCAACAGTGCTCCCCAGACCAATCGATATATACATCAAACAAAAGGTCTGTTCAATACCTATCCACAGCTGAAGACAAAATGTATCTGCTGCATCCGGTTCTTGAGATATTTTAATTCAAAGTTATTCGCATGATTTTCCACCCAACTGCATTTGCCTTGCTTCGGATGGTGATATCTCCGCAACCAAACCCTGCAAAAATCTGGGGCTCTCAGTGCTAGAAAGGGATTCCACAGACCTTTCTATTGTTGCACAGCTTGTTGTACAATTCATGACTTCTTTTTTTTCGACATTTTAGAAAAAAATCAAGGCTAACCCCTTGCAAGAAAAAAATTCCATTTTCAACAATGTTCCCCAAACCCCTCGATACACACATCAAACGAAAGGTCTGTTCAATACCTATCCACAGCTGAAGACAAAAAGTATCTGCTGCATCCGGTTCTTGAGATATTTTAATTCAAAGTTATTCGCATGATTTTCCACCCAACTGCATTTGCCTTGCTTCGGATGGTGATATCTCCGCAACCAAACCCTGCAAAAATCTGGGGCTGTCAGTGCTAGAAAGGGATTTCATAGACCTTTCCATTGTTGCACAGCTTGTTGTACAATTCATGACTTCTTTTTTTCGACATTTTAGAAAAAAATCAAGGCTAACCCCTTGCAAGAAAAAAATTCCATTTTCAACAATGTTCGCCAAACCCATCGATACACACATCAAACGAAAGGTCTGTTCAATACCTATCCACAGCTGAAGACAAAGAGTATCTGCTGCATCCGGTTCTTGAGATATTTTAATTCAAAGTTATTCGCATGATTTTCCACCCAACAGCATTTGCCTTGCTTCGGATGGTGATATCTCCACAACCAAACCCTGCAAAAATCTGGGGCTGTCAGTGCTAGAAAGGGATTCCACAGACCTTTCCGTTGTTGCACAGCTTGTTGTACAATTCATGACTTCATTTTTTTCGACATTTTAGAAAAAAATCAAGGCTAACCCCTTGCAAGAAAAAAATTCCATTTTCAACAATGTTCCCCAAACCCATCGATACATACATCAAACGAAAGGTCTGTTCAATACCTATCCACAGCTGAAGACAAAGAGTATCTGCTGCATCCGGTTCTTGAGATATTTTAATTCAAAGTTATTCGCATGATTTTCCACCTAACAGCATTTGCCTTGCTTCGGATGGTGATATCTCCACAACCAAACCCTGCAAAAATCTGGGGCTGTCAGTGCTAGAAAGGGATTCCACAGACCTTTCCGTTGTTGCACAGCTTGTTGTACAATTCATGACTTCATTTTTTTCGACATTTTAGAAAAAAATCAAGGCTAACCCCTTGCAAGAAAAAAATTCCATTTTCAACAATGCTCCCCAGACCAATCGATATATACATCAGACAAAAGGTCTGTTCAATACCTATCCACAGCTGAAGACAAAATCTATCTGCTGCATCCGGTTCTTGAGATATTTTAATTCAAAGTTATTCGCATGATTTTCCACCCAACTGCATTTGCCTTGCTTCGGATGGTGATATCTCCGCAACCAAACCCTGCAAAAATCTGGGGCTCTCAGTGCTAGAAAGGGATTCCACAGACCTTTCTATTGTTGCACAGCTTGTTGTACAATTCATGACTTCTTTTTTTTCGACATTTTAGAAAAAAATCAAGGCTAACCCCTTGCAAGAAAAAAATTCCATTTTCAACAATGTTCCCCAAAGCTATCGATATATAAATCGAAAAAAGGTCTGTTCAATACCTATCCACAGCTGAAGACAAAGAGTATCTGCTGCATCCGGTTCTTGAGATATTTTAATTCAAAGTTATTCGCATGATTTTCCACCCAACTGCATTTGCCTTGCTTCGGATGGTGATATCTCCGCAACCAAACCCTGCAAAAATCTGGGGCTGTCAGTGCTAGAAAGGGATTTCATAGACCTTTCCATTGTTGCACAGCTTGTTGTACAATTCATGACTTCTTTTTTTCGACATTTTAGAAAAAAATCAAGGCTAACCCCTTGCAAGAAAAAAATTCCATTTTCAACAATGTTCCCCAAACCCATCGATACATACATCAAACGAAAGGTCTGTTCAATACCTATCCACAGCTGAAGACAAAGAGTATCTGCTGCATCCGGTTCTTGAGATATTTTAATTCAAAGTTATTCGCATGATTTTCCACCCAACAGCATTTGCCTTGCTTCGGATGGTGATATCTCCACAACCAAACCCTGCAAAAATCTGGGGCTCTCAGTGCTAGAAAGGGATTCCACAGACCTTTCCGTTGTTGCACAGCTTGTTGTACAATTCATGACTTCATTTTTTTCGACATTTTAGAAAAAAATCAAGGCTAACCCCTTGCAAGAAAAAAATTCCATTTTCAACAATGTTCCCCAAACCCATCGATACATACATCAAACGAAAGGTCTGTTCAATACCTATCCACAGCTGAAGACAAAGAGTATCTGCTGCATCCGGTTCTTGAGATATTTTAATTCAAAGTTATTCGCATGATTTTCCACCTAACAGCATTTGCCTTGCTTCGGATGGTGATATCTCCACAACCAAACCCTGCAAAAATCTGGGGCTGTCAGTGCTAGAAAGGGATTCCACAGACCTTTGCGTTGTTGCACAGCTTGTTGTACAATTCATGACTTCATTTTTTTCGACATTTTAGAAAAAAATCAAGGCTAACCCCTTGCAAGAAAAAAATTCCATTTTCAACAATGTTCCCCAAAGCTATCGATATATAAATCGAAAAAAGGTCTGTTCAATACCTATCCACAGCTGAAGACAAAGAGTATCTGCTGCATCCGGTTCTTGAGATATTTTAATTCAAAGTTATTCGCATGATTTTCCACCCAACTGCATTTGCCTTGCTTCGGATGGTGATATCTCCGCAACCAAACCCTGCAAAAATCTGGGGCTCTCAGTGCTAGAAAGGGATTCCACAGACCTTTCTATTGTTGCACAGCTTGTTGTACAATTCATGACTTCTTTTTTTTCGACATTTTAGAAAAAAATCAAGGCTAACCCCTTGCAAGAAAAAAATTCCATTTTCAACAATGTTCCCCAAACCCCTCGATACACACATCAAACGAAAGGTCTGTTCAATACCTATCCACAGCTGAAGACAAAAAGTATCTGCTGCATCCGGTTCTTGAGATATTTTAATTCAAAGTTATTCGCATGATTTTCCACCCAACTGCATTTGCCTTGCTTCGGATGGTGATATCTCCGCAACCAAACCCTGCAAAAATCTGGGGCTGTCAGTGCTAGAAAGGGATTTCATAGACCTTTCCATTGTTGCACAGCTTGTTGTACAATTCATGACTTCTTTTTTTCGACATTTTAGAAAAAAATCAAGGCTAACCCCTTGCAAGAAAAAAATTCCATTTTCAACAATGTTCGCCAAACCCATCGATACACACATCAAACGAAAGGTCTGTTCAATACCTATCCACAGCTGAAGACAAAGAGTATCTGCTGCATCCGGTTCTTGAGATATTTTAATTCAAAGTTATTCGCATGATTTTCCACCCAACAGCATTTGCCTTGCTTCGGATGGTGATATCTCCACAACCAAACCCTGCAAAAATCTGGGGCTGTCAGTGCTAGAAAGGGATTCCACAGACCTTTCCGTTGTTGCACAGCTTGTTGTACAATTCATGACTTCATTTTTTTCGACATTTTAGAAAAAAATCAAGGCTAACCCCTTGCAAGAAAAAAATTCCATTTTCAACAATGTTCCCCAAACCCATCGATACATACATCAAACGAAAGGTCTGTTCAATACCTATCCACAGCTGAAGACAAAGAGTATCTGCTGCATCCGGTTCTTGAGATATTTTAATTCAAAGTTATTCGCATGATTTTCCACCTAACAGCATTTGCCTTGCTTCGGATGGTGATATCTCCACAACCAAACCCTGCAAAAATCTGGGGCTGTCAGTGCTAGAAAGGGATTCCACAGACCTTTCCGTTGTTGCACAGCTTGTTGTACAATTCATGACTTCATTTTTTTCGACATTTTAGAAAAAAATCAAGGCTAACCCCTTGCAAGAAAAAAATTCCATTTTCAACAATGCTCCCCAGACCAATCGATATATACATCAGACAAAAGGTCTGTTCAATACCTATCCACAGCTGAAGACAAAATCTATCTGCTGCATCCGGTTCTTGAGATATTTTAATTCAAAGTTATTCGCATGATTTTCCACCCAACTGCATTTGCCTTGCTTCGGATGGTGATATCTCCGCAACCAAACCCTGCAAAAATCTGGGGCTCTCAGTGCTAGAAAGGGATTCCACAGACCTTTCTATTGTTGCACAGCTTGTTGTACAATTCATGACTTCTTTTTTTTCGACATTTTAGAAAAAAATCAAGGCTAACCCCTTGCAAGAAAAAAATTCCATTTTCAACAATGTTCCCCAAAGCTATCGATATATAAATCGAAAAAAGGTCTGTTCAATACCTATCCACAGCTGAAGACAAAGAGTATCTGCCTAACAGCATTTGCCTTGCTTCGGATGGTGATATCTCCACAACCAAACCCTGCAAAAATCTGGGGCTGTCAGTGCTAGAAAGGGATTCCACAGACCTTTGCGTTGTTGCACAGCTTGTTGTACAATTCATGACTTCATTTTTTTCGACATTTTAGAAAAAAATCAAGGCTAACCCCTTGCAAGAAAAAAATTCCATTTTCAACAATGTTCCCCAAAGCTATCGATATATAAATCGAAAAAAGGTCTGTTCAATACCTATCCACAGCTGAAGACAAAGAGTATCTGCTGCATCCGGTTCTTGAGATATTTTAATTCAAAGTTATTCGCATGATTTTCCACCCAACTGCATTTGCCTTGCTTCGGATGGTGATATCTCCGCAACCAAACCCTGCAAAAATCTGGGGCTGTCAGTGCTAGAAAGGGATTTCATAGACCTTTCCATTGTTGCACAGCTTGTTGTACAATTCATGACTTCTTTTTTTCGACATTTTAGAAAAAAATCAAGGCTAACCCCTTGCAAGAAAAAAATTCCATTTTCAACAATGTTCCCCAAACCCATCGATACATACATCAAACGAAAGGTCTGTTCAATACCTATCCACAGCTGAAGACAAAGAGTATCTGCTGCATCCGGTTCTTGAGATATTTTAATTCAAAATTATTCGCATGATTTTCCACCCAACTGCATTTGCCTTGCTTCGGATGGTGATATCTCCACAACCAAACCCTGCAAAAATCTGGGGCTGTCAGTGCTAGAAAGGGATTCCACAGACTTTCCGTTGTTGCACAGCTTGTTGTACAATTCATGACTTCATTTTTTTCGACATTTTAGAAAAAAATCAAGGCTAACCCCTTGCAAGAAAAAAATTCCATTTTCAACAATGTTCCCCAAACCCATCGATACATACATCAAACGAAAGGTCTGTTCAATACCTATCCACAGCTGAAGACAAAGAGTATCTGCTGCATCCGGTTCTTGAGATATTTTAATTCAAAATTATTCGCATGATTTTCCACCCAACTGCATTTGCCTTGCTTCGGATGGTGATATCTCCACAACCAAACCCTGCAAAAATCTGGGGCTCTCAGTGCTAGAAAGGGATTCCACAGACCTTTCCGTTGTTGCACAGCTTGTTGTACAATTCATGACTTCATTTTTTTCGACATTTTAGAAAAAAATCAAGGCTAACCCCTTGCAAGAAAAAAATTCCATTTTCAACAATGTTCCCCAAACCCTTCGATATACACATCAAACGAAAGGTCTGTTCAATACCTATCCACAGCTGAAGACAAAAAGTATCTGCTTCATCCGGTTCTTGAGATATTTTAATTCAAAGTTATTCGCATGATTTTCCACCCAACTGCATTTGCCTTGCTTCGGATGGTGATTTCTCCGCAACCAAACCCTGCAAAAATCTGGGGCTCTCAGTGCTAGAAAGGGATTCCACAGACCTTTCCATTGTTGCACAGCTTGTTGTACAATTCATGACTTCTTTTTTTTCGACATTTTAGTAAAAAATCAAGGCTAACCCCTTGCAAGAAAAAAATTCCATTTTCAACAATGCTCCCCAGACCAATCGATATATACATCAAACAAAAGGTCTGTTCAATACCTATCCACAGCTGAAGACAAAATGTATCTGCTGCATCCGGTTCTTGAGATATTTTAATTCAAAGTTATTCGCATGATTTTCCACCCAACTGCATTTGCCTTGCTTCGGATGGTAATTTCTCCGCAACCAAACCCTGCAAAAATCTGGGGCTGTCAGTGCTAGAAAGGGATTTCATAGACCTTTCCATTGTTGCACAGCTTGTTGTACAATTCATGACTTCTTTTTTTCGACATTTTAGAAAAAAATCAAGGCTAACCCCTTGCAAGAAAAAAATTCCATTTTCAACAATGTTCCCCAAACCCATCGATACATACATCAAACGAAAGGTCTGTTCAATACCTATCCACAGCTGAAGACAAAGAGTATCTGCTGCATCCGGTTCTTGAGATATTTTAATTCAAAATTATTCGCATGATTTTCCACCCAACTGCATTTGCCTTGCTTCGGATGGTGATATCTCCACAACCAAACCCTGCAAAAATCTGGGGCTGTCAGTGCTAGAAAGGGATTCCACAGACTTTCCGTTGTTGCACAGCTTGTTGTACAATTCATGACTTCATTTTTTTCGACATTTTAGAAAAAAATCAAGGCTAACCCCTTGCAAGAAAAAAATTCCATTTTCAACAATGTTCCCCAAACCCATCGATACATACAGCAAACGAAAGGTCTGTTCAATACCTATCCACAGCTGAAGACAAAGAGTATCTGCTGCATCCGGTTCTTGAGATATTTTAATTCAAAATTATTCGCATGATTTTCCACCCAACTGCATTTGCCTTGCTTCGGATGGTAATTTCTCCGCAACCAAACCCTGCAAAAATCTGGGGCTCTCAGTGCTAGAAAGGGATTCCACAGACCTTTCCGTTGTTGCACAGCTTGTTGTACAATTCATGACTTCATTTTTTTCGACATTTTAGAAAAAAATCAAGGCTAACCCCTTGCAAGAAAAAAATTCCATTTTCAACAATGTTCCCCAAACCCTTCGATACACACATCAAACGAAAGGTCTGTTCAATACCTATCCACAGCTGAAGACAAAAAGTATCTGCTTCATCCGGTTCTTGAGATATTTTAATTCAAAGTTATTCGCATGATTTTCCACCCAACTGCATTTGCCTTGCTTCGGATGGTGATTTCTCCGCAACCAAACCCTGCAAAAATCTGGGGCTCTCAGTGCTAGAAAGGGATTCCACAGACCTTTCCATTGTTGCACAGCTTGTTGTACAATTCATGACTTCTTTTTTTTCGACATTTTAGTAAAAAATCAAGGCTAACCCCTTGCAAGAAAAAAATTCCATTTTCAACAATGTTCCCCAAACCCATCGATACATACATCAAACGAAAGGTCTGTTCAATACCTATCCACAGCTGAAGACAAAATGTATCTGCTGCATCCGGTTCTTGAGATATTTTAATTCAAAGTTATTCGCATGATTTTCCACCCAACTGCATTTGCCTTGCTTCGGATGGTGATATCTCCGCAACCAAACCCTGCAAAAATCTGGGGCTCTCAGTGCTAGAAAGGGATTCCACAGACCTTTCTATTGTTGCACAGCTTGTTGTACAATTCATGACTTCTTTTTTTTTCGACATTTTAGAAAAAAATCAAGGCTAACCCCTTGCAAGAAAAAAATTCCATTTTCAACAATGTTCCCCAAAGCTATCGATATATAAATCGAAAAAAGGTCTGTTCAATACCTATCCACAGCTGAAGACAAAGAGTATCTGCTGCATCCGGTTCTTGAGATATTTTAATTCAAAGTTATTCGCATGATTTTCCACCCAACTGCATTTGCCTTGCTTCGGATGGTGATATCTCCGCAACCAAACCCTGCAAAAATCTGGGGCTGTCAGTGCTAGAAAGGGATTTCATAGACCTTTCCATTGTTGCACAGCTTGTTGTACAATTCATGACTTCTTTTTTTCGACATTTTAGAAAAAAATCAAGGCTAACCCCTTGGAAGAAAAAAATTCCATTTTCAACAATGTTCCCCAAACCCATCGATACATACATCAAACGAAAGGTCTGTTCAATACCTATCCACAGCTGAAGACAAAGAGTATCTGCTGCATCCGGTTCTTGAGATATTTTAATTCAAAATTATTCGCATGATTTTCCACCCAACTGCATTTGCCTTGCTTCGGATGGTGATATCTCCACAACCAAACCCTGCAAAAATCTGGGGCTGTCAGTGCTAGAAAGGGATTCCACAGACCTTTCCGTTGTTGCACAGCTTGTTGTACAATTCATGACTTCATTTTTTTCGACATTTTAGAAAAAAATCAAGGCTAACCCCTTGCAAGAAAAAAATTCCATTTTCAACCATGTTCCCCAAACCCCTCGATACATACATCAAACGAAAGGTCTGTTCAATACCTATCCACAGCTGAAGACAAAGAGTATCTGCTGCATCCGGTTCTTGAGATATTTTAATTCAAAATTGTTCGCATGATTTTCCACCCAACTGCATTTGCCTTGCTTCGGATGGTGATATCTCCACAACCAAACCCTGCAAAAATCTGGGGCTGTCAGTGCTAGAAAGGGATTCCACAGACCTTTCCGTTGTTGCACAGCTTGTTGTACAATTCATGACTTCATTTTTTTCGACATTTTAGAAAAAAATCAAGGCTAACCCCTTGCAAGAAAAAAATTCCATTTTCAACAATGTTCCCCAAACCCCTCGATACACACATCAAACGAAAGGTCTGTTCAATACCTATCCACAGCTGAAGACAAAAAGTATCTGCTGCATCCGGTTCTTGAGATATTTTAATTCAAAGTTATTCGCATGATTTTCCACCCAACTGCATTTGCCTTGCTTCGGATGGTGATATCTCCGCAACCAAACCCTGCAAAAATCTGGGGCTGTCAGTGCTAGAAAGGGATTTCATAGACCTTTCCATTGTTGCACAGCTTGTTGTACAATTCATGACTTCTTTTTTTCGACATTTTAGAAAAAAATCAAGGCTAACCCCTTGCAAGAAAAAAATTCCATTTTCAACAATGTTCCCCAAACCCATCGATACATACATCAAACGAAAGGTCTGTTCAATACCTATCCACAGCTGAAGACAAAGAGTATCTGCTGCATCCGGTTCTTGAGATATTTTAATTCAAAATTATTCGCATGATTTTCCACCCAACTGCATTTGCCTTGCTTCGGATGGTGATATCTCCACAACCAAACCCTGCAAAAATCTGGGGCTGTCAGTGCTAGAAAGGGAGTCCACAGACTTTCCGTTGTTGCACAGCTTGTTGTACAATTCATGACTTCATTTTTTTCGACATTTTAGAAAAAAATCAAGGCTAACCCCTTGCAAGAAAAAAATTCCATTTTCAACAATGTTCCCCAAACCCATCGATACATACATCAAACGAAAGGTCTGTTCAATACCTATCCACAGCTGAAGACAAAGAGTATCTGCTGCATCCGGTTCTTGAGATATTTTAATTCAAAATTATTCGCATGATTTTCCACCCAACTGCATTTGCCTTGCTTCGGATGGTAATTTCTCCGCAACCAAACCCTGCAAAAATCTGGGGCTCTCAGTGCTAGAAAGGGATTCCACAGACCTTTCCGTTGTTGCACAGCTTGTTGTACAATTCATGACTTCATTTTTTTCGACATTTTAGAAAAAAATCAAGGCTAACCCCTTGCAAGAAAAAAATTCCATTTTCAACAATGTTCCCCAAACCCTTCGATACACACATCAAACGAAAGGTCTGTTCAATACCTATCCACAGCTGAAGACAAAAAGTATCTGCTTCATCCGGTTCTTGAGATATTTTAATTCAAAGTTATTCGCATGATTTTCCACCTAACTGCATTTGCCTTGCTTCGGATGGTGATATCTCCGCAACCAAACCCTGCAAAAATCTGGGGCTCTCAGTGCTAGAAAGGGATTCCACAGACCTTTCTATTGTTGCACAGCTTGTTGTACAATTCATGACTTCTTTTTTTTCGACATTTTAGAAAAAAATCAAGGCTAACCCCTTGCAAGAAAAAAATTCCATTTTCAACAATGTTCCCCAAACCCCTCGATACACACATCAAACGAAAGGTCTGTTCAATACCTATCCACAGCTGAAGACAAAGAGTATCTGCTGCATCCGGTTCTTGAGATATTTTAATTCAAAGTTATTCGCATGATTTTCCACCCAACTGCATTTGCCTTGCTTCGGATGGTGATATCTCCGCAACCAAACCCTGCAAAAATCTGGGGCTCTCAGTGCTAGAAAGGGATTCCACAGACCTTTCTATTGTTGCACAGCTTGTTGTACAATTCATGACTTCTTTTTTTTTCGACATTTTAGAAAAAAATCAAGGCTAACCCCTTGCAAGAAAAAAATTCCATTTTCAACAATGTTCCCCAAAGCTATCGATATATAAATCGAAAAAAGGTCTGTTCAATACCTATCCACAGCTGAAGACAAAGAGTATCTGCTGCATCCGGTTCTTGAGATATTTTAATTCAAAGTTATTCGCATGAGATATTTTAATTCAAAATTGTTCGCATGATTTTCCACCCAACTGCATTTGCCTTGCTTCGGATGGTGATATCTCCACAACCAAACCCTGCAAAAATCTGGGGCTGTCAGTGCTAGAAAGGGATTCCACAGACCTTTCCGTTGTTGCACAGCTTGTTGTACAATTCATGACTTCATTTTTTTCGACATTTTAGAAAAAAATCAAGGCTAACCCCTTGCAAGAAAAAAATTCCATTTTCAACAATGTTCCCCAAACCCCTCGATACACACATCAAACGAAAGGTCTGTTCAATACCTATCCACAGCTGAAGACAAAAAGTATCTGCTGCATCCGGTTCTTGAGATATTTTAATTCAAAGTTATTCGCATGATTTTCCACCCAACTGCATTTGCCTTGCTTCGGATGGTGATATCTGCGCAACCAAACCCTGCAAAAATCTGGGGCTGTCAGTGCTAGAAAGGGATTTCATAGACCTTTCCATTGTTGCACAGCTTGTTGTACAATTCATGACTTCTTTTTTTCGACATTTTAGAAAAAAATCAAGGCTAACCCCTTGCAAGAAAAAAATTCCATTTTCAACAATGTTCCCCAAACCCATCGATACATACATCAAACGAAAGGTCTGTTCAATACCTATCCACAGCTGAAGACAAAGAGTATCTGCTGCATCCGGTTCTTGAGATATTTTAATTCAAAATTATTCGCATGATTTTCCACCCAACTGCATTTGCCTTGCTTCGGATGGTAATTTCTCCGCAACCAAACCCTGCAAAAATCTGGGGCTCTCAGTGCTAGAAAGGGATTCCACAGACCTTTCCGTTGTTGCACAGCTTGTTGTACAATTCATGACTTCATTTTTTTCGACATTTTAGAAAAAAATCAAGGCTAACCCCTTGCAAGAAAAAAATTCCATTTTCAACAATGTTCCCCAAACCCTTCGATACACACATCAAACGAAAGGTCTGTTCAATACCTATCCACAGCTGAAGACAAAAAGTATCTGCTTCATCCGGTTCTTGAGATATTTTAATTCAAAGTTATTCGCATGATTTTCCACCTAACTGCATTTGCCTTGCTTCGGATGGTGATATCTCCGCAACCAAACCCTGCAAAAATCTGGGGCTCTCAGTGCTAGAAAGGGATTCCACAGACCTTTCTATTGTTGCACAGCTTGTTGTACAATTCATGACTTCTTTTTTTTCGACATTTTAGAAAAAAATCAAGGCTAACCCCTTGCAAGAAAAAAATTCCATTTTCAACAATGTTCCCCAAACCCCACGATACACACATCAAACGAAAGGTCTGTTCAATACCTATCCACAGCTGAAGACAAAAAGTATCTGCTGCATCCGGTTCTTGAGATATTTTAATTCAAAGTTATTCGCATGATTTTCCACCCAACAGCATTTGCCTTGCTTCGGATGGTGATATCTCCACAACCAAACCCTGCAAAAATCTGGGGCTGTCAGTGCTAGAAAGGGATTCCACAGACCTTTCCGTTGTTGCACAGCTTGTTGTACAATTCATGACTTCATTTTTTTCGACATTTTAGAAAAAAATCAAGGCTAACCCCTTGCAAGAAAAAAATTCCATTTTCAACAATGTTCCCCAAACCCTTCGATACACACATCAAACGAAAGGTCTGTTCAATACCTATCCACAGCTGAAGACAAAAAGTATCTGCTGCATCCGGTTCTTGAGATATTTTAATTCAAAGTTATTCGCATGATTTTCCACCCAAATGCATTTGCCTTGCTTCGGATGGTGATATCTCCGCAACCAAACCCTGCAAAAATCTGGGGCTCTCAGTGCTAGAAAGGGATTCCACAGACCTTTCTATTGTTGCACAGCTTGTTGTACAATTCATGACTTCTTTTTTTTCGACATTTTAGAAAAAAATCAAGGCTAACCCCTTGCAAGAAAAAAATTCCATTTTCAACAATGTTCCCCAAAGCTATCGATATATAAATCGAAAAAAGGTCTGTTCAATACCTATCCACAGCTGAAGACAAAGAGTATCTGCTGCATCCGGTTCTTGAGATATTTTAATTCAAAGTTATTCGCATGATTTTCCACCCAACTGCATTTGCCTTGCTTCGGATGGTGATATCTCCGCAACCAAACCCTGCAAAAATCTGGGGCTGTCAGTGCTAGAAAGGGATTTCATAGACCTTTCCATTGTTGCACAGCTTGTTGTACAATTCATGACTTCTTTTTTTCGACATTTTAGAAAAAAATCAAGGCTAACCCCTTGCAAGAAAAAAATTCCATTTTCAACAATGTTCCCCAAACCCATCGATACATACATCAAACGAAAGGTCTGTTCAATACCTATCCACAGCTGAAGACAAAGAGTATCTGCTGCATCCGGTTCTTGAGATATTTTAATTCAAAATTATTCGCATGATTTTCCACCCAACTGCATTTGCCTTGCTTCGGATGGTGATATCTCCACAACCAAACCCTGCAAAAATCTGGGGCTGTCAGTGCTAGAAAGGGATTCCACAGACCTTTCCGTTGTTGCACAGCTTGTTGTACAATTCATGACTTCATTTTTTTCGACATTTTAGAAAAAAATCAAGGCTAACCCCTTGCAAGAAAAAAATTCCATTTTCAACCATGTTCCCCAAACCCCTCGATACATACATCAAACGAAAGGTCTGTTCAATACCTATCCACAGCTGAAGACAAAGAGTATCTGCTGCATCCGGTTCTTGAGATATTTTAATTCAAAATTGTTCGCATGATTTTCCACCCAACTGCATTTGCCTTGCTTCGGATGGTGATATCTCCACAACCAAACCCTGCAAAAATCTGGGGCTGTCAGTGCTAGAAAGGGATTCCACAGACCTTTCCGTTGTTGCACAGCTTGTTGTACAATTCATGACTTCATTTTTTTCGACATTTTAGAAAAAAATCAAGGCTAACCCCTTGCAAGAAAAAAATTCCATTTTCAACAATGTTCCCCAAACCCCTCGATACACACATCAAACGAAAGGTCTGTTCAATACCTATCCACAGCTGAAGACAAAAAGTATCTGCTGCATCCGGTTCTTGAGATATTTTAATTCAAAGTTATTCGCATGATTTTCCACCCAACTGCATTTGCCTTGCTTCGGATGGTGATATCTCCGCAACCAAACCCTGCAAAAATCTGGGGCTGGCACTGCTAGAAAGGGATTTCATAGACCTTTCCATTGTTGCACAGCTTGTTGTACAATTCATGACTTCTTTTTTCGACATTTTAGAAAAAAATCAAGGCTAACCCCTTGCAAGAAAAAAATTCCATTTTCAACAATGTTCCCCAAACCCATCGATACATACATCAAACGAAAGGTCTGTTCAATACCTATCCACAGCTGAAGACAAAGAGTATCTGCTGCATCCGGTTCTTGAGATATTTTAATTCAAAGTTATTCGCATGATTTTCCACCCAACTGCATTTGCCTTGCTTCGGATGGTGATATCTCCACAACCAAACCCTGCAAAAATCTGGGGCTGTCAGTGCTAGAAAGGGATTTCACAGACCTTTCCGTTGTTGCACAGCTTGTTGTACAATTCATGGCTTCATTTTTTTCGACATTTTAGAAAAAAATCAAGGCTAATCCCTTGCAAGAAAAAAATTCCATTTTCAACAATGTTCCCCAAACCCATCGATACACACATCAAACGAAAGGTCTGTTCAATACCTATCCACAGCTGAAGACAAAAAGTATCTGCTGCATCCGGTTCTTGAGATATTTTAATTCAAAGTTATTCGCATGATTTTCCACCCAACTGCATTTGCCTTGCTTCGGATGGTGATATCTCCGCAACCAAACCCTGCAAAAATCTGGGGCTGTCAGTGCTAGAAAGGGATTCCACAGACCTTTCCGTTGTTGCACAGCTTGTTGTACAATTCATGACTTCATTTTTTTCGACATTTTAGAAAAAAATCAAGGCTAACCCCTTGCAAGAAAAAAATTCCATTTTCAACAATGTTCCCCAAACCCTTCGATACACACATCAAACGAAAGGTCTGTTCAATACCTATCCACAGCTGAAGACAAAAAGTATCTGCTGCATCCGGTTCTTGAGATATTTTAATTCAAAGTTATTCGCATGATTTTCCACCCAACTGCATTTGCCTTGCTTCGGATGGTGATATCTCCGCAACCAAACCCTGCAAAAATCTGGGGCTCTCAGTGCTAGAAAGGGATTCCACAGACCTTTCTATTGTTGCACAGCTTGTTGTACAATTCATGACTTCTTTTTTTTCGACATTTTAGAAAAAAATCAAGGCTAACCCCTTGCAAGAAAAAAATTCCATTTTCAACAATGTTCCCCAAAGCTATCGATATATAAATCGAAAAAAGGTCTGTTCAATACCTATCCACAGCTGAAGACAAAGAGTATCTGCTGCATCCGGTTCTTGAGATATTTTAATTCAAAGTTATTCGCATGATTTTCCACCCAACTGCATTTGCCTTGCTTCGGATGGTGATATCTCCGCAACCAAACCCTGCAAAAATCTGGGGCTGTCAGTGCTAGAAAGGGATTTCATAGACCTTTCCATTGTTGCACAGCTTGTTGTACAATTCATGACTTCTTTTTTTCGACATTTTAGAAAAAAATCAAGGCTAACCCCTTGCAAGAAAAAAATTCCATTTTCAACAATGTTCCCCAAACCCATCGATACATACATCAAACGAAAGGTCTGTTCAATACCTATCCACAGCTGAAGACAAAGAGTATCTGCTGCATCCGGTTCTTGAGATATTTTAATTCAAAATTGTTCGCATGATTTTCCACCCAACTGCATTTGCCTTGCTTCGGATGGTGATATCTCCACAACCAAACCCTGCAAAAATCTGGGGCTGTCAGTGCTAGAAAGGGATTCCACAGACCTTTCCGTTGTTGCACAGCTTGTTGTACAATTCATGACTTCATTTTTTTCGACATTTTAGAAAAAAATCAAGGCTAACCCCTTGCAAGAAAAAAATTCCATTTTCAACAATGTTCCCCAAACCCCTCGATACACACATCAAACGAAAGGTCTGTTCAATACCTATCCACAGCTGAAGACAAAAAGTATCTGCTGCATCCGGTTCTTGAGATATTTTAATTCAAAGTTATTCGCATGATTTTCCACCCAACTGCATTTGCCTTGCTTCGGATGGTGATATCTCCGCAACCAAACCCTGCAAAAATCTGGGGCTGTCAGTGCTAGAAAGGGATTTCATAGACCTTTCCATTGTTGCACAGCTTGTTGTACAATTCATGACTTCTTTTTTTCGACATTTTAGAAAAAAATCAAGGCTAACCCCTTGCAAGAAAAAAATTCCATTTTCAACAATGTTCCCCAAACCCATCGATACATACATCAAACGAAAGGTCTGTTCAATACCTATCCACAGCTGAAGACAAAGAGTATCTGCTGCATCCGGTTCTTGAGATATTTTAATTCAAAATTATTCGCATGATTTTCCACCCAACTGCATTTGCCTTGCTTCGGATGGTGATATCTCCACAACCAAACCCTGCAAAAATCTGGGGCTGTCAGTGCTAGAAAGGGATTCCACAGACTTTCCGTTGTTAGTATCTGCTGCATCCGGTTCTTGAGATATTTTAATTCAAAATTATTCGCATGATGGGTGGAAACCCAACTGCATTTGCCTTTGCTTCGGATGGTAATTTCTCCGCAACCAAACCCTGCAAAAATCTGGGGCTCTCAGTGCTAGAAAGGGATTCCACAGACCTTTCCGTTGTTGCACAGCTTGTTGTACAATTCATGACTTCATTTTTTTCGACATTTTAGAAAAAAATCAAGGCTAACCCCTTGCAAGAAAAAAATTCCATTTTCAACAATGTTCCCCAAACCCTTCGATACACACATCAAACGAAAGGTCTGTTCAATACCTATCCACAGCTGAAGACAAAAAGTATCTGCTGCATCCGGTTCTTGAGATATTTTAATTCAAAGTTATTCGCATGATTTTCCACCCAACTGCATTTGCCTTGCTTCGGATGGTGATATCTCCGCAACCAAACCCTGCAAAAATCTGGGGCTCTCAGTGCTAGAAAGGGATTCCACAGACCTTTCTATTGTTGCACAGCTTGTTGTACAATTCATGACTTCTTTTTTTTCGACATTTTAGAAAAAAATCAAGGCTAACCCCTTGCAAGAAAAAAATTCCATTTTCAACAATGTTCCCCAAAGCTATCGATATATAAATCGAAAAAAGGTCTGTTCAATACCTATCCACAGCTGAAGACAAAGAGTATCTGCTGCATCCGGTTCTTGAGATATTTTAATTCAAAGTTATTCGCATGATTTTCCACCCAACTGCATTTGCCTTGCTTCGGATGGTGATATCTCCGCAACCAAACCCTGCAAAAATCTGGGGCTGTCAGTGCTAGAAAGGGATTTCATAGACCTTTCCATTGTTGCACAGCTTGTTGTACAATTCATGACTTCTTTTTTTCGACATTTTAGAAAAAAATCAAGGCTAACCCCTTGCAAGAAAAAAATTCCATTTTCAACAATGTTCCCCAAACCCATCGATACATACATCAAACGAAAGGTCTGTTCAATACCTATCCACAGCTGAAGACAAAGAGTATCTGCTGCATCCGGTTCTTGAGCTGATTTAATTCAAAATTATTCGCATGATTTTCCACCCAACTGCATTTGCCTTGCTTCGGATGGTGATATCTCCACAACCAAACCCTGCAAAAATCTGGGGCTGTCAGTGCTAGAAAGGGATTCCACAGACCTTTCCGTTGTTGCACAGCTTGTTGTACAATTCATGACTTCATTTTTTTCGACATTTTAGAAAAAAATCAAGGCTAACCCCTTGCAAGAAAAAAATTCCATTTTCAACCATGTTCCCCAAACCCCTCGATACATACATCAAACGAAAGGTCTGTTCAATACCTATCCACAGCTGAAGACAAAGTGTATCTGCTGCATCCGGTTCTTGAGATATTTTAATTCAAAATTGTTCGCATGATTTTCCACCCAACTGCATTTGCCTTGCTTCGGATGGTGATATCTCCACAACCAAACCCTGCAAAAATCTGGGGCTGTCAGTGCTAGAAAGGGATTCCACAGACCTTTCCGTTGTTGCACAGCTTGTTGTACAATTCATGACTTCATTTTTTTCGACATTTTAGAAAAAAATCAAGGCTAACCCCTTGCAAGAAAAAAATTCCATTTTCAACAATGTTCCCCAAACGCCTCGATACACACATCAAACGAAAGGTCTGTTCAATACCTATCCACAGCTGAAGACAAAAAGTATCTGCTGCATCCGGTTCTTGAGATATTTTAATTCAAAGTTATTCGCATGATTTTCCACCCAACTGCATTTGCCTTGCTTCGGATGGTGATATCTCCGCAACCAAACCCTGCAAAAATCTGGGGCTGTCAGTGCTAGAAAGGGATTTCATAGACCTTTCCATTGTTGCACAGCTTGTTGTACAATTCATGACTTCTTTTTTTCGACATTTTAGAAAAAAATCAAGGCTAACTGCAAGAAAAAAATTCCATTTTCAACAATGTTCCCCAAACCCATCGATACATACATCAAACGAAAGGTCTGTTCAATACCTATCCACAGCTGAAGACAAAGAGTATCTGCTGCATCCGGTTCTTGAGATATTTTAATTCAAAATTATTCGCATGATTTTCCACCCAACTGCATTTGCCTTGCTTCGGATGGTGATATCTCCACAACCAAACCCTGCAAAAATCTGGGGCTGTCAGTGCTAGAAAGGGATTCCACAGACTTTCCGTTGTTGCACAGCTTGTTGTACAATTCATGACTTCATTTTTTTCGACATTTTAGAAAAAAATCAAGGCTAACCCCTTGCAAGAAAAAAATTCCATTTTCAACAATGTTCCCCAAACCCATCGATACATACATCAAACGAAAGGTCTGTTCAATACCTATCCACAGCTGAAGACAAAGAGTATCTGCTGCATCCGGTTCTTGAGATATTTTAATTCAAAATTATTCGCATGATTTTCCACCCAACTGCATTTGCCTTGCTTCGGATGGTAATTTCTCCGCAACCAAACCCTGCAAAAATCTGGGGCTCTCAGTGCTAGAAAGGGATTCCACAGACCTTTCCGTTGTTGCACAGCTTGTTGTACAATTCATGACTTCATTTTTTTCGACATTTTAGAAAAAAATCAAGGCTAACCCCTTGCAAGAAAAAAATTCCATTTTCAACAATGTTCCCCAAACCCTTCGATACACACATCAAACGAAAGGTCTGTTCAATACCTATCCACAGCTGAAGACAAAAAGTATCTGCTGCATCCGGTTCTTGAGATATTTTAATTCAAAGTTATTCGCATGATTTTCCACCCAACTGCATTTGCCTTGCTTCGGATGGTGATATCTCCGCAACCAAACCCTGCAAAAATCTGGGGCTGTCAGTGCTAGAAAGGGATTTCATAGACCTTTCCATTGTTGCACAGCTTGTTGTACAATTCATGACTTCTTTTTTTCGACATTTTAGAAAAAAATCAAGGCTAACCCCTTGCAAGAAAAAAATTCCATTTTCAACAATGTTCGCCAAACCCATCGATACACACATCAAACGAAAGGTCTGTTCAATACCTATCCACAGCTGAAGACAAAGAGTATCTGCTGCATCCGGTTCTTGAGATATTTTAATTCAAAGTTATTCGCATGATTTTCCACCCAACAGCATTTGCCTTGCTTCGGATGGTGATATCTCCACAACCAAACCCTGCAAAAATCTGGGGCTGTCAGTGCTAGAAAGGGATTCCACAGACCTTTCCGTTGTTGCACAGCTTGTTGTACAATTCATGACTTCATTTTTTTCGACATTTTAGAAAAAAATCAAGGCTAACCCCTTGCAAGAAAAAAATTCCATTTTCAACAATGTTCCCCAAACCCATCGATACATACATCAAACGAAAGGTCTGTTCAATACCTATCCACAGCTGAAGACAAAAAGTATCTGCTGCATCCGGTTCTTGAGATATTTTAATTCAAAGTTATTCGCATGATTTTCCACCCAACTGCATTTGCCTTGCTTCGGATGGTGATATCTCCGCAACCAAACCCTGCAAAAATCTGGGGCTGTCAGTGCTAGAAAGGGATTTCATAGACCTTTCCATTGTTGCACAGCTTGTTGTACAATTCATGACTTCTTTTTTTCGACATTTTAGAAAAAAATCAAGGCTAACCCCTTGCAAGAAAAAAATTCCATTTTCAACAATGTTCGCCAAACCCATCGATACACACATCAAACGAAAGGTCTGTTCAATACCTATCCACAGCTGAAGACAAAGAGTATCTGCTGCATCCGGTTCTTGAGATATTTTAATTCAAAGTTATTCGCATGATTTTCCACCCAACAGCATTTGCCTTGCTTCGGATGGTGATATCTCCACAACCAAACCCTGCAAAAATCTGGGGCTGTCAGTGCTAGAAAGGGATTCCACAGACCTTTCCGTTGTTGCACAGCTTGTTGTACAATTCATGACTTCATTTTTTTCGACATTTTAGAAAAAAATCAAGGCTAACCCCTTGCAAGAAAAAAATTCCATTTTCAACAATGTTCCCCAAACCCATCGATACATACATCAAACGAAAGGTCTGTTCAATACCTATCCACAGCTGAAGACAAAGAGTATCTGCTGCATCCGGTTCTTGAGATATTTTAATTCAAAGTTATTCGCATGATTTTCCACCTAACAGCATTTGCCTTGCTTCGGATGGTGATATCTCCACAACCAAACCCTGCAAAAATCTGGGGCTGTCAGTGCTAGAAAGGGATTCCACAGACCTTTCCGTTGTTGCACAGCTTGTTGTACAATTCATGACTTCTTTTTTTTCGACATTTTAGAAAAAAATCAAGGCTAACCCCTTGCAAGAAAAAAATTCCATTTTCAACAATGTTCCCCAAAGCTATCGATATATAAATCGAAAAAAGGTCTGTTCAATACCTATCCACAGCTGAAGACAAAGAGTATCTGCTGCATCCGGTTCTTGAGATATTTTAATTCAAAGTTATTCGCATGATTTTCCACCCAACTGCATTTGCCTTGCTTCGGATGGTGATATCTCCGCAACCAAACCCTGCAAAAATCTGGGGCTGTCAGTGCTAGAAAGGGATTTCATAGACCTTTCCATTGTTGCACAGCTTGTTGTACAATTCATGACTTCTTTTTTTCGACATTTTAGAAAAAAATCAAGGCTAACCCCTTGCAAGAAAAAAATTCCATTTTCAACAATGTTCCCCAAACCCATCGATACATACATCAAACGAAAGGTCTGTTCAATACCTATCCACAGCTGAAGACAAAGAGTATCTGCTGCATCCGGTTCTTGAGATATTTTAATTCAAAATTATTCGCATGATTTTCCACCCAACTGCATTTGCCTTGCTTCGGATGGTGATATCTCCACAACCAAACCCTGCAAAAATCTGGGGCTGTCAGTGCTAGAAAGGGATTCCACAGACCTTTCCGTTGTTGCACAGCTTGTTGTACAATTCATGACTTCATTTTTTTCGACATTTTAGAAAAAAATCAAGGCTAACCCCTTGCAAGAAAAAAATTCCATTTTCAACCATGTTCCCCAAACCCCACGATACATACATCAAACGAAAGGTCTGTTCAATACCTATCCACAGTTGAAGACAAAGAGTATCTGCTGCATCCGGTTCTTGAGATATTTTAATTCAAAATTGTTCGCATGATTTTCCACCCAACTGCATTTGCCTTGCTTCGGATGGTGATATCTCCACAACCAAACCCTGCAAAAATCTGGGGCTGTCAGTGCTAGAAAGGGATTCCACAGACCTTTCCGTTGTTGCACAGCTTGTTGTACAATTCATGACTTCATTTTTTTCGACATTTTAGAAAAAAATCAAGGCTTAACCCCTTGCAAGAAAAAAATTCCATTTTCAACAATGCTCCCCAGACCAATCGATATATACATCAAACAAAATGTCTGTTCAATACCTATCCACAGCTGAAGACAAAGAGTATCTGCTGCATCCGGTTCTTGAGATATTTTAATTCAAAGTTATTCGCATGATTTTCCACCCAACTGCATTTGCCTTGCTTCGGATGGTGATATCTCCGCAACCAAACCCTGCAAAAATCTGGGGCTGTCAGTGCTAGAAAGGGATTTCATAGACCTTTCCATTGTTGCACAGCTTGTTGTACAATTCATGACTTCTTTTTTTCGACATTTTAGAAAAAAATCAAGGCTAACCCCTTGCAAGAAAAAAATTCCATTTTCAACAATGTTCCCCAAACCCATCGATACATACATCAAACGAAAGGTCTGTTCAATACCTATCCCCAGCTGAAGACAAAGAGTATCTGCTGCATCCGGTTCTTGAGATATTTTAATTCAAAATTATTCGCATGATTTTCCACCCAACTGCATTTGCCTTGCTTCGGATGGTGATATCTCCACTACCAAACCCTGCAAAAATCTGGGGCTGTCAGTGCTAGAAAGGGATTCCACAGACCTTTCCGTTGTTGCACAGCTTGTTGTACAATTCATGACTTCATTTTTTTCGACATTTTAGAAAAAAATCAAGGCTAACCCCTTGCAAGAAAAAAATTCCATTTTCAACCATGTTCCCCAAACCCCTCGATACATACATCAAACGAAAGGTCTGTTCAATACCTATCCACAGCTGAAGACAAAGAGTATCTGCTGCATCCGGTTCTTGAGATATTTTAATTCAAAATTGTTCGCATGATTTTCCACCCAACTGCATTTGCCTTGCTTCGGATGGTGATATCTCCACAACCAAACCCTGCAAAAATCTGGGGCTGTCAGTGCTAGAAAGGGATTCCACAGACCTTTCCGTTGTTGCACAGCTTGTTGTACAATTCATGACTTCATTTTTTTCGACATTTTAGAAAAAAATCAAGGCTAACCCCTTGCAAGAAAAAAATTCCATTTTCAACAATGTTCCCCAAACCTCTCGATACACACATCAAACGAAAGGTCTGTTCAATACCTATCCACAGCTGAAGACAAAAAGTATCTGCTGCATCCGGTTCTTGAGATATTTTAATTCAAAGTTATTCGCATGATTTTCCACCCAACTGCATTTGCCTTGCTTCGGATGGTGATATCTCCGCTACCAAACCCTGCAAAAATCTGGGGCTGGCACTGCTAGAAAGGGATTTCATAGACCTTTCCATTGTTGCACAGCTTGTTGTACAATTCATGACTTCTTTTTTTCGACATTTTAGAAAAAAATCAAGGCTAACCCCTTGCAAGAAAAAAATTACATTTTCAACAATGTTCCCCAAACCCATCGATACATACATCAAACGAAAGGTCTGTTCAATACCTATCCACAGCTGAAGACAAAGAGTATCTGCTGCATCCGGTTCTTGAGATATTTTAATTCAAAGTTATTCGCATGATTTTCCACCCAACTGCATTTGCCTTGCTTCGGATGGTGATATCTCCACAACCAAACCCTGCAAAAATCTGGGGCTGTCAGTGCTAGAAAGGGATTCCACAGACCTTTCCGTTGTTGCACAGCTTGTTGTACAATTCATGACTTCATTTTTTTCGACATTTTAGAAAAAAATCAAGGCTAACCCCTTGCATAAAAAAAAATCCAATTTCCACCAAGGTTCCCCAAACCCCTCGATACACACATCAAACGAAAGGTCTGTTCAATACCTATCCACAGCTGAAGACAAAAAGTATCTGCTGCATCCGGTTCTTGAGATATTTTAATTCAAAGTTATTCGCATGATTTTCCACCCAACTGCATTTGCCTTGCTTCGGATGGTGATATCTCCGCAACCAAACCCTGCAAAAATCTGGGGCTCTCAGTGCTAGAAAGGGATTCCACAGACCTTTCCATTGTTGCACAGCTTGTTGTACAATTCATGACTTCTTTTTTTCGACATTTTAGTAAAAAATCAAGGCTAACCCCTTGCAAGAAAAAAATTCCATTTTCAACAATGCTCCCCAGACACATCGATATATATATCGAAAAAAAGGTCAGTTAAATACCTATCCACAGCTGAAGACAAAAAGTATCTGCTGCATCCGCTTCTTGATATATTTTAATTCAAAGTTATTCGCATGATTTTCCACCCAACTGCATTTGCCTTGCTTCGGATAGTGATATTCCCACAACCAAACCCCGCAAATATGTGAGGCTTTCAGTGCTCGAAAGGGATTTCATAGACCTTTCCATTGCTGTACAACTTGTTGTACAATTCATGGCTTCACTTTTTTCGACATTTTATAAAAAAATCAAGGCTAAGCCCTTGCAAGAAAAAAATTACATTTTCAACAATGCTCCCCAAACCCATCGATGCACACATCAAAAGAAAGTTTTGTTCAATACCTATCCACAGCTGAAGACAAGGAGTATCTGCTGCATCCGGTTCTTGAGATATTTTAATTCAAAGTTATTCGCATGATTTTCCACCCAACTGCATTTGCCTTGCTTCGGATGGTGATATCTCCGCAACCAAACCCTGCAAAAATCTGGGGCTCTCAGTGCTAGAAAGGGATTCCACAGACCTTTCCATTGTTGCACAGCTTGTTGTACAATTCATAACTTCTTTTTTTTCGACATTTTAGAAAAAAATCAAGGCTAACCCCTTGCAAGAAAAAAATTCCATTTTCAACAATGTTCCCCAAAGCTATCGATATATAAATCGAAAAAAGGTCTGTTCAATACCTATCCACAGCTGAAGACAAAGAGTATCTGCTGCATCCGGTTCTTGAGATATTTTAATTCAAAGTTATTCGCATGATTTTCCACCCAACTGCATTTGCCTTGCTTCGGATAGTGATATCTCCACAACCAATCCCCGCAAATATGTGAGGCTTTCAGTGCTCGAAAGGGATTTCATAGACCTTTCCATTGCTGTACAACTTGTTGTACAATTCATGGCTTCACTTTTTTCGACATTTTATAAAAAAATCAAGGCTAAGCCCTTGCAAGAAAAAAATTACATTTTCAACAATGCTCCCCAAACCCATCGATGCACACATCAAAAGAAAGTTCTGTTCAATACCTATCCACAGCTGAAGACAAAGAATATCTGCTGCATCCGGTTCTTGAGATATTTTAATTCAAAGTTATTCGCATGATTTTCCACCCAACTGCATTTGCCTTGCTTCGGATGGTGATATCTCCGCAACCAAACCCTGCAAAAATCTGGGGCTCTCAGTGCTAGAAAGGGATTCCACAGACGTTTCCATTGTTGCACAGCTTGTTGTACAATTCATAACTTCTTTTTTTTCGACATTTTAGAAAAAAATCAAGGCTAACCCCTTGCAAAAAAAAAATACATTTTCAACAATGCTCCCCAAACCCATCGATATACACATCAAAAGAAAAGTCTGTTCAATACCTAACCACAGCTGAAGACAAAAAGTATCTGCTGCATCCGGTTCTTGAGATATTTTAATTCAAATTATTCGCATGATTTTCCACCCAACTGCATTTGCCTTGCTTCGGATGGCGATATCTCCACAACCAAACCCCGCAAGCATTTGGGGCTTTCAGTGCTCGAAAGTTATTTCATAGACCCTTCCATTGTTGTACAACTTGTTCTACAATTCATGACTTCACTTTTTTCGATATTTTAGAAAAAAATCAAGGCTAATCCCTTGCAAGAAAAAAATTACATTTTCAACAATGCTCCCCAAACCCATCGATACACACATCAAACGAAAGGTCTGTTCAATACCTATCCACAGCTGAAGACAAAAAGTATCTGCTACATCCGGTTCTTGAGATATTTTAATTCAAAGTTATTCGCATGATTTTCCACCCATCTGCATTTGCCTTGCTTCGGATTGTGATATCTCCACAACCAAATCCCGCAAAAATCTGCGGCTTCCAGTGCTCGAAAGGTATTTCACAGACCTTTCCGTTGTTGTACAACTTGTTGTACAATTCATGACATCACTTTTTTCGACAATTTAGAAAAAAATCAAGGCTAACCCCTTGCAAAAAAAAAATACATTTTCAACAATGCTCCCCAAACCCATCGATATACACATCAAAAGAAAAGTCTGTTCAATACCTAACCACAGCTGAAGACAAAAAGTATCTGCTGCATCCGGTTCTTGAGATATTTTAATTCAAATTATTCGCATGATTTTCCACCCAACTGCATTTGCCTTGCTTCGGATGGCGATATCTCCACAACCAAACCCCGCAAGCATTTGGGGCTTTCAGTGCTCGAAAGTTATTTCATAGACCCTTCCATTGTTGTACAACTTGTTGTACAATTCATGACTTCACTTTTTTCGATATTTTAGAAAAAAATCAAGGCTAAACCCTTGCAAGAAAAAAATTACATTTCAACAATGCTCCCCAAACCCATCGATACACACATCAAACGAAAGGTCTGTTCAATACCTATCCACAGCTGAAGACAAAAAGTATCTGCTACATCCGGTTCTTGAGATATTTTAATTCAAAGTTATTCGCATGATTTTCCACCCAACTGCATTTGCCTTGCTTCGGATTGTGATATCTCCACAACCAAATCCCGCAAAAATCTGCGGCTTCCAGTGCTCGAAAGGTATTTCACAGACCTTTCCGTTGTTGTACAACTTGTTGTACAATTCATGACATCACTTTTTTCGACAATTTAGAAAAAAATCAAGGCTAACCCCTTACAAGAAAAAAATTCCATTTTCAACAATGTTCCCCAAACCCATCGATACACACATCAAACGAAAGGTCTGTTCAATACCTATCCACAGCTGAAGACAAAAAGTATCTGCTGCATCCGGTTCTTGAGATATTTTAATTCAAAGTTATTAGCATGATTTTCCACCCAACTGCATTTGCCTTGCTTCGGATGGTGATATCTCCCCAACCAAACCCTGCAAAAATCTGGGGCTGTCAGTGCTAGAAAGGGATTCCACGGACCTTTCCGTTGTTGCACAGCTTGTTGTACAATTCATGACTTCTTTTTTTCGACATTTTAGAAAAAAATCAAGGCTAACCCCTTGCAAGAAAAAAATTCCATTTTCAACAATGTTCCCCAAACCCATCGATACATACATCAAACGAAAGGTCTGTTCAATACCTATCCACAGCTGAAGACAAAGAGTATCTGCTGCATCCGGTTCTTGAGATATTTTAATTCAAAATTATTCGCATGATTTTCCACCCAACTGCATTTGCCTTGCTTCGGATGGTGATATCTCCCCAACCAAACCCTGCAAAAATCTGGGGCTGTCAGTGCTAGAAAGGGATTCCACGGACCTTTCCGTTGTTGCACAGCTTGTTGTACAATTCATGACTTCATTTTTTTCGACATTTTAGAAAAAAATCAAGGCTAACCCCTTGCAAGAAAAAAATTCCATTTTCAACAATGTTCCCCAAACCCATCGATACATACATCAAACGAAAGGTCTGTTCAATACCTATCCACAGCTGAAGACAAAGAGTATCTGCTGCATCCGGTTCTTGAGATATTTTAATTCAAAGTTATTCGCATGATTTTCCACTCAACTGCAATTGCCTTGATTCGGATGGTGATATCTCACCACCCAAATCTCGCAAAAATCTGCAGCTTCCAGTGCTCGAAAAGGATTGCACAGACCTTTCCATTGTTGTACAACTTGTTGTACAATACATGACTTCATTTTTTTCGACATTTTAGAAAAAATCAAGGCTAGAAAAAAATTACATTTTCAACAATGCTCCCTAAACCCATCGAAATACACATCAAAAGAAAGGTCTGTTCAATACCTATCCACAGCTGAAGGCAAAAAGTATCTGCTGCATCCGGTTCTTGAGATATCTTAGTTCAAAGTTATTTGCATGATTTTCCACCCAACTGCATTTGTCTTGCTTCGGATGGTGATATCTCCACAACCAAACCCCGCAAACATCTGCGGCTGTCAGTGCTCGAAAGGGATTTCATAGACCTTTCCATTGTTGTGACAAAAAGTATCTGCTGCATCCGGTTCTTGAGATATTTTAATTCAAAGTTATTCGCATGATTTTCCACCCAACTGCATTTGCCTTGCTTCGGATGGTGATATCTCCACAACCAAACCCCGCAACCATCTGGGGCTTTCCATTGTTGTAGAACTTGTTGTCCAATTCATCACTTCATTTTTTCGACATTTTAGAAAAAATCAAGGCTAATCCCTTGCAAGAAAAAAATTCCATTTTCAACAATGTTCCCCAAACCCATCGATATATTCATCGACAAATAGGTCTGTTCAATAACTATCCACAGCTGGAGACAAAAAGTATCTGCTGTATTCGATTCTTGAGATATTTTAATTCAAAGTTATTCGCATGATTTTCCACTCAACTGCAATTGCCTTTCTTCGGATGGTGATATCTCCACAACCAAACCCCGCAAAAATCTGCGGCTTCCAGTGCTCGAAAAGGATTTCACAGACCATTCCATTGTTGTAGAACTTGTTGTACAATTCATGACTTCATTTTTTTCGACATTTTGGAAAAAATCAAGGCAAGAAAAAAATTCCATTTTCAACAATGTTCCCCAAACCCATCGATATATTCATCGACAAATAGGTCTGTTCAATAACTATTCACAGCTGGAGACAAAAAGTATCTGCTGCATCCGGGTCTTGAGATATTTTAATTCAAAGTTAGTCGCATGATTTTCCACCCAACTTCAATTGCCTTATTTCGGATGGTGATATCTCCGCGACCAAATCCCGCAAAAATCTGCGGCTTCCAGTGCTCGAAAGGGATTTCACAGACCTTTAAATTGTTGTACAACTTGTTGTACAATTCATGACTTCACTTTTTTCGACATTTTAGAAAAAATCAAGGCTAACCCCTTGCAAGAAAAAAATTACATTTTCAACAATGCTCCCTAAACCCATCGATACACACATCAAACGAAAGGTCTGTTCAATACCTATCCGCAGCTGAAGACAAACAGTACCTGCTGCATCCGGTTCTTGAGATATTTTAGTTCAAAATTATTTGCATGATTTTCCACCCAACTGCAATTGCCTTACTTCGGATGGTGATATCTCAGTAACCAAACCCTGCAAAAATCTGGGGCTGTCAGTGCTCGAAAGGGATTTTACAGACCTTTCCATTGTTGCACAGCTTGTTGTACAATTCATGACTTCATTTTTTTCGACATTTTAGAAAAAATCAAGGCTAACGCCTTGCAAGAAAAAATTCCATTTTCAACAATGTTCCCCAAACCCATCGATATATACATCGAGAAAAAGGTCTGTTCAATAACTATCCACAGCTGGAGACAAAAAGTATCTGCTGCATCCGGTTCTTGAGATATTTTATTTCAAAGTTATTCGCATGATTTTCCACCCAACTGCAATTGCCTTACTTCGGATGGTGATATCTCCACAACCAAACCCCGCAAACATCTGGGGCTTTCAGTGCTCGAAAGGGATTTCACAGACCTTTCCATTGTTGTACAACTTGTTGTACAATTCATGACTTCATTTTTTTCGACATTTTAGTAAAAATCAAGACTCCTTACAAGAAAAAAATTACATTTTCAACAATGTTCCCCAAACCCATCGGTACACACACCAAACGAAAGGTCTGTTCAATACCTATCCACAGCTGAAAACAAAAAGTACCTGCTGCATCCGGTTCTTGAGATATTTTAGTTCAAAGTTATTTGCATGATTTTCCACCCAACTGCATTTGCCTTGCTTCGGATGGTGATATCTCCACAACCAAACCCCGCAAACATCTGGGGCTGTCAGTGCTCGAAATATATTTCATAGACCTTTCCATTGTTGTACAACTTGTTGTACAATTCATGACTTCATTTTTTTCGACATTTTAGAAAAAATCAAGGCTAACCCCTTGCAAGAAAAAAATTCCATTTTCAACAATTTTCCCCAAACCCATCGATATATACATCGAAAAAAAGGTCTGTTCAATAACTATCCACAGCTGGAGACAAAAAGTATCTGCTGCGTCAGGTTCTTGAGATATTTTAATTCAAAGTTATTCGCATGATTTTCCACCCAACTGCAATTGCCTTAATTCGGATGGTGATATCTCCACAACCAAACCCCGCAAAAATCTGCGGCTTCCAGTGCTCGAAAGGGATTTCACAGACCTTTAAATTGTTGTACAACTTGTTGTACAATTCATGACTTCACTTTTTTCGACATTTTAGAAAAAATCAAGGCTAACCCCTTGCAAGAAAAAAATTACATTTTCAACAATGCTCCCTAAACCCATCGATACACACATCAAACGAAAGGTCTGTTCAATACCTATCCGCAGCTGAAGACAAACAGTACCTGCTGCATCCGGTTCTTGAGATATTTTAGTTCAAAATTATTTGCATGATTTTCCACCCAACTGCAATTGCCTTACTTCGGATGGTGATATCTCAGTAACCAAACCCTGCAAAAATCTGGGGCTGTCAGTGCTCGAAAGGGATTTTACAGACCTTTCCATTGTTGCACAGCTTGTTGTACAATTCATGACTTCATTTTTTTCGACATTTTAGAAAAAATCAAGGCTAACGCCTTGCAAGAAAAAATTCCATTTTCAACAATGTTCCCCAAACCCATCGATATATACATCGAGAAAAAGGTCTGTTCAATAACTATCCACAGCTGGAGACAAAAAGTATCTGCTGCATCCGGTTCTTGAGATATTTTATTTCAAAGTTATTCGCATGATTTTCCACCCAACTGCAATTGCCTTACTTCGGATGGTGATATCTCCACAACCAAACCCCGCAAACATCTGGGGCTTTCAGTGCTCGAAAGGGATTTCACAGACCTTTCCATTGTTGTACAACTTGTTGTACAATTCATGACTTCATTTTTTTCGACATTTTAGTAAAAATCAAGACTCCTTACAAGAAAAAAATTACATTTTCAACAATGTTCCCCAAACCCATCGGTACACACACCAAACGAAAGGTCTGTTCAATACCTATCCACAGCTGAAAACAAAAAGTACCTGCTGCATCCGGTTCTTGAGATATTTTAGTTCAAAGTTATTTGCATGATTTTCCACCCAACTGCATTTGCCTTGCTTCGGATGGTGATATCTCCACAACCAAACCCCGCAAACATCTGGGGCTGTCAGTGCTCGAAATATATTTCATAGACCTTTCCATTGTTGTACAACTTGTTGTACAATTCATGACTTCATTTTTTTCGACATTTTAGAAAAAATCAAGGCTAACCCCTTGCAAGAAAAAAATTCCATTTTCAACAATTTTCCCCAAACCCATCGATATATACATCGAAAAAAAGGTCTGTTCAATAACTATCCACAGCTGGAGACAAAAAGTATCTGCTGCGTCAGGTTCTTGAGATATTTTAATTCAAAGTTATTCGCATGATTTTCCACCCAACTGCAATTGCCTTAATTCGGATGGTGATATCTCCACAACCAAACCCCGCAAACATCTGGGGCTGTCAGTGCTCGAAAGGGATTTCATAGACCTTTCCATTGTTGTACAACTTGTTGTACAATTCATGACTTCATTTTTTTCGACATTTTAGAAAAAATCAAGGCTAACCCCTTGCAAGAAAAAAATTACATTTTCAACAATGCTTCCTAAACCCATCGAAATACACATCAAACGAAAGGTCTGTTCAATACCTATCCACAGCTGAAGACAAAAAGTATCTGCTGCATCCGGTTCTTGAGATATTTTAGTTCAAAGAGTATTTGCATGATTTTCCACTCAACTGCAATTGCCTTACTTCGGATGGTGATATCTCCGTAACCAAACCCTGCAAAAATCTGGGGCTGTCAGTGCTCGAAAGGGATTTTACAGACCTTTCCATTGTTGCACAGCTTGTTGTACAATTCATGACTTCATTTTTTTCGACATTTTAGAAAAAATCAAGGCTAACGCCTTGCAAGAAAAAATTCCATTTTCAACAATGTTCCCCAAACCCATCGATATATACATCGAGAAAAAGGTCTGTTCAATAACTATCCACAGCTGGAGACAAAAAGTATCTGCTGCATCCGGTTCTTGAGATATTTTATTTCAAAGTTATTCGCATGATTTTCCACCCAACTGCAATTGCCTTACTTCGGATGGTGATATCTCCACAACCAAACCCCGCAAACATCTGGGGCTTTCAGTGCTCGAAAGGGATTTCACAGACCTTTCCATTGTTGCACAGCTTGTTGTACAATTCATGAATTCATTTTTTTTCGACATTTTAGAAAAAATCAAGGCTAACGCCTTGCAAGAAAAAAATTCCATTTTCAACAATGTTCCCCAAACCCATCGATATATAAATCGAAAAATAGGTCTGTTCAAAAACTATCCACAGCTGGAGACAAAAAGTATCTGCTGTATCCGATTCTTGAGATATTTTAATTCAAAGTTATTCGCATGATTTTCCACCCAACTGCATTTGCCTTGCTTCGGATGGTGATATCTCACCAACCATATCCCGCAAAAATCTGCGGCTTCCAGTGCTCGAAAAGGATTTCACAGACCTTTCCATTGTTGTACAACTTGTTGTACAATTCATGACTTCATTTTAACCCCTTGCAAGAAAAAAATTACATTTTCAACAATGCTCCCTAAACCCATCGAAATATACATCAAAAGAAAGGTCTGTTCAATACCTATCCACAGCTGAAGACAAAGAGTATCTGCTGCATCCGGTTCTTGAGATATTTTAGTTCAAAGTTATTTGCATGATTTTCCTCCCAACTGCAATTGCCTTGCTTCGGATGGTGATATCTCCACAACCAAACCCCGCAAGCATCTGGGGCTGTCAGTGCTCGAAAGGGATTTCATAGACATTTCCATTGTTGTACAACTTGTTGTACAATTCATGAATTCATTTTTTTTCGACATTTTAGAAAAAATTCAAGGCTAACCCCTTGCAAGAAAAAAATTCCATTTTCAACAATGTTCCCCAAACCCCTCGATACATACATCAAACGAAAGGTCTGTTCAATACCTATCCACAGCTGAAGACAAAGAGTATCTGCTGCATCCGGTTCTTGAGATATTTTAATTCAAAATTATTCGCATGATTTTCCACCCAACTGCATTTGCCTTGCTTCGGATGGTGATATCTCCACAACCAAACCCTGCAAAAATCTGGGGCTGTCAGTGCTAGAAAGGGATTCCACAGACCTTTCCGTTGTTGCACAGCTTGTTGTACAATTCATGACTTCATTTTTTTCGACATTTTAGAAAAAAATCAAGGCTAACCCCTTGCAAGAAAAAAATTCCATTTTCAACCATGTTCCCCAAACCCCTCGATACATACATCAAACGAAAGGTCTGTTCAATACCTATCCACAGCTGAAGACAAAGAGTATCTGCTGCATCCGGTTCTTGAGATATTTTAATTCAAAATTGTTCGCATGATTTTCCACCCAACTGCATTTGCCTTGCTTCGGATGGTGATATCTCCACAACCAAACCCTGCAAAAATCTGGGGCTGTCAGTGCTAGAAAGGGATTCCACAGACCTTTCCGTTGTTGCACAGCTTGTTGTACAATTCATGACTTCATTTTTTTCGACATTTTAGAAAAAAATCAAGGCTAACCCCTTGCAAGAAAAAAATTCCATTTTCAACAATGTTCCCCAAACCCCTCGATACACACATCAAACGAAAGGTCTGTTCAATACCTATCCACAGCTGAAGACAAAAAGTATCTGCTGCATCCGGTTCTTGAGATATTTTAATTCAAAGTTATTCGCATGATTTTCCACCCAACTGCATTTGCCTTGCTTCGGATGGTGATATCTCCGCAACCAAACCCTGCAAAAATCTGGGGCTGGCACTGCTAGAAAGGGATTTCATAGACCTTTCCATTGTTGCACAGCTTGTTGTACAATTCATGACTTCTTTTTTTCGACATTTTAGAAAAAAATCAAGGCTAACCCCTTGCAAGAAAAAAATTCCATTTTCAACAATGTTCCCCAAACCCATCGATACATACATCAAACGAAAGGTCTGTTCAATACCTATCCACAGCTGAAGACAAAGAGTATCTGCTGCATCCGGTTCTTGAGATATTTTAATTCAAAGTTATTCGCATGATTTTCCACCCAACTGCATTTGCCTTGCTTCGGATGGTGATATCTCCACAACCAAACCCTGCAAAAATCTGGGGCTGTCAGCGCTAGAAAGGGATTTCACAGACCTTTCCGTTGTTGCACAGCTTGTTGTACAATTCATGGCTTCATTTTTTTCGACATTTTAGAAAAAAATCAAGGCTAATCCCTTGCAAGAAAAAAATTCCATTTTCAACAATGTTCCCCAAACCCATCGATACACACATCAAACGAAAGGTCTGTTCAATACCTATCCACAGCTGAAGACAAAAAGTATCTGCTGCATCCGGTTCTTGAGATATTTTAATTCAAAGTTATTCGCATGATTTTCCACCCAACTGCATTTGCCTTGCTTCGGATGGTGATATCTCCGCAACCAAACCCTGCAAAAATCTGGGGCTCTCAGTGCTAGAAAGGGATTTCATAGACCTTTCCATTGTTGCACAGCTTGTTGTACAATTCATGACTTCTTTTTTTCGACATTTTAGAAAAAAATCAAGGCTAACCCCTTGCAAGAAAAAAATTCCATTTTCAACAATGTTCCCCAAAGCTATCGATATATAAATCGAAAAAAGGTCTGTTCAATACCTATCCACAGCTGAAGACAAAGAGTATCTGCTGCATCCGGTTCTTGAGATATTTTAATTCAAAGTTATTCGCATGATTTTCCACCCAACTGCATTTGCCTTGCTTCGGATGGTGATATCTCCGCAACCAAACCCTGCAAAAATCTGGGGCTGTCAGTGCTAGAAAGGGATTTCATAGACCTTTCCATTGTTGCACAGCTTGTTGTACAATTCATGACTTCTTTTTTTCGACATTTTAGAAAAAAATCAAGGCTAACCCCTTGCAAGAAAAAAATTCCATTTTCAACAATGTTCCCCAAACCCATCGATACATACATCAAACGAAAGGTCTGTTCAATACCTATCCACAGCTGAAGACAAAGAGTATCTGCTGCATCCGGTTCTTGAGATATTTTAATTCAAAATTATTCGCATGATTTTCCACCCAACTGCATTTGCCTTGCTTCGGATGGTGATATCTCCACAACCAAACCCTGCAAAAATCTGGGGCTGTCAGTGCTAGAAAGGGATTCCACAGACCTTTCCGTTGTTGCACAGCTTGTTGTACAATTCATGACTTCATTTTTTTCGACATTTTAGAAAAAAATCAAGGCTAACCCCTTGCATAAAAAAAAATCCAATTTCCACCAAGGTTCCCCAAACCCCTCGATACACACATCAAACGAAAGGTCTGTTCAATACCTATCCACAGCTGAAGACAAAAAGTATCTGCTGCATCCGGTTCTTGAGATATTTTAATTCAAAGTTATTCGCATGATTTTCCACCCAACTGCATTTGCCTTGCTTCGGATGGTGATATCTCCGCAACCAAACCCTGCAAAAATCTGGGGCTCTCAGTGCTAGAAAGGGATTCCACAGACCTTTCCATTGTTGCACAGCTTGTTGTACAATTCATGACTTCTTTTTTTCGACATTTTAGTAAAAAATCAAGGCTAACCCCTTGCAAGAAAAAAATTCCATTTTCAACAATGCTCCCCAGACACATCGATATATATATCGAAAAAAAGGTCAGTTAAATACCTATCCACAGCTGAAGACAAAGAGTATCTGCTGCATCCGGTTCTTGAGATATTTTAATTCAAAGTTATTCGCATGATTTTCCACCCAACTGCATTTGCCTTGCTTCGGATGGTGATATCTCCGCAACCAAACCCTGCAAAAATCTGGGGCTCTCAGTGCTAGAAAGGGATTCCACAGACCTTTCCATTGTTGCACAGCTTGTTGTACAATTCATAACTTCTTTTTTTTCGACATTTTAGAAAAAAATCAAGGCTAACCCCTTGCAAGAAAAAAATTCCATTTTCAACAATGTTCCCCAAAGCTATCGATATATAAATCGAAAAAAGGTCTGTTCAATACCTATCCACAGCTGAAGACAAAGAGTATCTGCTGCATCCGGTTCTTGAGATATTTTAATTCAAAGTTATTCGCATGATTTTCCACCCAACTGCATTTGCCTTGCTTCGGATAGTGATATCTCCACAACCAATCCCCGCAAATATGTGAGGCTTTCAGTGCTCGAAAGGGATTTCATAGACCTTTCCATTGCTGTACAACTTGTTGTACAATTCATGGCTTCACTTTTTTCGACATTTTATAAAAAAATCAAGGCTAACGCCTTGCAAGAAAAAAATTCCATTTTCAACAATGTTCCCCAAACCCATCGATATATAAATCGAAAAATAGGTCTGTTCAAAAACTATCCACAGCTGGAGACAAAAAGTATCTGCTGTATCCGATTCTTGAGATATTTTAATTCAAAGTTATTCGCATGATTTTCCACCCAACTGCATTTGCCTTGCTTCGGATGGTGATATCTCACCAACCATATCCCGCAAAAATCTGCGGCTTCCAGTGCTCGAAAAGGATTTCACAGACCTTTCCATTGTTGTACAACTTGTTGTACAATTCATGACTTCATTTTAACCCCTTGCAAGAAAAAAATTACATTTTCAACAATGCTCCCTAAACCCATCGAAATATACATCAAAAGAAAGGTCTGTTCAATACCTATCCACAGCTGAAAACAAAGAGTATCTGCTGTATCCGATTCTTGAGATATTTTAATTCAAAGTTATTCGCATGATTTTCCACCCAACTGCATTTGCCTTGCTTCGGATGGTGATATCTCACCAACCATATCCCGCAAAAATCTGCGGCTTCCAGTGCTCGAAAAGGATTTCATAGACCTTTCCATTGTTGCACAGTTTGTTGTACAATTCATGACTTCATTTTTTTCGACATTTTAGAAAAAATCAAGGCTAACGCCTTGCAAGAAAAAATTCCATTTTCAACAATGTTCCCCAAACCCATCGATATATACATCGAGAAAAAGGTATGTTCAATAACTATCCACAGCTGGAGACAAAAAGTATCTGCTGCATCCGGTTCTTGAGATATTTTATTTCAAAGTTATTCGCATGATTTTCCACCCAACTGCAATTGCCTTACTTCGGATGGTGATATCTCCACAACCAAACCCCGCAAACATCTGGGGCTTTCAGTGCTCGAAAGGGATTTCACAGACCTTTCCATTGTTGCACAGCTTGTTGTACAATTCATGAATTCATTTTTTTTCGACATTTTAGAAAAAATCAAGGCTAACGCCTTGCAAGAAAAAAATTCCATTTTCAACAATGTTCCCCAAACCCATCGATATATAAATCGAAAAATAGGTCTGTTCAAAAACTATCCACAGCTGGAGACAAAAAGTATCTGCTGTATCCGATTCTTGAGATATTTTAATTCAAAGTTATTCGCATGATTTTCCACCCAACTGCATTTGCCTTGCTTCGGATGGTGATATCTCACCAACCATATCCCGCAAAAATCTGCGGCTTCCAGTGCTCGAAAAGGATTTCACAGACCTTTCCATTGTTGTACAACTTGTTGTACAATTCATGACTTCATTTTAACCCCTTGCAAGAAAAAAATTACATTTTCAACAATGCTCCCTAAACCCATCGAAATATACATCAAAAGAAAGGTCTGTTCAATACCTATCCACAGCTGAAGACAAAGAGTATCTGCTGCATCCGGTTCTTGAGATATTTTAGTTCAAAGTTATTTGCATGATTTTCCTCCCAACTGCAATTGCCTTGCTTCGGATGGTGATATCTCCACAACCAAACCCCGCAAGCATCTGGGGCTGTCAGTGCTCGAAAGGGATTTCATAGACATTTCCATTGTTGTACAACTTGTTGTACAATTCATGAATTCATTTTTTTTCGACATTTTAGGAAAAATTCAAGGCTAACCCCTTGCAAGAAAAAAATTCCATTTTCAACAATGTTCCCCAAACCCATCGATATATAAATCGAAAAATAGGTCTGTTCAAAAACTATCCACAGCTGGAGACAAAAAGTATCTGCTGTATCCGATTCTTGAGATATTTTAATTCAAAGTTATTCGCATGATTTTCCACCCAACTGCATTTGCCTTGCTTCGGATGGTGATATCTCACCAACCATATCCCGCAAAAATCTGCGGCTTCCAGTGCTCGAAAAGGATTTCACAGACCTTTCCATTGTTGTACAACTTGTTGTACAATTCATGACTTCATTTTAACCCCTTGCAAGAAAAAAATTACATTTTCAACAATGCTCCCTAAACCCATCGAAATATACATCAAAAGAAAGGTCTGTTCAATACCTATCCACAGCTGAAGACAAAGAGTATCTGCTGCATCCGGTTCTTGAGATATTTTAGTTCAAAGTTATTTGCATGATTTTCCTCCCAACTGCAATTGCCTTGCTTCGGATGGTGATATCTCCACAACCAAACCCCGCAAGCATCTGGGGCTGTCAGTGCTCGAAAGGGATTTCATAGACATTTCCATTGTTGTACAACTTGTTGTACAATTCATGAATTCATTTTTTTTCGACATTTTAGGAAAAATTCAAGGCTAACCCCTTGCAAGAAAAAAATTCCATTTTCAACAATGTTCCCCAAACCCCTCGATACATACATCAAACGAAAGGTCTGTTCAATACCTATCCACAGCTGAAGACAAAGAGTATCTGCTGCATCCGGTTCTTGAGATATTTTAATTCAAAATTATTCGCATGATTTTCCACCCAACTGCATTTGCCTTGCTTCGGATGGTGATATCTCCACAACCAAACCCTGCAAAAATCTGGGGCTGTCAGTGCTAGAAAGGGATTCCACAGACCTTTCCGTTGTTGCACAGCTTGTTGTACAATTCATGACTTCATTTTTTTCGACATTTTAGAAAAAAATCAAGGCTAACCCCTTGCAAGAAAAAAATTCCATTTTCAACCATGTTCCCCAAACCCCTCGATACATACATCAAACGAAAGGTCTGTTCAATACCTATCCACAGCTGAAGACAAAGAGTATCTGCTGCATCCGGTTCTTGAGATATTTTAATTCAAAATTGTTCGCATGATTTTCCACCCAACTGCATTTGCCTTGCTTCGGATGGTGATATCTCCACAACCAAACCCTGCAAAAATCTGGGGCTGTCAGTGCTAGAAAGGGATTCCACAGACCTTTCCGTTATTGCACAGCTTGTTGTACAATTCATGACTTCATTTTTTTCGACATTTTAGAAAAAAATCAAGGCTAACCCCTTGCAAGAAAAAAATTCCATTTTCAACAATGTTCCCCAAACCCCTCGATACACACATCAAACGAAAGGTCTGTTCAATACCTATCCACAGCTGAAGACAAAAAGTATCTGCTGCATCCGGTTCTTGAGATATTTTAATTCAAAGTTATTCGCATGATTTTCCACCCAACTGCATTTGCCTTGCTTCGGATGGTGATATCTCCGCAACCAAACCCTGCAAAAATCTGGGGCTGGCACTGCTAGAAAGGGATTTCATAGACCTTTCCATTGTTGCACAGCTTGTTGTACAATTCATGACTTCTTTTTTTCGACATTTTAGAAAAAAATCAAGGCTAACCCCTTGCAAGAAAAAAATTCCATTTTCAACAATGTTCCCCAAACCCATCGATACATACATCAAACGAAAGGTCTGTTCAATACCTATCCACAGCTGAAGACAAAGAGTATCTGCTGCATCCGGTTCTTGAGATATTTTAATTCAAAGTTATTCGCATGATTTTCCACCCAACTGCATTTGCCTTGCTTCGGATGGTGATATCTCCACAACCAAACCCTGCAAAAATCTGGGGCTGTCAGCGCTAGAAAGGGATTTCACAGACCTTTCCGTTGTTGCACAGCTTGTTGTACAATTCATGGCTTCATTTTTTTCGACATTTTAGAAAAAAATCAAGGCTAATCCCTTGCAAGAAAAAAATTCCATTTTCAACAATGTTCCCCAAACCCATCGATACACACATCAAACGAAAGGTCTGTTCAATACCTATCCACAGCTGAAGACAAAAAGTATCTGCTGCATCCGGTTCTTGAGATATTTTAATTCAAAGTTATTCGCATGATTTTCCACCCAACTGCATTTGCCTTGCTTCGGATGGTGATATCTCCGCTACCAAACCCTGCAAAAATCTGGGGCTCTCAGTGCTAGAAAGGGATTTCATAGACCTTTCCATTGTTGCACAGCTTGTTGTACAATTCATGACTTCTTTTTTTCGACATTTTAGAAAAAAATCAAGGCTAACCCCTTGCAAGAAAAAAATTCCATTTTCAACAATGTTCCCCAAAGCTATCGATATATAAATCGAAAAAAGGTCTGTTCAATACCTATCCACAGCTGAAGACAAAGAGTATCTGCTGCATCCGGTTCTTGAGATATTTTAATTCAAAGTTATTCGCATGATTTTCCACCCAACTGCATTTGCCTTGCTTCGGATGGTGATATCTCCGCAACCAAACCCTGCAAAAATCTGGGGCTGTCAGTGCTAGAAAGGGATTTCATAGACCTTTCCATTGTTGCACAGCTTGTTGTACAATTCATGACTTCTTTTTTTCGACATTTTAGAAAAAAATCAAGGCTAACCCCTTGCAAGAAAAAAATTCCATTTTCAACAATGTTCCCCAAACCCATCGATACATACATCAAACGAAAGGTCTGTTCAATACCTATCCACAGCTGAAGACAAAGAGTATCTGCTGCATCCGGTTCTTGAGATATTTTAATTCAAAATTGTTCGCATGATTTTCCACCCAACTGCATTTGCCTTGCTTCGGATGGTGATATCTCCACAACCAAACCCTGCAAAAATCTGGGGCTGTCAGTGCTAGAAAGGGATTCCACAGACCTTTCCGTTGTTGCACAGCTTGTTGTACAATTCATGACTTCATTTTTTTCGACATTTTAGAAAAAAATCAAGGCTAACCCCTTGCATAAAAAAAAATCCAATTTCCACCAAGGTTCCCCAAACCCCTCGATACACACATCAAACGAAAGGTCTGTTCAATACCTATCCACAGCTGAAGACAAAAAGTATCTGCTGCATCCGGTTCTTGAGATATTTTAATTCAAAGTTATTCGCATGATTTTCCACCCAACTGCATTTGCCTTGCTTCGGATGGTGATATCTCCGCAACCAAACCCTGCAAAAATCTGGGGCTCTCAGTGCTAGAAAGGGATTCCACAGACCTTTCCATTGTTGCACAGCTTGTTGTACAATTCATGACTTCTTTTTTTCGACATTTTAGTAAAAAATCAAGGCTAACCCCTTGCAAGAAAAAAATTCCATTTTCAACAATGTTCCCCAAAGCTATCGATATATAAATCGAAAAAAGGTCTGTTCAATACCTATCCACAGCTGAAGACAAAGAGTATCTGCTGCATCCGGTTCTTGAGATATTTTAATTCAAAGTTATTCGCATGATTTTCCACCCAACTGCATTTGCCTTGCTTCGGATAGTGATATCTCCACAACCAATCCCCGCAAATATGTGAGGCTTTCAGTGCTCGAAAGGGATTTCATAGACCTTTCCATTGCTGTACAACTTGTTGTACAATTCATGGCTTCACTTTTTTCGACATTTTATAAAAAAATCAAGGCTAAGCCCTTGCAAGAAAAAAATTACATTTTCAACAATGCTCCCCAAACCCATCGATGCACACATCAAAAGAATGTTCTGTTCAATACCTATCCACAGCTGAAGACAAAGAATATCTGCTGCATCCGGTTCTTGAGATATTTTAATTCAAAGTTATTCGCATGATTTTCCACCCAACTGCATTTGCCTTGCTTCGGATGGTGATATCTCCGCAACCAAACCCTGCAAAAATCTGGGGCTCTCAGTGCTAGAAAGGGATTCCACAGACGTTTCCATTGTTGCACAGCTTGTTGTACAATTCATAAATTCTTTTTTTTCGACATTTTAGAAAAAAATCAAGGCTAACCCCTTGCAAAAAAAAAATACATTTTCAACAATGCTCCCCAAACCCATCGATATACACATCAAAAGAAAAGTCTGTTCAATACCTAACCACAGCTGAAGACAAAAAGTATCTGCTGCATCCGGTTCTTGAGATATTTTAATTCAAATTATTCGCATGATTTTCCACCCAACTGCATTTGCCTTGCTTCGGATGGCGATATCTCCACAACCAAACCCCGCAAGCATTTGGGGCTTTCAGTGCTCGAAAGTTATTTCATAGACCCTTCCATTGTTGTACAACTTGTTCTACAATTCATGACTTCATTTTTTTCGATATTTTAGAAAAAAATCAAGGCTAACCCCTTGCAAGAAAAAAATTACATTTTCAACAATGCTCCCCAAACCCATCCATACACACATCAAAAGAAAAGTCTGTTCAATACCTATCCACAGCTGAAGACAAAAAGTATCTGCTGCATTCTGTTCTTGAGATATTTTAATTCAAATTATTCGCATGATTTTCCACCCAACTGTATTTGCCTTGCTTCGGATGGCGATATCTCCACAACCAAACCCCGCAAACATTTGGGGCTTTCAGTGCTCGAAAGGGATTTCATAGACCCTTCCATTGTTGTACAACTTGTTGTACAATTCATGACTTCACTTTTTCGATATTTTAGAAAAAAATCAAGGCTAAACCCTTGCAAGAAAAAAATTACATTTTCAACAATGCTCCCCAAACCCATCGATACACACATCAAACGAAAGGTCTGTTCAATACCTATCCACAGCTGAAGACAAAAAGTATCTGCTACATCCGGTTCTTGAGATATTTTAATTCAAATTTATTCGCATGATTTTCCACCCAACTGCATTTGCCTTGCTTCGGATTGTGATATCTCCACAACCAAATCCCGCAAAAATCTGCGGCTTCCAGTGCTCGAAAGGTATTTCACAGACCTTTCCGTTGTTGTACAACTTGTTGTACAATTCATGACATCACTTTTTTCGACAATTTAGAAAAAAATCAAGGCTAACCCCTTACAAGAAAAAAATTCCATTTTCAACAATGTTCCCCAAACCCATCGATACACACATCAAACGAAAGGTCTGTTCAATACCTATCCACAGCTGAAGACAAAAAGTATCTGCTGCATCCGGTTCTTGAGATATTTTAATTCAAAGTTATTAGCATGATTTTCCACCCAACTGCATTTGCCTTGCTTCGGATGGTGATATTTCCGCAACCAAACCCTGCAAAAATCTGGGGCTGTCAGTGCTAGAAATGGATTCCATAGACCTTTCCATTGTTGCACAGCTTGTTGTACAATTCATGACTTCTTTTTTTCGACATTTTAGAAAAAAATCAAGGCTAACCCCTTGCAAGAAAAAAATTCCATTTTCAACAATGTTCCCCAAACCCATCGATACATACATCAAACGAAAGGTCTGTTCAATACCTATCCACAGCTGAAGACAAAGAATATCTGCTGCATCCGGTTCTTGAGATATTTTAATTCAAAGTTATTCGCATGATTTTCCACCCAACTGCATTTGCCTTGCTTCGGATGGTGATATCTCCGCAACCAAACCCTGCAAAAATCTGGGGCTCTCAGTGCTAGAAAGGGATTCCACAGACGTTTCCATTGTTGCACAGCTTGTTGTACAATTCATAAATTCTTTTTTTTCGACATTTTAGAAAAAAATCAAGGCTAACCCCTTGCAAAAAAAAAATACATTTTCAACAATGCTCCCCAAACCCATCGATATACACATCAAAAGAAAAGTCTGTTCAATACCTAACCACAGCTGAAGACAAAAAGTATCTGCTGCATCCGGTTCTTGAGATATTTTAATTCAAATTATTCGCATGATTTTCCACCCAACTGCATTTGCCTTGCTTCGGATGGCGATATCTCCACAACCAAACCCCGCAAGCATTTGGGGCTTTCAGTGCTCGAAAGTTATTTCATAGACCCTTCCATTGTTGTACAACTTGTTCTACAATTCATGACTTCATTTTTTTCGATATTTTAGAAAAAAATCAAGGCTAACCCCTTGCAAGAAAAAAATTACATTTTCAACAATGCTCCCCAAACCCATCCATACACACATCAAAAGAAAAGTCTGTTCAATACCTATCCACAGCTGAAGACAAAAAGTATCTGCTGCATTCTGTTCTTGAGATATTTTAATTCAAATTATTCGCATGATTTTCCACCCAACTGTATTTGCCTTGCTTCGGATGGCGATATCTCCACAACCAAACCCCGCAAACATTTGGGGCTTTCAGTGCTCGAAAGGGATTTCATAGACCCTTCCATTGTTGTACAACTTGTTGTACAATTCATGACTTCACTTTTTTCGATATTTTAGAAAAAAATCAAGGCTAAACCCTTGCAAGAAAAAAATTACATTTTCAACAATGCTCCCCAAACCCATCGATACACACATCAAACGAAAGGTCTGTTCAATACCTATCCACAGCTGAAGACAAAAAGTATCTGCTACATCCGGTTCTTGAGATATTTTAATTCAAAGTTATTCGCATGATTTTCCACCCAACTGCATTTGCCTTGCTTCGGATTGTGATATCTCCACAACCAAATCCCGCAAAAATCTGCGGCTTCCAGTGCTCGAAAGGTATTTCACAGACCTTTCCGTTGTTGTACAACTTGTTGTACAATTCATGACATCACTTTTTTCGACAATTTAGAAAAAAATCAAGGCTAACCCCTTACAAGAAAAAAATTCCATTTTCAACAATGTTCCCCAAACCCATCGATACACACATCAAACGAAAGGTCTGTTCAATACCTATCCACAGCTGAAGACAAAAAGTATCTGCTGCATCCGGTTCTTGAGATATTTTAATTCAAAGTTATTAGCATGATTTTCCACCCAACTGCATTTGCCTTGCTTCGGATGGTGATATTTCCGCAACCAAACCCTGCAAAAATCTGGGGCTGTCAGTGCTAGAAATGGATTCCATAGACCTTTCCATTGTTGCACAGCTTGTTGTACAATTCATGACTTCTTTTTTTCGACATTTTAGAAAAAAATCAAGGCTAACCCCTTGCAAGAAAAAAATTCCATTTTCAACAATGTTCCCCAAACCCATCGATACATACATCAAACGAAAGGTCTGTTCAATACCTATCCACAGCTGAAGACAAAGAGTATCTGCTGCATCCGGTTCTTGAGATATTTTAATTCAAAATTATTCGCATGATTTTCCACCCAACTGCATTTGCCTTGCTTCGGATGGTGATATCTCCACAACCAAACCCTGCAAAAATCTGGGGCTGTCAGTGCTAGAAAGGGATTCCACGGACCTTTCCGTTGTTGCACAGCTTGTTGTACAATTCATGACTTCATTTTTTTCGACATTTTAGAAAAAAATCAAGGCTAACCCCTTGCAAGAAAAAAATTCCATTTTCAACAATGTTCCCCAAAACCAATCGATACACACATCAAACGAAAGGTCTGTTCAATACCTATCCAAAGCTGAAGACAAAAAGTATCTGCTGCATCCGCTTCTTGATATATTTTAATTCAAAGTTATTCGCATGATTTTCCACCCAACTGCATTTGCCTTGCTTCGGATGGTGATTTCTCCGCAACCAAACCCTGCAAAAATCTGGGGCTCTCAGTGCTAGAAAGGGATTCCACAGACCTTTCAATTGTTGCACAGCTTGTTGTACAATTCATGACTTCTTTTTTTTCGACATTTTAGTAAAAAATCAAGGCTAACCCCTTGCAAGAAAAAAATTCCATTTTCAACAATGCTCCCCAGACCAATCGATATATACATCAAACAAAAGGTCTGTTCAATACCTATCCGCAGCTGAAGACAAAATGTATCTGCTGCATCAGGTTCTTGAGATATTTTAATTCAAAGTTATTCGCATGATTTTCCACCCAACTGCATTTGCCTTGCTTCGGATGGTGATATCTCCGCAACCAAACCCTGCAAAAATCTGGGGCTCTCAGTGCTAGAAAGGGATTCCACAGACCTTTCTATTGTTGCACAGCTTGTTGTACAATTCATGACTTCTTTTTTTTCGACATTTTAGAAAAAAATCAAGGCTAACCCCTTGCAAGAAAAAAATTCCATTTTCAACAATGTTCCCCAAAGCTATCGATATATAAATCGAAAAAAGGTCTGTTCAATACCTATCCACAGCTGAAGACAAAGAATATCTGCTGCATCCGGTTCTTGAGATATTTTAATTCAAAGTTATTCGCATGATTTTCCACCCAACTGCATTTGCCTTGCTTCGGATGGTGATATCTCCGCAACCAAACCCTGCAAAAATCTGGGGCTGTCAGTGCTAGAAAGGGATTTCATAGACCTTTCCATTGTTGCACAGCTTGTTGTACAATTCATGACTTCTTTTTTTCGACATTTTAGAAAAAAATCAAGGCTAACCCCTTGCAAGAAAAAAATTCCATTTTCAACAATGTTCCCCAAACCCATCGATACATACATCAAACGAAAGGTCTGTTCAATACCTATCCACAGCTGAAGACAAAGAGTATCTGCTGCATCCGGTTCTTGAGATATTTTAATTCAAAGTTATTCGCATGATTTTCCACCCAACTGCAATTGCCTTACTTCGGATGGTGATATCTCACCACCCAAATCTCGCAAAAATCTGCAGCTTCCAGTGCTCGAAAAGGATTGCACAGACCTTTCCATTGTTGTACAACTTGTTGTACAATACATGACTTCATTTTTTTCGACATTTTAGAAAAAATCAAGGCTAACCCCTTGCAAGAAAAAAATTACATTTTCAACAATGCTCCCTAAACCCATCGAAATACACATCAAAAGAAAGGTCTGTTCAATACCTATCCACAGCTGAAGGCAAAAAGTATCTGCTGCATCCGGTTCTTGAGATATCTTAGTTCAAAGTTATTTGCATGATTTTCCACCCAACTGCATTTGTCTTGCTTCGGATGGTGATATCTCCACAACCAAACCCCGCAAACATCTGCGGCTGTCAGTGCTCGAAAGGGATTTCATAGACCTTTCCATTGTTGTACAACTTGGTGTACAATTCACGACTTCATTTTTTTCGACATTTTAGAAAAAATCAAGGCTAACCCCTTGCAAGAAGAAAATTCCATTTTCAACAATATTCCCCAAACCCATCGATACACACATCAAACGAAAGGTCTGTTCAATACCTGTCCACAGCTGAAGACAAAAAGTATCTGCTGCATCCGGTTCTTGAGATATTTTAATTCAAAGTTATTCGCATGATTTTCCACCCAACTGCATTTGCCTTGCTTCGGATGGTGATATCTCCACAACCAAACCCCGCAAACATCTGGGGCTTTCCATTGTTGTAGAACTTGTTGTCCAATTCATGACTTCATTTTTTCGACATTTTAGAAAAAATCAAGGCTAATCCCTTGCAAGAAAAAAATTCCATTTTCAACAATGTTCCCCAAACCCATCGATATATACATCGACAAATAGGTCTGTTCAATAACTATCCACAGCTGGAGACAAAAAGTATCTGCTGTATTCGATTCTTGAGATATTTTAATTCAAAGTTATTCGCATGATTTTCCACTCAACTGCAATTGCCTTTCTTCGGATGGTGATATCTCCACAACCAAACCCCGCAAAAATCTGCGGCTTCCAGTGCTCGAAAAGGATTTCACAGACCATTCCATTGTTGTAGAACTTGTTGTACAATTCATGACTTCATTTTTTTCGACATTTTAGAAAAAATCAAGGCAAGAAAAAAATTACATTTTCAACAATGTTCCCCAAACCCATCGATATATACATCGAGAAAAAGGTCTGTTCAATAACTATTCACAGCTGGAGACAGAAAGTATCTGCTTCATCCGGTTCTTGAGATATTTTATTTCAAAGTTATTCGCATGATTTTCCACCCGACTGCATTTGCCTTGCTTCGAAAAATAGGTCTGTTCAATAACTATCCACAGCTGGAGACAAAAAGTATCTGCTGCATCCGGGTCTTGAGATATTTTAATTCAAAGTTATTCGCATGATTTTCCACCCAATTTCAATTGCCTTATTTCGGATGGTGATATCTCCGCGACCAAATCCCGCAAAAATCTGCGGCTTCCAGTGCTCGAAAGGGATTTCACAGACCTTTCCATTGTTGTACAACTTGTTGTACAATTCATGACTTCACTTTTTTCGACATTTTAGAAAAAATCAAGGCTAACCCCTTGCAAGAAAAAAATTACATTTTCAACAATGCTCCCTAAACCCATCGAAATACACATCAAAAGAAAGGTCTGTTCAATACCTATCCACAGCTGAAGGCAAAAAGTATCTGCTGCATCCGGTTCTTGAGATATCTTAGTTCAAAGTTATTTGCATGATTTTCCACCCAACTGCATTTGTCTTGCTTCGGATGGTGATATCTCCACAACCAAACCCCGCAAACATCTGCGGCTGTCGGTGCTCGAAAGGGATTTCATAGACCTTTCCATTGTTGTACAACTTGGTGTACAATTCACGACTTCATTTTTTTCGACATTTTAGAAAAAATCAAGGCTAACCCCTTGCAAGAAGAAAATTCCATTTTCAACAATATTCCCCAAACCCATCGATACACACATCAAACGAAAGGTCTGTTCAATACCTGTCCACAGCTGAAGACAAAAAGTATCTGCTGCATCCGGTTCTTGAGATATTTTAATTCAAAGTTATTCGCATGATTTTCCACCCAACTGCATTTGCCTTGCTTCGGACCTTTCCATTGTTGTACAACTTGTTGTACAATTCATGACTTCATTTTTTTCGACATTTTAGAAAAAATCAAGGCTAACCCCTTGCAAGAAAAAAAATCCATTTTCAACAATTTTCCCCAAACCCATCGATATATACATCGAAAAAAAGGTCTGTTCAATAACTATCCACAGCTGGAGACAAAAAGTATCTGCTGCGTCAGGTTCTTGAGATATTTTAGTTCAAAGTTATTTGCATGATTTTCCACTCAACTGCAATTGCCTTACTTCGGATGGTGATATCTCCGTAACCAAACCCTGCAAAAATCTGGGGCTGTCAGTGCTCGAAAGGGATTTTACAGACCTTTCCATTGTTGCACAGCTTGTTGTACAATTCATGACTTCATTTTTTTCGACATTTTAGAAAAAATCAAGGCTAACGCCTTGCAAGAAAAAATTCCATTTTCAACAATGTTCCCCAAACCCATCGATATATACATCGAGAAAAAGGTCTGTTCAATAACTATCCACAGCTGGAGACAAAAAGTATCTGCTGCATCCGGTTCTTGAGATATTTTATTTCAAAGTTATTCGCATGATTTTCCACTCAACTGCAATTGCCTTACTTCGGATGGTGATATCTCCGTAACCAAACCCTGCAAAAATCTGGGGCTGTCAGTGCTCGAAAGGGATTTTACAGACCTTTCCATTGTTGCACAGCTTGTTGTACAATTCATGAATTCATTTTTTTTCGACATTTTAGAAAAAATCAAGGCTAACGCCTTGCAAGAAAAAAATTCCATTTTCAACAATGTTCCCCAAACCCATCGATATATAAATCGAAAAATAGGTCTGTTCAAAAACTATCCACAACTGGAGACAAAAAGTATCTGCTGTATCCGATTCTTGAGATATTTTAATTCAAAGTTATTCGCATGATTTTCCACCCAACTGCATTTGCCTTGCTTCGGATGGTGATATCTCACCAACCATATCCCGCAAAAATCTGCGGCTTCCAGTGCTCGAAAAGGATTTCACAGACCTTTCCATTGTTGTACAACTTGTTGTACAATTCATGACTTCATTTTAACCCCTTGCAAGAAAAAAATTACATTTTCAACAATGCTCCCTAAACCCATCGAAATATACATCAAAAGAAAGGTCTGTTCAATACCTATCCACAGCTGAAGACAAAGAGTATCTGCTGCATCCGGTTCTTGAGATATTTTAGTTCAAAGTTATTCGCATGATTTTCCACCCAACTTCAATTGCCTTACTTCGGATGGTGATATTTCCGCGACCAAATCCCACAAAAATCTGCGGCTTCCAGTGCTCGAAAGGGATTTCACAGACCTTTCCGTGGTTGCACAGCTTGTTGTACAATTCATGACTTCATTTTTTTCGACATTTTAGAAAAAATTCAAGGCTAACCCCTTGCAAGAAAAAAATTCCATTTTCAACAATGTTCCCCAAACCCATCGATATATAAATCGAAAAAAGGTCTGTTCAATACCTATCCACAGCTGAAGACAAAAAGTATCTGCTGCATCCGGGTCTTGAGATATTTTAATTCAAAGTTATTCGCATGATTTTCCACCCAACTGCATTTGCCTTGCTTCGAAAAATAGGTCTGTTCAATAACTATCCACAGCTGGAGACAAAAATTATCTGCTGCATCCGGGTCTTGAGATATTTTAATTCACAGTTATTCGCATGATTTTCCACCCAACTTCAATTGCCTTACTTCGGATGGTGATATCTCCGCGACCAAATCCCGCAAAAATCTGCGGCTTCCAGTGCTCGAAAGATATTTCATAGACCTTTCCATTGTTGTACAACTTGTTGTACAATTCATGACTTCATTTTTTTCGACATTTTAGAAAAAATCAAGGCTCACCCCTTGCAAGAAAAAAATTACATTTTCAACAATGTTCCCCAAACCCATCGATACACACATCAAACGAAAGTTATGTTCAATACCTAGCCACAGCTGAAGACAAAAAGTATCTGCTGCATCCGGTTCTTGAGATATTTTAGTTCAAAGTTATTTGCATGATTTTCCACCCAACTGCATTTGCCTTGCTTCGGATGGTGATATCTCCACAGCCAAACCCCGCAAACATCCAGCCCCAGGGCTGTCAGTGCTCGAAAGGGATTTCATAGACATTTCCATTGTTGTACAACTTGTTGTACAAATCATGAATTCATTTTTTTCGACATTTTAGAAAAAATCAAGGCTCACCCCTTGCAAGAAAAAAATTCTATTTTCAACAATGTTCCCCAAACCCATCGATATATAAATCAAAAAATAGGTCTGTTCAATAACTATCCACAGCTGGAGACAAAAAGTATCTGCTGCATCCGGTTCTTGAGATATTTTAATTCAAAGTTATTCGCATGATATTCCGCCCAACTGCAATTGCCTTACTTCGGATGGTGATATCTCCGCTACCAAACCCTGCAAAAATCTGGCGCTGTCAGTGCTCGAAAGGGATTTTACAGACCTTTCCGTGGTTGCACAGCTTGTTGTACAATTCATGACTTCATTTTTTTCGACATTTTAGAAAAAATTCAAGGCTAACCCCTTGCAAGAAAAAAATTCCATTTTCAACAATGTTCCCGAAACCCATCGATATATACATCGAAAAAAAGGTCTGTTCAATACCTATCCACAGCTGAAGACAAAAAGTATCTGCTGCATCCGGGTCTTGAGATATTTTAATTCAAAGTTATTCGCATGATTTTCCACCCAACTTCAATTGCCTTACTTCGGATGGTGATATCTCCGCGACCAAATCCCGCAAAAATCTGCGGCTTCCAGTGCTCGAAAGGGATTTCACAGACCTTTCCATTGTTGTACAGCTTGTTGTACAATTCATGACTTCACTTTTTTCGACATTTTAGAAAAAAATCAAGGCTAAACCCTTGCAAGAAAAAATTACATTTTCAACAATGTTCCCCAAACCCATCGATACACACATCGAAAAAAAGGTCTGTTCAATAACTATCCACAGCTGGAGACAAAAAGTATCTGCTGCATCAGGTTCTTGAGATATTTTAATTCAAAGTTATTCGCATGATTTTCAACCCAACTGCAATTGCCTTAATTCGGATGGTGATATCTCCACAACCAAACCCCGCAAACATCTGGGCCTGTCAGTGCTCGAAAGGGATTTCATAGACCTTTCCATTGTTGTACAACTTGTTGTACAATTCATGAATTAATTTTTTTCGACATTTTAGAAAAAATCAAGGCTAATCCCTTGCAAGAAAAAAATTCCATTTTCAACAATGTTCCCCAAACCCATCAATATATAAATCGAAAAATAGGTCTGTTCAATAACTATCCACAGCTGGAGACATAAAGTATCTGCTGCATCCGGTTCTCGAGATATTTTACTTCAAAGTTATTTGCATGATTTTCCACCCAACTGCAATTGCCTTACTTCGGATGGTGATATCTCCGTAACCAAACCCTGCAAAAATCTGGGGCTGTCAGTGCTCGAAAGGGATTTTAGAGACCTTTCCATTGTTGCACAGCTTGTTGTACAATTCATGACTTCATTTTTTTCGACATTTTAGAAAAAATCTAGGCTAACCCCTTGCAAGAAAAAAATTCCATTTTCAACAATGTTCCCCAAACCCATCGATATATACATCGAGAAAAAGGTCTGTTCAATAACTATCCACAGCTGGAGACAAAAAGTATCTGCTGCATCCGGTTCTTGAGATATTTTATTTCAAAGTTATTCGCATGATTTTCCACCCAACTGCATTTGCCTTGCTTCGAAAAATAGGTCTGTTCAATAACTATCCACAGCTGGAGACAAAAAGTATCTGCTGCATCCGGTTCTTGAGATTATTTATTTCAAAGTTATTCGCATGATTTTCCACCCAACTGCAATTGCCTTACTTCGGATGGTGATATCTCCACAACCAAACCCCGCAAACATCTGGGGCTGTCAGTGCTCGAAAGGGATTTCATAGACATTTCCATTGTTGTACAATTCATGAATTCATTTTTTTCGACATTTTAGAAAAAATCAAGGCTAACGCCTTGCAAGAAAAAAATTCCATTTTCAACAATGTTCCCCAAACCCATTGATATATACATCGAAAAAAAGGTCTATTCAATACCTATCCACAGCTGAAGACAAAAAGTAACTGCTGCATCCGGGTCTTGAGATATTTTAATTCAAAGTTATTCGCATGATTTTCCACCCAACTGCATTTGCCTTGCTTCGAAAAATAGGTCTGTTCAATAACTATCCACAGCTGGAGACAAAAAGTATCTTCTGCATCCGGGTCTTGAGATATTTTAATTCAAAGTTATTCGCATGATTTTCCACCCACCTGCATTTGCCTTGCTTCGGATGGTGATATCTCCACAACCAAACCCCGCAAACATCTGTGGCTGTCAGTGCTCGAAAGATTTCATAGACCTTTCCGCGGTTGCACAGCTTGTTGTACAATTCATGACTTCATTTTTTTCGACATTTTAGAAAAAATTCAAGGCTAACCCCTTGCAAGAAAAAAATTCCATTTTCAACAATGTTCCCCAAACCCATTGATATATACATCGAAAAAAAGGTCTATTCAATACCTATCCACAGCTGAAGACAAAAAGTATCTGCTGCATCCGGGTCTTGAGATATTTTAATTCAAAGTTATTCGCATGATTTTCCACCCAACTGCATTTGCCTTGCTTCGAAAAATAGGTCTGTTCAATAACTATCCACAGCTGGAGACAAAAAGTATCTGCTGCATCCGGGTCTTGAGATATTTTAATTCAAAGTTATTCGCATGATTTTCCACCCAACTGCATTTGCCTTGCTTCGAAAAATAGGTCTGTTCAATAACTATCCACAGCTGGAGACAAAAAGTATCTGCTGCATCGGGGTCTTGAGATATTTTAATTCAAAGTTATTCGCATGATTTTCCACCCAACTGCATTTGTCTTGCTTCGGATGGTGATATCTCACCAACCAAATCCCGCAAACATCTGGGGCTGTCAGTGCTCGAAAGGGATTTCATAGACCTTTCCATTGTTGTACAACTTGTTGTACAATTCATGACTTCATTTTTTTCGACATTTTAGAAAAAATCAAGGCTAATCCCTTGCAAGAAAAAAATTCCATTTTCAACAATGTTCCCCAAACCCATCGATATATAAATCGAAAAATAGGTCTGTTCAATAACTATCCACAGCTGGAGACAAAAAGTATCTGCTGCATCCGGTTCTTGAGATATTTTAATTCAAAGTTATTCGCATGATTTTCCGCCCAACTGCAATTGCCTTACTTCGGATGGTGATATCTCCGCTACCAAACCCTGCAAAAATCTGGGGCTGTCAGTGCTCGAAAGGGATTTTACAGACCTTTCCATTGTTGCACAGCTTGTTGTACAATTCATGACTCATTTTTTTCGACATTTTAGAAAAAATTCAAGGCTAACCCCTTGCTATAAAAAAATTCCATTTTCAACAATGTTCCCCAAACCCATCGATATATACATCGAGAAAAAGGTCTGTTCAATGCCTATCCACAGCTGAAGACAAAAAGTATCTGCTGCATCCGGGTCTTGAGATATTTTAATTCAAAGTTATTCGCATGATTTTCCACCCAACTGCATTTGCCTTGCTTCGAAAAATAGGTCTGTTCAATAACTATCCACAGCTGGAGACAAAAAGTACCTGCTGCATCCGGTTCTTGAGATATTTCAGTTCAAAGTTAATTGCATGATTTTCCACCCAACTGCATTTGCCTTGCTTCGAAAAATAGGTCTGTTCAATAACTATCCACAGCTGGAGAATAAAAGTATCTGCTGTATCCGATTCTTGAGATATTTTAATTCAAAGTTATTCGCATGATTTTCCACCCAACTGCATTTGCCTTGCTTCGGATGGTGATATCTCACCAACCAAATCCCGCAAACATCTGGGGCTGTCAATGCTCGAAAGGGATTTCATAGACCTTTCCATTGTTGTACAACTTGTTGTACAATTCATGACTTCATTTTTTTCGACATTTTAGAAAAAATCAAGACTAACCCCTTACAAGAAAAAAATTCATTTTCAACAATGTTCCCCAAACACATCGATACACACATCAAACGAAAGGTCTGTTCAATACCTATCCACAGCTGAAGACAAAAAGTATCTGCTGTATCCGATTCTTGAGATATTTTAATTCAAAGTTATTCGCATGATTTTCCACCCAACTGCATTTGCCTTGCTTCGGATGGTGATATCTCACCAACCAAATCCCGCAAACATCTGGGGCTGTCAGTGCTCGAAAGGGATTTCATAGACCTTTCCATTGTTGTACAACTTGTTGTACAATTCATGACTTCATTTTTTTCGACATTTTAGAAAAAATCAAGGCTAATCCCTTGCAAGAAAAAAATTCCATTTTCAACAATGTTCCCCAAACCCATCGATATATACATCGAGAAAAAGGTCTGTTCAATGCCTATCCACAGCTGAAGACAAAAAGTATCTGCTGCATCCGGGTCTTGAGATATTTTAATTCAAAGTTATTCGCATGATTTTCCGCCCAACTGCAATTGCCTTACTTCGGATGGTGATTTCTCCGCTACCAAACCCTGCAAAAATCTGGGGCTGTCAGTGCTCGAAAGGGATTTTACAGACCTTTCCATTGTTGCACAGCTTGTTGTACAATTCATGACATCATTTTTTTCGACATTTTAGAAAAAATTCAAGGCTAACCCCTTGCAAGAAAAAAATTCCATTTTCAACAATGTTCCCCAAACCCATCGATATATACATCGAGAAAAAGGTCTGTTCAATGCCTATCCACAGCTGAAGACAAAAAGTATCTGCTGCATCCGGGTCTTGAGATATTTTAATTCAAAGTTATTCGCATGATTTTCCACCCAACTGCATTTGCCTTGCTTCGAAAAATAGGTCTGTTCAATAACTATCCACAGCTGGAGACAAAAAGTATCTGCTGCATCCGGTTCTTGAGATATTTTATTTCAAAGTTATTCGCATGATTTTCCACCCAACTGCAATTGCCTTGCTTCGAAAAATAGGTCTGTTCAATAACTATCCACAGCTGGAGAAAAAAAGTATCTGCTGCATCCGGTTCTTGAGATATTTTAATTCAAAGTTATTCGCATGATTTTCCACCCAACTGCAATTGCCTTACTTCGGATGGTGATATCTCCACAACCAAACCCCGCAAAAATCTGGGGCTGTCAGTGCTCGAAAAGGATTTTACAGACCTTTCCATTGTTGTAAAACTTGTTGTACAATTCATGACTTCATTTTTTTCGACATTTTAGAAAAAATCAAGGCTAACCCCTTGCAAGAAAAAATTACATTTTCAACAATGCTCCCCAAACCCATCGATACACACATCAAACGAAAGGTCTGTTCAATACCTCTCCACAGCTGAAGACAAGAAGTATCTGCTGCATCCAGTTCTTGAGATATTTTAGTTCAAAGTTATTTGCATGATTTTCCACCCAACTGCAATTGCCTTACTTCGGATGGTGATATCTCCACAACCAAACCCCGCAAACATCTGGGGCTGTCAGTGCTCGAAAGGGATTTCATAGACATTTCCATTGTTGTACAACTTGTTGTACAATTCATGAATTCATTTTTTTCGACATTTTAGAAAAAATCAAGGCTAACGCCTTGCAAGAAAAAAATTCCATTTTCAACAATGTTCCCCAAACCAATCGATATATAAATCGAAAAATAGGTCTGTTCTATAACTATCCACAGCTGAAGACAAAAATTACCTGCTGCATCCGGTTCTTGAGATATTTTAGTTCAAAGTTATTTGCATGATTTTCCACCCAACTGCATTTGCCTTGCTTCGGATGGTGATATCTCCACAACCAAACCCCGCAAACATCTGGGGCTGTCAGTGCTCGAAACGGATTTCATAGACATTTCCATTGTTGTACAAGTTGTTGTACAATTCATGAATTCATTTTTTTCGACATTTTAGAAAAAATCAAGGCTAACGCCTTGCAAGAAAAAAATTCCATTTTCAACAATGTTCCCCAAACCCATCGATATATAAATCGAAAAATAGGTCTGTTCAATAACTATCCACAGCTGGAGACAAAAAGTATCTGCTGCATCCGGTTCTTGAAATATTTTAATTCAAAGTTATTCGCATGATTTTCCGCCCAACTGCAATTGCCTTACTTCGGATGGTGATATCTCCGCTACCAAACCCTGCAAAAATCTGGGGCTGTCAGTGCTCGAAAGGGATTTTACAGACCTTTCCATTGTTGCACAGCTTGTTGTACAATTCATGACTTCATTTTTTTCGACATTTTAGAAAAAATTCAAGGCTAACCCCTTGCAAGAAAAAAATTCCATTTTCAACAATGTTCCCCAAACCCATCGATATATACATCGAGAAAAAGGTCTGTTCAATGCCTATCCACAGCTGAAGACAAAAAGTATCTGCTGCATCCGGGTCTTGAGATATTTTAATTCAAAGTTATTCGCATGATTTTCCACCCAACTGCATTTGCCTTGCTTCGGATGGTGATATCTCCACAACCAAACCCCGCAAAAATCTGGGGCTGTCAGTGCTCGAAAAGGATTTTACAGACCTTTCCATTGTTGTAAAACTTGTTGTACAATTCATGACTTCATTTTTTTCGACATTTTAGAAAAAATCAAGGCTAACCCCTTGCAAGAAAAAATTACATTTTCAACAATGCTCCCCAAACCCATCGATACACACATCAAACGAAAGGTCTGTTCAATACCTCTCCACAGCTGAAGACAAGAAGTATCTGCTGCATCCAGTTCTTGAGATATTTTAGTTCAAAGTTATTTGCATGATTTTCCACCCAACTGCAATTGCCTTACTTCGGATGGTGATATCTCCACAACCAAACCCCGCAAACATCTGGGGCTGTCAGTGCTCGAAAGGGATTTCATAGACATTTCCATTGTTGTACAACTTGTTGTACAATTCATGAATTCATTTTTTTCGACATTTTAGAAAAAATCAAGGCTACGCCTTGCAAGAAAAAAATTCCATTTTCAACAATGTTCCCCAAACCAATCGATATATAAATCGAAAAATAGGTCTGTTCTATAACTATCCACAGCTGAAGACAAAAATTACCTGCTGCATCCGGTTCTTGAGATATTTTAGTTCAAAGTTATTTGCATGATTTTCCACCCAACTGCATTTGCCTTGCTTCGGATGGTGATATCTCCACAACCAAACCCCGCAAACATCTGGGGCTGTCAGTGCTCGAAACGGATTTCATAGACATTTCCATTGTTGTACAAGTTGTTGTACAATTCATGAATTCATTTTTTTCGACATTTTAGAAAAAATCAAGGCTAACGCCTTGCAAGAAAAAAATTCCATTTTCAACAATGTTCCCCAAACCCATCGATATATACATCGAGAAAAAGGTCTGTTCAATGCCTATCCACAGCTGAAGACAAAAAGTATCTGCTGCATCCGGGTCTTGAGATATTTTAATTCAAAGTTATTCGCATGATTTTCCACCCAACTGCATTTGCCTTGCTTCGGATGGTGATATCTCCACAACCAAACCCCGCAAAAATCTGGGGCTGTCAGTGCTCGAAAGGGATTTTACAGACCTTTCCCTTGTTGTTAAACTTGTTGTACAATTCATGACTTCATTTTTTTCGATATTTTAGAAAAAATCAAGGCTAACCCCTTGCAAGGAAAAAATTACATTTTCAACAATGCTCCCTAAATCCATCGAAATACACATCAAACGAAAGGTCTGTTCAATACCTATCCACAGCTGAAGACAAGAAGTATCTGCTGCACCCAGTTCTTGAGATATTTTAGTTCAAAGTTATTTGTATGATTTTCCACCCAACTGCAATTGCCTTACTTCGGATGGTGATATCTCCACAACCAAACCCCGCAAACATCTGGGGCTGTCAGTTCTCGAAAGGGATTTCATAGACATTTCCATTGTTGTACAACTTGTTGTACAATTCATGAATTCATTTTTTTCCACATTTTAGAAAAAATCAAGGCTAACGCCTTGCAAGAAAAAAATTCCATTTTCAACAATGTTCCCCAAACCCATCGATATATAAATCGAAAAATAGGTCTGTTCAATAACTATCCACAGCTGGAGACAAAAAGTATCTGCTGCATCCGGTTCTTGAAATATTTTAATTCAAAGTTATTCGCATGATTTTCCGCCCAACTGCAATTGCCTTACTTCGGATGGTGATATCTCCGCTACCAAACCCTGCAAAAATCTGGGGCTGTCAGTGCTCGAAAGGGATTTTACAGACCTTTCCATTGTTGCACAGCTTGTTGTACAATACATGACTTCATTTTTTTCGACATTTTAGAAAAAATTCAAGGCTAACCCCTTGCAAGAAAAAAATTCCATTTTCAACAATGTTCCCCAAACCCATCGATATATACATCGAGAAAAAGGTCTGTTCAATGCCTATCCACAGCTGAAGACAAAAAGTATCTGCTGCATCCGGGTCTTGAGATATTTTAATTCAAAGTTATTCGCATGATTTTCCACCCAACTACATTTGCCTTGCTTCGGATGGTGATATCTCCGCAACCAAATCCCGCCAAAATCTGCGGCTTCCAGTGCTCGGAAGGGATTTCACAGACCTTTCCATTGTTGTACAACTTGTTGTACAATTCATGACTTCCCTTTTGCAAGAAAAAAATTACATTTTCAACAATGCTCCCCAAACCCATCGGTGCACACATCAAAAGAAACTTCTGTTCGATACCTATCCACAGTTGAAGACAAAAAGTATCTGCTGCATCCGGTTCTTGAGATATTTTAATTCAAAGTTATTCGCATGATTTTCCACCCAACTACATTTGCCTTGCTTCGGATGGTGATATCTCCGCAACCAAATCCCGCCAAAATCTGCGGCGTCCAGTGCTCGGAAGGGATTTCACAGACCTTTCCATTGTTTTACAACTTGTTGTACAATTCATGACTTAATTTTTTTTTGACATTTTAGAAAAAAATCAAGGCTAACCCCTTGCAAGAAAAAAATTGCATTTTCACGGAAAATATCACTGTTGCAAGTGAAAGTGTTGCCGAAGATTGTGTCGAATGTGTCGATTCCTCGTCGTTTTCAGGAATGAGGGCGGTGGTGGACGGTGATTTTTCGAACGAAATTTTCTTCAGCGACGAAGCATATTTCTCACTCGGTGGGTATGTTAATAAACAAAATTGTCGTAGTTGGGGTTCTGAGAATCCTCAAGTAATTAAAGGGAGGCCATTACATCCACAAAAAGTCACTGTTTCGGGCGCTCTTTGGTCCGGAGGTTTGATTGGACCTTACTTCTTCGAAAACGACTGTCACCGTCAATTCGGAGCGTTATGGTCATATGATAACCGACTTTCGTTGCCTGCTATTGAAGAATACGACTTGGAGAATATGTGGTTTCAACAAGACGGTGCCACATGCCACACAACTCGAGCGAATATGGCTTTATTTCAAGAGACATTTCCTGACAGCGTAATTTCTCGTCGTGGCGATATCAACTGGCCACCAAGATCATGCGATTTGACACCGCTGGACTCTTTTTTGTGGGGCTACGCGAAAGACCGTGTTTATGCAGATAAACCTTTAACTCTTGAGAACTTCAAAACCAACATTCGTCATGTTATGGCTGAGTTACTGCCCAATATGTGTCAAAAAGTGGTCGAAAATTACCTCAAAAGAATCGATGCTTGCAACAATTCGCGTGGTGGTCATTTAAATGATGTAGTGCTTCACACACAATGTCAACGTTCACTTTATAATAAAAAAGAAATATCATGAACAAAAATATCTTATATGTATTTTATTTACGTTTACTTTTGAAACCGCAAATTGGATAACCCATTATAGATACATTTATGTACATATGTAATATACATATTTGCAAACCTAGGTTCCATCTTTATAGATGGAATTAACCTCCTAATTTACATAATTAAAATCCATTTAAATATACATTTGTAAGTAGGTACCTAACTTTGTAACTATTCCTAAAATCATGCATTCGATAATTCATTATACTGAGAATCAAAGGTAATCTCACCTACATTGGCTTTAAACCTGCATAGGATAACTAGGCTATCTACCTACTAACAGCGTCAGTGGTTAGCTACACTAAACTTGCTAGCTACATGAGCAAGATCGTTAGATCCAGTCGTGCATTTTTACTTGCGATTATAGGTACTAAATATAAGCAAGTTATGCATTCGTAAAAATAAAAAATTTTCTAACTATCAAACATGTCATAGAGAACACCAAAAAAGTGGGTCCCGCAATTCCGTCTGTCTGTCCTCGAGTATGTAGCCTAAACGGTTCGATGGATTTGCTTCAAACTTGGTACATATTGTTTTTTTGGTAATATGCCCACACTTTTTTTTCATTTTTTTTAAGACGACAAATAACAGAAACTCGCATACAATATTTTGGGCTAAAAACGAAAATCTTATTTTTCTCGAAAACGGCCCCAACCGATTTTTATAAAAAAAAATCAGTTCATTAATGAAGGGAAAGGGTACCTTTTGATAAGTTTTTTTTTTTTTTGAAAAAAAAATTGTTTTTTTTTGGTATACCGCTAGTAGAGCCACTTTTTTGGTTTTCGATGTTATGGGAAACGGTTAATTTGATTTTTTTGAATTTTTTACGTATTGTAAGCCAAAATTTTTGAAAAAGATTTTTTTTTGGAAATTTTTTTTTTTTTTGAAAACTCAAAATTTCGAAAACGATCAATAGATTTTTTCAAAACTTGGTATTTGGTAGTTTTTTTAAAATTCTCCTGAATAGATAAAAAAACTATTTTCCTTAAATGAAAAACAACGGTACCTCCCATACAAATGTTAAAAAACCGTTAAGAAATAAAATGCACGACTGGATCGTTCGAACTTGCTCTTGTAGCTAACAACTTTAACGTAGATAAGTTAGTTGTAGTTATCCTATTCAGGTTTATAGCCTATGTAAGTAAGATTACCTTGATTCTTAGTACAGGGTGGCACACGAATCGTGCTACAAAAATAAAACGTAATAACTTTTTTTCAGTGTGAGTAATCGGTTATTTTTTTTGTATTTTATAGGCTACTATTTAGGTTTATCAAAATGAATGCTTGAGACACTGAAAAAAGGATTTGGATAGTGCAGCGATACCATTCCTTGCAGTCCGTCATTTCCGTCCGTAGGGAATTTAGGCTGGAGTTTGGCGGTACTCCCCCGAGTAGATGGCCCATTATGAGGCTGGTGAACATGTTTGCCGAATCTGGAAGCATCGAACAAAGACCGTATCATCGAGATCCCAATGATCGGCTTCAGGATCGGCAATACAGGCAAATCCAAGTTTTTCGACTCGAAACTTATCGGGCCAAATTGGAGTTAGCAGACGGTCATTACAACGGATACTTCATGATGACTTAAACTTGTTTCCGTACAAAATCCAAATTAGAAGCAAGTCAAAACTCAGGATTTGCCTGTTCGCCTGGAATTTTGTCGTAAAATGATTGTTATGGCCGAAGAAGACAACACATTGATAAATTGTTTGTTCATTTCTGATGAGGCCCATTTTGACTTAAACGGCAATGTTAAGAAGCAAAATTGCCGTATATGGAGTGAGTCTAATCCAGAAATGCTCCATGAGACGGAACTGAAAGTAGAACGAGTCACTGTGTGATGCGCAGTTTCATCAAGGTGTATTGTCGAGCCATACTTCTTTGAAGAAAACGGTGTAACACAAACTGTCAATGGGGACCGTTATTTAAAGATTTTGAAGAAGTGTTTTTACCAAGAACTTCGCCGAAGACGTATCCTTTTCAGCAGGATTTAGTTTCAACAAGATGGAGCAAGTGCACACGTAGCCACACAAGTTATGGCGGAGCTCCAACGAAAATTCCAAAACAAATTGATATGCAGAAACTGCACTTTCCGCTGGCACCCAAGATCACCTGACCTGACTGCACCAGACTTTTTTTTTTATGGGGTTATGTCAAGCAGGAAGTGTACAAAACGAAACCCAGGAAATTGACTAAATTGAAGCAATCCATTAAGACAATAATTAAGGCGAATCCAATTTCAACCCTTCAGGCCGCAATGAACAATTTTCTGATCGGGTGCCGCATGGAGGTCATTTGCGGTCTATCATATTTAAATACCATTAGTTATTTAAAATAAAATTTAATTCTTAATCCAATAACAAAAATTAATGAAATACATCGATTAAAATAAAAGTTATTTAAATTTCTTATTGTAGCACGATTCGTGCGCCACCCTGTATAATGAATTGTGAAATGGATGCTCAAAGAGGGTTCCTACCTACAAACGTATATTTAAATCTAAGTTATGGATTTTAATTATGTAAGTTAGAAGAGATAGCACAAATGTACATACATACATGGTTCCATCCATATATGTAGGTGCATAAATATGTACTTATGATAATAAAATGAAGGATGTAAGTTGGTAGGTAGCATATAACTTTAAAATTTAGGTGCAATATGCATACATAAGATTCATGGGATTTTTAGAGACACATATATATAAATGTATGGGGCCTACATTGTATTCAGTATTCTGTGACGTACGCAAAAATTCGTAAAATGCGAATAAGTTAGAAATAAATGGATAATACACATAATTAAATGTTTTTATATTTTTATAGCCGTTATAATTTGAGGGAAAACAAGTATGGAATTTGAATGCATGGTTAAATAAGAATATATCAAAAAAAAATTCGAAAATCGTTTTAGAGATTTCTTATTAAATTAATTTTTTATGTATAAAATTTTGAAAACATTTTTATAAAAAAAAATTGAGACGCTATTTTGAAGATATTATTAATATTCATATAAAATTTAAATGTCAAAAAATTCTGAGACTGTTTTTTAAGAAAATCGATTTAAAAAAAAAAAATATTTTTATTTTTTAAAAATCGAAATTTTTTTTTTGAAAATTTTAGTATTCAGTTTTATTAACAATTTAAGAGAGCACTTGTATAAAGAAATTATTTTAATCAGTTCATCCAATGTTGAGAAAGTCGAAAATATGAAAAGTGGTTGTACGGGAAGTACCGCTAATAAGTTATCTACGCCAAAAAAATATGTTTATGCTTGAAAGTGGAGTGTACTAATTTACGAACCCACACATTTTTTTATAAAAATTCTTGGAGCCGTTTTTGAGAAATAAATTCTTATCTTAACAGTTTTTTAACATTTGTATGGGAAGTACCGTTGTTTTGTATTTTAGAAAAATAGTTTTTCTACCTATTCAAGAAACAAAAAATACGAAGTTTGGAAAAATATTTTGGAGTCGTTTTCGAAATTTTGAGTTTAAAAAAAATTAATTTTCAAAAAAAATTTGTTTGAAAAATTTTGCTTTACAATAGTGTTTAAACTGTCTAGGAGCTGCTGCGTAAAAGAATTTTAAAAAAATCAAATTAACGGTTTCCCAGAAAATCGAAAACCAAAATAATGGTTCTACTAGAGGTACTAAAAATAACAATTTTTTTCCCAAAAAAAATTATCAAAAGGTACCTTTCCCTTTATTAATGAACTGATTTTTGTTTATAAAAATCGTTGGAGCAGTTTTTGAGAAACATAAGATTTTTGTTTTTGGCCAAAAAAACGTATGGTAGCTACTGTTATTTGTCGTCTTAAAAAAAATGAAAAAGACGTGGTGGCATATTACCGAAAAAACATTATGCACCAAGCTTAAAGCAAATCCACCGAACCATTAAGGCTGCAGACTGGAGGACAGAAACACAGAGAGACAGACGGAATTGGGGGACCCACTTTTTTGGTGTTCTCTATGATCGTAATGTCATTTTTGATGAAAATCTCTAATTCTATTTTTTATGAGACCGAAACTTGACATAAATGTATGTACATACGTAAAAATGTACGATAGTATTCCAGACGATTCGGATCATACGATTCAGTGTGAGATAAAAGGTGTTTACATATATTTTGTTATCTAAATCATTTTCCATTGGTCATCATTTTTTACTTGACTTGGCACGAAAGATAATTGGAATGGAAGAATAAGGATTTTTTGCTGTGATGTACCAAAGCAGCATTACCATTTAGAAAAAAGTATACAATTTTGGACAAAAGTGTTTAGTCATGATGTGTATTACTTAAACTCCAAAAAGTATTAATTTTGCATAACACATACTTTCTTTCCTTGCGCGAAGTTTTACCAGAAAGCAACTTTTATATCGGTACAGGATAGTACTTATTCCATCCAATTATAATGTTGCTCTTTCAAAATAGAAGTCGGTGCGATTAAAGCTGCCTGCATGTTTTTTTTTCAACTACGGTTTTGCCACTACCATAAATATCACCTTGATAGGTAGATAGTAGGCTTAGATCAAATAAAACAAACCACTATTTTTTTATTTATTAGTCTTTTATTTCTTTTTCACAATAAAAAGATTTGAAAAGAAGAAAACAATTTTGTTTAAAAGAATATCTAATAATAAAATTAACATTTTATAGTGATAATATTTACAATTAAGGTTTGGCTATATAATAGGTAGGTATGTATATACAAAAATCCAACAGACAATATTTTATTAATTAAATAAGATAATAATAAACCATTCAAGTTTTTCGTCAGAGAATTCTGCACCGTTTTAGTTTTTCAATCAAATTTTTATTGATCGCCACCAGATGGCGTAAAATCCTTGTCGATTAAAAAAAAATATTTGTTTTTATTTTTCAACACAAAGAAGTCTAAAATTAAATTAGACCTTCTGTACGGCACCCATGTCCAGTTTTAGACGAAAGGATGACCTGCATGGCAACGTTATGTTATACTTGTTTTGTGGCACCGCTAATTGGTATCTCTCATTTGGCCGAATGTCCCAGAGAGCGTGTTCAATGGCTGTTAACGCACTTGATGTTAATACTTCTGCTGAATACTGTGTTGGAGCACCCTCGCCATCTGATATGACTTGGAATACAAATTATAAAATATAAAAAGGTCAAGTTATTCAAAAATCTATTTACTTACCATGCGGTATCGGTGCTCGAAATAGAGAATCAGCTGCTACCCCATTTGTATCCAATGCTACTACACTTATACCGTACGGCTGTAATTCCTTGCGAAGCTCTTCTGCACACTTTTCTACTGCAACTCGCGATGCATTAAATGCAACTAGTTCTTCACCATCATTTCCAGCACCAAGATATATAAGACGGCCACGAGTTGGTCGAAGTAAACCAACAAAAGCTTTGGCAACCCTCAATGATCCTAGAATATTTGTCTTCAGCATTGTTTCCCATTGTTGAACATCCTGACTCTCGATTCTTCCGCGATAAATACATCCGGTTGTGTTTATAACTGCACTTATTCCACGCTCACCAGCATTCAAATGAGATCCCATAGCTTCAGTAGCTTCACGCAGAATGTCTTCACGAGTAACATCTAATTGCATTAGAATAATTGATCCTTGGACTGGTTCAATATTGACCTCTTTCATTTTAATCCAATTTTTTAAGAGTTTAGCTGGAATCGAATCAACAGAGTCTTTCATTCCGGCGAACACTCGACATCCCCTATTTGCCAAATGTGTGCATAGCTGAAGTCCCAAAGCGCTATCAGCACTTGTCACTAAAACCGTGCCACTTTGCTGTTCAGAAAGATTAACTTGTGTACTGCGCACTTTACATAACAAGTACAGAACCAAAGCTCCTGCTATTGAGAATAACGCTATAAGTTGAAAGGCTAGAACTAGAGCGGTCATTGGTTCCATTATGGCATGTCTGAAAATAAAATATAAATTTAATATTTTAGTTTTTTTTTTTTTTAAATCTTAAGAACATTTAATTTTTATTACACTGTATAATAACTCAGTCAAAATAGAAAATAAAATTATAACTTAGCCAAAATTGTCATAGAGCTGCAAATTGCTATAGACGTACGTCTCAAGCCTTTTGCTGATGATGTAATAGGTCCTTACCAATGCGGCTTCAGACCTGGAAAATCTACAACCGACCAAATATTCGCATTACGCCAGATCCTGGAGAAAACCCAAGAATATAACATCAATACCCACTACCTGTTCGTCGATTTTAAAGCAGTCTACGACAGTGTTAATACAGTTGAACTGTATCGTGCCATGTCCAACTTTGGAATCCCTGTTAAGACTGGTACGCCTTATCGGGATGGCGTTGGAAAATGCTCGCTGTTCCGTCAAAGTTGGTAGGGACTCTACTGAATCCTTCGAAACTACCAGAGGGCTAAGACAAGGTGACGCACTGTCATGCAGCTCTTTTAACATTGTGCTTGAAAATGTCATACGAAACACCCAATCCAGCACATCGGGTTTGCGGACGACATTGATGTGATAGGAAGAACAAAGCGAGCAGTAACCGGTGCGTACACTACTATGGAGTCAGCAGCAAGCAGAATGGGAATGAAGATAAATGAGGACAAGACGAAGTATATGCTTTCAACAACAAAAGTCCAATCCCACCACCGACTTGGTTAGAACCATAAACTAATAACTTAAAGACCAGAAACCTCTGCTTTCATTTGACATTTGCCTACAAGCTGAAACACGCACACAAGTAACATTTCTGTTCCTCTTCCAATAGACACATTGATAAAAACGCACACAAGAATCTTTTCTGTTCCTCTTCCTATAGACACATAGACTACACAGCCCTAGTAATTTGTTTTTGTTTTGCTTTTCGATTTCCCATATATTCATGGATAGAGTTTCAAAGCTACAAATACAACAATGTAAACAAATGGGTTTTGGGGGGCGAAACGTACGAAGGTTTCCAATCTTTATTATGGCTTATTTGTGGTTAGAACGTGACCATTGATAGGCATAACTTCGAGGTAGTCAGTGCATTTATCTACCTGGGTACTGCTGTAAACACAGGCAACAACATCAGCACTGAAATCAAACGCAGGCTAACTCTAGCTAATCACTGTTTCCTTGGGCTTAATAAGCAATTGAGGAATAAACCCCTATAGAGAAGAACCAAGGTGACATTGTATAGAACCAGTGCTGCCACTAAGAAATTAAAAAAACATAGTTTTAAAAAATGATTTGGGATAAAAAACATGACGGACCTCTCTCGTAGTTAGAAACGCGTTAAATGACAAACAAAAGAAAGAATTCAAATAGACAATTTGGAACCCATACTATAGGTAAAACAAATATATTAAATTAACAGTTTACTTATGCAATTGCTGAAGCTGAACTCAATGTTCAAAGCAAAATGGTATCAGGAAAATAAAAATGATTGAAAAAGGAGAGAACGATTGAGGCTTTTAATAATTGAAAAATGAAAAAAAAAACAGTTTCATACTTCTATCTCTTTTACTCATCATCATGCGTTACTCCAGATGATCGCTAAGCTGTCAAAAAATTTTCAAGGCCCGAGGCGGGAGAAAGAGCGCGTAGATAAATTGTAATATTGAAAAATAATATGTGTCCTCTTTATTATTTTGTTGGTGCATTTCACATACTACTTATATATATTCACACTCAAAGACACTATATGAAAATAAAAAAAGAGAGTAGGTATACTTAGAAATGAAGTGTTCATCCTGCTCTTTGTTTTTAGTTTCGTATTTGTGTTCATGTAGGGTAGGTTTGGACAAAATTTGTGTCAGAAAAAAAAACATGATTTTGGACTCAAAAACATGAAAACATGATTTGGGTCTAAAAAACATGAAAATCATGATAAATCATGACTTCTGGCAACCCTGTATAGAACACTTATTATCCCGGTCCTGCTATATGGTGCAGAAGCATGGACCCTCTCCCAAACGAATGAAAAGTCACTTAGAGTCTTCGAGAGAAAAGTTCTGCGTACGATCTATGGTCCTGTCTGCGAAAATCAAGAAAACAACATTTGGCGAAGAAGATACAACGACGAAATATACGAACTGTACAGCGACATAAGCCTAGCCAGAAAAATTCGAATTCAACGACTTAGATGACTGGGCCATGTAGAACGGATGGACATCGACGATCCAGCTCGTAAAGTCGTCAACGCCAAACCAGAGGTAGTCAGAAGCCAAGGTAGACCTCATATTCGATGGAGCGATCAGGTAGAGGGAGACCTCCGACAATTTGGAGTGCCAAATTAGAGACGGCAGGCTAGAGATCGATCCAGCTGGAGGGGCATAATAAGCAAGGCCCAGGAGCACCACGCTCTAATAGCGTCATCTTAAGATAAGAAACGTAGGAATAAACAGCTTTATGCATTCAAACAGGATAGATTTAAAATTAGTAAACCTATCCTCCAGTGACTTGCCTTCCAAAAAATCCTTTCAGTTGACAGTATTATAAAAACTATTAAGTGAAATGAAATTTGCCTTAGCAAAATTTAATTTTTTACATTTTTCGAAGGAAGCAGATGCATAGTGATAAAATCCAAAAGATAAGCAAACAGCCTTATGATGAATAGAGTTGTTAAGAAGTGGAGAATATGAAATTTTAATAAAATATTTTAGATCATTGTTAATGAACACTAAATCTAATAGTCTTCGACTTCTTCAACAATTTTTGACATTATTTATTTGAAAGAGACCCAGAGCAGAAGGGTCAATGATTACTCCTAAATATCTCACACTAGAAGATGGTGATAGATTGGGGCCATTCAATTAAGATGAAAATGGGTACCTTAGTCCTGGTAGTGAAGAGTACCAATTCTGTTTTGCATTGGTAAGCCCTTAGTCCACAACTTGTACCCCAATTGCTAACTTTAGACAAAGCCCTCTTCGTGATTTCACTAATCACTTTTGGGAATTTATCCGACGAAAAATTTTAAACAGCCTGATGTTAAGGGCTTAGCATGATACTACTTAACAGTTTGCTAATACTTAAACACTTTACTAAGATTTTCCTAAGTTTAAACATTTTTTAACTAGCACCATACTAAATCTATTTTCTTAATAAAATACAACTGAACACGCCTAAAATAGTGCAATAAAGGAAGCGAACATAATTTTTTGACGTTTGTAAATGTCAAAGTGGCATATGCATTTAGTACTATACTAACAAAATAAAGTACCCATTTAGTGATTTTAACTTTAGTAAAATGTTAAGAAGATAGTACGATACTAAACTGGTTTAAAATTAGCAAAATCCTCTTTTTAGCCTAGTATCATACTAAAAATGATTGTACATATTATTAAATCGACCAAAATTTACGCCACTAAATCATCTGCGTACGCTGACGCTTTCATACCACTATTCCTCAGCTTGACAAGAATCCAGTTCATGACTAATAGCAGATCCTACTTCTGGAAAAATTTGTATCCAAGGTTAAAGGTTCAAAATTCAGGGTTTTCCCATTTTCCTCTGAAAGACTAAAGTAATAAATCTCCAAGTTCAATGTAAAGGTTCGCTAAAAAATATCTGTACCTTACTAAAAAAAAAAAAACCATTAACATAATTAAATGAGGCGTCAGATTTGAATCATGCAATCAAGATTAACTCATCCAAGTCTTAAACTTTGCATCAAATACCAGATCATGACTTTACCTTTTAATTACACATACTTAAGCAAGTATGATTCAAAGAAGATTTCAAGTGCAATACCCTTTTTGTCTGGCGTTACGACTGCGAGCCACAAAAACAAAGATTCAATCGAACAATGCATCAGTAAAGTGGCAGTGCAGCATATGGGCATGGGAAAATCAGATTAAGCCAAGCCACAGATTCCAGCATCATTAAAAGGAAGGTCTTTCAATGAAGATAGTTCGCAGAGCTACATTGGATGTTACAAATTTGCACAGAGAGTGAAATACATAGTTTAGTTAATGAATAGCTGCATGCGCCTTTGTGTAACCTGTTGTTGGTTGTTGGGTAGCCACGGGCTCGAAGCTAGACATGAAAGTAAAATTCAAGGCAACATACTTTAAAGACAAGAGCACCTGCTGCCTGAATATGTGAATAAGACATAATAATTGTCAGCTTGATTGCTTTGAATATAAATTATGTTATATGCATAACAAAATGGTGATTCCCATGTTTGTTTGGAACTGCTCAATAACAAGTTTAAATATTATTAGAAATGCATTTAAACAGGAAATGCGATCAGAAAATCGTTATGATGTATTACTTCCGTTTGAAGTCGCTCAACCAAATGATGGTGCCATCGAACTCATATTTAATGAAATTCGTTTACACATATATAAAATAAGATAATAAAAACAAAAAATTAAAAGAAAAATATTATATATTGTTTTATTTAATTAAAATTGCTTTAATTTATATTGGAGCATACTGGTATAATTATTTTAAAAAGCGACGGCTTTCGGATCTTATAATCCATCTTCGGGATGTATGCTGACTTACTATGAGTTTTAATATCTACACATAGAAAGGTCCCAAACATTTGCAAATGGTCGCAACTATCAATTATACGCGTAAACAGAATATGTTCTTGTGATTGTTTTTGTACGAAACAATTCGCCATGGCTAGAACGCAGATCGCTTTAAAATTTCTCTCCAAAACTTAGTCAACCATTTTAGCGGAATAGTACGCAGCTGCAGCTAAAAAATCAATATTTTTTTCACTGTACATCCACTATCCATACGTTTGTTCGTCGCCATAAGGGTCGCCCTGAAGCGGATTTTGAAAACCCTGAAGCCACCCTGAACTCGCCTGAAGTAGATCTAGGTTTTTAACTGGGGCATGTTGAGGTAAATGAATAAACGTCAAAGTGAAATGAGATCTGAAGTAGGAATGGGCAATATTGAGAAAAATATCGAATACTCATCGTCGATGTTAATAATAATTATCGAATCGAAAACATCGATGTTATTTACGAATTTACTTTATTCCTTCCTTTAACATCGATATTGAAGCATCGATATTTTGTTTTAACATCGATGGTTCCTTAAAATAGTTGATCATATCTCATCCCTAAACTGAAGCATTTGTTTTGTTGTGAATTTGCGTTTTGTATGCAATTTGTTACTTTTAAAATTGAAATTAAAACAATAGGTACTCAAATAGAAAATAGAAACGTTTAAATTAATTAAACGTTTGAAGTTGTGGATTATGTATAAGACAAAGCAAATACAATAAAGAATTAAATTTAAACACATTTTAAGTGTTAATTATTAAATGACATAACTTGCTATTCTGCAACATAAATTTAATAGCCCTGGGTCTACCCTCGGTAAAGTTCAATGAACTAAACTTATCAGAATTTAGCGCGGAAAATAAATGTCGGGCACATTAATTCTCAAGCTAAATTATGACAGATTGTTTTTTGCTGTAATTGGGGTCATGTGGAACCGATACATTTTGACATTTACATTACATTACATTACATCTTATACTACTCCGCAGATAAATCTACGAAGTAGAGACAATGAAGCACAGGCAACTAGACCATTGGCTTAAACTTTTACATACATTAATACAACAGAGAGAGACAGAGATAGGAAGAACACACAACAGAAGAAAGCAAGTGGTTGGTTTCCGACAGTCCCCCATCGAAGTACTAACCACGCGCCACGATGCTTGATTTCGCTGAACTATGGGAAGCGATGCTTTTATCGTAGCCAAGGGCGTTGACTATTTTGACATTTATTACTTATTGCTGTTTTGTTTTGAATTCTCGTTTTGTATGCAATTTGTTATTTTTAAAATGGAAATAAAAGAGTACTCAAATTTATTTTCAGACACAGACATGCAAAATGGAAACCTTTGAAGTTGTGGATTGTGCATAGGGCCAAAAAAATGTACTAAGAACTAAAATTTAACATACTTTAAGTTTTATATATTAAATGACATAACTTGCTTTTCTGCAACATAAAATTAATGGCCCCGGATGTTTTTTTGAGAACCGAAAAACCCAGGTTTTTTGACAGTTCTTAGGGTTTTCAAAAAAAATCTAGGTCGACCCTGGATAAAGTTCAACGAACGAACCTATGGTGCCTGAAAAAAAGCACACAATTTTGATGCCATACATTAATAATTAATAAATTAACATTTTGAAGTTGTGAAATATTCATTTCAATTATCACTTCAATTGTTTGTTCTTAACTTTTGAAATTTAAATAATATTTTTTTCAGAGAACTGCTGCTTTTGACGTATTCTACACAGAACTCTTGTGTCAAATTTCGAATTCTCCACAACTCTACCATGTCGTATTCGAGCTAGGATTTTAGCTGATGTTTGGATAGAAAATTGAGATCAAAAACTTAGCAAGCTGCGTACTAGGTTCAGTAAATTTCAGCATAACTTGACCGGTTGTCCTACGTCAAGTATTCAATTACTAAAGTCATTTAGCTGCTCGGCCCTGACAGAAGGGACGCCGAACGTTCTTCCTTCTCACAAAAAATATTACTGTAGGAATAAATTGGGCAATGTTTTTTTTTTATCAAGAAATAATATTAATCGGAAATCGAAGTGGAAACTCTTAGACAGTCTGCAGAACTATGCAAACATATGGTGCACAAGTTTGGGGATTTGAGTTTTTTGATGAAGTAGACAAGATTCAGCGATATTTTCTAAAGAAAATGTTAAGACTACCAACAAGTACGCCAAAGTATGCAATGGCGCTATAAACCGGAGCTGAAGATAGTCACTTCTATACACTCTAGATCAGTGATTACCAAAGTGATCCACACCGACCCCTTGGGGTTGAAATGGTTTCTCAGTGGTCGACATATATGAAAACTGATTTTGGGGGTCGAAGAGGTCTAAAAATCGCCCCTATTATTTAACACAAGTTCTTATTTGAAACTTTCAAGATCACACATTTTTTATTTCATATGTGAGCATAATACATGTTCGATGCCAGTGATGAAAAAAAAACAGAACAACAGTTCTCAAGAAAAAAGGAAAGCGACAACGAACCTTAAGAACTAACAACATTTTAATCAACAAACACGTCGCATGGAAGAACAATGTCTTGTTGCGACTGATTATGCACCATCTATGGTTGGTCGTCATCGTGGTTTTATACCTCAATTAAAGCGACAACTACCTGATGTACCTACTGGTCATTCACTGCTTGATTCACAGACTGCATTTAGTAGCAAAAAATCAGAGTGCTAGACTGCACCAGTCCTTGCAATATGTAGTAAATGCTGTCAACAAGATTCTAAGCAATTCCTTGAACTCTCGGTTAGTTGCTCAGCTAAGTGAAGAAAATGACGAAGTTTTTACTCGGTTACTTCTGCACACTGAAGTTCGCTGGCTATTAAGAGGCTCTTGCTAAGCAAGATTTTCGGCTGTTTTTGAATGTGTGTTGGAGTTTTTACAACAAAAAGATCCTAATTGAAAAGAAAATCTGAAAAATTGTAAAATTGATATTTATTACTTGACTGATATCTTTCATATCTTGAACATGCCAACCAAGTAAAGTTGCAGCTGCAACGTTTAAAAATCGATTAACGTGGAGATTTAAGGCAGCAACTCACCAATATTGAAACAGGTTTGGTTGGATTGATAGAAATTCACCAGGTACATTCATCGCAATGATTTGTTTATCGGTTTCAAAAGTAAACGTAAATAAAACACATAAAATATTTTTTTTCATAATATTTCTTTTTTATTATAAAGTTTGAACGTTGACATTATGTGTGAAACACTACATCATTTCAATGACCACCACGCGAATTGTTGCAAGCATCGATTCTTTTGAGGTAATTTTCGACCACTTTTTGACACATAACTTGACGAATGTTGGTTTTTAAGTGCTCAAGAGTTAAAGGTTTATTTCGCGTAGCCCCACAAAAAGTCCAAGCGGTGTCAAATCGCATGATCTTGGTGGCCAGTTAATATTGCCACGACGAGAAATTACGCTGCCAGGAAATGTCTCTTGCAATAAAGCCATATTCGCTCGACTTGTGTGGCATGTGGCACCATCTTGTTGAAACCAAATATTCCCTAAGTCGTATTCTTCAATAGCAGGCAAAAAACAATCGGCTATCATATGACCATAACGCTCCGAATTGACGGTGACAGTCGTTCCATCGTCTTTTTCGAAGAAGTAAGGTCCAATCGCATCTCCGGAATAAAGAGCGCCCCAAAGAGTGACTTTTTGTGGATGTAATGGCCTCTCTTCAATTACTTGAGGATTCTCAGAACCCCAAAATACGACAATTTTGTTTATTAACATACCCACCGAGTGAGAAATGTGCTTCGTCGCTGAAGAAAATTTTGTTCGAAAAATTGCCATCCACCGCCTGTTGGTCAAGCACCCATTCGACGTATCTACGACGTTGTGAATGGTCAGCTGGCTTCAGTTGTTGTGTGAGCTGAACTTTATATGGATGCAGGTGTAGATCCAAATGCAAAATACGACATAATGTACCGTAAGACAGTCCTAGTTTTTGAGAACGACGAGGAATCGACACATTCGTGTCTTCGGCAACACTTTCACTTACATCAGCGATATTTTCAGTGGTACGAGCGAAACGATGATGTACTGGCCTTACAATATCTGTAACCAATCCAGTCTCTTCAAATTTCTTCACAATTTTGCCAATTGCTTGCGTAGTTGGACCATTATGTAAACCATAATCTCCTCTTAAGGCACGATATGTGGCTGTGGCAGAATCACCATTTTTGTAGTAGGTTTTAACAATTTTTATGCGTTGTGTGATAGGTAAGCGATCCATTTTCGTAAGTGTCAGACTTAGTTTGACAGATGTCGAATTCCAGCCCTATACTTTTGAAACCGCAAAATGGATAACAATTTATTATTAAAAAAAATTGTATTAATCATTTTTAAGTATAAATACGCTTGATATTTTTATTAAATTTTATGTCTATTTATTTTTTTAAATTTTGATGAGAAAATTATAACAAGTTTACTCGCTTAACCACCCGTAAATTTTTAAATTGGTAAGTAGTGGTTTCTATTGAAAAAAAAAAACTAGATAGGTTTTTTGTAAGTAATTTGGCGTGGGGTGTCATATGTATTATTTAATTTTGGAAAAGGGGTCTCTAGCCCAAAATAATTTGGGAATACTTGCTCTAAATTTCCACCTGATGTACGTCGAAAAAACTTTGTTTGATTATGGTGAAGAAAGGTTTCCACATCAACTTTCTAAGATCCTATTACAAAAGAAGCTATTTTGGATGAAAGAAATAAATGAGATCGGTGCCAGACACGGACTTCTTTGGCATGAAAGAGATTGTTCGAAAGAAGCATGGACCCTTAAGAACTAACGCCTCTTGAACATTCTTAGACTTGAAGGACATCAGTTTAATAGTAAAAGAGCAACTGAAAGCAATAGCCGCATCTATAGATTGTTGGACTTTACAAGAGGAGGGACCTATTTTACTGACGGGTTTGATGTTGGTAAGTTGATGTGGATTTTCAAGGCCAGATGTGATCTAATTTTCCTGAATGGAAGTAAATTTGGCCGGAATGAATCATCAGCAATTCAGCATGCAGTACCTGTAACATGAGAGAATACGAAGATATTCAGCACTTTTAAGGAAGGTGCCCCGTACTAACAGAATTCAGAACAATATACATACTTCGCACAAGCTACAATTAACTGAAAATGAAATTATGTATGGTGAACGGTGAAAACCTTGGCGATAGACTAGTTAGATACATAAAAGCTGCCATCAGTTACAGAAAACAAATCATCGATGAATTGTACCTACTGTAAAATAAATATATTTATATTTTATTGAGGTTATGAATTTTATTCAAATTGTTTGTTAGGACTTAAAAATTTAATGAATTATAAAATGTAAAATCCGTTTACAAATGAAAAACATAAATTATATTCAATTATTCATTAAAATTACCCGAAAGACGACTTTTGAAGTCATTGTCGTAAGTTTAAATTTTAAACAAGAACATTTAAAGAATTAATAGTAAATAAAAAGTATTAATTTACTTTTAAGTTGAAAATAAAAAAAATTACAATACAAACAAAAACACAATATAGCAGATGAACTGTCAAGGAAGGGGTCAGTATGAAATAGAGATATTAGATGCCAAAAAACTCCAAACCTCCAAAAAAATCGCGTCCGTCACGTCACAAGTTCTTGCAAAGAAACCAATATTTGTTCAGCCATTAGTTTATTGTGATCACAGTGGATCAATAGGAACCGTGTACGCAACATCCGTTGAACTGTGCACGCCGCTCATATTCTAACCTAGCCATTGTCCTAATTTTTTTTTTAATTTAACTATATGCCTGTAAGACCTAAGGTCTTTTAAATGCAACCTGAATTGCACGGCACTAGTTTGGCACAGTGGATTTGAGAACCAGGTATTGACTGTCTCATTTAAACCCATGGGCGGCATCCAATTAAAATTGGAGGTATAGAAAAGAATGCGCCTAGCGTGGGGATCGAACACACACATCCTAGTTAGCAATCAAGCAACTTATCCTCTGCGCCATTGCCACCCATTAGCGCAGTTAAAATTACAGTATTTTATATTTGGAAATTGTTAAAGGTAATTTATTTTTTTAATTTTTTTTCCTTTATATACATTTTCAATATATATTCAAATTAACTATCTCCGAGCAGCAAGATGCATATTTATTTATTCTAATAAATAAGAAACCCTGAAAAAAATCAAATTGATCAAAAGTCGAAGGCTTAAACAACATCAAGTTTTATTTGTAAATATGTACTATTTTGTACACTTTGTATTTTGAATCTTTGTTATTGAACCCATAGTTCTCTATTATTCAGCAACACACCTAGCTTATGCATTTTCAGAAGAATGTGCAATTAATATACATATTTGCATCTACATAATAATGATGTATATATATATAGATAGTGATCCAAACATTCCTTGATCTGAGAACAGTACGCATCTAACCTATAAGTAAAGCTATACATTTCCATTGAATTAATGTCAACCAACACCAATTAACTTCCCTTTGTATTGTATTACGCATGTTAAAACTGCATTTGTTTTCATGTAAGCTTATAGAAATAGATAAGACACAAATACAAATTGTTCACATCATCAAGCCAACAAAGCCACTACGGCAAAATATGTTGAAATCGGTCCAATTGGTTGAACATAATAAACAAAACGATGGTTCCGACTAGCACGTTAAACTGAAAACAAAATATGTGTATACGATCGTTCAGACTCCGAGGACTTTACAATATGTAAGCAAAACGCAACGCCTATAGTATAATTATTGCAATATGCATTAATAAATATACACATATTCACATAACGCTTTTTGTTGCAAAACTTTGCGAACGAAATCTATTTAAACAATTATAGCTCCATTTCAGAGGAATTCATGTGGCTTACGAATAATAAAAATTTTTAGTTATTAGATACACTCACACTGCATAGTTGATTGTTAGTCATTACCACAGAATTTCCCAGGTACATACATTGTAAAAATACATATCGCTGCGCGCGCCGGCCGGCCGGCCCTATGCGACTTGATGTCAATTTATGGGAAAGCCCTTCACAAGATGAATATAACTGAGTTAAAATTCAAATATTTGTTAAGAATATTATTGGTCAAAATAATTTGGTTAAGGATTGCATTAAAAATCGGCTGCTAAAATTTCATCGTTTAAAATTAGTGTTGGAATTAACTTGCAATTAGAAATTAGAAAGGTTCGATTTTTCATTTAGAAGCCTGATGATCAGAATGACAGTTCATGTATTGAACTGTTGACTTTTAAAATGTCAAATCCATTTGATTAATTTTTTTATTATGTTGTCTTGTTGTTATTTTTTACTTGCGATTATAGGTACCATAAGGCAAGCATTGTATTCGTAAAAAAAAAATCTAACAATCAAACATGACATTACGATCATAGAGAACAAAAAAAGTGGGTCCCGCAATTCCGTCTGTCGGTCTGTCTGTCCGTCTGTCTGTCCTCGAGTCTGCAGCCTAAACGGTTCGGTGGATTTGCTTCAAACTTGGTACATATTATTTTTTCGGTAATATGCCCACACGTTTTTTTAATTTTTTTTAAGACGACAAATAACAGTAGCCCCCAGACATTTTTCTTGGCCAATTCCAAAAATCTTATTTTTCCCAAAAACGGCTCCAACGATTTTTATAAAAAAAAAATCAGTCCATTAATGAAGAGAAAATGTACGAGTACCTTTTGATAATTTTTTTTTTGGAAAAAAATTGTTATTTCTGGTACATTTAGTACAACCATTTTTTTGGTTTTCGATTTTTTCGGAAACGGTTAATTTAATTTTTTTGAAATTTTTTACGCAGAAGCTCCTAGAAAGTTTAAATACCAAAGTTAAAAAAATTTTTTTTTTGGAAATAATTTTTTTTTGAAAACTCAAAATTTCGAGAACGACTCAATAGATTTTTTCAAAACTTCATTTGGTGGTTTTTTGACATTATCTTGAATAGTTAAAAAAAACTATTTTTTTTAAATAAGAAACAACGGTTCCTCCCATACAAATGTTAAAAACCCGTTAAGAAAAAAATTTATTTATCGAAAACGGCTCCAAGAATTCTTATAAAAAAAATTGTGTGTTCTTAAATTTGTACACTTCACTTTCAAGCATAATAATACTTTTTTTTGCGTACTTATTAACGGTACTTCCCATAGAACCACTTTTCATATTTTCGATTTTCTCAATATTGGATGAACCGATTGAAATAATTTTTTTTATAAAAATGTTCCCTAAAATTGTTAATAAAACTATATTAATAATATCTTCAAAATGGCGTTTCAATTTTTTTTTCTAAAAATGTTTTCAAAATGGCTACTTTATTTTTTTAGTATCGTACTAAATCCATAAGCCACTTTGACATTTACAAACGTCAAAAAGTTATGTTCGCTTATTTTTTGCACTATTTTGGGCGTGTTTAGTTGTAGTTTATTAAGAAAATAGATTCAGTATGGTGCTAGTTAAAAAGTGTTTAAAATTAGGAAAATATTAGTAAAGTGCTTGAGTATTAGCAAACTCTAAAGTAGTATCATACTAAGCCCTTAACATCAGGCTTTTTAAAATTTTGCGCTTATCCTTTTAAGGTGATTGTGTGTATCTTTCAAAATTAATGTGACTAGCAAAGAAATCTGAAGTGAGCTATTACATACAAATTCAACAAATAAATCGAAGAAAAGCGGGTTATTTGCTTCCTTAACGCAGCGACTCCACTAGAAATATTTATTTGAGTTATTATTGCACTCACTATCACTGAAATATATATTTCTGTCTTAAGCTAAGTGTACACGACAGACAATTTTTAATTGGAAAACAAAAAAAATGTCAGCAATTGGCATTCGATTTTCTACCAATAAATTGTCTAATTATTGGATAAAATCAACCAACCGCGTACACGGACAATTTTCACTTAATAGAAAATTGGCAATTGTCAGCTCATTGGTTGATTTTGACAGTTCGGCCAATATTGAGAGATCGTCCAATCGTGTACACTTAGCTCTATGATTCAAAACTAAATCGCGAAATTTCATTCTTATAGCCTATTCACACCAAACTCGTTTACCCTTTTAGTTTACCAAAACGAGTAGAGCGTTCGCACCGAATATTTACTAGTTTTTGTTTGACTTTTCAGTTGTTTTCGAAAAGCTGTCAAAACATTGATAGAACTTGAATGCTAAGCAATCAAATCTTATGATGCTACATAAAAATGAACAAAAAGTACCTATGTAGCTATAGCTCAAAATTGTGCAATTCATAGAAGCATGTGGACAAGGGTGTGCTTTCAATAAGAATTCATTACATAAAGAACGTTTATACCTAATACATTTTAATATTTTACCGAGATACGTACTAGCACTTTCTGGGAGCAAGAAATATTGGAAAATGATGGTGAAAATTTCAAACAACATTTCGAATGTATCCAAGCACGTTTGATATGCTGCGCAGCCAAATGAAAAATTTGGATGATCTAGATACTAACTACAGAAAGTGCATTCCATTAAAAAGTGTAGCCATAGCAAATTTTGCGCTGGGATTATCTGCCGAATATAGGATAATCTCAGCTCTTCGGTGTAGGTGTGTCTACATTATGTGTATCGTCAATAAATTCTGCCAGAAATGTTGGCGTATTCTGCAGCCACAATAAAATTCAAATAAATAAAAATAAAAACATTAAAATTTATTACAAATAAATACAAATATTTGCAAAAATGTCTTTGCCATAATTGATTAAAAAGATTTTAAATTAATTTGTTTGACAGCAAGCAGGCATCTGTTCTCTTTTGGATGGCCTATTCACAATCATATCAATTTCACTTGACGTAAGATCTGTTCGCTTAATTCATCCTTGAATTGTTACTCGTTTTCAAGTCGTTTTGCAAAACAAGTTGCTTATGAAAAGTAGTTTTTAGTATTCGTTTTGAGGAAAACGAGTAAAATGTCGTTTATGGTTTGGTGTGATTAGCGTATTATCCAAGGAGGGTTTATGTTTTAGGTAGGGACCGGGCTAGCTGGAGAGGTTTGCTGGTTGAGGCCGTGATCAATCCTGGATTGTAAGCGCCATCTAAAGTAAAGTAAAGTAAGGATGGAAAAAAACAGAATAGGCATTCAAAACTAATTATGGCGCCCCCAACACAGTGCCGCCTGGGGCCTGTGTCAGCACCCCACCACTACGGCACTGATTGTCAAGAAATCTTGCTTATAATAGTATAAAAAAATCAGGTATCAAACCTTTCGCATTGAGATTTGATCTTTTAATTGCAATGAAACTCCCAAAATTTAATAAGCCAAATCTTTTGACAGCAGGAGCAAATCTTTTCTTGATTGAAACTCGCTATTAGTCAAATGTATACTTTCAGTGAATGCAGTGGACTACATATAAAGTTTTCTATATCTGCTGATTGTGAACAGTGTTTTTCAGTTGAAAAAGAATCACTTTTTAAGTACTTCCGTTTGTCATTATGTGCAAGGATGCAAAAATGCAACTTTTGGTAGTTGCTAAATTACAATTTGTCTTAGTTTTAATTTTTTTTTTAATTTGAGTTGGACAAAGTTTTATAATTAAAATTCGTTTAATACAACTGAAAGAAAATACTGAACTATTTTGTATCATTAAGTTGTAACATTTTTTTACAAAAATTGAAAACCTATGGGAAAAAAATTTTTTTTTTAATTAAATCATATAAAACGAACATTTTTAAGCATATAAAATCAAAAAAATTTTGTCAGTACAAATTGTATGGAGCAAATAACTTACTTCAGATATACATGTTTAAAATCCTTTTATAGAATACGACCTCTTCGGTTGTATGGAGAATAAATGAACTATACCGAGAACAAAAATTTTCTATTAAGAAGAAAATTTTTCTAGGTCTTTTAGAAGGAAGCAATACTTGCAATTTGATTTTGTATTGCTTAAAAATATGAAGTTGTTACAAAATACTTCGTTTTTGCCTACTATTCTTTATCCCCCACTGAGAAATTAATTGATGATCTCATAACAAACGTGCTTTGCATGGCGATTCTAATAAAAACGCCATATTTATTATAATGATTCCATAATAATTTATAAAATTAAATAAAGGTCACACTTGCAATCACTGGGTTCAAAAAGCTAACTCTACAATGTCTATAATCATTTTTTACTCCCCATTTACATCAAGGTAAATCATATATCATGCATAATCTACTAATAAGAGTACTACTGTGATAAATTTTAATTTCCCTTGAAACCATCACGGTCTTTTATTCTACAGTAGGCAATAGCCATACTGCACACGTTCGTATGTATACCTACAGCACTGTATGTTGTTGTTGACTAAACAAAATTGTATTCTGGCAACTCTATAATCAAATGCAATAGAATCGTCAATGCTTGAAGATTTGTGTATAATTTTATAAAAACGTTGATTGCGGTTTTAATTTGTTGGAGAGAAACTACGACAGCAGACGGTTATTTATCCACGTTTGTTTGCCCATATGTGGTTTAGCCAAAGAGCCAAGTGGTCATTAGGAATGACACGATAGACGGTACAAGAAAACGTATACAATACATATCCGCCTTTTGTGAGATATGAAAGTGCAACGCGTGTTCATTGAGGTGCTACTCGCTAAGCTAGTAGATGAATGTAACTACAAAAAAAGGAACTCATTGTTTTATGTTGTTTTGTTTTCTTTAGTTTAGTGAGTAGGTACTTAACTGTATGTTGGCGTTTTACTTTTTGAATTAGTTGCGTTAATTTAATTAGCAATTTACTTATTTGTATGAGGCTAAAAAGTACTAAATATGCGGAAATGTATGTTTTTTTAACGCGAGTTATTAATCAGACCAAACACTTTCTTTTCCAAGGCTTTTTTATAGACCGAAAGCTTAGTATGAATTAAATTTTTGTACGTACAAAATTAGATGATGATGTCGCTTAGTTACAGTTGAAGAGATCTGTTTTCGAAATTGAGTTGTTTTGAGCAATAAATTCATATCGGCCATTCTGGTGTAGTACTAATGACGAAACACAACAACAGTACAAATATTACTAGGTATGATCTTTCGCATTTGTCAAAATTCGGTTGTCATATATAGAATATCTTCCGGGAAGTCTGATCGACGTGCCATAAGGGAATATACGGAAAGTTGTTTTACAATGGAGCCGTTCTTCCTGGTCCGTCGTGATGAGCCAAGATAGTACCTCCTCGTGGTGGAAGATGGGCAACGTTCAGGAATGTTTAGCTCTCTTTATTGAGGCTATTCTGCACTGGGCGGCTAATCTATCTGGTTAAAGCGTAGCTCTGAGGTGGTAGCGGTAAGTGGAAGGTTATATGGAACTGGAAACGAAGCCCCTGCTTACCAAGATGAGGATTAGAACGAAAGTTTAATATGGCTAGTTTTGGGATACTAGCCATGTGGCAAGGTCTATATGGCCTTGTATATAGTAGAAATACGATGATCCATTATCCCGATGGTGAGGAATAATTTCTACATAGGGTTCCCTTGTCCCTAAGTTGAGTTGCAAAACATAAAAAAAGGGCAGGATTATCGTTCCTGGGTAGTCATTCGCCAAAGATAACCTGGTAGTGCATTCTTCACTTAGGTGGATGAAAAGACTCCAGTAATACCGTAATTCGGTACTGCGGGGACTTGTATCCTAATATTTTCCCGATAATGCCCGAAAATACAATTCTTGGGAAGGCCTCTTCGGAGAGCTCGCAGTGGCTGTGGTTGCTATACAATTCGTGTATACTATGAGTGGCGGTGTTGTCGCTCATAGATAGATATTTGTAACAGGGAATACTCATGCCTTCTCGTTGAGTCCGTACGTGGGTAGGCCCACCGTGTAATAAAGCCGTAACCGGCAGGTGTATACGTTAAACAAGAAACCCATTCTGTCATATATAGACTAAGAGCCCACAGCAATTTTTGAGTGTGTTTGATAACAAAAAATTATTAGTATGATTATATAGTACTTCAGTAGTTATTTACAAATGTAAGCGTCCTTCATGCTCTAGTGGGAGCAATAGTGCGTAATACTGATTCAAATATACTCTATATTTATGGTGACCATATTTCTCTGAGCAAACCTCGGGCCATAAATTTGAAAATTGAAAAACTTGTTTGGTACAAAATCAACAAAATTCTCAAAGGCAAAAAAATGTGACTGGGAAGATTATACCACAGTCTAACAGCATAAACGAAAAATTGCCTCCGTGATGTCAAACAGGTAAGCCTGGGGGAGCGCAACAAGGTAAAACGATTTGAGGAACAAAAATCAAGCTTGTTAAACAGATAGTTAGGAGTCTTGTTAGCAATTAGTTTGAAGATATAGGAACAACACCGATACTTGAAAAAAGCTTCTAAGTTACAATTTAATAGTTGACGAGCCTAAGACGAAACGTGATCGTACCTTCGGAGGTTGAAGACAAACCTGGAAATGGCATTGAATGCTACCTTTAGCTTACGAGGCGAATTATCGTTTCCTATTAAATATTTTTGAATTCCCTGATAGCTAAAATTATAAACTAATTTCACTATTAACATGGCTCTGAGCGTTTCAACATTTAGTTGTGTGTTTTCATTTGTCAAAATATTATTCATTATGCAAATAACTCTTTCGGTTGGAGCATTTGAACCTGTCAGACAGAGGCATAACTCGACAATAATTAAAAGATTTTTGAAGTTTATAATTTGTTTGACAAATGCTTAAATATGGCTTTCCATTTCTCGGCCACAGTTATTTTGTTCTTTATCCATTTTGTTATAATTTTGTGACACACAAATTCGTTAAACAAGGTGGAATGATTAATAGTTGTATCCCACTGCTTTTGGTTGACAAAAGATAACGAAGATTCTATTTCTGGCCTGGAAATAGGAATGTTTCGAAGAATTACCCAACTAAAAACTGCATATTATTTAACAGATTAAAAGATGATTTAAGTATTTGTAATACGTTCTGTAAAATTGGTGAATATTTGCTTTACATTACTTTTGGTCAATTATTTTTTATGTTCGAATTATTCATTGATCAATTTGTTTGCAAACAAAATATTATCAATTGTTCTCCTAATCTAGATTTTAATATTAATTTAAGGATTTCATTGCTAGCGCAACTTTAGACATACAAATTTTTTGCGACTCTGCTAATAATATGCTCACATGAAAAATTGATGCCTCGGATTGAATAAAATGGAGAAAGAAGAACTCAGATGAAAAGTTGTTAAGCAAATTCCTTAAAATAAGACAAATTCTCTTAAAGGATTATAAAGTTGTCTCTCAATAACTGCTTTTAGTGATAGCCAACTAGTTTTGCTGTAACCCACTAGTTTGAAGTACTTAGTCTGAGGCATTTTGCAAATTTAAATTTTTCAACAGTGTAGAGATAAACAAACGTAGCTGCACAATTAACTCCAATGAGATCATTATCGGTAATCGCTTGAAGTTTATCAAAAAGTGTTGTTCTTGCGTTTACTTGCTGACCCGCCAAAATTACAGTTTATGTTGTTTTTTTTTATAATCTACACGCGCTCAAGGGATTATACTACCCTTTAAATGTTTTAACACAGCGCGGACGAGGCGTTAAGGAAGAGAAAGAATGATAGGAAAGATGTGTGGTGCGATGTTCTGAGACTGTAGGTGGTTGTTGTCTCAGATTTTATCTCCAGGGATTGTGGCTGAACTAATGCGGAGAAATTTCAGTGTCTTATTTATCTATGTCCCTTATAATTCGCATTAATTTTTGTATTCTTTGTCATATTGATATGAGTGTACGAGTTTTACTCAATCAAATGTTACTAGTTCTATGCCTAAACAGCATGTAATGAGTAAACCAGCAACTTATTGTATGACATTTATTTTTAGAATTGTTTTTTAATGGAAAAATAAGAGGACATACACTACGGCAGGGATCGAACCTGTGACCATGAGGTTGACAGGCGAACACACAACTATCTCGCCACAGTCACCCCCAAAGCACAAATTTCCAACATTTTACCAAAGTTTTATCTATGTATTTTGAAGTGATGTCCGATGTGTCCTTTGGAAGATTTTCAACCTCCAATGTCTTGACAACGATATCTAGTTGTGGTGTAAAATAACGGCAGTCTTGTACAGCCATGATTAGAACAATTGAAAAAAAAAATGTCACAAAACTTATTCTACGCAATTTCTTCGATATAATTTGGTTCAAGAACCTTGAACACAATAGCTTCACATTTTGTGCGTGCACAGGAATATATATGATCAAAACAGCTTTTAATAGGTTTCGATGTGCAATTATTAGACTTGAATGAGTCCAGGTGCCCCATTCTTGCATTCTTCTTTGCAGGTCCTTGAAAATTTGTCGAATTAAGAAAGCATCGTACATTTTTCTTGAAGTGGAATCAAAGTTGTTTATGAAGAAAAATTCCCTCTGAAGACCATCGTTGAATTCACATTTGCTATATGAAAGAATTTCACAAATTTCTAAATTTATTGCAAGTAATTAAAAGAAACAAATTCCATTTGTTTGTACAAGTAAACACACATTTTTTCTTTCATTCTGTAGAAGAACATAGGTATATCTTTTAAAAAATGATGACATAAATTTCAAATTATGTAATGTGTTTTTTGTGAAGATACAGTTTGAAGTTTGTGAACATACAGTTTGAAAAGAAATCAGCTCAAGGAAGGTGACAAATTAATGCGTTCAGTGAACATGCTTTTATAGTAAATCAGTCTGAACCATTTCTTAAGGCGGATTCGCGCTTTGACATAAAAATAATAAACACATAATTAAATTAATGTAGGTAAATAAAATTGTTAAAATTTTTTAACGTTATTAAAATAATATAGATATATGGTAATGTGGGACAAACCCGGGACAAAAAATAAAATATGGGACAGTTGTACGTCCCGGGTTTTCTTAAAATTTAGCCGGGATAGTCAAGAGTAATACGGGACTGTCCCGGGAAATACGAGACTGATGGTCATCATATCTATATGTCTAGATCGATCTACAGTCTAAACGGCTGAATTTCTTCAAACTTGGAACTTAACAACCCTATTAATGAAAAACGCTTCGTCCACCTTTAGTCCATGGACTTACAGAACCATGGAATAAGAGTTAGACCATGGACTAAATTTCCTATTAAAAAAATATCGAACAAAATATACTACAATAAGTATCAACTCTACTCCTTTTTATTCTATGTCCATATAAATTTTTTAAATGTCAATTTTTAGTCCATCGCTAGACCACCGTTTTTGAGGGTGTAGCGAAGGACTAAGTTGGTAAGCGTCAAATACCAGAAACTGTGTTTTATTAATAGTATTTCGCACTTAGTCTACGGAATAAGCCCTAAACTTTTCCTAGTCCATGTTTACTAATTTGGGTGTAAGTGTTAAAGGTGATTGTCTCAAATAAATTTTTTAATGGTTTTTGTTTTCTAGCCTGAAAAACAACGGTACTTGCCATACAATTTTTTTTACCATCTTAATTATCTCAAAAACGGCTCTAACGATTTTGATTTAAAAAAAGTATGTGCACTACTTTAGGTATAGTATACAGTTTGCTCAATTTGATAGTGGAGATTTTTAATATGTTTTTTTATTTAAATCAATTAAAGATTTTATTTTATTAACTAAAACACAAGCTATTATTTATTGCTTTTTTTATAATCTACACGTGCTCAAGGGATTATACTACCCTTTAAATGTTTCAACACAGCGCGGTCGTGAGGTTAAGGAAGAGAAAGAAGGATAGGAAAGATGTGTGGCGTGATGTTCTGAGACTGTAGGTGGTTGTTGTCTCAGATTTTATCTCCAAGGATGGCGGCTCAACTAATGCCGAGAAATTTCCGTGTCTTATTTATCTATGTCCCTTATAATTCGCATTAATTTTTTTATTCTTTTGTCATATTTTATCGGTATACTAGTTTTACTCAATCACATGTGGCTAGTTCTATGCCTAAACAGCATGTAATGAGTAAACCAGCAACTCATTGTATGACATTTATTTTTAGAAATGGTTTTTAATGGAAATATAAGAGGACATAAACTACGGCAGGGATCGAACCTGTGACCATAAGGTTGACAGGCGAACACACAACTATCGCACCACGGCCACCCCCTTATTGCTTAGATGTACATTTCGGAAGCTATGCTTTCATCGTCAGTGAGCTCTATTTGAATATAATTGAATTTGAATATAATGACATTTTGATGTCAATATTAAAATTCAACACAAACAAAAAATTTAATACAAACAAAAAAATTACACAAACAAATTTACGATGAATTTAAGGTTCAATATAAAACTTTTTAAAAATTGTATTTCTTATTGGTTTATCGTCACTATTCATTAATTTATTTTTGTTTTAAAATATATAAAAAGAGATTCAAAAGTATCTGGATCAAAGGACAAAGTTGAAACATTGCAACAATTAAGGATTAACTCAATTGGATGTCACAATTGTAATAAAGAGTATATATGACAGACAAGAAAACCAATTCTTAAAAAGACTTAAAGAACATTTTGCGCATCTAAAATACAATGAACCAGAAAAATCAAGTGTATCACAACACATACTGTATAATAAACATAATTTTAGTTTACAAAATTTTAAATTAATACTTAATGTAAATAATCCTTATGAAATAGATGCTTTTGAATCTCTTTATACATATATTTAAAAATAAAAATAATTTAATGAATAGTGACGATGGACCAATAAGAATTCCAATTTTCAAAAAGTGTTATATTAGACCTTAAATTCACTGTAAATTTGTTTGTGTAATTTTTTTGTTTGTATTGAATTTTAATATTTATATCAATCAAAATGTCATTATATTCAAATAGAGCTTACTGACGATGGAAGAATAACTTCTGAATACAATCATTTATTTATTTTTCGACTTTCTCGTAAACGGCTTACGTAGGTTGTCTTTTGAATTATAAATAATATTGCATACCAAAATTTTCGAATAATATTCTTATGGATTTTTGAAAAAAAATTTGAAAACTGGTGGATGATTTTTTTGCAATTTTGTTTTTAAATTTATATTATTAAATATTAAAATTGTCATAAATTTTTTTTTTTAAAGAAAAAATTAAAGAAATTTTGTAAAGGTATACAAAATTAGTCGAGCATTTTATTTTCTTCGCATTTTCCTTCTTGACGCACATGACATTTCGTGTGCTCACCAATTAACTCAGAATGCTCAGACGATTATGTACGAGTACATAGAGTCTATCGCGCTCTGAACATATTCAGAACGAAAAAAGAAACACACATTCGGAACTCTGAACGCTCTGAGTAAAAAAGAAACACAAACAAATTTTTTGACAACTCAGAATCTGCTCTGAACTGAAAAAGAAAAACGCCTTCCATAGTTAATAAGAATTGAAAATAAGAAAAAAATGTACAGGGACATAGAATGAAAAAAGATAGAGTTGACACTTATTTTAGAAGATTTTGTTCGTGGAATTATTGATTTTTTATTAACTGAAAATTTTAACTCGCAGATTAACTTCTATTCTATGGTTTAGTTAAGTCATGGATTAGAGGTGCAATATGCATTTGTTATTAATAAGGTTGTTAATGTATTTCGTAAGGTTAACTTGTTTATCAAGCCGTTGAAAATTGTATTTATTCAAATGTGCCTATGTATACTCGTATATTGAATTTCACAACTTGATTTGTTGTTATATGTTAGGTCCGCCTGATCATTCATTGCCTAATTAAAGTACCTACAAATTGTTACTCACATCATTATTTAGGTTTAGATATTTCATATATTTTAAGCTTTCAAAACTCACAACAACAAATTATTATTATTTTAAGGAAAAGTCTTTTTTCTGAAGGTCAAGAATCATACAATAAAGCTACTGTGTGTTGTGCGAACTGAAAGTGTCGCTGTCGCATAATGCATTTTGATTGCTCATTAAAACTAGTTAATTGCCCCAATTAAAATTCATTTAAATTCGTCAAGACCTCAAATAATTGGCATCGATAAAAAAATAATAAAAAAAAATAAGCAGACCAAACACTTTTAGTCGCAAAAATTATGGTCACAATGTAAAACAAAGAATAAGCTGAATTTAAAGAGAAATACTATACAGACCAAGACCATCCAAGCCTTCAAGCCGAACGCTATTGCTTCATCAAACGTGATTGCAATATGAAGCCTCAATAATTTTATTATTTTCGTTGTTGTTGCGTAGTTTTGCCATAATTATAACTTGCCAAAGTAAAATAATTAAGCCTCTTATTAATAATGCAACTCGACTATTCTATAAGTACATACATACAGTTCCTATATGGTTGATATTTGTAGGGGTCATTGAAGTTTCAAAGAAGTTAAAAAAGTCTAGAAGAGAAATATTAATTTACAAACGTACTTATCTACGAGTATATACAAATGTGTCATAAAAGTTAGTTGAAAACCGAAAGTGGTCAACCTAAATAAAAGGCAAGGCGTTAAAAGTTTTTAATTGAAGCAAAATAAACTTAATTAAACAATAATGAGGGGAAAATTTACTGAAGGTAGAATAAGATCTTCGTTAACCGATTTCTCCGATACGCAATTAGTTTTGCACGTATGATTTTCAATGGATGTTTTAAAAAAAGCTTTATTTACTTATAGGCGATAAAGTTTGCATGCAATTAAAATTAAATAGAGTACAACAGCTAATTGATGCATTTACCAAAGTATTAAACTATTTTTCCCTGGAATGTTTGCATTGTTATCCATCACATTACTTAATTCATGCCTGAGAACCAAAAACTTGTCGCACACGATTGCTCTTTAGAGCTGGAATCTTACTGCAAGCCCGTTTCTTTAAATATGTCGTGTGAATGGAAGCATATATATATAAGCTTGGGTAATCATTCCATAAATAAAACAAGTCTTCAAGTAAATTATGTAAGGCTCATTTAAAAATTAAGGGTCAGTTGCACAAATATTTGATCCGTGCTTCAGCAACTTTGACTCGCAGATTTCTGTGGATTAACTAAAGTTCAACGATTGTTCAAGGTTTAAGTATGTAATATAAACCAAATACCTAATGGAACCATCGTTGATCCACAATTAATCCGCCGATATCGGGAGTCAAAATTGCTTAACCACAGATTAAATATTTAAACCACGTTTGTACAACTGGCCTTAAGTAATATTGTAATGCAAATAGTAAATTCTGTAATTTAACTCTGAAATCAAACGGCAGGGTAGTGTCCAGTGCTCACCCAAGTTCTGCCACTACACCCTTTATTTACAGAAACAAACTTAGGCGATTTTTGACTCCCCTTTATTTCCAGTACCTACCCGTAAAACTCAAATTCCGAATATTTGCTATGCTTGGCGCCACACCAAATTTCAAATTTTTAGTATAATACTATGTTCCCACCATTGACATACTATACATTGACTGGTAGTCGATTGTCAGTTCCATACAAAAGCTCTTTTCAAAATGGGGAGAACGATATTTACACCCCTCGGAGGAAAGTAGCAAACAAAAATATTACATTTAAAAGCAATCTATTGCCACTCATGGAATGCGCATCATATTTAGTCAACAGGCAAGGAAACTAGTGCCATCTATTGTTATTTTGTATAAGATAAGTGCTGACATCTATTGTTTATAAGAAGTAAACAATGCTATAGTACTGGAGGACTACAAGAAAAATTCCTTTTCTTTCATTTTATGAAAGAGGTAGCTTTTTGAGTCGAAGTCGAAGTCGAAATAAAACATATAAAAATCTAATTTTAATTTTCCAATTAAATTAATTCTTTATTTTAAATCAATTTATTTAGAAAATTGTTACTCTTTTGTTAGTTTTCCGTTTCAGTAGTGCTTTTAAGGGATGCGATTTTTTTTCTCCTTAAAAAATGCAAAATTTAAATTAAATAATAATTTCGTATTACCATACTTTTTTTTGTTTTATTTGCATCGGCCAGAAAATTGTTAAAAAAATAAAATTTAAATAAAGCCATGTAATTTTCATATATATAAGAACTAACTAACTATTGCGCTTTGCGGATCGAATTCACTTCTGATGGTTGATGGAAATAATAGATATATGCTTTATACATTAAGAATATTCCCACATCGGAAAATGGAAAAGTTTACCACACACGTTTCATGAACGCACCTAAAAATCAACTTGTGACATATTTAGTTTTTGGATAAGCCGCGTTATAACTATTTAGTATTTAGCGAGTTAAATTCTGTACTCACCCCGAACGTTTCGCTAAGAATTACATCGAGCGTGGTCACCGGGAAACTGCCAAAGAGATGTTAAGAGCGAGAAGACATGCGTAGCCAAAATCGCTCTTAACATCTCTTTGGCAGTTTCCCGGTGACCACGCTCGATGTAATTCCTAGCGAAACGTTCAGGGTGAATAAAGAATTGAGCTCGCTAAATAATAAACAGTTATAACGCGGCTTAGGCAAAAACTAAAATGTCATATGTAAACAACCGCGAAAACCTTAAAAGTTACAAAAATCAACTTGTAAACGCGTGGATAATGATTTTTTTTTCTTCCTATATTTTAACTTGACTAATAACGGGTTGTTTAATACTCTAATTTGAAATGTCGGCCAAAAATAATACGAGGAAGAGAGATAGTTATACCAAGACTATGAAACATAAAACGTCAAAATTAAATGTCAAAAGTCTTCCACATTTTACAAATTCAGATGGGAAGCTTTTCCACAAAAAGTTTTGCGGAAAAGTTCACCACTTTTTAATTGTGACAGCTCATTTACCATTTTACCACTTTAACTTATGAGATATCTCGCAGTTGTGTTAAATCTTATACTTTTTATTCATTTCGTCGAAAAGTTAAAACAAAAACTTAAATGTAGTTTAAACTTAAAAGCGTGTGCTAAATTGTATTAGTCGCGTCGAAAAGTAAAGAAAAAATAAATTGATATTTTATCTAGCCTTAATTGTATTCCGCTCATCCGCAAAGAACTATAATATAGTTGCCTATTTTTTTCTGTAGAAATAGAGAAAAGGAAATTTTTGGATTTGTGTATGGATTTCTTTGAAAAAAAAATTCCTTAAGCACTTGAACTTGATAATATTCGTGATTTCCGCTGGGAGCTGGGTCGCGCTCGTGTGGTTCTAGCGGAGGAGATTTCCAACGCGGAGTTGGCCCCAAGCAGTCCATATCTATTATGTCAATGATTCCCACCAAAGTGAAATCTGAGATTTCATCAGGAAGATTTCGAGATTTCAAATTGGTGTTCACACCGCCAAATCCACTATTTCGTCTCTCAGAAGCACAAACAACAACCATTTTTGTTTATCTAATTCTTAAGCCCAAGCCACGTGTTGTCAAAAAAAAATCATACTCTTCCTTTTTATATCCTTATCGTTAGAGTGAAAGATCGTAATTTGCACATAAAAAGCTTTTCACCTATGTAAGTATGGTGAAGTTTAAAATGGACTCGTTCACTATGATTGGCCCGCATCGGTACTAGGATTTCGTTGTGATTTCAACGAAATCTCGGATCTCGAAATCCCAAAACTATATGGTGAAATCCGAAGATTTGGACTGATATCCACAAAATCCGAGATTTCGCTTTGGTGGGAACATAGTATAAGTGATTCCTGAGATATAAGACATAAACAGTCATAAAAACCGTAACTGACATCATAAAATTATGGAGCACTTTCCGACATCGTAGAATCTTGTAATTTTGCAGAACGGTAGGTCTTGTGGTGTAACCAACTGAATAAATCGAAAATCTGAAGGTTTCTATTTAGGAGGCGTGGTATCAGCCCACTTTCCCAGAAATGTGTTCTCAAAATTGGTGTTAGTTGAAAAGAACACTTCCGATTTCTGCAAAACGATGAAATTTGGTAGAGCGGATTTTTTTTTTTTTTTTAGCGGATGCGCGCACTAAAGGGGTTTTAACTACCCTTAAAATGAACAAACACAGTGCGAGCGTTAGGAAAGTAGGGAAGGATGCAAGAGGAGATACCGATGCACATTGGTTTTGAATTTCTGAATATCAAAATGAGAGGGGAAAATAGAGCCGGGTAAAGTATTCCACATTCGCGTTGTACGGCTAAAGAAAGATTCTCTGTACTTAACAGTACGACCGAAGTTGGGCTCAAGGGTAAACTGATGAGCATTCCTAAAAGCGCGAGTATTACGGTTGAAAAGTTTAAGGGGAGGAATGCAACTGGCTATTTCGCTCGAACATTGTTTATAAAAAAAGCGATAAGATAGTGAGAGACATATAACATTTCGACCATGTTCTAGAGATGTAAATGTTTCCACTATAGTTCTATCGCCAATCATTCTTAGAGCTCTATTTTGAATTCTATCCAAAAGATTCAAATGAGTTTTGGGAGCTCCTGCCCAAATGTGCGAGTTATACTCCAGCTTTGGACGAATGAAGGCCTTATAGATTACAGCCAGATCAGACGGGGAGGAGAATTTCTTGCACCTTCGAAGAAAGCCCAAACACTTTGCAGCGTTTTTGGCGACATCAAATATGTGTTCATTCCACAGGAGGTGGTCTGTGATGCACGTGCCGAGGACTGAAAGCTGATCGGTTTCTTCAATGTAAGTGCCACTCATGGATAGTGGCATTGGGGGTGGGTTCTGCTTTAACGACAGAAGACAGCACTGAGTTTTTGAGGCATTAAATTCGACGCGGTTTTAATTCCCCATTGGACAATGCTGTCAAGATCAGAATTTAATGAGCTTATCATACGCTGCCGTTCCAGTTGCACATCCGAAAAACAAGGAGGTGCATCTAAAAACGAATATGAAAAGCTGAGTGTACTATCGTCAGCAAAAAAAATTAAGTGGATTAGAAGTTCAAGGTAAGAGATCATTAATAAAAATGAGAAAGAGGCTTGGAGACAATACGGAGCCCTGGGGCACACCAGCATTTATTTTGCGGATATCAGGCTTGAAACCGTCCAATACAACTTGAATTGACTTGTATCATGCAAAAATTTGGTTCTACGAATGTGAACGTTGCAAGTCTATCTGGCTTGTTGAAACTTGTTCTAATAATTATATGCATTTTACAAAAACAAAAATATTAATAAGTTATGGGTATTGTACAGAAAATATACAAACTAGTGATTCAATAGATCAAATTAGTACTCCATTAGCATTAATACCAGTTGATTTTATACCATTTTATTTAAGTGAAGCAGAATATAATATGCTACCAACTATAGCTGAAGTAATTAAAGTAACTTCTCAAGTATCTCCTTTAGGAACACGGACTGCATTTGATGTTGGAACAACTGTTTCTGAAACAGCAACATCAGAATATGTCCCAATTGGTTTAGTTGCTGAAGGATTAAATAACAAATTTTATGGAAAAAATGTCAGGTATATATCAGATGGAGGCGATCCAATGAAAGTTACATACTCGTATCATCCATTAAGTGGAGGATTTGGTTACGATACACAACCTCAGTTACACGTTGGAATTGTTGCAACACCTCAATTAAAACCAACAACTGATTCAAAAAGTTTTTTAAATAGTGCTTGTTATTGGAAAGTTGAGTGCTCCATTGACATCAAATGTAATATTAAATCTGCATTTGGAAAAGGATTTAGTGTAAGTTGGCCTATAGAAACAAGATTTTGTGCTAATTAAGATAGAGGCCGATGGTCAAACCTTTTTTGGAGTTACAGATGTTGAAAATGGAAGAATTACGGAAAAACACATTGAAGATACTGATGATGACGATTTTGATGTAATAAATAAAACACAATTTTTAAATTTATAATTTTATTTAATAATATTATATTTCTTAAATAAAGAATAACTTGATAATGGATTTGGTTTCTTATTATACAATTTTAATTTTTTATAAGATCTCCATTTATAAGTATACATTCTTGAACGAAATGCACTATCGTTCGGAAAAACATCAAAATTGGATAATACAATAACTGGAGTCCTCATAATTACTGCATCATTTTGATACTTAATTTAAGCAGCTACAGTATCTCCACCAAATAAAATCTTTAAGATTTCTGTTGCTGTTGGCTCCAATAGTGGTTCATTCCATAATATTATTCGTTTATCCACACACTCCATTAATGGAAATGCATAATATATATTGAAATTTCCAACTTGTCCAAAATTTAAACAAAAATGAATAAAAGTATCAAAAAAATAATTTTTACCAGCATTAGGAGGTGACAATATAAATATAGTATTTTTTTTAGGAATTTCTTTGTTAATTATTTTATAAAAAATAGTTAAAAATTCCAAAATTTTTTCTTCATCATTATAAAAGAATTCATTAACAGAATAATAATATTCATATAAATTACCAATTGGTGCATTAAAAATTAAATTTTGTGGTTCTATTGATTTTAAATAGATATACAATTCTTGAAAAGTTAAATTATTAATATAATTGTTAACAATTTTTAAACAATTTTTTATTAAATTAGAATTTATGTCCCAGAATCTAAATTCTGAAGATAACCACATTGAAGTATTTCAAATATGATGTTTAGGGGCAGTTGGATGTTGTTTTAGGAAATCTATTACTTTGTCTTCCTTTCTTCTTTTTTTAATCCCGGAATCTTGTTTATATTGTTCGTCGCAGATACCAACAACTTCATTACCAATTGATAATTGGGATCCAATGGAGATTGGGTTATGAAAGTCGAGCGATAATTGGCTTCCTTCCACCATTCCGTTTTCGGCTTCCTGCAAATCTTTGAGAACTCGTACACATCTAGTTTCACCGCTTGGTATACATGTTCTCCTGGCGAAGTTAAAGTATAAGATTTTCCTTGAGTCTTTCTGCAAATAGACTGACAGATTAACCCATTACATTACTTAAAATGTTCATACCGATTTTTTTTTTAGAAAAAAATTAAGAATTTTGATATATAAAAAATTAAGTGAAAAACGACTTTAAAAATACATACAAATAATTTTCTATTAAGAATATTTTGCATATAATGTAATCGGACATAGGAGCAAGTACGTGCGATCCAGTCGTGCATTTTATTTTATTTTTTGTTGAAATTACCATAAGTTATTTTACGTTATTTTTTTAACAGAAAATGTATTAATTTCGTTATGATATTCTTTTGAAATGGATTAGGTAATTAAAATAAATTTCCTTTAATTTTTGATACTTTAATTTTCAAGTCAAATTTAAAGGCATGGATCCAATTTGTTGTGACTCGGTTATTGCAACAAAATCGGTTAACGCAACCACTCGAACTCCTATTAGTTGCTTTTACCGAAGGCGCGCTGTAGGTCGAAAAAACGTACATTAGAAATTAAAGACACTTTACAGAAAAAATCGGTATTTCCATACAAATTATCGGTAACAAAGAAGTTCTCGCCTGTAAGCTGTAACATAGTATGTATTTTTTGTTTTGGAATCAAGAAGCCCCGAAAACGTTCGGCTTTGGGCTAAGCGTGAAACTAATAAGTTGTTGCATTTAACATGACCAGATCTAATTGTGTGTTTCGTCTAATTTTCTAAGCCGTCGGGCTTGGAAAAAAAAACGCCTTTACAATAAACATACAAAGAAAGATCAGCTTAATAAGTATCAATGTACCTGTTAATTGGAAATTCTAACCATTCTCGAAAGCAAGTTTTACAGTCACCGATAATAACTCATCAAAAAATTTTGTTGCATTTTGTTACATGACAACAATTTTTCTTTAATTTGTAACTTTCCAATTACTAATAAAACAAAACGAAAAGAGGAAAAGTGGAGATTTGACTAGATTAATGGAACGTTATTTATTACATACCGATACTTAGCGCATTTTTTTTTTGTTGGCGAAAAATATAATGCAAAAATTTAGCAATAAAATGCTTAACTAGGGTATCAACGCAACGTTTATTTAGACTTTTGAATGTGACAAACATTCAAAACATAACATATATAAATTAACATTTTCTGAAAGCAATTGGCATGCCATCTCGTATATAGAGGCTTAAACTAATATTATCATTGGAGTATAGTTAAAGCTGTGACGGGCAAAATATTAAAGAAAAAAAAAGGTTGAAATCACTGCAATCGTAAATAACACACTGAACGGTTAAAAGTGAAATCTTGTTAACTTGGCAAACTTGTATGTACTTATGTACGAGTAGGTATAGTAGCATTTGGTAGGTATACTTTGAAGATTTAGTGTTGGAAGTTAGGGTTGATGTATTCATACCTTTGCAATGCAAATTTGCAGCCAATCACGTTGTATGAATTGCATATCGACTTAGACCTAGAAATTAAAAAAAACGCAAGCAAAAACTTGAAAAAAATGTATTAAGAATGCTAAGCCTCAAGTCGTACTACAAAGTATAGGTTAGGTTTAAGTATCAACTACATTCGCGTACAGAAAACTTAATATAGTCAGATTATTAAGGAGTGCCTCAAATTAATATACAAAACTGATAAAAAAAACTAATATCTAAATTAATGTTGGATGGGGCTTAACTGGTGAAAATTTAACATAAATATAAGTAAATACGAGACGAATTGAGCTGACAACAAGAATTAGATACACAAACACTTAACGAATAGAAGTAGTCAGAACATTGTGTCCATCATAAGCCGTGTTTTTTTGGGAAACCTATCGGCAGTAAAGCAGATAAAAATAGTAAATATTTTTAAGTTGGTATTACCGACCATGTGTCTAATAGTTAAATGCAAAAAAATAACAGTTGATTTGTTCATATTTCGTCAGATAAAAGGCATATAAGAATACTATGAAACTTCAATTAGAAGATGCATATAAAATGGATATATGTTACAGTAAGGAATGACAAAAAGTTGAATTTTCCACATCTGTGTGTTCCAAAATGTTAATTTTAAAATTATTTTATGTGTTTGACGTTTTTTTTTCAATAAATCACATCTTGTGCAAATGAAAGGAGAAAGTATATGTTCGTATTGTGTTTTGTTGCAAAAATGATCGCATTCATTAGGTGTGTTTTATTGGGAATCTATCCATTGTACCGTAAGTAATTACGAAAAAAACGCATCGACCGTAGCATGGACCGTAGCTTTTTTATTTTTGTAAAAATGGTACCCCTGCACAGCAGTCACAAGTAATGAAAGAGTCTTTTGCAAAGTAAAATTAAGTAAATATCAAAATTATGAACAATAATTAGCTTTTATTCATATTAAAATAGAAAGTAGAAAAACGTACCAATATTTAATTTATATGTTTCAAACCTATTGTTTCCATTTTATCTCCATTTGTAATTTTAAATTCGAACATTAATTTTGCACCAATAGAAAAGAAATGATAAGTGAACGGGTTTGTTCATAGACTTTGACCATAGTCCCTTTTTACACAGGGCAATTTTTGTATTGCTTTAAAAACCGTCTATGCCTTTCACACGAGGAAACTCAATTGCCGGATATTTGCTTGTTTCCTTTTAATGTTTCTTGAACGCACACTACAACGTAGTTTAAATTGTTCACTCCTCTTACATTTCCCCTTTATATTTCATGCTTTTATTTATTTTCTGAGTAGATCGAGAGCTAGAGTTTTATTTTTCAAGTCAATTTACAAATTTATTTTCTGAGTATGTTTTGCTTTCAATTCAATATTCACTCATCAGACTGCACTTTACATACGCGGAGTAAGGAACAAATAGTTACCATTTGTTTTGCCATTTCCATGCACATGTCCAGAAAAAAAAAAGTAATGGGATCACAGAAATGTACGCCCAGTCCATGTCCATTTAGTTTTGCGAATACCATTAAACAGTGAAGAAAAAGCACATTTTGTGAAGTTCAGTTGCCGCTTAGTGCGTTTAGGCTAGGCGCGCACATGCAATTTTTCCGAAACGAAATAGTTTAATCAATAGTTGAACGATGATCTCGCACATAATCAACTTAGACTAAATCAACGAGATAAGCCAACACACATACAATATTTTGCTTTAATGTGCGCGCAGTTACATTATAGTTCGGTGTAATACAAACTGAAGAACTTTTAAGTTGCGCGCACTCTCATATAAGTCCATGGTATTCACTTTAGCAACAGAACTGTTGCTAAACTGAAAACTGCATATTTGCGCGCCTAGCCTTATAGCTCATAGAATTTCATACGAATAAATATTTTGCAGCGCAATGTCGCAATGCGGTTTGTCTTCTCAAACTCCGTTTATTTATAACTATCAATAAAAATTAAACACAAAACGATTATTGGTCTTAAGTTAGTCAAAAATAAAAGAAAAACCGAATTCATTCGATAAATATTGGTTTCTTTTTCAAGATGGATATCAAAATTTGTTAAAATTGATTAATTGACATTAGGGGTATGTAAAATTGCAGATATAGGTGCAATTTTAGACGTACTTCAGAAAATAATTGAGCAAAGAATACAGTTTTTAATACTAAAAGTCAGAAACTTTTCAGAAGAATAGCTTATAATTATTAAAAAATGGAGTTATCTAAGATTTGAGAAATATAAACTGGCCAACTATTAAAAAAAAAGAATCAAAAATATCGATTTGTCTTACGAATGAAATTAATAATTATAACACTCCATGAACACATCCATCGAGATTCAATTCAATTATCAATCGTACCAACAAAACTAACAAAATCAGAATCGAGACTCGGCTGAACGTCAACCAGCCATCCACCGTAGCTTCTACTTTAGCTTTTTATCGACCGTAGCGAATTGTATGTAAAATGCTACGACGGATAAACTTACGGCGGAGAAATTTCCCAATAGAACACGGCTATTATTTAACTACTAAGTATTTTTAAACTTCGTTTACATGCGACTCAAAAATCGAGTTGGAGTTTAGAGATTAATTAAAAATGATTTATATAAAATATGTACAGAAAGCCCCTTATAGAATCTCGTAATTGTGTAAATAGTCGTGTTTTGTAAAAAATTATTAACGTCGCAACAAATAAACAGTGAAAAACGCGATTATGTCCACTTTTATATTCACTGGTCAGTCAACGGTCAACTCGACTCTGAATTCAAAATTACAATTAATCGTGAAATTCTGGTTTGAAACGAATTTTAGGGTCAAGTTGATTATTATCTATTTCTTGCCAAAATGCTCTACAATATCCACCTTTGTCCGCAGATGAAATTAAATCTCATAATTTCCAATTGTTGTTATAACAAATTTAAGATTTTTTAGAAGAAATCTTAATAACATACACTTACGTGCTGCTAATGAATGCTTGTTGCTATCCCAAGTTAAGAGGTTTGGTAGGGGCGCTGCTCAGGTTTTAGTTAGTTAATTTTTTAGGCAATTTGATAGTAGCTGACACAAAGAAACTCAAACATCTTTTATTCAAGTATCTTTGATCTGGCAGTTTCGCATGAATAAGCTAAATTTAACCTTTACTTAAAGCGGAAGAGCGCCCTCTACCTATGCTTATTAATATGACTTTTAAAGCAACAAAAAAAATAAAGGGTACTTTTAGCCCAGTTCGTTGCGTTAGTTACTTTTATTTAATGTACGTGAATATGTGTGAAATAATTTTTTTAAGAAAAGAACACATAATTAACTAAATATTATTGATTTTTGACTGCTTTCAGCTAAATTTTCGGAATCGTTCACAAATTTATTCAAACTGTTTGGTTTCCGATATAACTTATGAAATAAATGGGTGAACGTGCCCATTGACAGAAAGAAGAACTCTATGAACAAGGAATTCAAGATTTATAAAATTCATCGGAACTACCAACTAAGAAACATATTATCATTCGATTCTTGAATAAATGTCACAAATCTATCCAAAACAGACTTCTGCGTTTAGTTTTATTGGAAGCAGATTCTTGTATTTGTAATGTGTGTAAGTCCTGCTACACTGTCCATAGCTTTTCCCAAAAAAACTCGACTATTATCATTATCGTCTGGTAAATCTCTATCACAGCATAACTTTTAGTAAGTAATTTCATATTATACCCAAAGGTCAGTAACAGCCTTATTAATAAAAAAAAGTAGTGTGTATACTTATGTACACGCGCCAGAAGTAAAACTTCCTTAATTTGAAACAATTTTTTTTTTTTGGTAATTCTAAGTGAGCTACAACACATTTCAATTTAATGGAAACCGGGCAAAGAACAACGAAGCTGCCATTTTTGTTACCGGGCCCGTACTTGCATAAATACATCCCCCATAACGACCCCATCTTCCAATTGTACAAACGTCACCGTCCGTCGTTCGAACTTTGGTTCATGGTTCAGCAAATTTACATTACAAAAACTGGCAACACACATATTAATACAACACAATATATGTACACGGCACGAGTACGATTACTCAGGCGCGCCGCAGAATAATAACGGATTTTTTTAAGAGGGGCTTAATACAAGCATTTTTTCCTATGGGAGGGGGTCTATCTCCCCCCTTTGAACGGGAGGGGCAATTTCATAAAAAAAGTACTAAACATGAAAAAAAATATTTAAAAATAACGGTAATACTTACAAATAAGTGTTATAACATTTAATAAAATCAATAAAGATGTTCTTTTGGCAAAATGACATCGGCAGCAAAGCAGAATTTACACACATTACAAATACAACAACCTGTTTCGATAAAACTAAAAGCAGAATTCTGCTTTGGATAGATTTGTGACGTTTATTCGAGTATCGAATGTTATTATGTTGTTTAGTTGGTAGTTCCGATGACTTTAACGAATCTCGAAAGGCACGTTCACATATTTATTAGAAAACTTATCTCGGAAACCAAACAATTCGAATATATTTGTGAACGATTCGGAAAAGTTAGCTGAAAGCAGTCAAAAATCAATAATTTTTTTTAATTATGTGTTATTTTCTTAAAAAAAATTGTTTCACACCTATTTACGTACATTAAATAAAAAATGTCTAACGCAACAAACTGGGCCAAAATTACGTTTTATTAATTTTTGTTGATTTATAAATCATATTAATAAGCATACGTAGGGGGCGCTCTTTCACTTTAAGTAAAGGTTAAATTTAGCTTATTCGTGCGAAACTGCCAGATCAAAGATACTTGAATAAAAGATGCTTGAGTGGCTTTGTGTCAGCAACTGTCAAATTGCCTAAAAAATTAACAAACTAAAACTTGAGCAGCGCCCCCTACCAAAGCTCTAAAATTGGAATACAATCAAGCATTTAAAGAGCAAGTGCATATCCTTTATTTAGTAATAAATAAGCACTCAAATTCATTCTAAATATTTCAAAATATAGCTTATTGCCTAGTCAGAAAATGTCAAATTTTATTGATCGTAGATAGTAAACTTGACCCCAAAAATCGTGTCAAAACAGAAGTGTACATAATCGTCTTTTTCAGTATTTATTTGTTGCGACGTTAATAATGTTTTACCAGAACACGACTATTTACCCACTTATAAGATTCAAAAAGGGGATTTCTGTCCATATTTCATATAACTCATTTTTAACTAACCTCTCTACTTTTGAGCCGCATGTAAGCGAAGTTTAAAAATATTTAAAAGTTAAATAATGAATGCAATCATTTTTTCAAGGAAACACAATGCAAACATACCCTTTCATTGCCACAAGTTCTGATTTATTGAAAAGAAACGTCAAACACATACAATAATTTTAAAATGAACATTTTGGAACACATAGATGTAGAAAATTCAACTTTTTGTTATTTCTTACTGCTTTATATATATTCCGTTTTATTTGCATCTCTTAATTCAAGTTTTAGTATTCTTAAATGCTTTTAATCTTAAGAAATAAAAACAAATCAATTGTAGATTTTTTGCATTTTAGTTATGACCGAATACCAACTTTAAGATACAAACAATCAGGCTGCTGCTTACCGTTCTTTTGGAAAATCGTGCTTTGCTGCCGATAGACTTACCAAAAGAACAGGGCTTAAACCTCATAATCTATTAGTGAATTATTAAATCAACTCAAATCTATGTATAGTTTTTTGAAATAACGCGTTTTGAAGTCAAACTTAGGGAATAAAAATATAATAAAGTGTAATTTTTCAAAATTGTAAAATTATATAATATTTTTTTTCAGAAACTCGATGCTCGGATTAGTTGTTAATCAAAAACTGAAAACTATTTGATTTCTGTCTTCTAGTTCTTGAGAAAATTGATAATTACTAAAACTACTTTATGAGATTGTAGGGACAATTTACTAAAAAATGAATTAAACTTAAAGAAAAAAAAAAGATTTAGAAACAATGTACATAGTGACATATTCACTATCATTTAACATCAAGAAACTTTAATTTTTTTTAAAAACAAACAACGCAGATGACTCCTGTTTAAAAGTTAGTAGGTTAGATTTATAAACTAGTTTTTTTTAATGAAATATAAGACTGATTATTTCATTGAGTAATATTATAGTTTACAATGTTTAAACTTTATTCTTAATTTTCTGTTGAGTTTTTCATTTATAGAATATTAAAAGAAATTATAGCTAACTAAAATTTGTATTTTTGTTACATGTTATATATTTTCAAAAGGATTCATTAACTTACAAAAGGAGACATTTTTTCATTAGAAGTAAATAATTTGGCCTGTAGTGACATTGATATCTAACTTTTTATATGTCAAAAATAGAAGGTATGTGAATAAGTCCATAAAAATTAATAAAAATTGTGTTGACATCTTAAATTCAATTTTTGCCAAAAAATGGTCTTTCAAAAGAACGCACTCAATAGTCTGTTCTGGCAGCCATTTTATGTAGACGTCTACGAGCATTTTCGTTAAAATGGAAAAAAGCCAATGTCGAGTCCTCATACCTCAAACCAATAAGAAAAAGTCAAAACAATGGAATTCTCCTGATAAATCAGAGCAAAAGAAGGCCAAACTGGGTTTGTCACCAACCAAGGTCATGGCGACAGGTTGTTGCCTTGTGCTCGGGGTTATTCAAAGCCGCTTTTTTTTTTTTTTTTTTTTTTATATAAATTTGCAAGCGCTCAAGGGATTATGAATACCCTTTATATGTTTTTCTTAACACAGCGCGGGTATCTGGTGGAAGAAGAGAAAGAAGGATAGGAAAGATGTGTGGCGCGATGTTCTGAGACTAGAGCTGGTTGTTGTCTCAGATTTATCTCCAGGGATGGCGGCTGAACTAATGCGGAGAGAATTACCGTGTCTTATTTATTTATGTCCCTTATAATTCACATTATTTTATTCATTTCGTTGTCATATATAATGGGTATGCTAGTTTACTGAATCACATGTTGTTAGTGTTATGCCTAAACAGCATGTAATCAGCAACTTATTTTATGACAATTTTTAAAATTAGTTTTTAATGGAATATAAGAAGACGTACACAACGGCAGGAATCGAACCTGCACCACGAGGTTGACAGGCGAGCACACATCTATCCCGCCACGGCCACCCCCTTTGCTTTAAAGCAAAAATGATCGCATTTAGCGAAGAAAAAAGTTCTTTTTCACCAGGGCTCTCATCACTTAAGGCTGTAGATTTCGTTTTCGATATCGCGAACGATAGACAATCTTAACGTAAGCTTTAAAAAATCGATATCTGCAAGAGATATCTACTTTGCAATTTTATGTTTACTTCACGTAACCCTAAAAGCTGTCAAATAATATAATTTTGTCGATATCGACTGCACGAAAGCTATTGGACCATCGTTTTGCTGTGAATTAAGAGTTTTAAGTAATTTTTAAATATAAAAAAACACGCCGAAAAATGTTCCACCGCAATAATTTATTAATTCAAAACAGAGGTGATTTAGAAAAAATAAAATTAATAACAAGAAGAAGGGAACTTAGAGACGCATCGGAATCTTTGTCCCTTCCAGCCAAAATGTATGTATGTATTATAAACTAATAAATTATATTTTTGTATTGCTTAGTGTTTGTGAATACATCCTCTAAATTCATTTGACGCATCCGTCTATCAAAGAAAACCTTCATACATTTCCACTTATGTAACTACATTTCATCAATACTACGTCCCAAGCTGAGGTCACCGAGAGCGACAGGCGATACAAGAGAGACATAGTTTCATGAAGCAAACTTATGGTGACATCGTTCAATATTATCGCATAAACGAATATCGTTCATTAAGTTACTTGATGAGCTCCCAGGACAACGCAACGGGGCACAAGTCTGAAGTCCCAATGGCAAAACTGCATGAGTAAGGCTACGAACTCATCCCTCTTCCAGCATATTCCTTAATTTATCACCCTTTGACTATTTCTTGTTTCTAAACATGAAACAAATGCCTCGGAGGTAAGAGATTTGGGTGGAATGAAGAGGTCATGGCTGAAACGTTTATTTTGAGGGGATCGAAAAATTGTATTATTTGGAGGGCATCAACAAATTGGAAAAAAGTTTGATGAAGTGTATCGAGCTAAAAGGTAATTTTTATGAAAAATAAGAATGTTCTTATGTCGAAAAGAGTGTTAGTAATTTCAATTTTCAGAGACTTATTAGCCCACCCTCTAAATCAGTGGTGTCCAACGGGTATTTTCCCAAGGGAATTTTTGAAAATCTAAGAGAGCTTCGTGGGTACTACCGAGCAAAAACATATTGAGTGAGATTAAGGAAAACTACATCATTCCCTTATACTACTTTTTATTTATTATGAGATTATAATATATACTTCTTATTCCGAAAGCTTGAAAGCCCACCCACATTGAACCAACAGATTTCAGACCTATAAGCCTATTTTCCTTCCTATTGAAGACCCTGGTAAGAACCATATATGTTCAAAGTCCCTGCATGCATACACTAAGGGCTAATCTGTTAAGACAGCACTTCATAAAGTGGTTGGTACGATTGAAAAATCAATCCAACTCAAAGAGTTTACGCTGGGTGCATTTCTTGATATAGAAGTGTCCTTTACCAATGACTCTATGCTTCAGTCGTGAATGGAAAATTGGACGACATTCCAAATATAAGCCCCCATTATTAATGGGACACCACTACACATTACTGGCACGGCTAAATATCAGGGTTTGGTTATAGGTCGTAAACTGAACTGGAAAGAGAACATTCAATGAAGAGAGATAAAAGCTACAATAAAAAATTTTAGAATCCAACAAATTTTCTTCAAAACCACAAACGACACAATTACCAATAGTGAAGATTCAATTGTTCACAGCGTTTCGAAACTTGACGATTGTTTTAGCCCAGGTCCTGATGGTGTACCATATTGTGTATTAAAAAAATGTGTGTCCAAACTATCTTATCCTCTTTATGTTCTATTCAATGATTCTCTTAGGTGTTCAAGTTTTCCAAAATTGTAGAAAATCGCTTTTATGACACCTGTTCATAAAAGAGGATCCAAAAACGACATCGTGAATTACCGACCTATCGCCAAACTTTCTGTTATTCCTAAATTGTTTGAGTTCATTATCTGTAATGTCTTATCTTTTAATTGTAAATCAATTATATGCAACAGCCAGCATGGCTTCGTCCAAAATAAGTCAACTGTTACAAACCTTTTTCATTTCACTTCCTTTAGTCTTGAAGCCTTCGAAGATATGAAACAAGTAGACTGTGTGTTTAAGGATTTTAGTAAGGCATTCGATAAATTATGTCACAAGACTTTAACCCATAAACTAAAGCCCTTAGGATTTAGTGAAAGTTTTTTAATGTGGATTTTATGTTATTTAAACAATAGAAGCTATTGTGCAACATATAGAAATGAGCATTCTGCTCAATTTTGCGTCAACTCTGGTGTCCCGCAAGGAAGCCATTTAGGTCCCTTATTGTTTATTTTATATGTAAATGACTTAACCTCGATCATAAAATCCTCCTCGCTTTTAATTTATGCCGATGATATTAAAATCTTCAAAAATATAAGTTCAATAAGCGACTGCTTACTTCTTCAAGAAGACCTATATAGGTTTAGGTAATGGTGCATTAAAAACCGACTTTAGTTAAATATTGACAAATGCAAAACCATGTACTTTCATGCAAACAAAAAAATTATAACTTATAATTATTAGATTATTCTCATCTATGCAAACTTTCCATTTTTTCCGATCTGGGAATTACACTTGACACTAAATTATCTTTTACAGACCACTATAACTATATAATTAAAAAAGCCAATAAAATTCTAGGTTTCATAAAAAAAATTTTCTCGTGATTTCCATGATCCCTATGTCCTCAAACTTCTTTAAATATCTTTTGTAAGGCCAGTACTTGAACACGGCTGCGAAGTATGGGCCCCATACTATACATTTCATATAAACAGACTTGAAGGTATTCAGAGAAGGTTCATGCGTTTTTGCCTTCTTCTTCTTCCGTGGTCACAAAGATCGGTAGTCCCTCGTTATAATCATAGACTCATGCTAATAAAGCTTCCCTCACTGTTGAAACATAGACAGTATCTCCAGCTTTTATTCATTATTAAATTAATCATTGGATCAATAAATTCTCCATCAGCTTTGTATCAATTGAATTTTAGCTACAGTCTAACTAGCATAAGAAAAAAGTTGCCCTTATGTCCGATATTCAGCAGAACAAATTATGGTATGAATAGTGCTTTAAATCAATTGATATCAGTCTTCAATAAGTATTATTATTTAATTACTTCTATAAACGACAATTTGAAAAGCCAACAATTTAAAGAAAACTTTTTCAATACATCATTGTAATTATATTGTGTATTTATACTATAGGTAATAATAAGTGTATTATAACTGTAATTAAATAGTTATAAGTTCTAACGTTAGTAAATTAACGGATTAAATAAATAGACAGATGGTCAGGTATCGACAGTTGTTAAGTTTCGAAAAATCTTTGGAAGAAAAAAAAAATATTTGCTAGGGCTTAACAGATCTCAACTGTCCCTCCTGATGGTTATTCTAACAGGTCACAACTTAATCGAACCCACATAACCACAATGGGCATAATCACATCTGACGAGATTTAAGATGTCATCTTAATGGTGCCCCACTGTAGGGGTTTGACAAGTGTCAAACATAGTTTGAGACACTATCCCATTAAACATATCAAAAAATCAGCTTTGATAAAATAACGTAGTGGGGATGCACTGTTAAAACTGCATATCTCCGAAAAGCCCCAGCTTTGAAAATTCGGAATGTCAATTCGTTCTTATATACTTTGGTATTTATTCACAGAAAAAAATTCAGCTATGATAAAATGACATACGTCTGGCAGCCATGGGATCTTGGTCTGTAAGTAGTGCTTTATGTATTTGTCGTGGATATTCACTGCCTCAGATCCAAATACGGGCTTCGTCGCTCTTACTGATTTTTGACGTGATTGTTATTCCAAAACATCGTGACTTTCTTCAGGAGAATAGCATTCCTGCGTTCCGAATCTGCTTGCACTACATACAACTGTCAAAACCAATTTGACATTTGACGCCATTTGAAAAGTTTTTTAACAATTTCCGAAATGGGTCCTTGATTTATAACCCATTTTGTAAATTTTACATAATACATGTACTAGGACTACACTACCTATGTCTCAACAATAGACACTGTTTCTGGTTTTCATTACGTCATCGCATTCCATTAGGTAAATTTCTTGAGCATTCACTTGAAAATATTATATCACTTTCAAATGTAAAATATCGAGTTTAGCTGCACATTTCTTATTACTCAGCTTCAAATATCTTCTCTCAATAAACGTTTTTCTATGATTATCTTATACGTACATAATATTTTCCACAACAATCACATTTACATAACAACCGAAGTAAAAAAAGCTCAAGCAAATACACAAGTTTACACGATCACGATGATCTGTCATCCTCACCACATGGACATGAACTCAATAACCTGTAAAGAGTGTGCGCGATTGCATAGTCATAATGAATAATTGAAGCAACGTTTTTTTTTTTTTGTAGGTATGGTAACGCCAGAGATGTAAAAAATATATGGCGATAGCGACGCACCATTGAGGTAAAAAAGTACATACAATGATCGTGGTTAAGTCAGGTTGATTTGCTCGTGTGACATAATAGTTTCTTTTAGTCATTTTTCTATACAAAAACAAATTAAACAAATTCCTTTAAGAAGATAGTATTTCACATTTTACTATACAGCCATAACTAATTATTTTAACTTGTTGAATAGATTATGCGAAAGTGATCTTGTTGTTTTAAATGGAAACCACAAAAGATTTTTTTTTTCTCACGGTTTTGTATGAACACAAAATAGTATAAATATGATGTGGTTCAGTTTACAATGAATAACTATAATTATTTTGTTTAAAAAGTAGACAATCGCAGGGGAACTAGCATAAATATATTTAATCAATCCCTTATATATATAATTTAGGAAAGCTTAATAAAGCATTTTTATCGCTACATTATGTAAACATTTATGTCATGTCAGAACACATGTATGTGCATACATATGTAAATATGTACATGAATGTTTTTATAAAAAACTACTTTCACTTTAATCACCAAATAATATAATATTAGTTTAGATAGATATAAGAGAAATGAAAATGTATAACAATTGTCCAACTTTAAAATGATTTAATTTTGAAATAATTTTTTAATCGCTTTTTTAGCCCTAATAATAACGGTACTTGCCATATAATTTTTCTACCATCTTAATTATCTCCAAAACGGCTCTAACGATTTTTATAAAGATTAGTATACTACTTTGAGCATGGTATATATTTTGGGCGAATTTTTTTTTTTTCATATTTTGTTGTTAACGGTAACTGCCATACAACCATTTTATTGATTTTCGACTTTCTCATAAACGTTCAGCCGGATTTCGATCAAAATTTGTATGCAGGAGCTACTTGGAATTCTAAATAATACTGCATTTAAAAATTTTCGAAAAATATTTTTTTTTGGATTTTGAAAAAAAAATATTTTTTTTTTTTTTGAAAATTCAATATTTCGAAAACGGGTGGACGATTTTTTCTGAAATTATATTTTTGAATTTATATTATTAAATATTTAAAATGTTCATACCAATTTTTTACTTTTTTTTTTGAGAAAATATTTAATAAAATTTATATATAAAAAATAAAGTGAAAAAACGACTTTAACCATTTCTATTAAGAATACTCGTATTTTGCATATAATATGATCGAACATAGGAGCAAGTACGTGCGATCCAGTCGTGCATTTTATTGGCTTTATATACACTACAAGGCCTACCCTTGTGAGAAATTACAAGATTCTACGATGTCGGGAAGTGTTCCATAATTTTGATGATCTGTCAGTGAGTGAGTCAGTGAATCAGTCAATTACGGTTATTGCAATTTTTGCAGTACTGTATCTCGGCAACCGCCAATGCTAAAAATTGAATTTTGGTGAGTTGCCTAAGCCTGGTAAGCTTAGCAAATGTTGCGAGCTTGAAGCTTCGACCTTATTGGTCGAAAATCGCCTGAGTTTCATCATATTAAAAGGTTGTAGGGACGCAACTTGGCTTTCCTTTTAAATAAAATTGGTGAAAAATTAGAGCACAATACACAGCGCAGTAATTCTTTGTCGGCGGAAAATCAACTGCTACTTGAATTGGCTCGGAAATGGTTGCTAGTGTCAAGAGTTGCAGCTATGCATGTTTTTGCAAAATCAACAGTTTGTAAAACCGTCCATAGAATTATCGTTTGTAAGTTTTTTTGTAAACTTTTTTGAGTGTATTATGGGTGGATTCCCTTGTGTATGTTATTGCATGGATGGCACGATCATTAAAATTGATTAATTAAATTTGTTAAAAATAAATTGCTAGATAAGTTTCAACTTAGTTGCAATCGGGAGGAGGATGTGTTTTTAGTATTAAAATTGCCACGCCTACATTACACGAGGAAGGATATGTGGACCGGCATGGAAACCACTCATATGTTTGTGTAAAAATAATTTACTTTATTAATTGAAGCAAAATACTTTTCGTAAAATTCAGGCGAGAGAAAAACCACTTTCGACGCCTAAGCATAAGAAAAGACGGCTTGATTAGGCAAATGGCCGTAGAAATTTTGAATTTGAATCAATGGGGAACAGTTTTTGTGTGATGAGTCCCGGCCTGAAATTTGTGTTGTGACATACGCAAGCATAATTCGAAACTCAAAAAAAAAAAAGACCTTCACAAAGACTGCCCCAAAAGAACGGTTAAGTTCCCAGCATTTCTCATATTCTTTGTTAAGGGATAGTTAATGCTGCGAAGTACCAGGATATCCTTCAAGAGCAACTTCTTCCATCTATAAATCGGATTCAGTCCACTCAAGAGAATTACTCCTTTCTGCGATATGGGGCTTCTTGTCATTCGGCTAGGTTCACCATAGCATGGTTATCCGCTGAAGTTGTTCCTTTATTGGAATGACCCATTAATGTCCCATTAAATCAATTTGGCACAAATTGAAACAAAAATTGCAAAAGGAACCGGCAAAAAGAGGCCTAAAAAATAAAATAATTATTAGCTGGTATTTATTAAATTCTGAAGAGTGTCAGAAATTTGTAGACACTATGCCAATATAAATTGAGGCAGTAATTAAGCGGAAAGGGAACGTTTCACAGTGGTAAAATTGAATTCCGGATAATAGACCAACTATAGTTCAGACTAGATTTTCTTCACGAAATCTATGTAAGATGAACTGAACTTGGCAAAAATTGCGTATTGACAGAGGTCCTCACTAGTCAACTGATGAGTCCATGTGAGATCGCCGAGACGAAACGCCAATTTTTGTTCCACTAAAGGCCGTTAAAATCTATTTTGAATCAATAATTCAACAAGTCCAAATATTGTAGTGCTAAGTCTTCTACTTGGCTGATGTTTCAGTAGTATATAGAATTTGTATTATTAAAAAAACCTTCTTATAACAATTTTTTTTCCTATTGAATTAATATGGAAAATTTTGTTTGTCTAAACTGAGATTTGCAAAGAAAAATGTGGAACAGCTTACCACTTTGCCAACAAAAAAAAAAACAATTTGATAAGTCAAAAGTAGATAAGTTGTTTTGTGGAATAGGACCCTGGCCAACGCTTACTGAATCTGTCGGAGAAACAATATACTGTAATACAGGAAGCATTTTGAATCTAAAAATAACTCTTACATCGTTTTATCAAAATTGGATAAATGTAAATCATCGTGATGGCTTTATAAATCAGGCTTTAGCATCTCAATAAGGAGATAACTATAAAATAAACTACAGTTAAATCTTGAGGCAGTAATCTAGGTACTTCGCAACAAAAACTCAACAGAATTTATATCTGCAATTTTTCGTGCGACAGGAGAAATACTTCAATTAAATTTTATATCACTCAGACCAGATTTGTTTATTCAATGTGAATTGTGCAATACAATGGAAAGAGAAGATATTTTCAATTTTTTGGATTCATGTCCAATCCTACGAGGACATGCGCGTCTTGCTTATGGTATCAACTATATTGAAAGACAATCAGTTTTACGCATCCTCAACGGTTCTAACGAATGGTTTAAGGTAACAGACGAAGAATAATGGGTAAGGGCGATTCCACAAAAATTGGGTAACTTGCTGTCATCAGTCAGTAAAACTAATTGTTATTATATTTTTTAACAGCTTAAAGTCTTTGTTTTGGTCACCCAATTTCAGGTATTTATTTTAAATATGAGTTTATAAAACAACACAATATATTCCCAAAACGTCAGTTCTTTGGCATTTCACCACTCCAAAAATCCGGAATCAAATGGATGTGTATTAAATATTAACTTTAATTTAAGCTAATTTGATAATTCACTACATTCTGTGATGTAATTAATAACGTATATCACAATTTTCGTAACACAGTATTCTCACCGCTGTTGTTAAAATAATAAGAAACTTTGTGTTCAGTTTTATTCATCAGTCCGCTAAGTGTTGTTCGAATTTGAATTTTCCGCGAAATGTCACATACTCAAATTCAAATTACTGTTAACGTTCAAAGCTGTCAGTAAAGTTAGCTACAGACCACTCCATTTGACAGTCGACACTACTGTGCCAGTGCTAGTGTTGTGTTTGGCTTGCAAACACGTGCGTGTCCAGTCAAAATATCAGTCCTATGCTGAGTTAGTATTTTCTTATAAACATGTGTTTTATATTAATTTATACCTAGTTAACTTTTATTTATTCAAATATAGCTTGTTTATATTCGAAAATACCAAAATAAACGTTGGTTCCAATAATAATCTCGAATTCATGCCTTTTTCATCAGTCAGTTGGCGTCAGTCCTTTGACTGATATTGCGCCAGAGGACTGACGTGTTTCCAGGGTACTGATTTTTTTGTTTTGTTTTAGATAACTTTTATTTCAACTATTAGAGTGCCCAAACATTTTTTTTTACTTATTTTTATTTTTATTTAAAGCATAATGTCGCCTCTTAAAAAACACAAAATATGTCCTGATCGCTTCGCTCCAAAACTCATAACTCATTCATGCATCTAGTAGCATGCATTTTGCCATTTCAACCAAAGACACGTTCTTTCGTTCAGCAGTCCGGTGTTATTGTGGTGTATATGGAGCTGTGTGTTGATACGAGTATACAATGCCTTCCTTTTGTACATACCTTAAGACTCGACCCGTTGTGTCTTCAACAACAATGTCTGATCTTATTATCTTAGGTTTTGTTGAAAATTTATTTTCTGTGTACTCTATTATGCGATCGAAAACTTCAGATTTCTCCTTTAAGCCTAGTACTCAGTTCGAGCAAAGGCAAATTTTAACTCTACATATTTTTTCTCAAGCTAAAATTTGAAGGAAGGTGTAGAGATAAACATTCCATTCAAATGAGAACAGAAGCGTAACTCAGAAATTTTTTGTTGGGGAAAATAGGAACACAGTCACTGATGATATTAATGTTGGTGAGTGTTCTTAAAGAAATAATAGGTGCGTTTTTTTGCAATCCCCGGGGGAATTGGTTGAAAAAAACGACCAAGGCGCTTAGTGAAATACTTGTCAGCACTATTAATTTGCAAGATGACATTTGTAATGTAAGAAAAAAATAAACATTACTGTTTTCCTCATTCTCATTCTTCTAAAAATCAGCGGGTTGATTTGTTTTGTGTAATTTCGACATATTTATTGAATTTAAACTACTTTTCTATTAAAATAACATAAAAAGAACTAAGATAATTATTATTTATACAAGAAAATGTGAATCAAGTAATTTGAAAATTGAAATCAAGTATTTTGGAAATTGTTTTTAGCCGATGTGATTTTCTTTTAATTTTAATTTTCACAAATACAGTGGTACATAGAATTCAACTGTCACTGGTGACATGATTTTAGTGGACGAGTTGCTTATTCGGGACGGGACGCTCAGTTCCTATGACATTAGGAATATAGGTCTGAGCAAGAGCGGCCGACGATCAAGAAGATTGAAGTATGCCAAGGATGTAGCAGAGAATCTGTATTGGGTTGCTCCCGTGTACAACAAAACGCAGCCGAAAACAATCTTCTCAGAGAAACCTTTGTTTTGTTGTTCATTCAATTCTTGTTAATTGAACGAATATCAACTTCAGGAAATGCATTTTTATTTAATAATAATTTCACAGTCAAGTTTTAATATACCTACAATAAAAATAAACACCAAAATGAAAATCGCTGTAGAAAGTTGTGCTCATGGCGGGGTGGAAAAAACCATAAATGCAATACAAAACCGAAAAATGTTAAAAATGTATATTAAAAGGTAGGTTAGGTTAGGTTGACATGGCTGCCAGGAAAACAACTGACACACTTAGACCAAATGCTCAACCAAACCAAACAAAATTGATAATTATCTGACATGTCAAAATGTCAGTTTTAAAGTTTCTATACATTTTATCGATAACTTAATGAAAAAGTTTTTGGTAGCACAGTTTTTATCCTCTCCAATAGCTAAGCCCCGAGAATTCTCTGGGTTTAAGCTAAGCATCCCCGGGGATTAGTTGTTGTTGGACTTAACATGCAAATTGTTAATCCTACTCATCGTTTTTTTCGTCCAATTTCCCCGGGGCTTATAAAAAAACACGCCTAATGTACATTGTTTAACTTGGTTTGCTCTAAGCTTCATGTTGAGTTATGTGTTTAAAAAAAAAACAGATTTATAATATAAGATAATATGATTTATAATAGGATGTAATAATATGTAGTATAATAGTATATGTATATCCATTTCAAAGAATTTTCAATGAATGAGAAAAATAACGCTAAAGATTAAACAACATTTAACAAAACTAACGCAAGTTCATTTGAGTGTTTCTAAGCATTTTCAATTGTACATTATACATAAATTACGTAACGTCAATGGCGCAACATTTTAAACAGCCCGATGTTAAGGGCTTAGCATGATACTACTTAACAGTTTGCTAATACTAAAGCACTTTACTAATATTTTCTTAATTTTAAACACTTTTTAACTAGCACCATACTAAATCTATTTTCTTAGAAAACTACAACTAAACACGCCTAAAATAGTGCAAAAAAGTAAGCGAACATAACTTTATAACGTTTTTAAATGTCAAAGTAGCCATATTGTGATTTTAACTTTAGCAAAATGTTAAGAAAATAGTATGATACTAAACTGGTTTTAAGTTAGCAAAATCCTCTTTTAGTCTAGTATAATACTTAAATTGATTTAACATATTACTATATCGTTTAAAATTTTGCGCCAATGAAATATATATATATACCTATATATGCAAAAATATTACTTGTCCCGTTTCGATACTAATTTTTTTAACTGATTTATTAGATTTCTCGACTTTTTCAGCTTCAATTTTTTAGTTTATTAAAATTTATACAAACACGTACTTGGATAAGAAAACACCAAACAAATGTAAGAAATATTTTCATAATTTTATTAAAAGTACGTCCTCATTGTACCTACTAATTCTCATTATAGCTACGCTACTGGCTGACTGAAGTCAGCTGTTGAATTGATTTAATTCTTGCAACTAATTTACCTAAACACTTTTTCCAATCAGTTTTTCTGGTCATATACCTACTTCTTAATATCTTTTAATATTGCAGATGTTAGGGGATACGATATGAGGTGATAAAAGGCACGATTTACATCAAACATCACAATTTGTCTAGCAAAATACTGATTCGGACATTTTTTGTCTTGGAAAAATTAAGTGTTAAATTAAAATTTATATATACAGAGATAAAATTTGTTCTGAAAAAAAAATGTATGAGAAATAATATTTATCCCGAACTGAATACTGGGCTTTAGCAAATAAACAACCGTGTATCTACTGAACCTGTCAATAAAAGTTAGAAAATATCTTTCCCGCTAGGTGTTTTCGTTTGCATGTGCCCGCAATTGTCACTGTGAATGAGGTCTAAAGCTTAGTACGCAGTAAGGGAAAAAAAATTTCTCCAATACAATTTTTTTCCTAGGACAAATTTTGTCTTTGAAATTTTTCCTGGCAGTACGCAGCTCACGCGCAAATTTGTGACGTTCGTACCCGCTTCATTTGTAAAATGTATCCGCTGTACAAGAAATCTCTCCACATAATTTTTCCGGTAAAATAATGCTCGTCACATTGTTTTGCAGGAAAAATTTTGACAGCTCATAGTCATTGTGGCAGAATTATATTGTGATATACATTATTTGAAAGTAAACATTTTTTAATTTTCGCTACGTCCGGGCCAAAAACAAAATTAAAGCCAAATCATTTCTTTACTGGTATCTTACTTTGTTTTAAATGAAAAAAAAAACAACATGAAAATCGAAGCAGAATCCTTCACGCTTCAACTGGACACAGAAGATTTTAAGATCGAGGAAAAAGATTACAATTACGCGCAGGTTAGGACTCAAAATAAAAAGACATAATTATAACTATTTTACATTTTTAATTTTTAGTTAAAATTCTGGCGAAATGTTTGACTCACAACCAACTAAAAAAAGATATGAATCCATATAATGAAGTTTAGACCGTCTAGAGCCATGATGTGATGCCGAATCCAATTCAAGTTATGATTGAAAATCGTAGAATTACCCGCGATACATTTGTGAAAAACATTGTGAAAACCTATTGTTTTGCATTAATTTAATTTTTGAAATTCTTGATTGACAGATACTTGATACTCTTATATCTCCAACTTCAAAATTTTGCGCGGCTTTTGCCAAGTGATTGTAATTGCGATTAAAATTGTAGAGATAAAATTTGTTTTTTTCCGGATCTGCGGACTACGCTTAAAGGTGCAGTGCTCTTTCTGTTTGACTTTTACTTAAATGGTTGACGAGCCATTTTTGTTTCCATGCAAATTTCACAGTCCTTGCTCTTATTACAATTTATAACCTTTAAAGGATCACTTACAATTTTTTCCGATTCTAGCCGTTTAAGTGATTCGTAGTTGCGATGGCCAAATATGCGGTGCCAGTGATGTATAAACAGTTACCTTCTTCGCTGCATTCTTCAATATATAATATTTTGATTTCAGTTTCTTTTTGTGTGAGCTTAAAAAGATTTCCTACAAGATCTCCGATCTTTAGATCGAATTTCACATTGTTTACCACAAAAGAGAACTGTGTTTCCTTTTTCCATTAACGTCTTTATTGATATTAAGCTCCCTTGCTGATTTGGAAGATAAAGGACGTCTTCAATAAGTATTGTAACGCCTTTGCTCTTTCTGTTGGTGGTCTTTATTTTATAGGTACCCTTTCCTTCCGAAGTGATTTGCTCTCTATTTGCTACTGAAATTTGAATTTATTCAGTTTGTTTGCGATATGTAACGTGACTCCTGAATCCAAAACCCAGCATTCACCAACATTTTAGTAAAAGCCGTACTCATCTTGTTTGTTCCATTGTTTTGATTTTGGCGAGTATAGTCTTCTAAAAGTTTTCTTTCAACCAAGTCCAAGGTCAAATCGAATTCATTCCTTGTTTCCAGAGCTGTTACAAGTGTATCATATTTTTGAGTAAGCTGCTGAGTAACATAGCGATAGTCTAATTATCTGATAGTTGATTCTCTTTAGAGCAGTCAATTTTTCAAATAATGTTTCATATTTTGGATGTGTTCCTCCATGTTATAAACTTCCTCTAGTTTTATGTTACACATTAATTGTACCTAATTACTAAGAGTATCCTTTTCATAATGTTCCTTGAGTTTATCCCATGCTGCCTTGGCTGTTTTAACAATTCTCACATGTTGAAGTTGTTTATCTTCTACTGATAGGTCAATAATTGTTCTGGCCTCGTAATCCTTTGTGGTCCATTCAGAAGTGACTAGATCTGGAATCGGCTTGATAATAATGTCCCACAAACTATCCCTCCGTAGTAGGAGCTCCAGCTTAAATTTCCATATGAAGTTATTATCCGCTCCCAACTTCGAAATCGATGTTTCAATATATATCCCTTTGATATATATTGAAATAAAAACATTTCTGTATGGATTTTAATTTTAAAATAAAACAAAAAACTAAAGTTTCTAATTACACAAACATATCTGCCTTCTAGAGCAGTTTTTACGTTGTATGTAGTATGTAGAGTGAATACAAGCATACGAATGTTATAGTCAACAATTAAATCCTAAGAGACTTACTCTAAATATCAATAAATTCCATGAGGGGTATTCACGATCTGGTGTACCAAGTCTTGTAAAATTGTAAAATTTTATTTTTTTACAACAGACTGTGAACACACCTTTACTAATCTGTAGCAACACTGAAGCAAATGTCAAAATCTGTTTCACATTTGTTCTGAAGAAGGCTTAAGTTTGTGTTAAAAAAAATCTTACACCCTTGTATTTTTCTGTTACAATAGGGTCCGGGTATTGTAAAAGTGTAAAAGTGTAAGATTTTGACATTCAGTATATTTTGTTGTTGTAGTGCAAAAAAATGCTACACTTTTACACTTTTACAATGATACAAGACCAGATACACCAAATCGTGAATACCCCTATTATTTTCTTATGAAGTTGTATATTTTATCAGTACTGTGTCACCCTCGTCAGTCCCCTGGCAGTGAATTTCAATAAACCGATATATCTCAGAATCTACATAAAAAAGTGACTGGCCCAGTCATGAGCAATATCTTCATTAGATTAGCTATCTTAAATATCAGAATCTGTAGGAATTTGATTTAAATAATATCATAAACAAAATATCCCTAAAAGTTACCAAATTTTTGTGGAATCACCCGTAAATATTAAGCAATTTTTAAAGTTAATTAAAATTTTAAAATAATTTTTTCATTTATTATAGTAAATTTTGTTTGTTTAGGATTAGATTGTCATAAATTATGCTTTATTTAATTTTCATTATTTTTGTCAATTTAACCGACACCAACTGACGGTTAAAAAACCAGATCTAGGCAATACTTGTAAATATTAATAATTATTATGTCAAATTGTATTATGTTACCAATATATTCTATTCTATTGTTTTCTAAATCAACCTTGTTTTAAGACAAAATTGTAAGATAACATTTTTTTATGAATATGTTTTTAGCATTAGTATTTACCTGTTTAAATATATTTTCAATGATAAAAAAATGTCATTGATATTTTAAAAAATAAATATGAAGATAAAAGATTCCTACAAATATTTTATGTATACATAGGTACCTACCTACCTATTTTATAGAACCAAACAACAATACGAGTATTACAATTTATTTATCTCAAAACAGTAAATTTTCAAGTTTAAATGTGGACTCGTTGTTATAAAGCCGCCGACGACGACGCACGCTATAGCCACCTGCCAAAACCTGAACTGAAACTCACTTAACGATGCAAAATCAAATAAAGGTCGGATCTTGACGTGTTTGTTTTTTCCTTTAACAACTAACGTTTGGAATGCAGAAGATACACAAAACCAGTTAACCAATCTTTTCTCCAAGATAGGTATGGTGTTGTGCTGTGTTGTGCTAAAGGTGTGTGTGGTTCTGAATAAAAGGTGATATTTTCACTTTGTCCGTGTTAAAAAATATGTACCTATTTACCTAGAAATATGTAACAAACGGTACATACATATATGCATTTATATGGAAGTACATGTACATATAGGTACATATGTATATTGGATTAAAACATACCAAAAATAGCTTCGGGTGTTACATTATAATTACTTACATAGGTAAACTCTGTCCAACAAAAATTATTGTCAGTATAGACATTATATGGACAAGCTTTTTTTTAGTCAGTGGGGCCTACCGATTTATCAAGGCACTGCACGAACGAAAATACATCTTACCATGGAATCGTAGTAATTTCTTTAGACGTATAACGCCATAACATATCTCAACAAAACAGGGTGCGTGGGCATATTGAAAATAAATTACGACCTCGTGTTTTAATGCAGGGCATTTAGACTTTTATTCCTTCACAATGCGAGTTTAAACTCCACTTTTGGTTTAAACTTCAGATCAAAAATTTATTCGGTTTCACAGTGTCGTTTGAACCTTGAACTGAGTTTAATTTGTAGTTTAAGTTAACCGAGATTATTCTGCCGTTTAAACTTCAGTTCAGCGCTTGTATTGTTTTTTTTTGTTTAGAAAATATCATGAACAAAACAAAATTGTGTTTACAAATGTTATCGAGTTGTTATAGTGATTTTGAATATTATTTTTTTTATTATTCTCGTTGTTTCGCGTGTTTTTTTGTGTGTGAGAGAGAAAGGGAGGACGAGGCAAGAAAAATTATGCCAACTATTTTCATAAAATGTAGTTAAACGAAGTTCAACTGATCGAAGATCAGATTTCACTGTGAAACCGCACGAATTAGAACAAAAATTTAAACTCAGTTTAAGATTCAGTTGATCTCAAGTTTATACTCGCACTGTGAAACTGGGGGTTACTAATATAATTACATTATTTGAAAGAACTAAAACCATATCATATTCAATAAATAAATAATACAAGAACAGCTTCTTAAGAGTTGGTTTCTTACCATTTTCCATTTTAAAAGTAAAGCATTATTGTTATATAACTTCGGATGTATTGTATGCTTTATTTAGACTCTTTCATGCTTTAATAGTCTATTACTGTCAAAATATTTATACCTGCTTATATAAAATACATAAATCAGAAATGAAATGCACAACTGGATCGCACGCACTTGCTCTGATGTTCGATCATATCTTATGCAAAAGATTTCTATTAAGAATCTAAATTTATTTTTTTACTTAATTTTATATATACAAGATTTTAATAATAATAATGGCGCAAAATTTTAGTCGATTTAGTAATATTTAAATCATTTTTAGTATGATACTAGGCTAAAAAAAGGATTTTGCTAATTTTAAACCAGTTTAGTATCGTACTATTTTCTTAACATTTTACTAAAGTTAAAATCACAAAATGGCTACTTTATTTCTTTAGTATCTTACTAAATCCATATTCCACTTTGACATTTACCAACGTCAAAAAGTTATTTTCGCTAATTTTTTGCACTATTTTAGGCGTGTTTAGTTGTAGTTTATTAATAAAATAGGTTTAGTATGGTGCTAGTTAAAAAGTGTTCAAAATTAGGAAAATGTTAGTAAAGTGCTTTAATATTAGCAAACTGTTAATTAGTATCATGCTAAGCCATTAATAACAGCCTGTTTAAAATTTTGCGCCAATAATTTTAACTTATTTAATTTTTATCTAAAACAAAATTGATATGGCAATTTTAAGTATTTAATAATTTAAGCTCAAAAACAAACAATTTCAAAAAAAATTCACCTTTTCGTTTTCAAAATATTGATTTTTTTTCAAAAATCCAAAAAAATATTTTTCGAAAATTTTGGTATACAGTATTCTTTATAATTCGGAGGAATTAAAAAAAGATTTTACCAAAATGAAGTCTCCAATTCTGGGAGTGCACAAACTAATTTCTATCAAAATCATTAGAGCCGTTTTCGAGATAACTAAGATGGTAAGAAAAATTGTATGTCCGTTATTTTTGGGGCTAAAAAAACGACTCAAAAATCTATTTGAGACAATCACCTAAAACTCTTAAGTACCCAATTTGAAGAAAATCGCTTTAGGCGTAAGGCTGTATACAGACAGACAGACAGACGGCATTGCGGGACCCAATTTGTTGGTGCTCTCCGTCATCGTAGTGTCGAATTTGATTAAGATCTCGAGTTCGATTTTTTTTCTAAATGAAAAACTTGCCCTATGTATATACTCCACATATGTATCTACATATATCGCAAGTAAGAACAATATTTATGAGACCCATTTTTGGGTAATACATTATGCCGGATTTACACGTCTGCCAAATTGACAGTATTACTGTCAAAATCTCGGCACACATTTTTTTTGTCGTGTAAATGGTCGGGAATGTTGCAGTATATTTGTCATTTAAAAACTGGCAACCAGAATTTTCATTAAATTGTGGCATTATACTGACTTCATGTAAATTCAGTGCTGCCAATTTACAAATACATAATGAAAATTTGCGATAAAGAATAAACTTGCTCATTCTTTACTGTCAGTTGGAAGTATTTTTATCTGTCATTATTTTAATTTCGTGTAAACGCATGTCATTAATTCATTTAACAACGACAGCAGTATTTTGGCAGTAAAATAACAAAAATACTGTGAACTTGAGAGTCGTGTAAGTCTGGCATTAAAAATCAAATCGTAGAAAAAATCTATATAAAATTGACTGCCAGATGCCGTGACTCACCAGTGTCAATTCAATTTTATTTCTGAACAATCCTTAACCAAATTTAATTTTTACCTGTGATATATTATGTACTATAGGGCAAGTTTTGCATTTGGAAAAAATCGAACTCGAGATCTTAATCAAATTCGACAGTACGATGATAGAGAACACCAAAAAAGTGGGTCCCGCAATTCCGTCTGTCTGTCGTATCTACAGCCTAAACGGCTGAAGCGATTTTCGTCAAACTTGTTACTTAAGCCTTTAAGGTGATTCTCTCGAAAGATTTTTGACTCGTTATTTTTAGCCCCAAAAATAACGGTATTTGAAATACAATTTTTTCTACCATCTTTATTACCTCGAAAACGGCTCTAACGATTTTGATAAAAAAAAAAAAAGGAATCGCACCACTTTGGGTATATAGTCTACATTTCGGACTAACATTTTTTTTTTACATATTTTGTTATTAACGGTAGGTAAGTGCCGTAGGTACAACCATTTTTTTGATTTTCAACTTTCTCATATACTGCTTAATAGATTCCGATCAAAATTTTTATGATTATGACACTGCATACAAACATTTTCGAAAAATATTTTTTTTGGTTTTTGAAAAAAAAAAGGTATTCTTTTTTATTTTTGAAAATTCAATGTTTCCATAACGAATGATGACGATTTTTTTTCGAAATTATATTTTGAAGCTTATATTATTAATTACATATAATTTCCATACAAAATCGTGTGTGGCAATGGCGCAGTGGATAAAGTGCTTGATTGCTAACTTAGACATGTGGGTTCGATCCCCACGCGCGCTAGGCGCATTGCTTTCTATACCTCCAATTTTAATTGGATGCCGCCCATGAGTTAAAATGAGACAGTCAATACCTGGTTCGCACATCCACTGTGCCAAACTAGTGCCGTGCAATTCAGGTTGCATTTAAAGGACCTTAGGTCTTACAGGCATATAGTTAAATTACAAAAAAAAAAATCTTATTCAGAGATAAATAAAAGAAATTTTCTAAATACAAAAATTATTGTAAAACGACTTTAAAAATATATTTAGCCATTTCTACTAAGAATCTTGTGAATACGATGCGACTGAACAGTGCGATTTTATTTATATTTTTATTTTTTTTTCAAATGAAAATAAAGTGTAAGTTTTATATTTTATTACGACTTTTTATTTTTATGCAACTCAGGCAATTTTACGCAATCATCAGGCTGCAAAATACCGAAACGCGTTAAATTGTTGTGCAAACATTTAAAAGTCGTAATAAAATTAAAACCAAAAGTTTCTATTTATTTTTGTTTAAAAGTCGAAGTCAATCAATTCGTCGTAACAGTTTTCGTATTGCATTAAAAAAGTTTAAAAATCTGTTATTTATTTAAATAAAATCAAAAAAGTAATCAAATGTTTAGTAAATTTGCTTTTTCGTTAAAATTGAGTCAATTTCGAGTAAAAAGAAATTTAGGCGGCCTTACCAATAATCAAATGTAGTTATGACTTAAATATTGCAGTTAAATTAACCATAATGGTATGAATCCTAAATAATTAACCATACTAATATATTCTCAATTTTTTGGAGTCAAATCGATGTATGGTCCAATATTTTTAGTTCCTACACTTAAACATAACTATAACTATCTAAATTTGATTAATGGTAGGGCCCAAGATTAATAAAAAACCTTCTCCAATCGTTATCTCTTAAAAAAAATAAAATGCACGACTGGATCGTACGAACTTGCTCTTGAAGCTAACAACTTTAATGTAGCTAACCATTGAGGTTTAGTTAGTTAGGTGTAGTTATCCTATGCAGGTTTAAAGCCTATGTAGGGAAGATTAACTTGATTCTTATTATAATGAATTGTGGTATGGATGATTCAAGGAATAGTTACATAGGTACCTACCTACAAATGTATATTTAAATCTAAGTTATGGATTTTAATTATGTAAGTTAGGAGAGTAAGACGTATCTACATATATATACATATTGATGGAACCTAAGTATGTTAACATGTACATATAATAATAATGAAAATGAAGGATTTTTAGAGATACATATACATATATATAAATGTATGAGGGCCTGCATTGTATTTAGTATTCACTGACGTACTCAAAAATTCGTAAAAAGGGAATAATAATAAAGGTAGAAAAAATAATGGATGATACACATAATTAAATGTTTTTATATTGCTTAGTAGTTATAGTTTGAGGAAAAACAAAGATGCTATTTGAATTCATGGATAAATGAGAATATATCAAACAAAAATTTCAAAAATCGTTGTAGCGGTTTTTTAATAAATTAATTTTGTATGTATAAAATTTTAAAAACATTTTTAGAAAAAAATTTGAAACGCCATTTTGAAGATATTATTAATATACATATAAAATTCAAATTTAAAAAAAAATTCTTCTACTGGTTTTTGAAAAATCGATTTTTCCAAAAAAAAATGTATTTATTTTTTAAAAATCGAAAAAAATGTTTTTTTTTTGAAAATTTGAGTATGCAGTTTTATTAACAATTTTAGAGAGCATTGGTATAAAAAAATGTATTGTAATCGGTTCATCCAATATTCAGAAAGTCGAAAATATGAAAAGTGGTTCTATGGGAAGTACCATTAATAATTAAGCAAAAAGAAATACTTTTATACTTAAAAGTAAACTGTACCAATTTAAGAACACACTTTTTTTTATAAGAATTCTTGGAGCCGTTTTGCAGGAAATACATTTTTTTCTTAACGGTTTCCTAACATTTGTATGGGGGGTACCGTTGATTTTTATTTTAGAAAAATAGTTTTTTTTAGCTATTCAAGATAATGTCAAAAAAACCCTAAATACGAAGTTTCGAAAAAATCTATTGAGTCGATTTCGAAATTTCGAATTTTCAAAAAAAAAATTAATTTCCAAAAAATTTTTTTTGGAAAAATTTTGGTATACAATAGTGTGTAAACTTTCTAGTAGCTTCTGCGTAAAAAAATTCAAAGAAATCACATTAACCGTTTCCGAGAAAATCGTTAACCAAAAAAATGGTTCTACTAGAGGTACCAAAAATAATAATTTTTTTCCAAAAAAAATTGTCAAAAGGTGGCCTTTCCCTTCATTAATGAACTGATTTTTTTTTTTATAAAAATCGTTGGAGACATTTTTGAGAAGTTTTGTTTTTGGCCTAAAAAAAATGTTGGGAGCTGCTGTTATTTGTCATCTTAAAAAAAAATTTAAAAAACCTTTGGGCATATTACCGAAAAAACAATATGTACCAAGTTTGACGCAAGTCTATCCATCCGTTTAGGCTGTAGACTCGAGGACAGGCAGACATTCGGAATTGGGGGATCCACCTTTTTGGTGTTCTCTATGATCGTAATGTCATGTTTGATTGTTAGAAAAAATTTTTTTTTTACGAATACATAACTTGCCTTATAGTCCCTATAATCGCAAGTAATAAGTCTCTAAATTAATACCTAATTCCGGTAGCTATAAGTCAACTGTTGATGCTCAAGTTTGAAGATTTATTGATGTATTAATGTTATTAATGTTTAACTTTCCCATTAAAAAAACTAACAAAATAAGATGTGAAAAACGAAAAATTGAGTTTACTAATTTACATTATAAAAGTAATGTTTGATTTTGTTATACCACCACTGATTTCTACCCGGCTGGCCGTGGGGCAGCGATGGCGACAACGAGGTGCTTTGGAATACAAACTATGAAAAGATTTTCCAAAACCATTGTACCTACCTACACCAAATTATTTTCTTATGGTAGAATAATAAACTCTTTCTCTTCCACATTCAATTTAAATTTCAAAACTCGTAAACAAGTATTTTTGTTCATTCAGCTCAGTCGATATGAGCAATAATTCGGTCAATTACCTTTTATAAGTTATAAGAATGTATGGTCAGAAAGTAGGTCACATGAGAATTAGCGCGCTTATTGAAATCTCCCATCATCGCCATCGGTTGTATAAATTAATCAAGACCCAAGATTAATCGAGAGAAATCTTAGAAAATACATAAATTAATGTCTTTGGGTTCTTGGTTTAACCAGTTTGTCTTGGAACAAAAATTGAATGCAATTAATTTTGTTTTAAGTTTAAATGCTACCATTTTTTCTTTCAATTTGGAAAGATTGAACAATAGTCGATTAAGAATAATATGCAAATTTGATTAAAGTAGTTGGTTTATGATTGATACGATGAAACTGACAGACTAAAAGTAATAGGTACGTAATATTTCAATTAGAATTAGAAGAGGAAATCAAAGCATACAAATAAAACACTGGCACCTCTGTGACTTGGTAAAACCTTAGGGTAATACAATACGTAGCGATGAGCTTAAACAAGTCTTAAGCTAAAGCTGTGCAGAACGCACTGTTATGAGGTGCAATTCGAAAAGCGATTCGAGAAGCATTTCGTGATATGAATACGATTGTTGACGCGACATGATCGTGCACACAATCAGTCAAGTTTTTTTCAGTTCTGTTGTTTTGTTTAAAGAGAATTTTAAAATTAACGGGTGTTTTTTTTTTAGCTGCATGAGAAGTTTCGGTGGTTGTTGTCTATGGTGTGACAGTTGAGAATGTCAAACTCTGTTGACATTTCTGTTCAGTAAGGTTTGAAAATTCATCATGAATCTTTTAACGTCGGAACAGTGGTTCCAAATTGTGGAAATTTACTTTGAAAAAAATTTATCTGTTCGCGATGCTCATAGACCACTTTTATCGACGAATTGTGTTTAGTGGTGAAGCTCATTTCATTTCTAGTTAAATGGCTTCGTCAATTGGCAAATTGAAGACAATCATTAAGTCATTAACGAAACACCATTACATCAATTAAAATTGAATGTTTGGTTGGTGTGGTTTACACGCTGCGCTGGTGGCATTATCGGTCCTTATTCCTTTGAAATGAGGAAGGAGCTGCCCATAACGAATAGCGAGCGCTATCGACTCATGCTGACTGATTTTTTGTTTCCTAAAATTAATCAGCAAAACAGCCACGACATTTGGTTTCAACAAGACGGCGCGCGGACGCAACTTTCTATACAGTGCACTTAACCATAAATTTATTGCAAAATCAATTTGGTTACAGCTTTATTTCCAGAAGTGGTCCTGTTAACTGGCCCCTTCGTTCGTACGACTAAACGCATATTGACTACTTTTTAGGGAGCTATGTTAAGTTATTAGTCAAGTCAAGTCCACACATCAGCAACGCTTGAAGCATTGGAAGCCATTATTGAAGCCACTATTGACGCCATACGGCCAGAATTATTGGAAAAAGTAGGAAAAAATTGCTAACATCACCAACCCTAACATTTCTATATTAAATTATTATTTGAAGTTCTCATTGTCTTTAAAAAAAACACCCTTTAGATTAAGGGAAAGTAGCTTTGCACGGGATCTTTCGAAATTGACATGAACGTTTTCCGTGACATGTTATTAGTTTCTTAGGTATGCTTTGCTATTGCTTATATTCCAATAACGGACATATAGATATTTACATATTCTACTATTAAAATTTCAATTAAAAATCTATATTATATAAGATTAGACGAAGTCGGTTAGAACTTAGAAATAAAATTATTCTTCAATTTATTGGGTAAAACTGAAATCGTGTGTTTTTTACAGACCAATTTTAGGAGTTTTCAATGTAGGGATTTAAAAAAAACGCATCTACACTCTATCCCAGGGTAAGGTATACCGTTCTCATATAAAACACCATTGATGTTATTTTTCAAAATTCTAAAATTTTGTACAAACTTTTGCTTCTTTAAACAAAAGAAAATCAAATTAATAACACATTTACCCTCTCTCTAAGTATGATAGGCTTTGTTCATCCTCAATAATTTTATATTTAGTCTTATATATTATTTAAAGAAAACCTTGAAGATCGAAAACGTCTAAGCAGCAACGAAAAATCAACATTTCTTGACAACCCTGCATAATACATAGATACTAATACTCAGATAAGCTCGAAATGTAAAATATTATCAACATATAAAATTCCATGTACTATGGTGCCATTTAAAAATATATGTACTAATAAATAATAAAATTTGGCGTGGCAGTTAAACTAATTTTTAATTTATTTCTAGAACTTGAAAGTAAATTATGAAAATTTCATTCAATTTGTTAGAGATGTTTCTAGGAAACCAAGAAATTATAAAAAGGTCGTCGATGTAGGCGGATTGTAGTAAACCATTTTTCTTAATTTTTTTTCGTTCATAAAATCAAACTCTGAAATTTTCATCCAAATCCTTAGTAATTCCTGAGAAACCAAACATACATAGAAGTTTGGCTCGTTTAAAGCAATAAGATTAAATGAGGAATAAAAAAAGGTTGATTTTTTTACTGTTCTGAAATCTATTCGTTTTTGATACACATGTTTTAACACACATTGTGACAGTTAAATCCTTTCATTTAGTAAAAAAAAGGCTTTTTTTCATTCTGAATTAATTTCGCAGATCTGTATTTTTCGTTAAAATAGTCCCTCTGTTTCCTAACACTAGTACAATTGACAGCTGGCAGTTTGACAAGTGTTTTCGTAAAGTCTGATATGCAACAAAAAAAAACCTATTGAAACATCAAATTCTTAATTTACCAATGGAAAATCTCAGTGGACAAGTGTCTGAACAACTTTAGATGAACTTACGTCACCGTAAAAAAGCGGTGTAAGACAGATGTGAAAACACTCTTAAAACAAATCGGACAAATTTCAATAACTAATGGTCTTTTCGATTGGCCGTCCGGAACACGTTCCCCCAATAAAACACCCGGAAACAATTTGACTGATTCTGAATTGTAAATATCACTGTATTTGTGAAAATTAAATTTAAAAAAAAATCACATCGGCTAAAAACACTTGATTTCAATGTAGGTACACATTTTCTTGTATCACTAATAATTATAACTTGCTTCTTTGTATGTTATTTTGCCATAAAAGTAGTTTAATAAACACATTCAATAAACACATCGAAATTACACAACAAATCAACCCGATAATTTTGACATTTTAATTATGTGACTGTATTAGTGATTCTGTTTTCGATTCTGAAATGAAATCCAGAATAGTTTTCTGTTTTGTTTAGAGTAACAGCTGTCATTTTGTAGGGATCAGAACAGTTCTGGACGGCCAATCGAAAAGGCCATAAGAAAATATAAAATAAAAAAACTGTATTTGCAGTGACACGTACGTTTCGACAGTTAGGACTTCATTGAAACTCGGGAATTTATTCACTCTTAGTTAAAAACTAAATTGTATCGTTCTAACCAAAGCGTGTTTAAAACTATTTATGTTATTATCTAACACTTTCTTAAGTTTTCTATTAATTGTGTATACATTTATATTTATACTAGCGGACCAGTCGAACTTCGTCTCGCCCCAATTTAACGCCTTCAAAAGAACTCCAGAGTCATAATAAAACACAAATAGTTCAAATTTGAATGTGATTGGCTTGTCAACTGTAAGAAAATTCATCGCAAGCTTCAAAGCGGAGTGTGTGGTTCGACCGCCTTTAAACAGTGTGGCAGCAATACCATAGATGACATATGATGAAACATGCAACGAAATTTGAGATCTTGGCCGAATTGTTGCTAGAATCAATTAAATGACGAATGTCTTGCATGTCCCACCAGGAGCATTGAGAAAGTAAATGCGATTGCGGAATCGTATTCAAAAGCACGGCGATTGAAGTCTACATTCACAACTTTTCTTCTTCTAATTACTTTTTGCCGAATTTGTGGTGGTGATTGTGCATTTCGGAGCTGTGAAATATGAGCAGGTCTTCTCCACGCATCTCTTGCGTTTGATATCACGGACATTCTGATTAATTATTGCAAGACGTGTATGTCGTCCAAGGTTAGATCGGAATCAGTGTAAGAATACTCAAAACTCGAATCAATTGCAGCAAGAAAAATAGCACATTTGCTGAATAGAAAATGATAATGTGAAAAGGACACCTGTCAAATCGCGCACAGCCTTTGTCAATGTATAACGCAATTTATCGTGTTGTGGCATTGATCGCAGCACAGCGTCATCTAATATATATCTCGTAACCTTCTTTACACAACACTATCCAAGAGTTTCATTTTTCGTGTGGGTGACAATGGCGCAGTGGATAAAGTGCTTGATTGCTAACTAGGACGTGTGGGTTCGATCCCCACGCTAGGCGCATTCTTTTCTATACCTCCAATTTTAATTGGATGCCGCCCATGAGTTAAAAGTGAGACAGTCAATACCTGGATCTCAAATTCACTGTGCCAAACTAGTGCCGTGCAATTCAGTTTGCATTTAAAAGACCTTAGGTCTTACAGGCATATATTTAGTTAAATTTAAAAAAAAAATTAATTTGAATTTCAATAATCCAATTGAAACCATATCAAGAGAAGCATAATTCAGATTTGAATCCTACGTAAATGGCGCGGCATTACGCTGCCGATTAACCGCATTAACATCAGCTCGTTCATGATCTGTTTGAGCAGCTCTGGATACTCTTCTAGCTGCAACTTTCCGAGTTGATCGGCCGGAAATACTACGTGGGAGACCTACCATATTATTGTATTCAAAACGTGTTATTTAGAAATCGTTTTAATTTTTTACGCAACACAAAAACGAAGCGTTCAAACGCAAAGTAGTTTTTGTTAAAGAAATACTCCGGTTGAACTAAGAAAAGCGAAATCAGGAATTATACGTTTTTGACAACATTTTTTTTATATATAAAGATTATGGCTCTAATTGTTGGTTTAAAATATCAGAGACCTATGAACTCTCATCATAGCATGGTGTTAACTAGATTTGAATTCTAATTATTGAGTGTGAATTAAAAGAAATGCTCAATAGCACTAAAAATCATAAATGGTTAATGAATGCAGCGTCCATTAAGACTGTTTTTCTACGAATTAAATATTTTAAAAAGTATCAGCACAAATATGAAATAAAGCCCTTTTTCTATACAAAAAAAAAGTTGGAAACCTCCTTAGTCCAGAAACCCACCATCACCCTATTAATTTATGTAAATGACTATTTCAAAGATATAAACATTCACTTTAACAAAACTTAGTATTGTAGGAAACATAATATATAAAGCTTTGCCTTTGCGCCCTCTAATCCCACCTTCAGAGTGTGCGTCATTATACTACTCGAAGTTGAACAGTCTCCAGAAATAAAACTCGATACCTGTCTTTTCAATATTGACGTTTTAAATTTCACCTTCAGCTTCAACTTACTTTCTTTTTCTATGATTGTCTTCTTGCATGCTTCATCATCCTTATACTGAAATTCAAGTTTTCATTGCATAACAACCTAAAGGTATATCTATCTTAGCTTTTAAGTCTATAAGTTAAGTAAAAATTGACGTGACAGGGCACTCAATAGATACACGAAAAAATTGTGGTGAGCAGGTTTGAAGGTAGGTGTGAATGGTGGCACCATTCACTTTCTGTCTAAGTTGATCATAATTATTACTTTTATTTAGTTTTAATTGTGTATTATGAAGGTTATGATATAGAATTACGTATTTAAACTTAAAATTGAAGGGCGATTTTAAATTTTGACATATTAAACTATCAGCATCACTATATTCAATAATTCGTTAAAATTGAATTTTAATCGCTACTTTCATACCTGTAAAAGCTGCTTGAGTAAACCATGAATTAAAAGTATTAATACAGAATATGAAAAGTGACTAAGAAAACATTGCACAAGAAATGTTAAATAACAATAAGAACTTAGTCTATATTATGAGTGGGAAAGTTCACTTTTTGAATTTGCAAATCGATTTTTTCCTAAACAAAATTAGCCGACTAAAAGAGATGGAAAGAAAACTTCAATCCAGTTCGGATAACAATAAGAACGCGGGCTAGTGTTTGGTCGTTTAACAGAGATGAATTTAAAGCGGAAACTTAAAAATGGAGAATAGTGGAGACTATGCTTATGGTTTTTTTTTTATAGCGTGGCCTACGATTATGGTAAATGCGACATGAATCATATGAATGTCGTTTAAAATTACTTTTGCATAACAAAAATATTAATATTTTCAGAAAATCAGTTTTGAGAATAAAAATCATTTCGCAGTTTGTATTCCGATCTTAAAAATTAAGAAAGATTTTAATTACCTTAGGCGTTTTTCTTTTTTAGTTCAGAGCAAGGCCTGAGTTGTCAAAAAATTTGTTTGTGTTTCTTTGTAACTCAGAGCATGCAGACCTCCAAATGTGTGTTTCTTTTTTCGTTCTGAACATGTGTAGATCGCACTCGACATGCTCGAAGATAATTGACTGAGCATGTGAGTATAAATTGCTGAACGCACCAAATGCCATGTGTGTCAAGAAGCAAAATAGGAAGAAAAAATAATTAGATACATGAGTTGGCGAAAGAAGATTATCGCTAGTTGATTTTCTGTATCTGGGTGTGTATCAGTCTACAAAAAAGGGTAGGTTTTGTGTTATATTGCTTTTTATGATTAAAATGAAAATGTGTTCTGATTTGTGTAGTTCAAGTATGTTTAAAAAACATATCAGTGTTCAGAGCTCGCTCTGTTTGGAACAAATTCAGTGCATAATTTATGTGTTCGAACTCTGTTCAGTGCTTTGCTCTGAACGAAAAAAGGAAAACCCCTCTTGGAGACATTAGTCGCGTTTAAGCCTAGTACGCTGCCGATGCGAACGAAAATATTCGGTGGTATCCACTATGAGAGCGAAATCCAAACGAAAACATGAACGAACAAATTTTTAAGAAGAAAAAACAAACCTAATCACAAATAAATAAGCTTTGATGAAAGAAATAACAAAAAACACGACTAAAAATTCAAATGTAACTTTCCGCACACGGCCTGGGTAATAAATTGTCTGCGAAAAGTGAGTGGAGAATTTTTAAATTTCGTCATGGAACAGCGTACCTGTACATCAGAACGAAAATGTTCGTTTATAATTTCCTTCTGTCATTTTTGTAGGGCATTTTTCGTTTCACATCAGCATCGTACTAGGCTTTAATTGGGAAATTTATTCATCTTAAATTTATCCGTGGTAGCATTGTCCTCATGTGCTCCTATAAGCCGTGTTTTATTGGGAAATTTATCCACCGTAAGTTTATCCGTCGTAGCATTTTACATACAATTCGATTCCGTCGATAAAAAGCTAAAGTAGAAGTTACGGTGGATGGCTAGTTAAGGTTTATTCGAGTCTAGAATTTGATTTTGATAGTTTTGTTGGTGGGATTGATAATTGGATTGAATCTCGATGGATGTGTTCATGGAGTGTTACAATTATTTATTTCATTCGTAAGACAAATCGATCTTTTTGATGCTTTTTTTGTTTGCTTTTTTTTTTAGTTGGCCAGTTTATATTTCTAAAATCTTAGATAACTCCATTTTTTAATAAATTATAAGCTGTTCTTCTGGAAACTTTCTGACTTTTACTATTAAAAACCGTATTCTTTGCTCAATTATTTTCGGAGAACGTCTAAGATTTCACCTATATCTGCCATTTTGCTTACCCCTAAGGCTAGGCGCGCACATACAAATTTCAGTTTTGCAACAATTTGGTTGCTAAAGTGAATACCATGGACTTATATATGAGAGTGCGCGCACATGCAGTAAATATTCAGGCCACGATTCGAGCAACTTAAAAGTTTGTGTTTTGGCACAAATCGAACGATTGATCCAAATAAGTTGCTCGCAGTTTGTATCACACCGAACTATAAAGTAATTGCGCGCACATTAAATCAAAATATTGTCCGTGTGTTGGTTTATATCGTTGATGATTTTAAGTTGCTTATGTGCGCGATCATCGTTCACCTAGTGAACTATTTCGTTTCGGAAAAAATGCATGTGCGCGCCTAGCCTAAGAGCACTAAGCGGCAACTGAACTTCACAAACTGTGCTTTTTCTTCACGGTATTCGCTTCACTACATGGACATGGACTGGGCGTACATTTTTGTGATCCCATTGTTTTTTTTTCTGGACATGTGCATGAAAATGGCAAACCAAATGTTAACTATTTGTTCCTTACTCCGCGTATGTAAAGTGCAGTCTGATGAGTGAATATTGAATTGAAAGCAAAACATACTCAGAAAATAAATTTGTAAATTGACTTGAAAAATAAAACTCTAGCTCTCGATCTACTCAGAAAATAAATAAGAGCATGAAATATAAAGAGGAAATGTAAGGGGAGTGAACAATTTAAACTACATAACAAGCCAATCTCCGCCACTTTTGTTTCCTCGTGTGAAAGGCATACACGATTTTTAAGGCAATACAAAAATGGCCCTGTGTAAAAAGGGACTTGACCATAGTCTATGAACAAACCCATTCACATATTATTTCCTTTCTATAGTACAAAATGAATGTTCGAATTTAAAATTAGAATGCAGAAAAAATGAAAAAAAGAAATAGGTTTGAAACATAAATTAAATATTGGTACGTTTTTCTAATTTCTATTTTATATGAGTAAAAGCTAATATTGTTCATAATTTTGATATTTTCTGAATTTTACTTTGCAAAAGACTCTTTCATTACTTGTGATTGCTGTGCAGGGGTACGTTGCGTTTTTTTGGGAATTACTTACGGTACAATGGATAGATTCCCAATAAAACACAGCTATAGATGATAGCTGTAGTTCGGTTATTGATTGAGGCCATTTTACATACTATTCGCTACGGGCGATAAAGAGCTAAAGTAGAATAAGTCAGCGCGCGGTGTATAGAATGTATGGTTGACGTTTATTCGAGTCTCAAAGTTGATTTAGTTAATTGTGTTGGTTGGTTGAATTTCGACGGATGTGTTCATGGAGTAGTTATAATTATTAATTTCCACTCGACAGATAAATCGATATTTAGTTTATATTTCTCAAAAACTGTGGTTCTAAAAGGGAGCTTTGACCATAGTCAACGAACAAACCCATTCACTTATCATTTCCTTTCTATTTATGCAAAATGAATGTTCGAATTTAATATTGCAAATGCAGAAAAATGACAAACAAGAAGTGGGTTTGAAACATAAATTAATACTTGTATTTTTTTCTACTTTCTATTTTATATGAATAAAAGCTTATTATTGGTCATAATTTTGATATTTTCTTAATTTTGCTTTGAACAAAAATCTTTCATTGCTTGTGACTGCTGTGCAGGGGTACCATTTTTACAAAACTTAAAGCCATGGTACAATCGATGTGTTTTTTTTAATAAAACACGGTTATTGTGATATTTTAAAGAAAAGTTTAGGTTCTGAATGAATGATCGACTTGGGGAGCTATTACTTGGTGTTAGCGAATTCCAGTTACTGTTTAATGCAAAAGGTTTAACTGGGGCTTTCGAATTTCTACACTCGCTTAACTAAAAGAGAACATTTCCATTCACGTACCTGACTCTACGTCAACACTCAAGGTACAAGCAGATTTAACGACCACAGACTGACTTTTTTTGGGTAAACACTATTCTGCATAACTTAGTAAAATTGAAATATCACTTGTAATTTAAATAAATCTGTTCAATGACTGTACTTAAAAATTAACAGACTTTAAAGTGTCCAAATGTTAAGAAGGCTTTAGTAAATAAAACCTGTTAGCTTGATCTGTTGTTTTGATAATTTATATTTTTTTTTGACTTGGCCTTACGATGTTACGATGGTTTTACCCTTAGGTGATATGATAACTGACCTGTATAATACAAAACGACCTCGGACATAATAGATGTAGATGTCTATGCTTGTATATAACAAGATTTTAAAGCTAAAATAAATTTACTCCTCATCAAAAGATTATTCATATATGTACATGTATGTTGTAACGTTTTTATGGATATAGGTACATATTTTTACATCGTATCCTACATTTTAACCTCCTATTTCATATAGGTAGGAGGTCATAATTTTATCAATTAACGACCTATTATTTCCAAAGCCGAAAGGAATTTATCTGAAATCAAACAAAAACGTATTCCTCATGTTTTAACTAATGGATAGGGGCTATACACTAATCGATGACAAATAACTAGGAGATTTTTTTTTTTGCAAAAAATACTTGCAATAGAACAATTATTTTTTGCTAAAATGTATTTATTTATTTTCCTGATAAAAATTCAATTTGCATTGACTAGAAGTTTTCAGATTGCCTGGGTTTCCTGCAAATACAATTTTACTTGCGATGTAGGTACTATAGGGCAAGTTTTGTATTTGGAATTTCATCAATTAATCAAAGTTGACATTACGATGATAAAGAAAGCCAAAAAATGGTTCCCGCAATTCCGTCTGTATGTCTGTCAGTCTGTCAGTCTGTCTGTAGAACGATCTACAGCCTAAGCGCCTGAACCGATTTTGATCAGACTTTGTGGTTAGGCGTTTTAGGTGATTGTCTAAAATAGATTTTTGAATCGTTGTTTTAGCCCCAAAAATAACGGTACCTGCCATACAAATTTTTCTACAATCTTAATTATCTCGAAAACTGCTCTAACGATTTTGATAAAAATTAGTGTGTGTACTAATTTTAGTATGGTCTACATTTTGGCCGAAAAAAAATTAAAAATATTTTGTTATTAACGGTACCTGCCATACAACCATTTTATTGATTTTCGACTTTCTCATAAACGGCTCATACAGGATCTCCTTCAAATTCTAAAAAATACTGCATTTCAAAATTTTAGAAAAATAGTTTTTTTGGATTTTTGAAAAAAAAAATATTTGTTTTTCTTTTGAAAATTCAATACTTCGCAAACGGGTTGGCGATTTTTGCTGAAATTTTATTTATAAGTTTATATTATTAAATATATAAAATGATCATACCATTTTTTTTTTTAAATAATTTAAGAGTTTTTATATATAAAAAATTAAGTGAAAAACGTCTTTAAAAATACTTTTAGCCGTTTCCATTAAGAATCTTTTGCATATAAAGTGATCGAATATAGGGAGCAAGTACGTGCGATCCAGTCGTGCATTTTATTTATTATGCTACGCTTATGGCACGCTCCTTTAGAAAAAGTGGCACGATATTTTTTACTTGTGATTTCTAGGTAGCCTAAGGCAAGTTATACATTCGTAAAAAAATTCTAACAATCAAACATGACATTATGATCATAGATAAGTCCAAAACAGTGATCGGCAAAAAATATCTGTCTGTCAGTCTGTCCGTCTGTATTTATAACGAGCTAGAGCCCAAACGGCTCGAGGGATTACCTTCAAATTTGGTATGTGTGATTCTTATGGCATTCCTCAGAGGGAAATTGAAATTTTATTTTTGGGCCTAAAAATAACGGTATATGACCATATGACATTGAAGGAAAATCTTTGGCAACAGCTATCATTTAAAATGAACCAAGCCTACGGGAAAAGTCTAATAACCGTACCTTTCATATAATGGTTTTTTAAATTTTTGGATAGCTCGGTAACGGTACATTGGATTTCCTTTAAATTTTATGCTTGAGAAGATCTAACTAGCCAAACTTATTCTGCATATCAAAATTTTGAATAACTTTTTTTTTAATAAAAATCAATTATTTATAAATATTTTTAAAACCAAACAAACAAAATAATATTCAGATGTATATTAATAAACTCTAAAAAACTGCATACCAAAATTTCAAAAACCGATTGTTTTCAAAAAACTAATAATAAAAAACAGGATTACATCAAAATACATTCTACAATTTTCGACATAATTTTCATGTGTCATCAGTGGCATCTAATAGCGTTCTTCGTTTTTTTCGAGAAATTGATAAAAGTGACGGTTTTTGTAGTTTTTATAAGTTGAAAAAACGATTTTTACCCACCTATTTTCACTTTCATTATATACATATGCATGTACATATTTACATACCTAGGTTCACTATATATAGTTAGGTACATATTACCCTCCTAATTTACATAATTCAAATCCATTTAAATATACATTTGTAGGTAAGTGTCTATGTAATCATTCCTTGAATCATGTACTCCACATTTCATTATATTAAGAATGAAGGTATTCTTACCTACATCGGATTTAAGACTGCATAGGGTAACTAGACTACATATACCTACTAACAGCGTCAGTGGTTAGCTACACAAAAGTTGTTAGCTACAAGAGCAAGTTCGTACGATCCAGTCGTGCATTTTATTTTAAAATACATTTAAACCAAAAACAATAGTTTCTTTTCATATTTTCCAGAACATTTTCGAGCATCGAGTCGGAAGAACTTCAAGAATGGACACAGCAGGAGCCCTCTTCAGGCTACAACTTTGTAAGTACATAAATGGAAAATATGATATTCCACTTACTTATTTATACATTTGTTGTTATTCTAGAGTTCAAAACCAGCGAAAAAAGACACGATGCTGGAGAATGTTATGACATTGACGCAGACGGTCACGGAGCTGATGAATTTAAGATAAACCGAAGTAGCGCCTCTCCCCAATTACAGCATATTGCCAAATTTGGATCGTTTCTTGAAAGAACAACCGACTGAAGTGGTAGAGGACCTGGGACTTAGTTTCCACCAGCATGCCATCACAAAGCTGCGAAAGCACAGGAACAATGGCTTGTAAGTTTCTTACATTTATATTTACCTCCCTTTTGCCTCCTATCCAACAGATAGTGGTTGACGCGGAACGAAGGTTTTTTTATTAGTTTTATTTTCTAGAATATCTGTAACCGTTGTGTCAAAAAGTATTATCTCAATTAATTTTTTATCCATTTTATAATTTTTGCACAATTTATTTTCAAAACCAATACCTTTTTTAAGGAGCTGTTCTATGGAGCTGTCAAAACTACAACACGACACGACACACTCTGAAAAATAATATGTGTATACCCACAATATTGTTGTTTCTTTCTAAGGCTTTCTCTCTTGTATTAATGTGTATAAAGTTTAAGCCAATGGTATCGTTGCCAGTGCTTCAGTGTATCTACTTCGTAGATATATATAGAGTAGTATAATGTATGATGAAAGGTATTATTGCTGAATCATGAATCAAACTTTATTGTCCTTTGACCGGTTTAACAGACATAAAATTACGAAAGAAAAAATTATTTCAAATTAGGGAAGTTTTTTTTCTGGCGCGTGTACAAACACTCTTTTTTTACATTGATATTCTTGTTTGACAGATACTTGACAGTTTCTCTTATTTCTCCGACTCCAAAATTTTGAGAGGCTATTGGCAAGATTTTATAGAAATTAAAATTATGGAGATACACTTTTATTTTTCCCGATCTGTGTACTAGGAATGAATCTGTTTAATGCATAAAACCTTAGTTCTGTTTAAGGGGCCTATTCATTTTCTTGCTTCTTTACACTTCTCAGACTATTTAAAATAAAATGCACGACTGGATCGCACGAACTTGCTCTTATGTTCGATCACATTGTATGCAAAAGATTTATATTTAAAATCTAAATATATTTGTAAAGTCATTTTTTACTTTATGTTTTATACACAAAGTTTCTTTATTTTTTTTCTAAAAAAAAAATTGGTATGACAATCTTAAATATTTAATAATATAAACTTAAAAACAAAAAATTAAATCGGATTAATCAAAGAAAAAATAATTCAAAATTCTGAATTAATTACTTAAACTAATCTGAGCTCAAAAAAAGTACGCCATTTTATTTCTTAGATAAATTTGAATTTACGAGAAAATATTTTAAAAATCTGTGGAGCGGTTTTTGAGAAAGAAAAGTTTTTTTTTTAAAAAGTTTTTGAAAATATAAAAAAAAATTCAAAAAGGCCAATTCATAGCAAATACATAAATATTCAGCAAATACATATAACTATATTTTTTTGAAAAAAAAATATTGAGCAGTTTTTTAAAAAAATTCTTTTAAATATAAAAAAAAAATAATATTAAAAATATTGATACGCAGTATAAATTGGGCGACCTAAGCCTATGTACGCGTGAAATTTCGAAAGAATCGGTCGAGCCATTTATTAGATAGTCGAAATAAAAAAAAAACTGTCCTATGGAAAGTACCGATTTTAGGCATTTTAAAATTTTTTTTTCAATCATATGATCGGTCGTACGTAAAAACTGCAGTGATTTTTTTTAATCAAAATCGTTAGAGGCGTTTTCGAGAAAAATAGGCTTTAACGTATTGGTTATATGACAGGTACCGTTTTTTTTTAGCTAAAAAAAATTTGAATTTCCCCTCTGTACAATACCTAAAAAGAACTCTATATACCAAGTTTGAAGCAATTCGGCCCACCCGTTACCCGTACAGACAGACTGACAGAGAGACAGACATACAGCCGGACAGAATTTTTAGATCATCTTTTTTCGTCTTCGCTATCATCGTAATGTCATGTTTGATTGTTATCTCAAAACTTTTTTTTCGACGAATGCATAACTTGCCTTAGAGTACCTATAATCACAAGTAAAAAAATAGAATATTTCCCGGTAGAAAGCTGGATTACGTGTTGTCTTTGTATTAACTTGTTGAAAATTAACAATGATCCAGGTTCGTAAAAAATAAAACACCGCTTATATCGTCCCCTCATTGTTGAGATTTACCTTAGATTTAGACTGAAATTGAAAGATATTTTGTTATTTATTTAAAAGACGTTAACATTTTTAAAGGTCGCAGAGCTTAAAATCACATTGCCAACAGGCTTGTCAGATGTGGCGATTTATCACCAAACTGTCGATTTAAAATTTATTTTATCGACTCAAAAACTTGTTTGGCGATGTACGCTAGAAAAAGCGATATTTCTCGTTTTTGGCGATTTAAGTTTTTGAATCAAAATCCTAACACTCTTTTCATTTTTCTAATTTGCACTTAAACGTTATATCTTTTCCATTCCTGCATGCTGAATGAAGTCATCGAAATGGTAATTCTGAACGCAACCACTAAAGATCGATTTCTTCTTCCTTCCTAAAAAAAATGACGTACGTCAAACGTCAAACCAAATATATGTGCAATGCAGTATGTATACACTCAAATTCTATTTGTTCTGTGAAGTTCCTTTTTCATATGATTGAACGTACATGAGTATGATATGATTTTGTTGTGTTTTGTTTTTTAAATACATTTTTTGACTCCAAAATTGCAAGTTAATTTTAGTTATTTATTTTAATTTACGATTTTTGAGTTTGGTGATGTAAGGGTGGAAAAGATTTTAATTTGGCGATTCTTATTTTAAGTTTGGCGATTTCGCTTTTTTAAACCTGACAACCCTGATTGCCAACAGAGAAATAAGCACCAGCAGACGACGATGATCAAAATCGGTCGAATTGTCTTAACCTCCGTTATTCGTTATATTATTATTAACGAACACAACCACAAACATAATAGCCATAGTTTCGTTAAAGCGTTTTGTTTTTTTTTTTTTATAAAAACGTGTTTTTTATAAGCGGTATCTACTTTAACATTTGTTTTTAAAGTGAAATATGTGTGTTTTGCTAAAAAATAAAAACATATCGTTGCACTTTTTTCTTTTGAATTTGTACTGCTAACTGAGCTGAAAACAAATTGTACCATGATTTTCTAGCACCTTGACCAAGAAGTTTGCCCGATTAGAGTGTAACTACCACTACTACTACGAAAGAACAAATTACATGATTAAATTCAAAGTGAAAGATGTTTTTTTTTTTTTTTTAATACAAATTTAAATGAAATCTATACCGAACGGTACTAGTATAAACACACAAAACTTTTTATAAAAGAAAGTCTCATATTTAATTTAAATATTTAGGTGTCTGCGAATCGAAGGGATCAAAATTAATAAAGGTTAACGAATTATGATGTGGTTTCGATTTCATTTTTCGTTCCCACTAATTGTTTGTATTTGTGGCATTTAAGCAATAATAATCACTTTAGGTATTCTTGGAAATAATATTATTTGTAGAAATATTATCTTTTCGAAATATGAATGGGATAGGTACCACAGACAATATTTTTTAATTGGCGAAATATCTTTTCATGATTTGATATCGATTCATTATATAAAAAAAATAAATTATTCATTTAATTGGTATTTGAACCAATGAATACATTGCGTTATATTTTTGTATTCTTTAAATTAAGGATGATTGCAAAAAAAACGATGATTGCCCAAAGAAAGCTTACCGGCCGCCCGGTGAGAGTTTTGATATACTGACAATTGGCATTCATTTATACATTTTAGATTTTACTATCGAAATATTGAGACGGTACTTATTTCATAAACTAGTTGACACGATTTAGTAGTCATTCCAAGGAATGTTCACTTGACATAGATGGGACCATTAATAATGTGGTATTCACAGGTTCTGGACTCAGTATGCATTGGGTCGAAATTTGATTGATTTCATGCTTTAAAAGAGACTAAAGGAATCCAAACAGACTACACAATAAGGCATATTGGCGCAAAATTTGAAACGATTTAGTAATATGTTAAATAATTTTTAGTATGATACAAGGCTAAAAAGAGGATTTTGCTAATTGTAAACCAGTTTAGTATCGTACTATTTTCTTAACATTTTACTAAAATTAAAATCACAAAATGGCTACTTTATTTTTTTAGTATAGTACTAAATCCATATGCCACTTTGACATTTACAAACGTCAAAATGTTATGTTCGCTTACTTTTTTGCACTATTTTAGGCGTGTTTAGTTGTAGTTTATTAAGAAAATAGATTTAGTATGGTGCTAGTTAAAAAGTGTTTAAAATTAGGAAAATAGTTATTTAATATTAGCAAACGGTTAAGTAAATAGTATCATGCTAAGCTCTTAACATCAGGCTGTTTAAAATTTTGCGCCATTGTTTTTAAAAATGCGTATCTCCAGTGCTTATGAGCACTTATGAGTACTTATGAGTACTTATGACACTGGAAGAAGAAACAAATAGAATTCACCATGGGTTTCTTAAAGCTGCGAACGATAGATTGTTTATGGTTAACAATTGATATCGACGGGCTCAGAGAAATCTTTGGCTGGATCTCTCTAAGAAAACAATGGAATACTTACAACAGTTATGCGCACTTGCTCAAATAACCCTTTCCCTTGGAATTCTTACATGATATACACATTAATGGGAACCGATATCCATATGAGCAGAACTCAGGATAAAGAAAATCAGTTCTCAGACAATACTTTTCCGACAATATAGGCGACATTTTTGCCTCACATTAAGAATCATCCTGAATGTTGGTTAAAGCTCAATGACATTCGAGACCATTAGCAAAAATCATGCTTGAATTGTCCCTCACAAAAATACTACTTTTACACTCAAATTATTAAACATAGAATAGGGAAGACTTAGGGCTTGTTTTGTGGATTAAATAAAACACAATTTCATCTAGGGTGGTTTGATGAAGTTGTGTTAAATTTGTTCTGAAATTAAAAACAAATATAAGTGAAGATTTGTGAAAAACACACAAAACCAAATATAATCCAATGCAAGTGATTATATAATTTAGATTTTAGAAAGAAATATAGCTTTTTCAAGGAATATATTAGGAAATTCATAGCAATGGTTGAAGATGATCTAAATGGGGATACAATAGGTGGACATAGCTATTTCTGTGGATCTGCAGGATATGGTTTCCATCAGATACCTTGGATCGAAATGAGGTGTTTGGTTCTTGCTTATTGTAGTATGTAGATTCTCGTAAGGAATTTCTGGTAAACGTCACTTTACTATTTAACGAATATTCTGTTTTTATTAATAGAAAATTTTAATTCATGGATTATCTCTTATTCCATTGTTTTGTAAATTCATGGAAAAAAGGTGGCATATAAGGTTTTATTTTATTAATGGGGTTGTTAATGTTAATTAAAAAACTGTCTGTTTTTTTAGAACATATAAGAACAGGATTCGTTGTTTCGGCTTTTGAGTGAAATCAAACTACAACTGACCGGTTTTCTTTGTTAAATTAAACATATTTTTTAGTGTAGTCAAAATCAATAGATACTAATAGAAAACAAAATCATTATAAAATCGAAAATGGGCAAAATCCATTAGAAATTACCTAACTAGGAGTGTTCCCGAAGTTCCGAAATTCCCGTAAGCAAAATATTGGTATTTTTTCATACAAGAGAGCACTCACGAGGAAGTAAAATATTTCCCTAAGCTGTTAAAAAATTTATCTCAGACAAAATTATTTATACTGTCAAATGAAAGAAAAAACACTTTAAAAGCTGTCAGTTGTTGGGTCTACATTACAAAAGTAGAAAATAAATCCAATTTATTATCCTGTCATCATGTTTATTTTTCATCTTAAAAACCTTTTCCCAAATAATGTAAAATTATACACTTGTTTTGACGTTTAAAAAAAGTTAAAGTTTGTGTTCATTACGTTCCTGTACTTTAGTGAAAATTTGCCTTTCTCTGAGAGAATTTCACCCACTCTTAAAAATAATGTTATTGTTATGACAAATGATGTTAAATAAACTGACTAAGATTCTAATGGCGTTTGCGATTCGTAATCAGGAAGATAGAACCATAGAATAGACGGACACATCTTGATTACTTCTAAAGTGTAGTCGGGTTAAACATTTAAAACGGAAAAAATTGATTCGTACAGGCGGAGTAGTAGGGATCATTAGTACCTAGTCTAAATTTTGTTTTCCGGAAAATCGCGCTGGAGCTTCAGGCGCCATTTTCAATTTAATGAAAATTATATTTTGGCCAATAACTTCGCAATTTTTGGTTTTTGACAAAAGTAATGAAGGTCAAACTTATAGAAAATTTAATTTCCTACAACTTTAGTCTTAACATTTTTTTCCAAAAAGTTACCGTTTGCGAGATATTCATGAAAAACTGTTTTGAGGCTTGTGACCCCCTTTTAGGACTATGAAATATTAATTCGTTTAATTTTCTCTTATAGCTTGTTGGAGCGGAGAATTGGAAGAATTAGTTATCTTTCTTTATTCATATAAAACCCTTTTGCGCACCACCACTAGGAGGTAGAATCTTAACTTTTTTTTTGAAAACTCAATTTGGAAAATGACTTAGGTAATGGATTTTTTGAAACTTCGTATTTAGTAGTTTTTTGACATTTTCTTGAATATTTAAAGAACTATTTTCCCGAAAACTGAAATTTAGACTACTAACGGGGGGAACGAACTGTAAAAGAAAATTGTACGAATTAATTTCTTCCATTTCAGCCCGTTTTTTTTTAACAACCCGACTGGACCATCAAAAACTTGTATACTCTGAAAATTAAATTGATTTCAATTTAGATTAACTTTTGTTCATGTTATTTTTGCCAGAAGAGTAGTCCTTATTCAATAAATCTAACGAAATAAGGGAAAACAAATCAACCTTATGATATTTACATGTGTATTAGTGATTCGATTTCAATTCTGAAATAAAATTTAGAATCATATTATGTTCTATTCAGGACAAGAACGGTCATTTTGAGGGGTTCAAATAGTTCTAGAATCAATCGAAGACTCCATAACTATTTTGTTATAAAGTGTTGTGTATTTTGCTGTTCTGATCTTCTCACTGAACAAACCTAAAATCATAAGACTTATAGGCAGTTTCATTAATTTGCAAAGATCTCCTCTCAAAATCGAGATCTTTTCAATGAAACTTGTTTCCAGATTTAATTTAAAACCCACAATTTGAAGCAATCTAAAACTCCAATAAATTTATAAAATCTAAATTATTAACTACTTGGTCCATTATTTGTTTATTATTTTTCAGCACCGACTGGAACAGGTAAACAGAAAACCCGGATAATATTATCACGTTCCAAGAGTTTATAATTCCTGATCAAAAAGGTGATGGATGTAACAGAAATAATTTGCAAGATGTTTAACGGTAGTAAAAAAACAAAAACTTTTGACCCTATTTTTTCTTCTTCAATAAATTTCGTTTAGCAAACGAACTAGAAAATTCATAACAAATTAATAACAAAATATATTTTCCATTTGAAGTTTGACAGAAAAGACTTTTTACATGTATGTACATTCAGATCAAATCTGCCAAACCATCAGAGATCAAATCTTTCGTGTTGAGATTTGATCTAAATTTGCTCTTTTTGAATTTTGATAGTTTCATTGGAACAAATCTTTTGATAGCGATCAAATCTTTTCTTGAATGAAACTCGCTATAAATAATATTAAAAAATTCGGTTCAATTGATTGGCTTAGTTTATCTTGACAACGACTATAATCTTTTGTATGTGTGTGTTGTGTATACACAAACGCACATATTTACATACATATGAAACTGTATACATATATAATTTTTTGACAAGAACTTTCATTTTGTGCTGCTCTAAGAAAAAAGCACATCGAACCCAAAGAATAACTTTACAAAAAATAATCAAGAATTGTTCGACTTTCAAATGGTTAAGATGCTTAAGTTTTCTAAGAGGGAGAAGACATGGTGCAGTGCGGATTGAAGCACTCTAAATGCAATTGAAATCTTTAAGTGATATGTTAAGTACCTACTGCCTTGGCTTCTCTATATATCCACTCTTCATTGAATCGAATGTTATACTTGTACGAATACATGTATTTATTTGTGTTATTGGTGCGGTTAAAGAAAGAACATGGGTTGCAATTATTTTGCTTTCGATTTTCTATCGAATCGTGGAAACTAGGCTGATTTGGAGCATGAAAGACTTTATAAACCACACACATGTTGTAGCACTTTTTATTCTATGAGTGCACCTGTATCTTAAGAAGATTAAAAGGTTGGTGTATATTAAATTGGGTGACATGGACAATGAACATGTTGGCGTAATTATAACAAGGCATTGATTTATGTTATGTTGGGCTTCTTTCTTAGTTTTTTTTTTAAGTTAGTAGACCAGTCGTAAATGAACCTTTAGAATTTTTTTAAATGTAAGGTATTTTAGTTTTCGCATTGCTGAATTGAATCGCTTGACAAAAAAACTCAAACACAGATCATTTAGAAAAAATGAATTATGTATAAATAATTAATTGCCGAAACTAGTTGGTATTTTAAGACCATTTAATAACTTTAAATATGTATACCTTATACAAACCTACATAATGAATTATTAATAAGTTGCGAATGACCCTGAAATTTTTTTATAAATTCGTAAAAAAAATCGATGACAGACTGAAACTAAATTATTACTAAAACCACTACTAGAACTTTTATACACATTTCGTGGCCTTTTCTCGTAACAACAATTCAGTGGGGGCGATCGGGTTGGGGTTGAAATTCCGGTCTTCCTAAACAAATATTTGTCCTACCTTTTCGTAATAAACCGATTTTGTATTCCTTATATAAAAATAAATAAATTGCACGAAAGGATCGCACGTACTTGCTCCTATTTTCAATCACATTATATGCAAAAGATTCTTAATAAGACTGCTAAATATATTTTAAAAGTTTTTCACTTAATTTTTTAATATTAAAAGTCTTACACTTTTTCTAAAAAAAAAATGTTCATACCATTTTAAATATTTAATGATATAAATAAAAAAACAAAATTTCAGAAAAATTGTCGACCCGTTTTCGAAATATTGAATTTTCAAAAAAAAAAGTTTTCAAAAATCCAAAAAAAAATATATTTTTCGAAAATTTTGAAATGCAATACTATTTAGAATTTAAAGGAGCTTCATATAAATTTATTATCGAAATCCGTTGAGCCGTTTTTGAGAAAGTCGAAAATCAATAAACTGGTTGTATGGCTGGTACCGTTAGTAACAAAATATTTTAAAATCTTTTTTGGCCGAAATGTCGACCATACCCAAAGTAGTACACACACCATTTTATCAAAATCGTTAGTGCCGTTTTTGAGATGATTAAGATGATAGACAAATTTGTATGGCAAGTACCTTTATTTTTGGGCCTAAAACAACTATTCAAAATTCTATTTTGGACAATCACCTATAACGCCTAAGTACCAAGTTTGAACCAAATCGGTTCAGCCGTTTAGGCTGTAGATCGTTCTGTTTTAATTTTAAATTTTGTGGAGTGGTTTTTGAGAAAAAAAATTTTTTTTTAACTTTTTGAAAATATTTTTAAAAAAATTCAAAAACGCTATTCATAGGTATTCGGAAAATACACATAAATATAATTTTTGAAAAAAATTTAATGAGCAATTCTTGAAATATAATTTTTTTTAAATTTTTTTCTTAAAATGATTTTAAAAATACAAAAAAATATTGGTACGCGGTATAATTTGGGCAACCTAAACCTATATATGTATTAAATTTGGAAAGAATTGGTTGAGCCGTTTATAAGATAGTCGAAAGCAAAAAAATCGGTCCTATCGAAAGTACCGTTTTTAGACATTTTTCTAATTTTTTTTCAACCATATGATCGGTCGTAGCTAAAAAGCCGCACTGATTTTTTTTTTAAATCGTTAGAGCCGTTTCCGAGAAAAATGGGTTGGAACCTAACGGTTATATGGCAGGTACCGTTATTTTTTGAGCTAAAAAAAATGTAATTTCCCCTCCGTTCAACACCTAAAAAACTCTATATAACAAGTTTAAAGCGATTTGGCCCACTCGTTTGGGCTGTAGGTGTCTATACATGCATACAGACAGACTGACAGAATATTTAGACCATCTTTTTTCGTCTTCGCTATCATCGTAATGTTATGATTGATTGTTATCTCAAAACTTTTTTTTTCGACGAATGCATAACTTGCCTTAAGTACCTATAATCGCAAGTAAAAATAAAAAAAAAGACTTCGTCAAATATACCCACTGCCACATCATGTTTTCTCTGAAATGGCTCTATTTTTTTAAAGACGATTGAGATAATTAGGATAATATTTTTAGACTTTTTTTTATGAGGGAGAAAAGAATTAAAAAATATTTTAAGTGATATCTGCCCACTACCGCGCCCACTTTTCTTATTTTTTTTAATTTTTAGAAAACAACTCAAATGATTTTAATGAAACAATTAGATTAAAATTGGTTTTAAGAAAGTGCGTCTACTGCCACGCCCACTTTTATCCATCCTTGGTTTCTTTGAAACGGCTATGATGATTTGAAAAAAACATTTTCGATTTTGTTTTTATGGGCAAGATAAAATTTATAAAATATATTTTAAATAAGATCCTTACCTATGTATACTTAATTACTTATATAATTTCTTAGTTTCTCGGAAACAACTCAAACAATCTTTAAATAAAAAATCAGATTTTATTTTAATAAACAAGAACAAAACTAAAATCTTTCATTTGGTAAAATCTTTTAGTACGTTTACTATGGTACTACTATAGGAATATGTAGTCTTTTCCAAGACTGTAGTCAGGGTTGTCAAGAAATTTTGATTTTTCGGATCTATTAGATGCTTGTTATCTTTTTTTTGTTGATACCCGCACTAAAGAGGTTTAGACTACCCTTAAAATGAACAAGCACAGTGCGAGCGTTAGGAAAGTAGGGAAGGATGCACATTGGTTTTGAATTTTTGAATATCAATGGTAGGGGAAAATAGAGCCGGGTAAAATATTCCACATTTGCGTTGTACGGTTAACGTACTTCACAGTACGTCCGAAGTTGGGCTCAAGGGTAAACTGATGAGCATTCCTAGAAGCGAGAGTATTACGGTTAAAACATTTAAGGGGAGGAATGCAACTCGCTGTTTCGCTCGAACATTGTTTATAAAAATTGCGATAAAATAATGAGAGACATATAACATTTCGACGGTTTTCTAGAGATGTAAATGTTTCCATTATAGTTCTATCGCTTATCATTCTTAGAGCTCAAAACTGTTGTCACAAGCGCCTGTATATAGCGATGGCGACCTTACAAATCTATTCGGAATTGCGTGAGCGGATCTGGCCTAGAATTGAATCTACTGCTATCCAACAAAACTATTGATATAAAATCACTCTAAACCTTAAAAAAGATCACACCATTTTTCACTGATTTTAGGGAAAGAAATTTGTGATTTTGGATCCTGAACCCTACCCACATAATTAGACTGATTCCAAAAATAATTATTGTCTATTTAAATCAGAGAAACATTCTGACAGATCTTGAATTTTGCTTATATCTCATTTCAAACACAGTAAAATGTTTTATAGCCCACGTCAAGAATCACATAAGTATACCCGTCCTTTTTTGAATTTTATTCGATCGTAAATGTACATACCTAGTCGTATACCATGCCTAAATATAACTTAAAAATATTTTGCATCACTCGTCATTGCAAAAAATAAAAAAATAATTAGCTAACTCTCCTTACAAGACAAGGGTGCGGCTTTCAGACGTGATCGCAATTTACCATCTTTCTACGTCTTGACTTTATTTCAATTCAAAAACAACCAACAACAAAAAAATTATATTTTTAACTTTGGATTTGTCTGCCTTAAAAGGATATTGTATCCAAACGTAGGTGGTCGATGACGAGTGTACATAATATTTAAAATGAAACATCTCAAGCATAACACCGGCAATTTTCATAAATATGGTGATCTCACTTGGTGATCCATCATTTACGCTCTAACATTGTTGCTTAGAATGATAAACCACAAACATCACAAGCGAAATGCCAATTAACTTTGTTTACAATTTGCTAAAAAATAAATAAATAAATAAACAGTGTCTCACCTTTTTCGTTCTGGGTCGGTTGAAGATAAATCCAAATATGCAACTTTCCGTTTTCGTGTAACTCCAGTTGAATTATTCGAAAAGGTATTAAATCCTTTAATTAAAATTAATTAGCTGACAACTTTGTATGTTTTTGTATACACAAGCTCAAATCAAATTCATTCAATATTCTTAACAAAGAACTGAATTTTCTTAAACACAAAAACAGTAAAATTATATTAGGAAAAATAAAACAAACATAAAAAACACTAATTCTTGACACGGCACAGGAAACTCCCTATTAAGTTGTAAGCGGTAGCGAGTAATTATCACAATTAAAACGACAACCGTCGCTCTATCATTGTATCTAGATACTTTTTTTTCGTGTACAAATCTTCTTTGGAAAACTACGATAGCACAAGGGGTTAATAAATAGATAGATTTAATGTAAATACATAAAATGATAAATATTTATATACGTATTCAGGTGAAGCTAACTTAGATGCAAGTTGAAAATTTTAAAAGTAGCGCGAATATGTTGTGATATGACCGCACGTTATGATTGATGTTGCTGGTCGCTTGAATTCAACATGGAGACTGTCTTTGGTTGGATACTCTCGTAGCGGTAACAGTGTTGTCAGTCAGTCTAAGTATTCAGAGTTGTCTTACCAGTTTCTTGGTGTATTATAGATGAGTAGATATGGGGGTATTAACTCTGTGGACTTGCACAGTGGCGGAGCTTGGTTAAGGGGGTCTGAGTCGCCTGTAGCTCCAGTTAGATGGTTACAAGCATATTAATAAAAAAAAAAGAGTGTGTGTACTTATGTACACGCGCTAGAAGTGAAACTTCCGTAATTTAAAACAAATTTTTCTTTCAGAATTCTATGTCAGCTAAAACATATTTCAATTTCGTGGAAACCGGTTACACATTTTTTTTATAGAATGTGTTGTGTTATCGTTTTGACAACTCCATAGACATTTGCACCCCCAACGCTGCAAAGAAGTTTTACCTCAAAAGTTCTAATTCAAATTGTATTTTATTTTTTATTCATTTAAAATGTTTCTTTCTGAATTGATTAATTCTTAAAAATACAAATATATTACTACGGGAATATTATTCCTTCGCTTATATTTTTGCTTAATAAAATTTACAAATCTAAGTAATATTAATTAGGCTATACAATAATAATTGTTTATATTTCATTTGTTAGACTATCCGACCAATTAATCAGATATCCATTCGTTATTTTGATTAAAATGTTTTTTTTTAGTGTTTAAAAACAAGAACTTCATTTGCATTTTAAAGTTATTTTATTTGCATATCAGTCAAAAGTGAACAAAATAGCCTCAAAAACGTTTGAACTAAATTCAAATAAATATAAAAGTTTAAATATCCTGTTGGAAACACAAAAAAATAAATGGAGAAATAAAATTTGAAGTTTCATTGAGAATGTGAACCTCCATTATCACATCCATTGTGTTTAAAGAATAAACAATTGATATATATGCAATGTTTCTGATTTGACAGCGGACTTAGAAATCCTTGTATTACTGGTCTACGATTATTTTGTTTTGAATTGTTGTCAAATCAAGTTAGTTTAATTTTTTTTTCATTTTAATAATAGTTAGTAATGAAAATAAAATTTAAAAACTGCCAAGTGATATTTGGAATAGTGCTTGTTGTTTAAAAAAAAATTTAAGAAATAGGTTGCTTGTGTTTTTTTGTGTATTTTAAAATATGATGACCTTTAGCTCAATGATTTTTATAGAAAAAAAGAACTTCCCTACCTTATTCACAAAAAATCCGTACTTGATGAATTTTATCCCTACACCTATAAAATCCACAAAGTAAATACAAAATTATGTTTTGATTTAATTTTGATTTGTTTTATTTTCCAATTTTCACCTAATAGTTTAATAAACGTAGTACATATAAAGGAATTGTCAAAAGTAATTACATATTTTGTGAATGGTGATCAACCAAGCATAATTAATCGCGAATTGACTAAAAGTCAATTTGCTACGAGAGGGCATCTAAGATCGAAACAAAATAGAGAACTCATTAAAGGTAAGTGTAAACATTTTTACGAAGAAAACATTTTGGGATATACATAATAATATATGTATGGCTTGGGGCCTGTTTTGAGAAAAAAAAATATTTTTTTCCAATGTAGGAATTTTTCCGTACGTGTACCATCACTGCATTTGCAATTTCCGTTGCATGGCCGCCATTGAATTTAAAATTTTTACCCCCGGTAAGAAGTTTCACTTCAAAAATGCTTAGTCCACCTCTAGTCGATGACTTTATTAAACCATAGAATAAAAGTTAGTCTGCGGACTAAAATTTTCAATTAATAAAAAATCGAAAATCCACGAACAAAATTTACTACAATTAGTACCGACCTGTAAATTCCTTTCTTAAACCTAGTACGCTGCTGATGTGAAACCAAAATTTTCGGTGGTCTCCAATAGAAGAGCGAAATGCTAACCAAAATCACAGCGGACAAAAATATTTGCGGAGAGTTCTGTAAGCTGTCAAGAACAATATTGACAAGTTGTAAAAAAAAGGAGTTTTGTCACCAAATTACTTTTTGATGGATTTTTTTTGAAATAATTCTTGGATTTAAAAATAGTTCTGGTTACACGTAGAGGATTTAAAATAAAACTCAGAACCGTTTATATGATCAAAATTAAACAATTACTTTTGGATTTATAAACTGGTTTATCTGCTGATTTGATGAAATTTCTATCAATTTTAAGAAAATCAATGAGGTAAACCACTCTATAATTCGAAAACTAAGTACTTCATTCGGATGATGTGAACGGTTCTGAGTTCTAATTTATGTTTTTTTTATTAATTCCGGATACCATTTTTAAGTCCAAGAATTATTTCAAAGAATTACATCTAGAAGTAATTTGGTGACAAAACTACTTTTGGTTTTGTTGATGCTTCCTTTGAAAGTATGAAGTGCTGATTCTAAAAAGATATCGCTCGCCTTTATTGGACAACCCGTTCCAAAGATATACTCCAAAGTATTTTCAGATTTTATATTGCAAAGTGAACAGTGAATAGCTTATTCGTCTTTCGAAAAGTAGAGCGAAATTTTTCGTTCATGATTTTGTCATGTTATTTTTGTATGGGATTTGTCGTTTCGCATCAGCAGCGTACTAGGCTTTAATGTCAATTCTTAGCCCTTCACTAAGCCACCGACCTTCGTCGATGATCTAGCGAAGGACTAAGCTTGTAAATGTCAAATAACAGAAATTCAGTTTTATTAATAGCATTTCGCACTTAATCCATATGGAATAAGACCTAAACCTTCAATAGTATATATTTATTAATTTGGGTGATACTGTATAGATAGTCAGATCGTTTAAAACCAAATTCGAAAATGCTACAATTGGCGCTTTTTGATTTGAGTTCAGACCAGAGTCTGAGTTGTCAAAAAATGTGTTTGTGTTTCTTTTTCATTCAGAGTATTTAGAGCTCCGATTGTGTGTTTCTTTTTTCATTCAGAACATGTGCGGAGCTCGTTCGGTGTGCTCGAATATAATCGACTGAGCATTATTAGTAAATTCCTAAGCACACGAAATATCTAGTGCGTCGAGAAGGAAAAAAATAATCAGATGCAATTAAGGTGGCGAAATAAGTTGGCCGCTTGTTTTGTATCTTTCTTGTATCTGTAAACAAAATCAAGGTAGTTTTTTTTATATAGCTTTTTATGATTAAAATGAAAATGTGTTCTGATTTGTGTGGTTCAAGTGTGTTTAAAAAACGTATCAGTGTTCAGAGCTCGCTCCGTTTGGAACAAGTTCAGTGCATAATTTATGTGTTCGAACTCTGTTCAGTGCTCTGCTCTGAACGAAAAAAGAAAAACGCCTCATGTATCAAACTTCTAGAAGGAAAGCATGCCCGGAAAACATTTTCAATATCAAAATCTACTCATATATTTTGATTTCTGATGTACGAGTATCTGAACCGAATAAAAAATCGGAGATTATTTTCCAGTATGAGATCTCGAACAACATGTTTATATTCGTTGTGAAGTTAAAATCGGTAGTGAAAGAAAAATTAATAAAATACTGGAACTTTGTGGAAAATGCAACAAGAAAGAAGATAAAAACGATGACAGTAAAAATTGTAACGAAATTTGTTTGCAGTATCCAAGAATATATGGAATTTTTTACTAAGGGGCCAGTTATAGCGATCAGGAAAAGTTGAAACAGTATGAAAGTGAATATTTTTTCCTGATATTCGCTTATAACAAACAGGAAAATTATGTCAGTTAGAAACACACATGAAAAAGTTTTTCATCCACAATTTTGTCAGTGCAACGAGAGAAATCGGGACCCAAATCATTGGAATAATTTGTGTCACTTTGTGTCAAATGGCAATCAGCTGGCACGAAAAATGAATTCTCTTCAGGAAAACAATTAAATACATTTTAAATAAAAAATAACTGTTCTATTGCAATCATCGATTTTTAAGCGCGTGAAATTATCATAAATTATCCATTATCCATTTATGTATCACAGAAATTAAAATTTTTTGAAAATTATTCGTATGCACTATTATTTAGAATTCGACACATCTCCTATATACAAATTTTGATTGAAATCTGTGGGGCCGTTTAAGAGAAAGTTGAAAATCAAAAAATGAAATAGTTATATGGCAGGTGACGTTAATAACAAAATATGTATATAAAAATGTTGGACCCAAATGTAGACTATACATACCTAAAATATAGTGAACAGATTTTTTGCTATAAAAATTGGTAGTGCTTTTTGATATAATTAAGATTGTAGAAAAAATTGTATGGAAAGTACCTACCGTTATTTTTGCGGCTAAAAAACCGCGTCGGTGCTTCGTTGAAATAAATAATAAATAAAACTTTCATTGATAACTAGATTAGATTTAGATTTTTTAAACTTTACATAAGGTTTAAATTTTTCTGAACTTACCGCGTTAAATGTAAGAAATATTTTCAATTTCTTTTTCTTTTTCCCGACGTTTCGAAGAAGTTTCAAACTTCGTGGTCACAGTCTCATCCCGTCAACATCTCAGCCTCCGTTATGCCAGATTTAAACGAGTGACAAATTGCCATTATTTCTTCCAATTTATTGACATTACTGACAAAATTGTGTAAATGGTTTGAAAATTTGTCATTATTTTCGTCATTAAAAAAATGGCAACGAATACTGCCATTAAATATTGCCATTATAATGTCGTCATGTAAATGCATAATGATGCCATTTTGAAAGAATAAATTTGCTTGTTCTTTAATGGCCGATTGCCATTATTAATCAAATAGTCATTATTTTGCCCGTGTAAAGGCTTATCATTATTGATTTGATTCTACAATTATTTTGCAACTTTAATGGCATGAATTAATGACAATTTTTCCCTCGTGTAAATCCGGCATTAACAGACATCCCCTTAGTAAATACAGCACATCTTTCCTCTCCCTCTGATTAAAAAGAAGATCATTTATATTATATATACAGTCGAACTTCGATAAGTCGAACTTCGATAACTAGAATATTTGATAACTCGAATGAAATTGGTTGGCAATAGCGCGAAGCCTGCAGTTTACTTTTCTGTTTATTTTTTTTTTGATAACTCGAACTTCTATAACTAAAATTTCTCAATAACTCAAATGTCTCGATAATTCGAAGATATTATTTGGCGTCACATTCGATAAGTTGAATTTTTTAGGGAAAATTATCAAATTCATTGTGCATTGCGTTTGTGGGCACTGTGTTTGTATATTCTCTGACCTTGTATATGTGTGTGTTGAAAATTGTGATTCCGTTAAGTGTGAGTAAAAGCTGTCATGTTCCATTGTTAGATCACATATTTTTATGTCGATATACGATGTAATATAATACGAATTCAGTCTTATTTTAAAAATTAAAAAAAAAATCGAAATAAAAAGTGTAAAGAAACTGACATAGATATTAATCTCCCTATTAATAAAAAACGCTTAGTCCACCTTTAGTCCATGGACTTACAAAACCAAGGAATACGAGTTAGACCATGGACTAAAATTTCCTATTAATAAAATATTGATCAAAATCTACTACAATCAGTATCAACTCTACCTCTTTTATTCTATGCCCCTGTAATTTTTTTCTTAAATGTCAAATCTTAGTCCATCACTAGACCACCGTCTTCGATGGTCTAGCGAAGGACTAAGTTGATAAACGTCAAACAGCAGAAATTGTGTTTTATTAATAGTATTCCGCACTTAGTCCACGGAATAAGACCTAAACCTTCCCTAGTCCATGTTTATTAATTTGGGTGTAACAGTGCAGTGTGAAGTTTTTATTAAAAGTAAAGCTAACGCGAATATGTCGTTAAACGAACATTAAAAAACATCGTTTGAATATAAACTTAAATTAATAAAAGAGGTGGAGAGTGGGTCAAGAAAGAAGGATGTGGCTATTAAATATAGCATTCCGGCAAATCCATTCGTCAGTCAAGCCTAACAAAATATTTTAAATAATTATTTTGTATTCGCAAATAAATATTACGTAATTTATATTAATTTTCTGTTTTACTTAATAATTCGAAGTTTCGATAACTCGAATTATTTTTTTGGCAAGTGATGGTTCGAGTTATCGAAGTTCGACTGTATATAGCATTTGCTCGTATCCACATAACTAATGTCAATTCCACAGTCTACATTCATGAACAGAATTTTTCTGTTTCGTTTGTATATTATTTCGCTCTTATCTGTCAGATAAACATATAAAGTTACCTACCTTGTACCGAATATGTATTTGATATTTAGTTAAGAATAATTGCTTCACGAGTAAAAAGTGCTTCTGTTGATGAGAACATTGTGAATTTGGTAATACCTATATACACAACACAATAATTATTTACGTAGATCTAACAGTGCGTTTAAAAAGTAATTTGTGCTTTAAAAAGACAAATACAATTAACAACCAGATAAACAGTCTTTTCGATTATAAAAATGACGATGAATCATAAAATATAATTCTTGTGTGGGGTGGTGTGGTTTTGTTGGTATCTTTGAGATAAATCAATAAAAATCTTATCTGTCAGATAAGTGCATTAGAACAGTGCTGTCTCTTTAGTAGTTATTCCTACGACAGAAGTTTGTTAGACGTTTTTTGCTAAGAAGATTTTATCTTTTTTTTAATTCGCTGCATTAAACAAAATGAAACGTATTCGAAGTGTTAACTTTACACTACAAGAAACCGAACTCTTGGTGTCTCTTATAGAATCGAAAATAGATATTATTGAATCAAAGAAGTGTGATTCGGTAACATGGCAAGAAAAGGAATTCGCTTGGAAGTCCATTGAAACAGAATTCAACAGCTCAAATTCGAACGGTGAAGTGTTTCGCGATGCTAAATGCCTAAAGTTAAAATTTGATTCTCTTAAAAGGGATACCAGGAAAAAAGAGAGAATTATTCAATATGAACGCTTCAATTTCGGAAGTTTTCGTGGTAAAAACATAAACACTACACAACATTTTACGGAAATAGAGCAAAAAGTAAAGGATATGATAGTTCCGACTGCTGAAAGGCAAGAGAGTTTGTCTGACTCGGACCAAGCGAGTATGTTAATGAGTATTTTTTTTTTTTTTGAATTTTTATAGTTTCACTTGTTTTTTAGTTAGCTTATACGTCAAGATCAATGTGAACAGCAACTGACATCGATAACTCTACTATACTTATGTTCTTTTCGATTGGTAATTCGGAAGAACTCTCCGAACCGGGATTCCAATCAAACAAGTTAACACTTGATTCTTGATTCTGAATTTTATTGTGAGTGTATGTATTAAAGCCTAGTACGCTGCTGACGCGAAACGAAATTTTTCGGTGGTCTCCACTAAGAGAGCGAAATGCTAACGAAAATCACAGCGGAAAAATATTTGCGGAGAGTTCTGTAAGCTGTCAAAAACAATTGACAAGTTGTAAAAAAAAGTAATTTTGTCACCAAATTATTTTTAGATGGAAAATTTTTTGTCGCCAAATTACTTTTAGATGTAATTTTCTTGAAATAATTCTTGGATTTAAAAATTGTTCTTGTTACACATAGAGGTTTTAAAATAAAACTCAGAACCGTTTAAATGATGGAAATTAAGCAAATACTTTGGGACTTATTAACTGGTTTATCTGCCGATTTGATGATATTTCTATCAATTTTAAGAAAATCAATGAAATAGGGAGGTACACCGCTCTATAATTCGAAAACTACGTCCTTCATTGGGATGGTGTAGACGGTTATGAGTTCTAATTTATGGTTTCTTACTAATTCCGGATACCATTTTCAAGTCCAAGAATTATTTCAAAAAAATTATATGTAAAGGAAATTTGGTGACAAAAAAATACATCTAAAAGTAATTTGGTGACAAAACTACTTTTGGTTTTGTTAATGCTTCCTTTGAAAGTATGAAGTGCTGATTCTAAAATGATATCGCTCGCCTTTATTGGACAACCCGTTCCAAAGATATAGTTCCAAAGCTATTCACTGTTTACCTTGAAATACATAATCTGAAAATACTTTGAAGTGTATCTTTGGAACGGGTTACCCTAAAAACTTGGTTGATACCTTTTTGTAATCTTCTCTTGATGCTCTCAAAATCATGACATGGACAGTTAATTGCAGAACAAACTACTGAATCTTGATTATAATATTTTTATTTAGTAGTCACTTAAAATAAATTAATTTTAAAAGGACATTGGTTATTTTTAATCTAAGCACTAGCACTAGGTATGAGAAAAGTCGATAGTTGGTTATAATCAGCACTCCAAATAAAGATCAGCTATATCTTGTTCGCCGATAAGATATGTGAAGGGTGTGCTTCTTTCCAACTTCCCATTTTCATTTTGCAGATTTAGTTTAGTCGATTTTAAAATTGGTTTTGATACAAAAGTAGAATTGAATGTATTTTGAATAATTTAATACAGGAAATGCACAGAAAAACCAGACACTAGAGAAAACACAAAGCCAAAGAAAAATCAAATAAGCATTACAAGAGCTTGACTTTTTTTTTTATAAAAAAATGAAATGTCAAAATTTCGCAAGCAATTAATGTGCAGGTCAATTAAATTGAGAACGAAAAGAGTGGAGAATTGTACTAAGAAATCTACTACAGCTATCCACTAAAATTACACATTTCGTCGTTCAGCAGCGTACTGGAAAACGAAAAGTAGAACGAAACTTTTCGTTCATGATTTCGTCGTGTCATTTTTGTATGGGATTTTTCGTTTCGCATCAGCAGCGTACTAGGCTTAAATAAAAACACATCAATGACATGAAAATGTAGGGATGGGCGATGTTCAGCGAAGTTGGCAAAATATCATGTAAGACGAAAAAAATATCGATGTTTCAAAATCGATGTTGAAGTATGTGAAACTTCGCAGCATCGATGTTAAGATTCAAAACATGCATCGGTTTAAAATAAGATGAAATCTTTTGTCAATGACCTAATGCTTATAAAGGTTAGACCGCATTCGAGGGAACTGCATTTCAGCGGAACTACGCTTCACAACTAGTTATTTTCAATTGGCGCTTAATAGTATATAAGTAGCTCATACAAAATTGGTAACGAAAATTGCGATAATTGCGAATTTATAATATATTGTATTTTTAGTCGAATTTTTAACGTGCTATTATTTTTCAAAATGCAATTTCAATATGCAATAAAAAAAACATCGATGTTAAATAACATCGATTTGTATTTTCGATGTTAACACCCATGTTTTTCAATATCTTTCATCCGTACAAAACATTGTTGTTGTTATATTCGAGTTTGGCATTTAGTGTGTGAATGTGTGCGTGCTTCTGGTTTTGATTCTGACTTCAAATTTAGTAGGAAATTTCTCTTCTATACAGGAGAAGAACTGTAATTTGATACCAATCGAACAGTTTCAAAAGCATTCGGAAGTTTTCGGAAGCATTCCCGACGACTAATCGAAAAGGCCATTATGCTGGGTGCCAATTTGTCTAAGGGGCCAGTTATAGCGATCAGGAAAACGAATAAGGTAAAAAGTTCTTATGGCTAATAATTTATGATCTCTTGACGGATTTTAAAATACAAATGCTACACTAATCAAAAGCAAATAACTCAGAGAATTTTTTTTTTTTTAATATTTAGGAACTATAGAACAATTACTTTTTGTTAAAAATGTATTTAATTATTTTCGTGATGAAAATTCATTTTTCGTGCCAGCTGATTGCAATTTGACATAAAATGGGACAACTCATTCCAATAATTTGAATTTCAATTATTTCCCTCGTTCCACTGACATAATTGTGGACGAAAAACTTTTTCGTTTGTGTTTTAATCAGGAAAACTTGATGGCATTCTTTTAGTGAGGCTTGGCAGCCAACTGACATAATTTTCGTGTTTGCTATAAACGACCATCAGGAAAAAATATTCACTTTGACACTGTTTTAACTTTTCCTGATTCGCTATAATTGGCTCTTTATGTATTTTTCTATAGACCAATAAAGATTTTAATCCGGAATTGTGAATTTTTCTTGGTGAAAAGAGCGCAAAAATTGAATCGATTTCGTTTTGTGTATTTATTTTAAATTTGTTCACTCTGTCATTTCGGAAAAAAATCTTCATCTGAATTAGAGGTGAAGAAGATATCCGGCGATGATGATGAGGAAGAAGACAATGACGACGAAATAAATTCACCAATTGCAACTTTTTTACTTGCGATATATAGATACTATAGGGCACGTTTTGCATTTAGAAAAAGAAATCGAACTCGAGATTTTAATCAAAGTTGACATTACGATGATAGAGAATACCAAAAAATGGGTTCCACAATTCCGTCTGTCAGTCTGTGTGTAGAACGATCTATAGCCTAAACGACTGAAGCAATTTTGTTCAAACTCGTTGCTGAGAAGTTTTTTGTGATTGTCCAAAATAGATTTTGGAATCGTCCAAAATATAATTGTACCAAAAATAATTGTACTTGCCATACAAATTTTTCTACCATCTTAATTACATACATATGTGTATCGAAAAGGGCTCTAAAGTCCCTTTTAGACGATCAGTTATCATAACAGTTATCTGTTCAGTTAAAAAAGGCAGTGAGGTACCTACCTACAAATGTATATTTAAATCTAAGTTATGGATTTTAATTATGTAAGTTAGGAGAGTAAAACGTATCTACATATGTATACGTATTGATGGAACCTAAGTATGTAAACATGTACTTATAATAATGAAAATGAAGGATGTAGGTGGGTAGGTAGCTATATACATACAACTTCATAATTTATGTGCACTATGCATCCATAAGATTCATGTGATTTTTAAAACACATATAGGTATATATATAAATGTATGAGGGCCTATATTGTATTTAGTATTCAGTGAAATACGCAAAAATTCGTAAAAAGGGAATAATAATAAGGTAGAAATAATTTGATAATTCACATACTTAAATGTTTTTATATTGCATAGTCGTTATAGTTTGGGGGAAAACAAAGATGCCATTTAAATTCATATCATATCAAAAAAAAATTCAAAAATCGTTGGAACGGTTTTTTTTAATAAATTATTTTTGTATGTATAAAATTTTGAAAAAATTCTTAGAAAAAAAATTTGAAACGACATTTTGAATATATTATTAATATACATATGTATAAAATTCAAATTTCAAAAAAATTCTGTGACTGGTTTTTGAAAAATCGATTTTCCTAAAAAAAAATTTATTTATTTTTTAAAAATCGAAAAACGTTTTTTTTTGAAAATTTTCGTATGCAGTTTTATTAACAATTTAAGGGAGCATTTTTGTAACAAAAATTATTTTAATCGGTTCACCCAATATTGAGAAAATCGAAAATATGAAAAGTGGTTCTATGGGAAGTACTGTTAATAAGTACGCAAAAAAAATATTTTTATACTTGAAAGTGAACTGTACTAATTTAAGAACACACAATTTTTTTATAAAAATTCTTGGAGCCGTTTTCGAGAAATAAATTTTTTTCTTAACGGTTTTTTAACATTTGTATGGGAGGTAGGTACCGTTGTTTTTTATTTAAAAAAAATAGTTTTTTAAGTATTCAAGATAATGTCAAGAAACCACCATATACGAAGTTTTGAAAAAATCTATTGAGTCGTTTTCGAAATTTTTATTTTTCAAAAAAAAATTAATTTCCAAAAAAAAATATTTTGAAAAATGTTCGTATACAATAGTGTTTAAACTTTCTAGGAGCTCCTGTGTAAAAAAATACAAAAAAAATAAATTAACCGTTTCCGAGAAAATCGAAAACAAAAAAAAAATGGTACCAAAAATAACAATTTTTTACCAAAAGGTACCCTTTCTCTTCATTAATGAACTGATTTTTTTTTTATAAAAAATCGTTGGAGCCGTTTTTGAGAAAAATAAGATTTTTGTTTTTGGCAAAAAAAAAATGTATGGGGCTACTGTTATTTGTCGTCTTAAACAAAAATGAAAAAAACGTGAGGGCATATTACCGAAAAAATAATATGTACCAAGTTTGAAGCAAATCCACCGAACCGTTTAGGCTGCAGACTCGAGGACAGACAGACAGACGGAATTGCGGGACCAACTTTTTTGGTGTTCTCTATGATCGTAATGTCATGTTTGATTGGTATAAAAAAAATGTTTTTACGAATACATAACTTGCCTTATAGTACCTATAATCGCAAGTAAAAATATACATTAGCTCCTTCGAGTTCTAGATAATACTGCATTTGAAAATTTTTGAAAAATAATTTTTTTAAAAATTTTTTGAACAAAACATATTTTTTTTAAATTCAATGTATTTGTAAATAGATGGACTATTTTTTTTGAAATTTTGTTTCTAAATGTATGTATTTTATTAAATGTTTAAAGTGTTCATACCAATTTTTCTTTTTTTTTAATTAAGAATTTTTAAATAAACGGTGATTTTTTAAGAGCTTGGTTTTTGAAAATTCAAAAAAACGCAGAAACTTGTAAAAAGTGAATGAAATTTTTATTTGGATCGATAAATCAATTTCTGCCATTTACTTTTTAAAAATAATTTCACTTAAATGTTGCCCGCGGCTACGCTTCAGGTGTTCCATTCTGAAGGTCCAATTTTGGCAAACTTTTTCACACATTTCGGCCGGAATCTCACCAATGACGCGTTCAATGTTGGCTTCCAAGGCAGCAATCGTGTTTGGCTTGTCCCCATAGACAATAGACTTAACATAGCCCCACACAAAATAGTCTAACGGGGTCAAATCACATGATCTTGGTGGCCAATTGACTGCGCCAAAACGTGAGATCAACTGCTCACCAAATTAAAAAACATAAAACGGATGTAGCCTGCGAAACACATTTTTCACAGAGCACGAATTTTGATAATAAATTTCAATAATTTGCAAACGTTGTTCAGGCGTAAGTCTATTCATGATGAAATGGCAAACAATACTGAATCGAAATGTCAAATGTTCGTGGAATTTGTCATGTGTGATCTGTCAAAAATATAAACGTCAAAAACCAAGTAGCAAAAAAATCACCCGTTATAAGAAATTAATTGAAAAACCACTTTAAAAATATATTTAGCCGTTTCTATTAAGAATCTTTTGCATATAATGTGATCGAACATAAGAGCAAGTATACGTGCGATCCAGTTGTGCATTTTATTTTATTCCTTATGGAATTATCGCTTTTTCAATTCCCATACACTTTATTTTATTCAAATATTGTTTTCTTCACAGAATTCACAATTCATGAAATTTTTAGGTTAAGTGCGTGTTTTATATATGTTCTTGTTGAAAAAATCGATCATTTTGGTTCAAATGAATGACATCTAGGGTCCCAGCACGTAACTTGATACAATCAAGTTTCGCCGAATTCATTGCATTGGAATTAAAATGATTTGGTTTCTGTTTTTTCCAAATAAGCTTCTTTTTGCTTGCATAATTCTGGAACACGTGCGTCGGAAACATCAACTAATAATTTTAACATATTTTTCATCTTGATTTGAATTAAAAATTGTATGCGAAGAATTTAAATCAATATTTTTTGAATTTTATCTTTTCAGATTTGAAAAAATTTACGTTTGAACTCCCTCCAATCGAAATCATTGAAAATAAGCCTATTGTAGATAAAAAGTTAGATTATAATGAAGACAAGTATGACGAAATTGAAGAAAAACCATTTGAAGACTTAACAACAAATCTCCCAAGTACATACATAATCTACCTTTAAATTAATATTTGTTTAATTTTAAAATTAATAAATATTTAATAGTTCTGGATGATCTTGGTGCTTTAGATGAAAGAAGCCCATCAACAAAAGATACAAGCGAACTTAAACTTCACAGAAGGGTTGAGAGTTCCCCTGAATTGACATCAGAGAAATATTCAACTTTTAGCAAATGTAAGTATGTAATCACGATCAACTCTTGGTTTCTCGTCTTATCTTTGAATCTTTGAAACTTAAATTTAAAAAAAAAGTAGTAGTAAAGAAATCCAGTACATATGTACTTATATATGTAGATATACCAAAAATATATTTATCAGCTTCTGGGCCATGTTCTGTAACTTTCGAATCGATACAAATAGTCGAGAAACAAAAAAAATATTTGTTTTGTTGCTAAGATGCCAAAATGACTTTTTCAAACCATCACCTTCCATTGGAAAATCCCAGTCAAACAAATTAAAAATTTAATATATGACCTCAACTTGTTTCCATCATTGTCCTTTCTTTCATATTATTTATAAAAAGAAAAAAGGGTATTCATTGAAATTGTGATCATTCGATCAATCGATCGTTTTAAGCTTAAATGATCTGACCCCTGATCGTTTAATTCTTTGATAAAAATAACTGAAAACGGTGCGTTCATACAAATGATCAGGCTCAATTTGAGGGATTGCAGAGTTATGTTGACTCATTGTACGTGCATCCACCATTTAAAATTTCGCTTTTCTTCAATTTTAATTCCTTACCCTTCCACCTTCTTCAGATGAAGAAATAAATTTATAAATGTCAAATAGCAGAAACTTACTTTTATTAATGACATATTGCGCACTTATGGCGTTTTTATTTGGCAAGGCGGAATCTCTCTCCGATCCCTGATCCCGACCACTGATCTCTATAATTACACTGAATAGTGTATTCTCTTTAAGTATATAGGGTTTTTTTGCGGCAATTTGAAGACGATATAAGGTGCGCTGGTACTATCCTTGACGTCTATGCGAATAAAAAAAAGTAAATTTACATCGTGTAATGTAACAAATATTTTTGTATTTTATTGTTTTGTATAAATAAAGAATATCTAAATTTGATATATCGCTCAATGTGACCTCTAAAAGCGATTCGAAATGTTTTAAAGTTAGATTGACATGGTACCAGCATACTTATAACAGTCTTCAAGGTGCCTCATCTTTTTTGAATGAGTGCGCTATCCAGTGTATTATAAAAATCATGATGATGATTCCAAAGTTTGGTGTTATTGTATATATGCGAAAATAATCAAAATCAAAAATAATGATTGTTGCACAATCAGAATACAAGAAATCACAACTGTCAAGTTTGGTCTTTCAATTTTTTGAATGTGTGAGTGCTTCTGGTTTCGATTCTGATTTCAAATTCAGTTCAGATTCAAACGCTCGTCTTTTCAGAATCTCAACAATCATTTTTTCACAAGTGAACACTTTAGGTATAAAACGTCCAGAATACTTCCGGATAAAAGCTATATTAATCAACGACTAAAAGGTAAATCGTTACTAATCGTTACTTTTTTTTTTGCAAAAGCTACGCCTTTTGCACTCTCCATACTACAAACGTTTTCCCTTGGCCTTTCGATGTGATCTTTGGGGATTGCTCTTTTCTGCACGTATACGCTATTTTTCAATGGTTTAATTGTAAACTGAAATGAAAAATTGAAAAAATAATAGTGGGTGCCTCTCTTACGACATATGACTTGAAAACACATTCATAATTCTATTATTGAATCCAAATATTGTATTTTCCACAGATAAGCTGAAAAAAAGAAGACTAGCAGAAGATAAATTAGAAGAATCAAAACTTCAAGTTTTAAATTTACAAAAACAACTCATCCAACAAGAAATAAAAAAAGAAATAATACAAACAAAAGTATTACAACAAGAATACGAGCATAAAAGAGAGATACAGGAATTAGAGAAGCAGCATCTGATTCTTAAAATACAAATTACTGAAGCCGAATTTGAAAACGCTAGACAAAGTAAAAATAAAACCAAAGATGAATGAATCACTTACATAATGTATGTTCAGTTAAAATTAGGATTTGTAAGAATTTCTCCGGAAATAATTTACTTTAATAAATAAATTAACATATTCATTAGCAAATTTAAAAAATGCACGACTGGATCGCCCGTACTTGCTCCTATATTCGATTGCATTATATGCAAAAGATTCGTAATAGAAACGGCTAAAAGTATTTTTAAAGTCGTTTTTCACTTGATTTTGTATATATAAGAGTTTTTAAATTTTTTCTAAAAAAAAATTGGTATGAACATTTTAAATATTTAATAATATAAATTCAAAAACAAAATTTCAGAATAAATCGTCCACCCGATTTCTAAATACTGAATTTTCCAAAAAAAAAAATTCAAACATCCAAAACAACCATTTTTCAAAAATTTTGAAATGCAGTATTATTTAGAATTTGAAGGAGTTCCTGTGCAAAAATTTAGATTGCAATCCGTTGAACCGTTTATGAGAAAGCCGAAAATAAATAAAATGGTTGTATGACAGATGCCGTTAATAACAAAGGCGCAAAATTTTAAACAGCCTAATGTTAAGGGCTTAGCAGGATAAACTACTTAACAGTTTGCTAATACTAAAGCACTTTACTAATAATTTCCTAATTTTAAACACTTTTTAACTAGAACCATACTAAATCTATTTTCTTAATAAACTACAACTAAACACGTCTAAAATAGTGCAAAAAAGTAAGCGAACATAACTTTTTGACGTTTTTACATGTCAAAGTGGCATATGGATTTAGTTCGATACTAAAAAAATAATGTAGACATTTTCTGATTTTAACTTTAGTAAAATGTGAATAAAAGAGTACGATACAAAATCCTCTATCTAGCCTATCGATAAGCAAAATATAAATTATGAAACTGTATTTAGCTTAAAAGTTATAAAAAGCACTGGCGCAAAATTTTAAATAGCCTGATATTAAGATATTATTATGCTACTATAATACTTAAAAATTTGTTAACAATTAAGGCCTTTGCCAAAATATTCCTAATTTTAAACTCATTTTAAGTAGCACGATACTAGTCCTATTTTCTTGATAAACTACACCTGAATACGCCTACAAGAATGCAAACAACTAAGCGAACATAACTTTTTGGTGCTAGCTAAAAAGATAAAATCGCTTTTTGGTGATTTTAACTTTCGTAAATAATGATTTAACATATAACTAAATCGACTCAAATTTTGCGCCAAAATATTTAACAAAAAAAAAATTGTCACCTAAAATGTAGACCATACCCAAAGTAGTACACACCGATTTTTATCAAAATCGTTAGAGCCGCTTTTGAGATAATTAAGATGGTAGAAAAATGTTTGTGGCAAGTACCGTTATTTTTGGGGCTAAGCCAACGATTCAAAAATCTATTTTGGACAATCACCTAAAACGCCTAAGCATCAAGTTTGAACAAAATCGGTTCAGCGGTTTAGGTTGTAGATCGTTATAAGGCAGACAGACGGAATTGCGGGACCCACCTTTTTGGTGTTCCCTATTATCGTAATGTCAACTTTGATTAGAATCTCGAGTTCGATTTTTTTTCCAAATGCAAAGCTTGCCCTATAGTACCTATATCGCAAGTAAAAAAGTGCAAATCATTTTGACGCCTTGAATTAATATAAATATTCAATATACAATTTTGATCCAAATCCGTCAAGCCGTTTATGAGAACGTTCAGAATAAAAAAATGGTTGTATGCCATATATCGCATTATTAATAAATATGTAAAAAAGAAATGTTGAGCCAAATTGTAAACTATACCAACTTTTTTCGTGCTCTCTATCATCGTAATGTTACTTTATATAAAACCTCAAGTTCGATATTTTTTCAAATGCAAAACTTTTGCCCCACAGTACCTTTATTGCATGTATGAAGCGTTCAACTACAAGGTAATCTTAGGAAAACTAATAAAAAATCCATAAATGTACACAGTCGATAAAGAAAATACAAGTTATGAAATTCCATTTCGCTTAGAAGTTATAAAAAGCACAGGCGCAAAATTTTAAATAGCCTGATATTAGTATGCTACTATACTACTTAACAATTTGTTGACAATTAAGCACTTTACTAAAATATTCCTAATTTCAAACAATTTTTAACTAGCACGATACTAGTCCTATTTTCTTGATAAACAACAGCTGAATACGCCTAAAAGAATGCAAACCAATGTGTCAATTAGATTTAGTAGTGTGCTAAAAAGATAAAACCGCTATTTGGTGATTTTAACTTTCGTAATATGTTAAGAAATAGCTCGAGCCACGAGGTTAACTTGTTTAAGATTAGCAAAATCTTCTTAATGTCGTATTAAGTCGTTAAAATTATGCGTCACTGTATTTTTTTATTTCATAATTCTCATCCGCACGCCACTGTGCGCCCATAATCCTTAAAAACACCCCGAACAACCAAGTTTGTTGCATGTGCGTTTTACTTGCTAGTGTATTATATATGTATGCATGTATATACATATATTTACGTTTGTTTCAGGAACATTAACTCCCGCGGCGTTGCTGTTGGGCTAATAGCTCGATCGTGAACATTCACACGAAGATGGCACCATCAAAGAAAGCATACAAGATAGACGACATGAAAATAATAATAACAATAAATTCCTTATCGTCATCTCAGCTCAGTACCTCACCGCTTCCACCAGTTATCATCAGGTAAGACCGGTCCATGATGTTCTATTCAAACACATACGCGCATGTAGGTAAGGTCGTATACTCTATACTACACAGATCTTTGATGGCTTTTCTCATTTTGTCTGTTTACAATTCAACATTCCGATCATATCTTAAATTTCTGACCAGTTTTATGCGTAACTGGACAGCAGATTCTCGATGTAGAAACTGTTCTTTATTTATCGGCATTTATAAATAATAAACTATGTGATAGGTAATAAAATGCGTTCAGATATACATATATGTCGGTAGATAATACAAGTTTTAAATGTAGGCAATGCAGTTTTAAGATGTAGGAACACATTTCCCATTATACTCGTATAGCGAGATTTTCGAAACTCTCGATTTATCGTTTGAATATTTACTGGACTTTCCGATTAGAAAATTCGGAAGAACTAACCGATCAAAAACACCAATAAAACAAACAAGCACATCAAATTTGATTCTGAAGTTTTTGTATCGCTGTATGTGTGTAATTTCACATGTTCATGTGGACATAAGTGTACAAAATAATTATACTATTGCGTCTTAGAAAGGTACGATAGCATCTAACTGATGAGCCCAACTCTCGTGCCCAGGCGAAACGCATTTTTGGACTATAGGTCACAAAATAATTCAATTGGCTTTAATCCACACAGTCCACAAAAACAAAAATAATATGTAAATATTGTTTGCGTTTTCTTCGAATAAAATTATTTTTTCACATTTATAATTTGTAAGCATGGCGGATACAAGTAGACAAGAAAAATTCGTCTGTGTACATTTTAAAATCTATTTTTATTTCTTTAGAATTTTGTTTATTGTATTTTTAATATTATTCGATTCCAATTTTTAATTCTAATTACCAAACTAAAATTTTTTCAATTTAAAATTGGAGTTATAATTTCGATTCTGAAATGAAATCAGCAGAAGAACTGTCATTCTGGATGTCAATAGAACACTTTTAGAAGGGTTTACACGTACTCCGAATGGTTCCGAATTACCAATCGAAAAGGCATACCACTTCGAATTAATATTCATGATTTTATGGGAAAACATAAAATTGTTTCTCCAAATGAAATATTATCTTTGATATTTTCCGACCGCCAAATTTATCGGACTCTACATTCAAAAATGTACACTGTTCCAATTGTGATAAATAATTAACATTCATGAGCGCAGCAATGCAAGTAGCTTTTAGTGAAGTTTACCTATGTCGGTTTAGATTCATTTTTGACATTTATTTGGATGTAGTGACTCTCAGCTTATGTGCTACAGTGTTTATTAGCAAAACAAAAACAATGTAACAAAAACTGGTGGAGGTAATTTGAAGATTCACACGTTGTCATAGATATTCATCCTACTAAAGGGAATATTAATTATGGATGAAAAACAGCTCACAGCTAATTTTATATAAGGCGTGTTTTTTCTAAGCCCCGGGGAAATTGGACGAAAAAAACGATGAGTAGGATTAACAATTTGCTTACTAAATCCAACAACAACTAATCCCCGGAGATGCTTAGCTTAAACACAGAGAATTCTCGGGGCTTAGCTATTGGAGAGGATAAAAACTGTGCTACCAAAAACTTTTTCACTAAGTTATCGATAAAATGTATAGAAACTTCAAAGCTGACATTTTGACAGTCAAATAATTATCAATTTTTTTTGGTTTGGTTGAGCTTTTGGTCTAAGTGTGTCAGTTGTTTTCCTGTCGACCATGTCAACCAAACCTACCTTTTAATATACATTCCGCAACACAACACCAAATCAATTTTAACATTTTCCGCTTTTGTATTGCCTCTATGGTGTCGTAGATTTTTTCCACTTCGCCATGAGCACAACCTTCAACAACGATTTTCATTTTTGAGTTTATTTTTATTATATGTATATTTGAAACTTGACCGTGAATTTATTATTAAATAAAAAAGTATTTCCTGAAGTTGATATTCGTTCAATTAACAAGAATTGAATGAACTACAATTCGTCTGCGTTTTGTTGTACACGGGAGCAACCCAATACAGATTCTTTGCTACATCCTAGGCATACTTCAATCTTCTTGATCGTCGTCCGCTCTTGCTCAGAGCTCAGACCTATATTCCTAATGACATAGGAACTGAGCGTCCCGTCCCGAATAAGCAACTCGTCCACTAAAATCATGTCACCAGTGACAGTTGAATTCTATGTACCACTGTATTTGTGAAAATTAAAATTAAAAGAAAATCACATCGGCTAAAAACAATTTCCAAAATACTTGATTTCAATTTTCAAATTACTTGATTCACATTTTCTTGTATAAATAATAATTATCTTAGTTCTTTTTATGTTATTTTAATAGAAAAGTAGTTTAAATTCAATAAATATGTCGAAATTACACATAACAAATCAACCCGATGATTTTTAGAAGGATGAGGATGAGGCAAACAGTGATGTTTGTTTTTATTGCATTACAGCTGTTCTTCAAATGTCATCTTGCAAATTAATAGTGCTGCTAAGTGTTTCACTAAGTTCTTTGGTCGTTTTTTTCAACCAATTCCTCCGGGGATTGCAAAAAACGCACCTATAGATACATAGAATTAAATTAGTGAACATGCTCTCCAAATTATCACGCAGTTAATTATAAATTTGGTAGACACTTGATCGAAAATTTGTGGGATTTGTGGTACAAGAACATTCAAAAATTACCGCAATAAGAAATTTCTAAAGGAATTGAAAAAATTATCCCATAAATCGAAAAGAATCTTTTGACGAGTCCCATATTAAGTCATTATTCAAACGAATTATTAGGTTTGTTCTTATGTGCTTGTAAAGAAAACCTGGGTCGAACTTGGGTAAGGTTCAACAAACGAACCTATTAAGTATTTTTTTTTTTTTTTTTAATTCATATTTATTTAATCTTCACTTATAACTATCTTAAAGCTAGACAAAAATGTTTAAAACTAGCCTAATTATCAATAACTTACAACTAATTTACTGGCCCTTTCCGGGCGCTCTAAACTAAACGATATCTCTTAATACTAATGTCTTTCGACCTAAAAACTATTTTAATTAAATTAAATAATTAGTATTTTATTTTTATTTAACCAAGAAAATTTTACTACAAAAACTTAGTATCAGATCATTTTAAATTTTTACCTAGAACTACCTAAAGCTAGACTAAAAATAATTAAAGCTAGATACAACTTATACTAACTAAAAATAACTTAAGCTACTTAGAATACCTAAAAATACCCAAAACCACTTAAAAACTAGAACAGCCACAGCAGCAGTTTTCGTTTTAAATTTTTTTTTGTTTATATTTTGTATACGTATGCAGACACACAACAACATGCCACCTACAAAAACATGTATATACGTTCATACATATACGCACGCACATACATATACAGCCGCGCAGATGCATGCACCTATGCCTCCCCATACATATATATTTTTTAATTTTTTTTTTTTTTTTTTTTTTTTTTTGATGCCACCCCGACTGTTCCTTATACCTAATTTCCCTAAATCTATGTAAGTCGGCCAAGACATACATTCTTAATCGACTTTAGCAATCAAACTGCTGTTCAGAGAGCCACCAGAACTGGTTCTCTTGTTTCGCCCTATCCCTTCGGTCCCGATCGGACACAGTCCTACTGAACCGAAGGTGCTCTTCTCCACCTTGAGCGATGACGTCTCGACCATAAAGGAGTCGGCTATCTACAGTTTTACGGCTGACGTGGTAGATAAGCGGAACCGCCATTCTATCCTGTATCAGCCCTCGACTGTCTAAATAGAGGAATGCCTCGGGAGGGATGTAACCACTTAACCGCGCACTCTCAAAATATTCGTTATTGGGATAATAAGCCCCAAAAATTAAGCTGTTAGTTGAGGACATCTCTCTTGTAACGTGACCCCGAATCAGCTTAAACAAAAAATGATCTATTCTGTTTATGTTGGCTCCGTTGTATAGAACCTGGTTGGAATAATATCTTGTGTACTCCGACTCTGGTGTTCTGTGTAATCCAAGGCAACGTCTAAGACATTGCCTCTCAAACACCCGAATCTTTTCCATTTGAGATGGGGCAACGTTGAACCACACCGGGCATCCGTAGGCAATCATCGGCCTGATGAGGGCCATGTAGCAAATCACCTTTACCCTGCTGTCAAGACGGTTGCTATAAAGCAGTCGTTTTGTCAAGGCAAAGGCTCCCCTAGCCCTGGCCAAAGCAGAACATATATGTCTGTCGAAATACAGGTACTGATCCAACCAGATGCCAAGGTACTTTAATACACTTTTACTCGCCAGTGGATGTCCATGTGGCCCTATTAAGTATACCCTTGTTCGGGTGCACATTTATCAATCGCGCTAAATGCTTAGCTCCAAAAATTATTTTCTATGAAAAGTTCGATACTCGAAATAAAAGTGACGTTCTAATTAAATTATTCCATAGATTACGTGTGTTTTATTGGGAATCTATCCATTGTACCGTAAGTAATTCCCAAAAAAACGCATCGACCGTAGCATGGACCGTAGCTTTTTTATTTTTGTAAAAATGGTACCCCTGCACAACAGTCACAAGTAATGAAAGAGTCTTTTGCAAAGTAATATTAAGTAAATATCAAAATTATGAACAATAATTAGCTTTTATTCATATAAAATAGAATGTAGAAAAACGTACCAATATTTAATTTATGTTTCAAACCTATTTCTTGTTTTCATTTTATCTCCATTTGTAATTTTAAGTTCGAACATTCATTTTGCACCAATAGAAAGGAAATGATAAGTGAATGGGTTTGTTCATAGACTTTGGTCAAGTCTCTTTTTACACAGGACAACTTTTGTACTGCTTTAAAAATCGTCTATGCCTTTCACACGAGAAAACAAAATTGCCGGAGATTTGCTTGTTTCCTTTTAACGTTTCTTGGTTTTGAACGCAGACTACAACGTAGTTTAAATTGTTCATTCCCCTTACATTTCCCCTTTATATTTCATGCTTTTATTTATTTTCTGAGTAGATCGATAGCTATAGTTTTATTTTTCAAGTCAATTTACAAATTTATTTTCTAAGTATGTTTTGCTTTCAATTCAATATTCACTCATCAGACTGCACGTAACATACGCGGAGTAAGGAACAAATAGTTAACATTTGGTTTGCCATTTCCATGCACATGTCCAGAAAAAAAAAACAATGGGATCACAAAAATGTACGCCCAGTCCATGTCCATGTAGTTTTGCGAATACCGTCCATGGCCAACGTCCATTAAACAGTGTAGAAAAAACATATTTTGTGAAGTTCAGTTGTTCAGTGCGTTTAGGCTAGGCGCGCACATGCAATTTTTCCGAAACGAAATAGTTTAATCAATAGTTGAAAGATGATCTCGCACATAATCAACTTAAAATAAATCAACGAGATAACCAAGCCACATACAATATTTTGCTTTAATGTGCGCGCAGTTACATTATAGTTTGGTGTAATACAAACTGAAGAACTTTTAAGTTGCTCGAATCGCGGACTGCATGCGCGCACTCTCATATAAGTCCATGGTATTCACTTTAGCATCAGAACTGTTGCAAAACTGAAAGTTGCATATGTGCGCGCCTAGCCTTATAGCCCATAGAATTTCAAACGAATAAATATTTTGCGGCGCAATGTCGAGCAGTTCCTCTATAGTGCAGTTCCACCCAATGCGGTTTGTCTTCTCAAATTGCTTTTTTGTAGATCTAAATAAAAAGATGATTTTTTTTCACCAAACTCCGTTTATTTATAACTATCAATAAAAATTAAACACAAAACGAATATTGGTCTTAAGTTAGTCAAAAATAAAAGAAAAACGGAATTCATTCGAATTTGGATTGGATTCTTTTTCAAAATAGATATCAAAATTTGTTAAAATTGATTAATTGACATTATTGGTATGCAAAATTGCAGATATAGATGCAATTTTAGACGTACTTCAGAAAAGTACGAGCAAGGAATACAGTTTTTAATAGTAAAAGTCAGAAACTTTTCAGAAGAACAGCTTATAATTTATTAAAAAATGGAGTTATCTAAGATTTGAGAAATATAAACTGGTCAACCATTAAAAAAAAGAATCAAAATGATCGATTTGTCTTACGAATGAAAGTAATAATTATAACACTCCATGAACACATCCATCGAGATTCAATTCAATTATGAATCGTACCAACAAAACTAACAAAATCAGAATCGAGACTCCACTGAACGTCAACCAGCCATCCACCGTAGCTTCTGCTTTAGCTATTTATCGACCGTAGCGAATTGTATGTAAAATGCTACGAGGGATAAACTTACGGCGGATAAATTTCCCAATAAAACACGGCTATTGTTTGTTGTTGATTGAAAAATTCGATGTTGTTATCCGGTTGTTTAAAAGTGAAATAAATTTATTCCTCTGGCAACTAAAGTACTATGCACATGAGAGCGACCAATGACCAACGAATTAACGAATATCCGTCCATTTTGATATTTCGTTCACATGGCTTTAATTTAATTCGTCACGAATTGTAGGTTGAAAATCTGATTTTGAGGTTAGACGCGAGCGAACAAATTACTCGTTGAAGGGTGGGTGGTATATGGAACGCGAATAGAGTTTGATGGTTCGTAGCAATAAGATGCAATTCGGGACGACCAATATTGTTTTCTCAAATTTATCTTATTTTGGCGATTAAAAAGTAAATTTTTCTGTCATAAACATTAATATCAATTCAATTTCTACAATTTTGTTTAGAACTTGTGAAGAATTTTGGTTGGTAAATTGGTTTAAATGGAATTAATTCGTTTATTCGTCGGTCGTTGGTCGCTCTCATGGGAATAGTCCTTAACTGCGTGTTTATCTAATTTTTACTTGGGATTATAGGTACTATAAGGCAAGTTATGCATTCGTCGAAAAAAAAAAGTTTTGAGATAACAATCAAACATGACATTACGATTATAGCGAAGACGAAAAATGATGGTCTAAAAATTCTCTCCGTCTGTATGTCTGTCTGTCTGTCTGTCAGCCTATCAGTCTGTCTGTATGTATGTATAGACACCTACAGCCCATACGGGTGGGCCGAATTGCTTCAAACTTGGTATATAGAATTGTTAAGGTATTGTACAGAGGGGAAATTGAAATTTTTTTTTAGCTCAAAAAATAACGGTATCTGCCATATAATCGTTGCGTTCAAACCAATTTTTCTCGGAAACGGCTCTAATGATTTTGATAAAAAAAAATCAGCGCGACTTTTTATATACGACCGATCATATGGTTCAAAAAAGAATTAGGAAAATGTCTAAAAACGGTACTTTCCATAGGACAGTTTTCTTTTACTATCTCACAAACGGCTCAACCGATTCTTTCGAAATTTCACACATATATATGTTTAGGTTGTCCAAATTATACCGCGTACCAATATTTTTAATTAGTATGTTTTTGTATTTTTAAAATAATTTAAAAAAAAAAATTAAAAAATTTATATTTCGAAAGCTGCTCATTAATTTTTTTTTCAAAAATTATATTTATATTGGCATTTTTGAATTTTTTTTTTTGAAAAATGTTTTCAAAAAGTTTTTAAAAAAAACTTATTTTCTCAAAAACCACTAAACAGATTTTTAATTTTTTTTTTCTCATAAATTCAAATTTATCTAGCAAATAAAATGGCGTACTTTTTTTGAGCTTAAAATATTTTAAGTATTTATTTCAGAATTTTGAATTATTTTTTCTTTGATTAAGCCGATTTAATATTTTGTTTTTAAGTTCATATTATAATATTTAAGACTGTCATACCAATTTTTTTTAGAAAAAAATTAAAGATATTTTGTATATATAAGAAATGAAGTAAAAAACTGCTTTAAATATATATTTAGATTTTTAATAGAAATCGTTTGCATTCGATGTGATCGAACATAAGAGCAAGTTCGTGCGATCCAGTCATGCATTTTATTTAAAGATGCAGTGAACAAAAATTTGATTTTTTAGATGGAGGATGGAGCTGCGTGCCTTGCTACGCCCACGCAAAACAAAGCGTACTTTATATATCTTTAAGGCAAGTGGAAAATGCCAATGGATAGAAACTATTTTTACTTGCAATACACATATGTACTATGGGCAAGTTTTGCATTTGGAAAAAAATTGAACTCCAGGTAGATTTTTTTTTAAATCAATATTTCGAAAACGGTTGACAATTTTTTTACGAAATTATATTCTTGTAAGCTTATATAATTAAATACATAAAATTGCGATACGAAATTCTTTTTTTAGAAAAAAAAAAGAAATTGTGTGTATACACTGAAACCCGCTTAAGCGAAACGATGAAAAATAAGGATTTTTTTGTCAGTTAGGCGGATTGTTCACTTAAGCGGGAACTCGGATAACCGAAAAAAAATCAGTTAAGGGATTTCGGAAAAGTAAAAATTATATTTTACTTAAACGGGTTTCGGATAACTGAAAAATATTTCAGTAAAGCAGACTTCGTGCCACGTAACACATTACAATTTATACTATACATATATTGAACTTTAACAGCTGGAAAATAACTGTTAAATATTTACCAAATGCTCTTATACACAAATTTGGTTTATCTAAATAAAAAAACAGGACCTAGTTATTAACAAACAAATAAGTTATTTTTAAACAAAACGATTTGTACCCCACCAACGCTACTTTGAGTTCAGTTTCTTTTATTCACAGATACATTTCACAGATTTATTTAAAACTTATCATTTACATGTGTCATGAATGTGGAAGAGGTGGAGAATGGAGGTAAACGTATAAAAAAATGAAACAATTCAGCACCCGATTTTTATCGATTTTTTAGTTTTTCACCGAGTTGTTTTCTATAGAAAAAAATTGAATTTTTTTTCAGTTATGCGGGTTTTTCACTATAGCGACTTTTCAAGCGAGGTAGTTTGTATGTAAATATATACGGGGATTTGTGAATGTTTTCAGGTAAGCGGGTTTTTTCCTTCAGCGAGTTTTACTTACGCGGGTTTCACTGTATAAGAAATTTAGTAAAAAAAAAAACGCCTTTAAAAATATATTTAGCCGTTTCTACTAAGAACCTAGTGAATATTATTTGATCTAACATAAGACCAAGTACCTACGTGCGATCCGGTCGTGTATTTTACTTGTTTTTTTTTATTTGGAGTAAAAACCATGATGTTTACAATTTTTTCCAGCAAATAGTTAAATAGATTGACATTGTTCTTTCTTCACGGTAATAGCAAATTCAAGAGGCAAATGGAACTGGAGCCGCGTGGATATTGCACCAATTAAATTTGGTGACAATTTTTTGACTATCAATCTAGTTCCGTTACACAACTTTGGTGTGCTTTACTTACCAAACACGGACAAATAAAAATCATTAAGCGAACAAATCCATAATCCAGCCTACACCCGAAATGAAGTACGAAAAAGCGTTTTCATCTAAAGCCATTTCGTTTCAAAAAATAGGATTCGCTACTAAAACCAATACTGTTTTGCTTCGTAGCGAACGGATACGGATCGAATTTCGTTTTGTGCCTGTGTGTGCTACTTGACTGCTGTAAAAAAAAATCTTTAATTCGTTAATCCATCATCATTTGGTTGTTGTTTTCATGCGGAGGAATTCATATATTTCTCATATTTTTTTCAGAGAAGTTCTTAACATTTTTAATGGTCATCTTGAATAAAAATTTCCCTCGAAATTTATTATTATCGGGAATAAGTTATTTTACTGTCATTTCATACGATTTTTTGTTCGAGGGAAGTTTATTCCTTGGGAGATACACATTCGCAGGAAAAATTACGAGGGAATAAAATATTCCGTGGGAAACGAAATTCTCTGTTAGATTCCCGATAGGGCCCAATAATATTAATTTATTTTTTCTGTAAACTGCCACATAATAAAAACTTCATTGACAACACAACTTTTGAGAAACTTCAAAACAAACATTGTAGTGTGTGTGAGAATCTGTGTAAAAATGCGTTTTGAATCCGCCTCGAAAAAGATCTTCAATACGGATATGTTTTTCTACAAAAAAAAATTGTTTTTAATTTGAAACGAACCTTATTTTCAGGCAAACATTGATGCCAGACCGACTGCAAATCGATGTTAAACCAAATTAAGATTTCGTAATTTTGTTTGACACATTATACATTTTAAAATGGCAGTTAGTGATTTTTTTGTTTTTTCTTTGTATTTCTGTGTCTTATACATCGATATTTGAATTTTGAATGTATTGCATGATCTTACTATTGCCAAATATTGCGTTGTATGTTTAGTTAATTGCGTTCCCTTGTTTTCACAAATTTCATTGAAATCCATCCAATAATGTAAAGGTTTTTTTTTTCAATAAGTGTGGCTGGATTTTTAAAAAGAATAAAACGTGCTTTGTTTGAGGTACGAGTATTAACGAAATTATATTTTTAATTGAATCGTTCAAAATTAAAATCTCGCAGGGTGGAACAGGCTTTGGAAAAATCGTGCTTATAGTGGTAAACCCCTTTTACACTTTTATTCTTTTATACTGTTTACCTCTGTGTATGTGTAAGCTACATTACTCTGCTTTGATCGATAAGATCTGTCATGTGGTTATAAATTATTGTAAGTTCGTTATGGTTTTTTTGTTGGTCAACTGTATTCCGCTGTTTAAATATTTGGTCCATTTTTGATGCTATACAATTTTCCTGAATTAAAACAGTTAAACACATTCCATTGAAAATCCGGTGGAACCCTCTGTAAACAATATAGAAGAAAATTTCTTAATTTAACTTCATATTCTATTTACTTTATGCATTAGTTATGATTTCAAGACATGACTCAAGCATTTTAATCAGCTTATAGTAAAACAGACTACAGCAACACATTTAAAAATGGATGAATAAATATCTGATTTAACGAGGCAGTAATATTAAAATCTGAAAAGCCTTCAACTAGGTTATAACCCATTAAACAGTCTGTTCCACATTCCTACATGCTACAAACTAAATACCGAGACAGGAATGCATGCATAATAGATGCTCATGCTGCTACTACTCGTAACTTAGAATGCAATCATCTTGGACTGACGACGCACGCGAAGATGCGGCAGGTTTTAGATACTTAAGCTGACAAAATTGCACTTGCAACTAAATGATGAACTGAACACTACTATATGGTACTACTTGTGGGCAGTTGTTTTTAATTTGTAATTTAATTCGTGAAAAAAAGCTTGTTTGCAGTATTAAGCGCACGAAGACCGTTTAGTCATATCGTAGAGAGGCAAAAGATGATGTATGTATGTGTAATTGATGGTTGCTAATGCGAAAATGACACACTTTCCATATTAAAGTCCAAATATCAATTATCAACAACTATTCTGTTGAGAGCTGGAACATTTAATCGTAGTCTTGTTATGTGACATATTTTGTAAAAGTCCTACCTAGATTAAAACTTTCATTGAATAACGGCCAATTTTTCAATAGTTAAGCAGTCAGTTAGTACATATTCTCCAGATAGATCAAAAATCAGTTTTTCAACAGTTAGATACAGCTTAATCCTAGGAATAAAGTTATCTGCTCATTTTAGAACGGAATAAGAAGTTATCTGAGAAATAAAATAAATAGCTATTTTCGATGGCAAAAAACACTTTGAAATAAACGTTAAACAAAAATTAATTTCTATGAAAAGTTCGATAATCAAAATAAAAGTGACGTATAAATTAAATTATTCTATAGAGTGTTTTTTTCTTGATTGAAAAAATCGGTGTTGTTATCCAAATGTTTAACAGTCAAGTAAGTTTATTCTTCTGGCAACTAACTGGATGTTTATTTGGAGATTGAAATATTGGCTCTAAATCAATTAATTGCATATTTAAATAATGGTTATAAATTGTGTTTAACTATTGATTTGCTGCAACCTGCATCGGAAGAAAAGAATGAACAGACTGAACAGAAAAAAAACATTAAAATTTTGTATATTATATTCTTATCCACACATAAATACTAAACGTTTCATTTCAAAGCGAAAACCCAAATATAAAGTTATTAGTTTCAGATATATGTAAATACTTTTCAAAAAATTTACTTAAAAATTCTTTAAAATAAAATTAACTTTCTTCTCTATAAAAGCCAATATATATATATATTATAGAGAGAGATATTTTTTTGGGAATCTATGGAATAACTCTTAGGTTTCAGATGAAGAAACTTGCACAAGAAAGAAAGAAAGCTTAATTAAAAAGACGAGGTGCTAAATGCATTGACCCTGCCATTACTTTACAATTCCTGTTTCCAAATGTTCTCATATATTTCTTCTTTCGAATTGAGAAACATTTTTGAAATCGGGCTAGCTGAAAATATTTTTCTAGAATATTCAAAAACGTTTTGGATTAAGCTACATATATGAACTAAGAAAAAATATTAATGAACGAATGTTCACTTATACTGAAATTGTAAAGCCAAATAATTGTGAAAATTTCACAACAATTTTTTTTTATTTAAGTTTTATTTATTTATTTTGTATTGTTTAATTATCAACTTCCTAGTCAGCAGATAGCAGTTAATCTTTGGATTCCTTAATCATATAAAAAATATTATTTTTACTTTTTTTTTGTAATTAATTTTAGTAGATATTATAATCGAATACATGTGAACTTTTTTAGTATCTATTTATTTTTTTTTTATAATCTACAAGCGCTCAAGGGATTATGAATACCCTTTACATGTTTCAACACAGCGCGGGCGTGATGGTGAGGTTAAGGAAGAGAAAGAATGATAGGAAAAATGTGTGGCGCGATATTGGGAGACTGTAGGTAGTTGTTGTCTCAGATTTTATCTCCAGGGATGGCGGCTGAACTAATGCGGAGAAATTTCCGTGTCTAATTTATATATGTCCCTTATAATTCGCATTAATTTTTTATTCTTTGTCATATTTTATCGGTATACTAGTCTTACTCAATCATATGTTGTAAGTTCTATGCCTAAACAGCATGTAATGAGTAAACCAGAAACTCATTGTATGGCATTTATTTTTTAGAATTGGTTTTTAATGGAATAATAAGAAGACATAGACTACGGCAGGGATCGAACCTGTGACCATAAGGTTGACATATATATTACCACCTATAAATAAATAAATTTACTTGCGATATATGTAGGCACTATAGACGTATATAATATACATACATATGTATATACATCTTAATTATCTCGAAAACGGCTCTAACGATTTTGATAAAAATTGGTGTGTGGACTACTTTGGGTATGGCCTACATTTTTGTGTAATTTTTTTTTAATATTTTGTTATTAACGCTACCTGCCATTAAAACATTTTATTGATTTTCGACTTTCGGCTCTATGGATTTCGATAAAAAAAATTTATACAGGAGCTCCTTCGAATTATAAATAATACTGCATTTCAAAATTTTCGAAAAATAGTTTGTTTTTGGATTTTCGAAAAAATTGATTTTTTTAAATTTAATATTTCGAAAAAGGGTGGACTATTTCTGAAATTTTGTTTTTTGAATTTATATTATTAAATATTTAAAATGTTAATACCATTTTTTTTTTTTTTTTTGAAAAAAAATTAAGAACTAATTGAAGAAAACGCAAATAATATATTTATATTATTAAAATTAATAACTCTTATACAAAATCAAGTGAAAATCGACTTTAAAAATACATTTGGAAGTTTCTATTACGAATCTTTTGCATATAATGTAATCGAATATAGGGAGCAAGTACGTGCGATCAAGTCGTGCAATTTATTTATTATGTTACGCTAATGGCACGCTTCTTTAGAAAAAGTGGCACGATAGTTTTTACTTGCGATAAGGCAAGTTATGCATTCTTAAAAAAAATCTAAAAATCTAACATGATCATAGAGAAACCTAAAACACTGATCGGCAAAAAATGTTTGTTTGTCTGTCTGTCAGTCTGCCCGTCTGTATGTATAACGAGCTACAGCCTAAACGTCTTGAGCGATTACCTTCAAGTTTGGTATGTGTGATTCTTTTGACATTCTTCAGAGGGGAAATTGAAATTTTATTTTTAGGCTTAAAAATAACGGTACCTGCCATACAAACGTTTAGGAAAATCTTATTTGTCCCGAAAACGGCTCCAAACATTTTGATGAAAATTTATGACAATTTTTTTGTTGGCAATAGCTACCATTTACTCTGAACCAAGTTTACGGGAAAAGTCTACTACCGGTACCTTTCATATAACGTTTTTTTTTTAATTTTTGGCTTTCTCGGTAACGGTACACTGGATTTCTTCCAAAACTTATGTCTGAGAACATCTAAATAGGCAAACTAATTCTGCATATCAAAATTTTTAATAACTTTTTTTCTAATTAAAATTAATTTTTAAATTTTTTTTTTTCAAAATCACTATTTTTAAAACTAATCAAAAAAAAAATTATTTTAAATACATAGTATGTATATTGTATATTAATAAACTCTAAAAAAGTGTATATGAAAATTTTCAAAAAACTAAAAATAAATAAATACAGGATTTCATCAAAACCCGTTCTACAATTTTTTAGATACTTTTTAGTAAAATTTTCATTTATCCGTGGCATCTAATGGTGTTCTTCGTTTTTTTTTTGATGTGATGGTTTTGGCCGTTTTAATAAGTTTTAAAACCGATTTTTACCCACCTATACACCATTCACTTTCATTATATACATATGTAATAATGTACGTACCATATTTACATTATTACCTCGGCTTTAAAACTGCATAGGCTAGCTACCTACCAACAGCGTCAATGAGTAAAACTGAAGTTGTTAGCTACAAGAGCAAGTTTGTACGATCCAGTCGTGCATTTTATTTATTTTTGCGGCAACGCTGGTTACAGAGCTGATGTGCAATCTGCTTAAGGATATCAAACACTTGGACCATTTCAGATTAAGTTTTGACTGTTTATTCGTCAGACAGGTGGTGTTTTTTTAGAACTCGAAGGAATTCCTAAAAATTTTGATCGAAAGCCGTATTGCCCTTTATGAGAAAGTCAAAACTTGAAAAAATGGTTGTATGGCTGGTAGAGTTAATAACAAAATATGTAAACAATAATTTTAACCCAAATGTAGTATATATGTAGCTACATATAGTAGTGCACAGATTGAGAGTCGTGTTCGAGATAATTAAGATGGTAGGAAAAATTGTATGTCAGGTACCTACCGTTAGTTTTGGCGCTAAAAACACCATTCAAAAATCTATTTGAGACAATCACCTAAAATGATTAAGTCCCAATTTTGAAGAAATTCCCTTCAGCCGTTTAGGCTGTAGATCCTTGTACAGACAGACGAGACAGACGGAATTGCGGGACCCTCTTTATTTTGTGTTCTCCATCATCGTAATGTTAAGTTTGATTAAAATCTCGAGTTCGATTTTTTTTTCCAAATGCAAAACATGTCCTAATCTATATCGCAAGTAAAAATCTGGAACTATACACTTTTTAGATAGTCGTATCTAATTCTGTGACCACTTGTATATGTATGTACTTTTATATCTTTCAAAGTTATTGAACTTAACAAAAAATAAAAACAAAGTTGTAATGCATTTATTGTGTTTAAGTTATAATTTATTAATTTCATGTCCAATTCAGAAACCATACATTATTTAGGTCTCATAAATTGCACTCTGTCCGAAATTTAAGAGGCGAATCCAAATTCCTTTTATCAATATTTGTATTATATTAACAGCAAAATTGAGAACTTTTGCTGGGGAATTATGTTCATATTAAATTGTCTGCCTAGCATGCTAAGTTCAGAAAAATCAAATTTCATTACCTACGTCAAAAAGGTATTTTACTCAAAACTATAAACAAATAAATTATTTTCAAATGTCTGTATGTTTGTGTCTATCAAAATAAATAAATTAAATATTAAAGGATGAGTAATACAATTTATTATGCCGCAGAATTGATGGTATATTTCGAGAAACACCATTTCCTGGATATTCTTACGGTATGTTTATTGCTTTCATTTTTATTAAAATTAAAATAAATGCATAATATATGTACATATGTACATACAAACATGTGTAGATATTTTTCAAATAAAATATAGTAGTTATGAAATTTGGTTAAGCTTAATGTACACGATTGGTAGATCTTACAATATTGTCAGATCTGTCAGTGAAAAACATGCTTATAATGTCTTACAACTGTTTAAACCTACAATAATTTGTCAGCAAATTTGTGTTCCAATTAATTGTAATATCATTGTCTGACAATTAATTGTAAGAAATCCTACAATCGTGTGTACGCTAGCTGACAATCGTGTAATCTTACAGTTAATTGCCAGAAATTCAATCTGACAATTAAATGTATGACGTAAAATTATAAGGTATCTCATAATCGTGTACACACACAATTTGTAGCCCAGGGGCCCAATTCCGCAAGCGTGAATGTTTTTCCGTGCAAAAAAATTATTCACCCTCAAAATATGCGTGAATAAATTTGCCTAACTGTGTACACGTTATCTGTCAAAAATAAATAAATCGCACCTTTGCGGAATCGCAAATATGTATGTGTACCTGATGTTTTGTGTACACAGAGAAAATTTGGCCCCAGGGCCAATTAACGCCTATGAAAAAATGGGTTTTCTGTAAGTTGAGGCGATACCTAAAATTTTTAATTTGTTTGACTGGGATTTTAAAATGGCATCTTAACAATAAGACAAACATATTTATTTTTGTTTATCGACTACTTTTATCGATTCGAAAGTTACAGAACATGGGTCCAGGCCTCACAATTTTTATTGTTGTCTGACGTTTCTGACAACAAAAATATTGTAAGATGTAGTTTTTTTGCATCATACAATTTTGTTTTATTGTCAGACAATTTAAAATAATTTTGGACGTCGCGCAGTCTTGCGAGCAGATAGAAATGTTTATCAAAAATACTCGCACTCAAAGTGTTTGAATTATTGTTTTTTTTTTTTTTTTGTTAAAATAAATAGTTTCTAAAGTTTTGTTTTTTAGTTTTAATACATATATATATATATATTATTAATATTATATATATTAATTTCTCTTATTATAATCCAATTTCGGCTTTTACTTTCTGAAAAATCAACTGGGATAGTTTGAACAGACTGACAATTAATTATGTGTGTACACGGTTGGTAGAAAATCTACAAATCTCTTACAATTTATTGGTAGGTATTCAGCCAACTATCTGACAATAAATTCTCAGCCAAAACTTCTGACAATAAATTGTAAGGGATTGGTAAATTTTCTACCAAGCGTGTACACACATAACTAATTGTCAGCTCATTGGTAGATAACTGGCAGACGTTTTAAGGTCTGACAACATTGTAAGATCTACCAATCGTGTACACTAAGCTTTAGTTTTCTTTCTAATAAAATTTTATAAAAGAAACATGCGTTGCGGTTATTATTTTTCCATTTAAATATTTCTTAAAAATGAGAACACATTTTTGTTTGAAAATTACCAATCGGTTCCAAAACTCAATAGTGTTTCATTTAAACAGCCCAATTAAATAAACATTTTTAGGCTCTTTTAGTTAGATTGGTTATAGACCGGCCGATTTGCGTGAAACGATATATCAGAAAAAACCTCCGTACTATTGCAAATAGTATTCTGACGAAAAGTACAATTGTTCACCTGCCGCCTGGAATAGGTTTGTATAAAGATCTACTACTTAAACTATTAATTGTCTTACCTCAAATTTTAATCTTTAGATGTCGAAGAATTTACAAATTCATTGTTAAAAATTAACAATATTCCTTTTGTATTATTCATTAATAGAAAATCAAAAACTGCAGATAGAACCAAATTGAGTGATAAATTGTTAAGGCTTGAAAAAATTTGCAAGAAACTTGCAATTCGGAATAAGATACTGTTGGGTGAGTGTAAAACAATATTGGTACACAAATTCTAAAATATATACTTTAAATTATTATGTAGATATATAGATAAAAATATTCGGTATTTCTATAGAAACTTTCTTTTAAGAATCTGATAAATTGTAAAAAAAAAAACAAGGAAACAAGAATTTGAAGAATTTCTTGTATCAAACATTTCATTGCAATCCATTGATCCGTTAAAAATGCTTTATCTTTTTACTCTGAGGTAAATCAAAATCGTTTGAAGAAAAACTCTAAAGCAACATATAGGCTGTATATCGATGTACAAACAGACAGACAAAAAACTAACAGACAGACAGACGGAATTGCAGACCCAATTTTGTTGGCCAAGTTTGATTAAAATATCGAGTTCGATTTTTTTCCAAATGTAATTCCTAGTTTCATTCAAGCAAAGGTTTGCTCTTTCTGTCAAATGATTTGAATTTTGAGAGTTTAGCAACTAAACAAATCTAGATCAAATCTAAACACGAAAGATTTGATCTTTGACTCTGATGTTGTGAACTTATGCCAGTCCGTGCTTCCTTATCTTGTATTGTCCACCGATAGTAGTAATATTTTGCGTACATTTTTGAAAAAAAAGAGAAAACTTAATAATAGCTTATTCATTTTTTTGTGAACGCAGGCGACCATTGGGATTCGTTAAGCGAATAGCCAATTGCTCAACGATTTCCTTGCCTTTCTTCGAAGATACACTATGGGCGATCTCACCGCAGTACACACGGTTTTGCATCATCAGGACTTCGAGTTCCTTGACGTTATGGAAAAGGAATTTTTTTAAGCCAGTAGGCAACATGTGGCGGGTGCGTTGGTTTGAACCATAACCAATGTTTGGCGTCAAGTATTGACCCTTAAAACGACGACGGACTCTGTTGTCGATACCTGTTGGTTTACGCCATTTTGTCGAGAGCTTGGCATATCGGTCAGACTGATGACGAAAAAAGCGCTTTGTGCACTTCTTTATAATTTTCGGCCTGTATGCTGGTCGTATAGTCATTTTGAAGCACTTTGAAAAACCGCACGTCAAAAAAAAATAAAAAAATAAAATAAACAATTAATGGACAAAGTTAATAATTTAGATTTTATAAATTTAGTGGAGATTTTGGTTGCTTCGTCTAAGTCTTCCTCGTCATCTGCCGATAAAGATATGTTTTTTCCAGAAATGTATTTACCAATACTAGAACTAAATCTGGAAACAAGTTTTATTGAAAAGATCAAATCTCGATTTGGAGAACAGATCTTTGAATAATGAAACTCTTTATTAATTTTAGAATCGAAGCCAGATTCAGACTCACTAATCTACTCGCAGTGTCACAATTAAAATGTCAAAATCTTAATACGGATATGCTTTGTGTAATTTCGTTGCATTTATTGAAAGAAACTATTTTAGCGGTAAAATTAACATAAAAAGAAGAAACGTAACTATTATTGATACAAAAAAAACTTATGTGGTTTTCCATTGTTACAAGAATCAAATTCGTTTTTTTATCAAAACATAGATTTTGACAATTAAATCCGTCCATTGGGCAACAAAAATTAATACTTTTTGATTCTGAATCAAATTCGCAGATCCGTATTTTTTGGCGAATCAACCCCTCTTTTACTAACACAACTAAGGACAAAGTACAATTGGAAGCATTTATTATGACAGTTACCAGTTTCACACACGCAAATATAAGCCAACACCTTAACAAAAAAATTAAATCCAAATAAAATTCCATTCGCCACGAAAAAAATCAAATTCCGCATCAAATTCTCCATTTACCAATGGAAAACCACATAAGATACGTATCTAAATTGAAATCATGTGATTTGCAGATTCGTTTAGCCGTTGTAATATTTCATTTAGTTTAATTTTCACAAATGATACACAAACTTCAGAATGAATGAATGGAATTGTGCCCGGATGTTCTGTTGGTGAAACGTCTTCTAGACTACGAATCAAAAAGACCATCAGTAGCTCCAGTATATACAATCATATTGCAAGGTATGATCTTGAACATGTTGTGAAAAAAAATCTCACACACAAAGTTCGCTAATTTTTGACACATGTCTATAAAAATGCCTCTGATTTTTTGACACATGCATATTTTTTTCCGTTTTAGCCTAATTATAAAAAAATATTTGATAAGAATATTTGGATTAATTATATTATTGCAGTATGTATTCCAACAACAAAACTATATCCACACCAGAAATTTAATTTCATTTTCGATTGGCTGTTCGCAGTTACTCTTCTCACTCCGAACTTTTATTTTCTATAGGAATAAACATAATAAGTGAAAAATGAACAGCCAACCGTAAAATGGCATAAATTTAAATTCACAAACACATAATTAAATGTCAAATCACTCCGGTTGTTAAAAGAAAATTCCAAAATGAAATGCAAAAAATGATTCCCAGATGTCGATCCTTACAACCAAATATGTAACCGATTTTTTCCGAGAATTAATCAATTAATTCTAAACAAAATCAAATTTATACTGTCAATACAAATTATGCATTTGTATCTAGATTTCACAGGCTTTATACCCAAACTACTCCTTCCTTATATTAAGGAGTAAAAGCGAATACACTGTCAAAGTCATGAGATCTGAAGAAAGGATGAGCGATATTGAGAAAATATCGATGATAAATCGAAAATTCATCATCCATGTTGATAGTTATCGAATAGGATGTATCGATGTTTTTAACTAATTTCCTTTAACATCGATGTTAAAGCATCGATTCCTTGGTTATAACTTCTATGTTTCATTAACAGCAGTTGTATGAAAATTGTTATTTTTTAAATAGAAATTAATAGAATACTCAAATGTATATTTCATACACAGAAATAGAAGCGTGTGAAGTTGTGCATTGTGCATAGCGTCAAACCAAATGCACTAAAGATTTAAATTCAAACATATATTATTTTTTAGTTATTAGGTGACATAACTCGCTTTTCGGCAACATGCATTTTAAGAGCCCTCCGGTGTTTTCTGAGAACCGAAACACTTAGGTTTTTTTAAACACGTACCTTTTATGACAGGCGTACCTTATTTTAAAAATCCACATAAGATTAGGGAACAATAAGAGATGGTATAAAACACTGTGTTAAGAACCTAATGCTCCCTCAGTTATCTTATGGGAAGTCCAGTTTTAAATCTAGATTTTGATTTTTTTCGAGCCCAATGGAACGTGACGTTCAGATTTGATTTTATTTTTTGTTATTGTATTTGTGCAGAGTCTTGTCTGTGAACATGCTATCGGTGTAGCTTTCTTAATTTTGTTTGTCGATTTTAAAATATTTATTTTTCAAGAAATGAAACATTTAAAATGATTGAAATTAGTTTGGATGATTATACATATAGCATCGTGTTTTTGTTGGCAATAACACCATACTTCTCTAGAATCGTTTTAATGAGTCCAGTGCAACACATAAATATGTCAAATTGTCAAATTGTAATGGCATTAGTCCAAAGAGGGGTAAATCTGCTGAAAAATCTAGATCTGGAAAAATGATCCAAATTCAAAAATATATCAAATTTATTATTCCCAATGGTACACAAAAAAGGGGAAATTGGATATTTTAACAGATCTAGATGTAAGATAAATTAAATTATCTTACCAATGGAAAACCACATTAAGATTATAAAACTTTATATCTGAAATTTTTTTGCGTTTGCCCGCCATCATCCGGATGATGTACAATTACAAATATGCAATGGATTGTTAACTATTTTCTTCGTCGGCAATTTGAAATAAACGATTGGTTTTTTTTTAGTTTAAATTTGAATTATGTGTTTTTTTTGTAAGTTAAGAAATCTTAAACTTAATTTGAACGTTTTTTGCTTGACACAGAATTTCCTCTTTCTAATGGGTAATGAGATTTTTAATTTGCCTCATTACTTAACTATTAAACAGATTTCTGACCTTCAAAGCCTCAAATTGATATAAAGCTGCTTTCAATTCCATAAAAACGATTTGGTATTCAATATTCCTTGGTCTTTTAAAAAGAAGTTCGGTTTGCCTGTTGCTTCCATTATAGTTCTTGTTTAATTTATTAGGACCTAGGATTTTCTTAACAGGAAACCAATACTTTGCCTATAGAGCAAACAAAAACAATGATAACTGAACAGTTATGTAAAGTCTAAAAGTCTAAAATTTAACAGTGAAACCCTTATTGACTTGATCAGGATTTGTTTTAGTTTTATTTGGCTACATGTAGAATTAATCGCATTATCACAGGCCCCGTGCGTTATAATAGTTTCGCACTGCGAATCCCGAAAAAAAGTATCACAACTTCCGTCGTACTCTATAATTGGGGTGAGTACGAGCGACGGAGGAATGGATCGTTTTTTTGGGGGGGATTTGTAGTACGAATCTAATAAGGCGGGACCTATGATAATGCTGAATACTTTAATATAATACTTTTTCCAATCACAAACAAAAATAATCCACAGATTGCCCCGTCAATTTTGACGAAATATTACAAATCCAAAAATGCAACATAAACCCAACAACTTTCTTAAATATAACAATGGACGATCAGAATACAGAAATGGATTTTAATGAAGTTTTGGATTTCTATAGAAACATTAACAAACGAATTTCTGCCACACAATGTGACAACACAACTGCTTTAGCTTCTGAAATAGTTTATAACATCAAATACTCCCCATTATCATTTCCTTATGGAATTGGAAGTAATTACGTGTACAGAGTTGTTTTCATGGGAAGACGAGGTTCTGGGAGACAAACGCAAGCCAAATTACTTGCTGCCAGATATAATGCTGTATATAGTGAGTATGTATAAAAAATTAACACACATTTTTTAAAATAATTTCGCCATTTTATTAGTAAATGTTGAATCGCTAATTGAACAAACTTTACAATCGAAGGATAACATTGCTAAATTACTTTCCATTGCGTTTGAAAAACACGATCACGCATCCAGTTCAGCTATAACTGCCCTAATTAGGAAGAGACTAATGCAATCAGATACATTGTCCAGAGGATGGGTCGTTGTAAATTTTCCTAAATCCTTAAACGAACTAAAAATTTTAGTGGACAAATTTCAAATTCCACCAAATAGATTTGTTATATTGCACTGTAACAAAAATATTGCCTTGCGCAGACTGATTAATCAGTGGGAGACATCAAATACTGAATTCAAATACAGGAATACAATCCATCATGTTGAAAAAGAGGTAAATTAAAAAAAAAATTGTATTAATAACTTAGATCTATAAAAACAAATTGCTTATAGTTTACTCAATATGATCAAGACATCAAAAACATGTATTCTTACCTTAAATCAACAAACGTGAAAACCATTCATGTTAAGGGAAAAGGATCTAGTATTTCAATAAAAAATAAAATATTTGCGTTATTAGAACGGTGAATTAAGAATAAACCGGAATCCAAAAAACATTATTTTTTGGCTACTTCTCGGATTTTGTATAAATTTTCTAAGGGATTTCTACGAGTATTATAAGTACACAATTTCACTCTGATCAGTAGATCAGTAGAATGTAACACTTCCGGGTAAAAGTGATGTCCTCTCATGAATTAATATAGAGACAGTTGTAGTTTAAGTTCATTAATGTTAAAATGCAGTGGTGAGATTCTGTATCGCACAAGCGATCAAACGTTTTCGTGCGTGCGAGCGATTTGCTTCATGTAACTACAAAAACGATAAGATTCATTCGCACATGGAAAAGAAATAAGACGACAGCAAATTACTCAACATTTTTTCAATATTATGTAGTAAAGTTTGATGTTTTGGTTGAAAAAAACTAAACAAAATTAATTAATATTAAATCTGACATGAAATGAATAAAAACCAAGCGATAAGACGCGTTAATTTTAAAAAATCAATAGTAAGTACCAAAAAAAACATCAAAGTAACCCAAATCGATTCCCACAATGAACCACACTTCGTATTGGTACTACACTTTACCTCTTATGAGATGCCACCACACATAAAATAAATAATGATGCTTTTGTTTTGTATTAAGACAACAATATTAGGAAAATGAAACTTAATTATATTCTAAATTTATTGTGAGTTTTTATTCAAGTTGTACATAATTTTGCATTATAAATTACATATTAATTTACACTATTCCGCCATTTTTAGTGTTCGGCTATTCACCATCCCAGAATAACTCATCCCTAACCCAATTCATTAATAAAAAAGTATGCAATAAGTACCTTCTTTAAGTATGCAATGTATAACAGAGGCTCTAAAACCTAATGACCTTTTCGACTGTCAATTTGGAAGAACTCTCCGATCCAGCACCCCAATAAAACAAACAAATTCGTCCAATTTGATTTTGAAGGTTTTGTATCGCTGGATGTGTGTAATTTCGCATACTCATACATCTTTCCTATCATTCTCACACATCTTTCCTATCATTCTTTCTCTTCCTTAACCCCACCCTCACGCCCGCGCTGTGTTGAAACATTAAAAGGTTATTCCTAATACCTTGAGCGCGTGTAGATTATAAAAAAAAAATAAAAAAATACATGGTTATCCAAAATTGTTTTTTTTTTTCACATTTGTAAGCATGGCGGACACAAAGATAATAAAAATTCGTTTGTGAACATGTAAAAATCCATTTTTATTTGAAAATGTACTTATATACCTGAATCGAGGAATTGAAGAATCGAATTCACATCTGATTCTTGGTGTGTGTGTGCACCAATAGTGTTTTTTTGTGTTCAATGGGTTTCCGTTTTCTTTGTATTTTTTTCTGTTGCATGTTTTTGTTGTTTATTCTGTAAACTCAAATTGTCACTTCGATTCCATTTTAATTCAATCTTCCGATCACACGAGGCCATATACCTGAATCGTAATCTCAATTCGATTCGATTCGATTCCTCAATTCACTCATATAAACGGGGTATATGAGACTGAATTTTTTAGCTAGTAGTTCCGTCGATGAGGGCGCTAGTTTCTCTTTTCATGATATTGAATTGTTGATGTGGAAGAAGTAAATGTAGAGGCAAATACGAAAAAAAGCAAGGGAGACGGTCAAAACTTATTAGTTCTGACAACAATATAGAGGGTAAGGGAGAAAACCGAATAAGCTGTTTTGCCATGGCAACCTTCAAAATATGGTGGGTATAAATAAATTATAACAAGGCTATTGGCGTATACATGAATTTGAAGTAAGAATGTATATGGATATACATGTATGTATAGATTATTAGAGAATTTATTTTAAATATTTCTTTCAAATTTTAGATATTTGGTGGATTTTAGGACTTTGAATTGTAGCAACGTTACTACTTTTTACTTTTTCTATGCGAAAATAGCAAAGAAATGTTGAGATATTTCAGTATGTTTTGTTTAGGTAGGTACATGTGTACCCAGATACCCATCTACATACAATATGTATGTGAATAGGTACTTTTTCTTCTTTTTCAAATATAATATCTATTGAGAATAATTAAATTTTTTCTCCAGACAGTTTTATTAGGAAATAAAGTAGGTATACCTATGTAGTATTTTTTTATTTTTTTTTTTTTTTGACTAGCGATATTATAAATGTAGGTACTATATTACAAGTTATGGATTTGAAAAATCGAACTCGAGATTTTTATCAAACTTGACATTACGATAATAGCGAAGACGAAAAAATGGGTCCACAATTCCTTCTGTACTCGAGTTTACAGCCTAAACATTTTTTTCATAAACATGTCCCCAGTATTTTTTCAGCTTTTTTAAGACGAAAAATGACAGTACCTACCTACCTGCCATACTTTCTTTTTGACCAAAAAGGTAAATATTATTTTTCTCAAAAAAATTTGTTTTGTAACAACCAAACATGACATTACGATCATAGAGAACACCAAAAAAGTGGGTCCCCTAATTCCGCCTGTCTGTCAGTCTGTCTGCCTTTCCTCGGGTCTACAGCCTAAACGCTTTGATAGATTTGCTTCAAACTTGGTACATATTGTTTTTTCGGTAATATGCCCACACGTTTTTTATTTTTTTTTTAAGAAGACAAATAACAGTAGCTCCCATACATTTTTTTTTGGCCAAAAACAAAAATCTTATTTTTCTCAAAAACTGCTCCAACGATTTTTATAAAAAAAAATGAGTTCATTAATGAAGGGAAAGGGTACCTTTCAATAATTTTTTTTTTTTGGAAAAAATTGTTTTTTTTTTTTGTACCTCTAGTAGAACCATTTTTTTTTGGTTTTCGATTTTCTCGCAAACGGTTAATCTGATTTTTTTTTAATTTTGTACGCAGAAGCTCTAGCAAAATTTTTCCAAAAAAAACATTTTTTTAAATTAATTTTTTTTGAAAATTCAAAATTTCGGAAATTTCGGACTTAATAGATTTTTTCGAAACTTCGTATTTAGTAGTTTTTAGACATTATCTTGAATAGTTAAAAAAAACTATTTTTCTAAAATAAAAAACAACCGTACCTCCCATACAAATGTTAAAAACCGTTAAGAAAAAAATGTTTTTCTCAAAAACTGGTCCAAGAATTTTCAAAAAAAAATTGTTATTATATTTAATTTTATTTTTTGGATTTTGCAAATAAATATTAAATGTTTTGAAGATTTTTTTAAATAATATTTTCAAATGTATATATATGTATATTGTTGAATACTCATTAAAAAAAAATAAGTAAAAAAAGACTTGAAAAAATATATAATACCTATTAATAAACAATTCTTATTTGAAAATTCGTCAATTCGATTCTTTTACGAAATTACTTATCAAATCTGAATTTTCATATAAAATAAAAAAAAAATTGTCACAAGAACAATTTTTTTTGCACAACGATTAAGAGAAATCTCAAATTTTAACTGTTAAATTATTATCATGTATGTTCATTTGGTAAAAAAGTTTATTTTATTGAGTAGTGACCGTTGCACACAAGTGTATACCTGAATATTTAAATATTCCCTACAGCCATCAAGCAATTTTCATTCTAACTGCCCGTAGAATAAAAAAACATACACACACAACCAGCTCCTGCTCAACAAAAAAATCCTCATAAAAAAAACCTATGAAATAAATTGTTTTCCTTTTCTCCTCTAACTTATAATAAATTTTTTATATATTTCTCTCATCAATTTATTATCACACTATTTCCCTTCATACGCATTTTCATAACACACCAACACTACCTAACATCCGATTTGGTAGTGGAACCCATGATGAGTAGTAGAACTTATTGCAGACTGGATGAATTTCGTCGTCATGATAGAACTATTAATATCTATATACAATAATTTCACTAAAAATGAAGTAACGTGTTTTCGAGTTAACAAACAGCATCTTGTGAAAATTTGTGCAGATTGTTAAGAATTCACAAGATAACAAACAGACCTGATAAATATGTTCAAAAAAGCAACCTTACAGCCGTAATGCGATCAAATTTTGCAGTGAATTTTGTTTTGTTCCGGCGTTGCTGGACTAAATATGTAAGTAACAGCCCTATTCTGTTAAACGTTCACGTGAATATTTGTATTCTGTTATCCAACGGAAAAAACTAATTGTTCCAAAATGTATATAAATTTCGATAAAAAATTAATTTTAACAATTAGATTCTCTTAAGAATTAAACAAAAAAATATTGGTTAAGCCACTCAATAGAAGACATTTGAAATAAATTGTAAAAAATTGAGTGCCATATTGACGTGATCGAAAGATTCGAGCGTATCGAATAGCGGAATAGGGCTGTAAGATAATTGAATATTTTATATATGTATCTTGCGAAACTTTAATGTGCTTTTTTTATTAAAACATATAAATATATATAAGCTACTGACCTCAATAAGGAATCTGTTTTTTTTTTTTTTTTTTTGTTAAAAAGTTCAGGGATAAAAAATCCGTTTCACCCTGGATTCCGAACAAAAAAGCTTATCATTTCCAAGAATTTGACGAAGTTTAGGAAATTCGTCATAATGTGTAACTTCCAGGGGTTTATTCCTAAATACGGGTCGAGTAAGGTGTCACTCGAGAGCTCACAGTCGAGTCGAGTGGCATTAGTTATTCCACAATTCTAGTGAGAGTCAAAAACATGACACTTTTTTTCAATTGAGCATGCAGAATAATGGAATTCATATTTTTTGTACATTATTTATTATGAGGTCTGTTTGTTATATTGTGCATTTGTACGAATTCGTAACAATTTGTACACATTTTCACAAAATGCTCTTTGTTAACTCTAAATTATCACTCTTGAAGTTTGATAGTTGTTACACTTACTACAAAAAAGATACCAAACATACATATTAAAACAAGAAACATTTTATAAACACTAAAGGACTATTCACATGAGAGCGACCAACGACCGACGAATAAACGAATTAAATTCTTCAAAAATTCTAAACAAAATTGTAGAAATATAATTTATATTAATGTTTACGACAGCAAAAATTACTTTTTAATCGCCAAAATAAGATAAATTTGAGAAAACAACATTGGTCGTCGCGAATTGCATCTGACTGCTACGAACATTCAAACTCTATTCGCGTTCCACATGCCATCCACCCTTCAACGAGTAATTTGTTCGCGCGCGTCTAACCTCAAAATCAGATTTTTAACCTATATTCGTGACGAATAAAATTAAAGCCATGTGAACGAAATGTCAAAATGGACGAGTATTCGCTCTTATATGCATACGCATAGTACTTAAGATTTCTCACAAAAAAAAAACAATTCGTCTGGAAAATGCTGTCATAATTTTTGAAATTTCGGGAATACCAATGGGAAAATTGGAAATGAAAATGGAAACAATTTGGAAATATAACTTTTAAGGTTTTCGCGGTTGTTGGACATAAATAATTATGAAACTGTTTCCCGGTGACCACGCTAAATGAAACTTGATTGGAAACGTTCGGGGTGAGTACAACAAAGTGCACTCTTAATTTTAATTTACGCGGTTAAACCGAGAAAAATAAATATTTTATTTGGAAATAGCTGACGAACGATAGTTTTCGCACATGTTCGCTTTTGATAACAACCCAAAGCGAAAGTGGTCAAAATTAAGGTATAGCTTTCAATGCGGATGATACAGTTTAATAGCTTTAAATCACCCTCAATCAGTGTGGACAATTTAGCATTTTTCCTGCTAAATTTAGCAGGAAAAGTTTGGTTTTAGCATTTTTTTTTTCAAATCCTGCCCGCAGTTTTTTTTAGCAGGAAATTTGGTTTTAGTAGGAAATCTAGCAGGTTTTCATATTTCTCAATCCTAAAATAAAATATTACTTTAAAAGTTAAAACTCAATCAAACATAAATGCGCATCGCTCATTACAGAGCTGCAATCGCGAACTCCACAAAATCTACGAATTTTGCAGCAAGTAAATTTCTTTTATGTTAAAAAATGCTTGCGAATTCATATACAACCATTAAAGATTTTTTTAAAGATAAAAACATGAATTCTGAAATTATTTCCAAAATTAAATCGTAATGGGACAACATAAATCCAAATAAATGGGAGAATATTGAAAATATGTACTGTTGAATTTTAGTGCGAGGTAAATAGGTTCACGGATGCAACCAATAAAATCCCTTACAAAGACTTATCAAACTTTGTCAACTCGTTTTTAGTTTTGCCTATTTCAAATGCTGCAGTTGAAAGAGTGTTTAGTTTAATGAATCTTGTAAAGGATCAAAAAAAGAATAGAATGAAAATTGATTTGCTAAATAGTATACTTTTTATCCGAGATAATTTATCTAAGAAACGTTGTGATGTCTTCATTATTCCTCCTAATGTAATCAAACAAGTTGCCTTATCAAAACTTTATTTTACCGTAGAAGAAGAACAAGAATTTTGTGATATTTTTTACTTTAAATGAAGCAGAAAACTTTTGAATAAAAATTTATATAAATACTCGTACCTTTTACTTAAAATTAGATTAACATAGCTATTCTGCTACCTGATTTTTTTTTTAATTTCTTTGTGTTGCGAAATGGATTAATAACTATTTGTAAGGTTATTTATAAACTTAACAAAATAAACAACTTCTTTTTTGACAATTATTTAAAATTCAATATACTGAAGTAAAAAAAAAACTACAAAAAAATATACACTCGGTTTTTAAACGTCACCCTAAGACACGTTCGATTGGTCAAGGCAAATATTTATGTTGCTTGCGTTCTAATTACAGGATTTCCTGAGTTGGTAGGATTTTTGACATTTTTCTTAGCAGTTTTTCTATTCAAAAAATCCTCCTAAGACCACTATTTAAGCAGGATTTGAAATTTATCATTGGTCACACTGCCTTCAATGCAACCGTACATTTATAAATAAAAACAAAATACGAATGCAGTGTTTCTCATATTATGTATTATAGTTGTTTTTTTATATCGATTTTATAAATTTAAGGCGCTTGAATTTTAGTTAAATAGGTTTTTACATTTTTTTCTTCACAATATTAAATTTGATTTTCGCACAGAACAAACAAAGATATACAATTTTTGCTTGTAAGCTGCCAAATGGATATATATAAGTATATATTTAAATTCTGCAAAAAAAAACTGGTCAGGGATATTTTTTTTTAGTTTAACTTTAGAAGAAAATAATTTGTTATTTATTTATTACATGAATCACCATTTTGCTTTATTAGTCTTGGACATGTTTGCATAATATTTTTCTCTCTGTGCGATAAATAATATACAGTTTATTTTTAAATACTTTTGTAATGCTTCAACTTAATCAATATTAATATAATTTTATTCTTATATTTACAATACACTTTTGAGAGACAGAGTTTAGCATTGGGTATTCATTTGGGATAGTGCTTAGGTTTGAAGGTTTGAACAAAAAACCAGAGGCATTTTTGATTTTTGCTTTTAATATTTTGTTTTATTTGACCACGGAGGCACTTTTTACCATCACTGAGTGAATAGGTTTTTTTTAGCCACTTAGTTTTGTCATAGGAAATTATTTTTGATTTGTATCTATAATTCTAATTGCATTTTTAAATAGGTTCACAATAACGTTTGTTTTTGTTTTAACTTTGAACTCTTGAACTTGAATTGTTAAGATTTGTTTCTTTTTTTGTTTTAATTCTTATAAACTAATGCATAATAAATATTTCTTACGTATAAACAACACAAATTACTTCTTGTGAAGAGTACAATAGATATTTTAAACAAAGAAATAATAATTAAATTAAGTTATTAAATTTAAAACTAAAATGATTTTTGTTATATAATAGGGTATATAATATATATATATATAAATATATATATACTTGTTTTCAATAAATAGTAAAGTATTTAAAATCATGTTTATCGCTTAAAAGTGCTTGTCATTGGGAGAGTGTAATGATGATGCGGACCGAAAGGCCTCTTTTCGGGCTTCATCATTCCGTCGACTACGTCCATTCCACAATCGGCCTGTTCGAGCCTGCGAGCTTTTTGTTTTTGTTGACATCGCATATACCACGTTAGGCATAGAATTAATACAAAAATTAAGGCAAGAGTGGCTCCACTTGCGATGCTGGCTTTTTCCAACATAGCTCTTGGTCGAGTGGCTGTAAAATAAAATCAATATATTAGTTATTTAGTTAGAATATCAAATTTAAACCACTTACGTAGATATGAACCATCGATTTCCTTGTATTCGCATCGAGGGCCCATGTATCCAACAGCACACCTGAAATAATTAAAATGACAATTTTATTTATATTCAATATGTATGTATGTAGTGTACATATGTGCAGAAAAATGTTTCCTGCCTATGGTTTATATTTTCAATATGAATGCGTACAACTTATCTAAACATGGTGATTTTTGTAAGGTGTGACGAAAAGTTAGAACGTGCAGGTTGGACTTAAGAAAACTCGTATGAGAGATCTTGTGCCCCCCATTTAGTCGGGAGGGGCAATTAGGATAATACCTACAGGCTCATGCTATAGCATTATGAAATACCATGCATCCATTCTTTAATTTAATTTTTAAATCAAAATTTTGAAAAAAAACGATTGTTTTTAAACGACATTTTTGTTTTTCAAAATTGTACGTATTTAATTTTAATTTTTTTCTAATATTTAATGATCTTATAACATTTTAATCAAACGCAAAAAAACGGATGTCAAAATGTTTTGTAGTTTTTGAGAAAATCAAAAATAACAAACAATAGTTTTTTCTAAGAAATATCTTTTATTTTAGTTTTTACGTTATTGAATTCCTAGGATTTACGAAAGAAAGTATTGTGCCCTAACATAGTATCCGATCGGAACGGAAATTTCTCCGACTCATACAAAATGATTTTTTTATTTTTCATTTTGATGATATAAATTTCTCATAAATCGTTTCCACATCCGGAAAATTATTTCAACGTGCGGTTGAAAAGGGTAAAATTAAAGTGACATTCGTTATATTTCTAATATTTCTTAAAATTCGGAGAAAATTCCGTTCCGATCGGATACTATGTTAGAGCTCATTAACTTTCTATTTACCATCACCAGATTTAACTCCGTTAGATTATTATGCTTGGGATTCATGAAGAACTATGTGTACGAAGTGGAAATAGAATCTTTGGAACAACTTAACCAACGGATTGAAGTGACTGCAATCAAATTACAGGAAAATTTATCAAGTACCTATAAATGTATATGCAGCAATAAGAAGGCGGTACAATTTTTAGAATCATATCGAACATTTGTTAAAATAAGCTTTAGTTAAACAAATAATTAAAATTGCATATGTATGTATTTGTACCAAAGAAGGATGTCGAGACTTTAAGCTCAACAATGTTCTATGTGAAATCAAAACCCGAGAAACTATTAGGTTCGTTCGTTGAACTTTACCCAGGGTCGACCTTGGTTTTCTGTTCTCAAAAAACACTCGAGGGTCATTAATTTTGTGTTGCAGGAAAGCAAGTTATGTCATTTAATAATTAAAACTTAAAATATGTTAAATTTAAGTTCTTGGTGGATTTGCTTTGGTCCTATGAAAAATCCACATTTCCACAACTTCAAAGGAATAAATTTGAGTATTCTTTTAATTTCCATTTTAAAAATAACAAATTGCATATAAAACGAAAATTCATAACAAAACAAATACTTCAGATTAGGGGTGAGCGATTCTCATCTATTTTGACGAAACGTCTATGTTAAAACACAAAATCGATGATTCAATATCGATGTTGAAGGAACTATAAGTCCCCTTTCACACAGGGAAACCAATTGCTGGAGATTTTTTTGACGTTTTCCTTTAATTGCCTTGTAGCTTTCACACGAAGAAACTGGCACCAAGAAACTGAGGTGGAAACTGGGAAGATTTTGTTGGGCTAATTGGAATTGCAAAACAAAACGTAAAAAATTTCTTCAAATCTTTGAGCGGGGAGATTTTTTCCATTCCCTTTACTTCTTGCCCTTCTCGCCATCAAACTCCCAGTTGCCGGCAACTCAGTTTCCTTGTGTGAAAGGGGTCTAAAGGAAATTCCTCAAAAATATCGATGTTTTCGATTCGATAATTATTAACATCGATGTTGAGTATTCGATATTTTTCTCAATATCACTCATCCCTACTTCAGATTTGATGTGATTTTAAGAGTTTATTCATTTACCTTAACTTGTCCCAGCTAAAAAAATAGATCTACTTCAGGGCGAGTTGAGGGCGACACTAGGTTTCATAAAACAAAGAATTTATATACCAGGGTGACATCAGGTTTTTCAAAAAACGCTTTTCGGCGCGGCTACCCTAGGGCGACTTCAGGCCTCAACAAACAAAACTATTCAGATTTAGACAGTTGATTAAAATCCACTGAACGTCTAGCAAACATTGTATTCAACCAGTAAATTGTTAAACTGTATAAGTTTATATATATTCAATTTAATTTACACAGTTAAGGCATGTATGGAAAAAGTTTAGAGGGTTTTAGTATACATTTTTTTCAGTACAGTTCAAAAGTATTATACGTGGTTGCACATATAACTACTTTATAGTTGGGCTCACTAAACAAATGAACACAACAGAATAACACAGGATAAGTCAATTAAAGACGTAACTCGGGACATGCCAACAGTGTAACAGAAAAGTAGAGTTTATGCGGCCACGTAGGGTTTAAAGGAGATTCGACTTCCGGAAATGAGTTGTTTGATTTATCAGCCCTCAGCCCTATTTTAAAACTGGCATTTGTCTAGTCTCGTCAGTTAATTAAATGTATTTTTTTGAAAAAAATAACAAATACACAAAAATGTGAACTTTTTGTCTTTTTTCTTGTTGATATGCAAATTTTTGATTTTATTACTAATAAATAATTGAGGAGTCGATTAACTCTAACAACAAACCAAAAGTAAAAGTCTAACAGTTCCCATGATTCAGTTCTAAATTGATCTTACTCAAAAGCCAGAATAGAAAATCTTGTTCTTTTTTTGTTCTATAGGACAAATCACTGATCATTATAAATCATAATAATTTAGAACAGAAAATTCATCACTAAACAGCATAAAGTTTACTTTTCTGCCCAAAACAAGTCATTGAACAGAGGTTATTATAATTTATATCATTGTTTGTACATCATCTATTCGTACAGATTTATAAAAAAATGTCAGGGAAATAAAAAGAAAAACTATGATCAGCAAAATACTTTAAATTAATGGATCCAAACTAAAATAATAAATCTCAACGCAAGTTCTACGAGTAGTCGGTTGTGAGGAAACCCTATCACCTTTTAAGTAAGATTTAAGGTAAATACAATTTAGCATAGCTCATTAAACATTTAGAGCGTAGTAAGTCATACCCAACAGCGTGTATTAGATGGTGATTAAAGGTAAGCTTTAATTTTGAAATTGCAGCAAGTTGCATCTTAAATAACAAAATAAGTGATTAACTGTAATACTATGTAATACTATCTATATACAATTTCTTCAGGTAATTAATGATTATCGCTTGGCATATTTTCGGTATCTTAATTAGTTTGTTTGTTCAACCTCAACCAAGAATTTGTGTTTAATAATTTAGATAAGATAATATACCCATTAAGATAGGTTGTCACATTGAAAAAAATATTGACTGGAATAAACTTAAATAAATGCCCTTAAATAACAACATAAATTAATAAATTAACATGGGTGATTCTTTGCTTTAAAAAATATTATAAACTTATATAATATGTATATGCATATATTGAACTAATCTTACTCGCAATTGTATAAAATTTCATCGCCAATTTTTACTGAGAAACACGTTGCTGAGTTAAGGCAATACCAGGCTGCGTAGTTAGGTGGACATGAATATGTGTGGAATGTGATATTTGGCCGAGGTGTAGGGCTTGGCGGTGGTGGTCTGGGCTTTGGTACCGTACGGCTAGAGCAGGCTTCTGTAAATAATAAAATTAATTTTGTAGTGTAAACAAGATTTTTTGTTAATTTATTTTGACTAACCTGATGCTGAAAATAATGAAATAATGACTAATAGTACTACTGCTTCCAGGTTTATTCCGGAACTCCGTCGTCGTCCTGAAAATAAAAAATGCATTATGTATATTTATTCTAGATTATTTTCTTTTTATATTCGTATTTTTTGATTGGTGTTCCCCATATGATGGGCAAAATGAGTAATTCTATCAGGTTTTTATAGCAATAAATTCTTAGTACTAATTATTTTGAATCATCGATTTGCGGAAGGTAATCAATACAAAATAACAGTGAGGCAAATGTATGTACCTACACAGCTAACTAAAGGCAGCATTAGCATGAAGAGGTAAACGAACTTCCGGCATTGTTTGCGCCTTCAATTATTATTAGACGGAATCTCCACGCCAAATCATGATTATAACAACTTGATATCTTGATTCAAAAAGCATTACTTCTGAAATGACCAAGATTTTACTAAGATCTGGTATTACAAATTCCGGTATGTTTGTCTTTACGAGTCGGTACTTCCAAGTGTTCATCGACCTAAAGCGGATTCACTTCAAATGTGGAATTTTATGTAATTCGCTAAAGAAGAATTTCCATTTTTTTGTTTTAGCTCATCTGGAACGGGTGACTGCTAGAAAACGTTTGGGTATTTTTCAAACTGTCGAAAGCAGCTTAAATGGATTAATGAAACTTCCTACACACAAACATATATGTACTTCAGTGACTGCTAAAGAGAGAAAGAAAAGCGTATTTGGACGAGGATTCGGATAAATGGCAGACTTAGCAAAAAAGTCTTACAGCAAAGAGATATGTAAGTGAATGCTTTGTGATTATGCACGTCAAGGCTAAATTTAAAAACTAACGTCCCACGGAGAAAAGGAAAATGTGAAAGGAATATATTATGGCGTTTTTATTTGGCAGTCCGGAATCCCTCTCTTATCCGGGATCCCAACTGAATAATATTTGTTTAATTCGGATGATTCTGAATTTGAATGTGATTGTATATGTGAAAACAATTGTGTAGGTACGTGAAACTATCCAAAAAATAATGTTTGTTGTACAATTAGGATACAAAAAAAGACAATAGGCTGGTCTGATGTTTAAATATGAATGTGTAGGTTTGTTCGTTGAGCCCTAAAGTCAACCTAGGGTCGCCCTAAAGCGTTTTTTTTTTTGAAAAACATGAAGTTACCCTAATAAACAAATTCTGTGTTTTTTTTTAAACCTAGGGTCGCCCTCAACTCGCCCTGAAGTAGAACTAGGTTTTTAGCTGGGCCAAGTTGAGGTAAATGAATAAATGTCAAAGCCTCATGAGATTTGATCCGATTTGTTATTTTTAAAATGGAAATAAAAGAATACACAAATTAATTTTCAGACACAGACATGCAAAAGGGAAACCTTTGAAGTTGTAGGGCCAAAAAAATGTACTAAGAGGCTAAATTTAGAATATTTTAAGTTTTAATTATTAAATGACTTAACTTGCTTTTCTGCAACATAAAACTAATGGCCCTCGGGTGTTTTTTTGAGAACCGAAAAACCCAGCCTTTTTTGACAGTTCTTTGGGTTTTCAGAAAAAACCTAGGTCGACCCTGGATAAAGTTTAACGAACGAACCTTGTGACTGCTTCTGGTTTCGATTCTGATTTTAAATTCAGAAGCAAATTTCTATTATTTTCAGAATCAGAACTGTCATTTTTCCCAGTGAACACTTTCAGAGGAGTACAGAAGGCTTTCAGCTTGCCAAATAAAAACGACATTAGATATCAAGATCTGACAACGATGGTTTACCTGCCGTACTGATCAAAGCAGTTGAAATTTAATGGCTATAGATCCATTTGTTTCTACAATTTGGTCAGAAGGAGGTATGGTTGATGAATTAAATTTCAGCACCGTTTGCAAATCCATAAGAAAGGAAATTCCTCAGCTGGGCCAGATGAAAAAGTAGCATATGTACATTTTAAGTTGAAAAATTCTGTTGGAGATCACCGGTCCCGTATGGGTTTTCGAGAAGATTCAACTAAGAACTCCACGAATAATACTGCGACATCGATTGCTGAAATCAATTCCAAGTCATAGGCTTAAAGTGCAAGCTCTGACTTGCAGTTTCCGGATGGCCAACACAGTAGAAGAAGAAGACCTCACCTAATGTGGTCAAGTACAACAATAATTGATCTTCAGGTGTGAATCGTATATTGCTTGTTGTTTTTGAAAGAAATTGTGAAAATAAATTATTTGAAAAGAAGTTATGAACATTCAAATTATTACATTTTCTATGCCTGTGCCACACCTTCAACATATATGTACCTATAAAGTAACTTTTTCTTTATAAATAAATTCTATATTGGGCTCATTCAAGAACCGAACTATAGTAGCTATCCGGATATGTTTGCCTTTTTGTTGTATATCAATGTGTATATTGGAAGGGGAAAGGAAAAGTTACTTGTGTGTGTTTCAGCTTGTAGGCAAATGCGAATGACAGCAGAGTTTTCGGGTCTTTATCATCTTTGTCTATGAGAAAAACTTTGGTATACTTTTGTACCACATGAGAAATGTCAAAGACCTATGCACAACCTATGCGGTGTTGGTTGTTCAGGAACGTAAGTGGATACTAACCTATTTTAGATAGGCTATCGTACCGACAACTGAATGTAGTATTCCCATTGAAACAACAAACCTTATAAACACAAATGTGTAATACCAAGTTGGAAATCTTTCGTACGTTCGACCTTCAAAAACACATTTGTTTACATTTTTGTATTTATAATTTGATTTCGGTGAATAAATGGAATGTGTTCAAAACGTCATACTTATTTATTGATACTACATTTTAATTAGCCACGTCGTTTCGTTTTCTATTAGCAAATAAGGATTTTAATCCGTGATTGCGGATTTTTATTTACAAAAACAACGCAAACATCTTTTTTTAATTGTATATGTTTGTATGTATTCTGTATGTGTAGAGTAATTAAAACCGTTTCACGTTAAACAAATTTAGCTGTACTTTGGTGACTATGCCAGTGCATGTTTTATGTAGGTAATTGTAAATCGCTCTAAGAAATTTGTAGCTTTGATTTTGATCCGGATCAAAAAAAAATCAATGATTTTGGTCGAATAGAACGCGAAAAATGGCCCGGGATCAAAAAAATCCACACCGGATAGATATTTTGGTTGATATAAAAACGACATTATACAAAAATGGATAATTTTACTAATTTCGAAAAAAATGTCAATCTTATGAGGTTTTCTTTTGGTAATTTTAGGTTTTGATCGGAAATTTTATTTTTTTCGTCGCGAATGGTATACGATTTCAGATTATTTTTTTTTTATCACGGTATTAGTGTATATTCGTGTCTGTGGAACCAGTAAAGGCATCGGATGACAAATGACTCGAAAATTGTTTTTTTCATTCAAGTTTTTATTTTATTTTATAACACGAAGATATTTCAATGTTTAAAAAATGAATGTCGAAATTAATTTGGAGGATTACACAATTGCTATTATTTTTTTTAAATGTATGTATGTTTTCACAACTTTATTTCACTATTCACATAATTTACTGAAAACAAAATCTTGTCAAAATTACGGCTGTCAATTGTTCTGATGGTGTTGTGGTATTAGTAAAAGAGGGGTAAATCTGCGAAAAATCCAGATCTGCAAAATTGATTTCCGATCAAAAAATAAATTGATTTTTTCTGCCCATTGGAAGGCTTTAATTGTAAAAGTCCGTGTTTTGACAGATCTGAAGGGGAAACAAATTAATTTTTGTTACCAAAAGAAAACCTCAATAAATTTTCTAATTTTATTGACATTGAAATTGATTTATGTTCGATTAACTAAATTAATAATCGTACAATCATGGTTTATCCTTGGTTCGATAATTGAACTCGATTTAACTCTTATGAAGTGTTGTACAACCGCATATAATGTGGTTATCGTAACACAAATCAATTTATTTTTGATTTAGATCTGTCAAAAAACTGATTTTGACAATTTTTGCCTTGGATTGGCCAAGTAAATTGATTTATTTATTGATTTTAATCAATTTTGCAGATCTGGATTTTTCGGCAGATCTGCCCCTCTTTTACTAACACCACTAGGCATTATAAATGACAGCCATCAGTTTGACAAGACACCTGATACCGATCAGCTATCGCAGACACAAATATACACCAATACTATAGCAAGTAAAAATCAATCTGAAAACGTATTCGATTCGTTACGAAAACTATCAATTTATAGATCAAAATATAAATTTACCAAACGAAAACCCCATACGACTTAAATCAGTGCTGATTTTTCGATTCTCGTGTTCTCTTTTGTGCTCGTCTTATACTTTTTCAGCAAGGCTTTGCTAATAGTTATTTGTTAAAAATTAGTTCGAATTAGAATATGTGATTATAAAACCCAGCTAATTATTTCTAGTTTTTTATATCAATTCTGCAAAATATAAGAACGAAACTTCAAATTCAAATTCCATTAAGGCAAAATGGAAAATTGGGATTGTGTGCGTAAAATAAATAAAATCTTGCTAAAAGTGCAAAATTTGTTTTGACGGTTTGTTCAGAAAATTTTCGATTTTGTCCAGAAAAATTGTTAGATTAAAATATATTTGTTTACAAATATATAAGTTGTATTATATCATTTTAAGTAATTTCAAAGCATTTTTGATATGCATTTTAATGTAAGTTATTATATCCTATTTCTAATTGTATTTATCTTCTGTGTAATTCTAAATTGAAATGATATAAATTTAAGGTGCGCTAAGCACTTAAAACTTTCTGAACATAACCACCGATTTTAACCGAAAAATGGATACCGGAACAACTTTATGGATAGTTATAGTTGGGTGTGTTAGCAGCTCGTTGGCAAAACCCGTTTGACAGCCGATGATTTGTATCTTGATATTACTCATCTGTGCATAGAACAACTTATTCCAAATTTAATTTTGTGGGGAACAACTTCTACTATTAAAACTTAAAATACTTAAGCTAAAATTACACAAAAGTGTTTTGGAAAAGGATTAATTTTTGTTACCAAAAGAAAACTCCATTAAATTCTAGATTTGTTTGCATGTGATCTTCTTGCAGCCAACAGTTGATTTGATATTTGACATTTCGGAAAACTTTCTCCCAGAAAAATAAACTGGAATGGGCACTTAGTGGTGACAACAAGCAAACATCGAAATGGACTGGGGCAACTTCAGAGCGAATCCTTGGCACCATGGCGCCCCAAAATGCGAACAACGAACAAATCTACTGTCTTATAAATTATTTCAAAAAAAATTCCCAGCGGTTTATCAACTATAAAACAATAAAGCGAAATTTCATCACAATCCAATTCAAGTTGGCCCTAATATAATTGTTGGCAATAAAAAGCTGTACAAATGTTTGCGTATGAAAAAATAGAAAACAAATGTCTTTTTTAAATTAAAATGAATGTAATAATAACTCAAGTACAGGTAAATACAAACATAGGTATTTACACGCAGAACTTTTTCATCATAATATATATATAAATGAAATTAAAACATTTAGAACAAAGCAATAAACCTCGATAAGAAATATCTTATTTAGCTAATTGACTTGAATATAAATTTAAGTATTTCAATTAAGTTAATAGAATCACTAATAACGACTTGCAGGCTAGCTTTAATCGTGGGCAATAGCGTGAATAAAAAGAATTTTATTTGTATTTGGATTTTTAATCGATTGGTTACTGTGTAGGTAACGCTAAAAGGAGCTGCTTTCGTGCCAATTTCTACAATTATTTAATGTTAAACAAATGCAAATGAATTTTCATGGGAAAATTCAAACTGTCAGGAGTAAGTTATTGAGTTAGATTTATATCTACATACAATATAATTATGACAAGTTTTATACAAATTTTATTAAAATATCGACCAATAGGGTTAACAACCTTTCTATAAGATATGTTTACTTCATAAGGCTTTCAACAAACTCTTGTTAATTTTACTTTATTTAAATAAAATAATATGCAAACATTTTGACAATTTGCTTTCAGCGCAGTTCGTTATCAATTCAACGCTGCCAGAAAGTGTTATGACTCCTCCAGTTCTTGAGAGCGTAAATGATTTCATGGGACGAATGTTCTTTCGCACTCATACATTAGTTGCTCATTAGTTGCTAGAGTCCAAATCAGCTGGCGCCGATTGTATCCCTCCCATCGTTCTCAAGACGTGCTCCTCAACGCTGGCAAAACCACTGCGGGGGCTTTTCCATCTGTACTACTCTACTGGTATCTTTCCGAGTGGATGGAAAACAGCATTTGTCCAGCCCGTTTCTAAAAAAAGTCGAATATTCTTCACCATCAACTACTCTTTCTGATGTCATGGAAACGCTGATTAATTACCAGCTTAAGAAATATCTAAAAGAACGAAAGATCCTTAATGACCGCTTTCGCAGCAATAGGTTCACTGGTGATCTGATGGTATATCTCATCGAACAGTGGCACAAATCTTTGCATTGTGCATTTGCTATCGATGAATTTCTTCGCTGGATAAGAAATTTCATTTCGGACTGCTTCCTTTCGGTTCCAAGTCTGATATTTAGAAAATAATTGCTGGTGTGTCCATAGGCTTCGTTTTATCTACAACTCTTCTTCTCATTTTCATTAATGATGTGTTATCTAGAACTTCTAATTCACAAATTTATTTTTACTCTAAGATTTTCATATTCGTTTGCAGATTCACCTACCTGTTCTTCGGACGTGTGGAACTACAACGCCAGCGTATGATAAGATCATTAAATTCTGATCTCGACAATTCCTTTGCAAGTGCCCCGCTTTGGCCAGGCACCACTTTTCACCAACATGAAAACAAAAACGGAAAAGTATAAGTGCCCTGTCGTAGTCTAAAAAATTAACTGTCGTGGCAATGCGGAAGAAAATTGCTATTTTCCCTATATCGGTGCAACGAAACAACTTCTTCTTCAGCGAAATTCCAACTACAAATCCGACATTAATTTAAAAAGCACTGGGAAGACAGCATTTGCCTTACACTCCATCGATTTCCAGAGTGGAAATCCTGGAAAGGGAGAAACATGTCTCCAAGCGGTATACTCTAGAAACGCTTCATATTATTAATAACAAAAACAATATGAATCGTAAACAAGACAGCCAAAACATTTCAATGACAATTTAAAGCCGACTAAACTTCAATCGAAGTGTTTTTTTATATCATAAAAAATTCTTTCCTTATATTTGTCTTTCATTGTATTATTTATGTATATCTGTAATACCTACTAAATGTAAGTTTGCCAAAATTTTACACCAAATGTTCTTATGTGTATAATATGTTCAATTTATTTTTGTAAATAAAAGATCCCCTGAAGAAGACGGCAACCACCGTCGAAACTTCGGGAAAGGAAATGAAATTGTTTCATTAAAACAACATTACGATCAAAACAGCCGAAAGAGATATATTTTAAATCTCGTACACCTATTGTAATGTATTTAACATAATCTGTCACACATAATGAAATGAGGTATTTCCTGAAAAGTTTAGTTTTTTTATTTCAAAGAATTCGAATATCCTTGGATAGCCATGGTGATTTTTCGACATCAATTGACACTTTCTTCAACGGAACACAAACGGACAAACAGTTTTTAAGGTGAAAATAAAAGGCAGAACAGCAACTATTGACATATGAATTCAAAAACATAGTATCCTAGTCATACGATTGAAAAGGTTCCAAGAACATCAGCTCACTAACCTTTTTAAAGTCAATGTCATAAGAGCTTAACTCTTTTTGAGGCGTTTTAAAGTTGTCAACATAGTATTTAATATCTATTGGGGAATGATGTTCAGACTCAGCAAACAGGAATTTACCAGCTTTGTCCAATGATGTTAGTTCAGGTGAATCAGTAAAAATTAAATCCAAAGTTCTGTGATTTCTGTTTGTTAAATTATTTATTTGGACAATACCATTAGCACAGCATTCCTCAAGAAACGAATAAGTATCAGCATTTACAGATTCAAGTAGAACAGGTACACAAAACGATCCGGCATCAGGGTCAAGAATGCAGATTACTTTCGGAAGGTTAAAATCACCCATTATAAACAATACTGCATTCGGAGATTTTTTGATAGCATGTGAAATTGATTCAGCGTGCCTTTTATAACTTTAAGTTGATGATATAGGTGGGACATACGAACAACAAAACAAAAACGTTTTGCCACAGATGAGAGATTCTGTACAAATAAATTCAATTTCAGCATGCAGTGCTATTAATTCTATAGAATGGAGAGATGGTTTTAAGGCAATTAGAATATCTCTATGTAGACTTGTTTAACAATTCTCATTGCTTACTATGATAGAGTTCAAAGGTTAAAGTATTATTTAAAAAAAGTAAAGGGTCCGCCATCTAACGTTTTTTTTTCAAATAGTACTTATTTCCTGAATGGTAAAGGAGGCTTTACATGCATCTTCATCTTCATCTGCATTGACATCTGCAAAAAAAGAGGAAACAAAATAAAAAATTCATACTTGTGCGATAGAGAGCGAAAACCAAAATGGAGATCATCTTCATGTATGAAGATTATAGGAAGTACGAACCTGAAGATTGCAGATTATAGTGAAGATGAACATGTTCATCTTCATTATAGCATTTTCATCTGCACCATAATTTGTTCCGTTCAGATAACGAATTTTCAAGTTTTTTTTTACCATTTCACCTCAGTTTGCTTAAAAACAACGAAAAAAGCGAAAATTTTCTTCTCAAAACTACATACCTGAACGCTAAGAACATGTGATTGTGAGATGTGTCAAGAAAGTTATAGCAGAGTTCGAGTAAGTTATTAGTGTGTACCCTGTCTTACTTTTATGTTTGTTTTATATTATTGGCCCCCTCTACTTTTCTTCAAGTCTGCAGATGCAGATCCATGGAAAGCCTACTTAACACTTAGCTCATGTCTGATTTGACAGATAATTAGTTTTATCCTTCCGCTGAACGAATATTGTTGTTTATACGCTTGAACAACGCTGGGAAATATTGCGACATTACTTTGAAAATCATGGTAATGTTGCAGAATGTGTGCGAAAATTGCGTACGGATTTTGGAAGAAGAGAAGCACCGTCAGCTGCGTATGTTCGTTATCTTGTGAAAAAAGTGAAAGAAATTGGCATCCTCATCGATAAACCAAAGCGTAAAAAGCCAAAAACAGTTCGTTCACCCGAGAATATTGCTGCTGTGGCAGAAAGTGTGCGTGAAGCGCCATCAACATCAATTCACCGTCGTTCTCAACAATTGAACATTTCGGAGACATCATTGAGACGAATTTTGCATAAAGACCTTAGTATGACGCCATACAAAGTCCAACTGGTTCAGGAGTTGAAGCCAACTGACCATCCAATGCGTTTTCGCTTCGCTAAGTGGGCCTGCGATCGACTTAGAGAAGATGCCGATTTTGCCAAAAAATCATCTTTTCAGATGAAGCTCATTTTGATCTTGGCGGGTATGTAAACAAGCAAAATTGTCGCATTTGGGGCACAGAAAACCCGCACGCATACATTGAAAAGCCGATACACCCAAAACGAGTCACTGTTTGGTGTGGATTTTGGTCCAGAGGCATAATTGGGCCATTTTTCTTCGAAAATGAGCAAGGAGTGGCCGTTACAGTCAATGGCGATCGTTATCGGGCCATGTTGAACGAATGTTTGTTCACAAAAATTGAAGAGGAGGATATTGGAAATATTTGGTTTCAACAGGACGGCGCTACGTGCCACACAGCCGAAGCTACACTCGATGTTTTGCGCCCTGTTTTTGAAGATCGCATTATCAGCCGCAGAGCTGATGTCGTTTGGCCACCTCGGAGCTGCGATTTGACACCGTTGGACTATTATTTGTGGGGTGCCGTAAAAGATAAGTGTTACGCCGACAAGCCAGAGACAATTGACGCTTTAAAGGACAATATTCGTGAAGCCATTGGTGAAATACAGCTGCATACAATCGATAATGTGCTTAAAAATTGGACCGATCGTGTACGCTACTGCATGGCCAGCCGAGGCAGCCTTTTGAATGAAATTATTTTCCATTATTAACCGGCAGGATTGTACTTTTAAATAAAAAAAGAAATTTGAGAAAATATTCAGTAGTTTTTTTTTATAGCATTTTCAAAAAAAAAAGTTATTTGGCGGACCCTTTATTTGCTTCTCTTTTATGAAAAGAAAAAATTAGGAGTGTCTAAAACTTAAGTAATGCTTCTTGCCCCAGTTTCCCCTATTAATTAATTTTTTCACTTCTTAGCAGCATTTATATGAATGTATATTATTAATCAGTATTATATACCTAAGCTTACACGAAATTATAAGGTATTGTATCTTACAGTATTAACCCTAGTTCTTCGAAATAAATTTAAAATTTCTGCTTCTGAAAAACCATTGAATTTTCAACGTTTCAAATAATGTCTATTAAACACCTTTAAAATTTCTTCGATGTACATTTTCTTTTTGATCATGGTGAAATTCTACAAATGGTCTAAAAATTCGCGCATACATGTCTCAGATCGTAAAATATTTTCAATACAAAATATAAAAGTAATAGTCAGCAATTGTGACGAATTTAGCTGAATAATTTCGTTCAGATTTCTAAAAGCTCGTCGGCAAAATAAATTCACAAATTCATTGACAAACGTAAAATTTTGATTATGAAAAAACAGACAGCGCTACGTTTTAATCAAATTTTCTTCTCCAAATGAGATAGATTATGTTAATTGATGACCTTGAGAATTTCTTTTGTAAACTTTAGCCAATCAAATTCTTATTTCCCTAAAATGAACGACATACCTACATATTTAAAGATGGTCGCGCATTCATCCTATACTTAACGGCAACTAATTTTGTTTTCAAATGTTTTTTTTTTTGTATGCAGTGTGATATTAAGAATTTAAAAGTTTTCTCGATCTCACTTGAATTTTCCTTTTTTGCTTTCATACTCACAATCGCAATGTAGCTTACAAGTTTAATCATAACTACAAACAGAATAATAGCAGCACTTTGCGTGGGTATCATCATTAAAGTAAACCATTTCTTAAGTGATGACACACAGCTAAATAAAGACGTCAAATTTCTATTGAAGAAATGAATTTTTTATTTAGTATCTAAACATGCAAGACACAATCCATGCGCTAGATACATATGCATGTATGTATGTATAAGACTTAGAAATTAATTCAATTATTATTATTATTCTATTACAAGTTCAAAATCAGACACTCAAACTCAATAATAATGTATGTAATTAAATTGCTTGTTGATGAAATCAATTGGCAATTCAAAGAGTTAAAGGGTTAAGTGATCAGTGAATGTGGTCATTGAAAACTGGATATTGGAGTAAAACGTATTTCGTGGGTATAGTCTGGGAAATAGGTTTGCATTTTTTAAGATATCTTATTCTTACAAGTACATATAGTGGTTTCGTGTAAAAATGTACAAAATTTTAGTGTAACTCAATAATAGGATGATGCAGAAGTTAAAATAAAGAATCCGACAAACCTCGAAGATTTTGTTTGTATTACATATGAACAGGGCTTGAGCCAGGGTGTGCAAATGCACAGGGCGCCAAGCTTTGGGGGCGCTCTGTCAAACCATAATACAAAAAACAATTATGGATACACATACTTTCATTCTTCATATTTCAGTTCGTCTAACCAGCTACATATGTCTATGCATTTCTAAAAGTTATTTGATCGCAATAATTATCGTCCAATGAGTAATTCAAATTAAGCCATTTCATCTGCTCACACGAAAGACCATTCATATAATTACACGAGAAACATCATAGTGTGAATAGAGTAAAACTAAAAATCTCATCTAGATAACGTTGGTACAGGCTTGCAAGGCAAATTCATCCACAAAAAGTCAACAAAAATCCATAGAAAATCAGTCAACTATCCATTTACATAAGAAACAAGTTCGTATGTGCCAATCGCACCAAGGCAGTGCAAGATTAATTTCTTGCACAAGCACTCAAAAATTTTCATAGGATAAAATCTCAAAATAATAAACTCCATTTGAGTGAAACGTGCAGATTTTAATTCTGCACGTATGGGATATTCGACTCAGAATTTGTTTGAATGGAATATTTTGAGTTTAATACATGTTCGATGCCAGAGAAGAAAGAAAACACAAGAAAAAGAACTTTTATAGATGTTTGGATGAATAAGCAAATAAAATGCACGACTGGATCGTACGAACTTGATCTTGTATCATACAACTTTAATTTAGTTAAACATTGACTCTGTTAGTTAGTAGGTAGGTAATTTGGTTATCCTATGCAGGCTTAAAGCCGATGTAGACAAGATTACCTTGATTCTTAGTAAAGGGTTATCCATTTTGCGGTTTCAAAAGTATAGGGCTGGAATTCGACATCTGTCAAACTAAGTTGTTAAACCAATTGTTTGGTTTTTTCAGTTGAAAGTCTGACATTTACGAAAATAGATCGCTTAAGTATCGCACAAGGCATAAAAATTGTTAAAACCTACTACAAAATTGGTGATTCTGCCACAGCCACATATCGTGCCTTAAGAGGAGATTATGGTTTACATAATCGTCCAACTACGCAAGCAATTGGCAAAATTGTGAAGAAATTTGAAGAGACTGGATTGATTACAGATATTGTAAGGCCTGTGCATCATCGTTTCACTCGTACCACTGAAAATATCGCATGAATGTGTCGATTCCTCATCGTTCTCAGGAATTAGGACTTTCTCACGGCACATTTTGGCGTATTTTGCATTTGGATCTACACCTACTTCCATATAAAGTCCAGCTCACACAACAACTGAAGCCAGCTGACTATTCACAACGTCTTAGATACGTCGAATGGGTGCTTGAGAAACAGGCGGTGGACGTCGATTTTTCGAACAAAATTTTCTTCAGCGACGAAGCACATTTCTCACTCGGTGGGTATGTTAATAAACAAAACTGTGTTATTTGGGGTTCTGAGAATCCTCAAGTAATTGAAGAGAAGCAATTACATCCACAAAAAGTCACTGTTAGCGGCGCTCATTGGTCCGGAGGTGTGATTGGACCTTACTTCTTCGAAAACGACGATGGAACGACTGTCACCGTCAATTCGGAGCGTTATGGTCATATGATAACCGACTTTATTTGCTTGCTATTGAAGATTACGACTTGGAGAATATGTGGTTTCAACAAGACGGTGCCACATGCCACACAACTCGAGCGAATATGGCTTTAATGCAAGAGACATTTCCTGGCCGCGTAGTTTCTCGTCGTGGCGATATCAACTGGCTACCAAGATCATGCGATTTGACACCGCTGGACTTTTTTTTGTGGGGCTACGCGAAAGACCGTGTTTATGCGGATAAACCTTTAACTTTTGAGCACTTGAAAACCAACATTTGTCAAGTTATGGTCGAAAATTACCTCAAAAAGTGGTCGAAAATTACCTCAAAAGAATCGATCCTTGCAACAATTCGCGTGGTGGTCATTTAAATGATGTAGTGTTTGACACATAATGTCAACGTTCAAACTTTATAATAAAAAAGAAATATCATGAAAAAAAAAATATTTTATATGTGTTTTATTTACGTTTACTTTTGAAACCGCAAAATGGATAACCCTTTATAAATGAATGAATGCCTACATTATATTTAGTCAGTGGAGTACGCAAAAATACGTAAAAAGGGAATAATAATAAGGTAGAAATAAATGCATAAGTCAGGTATTACACAGCGCGTGACTGTAACGCGCAAATCTTGGTCATTTTCTTTTGAACTTCTATTCGTTGTCAGTACTGCACGATTATTTGACAGCTATCTTTCATTTTATTTTCAGATATTGAACAAAAAATAATTTTTAAAAGAAAAATGGAAGGCAAAGTTATTTATATAGGTATTCTGGATGACAAAGACAAGGATTGTAGACAATAGTGTTCATTTGGTAATATAAAATAAGCTTAGAAGTCTTTTCTTTGCTGCATTTAAATTGGTCAGCCATTTGGATTGGTGTTCATTCATCAACAGCGAAACTTAAATGAAGTAAATCCGAAAATGAAAGAAAGAGTAGAAAGAGAAACGTCAAAAACACGCAAGGAAAATCCTACCCGCACGTGTTCAGATAGATTTATTTCTGTTTCATCAATTCGTTCTTCGCACTTTATTCAAGCAGGGGTAAACACGCGTGGTGTAAAGCGGCCCATACACATAACACTGATGTATGGCACTTGTGTCACTGTTATTGAATGTGGAGCGTGTGCTTGTGCATACACAGATTTCTGGTGTCGAACACGGTGTCGACAAAATCAAAATCATGTACAACACATTCAAGAAATATTTCAGTTGCATTCTGATCGTGGGAGTATAGACGTTTATATGGCTATACGTAGCTGTGAGTTTTGGATATCATTTATTGAGCTCTATAGGGATTTGCCTTAGTCTTGTATCGTTGATAGTAAACTAACAACTAATATGTGCGGATTGGTGTTGCGTGTGTGGCTGAATGGATATTTTGAGTCATGACACCGGTGTCGACACAACAGTCATGTGAATGGGCCGCTTAACACCGGACTAATACACATAATTAAATGTTTTTATATTGCTTAGTTGTTATAGTTTCAAGGAAAACAAAGATGTCATTTGAATTCGTGGATAAATAAGAATATATCAAAAAATAAATTCAAAAATCGTTGGAGCGGTTTCTTAAAAACTGAATTTTTTATGTATAAAATGTTAAAAACATTTTTAAGAAATTTGATTCACCATTTTAAAGATATTTTTAATGTAATGTATATGAAATTCAAATTTCAAAAAAATTCAGTGACTGGTTTTGAAAAATAGATTTTTTCAAAACAAAACTTTTATTTATTTTTAAAAATCGATTTTTTTTTTGTTTTAAAAACTTGAGTACCTATGCAGTTTTAATTATACTTTAAGGGAGCTTTAGCGTAAGGCGAAAATATGAAAAGTTGTTCTATGGAAAATACCGTTAATAAGTACGCAAAATAAAATATACTTATACTTCAAAGTGGACTGCACTAATTTAAGAACATGGGTACGCATTTGTTTTGGGAAATAATTCTTTTTATTAACGGTTTTTTTAACATTTGTATGGGAGGTACCGTTGTTTTTTATTTTAGGAAAATAGTATTTGTTTTAACTATTCAAGATATTATCAAAAAACTACCAAATACAAAGTTTCGAAAAAATCAATTGAGTCGTTTACGAAATTTTTTCAAAAAAAAATTTATTCCAATCAAAACTTTGTTTGAAAAAATTTGGTTTACAAGTGTTTTACCTTTACCTAGGAGCTTCTGCATGCAAAAAATCTAATTAACCGTTTCCCAGAAAAAAGAAAACAAAAAATGGTTCTACCACCGTAACCAAAAATAACAATTTTTGTAAAAAAAAAAAAAAATATTACAAGGTACCCTTTCCCTTCATTTATGAACTGATTTTTTTTTTATAAAAATCGCTGGAGCCGTTTTTGAGAAAAATAAGGTATGTATGGAAGTTACTGTTATTTGTCGTCTTTAAAAAAATGAAAAAAACGTGTGGATTACCGAAAAACAATATGTACCAGGTTTGAAGCAAATCCATCGAACCGACTGCCGACTCGAGGACAGACAGACATGGAAATGGGTTACCCACTTTTTTGGTGTTCTCCATGATCGTAATAATGTCATGATTGCTTGTTAGAATTTTTTTTTTACAAATGGATAACTTGTCTTATAGTACCTACCTATAATCGCAAGTAAAAATAATGAAAAAACGAACAAATAATTGTGCGTAGCGTCGGTGCATTATAGTCTTGTCCTCTGTTTTTGAGTTCGTCTGTGTAATTTGAAGTTCAGTTATTTTTTTTAATACATAGGTACATTTAAGCTCTTCAAAATCACTGTTTATTTTTTAGGGAAGTTAAGTTAAAGGTGGAAAATAAAAAGTGTGTGTTGTGAAAAGTGTTATTAATTTGAATATATAAATTAAAGAATGGGGCGCTAAACGTAGAGTTTGCACAGGACGATCGGACCGGCCCTGCTTATGAAGAGAAATTCCAAAATATAAGAAATAGTTTAAAAATTGCATCTAATTAAAGCTGTGGAATAGTTTTGTTTATATAATTGAGTGCGCACTAAAGGGGTTTTGAATACCCTTAATATGTTCAAGCACAGTACTAGCATTCGGAAAATAAGGATTTAAAAGGAGATACCGCTGTACATTCAGTCCTATCACAGAATCCATCGTAATCGAAAATCTGCTACGAATCCTGAAGAATCTATCTCATAGAATCCATTCGTAGTAAATTCGTAGTGGAAAATCTGCTACGAATTTCGAAATTCTTAGAATTTCGTATCTCAGAATCAGAATGAAACGGAAATATTTTAGCTTTCTCTATGACGAGTTATTCTTCTCGTAATCAAGTGGAAAACGGTTATCTTAGTAAGAATGTTGGTATTTTTAATGAATCTTTATTCAAATTCAAATCTTCTTCCTAGTGCATTGGGCACTTTTTCTTAAAACTATATTGATGTGGAAAATCTAACTTCTTGAAACTCCTGTTGCAGCTCCTCTAAACCTAGGTATTTAAACGCTTGCTCACTTAGAAATATCTTATAAAACTGAAAAAGTTTCCATATAATTATTATTTTTAAAGTTGTTAATTCATCTATAAGTAGGTAGAAGTTTTCATCCATATCAAATGGATTGCATAAATCTCTCAGTTATTTTCTTTGGATTTTAAGCTTTTGCCTTCGGATTACAGCCTCGTTATTTGCAGCTACAATTGCAATATCTATGGAATCCATTTTATGTGTAAATAACACAAATGAACACTTAGTATATTTTACCCGAAATATTTGTATCTATTATGAACTGAAATTTATTTCTGTAATTGGAGGTGATTTGGCGTAACACAGCTGATTTCGAAATTGAGAGTGAGAGCGTTCAATGAGGCAAAGCTTTTTCGTTTCCACTCGGATTCTCTGAACGCAATTTTTCGGGGTTCGTAGCGTAACTTTGCATTCGGAGATTTTTCACGATGTAATCTGAACGATGCAAGGCTGATTAGTTTTGAAGTTCGGAATATCAAAACGGGAGGGACAAATAGAGCCTGGTAAAGCATTCCACATTCGTGTTGTACGACTAAGGAAAGAATCTCTGTACAGTACGTCTGAAGTTAGGCTCAAGGGTAAGCTGATGGACATTCCTGGAAGCAAGAGAATCACCGTTGGATAGTTTAAGGGGAGGAAGGCAACTGACAATTTCGCTAAAATATTTTTTATAAAAAAAGCAATAAAATAATGAGACACATATAGTCGCCCTTTAAGAAAACCGGCATAACTCAACAAAATTTGATTCTTCAGAAAATCAGTTTAAGGTTTTTGTGTCGGACAAATTTGCATAAATGTTTTTTTTTTATTGTTTTAAATCATGTTTTTCGAATTATATCCACATTTTATTTAATGAAAACAAATTTCAAAAAAAAGGATACAATTGGGTTGTAAAAATGAGGATCTAAGAAGATCCTTTCAAATTCGTCACTTTTCCAGAAACAATATATGATATTTATGATATATGTAGTGGATAAAGTGCTTGATTGCTAACTAGGACGTGTGGGTTCGATCCCCACGCTAGGCGCATTCTTTTCTATACCTCCAATTCTAATTGGATGCCGCCCATGGGTTAACATGAGACAGTCAATACCTGGTTCTCAAATCCACTGTGCCAAACTAGTGCAGTGCCATTCAGGTTGCATTTAAAAGGCCTTAGGTCTTACAGGCATATAGTTAAATTAAAAAAAAAAATATATTCAGTAGTATTTTTACTTGCCATATAGGAACTATAGGGCAAGTTTTGCATTTGGAAAAAAAATCGAACTGGAGATTTTAATCAAAGTTGACATTGACGATGATAGAGAACAAAGTGGGTCCCGTAAGTCCGTCTGTCTGTCTGTCTGTAGAACGATCTACAGCCTAACCCACTGAACCGATTTTGTTCAAATTTGGTGCTTAGGCGTTTAAGGTGATTGTCCAAAATAGATTTTTGAATCGTTGTTTTATCCCGAAAAATAAGGGTACTTGCTATACAAATTTTTGTACCATCTTAATTATCTCGAAAACGGCTGTAAAGATTTTGATAAAATTTGGTGTGTGTACTACTTTGGACATGGTCTACATTTTGGCCAAATTTTTTTTTTTCAAATATTTTGTTATTAACGGTACCTGCCATACAACAATTTTATTGATTTTCGAATTTCTCATAAGGGGCTCAACGGATTTCGATCAAAATGTTTATACAAAAGTTAATTCAAATTCTTAATAATACTGCATTTCTTTTGGGACTTGAAAATTCAAAATTTCGAAAGTAGGTGGACAATTTTTTCTGAAATTTTGTTTTTGAATTTATATTATTAAATGTTTAAAATCTCCATACCAAATTTTTTTTTGTAAAAAACTTAAGAATTCTTATATATAAAAAAATAAGAGAAAAACGGCTTTAAAAATACATTTAGCCGTTTCTATTAAGAATCTTTTGCATGTAATGTGATCGAATAAAGGAGCAAGTACGTGCGATCCAGTCGTGCATTTTATTTTATTTCGGAGTTAGTTCGTCACAACTTTGTTAAATATTATAATGACTTAAGATTCTAGCTCAATTTATATCTCAATGATTTCTGAAAAATATTTACTAGAAAAATGGCATAACTCATAAAAGTGTCATTTTCAATTTATCAAGAAAAGTGAACCATTGTGTTTTAAAACAGAAAAATATTACAAAACAGTACTTACTTTTTTAAGAACACTGCTCAATTTTTAGTAAGTACACTATTCTATATTATATTTCCTTAATTAGCTTGCACCGCATAAAATCACATCTGTTGGCGAAGATATTCCTGGCACTGAGTTATTTCTGTGGTCTCCATTGGCAAATAAAGAAATGGGAAAAGTACAAATTGGTACAAGGTCCATTTGGAGGGATTCTGAAGAGATACAGTTATGCCGATTTTACAGAACGATAGAGAATGATTTTTTTAGTCGATTGGCGTCACTAAGTCAAAAATTGAATTTTTTTGAGTTATTCCGGTTTTTTTAAACTGCGTTGTTATAACATTTCGACGGTGTTCGAGAGAGGTAAATGTTTCTATTATAAACAAAATAATAATTGACAGGCTTTAACTTTTTTTTCATTCTTAAATTCCGAAATTATTAGATACATCTCGCAGCCTTCGTCTTTTTCTTTTTTTCTTTTGCATATTCATTCCTTTCAGACTGATATTTTTAAATGCGTGAACAATAAAAAATTTACCAGAAAACAATTTACCAAAATGAAAATACTTCAATAAAATCTCAAATGACAGATGTCAGCTGTTTTCAATTTCACGAAAAGTGATTTCGAAAAAAATTCGAAGTTACCAAATCGCTCGAAATGCAGAAAAAACACTGAAATTGATTTCACTCAATTTCCAATTTCGATTTCGGTTTCATTTCACTCGAATTCTGGAACCTAGCTGTTAAACTCAGTGCATTATTTTTTTCTTTTTTATTGAAACTCAATGACATATTAAATGAAAAATACATGAATTCATTTCCGTAGCCATCAAATTATTCCTGTAACGAATAGAGCAAAGCAGGGAAATACAAATAAGGCTACGGAAATGATAAAAATCCATGTTTTTTTTTAATTTTTAAAATACATTTCAAAGACAACCATATTTCCTTTGTTCAGTTAGTTTGAGTTCTATAAATTGTTCGCCGTTGAATTAACATAATAGCATTATTTGATATTTAAAATGATGACTTGGAAGTTTCAAAGTCAATTCTTTCAAATGTATAAATTATTATATTTGTCTACATATTATGTTTCAAATTCCAATTTTGTTTTTATATGAGACAAAGCAACACACATTTTCTGTATTAAAAACGAGAATAAAACAAAGTTTGGCCAACAAATTTTATAATTAGTGTTACAAATATTTTATTTTAAGAATTAGAGAAGTTGCTTAACGTTGATTTAAAGTTATTAAAATATTTTTACTTTTGTTTAACCATTTTGGGTTGGGGGCACGAAAATGAGATTTTAGTTGGGAATCTTCCGCATATATTTTGCCATATTTAGCAAAATGGCGTCAGCACAATTATAACACGACGCCAAGGTAATGTCAAAATTAATCTGATGGATCTTAGAATATTCACGATGAAGTAATAATGTAAAGAATTTGAAAGATTTAATTAGTTTATTATTTAGAATTTTTAGAAAAAATGGTAATTGTGATGTGAACTTTTGCATTCGAATATCATTATATTTCGAACAGTAAATTTGGAACAATAAATTTGAAGGTCGAATTCAAATTTAGATTATCAAAAAACGTCGGTAATCTTCGAAGAAGAGAACAAAAATTTAATTTTATTGAACAATGTTTATAGTTCCATATAGATTTTGTTTTTTTAGTTTCGACATATTTTATTCATTTTAACTAAAACTAGTTTAACAATTTTGTTTAAAAGTGAATAAATAGCAATCATTCTACAACATTTGTAAGTTAGAGTTGAATGATAAGTACAATACAAAAAATTACAAAATTAAGCTGATGTTGGGTGACAATCAGAGCTACATAATTTAAATTAATTTAATGATAATAACTATAAAGTCAAAAGACTTTTTTGAGTCGTTTATAACGGGTGATTTTTTTGCTACTTGGTTTTTGACGTTTATATTTTTGACAGATCACACATGACAAATTCCACGAACATTTGACATTTCGATTCAGTATTGTTTGCCATTTCATCATGAATAGACTTACGCCTGAACAACGTTTGCAAATTATTGAAATTTATTATCAAAATTCGTGCTGTGTGAAAAATGTGTTTCAAATTGTCTTCAACAAAATTGTCTTCAGCGACGAGGCTCATTTTTGGCTAAATGGATACGTGAATAAGCAGAATTGCCGTATTTGGAGTGAAGAGCAGCCAGAGGCAATTCAGCAGCTACCAATGCATCCCGAAAAATGCACTGTTTGGTGCGGTTTATGGGCAGGCGGCATCATTGGGCCGTACTTCTTCAAGGACGATGAAGGCCGCAGGGTTACGGTCAATGGAGAAAGGTACCGTTCGATGATAACAGATTTGTTTTTTGCCGAAAATGCAAGAATTGAACTCGGTCGACATGTGGTTCCAACAGGACGGTGCCACATGCCACACTGCACGCGAAACCATGCATCAATTGAGAGGCGAATTTGGTGAGCAGTTGATCTCACGTTTTGGCGCAGTCAATTGGCCACCAAGATCATGTGATTTGACCCCGTTAGACTATTTTTAGTGGGGCTATGTTAAGTCTATTGTCTATGGGGACAAGCCAAACACGATTGCTGCCTTGGAAGCCAACATTGAACGCGTCATTGGTGAGATTCCGGCCGAAATGTGTGAAAAAGTTTGCCAAAATTGGACCTTCAGAATGGACCACCTGAAGCGTAGCCGCGGGCAACATTTAAGTGAAATTATTTTTAAAAAGTAAATGGCAGAAATTGATTTATCGATCCAAATAAAAATTTCATTCACTTTTTACAAGTTTCTGTGTTTTTTGAATTTTCAAAAACCAAGCTCTTAAAAAATAACCTTTTATAAAGAATTTGAAAGATTTAATTAGTTTATTGTTTAGAATTTTTAGAAAAAAAGGTTATTGTGATGTGAACTTTTCCATTCGAATATCATTATACTCGTATTTCGAACAATAAATTTAGAACAATTAATTTGAAGGTCGAGTTCAAATTTATAACGGGTCCGCCATCTAACGTTTTTTTTTTTCAACTAGTGCTTATTTCGTGAATGGTAACACTTAGCTAATGTCTGATTTGACAGATAATTAGTTTTATCCTTCCGGTGAACGAATATGGTTGTGTATACGCTCGAACAAGGCTCGCTAAGTGGGCCTGCGATCGACTTAGAGAAGATGCCGATTTTGCCAAAAAAAAACATCTTTTCAATGAAGCTCATTTTGATCTTGGCTGGTATGTAAACAAGCAAAATTGTCGCATTTGTGGCACAGAAAACCCGCACGCATACATTGAAAAACCGACACACCCAAAACGAGCCACTGTTTGGTGCGGATTTTGGTCCAGAGGCGTAATTCGAAAATGAGCAAGGAGTGGCCGTTACAGTCAATGGCGATCGTTATCGGGCAATGTTGAACGAATTTTTGTTTACAAAAATTGAAGAGGAGGATATTGGCAATATTTGGTTTCAACAGGACTGCGCTACGTGCCACACAGCCGAAACTACACTCGATGTTTTGCGCCCATTTTCAAAAAAAAAAAGAAGTTATTTGGCGGACCCTATATTATAAAAAACGTCGGTAATCTTCGCAGAAGAGAACAAAAATTAAATTTTATTGACCAATGTATTTTATTCATTTCAACTTAAAACTAGTTTAACAATTTTGTTTAAAAGTGAATAAATAGTAATCATTCTATAACATTTGTAAGTTAGAGTTGAATGATAAGTACAATACAAAAAAAATACAAAATTAAGCTGATGTGGGGTGACAATCAGAGCTACATAATTTAAATTAATTTAATGATAATAACTATAAAGTTAAAAGACTTTTTTGAGTCGTTTATATATAAGAAAAAGAATTAGTCGAAATAAATTTATAAAATGTTCTGTAAGTTAAGAAAACTAATTTTCAATATGATCCACAGTGAATAGCCAGTCTCCTATTTTTTTTTAAAAAAGGATTTGAAATTTTGAGTCATTCTAATGGACATTGGTAGTTTGTTAAAGAACTTAAGTGCAGCAGCAGTATCAAAATGAGAACAGTGAGTCTTGTGGGCACCAGGTTCATTGACAAAATACATATTGTTTATACGTTGATTGTAAAATAACGCGTTTCTACTTGGCATATTGCTGCTTTGCTTAAAAATTCTTTAAGGACTTTAAAAATGTAGAGATTTTGCATAGGCAGAATCACCAAATCCTTGTACAAAGGGCAACTTTCAACGAAGCGACTTTTGTTGCAAATAATATAAATTAAATGCTTTTGTGCAATTAATACAGCATTTAATGTGTTTGAGTAAGAACGTCCCAAGCAAGATGGACCATACTGAAGTTTTGAGTGTCCAATACCATAGTAAATTGAAGCTAGAACATACTTAAAGCCTAAAGGTTTTAAAAGATACATTTTCCGAGCCACCAAAATTAAATTAGATTTAATATTACTGATATGCTCTTTCCAATTGAGATTAGAATCTATTGTAACTCCTAAGTATTTGAAACTTGTAACAAAATCAATTTTGAAACAAGAATCTGAGCAATAACAGTTGTGATTAAAATTAAATTTACTACAATCGTGTATAGGGAAGCTATATTGCTCACAGTTAGTTGTATGAAAACGAAAATTATAGTCGGGAACATAATAACCTGATGTTTTGAACGACATTACCTTAGTTCTTACGCTTAAGATAAGCTTGTGAGTAGAAAACCAAGTTCTTAACATTGGAGATCTTCTTCTACAGGATGGCGCACGAATCGTGCTGCAATAAGAAATTTAAATAACTTTTATTTTAATCGATGTATTTTATTAATTTTTTTTTATTGGATTAAAAATTAAATTTTATTTTAAATAACTAATGGTTTTTAAAGATGATAGACCGCAAATGACCTCCACGCATATGCCGTACCTGATAAAAAAATTGTTCATTGCGGCCTGAATGGTTGAAATTGGGATCGCCTCAATTATTGTCTTAATGGACTGCTTCAATTCAGTCAAATTCCTGGGTTTCGTTTTGTACACTTCCTACTTGACATAACCCCATAAAAAAAGGCTGGTCAGGTGACCTTGGGAGCCAGCGGAAAGTGCGGTTTCTGGATATCAATTTGTTTGGGAAATTTCGTTGGAGATCCGCCATAACTTGTGTGGCTAAGTGTGCACTTGCTCCATCTTGTTGAAACCAAATCCTGCTGAAAGGGATACGTCTTCGGCGAAGTTCTAGGTAAAAAAACTCCTTCAACATCTTTAAATAACGGTCCCCATTGAAAGTTTGTGTTACACCGTTTTCTTCAAAGAAGTATGGGCCGACAATACACCTTTATGGAACTGCGCACCACTCAGTGACTCGTCCTGGGTGCAGTTCTGTCTCATGGAGCATTTCTGGATTAGATTCACTCCATATACGGCAATTTTGCTTGTTAAGATTGCCGTTAAAGTCAAAATGGGCCTCATTAGACATGAAAAAACAATTTATCAATGTTTTGTCTTCTTCGGCCATTGCAATAATTTTTCGGCAAAATTCCAGGCGAACACGCAAATCCTGAGGGTTTAACTTGCTTGTAATTTGGACTTTGTACAGAAACAAGTTCATGAAGTATCCGTTGTAATGGCCGATTACTCACACTGAAAAAAAGTTATTAGGTTTTATTTTTGTAGCACGATTAGTGTGTCACCCTGTATTTGAACTACACAGTTAAGATCCGAAAACGACTGATAGGTGAAGGATATGTCATCTGCAAAGGCTGTTGAAGGAACATTTAGCTTTAAATTAAAAAACGAATTTATATAAACTAAGAAAAATAACGGTCCAAGTACCGATCCATGTGGAACACCGTTTTGTAGCTTACGAGCTGTACTTATATTGCCATTTACAATTACTGATTGAACACGTCCTTTCAAATATGATTCTAGCCATTCAAATACAAATCCGCTAAAGCCACGTAACTTTATACAATCGAGTTTTGTCGATGAAAATTGTTTTTGTTCAATCGAGTGTCCTCGATTGTATCGTTAGAGAAAACTCGCTTGAATCAAAATAGGTGCTTCCAATTATCGATTGTATCGACAAAACTCGATTGTATCAAGTTACGTGCTGGGGCATCTGCATTATATAACTTACCTAGTAGTATTTCATGGTCAACTAAGTCAAAAGCCTTGGTCATATCAATGAAGAGGGCTATTGTAATAGACTGCATAATCTGAGAATAGCATCCTCTATTGACTTACCCACCAGAAAGCCACACTGAGTTTCACTAAACAAAACTGTTTTTATAAGAAGTTTTTTTTTTATTATTTTTTTTTTAATAATACAAATTCTATATACTACTGAAATACATCAGCCAAGTAGAAGACTTAGCACTGTAATATTTGGACTTGTTGAATTATTGATTCAAAATAGCTTTTAACGGCCTTTAGTCCAACAAAAATTAGCGTTTCGTCCCGGCGATCTCACATGGACTCATCAGTTGGACAATTGCCTATTTACAGGTCCTCACTAGACAAGTGATGAGTCCATGTGAGATCGCCGGGACGAAACGCTAATTTTTGTTGGACTAAAGGCCGTTAAAAGCTATTTTGAATCAAAAAAGAAGCTATTTTATTCTTCATAAGTTTTTCAAAAAGTTTTGAAACTGTTGGAAGAAGAGAAATAGATCTGTAGTTCGACATATTATTTTTATCACCCTTCTTAAGCAATGGAATAACTTCAGCAAATTCCAGATGCTTAGGGAAAATTCTTTGTACTACACTCAAGTTGAAAATAAAACTCAGTACATCAGACACATAAAGGGCAACTTTTTTAAGAAGAGTGCTCGATATTCCATCTGAAGTACAAGATTTTTTTTTAGCTTTTAAGGACATGATCATCTTGTAAGCCTCGATTTTATGTGCCAAAATTTGGCGGAATCGATTTTTCTTTCATTATAGGCCACCTCCACAGGTCATAAATGATGGCAGAACTATAAAAATGCCATGAAAGAAATTCAATAGATTCCAAAAAATCCATGCCGAAAAAATAACTTTTTGAAAAAGACATGAGCCCCGTTCAAAGCTTGGCCATAGATTGACGTTTCATGTACATATGTGTTTTTAATTTTTGTAGTGGTTTTTGATTTATTTCAGATGCGTACCGATAGTTACTCTGTAGAATTTGTCTAAATCTCAATAAAATTTCAAAAGAAATGAAAAGAAAATGAACGACATGACATGAAACTGCCCAGCGAGTAAAAATGCAAAATGGTTGTGATAGTGATATTGGTCATATGTTTGGCCAATGGAGTCGGCCTTTTACTCAATGGCGTTTTTTTTGGCCAAATAAAAACGACATAAACCTCCATTTGGAAGAAATGATTGAAAGAAATTTCATGTAGTCAATATTTCATCTGGATACCTCTTATGTCTGGTTTTTTATTTAAATTTTCAGACCTAAATTTCTGCATTTATTTCATGTATAAATATAGATAGAAATAATATAGAATAAGAAATAAATGGAGAATAATATAATTTGACGTTTCGCAACATGCGAAATTAATCGTGCACTAATTTCTCACAAGACATTAGGTTTGTTCGTTGAACCCTGAAGTCACCCTAATCTAGCCCTAAAGTGTTTTTCGACAAACCTGAAGTCACCCTAGTGAACAAATTCTGTGTTTTTTTTTAAACTATAGGGTCGCTCTGAAATCGCCCTGAAGTAGATTTAGGATTTTAGCTGGAGCAAGTTGAGGTAAATGAATGAACAGTCAAAGCCAAATGAGATCTGAAGTAGGGATGACCAATATTGAAAACAATATCGAATACTCATCATGGATGTTAATAATTATCGAATCGAAACCATCCATTTTTTTTTTAAGTTTCCTTTATTCTTCATTCAACATCGATATTGAATCATCGATTTTTTGTTTTAATATCGATTTTCGTTAACACATAGATAAATATCACTCATATGAAACATTTGTCTTGTCACGGATTCGTGTTTTTATGTCATTGTGTCATTTTAAAAATGGAATTTAAAAGAATTCTGAAATTTATTTTCATACACAGAAATAGAAAGTAAAAACCTTTAAAGTTGTAGATTCTGCATAGGGCCAAAGCAAATTCATTAAAGAATTAAATTTAAACATATTTTAAATTTTAATTAATTAGAGGACTAGTTTTTCTGCAACATAAAATTAATGGTCCTCGATTGTTTTTTGAGAATCGAAAGACGGTTTTTTTTGACAACTAGGTAAATTTCAACGAACAAACAATCTTGATCATAGTTTTCTTATTTTTATGTTATATTCCAACATTTCCTTGAAAAAAGCATGCTATATTTATTCTAAATTATCTAGTGTTTAGAACTCCTTGGAGAAGAATAAAATTTCACAACATATTTTTGCTCACATAGTTAAAGAAATATAAATTTCAGTTATAATTGCCACGTTCTGGAATCCACTTTTTCGAATTTATACAACGAAAGTGAATTTGGATGTTCCACTATTCGTCGAATTAGTTATTGTGTAATAGAACTTCGAAAATGAAATTGGATTTTCAGCATTTTAGTTTATTCTATATTGTGTTTCGTCAAATTGGTAAGAACAAATATTTTTTTGTCACTTTTGGTTTTGGGGTTTCATGTACTGATTGTTTTTTTTTTTCAAGAAAAAAAAACAAAAACGTACGCCAAGAGAAGGTACTCGTATTCTTGACGCATATGGAGGAATATTCCGTATTTCGAATTTATTCCAAATTTTCCGTACTTTGGAAAAAAAATCTTTTTGAATCTTAATTGATTTTTCCAATGATTTAGGCCATGCTAAACTAGCTGACTAGCAGGGTTATCAATTCAAAACTGGGAGGTTTCTGTGCAAGAAGAGTTAGTAGTGGTACGCGCAAGGCGGTGTTCTATTTCCCCTTCTCTGCAATCTGGTAGCAAATGAGCTGCTGATGGATCTGGAAACGGAGAGCTTTAGAGTGGTTGCTAATGCGGATGATGTTGCTATTGCCGTATCAGGAGAGTACCACAACGTTCTAAAATAACTCCTACAAAGCGCTTTAAATCAACTAACAATCTGGGCAGAAAGGTGTGGCCTAGGAGCCAACCCTAAGAAAACTGAGCTTGTCCTATTTTCAAGGAAATACAAAAATCCTCACGTAGATCCTCCTACTATTAAAGGTAATCCACTAGCTTTCTCAGATGAAGCAAGATACTTGGGTCTTATTTTAGATAAAAAATTAAGTTGGAAACCAAATAGAAGAAAGAGTTAAAAAAGCCACAGTGGTACTCTTCTCATTCAAAAAAGCTATAGGGAATAAATGGGGCCTGCAACCCCGTATTTCGCACTGGCTTTATACTTCGGTAATCAGACCGATTCTTACCAACGGCGTAACAGTACGGTGGACCGCTCTAGAAAAAGCTGCAAATCGTGACAAGCTGAGCAAAGTCCAACGATCAGCCTCCATGTCTATAAGCGAATCATTAAGAACAACAACCACTGCTGCGCTAGACGTTCTACTCCATCTAATACACCTCGATATTTTCAGCAAAAATACGGCAAATATAGGTACTACCATCGCTACATGTAAATTAATGCTGAAACAAGATGCTGTAGAAAGAACAAACCGAAGATGGAGAAATATGACAACCTGTATGACGACAAAACAATTCTGGTCAAAGCATGATCTGAAACGCTCCAAGTTGTGGATATCCTTAAGCAGATTGCACATCAGCTCCGTAATTGGTGTCATAATTGGACACTGCCTCAACAGCACGCAACGAGGCTTGGCGTTTATTCAAACGATTTGAGCAGAAGCTGCATGGACGAAGAAGAGGTGGAATCTATTTCTCATCTTCTGTGTACATGCCCTGCTTTATCTCAGAGAAGTAAGCTCCATCTTGTAGACTTTTGCTCGATGATCTCAGCGATCTAAACAAAATAGGCATCTACAGTCTCGTACGCTTCATTAGGAGCTCCAAATGGTTCAGCGAATAGAGAGATTATCTCAGGATTCATGTGGTATCACAAGGGACCAACTCTGGTCTAAGTGTGTCAGCTGCAACGCTGACAGCCACTTCAACCTAACCTAACCTAATCTTGGCCTTGCTAAGTCTATGCCTAAATCATTGTCAATTGAGCTTCGATATCTTCCTTCAGCTAAGTATCGGAGGTTTGCTACAAGTTTTTGAACTGAAGGTATCGATAAAGGTCTTATAAAAGGTCATATTTCTCTTAAAACTTATAAAAACACATCCTTGTTCAGTTCAATTATAGTGAAAACTTCAAACACAATTAATGAGGTTTTCGTTTGGTTAAATTGCGTTTATTAATTTTTATTTGCTATATTGGTGTATATTTGTGTCTGTGAACCAACCAGCAGTATCAGCTGTCTTGTCAAACTGATGGCTGTCGATTATGATGCATAGTGGTTTTAGTAAGAGGGGTAGATCTGACGAAAAATCCAGATCTACAAAACTGATTTCAAATCAAAAAATTAATAAATTTTTTTGGCCAATCGAAGGCAAAAATTGTCAAAATCAGTTTCTTGACAGATCTAAATCAAAAATAAATTGATTCTTGATGCCAAACGAAAACCCCATAAGAATTTAACTTTAGATCTTATAGCAGTTCATATTCATTTATATACATACTCACATTATGTCAGGCAAATCCAATTTTTTTGGTTTGTCTCGCAAAGCGGAGAGTTCTTCCGAATTTCCAATCGAACGGGCAATTAATGACAGCTGTACACTTATTTGATATATGTATATTTGGAACAAAACTTTACACTTATGTCGTTTTCGATTGGTAATCCGGGAGAACTCTTGAACCCGGGATCTAAATTTAACAAGTTAACACCAGGTTCTCGATTCTGAAGTTAAATTTGAATATTTGTGTAGAATGATGGGAAATTTCGAACGTACATTTGTGATTTTACTTTGTAAACATAGCCGACACAACATTGAATTCTAATTAACCAGATAGCAAAGCATTTGCAGGGTTTGAATTTTGATGAATACAATTATTGTATTTATGCTTTGTAAATGAATTATATGTTGATGAAAACCCAACGCAACGTGCGCTCTAAATAAGCATGCGATGTATATATTTTCATCATTTAATTTCATATTATTTACAAAAAAAATGTATACCATCAGGATTCGAACGTGGGTCCCCACGTGCAAGGCTAAAATACTATCAGATGACATTATGGATTTAGTACGATACTAAAAAATTAAAGTAGCCATGGGAGATTTTAACTTTAGTAAAATGTTAACAAGATAATACGATACTAAACTCGATTAAAATTAGCAAATTCCTCTTCTTAACCTAGTATCATACTAAAAATGATTTAACATATTACCAAATCGTTTAAAATTTTGCGCCATTATTTTTCTATATAATGATTAAAGAATCCATATATTATCTTCTGACAAGAAAGTTGTTTATTAAAAAATACAAAATAAATAAATAAAATTTAAATAATTAAATTTGCAGGTTTTTCGTACTCAAATAGAAAATTTTGAAACAATAATTGTAAAGTATGAACAAATAGTTTTTGTGCTTGAATTTTGTTTTAGGGAGACAGGTTAAATAATTATAATCAAAGCATTTAGCATCTCGTTTTTTAAATTAAACTTTTTCTCAATATCTTGTGAAAGTTTCTTATAAAATGGGCGACAATTTTTCAAGACATTGAATTTTTCATCAGTAATTAAACCTAATTCTAGTTCTTCCATAGATTTCCAAAACAATATTAGATATTTGCTTACAGTTTTGGGCCTCATAGCAGATATCATCTTGTTTTAAAGAGTAAACATAATCTTATTTTAAAGAATTTTTAAGTAAAATTTTGTGAAAGTATTAATATCTGAAACTTATAAATTTATTTTTGGGGTCTCGCTTTAAAATGAAACGTTTAATTTGTCTGTTTTGGTAAGAATGTAATCTAAAATTTTGTAATACGTTTTTTTTTTTTTGTTTAATCATTAATTAGACCAATAGCTTGTTTGCCTCTTAATTTTTTTTTCCGTTGCAGCAAGAAAAAAAAATAGGACAAAACCTTTAAGAGAATGGCAGCTAAGCCGAATAAAAAACAGGGAAACATTTAACAGTTAACATACAGAAAAGAAAAAATAAATTTGAAATATGTTTAAAGACTAATTTCAAAGAAACGAGTGAATTCATGCATGGATTTAGAATGAATGCGTCCAGTTATATTCCATTAATGAATTGAAAGGACGTATCCAGATCTTTTGATGAAATCTAACAGTGTGTTTACACTGAACCTAAATTATTAACGTAAAATTCGGGAAATGAAAAAAGCGTGCCATTTTAATTTTTTCGTGCCACCGTGTCACGAGAATTTTTTCGTGTCAAAATGGCACGATCGTGCCACTTCGGCAACGTTGTGCGTGCCTCTTAATTCGATTCTAACTTCAAAACCAGAAACGAATTTCTCTTCTTTCTGGGAGAAGAAATGTCACTTTCAGAAGCATTCGGATGTCTTCCGTATGAACAATCAAAAACGACATTATTGAAATTGAAAGCTAAAATAGTAAGTAGCGGCACATAGTTTTGCTAAATAACATATTTTCAATGATTTAACGATGCCGTTTGTAAAGTTAACACCAAAAAAGATGACAGTTTATCAACAAGAAAGCACAAGATCAACAATTTGCCTACATACATATATGTATGTACGTTTAGTTGCGGTTTAATTGTAGTGAATGACTTCGGCATCGTCTTTAATTTTGCTTTCACTCCTCTACATTTGCCCATAAGGTGTTTAACCTGACTACATAACGTAAAACAGCTTTGACATATTTAAATTCATTCAGAGAAGGTGTTTGAAACTCGATACTTTGAAAGCCGACTCCCTCGCCAAAACACACCTTTAGTAATTGTTTACTTTTGATATGTTACTTTCTTAACGATAACAAAAGCACACCTTAGGTGACACCAACTATGTAAAACAATTAGGTACATACTTAATCATTATTTGGGTGGAATTATTTGTTTAGATTCTACTTATTAACGATTTCGAAATGCTAAATGTTTTGTTCATAAAAGTCGAATGAATGTTAAAACAAATACATACATTATGTTTCTATTTCAATGGACCAATTTGTTATCATCACAGTGCAAATTGTTTCGTTTTTTGTGCTGACGCAATTACAGCCATCTGCGTTAAAGATAAATATAAAAGTATAAATTTTTCACTTGCAGGTTAATGTGGGTTAATGGCAATTGATTTATAGACTTTTAGAAGAAGACCCGGAGACTTCTTGTCTGGACATTATTATTTAAAAAAAAAATAATAAAATAAAAAAATACAGACATAAAAATATTTTCATTATTTGATTAATTAACATTTGACTGTGTAAAATTGTAAACAAAAAAAAACAGTGTTGCCTATTATTTGTTGTTCAGGTTTTTTCGCTCCTCATGTCATACTTTATTTTAAAACATTTTTCAACACAAAATCGTAATTGCTAAAATCGATTTTTGCACGAAAGAGAAGAATTCGTATTTATTACTTTTTAGGATTGGTAGAGCACTTAAATAGCACCAAATAATTATACCAATTGGGGTGGCCGTGTCGTGATAGTTGTGTGTTCGCCTGTCAACCTCATGGTCGCAGGTTCGATCCCTGCCGTAGTCTATGTCTTCTTATTTTTCCATTACAAAGCAATTCTAAAATAATTGTCATACGATACGATAAATATGACAACGAATGAAAAAAAATAATGCGAATTATAAGGGCCATAGATAAATAAGATAGGGAAATTTCTCCGTATTAGTTCAGCCGCCATCCCTGGAGATAAAATCTGAGACAACAACCACCTCCAGTCTCAGAACATCGCACCACACATCTTTCATATCCCTGTTTCTCTTCCTAACCTAACGCCCGCTCTGTGTTGAAACATTTGAAGGGTAGTATAATCCCTTGAGCGCGTGTAGATTATAAAAAAAAAACTATAAACTATACTCCTCAACGTTTTAAGCATTTGCCGAGTACTGTAGCATCTAATTTTATTTTTTAATTATTATTTATCATCTAATAATCACCTAATGATTGCATCACAAAAACTCTATTCTGCTTGCTTTGCTCTGATAAAAATTTCTATATGCATTTCTGAAGGTCTCTTGGCACTTTTATATTAAAATACCTCAAAAACCTGCTAAGATACAATTGTCGGATTAAAGCAAAAAAGACTTTCCTTAAAGTGCAACCTGTTTTCTGGTTCGAATTTTAGTAAAAAATTTGTAATGTTGTATACCTACCTACTTGTAGATCAAATTGTTTTTAAATAAATATGTACTTAATTATCAATCAAATTCATTTAAATTTAATAAATTCCCTTTTTTTAATTCTAAATACTAACTCCCAGTTAGTTGAACTGAGTTTAAATTTTTGGTTTAACTCGTCCGGCTCCAAAGTGAAATCGAATCTTCAGATCAGTTGAACTTCGTTTAACTAGATTTTATGAAAATAGTTGGCAGCATTTTGTTTGGCTTGTCTTCCCTTTCTCTCTCTGACACAAAAAAAAAATCGAAACAACTACAAATACCTAGTGCTATTGACAAGCGGGGGAAGATTTATTTTGCTTCAAAGTACATACCGTCATTAATCTGATTTTGGTCAGCGATAGCGAAACGAGAATAATAAATAAAATAATAGCCGTGTTTTGTTTGCAACTCCATATGGAGTTGTCGAAAAAAACGACATCAGAGTTGAGCGATTTACATGCCAATAAAAAACAACTGAACTCTGTATGGAGTTAGCTAAATCCAGATAATTATCTGGAACTATCTTAACTCCCGATAGAATCGGTAATGCCAAAATACAGATATTATTGTATTATCGATAATTTATATACAGATGTCAAAAGTGACGCTTTGTAATGATGGTACTAACACATGAATCAAAGAAAACAAGATTACGGCACTTCTTTGTTTTTTTTATTTTATTGACGGCAACAGAGATTAAAAATCTGCAAACAATGTTTGTTGTTTGTGGATTAATGGATTTCGATACCTGGTGACGTCAATAAAATATAATAAGCAAAGAAGTGTCGTATTTTTGTTTTCTTTGATTCATGGTAGTAACATACAGTTTTTAAATTTGAAATGTCATTGAATGCACCAGTGCTGCCAATAAGTTTAGAATGAAAATTCTAAATGCCGATGTCGTTTTTTTTTACCAACTCTATATGGAGTTGCAAACAAAACACGGCTAATATTAAAAATCAATTTCCCAACTCGATAATATTTTAATACACAATTTTGTTTGTTAATAATATTTTTTGAAACAAAAAAACAATACAAACGCTGAGCTGAACCTTAAACGGCAGAATAATCTCAGTTAACTTAAACTACAAATTAAACTCAGTTCAAGGTTTAACCGACAATGTGAAACCGAATAAATTGTTGAGTTTAAAACAAAAGTAGAGTTTAAACTTGCACTGTGAAACTGAATGTTTTACCCATTCAAAACAAAAAATGTTCGCAGAAGAATAACGTTTATAAATTTGGAATGCCGACGAGGCCAGTTTTGAATATGTATTGAATCATTTAGTATTAAATAAACAATATTTTTGCAGTATATTAATTGGGAAAGAGTATTATTCAAATATTAATGTAGATCCATCCAATATATCTTTATTTATCTTGAATATCATGTGTGGGAGGAGGTCGAAAAAATCGCAAAAATAAGCAAATTTAAATTCCCTAAGCAATTATTTGTTTAAAGATATTTCGATTTCTTCCGGTGTTTACCTGTTATATGGGATACTCATCATTATAAACAGTAATAGTTTTGTAGAATGTCTAAAATATCCAGAAAATATTTTTTAAGTAATTTACACAGACTTGAGTAGACCAAATTTATACAAATTTGTAAAATGGGTTTATTTGTCAAGAGTAATATATATTTTATATATAAACGCAATAGGCTCGGACAAGGTTGAAAAAATATACAGTGCGAATCAACTGATTACAACCGTTAAGAATTCAATTTGTTATCTATGTTTCCTTTTATCTATTTTAGATTATACGAGTACAATGTATAATAATTAAATCTTTCTTTTAAACGTGTTTGCGGGTGGGTAGTAAACAAATAAATACACCTCTTTATGTTTTAAAAACTGTAATGTGTATTTGGTATGAAGTCAATAATTTCAGTTTCGCGAACGCCATGTGTCTCAGTTTAGATATATACAAATAATTTTGTAGAATCTAGTAAAAGCAGGCGTTTTTGTAAAACCTTTATGTTAGTTTAACTGTTTTAAAAAAACTACATAAAATAATAATTACAAGAGTTTGTTGTGTGGCAGACCATTTCCTTCGAATAAAAACGTATCCGTTTTCAGTACCAAGTAAAAACAATAAATTGACGTTGTTAACAATACACACTTACAATACACACCTACATACATTTATGTATACAGGGTGTCCCGTAAGTCAACGTCAAGCGGGTAAAGGGTAGTTTATACCTGTATTGAAAAAAGTAATTTAAAAAAATCTATCTGGCTTGGTATGGTAATAATTGCAATATTTAGAAAAGTTATGAAAATCAATACCCCAGGCAACATTTTTAAGTACTGTGGTCACAAATTTCCAAATTTTGGATTATTTTTATTTTTTACTTAATCATAAATAACCATGCTATTAATCCCAATCACACATCCAAAAATAAATACTGTCGATTTCGTAAGAAAAATAAAGTCATGATTCAAACAAATTTTGTAACCTAACTTTGACACTTCATATTTTAAAAAAAATGCACTCTACCATCGGCAATTCATTTTAAAAATTGGCCCTTTTCATTAAGATTTCAAAATGGTAAAGCACTTGCTACTTATTCATTCAAGGAATGAAAAAAGATGATTCATTTTTTATTTTCAAAAAGGACCTCAATCACTTATGTACGTGAATAATGTTTTTTTGTACTCAAATTTTGTACAATGCACAACGCTTACAAGGTTTGCTACCTCGGGACTACGGTCCCAGAGTCGATTTTTGAAGAGCAATGTTGGCAAAAAATAGTGATGACTCGTAATTTCTCGACCATATCTTATGGTTTGACGAATCAACATTTAATAAAATGCACGACTGGATCGCACGTAATTGCTCCTATGTTCGATCACATTATATGCAAAAGATTTGTTAATGGAAACGGCTAAAAGTATTTTTATAAAGCCGTTTTTCACTTAATTTTTTATATATAAAAATTTATTAAATTTTTTTCTAAAAAAAAATTGGTACGAACATTTTAAAAATTTAATAATATAAATTTAAGAACAAAATTTCAGAAAAAATCGTCCACCCGTTTTCGAAATATTGAATTTGCAAAAAAAAATATTTTTTTTTCAAAAATCCAAAAAAAACTATTTTTCGAAAATTTTGAAATGCAGTATTATTTAAGATTTGAAGGAGATCCTGTATAAAAATTTTGATCGAAATCCGTTGCGCCGTTTATGAGAAAGTCGAAAATCAATAAAATGGTTGTATGGAAAAATGTAGGACAGTAGTAGTACACATACCATTTTTTTTCAAAATCGTTAGAGGCGTTTTCGAGATAATTAAGATGGTAAAAAAAATTGTATGGCATATACCGTTATTTTTGGGGCTAAAACAACAATTCAAAAATATATTTTTTACAATCACCTAAAACGCCTAAGCACCAAGTTTGAATAAAATCGGTTCAGCCGTTTAGGCTGTAGATCATTCTTCAGACAGACAGACAGACGGAATTGCGGGACCCACTTTTTTGGTGTTCTCTATCATCGTAATTTCAACTTTGATTAAAATCTCGAGTTCGATATCGAAAGTAAAAAATTGATTTAAAGTCGTCTAGACATTTCCGAGAAAGTACAAAATCAAAAAAATGGTTGTATGGCAGATACCTTTATTAACAAAATATGTAAACGCAAATTTTGAATAAAAATGTACATAGATTATACATAAAAAAGTGCGCTCATTTTTTTTTATCAAATTTGTTAGAGCCGTTTTCGAGATAACTGAGATGGTAAAAAAAATTGTATGGGACAGACAGGCAGATGGAATTGCTAAACGCACTTTTGGTGTTCTCCATCATCATAAGGTCAAGTTTGATTAAAATCTTAAGTTCGATGTTTTTTTCCAAATGCAAAACTTGCATATAGTACCTACATATATCACAACTAAAAATCTGTAATTTTACTTGCAAGTATGCAAATTTTCCCTGAGCTTTAGCCTTTTAAATAATCTCCCATATTAATATACATATGTACATATAGATAGATAGATTGATAAAGATTTTATTAATAATTTGTTGTACAAGAAATCATTAATTTAAGTATTACAGTATTATTGACATAACATTTAATGTTGTATGTCAGATTGGCTAAATACATATACTAATATAAGGATAATATAAACTTATTAAGATAGTAGGTACATAATTATATATTTTATTTCGTATTCCTATTTTTTCATTATTCCATATAAAATTTCATTTATTAAATTATGTACTTTGTATAGATAATTATACAATTTTTATTTATTTTTTTTTTTTAACTAAATTCATTTAATAATAATTCTCCATACTTTAAACAATAATTTAAATAACTGAAGAGAGATTGAAAGTTTTTGCCGTTTAAAATTTCATAGAGCTATTCAAAAGAAAGTTTACTTTTAGGGGTGTTACTGGTCAGATATAACATTTTTTTAATAAACAATCGAAATAGTTTTTCATCCTGTTCAAATCGCTTAAAAAACCATACCAGAGCGCAATAAAACATAATTGATTTTGCTGCAGTGTCAAAAATATTTATTTCTTTCGAAATAATTTTTATATAATTTGACCACATTGCATTAATTGCATTTTTTACACAACCAGCCCTGAGTCGAGATGTTTATTTAAAGACAAACTGTAGGTAAGAATAACACCCAGATATTTAGATATTTATATTGGTTTACAACTTCAATAAGATTTTCCCCATAATTCCATTTTAGGTTCCTAGAAATTCCCGTACCTTCACGGAAAACAACAATTTTTGACTTATTTAAGTTGATTTTAAGACCCCAAAGCACGCAATAGCTGAACAGATGATCAATAATTATACGTTGACCAGTCAGCAGTCAGCGAGTAAGACGAGATCATCTGCATTAAGTAAAATTTTGATAACTATACTCGCCACAAATACCCCACCAGGTAAATTTTCATGCAGGTCATTCAAGTAAAGAACAAATAGAAGAGGGCTTAACAAACACCCTTGTTTCACACCCTGGCTAACCAAGAAAGCCTCCGATAACGATATTTGATCCCACACCGGACTTGTTGTGTTCTCATATAGCTGTTGCAAAATTCTGATGACTTTTGAGGATAGTCCGAAACAAGACAGTTTATAAAATAAGGAATTACGTGGTATTAAATCAAAAGCGCAGGAAAAATCCACAAAGAAAGCGAAAGTGTTTTTTTTTCTTTTTCTTGCGGTTGAGATGTACGATGCTAGTAAGGTAAAAAATGGTGGAGTACCCTTTACGAAAGCCCGCTTGATATTCACTAAGGATACTATTACAATCAATCCAGCTATTAATTCTACTAAGGATAATGTCAGTGAATATTTTGTGTATTGTATCTAGTAGCGAAAGACCTCGATAGTTTGTTACTGTATTTCGATCCCCTTTTTTGTATAGGGATATAATAATCAATTTCTTAAAGGAAAATAAATGCGTTCAGAGAGATAAATTTGATTGAGTAGGCACAGGGTTTCTTCTAAAAGGCAATTTGGAGCGTTTTTGTAAAATTCATAACTGACTCTGTCTTCTCCCGGGGCTTTTTTTTATTTTTTGCTCTTTGTAGTACTTGCAAGAGTTCCCACATAACGAAAGGAGAGTCTTAACAATTATCAATTTTTTCTGGCTAGTCCAAGAGATATGAAAATGCACATATGTACATATAATACAGCCTTTTTTCGTTTTTACAAACCTTTTTTAATATTTAGAAATACTTTTATCCAATAAATCGAATGTTAGGAAAAAATTAAATTACGACATTAATATAATTTGACATATCTCCCCAGCAAAATTGAAACATCAACATTTCTACATCGTCGCCGAAGTGTTGTTCCTTGAATTGGATAACCCACATATTTTAAGAAGGCCTCACTTCGAATTCCTGCTTTTTTATTGTTGTTAAATTTTGTCTGGTTTACCTGGATAAACACATACCTCCTACTAATTGTTATCTTTTTCCTCGGAACTGTTCACTTAAATGATCAGTTGTAGGTATTTGTTTTTTCTTGTTAAAACGACGCGACAAATCAAATGCACTTAGGATATCTATTTTGAATTTGTGGGCGCAAAAACTCACACACACACACAAGTACAGCACAAAAATTGATTTTTTTACAAATTCCTTCCAACCAATCTGAAAGTATCTGAAATTCTTGAAAGTAATTCGACATAGCACATAAACATTAGGTACCTGCCTTTTTAGCGTATATCATATTAAGATGGATTATGTGATAGATTGTGATTACGAACGTTTGAAAATAAATAAAAATGAGCTGTAAGCCAAAAACACGCAAAACTTTAATTTTATAAAAACACAATAAACCCAAAACGTGACATAATTTGAAACATAAATTCCCTTCGCTTCTTTCTATTCGTTTCATCCACATTTAAGGGATTGTGGTCCTGCAATGCGATTTCATTGAATTTAGGTACTGCAATTTTGCACCACTACCGCACGTGGGCAATTTGTCATGCCACACAATATGTCTCTATTGAATGTGTGTAGAATTACTATTGTAATGTCACGTATTCATTTTTAAACAATAGCTCACCACGGGTGATAGCTAAAGGGTTCAAAAATCATATAATTTGACTTTTTTTTTTGTACATACCTACATAAATACATAGATAGTTGGTTAGGTACCTATGTTACTAGAAAAATTCCTGCACAGTTACATTTCTCAGAGAATTAGAATTTCTAAAAAACATTTATCCTCATTCATTGTAATAAAATTTCATTAAATAAATGAAAGTGGAAAGAAGAAAATAAATACATACTTCTTTGTACACTGTGGGAAAATTTTAAGAAACCTGACTGCACTGGTCAAAGGTGTGGGAACTAACTGTTGTGTTCATGAATAGAAACGATGGTAAAACAAAAGATACAATAATGAGGATCAACTTGCTGGATCTTTGATTTATATCGTGCAGAATTGAACGACCTAAACAAAAACACAAGTAAGCGTGAGGTAAAACAAGGCCGGCAAGTATGATGTTCTGTACTTCGCATTTGAGTGCAAAGCAACGGTTTTTACAAAATTTACGTAGAACGTGATTGTTAATGATTAAAGAATATTTAAACCTAACGATTTTCTTACACTTAATAAAACTCTAATTAAACAATTAAAAAGACCAAGGCAAAGTGAAATATAAAATTACTGTTTTTACAATCGTAAAGATTATTATATTATAACTATGTTATGCACAAAGGTAGTATAATGATAAGATTTGTTCTTTATGAAACGAAAACATTTGCGTCTCAGATAGTTTTTTATTCTTGTAGGTATTGTTAATTGGAATTAAATTAAGAAGTGAAGAAAAATGTATTAACATCTTATTTAGCAGGTAGGAATATACATAAATATACGTAAATTTAAATGTCCGTTGTTTCCCAAATGGGGTTGTAAATTAAAAATGTATGACCTAAGAAAGTTTTTTGTACGCATTTGGTGTCCAAAACAAGTGCTTCAAAGGCCAAACGTACATTCATAAAACGATGAGCCATTTTAAGGTAGTTATATGTATTTGTATATTGATTTATATTCGAAGAAAACTCAAACAATATTTACATATTATTTTTGTTTTTATATTGATTTATTTTAATGGAAAAAAGGACTTTGACATAACGAACAATCTTGCTCCTATGTTCGATCACATTATATGCAAAAGATTCTTAATGGAAACGGCAAAATTTATTTTTAAAGTCGTTTTTCACTTAATTTGTTATATACAAAAATTCCTAAATTTAAAAAAAAAAAAATGGTATGAACATTATATAAATCTAAAAACAAAATTTCAGAAAAGATCATCCACCCGTTTTCGAAATATTGAATTTTAAAAGAAAAATTTTGAAAATTTTGAAATGCTCTTATTTAGAATTCAAAGGAGATTCTGTAAAAAAATTTTGATCGAAATCGGTTGAGGCGTTTATGAGAAGTCGAAAATCTATCTAAATGGTTGTATGGCAAATGTAGACCGTACTCAAAGCAGTACTAACACAAAATTTTATTAAAATCGCTAGAGCCATTTTTGAGATAATTAATGTGGTAGAAAAATTTGTATGGCAAGTACCGTTATTTTTGGGGCTAAAACAACGATTTAAAAATCTATTTTGGCTAGAAACGCCTAACCACCAAGTTTGAACAAAATCGGTTCAGCCGTTTAGGCTGTAGATCGTTCTACAGACAGGCAGACAGACAGACGGAAATGCCAGACCCACTTTTTTGGTTTTACACGGAAAATTGTTAGAAATGTTGAAGCACTGCTGCCAGACATCTTCCGTCGTCGGCGGGTTTTATAGCAGGACGCTTTAAAGGTCGTAAGAAATAATCATAATCTTACTTATTAGTCCAGGAAAATATGATTATTCACTTCGAAAAAATTCCGACAAAGCTGAATTTTGGTGGAGATCTTAATTTTTACGTCCTAAGCATTTGTTTATATTATTTTTTATTTATATTATTTTTAATTTATAAATTATTTATATATTTTATTATATTTTTTATATTTATAAATGTTTATTTAAACTTTTAATAAAAAAAAACTACCTATGGAAATTTCAAAATCAGCTCCCATCCCACAAGTTAGCAGAGCAAAGGCGGCCCTCATTTGATACTTGTTAGATAGGTCCTAAATAAATACCCAACAACAAAATAAAGTCCTCCTGCAGCTTTGGAAAATACTTAATGTTAACTTGATTTTAAGTCAACAGAGCAATTACCAGAAATTTGGTAGAGATATTATGTACATAACGATTACAAAATCCGATGAGTGTCCTGCGTACGGACTTAAACTCAATTTTGAAATGTCAAATTGAGTCTGACCCATTCCACAGTTCATTCATCGAATTCTATTAATGGTAGTGAATGTGAAGTGCTACCTTCATGCAAGTCCTCCAAGAATGCGGAAAACAAATTTAAAAAAAAACGCATTTTTTGTTGAACAAAGCTTTTGCAAAAATTTCATTTAAAAAAAGGAAATATGTACCTACAATAGAATCTCGGAAACATGAACGGTTCTATAAGATGAACAGATTTGAAATAAGAACGTTTTTTTCGACCAAGGATGTCGGGTTGAAATTTGGGTACCTACTCGAAAAGTTGAACGCTCTAATTCCTATTTTTTTTCATTTCTCTGTATTCAGTTCGTACTGTTATACCTATTTAAGTTACGTTACGGTACGTATTTAGTACTCTTCTTATTGTCCGACTAAAATTGTATGATTAGAAAGATGAACAATTCGAAAAGATGAACCGGCCCTGTGTTATATCTGTTCTTCTTTCTAAAACTGAACTGTCATTATTGCATTTTCCATGCCTACACGCCGCTTTTCTAATTTTTTGCATAAAATTGAATTACATATTTTGATTAATTCAGTGCTCACTTCTCATTTGGCGATCACATTTTTTATATAAATTAATATGCTTATTATAGGATTTGAAATGAAGAAACCCAAAATATAATAAAAGTGACTATGGCAGTAGAAGCAATTTATTAAAACCACTTTCCTAACATGCCCATCATTAATAGGAAGAAGCACTAAATATTTCAGAAAAATCGGTTCAGTGGTTGTGAATCTAAAGCCTAAGCAAATAATCTAATTCATAATACATACATATAGGTATGTATATGAATAAGTGGATATTGAAAAGATAGATTAGGACATTAATAAGATTCGAAACTGATTTGAAAATGTTAAAAAACTAGGTAGGTATATATTGCCCACGAATTGCCCTTGAAGAAACAAACAATAAACATGAAAAACCACACCACGCATTTATATGACGGCTGCTGTTAAAAAAAAGAAGAAAAAAACACAAGGAAGTCTACTTCGATTTCGAATGGAGATGACGACAACAAATGACGAAAGAAGACGACGACGGTAAGCGATTAAAGAGGCAGATGGTTGTTGGTAGGCGTAGGTCAAAAAAAGGAACAGATGTTCTTTTTTCTTCTTACCTTTCTTCGTCAATTCAAGTATTTAAATACAAAAAAAAAATAGTTTTCCAAATCATCATCATTCAACCAAACATAAAAACCGATTTAAATAGTATTTCTTTCATGAGTTAGGTATGTATAAACATATATGTATATATGTAGATCCATATCTACCTAATGGCAAAGTACCAAGACTCACCTGAAAACCTCCCAATGAATTTAAAAAACTCATTAGATGCAGCAATACTCTCCCGTGGCCGCGGTATATTCCTGAGTTTTCCCCAAATCCGCTGAACTGTCGCATCGTATGTCGCAGCTGCTTCTACTCCAGCAACTACTTTATTATCGATCATCATCTCCATTGCAGCAGTATCCATTCAATTCGTATCGAATTTTCGTTATATATATAATTTCCTTTATTCGTTGTGCTGGTTTCCTTCCTTCCTCTTTTCTATGTGACGTCCTATTGGGTTTCTTAGTTTTGTTAAATTTGTGTTTTTTGTTCGATCTTCTTAAGCGTCGTCCACCAAGTCGTTGTCGTTCCAGGATATGTCTTCTTTGCTTTAGAAAGAAGTCGTCTGTGTTGCGCTGTGGCTAACTTGTTTCTAGCTCCTTTTCATAATTTACGACAGGGTCGAGTTTATTTCTTAACTGATTTAAACCTTTGCCGAGCAGGATCTATACATTTATAAACTTTTCGGTCTAATTTTTCCGTGAGCAGACCTTGCCTCTTTTTATTAGCTAATTAGGTATTTTTTTTTTTAATAAAATTTTATTTTGCGAAACCCAAGTTGTTAGAAAAGGTGCCGCGACGGCGGTGGCATATTACTCATTCGCGGGAGAAGCCCAAAGTGCAAAGACCGAACGACCACAGCTAGACGCAAATACGGAAAAGAACCAAAAGCAAAAAGCACGCAGCCCGTACACAAGTAGCAGGTTTGATTGCGATAACCGAAACCGTGTCTCGGCCTATGGTCTGGGAATAGTATTCGAATTCGACCCGACCAAGTAACAGAATCGTCAATCCGTAATATATGAATGAATGAATGAACACACGGCCCTGCAGTATATAAAAATGAAAAAAAAACTACTGAACGTAGTTCTTATGTAAAGACTTGTGTATGCACTGTCTACGAGTAGGTATTTACACCAGCGCAAGGCAGCAGCAATACAACAAAAAAAACTTGTAATTGAATTTAATTTTACAATTCCACTTTTTCTCTATGAATCGCAATCGTTTAGGTATTCATATTAACTTCTTTTTTTTTCGTTAAATGAAAATTACCTTTCTCTTAACAATTGGAACACATTACACATAATTTTGAAGATTGATTAGAGTTAAATTTCTGTAGAGAAACACGAACAAATTTAACGCAATGGCTCAAACTGCTGCGAAACAGACGGACAATAAATACATACTGAAATCTGAAAGGTAAATGGTTAAATTGGAGAGTGGAGAGTGGAGAGAGCATGATATAAACCGAAAAAGTGATGCCAGTAATTTCAAATAATATTAATGCGGGAAATTTCGTACGGCAGTTATTTTGGTTGGCATGCTAGATTGAATTTCTTAACTAGTAGTTCCGTCGATGAGGGCGCTAGTTTCTTTTTTCTTGATATTGAATTGTTGATGTGGAAGAAGTAAAGATAGAGGCAAATACGAAAAAAAGCAAGGGAGACGGTCGAAACTTATTAGTTCTGAAAACAATATATAGGGTATTGGTGAAAACCGTATAAGCTGTTTTTGCCATGACAACCTCAAAATATGGTGGGTATAAATAAATTATATCAAGGCTATTGGCGTATACATGAATTTGAAGTAATAATGTATATGGATATAGTTACATGTATGTATAGATTATTATATAATTTATTTTAAATTTTTCTTTCAAATTTTAGATATTTGGTGGATTTTAGGATTTCGAATTGTAGCAAAGTTAACACTTTTCACTTTTTCTATGCGAAAATAGCAAAGCAATGTTGAGATATTTCAATATGTTTTGTTTAGGTAGGTACATGTATACCCAGATACCCATCTACATACAATATGTATGTACATATGTACTCTATTTTTTTTTTTTTTTTTTTTATAACTTTGCACGCGCTCAAGGGATTATGAATACCCTTTATATGTTTTTCTTAAAACAGCGCGGACATCCGGTGGAAGAATAGAAAAAAGGATAGGAAAGATGTGTGGCGCGATGTTCTGACACTAGAGCTGGTTATTAGGCGTGTTTTTTTCTAAGCCCCGGGGAAATTGAACGAAAAAACGATGAGTAGGATTGACAATTTGCATACTAAATCCAACAACAATTAATCCCCGGGGGTGCTCAGCTTAAACCCAGAGAATTCTCGGGACTTAGCTATTGGAGAGGATAAAAACTGTGCTACCAAAAACTACTAACTACTAAGTTATCGACAAAATGTATAGAAACTTCAAAACTGACATTTTGACATGTCAAATAATTATCAATTTTGTTTGGTTTGGTTGAGCTTTTGGTCTAAGTGTTAGTTATTTTCCTGACGACCATGTCAACCTAACCTAACCTTCCTTTCATTACATTCCGCAACACAACACCAAATCAATTTTAAACAATGTTTGGTCATCCATTTTGTTTACTTACTTGGTTTTCGTCTTTGGCTGCTGTCATTTGTTTTGCTTTCATATGAAAGGGTTATTCCGAGAATATTCTTTTCATTTCGTGTTTAATATGGAATAAAAAGAATGCATTCCAAACGTTCCGGAATGAATAAAGAAACAACAAAATAGTTTATCCGGAATATTCCATGGAATAAAGAAATGCAAAACTGGTATTCCGAATATTATGGACATACCAGAATGAATAAAGACACACACCCTATAATATGTATATTATAACTTGACTGTGAAATTATTATTAAATAAGAAAGTATTTCCTGAAGTTGATATTCGTTCAATTAACAAGAATAGAATAAACTACAAAACAAAGGTTTCTCTGAAAAAATTGTTTTCGGCTGCGTTTTGTTGTACATGGGAGCAACCCAATACAGATTCTCTGCTACATACTAGGCATACTTCAATCTTCTTCATCGTCGTCCGCTCTTGCTCCGACCTATACTGAGCGTCCCGTCCCGAATAAGCAACTCGTCGACTAATATCATGTCACCAGTGACCGACGAATGGGGTAGTTTTCAAGTAGTTGAATTCTATGTACCACTGTATTTGTGAAAATTAAAATTAAAAGAAAATCACATCGGCTAAAAACAATTTCCAAAATACTTGATTTCCATTTTCAAATTACTTGATTCACATTTTCTTGTATAAATAATAATTAACTTGGTTCTTTTTATGTTATTTTAATAGAAAAGTAGTTTAAATTCAATAAATATATCGAAATTACACAAATCAAATCAGCCCGATGATTTTTAGAAGGATGAGGATGAGGCAAACAGTGATGTTTGTTTTTTCTTGCATTACAGCTGTTCTACAAATGTTATCTTGCAAATTAATAGTGCTGCCAAGCATTTAACTAAGCTCCTTGGTCGTTTTTTTCAATCAATTCCCCCGGGGATTGCAAAAATACACACCTATTGTCTCAGATTTATCTCCAGGGATGGCGGATGAACTAATGCGGAGAGAATTACCGTGTCTTATGTATTTATTTCCCTTATAATTCGCATTATTTTATTTATTTCGTTTTCATACTTTATGGGTATGCTAGTTTTACTCAATCACATGTTGTTAGTGTTATGCCTAAACAGCACGTAATGAGCAAAGCAGCAACTTATTTTATGACAATTTTTAGAATTGGTTTTTAATGGAATATAAGAACACATAGACAACGGCAGGAATCGAACCCGCAACCACGAGGTTGACAGGCGAGCACACAATTATCGCGCCACGGCCACCCCCTTTCTTCTTTTTCAAATATAATATCTATTGAGAATAATTTAATTTTTTCTCCAGAGAGTTTTATTAGGAATTAAAGTAGGTATACCTAGGTAGTATTATTTTTTTATTTTTTTTTTACTAGCGACATTATATATGTAGGTACTATATTACAAGTTATGGATTCGCAAAAAATCGAATTCGAGATTTTGATCAAACTTCACATTACGATGATAGGGAAGACGAAAAAATGGGTCCGAAATTTCGTCTCTCTGTCCGCCTGTCCTCGAGTTTACAGCCTAAACGTTTTTCAACCAAAACAATAAAAAAAGCGAAATAAGAACGAACATGGAATTGAATTCGATTTTGATATATCTTTTGGAAGAAGTTTCATTTATAAATGAAAAGTAAGAATTTACACAAATTAATAAAACTGTATAAATTGATTTTTTAATAAATTTCTCTTTAGATTGCATCAGCGCTAGAGAATCCTAAGAAAACTTAAGGATATGAATGATCCATTTGCCATTCAAGATACATTTTCAGTTAATTTTTTCGGTTTCCAAAAACTGTGCTGGAACTGTCCAGGACCTCAAGCCGCACTGTAAATCAAATTCTCAGTTCTATGTGTGCTTTCATCCTATAAGACTAAGGACTTCAACAAAGGCAATTTGAAGCTTTCCTTTTCGAAATAGTCGCGAAGAAAAACCAATGAGCACTCAGGAATATGTTCCATTTATCTGTGATACCTTGAAAATTAAAAGAACTGCCATTAACTGGATAAGAATTTTATTTCATAGTAGTTATTGTTGCTTTTTCTTCTGGGAGTCTTATAATTGCCAAAGCATTTACAACTTGTGCCAAGAATTCTGTTGTTTGTTTCTCTTTGCTTGATTATGAATTGTTGATATGGAAGAAAAAAAGGTAGAGGCAAAAAGCAAGATAATAAGCACGGGAGACGGTCGTATTTTAATAGCTCTGACAACAATAAAGAGGGTAAGGGAGAAACCCGAATAAGCTGTTTTTGCCATGGCAACCTTCAAAATATGGCGAGTAGAAATAAATTATATCAAGGCCTTTGCCGTATACATGAATTTGAAGTAAGAATGTATATGGGTACATGCATGTATAGGTTATTATTGAATTTATTTTAAGTTTTCCTTTCATATTTTGGATATTTCGTCGATTTTAGTATTTTGAACTGTAGCAACTTTGCTACTTTTCAATTTTTCTATGCGAAAATAGCAAAGCAATGTTAGGATATTCCAATATTTTTTCTTTTACCCTAGATGGTTATGCATATTTAACACACACTAAAATTATGCTTCGTCGAATCGACGAAGTTCACCTTTAAATCTACATTATCCTTAAATTTGTGTAACCTCGATCCTGAAAATTTTATCTGAATGTCTTAGTAATGTTTTTTTAAATAACAAATACGATTTCTTATTAGTACCGACATGTTTTCTGCACTTAAAAATAAAATTAAAATTATTACTTCATTTTGTTTTACAAACAGCCATTGGTTTAAAAAAAATACAAACAAAATAATAATAAAATATAATATTTTGAAATAATTGCAAAAACTTAAAGCAATAATTCATATCAACTGTAAAAACTAAAAAAAAATAAATAAATATATATATATATACAAGAGGCACAAGCTTCAATTTTATGTTCACCACATACGCTTTTTTGCATTTGTAGCACATACATTTCCTCATTCCTCTTTTGGAATATGGAAAAAATCCACAAATTTTTTATTTTCTTTCTCCCAACGGTTACTGAATGTGGTCTTGAAGTTTTTCTTGAACATTGGCCAACAAATTTTTAATTTTCTTCCTTGTTGTAGCATAAAAAAAAGTCACGCAAAAGTTACCCTTCGTCGTTTCAACGAACACACCTGTAATAAAAACGTAATTACATTGATCGCAGGATGCCATAAATGCACTCAATGGTAAAGATCTACACGATGAGATGCTGTACCAAGATATAATCAAAAGGGATGAATAGTTAAAGAGAAATCATAGAAAATAAAAGAGGTGTTCGTCGATTCGACGAAGGATAACCATCCAGGGTTAAGTAGGTACATATGTACCCAGATACCCACCTACGTACAATTATGTATGTACATATGTACTTTTTGTTCTTTTTCAAATTATATCTATTGGGATTAATTTAACTTTTCGCTCCAGAGACAGATTTATTTGGAAATAAAGTAGGTAGTACAGTATTTTTTTTATATATTTTTACTAGCGATATTATATGCAGGTACTATATATTGCAAGTTATGAATTCGTTAAAAAATCGAACTCGAGAATTTAATCAAACTTCACATTACGATGAAAGCGGAGACGAATAAAATGGGTTTCGCAATTCCGCCACTCTGTCTGTCTGTCTATACCCCAATTTTTTTTTTTTCAAAAATATGCTCACAGTTTTTTTTTTCTTTTTTTAAAACGAAAAATGACGGTACCTACCTACCTGCCATACTTTTTTTACCAAAAAAGGTAAATATTATTTACAAAAAAATGTGTTATTAAATTAGTATAGTCCAGCTTTATTTAAAAAAATATTTTGTTTAGCGTACCTACATTTTTAATGGTACTTCTCATAGAACCGCACTTTTCATATTTTGGACTTTTACATGAACCGATTGAAATAATATTTTTATGCAAGGCTTCCTAAAAGTGTAAGTAAAACTGCATATTCCAATGTTCAAAAAAATGTATTTTTTTGATTTAAAAAAAAATAAATATATTTTTTTTTGAAAAATCGATTTTTCAAAAACTAGTCACTGATTTTTTTTCAAATTAAAATTGTATAAGTATAATACCTAACAATTTTTTGGATTTTGGAAAAAAAACAATATTTTGCAAAATTAAATCTTATGATGATTTTTTTTTAAATAATATTTTCAAATGTATATATATTATTAAATACTCATTTACAAAAAATTAAGTAAAAAGCGACTTAAAAAAATATTTAATACCTATTAATAAACAATTCTTATTTGAAAATTGGTCAAATTGATTTGTTTACGAAATTACTTATCAAATCTGAATTTTCAAAATAATTACTTTTTTTTTCAAAATCCAAAAAATTGTTAATATAAAATAAAAAAAAATTGTGTCACAACAACAACTTTTTTTGCACAACGATTAACAGAAATCTCAAATTTTAACTGCTAAGTTATTATCATGTTTGTGCATTTGGTAAAAAACTTTATTTTTTTGAGTAGTGACCGTTGCACACAAGTGTATACCTGAATATTTAAATATTCCCTACAGCCAGCAAATAATTTTCATTCTATCTGCCCGTAGAATAAAAAACATACACACACAATCAACTCCTACTCAACAAAAAAATCCTAATAAAAAACAAAAAACCTATGAAATACATTGTTTTTCTTTCCTCATCTAACTTATAACAAATTTTGTGTATAGTTACCTCATCAATTTATTAACACGCTATTCTTCTTCATATTGGCTTTTCTTTGCACACCAACACTACCTTCGATTTGATAGTGGAACCCATGATGAGTAGTGGATTATTGCCGGCTGGATGAATTTCGTCGTCATGATAGTACTATTAATATCTATATCATAAACTAATAACTTAAAGACCCGAAACCTCTGCTTTCATTTGACATTTGCCTACAAGCTGAAACACGCACACAAATAACTTTTCTGTTCCTCTTCCAATAGACACATTGATAAAAACGCACACAAGAATCTTTTCTGTTCCTCTTCCTATAGGCACATAGACACCACAGCCCCAGTAATTTGTTTTTGTTTTGTTTTTCGATTTCACAAATATTCATGGATAGTTTAGTTTATTTTTTGAATTTTTTGAAATATGTATGATTTGACAAATCAGCTGGCCGGCCTCAATAAAAAAAATTCACCTTCCGGTGTGAGGGTCGCAACAGAATACGAAGTTTTGATCGCCTCACAATCACAACGTCAGAATAGGGCTGTAAGTCAATGACAAAAAAAAGTCTGGAACTAGCCTTTTATTTTTATTGTTTTATTATGAAAATTTGTATTCGAACTTACCTAGCCAATACAACCACTACTGTCAAAAATATCAAAAACGGTCTCATAACAAACCACCTGAACATTACAGAAATGAAAGAGACCACACAAAATTCATTGCCATCGTGTCAGTAGTGTTGTTGGCAGCGAAATTTACCATCATATAAATAGTTATAAATAAGAAATATTGTTCTTTTTTTTTTGTATAATATTGTTAATGTTTTTTGTTATATACTTTTAAAGCGGTGTACATTTTCAAAATGTTAGATTTATTTACGATATTCACGAAAGGAGGCATTGTCTTGTGGTGCTTCAGGGCCACTGACCAAATATTTACGTCTCCAATTAACAGTTTAATACGTGGAATTATTCTGCAAGTACGTGTGCTGTATCTTTTATTTGATTCATTTGACTCTCTTTTCATGTAAACGTAATTACAGGAACGGACAATTGGAGCAAAAGATTTCGAACACAATAATCTAGCTCTTCGATATAAGTTGGACAATGAGCTGGACATTGTTTTGGTGGTTGCTTTCCAAAAGATCATTAAAATGTCTTATTTGGATAAATTTTTGAATGATGCACATCTTGAGTTTAGAGACAAATACAAAAATGAACTTTCATCCGCGGAAAAGGTGAACTTTGAATACAACTTTACGAGCGAATTCCATAAGATTTTGGCGGCATCAGAGTCTTGGGGCAAGGAGGAGGTTAAAATTCCAAAACCTATGCGAAGCTATGGCGAATCGGAAAAGTCTAAGAAATCGGTTGCTTCTATGATTGAATCGGGACCGAATGCTAAGCCGACCAGTAAGAAGGTACAGATTGTTGAGAATCAGCAACATGAGCAACAGTTTTCTCAGAAATCTAGAGAACAAATTATCCAAGATAATCGAAAGAAGCTGATGGATAAGTTAGCTGGAAAAAAGAGTCCACAAGAGGAAAAGAAGAAGACATCAAAGGAGAATGAAAAGGTTGGAAAGAAGCCCAGAGTTTGGGAATTAGGTGGTGATGTAAAGGATATGTCTAACTTAGACAGATCAAAAGATCGTCCCGATGATAGGCAAATAGAACCTACTCAGGAATCTAAGGAGGTAAGAATGTTATTTCAATTAAATGGTGTAATATATAATTAGTGATATCAGCTAGATTTCTTTTATAATTTAAACATTTTGGTAGTTTATGTTAAATCGGGTTTCTTGCCCTCTTTCTTCCATTAAGGCCTTAATACATATATTAGCCTAGTAACTTTTCATAAATTTTAAACCTTTTGTTAACTAGTGAAATGCTAATTAACCAGATAGCAAAGCATTTGTGGGGTTTGAATTTTGATGAACACAATTATTGTGTTCATTCATTGTAAATTTATTATATGTTGATGGATACACAACGTGTGCTCTAAATAAGTATTCGATGTTTATATTATTTTAATCATTTAACTTCAATATTTACAAAAAAAAAAAAAAAAAAATGTACATCAGCAGGATTCGAACCTGGGCATCCCGTGTGCAAGGCCGATATACTATCAGACACTATGGATTTAGTACGATACCAAAAAATTAAAGTAGCCTTTGGGTGATTTTAACTTTAGTAAAATGTTAAGAAGATAATACGATACTAAACTCGTTTAAAATTAGCAAAATCCTCTTTTTAACCTAGTATAGGTTAAAAATGATTTAACATATTACTAAATGGTTTAAAATTTTGCGCCAAATTCCCGTTTGCTGATACGCATGATAAATATTTATGTTCACCTTAAAACGCTTTTGGGTTACTTTTTCATCTGCGTAAACTGTCACATAAGTGCTTATGTAGATCTCAAATGCTTAAGCGGGGGATCAGCTAGTGTCCGACCGAAGGTCGATTTCTAGCCGAAGCCGAATATCCGGCTAAACAGCAACCTTCGGCCGAAGCCGAGGCTTTAACAACTTACAAGAATTTCCGTTAAAGATTGACTAAAAGTGAAAAAAATATTTTTTGGAAGTTTTTCTGGGATGTATACATCCTATAAACAATCTATCTGGATTAATTAACTTTCCAAAAATAAAAACAAATTAAACTTATAGGTACATATCAATTTTAAAATTGTATTGAAATTGTTCAAAACAAAACAACAAATAGCTCATAAGTTGTTGTTCACTAGGGACTCTAGTGGGAGGATGAGATAAATATTTAGAAGCAATATTGGCCGTAGATAAATTATGGGCTAGAAGCCCAATATTCCTATACATAAGCATTCCTTAAAAGCATAGGTTCTCTCAAGAAACATATTGTTGAGAGCAAGGACAATTATGCTGCTTAAGCACCACTGCTATATTAAATTACCATCTGAATTTACTGCCATAAGAAAGGGATACAATTTTGCTATACATGTGCATATTGATAATCTACATTATATACTTGATGGCGTCTCTTCTTGCAGTTAATTGCTTAACCGAATTTTGGCTGAAGCCTAAGGTTTAGCGAATGTAGGTTTTTTAGCCGAATGTGGCCGAAAACGAAGCTTCGGTCGGACACTAGTATTAGCAAACGGGGCTGAATGATATACAGCTGTGTTCAAAAAAATAGGAGTACCTTTGAATGAATGGTTTAAAGGTTTATAAAAGTGTTATGTTGAGCTAACTATGGATACATTTTATTTTAATAGAAACCGTAGACGTCATTTCATATTTTAAAGATATTATAATATTTGTTTTTATTTCAAAAAAAAATAAAACAATCTTAAAACTAAATTAACTCATGAATTACACTGTTAAAAAAAATAGTAGTATTCGAAAGATTTAGACGAAAATGATAGAACAGTCAAATAAATTTCGAAACAAATTATGACAAAATTAAATTCAGGTTAATATTTTGTCGTGTACCCTTTTTTATCAATATCGGCCTTACACCGACACGGTGCATGGATTCCACTAAACACTCACAATGCTCACTTGGTATGTTTTCCCAGGCATCCTTTACCACCTTTCAAAGTTCGCGGTTATTCGAAGTTTTAGCCTTCCTAAAATCCCTCTTAATGTCACCCCGTAGATTTCTATGGGGTTAAGGTCAGGTGACTGTGCGGGCCAAGCCATAAACTCAATACCATTGATCCGAAACCATTCTTTAGCCACTCGACTCGTATGTTTTGGATCTTTGTCCTGTTGCAAGATCTACTTTAAAGGCATATGATACTCAGCGTAGCGCAGCATATGTAGTCCTATCTAAAATATCCACATAGACATGCTGATCCATGATACCTATGTCATAGTAAGAAAAACATCCCCAAATCAATATTTTTGACCCTCCATGTTTGACCGTTTTTGTAGTATATTTTGGATGATATTCGGTGTTGGGGGGACGACGAACGTACTGCCGGGATCCAGTACCACCAAAAGGAACAAATTTACTTTTATCTGTCCATATGATGTTACGCCATTTCTCCACCGGCCAGTTTATATGATCTTTGGCAAACTGTAGGCGCTTTTTGGTATGTTTCTTCGTCAATAGCGGTACTTTACGGGGGCATGTAGACCTCTATCTAAAAGTCTTCTGCGGATAGTCACTGCACTAACATCTAAATGTAAGCCCTTTTGGATCTAAAACGACGAAGGAGAAGGCTGAAGTTTTCTATACCGGACAATGCGCCTGTCGACCATGGCGGTCGTTTTCTCTTTCTGTCGCGGGTTCTTTCGCTAAACTTTATGACATTCGCTATCAGTGAAGCTGTACAGACTATTAAAGTTTGGATTTCTGAATATGTTTTGCCGCCTTTTCTCAATTTTAGTATGAGTTCTCTTTTTTCACTTGTGCAATGCTTTTCCCTGCCCACTTTATCAAATATGAATATGAAAAAGCTCGATTTTTTACATTACTATTATTTTGAACAGCTCTAATTAAACAGAAATCTCAAAGTTCACTGACACTCGTTGTAATAAATACGATTTCTTATAAACATTACAGTAAATTTATTTAGAATGAACCTTTAAAATATGTAACATGAGGGAAATTAAATTTGTAAATGCATATCTACTGTTTACAGCAAATATGTAATGTTGTCGTGCACACTCCTATTATTTTGAACACAACTATAAAAGTTCTTAGAAAAGCAAGTACATATGTAATCATACAAAAATTGAATATGATAAAAATGGCCAGTGTCGAAAATCTTTCATAAAAAAATCTCCCTCCTTATATGGACAACAAATTGTTGGCTTATAAACGAGCAAGGCGAAAATAATAATAATGATAATTTTAACTATATGCCTGTAAGACCTAAAGTCTTTTAAATACAACCTGAATTTCACGGCACTAGTTAAAATGAATAGAAAGATAGGAACGAATTTTTTGTTTGCACAGTGGATTTGAGAATCAGGTATTTACTATCTTATTCTACCCACGGGCGGCATCCAATTAAAATTGGAGGTATAGAAAAGAATGAGTCTAGCGTGGGGATCAAACCTACGTCTAAGTTAGCAATCAAGCACTATATCCACTGCGCCACCGCCACCCGAATAAACAACAACAAAGCATTTATCTAATAAAAGCGCTGGCCGTTTCAATGTAATTGATAAACAAGATTGGGTTGGACCTGATCATGTGGGCTCGGTGGCGTGATACGCAGTGCATTGTCTTCTAAGGTCCTGGCCATGCAATGAGCGGCAAGCGAAAAAGCGGCAGAGCGACAAGTGTAAGCGGCAACTGGCAATTTAATGAGCGGCAATTCCAATGGATGTGCGGGTAGTATTTTTGAATTGAAATTTATTGAGTCTTTTATCTCTTGAAACTTTACATAGTAATACAATTTTCGATAATAATATAGGATTTAAAGCGGCTATAATGTCTTACCTGCTTTACCGGTAATGGAGTTGTACGCCTCTTAGCTGTTGTAAATTTGTATAGTTGAACTACTCTTGCTCAGGAGGAGTGTATCGGTAACTTGTAACGTGGTGTCACCTCTGAGCGGGTAGTAGTGAAGTACTGTTCGCGGTAATGTTTTACTTGAAAGTCGCCTTAAAATTGGGAAAATTATTTTACGTTAAAAAAAAATAAAATGCACGACTAGATCGCAAGTACTTGCTCTTATATTCGATCACATCGTAAGAACAAGGTTCTTAGTAGAATCGGTTTAATTCTGCATCATTAATTTTTTGAAAAAGCAATATCTCATTTTGTGGAAAACGACTATTTCTGACTTAAACCCTTTCTACCATGTACCAGAGTATTCTTAAGTCGATTTTTATCCATTTTTACAAAATTTCTTTATTTTTTTCTAAAACAAAATTGGTAGGCATGGCAATTTTATGTATTTAATAATAGTCGTGTTCTCGTGACATCTACAGCAAAGTAAAACATTTTCACGAAAACGATCCACACTCCAACTTGATTTTATTTATTTTAATCTGTGTTTTTTTTTCTATCAAAAAGCATTAAAAATACAAGGAGAAAAAGAAAACACAAACATACATTACTAAAAAAAATCACTTCAATGCCCTCTCTGATTCAATAGACTTACTAATTATCAGAACTCAATTATACTTCGGATGAAAAGGAAAAGTGTGCTCTTATTGTTGTTTTCCTTGTAAAATGTTTACTTTGCTGTATGGTAGAAAAAACTGCATGACAGTTACCGTTAGTTCTGGGGTTAAAAAAACAATTCAAATATCTATTTGATGTGGTTATCGTTTGGTAACACAAATCAATTTAGTTTTGATTTAGATCTGTCAAAAAACTGCTTTTGACAATTTTTGCCTTCGATTGGCCAAATAAATTGATTTAATTTTGGATTTTAAATCCATTTTGCTGATCTGAATTTTTCGGCAGATCTACCCCTCTTTTACTAACACCACTGTGTATTATAATTGACAGCCATCAGTTTTGCAAGACAGCTGATACCGATGGCTGGTTCACAGACACAAATATACACCAATAAAATAGCAAATAAAAATCAATCTGAAAACGTATTCGATTCGTTACGAAAAAAATTAATTTATAGATCAAAATGTAAATTTACCAAACGAAAACCACATGAGATAATCATCTAAAATGCATAAATACCAACTTCGAAGAAAATCGCTTCAGCCGCTAAGGCTGTACCTCGTTGTACAAACATACGGAATTGCTTTAGTGCCTATATCGCAAGTAAAAACACTTGGTGTTCATCCAACTAACCGAAAAAGAGGAAGTTATGGCGAATTTCGCAATTTTATATATAATAACTTGCGAAAATGTGAGGATTGCTTCAGGCAATAATTACGAATGTGAAGTTCTTATTTATATAAAAATAAGAAGTTTTTCTATTAAAATGAAAAAGTAGACCAGCACCACTAGAAAAGCAAAGGAATCTGATGATCGACCTTGGCAAGTTGTGAAATAGCTATAATTCCAGCCTAATAGGAACAAAAACTTGGTGCTAGTACACTCAAGTTGTTGTTGTTCATTCAAACACATTGAATTATTTGTTTTTATTTTATTTACAAAGATGCCATTTTGTCTTATGTATACATTTTTTATTGATTATAGTCAAACTTTCTTATCGAGTTCTGGAATGCTTTAATCGGTTTAATTAAAAACAGTCAGCAGAAACTATTATGACATTTTTCTTTCAAGTGCCATTTTCTTTGTGTTAACTTTAAAAAAAATATATTTAATTAAATTAAAAAATTAAAATTAAAATTAAAATTAAACGTTTTCAGATGGTTGGTACTATGGGGGGCAGTATCAAAGATCTTGAAGTTGAAAGCGACGAAGAAGAAGAAGATGGACACAATCAAAATGGACGGCCTGTTGGTAAAGAAAATAAGAAACCTAAATCTGGAGTGTTTTCTCTGTTCCGTGGAATTGTCGGTTCAAAGAATCTTACAAAAGCTGATGTTGAGCCCGCATTGGATAAACTAAGAGATCATCTCATTTCAAAGAATGTCGCATCAGATATTGCACAAAAACTATGCGAGTCAGTTGCATCGAAACTAGAAGGAAAGGTCTTGGGGACTTTTGAATCTGTTGCAACGTCCGTTAAGACTGCGCTGACACAGTCTCTAGTACAGATTTTATCACCAAAGCGACGTGTTGATATCATCAGAGATGCTCTCGAGGCAAAACGCTCAAATAGGCCTTTTGTTATGGCTTTTTGTGGAGTTAACGGTGTTGGAAAATCAACAAATTTGGCAAAGATTTGTTTCTGGCTGATTGAAAACGATTTTAGTGTATTGATTGCAGCATGTGATACCTTTAGAGCAGGAGCTGTAGAACAACTCCGAACGCACACTCGGCATTTGAATGCTCTACATCCACCACAGAAACACAACAATCGTACAATGGTACAATTGTATGAAAAGGGCTATGGAAAAGACGCAGCTGGAATAGCAATGGAAGCAATCAAATACGCCAACGATACGGGTATCGATGTGGTTTTGATCGATACGGCCGGAAGAATGCAAGACAATGAGCCTCTGATGAGGGCACTAGCTAAATTAATCAAGGTCAATGATCCCGATTTGGTACTTTTTGTGGGTGAGGCATTAGTTGGAAATGAGGCCGTTGATCAGCTAGTCAAGTTTAATCAGGCCTTGGCGGATTATTCATCAAATGAAAACCCTCATATTATTGATGGGATCGTACTTACGAAGTTCGACACTATTGATGATAAAGTGGGCGCTGCCATATCTATGACTTATATAACGGGACAGCCAATTGTTTTTGTAGGTACTGGACAAACATACACTGATTTAAAGGCTATCAATGCTAAGGCTGTTGTTCACGCTTTGATGAAATAATAAATGCTTGATTATTCTTTTAAATTTAATTTTTTTTTATTTTTAAAGAAAATTTTGTATTTAGGTGATACAAATTTGAACTTGTCAAGCAAATATATTCAGAAATTTTAATACGTACATGTATAAGTTGTTTCAGTTTTAAATCATATTAGGAGGGCCTTTATTAAAATTGAATTTGAGAATGTGAACAAAAAACTTTTGCAATAGTTTTTTTTTGTGGGGAAGTGAATTTAATTAGCCCTATCACAAATTTCATCGTAATAATTCCCCGCACGGACAATTACGCCCTGATCTACGACAAATAGCTTTCACAAAATCCGAGTGGAATATTTTTATTTTCGAAATCAGCGGTGTATGTCAAAATAAAAGGATAAATAGCAATACCGTGCTATTTTCAATTTCTATTAAGTTTACACATGATTATGTGGAAATTTAAAACAATCTTGTGGTCCAAGGTTGCCTTTTACAATTTCCCAGAAATTTTCAATTTCTTCTTTTGCCAGTTTCTTACAGCCTTGTGAGGCCGGGAAATACGTTTTCAGATTGATTTTTATTTGCTATAGTATTGGTGTATATTTGTGTCTTTGAACCAGCTATCTGTATCAGCTGTCTTGTCAAACTGAGGGTTGGTCAATTATAATGCATACTTAGCGGTGTTAGTAAAAGAGGGGTAGATCTGCCGAAAAATCCAAATCTGCAAAATTGATTTAAAATCAAAAAATAAATCAATTTATTTGGCCAATCGAAGGCAAAAATTGTCAAAATCAGTTTTTTGACAGATCTAAATAAAAAATAAATTGATTTGTGTTACCAAACGATGACCACATTAGTTGATGTGAAAAATTGCGCTCGGCAATTCCTTTGTGAACAATTATTTTGCAGAGAAAAACGCCGAGTACTATTTGGACGTGTTACAAAGATGAGAGTATCGCTGGGAGAAGTGTGTAGAGTTACAAGGAGACTACGTTGAAAAATAAAAACAAAATTCTAAAAAAATGGCTAATTTTTCCTAGTTCGGTAACTTTTCACCCGATGTCGGCTTTCTGTTACTTTCATTTTCCAGTCTGTTGCAAGTCATTAGTTGTTCATTAGGCGTTTTTAGTTCAGAGCAGAGTTTAGTTGCCAAAAAAATTTTTTTTCACTCAGAGCGATTAGAGCTCCGAATGTGTGTTTCTTTTTTCGTTCTGAACCTGTGCAGAGCGCGATCGATGTTCTTGAACATAATCGTCTGAGTATTATGAGTGAATTGCCGAGCACGAGAAATGTCATGTGTGTCGAAAAGTAAAATGTGAAAAAAATAGCTTGTTGATTTTTTGTATCTGGTGTAAAAAAAATACAACAAAGTTCTCAGTAGTCAGCATACCTACCATTATAGATATCCAAAGTTTTTCTCTTCCTACTTGACACGATAAACGCATAAGTTATTCTTAAATGAATTTGGATCTTGCTGTGATTTTGTTGAGGACATTATTCTCAAGTGGTAACCAATGTCCTCGTGCTTTGTTATTCTTTGCCTTTCCTTCTTCATCTTTTAGTTTATTCTGATATTTTTCAGTGCAGCTTATATACAGTATATAGTCTGTAGGCTAGGTAAAAGTATTCTTTGTTATGATCGTGAGAGGTTGATGTTCGTCCAGACACGAGAATTAAAAAAGGTGAGTGGACATTTTATATTGTTTGTAATAATAAAATATTTTGTTTTTAGGAGGCCGAATTAATTTTTACTCTACAAGAAAAACAATTTAACCGAAAATATATTCTGAATAACTTTTTTAAAATATTTAAAAAAATATAGAAATTTTGTAATCCCGAAATACCGGGATTGAAACGAACAAACCGGGATTTCAATCTCTACTAACAACAAACAAACAAATCAATCTGTAATCGATTTGAAATGGGTGTTTGGAATTCGACATAAATTCGATACGAGTGATTTTTATTATATGCTATGTTATGTATTATTTCACGACTTTTGGGTCCTATTGGAAATCTCCCAGGAAATTTCGTTTCCCATGGAATATTTTATTCCCTCGAATTTTTTTCTACCATACTGAATTTGCCACGGAATCACGCATTCCCAAGATTCGAATTGGAGAAAAATTTCCAGTAAAATTTTTATTCATAATAACTCCCAATTTGTCGAAGAAAACTTGTCAGTAAAAGGCTAGACTAGGCGCGCACATGCAATTTTTCCGAAACGAAATAGTTTAGCTAGTTGAACGATGATCGCGCGCATAAGGAACTTGAAAAATAATCAAAGAGATAAACTAAAACACAGACAATCACCCTTATTACGATAGGCATTTCGCTTAAATGACGAATGTCATATTCAAATATTTGTATTACGATTGGCGTTTATATTCATTTTCCTAGCGTAACGCCTTTATTCAAATGGAACTTAAATGTGAGAAATATTAGAGTTGCTATTCCAGGAAGTCCAAATATAATAATAAAATAAGCTTTTTAAGAAACAGATGATGTTTATTTAACAAGGAAAGTTGATCGAATTAATAAACTAAATTACAAACATCAAACTTGATATTCAATAATGTTTTTAGATTTAATAACAAAAGTGTTTTTACAATAAAGTATATATATGTATATTCATGTATATATACTAACAAGAGAAACGTCACTCATCGTTATCACAATATACGTTACGCCTTGTTTATACGCCAACTAAAACGCTTTTTTTTCGAACAAAAATGTTTAAACGATTCGTCGCAAAATTGCCTACAAATATAAGTTTTGTTGTTTTGTATATTTTTTTAACAGTTTTTATTAAGTTTGGGTTTTTTAAGGTTAAAAATTACAAATGCTGAACAAATGAAGCATCTCGTGGAGTCATTGTAACTAATTTTAGGAGAATAGGAAGTATCACAAAATGCACAACACAAAATCAAATGGGAATCATAGCATATCATTGAATTCTTTAAGGCCAAGTTTTAAAATTGTTGAGAAACAAAATGTTCTTGTGTAATTTTGTACTCCAAATTTTTGAAGTCTAGAAAGGATACCTTATGTCGATTTCGTTTCAACAAAAACATCGACTTGCCGTCGATCCGCCGTCAATTTTTTTCTGAAAATCAAATTCGTTTCAAATTAAAACCAATACTTTTACTTCAAAAACAGATCCGTATTGAATCTCTTTTTGGAGACGGATTCAAAACGGATTTGTGCACAGATTCGTACACACACTACAATATTTGTTTTGACGTTTCTCAACTGTTGTGTTGTGAATTAATTTTTATTTTGTGGCAGTGTACAGAAAAAGTAAATTAATATATTAAAAAATAAAAAAAATTGTTAAAAACTTCTTGGAAACAAATATTAAAAAAGTGCAAGTGGGTTTAGGAACTCCCCCGCGTCGGAATCGGGAAATTAAAACGAAATAATGATGTTTTAACGAATTGAAGATTTGTTTTTTTTTTAGAGCTGCCAAGCAACACACACAGTCCCAAAAAGAGATTCGGTCCGTAATCGTTCTTTTCAAAGCCAAAAAGTATTGGTTTTAGTAGCGAATCCTAATTATTGAAACGAAATCGACATTAGTCCCTGAAGTATCTACGCATTACAAATCCTGAAAGAAGGGAATAATCTTAATTGAAAATATTAAGAATTTGATTTGTCCATCTACTTCGTATCTGGCAAATCTAACGGATTTGATTTGGATCTTAAATTATGTTTATCAACTTTGTTGGTTTCTTTTTCGCATTTCGTGAGAAAATAAATGCAGGAACACTATTTATTTTGCGACTTTTAATAACTTAATCGGCAGAAAATGATTATGAATTTAAAAATTTAAAACAAAAATTTTCAAAATCAGCTGTCTATGTGGAGCGTATGTTCATCGACAAGAGTGGCGTTTAATCATCGTAGTACCGACACTAAAACGACTAAAAAGTGACTCGACACGAAAAGTGAGAGTTGTCGTTTAATATAAACGCCAATCGTAATAAGGGTGATTATTTTGATTTAATGTTCGCGCAGTTACTTAATTGGGGTGATCGTTCGATTTGTGCTAAATGTCCTGGGGGGTAAATTCCTGACCTGTGAAGTTTTGAAGTGAAAAAAAATATAATTTCAATTTTCACGAACACGCCTGCGAATCTCGAACTCGTGTTACAGTTTCTACTAAATGATAATTTCTGACCGTTTTCTGTCATTTATTATTTTTTATTATAGGTGTTCGAGATTTAAATATACCTTTTTTGGCTGTTTTGGTCGTAATGTATTTTTAATGAAACAATTTCATTTCCTTTCCCGATGTTTCGACGGTGGATGCCGTCTTCTTCAGGGGATCTTTTATTAACAAAAATAAAAAGAACATATTATACACATAAGAACAGAGTGGAAATCCTAGAAAGGGAGAAATATGTCTTCAAGCGGTATACTCTTGAAACGCTTCATATTATTAACAACAAAAACAATATGAATCGTAAACAAGACAGCCAGAACATTTCATCAGTTTACTGCTCTTTGGTGACTAAGCAGAATCCGTACAATTTAAAGCCGACTAAACTTCAATCGAAGTGTTTTTTTTTATCATTGCTTTATATTTGTCTTTTATTGTATTATTTATGTTCATCTGTGATACGTACTAAATGTAAGTTTGCCAAAATTGTACACTAAATTTTCTTATGTATATAATATGTTCTTTTTATTTTTGTTAGTAAAAGATCCCCTGAAGAAGACGGCAACCACCGTCGAAACGTCGGGAAAGGAAATGAAATTGTTTCATTAAAAATAAATTACGACCAAAACAGCCAAAAGAGGTGTGTTTAAATCTCGAACACCTATAATAATTCAACCAATTGGTCAATAACTTAAAAATAAGCATTTATTATTTTTCTTTTTTTGAGAAAGGCAACTATTTCATTTCAGTTTCTTAATTGTTTGAAAATAATGCCCGGAATAATAATTCGTTTAATTATTAACAATAATTATTACAAATATGTGCTTATTATATTATATTCAATTCGGCCTGCGTGTTATGTAGATAGAAGAGGGATAAATTAAAAGAAAACCTTAACAAAAATCTCGTAATTACTTGTTTTTTCGTGGTACGCGGCTTTGAGTAAAAAGCAAAATGAATGTGAACACGCCTCATTTTAAAATGTCAAAATGACAGTATATATTTTTTTTTGAGAGAAAAACTAAACGAGGAAAAGGCAAAGATTTTCGTTGCTAATTTTATTTATTAGAAATAATTTAGAATTATTTTCAGGCTTCAAAATGATAACAAGCTGTGCAACAAAAGGGTTAAATATACTTGTAAGTTAATGCTTAGATATGTTAATGTATTAATTAAACAAAATAATTACGTTATGTAATAAACAACTTTGCATTTTCTAGTTTCATCTTTTTTAATCTCTTTTTTTTTTGTATTTTAATAATAATTTATGCCTGCAGCGCACTGGCATTAAAACAATTACAACTTCGGCTTTGGCCAGGAGTGATAATCTCTTTGTTCATCGAGATACGCCAGAGGACAATCCCGATATTGTATTTGAATTCACTGCAGACAACAAAAAGGTTTGTTACTTCTACCACTTAATTTTGCAAACGGGCCTTCAGTATTGACTTTGCAGCGAGTAGATGCTATTCTAAGCATTTACCCTGAAGGCCACAAGCGTGGTGCAATGATTCCATTGTTGGATTTGGCTCAGCGACAACACGGTTGGTTACCAATTTCTGCAATGCATAAAGTGGCCGAGATACTAGATTTGCCCAATATGCGTGTATACGAAGTGGCTACTTTTTACACCATGTTTATGAGGCAACCAACTGGTCAGTACCATTTGCAAGTATGCACAACAACACCTTGTTGGTTAAGAGGTTCCGACGATATTTTGAATGTTTGCAAGGTAAAAAGAGGTATTGAACAAAGGGGCTATTTTGTTAATTTTTTTATAAACTTGAATTTTAGAAAAAACTGGGAATCAATCCAGGAGAAACCACAAAAGACAGGAAATTTACTCTATCTGAAGTTGAGTGCTTGGGAGCGTGTGTAAATGCACCAATGCTCGCAGTTAATGACGATTACTACGTAAGTACTCTGCAATTTACCCCATCATGCGAATACCATGATTTTTAAATCCCAAATATTTCATAGCAGTGAAATATCTTATATAAATTGCAATTATGAGCGAATGAAAGGCAAAGGAATTTTTAGTATTCCTGCAAAATTTTTTTAGTTCTCTCTAAGTTACCACCAGTTTTAAGATCCAGTCTTCTAAAATATGTGCCGTTTTGTAAATTCCCGCTTTTAATAAACAAAATCCCGGTATCGGAAGAGCGCGTAAATCATTTTTGTTTAACCTGGAAGCCTTCTTTACTAATTCTGAAAAGAAGAGAATTTTGATTCTGGATTTGAAATTGGAATCCAAACCAGAAGCACTCACACAATCATATACTTGAACTTCAAACTCGACTGTTGTCATATTTTGTATCATTATTGTGCAGCAAACATATTTTTGATTTTGAATTATTTTACGTAGGTACACAATATTATTTTCACACATGCAATTACATTAGAATTCAGAATCGTAAGAATAAAAAAAGGGTTCAGTTAGGGTCCCGGATTGCCAAATAAGAACGCCATTCGTATTTTGATAAATGTTTAAAAATAAACTGCATACACCTAAATTCGTATACATTCCAAATCATATATTGGGAGAAGCAGGGGAGTTGCATTGCCTGCATGCCGTGCTTTTTGTATGAAGAAGCTTATAAACTAAATTTAAAAAGCTCTTGAAATTAAGGCATTTGGGTCATAGACCACGTAATGCCATCTATAATAAATTGACTTATATATCTAGGTGTGTACTAGTTTATTTAATTATAGGTGTGTCCCCGTACTCCCCGAAACTGCGAAAATCTACGAATTTCTACGAAAAACAGTCAAATCACGTTTCCGTACTCGAAATTTTCGTAGTTTTTCACAGAAGAGAGCGCTCATGAGAGACTAAAATATTTCCCCAGGCTGCGAATTTTAGGGCCAGTTTCACACTTTATCCCTCAGTGCCAATTGCCCCCTCAGGGTAAGATTTCAATTTCGCACAACCTAAGTTGAAGTGGGTCTTAAGTGGCCCTTGTTGGGCACTTAAGAGCTACTTAAATATTTGAAGTCTCTTTCATCATCGTCTTGCCAGATTTAAAATTGAAATCCGCTCGCTTCCCATTTTGAATAAAAGTTTAAATATAACGTGAAAAAAACAAGGGTTGCCACCGTTATACATGCTTTTGAGTGAAGTAATTTTAAGCGACCCTGAAACAGAAAAGTAATCTAATGTGGTTTTCCATTGGTACAAGAATCAAATCCGTTTTTGATACAAATCTACAAAACATGGATTTGGACAATTAAATCCTTCCTTGGACAACAAAAATTAATATTTTTTTGATTCTGAATCAAATTCGCAGATTCGTATTTTTTGGCGAATCTACCCCTCTTTCACTAACACTACTAAACACAAGTGCAATTGGAAGCGTTAATTTGACAGCTACCAGTTTTACTGACGCGAATATAAGCCAATACCTTAACAAAAAAAAATTAAATCCAAATAACATTCCATTCGCCACGAAAAAAATCAAATTCCGCATCAAATTCTTCATTTACCAATGGAAAACCACGTATCCTTTTTGCTCTCCGAGAGATTTTTACCCCCACTCTTGGAAAAACGACAGTATTCACATTTGTGTGCACAAAGGACGGGAACACACTTTATAATCTATATATATAAAAGAAAAATGTCGTCCGTGTGTGCGCGCATAACTCGAGAACGGATGGTTCGATTTTGATGATTTTGGGCTTGATAAATTCGTATTGGCTCAGGAAAGGTCATAAGATATTGGAGGAAAATCTGTTCACGATTTAGGCCTTTTAGCCCAAGGAAGGGCATATAGACTGGATGAAAATTCCGGAAAATTTTCAGGAAAATTGGTAATCCTGGAACAACGTTTGATTTTCGAGATTTTGGGATTGATGGATTCGTGTTGCCCTAAGGAAGGAATATGAGGTGTCCTTTTCGTTTCGACATTCATATTTAATTGTATTTGCTTTTGCGTGCGGTCAAATAAAATTAAATTTCTAAAAGAGAAATGTCCGTGTGTGCGCGCATAACTCGAGAACGGATGGTTCGTATTTCACATGGAATGCGTCATCGAAGGAGTTCTAGCGGCGGAAATAAGCTGGTGCAGTTGGTGGTTTCCACGGTGTTCATAAAAGTGATGCACTTGATAGAATATAGACAGTACACCCGAAAAACTATGAATGCTTCTATTTAAGAATGCTTTTGGACAATGTTCGTGGCCCCATTTCCTTCGAATACCTACGTACTGTTGACAGTGTGTTGTGTGCGACATATCGAGAAGCCTGCCAACGTAGACAATTGCTTGAAAATGATAAACATTGGGATTTGACAATGGCAGATGCCACTCTCACCGCGCCTGCCAATCAACTTCGGTCTTCGAAGCTTTGATTTTGATCGAAGACATGCGCTTGCTTATGAGTGGCAATTTGTTGTGTAAATTGGGAATTCCACCACCAAATCGGCCAATGAATGACACATTTAATCGAGAAATAGAGCTATAAAGGGATTTCAATCGAGTCGCATTGAGTCATACAGTTCGAACAAATGTGCCAATGTTGAATCAAGAACAAAAGAAATTATACGATGAATTAATGTGGCATTTTCTTTCTTGATACACCCGGTGGAACTGGGAAAATATTACTGATTTCACTGATTTTGTCTACTATTCATTCGAGATCTGAGATTGCTTTAACACTCGCCTCTTCTGGGATAGCGGCTACGTTGTTGGAAGGCGGTCGAACAGCTCATTCTGCATTGAAATTGACATTGAAATTGCAAGTGAATGAAGAACCTGCATGCAACATCACAAAGAACTCTACCATGGCGAAAGTTTTGCAGCAATGTAAGATTATCATCTAGCCCGAGTGCCCAATAACCCACAAACGTGCATTGGAAGCCTTAAATCGTACGTTGAAAGATTTACGAAATGATAAACGTTTCGGTGGTGCAATGATTTTGATGAACTCTGCCTTTCATTCCAAGATTAAATCGGGCAGATGAATTGAACACTTGCCTGAAATCATCGGCCTTATAGCAATACGTAAAGAAATTGTAATTGAAAAGAAATATGCGAGTCGCTTTACGAAATGACCAGTTCGCTGCAGAGTTCTCCAGGCAATTATTGGCCCATGGCGATACTGGCGTGATACCAGTGGACTTAGTCACCGGCCTGTTTGAATTTCGCCAAATTTTTGCCACTTTACAACAACGCCGGAAGAGCTCATCACGAATGTTTTTCCGAATATTGCTCAAAATTATGTTAACCATGATTGGCTGAGTTCATTAGCTATTTTGGCTGCGAACAACAAGGATGTCGATCAAAATCAAATCGCCGGTGAGTTACATTTATTCAAATCCGTGGACTCCGTGATGGATGCAAACGAAGCCACCAACTATCTCACAGAATTTTTGAATTCTTTGGATGTTCCGGGCTTTCCACTACACAATTTAAAATTGAAAGCCGGTTCAGCTATAATTTTGCTGCGCAACCTTATTGATCAAAAACTTTGTAACGGAACGCGTTTGATTGTGAAGAACATCAAATCAAATCTAATTCAAGCCACGATTTTGCGGGCAAAATTCAAAAGCTAAGGTGTTACATTCCACGGATTCCGCTTATGCAGAACGATTTGCCATTCGTGTTTAAGCGTCTTCAATTTCCGTTGCGCCTCTCTTCTGCAAGCTTTTACGCTTCAGTAAAAAAGCGTAAAGCTGGCCGACACGCCAATCATTTTGATTTGATTGGAAAACTTTGAAGATTTCACTTCCTCGGCTTTTTTGGTCGTGATAATTTATTAATGAAAGATATTCATTAGTTTTCCCAACGTTTGTTAATTTAACATTTAACTTTGTTAATTTAGTTATTTTTATTGTATTTAATAAAACTTTAGAATAAAGATTTTTAATTGACCGCATTACATAAAACAGCATTGTGCATGCTCGAAATTATTATTTTCTTGTCATAAATGAATTTCGGCGGAACGAAGTTCGCCGGGTCAGCTAGTTCGTTATAATTTTTGTTTTGGTTTAAATTTTGTCAATATTTCTATATAAAGCTGAGATTCTAGTGTTTTGAATACTTTGTAGAGTTATAGGGTCAAGCAGATAGGTGAGTTGTTTTGACGTGTCTGAAGCCAATTCAGAAACTGGATGCGTTCTGGATATAGGATGGTATGTTATGCGAATTCTTTCCGATATGTGGGTTCGTAAGAAACTGTTGTTGTTAGCCAATTGTTCGTTTAATTTTATGCTCAGGTTATTGTGCCAATTGCGAAGAATAACTTGGTAAAAATTGGGAACCTCTATAACTTTTTTTTTATAACTGCACGCGCTCAAGGGATTATGAATACCCTTTATATGTTTTTCTTAACACAGCGTGGACATCCGGTGGAAGAAGAGAAAGAAGGATAGGAAAGATGTGATAGCTTTTGGGTTCCTTTTGCTGCTAAGTCATTCAGCTTCATTTCCCTTAATTCCCATATGACCAGGTACCCAAGTAAGGCAGATGTTATTGTTTATGTGGTTCTTTATGGACTTAGTGGGGCATTTGTTGCTAGAGTTTTTAAACCCTTCAAGATTGCCAGATTGTCTATGCAAATAAAAAGTTTTCCCGGGGAAGTCTCTTTATATTTGTATAGCTTTATTAAGTCTGTCAAGTTCAGCGATATAATTTCCTGCTGTGACCGGGAGTAGACCTTGGTGAAGACGTAGGACTGGAGTAGGTGGAGGAGATGACTTCAACAACTGAATATGCGGTGTAGTTATCTGTTGATTATCCGTCTGTGTAAAATATTCTATTTGGTTTGATCACGTCAATTAGTTCCTTGTACATTACTTGGAACGCAATTTCTGGAGTAGCATCTTTTTTATGTTTCACTAAACTTGTATAGATTTGAAGGTTATATAAAATCCAGGGTGGTTTATCTTGATGATCTTTCATTGGGCAAGGAAGTTTCGGCCAAGTTAATTGCAATGTTGGTAAGTGCTAAAATGGTTTTAATTTAAAGATTATTTTTATTACCCAATTTGCTTTTGATAAAGGTATGAAGTGGATGTTTCGAGTTTATGGCTTTAGCACCTGCTGAAATAGCTCTTCGGCCGTCACTATTCCTGAAAGGACGGTTCTTAGGGCTTCTATTGTTGTGGAATTTAAAGCTCCAGTGTCTTTTATGTAGCATTTGTTAATCGCAGTGTCTAAGATAAATTGTTAAACCATGTTAAGTGTTCCTTCAAGAAATGTTTGTGCAGTACTAAGTGAATTTTTAATATGAGGCCCTTTTTACAAGAGCAATTATTTTCTTAAGGTTGCTTCGAAGTTTGAGTTGATTTTTATATGTAGTGGCATTTCATAAGAGGTAAAGTGTAGTTAAAATACGAGGTGTGTGGAGGGTGGCCATCTCTAGGTCCTTTGGGGCATTAGTTTTGGGTTATTTAATTTCTTTTCTTTTTGTATTTACAATTAATTTTTAAAAATTAACGCGTTTTATTGCTTGGTTTTTATTAATTTCATGTCAGATTATATACTAATGAATTTTGTTTTGTCCATTTCACCCAAAATATCAAATTTTACTACCTTATATTAAAAAAAAAAACGTGAAGTTATTTGCTGTCTTATATCTTTGGCACGTGCGAATGAATCTTATCGTTTTTGCAGTTACATCAATGAAGCAAATCGTTCACACGCACGAAGACGTTTAATCACTTGTACGATACCGAATGTCACCCCAGTTGTTTATAGTAAATAAACTTATTGATTCAAAATAGCTTTTAACAGCCTTTAGTCCACAAAATTTGCCTTTCGTCTCGGCAATCTCACTGATGAGTCAGTTGGTTAATGAGCGCCTTACCAATAAGTAATTTTTGTTAAGTTCAGTTCAACTTACATAAATTTTTTGGCAAAAAAAAAAACAATATAAACTATATCCAACAAGATTAAAATTTTAATCAAAATTGGAAGATTTTGTCCTTGGTAAGACATAGTTAATAAGGTGTTTTTATTTTTGTATAATACAATTCTATATACTACTGAAATTACTCAGCCAAGTAGAAGACAATTGGACTTGTCGAATCATTGATTTAAAATAGCTTTTAACGGCCTTTAGTCCACAAAATTTATAAAATAAAAAGTCCATAAGTACCAAAACGTACCCTTTAAACGTATTGAATAATAATAAACATATCCCGCCAGCCAAAGAGTAGTGTACAATCGGCGGGATAAGCAATTAAAGGGCAGATTCCTAAACAAAATATGCTAAGCAAACTGTCCCTAAACGGGAACATAAAAATCCCTGCAAAGCAGACTTTCCCAAAACGCAGTTCGTTCTAGTTTCTTGGGCAAACGCCAGTGCATTTGGGCAAGTTATAAAGTTATGCCGTGTACTTGCGGTTTGAATTATGTACTTTGTTTCCCCTTTGAAAATAAAAGTTAATGGGCCCTAGCGAGGTTTTTTTTTATAATCTGCACGCGCTCAAGGGATTATACTACCCTTTAAATGTTTCAACGCGGCGCGGTCGTGAGCCTAAGGAAGAGAAAGAAGGATAGGAAAGAGGTAACCGTCGCGTCGGAGCGGAAATTCTCCAAAATCGTCCGAATCGGGGAATAATTTGCTTTAAGGTTTTCTTCCGAACAGCTGTGCGGAACATTTCTCCGACAAAAGGGAAAATGTTGTGCTCTGACGGTTACCTCGATAGGGCAGATTATACATATGTATTTTTACTTTTAATTTCGTAATAAAACTTACACTTCTCTTGTAGTTAAACATTTCTGCGCGATGGACACCTATTCGTTCGCAAGTTTTTTTTTATTTTTGCTTCCACGTACGAATACATTACGACGGGGCCGGTGGAAAGATGTGTTCTTTCAAAAAATTACTGTTCCTCTGTATACTTAGGGCCCTATTCTGAAATCTCCCAGGGAATTACGTTTCTACGGAACATTTTATTCCCTCGAAATTTTCCCTGCAATCGTTAATCACCCACGGGAATAAATTGTCCAGGACAAAAAATGATATGAAATCACTCCAAAACTCTATGGAAATTTATTCCCGACAGTCCCCTTTCACACGGGGAAACCAGTTGCTGGAGATTTTTTACGTTTTCCTTTAATTGCCTTGTAGCTTTCACACGAAGAAACTGGCACCAAGAAACTAAGCTGGAAACTGGGAAGATTTTGTCTGGCTAATTGGAATGAAAACAAAACGTCAAAAAAATCTCTTCAAATCGTTGACCGGGGAGATTTTTTTCATCCTCGCCTACAAACTCTCAGTTTTCGGCAATCAGTTTCCTTGTGTGAAAGGTGACATAGCAATAAATTTCAAGGAAAACTTTTGAGGATCATTCAAATACCCTACGTTCGAATGCGAAAAATGTACCTATCGAGAATCTCCCAGGGAATTTCGTTTCCCAAGGAATATTGTATTCCCTAGAAATTTTTCGTACGATCGTAAATATCCCACGGGAAAAAAATCCCTCTTTCGATGCGACAAAAGTGGAAAGCATCGACAAATTTTCGTTTTGGCATTGTGTATCTCAATCGATAGAGATAACTGGACTGTGAATAATGGCGTTTTTATTTGGCAATCCGGAATTGTTCTCCAATCCGGGATCACAACTGAACACTTTTGTGTGATTCTGACGATTCTGAATTTTAATGAGATTGTATGTGTGAAAATAATTGTGTACGTGAGAATATTCAAATTCAAAAAAATGTTTGTTCTACAATTATGATACAAAAAATGATAACAGTCGAGTTTAACGTTCAAGTATATGAATGTGTGAGTGCTTCTGGTTCTGATTTCAAATCCAGAAGCAAAATTCTCTTCTTTTCAGAATTAGAACTGTCATTTTTTCCCAAGTGAACGCTTTCAGAAGAGTCCGGAAGGCTTCCGGATTGCCAAACGACATAAGAATGTGATTTTTATTGCTAACAACTTTTGTCCTATGGTTAAAATAATTTTTTGTTATGGAAATAATATGTAAATAATTAAAATACATTTCATTTTTGTCCACAGAATTACACTTATTGCACGGAGTCGAACACAAAAATGCAAACGACAAAGATCGAATGTGACGAAAAATTTCATTCATTTATTCACGATAATCCCCAATGAATTCCGAGGGAAACTTTTGAGTATCATTTACGTTCCCATGATCGAATGATACAAATATCCAAGGGGGTTATTATGAAAAACGATACTCGGAGTATTTGTTAAAGCGATTACGAGAAACGAGAATCGTAAGAAAAAACGATATTCGTATTTTTATTTACAACATTCACATTTTGATATTACTTATAAAAAGGTGTGAAGAGTTGCGTTTTAAGAAAAATACCATTTTTCTATTTTATCTGCAACATTTTCGTTTCTCATAATCGCTCTACGAAATTACTATCGTTTTTCTTGGTTTCGTTTTTTCCGCCGATCATTTCGTATTTCGTAATAAGGACCTACAGGAATTTTTATTCACGATAACCCCCATTAATCATATTAGGTGTGTGATTTGTTTGTTTTGAATTGCTGTTGCGGACGAACAAATCAAATAAGGTCCTCCGTCGACTTATTCAATAAGACAAGACGAGAGAAATATAGTTCTATAAGTTGTTCACCATTAAGTGTAAAGCCCTGTTGAGCGAGTTAAATAATTATATCAGGTTTTTGTGTCCCTTATATTATGTTTAAAAATAAGGAAGAAATTAGTATATTAGTTGTTTTCCGCGGTAAATATTTCATAGGCCAAATTCCTAAAATGCACGAACCCGATAAAAATTAAAAACCAAGTGAAGTGCGCAACACAAGTTTAAAACTTGCACAATTGCAATGAAGTTTGCGCAAGAAAAAAAGAATAAACTGCGTTTTGGGACAGTGTGCTTAGCAGAGATTTTTCTGTTTGCGTTTAGGGAGAGTTTGCTAAGCAATTGCCCATACTGTTAATGGCAACAACCGTTTTAAATTGGCATGTCTCCAGTCTCGTTGTTATATCGTTATAATAGTTATCGCGACAAACTTACCGGAATCGTTATTGTATTTCACAAGAAATACAGTCGAACTTCGATAACTCGAACCATCAATTGCCAAAAAAATAATTCGAATTATCAAGTAAAACACAAAATTTAACTAACTACTTACGTATTATTTATTTGCGAATAAACAACAGCTGTTGTAATTATTTAAAATATTCTGTTTACTTGAATGACGCGCAGATTGCCAGATCCTTCCTTCTTGACCCACTCTCTCAATTTTTTTGTTAATTTAAATTTATCTTCAAATGATAAATGTTTTTTAAGTTCGCTTTAGCGACATATCCACGTTAGTTTTGTTTTGGTTTGTCTGAAATTTCGTAGTTTCAATTTCTTCTCTTTAGAGAATTGAAATTAGGGATATCTGTTTCGAAGACAAATTTTCCCTTTAATAACTGTGATTTCGCATTTTCATCAGGAATAACTTCGAAATCTTCTACATTCGTGTCAGCCATGTTTACAAAAAAATAATCACAAATGTGCGTTTGACATTTCCCGTCTTACACGTACACTCAAATAAATTTTCAGAATCTAGAATCTTTACTTGTTTGATTGGAATCCCGGATCGGAGAGTTCTTCCGGATTACCAATCGAAAAGGACATTACTTATTCGTATTATATCGTATTATAATAGAAGGTGTCCGCCGGGAAGGTATACTACTTTGCTTTGCCGCCATTTTGGTAAAGATTAGTCTTGACAGTTCATATTTTGCAGTCGTGAAGTAGACACGTGGCAAATTAATTTATTATTGGAAAATATTCGATAAACCAACATGTTTTAATCGTTAAAACATTTTATCAAAATCAATCATCGATTACTGTTACGATGAGAAAATTACGTGAAATTTTTGGGGAAAACAACGTGTCAACAAAACGGACTATTTATCGTGTAGTGAATAATTTCGAAGAGGGTGAGGTGATAGGGTCAAGCATAGACTACAACGTACTGCAAGATCGGCTGAAAACATTACTGCTGCTCAAGGAAGTGTTGAAAACAATCCATCAACCTCAATTCGACGCCATGCTCAGGAGCTTTGTCTTCAAAGAACAACTTGACCAAAATTTTGCAAAACGAATTGCATTTGTTTCCATTTAAGATTCAGTATATATGCCAATAGGATGTTACAGATTGCCTATGACAACCCCGATTTTCATAATGAATGACGAGACACATTTTCATTTGAATGGATATGTGAATAAACAGAACAGTCAGTTCTGGCCCATGGAAAACCCTCACATTGTTAATCAGTCACCTTTGCATCCATTCAAAGTTACAGTCTGGTGTGCAATTTGGTCAGGAGGAATCATTGAACTTTGCTTCTTTGAAAATGAAAACGGCCGGCGTAACGGTAACTGTAAATGGGGAGCGATATCGTGATGTGATTGAAAACTTTTTAACGCCACAACTGCATGCTTTGGGCTTGATTAACATGTGGTATCAACAAGACGGTGCCACATCGCATAAAGCCAGGATTACAATGGAATTACTGCAAGACCTCTTTCCATAACAAGTTATTTCAAGAAATCGTGATATTGATTGGCCTCCACGGTCGCCTGATTTGACTGTTCCGGGCTTCTTTTTGTGGGGATATCTGAAAAGCAAGGTTTATGCAAACAAACCAGAAACGCTTGAGCAACTCAAACAAAATATTCGTGATGAAATTAATGAAATACTTCGTGAATGTAATGAAAAATGTGCCCAAAAGGGCTCGCATTTGTGAGACTGACAGATATTGGGCCCTATCATCGTAACCGATCGGAGAAAAATTTCCTCCGATTTGTACGAAATGTACGAATTTTGTATCATTGTAAATGTTCCGATTCATCAATCGGACCTTCTTCCGAAAAAAATTGAAGTATGCGTTAAAAATTTAAAATCATAGCAACGCGTTGCGAATTCATCCGAAGCTTGGCGATTAAATGTCTCTGAGATTTGTTTTTCTTCCGATTGTCTCCGACAACAAATCACATGCGGAGCTTTGTCCGACGGCGGCGGCAACAAAAGTAAATAAAATACAAATAATTTTATAAATTGTGGAGATGTCGACTGAACTGTAATTAAATTTTTGTATTGAGTTCTATCATTTACATATGTATGTACATACGTGAGTATATTGTATGTTTAATTGTAGATAACAAAAATCAATTTCAATAAGACCGGCTAGTTCAAATAAAGGCCAAGCCAGATTTTTTAATCGCACATGTTATGTTCTGCATTCCGAGTGAAAATGAATTCAAAACGAATTTCAATTTCACTTAAAATGAAATAACGTGTTCTGTATTTCGAGTGGATTCAACTCATTCCAATTCACTTCGAATTAATTTTCGAATTGTCAAAATCACCTGTTACAGACAATTTGTATAAAAACGGTTCATATTCGGAATGTAGAACACGAATTTTTATATTCAGAACCATAAAATTCCACATTCGGAATGAGCTATTTACAAACTTTATTTTATGTGGAATACATACAGAACATCTAAATTCACTTTCATTTCTCAAATTCACAAGAAGTGAAATACAGAACGCGTCATAATGTCAATTACATGCGTCGATACATTTTAATATTTCTTTTCCAATTCAGTTAACATGAAGCAAATAATTACTCGGATCGGAATTTTCTCCGATCTGTGACGATGATAAACCTTATAGTATTCCATTAGATAAAACATTTATCAATATAAGATCCATTCTCTTTCATTTAATCAAAAATTATAAACAAACAAAGTAGTCAGCCCTATCACAAATTCCATCGTAATATTTCCCCGCACGGACAGTTACGCCCCGATCAACGACAAATAGCTTTCACTAAATCCGAGTGGAATATTCTTATTTTCGAAATCAGCGGTGTATGCCAAAATGAAAAGATAAATAGCAATACCGTGCTATTTTCAATTTTAATTAAGCTTACACACATGATTATGTGAACATTTAAAACAATCTTGTAGTCCAAGGTTGCCTTTTACAATTTCCCAGAAATTTTCAATTTCTTCTTTTGCCAGGTTCTTACAGCCTTGGGAGGCCAGGTCGCCTATCTCGCTCGTTAGAGACTTTCATATTGAAATTTAAAATCAAATATTATTCATAAAACCATAGAATTTGTAAAAATACTTACATTTTTCTTTAAAATAACTGGTAACGACGCATTGCTTTCAGTGTCCGACACAAATAGTTTGTCGTAGAAAAAGTCTGTTTCATTTCATTCCATTCGAATTCAGTGATACCAATTTCTACGAACTTCGAAAATCGTAAGCGAATTTTTCACTCCGAATCCACTACGATGGAATTTGTGATAGATTTATCGGGAAACGTAGCATATTTTCGATTACGATGGAATTTGTGTAGGGCTGAGTATATCTTCCCGGCCGACACCCTGTACATAGGTATACCAACCTAATAATGTGTGTTCTAACACCGGAACATGGTAGCTTTTACTCACACTTAACGAAATCACAATTTTCAACATTAGCATATGTATATAAGGTCATAGAACATCCCAACAGAGTGCCAACAAACGCAATACATGATGAATTGAACTTGTAAAAATCCACAGAATTCGAGAATTCCATATAAAAATTAGACTTATCGAAGCTATTCGAGTTACCAAAGTTCGACTTATCGAAGTTCGGCTGTAAAATTTAAATCCAAAATAAAAATATACGTTGACTCCTGTTATTCATCTTTGTCACATTGGTGGTTTGTCCGAGTTAAGTTCCCCAAGTAATTTCGAGCCTGAAATATCTTCCGAAAGCGCATTGATTTGCGATTTTATTCTATCTGTTATACATATCTGTTGGAAAATTATGCATTGCTTGCAAGCGAACGGACGCCCATTCCTATTCCTTATTATAATTTGTATTACTTATTTCGATAAAAAAAAAAATCGTCTACATTCATTTGTAATGTTGGTAAATGTTAATATAACTGCAAATCAGTGAAAAAAGATCTGGGTAGTTCTTAAGTACATAGTTTATTTTATTGCAGCCATTTGTTCATTAATAATGATTTTATTTTATTGCGTAAATGTATAGTGGTCGGAAATTAAATCTAATGATCGTACAAGTCTCACTTTGTTGAATGCTAATACTTGTATGTAGTACGAGTATCTTAGAAACGTCAATTAAATTGATTAGATCTTTTTTTATATTTATGATAGATTTCAGATATGTGTACCATCTTTTTAATGATTTTTATTTAAATTACAATATGGAGTTAAGTCAGTTGTTTATGGCTCTTATTTTGCAGGAAGATTTAACAGCCAAAGACATGGAGAACATACTCGAGGATTGTAAAGCAGGAAGGATTTCCAAACCAGGCCCAAGAAATGGACGTTTTGCGTCAGAACCAAAAGGGTCTCTAACTTCACTGACCGAAGAACCAAAAGGCCCTGGTTTCGGACTACAACCAGCCTTGGCATGAATAAGTTATTTTTGAGGATGGTTATTAATTTTTGCGTCAAAATAAAAAAAATGAATACGTTTTGAACATCAAAAGTTGTCTGCATTTTATCTTTTACGACAAACAAATTATTGTTTTGATTTTTTTTTTGTGAAAACTACAGAAAGTATTAATTATTATATATTTCTTCCAATACCATTGCATTCCAATTTAACTGGTGGCGAATACTTAACTCTAAGTAAAGCCCTAAAAAAATTAAAATGACAATTTAATCGCTGTCCGCATACTGTATCCTGCAAAAACGATTGACGAAGGTTAATAAATCAGTGATATGAAAGCTCCTTCGATCTACCTTTTTCCACCGGCTCGCTTAGATTTTCGTGCTCCTTTTTCAGCTTTTAGATATCTCTCTGATACCATTCGTTTTGTTTTTTTGGGCTCTTCACGTAATTCTTTATATGAAATATCCTTTTGGGAATCGATTTTCTTGATAAATTTCTCAATAAGATCATCACAATTAAGATTATCTTCTGGTTCCCATGTGTCAAATTTAGAGGAATATCCCTTCCAGCGAATGCGGAAGACACGACCTTTCTTTTCTTCTGAATAGTCGATGATTTTGTCGACTTCCCATTGTTTTTCGGGATCTTCACTGGCTTTCTTTCCGCCTTTTTTAGCTGGTGTGGCTGTTTTTTTTGAAGCTGGTCTGCCCCTTGGTGATTTGGTTTCTTTGTTCTAAAATAAATTACTGTATTGTTACAAGAACGTTTTTTTTTTTTTAAATTGTAGATTGTACAAACCTTTTTGTTGAATTTGTCAATTAAATCTTGGCAAGAGAGCGTGCCTTCTTCTTCCCAAGTATCATCGCTTGCGCCATAACCCTTCCATCTAATTAGATAGAAAGAAACTCCTTTTTCTGTTTTGTGATCAATTACATCTTTAACCTAAAATAAAAATGATTATTAAACAAAAAAATTATATCATTATATGCACGTACATAATAGATGTATGTATGTATGTATATCGCAATCTGATTTCTATTACTATTACTACTTTTGAGACGCAAAATATTGATTATACAATCATTCAATTATGAATACACAGAAAACTATAAACTTAACATATACCCCTTTCACACAAGGAAACTGAGTTGCCGGCAACTGGGAGTTTGTGGGTGAGAAGGGCAAGAAGTAAGGGGAATGAAAAAAATCTCCCCGGTCAACGATTTGAAGAGATTTTTTTGACGTTATGCTTTGAAATTTTCTTAGGTTTCCATTTTGACTTCTGTCTCTGATAGATGTCAAACATATTTTTTTTAAAGAGAAATTGTTTCTTACAATTATATTGTTACATTATCCAAACCAAGTGAGCTACTTAAAAGAAAATTTCAAGTTTTAATTCTTGTAGGCAAGGCATTTTTCTATTTTCGTGTGTTTTTGACATGTTCTGCTTAAAGAATTAAAAATTGTGTATTTTCATTTTTTATTTTTCACATATTAATCGCGGTAGCAGTAGAATAAAATGTAAAAACTCGAACAATCCTAAAATATTCTTGTACTCATAAATATATATATTTTTTCGTATTCCCCTAAAATTCATACCCGTATTGATATTCCACGAAATAAAGATACAAATTCATTGATAAAAATCCATCTATTTTAATTTATTTAGCTGCTCTGCGCCTGTGAATCCTTTATTGTGACCAACAACAAGAACAAAACCAATCATCATTAAAGAACACACAAATTCGAAATAAAAAAAAATTATTTTGAGTAACTTTTCTCTAATTACAAAGAAAAGGAAGAAAACGAATAAGAAATTGCCTCTTGTTTCCTCGCCTCGACGCTGGTCGTTTAATTTTTTTCATTTATCAGTTTTATTTGGACAGATTCTCCACGTTCAAAAAGACAGTGGTGCGGTAGCCCGCGGTGACAGCATTTAGTCTGCATTTCAATTGACAAAGAAGGCAGAAAGAAAACAACATCACTTATTTACGTTACGTAAAATGGATGTGGTAGAAGCCGACCCACTAATAGAAGCTATGGATACTCAAGAAATCGAATATGTGGTTGACGAACAACAGCAATCCTTGGCTAAGCTCAAAGAAACCGATGAAAAAGATCCAAATTCGATCAATTCCGTGCAGAGGCAACATTTTCATTTGTTGTCAACAATATTTCTTCGCTAAAGACCACAATTCTGTCCCCACCCACATATGTCCGCATGTTGCCATGGAAGATCATGGTCTCTTGCCGATAGAGCGTTCAATGGGATTCTTTTTACAATGCAATGGGGAGAACGATTCTACGGCTTGGTCATGTAATGCAATAGCTGAGCTGAGGCTGAAGTGCTTCAAGCCAAATACTCCACCATTTACTAGGGCCAGAATAAAGCATTAGTTCTACAACAAAGAGAACGATTATGGATATTCGAATTTCATAACATCAGATCAGCAGGATCCCGAAAGGGCTACGTGAGAAATTATTCAATTATTCTTGAAGTTCATGTGATTGCAGATGCTCCACATGGTGTTCTATGGGATTCGAAGAAGCACACAGGTTGTGTAGGTTTGAAAAACCAAGGGGCCACTTGTTACATGAATTCCTTGCTGCAAACACTTTATTTCACCAATCAGTTTCGTGAAGCTGTGTATAAAATACCAACAGAGGCGGACGACAGTGCAAAGTCAGTGGGGTTATCACTGCAGAGAGTGTTCCATGACTTACAGTTCGGTGACAAGCCTGTGGGCACAAAGAAACTGACAAAGAGTTTTGGCTGGGAAACACTGGATTCGTTTATGCAACACGATAAACGAATCCATTTATCCACGATTCTTTTGGATAAATTGGAATCTAAAATGAAAGGAACTTGCTTAGAGGGAACTATTCCTAGTCTGTTTGAAGAAAAAATGTCCTTTTACATCAAATGCAAAAATGTCGAATACAACAGCACCCGCTATGAGACATTCTATGACATTCAGCTGAACATTAAGGATAAAAAGAACATTTATGATTCTTTCTTAGATTATATAGCATCGGAGACCCTCGAAGGTGACAATAAATACGACGCGGGGGTACATGGGCTTCAGGAAGCAAGTAAGGGCGTAATATTTACTTCTTTTCCGCCTGTTCTGCATTTGCATTTAATGCGTTTTCAATATGATCCCATAACAGGTAGTTCGATTAAGTACAATGATCGTTTCGAGTTTTATGATCAAATTTTAGTTTTAGTTCATTCGGGCGACAACCATGGAGGTCACTATGTGGTTTTTATTAATCCCAAAGCCGATGGTAAATGGTTCAAGTTTGACGATGATGTTGTGTCAAGTTGTCGCAAAGCCGAAGCAATTGATCAGAATTACGGAGGCATGGATGATGAAATATCATTCCATGCCAAATGCAGCAATGCTTATATGTTGGTATACATTCGTGCGTCAGAGCTGCCTAAAGTTCTTGCTGAAATTCCCGAGGATGAGATTCCCAGTGAGTTGGTTGAGCGTTTAACCATTGAAAAACATATCGAGTTGATTCGTCGCAAGGAACGAGCTGAGGCTAATATGTACGTAACTGTTCAGGTTATTTTGGAAGAGTACTTTGAGTCGCAGCAAAAACGAAAGCTTTTTGATTTGGAGAAGGTCCATCCGCGAATTTTCAAACTCAAACAAAACCAAACAATCGACGATTTGGTTGCGATGTTTGTGCGAACTTTTGGTGTGAGCAAAGATCGTATACGCATCTGGTCACTAGCTTCATCGCATTTGCAGAAATTTTCTTATATCGACTTTAATCGGGAGGGAAATCGTACCATAGACTATGTGGCAAATTCGCAAAAACCATGGAATATATTCCTAGAACTGGCCTCGCCAGATTCTCCCGACCCATTGCTGCCATTCAACCCTAAGCGTGAGGTATTGATTTTCTTCAAATACTATGATGCAACGAATAAGCGCCTTAACTACATTGGTTGCAGCCAAGAGGACCTTCGGCGACGTTTGATTGAAATTATACCCGGAATCAATACAAGCTTAGGCTTCGAAGCTGGTACTGAACTATCTGTTTATGACGAGTCAAACCAAAAGAAAATCTTAAATTTGGAGGAATCTCTTGAGGATGTGTTGCAAATTTCGCAAGACTTTACAAGAATACATATTGATTTTCGAAAAAGAACATGTTGGAATGAAGCTTGAACTACCGACTGTCGATGACTATTTCACGGATTTACTGTATCGTGTTGAGATAACATTTTGTGATAAATGTAACCCTAGTGATCCGGAATTCGTACTGGAATTATCTAATCGTATTACATATGATCAGATGGCACAGGCAGTTGCGGAACGCCTTAATACCGATCCGAATAAATTGCAGTTCTTTACATGTAATCACAGCTATAAGGATGCCCCGGGGAATGCTATTCCATATACACACAAGGGTTTAATAAAAGATCTAATCTTATACAGCAAAGCAGCCCCTAAAAAGATTTTCTATCAAAGACTGTCCTTGAGTATACACGAGCTTGACAATAAGCGTCAGCTTAAATGCATTTGGGTATCTAATGATCTAAGGGAAGAAAAGGAGCTAGTTCTTTATCCCAATAAAAATGAAACAGTGAAAAGTCTTCTTGATGAAGCCGCTAAGAAAATCCAATTTCCGGAAAATAGTCGAAAGAAATTGCGCCTTATGAAAATGGCGAGTCACAAAATTATGTGCGTGTTTAAAGAGGATGTCCGCTTGAGAATTTGCAAAAAGGAAGCGAGACAGTCTCCAGTCAGAACAACCAAAAAACCTTCCTCAATGAGGAAGTACCAATAGAAGACACACAATTATCTGAAAATGAAATGCTCATACCAGTTTCGCATTTCAGTAAGGAAATTTACAATTCTTTTGGGGTACCCATCCTTATTAAATGCAAGCACAATGAAACCTACGGAGCATTGAAGCAGCGAATTCAGAAACGCCTCAACGTGCCAGATAAAGAATGGGAAAGCTATAAATTTGTTTTAATTTCGAATGGATCCGTAAGTGATGTCGTCGATAGTAACCTTATTGATTTGGATATATTCAATAAGTCCCGAAAGAGAACATCGTTGAATTTCTCTGAAAAAGCTATTAAAATTTACAATTAAAACAAAATTATAATAAATAAACAGAGCACTGATTTGCTTATTGAAACTATAATTGAGTATTTAAAAAATTTAAGCAAATTTGTTGTACATCTTTTAAGCACCCGAATTAGATAAATAAAAAGTCCCAGTATTGTTTTCCGCCATAGGTACATGTAAATATGTGTATTGTGTTATGTTATAATTCTTTATTATGTTTTTTTTTTAATTTGTCGTTAAATTCAACTATATTTTCTTAACAACACTCAACTATTAATGCGAAATAAGAAAAAATTATTATATTGAGGAAATTCATAATTTGAAAATAAAAAAATAATCATGTTAATTCAATCCATCACGACAACAAAAACGCACGGACCAACTAAGCTCTCAGCTTGTGGCTTCATCATCACATTTGGTTTATAATGATGTTCCTCTATTAGCGAGCAGCAGCAGCAGGCAGCACCACAGGTATCAGTCATATCATCCTGTCAGTGGCTTATGTGTCCAACTGTACCAATAAAGCTTCGGTGCATTCCAATAAGTCCAATATAATCTTCCCATCATCACTATCATCTGTTGGGCCCAAGATTTGGATGGCAAGAGAAACGCACAACAAATCAATGAATTGTTTGTTTACAAAAAGCGAATGTCAAATCACAAGCAATTAAAAAAACGAGCAACTCAGTTTCCTCATCAATATCTTCGTGTGAAAGCTACAAGGCAATTAAAGGAAAACGTCAAAAAAATCTCCAGCAACTGGTTTCCCTGTGTGAAAGGGGACATATAGACACAATCTCCTGATTTTACCACTTGATTTCATACAAAAAGGGATATATGAAAAATACGGGTAAACGAAGAAACCAATTACACTAATGTTACCAAAAGTCACTGGCATTTGGATGTTTGAGTCACGATTACATGCGGCATCGATTATCATAGCCTGTATCGAGCACTACCTCTCCCGTGTGTTATGAAGAGAATTGATTTATCAAACAACCTCCATCTTATGAGAAATTGAACATGTATACGTTTTTTCTTTCCTGAATGGCAGGATAAACAGAAGTCTGTGGTTTATGGGTAGTACGCGAGAAGCTGCTAAGAAAGAAGTTGACAATCTGGAAGGTCAGTTCAATTAGACAATGGAAGAAGGACTTCAAGTGAGGATGATCAACAGACAGTAATTAGTGAACGGTTTGCACTTTATGTTCAAACGTTCGACTCAAGGAACATCTGCTGATTCTAGATTGTGTACACCGTTGCGTCGTCGATACTTCCGACAGTATTATTCATTTATAGTCGAATGGGCAAAACAGGCCGACAATTAAAGAATTATGTACATCAAATATTAAAGAACATAAAAAAATAATGCAAATACTAATATTCTGCAAAGAGAGAAATACAGTCTTCTCTATAAAATGCATATTAATACGTAAACATGAATTATGTCCATCTCGTTGGAACTAACTTATGACAACATACAGTCGTGTCAAAATGCATAGCACAGCTGCGTTAAGAAATTTGACTAAGCCTCACGTTGACATTCTAGATAATAAGTCAATGAAGCCTTAAATCATAAGTTCGTTCTCAATGCCAATACTGTAAGAAGTTTTTTGATGTGGCTTTTGAGTGTAAAGCTCCTTTCATATGGGATGCAAAGTGCGAATACACGTTTTTTTTATCAATTTCAAAGGGAAATATCAATTTTTTTTATTTTAACTTTTCAAAGAAGTTAATAAATGATCTTATTTACAAAATTTAAAAAGAAAACACTGCAACACAAATTGTTTAAATATCAAAGTATTACACTTAAATATTTTCTACGCATACAACAAGGGACTTCTGCGAACTGTCATATGTAAGTTCGCAATCCACAACAACAGAACGCATTCCACAAACCGACGAATAAATAATTCGCTCGAATTTAACCTCAAATTTTAGACTTCACATTATTTGGTGGTTGTTCTTGTCCATCTTTGTGGCCATTTATGTTAATTGGATGGACATCTAGCTTGTGCCTCCTTTTTACTGCATAATAAAATAATAATAATTAATAATAAATTAACTGCATAAACAGCAATTTTATTTAAATAAAATTGTTTTGAACTCATTTTGGTGCAAACCAATTTGGAAACTTTATTCATTTACATATGTATTAATGACATTTGTCAGCTGCCTGGTCGGCGACCAAAGATTATATTCATATGAAAGGGGCCCTATTCCTGAACAGGAGTCGAGCGAGTTTCATGTGATATAGAACCATTTCACTTATAAATTTTAATAGCTACGACTGCTAGGCAGTATGAGATTTTAGTGAATTTTTTTTACAAAGGGAATAAAATCAAATGAATCAAGTAAACACAAACAAATGATTTTGTACCCGGAACAGCTGTATAAATCTAAAAAACAATTCAGTCATCGACTAGCTCTCGAACAGATAGCATCGTTCTCAAGCTTACTGTGTGATTTTTTTTCTTTTTTTCTCTTTTCGCCAAGCGCGCAAACCGGTTTCCTCTTTAAGCCGTTCTTTCTATCGAATACCCTTCTCTTTCTTGCTAGTACGTGAGTGTTAGTGAGTTACTGTTTAAAATGGCCCACGGGCCAAGTGTTATAGGTGGTCGTTTCGGGCTTCTAGACCCGGATCCTCCTGATATTCAACCCAGAAAAAAAACTAAATTCAACTCCTTACCCCTTAATTCCTTCCCAGAACTCCCAACAAATACCAACCAAAAAAATCCACGTTTCGTTGTAATCTCCCCAAAAACGAGTGAAAAGCCCATATCAGACCTAAGCCCATTCCTGCTTAAAAAAGCAATCGACGCCATTAGTAAGGACTATAAAAACATAACTCAACTTCGTGACGGTAGTCTATTAATCTTCGTCAATTCACAAAAAACTGCACAAGCCTTTCTCAGATCCAAAGACCTTGCTGGCGTTTGCCCAGTAAATGTTAAATTGCACGAACGATTAAACCAATCAAAAGGTATAGCGTACGCTCCCTGCCTGATAAAAGTTACAGAGTCTGAAATAGTCAGCGAAATGAAGTCCCAAGGGGTTACAGAAATTTTCAAATTTTTGAAGAAAGGTGAGGATGGTAAGCAAAAACCAAGTGGTTTAATGCTTTTTACATTCGATCTTTTCCAACCTCCAAAATCAGTAGACATTGGCTTCTATACAGCCAAAGTAACAGAATACATTCCGAATCCCATGAGGTGCCGGAATTGCCAATTGCTTGGCCACACAACAAAACGCTGTAATGGTAGTCCAAAATGCGAGTCATGTAATCTTCCTCCTCATATACCAGAACCGTGTAACCGCAGTTGTTGCGCTAACTGCTCCCTTCCCCATCCCGCATCATCCAAAGCATGCCCGTCTTACATACAGGCAAAAGAAATTATAAAAACCAAAACCTTGAACAAATGTACAATGGCAGAAGCCAAAAAAATTTACAATCAACAAAACGCAATCCATACTCCACTCCTAACGGAAAGTTTTGCAGATAAAACAAAAAAAACAACAAATCCTCCGGTTCAGCAAAAAGACCCGCAATCTTCTCTTTCAAACAACAATAAACCTAATCGCACACCTCTTCTTCCCGCCTCATCACAATCAATTGAAAACTTTTCCACTCAATCAACTATATCAACAACAAAACCCCACACTTCTTCCACTACATCACTCTCAAACCTCAATTCAAACACACATTCTCTTTCTCACTCACACCTCTCCTCAGCAACTAATACGATCGCACCTCCTGCACCTGCTAGGCTCTCACACTCAACTTCAAATGCACTTCCGCACACCACATCAAACTCCAACATTCCCATGTCTATACAATCACTATCAACCTCAACACAACCTTCTTTAATTCCAAACACACCTATACAAAAAAGTTTCAACACACAAACGATACAATCCGCACAATCCCCAATATCAGCTGTTACCCAAACTTTATTGGATAACAATGATTATTATATTGACACTACTAATCCTGAAGATGTCGTATTATAATCATAATTCTTCTCACCAAACCACTGACTCTGCGGTGCAGATGCTGAATCGATCGAACTCTTTAGGGAGTCCGATCGCTTCGACATCTGGGTTGCAGAGTCTCAGTACTGAACAAAATACATCTGTCAACCTCAATGTCTCACAACAAATTCATATTCAAAAAAAAACATCAACAAACCACCCTTCACTTCTTTCAAATAAAAGAAGCTCACAGAATCAAACTCTAAATATTCTCCAGTGGAATATCAAGGGGTTTGTCAATAACCTAGATGAGTTAAAAATTTTAATAAAACAACATAACCCAACTATTATTTCTCTGCAAGAAACACACTGTCGCTTTGATTTCACACCTTTTGTACCCAAAAATTATCACGGTTACTTTCTCAATCTTCCAAGCAATAATACATCCAAACAAGGGATTGCCATATTAATAAAAAAGAACATACCTCACACATTACTAAATTTAAACTCAGGCCTACAGGTACTAGCAATAGATATTCAAACTAAAATTAAATTCACCTTCATTTGCATATACCTCCCACCCTCACTAGCAATCAGTAAAACAGATTTATACAACGTAATAAGTCAAGTAAATTCTCCAATAATACTAGGTGGTGATATCAATGCGTGGAACACACTTTGGGGTTCCCCAAATACAAACAGGAAAGGAGCTTTACTGGAAAACTTTTTTTCAGATTCTAATCTAATTATTTTGAACGACGGTTCTCCTACCCACTTTTCGACCCATAACACTTTGACACATGTTGACGTAACATGCTGCTCTCCCGAATTGCACAATAAGATTTCTTGGCTAGCTTTGGATGATCTCCATAATAGTGATCACTTCCCAATAATATGTTCTCTTATTGTTGGACTAGTTGTTGCTCAAACTACAGTAAACATAAAATTTAAAACTGACCTTGCTGATTGGGCTTGTTTTCGCAAGCACATATCAGACTATTTGACAGTTAACAAACATACATCAAATATTAACAAAGAAGCCGCTATTCTCCATAAAGCCATTCGTACAGCCGCCAACATGTCAATCCCTCAAAGTAAAATAAAACCCTTGAAACGAACTGTTGCATGGTGGAATCCGTTACTTAATACCCTAAGGAATGAAAAAGTAAAAGCATGGAGGGCCTTCAAAAGATACCCTAACCAGGTTAACTTAATTCTTTTCAAGAAAAAAAATGCTGAATTTCGTAAGACTCTAAAAACCGCCAAATCGAATAGCTTGCAAGATTTTACCTCTACTATAAACCCAAACTCCTCTACTGCCAAAATCTGGCATAATATTCGATGCTTAACTGGCGAATATGTACAACAAACTATAAAAGTTATTGAAACCCCCACAGGGCTTATCTCAAACCCAACTGACCTTAACAACTTTTTTGCACTTACTTGGTCCAACAGCTCAAAAGATGTAAATTTCGACCCTAAATACGTGACTCAAAAACAACTCTCGATTAGCTCTACGGTTAACGAAAATTCCACCTCCACACCCGCTAAACTCATAAATGATAAAATTTCCCTTTTGGAGTTTGAAAGTTGTTTATCCAAACTTAATGGTAAAACACCGAGCAGAGATAGGATTTCATATCCTATGCTGAAAAATCTTCCCGCTCTTGCAACTTCCAGGATTATTCAACTATACAATAGTATATTAGAAACAGGGGTTATTCCTCAATATTGGAAACACGCTACTTTACTACCTCTGCTAAAACCAAATAAAAATATTAACAGTGTTACTGGTTATAGGCCAATATCACTGATACCATGCATGTCTAAGGTACTAGAAAAAATAGTAGCCAAAAGATTGCTTTGGTTAATTGAATCTCGTAAACTAATAAAACCAAACCAAGTAGCCTTTCAACGAAATAAAGGGTGCGCTGATGCGCTTCTTCATCTTGACTTTTATATTGCAAATGCATTATCAGCACGCAACCATGTAACTATTCTCGCACTAGACTTTGAAAAAGCATTTGACAGGGTTGGAATTCATATAATTTTAACGAAACTTAAAACTTGGGGCATAGGTCCAAAAATATTTAATTACGTGAAATCATTTCTCACCAACAGGAAAATCTGTGTAAAAACAAATAACATCTTTTCATCCTATTACCCTCTGTTCAATGGAATTCCCCAAGGATCCCCATTATCTGTTGTGTTATTCATAATAGCATTTGATGACCTAAGCACGGTTATTTCTAACCATAAACAACTTGTCCACATTTCTTACGCGGATGATTTTTATATTCTTTGCAAAAATAACGACCTAACAACAACTAACTTATTGTTTACAAATGTTCTTACAGATATATTAGCTTGGTCTTCTTTGAGTGGAGCCAAACTCTCATTAGAAAAATGCAAAACCCTACATATTTGTCGAAAGACTTCATGTAGCAATACTAATCTTTATTTGAATAATATAAGTATAAATAACGTTGATAGCCTTAGTATCTTAGGCCTAATATTTAACAAAAAATATAACTGGAAGACTCATTGTTTGGACTTAAAAAATAGATTAAATAAAAGAACAAATGTCATAAACTTTTTAGCCAGTAAGAAATGTAATGTTCATGTAAATTCATTATGTAATATAACTAAATCACTTATCTTAAGTAGGATTGACTATGGGCTTTTTATATATGGCAATTCACCGAAATCAACACTGAACATCATCAAACCACCGTATCACCAAAGCGCACGAAGAAGTCTCAATGCTTTTCCAACAACTACCATTAAAAACATGTTGGTTGAAGCTGGTCTCCCCACCTTAGAAGAACGAGTAGAATCAACAAGGTTAAAACTATTTACAAAACTTTCTTTCTCTAATGGGTCTATTATTGATAAAGACGTTATTTCTGCTTTAAATAGTAAAAGCGTGAAACGATTGCCATCAGCCATATCCGTTTCAATTACTTCGGCAAGTGAATTAGGAATCCCTGTGAGAAAAATCGACAAATACACCTCAGTATTCCCACCATGGTCTCTGCTATCAAAATCCTTCATAATGAATTTGTCAAATTTCAACAAAAACAACACCTCAAGCGAAACTATTTGTCAAGCTTATCTCAGTACTACATCTGAATTCAAACAAGGTGGCTGGAACTTTGTTTACTCCGATGGATCCAAAACTTCACAACACACATCTTTTGCATCTGTCTTCGAAAACGGCTCTGTTATATGTGTAGGACTACTAGATAACAAAGCATCCATCTTTACTGCAGAAGCATTCGCCATCCTTAAGACCATAGTTCACCTCCACAGTACAAGTGCTGATAAATTTGTTATAGTCACCGACAGCCTATCAGTTATTAAAGCAATCCAAAATCCGGATCACAATACTTTAATTGTATCAAAAATCCGAGATTGCCTCATTAGAAATCAAAAAAACATAAAACTAATGTGGGTTCCCAGCCATATGGGTATAAAGGGTAACGAGCTCGCTGATAAAGCTGCTACCCAAGCACACCGCAAACCTATCTTCAGCTTTGATGCTGACACTCGACTTGATTTGCTCCGAGATATCAACCAAAAGCTGAAAACCAAAACCCAATTGGACTGGAACAATTACTCTCATCACTATGCTCTCATCAACAAGGAAAAAATACAGCCTATATTTCCAACGACCACGACCAAACCAATGCATACATGCTTTATTAGAATGCGCCTTGGCCACACTGTCACTACCCATCAACATTTACTCCGCAAAGAAAATCCACCAATATGCCCAACTTGCAACGCTGAAATAGACATCAAACATATTTTATCCATGCAAAACTGTGCAACCCCATATACTCACCAACAGCAATCAACATCCATCTTTCAAGCCTTAAAAAGCCCTAGTCATGAAAATATAACTAGTGTTTATTCATTTATACAAAAATATAAACTAGACATCTAACTTTCCTTTCTCACATGAAAATGTAATTAAAATTTATAACTAATTATTTTTTATTTATAACTAATTATTATTATTTCTAACTAATTATTATTTACTACATATACATATGTAAATATCAATTTATTCATTTTGATACACACAAACCATTTCATCTCAGAGCCGAAAGTCATAGCAGCTTATGCTCGTCCTTATATTAGCATTTTAATTTTAATTATCATGTTAATAAATTATAATAATAATAATAATAATAAAAAACAATTAATTTATGTTTTGATAATTGCTTTTATTTCATTATTTATTCTTATACATTGCTAGGATCTGTAAGGGGTTTTATTTCATCTCTCACTTTCTTTAAAATGCTCCTCCTGTCTTCGTCATCACCATTAACATCCACCACTATCAGTGTTATAAAATAACTAAACCTACTTATCACTTTAAACTGAAATAAATTTACTTCTACAAATATTGTGTTTCAAAATGTAAATATTTTTCTGTGAAATGTTAATTCAACTTTTAGCGAAGTTAGCTACAATTGAAAGGATGCGTTCAGGCCTTTTAGGTTGAATCTCTCTCACTCGAGATGAGGAATACCTATTGCCGCTCGATTCGACTGTGAGCTCTCGAGTGACACCTTACTCGACTTGTATTCAGAAATAGGGCCCCAGAATTTGCGACCATTACCAATTCGCATTCGCAATTTGCTGCTCATACGAAAGACGCTTAAAGAACCGGGATATTACTCTTCAATTTATTTAATAAATAAGTTAAATGTAAGTCAGAAGGAAAGCAAGGTGTATTCAAGTAAAGAAAATTTAAATAGCACATATTGTTTTCGTATATATATATATTTTTGGTAAATATTTTAAGCATTTTAAAGGAAGTGGGAACGCTTAGTTTTTTATGTTTTTTTTAAAATAAAATTGGTAAAATTTTAATTGTTAATATATATGCAGTATGTGTCGTGGCAAGTATTCCACAGAGGCATTTATGCCACGAGTTCTTGTTTTAAAAATGAAAGTCACTCAAATTCTTCAATAGATCGAACTAAAATAGAACAAGGTTGTTAATAGTCTTCACAATTGTCAAGAAACAAGAAGTGTTCAAAACAAAATACGCAAGAGCCGAACTGATGTTGCCCTCGCCCGCATGCGCAAGGCACATCCGTTGATGACTGCTCCAAAATTAAACAAGCAATTGAACAAGATGATGTCAATAGCCCTGTTCTGTTGGTAAATCTATCGGCAGCAAAGCAGGATATACCAAAAGAACGATCCGCAGCAACCTGATTTTTTATATCTTTAAGTTGGTATTACCGAACTTGCGTCTAATAACTAAATGCAGACAGATCTACAATTTATTTGTTTTTATTTCTTAAGATTAAAGGCATTTAAGAATACTAAAACTTGAGTTAAAAGAAGCAAATAAAATGGAATATGTATAAAGCAGTAAGAAATAACAAACAGTTGAATTTCCTATATCTGTGTTCCAAAATATTCATTTTAAAATTATTCTATGTGTTTGACGTTTCTTTTCAATAAATCAGGCCTTGTGGCAAAGGGTATGTTTGCATTGTGTTTCATTGAAAAAATGATCGAATTCATTATTCAACTATTAAGCATTTTTAAACTTCGCTTACATGCGGCTCAAAAGTAGAGTTAATTAAAAATGAGTTATATGAAATATGGACAGAAATCCCCTTTTTGAATCTCATAATTGGGGTTAATAGTCGTGTTTTGGTAAAAATTATTAACGTCGCAACAAATAAACACTGAAAAAAAAGACGATTATGTCAAATTTTATATTCACTGGTTGGTCAACGGTCAACTCGACTTCGAATTGAAAATGAAGTAAGATCTTCAAAATCGGTTTTGGCACGAATCTTAGGGTCAAGTTAATTATCTACGATATCCATAAATTTGACATTTTCTGACTAGGCAATAAGCTATATTTTTAAATATTTAGAATGTATTTCTTGCCAAATTTCGCCGAAAAGCTCTAAATCATCACTCTTTTCCGCAGGTGATATTAAATCTGATAATATCAAATTGTTGGTATTACCAAATTAAGATTTTTTAGAAGAAATCGTTGGTGGCTGCTCAAGTTTTAGTTGGCTATTTTTTTTTCGGCAATTTGACAGCAGCTGACACAAAGCCATACTCAAACAATAAAAATAAATAAAACGTATTTTTGGCCCAGTTTGTTGCGTTAGTAATTTTTATTTCCTGTACGTGAATAGGTGTAAAACAAGTTTTTTAAGAAAAGAACACATACTCAAGCCAAAAATTATTGATTTTTGACTGCGTTCAGCTAACTTTTCCGAATCGTTCGAATATATTCGAATTGTTTGGTTTCCGAGATAACTTATTTAATAAATATGTGAACGTGCCCATTGACAAAGAGAAGAACTCTATGAACAAGGATTTAGAGATTCATTAGTCATCGGAACTACCAACTAAACAACATAATAACATTCGATACTCGAATAAATGTCACAAATCTATCCAAAGCAGACTTCTGCTTTTAGTTTTATCGAAAGCAGCTTGTTGTATTTGTAATGTGTGTATATTCTGCATTGCTGCCGATGTCATTTTGACAAACGAACAGCCCTAATATCTTCAAATGGCTTATCATTGTTTTCAAAGTTTTATACATACAAAATTATTTTTTTTTTTAAAAACCGCTTTAACGATTTTAAAAATTTATCAAGGAATTCAAATAGCATCTTTGGTTTTACCTCAAACTATAACAACTAAGCAATATAAAAACATTTAATTATGGGTATTATCCATTTCGGCTTAGTTAGCAGTTTATTAGATTAGAACATTTTTAAAATTTTGAAATAGTTATTAAATCAATAGGTACTTAGGAAATTGCAATTTTACGCCAGGGTTTTGATTTGAGATTTCAGTGTCTGTTGTTCGAAGCCAGCCTGAAGCCAGACTTGAAAACTATATTTAAATTTATTATTGTTTCGAAAAAAAAATGCACATAACCTTGCAGGAAGTTCATCAATAACTTCAGGGTAGAGAAGTAATGGTAAGATTTTACACTTACTTACGCTTGGTCTGCATTAAGGAATTTCTTGAGACTTGTCTTGAGACGTTTGCTGGAAAACTGCTTGAAAGTAAAATGACGCAACCGAAAAGGAATCAGTTATTCTCCACTAGCGATTTAGGCATCATAAACACTTACACAAAGGTTTATTCATTCGGTACATATTATTAAATATGTAATAGTGTTTTCTAAATGACTACTTGCAATTTCATGTACAAAGAAGAGACCCAGAATCTAGAGCGCAATAACATCTCAATTTTAACCACGCCAGCGCGAAGATGGAGCTAAATTCCATCACGCAGTAAACTTTTTTTTTTACTATCTTTAAAACAGTAAAGTACAGTGCGAACGTTAGGAAAGTACTAAAGTTAGCTTAAGGGTTTCCGAGTTTGTTTGCATATGCCATTAATTTTTAAGGAATAGACGCGTTATAAATGATAAATCTTAATATTTATTTAGGATTTAAAAACAGATACCGATGCAAATTGTTTTTGAAGTTCTGAACATCAAAAAGGGATTAGAAAATAGGCATGTAAATCATTTCACATCCGAATTTAACGGCAATAAAATAATAAAAGTCATATTGTCGCGGTGTTCATGGGGCATAAGGAAAAAAGTCCGCCTTAAAGACAGTATTGGGTTTTTGTAGCAATTAATTGTATGCGATCTTTTATTCCCACACGTCTCACGCACAGGCTGTCAAGATCAGAATTTAATGAGCTTACCGTAAGAATATAAATTAACGCATCCTTAAAAAATTGACAAAAAAAAGCCCACCATAACATCAAATTAATATTAAATAAAGTTATTTGCGTTATCAAATGACGTAATTTTTTTTCGCTGGATCTCAGTCTAATATGTACTACATTATGTACATATGTATGAACATGTAATGGCAAGTTATGGATTCGTAAAAACAATCGTAAAAATAACCTGCCAAAAACAAAAATCTTATTTTTCTCAAAACCAGCTCCCACGATTTGTTATAAAATCAGTTCATTACTTTCGATGATTTTTTTTTTGAAAAATAAAAAAGGTTATTATTGGTACATCTAGTTAGAACCATTTTTTTTTTCGTTTTCAATTTTATGGAAAACGGTTCATTTGATTTTTTGTAATTTTTTTATGCACAAGCTCCTATTAAGTTAAACACTAATTTAAGCAAAAATTTGTTAAAACATTTTTCGTGAAACTAAAAAAAAAACGAAAATGCCTCAATGGATTTTTGAAAACTTCGTATTTGGTAGTTTTGACATTATCTTGAAAAGGTAGGTGAAGCAAAAAAGGCCCAGTGCAAGAAAAAACACATAGCCAACAAGTAACGGGACTTTTTGTTCTTTATATTCTGCACCCCATGCATTTTTTAATTCAAAAAGCCATTTTTTTTAAAATTAATTACTTATTATATATAATTTTTTTTATTTAGTTTTATGATTCCTTAGTCAAGAAGACTGTTTATTTTACATTAAATATTTTTTTTTTACTTTTAAGTGGTACCTTCCGTAAAAAAAAACCGTTAGGAAAAAAATGTATGTCTGCAAAAGGGCTCCTAGAATTTTTATGAAATAAAATGCACGAGTGGATCGCACGAACTTGCTCTTATGTTCGATCACATCGTATGCAAAAGATTTCTTTTAAAAATCTAAATATATGTATATTTGAAGTTGTTTTTTACTTAATTTTGTAATCTTCAATTTTTTATAAAAAAATTGGTCTGACAATCTTAAATATATTATAATATAAACTTAAAAACAAAATATTAAATCAGCTTAATCAAAGAAAAAAATAATTCAAAATTCTGAAATAAATACTTAAAATAATTTGAGCTCAAAACAAAGTACGCCATTTTATTTCTTGGATAAATTTGAATTTATGAGAAAAATTTTTCTTAAATATTTGGACCGCTTTTTTGAGAAAATAAGTTTTTTTTTTTAACTTTTTGAAAACATTTTACAAAAAAAATCAAAAACGCCAATATCACAGTTTTCAAAATATAAATTTTTAAATGCTTTTAAAAATACAAAAAAATGTTAATTAAAAATATACGCAGTATAAATTGGGAAACCTAAACCTATATATGTGTGAAATTTCGAAAGAATCGGTTACGCCATTTATGAGATAGTCGAAAGCAAAAAAACTGTCCTATGGAAAGTACCGTTTTTCGACATTTTTTATCTTTTTTTCAACCATATGATCGGGCGTACCGAAGAAGCTGCACTGATTTTTTTAAATCAAAATCCTTAGAGCCGTTTCCGAGAAAAATAGGTTTTAACGTAATGGTCATATGGCAGGTACCGTCATTTTTTCAGCTAAAAAAATTTCAATTTTCCCTTGTAGAATACCTAAAAACTCTATATACCAAGTTTGAAGCAATTCACCCCCCCCCCCCCCCCCCCCCCCAACAATTTGAGTTGTAGGAGTCTTTACATACATAAAGACAGACTGACAGACTAACAGAATTTTTAGACCATCCTTTTTCGTCTTCGCTATCATCGTAATGTCATGTTTGATTGTTATCTCAAACCTTTTTTTCGACAAATACATAACTTGCCTTGCCTAATACCAATAATCGCAAGTAAAAATGTGTGTTCCTAAATTAGTAGTCCACTTTTTTGCGTACTTATTAACGGTACGCATAGAACCACTTCTCATATTTTCGACTTTCTCACTACTGCACGAACCGATTAAAATTATTTTATGCAAATGCCACCCTAAGAGTAAATAAAACTGCACTCAAATTTTCAAAAAAATTGTTTTTTCCAAGCAAGCACATTTGATTTATAAAAAAACGCCAAACAACTTTTTGTTTTCTTACTGTTTTATATACAGTCGAACTTAGATAACTCCAACCATCTCTTGCCAAAAAAATAATTCGAGTTATAAAGACTTCGAGTTTCATTCGAGTTATCAAATATTCAAGACCGAAGTTCGGTTGTATGTTTATTTGGATTTTTTAATTCAAGTTTTAGTTTTCTTATATGCCTTTAATCTGAAGAAATAAAAATGAATTAATTGTTGATTTTTTGCACTTAGTCATTTGACAAATGGTCCGTAATAGCAACTTAAAAATATAAGAAATCAGACTGCTAGGGATGTTTATTTTTTGTGTTTGGAAAATCCTGCTGTGCTGCCGATATATTTCCTAAAAAAATGCCGCTTTAATCGCTCTACGCCACGAGTATCGTCTCTAAGGGTTTCTTTTTTTCTGCCGTTCGTTTAGTATTTCAAAGGGCCCTGAATTTTACAAAGACACATAAATCTTATAGCACTAGAACTGCTTTTTTATTCTTTATTTTAAAATATTTTTTACAAAGAATGTTAAGATTTATTTAACACAAACTTGAAGTACCTCTAATGTGATTTTTCGAGTTTATTTTTTAATAAAACATTTTATTTCTAGATACAAACCGATTGTTCTGTTCAAAATTTAGTCGGTCGTCTTACAATTCTGATATTTTGGTTGAGAATCGTTTCGCACCATATCACTTTTTTTCCCACGTGTATGGAAGAGAAATTTCAATTTCAAAATGTATGACATAAGACACACGTCAAAAATATAGACCTTTACGTAAATTTACGTAGCTTCTTAACCGTTTGGCAAAACCGCTTGAAAAATATGTAGGTAAGCGTATTTAAACATCCAAAAATAGTTATCTATCTACTTGGGTATTTAATTGCTTAGTTTTTAAATGATTACTAATGCCTACATGCTCTGGCTTGGGTTGTACTGTAAAAGTCATATCGTTATCGAGTTAACTGTACTTTTTAAAATATGTACTATGAAAAACGTTTGTTTTCTTCGTCACTCGGGATTTTAGAATTGCAGATTGTTGGCAGCAGGTAGGAATAAATTTCATATATTCCTCCAATAAAACAACAGAGATACAATATTCAGATAAAAAACAACGTGTTGATTGAGCTTACATATTTACATATACAGAACTAGAAAATCGGTCATAATTTGCAAAAATTCCAAAGACCTCATAAAAATCTACAAAAATTGTGGTACACATAGTTTTTCGATTTCTACCATTACAATATTGATCGAATATTTCACTTTAGCTACCATCAGCATGGTTCCAAATTTAATTATTGAAATTAAATAGATAGGTAGGTATCCATTTAGTTACTAAAAAAATACATAGGCATACTAGGAAAATCTTTTCTTATAACATCTCTGATCTTATGATCACAATTCGGAACCGCCATTTTGTGAAACACAAATTTTTTATGCGAGCACATTTTTAGGTTATTTTTTTTTGTGAAATAAAATTTAAATCGTTTTAAAAAATTAAAATCCGCCAATAACTAAAGATGATATCTATGAGTTATGTTTTTAGATAAAGCGCTACCGGTCTCAGATAGGTACACAAAAATTTGCGAAAAAATGCACTGATGAAGTTTTGGAATTTATGTATACGTAAACAGTATACACCCTAGCATTTAGTATACATATTGTAGCTAGTCTTCAAAAATAATACTGTAAAAATCAAGGCATTTATCGTAACAAATTTTTCAACGTGTTTAATCATTTTCTCAGTAATTTGTATGAATTTTTTTTCGTACCTCGTATTCCTGATCGTCGTCTCCCTCTTCATTATTGTCTTCGGCTTCATCTTCTGTTTCAGGTTTAGATTTTTTCGACTTCGGCTTGGCTTTTGGCTTTTTGCCGGCATTTTTCTTGTTGGGAGATTTTTTAGCTGGAGTTGCACCATTAGCTTCGACATCGTCTTCCTCATCGCCATCTTCTGCCTTGGAACGCGCCGAGGCTTTTCGTTTTTGAGCAGGTTTTTTGCCAACAGGGGTTGCTTTGTTTGACTCCGGTTCGACCTCTTCGTCGCTTTTGTCTCCTTCCTCGGCACTTTCATCTTTTTTTTCTTCGCTGCGATCGATATCGTCGATCTGCTCCTCTTCCTCGTCATCTATTTTATCTTCAGGAACCGGGGTGCTCTTCGGTGTGCGCTTTTTCGAAGATGCAACCGATTCTTCGGCGTCCGAGTCCGCTCTGGAACGATCGCTAGATTTTTCATCGCCATTCGTAGAATTATCAAGGCCTCCCTCGCCGTTTTCTTTATTATATTGTGCGATTTTTTTTTTGTGCAAACGTCCCATTATTACTTTTTGTAAAAGGCTATTATTTAAATTAAACAAAAAAATACTCTTTATTTATGTATGGTTAAAGAAAAAACACTTCCGCCCGCCAACTTTTATAAATCGATAATTTTCCTGAGCCCACCAAAACCAAACGAGAGCGAATCAACGAAACGAATGTAGAAAAAATTTGTAAAGACGCCGCAGAGCACAGCAATGGCGAACTTAGGTATGTTTGTTTAAAATGAACACAGGTATCTCTCTATACCACTTGGCTGGAATACGTGGCAGTTCTTTTGAAAAATACAAAAAACAAATATTTGTTTTGTATTAATTTCTTATACCTAAAATTATTAAAGTTTTTAGTTTTCCATTAAATTATAACGTAAATATAAAACTTGCGTTTTATTAAAAAAATATACCAGCAATTAAATATAAATTTATATATACATTGAAAGCTTTTTTCAGTGCCGACTTTTCATACATATTATTTTTCTAATTGAGTGAGACTTCTAGAAATATTTCTCAAGTTTCACACTAATGTCGGATTTACACAACAGTCAAATTGGCAGTATTACTGTCAAAATCTTTTTATCATTTTTCTTGTCGTGTTAATAGTCCAAAATGTGGCAGTATATTTGTCATTAAAAAACTGCCAGTCAGAATTTTCGTTAATAGGCGTTTTTCTTTTTTAGTTCAGAGCAGTATATGAGTTGTCAAACAATTTGTTTGTGCTCCTTCTATAAATTGGTGAACGCACCAAATGCCATGTGTGTCAAGAAGGAAAATAGGAAGAAAAAAATAATTATATACATAAGTTGGCGAAAGAATGTGATCGCTAGTTGATTTTCTGTATCTGGCTGTGTATCAGTCTACAAAAAGGGCAGGTTTTGTGTTATATTGCGTTTTATGATTAAATTGAAAATGTGTTCCGATTTGTGTGGTTCAAGTGTGTTTAAAAAACATATCTGTGTTCAGAGCTCGCTCTGTTTGGAACAATATCAGTGAATAATTTATGTGTTCGAACTCTGTTCAGTGCTTTGCTCTGAACAAAAAAAGAAAAAGGCCTAATAACAATTTGTAATAAAGAATGAACTTGTTCATTCTTTACTGCCAGTGTTGGCAGTATTTTTATCTGTCATTATTTTAGCAGTATTTTGACAGTAAATACTGCGAACTTGGCAGTCGCGTGTAAATCTGGCATTCATTCAACGGCGGAATACCAGGATAAACTTTAGAAACTAGATACTTTTATCTCCGCAGAAATTAACTGTCAAAGTTTGTATGGGAAAAAAATTCTGCAAAGCAGATAAATTTATCTCACGAATTGAATGTAGAAAGAGTAGAAATAAGCCTCATAAATTTAGTTCAATACGAACATCTGATTATTTCCCACATTTTCGCAAGTATTTTTGGGGGTGTTATTGCAAACGTCCAGCGGAAAGATATATCTTTTTGCAAAGCGGAAAATTATCTTGTTGCATGAATATCCTAACTACTTTTCTGTACATTTGTTTGATAGATAATAAGGGTATTCATGCAACGGCGGAAAACCCAGATAATCCTCAAAAATAAGATAATTTTATTTCCGCAGAAATGAACGTCCAAAGTTTGTATGGGAAAAATATATGCAAATCAGAAAAATTATCTCAAGAATTTGATGTAGAAAGAGAATAAATAAACCTCGCATAAATTTAGTTCAATCAACATCTGCTTATTTCCCACATATACGCAAGTATTTTTAAGGGGTATTCATGGAAACGTCTGGCGGAAAATCATCATGGCTATTAGTGAATTCGGCGAATGAGATATAAAGCCACAATTCAACTAATTTTAGCAATTGATGCAATTAGTGAATCCATCGAAAACGAATTGAACGTACGTCAGTAAAATCACCTGCACAACCGACATTTTGTTCAACTAGTTTGGTACTACTGAATCCGCAAACCTTTCGCACTCCATACAAATTTTCTCATTTTATTTCCGCGCCAATTGTGTCGTGAATCTTTGTATTGATGTTCTTTTTGTCCAAAAATCATAATGGAAATCACAAAAATGTAAGTTGAAATTAGAATATTTAATTTTAAATAAAACAAATATATGCCTAAACTAGGTACTCTTATTAATAAAGTTGGTTAAATTTCTTCTTTTTAAGAAAACGAACCACTTACCGAGACCAGTTTAGGAAATGGTGGAATTACAGAAAATACAACCTGACATTGCCAAGAATTTAACAAATTAATAAAACCCCAGAACAACAGCAAGAGTCTTGGAAAAACTTAAGAAATTCAGTAAACCGTTTGGGTACTACTTTTCAGGAGGTTTCCGAATGAAAAAAAGTAAATTCAAGAAAAACTTCTGAATATTAGCAACTTCAATGATTTTTTTTGTCTGACTACAAGTCCTCAATCACAAAATTTGCCCAAACAAGAGCTCCAGGTGGTGGAGAAAGTGAAAATTATTTCCTGTCGCAGCTTAAGAAAATGTTGTCCAGCTGGTGTGCTTAAAAGATTCGCATTTCAAAATCTTCTGAAATATTAAAATTTAAACTTACAATATATCAAATATACTCTTAATCCATCCGATTAGTCCTTTGCAAATGATCCCGAAAATTCAAATAAAATATGCAATATTAACTTCCATTTCTTTTATTTCGATCATCAAAAATTACTTTAATCCTTTAGCTACCATTTAGGATTGCGTGTGACGTTTAAGATGCCAACAAATGACACCAAGGACAATATAGTTCGGAAAATGAAAAGGTAGTTCAAGAATCGATAGTACAGTTCATTAGACGAATTCACTAATTGAAATAAACGCGAAAGCGAATTTAAGCAAAGAAACCACAGAAAAAAGCACAGGTAACAATCATTCACGAGATTAATAGCCTTTTATAGCCTTATTCTACTGACAACCTCACTAAGCCCTCACAAGTCACAATAACCTCATAACTTGAGGCATAGAGAAACTATACTACATAGCGGCACGACTTCGGGGGTTTCCTCTCTTTCACCCAACAAGCTAAATTGAGAGCAAAATGCCCGTTTTGAAAAACATGTGTTAGTAAGTGGGCCAGATCACCAACATTGTATCAAAAATTCGGGCATATGACCATTGCTTAAATTTTGTGAATACGTGCGCTCAGATCATAGAGAAACTATACTACATAGAGGCACGACTTCGGGGGCTCGTTCTCTTTTACCCTACAAGCTAAATTGAGAAGATTTCCTCCGTTTCGACAAGCATGTGTTAGTTGCCCGTGCATTTTAAATGGGATAGACACCAACACAGTCTTATCGAAACGGAGGAGTGCTCATTTGCACTTTTGGTAGATATGGTGAGCTTATATATTCAAAATGTAAATCCGTTAAATTCAAAATTTAAAAACAATTAAATTTAGTTAAATTCTATTTTTAAAGGCCTTTATCAAACAAAAAACATACTAATAAAAGCTTTTTGTTGATTCTGGTTTACAAATTAAGCAATATTTATTAATTGTATTTTTAAAATGAAGAAAATCCAATCAAAAATAGAAGCAAACCGTAGCATATTAATGCGTACGTGCCTAAATTCCACCACAAGAAAAGCCCAGCTTACTCAATTCGATCTGAGTATTTTGACAGATGAAAAACCAGTAAAAAAAATAAATTAATGTCGATTTCGTTTCAATAAATAGGATTCGCTACTAAAACCAATCCTTTTTGCGTTGAAAAAAACGATTACGGATATAATCTCTTTTTGTGACTGTGTGTGTGTCGTTTGACAACCATAAAGAAAAAAAACAAAATCAAATCGTTGTGTCTTGTCTGGAGTCTTGGCGGTAAATGGAATTTTTTTAGCAATTATTATTTTTAACAAAAAACAAAAGTTTAGAAATATGGACAGTGATAGCACAATTATCGAGCTCTGTGAATACGATGTCGTGTGTGACCGCAGTGGAAACCCAATTTTTTTTGGATAGTATAAATATTATGATCCAGAGTACTATAAGTAAGCACGTTTTTCCTTGAAATAAAAATAAAAATTAATTTATTGTATTATTTTGCAGCAAATTGTTAAAGTTGAATTTGAGGAAGTTGCGGGCTTTGTAATACCGAATACCCACCAGAATCACAACCAGTACAATCAATACCACCAGCAACATCAATAGATGGACAAAAAGTGCCACCAACAACAGCAGTACGACCAGCAGCCGCAGTACCGCCAGCAGCAGCAGTACACCCAGCAGCAGCAGTACACCCAGCAGCAGCAGTAACACCAGTAGCAGTAGTACCTCCAGCAACAATACCATTAGCAGCAGTACCTCCAGCAGCAGTACCTCCAGCAGCAATACCATCAGGAGCAGTACCTCCAGCAGCAGCAGTACACCTAGCAGCAGCAGTACCTCCAGCAGCAATACCATCAGCAGTAGTGCCACTAGCAGCAGGAACAGCAGCTTCAGAAGCACCACCACCAACAACAATCGAAGCACCAACAGAACTAATAAATAACAGCTATAATAATGTATCCGTATTTAAATGGACGGATGAACAAAGTAGGTTCATGCTTCATTTGTATGGAAATATGATGGGCTCTGTTGGACCATTAAAAAAATTCCGTTGATGTGGTGCCACTTGGCCAGCGAAATTGGGAAAATAATTCAAACGCAGCTGTCGTGGAAGCAGGTTGAAACCAGGTATAAAGTCATAATCAAGAGAACAAAAAAAGCATATGACAACAACAATACGAGCGGCTCCGTGCTGGAGGAAGTTGAGTACGATGAGGAAATGTATAATATCTTGGCACGAGATGACTCCCTCCTCATCGACACGGCTTTATCGACAGGAGTGATGCAATTTAAATCAGACTTGCTTGCTCCAAATAGGGACGTGTCGTTAAGTGGAGAACCGTCGACTGCGACGCAATCGCCGCCAAAGGCAAAATATTCCTGAAATCTTGCTTCTAACAATACTGCATAATTCCTCAAAATTGGATGAAGTTGTTAAAATAAAAAAAGATATGGCCGAAAAAAAAGAGGCATATTACAACAAAAACTCAAAATTTTGAAAGAGTTAACAAAAAAATAATTTTAATTTCATTTTCAAAACAAAGATCTTCATTTCATTCATTATGATTTTTTTTCATGAATGTTTGCTTATAGTTATTTATTTTAGTTGTTTTTAAGAATTAAATTTTTATAAATTAAAAAAAAATGTTTTGTTTAAAGAAATAAAATGTATTATTTGTTATTACCTACGTTATTTAGGTTTTTTTTTAAAATAAATATGATCTTTGGAAAATTTGGAAACACCCACGTGACCTGGTAGGTAGCTTTTAATAAATTTTTACTTGCGATTATAGGTACTATAAAGCAAGTTATGCATTCGTCGAAAAAAAAAGTTTTGAGATAACAATCAAACATGACATTACGATGGTAGCGAAGACGAAAAAAGATGGTCTAAAAATTCTGTCCGTCTGTATGTCTGGCTGTCTGTCTGTCTGTCTGTCTGTCTGTCTGTCTGTCTGTGTGTATGTATGTATAGACACCTACAGAAAAACGGGTGGGCCGAATTGCTTCAAACTTGGTATATAGAGTTGTTTAGGTATTGTACTGAGGGAAACGGTACCTGCCATATAACCGTTAAGTTAAAGCCTATTTTGCTCGGAAACGGCTCTAACGATTTTGATAAAAAAAATATCACATGCTCAATGAGACCGAATACAATTACTACTGTATTATTACCTAAAGCAAAATGTATATACATACTTACATAATGCTTTCTGTAACCAAATAAAGAATTTTATGTTCTCTCACTGAAACAGTTTTCAAAAAAATTGACATTTGAACATGCACAGTATATGTTATAAACCGCATAAACTATTAACAAAATCATTGAATTAAATGTCACGTAAATAAATAACAACTTTTATGTATAATATATAATAATAATATATATTTAAAAATAACGAAGATTAGATGTGTATATATATATTTCAGGTTCAGGCAATTATCTAAAAATACAACAAAATTAAAAAATAGAAATGCATAAAAAGTCAACAACTTGTTTCAAAATTACATTAATACGGTGATGGCATTGCCTTTTATTTCCCCTTTTGAAGTAAAATTGCTTCTAAGACAGATTCATCGTCCCGGGCACGTGCATTGCCATTAGTTTTTATCTTTCCCCTACAAATGGTACAAACGCAATCTGCGTCTTAGAAGGGTACTACAGCATCTAACTGATGAGCCCAACTGTAGTACCTGGGCGAAACGCATTGATTTGGACTAAAGGTCACAAAAAAACTTTCAATTCAATAAATTTCACAGTCCACAAAAATAAAGAATAAAAACAATGGATATGTATGTACCTACATACGATTGCATTGTTTTTGTTTTTCTTCTTATAAGTATTTATCAATGATCAAATTGATAAATGACAATCGCAATAGGACCCAATTTTTTCTATAAAAAAACTTGAAATTGTACGACTTGCGTCCTTGAAGCGACTGACACTGATATACGAGCGGCGGCTTGCTGTTTGTGTGCCGCGGCGAATATGTGCGGCTAACGACTCGTGTGCAGATGTACATTGAAATCAATGTGCGCTGTACTAAATTTGCAAACATTTGCGTCTCCGACGCGACGCTTCGTGTGCAGATTGCCTAAGCATTGCAAACAAAACTCTGAACCAAGTCTATTACCTTTGCAAATTCTTGGCTAATCTCCTCCTTTGCAGCAGTTGTTGACGGCATCCTAATAAGGCTGGGTAAAATTTCAAATAAAAATTCCAGAAATCGCGTCTGGCGCACTTGAAATTGATATGTTAAACAGATTGGCCACTTCTCTGTAGTTGTTGTTGTTTCCAGCAAACCTAAAAAGGAAAAAAGAACAACAATTAAAACAAACATTATATTTTACTACTTAAGGAACCTACCATAGAAATGCCAAACATTGCGTTTCAGAGCTCACGGCCTTCCTTCCTGAATTGTTTAGCCTTTTTCTGAAATATATATATTGAGTTGACTCTGAAATGTTTTCGAAACTGAAAATAAAAAAATAATTCAATTATTTTTTATTATGAATATAATAATTGTTTACTTCTTCGTCTGTATAATTGTAGGCAACTTCTTCCATGAAGTTTAAGAATGAATGCGTCTTGTTCTTCGAAATAAGTTGTTGCATGACCATGATTTCAGCATGTATTCAGCATATATTCTCATTAATCCTTCCTCGTCAGATGATTCAGAAGATGATGTCGATATAAATATATCCATCAAGCTATTATACATTTATAATAAGTTCACTTCTTCGAAAGGTTCAAATTTAATGTTCGTCTCGTACGGTGTCGTCTTGTCTCATCCGCGGTGCATGCATGCGAGTGAGAGAGATTGAGGTTCTTCCCAACATTATTCTGTATTTGTTGTTTTTTTTTTGCATTTTATTTCCTCAGAATCTACATAATTTTAAGAATTCAAGGCGCAACCTTGTCCAAAAAGTAACAAAAGATCTAAATAATAATAATCTGTGTAGAAACAAGTGAAAACCGAAGTTAATATAAAAAAATGACGTAGTGAAGAAATCAGCTAAAGCACTCAGCCGTTGTGCCTACAAAAACAAAATATTCCTCCAGCACATTCAATAATCTATCCACGAAAAAAAGCAAAGTCACCGACGACATTAAATATTCCACATTCATCACACTCAGAACCTACGCAAGGCTCTCATTTCCAAACTACTTACTTGATTTCGATGATTGTAACTATTCTGAATGTTAATTTACCTCAGCTTCTAAATCCTTAAAATCATTTAATAATCAAACAATTATTTCGAAAAATTTCTATCTAAAAGTAGTTTTTTCTTGTTTTTAAAAAAATGAAAAATTACAAAATTACTTTCAGATGCAATTTTTTTTAAATATTTGCTCGAATTAAAAACGGTTTCAAGAATTTACAAGCCGACATAAATTAAAACTCTTACTTACTTACCTGGGCCTCACCCAACATGCCTCCCCAGGTAGCTCGGTCTCTTGCTAGCTGCCTCCAGTTACGCACTCCAAGTTGGTTGAGGTCATCTTCCACTGGAGCGCGCCACCTTAGGCGAGGTCTTCCTTGACTGCGTCTTCTCTCTGGGTTGGAATCGAAGATCCTGCGAGCCGGAGCATTGTTGTCCATACGCTCTATATGACCTAGCCATCTTAAACGTGATATACGTACTTTTTGTACCAGGTCAATGTCGCTGTACAGCTCGTATAGTTCGCGGTTGAACCTTCTCCTCCAAAGCCCGTTAACGCAGATAGGGCCGAAAATCTTGCGAAGAACCTTACGCTCGAAACGACTAAGGATATCTTTATCCGCTTTTGATAGAGTCCATGTCTCCGCGCCATAGGGCAGGACTGGGATGATCAGAGTCTTATAAAGATTCTCCTTTGTTTTTCGAGAGAGGGCTTATACTACTCAATTGTCTCCCTAGCCCATAGGAACAGCGATTGGCAAGAGTTATTCTTCGCTTTATTTCTAACGAGAAGTTATTGTTAGATGTTATAGCGGATCCGAGGTAGACAAAGTCCCTAACTACCTCAACGTTGTACCTGTCTATTGTGACGTTTTGTCCAATCCGCCGGTGTTGTGTGTCCCTTTTAGTGGACAGCAGGTACTTCGTTTTGGCCTCATTGACTGCTAGTCCCATCTTACCCGCTTCAGCTTCAATGTTAGCAAACGCTCCAGCTCCAGTAAAACTCACAACAGTTTAAAGCATCGAGATCAAGCTAGTACTTTTTTTTTTAAATTTAACTATATGCCTGTAAGACCTAAGGTCTTTTAAATGCAACCTGAATTGCACGGCACTAGTTTGGCACAGTGGATTTGAGAACCAGGTATTGACTGTCTCATTTAAACCCATGGGCGGCATCGAATTAAAATTGGAGGTATAGAAAAGAATTCGCCTAGCATAGGGATCGAACCCACACGTCCTAGTTAGCAATCAAGCACTTTATCCACTGCGCCATTGCCACCCAGCTTTGGAAATGACAGCTTGTACAAATTAGCAATTCTAATAAATTTTTACTAACATCAAGGAAAATCTTGAAATCAGAACCTACGCAAAGCACTCATTTCCAAACTACTTGCTTCATTTCGATGATTGTAACTGTTCTGAGTGTTCATTTACCTCAGCTTCTAAATCCTTAAAATCATTTTATATTCAAACAATTATTTCGAAAAATTGCTATCTAAAAGAAGTTTTTTCGTGGTTTTGAAAACTGAATTTTTAATTATTTTAATAAACTACATCAGTACATGGAAAATACTGCCATTTCGAAACCATTTAACTTATTTGAATGATTCAAGAAATGCTCACCTATGTGACATTCAGACATAGCATTACATTTTCCTTGAAAAGAAAATAATTTTTATTGGGCAACAAACTTAAAGTTAAATGTAATTGAAAAAAATTAAGTGAATCACAATTCTTAAGCCTATAATGTATATATAGAAGAAAAACACTTTAAAATATTGATCCTTAAGTATCTAATTTTATAGCCCGGCAATAATGACTTCGTGCTGGGCTTCATGGTCTATTTCGGGCATTTCTTATTTGTGTATAACCATTGATTGTGTGGTCTGACCATTTTGTTCGTAATGATTTTACGATGAATGTCTGTTTTAATGTGTTCCAAGTTAATCTTGATCGGAGTCGGGGCACATAGGAAAATTAACAGTACTTGAAGTTTGATTTCCAAAATCGCCATATCCTAGCCCAACAGAATTTGGTCAAATTCTCATAAGGATACTGATATGGTAAGAATGTGTAGTCGGCTTCCGAGCGCCGCCTAACTAAACAGTATTGTGAGACTGATGTTTTTTATTTTTATAATCGAGTTTCGCATTAAATTGGAAGACTTTTGGTGGAATTGTTTGCTAGAAAAAGCAATATAAATTAAAACCAATATAATATAATTTAAAATGAACTTACTTGAAACTCTTAGTTTTATTCTTCACATTTGATTTTCGATGCCCAAAGCGAGTCGGTTAGTCCGAACATACAAGTGTAATTCACTGCTTACACACAATATATTTTTTTGAGTAAAATAAATAAAAAATAATGAAATAATTAATAAATAAAAATTAACATTATTTAATTCTCGCTATCTATTTGAGAACTGTCAGATTGAATTTTGACAAATCAAGAAACAAAATGATCTGTCAGTTCGAATTTTTTAATCCACCACCCACATGTAATCACGGATAGGAAAAAATGAGTAATTTAAGAGAGTTTTCTCTTACTCACCTCAAAAAAAATTGTGGGTGTTTCAGGGTACGAGTCGCGCATCTATGTAGTATAGTTTCTTTATTACTTGAGGTGAACTCATTTTTGTGACTTTTTTGGTATTCTAGTAAAAACCTCACAACTTATGGCATAATAAAAACTCTGCTTCTTGGCACATCACAACTCACCTACTTGACATCTGTGAAACAAACTATAAAACAAGGAAATTAAGGACAAACATGGAATTGATTTTGAAACTAAAACTGTATTAATTGATTTTTTAATCAATCACTCTTTGATTGCAGCGCAGGAGAATTCTAAGATAATTAAGGGATATGAATGATCCGTTTGCCACTCAAAATACAACTTTTATATGATCTTCCTATATTGGCCGACTTTTAGTGAATATCGAAAATCGATTCTTTTTGTTAGATTTCCACAAGAAAACTTGCCACGTAAAGGAGGAAAAAAGTTATGTCTTCAGATGCAAACATTGTTCTAGAAAATGAAGGTATACATTAGTAGTGTACGAGACAATCATGAAAAACTCATGATACTAATGCGAAGCAGGAACGTGGAAAAAAGTATATCAATACAAATATTCGCGATACAATTGGCGCGGAAATAAAATGAGAAAGTTTGTATGGAGTGCGAAAGTTTTGAGGATTCAGTAATACCAAATTTATTGAACAAAATGTCGATGGCGCAGGTAATCTTACCGAAGTTCGTTTTATTTGCTTTTTCATGGATTCATTAATACCATCATTTGCGAAAATTAGTTGAATTGTGGTTATAGGTGGCTTTACATGGATCTGCATCTGCAGACTTGAAGAAAAGTAGAGCGGGCCAATAATACAAAACAAACATAAAAGTAAGACAGGGTAAACACTAATAACTTACTCGAACTCTGCTATAACTTTCTTGACACATCTCACAATCACATGTTCTTAGTGTTCAGGTATGTAGTTTTGAGAAGAAAATTTTCGCTATTTTCGTTGTTTTTAAGCAAACTGAGGTGAAATGGTAAAAAAAACTTTAAAATTCGTTATCTGAACGGAACAAATTATGGTGCAGATGAAAATGCTATAATGAAGATGAACATGTTCATCTTCACTATAATCTGCAATCTTCAGGTTCGTACTTCCTATAATCTTCATATATGAAGATGATCTCCATTTTGGTTTTCGCTCTCTATCGCACAAGTATGAATTTTTTATTTTGTTTCCTCTTTTTTTGCAGATGTCAATGCAGATGAAGATGAAGGTGCCTGTAAAGCCTCCTTATATAGGAGGCTTTACATGCATCTTCATCTTCATCTGCATTGACATCTGCAAAAAAGGAGGAAACAAAATAAAAAAATCATACTTGTGCGATAGAGAGCGAAGACCAAAATGGAGATCATCTTCATGTATGAAGATTATAGGAAGTATGAATCTGAAGATTGCAGATTATAGTAAAGATGAACATGTTCATCTTCATTATAGCATTTTCATCTGCACCATAATTTGTTCCGTTCAGATAACGAATTTTCTAGTTTTTTTTACCATTTCACCTCAGTTTGCTTAAAAACAACGAAAATAGCGAAAATTTTCTTCTCAAAACTACATACCTGAACGCTAAGAACATGTGATTGTGAGATGTGTCAAGAAAGTTATAGCAGAGTTCGAGTAAGTTATTAGTGTGTACCCTGTCTTACTTTTATGTTTGTTTTATATTATTGGCCCGCTCTACTTTTCTTCAAGTTTGCAGATGCAGATCCATGTAAAGCCGCCTTATCTCATTCGCCGAATTCACTAATAGCAATGATTAGCTTTATCGTTCGATGGATACCGGCCTTAGTAAATGGCGTGTAGAAGCATCATATGAGTGAAATTTACTACATCCCTGCATATTGTAGTTCAGACAAGTCTTTTGATGTTAGCTGTCATTTTGACAGCTGACAATCCGACCCTTTTTGGATTTTGGCATTCAGCATCTGTTTCTTACCTCGCACGTGTGAAATCAAATAAATTAGTTTTCAATTTATTGTTAATCTAATCATCTTAAAAATTAAAATGATGACCAAAGGAAAGAAACGTTCTGCATCATCCAGCGGGGATGGTCCTCCAAAACCAAAAATTGTTAAGAGCGATAAAGCCGGACTAAAATCAAAGCCAAAGAACCTATTTAAGGGAAAGCCTTCAAAACCTTTAGCTGAAAAACTTCCAAGTGCAAAAGGAGAACGTTCTAAAAAAAAAGACGAACCCGAAGCTAAACGAGAGAAAACGGATTGGCATAAATTTAAACTTGAAAAGAAGCAACTAAAGCTGAAAAGGAAGCAGACCAAGGATTCGTATGATGTGGCTGCAGAAGCAAAACGCATTTATGAAAAACTTAAATGGTAATCTTAAAATACCTTTTTTAAAAAATGCAATTTTGAATAGCTAGATAACAAAAATCCTTTATTTCATTTTTCTATTCAAGCAAAAAATCAGGAAATAAATGTAACATGGTCGAAAAGCTGTATGAACTTGTCAGGGGGGATATGCTTAAAAAAATTGTAATGGCACATGACACCGCTCGTGTAGTTCAATGTATGATCAAATGTGCATCGCCTAAGCTACGTGCTACTATTTCAGAGGTAAGTTTAGGTTTTGGCAAAATAAAAACAATAATTTCATGAAGCTTTACACTTATTTTTCAGGAACTCCTTCCTCAGGTAGTGGAAATGGCTGTTTCAAAGTATGCACACTTTTGTGTAGTAATAATGTTCAAGTATGGAAGTCCGGAAATAAAAAGCAAGTTGGTAGATTCGCTTTTTGGAAATATTGTTCGATTGGCGAGTCATAACATTTCCAGCAAAATCTTGGACACCGCTTATTTGACTCACGCCAGTCCTAAGCAAAAAATTTACATGCGTCAGGAGTTCTATGGAGATTTATATAAGAAGGTAAATATACATCATTGCCACCAGTGGGCAGCAATGACGCAGTGGATATAGTACTTGATTGCTAACTTAGACGTGGTTGTTCGATCCCCACACTAGGCAGCATTCTTTTCTATACTTCCAGTTTTAATTAGATGCCGCAAGTGCGGCAATAAACAATTCTTTCCTTTCTTTCTATTCCTTCTAACTAGTGCCGTACAGGTCAGGTTGCATTTAAAAGACCTTAGGTCTTACAGGCATGTAGGTAAAATTATTATTATTATTAATGTAAGTTATTGGGTCCTAGCAATAACCAAATTTAGTCACGACCTAAATATTTCAGTAAAATGGACCATAATGGAATGGAACGTGAACTATAAATAATGAACCATATATTGAATTCACTTCAAAAGCTTGAGAATATAATGTATGGTTAATTATTTAGGTTCCATAACGCTATGGTTAATTTCACAGTAATATTTAAGTCTTAACTAAATTTGATTATTGGTAAAACCTGCGAAAATGTTTATAATTATGGAACCTATACTGTTAAGTTTATCATCTATTGATCGAGTTAATGAAAGTTATAAGTGGATTTGAAGTTGATATGGATATTACCAATTGTACTATCGTACAAAATTCTGATTACATGCATTTTTTTCAACAAATTCGAGATTTCAATTTTTTTTCAAATGCGACATTGTACTTGTAAATTACACATCACAAGTTAATTAACCCGATTTTTCGGTTCTCAAAAAAAAGTTTGTAAATTTCAAGCGAAAACAATGTGAAAATCCTAGTAGGTTTCAAATCACAAATTTGTTTGACTTCAGGTTTGTTCGTTGAGCCCTGAAGTCGCCCTAAAGCGTTTTTTAGAAAAACCTGAAGTCGTCCTGATAAACAAATTCTGTATTTTTTGAAACCTAGGGTCGCCCTCAACTCGCCCTGAAGTAGATTTAGGGTTTTAGCTGGGCAGGTTGAGGTAAATGAATAAACAGCTGCGTTTTATTATCTACTGGTCTGGGTTATTTTTTAACACGTATTACAAGAACAAAATGAGATCCAGGTTTCTATCTGGGTTTGCAAATATTAGTATTAAATTCGGCGAACAGAGGATTCATATCAGTACATAACCCAGATCGTTTTATTTTGACGGGGTGAACCATATGGGTTATTGGCGATAATAAAACACGGCTAACGTCAAAGTCACATGAGATCTGATTTGATTTGTTATTTTTAAAATGGAAATAAAAGAATACTGAAATTAATTTTCAGACACATACTTGCAAAATGGAAACATTTAAAGTTGTGGATTGTGCATAGGGCCAAACTAAATGGACTAAGATGCTAAATTTAATATATTTCAAGCCTTAATTATTAAATGACATAACTTGCTTTTCTGCAACATAAAATTAATGGCCCTCGGGTGTTTTTCGAGAACGGAAACACCCAGGAATTGACAATTGTTGGGTTTGTCAAAAAAAAACCTAGGTCGACCCTGGGTAAAGTTCAACGGACGAAGCTTTTGTAAAGAAATTCTATAGATCCAGGATCGTGTGTAAACTCTCTTACTATGAGTTCAAAATGTCTGCGTAGAAAGCACAGTAGTAGCGACAGCAGTGATTCAGGGCATTTTATAGTTAAAAAAAAAGTTTATCGTCCTTGTGTTAATTATAATTGGAGTAATTACTTTAGTTTTAATGAGAGATTTCGGTTGAGTATTTGCAAGGCAGAGGAAATAATAAATGTTATTGGACTCCTAATACAACATAAACCCAAAAGAAATTGCGCATTAACGGCAAGACAGCAGTTTCCAACTACCTTAGTTCAGGTTGGGTAGATGGGCTGTCAGTTGATCTTGTTACCGGCACACTTAGATCAAGGTAGATCCACTGTAGTTCTTAGGATAATTTTTATCGAGCCATTTGGAGGGTTTCATGAAGTTCCACTGGCTTTTTCCTGAAAGATTCGTGAGCCAAGAATTTGTTCCTTTATAGCAAATTGCTGGATAATGTCGCAGAAAATGAGATGTGTCCTTGTTTTAATCTTCGTCATTGCAGCCTCTACATAGGTCACCATAACTGGCCGAACAGAATAGACGTGCGGTCGTTCGCTGACATCAGCTGACTCCGCGAGAAGCAACGCTTCCAAAAAAAAAAAATTAATACAATGGACCGAGCGGTCGTTTCAAAACTGCGGTGAGAAATTGTTGTTTTTCATTGATTTTGTAGTTGTATTTGCAAACTTTTAATTTGAAAATTTATCGTGAATGTGTATTTTTGCGTCGGAGGGACCCGACGAAGATCAACAATTGTGTGGATGCAACCAACAAGATGTTTTTTTTTTTGTTTTCTGTCAAACGACGCGCGGAAAAAGGGAAAAAGTTAAAAGTTAACCAATGTCTAGCGTCGCGACTCGCAGTCGTGGTTCTATTGTATTCACTCAAACGAGTTTCTATGCATTTTAACTTTGACAGAGCGTTTTTTTGAAGTGCCGTGAGATCGACCGCTCGTCCATTCTGTTCGGCTAGTTACTAAGCCCCATTTTCATTTTATGGTAGCCCAGTAGAATGTGCCCGGTGTGTACGCTTATAGGAATTCGAAGAGAATTCTTCTTTATATGGATAATACTTTCCATTCTTTTCTTGTCGAAATTGGGCCATGGTTTGCTGGTTGTAGCACAGGTGTCGGTCGCGTTCGTTGCCCGGTCAGTAAGAAGAAATATCTAGACAGTTTTACGGTATTGCAGGTCCGTTAATAATTTATATTTATTAATCTCCTAAAAGACTGAATACAACATTGTTTAGATATGCTATATGTTTATGGATGTATGCAAGGCCCTATGGGGAATATTGATGCATCAAACCAATTTTCACTATTCATTATTCTGCTGCTCTCGTTCAATGGTAAAGTCAGTAATATTGTGCGATATTCTGCTATTCACGTAAATCCACTCACTTCATACAATTCAAACCCGGATATCAATTGTTGCGGATTTGGTATTTGTTATATGTCTGGTTAAGAGTTAAAAGCTGGTTAGCGGGTCTAAATAAGTATAAATTGGCTAGAAAACTCTGATGGAGTTGTGTATAAATAAATCTATAAGTTTCAAATAACAAATTTTCTTTTTAAAAATTAAAGAAAAAAGAAAAACAGCGTACCTACCACGTTTTACTAAGTTTTTCTTTATGTTCCTCCTTTGTTATAATTTGGGAATTTCCTTATTTATGTTTTTTTGCAGGGAATAAATGTCCGATACGTAGGTACATTCCTCTGTAACAAAAAAAATTGTATCCAAGTTTCATGCGATTTTCGCATGAGCATCTGATATAATTAACTTCTCTTTTCTTGAAATTACATCATTTGGCTGTACATCCCGAAATGCTCTTTTGTTTAACCGAAAGTATTTGGTAAACCTATGATTTTGAAATAATTTGATTAACATCTATTTTAAAATGAAAAATAAATCCACCTACGTTTCAACCGGCAGTTCGAAGATTCTTATTCTTCTGTTTCGAATTGGAAAAAAAAGTCCAGTACTGTCCATTTCCACATTTTAATTAAGAAATTAATAAAAAATTATAAATAAATCAAAATAAATTATCAAGAATTCACAAGATTGTCACATGAACAGCTCTTTATGAGAATGTCAAATTTGCTCGGGATAATGTAGTTCACCCGATGGATAGCAGAATACAAAAGGAAGTGTGAAAGGAAATCGAGTGGGTGGATCAAATATACGATTCACGTGAATAGGAGAATAGAATAGGGTCGCATGTTAATTGGACCAGAAATGTGCACGAGATTCGACGATTTTGTCAAGAAGTTTGCTTTGAAAGTGGTTATTGTCCTTTTCCTCATTCGGCTTTACTTGGCGATTCCGGATATCCGTTAAAAGATTGGTTACTAACACCAATTTTCCGAAACACTTCAAATAAGCCAAAATCGTGCACATATTTCATTTGTAATTTAAATTTCCAGTAAAAATAATATTAAATGCATAAAGTGTAATATATCAAAAAATAAACAACCATGAAATTCATTCTTAAGGCTCTTGAATTGTTTTTGACTTAAAACAATACACGTCTTAGGCCCGTTTGCTGATACACAACTTAAGCATTTAAGTTCTACTTAAGCACTTATGTGACAGTTTAAGCAGAGGAAAAAGTAGCCCTTAAGCTTGTTTTAAGTTGAACATAAATATTTATGATTCGTATCAGCAAACGGGCCTTAGTCTCGTACTATTTCCCGCACAAACGCTCAACAAAGTTGTGAATTTAAACTTGTAAGTTAGATAAGTTAGGTTATAGTGGCTGTTAGCTTTTAAAAATAACTAAATAACACACTTAGTCCAAAAAGAAAGGACCATTGTGATACCACAGTTGTTGGGTTTTTTGGCCCCAAAAAGAACTTAAAACCATTTTGAGCTTCTTGAGCTTCTTATGAAGCGGATGGGAGAATTAATGTCTAAGTGTGCTAGTTCATTAATGTCACTGAAAAAGAAGTCTTCTAGTAGAAGGGTAGGGCATTTACAGTGGATATGAAGAACAGTTTCCTCCTCCTCGTCATCTAAACAGCTACTGCAGAAGTCGTTTGCGAGCACACCGAGTTTTGCAGCATGTCTACCTATGAGGCTGTGTACTGTGATGACACCTATAGTGAAGCCAATGTGCCGTCTGCATAGAGAGGTCAAAGCCTTAGAGCGTTTAAGATCCAGCTTTGGCCAAATCTTTTTGTCGCTAGACATGCGTTACCACTAGTCCACCTAAGATTTATCCTCTCCATAGCATTTAGCCTTAGCATTAATTGACATGTAGCGATTGGAATACCCAGGTTACTGTAGTCAGTTGAAATGGGTAGTGTTGTTCCTTGTTTGGCGAGTTCGTCGGCCCTGCAGTTCCCCGGAATATCTCTGTGTCCTGGCACCCAGCAAAGGTGAATGTTGATGTGTTCCAAAATAGATTATAACGTCCTTTAGTCTACAAAATTTGCGTTTCGTCCCGCAATCTCACTTGGACTCATCAGTTGGTTAGTGAGCGCCTTACCAATACGCAATTTTTGTTAAGTTCAGTTCAACTTACATGAATGTTTTGACAAAAAAACAATGTGAACTGTATTCAACAAGATTAAAATTTTAATCATTAAAATTGGAAGATTTTGTCCGTGGCCAGACATAGTTAATAAGAAGTTGTTTTTTTTTATATTACCAAAATAGCTTTTAACGGCCTTTAGTCCACAAAATTTGCGTTTCGTCCTGGAAATCTCACCTGGACGGATCAGTTGGTTAGTGAGCGCCTTACCAATACGCAAATTTTTTTGCTGAGTAATTTCAGTAGTATATAGAATTTGTATTATATACTAAAAAAAACACCTTATTGAACTGTTCCGCCATCGTCGAGGGCTGTTTTGGAGTTAGTGGAGATTGAATCCAGAGATTTCAGCGCTGCCTGGCTGTCGGAGAAAATTATGATACCACTAATTCCGTCTGGAAAACGCTACAATGGTTAGGAAAACGGAAGGAGAGACTAAGATTTAGTCTGTTAGAGTAAACACCACCCTCTACACTATCGTTTGTTTTTGACCCATCGCATCGGTGGAAAACTATATTTTTCCATCTTCCAAAAAAGCATTATTCTCCCACTGTGGAGGATATGCTTACCTGGAAGTTTTTATCAAAAAGTGGTTGGGGTATGATGTGGTCTATGTTACAGTGTGGGATACTGAACGTGTTCTTATGTTGGCGTGGGCAAAACTATTGTTTTTCCACTGTGAGGTCGCCTTCAGGCGAATAGCTGAACACGCTGCGGTTTGCTTGCTGAAAATATCTAAGGGTGTCAGATTAAAAAGTATTTCAAGCGCTGCAGTTGGAGTAGGGCGCAAAGCACCACTTATACACTTACAAGCAGTTTGTTGAACTCTACAAAGTTTAATATTACTTGTCGCTTTATCTAGAGCAGTCCACCAAACGACCACTCCGTAAGTAAGAATTGATCTAATAACCGCTGTGTATAGCCAATTGACTACGCGAGGCTCTAGACCCCATTTGTTGCCAATGGCCTTCTTGCAAGAGAAAAGAGCAACCGTGGCTTTCTTAACTCTTTCTTGTATATTGGATTTCCAGCTTAATTTCTTATCCAAAATTAGACCCAAGTATTTTGCTTCGTCCGAGAATTTAAGACTTATACCATTTATAGATGCAGGATCAACGTGCGGAATTTTGTGTTTCCTTGTAAAGATGACAAGCTCAGTTTTATGGAGGCTTACATCTAAACCACATCTACTTGCCCACTTGGATAGCTTATTAAGTGCAAATTGAAGAAGTTCACAGAGATTATTTGGACGTTTCTCTGAAACGTAATAACAACTTCATCCGCATAAGCAATCACTCTAAATCCACCCTCTCTCAGATTTTTTAACAGTTCATTAACCACAAAGTTCCAAAGGAGAGGGGATAGAACACCACCTTGTGGAGTGCCTCTACTAACAGATCTTCTTGAAGATGTAACACCCAGTTTTGAGTTGATCGCCCTGCTTATCAGCATTTGGTTGATCAACTCGCCAAGTGAGCCATCTACCTTTAGACCTGAGAGTGCATTTGTTATTGCATCTGTGTCGACGTTTCTAAAACCGCCTTCTATATCGAGGAAAGCTACTAATGTGTATTCCTTGTGATGGAGGGAGTTTTCGATAATGCTAACAAGTGAGTGTATTGCAGTTTCCACCGAAGAGAAGACAAGAGTCTAGTGTCAATGTTGTTGCGAATATGGATATCAATCAATCGTTCTAAAGTTTTAAGAAGGAAGGAAGATAGGCTAATCGCTCTTAGATATTTGGGATTTGTTTGGTAACTTTTGCCCGCTTTTGGAATGAACACCACCTTAACTTCTCTCCAAGACTGGGGAATAGGGACCAGTTCACAATAGCTTCTCATTATATTTTCTAACAACGTTATAATAATATCAGAAGATTTCTGAAGTTCCGCAGGTATCATGCCATCTGGCCCCGCTGACTTGTAAGGTTTAAAGCTGTTCAATGCCCAAAGTAATTTGGCCCTGTTGATCAGACTGGGATTCTATGAATATTTGACCCGTTTGAGAGCAAACTTTAGCAAATTAGTAAATCGAGCGATTCTTCGATAGAGGTCGTCTAGGCGCCGTCTGTTTTTTTCAGAAAGCTCGGTATTACTGGATTTGTTGAGAGAACTTTCCTCAGTCTTGATGCCTCGGAGCCTTCCTCTATACTACCACAGAAAAGCCTCCAAGACAGTCTTTTTGCTTTCCTAAGTTTTTTTTTGTATATAACTGGAGGGACTCCTTTTAGGCAGTCTATTTCTTTTCTTGAGCTTTTAGCTTTATTGAATAGTGTTCTACTGTGGTCCTAGTACTGGGGTCCACCAATGAGACTTTCTTTTACCTCTTGGCTTGATAAGAGGACAAAATACAGCCATAGCATTGTTTATGGCCCATCATTGACTTTCTTGTCTAGATGCAGGGTGTCACCTGGAGATTTTAAGGAGATCATTGTGTAAAAGAGTATTCAATGTGTCTCTGTACTTTAGCCAATCAGTTTTTCTATGGTTTCTGAACACTTCTCGGCTTGTGGGATCATCATTTAGTTTGATATTTAGTTGGATATACTTATGGTCTGAAAATGGGTGCTGTGGAGATAGCTTCCAATCGCTAACTAAATAGAAGATGAAATCAGAGACAAGAGTAATGTTTAGTACTTCTCGTCTGTTTTTAGTAATAAAATTCATGGTTCCTTGTAAGTTACAATTTGCCAACATGACTACAGTAATTTATAATCGAACTTGTTCTTCTCATAACAAATTTGTAAACTCACTTCATTGTAGATGCAATAAATATTCAAATGTAAAATTTGTGATTGTGAATTACAAGTACAAGTTTGTGGTTGTAACTTGTAAACTGGCGCAATAGACCATTGGTCTGTTCGATTTATCGGCAATTTTTAACTCTCTATAATCTACTCTTTTATACACTCTTAGAATATTTATTTGTGTCATTTTCGATTGAGCGTTCCTTCCTACCACTTTTGAATATTCAATAATAAGAGCGAAATAAGAGTAACTCATAACGTCGACTCGAAAGACATTAATTCATGAATTATTATGCATTATTATGGATTAATAATAGTCGTTTGAAGTGGAATCTCGCTCTTTTCCAAACCATTTATTCATTTAGTTACTTTTTTTTATTTAATAAACTATAGTCATTAAGCTTATATTATAACCATTTTATCTATTGTTTTTTCTTTTTAGTCTAAAGATGATTCGGTAAAAGAATTATCTGACACATATGAAGAAAACAAACACATGAAGGCCGCTATTCTAGGTTCGGTGAAATCAAATCTTGATCATGTGGCTAATAAACAACTTGTAGACAGTTCGTTAGTGCATGCAGTTATTTTAGAATACCTCAAAGTATGCGAAGAAGACAAAATGGAAGAAACTGTCACAATGTACTGTAGCCTGATACCACATTTGTTAACAACGAAAGAAGGATGTCAAGCCGCTGTTCTTTGTTTCTGGCATTCAACGCCGAAAAACAGACGTGTAAGGAAGAAATAATACAACTTTTACATTTGAATGTAACATTTTGTTTTATCGTTTAGGCCATCATAAAGATAATTAAGGAACATTTGGTTAAAATCTGCACCCACGAGCACGGTCATGTGTTTGTAATTGCAATAGTTAATGCATTAGATGATACCAAGGCAACAAAGAAGGCTCTTTTTGATCCAATTCTTGCAGAATTGCAAACAATTGCTGGCAATCAATGGGGTCGTCGAGTTATTGAGTGGTTTGTTTCGCCTGGAGATTCCAAATGCTTCCATCCGAATTTCACATCATACATTGAAGAAGGCTTAAAATACGGGAAAAAAGACAAGGAATTAAGGCGAAAAGAGATATTTGAACAAATCGAAGAACCAATTGCAAAGGCGATAGCCGATGCGCCTGAATTTTGGTTTGCTGATGGGCAAATTGGTATAGTGACGGCAAATTTACTAAACAAACGTAAGTATGTTGAAATTTATATTTATTCGTATATTACTTTCGTTTTATATAAATTTATAACAGTTTTTCGCTTTAAAATCATAAATTTAAACTCGTTTCGCATTTGTTTCCAAATTAGCGATTGTAAAATATTGCCCAGTATTTGTTAGTATTGGGATTCCCGATATGAGCCTCTTTTTCAAAATGATTTGTTTGTTAGTATTTATCATAGTAACTGGGGCGCTCTGGAACTCGGACGTATAAATAATAAGAAAATGCCAATGCTTCACTGCAGAAAGTTTACTTGATTGTTTCGTCAAACATTCGAAAACGCAAAATTACATTGATGTCCAATTATTAAATATAATACACGACTGGATCGCACATAGTTGCTTATAGTTGCTTGGTTTTAGTTGCAACGGCTAAATTTCTAAAAAAAATATTAATATGGCAATTTTAATCAATTTAACGATATACATACGTTTAAAAACATAATTTTATAAAAATGGCTCATCCGTTTTCGAAATATTGAATTTTCAAAAAAAAATGATTTTCAAAAATCGAAAAAAAAAATATTTTTCGAAAATGTTGGTATGCAGTAGTATTTATTATTCCAACGACATCCTATATAAAAATTTTAATATAAATCCGCCCAGCCGTATTCTATGGTCCTTTTCGATTGGTAATCCGGAAGAACTATCCGATCCGGTATTCGAATCGAACAAGCTAACACTTGATTCTGTTTGTGTAAGGCGGGAAAAAACAAAACAATCTGCACTCGAGGTAACCGTTGGAGCGGATTTTTCTCCGCAAAGCATCTTCGTCGTAAATTCAATTTCAGTTAGAAGTAGCTTTCATAGGAAGAAATTTTAAAGAAATACGATGACGCATTGCGATGGATATAAACTTCAGGCAGAGATGTGAGACTTAAATGATATATCGAAAATGCGATATATTTTCGATAGTTTTAAATATACACTATAAAAGTTTTAAATCATGAAAAATTGGCGAGGGATTGTAATTTATTGTTTATAGAAACTATTTTTTTTAACTACTCGTATAATGCGCTAGCGTTTTTAAGAAATGTAATTATATGCACCGATCAAAAAAATCAAATTCAAAACTTTCGAATAAAGTCCCCTCCCTATTTCCAAACATATGTGTTTTGTTTCCCTTTGAACTGTCAACAAAGGAATAATTTAAAAAAAAAACTTTAAAAATACAATATTATTTATTTAGAAAATAAAAGAACAATGCAAGAACGAAGCAATATACGCGAACTACCTGACGCAGCTCTAATTCTATAATTCCCTTCAAGATTGAAGAAAAACTTTCGCCTAAATAAAAATGCGTTTGCTTTTGTTTTGGAGCAGATTCAACACAAATTCAAAACAAAATATCAATCTGATGGCGTCGCTCCAAACCTTTAAAAAATATATGATGTATTCAAAACTAAAACACAGCCGCAACTTCTGGTTTCCTTGTGTTATTTTAGATATGCAATATCGTTATATTCGCTGGGCAGATTCATCATCAGCTTGCTGTGAACTTGATTTTTCGTTCTGCCAAAAACAAAAAGTCCACAAGTACATAAGGTTTATTTCTTCATTACTTACATTTTAATTAACAATTTCTATAAAAAGAAAACATTTTCTGCAACTAGAACTTGTCGGAGGACTTCTGAGAATATTTTGTTTGTATCTGTCATAAATAAAACCATTAAAAGTACTTCATCACATACAAATTGCATGCGTTGAATTTCGTCGGACAGAATTTCCGATCAGCCGATCGGAGAATTACCTCGAAGCAAAATGTCTCCGATTCGTAGTAAAACGGAGAGAATTCCGCTCCGACGGTTACCTCGATAGGGCAGAATGACATGAAAATGTAGGGATGGGCGATGGTCATCGATTTTGTCAAAACATCGAAGTTAGACAAAAAAAAAAAACGATATTGAAGCATGTGAAACATTGCAGCAGCGACGTTAAGATTCAAAACATCGACTTAAAATAAGCTGAAATCTTTTGTCAATGACCTAATGCTTATAAACGTTAGACCGCACTCGACGGAACTGCACTTCAGGGTTACTACACTTCACAGCCACTAATTATGTGAAATTGTATAAAGTATGAAGAAACAGCAAATTACGATAAATAACATTGCTACAATTTTCAAAACAATGAAGGTACAAATTTTAAATTTATAATACATTAATTTTGTAATCGATTTTTGAACGTGCTATTATTTTTCAAAAAATGCATTAAAAAAACTCGATTTTAAAAAACTTCGATATCAACATCTCTCATTCCTACACAACATTGTTGTTGACATTGACACAAGCACTAATCCACAATTTGCACATTTTAGCGTCTTTGGGAAAATAGTGATATTTTAATTTTTCTTGACTGTTTTTTTTTTGTCCGGTGTATTATTATACCCAAAAATAGCACATACAACCATTTTAAAGTTCACTTTATATGGGAAAATAAATAAAATTACAAAAATTACAATAAACAACCTCGCTTGTCAAAGTAGCATATGACGAAGGCGAAGGCAAGAGCTTAAAATCAACTCATCAATGCATGCCATCCATTTGATATAGATGAAAATTTGTACCTATTTATATATACAAATGTAAAAATAATTAAATCGAAACTTTTTCAGTTTTATAAGAAATTTCCGACAACAAGCGTTTAAGTAGGTTTTAGAGGAGCTGCAAGAAAAGCTTCAAGAAGTAAAATTTTCCTCATCAATAAACTTGGTTTGTCGGCTGGATTCTGCGTTGACATTTGGAAAAGGTGGCTACCATCTTGGTGTTCGTAAGGATTCCGAAGTTGACATGGTGCAGTCTGCATTTTCTTTCAGTTTAAAATAAAAGTGCTAAATGCATAGGAGAAAAGAATTTTAATGAAAATTCATTAAAAATACCTAAATTTTTACCAAACCAACCGTTTATTCCACCTGACTACGAGAAGAATAAAAATTTCGAAATTGGTAGTAGGTTTTCCACTACGAATGAATTCTATGATTAATTTTTCTGGATTCTTAGCAGATTTTCGATTACGGTGGATTCTGGGATAAATCGAATAAATCGATTTCAAAATTTTGATTAATCAGCCCTATCACAGAATCCATCATAATCGGAAATCTGCTACGAATCCTGAAAAATCTATCATAGAATCTATTCGTAGTGGAAAATCTGCTACGAATTTCGAAATTCGTAGAATTTTGTATCTCTGAATCAGAATGAAACGGAAATATTTTAGCTTTCTCTGCGACGAGTTATTCTTCTCGTAGTTAAGTGGAAAACGGTTGTATTGGTAAAAATGTAAGAATATTTTTAATGTATTTTTATTCATATTCAAGTCTTCTCATAAGTGCATTGTGCACTTTTTTAAATTGAAAGAAAATATAGACTGCGCCATGCCAAATTCGTCATCCTTACCAGCCCCAAGCTGGTAGCTACCTTCTCCCAAAAATCTCAGCCCAGCAGCCAGCCGATAAAACAAGTTTATTGATCAGGAAAACCAAACTTCTTGAAACTCCTGTTGCAGCTCCTCTAAAACGTAGGTACTTAAACGTTTGTTCACTCGGAAATATCTTATAAAACTGTATTATTTTTAAAGTTGTTGATTCATGTCTATAAGTAGATACAAGTTTTCATTCATATCAAATGGATTGCATGCATCTCTCAGTTGTTTTCTTTGCCTTCGCTTAAAGCCTCGTTATTTGCAGCTACAATTACAATATCTATGGAATTCATTTTATGCGTAAATAACGAAAATGAACACTAATATATATACATACGTATAGAGGATGTCCCGTAAGTTAACGTCACTTGGGTACAGGGTGATAGAGTAGCTTATACCTGTGTTGGGAAAAGTAATTAAAAAATGCATCTCGCTTGGTTATATAATAATTGCAATATTTATAAAAGTAATGAAAATCGATACCCTAGGCCACATTTTTAAATACTATGGTCACAAATTTAAAATGTTTGGGGTGTTTTAATTTTTTACGTAATCCTAAATAACCTCGTTATTAATTCCAATCACAAATCCAAAAATAAATATTGTCAGTTTCGTAAGAAAAATAAATATTTACTAAGTCATTGCTCAAAAAAAAATTGTAACCTAATTTTGACACATGACATACGATCATGACGTTATCTCGAATGACAAAAATGTCGAATGCAAAAAATCTCGAAAAAAATAAATTTTTAATCTAGATCTTCAATGCACAAAAATCTCGAATGAACAATAGTCTCAAAAGACAATAACTAAAAAAAAAAGAGTTTACACTTAAATAAAAGGAATAACATATTTAGTTTATTCCTTTTTTGGGAAAATAAACAACAAAAAATCAATATGCAGAAGACTGCTGGGACTGCTTCATCCTTCACCATGCAAGCAAAGAAGAAAGCTGTCGCTTGATTGAAGGAACTCTTCAAAAGTTCCGTCTATCAACCAAACTTTGAGGAGCCCAGCAGTAGAAGACTCCACTGTTCCCAAAATAATGAGTTTGTTTCCATCGTAATCTTTTTCAGATAAGACACAAATATTTCCATCGATGTACCTGGAACCAGTACCAGACAAAAAACAACCAATTAACGTATCTATTATGAATAAGTTTATACACAAAAAAATACATATTCATACATACATGTCCGTCTAGGACACATTTTTTTTTTGTAATTTATATCTATTTAATGGTCTACGTTAAGGAGGCCGCCTCTCCTTAAGAACGGTAAAATACTCTTGTGGAAGGGTCGGCCGTCTCGACGTATTCTGCTAATCTGACGCAACTAAACAGACACACACACCAACCACTGATCCATCAAACCCACCCACCAGACGTTCAGGGGAGCCGCTCGCTCATCGGACCTGATGGAGGGATAATCTATCCAGTGGGGGTAGCGCCCTTCCGATATTTCACGCCAGTTATCAGTTTCAGTTCTTAATAATCTAGAATTAATAATAATTAATATATTAATTTAATTGAAACCATTGTCTCAAAAATTAATATATTAATTCTAGATGTGTTTCGAGATTATGCATTCTAGATTTTTTTCGAGGTTTTTTTAATTCTAGATTTTTGTTTTCGAGTTTTTAACTTTCGAAATGTTTGCTTTCTGGATTATTGCTTTCGTGATATCGTGGCACTTGTACTCAAATTTTGAAAAAAAAAAACAATCACCACTCGTACAATGTACAACGTTTACACAGTTTGCTCCATCGGGACATCGTGAAGACCGCTTTCATTAAAATAAATATCTGCACCGGAATTTTAAATGAACCAGAAAATTTAAATGGCGACAACTAACTGCATTTTATACAATATGACCTGGGGACTTTATTAGAAGATGTACCACTCAACATCTATTGAGTTTAAAAAAATGATTGCCCAACGCATTATGCTCGTCATGTACGAAATTATCTGAAAACGGGGTATTCCAATAGGTAGATTGGGAGCCTTGGATTAATTTTGCGGTCTCCTCGTTCTCCGCACCTAAACCCTCTCGATCACGATTTGTTTTACTGGTGCTGTATACCAGAACAAGTGTATTTAAAATACATATAAATATATATATATATATATATATATATATATATATATATATATATATATATATATATATATATATATATACATATATATTATATATATATATATATATATATATATATATATATATATATTATCAAAAATTTAAAGTATGTACCTTAACTGCTTGTTTAATTCCTTTTTTTTGTACTTTTATATTTTATAGGACACATTTTATACAAAATTTACTGAGTATTTGCTAGTATATTATGTATTTTCCTTTCAACTACGATTTAAGATCGAGGTTTTAATTTTTTTTTTTTTGCTACTGTCTTCTGTGAAGCTTCGATTAGAAATAAACTTTCAAATTGCTAGTCAACGTGTGGACTACCTAGTCTATATTTCAGAGCATTCAGCGAAGCTCCTATTCCGTTAATGGTTCTCTAACTCACCAACACATGAATCCCAATACCCATCTCATGACTTCCAAATCCAGCGTGGATGAATCCTTTCTCATAAGGTGGAAATGTTGCATCTTAGAAACTCTGTGAAACCTATGTTACGGTTCTTAACAAACAATTCCACACTACAGGCTCTGTATCTAAAAAGTATTCTATGTTTGTATTTAATTTTTCACAGCTTTCGTTGCCGACTTTGAGGAGGATTTTCAAATTACTATCTTTTCTTTACTTTCTTTTTATACAATAACGAATTGGATTTGAATCAATTTAAAATTAAGATTGTTCAATCTGATATCGGTAACAGTCAATTCTTATTCGAAATGGAATTTTATTCAGGTGAAACTTGCAATAGCTTTCAAAATTCAGGACGAACAAAAATATTTCAAGTGAAAGATATTCCAGGCGAAACTCACAATAGAGCTGATTTTTTTTATTTCAATTTTGTTTGGCATTTTATTATGATGCACTTTACTATACATACATCTAATATATTTTGGTTTTTATTTTGTATTATTTTTTTTTACCATAGTGACCGGTACTAATTTTACAAATGCTGCACAATCCCTTGCCAATCTAATATGCAAACCCGATTGGACGGTTTCAGCAACAGAACTTGGAAAAGAACCCACTACGGTATGTTGTTGTTTTATTTTTTTTTTTGCGATAATGAAATTTAAAATTCAATTTTTTCATTAGCCTGAAACTATTGAGGGAATCATTCATGTTGGCTTACATGTAGCTCTCAAAAAAATTATCAAACATGATTCAAACCGAATCAAAGAAAATCAAGAAGAGACATTTGGGGCAATTCTGACAAATACCATCACCAATGAAATAGTAAGTACATTATTAGTGTCACAATAAATGATTTGTAATTTGGTCTTTTCCAGGCAAAAAATTGGCTAAATCATAACCGAGGTTGCTTCATTCTTCTAAATGTCATAGAGAACAACGGAGAAGCAGCAACAAAAAAACTAAAAGAACTTATTACAGAAAATATAAGCCTTCTAAACGGACAAACAACGTCAGGAAGCAAACTTTTGTTAAAAAAAATTAAAAACTAGGTTTTAAGTTTTATATTTCATTGTTTTTTTGCCTTTATTTTTTTTTTGTATTGTTGAAGATTGAATTAAATTTTTTTTAATTTACGCAACTATATCTCGTTTTTGTTTTATTGTGTACGGAGAATTAAATGCAGACCGGAATCGGTTTCAATAATTTTGGACATTTTTCCTACTTTTAAACTGAAGGAAGCATCTTCGAATGGCTTTTGCATTTGTCCTAAAAATTTATGAAAATATTGCTTGTGTTTTTATGAAATATTTCATCAATATTACCTCGTCCAAACATTCCAAGATCACCACCACGTTTAGCCGAACTGCAGTCAGAAAATTTCTCTGCGAGTTCATGCAAAGTTGCTTCACCAGAATCGATCTTTGTATAAAAAAAAATAGATAATCAAATAGCGGTTTTGAAAACATTGAATTAATTATACTTACATACATAGTAAGAATGCTAAAATTATATACCTGTTTCTTATACTCCTCGAGAATCGTACGGGCTTCTTCTTTAGACCGTGTGATGTTTTCTTCTCTCCAGGAACTTGGTCGTCGACTTTTATTGTGTTTTACTAACAAGTGAGAACAACGTACTTCATTGGGTCCCTACGGAACATTAATTTGTTTACTCAAGTTATGTGTATAGGGCGTATTAGATTAGAATACTTTTTTCTTTAAATTTATTCTTTAATTAAAAAAAATCATAAGTAATAATGTGTAGTTTCATGAAGAGGAATGATTCTATAAAATACATATATACACACATAAGAAATTTGTAATGGTAATATGTCTGCGGTCCTTAAAACACTGTCCGGAGTGGTGAGTTTAATCTTGCTTTAATTACTAGAGGTATTTTAAAAAAAATTGCAGCAACAATTTAGCCAATAGTTTAGTTTTTTTAGTTTCATCAATCAGAGATTACAATAATCATCTTACAGACTACATACAAATAAAAATATAAATAAATAAAATTAAATACAAGTACAATATAATATATACAAATTAATTAATTAATTAATAATAATTGTTCAAACACGCAAAATTTGTTGGCTAATAAAAATGAAGTTGTTGTTTTGATACAATATAATCATCCTGATTTTGTGTGAAACCTGTATAACAGATGAAATTGAGGAATCTGAAATAAGTATTTCTGGCTACAAGCATTTTGTATGTACATATGTATTTCACACTCAAGACACACCGGGGGGCGTATTGCCAAATTGAGTATCAGTACAGTTCTCGGCCGCTCTACAAAAGGCCATAGTATGCTCATTCAAATTAAGAGCAGACTATGTACTGTGTCAGAGCAAAAGCAGTTTCTACTGGGTTGCTTGGTGTTTGGGTTCTAGGTTGGTTGGTACACTAGTACGTATTTACGTTGATAATATATCATATGTATCTTGTATGGTGTGTTTGAGTTCTAAGATGAAGTACATATCTGGCTTTCAGCAGGATCGATGTAAATAAAAAAAAAAAAAACTTTGCACACCCAAACTTGACCCCACCCCAAATCCTATATTTGGCTAAGCAGGGGGGGTTGCAGCGGGGCACCATGCACCCCCTTACGCACCGTGCGTTGTATACACTGTGAACTTTATATACTCGTACCTATATGTGCCCATGTATAAATCGTTTAAAAGATACTTTGCTCTTAGAACTCAAACACACCATACAAGTAAAAGATATATTATCGACGTAAATGTGTACCAACCTAGAACTCAAGCACACTGCACACGACACACAATAGATGATCAACGTTAACGATTGCTCTGAACTCGCAGGTACTTGGCTCCGATGTGCTGAACTCCTAGGTACTTTGCTCTTAGTTGCCTGAGCAACATGTATACCATACCAAACAATCCAAAACAAACTGCTTAACAAGCAAACTGCCTGTAGCCACAGTGAGCACTGAGATAGCATACAGTATGTTCTATAATGCTGCCAAATTCGATCAGCAGGAAATGGTTCAGCACAGTCTGTGGAGATCTGTGCTGATATACAGTTTGGCAATACGCCACCGGGAGAGTGTTATTATATGTCAAACAAGCTAGGTATGTTTTAAAGTGACAGTAGACATTTCAAAATTCCAAAATTCTTTTTGGATTTCAAAAATGTATGACCAATGGCCTCGTTCGGTGGCGCAACCTAACCGATCCGGATTGCTTGGTGTTGTTGTAACGCCTAAGGAAAAAACGGCTGATGAACTAAACATATGTTGTCAAACACAAATCTCAAGCTACCCAAAAATTATTGGATTCGTTGAGATACGGTTGGAAATGTAAGGAACAGCTGATTCAAAACTTCAGATGTGTATGCAATACAACTGACATAACGAGAAAGCTACCTGAATCGTTCGAAATAAATCCGCTACAAAGGTATCTTGGATAGCCTATCGGCCGCGCACCGAACGAGGCCAATGTCTGAGAGTATGCACATGTGTTTCGGACGCAGCGTTGTATGCAGCGATACGTGCAGACATGCTGCACATCTGTTTTAGCCATTAGCCCAACTGCAGTACATACCGTTCATAAACGTCATTATGTCGTCAGCGTCGGGCAAATTGTGCAGCTGAATTTTGTTGGCTGAAGAAAGAGCGGGAATTTATAAAATTCATTTAACAGGCACCCGAAGGACAAAGCGGCACGGACTTGTAAAGAATGTGAGTTATTGCAAATTAATTTTGTTTATAGAAAATAATTTAAATTATTGTTTTTAAGAGTTGATGAAAGTAATGTAGGTACTGTGTGGAAAACTGACCACATTAGGCTGTTTTTCAAGCTTAAAAATTGCCTAGTTATAATTTTTTTCTATTTTTTCTTTGCAAGACAATTGTGCCGAATAGGTACTTGAAATCTAAAGTTAATGTCATGATAAATTCTGACGATAAAATAACGGACCATGAAACTATAAGAATGGAAAAGCGAATAAAAAATAAATCCATTATTAAAAAGTAAAATTATAAAACCATTCGTTATACTAAAGAGCGTTTTAATTTTTGTCTAAATACATATATGTTCTCAGACATATACTTTGAAGAGGATATCAATGTGCTATCGAACATTTTTTGTGAAAAGACTAATGTGTGTTGTGAAGCTTTAACAATTGAGAAAACTGTAACACAATTAATGAATAATACATGTTTAATAGCCATTTACGAAATTTAAAAAGGTCAAAGGTTATAGCTTATAACAAAGCGATTTTTAACAATACGGTAGAAAATAAATCTATTTGCAACAAGTACAAAAGTGAAATTAAGGCTAGAAAAAAAAATTACATAATATCTCAAATAAATTCTAAATCTGGCAATCAAATAGAAATGTGGAAGAGTCTTAAAAATGTTGTGTTAAAGAATTCCAATACGAATTTTATTGAAAGTATTAAATTTGGGGAAGTGACATCAACTGTGGGTTATGAAATTGCGAACAAGTTTAATGTATATTTTGTGGACAGTATTCGGGAAATAAATACGTCAATTCCAGCTGTTTCATTTGTGTCACCAGATGTTAGTGTTAATTCTGTTTTTAATTTTAGATTTTTTGATGAAAGTACACTTTATAGATTAATTCAAAATTTGAATAATAAAAGGATGTTTTTGGACTAAATAGAGATATTATATTTAAATAAATAGAAATCATTGGACCAGTCCTTATGAAATTAATCAAGGCCTCGTTTGAAACTGGCAAGTTTCCTGAAATATGGAAACAGACAATAGTTGTTCGTGTAGAAAAAGTAAAAAATTCGAATAATTGTCAAGACTTTAGACCAGTCAATATGTTACCTACTTGTGAGAAAATATTAGAAAAATTTGTGGCAGATCAGTTTCAGTGCTACTTAGAGGACCATAATATCTTGAGCAATCTGGGCTTAGAAAGGGCCATTCATGGGAAACTGCATTGTGTGTGGAAGTGGAAGAGACAAAATGACTGTGGAAAATCAGTGATAGGGATATTTTTGGATTTGAAAAGTGCATTTGAGACTATTGATAGACAAATCTTATTATTGGTGTGCGTGGTCGAGAATTGGAATGAATTGGTTTGAATCTTATTTGGTTAATAGAAGCCAGAGAACAAAAGTGAATGATGAACTATCGAATGCATATAATAATGATCTGGGTGTTCCGGGTTCAGTGTTGGGAGTGTTTCCTTTTCTTTTATTTATGTATAAACGATTTCAAAAAGTGTTTTAATAATTGCAGTATAAAGCTTTTTGCTGATGATAGCCTCATTTATATTTGTGGTGATAAAGCGAAATAATATGCCAAAATCTGAATGAGGATTTTAAAATATTGACAATTGGTTAAAAATGAACAAATTAAAGGTTAATATAGACAAAACTAATAGCGAGTTCCATTCAAGAAAAGATTAGCTCTTTTTGTAATAAGCTTGGATCTTTTAGAATTTTCAGGATTTCATTCCAGAGCAGGGGGTCAATTCCCGATCTGTGAAGTTTTGAAGTGAAAAAAAAAAATATCATTTCAGTTTTCACAGAGGTTTATCATTTTCCAACTTCACGCACACGTCTAATGCGATTCTAGAACTCATTGTGATAAAGTTTGTACTAAAAAGTACTAAATGATAAATTCTGTCATTTCTGATTAGATTTTTTGTTGGGAAAGGTAAATATTTCATTTCAGTTTCTAAATTTGCTTAAGAATAATGGCCGGAATATTAATTCGTTTAATAAATTAATAAAAGACGTCGTACTGAACAATTGCGGGTTTTATATTATATTCAATAGTATCTCTGTTTTGAGTAAGATTTATTATTTCCTCATGTTAGGATATTGAGGATTTCCCTTCGAGATGGGCAGAATCTATTCGAAGTTACAACTAGGAGCATTTTATTGAACTTTATAGATTCCCAAAACATTTATGCATGGATTTAATACGTGAATTGAGAGCATTCTTGAAAAACTCTTAACTTATAAGTGCGCTTCAAAGCCATTTAAATATAGTAAAGTGCTCTGCATTCGATAAGAAAAATATCATATGAAAAATGTTTGGCATTTAACTTCACTTTTTAACGAATCGAGAATCGAATTAGACGTGAAAGCGTGATAAAATTTATCACTTCACATCTTCACAGATCGGGAATTTACCCCCAGATCTAGATCAAATCTAAGCACGAAAGATCTGATCTCTGATGGGTTGGCAAATTTGTTCTGAATGCACACATACATGTAAAAAGTCTTTTCTCTCAACGGTCAAATGGTAAATATTTGCTATTAATTTGTTGTGAACTTGTGAACTAGTGCTAAAAAATTTTAAAAAATCAACAAATTGGTCCATTATTTGTTGATTTTTTTAGATGTTAATAATTTAGATATTATAAATTTAGTGGAGTTTTTTATTGCTTCGTCTTTGTCTTCATCTGATGATGAAGATGTTTTTTTTCAGAAATGTGTGTGTCCGTCATTCACCAAAATAACAATTAAATCTGGAAAAAAGTTAATTGAAAAGATCAAATCTCGTTTTTGAGAGGAGATCTTTGAAATCTGAATGAAAATCGCTATAAGTATATGAAATTCAGAGTAGATAATGAAATGAATGTGTGTCTTGATAACGTTTCAATCAATACAGTATAATGTTTAAAATATCTGTATATACAAAATAAAGTGAACGACGGCTTTAAAAATACATTTATCTTTTTATAATAGATGAAAAACCGAACTTTAAAGAGCATCCAAGCCATGTTTGTGCAAAAATTGCGAAAACCTCTGACATTTGAGACGTCTATTCTTTTGTATAATGCTCTTTCCAACGCAATTTAATTATTGTTCAACTACTACTCTTTGGTTGTAACGCTGATGTTAAATTAAGACTACAGAGAATGCAAATGTAGAATAAGGGTATGGGAATCATCTTAAAGCTGAACACACCGATTCGTGTTATGCTAGAGTGCCTTAATTGGATGAATGTTAAACAGAAACTGACTTATGATATGATATGGTGTTTATATTTAAAATGCGCAATGGAATGCTCCCTGATTATGCGTCCTATGGAATCTTGGAAGTGTCTGAGGCTATAACTTATAACTTGAGAAACAACATCAACTTGCGACCGGAGTGATGCCGGATTAGCAGTACCAAACTTAGTATTTTTTTTTTTTTTTTTATGGAATCAATTATTTTAATACTCTTTCAAGTGTGGTGAAGAATGAAGACCGAATAAGCCAACTTAAAAGAAAAGTGAAACTTTTTATTAAAAATAATATCATTTAGACGTGAACTATTTTATAAATTTTATTTTTTTTGTTATTCTTAAAGTTTTTTTTAACTAATTACTTTGTTTTTTCTCATATTTATCTAGGGCAAAGTATAGAGCCTAATCTTTTGCAATGCAAAGATAGGTACTCTTGGCTTAAGCCAGGATGGTATGCGGAAACTATTATTATTAACGAATCTGATTTTCAGAAAAGAAAAATGACGGCGGATCGATGTTTTTATTGAAACGAAATGGGCATAACTTTTTATTGTTTGGTTTAGTAGAGTCAAGGACTAGCGGTGGACTAAGCATTTTTTTAATTAATATTGCTGTGAGTTTTAACCAAGCAGTTTTATTTCCCACTCAAAAGTTTCCCTCGGAATCTATTGGTATCGTGAATCAACTATCCCAGGCAATTTTGCTATCATTTCATACGATTTTTTATGCGAATGAAATTTATTCTGAGGGAGATTCATTATCACAGGAAAAATTTCTAGGAAATAAAATATTCCGTGGGAAACGAAATTCCCTGGGGATTCCCGATAAGGCCGAATAAAAAATACACACAGACATCCAATTAAAAAAAAAGATTTTGCGTTCTAATTACAATTTGCCAAGAAAAATCCGCAAGAAAATTTTCTTAGTATTTGTCTCTTACTAGCAAGGTCTTAAATTTGGATGGCACATGTTTCTATTCCTATCCTCAGTCCTCTGACATGACATGTGTTAGTTTTAATAGTCACTGCTGCATATATCGGATCTAAAGTAAATATGTATACTATCTAATGGTCTACGAAGGATATGTAATGGTTCAACCTGAATTCTACAAAAGATCATATCAAAATGACCAACTTAATACTAATGACAAAATCGCTAAAAATTCAAACCTAGAATCTTTTTTTTAAATACTAGTTAGACTAATCAAAGCCTGGTTAGTAATTTGTAATGAAATTACTAGTTCCCAGAACGTGAAGCACACAGGAAACCATATACACAAAAAATCATTCAATATATACATTTTTTACCTGTTTGGCAGCTGGCTCTGTTGGCATGTCCCACTGGGATTCTTTAGTAAATATGTTTAAATAATAAGTCATTCCTGAAATGAGACCATTGCTTAAATAATTGTAAGACTTCATTACAAAAATATTTAAAATAAAATATATACATATATCAAAACACAAGCCGGCAATGGTAGGAAAAAAATCGATTTTGATTGTGCATTGTATATAGATTAGTACCTGTGGATCGACTTGTGCGAACCTCCCATCCTTCGGGGACAGTCTTTTCTGTAGTATCGGACATTGTTTTTAATTAATTTTTATTTGTGCGTATTATTTTAATAGAAATTCTCGTTTTTCAAAATGCGGTTGCAGATTTTTTGCGAAAGATTTTTTTTTAAGCTTCCCGTTCCCATTCCTAGTTTTTGACAACTACTGTTAAGTAAAAAGTGATGCCAATAATAATTAAAATTTGTGACTGTTTGTAAGACCGTCCTAACAATCTACCTTAATTTATATAAACGATGGCATGTCATACAAAATTCAAAAATTCCATATACACGCAGTGACATGTCGTAATAGTTAATTTTTGAACAAAAACTGTTCAAATCTTGACCATAGATTAACATTTTATGTAAGTATTTATTTTTTGTAGTAGCGTTGGATTTATTTGTATGTAATTTATTTGGCTTCTATGTTTTGTTTATTAAATGGTTACGTGAATGATGATTGCAAAAATAGAAGAAGTGGAGGATTGTATTGTATTTTATTGACACTTAAATGACAGCTTACATTAATACATGGGATCTTATATCTAGCTCTTTCTAGTTTTTAACATTGAATATTCGGAGGCTGTAATGTATGGCCGTCCTCTAATGTTACTTATTTCGTTCATACACGGTATGAAAATAATATTCTCGGAATAACCCTTTCATATGAAAGCAAAACAAATGACAGCAGCCAAAGACGAAAACCAAGTAAGTAAACAAAATGGATGACCAAACATTGTTTATATTTTTATAAGAAGTTTTTTTTTTTTTAATAATACAAATTCTATATACTACTGAAATACATCAGCCAAATAGAAGACTTAGCACTATAATATTTGGACTTGTTGAATTATTGATTCAAAATAGCTTTTAACGGCCTTTAGTCCAACAAAAATTGGCGTTTCGTCCCGGCGATCTCACATGGACTCATCAGTTGCACTAGTGAGGACCTTTGTCAATACGCAATTTTTGCCAAGTTCAGTTCATCTTACATAGATTTCGTGAAGAACATCTAGTGTGAACTTATATTTTTATTATTGAAATAAGGTGCGTTTTTTTGCAATCCCCGGGGGAAATGGTTGAAAAAAACGACCAAGGCGCTTAATGAAATACTTGGCAGGACTATTAATTTGCTGTTTGCTTCATCCTCATCCTTCTAAAAATCATCGGTTTGATTTGTTTTGTGTAATTTCGATATATTTATTGAATTTAAACTACCTTTCTATTAAAATAACATAAAAAGAACCAAGTTAATTGTGATTTTCTTTTAATTTTAATTTTCACAAATACAGTGGTACATAGAATTCAACTACTTGAAAACTACCCCATTCGTCGGTCACTGGCGACATGATATTAGTGGACGAGTTGCTTTATTCGGGACGGGACGCTCAGTTCCTATGTCATTAGGAATATAGGTGTGAGCAAGAGCGGACGACGATCAAGAAGATTGAAGTATGCCTAGGATGTAGCAGAGAATCTGTATTGGGTTGCTCCCGTGTACAACAAAACGTAGCCGAAAACAATTTTCTCAGAGAAACCTTTGTTTTGTAGTTCATTCAATTCTTGTTAATTGAACGAATATCAACTTCAAGAAATAATTTTTTATTTAATAACAATTTCACAGTCAAGTTTTAATGTATGCACATATAATAAAAATAAAGGCAAAAACGAAAATCGCTGTAGAAGGTTTGTGCTTCATGGCATGTCAGTTTTGAAGTTTCTATACATTTTATCGATAACTTAGTGAAAAAGTTTTTGGTAGCACAGTTTTTATCCTCCATGAATTCTCTGGGCTTAAGCTAAGCACCCCCGGGGATAAGTTGTTGTTGGATTTAGTATGCAAATTGTTAATCCTACTCATCGTTTTTTTCGTCCAATTTCCCCGGGGCTTAGAAAAAAACACGCCTATAAATATATAAATAACAATTAAATGTGACTTTTCATGAATTAATAAACTAATAATAATTTATTTTTACTATTTTCCATAGAGATATCTATTTTCTTTTCATCATCACAACACTTTAAAAGAGTTGATTGATGTCATCTTTTTTTCTTTTCTATTCCGGAGAGAATTTTTGTTTTTTTATTCATTCCATTCTGGATATTCCAGATAAACATTTCGTCTTTTCCATCCATTCTATTCCTTATCCGGAATAAATAAAGAAACACACTCAAAGGATTATTCCGAGAATATTCTTTTCATTCCATGCTTAACATGGAATAAAAAGAATGCATTCCAAACGTTCCGGCATAGAGAAACTAACTAGCTTCAATTTTTAGTAGATGTAGGTTATGGCCTGTGCAGCATATTTTCCTTGCGGGCTGCTTTGTTATATGGTATCCTGAGGAGTTTCGGTTTTGTACAGCATCATCCATTGCGGAAGATGTATGGTTGTGGTCGATGTTATTGATTATTGCGGGTTATGACGCTTGTCCTTTGCGGTTAGGTCCTGGTTCCGTTAGTTCGCGATTCCAAGAACTGCATATTTTGTTCCGTTGACTGGCGGATTGTATTTTCGTGTATTCTTTACTGTTTATGCTGTTACATGCGATCCTTAGGGGGTGCTTCAATTTTGGGACAGCACCCTCCATTGCGGAAGATGTGGGGTTGTGGTTATTGCGTTCCTGAGGACGCTGCCAGTTGCGGTACAGCATCATATCCCTGTGTTGAAGATGGGTTTTCTTAGTTGTACATCATCATCTCTTTGTGGATGATGTGCGGTAATGTGAAAGAATTGTGTGATAACTGGAACTGAAAGGCGTATGCAGAAGGTTGGCTTTTTTAGTTGCGGCAAAGATTGCTGTTTTGGCCCCATATATATGTTCCCGTCTCGACACGTATCACATAATAACTTTTAATTAGTTTAATTGCATAATTTTTATACTAACTTTACATTTTTTGCAAAAGATATTAAATAAATTAATTTTAATTTTGATTTACTTTTACGCTTTCACACAGCTTAAATTGCACACGTCCTTACTCGGCAATAGCTAGTTGCCAACCAAGAAGTGGTGGAAAGGAAATGAAATAATAAGGCTAGGCGCGCACATGAAATTTTTCCAAAAAGAAATAGCTTAATCACTAGTTGAACGATGATCGCTCATATAAGCAATTTAAAAATCAATCAACGAGGTAAGCACAGACAATATTTTGATTTAATGTGTGCGCAGTTACATATAGTTCGGTGTGATAAAAACTGAAGAATTTATTTGGGGCGGTCGTTCGATTTGTGACAAAACGCAAAGTTTTAAGTTGCTCGAATCGCGGACTGAATAGTTTTTGCATGTGCGTGCACTCTCATATAAGTCCATGGTATTCACTTTAGTAACCAAATTGTTGCAAAACTGAAAGTTTTATATGCGCGCCTAGCCCAACAGCCATATTCTGCCGTTGTGATGCTCATAGGTCACAATTTTTTGTGAGGTTGTTTTTGTGAGGTTTCTTGTGAGGCGGTCACAATTTCGTATATATCATAAGAAACCTCACAAGAAAACTCACCATTGGAAGGTGAATTTTTTTAGTGATGGCGGCGAGCTGATTTTTCAAAACAAACAATATCAAAATAATCTGCAAACTACAAAAGTGATGAATTACATAAAATTTGTTTAAAAACATCTGCAATAATAATTTATTTGATAATAATATATACTACGTTTATATGGAGAATTGAATCGGTATTGAATCAGGATTTAGGTCTTTGTATACTTGAATCGGATTAAAATAGGATTACTCGGTCCGATCCCACTAGAAGAGCTGAATCGAATTGAAAATGTATTTATATACCTGAATCGAGGAATTGAGGAATCGAATTCACATCTGATTCTAGGTGTGTGTGTGCACCAATAGTGTTTTTTTGTATTCAGTGGGTTTCCGTTTTCTTTGTATTTTTTCTGTTGAATGCGTTTGTTGTTTATTCTGCAAACTCAAATTGTCACTTCGATTCCATTTTAATTCAATCTTCCGATCCCATGAGGCCATATACCTGAATCGAAATGTCAATTTGATTCCTCAATTCACTCATATAAACGGGGTAAATATCAGTTTCAATCAAGTAATAATTAAATTCGGTGTTATAGCTTGTAGATGAACTGAGCAGATGGCCGGGATTCTCAAGAAGAACTTTCGGAGCCAAAGCCAATTTTGTTTTTGAAATTTTGGTATGCAGTTTATTAATATAAATGTTATTATGGAATTAAAAAAAATAAAATTGAACTTTGAAAAACACAAATTAATTAAATTTTGTTGAGTTTTCCTCGATTTTCTTGAAGTTCCTTGGGATGTTTTATCTTCCGATTGTGATGCAGATATTACATATTGTACCTTCAGATTTATGCACTCGGGCATGGGTGTCGATCCATGGCTGTGTTGCGGAGTAAAGTATTGCAGCAAGGATTACACAGTCGATTTTAGACAATTCTGCGTACGTTTAAATCATGAGATTTTAATTTCAGTTCATTTGGAAAGCTGAAATAATTAAAAATTTATAGAGAAATCTAATCGTGGTTCAAAAATGTACCTTTTTCAACATTGCTGCTTCGCATTAGGCCGTGTGTGAATTGCGTTAAAAAGTTGGTTAAATTTTCTACCTTGGTTAAATTTTGAAGTTTGGTTTGTGGTGGGATCAAATTTAGCTTTTTGCTGTGTGAATTGCGTTAAAAGGGATTTATTAAAACACTATTTTGGCTAAAATTCCTTCAAGATTAAAGAAATTTCCCTAAAACATTTTGTTTTGTTGTTCAAGTTAATTAATTTCTTTCCCAAAATCTGACTTAGAAGATATAAATTTAATAATTTGGCACGAAAAAAGTAACGAATTCTCAGGTTTACTAATATGTTTCGGTTTTACATCATTAATTTAATATTTTAAAACAACAATTCCAAATCTTTTCAAAACAATTCCCATTATGGTTAGTTTGTTGATTTAGTCTGTAAACACTAGTTTTCACAGCTGAAGAATTTGACAAGCTGACAAATAAATCTATTTGTATTCAATTTGCAAAATGAAATACAATGAGTATTTTAATTAATTATTTTATATTTGTTAAAATATCAACGGATTATAATATTTGCTGTTTTCCTCTTGAGACCCTACAAAAACAAAAATAATAATGTAATTTAATTTTTCAATTGAATAAATTAAAACTTACATTTATTATATGGTTTCCCAGTAGATCTGGACTTTTTGGAGTTCATCTTTCTTTTCGGTTATCGCTTACAGTTTAAATTACTCTATCTTGAGAAACGTTATATTTTAACGCAAATTTAGCCTGCTCTACAGCTGCCTACATTTTAACCCATTTTATTCACCACGCTAGTGTCAAATTTTAACCAAGGTACAAAATTTAACCAACATTTTAACGCAATTCACACACGGCCTTAGTTTCAAATAAATCATGATCATTTTCATGATTGTCTTGTACACTACAAGATATAAATTTTCTGGAACAATGTTTGCACTTGAAGAAATAACTCCTTTTCCTCCTTTATGTGGCAAGTTTTCTTGTGGAAATCGAAACGAAAACGAATCGATTGTCAATTTTCACTAAAAGGCAGCAAATATAGGCTGATAGTTAAAAGTTGTATCTTGAATGACAAACGGATCATTCATATCCCTTAATTAACTTAGAATTCTCCTGCGCTCCAATCAAGGAGTGATTTATTAAAAAATCAATTAATACAGTTCAATTAATTCTTACTTCTTACATTTATAGATGAAACTTCTTCTAAAAGATGTATCAAAATCAAATTCAATTCCAAGTTTGTTAATATTTTTTTTATAGATTTGTTTCATCAGTTTTTATGATGCTTACAAATTGTGAGGTTCTTACCAGAATACCAAAAAAGTTTCAGAAATGAGTTCACCTCAAGTTATTAGGTTATTAGCTGCATTTTATTATCTACGGGTCTGAGTCTAGGTTATTTTGTAACACATATTACAAAAACAACACGAGATACAGGTTTCTATCGGGGTTTCTATCTGGGTTTGCAAATATTAGTATTAAATTCGGCGAACAGAGGGTACATATCAGTACATAACCCAGATCGTTTTATTATTACGGGGTGAACCATATGGGTTATTGGCGATAATAAAACATGGCTTTTGTGACTTGTGAGGGTTTAGTGAGGTTGCCAGAATAAGGCTATTAGTTGTGTTAGTGAAAAGAGAGGTAGAGATTCACCGAAAAATACTGAATTTGATTCAGAATCAAAACAAAATTAATTTTGATTCCCCCAATGGAAGGATTTAATAGAAGAAATTCGTTTTTTTGCAGATTTGTATCAAAAATGAATTTAATTCTTGTATCAATAGAAAACCACATTGCATGATAATTTCTAATTCATTTAAAAGCTAAGTAATTTCTACTATTTTTTCAGAACATATTAAAACCTTGAATAAATCTTACAAAAGTAAAAGTTAAGGCAAACATTTCAAAATTTAGAAACCAAATGGCCCATGTCTAAGTTCATTCATTGTATTCGAAACAAATAACGACTCAAAACTCATCGTGCAATAGGGTAAATTAATTCACATCTTATTACTAAAGAAATCCCTCCACTCTGCCATCTTTGCAACGAAAACAATACGCTTACCATAAGTCACCTTATTTCATGCAAAAAAAAAAAAATTAACCAAATATTAAAAAATATTGTTAATAAAAAACTATCTGAACTTTTAACCCAAACTTCAAAAGAAAATGTAAACAATTTATATATGCTAATGAAAGCACTCAATTTAGAAAATCTCATATAAATATTATTTATTTTTTGTTTTAAACTAGCTGAAAGCCTCAGTTGCTCAAGCTACAAAAAAAAATATTATTATCAATTTAATTTATTTAGTTGTCAATAAATTTATAATTATAATAATAATTCACGGAAAATCATTAACGCCTACTCAATTGGTTCAAATTTATCGTTTTCATTTCATCAACCATTAAGTTACCACCTTAATATTCCCTACTTCTCATCTAGTACAAAAATCCTTGCCCCTTTTGTAAATACAAAAGAAAAGAGCTCGAGCAGAGCAGACAGAGCAGAACAGTTTGTGTTCGATTTTTGTGTACGTGTGTAGTGTAGTGCGAAAGAAAAACCGATTGCAGTGTTCTTCTGGGCAAAGAAAAAATCGTAGAGAAGTTTTTTATTTAACAAAAAAAAATAATTTTCGTCAATCAGATGTGTGCTTTTTTAATTAAATAATTAACAATATATCTTCAATGCATAAAGGTGATTAATAAAACAAAGTAGAGTGTTTAAAACATGAAAAATCTAAGTTAACAAAGTGACGTTTGCATCTCTATATTTATCTCTACACCACCCATTGGAAAAATATAAAGAAAAAAGAAATTCTTCACAAGTTTCCTCCCAATTCCTAAATCCAAGAACAAAATTGAATAAATTTGTTGCCTCTGTGCAATTCTTATTTATTACAAATTACCACTATCTTGGGGGGAAATTGCAAAAAAAGAACCTAGGCAGAAAAAAGGTAGGTATAGAGATTCCACTTGGCGATCTGGCCAAAGAGGGTATTTTTTGTCAGCAACCTACATATGTATGTACTTCAATATTGGCTCAAGCAAAAGCTGCAAAAAAAAGCGATTTTGATATGGCCTCGTAAAAAAATTCACTTCTCCGCGTTTGAAGTTAAAACCCATTCATAGTTCCTCTAACATGATGAGAAAATTATAAAATATGTAGGTGGCTGCTCCGTCGTGGTTCATGATAAATAGGTACCTACCTATTTTTTTACGTCTGAGCGAATGTAAGAGGCAACCCTCGAAGTCTGCTTAGGTACCTACCTGTCATCCTTGAGGTGAATTGCTGTTGGTGCACCCGACAGAAAGAAGAAAGAAATAAATTTCACCTGTTTCCAAATAGGCCTCCAGTTGCCATTCCAATATGAGTACGAATATGTATGTACGTAAGTATGTACATACGACCGACGTATCGCTCGCCAACTAAAGACGGACGATATTATTGTTGTTGTTAATTATTTATTAGATTTCTTTTTTTTTTTGTTTGCCATTGCATGGCATGGATTGTGAATTGTGATATCATCTTGCTGTTCAGCTGGTGCTTAGCATCTTGCTTCATTGTGGTGTATCTTTTATTTCGGTCAATCGACTAAAGTAAAATAAATAATTCGTATACCGTTGCAAAATTTATCAGTTTTTCGCTGTTGTCTTGTCTTGTTTCTTTGTTGTTATTTTTTATTTTGTCTGATGATGATTAATCTCGAGGGGTGATGTTTGTAAATTGGAATTTACCTGTGAGTAAATATGTATTTCTAGCCTTCCTTTCTATCCTGAAGAACTAAAAAAGTGATGTCAGGTCAGAAGTGATTTGACTTTTTAACTTATTAAGGATTGTTTGAAATGTCTCCACGGATATGTGGTTATCATAATTTAAGGCTGTCTGTTGTGCGGGAAGAGTGTTGGTTTCTACTTAATTAGGTAATTGAATAGGGTAATTAGTAAAACGGGTCGGGTATGTAGGTAGTTCAGTTAAAGAGCAAAACTTGTGCCGAATAAAGCGATAAAGTTGACGTATCTTTTTTTATTTTTTGTAGAATTAAATTTAGACGCAAGTGGCAATATGTTTTGTACGTATTGCAGACAAAGGAGATGTGTGTGTTTTCAGCTGATTTGCTCGTTTGCATAAAATAGCTAAGCTATATTTTGTTTTAAAAGCCTCTATTAAATAATACCCATAATATGAATTCAATTAGTTCAGTAATCTCATTATTCCGAAAAGAATACCCCAGGCTCAGCAGAATTGCATACATGGCTATACATACCTCCTGTTAAAAGCTTGTATTGTCCCAACTTGGGGATATACTAATAGTCCACAACAATTTTTGGGTGTGATTGATAACAAAAAATAATTAGTACCTATAATTAGATAGTACTTAAGTAGTTATTTACAAATGTGGGCGTCTTGCATCCTCAAGTGGAAGCAATAGTGCATCATATATTCATTTTTACTTGCGAGGCAAGTTATGCATTCGTCGACAAAAAAAGTTTTGAGATAACTATCAAACATGGCATTACGATGATAGCGAAGACAAAAAAAGATGGTCTAAAAATTCTGTCCGTCTGTATGTCTGTCAGTCTGTCAGTATATCTGTATGTCAGTCTGTCTGTCTGTATGTATGTATAGACACCTACAGCCAATCGGGTGGGCCGAATTGCTTCAAACTTGGTATATACAGTTTTTTAGGTATTGTACAGGGATTGAAGTTATTTTTTTAGCTAAAAAAATAACGGTACCTGCCATATAACTGTTACGTTAAAGACTATTTTTCTCGGAAACGGCTCTAACAATTTTGATTTAAAAAAATCAGTGCAGCTTTTTAGGTACGACCCATCATATGGTTGAAAAAAAATTTTAAAAATGTCTAAAAACGGTACTTTCCATAGGACCGTTTTTTTTCATTTCGACTATCTCATAAATGGCTTAACCGATTCTTTCGAAATTTCATACATACAGTATCGGACAAAACATTTGCAACCAGAAATAAAATTAAGCACTTTCTTCAAATTTATAAGTGATTTAATCAAAAACATAACAATCTTCGTACAATATGAAAGCTTTGTATTTAGAGTAAATGAAAATATATAATTTTAAAAATAAAAATAAACTTTTAATTATATAACAATTAATTATATCAATTAAATTAAAAATTAAATGCGACAAAACAATTGCATCTTGGAATTCAAATATATAAAAAAAACTTAAAAGTAATCAATATTTCGTGACAAAGCCATTGTTTTCAATGACAGCCTTGCACCTTCTTGGCATAGATTCAATTAAGTTTTTTATTGTTTTGAGAGTAATTTCATTCCAAGCTCTCTTTATCCTTGTAAAAAAATCGTCCGCATTTCTTACGTTTTCCCGATTAATTTTGCGTTTGAAGATTTCCCAAAGATTTTCCATGGGGTTCAAATCTGGTGATTGCGGCGGCCAATTCATAACTTTGATCGTATGATTATTGAACCACGTTTTGACTAACCTCAATGTGTGTTTTGGGTCATTGTCCTGCTGAAAGACCCAACGCAATGGCATTTCCATTCTCCATAAGGTAAAATAACATCTTCCAAGATACTTTTGTTTATGTGTTGGTCCATTATTCAATTAATGCGATGCAATGGCCCCAAACCAACAGCAGAAAAACAACCCCACACAATCACACTGCCTCTGCCATGCTTAACAGTGTTTAAGCAGTAACGTGATTGAAGTCGCTTGCCAAGAGGTCTTCTTACGTAAGCTATTCCATCACTACCCATGATATTAAATTTGGATTCATTACTAAAAAGGACTCCTTTACAAGCTTTGCAAACTGTATATGCTTTTTCGGATTACGAATCGAAATTAAGGGTTTTTAGCAGGACGATAAGAACATAAATCAGCGAGAGTCAGTCTACGAGATACTGTTCTAGCACTTACTGTTAATTGGAACTGTTGGACTAGTTTCGGTGCAGATATGAACGGATTTTCTGGCTAACATAGCGTCCATTCGAGAACTTGTTTTACGTGGTACTTTTTTGTGTTACAATATCGAGTTATAATTCGCGAAACCGACGATTTATGTACTTCATATTTTTTGGAAATATCTTTCTGTAACATCCCCGAAATAAAATCGTCTACAATACGCTGTCTTAACGCATCACCAAATTTATTAGGTGCCATTATTATCTTTTTTTTTTTAGATCGATATCACCGAAGATCTGCTTTTTATGCAACTGAGCGTACAGGTCACGACCTTCAAATATATGGTCAATGTTATCTACAATTAACAAATTCGATAACAACGGCGAAGTAATGGTCAATATGCTGTTATTGTATATAAGGCTTAGGTTGCCCAATTTATACTGCGTACCAATATTTTTAATTAATATTTTTTTTTGTATTTTTAAAAGCATTTAAAAAAAAATTAATTTATATTTTGAAAACTGCTCAATAATTTTTTTCAAAAAATTATAATTGTATGTATTTGCTGAATACCTATGAATTGGCGTTTTTGATTTTTTTTAAATTTTTTTCAAAAATCTTTTTTTCTCAAAAACCGCTCCACTGATTTTTAAGATTTTTTTCTCATAAATTCAAATTTATACAAAAAATAAAATAGTGTACTTTTTTTAAATAAGACACGGTGATTCTCTCCGCATTAGTTCAGCCGCGATCCCTGGGGATAAATCTAAAACAACAACCAGCTCTAGTCTCAGAAAATCCCGCCTCACATCTTTCCTATCCTTCTTTCTCTTCTTTCACCGTATGTCCGCGCTATGTTAAAAACATATAAAGGGTATTCATAATCCCTTGAGCGCGTGCAAAGTTATAAAAAAAAAAGCTCAAGTTAGTTTAAGTATTTATTTAAGCCGATTTAAGCATTTGTTTTTAAATTTATATTATTAAATATTTAAGATTCTCATACCAATTAAAGAAATTTTGTATATATAAACAATTAAGTAAAAAACGACTTTAAAAATATATTTAGATTTTTAATAGAAATTTTTTGCATACCACGAACATAAGAGCAAGTTTGTGCGATCCAGTCGTGCATTTTATTTCTAAAGTCTAGATAATTGTGATAACAACTTTAGCATAACGTCAAAAATGATTATTGCAAATATGGTGGTCCAAGAAGTTTTGCTGCCCAAGAAGACTTCAAATTAAGCGCTTGTAGGCAGGCATAAAGCCGCTAGCGAAACGTATTGGCCACCATATTTGCAATCAGGGACTTCAGCTCTACATTTTGAAGTTATGCTTAAGTTGTTATCACAATTATCTAGACTTTGGAAAAAAAACTGCAGATTTAATCCAGTATTACTCATTATTGCTCCCACTTGAGAATGCAAGATGCGCACATTTGTAAATAACTACTTAAGTACTATCTATTTATAGGTACTAATTATTTTTTGTTATCAATCACACTCAAAAATTGCTTTGGGCCCTCGGTCGAGGCGTTTTTCCAAATCTCTCGTTTGGTTTTTAATATACATTTACCCTATAATACATAAACGGCTCAAATACCAATGCTAGGGAGTCTGATTTCTTATTACCTTGGAAATCCAAGTAGCCAGATACCTTATTGTTACATCAACATTCTTGCCAAGGTCCATAGCCTGACTAAATTCTTCACACTAACGTAAGAGTTTAGTATTTTAAGTGTGGCTTGAAGATCTGTGAAAGTAGTAATATTTTGTTATGACATTTCAAACTTTCAAAAGCCTTTCAGATGTAGGAAACTGTTAATGAATTTAAAATAACCTAAAACTGGAACTTGCTTGACGCTCTTAGTAGGTAAGTAATCTAGTTATCCTATGCAGGCTTAAAGCCAATTTAGGTAATAATCACCTTGATTCTTAGTATAATGAAATGTCGAATAGATGATTCAAGGAATAGTTATATGTACCTACCTACCTACCTACAAATGTATATTTAAATGGATTTGAATTATGTAAATTAGTAGGGTAATATGTACCTACATACATATACTATACCTACTACATATCTAGGTATGTACATATGTACATTTATGATGAAAGTGAAGGATGTGGATGGGTAGGTAGCTATATTACTTTGCATATTACTTTACAATTTAGATGAAATATACATACAATTCATGCGATTTTTAAAGATATTTACATACATGTATATAAATAGTACATACATTATGTAGGTATTCAGTGAGATATGCAAAATTTCCAAAAAATGAAATATAATTTGGTTGGATGATACATTTAGTTGTTAATTTTTAGGGAATAAATGATGCCAATTGAATTGTTGGACAAATATTAATATATACAATTTTTTTTTTTCAAAAATCGTTGGAGCAGCGGTTTAAACAAAAAAAAAATAATTTTGTTTGTATAAAATTGTGTATAAACATTTTTAGAAAAAAAAAAACAATTTGAAATTGATGTAATAAATAATTTACATATAAAATTTTAATTTAAAAAAATCAGCGACTGGGTTTTGAAAAATCGATTTTTCAAAAAAACAAAATCTTTTTAATTTTTTTAAAAATCGAAAAACCAATTTTTCAAATTTGAGGATAAAGTTGTATTAACACTTTTAGCTGAATAGAAACATAAATGTCACAAACAAAATAAACTACTTATACTGACACATTTAGGGAGCATTTGCATAATTTTAATGGATTAATCCAATATTGAGAAAGTCGAAAATATAAAAAGTGGAACTATAGGAAGTACCGTTAATAAGTACGCAAAATAAAATAGTTTTTAAATTAAAAGTGGACTGAACTAATTTAAGAACACACATTTTTTATCAAAATTCTTGGAGCCGTTTTTGAGAAATACATTTATTCTTAACGGTTCTTTTAACATTTGTATTGAAAATAGGTCTTACCTATGCAATATACTGTCAAAAAACTACCAAATACGAAGTTTCAAAAAGTCGTTTTTGAAAGTTTTAGTTTTCAAAAAAAAAGTTTTCTTTTCAGTTTTTTTATGATTACATACTTGCCTTTAAAGACCTTTTTCGTATCATTTAATGTTGTTTAATGTTTTTTTTTGAAAAATGTTGGCTTACATTAGTGTTTTACTTTCTAGGATTTTCTGCATAGTAAATTTCAAAAAAATCAAATGCGTTCTCCAGAAAATCGAAAACCAAAAAAATAATTCTACTAGAGGTACCAACAATAACCATTTTCTCCAAAAAATTTTTAAATACAAATCTTTGGGCCGTTTTTGAAAAGATTTTTCCTTTTGGCCAAAAATTTTTTTTTTAAAAAATGTATGGCAGGTACCGTTATTTTTCGTCTTAAAAAAAAGGAAATAAACGTGGGCATATTACAGAAAATATAATATGTACAAAATTTAAAGCAAATCCATCCAACCATGTAAGCTGTAGATTCGAGGATAGACAGACAGGCAGACGGAATTACGGGACCCACTTCTTTGATGTTCTCACCTATATGGCAAGTAAAATAAAAACTTAAATAAGTTATTATAGTTGTAAATATTTTTTTGGATGGCTTATTTTTAACTTTTTTTTTTTTTTTTTTTTTTATAATCTACACGCGCTCAAGGGATTATGAAGACCCTTTAAATGTTTCAACACAGCGCGGGCGTGAGAGTGAGGTTAAGGAAGAGAAAGAATGATAGGAAAGATGTGTGGCGCGATATTCGGAGATTGTAGGTGGTCTCAGATTTTATCTCCAGGGATGGCGGCTGAACTAATGCGGAGAAATTTCCGTGTCTTATTTATCGATGTCCGTTATAATTCGCATTAACTTTTTTATTCCTTGTCATATTTTATCGGTATACTAGTTTTACTCAATCACATGTTGTTAGTTCTATGCCTAAACAGCATGTGATGAGTAAACCAGCAAATCATTGTATGACATTTATTTTAAGAATCGGTTCTTAATGGAAAAATAAGAAGACATAGACTACGGCAGGGATCGAACCTGTGACCATGAGGTTGACAGGCGAACACACAACTATCGCGCCACGGCCACCCCAAAGTACTTATTTTATTTATTATCCTAGTTGTTTGTAATTTGGTAGTAACGGAAAAATTTAGTTCGAAATTGGCTACCCCGGCAATTATTTAAACGTATTTGTTCGAGGGGAAATTAGTATCTAGTGCAGTGTATAGATGTTTCACCTTCACCTACTTAATGGGATAAGAAGGATAATACATTTGATGTCTTGTGAATAAATAAGCTGAAGAAAAATATTGTCTAATTGAAAAGATGTGTTCTATTATTAACTGTTAACGAAATAACCAAAGCTAAATTTATGTATTTTTAGCTTGCTTTTCAGGATGAATATCAAATTTAGGTCATAATAGCTTCCGCTAGAATAACATAGTAAAAGTTGTATAGATTTCCCGAGAAGCTTTGACTAGTTCTTATTTTTAAAATTATCGAATATGACTGAGTTTTACACGTGCGACAAACAATTGCGTTCGGCATTCAATTAAATTCGGCTTTCAAAAGAAAATGTGCTGTGGCTTTCTGATTACTTTTGTACTTTTTAGGGAAATCAATAGAGTGAACTGAAAAAAGGTTCACGCTTATATTAGATTTCCTTCGAGTCGTGTAGGGAAAGCGAATTAGAAAGTATACATTAATCGGAGAGGATATATGGCCTTAATGTATAAGCGAAGAAGCTTAATAAAAATTCTTAGAACGAGTTTTGAAAAAATATCGAAACCGTTTTATTGGAGCTTCCCGGCCCAGATGAGCTAGCAAAATATGTTCGTCCTTTTAGGGTCTAGTTAGATGTATAGATGCACAGACTGATGGACTATATGATAAAAAAAATTTGAGGACTTTATCCATCGTTATAGTAAGTTTGATAAAAATCTCGAAATGTTCTTTTAATGGTGATTTCGTTTCAAAATAAACTTCACTACTGTTCGATTAGATCTTAAGCACAAGATTTTTAGTAGAAACAACAGCTCAATATGTTTTTAGTATTTCTCACTTAATTTTTTAATTACAAAATTACGTACATTTTTTTCTAAACAAAATGTTAGTACGATAATTTTGCGTATTTAATAATATAAATTTAAAAACTGAATTAGAAAAAAATCGTCCACCCATTTTCGAAATATTGAATTTTCAAAAAAAAATATATTTTTTTTTTAATTAAAAAAAATATTTTTCAACAATTTTGGTATGCAGTATTATTTAGAAATTAATGGCCCTCCTACATTTTGATCGAAATCCGTTAAGCGGCTTATGAGAAAGTCTAATAACAAAATATTAAAAACAAAAAATTTAACCAAAATTAGACTATACCTATAGTAGTGCATATGCATTTTTTTTACCAAAATTGTTAGAGTCGTTTTCGAGATAATTAAGATGGTAAAAAAATTATATGGCAGGTACCGTAAGTTGTGGGCATAAACAAATCAATTAAAAAATCTATTTTAGGCAATCACCTAAAACACTTAAATACCAATTTTAAAGAAAATAGCTTTAGCCGTTTAGCCTGTAGAGCTTTGTACAGACAGACAGACAGGCGGAATTGAGGGACCCATCGTTTTTTGATTAAAATCTCGTGTTCTATTTTTTTTCCAAATGCAAAACTTGCCCAATAGTACCCATTTATATCGCAAGTAAAAATAGGATTCACTACTAAGACCAATATTTTAAACAAGTTCTTAGCAATATTTTTAATTTTTAATAATATTAATTTATTTTTTCTGTACACTGCCACAAACTTAAAACTTCATCAACAACACAACATTTGACAAACTTCAAAACAAATATTGTAGTGTGTAAGAATCTGTGTTACAAATCCGTTTTGAATTCGTCTCGAAAAAATTGGTTTTAATTTAAAACGAATCTGATTTTCACAAAAAAAAATAACGACGAATCGACTGCAAATCCATGTTTCGAAATCAGCAATATATTAAAGCAATACTTTACATAACTTTATACATATACTCATATATATCAAGTACAGTTTTGGTAATTTTTAATAATTTTAATTTTAGTTTTAGCTAAATCTTCTGAGCCGAAAAAAAATTGTGAATAAACAAACAAACGCGTTTAACGTTCAAAAAAGTTCAACCAGTATTCGCGTTAAAAGAATTTTATTAGAGGAAACTACCTTATTGTGGCACTTTTGTGAGCCCATTCAATGTAATCATATTTGGGACGCACAGATTACCGATGCAATCTTGTGTTAAAATTAAAAACAATATGCATTGTTTTATTTGTATGTATCTTAACCAACAAAAGTGTCACTATTGTAGATATACAATAATGTACATTAACCCAATTATATTCTCTAAACTGAAAACCGATAAGAAACAACTTCGATAGAGATATGGTTTTAATTTAAAAAAAAAAACTTTATCAAATATTTTTATTCATATTATTTAATTTACTTGAATTACCTGTTTTTTGTAGATACCCTAGAATTTTTTGTGTGTGGTAACATAATTTTTTCTGGAGCACATTGTTTGGACAACATCAACTATGTGAATGTGAATTATAGATTATGCCGGGTGCTGTATGTGGGCTTAAGGCAATAATAAATATAATAAATGAAAATGGGTGGCAATGGCGCAGTGGATATATTGCTGACTTCTAACTTAGAGGTATGGGTTCGAGCTCCATGCTTTTCTATACCTCCGGTTTTGATTGGATGCCGTGAGAAGATTATAATTTATTAAATTATTAATTATTAGTAATTTATTATAAAATTATTCGGTTCAGTAGGACTGTGTCCGATCGAGATCGAAGGGATAGGGCGAAACAGGAGAACCAGTTCTGGTGGCTCTCTGAACAGCATCATGATATTTAAAGTCATGATATTTAAAGTCGATTAAGTTGGCTGTCTTGGCTGACTTACATAGATTTAGGGTAATTAGGGATAAGGAACAGTCGGGGTGGCACCAAAAAAAAATTAAAAATATGTATGTATGCGCAGGTATATGTGCACGTATCTGCGTGTCTGTACATGTATATGCGTACGTATATGTATGTATACAAAATATAAACAAAACAAAAATTTAAAAACGAAAAAAATGCTGCTGTGGCTGTTCTATTTTTAAGTAGTTTTGGGTATTTTTAGGTATCTTAAGTAGTTTAAGTTATTTTTATTTAGTATAAGTTAGGATAAGTTAGTTGTATCTAGTTTTAATTGTTTTTAGTTTATCTTTAGGTAGTTTTTAAGCAAACATTTAAAATGATTTGATACTTAATTTTGTTTTAAAGTTTTCTTGGTTAAATAAAAATAAAATAATTAGATCTAATTAAAATAGCTTTTAGGTCGAAAGACATTATTTTTAAGAGTTATAGATTAGTTTAGCGCGCCCGTAAAGGGCCAGTAATTTAGTTGTAAGTTATTGATAATTAGGCTAGTTTTATACATTTTTGTCTAGCTTTAATATAGTTATAAGTTTTTATTAAATAAAAATGAATTAAAAAAAAAAAAACAAAAAAAAAAGATTATAATTACAGCCGTTGACAACTAATTAGAAACGATTATTTTTTTTACTGAAAATTAGTGTATTTTTTATTTATTTCGCTGATGTTTTTTTTTTTATTTTTTTTTTAACATATGTATATTTGGAATATTTTTGACAAAAATATCACAAAAGTTGTAATGTTTTAATTTTAATATTTAATTTTTAACCTAATTTTACACTAAGATCCCAGATTTGCCTGAGACAGCTAATTAGAAACGCGAAAAAAAAATAAGAACAAAAGTAAAATGCACCAACAAATTATTGAACTTAGTAGGTATTATGTTTTATAATGGCTAATACTTAGTCGGAAATCCTCTCTGCTTCAATAAAGCTCCACACCGCCTTTGCCTAGACTTGATCACGCTCCGGCATCGCTCCACTGGAATCGCATACCAAGCTTCCTTTACTTTTTGTTACAAAGCATCCAAATTCCTAATGATTTGCGTACTAACGGCCTTTTTAAAATCGCTCCATAGGTGTTCAATTGGATTCAAGTCGGGACTTTGCGATGGCCAGGCAAGAACCCGAATAGCATTACGATCAAAAAATTCTTCATAAGCCTTGCGGTATATGCTTTGTGTCATTGTCTTGCTGAAAAGTCCAAATGATCTGCCCATGGAAGCATTATGTTTTCCAATATCTCCACGTATTTTTCTTTCTTCATAATTCCAACAATACGATGAATTGGTCCAACGCCGTTCCAAGAAAAACATCCCCAAAAACGAAAATTGATCCGCCGCCATGTTTTACTACTGGTGAAGTGTATCTGAGATCAAATTGTTTACCTTTTGGGCGCCGAACGTATTTTCTGCCGAGTCGGGACCAATCCGATTATTCTTTATTTCGTCGCTCCACAGTACAAGTTTCCATTTGTTTGTCGTCCAACCACTCGATGAGTGATTATCTTTGAGTCAATTTGACAAGCGGTTTCATGAGTGGGAGTCGTCCGTAAAGTCCAGCTTCTACCAAACGACGCACAGTGGTGCAAACAGGGAAAACATTCCAATTGTTTTTATTTATTTTTTGCCGGGTTTGATAGGCTATTGTTTTCATTAATAATCAGAAAAAAAAAACAGATCGAATTCGTTTTCTTCATTTCATTTTTGTTTGTAGCTCTGAGGGACTTAGGAAGTTCGACAATATTATTTTACCCAAAAATCATCTGTTTTTACTAATGAACAATTTGGCTTACTGTGGTTTTATTTGTAAAGATACACTTATGAAACTTTCCTTATTTTTCGTCCATTTACATAAGAAAAATAAAAAAATAGCCCAAATTTTTAAAATATGACATTAAAAAAAATAATAGAGCTAGTAGGAAAAAGTAAGCAGATAATGTGAACTTTTGTATGCTGTTGTTGTTATATTCAACATCTTAACAACAAACAAAATTGCTTATACCGATGATTGAAATAGGTCAGTTAAAAATATCTTTGTTAATTTATTTAATTATGATTCAGACTTGTTCTTAAAGAGTGTGAACATTAATAATTACAAATATTTGTACTTATTATTATTATTATTATTATTATAATTATTTATTAACACGCAATTAAAATTACATGGTAATTAGGATTAACGTAGGCCTAGCTGCAGAGACTATTGGCTCTATTTAGATAAATTATATAAAAATGTTGGATTTGGAAATAAAATCTGATATGTTTTCAATGTTTGCAGAGCTAGGGTTTTGGATAACTTCATAAATTGATTTGTTATCTAATATTTTCTTGAGTATGGGTTGCATCACAGGGCAATGCTCTAGTATATGGGTTAGGTCCAATCTTGTTTTGCAGGTTGAACAATTTGGTGGGGTGTTTTTCTTGAGAAGGTGCTCGTGAATGGTTTAGGTATGTCCAAGGCGTAGACGTACAAAATTAGATATTTTGTGTTTGGGTACGTTTATTGGGTATACTGGGATGAGTTTTTTGGGGTTGGTATTTTATAGTGGTGGTGGTAGAGACTCCAGTCGTGTATAATATTTGCTTTTGATATTTTTTGAATTTGTTTAAGCAAGTCTAATTTGGTGAAGATGTTGAAGCTGAATACTGGAGATTTTTTTGCCGAGTTGGCAGCTATGTCAGCAAATTCGTTTCCCTGAATTCCAACGTGCCCGGGAGTCCACATTAGCGTAATGTTGTAGGGTGATTTGTTGAGTTGATATCTTATTTCAGATATGAGTTCGGTGTTGTTGTTGGGGTTTTTTATGGCGTTGAGTACAGATATGCTGTCAGAGCATATGATATATTTGCTTCGGTGTCCCATAGCGAACTTAGTGGCTTGAAGTAGCGCAAATGTTTCGGTTGTGAATATCGATGATAATTCAGGTAAATTACCAATGCAGGCTTTAGTTCCATTTTCAAGGGTTACAGCAAATGATGTGTTATCTATTGTTTTAGAACCATCAGAGAAAATGAATTCCCATCCATCCGATTTCAGATCAAGTGATATTGCTTTGAACAGTTGACAATATATATTACTGTAAGTGTTTGTTTTTTTGTAGTTGGCTAATGTCAGTATGAGAGATTCGGAGCAAATGAACCATGGAGGGTGCCATGGGGTAATGATACGCTCTCGTTTAGTTGAAAGTTCCAATTCAGCTGCTTTGGCGATAATCGTGGCGATGGCGGATGGTATCTTTTTGGTCCCTTTACTACGGCCAATGATATTTTTCACGTCGTTATCTATGACCGAATTTCTGGTGAAAACTAGTTTCGCAAACAGTCTTATGGTGATTGCGTCTATGCGTTCCTCAATGCTGGGTAAACCTGCTTCTGCCAATATGTTTTTTATTGGGGTCGTCGGGAAAGCGTTAATGCTTCTCCTGGCTGCATCGTGGTAAACGGGTTTTAATATTTTTAATGTTGATTTAGGACAGTTCCCGTAGATGTACCCATAGTCGATTTTACTTGAAACTAACATTTTGGTAGTGTTGTACTTAAGTTGTAAATATTGTTATAGAATAAAATGATATATTAATCATAAAAATAAAATGAAATAGAATTATCCTAAAACTAGGGGCCGAAACTAATAGTGTAAATTTGTCTTATCCTTGTGCTATTATTCCTAAAAATTTCATTAAAATCGGTTTAGTGCTTTAGTTTTTATTAAAACGTTGCATGACCTTGGCGCTTTTTCTAGGGCCTGCTTTCGACAGCTGTAAAATTTTGTTGTCAATGTGCACTAATGTTTTTCGAGGCCTTTTTTACGTGGGACATTTTCTGTGGTATCTTATATTTTAAAATGACTTATCGCATTGAATACCATTTTTTTGGAACAATTTAATTGTGTTGCAATACTTTTATGATAGGTCAGACTTGTTAAGATTAACAATAGAATTTCGGGTCTCCGGAGTGTAGTTCTTACCTTTCCTCATCGTCTAACTGCTTACAAATGTAGATTTTTTTGCTAAGTTTGTTAAACACAAAATTAATGCAGAACAATAAATACTTACCAAAATTTTTCTCAACAATTTAAAATATTTCGATAAATCCTAAATTAAATTGAAACGTTTCTAATTTGTTGTCAACCAAAATATTACACTTTTGAACAAAAATTTTGCCGTTATGCAATAGATGCAATCTGTCAAAGTGCTTATGCATATTGTTTCAAAGATGAAAAATGAAGAAGGTAACGATAGCAAGAAACGCACCGTTATGATATCGAAATCAATCAGAATATGGGTAAACAAAACAACAGTGCAATCGTTTCTAATTAGTTGTCAACGGCTATATTATTATAATAGTATAGACCTAACTCTTAAGTCCATTATAACAAAAATGTTGTTCCTATCTTTTTTATCTAACTAATGTCGTGTAATTCAGGTTGCATTTAAAGGCTTTGCTGGTATATAGTTAAAATTATTATTATTTATACTTGCGATTATACATATGTGGTGTAGATATGTACGTACTATAAGACAAGTTATGCATTCGTAAAACAAATTTTTTTTCTAACAATCAAACATGACATTACGATCATAGAGAACACCAAAACATAAGGACCCGCAATTCTGTCCGTCTGTCTGTCCTCCAGTCTGCAGCCTAAACAGTTGGATGGATTTGCTTCAAACTATGTATATGTAGGTATATTGTTTTTAATACGACAAATAATAGTAGCGCCCATACATTTTTTGGCCAAAAACAAAAATCTTATTTTTCTCAGAACCGCTTTTATAAAAAAAATCAGTTCATTAATGAAGGGAAAGTACCTTTTGGAAAAAAAATGTTTTTTTTTGTTGTAACTCTAGTAGAACCATTTCTTTGGTTTTCGATGTTATGGGAAACGGTTAATTTGATTTTTTTTTTAAATTTTCTTATCTTTATTATGTTGTAAACTAAAATTTTTAAAAACTTTTTTTGAAAACTCAAAATTTCAAAAACGATTCAATCGATTTTTTTCAAAACTTCGTATTTGGTAGTTTTTTTTATGTTAGCTTGAATAAATGAAAAAAAAAACAATTTCCTAAATTAAAAAAAAGCAACGGTAACCGTTTCTCAAAAACTCTCCAAGAATTCATATAAAAAAATGTGTGTGTTCTTAAATTAGTACAAATATTAGTAAAAATATTTTTAAAATTTTATACGTAAAAAAATATTTTTTTTTAAATATTGATATATTTGATATATTCTAATTTATCCACGAATTCAAATGGCATCTTTATTTTACCTGAAACTATATAAACTAAGCAATATAAAAACATTTAATTATGTGTATTGGTCCGGTATTAAGCGGCCCACTCACATGACTCTTGTGTCGAAACCGGTGTCATGACTCAAAATATCCATTCAGCCACACACGCAACACCAATCCGCACAGATTAGTTGTTAGTTTACTATCGACGAGAAAAGACTAAGGCAAACCCCTATAGAGATCAATAAATGATATCCAAAACTCACAGCTACGTATAGCCATATAAACGTCTATACTTCCACGATCAGAATGCAACTGAAATATTTCTTGAATGTGTTGTACATGATTTTGATTTTGTCGACACCGTGTTCGAAACCAGAAATCTGTGTATGCACAAGCCTACACACGCTCCACATTCAATAACACTTACACAAGTGTCGTACATCATTGTTATGTGTATGGGCGTCTTTACATAGCGCGTGCTTACCCCTGCTTGAATAAAGTGCGAAGAACGAATTGATGAAACAGAAATAAGTCAATCTGGGGCCCAATTCCGCATGTGTGAGTTTTCTCTGTGTACACAGAAAGTTGTGTACACATACATTTTTCCGATTCCGCAAGGGTGCGATGCATATTTATTTGACAGATAACGTGTACACAGATAGGCAAATTTATTCACGCATAATTTGAGGGTGAATAATTTTATTGCACAGAAAAGCATTCACGCTTGCGGAATTTGGCGGGTAGGATTTTCCTTGCGTGTACTTGACGTTTCTCTTTCTACTCTTTCTTTCTTTTTCGGATTTGTTTCATTTAATTTTCGCTGTTGATGAATGAACACCAATCCAAATGGCTGACGAATTTAAATGGGGCAAAGAAAAAACTTCTAAGCTAATTTTATATTACCAAATGAACACTATTGTTTACAATCCTTATCTTTGTCATCCAGAATACCTATATTACTAACTTTGCCTTCAATTTTTCTTTTAAAAATTATTTATATTTATATTTTTTGTTCAATATCTGAAGATAAAATAAAAGATAGTTGTCAAATAATGGTGCAGAATTGAAAATGGGAAAAAGGCTTCGTGCAATAACAGGCGCGTTACCGAATAGAAGTTCAAAAGAAAATAACCAAGATTTGCGCGTTACAGTCACGCGCTGTGTAATACCTGACTTATGCATTTATTTCTACCTTATTATTATTCCCTTTTTACGTATTTTTGCGTACTCCACTGACTAAATATAATGTAGGCATTCATTCATTTATAAAGGGTTATCCATTTTGCGGTTTCAAAAGTAAACGTAAATAAAAACATAAAATATTTTTTTTTTCATGATATTTCTTTTTTATTATAAAGTTTGAACGTTGACATTATGTGTGAAACACTACATCATTTAAATGACCACCACGCGAATTGTTGCAAGCATCGATTCTTTTTAGGTAATTTTCGACCACTTTTTGACACATATTGGGCCGTATCTCAGCCATAACTTGACAAATGTTGGTTTTCAAGTGCTCAAGAGTTAAAGGTTTATCCGCATAAACACGGTCTTTCGCGTAGCCCCACAAAAAAAAGTCCAGCGGTGTCAAATCGCATGATCTTGGTAGCCAGTTGATATCGCCACGACGAGAAACTACGCGGCCAGGAAATGTCTCTTGCATTAAAGCCATATTCGCTCGAGTTGTGTGGCATGTGGCACCGTCTTGTTGAAACCACATATTCTCCAAGTCGTAATCTTCAATAGCAAGCAAATAAAGTCGGTTATCATATGACCATAACGCTCCGAATTGACGGTGACAGTCGTTCCATCGTCGTTTTCGAAGAAGTAAGGTCCAATCACACCTCCGGACCAAAGAGCGCCGCAAACAGTGACTTTTTGTGGATGTAATGGTCTCTCTTCAATTACTTGAGGATTCTCAGAACCCCAAATAACACAGTTTTGTTTATTAACATTTCCACCGAGTGAGAAATGTGCTTCGTCGCTGAAGAAAATTTTGTTCGAAAAATCGACGTCCACCGCCTGTTGTTGAAGCACCCATTCGACGTATCTACGACATTGTGCATGGTCAGCTGGCTTCAGTTGTTGTGTGAGCTGGACTTTATATGGATGTAAGTGTAGATCCAAATGCAAAATACGCCATAATGTGCCGTAAGACAGTTCAAGTTCCTGAGAACGACGAGGAATCGACACATTCGGGTCTTCGGCAACACTTTCACTTACAGCAGCGAAATTTTCAGTGGTACGAGCGAAACGATGATGCACGGGCCTTACACTATCTGTAACCAATCCAGTCTCTCCAAATTTTTTCACAATGTTGCCAATTGCTTGCGTAGTTGGACGATTATGTAAACCATAATCTCCTCTTAAAGCACGATATATGGCTGTGGCAGAATCACCATTTTTGTAGTACGTTTTAACAATTTTTATGCGTTGTGCGATAGTTAAGCGATCCATTTTCGTAAATGTCAGACTTTCAACTGAAAAAAAAAATTGGTTTAACAACTTAGTTTGACTGATGTCGAATTCCAGCCCTATACTTTTGAAACCGCAAAATGGATAACCCTTTATATATGTACATATGTGCCTTTAAAAATCACATGAATCTTATGTATGCATATTACACCTAAATTATAAGGTTATATGCATATATGGGCACCTACCCACCTATACATCCTTCATTTTCATCATTTGTATGTACATGTTTACATACTTAGGTTCCATCTATATGTAAATACAATTTACTCTCCTAACTTACATAATTAAAATCCATAACCTAGATTTAAATATACATTTGTAGGTAGGTAGGTACCTAAGTAACCATTCCTTGAATCATCCATTCGACAATTCATTATACTAAGAATTAAACCTGCTTAGGATAACTAGACTACCTACGCTTAAGTCCCAATTTTGAAGAAAATCCCTTTAGCCGTTTAGGCTGTAGCTGGTTGTACAGACAGGCAGACAGAATTGCGGGACCCACTTTTTTGCAGTTCTCCATCATCATAATATCAAGTTTGATTAAAATCTCGAGTTCGACGTTTTCCCTCCTCTTCTGGTGAAAAACTATGACAATTCTATTGGACATCCGAAAGCATTCTGAAGTGTCTTCTAAACTCATTCCATTGGCAGAAAAAATCCTCTTCTGACGATTCTGCGAAAAGACAATCTCTATACTTGATTTGAAATCAGAATCCACTCAAGTATCACTAATTCTTACTCAGATGTTAAACCTCTTATTTGGTTCTTCGTCTTCCACGTCATCAGATGATGAATTTATAATTGAAAACCACATAGAAATACAAGACAGCAGAATTAAGTACAAGCAATTAGCACTGTTCCATTGGATTTCAGAATGAGTAAATACCTTTGAACCAGGGAACAGGATTTGACAGTTTTTCACATAAATTCGTAGATTTTCTCAGTTTTTTGGCAATTACTTCATTATCTTTAAAACAAAAGCTTGCAACTGGTAATGTAAGCTAAACCTTGGAAATTCATACGAATACAAAATCTATTTTTGCAATTTTGATTTCAGTACAAGTTCTTGAAAAAAATGTGACGTTAAACATCTCAAAATCCAGTTTTATAATTTTATAAACAGTTAATTTACATTTTTGTTAAACCTAAGTAAATGTTTGTAAAAAAAATAGCTTCCTACATTTAATTTCAAACCAAATTTCATCGTAATTTACAATAATTTGTTTAATTGAGAAATCTACTAGCTTTGTTGGTCTCTATACTCTATTGTCTATTCAAACAACTTAAATTGCCTCATCAATGAACTATGTACATAATAATGTATTAAAGTAATTGTGCTTTTAAAATCAAACAAAAATCGGAAAAAAAGTTTTTATAAAGATTCAATTTCTAAACTCAAATTATAGTTTTCATGGCGTAGTTTGATTGTAATGAACAGTTATTTATGTTACTCTAACTTGGTATTTAATTTAAGTTAAAAGGTAAATGATTTAATGATTTAGATTTCCATGACTAATGTTACAATAATAGAACTAATGATTATGAGTGACATACATATGTACGTACTGGGCGCAAATATAGGAAAAGAGCTTATTTTCAATTTAAAATTCACAAACTTTACTTAACAAAACCTTAATAAAAAATAAAACTTCTTCACACATTAGGTAACTAAGGCTTAAACCTTATTCATTACCTAATGTAACGTTAAATAGCTGCAACATTAGCTAAAAGTGTTGCTGATGTATTAAAATTTGGCATTTGTCTGCGACCAAAAATTACTAATGTGAAAGAAACGTCAAAATTTGCGGCCATTTGCTATTAACATAAAGTTTTGACATTTTAACCAAACTTGAAATTACGAAAAAATTGGGTCGCCCAATTGTGTCTGTCTGTCTGTAGGTCGATCTTTCATGTTAGGTGACTCCTTCGATTCTTTTTTAAATCTGCTTTTTAGTCCCAAAAAAAAACGGTACCTGCCATATATTTTTTTGTAGCAAAAAAAGTGCATCATATCTCGAAAACGACTAAGGATTTAAAAAAAAAATAATTCAGTACACTATTATAGACATATGGCCCTATTGCGGTTGTCGATTATCGATCGCTATTTCAACTATCATCATTATCGACAGATATCTCAATCGGTATTGATCGACTAGGATATGAGTTATTGTGAATGAAAAAGTATATACAGTGGATCACAGCTTATTTGATACAGTTTCCCTTTTCAAATAAGAAGCGTTGTAACTCCACATTTAGGAAGAATATCAAAAAAAAATTGAATAAGGGTTTTAAGATCCTTATTCAACGAACATTAACTGTTGAACAGAGTTATTAATAATAAACCACATCGTCCCGAAAGAGAAAAATAGTAACTTTTTAAGCAAAACACACCTCACAGCTTATTTGATACAGTAACTTCAGTGCATCTTAATTCCTGATTTTTGGGGTTGATCGTTGTTTGTTTTTTATTTCTGTTATTTCAATTTGCAATTTCGTTTGACTAATTTTAAGTTTCTTGGAAGTCGATTAGCCAATTTAAAATGAAATGGGTCCTCATACTAGTATCGAACAGCGTTAACTGGTCATAAGTCATTATAAGAACGGGAAATCAGTTCGGAAAATTGCTGAATATGTGAAGCTAAGTCCGTTTACAGTTCAGCATATCATTGAGTGGCTTGTGCATGAAAATCAGGTTCAAAACAAGGAAAGAAATGCACCAAACAAAATCTTCAACGCCCCTGATCAACGATATATTGTGCGGAAAATAAAAGTTAATCCGAAGTTATCGGCTCCAAAACTGGCTATTGAAGTTCAGCCAGAACTGGGTAAATCGAAATATAACATATTTGGTTCCGATGACCTACGTCTGGAGGAAACCGAATACAGAGCTTAAGAAAGAGAATTTGAAAGCTACTTTAAAGCATGGGTGAGGAAATGTGATGGTATGGGCCTTTATGTCTGCATCTGGCTTGGGCATTTTAGAATTCATTGAGGGGGTCAATGATAAAAATGGTTACCTCAATATAAAAAAAAAAAACAATTTGCTCCAAAGTGCCGTGAAACTGGGAATACGCCAACAATTCGTTTGTATTAACACAACGACCCGAATACAAGTCAGGAATTATACAGACCTGGCTCATATGGAACTGCCCCCATTTGATGACACCGACGCGACTGCACATTCACCTGATATGATTGTAATTGAAAATCTGCGTTCTTAATTGGACAATAAAATTCATCAGCATAACATATACAGCAAAGAGCAGTTGAATAGGGTGTTACTGGAAGAATGGCTAAAATTACCCCTGGAATAACACGAAAGCTTGTTGATTCCTGCCAAACAGGCTCAAGGCTGTTGAAATGGCTAAAGACTTTCACACCAAATATTAAAAAACACATTATAACCAATTGTTCATAGCATTTATTGATTGTATCAAATAAGCTGTGGTATACAATTTTGCAATATTTTAAGAATTTTGAATTTGCATGTTATTATTAAAAAAAAGATTGGTAAATAAATGAAGTTATTTTGCTAACTAAGTTATTAATTTCATAACTGTATTCAAATTTTATGAATAATCCTCCTCGTTTTTGAATTTTTTACAATTTAACATAAAAGAACAAGCACTGTATCAAATAGGCTGTGAGCCACTGTATATTGTGAATTGTTTCTGACTTGAAAGATTGATTTTTTTTGTCAGACTGAACTGTTTATTTATTTATTTCGTTTCGTGAAGTTTGTTTAAAATTGTTTATTTTTATAAAAATATAACTTAAAATAAAAAAAATGGGTACAGTGACACAGATTCGGAAGAAGAAACAAGAGATGATATTTTTAATTCCTTGGAGTAAGATGTACGGATTTACTTGATTCTGTAGTTTTTTTTCTTTTCATTTATCTATTTTTTCTCGAACCTAGCTTTGTTAACTATTTTCGATTATCGAAGCCAGATTTTATGGATTTATTTTCCGTAATCGAAAACTGAAGTCGGTAATAAGAAAATCATCAATTCCCCACATCCTTAAATTGTGCACCGCGTTACTATTCTGTGCCCAAGGATCATATCAACTAAATTTTTCCGTTGGAATGGATCAATAGACTTTTCTTATTAACTCTCATTTTGTTCCCGGTACAATTTTTAACTTCACTAGACCGCGTCGATCACAAAAATTCGGTCGACAACTAGCGGTCGGATTTTCGATAGTTGTCGAACGCAATCGACAACTGCTATAACGATTTCTCATTTTGTCGATATCGAACGACGATCGACAACCGCAGTAGGGACCATAGTATACATTTTGGTCCAACAAAAATTTTACATTATGTTATTACGGCATCTGCCATAGAACGTAGTTTTTTCATTTTCAACTTTCTCATTAACAGCTCAACAGGATTTGATCAGAATAATACTGTTACCAAAATTTTCGAAAAATATTTTTTTGGATTTTTGAAAACAAAAAAAATTATTTTGTCACAAAGTTTTTATCATTATTTAGTAAGTTTTTTATCTTTAGTGTTCTTTTCTCTCTGATCCGAAGCACGACTAATATTGTTATCTCAGGTCACATTGTTCTGCCAATGCTGGAAAACTAATGTCACCATTCTATCGTGTACTCGTATCAGATCTTTACTGTCTAAATCGATAATGGAATGCATCTGGAGCTTTTTTTATATTCACGTCCTTGTTTACCAGATGCAGAACTACCAAGCCAGCTTATTGAATTCTGATTCCGACAGAATTGTCCAATGGAAAAGTAATATTCGCGTAATATTGAATGCTTCAAAAACTCAATTATATCGTAATCATGCTTCCCACCATCATAGTGCCGGTATCCACGAGCTGAACTTGCATCAAAGAAGATGTATGATCTTAGATTCGAATCCAAGAGGAAATATTTATAATTATCGATGTAACTTATATTAAAGAAAGTGGCGCTAAAACTTAACGATTTAGTACGATGTTAATGCACTCTTGGTATGACACTAGTATGACACGTTAATCACCAAACCATCTTTTAAGATTTTATTCAAGTTAAAATCACCAAAAGCCTACCATTAAAAAAATCCCAAAAATGTTAGTTCCTTGCACTGTTTTAGACGAGTTGATCTAAAAATAAAATAGGCTTAGTAAGATATTGATGTTAGTTAAGGAAAAAGTTTAAGATAAGGACAGTTAAGTAATCATGTTAATACCTCAATATCAGGCAGTTTAAAATTTTGCGCCAATTCAAATTTGAGTAAGTTTTTTCTAGATTTAGAATGATATTTTGTCAGGCATTGTATTAAGAATTACGAAATCATTTTGTTCGTGAAGACTACTTTTTTTATGAGTATAACAATCCGAAAATCCAATGGAAAATGAAATAAATAAATACTTTTATAATATTAATTAATGTGTTTGTTCAAAATTCTTTAAATAGTTTTAAAAGCCACAAAATAGAAAGGGTTTCTAAACTCTATATATATAAAAATGTGTGTATATACAAATTTTATCTAAATGTAAATGCACTTCTTAATTTAAGATGCATACATTAATCTCTATACATATTTTGATTGATACACTCAAACACTTAAGTAATCACAAATAAAATTGAATTCTTTACAGACGAACTATTATCAAAGATGCTATAAGTGAGGAGTATCAAAAAAAAAAACAAAGAACTCTTCATTCCATTAACTTTATCCAATCGAGAATAGTTTCAATAAAAGGGGGAAACATTCTCATCTTCAAATTAATTAAAGAGGCGATGACCTTAACAACTGCTACTCAGCAAGAAAGTAGCAAAAAAATGGAAGTCAAAAGCCCTGAGAACTTGCCCACCTCTGAAATGGATCTCCTCGCTAAACTAGAAGCTGCAAATAAACTAATCGAAAGTGATGCCAAAAGTTTAAATTCTTTACATTCAACGCATAGTCGAAAAAATTCCGATACAAGTCAAATAAGTATCAATTCAAGTAAGTAAATTATTGTCTAATTAAAAGTTTGAAAACACAAAAAATAAAATACTTTTTTGCATTCGATCAAGGTGGAAATTCAGTTGCTGAAGAAGATGTGTGGACAACATGGGCTACTATACTTAACGATTGGGAGGGAAGTCTTAAGAAAAAGACGCCCTGCGTTCGAGAACTAGTTCGTCGGGGGATACCTCATCATTTTAGACCAATTGTTTGGCAATTGCTATGCGGTGCAAGTGAAGTTGATAAGAAGCAATATGCTGAATATATTAAAGCAACATCAGCATGTGAAAAAGTCATTAGGCGGGATATTGCACGTACGTATCCAGAACATGATTTTTTTAAGGAGAAAGATGGTCTTGGGCAGGAGGCACTTTTTAACGTAATGAAAGCGTATTCATTGCATGACCGTGAAGTTGGTTACTGTCAAGGATCCGGATTTATAGTCGGATTGCTTCTTATGCAGGTAATAATTTATTTAAGGATATTTTTTAAATTGATTTATTTTTTGTACTACACATGTTATGTCAGTTGCATTCTGTGTATATATAGGTATATGTATATATTTTATTGTTTGCAAATATGCCGTTCCTTTCGAAAAAAAAACTACAAGGGACATCTCGAATCAAGCTTAATAGTTTCCTTAAAATTAATGAAATCGCCCAGTTGGTAGAAACACTAATCAATTTCTATTTCTCCATACAAAGTTGATTAATATCTTGCGCCTTTTAGTGTTAAAATCAAATGTACGACTGGGTCGTACGAACTTGTCTTGTAGCTAAAATCTTTAATGTACCTAAGCATTGAAAAGGCCAGTGGGTCGTAGTCTAGTTATCATAATATTTAGTTAATACCTTCTTTCTTAGTATAATGAATTGTCAAATGGATGATTTAAGGAATAGGTACTTGTATATTTAAAACTTACCTCTGACCCCAATAAATACACGCTAAATGTATTATCGCCTCTAGGCACATCAGACCATTGTGTCATATCTGCAAATTTCTCATGCCAAAAACACTCAGTTAAAGAAAAACCACCTATGAGAACCGTTTGGCAATATGGGAAAGCCAACTGGACGGTCTCAATAATTTCTTGAGAAACTTTAACTGGTCATTATGCTTCCTCGGTAGTGACATAGACTCCAGCGCAGATATGATAACAAATATAACAAATTTAATCCTCTACGGAATGAGAAATTTTATCCCGAATAGGGTGAAATTTATCAAAACGAAAGAAAATGCATGGTTTGATTCAAGCTGTAAAGAGGTTATTAGGCTTAGAGAAGTCAGTTTCCGGAATTATAAAGCCAACCCCACTGACGAAAACCGGAAAAAGTTTCAACAAGCTAGAAAGACTTGCAACGTTCACTTTCGTAGAACCAAATTTTTGCATGACAAAAAATTAAGGCAAAAAATACTACAATGTCCCGAAGGTAGTAAGAATTTTTGGTCATTTGTAAAAAAATATTCGAAATTCAACTTCGTCTTTAATGACACCCCTTTTGAAAAAGCCAATTTGCTTGCAGCGCAGTTCGCTGTTAATTCGACGCTGTCAGAAAGTGATATGACTCCTCCTGTACTTGAGAGCGTAAACGATTTTATGGGACGAATCTTCTTTCGCACCCGTGCAGTTGCTAGAGTCCTCAAAGATCTTGACATAAACAAATCCGCTGGACCGGATAGTATCCCTCCCATCGTTCTGAAGAGGTGTTCTTCAACACTAGCAAAACCACTGCGTAAGCTTTTCTATCTCCTACTCTACAGGTCTCTTTCCGAGTGGATGGAAAACAGCATTTGCCCAGCCTGTCCCTAAAAAGGTGCATCTTTTTCACCCCCTAGTTACTGTCCAATTGCACTTACGTCCCTTCTTTCCAAGGTCATGGAAACGCTGATTAATTATTAGCTCAAGAAATATCTTGAAGAACGAAAGCTCCTTAATGACCGACAGTATGGCTTTCGTAGCAATAGGTCCACTGGTGATCTGATGGTATATCTCACCGAACAGTGGCACAAATCTTTACATCGTTTTGGTGAAAGTAAGATTATTGCACTTGATATTTCAAAAGCATTTGATAGAGTTTGGCATCAAGCTCTCTTATCGAAAATGCGATCATTTAGTATCGATGAATCTCTTCTTCGTTGGATTAGAAATTACCTTTCGGACCGTTCAATACAAGTTGTATTGGACGGTTTCAAGTCTGATATCCACAAAATAAATGGTTGTGTGCCCCAGGGCTCCGTATTGTCTCCGACCCTCTTTCTCATTTTTATTAATGATCTCTTACCTTGAACTTCTAATCCACTTAATTGTTTTGCTGACGATAGTACTCTCAGCTTTTCTTATTCGTTTTTAGATGCACCTCCTTGTTTTTCGGATGTGCAACAGGAACGACAGCGTATGATAAGATCATTAAATTCTGATTTTGACAGCATTGTCCAATGGGGAATTAAAAACCGCTTAGAATTTAATGCTTCAAAAACTCAGTGCTGTCTTCTATCGTTAAAGCAGAACCCACCCCCCATGCCGCTATCCATGAGTGGCACTTGCATTGAAGAAACCGATCAGCTTTCAGTCCTCGGCATGTGCATCACAGACCACCTCCTGTGGAATGAACACATATTTGGTGTCGCCAAAAACGCTGCAAAGTGTTTGGGCTTTCTTCTCCCCGTCTGATCTGGCTGTAATCTATAAGGCCTTCATTCGTCCAAAGCTGGAGCATAACTCGCACATTTGGGCAGGAGCTCCCAAAACGTATTTTAATCTTTTGGATAGAATTCAAAATAGAGCTCTAAGAATGATTGGCTATAGAACTATAGTGAAAACATTTACATCTCTAGAACATCGTCGAAATGTTATATGTCTCTCACTATTTTACCGCTATTTTTATAAACAATGGTCGAGCGAAATAGCCAGTTGCATTCCTCCCCTTAAACTTTTCAACCGTAATACTCGCGCTTCTAGGAATGCTCATCAGTTTACCCTTCGGTCGTACTGCTAAGTATAGAGAATCTTTCTTTAGCCGTACAACGCGAATGTGGAATACTCTACCCGGCTCTATTTTCCCCTCCCATTTTGATATTCAGAAATTCAAAGCCAATTTGCATCAGTATCTCCCCTTGCATCCTTCCATTTTCCTAACGCTCGCACTGTGCTTGTTCATTTTGAGTGTAGTCAAAACCCCTTTAGTGCGCAAATCCGTTTAAAAAAAATGATTACGGATTTTAATTATGTAATTTATATTAAGGTGACGCTACAGTCCGGGGTGGACCAGGGCCTCAACCAACAAGCTTTTTCCAGTCGGCTACGTTTCTAGCTAGCTGTCTCCAGTTTCGCACGCCAAGTTGTTTGAGGACTTACACTTACGTGCGCCTCCTTTCACACTGTCCACCTCTACTGTGCTGTCCCACGGGATTGGATTCAAAGACTCCGGGCCGGAGCATTAATGTCCATTAGCTCTAGGTGACTCAGACATCTCAGTTGTTGGCTTTTCACTTTTGTGGATAGGTCGGTGTACAGCCCGTACAGTTCGTAGCTGTATCTTCTTCTCCTATCACCCGGAGAATTTTCCTCTCAAAACTGCATAACGCGTTCTCATCCACAGTTATACAGGGACAGTTAAGTTTGCTCTAGAATATGCTTTGCTTCTTAATATCCTTCTTCGCCCAAAGAAACAGCGGTTGGCAAGAGTAATTCTTGGTTTGTTTGATCTCATCACTGCACTGGTATCGTTCGGTGAGTGGAAAGTCTCTGTTCACCTCAAAATTATAGGTGTCTATAGTTAGAAGTTCTGTCCGAGACGTCGATGTTGGGTGCCCTTTCTTGTTGACATCATATATTTCATTTTGCTTTCATTCACCGTTAAACTTATCTTCACGAAAGCACAACTGACATCACGCTTTATTCGTCCGATTATGTCAATGTCGTCAGGATAAGCAGGTAGTTGGACAGACCTTTGAAAGATTGTGCCTCTAGTGTTGTGTTTGTGGAGTTTTGCACTATTCTTTCATGAACGATGTTGAAGAAGTCGCTTGACAGTCGCCTTGCCTTAAACCTTTTTTTACTTCAAAGGTGTCTGTGAGGTCTTTTCCGACATTGATGGAGCAGCGTGTATACTTCATCGTCATCCTGCACAAACGGAAGAATTTATGAGGGATGACAAAACTAGTCCTTGCTCTATATAGCTCGTCTCTATAGATTCTGTAATACGCGTCCTTGAAATCGATGAAAAGGTGGTGGGTATCGATTTGAAGCTCCTGTTTTTTTCCAGTATCTGCCGTAGTGCGAATATTTGGTCGATGGTTGTTGACGAATGGCTTCAGGCATACACAAAGTACGTCAGAGAAGATCTTGCAGGCGACGCCTCTGTAGTTAGTGAAGTCGACAGGATCGCCTTTTTTGAGGATCGGTTCGGATCGGATAGCTCAGCCACAAGGCCATCAGCTCCAGTATCTGCACAATTCATCCCTTGTTACAAGGTTTATTTTTATTTTCCAAAAGAACCACTCCTTGGTCGTTATTTCATTAAGTTAAAATATTCCTTAGAACTTTTAATGAATAACATGAATAATTTTAAATATTTTTTTTTATAGATGCCCGAAGAAGAAGCATTTGCTGTTTTAGTTCAAATAATGCAACAACATCGTATGCGTGACATGTTCAAGCCGTCAATGTCCGAACTAGGACTTTGCATGTATCAATTAGAAAGTTTGGTACAAGAACAAATACCAGAAATGCATATTCATTTCCAACAGCAAGCATTCCAAACCACAATGTACGCATCAAGTTGGTTCCTGACTCTTTACACAACAGCATTAAATTTAAACTTAAGTTGTCGCGTAATGGATGTTTTCTTAAGTGAAGGAATGGAATTTATTTTTAAAGTAGCTCTCGCATTGCTTGTATTAGGAAAAGAAACACTTTTGTGTTTGGATATGGAAGCAATGCTTAAAGTATGATGGTTAAAGTTTTATTGTTCGAATTCTTAACTAAGCGATTACATTTTTTTTTGTGAAATTCTAATTTAAGTTTTTCCAAAAAGAACTTCCTGGCAAAGTCGAAGCTGATCCAGAAGCGTTCTTTAATTTAGCGTATTCTATGAAAATCAATACAAAACGAATGAAGAAAATGGAAAAAGAATATTCTGATTTAAAGAAGAAAGAACAAGAAGAGATGGTGGAACTTCGACGACTGAGGCGTGAAAATCGTTTACTTAAACAACGAAATGAACTGCTTGAAGCTGAAAGCGCTGAATTGGCGGATAAACTCGTTCGAGGACAAGTATCACGTGCTGAAGAAGAAGAAACTAGGTATATTATGAACAAACAAAAAATTAACTATTTCTAGGTAAATTTGTAATCCGATTATTTTCAGTTTTGCAATTCAAACTGAACTACTGCAACTGCGCCGAAATTTTCTCGAAGTTTCACATCAATTGGAAAATGCAAATGAAGAAGTTCGGGGTCTAAGTCTGAGGCTTCAGGAAAATGTAAGCAATATGAACACTCACTCATTAAGCTTCTGATAAAAAATGTTTCTTTTAAATATGATTTTTCTTAAATGTCTTAAACAGAATGTCTCCATTGATAGTGTAAGTAACAAACTACAGGTGGTTTTTTCTTCTTATTAATGATTGTAAATCCGCATGTGACTGTTGTGCTGTTTAACTTTTTTGATTTCTAATGAAGAATTATTCTTGCATCGTATTGTTTTACACATTTAATTGAACTCTTAATAAGTGGATTTATTAAAAAAAAAAACAAGTTTTATCATTTAAAGTTTAGTTTTGTTACATGCAGCTAGAAAGTTATTTTAGTTGAAAATATGTACATATGTATTCCTAGGACAGGATTACTAAATGACTTGTCCTCCCGGAATTTTCTGAGTGATTTGTTCATGTTTAATAAATATTTCATTATAACAAACGACGTTTAATCTAACTGTGCACTATAGTCTTAATAAAATCTAAGTTATAATGGCTGCACGCAGCCGATTAAAAATTTTACCAGAACTTGTATTAAATCTTTTTATTTCGAAGTTGTTAATATTCTTGCATGTGTATGTAAAATTATGATTATATTTGTCTGGGTACATCAGTCCGAAAAAACTGCATTTAATTTTAAAATCTGAATTTGTAATCTAATAGCAGACCATAATATATTATATCATTCAGTAAGGCGCCCGACGTCTTATTATATTTTTAAAATGTTATAAGCTAAGAGACAAACATTCACACATCTTTTAAATTATAACGGGTTATCCATTTTACGGTTTCAAAAGTAAACGTAAATAAAACACATATAAAATATTTTTTTTTCATGATATTTCTTTTTTATTATAAAGTTTGAACGCTGACATTATATGTGAAACACTACATCATTTAAATGACCACCACGCGAATTGGTGCAAGCATCGACTCTTTTGAGGTAATTTTCGACCACTTTTTCACACATATTGGGCGGTATATCAGCCATAACTTGACGTATGTTGGTTTTCAAGTGCTCAAGAGTTAAAGGTTTATCTGCATAAACACGGTCTTTCGCGTAACCCCACAAAAAAAAGTGCAGCGGTGTCAAATAGCATGATCTTGGTGGTTGATATCGCCACGAGGAGAAATTACGCGGCCAGGAAATGTATCTTGCAATAAAGCCATACTCGCTCGAGTTGTGTGGCATGTGGCACCGTCTTGTTGAAACCACATATTATCTTAGTCGTATTCTTCAATAACAGGCAAAAACAAGTCGGTTATTATATGGTCATAATGCTCCGAATTGACGGTGACAGTCGTTCCATCGTCGTTTTCGAAGAATTAAGGTCCAATCACACCTCCGGACCAAAGAGCGCCCCAAACAGTGACTTTTTGTGGATGTATTGGCCTCTCTTCAATTACTTGAGGATTTTCAGAACCCCAAATACGACAATTTTGTTTATTAACATACCCACCGAGTGAGAAATGTGCTTCATCGCTGAAGAAAATTTTGTTCGAAAAATCGACGTCCACCGCCTGTTGTTCAAGCACCCATTCGACGTATCTACGACGTTGTGAATGGTCAGCTGGCTTCAGTTATTGTGTGAGCAGGACTTTATATGGATGTAAGTGTAGATCCAAATGCAAAATACGCCATAATGTGCCGTAAAACAGCCCTAATTCCTGAGAACGACGAGGAATCGACACATTCATGCGATATTTTCAGTGGTACGAGCGAAACGATGATGCACAGGCCTTACAATACCTGTAACCAATCCAGTCTCTTCAAATTTCTTCACAAATTTGCCAATTGCTTGCGTAGTTGGACGATTATGTAAACCATAATCTCCTCTTAAAGCACTATATGTGGCTGTGGCAGAATCACCATTTTTGTAGTAGGTTTTAACAATTTTTATGCGTTGTGCGATAGTTAAGCGACCCATTTTAGTAAATGTCAGACTTTCAACTGAAAAAAAAAATTGGTTTAACAACTTAGTTTGACTGATGCCGAATTCCAGCCCTATACTTTTGAAACCGCAAAATGGATAACCCTTTATGTTGTTAATGAGTTCAGTATTTATGACTGCAAAATATCCTTAATACTGAATTAAAAAAAAGTCATCTCTATCACAGCGATATTCATATTCCAGCCAACGCATTATAATAGAATAACTTTCTATAAAAAAATGAATGTTTTTATTTTATTTTATACTCGTATGCATGTTTATAACATAGCCTGACTTTTATTGCAGCGAATAAACTGCGCATGAAATTAAAACATACTAAATGCAAAATAAAGTTCTCTAAATTAATATATTTTCTTTTCTAACTTTTTAGAATAACTCACGTCAAAGTTCTATAGATGAACTATGCATGAAAGAAGAAGCCCTCAAACAACGTGATGAAATGGTATCATGTCTTTTAGAAGAGCTAGTTAAGGTACGTCAGAGTTTGGCTGAAAGCGAAGATACCATACGTAATTTGAAATCCAAAATCGAAGAAATAGAAGACGAGAATCAAAAGCTCCGTGAAATAACTCCAGATAATTCTGTGGCGCATTTACAAGATGAATTGATTGCAAGCAAATTACGTGAAGCCGAAGCTAGTTTATCACTTAAGGATCTAAAACAACGTGTACAAGAATTGAGCACTCAATGGCAACGACAGTTGCAAGAGCATAAGGCTGAACATAGTACTCCACCAGTCGATTCGACACCAAAGAAACTTCTCACAAACTTCTGGGATTCCACAACCAAATCGAATGAAATGCAAAAACTAGAAGAAGATCTAATGAGTACAAGAATAAGAGAAATGGAAACTCTTACAGAGCTTAAAGAATTACGATTAAAGGTGAGTCCATTTTCATTGCTCGCGAAATATTATGAATTATTGTACTAATTTTGTATTTTCGTAAATTATTTAGGTAATGGAACTAGAAACTCAGGTGCAAGTTTCAACAAATCAACTTCGTCGGCAAGACGATGAGAAAAAGAAACTTAAAGAAGAACTCGAACTGTCTCTAAATCGCGAAAAAGAATTGGCCAGTAAGGCTCGTGAGCAGCAACATAGGTAATAATGAACCAAAAATTTCATGTAAATAATAACCATCTAAAAGTTTGTGCGAGAAGTTAGATTAAATAGCATTATTTTTTATCTTATTCATATTTTTGCATATGATTCATACCCTTAATTTTAGACTGATCCTGAACTTGTGTTTATATTTGAAGTTTACCTTCACTTCCCAGTTTCACAGATTAATCGCAATCTCAATTCAATTGAAAGTAATTTAACGTTCCTTATTCTTTTCTTTTTCTCTCTGACACAAATGACAAACGAAACAATAACAAAAATGTTGTGTTGTGCACAAACGAGTAAGGTTTGTTTTATTGCAACGTAGCTCCCGTTGTGACCTTTATTCAGTGGCAGTATTCTGGCGAACGTGAACTACAGAATTAACTCTGTTCAAAGTTTAAACGAAACTATGATACCGAGTTGTTTAACTTAAGTTTAACTTAGAGCTGAAGCTTAAAATTCGACTATTTGGGTTTCAGCTTTTTGAAAAACATTACAAATCACGGAAGGTTCTATGCACTTCTGGACTTGGAAGGGTTTTATATTTTTCACATTATCTTAGAAATGGTGAAATTCTTCATACGTTTTATGAACCAAATATATATGTATGTATATTTAGTCAGGGTAAACATGGACATTTATCATATACATTTATTGAAAAAAGAATCCAATTTGAAATCAAACCGTAAACCCGAAATATAAGGTACTTCCTAAAACTGCGAAAATCTACGAATTTCTACGAAAAACAGTCATGACAGTCTTCATAATTTTGTCCATAGAAATTTCTTGCACTAAAATTCGCAGCTTGGGGAAATATTTTACTCTCTCATGAGCGATCTCTTCTGTGCAAAACTACGAAAAAAGAAAAAAGAATGAAAAAAGAAAAAAAAAACAATACATAAGCTGTTGCCAAGTGTAACGTTAGAAAAGTTAAAATAATAATGGAATTTATAGTCTGGTCGGGGATATCCGTGCAATAAATTGAAATTTGTGATATCAAATTGGTTATTAAGAACAATAATTTCACGTTAATCTTGAATAAACATTTTCAAAAATTCACTTTTACATTGACGTTTATAAATTGCAAAAAAATGTTGTTCAAAGCGTTCCCGTACTTTGTTGCGCTCTGAGAGATTTTTACCACCACTCTTGCAAAAATGACAGTCTTCACATTTTTGGGCACAAAGTACGTGAACACACTTATAGTTAATGACATCTAAGACGTCTCGCAAATATAGTAAAATAAAGAGATCCTACAATCATATATATTTAGAAAAAAATTATCTGATTTATGTACTAAATAATGCACTTGAAACAGATATTCGGACTTGGAATCTCGCATGAAGGACGAACTTATGAATGTGAAAATTAAATTCACAGAACAAAGCCAAACTGTTGCCGAGCTAAAGCAGGAAATATCTCGTTTAGAGACAAAGGTAACTTAGATTGACTACAATTATTATGTGTACTAAAAATACTTCTTAATTTAGAACTCTGAAATGCTAGCTGAAGGTGAGCTACGTTCTAATCTGGATGAATCAGATAAAGTCCGTGATCTGCAGGACAGATTAGCAGATCTCAAAGCAGAGGTAAGTAAATTATTCCCTTCCTCTTTAATCCTTTCCCAAAACTTTTGTAAATAAATTCAACGTAATACAACATACCATTAACAATGTTCATTAGAAAGGCACAAACTCAACACGTGAATTACGCTGCAGAAATTTTCACTGTTTTTATATAAACAAAAAAAAAATAAGAAAAAATACACAAACACAAAATAATCTATGTCACAATATCCTTAAAAAAAATATCCTCCTTTATTTCGCCTTCTCCTTTGAATTTATTTCTTTCACAAAATAAGCTACAGCTAACAATGCTTTTGGTTCTTTGCTTTATCTTTTTTTACATTTTTAAAAGAAAAATTAAATTATTTCGTTCTTTTGAAAATTTGAACAAATATATTTTTTAGTATCCCACGCCAATAACAAGCCCAGATTCTGAACCATGGAAGTGGATAAGCTAAAAAAATCGCAGGTCATTACTAACAAAAAGACAAATTCATTAAACATTAATACATAAGTCTTATTTATTTTTGACTATATGCATGTGATATGAATAATAAGGTTTTGTCTGGAAAAAAAATATATAATAGTGCATGCGAGTGCTTGGTAAAAATATTCTACCTATATAGAAAACAAATACAAATCTGTGTTTTATGATGATTTTGTATACTTATTTAAAATTGGCAGTTAGTAGATTTATTTTTTATGTATTTACTTTTGAGAGTGCATTTTTATATAATTTACATTTTGTTTCTATAAATTTGCTTTGTCTTTTAATTTGTTTTTGTGAGGAATTTTTATGAAATTGGTACATATATTTCGAAGAAATCTGAAAAAAGCTTAGACAAGCAATGGGCAAAAAAACTGAGGCACATTAAACCAGACTAAACCGAGAAAAACATTCTTTAATCACACGTGGAACTAAGAAGGCTGAATGAAAATTGTGTATATAATAAACTGAGTTTGTTTTTGAAGTAGTACTTTCATTCTTCACAACGGAACGTGCGATGACCGAAGATGTGCAAATTGCAGGTAGTTACTAAAAATTCTTAAAATGCTAAATATAAGCAGTCTTTGACTAAAATTTATAGTTTCCAAAGAGTCGTTTTAGAATTTTTGGTTTGTTTTGAATAGCGAGTTATTTCCTTAGGTATAAATCTTATTAATAATGAATTAGATTAAGTGTGTCCGCAAAAATTAGGATAGTTTCTTAAAAAAATGCCACACGTTATTCGTTTTCGCGACGTAAGTCCTGAATATGCCTTCATTCCCTGCAAACAATTAAGAGCATACATTCTTAAAGGAATGTTTGTGTTAAAAACTACCTGAAACGTATGTCCTTTTCGACTGGTAATCCAGAAGAACTCTCTAATGCGAGATTCCAATAAGTTAACACTAGATTCTTGATCCAAATTTTAATGTGAGTGTATTTGTAAGGTGATGTGCGATATTTATAGATGTTGGCAAAACATGGATGTTATACGAAAAAAATATGGATGTTGAAGCATGTGAAACATCGCAGAATACATATTAAGATTGAAAACATCGACTTAAAATAAGCGAAAATCTTTTGTCAATGACTTCATGATTTTATAGGTTAGACAGCACTCGATGGAACTGCACTTCAGCGGAACTATGCTTCGCAACTATATACAGTGAAAGCGGACAATTCCCTTCGGGAACAAACTTCTTTTTTGAATTTCTCATACAAATTACTTTCCTATAAACGAACACACTTATAAACAGGCGAATTTTTCATGCTCATTTTAGATAGAAAATCTCCCATAATCAGACACATAATTTTATTTAGGGATTATTTTGTGTCAACAAATCAAACAACCAACAAAACGAAAGGACCCTTTTCAGTATAGTTTCGCTTTTATTTTTAATACGTAAGAAAATCCATAGAAAATCTCCGATAACCGGACACGAAGCTTTAATAACCGGACAGAAAGATGTTTTGTTAAAAAATTATTAGGGGACTTCCCGGGTAACTGATGAAATTTTGAAAGTGTATGGTTCCCTATCCTAATGGCGTTCCATTATTGCATTGTCATTTCCTTTCCTTCTGATATTCATTTTTGCCGTCATTTCATTTCTTATTCTTTCCCTTAACCGGACAGTTCTCATAACCGGACATATAAATTAGGTGACGATGAGTGTCCGCTTATTAGAGCTTCCACTGTATCTGAAATTGTATGTAGTTGTATGTACGATAAAAAACATTGATACTATTTTCTAAACAATGAAGATATTTTGAATTTATAATATTTTGAATTCTTTATCGATTTTTGAATGTGCTATTTTCTTTTCAAAAAGAAAAATGCATTAAAAAACATCGATGTTAAAAATTATCGATATTTCTGATTCGATAATTTCTGACATCGATGTTGTTTTTTCGATTTTAACATCGATGTTCTTCAATATCAATTATCCCTATAAGACATTGTTGAAGATTCACCATTATTGTAACTATTGTGAAACTTATAGGCACTCGAACGAACGTTTAGATCATAATTTGCATATATTTAAAGAGTTTGATGTTTCTTATTTAATTTGTTTATCCTTGTAGTTTAGTTTTTCTGCTATTGGAATAGAATATTTTATTCATGACTTTAGACTTTTAGACTTTAGCAACAAGTTTCTTGAGCTCTAATGCAAATTAATTTCTCTTCAACATTTAAATTACATATATTCAATGTTTAAATTATATTAATAGAACTTCTTGTGCGGCTAAAGAAACAATTCAAACGTCCGAATTTTGGTAAACTGAAGAGGAATACTGTGAGGATATAACGGTTGTTTGAGGTGAGGAATGCAAATGGATATTTCACTAGAACATTGTTCATAAAGAAGTACAATTGTTTGAGAGTAGCATAGAATTATCATAAAAAACAAAGCATTAAAATTATAATGAAATCACTTAATCACATTTATTTTTCTGCTTGATTTAGGTGACTGCCATACCATCTTTATTTTTATTAATTTTCAGAGTGAAGTTAAATGTGTGATAAATAGTAGGTTCGTTCGTTGAACTTTACCTAGGGCCGACCCAGGTTTTTGGTTCTCACCCGGGGGCCATTTAATTTATGTTGCAGAAAAGCAAGTTATGTCATTTACTAATAAAAATTTAAAATATGTTAAATTTAAGTTCTTAGTACAATTTTTGTGAACCTATGCACAATCCCCAACTTCAAAGCTTTCCATTTTTCATGTCTGTGTCTGAAAATTAATTTGAGTTTTGTTTTATTTCCAGTTTAAAAATAACAATTTGCATACAAAACGAGAATTCTCAACAAAACAAATGCTTCAGATTAAGGATGATGGATAAGTCCATCTATGTTATTGAAATATCGATATTAAAACAAAAAATCGATGATTCAATATCGATGTTGAAAGAAGAATAAGTAAAAACCCTTCAACACATCGATGTTTTCGATTCGATAACTATTAACATCGATGATGAATACTCGATATTCTCCTCAATATCGCCCATTCCTACCTCAGATCTCATGTGACTTTGACGTTTATTCATTTACCTCCAAATGCCCCTGCTAAAAACCTAGTTCTACTTCAGGGCGAGTTGAGGGCGACCCTAGGTTTCAAAAAACACAGAATTTGTTTTTTGGGTGCCTTTAAGTTTTTCAAAAAACGCTTTAAGTCGACCCTAAGGCGACTTCAGGGCTCAACGAACAAACCTAGTTATACAAAGTTAGTAAATGTCAGACTTTCCCTCAACTCGTATGAAATACTATTCAAAATTTTAAAAAGTTATTGAAGAAACGTTTTTTTTCGTTTTTGTGACAAAACCACCAACTATAGCAAAACGGGTAGTCATTTATAAATTAATTTTCCTCGTAAGCCAAATATTTATATTAAATCTTACAGTATGAAAATATAGGTCTGTTTCTTTACTTTTTAGGTAAAGTTTGGGAACAAGCTTGGGAAAAGGTTTGGGCTCAAGCTTTTTCATTTTGTTGTTTGCAATTTTTAACCAGGAACGAAAACTACAGACACACATTTGGGTTGTTTCTGGGTAATTGCTACATTTAACAAGAGAAATTAGATGTGGTGGAGTCAAAATGTTTGAAAATGTTTTCATGAAATACAGCTTAATTTGCTTGAACTTATCATTTTGAGCTCTACCAAAAGAACCAGGAGATACAGCTGCCGTAAAAAAAATAGCACCATTACGAAAACCAGATTTCGTTTGAAAATGAAGCTTAAGATAATCTTTTGAGGAATATTTTGAATATGCGGAAAAATTATATTAAGTCCAAAAATTCACATTTAAAAAAGAATTCCAACTTTTATTCATCAACTTATTAAAACAATTATTTTTTTTTTCGAAACACTCAAATAAATAAGCGGTAAAAAAAATAACACCATTGCTTCATCACACAACTTAAAACTAAAACATCATAAAAATAAAAAATCTTTTTCTATGATTTTATTCTTTAGGGGTAGCCCAGCAAAATTAGTATTTTGGTGAATAGCCTTTGTTGGCTATTACTGCTTCACAACGTCTGGTCATTGAATTTACAAAATTTTGGCTCTTTCTGCCGGAATATTATTCCAGGAGACCATTACTGCAGCCCATAGTTCTGTGTTACTAGTCGGTTTGGTTTCAGAAACTGCTTTTTTCACGTCAGCCTACAGATTTTCAATCGGATTCAGGTCAGGCGGTTGCGCTGGCCACTTCATCACATTAATTGAATGATCTCCAAACAATTTTTTAGCCATCTTACTGGTGTACTTGGGGTCATTGTCCTGTTGGAAGACCCACAAAAGGGGCATATCTTCCTCTGTTGATCCATGATGGGTTTAATCCAATATATGGGCCCAACTCCATAGTAGGAAAAACAAGCCCATACCATTATGCTTGAACCTCCGTGCTTAAATACTTTATTTGTGTATTTGGGCTTATAATCCACTTTCGGAGGTCTTCTCACGTAGGAACGATATCCTTTACCGCCAAACAATACGATTTTACTTTCATCTTTCCAAAGAACGTTGCGCCATTTCTCTACTGGCAAATTCAAATGATATTAAACCCTTTTTAGCATGTTTTGCAGTTAAAAGAGGGACTATTGTACTCCAAGTAGTTAAATTAAGTTCCTTCAATCTGTGGCGAACGGTTCCCACATAAGCTGTAATATCAGCTCTTTTTTTAAGCTCAGTTGCAGGCTTAATGGGATTTTGATGGCTTTCTGGGACTAGGCGCCTGATGAGAGTTGTCGTCATAACAGGTTTTCGTCCACTAGATTCGGTTTTAGGTGTGTATGTTATTGCATTTCGAAACATTTTGTTGGAACAGCCAACAAACCTTCCAACTTCTTCATACGTTTTACCTCCCGATATCATTTTTTAAATAATTTCCCGTTTTTCGTTGGCACAATGCTTTCCACGACCTATTTTCTTTGAAAAACTGTATATTTTGTGTTTTAAATGAAGATACCAAATAAATATAAGCAAATTCTAAGACTTGACCGGTCTTACCTTCAAATATGCACAAGAAAAAAATATTTTTGTAACGAAATCTGCGATCAGTGCTATTATTTTTAGCGCACAAAAAATTGGATTTTCCCATTATGGCCTCGTAAGAAAAGAACCGTTACTGTTTTAACGCCAGAGATTCACAATAGAGAGAGGTGATAGTTCAAGCAATAATATAATAATAGTAGAAGCTGTAAATATTTTTCTATTCACACTTAAAATGAACCTTGTATCAGTGGTGCTATTTTTTACCGCACTGTAAATTTATTATTATATTATCTCCAATCGCTTGGTTTTCTTCTTTTTAAAATTGTAAGGCGCCAGTTATAGCTTTCATTAAAACTCATCATTGAAAACTTTGATTATCAATTTTGAGGTACATAAGCAAATAAAACTAATGTTGTTTTGGTACCCAAATGAAGGTAGTAAGATATATAATATTTTTTGGCAAAATTTTCTTTACCACTTTCTTGTAAATTAACTTTTGATATTTCAATGATGGAGAACGTTTTCAATGATCTTTCAATGATCATTGAAAAATCAAATGTGAATTTACAAGAAAGTGGTAAATCAAATAAAATATTTGTTGCCAAAAAAATATTATATATCTTATTACCTTCATTTTGGTACCAAAACGACATCAGTTTTATTTGTTTAAATGTCTCAATGATTAGTTTTAATGAAAGCTTTAACTGGCGCCTAAGAAAGAGTTTTGATGGCCTCATTCAATAAGCGAACTAAAGCTATCCGGATAGGTTGGTGTTGTTGTATTACAATAGTCCTGTTTCTGAATGAGGCCAATTACACTACTTCACAAATTCAAATTCAAATTATTCGATCAGCTGATTTCTTGTTTGACAAGCAAGAAAGTGCAGTAGCTAAAATGTTCTGGTAGATTCTTGCTTGAAAAAAAAAAAATAAGAAAAATCAACAAAGTAAAGAAACACGTTTTGGTTAAATCGGGGATCCGCGGATCCCGAAGGTGAGTAGAGAAACAGACCTTATATGTATTTGTTAAATTAATTTTTCATGTCTAGGAAAATATCACATTTTACTGAACTAATTTTATTTAATTTTTAAAAGAACACATACATATAACTTTCAAGCATTTAAATGTAGAATTTGTCCAAGTCGAATTGCAGTGATTGGGCATCTGCAGAATTGGAAATAAGTTTATATATTCTCATATCACTGCATAGCTTAATACATCTAATTAAGAAAACACCTTGTCTTCATCATTTGTGGTTAAAACAAAAATAAGTGGTCCTAGGTGACCTCACTGTGTGACGTTCCACTTCCAGGTTTGATACCCAAGATCTAAATATAATCCTATATTGACGGTTAGCCAAGTAGGAAATAATCCATGAGATTATTAATGGGGAAAACCCGAGCTTTTTTAGTTTAAGTAGAATAATATTATGTGATATTTTGTCGAAAGCTTTGCTAAAATTGGTAGCGATTGCATTGACTTCTTTACCTTCTTCTAAAGCACAAAGTGTACTGGACACAAATTCAGTGGGGTTGATGGTCGTTAACCTTCCCTTAAAAAATCCATGTTGCTTAGGTGAGAAAATTGGTTTGCTATATAAGAAAAGTGTATCGTAGATAATACTTTCAAATAGTTTTGGGATGCATGAGAGTTTAGTTATAGGTATATAGTTAGCAAAATCATTGTTAGATCCTTTTTTATAAATCGGTGTTATGATAGAATCCTTAGGGAAAACTCTAGTTGCAGTAGACAAGGGGCCAGATTCTGTAATAAACGAAAGGAAAGCGGTTCAATACACGATGAAGGCATACGAAGTTTTTCAATTAAAATGAAAAAGTAGACCAGCACCACTAGAGCAAAGGAGTCTGATGATCGACCTTGGCAAGTCGTGAAATAGCTATAATTCCAGCCAAATTAGTTGAAAAAAAACTTGGTGGTAGCACACTCAAGTTGTTGTTGGGCATTCAAAGTCATCAAATGAAAGCGATCGGTTGTTTTTCAAAAGCGAAAGAAATTGTGCGAAGCGAAAGTACTCATATTGTATGGCAATTCGTCTATTTTATTTTATTATCTTAGGTTTTAGAGCCTTTGTTGTACATTGCATACTTTAAGGCGGCACTTATTGCATACTTTTTATTAATGAATTGGGTTAGGGTTGAGTTATACTGAGATGGTGAATAGCCGAACACTGTAAAATGGCGGAATAGTGTAAATAAATATGTAATTTATAATGCAAAATTATGTACAACTTGAATAAAAACTTTCACAATAAATTTAGAAAATAATTGAGTTTCATCTTCGAACTTAATATAGTTGTTTTAATACAAAACAAAACAATCATTATTTATTTTATGTGTGGTGGCATCTAATAAGAGGTAATTCATTTTGTTTAGTTTGTTTCAACCAAAACATCAAATTTTACTACCAAATATTGAAAAAACGTCAAGTAATTTGCTATCGTCTTATTTCTTTCGCACGCGCGAATGAATCTTATCGTTTTTGCAGTTACATGACGCAAATCGTTCGCACGTACGAAATCGTTTGATCGCTTGTGCGATACAGAATGTCACCCCAATTTAAAAAGGACAGTGAGGTATGTAAGTGGTCCAAATGTGTTTAATACAATTGAAGGAATTCTATCAGAACGCGAAGAAAACCGCAAAAAGGTTGGATATAGTTGTAGGATCAGCCGACGAAGTTCAATGCTGCCGGGTAACCATCTAGTTTTCTTTTGCTAGTTATAAATTGAAAAAAAAAAACAATTTCGAGTTACATAACAGAGTAGTTTCCATTTTGGAAAGGTGGTTTGAATATAGAAATTCACATAAAACACAGAAAGAGGGAAAGATGTAATGTTTTTTGTGAAATCATTGGTATTGGTTGAGAAAAACAATAAAAAAAAGTGCATATAATAGAGTAATTGTTATGTTGATATAGGCACTTTGATTCAGAGATTAAATCAAACTCTATAACCAATAAGATTATTTAGCTTATCAAAGTTACACTTACGGAAGTTGAATTTATGTTGAGTTAGGATCTTAGGGTTGTAATTGTTACTCATATAAAAAAAGATTATGGTGATGGGAGGGTGGTAAGAGTCGAGTTTGGTGACAACGGTGTTATCTATCGGCATCGGATGTATAAATTAAATCTAGCTGCCTACCTAAGTTATTTTGACATCATTCATTTGAACGATACCTGAAGCTTGAAGACGGTCAGTGAAAAGAATTTCTTTTTCTGATGTTGCGTTGGTTGAAATGAAATGGACCTCATCATCAGAATTGGTCCAAATTAGATTGTAGTCGCCAACAATAACATCGCCCTCAGGGTTAGTAGAATATTGATAACCTGGTATTCGTTAGTTGCTTGTGATAGGGGGATATAGCAACACAAAATGTAAAGAGAACGTTTGTACAAGTTTACTTTAACACATACAAGTTCCAAATTTATGGTATCAGGTATAGCAAATAAAGATGCGTCAAAGTCGGAATGAAGCATTCCAATAGAACACTACTACCTCTAGGGTTATTTGCAATAGAGCTAGAATTATCGGAACTAAAATATCTTTACGATAAACTGTGAATTCAGAAGTGAAAAGGTGATTACTTGCAATGTTTTCGGAAAGGTTAATTTCGGTTGGGGCAAATAAATTATAAGGCAATTTTTGGGAGTTAAGATGAACTTCATTGGCTTTAGTACGAAGACCACGTATGTTTTGATATTAGATTAGCACATATGCATGGTTGTTTAGTTTGTGAGACGTTACTGTTGACAGGGGATGTTATGATGAAAAAACTTTTTTGGAGTAGGTATGTGATCTCAGCCTGGACCTAAAAAAAAGTGCCATAAGCAGAAAGAGTTCGTTGGCTACAATAAGGGGCGACATATCAAAACAAAATCGTGATATTTGTAGAATATTTTTTTTAGCGCTAACAGGTGGGTAGGAAGTCCTTTATTTAATATTGAACATTTCTTCTCCTCTCGTCATACGTGAAAATAATCATTTTGGTTTGTTAACAATAATTGATCAGATATATGCCCTTAATAGGCTTTTCACACCAAACCCAAAACCGGGTTTGCAGCTAAAAGTTTTCGTTTGACATTTCAATTATTTTGGCACCACAGACAACAACAAATACGTTGTGAATTGAAATTGAAACTACCCCAGACATCTGTTTATTTTTTGGTTTTAGTTTAGTTAGCAATATGCTATAAATCATTTTTAGTGTGATACTAGGTTAAAAAGAGGATTTTGCTAATTTTAGACGAGTTTAGTATCGTACTATCTTCTTAATATTTTACTAAAGTTAAAATCACCAAATGGTTACTTTATTTTATAATATACTACTAAATCTATATGATGACATCTCATAGTATCCGCGTTTTATTATTATAGTTCAGGCCGTGAAAATAAAACGATCTGGGTCATGAACATGTTTTACTTTGCATGGTTGGCAGCTGTGATTACCTTTTGAAATTTCATTTTTTTGTTTACATTAAATAAATTGGCGCAAAATTTTAAACGATTAAGTAAAATGTTAAAGCCACTTTTATTAATTTACTAAGCTAAAATGATGATTGAGATAATTTTAAACGATTTTAACATTTTACTAAAGTTAAAATCGCGGAATGGCTACTTTAACTTTAAGTAATTTGCTAAATCCATTATGGAACCTGATAGTATATCAGCCTTGCACGCGGGGTGCCCAGGTTCGAGTCCTGCTGGTGCACATTTTTTTTTGTTTATTTTTGTAAATAATGAAGTTAAAATGAAAATAGAAATAACTCATACCTTTATAGAGCACATGTTGGGTTTTCATCAACATATAATTAATTTACAGCGCATAATAACAATAATTGTGTTCATCAAAATTCAAACCCTAGCAATTTACTAGTTTAGAAAAGGTTTAAAAATATTGAAATAGTTATTCAATCAATAAGTACTTGGGAACTTGCGAACTAGTAAAATGTTAAGCCCTTAACAATGGGTTGTTTAAAATTTTGCGCCATTGTTTACTGCGGTACTCGGAAGGAAGTTGTCCTTTCTTGTTTCATTTTAATTAAATAAATATAAATAATAAACTATAATAAATAAATAAAGTGCACTTCTATATGCATGTTAAACAGCAACCCATCGGTTTCGGAACAATACTAAACTCTAAGCTCTACCCCGGACTAATATATGACATTAGATTAAATATAATCTGATTTCAGTTTAATGGTGAATAAAAGAAATGAAAGAAGAACTGAAAGTTCTGCTCAACGCTAGTCGAGTGGAGGATCTCATTCAAAAAATGCTAACCTACTTGTTGATAAATCACAGGTACTCAAGAAACCCCAGCATTGAAAAAAGAAAATCAATCAAATTTGCGTTTTGAAAATAAAAATTGTCTTCAAATAATTAGAATATGATTTTTTGTTTGCATTTCTGTCAAAGCGGAGTTGCCAGTTGTGTATAAAAGAAATCAATTAAGGCTCGCCCATACTATAGAGAAACTTTCGGCTCCAAACACATTAACCCAGTAGGAAATTTACTCCTCAATGAAAACATGCCTTAATGAAATCCTATAGGAGAGATTACCATTGATTTCACTCATGAAACGTAATGCAGTCGGTCACCAGTTTGCCATTTAAGTAGCATGTTGTGCTTAGCTCAAGTAAAAAGGTAGAGAAGAGAACAAGAACAAAAAAAAAACTTTAATGAATACACAATCCTTTTTCATATGCATGAATTCAATGCAAAACCGGACGCGAAGATTTCCTCCACAAAAAGATTTTTGACCTGCTAAAAATAATAAATGATGCTAAAATGAAACCATTTTTTGGGGTTTTCCCCTCGATTGGTTCATGCCACTACCTACTGTTTTTTGTCTCATATTTAAATTGCATAAAAAAAGTATTATAGCCCTAGGCCTCCATCTGAAATAAATGATTGCAAGAAATATGTCATGTAGTCTATATTTCATGTGGAGGCCCCTTATATCTGGATTTTTTTAGATATGGGAATCTGTATTTTATTTCTTGTCTTCTCAGAAGAAATAAACGGAGAAATAGAATTTGACGTTTCATAACATCCCACATTAATCGTGCATAAATTTCTCACCAAACATTGAATCTTGTTCATAGTTCGCTTATTTTCATGTTAAATTTTAATAATTCATTAAAAAAACAGATTTTACCTATTCTAAAGTACGCTTAGCGCTTCTTGGAGAAGAATGAAATTTCACGATTTATGTTTGCCCACATACGAGTATAAAAGAAATATAATTTTTTAGTAGTAGTGTCCGCAATAATGGCCTAAATAAATATTTCTAATGGAGTCGCGGCCTAAAGAACACACTATTAGGTGCGTTTATTTTGCAATCCCCGGGGAATTGGTTGAAAAAAACGACCACGGCACTTAAGTGAAATAATTGGTAGCACTATTTATTAATTTGCAAGATGACATTTGAAGAACAGCTGTAATGCAAGAAAAAAATTAACATCATTGTTTGCCTCATCCTCATTCTTTTAAAAATCATCGGGTTGATTTGTTTTGTGTAATTTCGATATATTTATTGAATTTAAACTACTTTTCTATTAAAAAAACATAAAAAGAACCAAGTTAATTATTATTTATACAAAAAAATGTGAATCAAGTAATTTGAAAATTGAAATAAAGCATTTTGGAAATTGTTTTTAGCCGATGTGATTTTCATTTAATTTAATTTTCACGAATACAGTGAATTCAACTACTTGAAAACTACCCCATTCGTCGGTCACTGGTGACATGATATTAGTGGACGAGTTGCTTATTCGGGCGGGACGCTCAGTTCATATGTCTTCTCAGAGAAACCTTTGTTTTGTTGTTCATTCAATTCTTGTTAATTTAACGAATATCAACTTCAGGAAAAACCTTTTTATTTAATAATAATTTCACAGTCAAGTTTTAATATACCTATAATAAAAATAAACGCAAAAATGAAAATCGCTGTAGAAGGTTGTGCTCATGGCGAGGTGGAAAAAACCGTAGAGGCAATACAAAAGCGAAAAATGTTAAAAAGATTTGTTTTTGCGGAATGTATATTAAAAGGTAGGTCAGGTTAGGTTGACATGGCCATCTGGAAAACAGCTGACACACTTAGACCAAATGCCTAACCAAACCAAACAAAATTGATAATTATCTGAAATGTCAAAATGTCAGTTTTGAAGTTTCTATACATTTTATCGATAACTTAGTGAAAAAGTTTTTGGTAGCACAGTTTTTATCCTCTCCAATAGCTAAACCCCGAGAATTCTCTGGGTTTAAGCTAAGCACCCCCGGGGATTAGTTGTTGTTGGATTTAACATGCAAATTGTTAATCCTACTCATCGTTTTTTTCGTCTAATTTCCCCGGGGCTTAGAAAATACACGCCTATTGTGGTTTTGATTGATTTTGTAGTTTTTTTTGCAAACTTTTAAATGGCAAATTTATTCTGAATGTGTATTTTTGCGTCAGAGGGCCCCGACGAAGATCAACAATTGTGTGGATGCAACAACCAAAAAGATGTTTTTTTTTTTGTTAACTCTCAAACCACGCGCGGAAAAACGGAAAAAGTTAAGCAATGTCTAGTGTCGCGACACGCGGCCGCGGCTCCATTGTATTCACTCAACCGAGTTTCTATGCATTTTAACTTTGACAGAGCGGTTTTGAAGTGCCGCGAGATCGACCGCGTGTTCTGTTCAGCCAGTTACGGGGTGTTTAAATTGTATTGCACCGCGTAATAGTACCTTTCGAAAGGTGGTGGCGGGGGTAAATAAAATGACAGAGTTATCGCTCTTTTTTCGCTGTGCTTTTTCTTATTGTTTGAGTAAAGAATAAGGAGTGCGGAGAGATGTTTTACTTGAACAAAAGTAAGTTTTACTTTCCATTTCCATTGCTAATTATAGAATTTGATGGAAAGCGATTTGAAATGATTTTGTTTTCGATATGTTATTGGATTGTATTCGTGTATATTAAAATACTAGTTGTCAAAGTAAATGCATCAATTGTACTAGTGTTAGTAAAAAGAGAGGTTGATCCACAGAAATATACGGATCTGCGAAATTGATTCAGAATAAGAAACAAATTTTTGTTTGACCAATGGAAGGATTCAACTTGGCAAAATTGATATCTTTTACCAATGGGAAACCACATAAAATTTGCACTAGTGTAGAAGCAGACTTAATAAATTATAAGTAGTTGTTTGGTTATTTGGCAACACCGTGGTTGACAATTCAAAATTGAAGTACCAACTTGTACGAGTTAAACCTGGTGGTGAGATATGTAATTAAATTCTGGGTCAGGAATATTTAACTGGATAAATATTAATATCTTGTAGTGTTGTTGTAATGCATGCAAAGTTCTGACCTATATGGGGCTTCGTACATAATAAAACGCGGCTAGTATATCACCGATGGATCCGAGGGTCCCAGGTTCGAGTCCTGCTGGTGCACAACATTTTTTTTTTTTGTAAATAATGAAGTGAAAATATAAGCATTGAATACTTGCTTAGAGCACATGTTGGGTTTCCACGAACATATAATTAATTTACAACTCATAAAAACCATAATTGTGTTCATCAAAATTCAAACCCTACAAATGATCTGCTATCTGCTTAATTAGCATTTTACTAGTTAATAAGATGTTTAAAATTTATGGAAAGTCAGTAGACTACTATATGTATTGAGGCTTTAATAATAGGTTGTTTAAAACTTTGCGCCAATATTTTTTTTTTCGAAAAAAAGATAAATTATTTCTACAAGTCGCATTTTCGAATACTTTCCGTAAGTAGTCTTTAAAACCAGAAATTAGTTGAAATAAAGGTGTGTTTTGAGATACCAAGTGTAATAATGCTAAACATTCATTTATTTTATACCCAACACTTAAATGCACGCTTTAAAATAAAATAATTGTACAAATATTTTTCAAATTAATATTTATTTTTTAATCATAAATTTATCTTTTCATAATTTTTTTTTTTAATTTTTGCTTTATTTACATAAACTCAGTAAAATAAACAATAAACATATATAAACTGACTCGTGTGTATTTTAAACTAACGCCATTCATTTTAGACGCATTTACTTCTATAGCGCTGTGACACTATATGTGCATGTTTTTTTTGTGCTTTCCTCTGTATCATTATTTAATGATGATTAATATCTAAATGATTTGTATTAAACTTTTCAGCTTACAGCGATTAAGAGTAGAGGGAAATTTCCAGCGGCCAAATTGAGAAGCTCTTCGATTCAATCCATTGAATCAACCGACATTGATTTTAACGAACTGAATATGCGAAGAGAGAGTGCGGAATTTACATCATAATATTTAAAGTAAAAGTTTGTATTTATTTAATTTAATATTAGAATCAATTTTAAAAATTCGTTTAAGTACTACAAGTATTTTTTTTTTGTTATATACACATTAATTTTGTTTTTGTATTATAAATGATATTCGATGCAGTCGACAGAATATACAAAAAATGATAACTAAAATCCTCGAAGAGGGAAAAGATCGCAAAAATAACATTACATTATTTACAACTATTGAATTAGATTGTAGATTTTATATAGTATTTTATAAATATTAGAAATATCCAATAAAAATAAAATTAAACTTAGGGAAATTGTGGCAAATTAATGGACATCGTCCAAATTAAAAAAAACAAGAAAATTAAAAAAAAATATTAGTAAGGAAAATAATCCATTTTAATATTGTGTTAATTTAGCATAGAATTTACAGCATTAGTATTGATATTGTCGTAAAGTTTACATGCAGCGATTTCGTTTTCCTGCTTGACATTTGAATGATTAACAGATATGAAAGAACTACTAAAAAAATAACCAAATTAGAGTAACGTTAGTATGATATTTTATCCAAAGTAGGATTTAAAACAAAATAGCAGCTTACATTAAACATTAAATAGATGATATGCAATTAAAATTTCAAGGCAACATTTTTCTAAAATTATTATTACATGCTAGTAAATGGTGTTGATATTTTATTTTTAAAATGTAAAATCGATGAAGCTAATAAATGATTAGGATATTGTTGTTATTCACATATTAAATTCTTCGTTAATATCAAAGTAACAATGAGTATGTATGTATGTACATATATATTTAAATTGTTTTATAGATTTGATTTATTGTTGGTGCAGACTAAACATTTTATGATTTTGATTTAAATAGTATTTAATTGATCTTTCAATTAAAATTAAGCTTGTGTTCTTGACAGAACTTCTATATAGTCTTTTGAATGATGTTAGAAATTTGACACATCATATGTTTAATAAAAACACATGTTGTCTTACCCGTTGGCATCCCTTAAATGTCAAATTTGTATGAGGATTAAAATCGCATTTTTCTTGCTAAATGTACTTTTAGCCCATCTTCAAAATCGATAAGACTTCTTTGAAGTAAACTATTTTATGAACCAGTCGCATTGATTAAGAATTGAACGTTATTGTTGAACGTTCATTGAACGTAGTTGCTAATCAATTACCTAATAAAGATATTTGCAATCTGGCAATCTATGCGATATAAAACGCATTCTTTACACAATGTCATTGGCAATTGAAAAGTTGAACAAGTATGTAGTTTCAAACAGGGCGATGGATTATGTCGTCTTTATTTGGCAATCCGGAAGCACTCTGGACTTTTCTGAAAGTTTTCACTTAGGAAAAAATGACATTTCTGAGAAATTTGCTTTTGGATTCGAAATCAGAATCGAAACCAGAAGAACTCAAACATTTATATACATATGTACTTAAACAGCAAACTCGACAGTTGTCGTTTTTTGTATTCTAATTGTGAAATATATGTACATTTGGTTCGCTTGTTGAACTATTCCTAGGGTCGACCCAGGTTTGCTTGACAAATAAGAGTTGTAAAAAAACCGTTCAGGAGTTCTGTCATCTAATAATTAAAACTTAAAATATGTTTAAATTTAATTCTTTAGTTCATTTGCTTTGGTTATACAGGGTGGCCCACGAATCGTGCTGCAATAAGAAGTTTAAATAACTTTTATTTTAATCGAAATGAAATACTCATTAATTTTTTTTTATTGGATTAAAAATTAAATTTTATTTTAAATAACCATTGGTTTTTAAAGATGATAGACCGCAAATGACCTCCACGCTCATCCACGCATATGCGGCACCTGATTAGAAAATTGTTCATTGCGGCCTGAAGGGTTGAAATTGGGATCGCCTCAATTATTGTCTTAATGGACTGCTTCAATTCAGTCAATTTCCTGGGTTTCGTTTTGTACACTTCCTGCTTGACATAACCCCATAAAAAAAAGTCTGGTGCAGTCAGATCAGGTGACCTTGGGGGCTAGCGGAAAGTGCAGTTTCTGGATATCAATTTGTTTGGGAATTTTCGTTGGAGCTCCTCCATAACTTGTGTGGCTACATGTGCACTTGCTCCATCTTGTTGAAACCAAATCCTGCTGAAAGGGATACGTCTTTGGCGAAGTTCTGGGTAAAAAAAACTGCCTTCAACATCTTTAAATAACGGTCCCCATTGACAGTTTGTGTTACACCGTTTTCTTCCTAGAATCCCGGCAGTACACCTTGATGAAACTGCGCACCACACAGTGACTCGTTCTGGGTGCAGTTCCGTCTCATGGAGCATTTCTTGATTAGATTCACTCCATATACGGCAATTTTGCTAGTTAACATTGCCGTTTAAGTCAAAATGGGCCTCATCAGACATGAACAAACAATTTATCAATGTGTTGTCTTCTTCGGCCATTGCAATCATTTTTAGGCGACATTCCAGGCGAACAGGCAAATCCTGAGGATTTAACTTGCTTGAAATTTGGACTTTGTACGGAAACAATATTAAGTCATCATGAAGTATCCGTTGTAAAGACCGTCTGCTAACTCCAATTTGGCCCGATAAGTTTCGAGTCGAAACACTTGGATTTGCCTGTATTGCCGATGCAACAGCTATGATTGTATCCTGAACCTGCACATTGGGATCTCGATGATATGGTCTTCGTTCGATGCTTCCAGATTCGGCAAACATGTTCACCAGCCTCATAATGGTCCCTCTACTCTGGGGGGTACCGCCAAAATCCAGCCTAAATTCCCTTTGGATGGAAATGACGGAATGCAAAGAATGGTGTCGCTGCATTTTCCAAATCCATTTTTTCAGTATCCCAAGCATTCATTTTGATAAATCTAAATAGTAGCCTATAAAATAAAAAAAAAATAAGCCGATTACTCACACTGAAAAAAAGTTGTTACGTTTTATATTTGTAGCACGATTCGTGGGCCACCCTGTACGTAAAATCCACTACTTCAAAGGTTTCTATTTTCTAGTTCTGTGTATGAAACCAAATTTTACTATTCTTTTAATTTCCATTTTAAAAATAATGCCTTTTCGATTGGTCGTCCGGAAGGCTTCCGAATGCTTCTAAAACTGTTCGATTGGTACCAAATGACAGTTCTTCTCCTGAATAAAAGAGAAATTTCTTACTGGATTTTAAGTCAGAATCAAAACCAGAAACACGCACACAAGTACACACTAAATGTCAAACGAGAGTTCAATGTCAATAACAATGTTGTGTAGGGATGATCGATATTGAAAAACGTGGATGTTAACATCGAAAATACAATATCGATATCAGAAATGTCGATGTTTATTATGCATTTTTTAAATACTAGCACGTTCAAAAATCGATCAAAAATACAATATATTATAAATTCAAAATACCTGCATTGTTTTGAAAATGGTAGCAATGTTTTTTATCTTAAGTTTTCTCTTTCGATGTATATTATTTACATATATTCCACTAAGCGCCAATTAAACTTCATAAAATTTCACATAAATAGTTCAAAACTGCGATGTTTTAGTGTTTTGCTAACATCGATCAACATCGCTCATCCCTACATTTTATTGTAATTGTTTTGTTTGTATGAACTTGATCGATTGGAATCCCGGATTGGAGAGTTCTTCCGGATTACCAATCGAAAACGACATAAGAAAAATGCTTCAAATTGGGAATGACCGATGTTCATCGATATTAACGAAAAATAGCGACTTGATATCTGTATCGCCAAGGAAATATCTGTCGTCGTTAAATATCAAAGAATTTTGTTTGTCTTGGCTGGGCAGTTCATTCTTGACATTTCATGTAAGCAATAGAGGTTGAGGTGTAGGTAAGGTTGTTTAAAAAGATTTTTCATAAAATAATTTCATGAAAAAAATGGTTTAGGACCATAAATATTCCTGTTAATCAACATCAACTTATAAAAATTTTGCATTTGAATAATTTAAGTACAAAAAAACATTTTCGAGGGGTGCCAAACAAATACTTACCTGTAGGCATCGATGTCAAGACAAAATCGAAGAGAGAACTCGCAGACATCGCAAAACAACACGAAATAACTCGACTCCACTATACATTTCATGTCAGGATGAATATCCTGAGAAAATTTATTGCTGGTGGAGTCGACCTGTTAATGAAATTCAATAATTACTCGTATTAACATCGATGATGAGTATTCGATGGTACATCGATGTTTTCTCAATAACGCTCAACCCTACTTCACATCTCATATGACTTTGACGTTTGACCATTTATTCGTTTAGTTAAACTCGCCTCAACTAAAAACCTAGATCTACTTCGGAGCGAGTTCAAGGCGAACCTAGGTTCTAAGAAACACATAATTTGTTCACCAGGCTGACTTCAGGTTTTTCAAAACAACCCTTTTGCATATTTTATTGACGGATTTGTTGCATCAAATATACACCCTAATAAAAACTTGTGAAAGGCTTCATAGGTACACTTGAAAGCTGCCACAAATATGAAAATTTCTTGTGAATTTACAAAAATTATAGAAATATGTGAATACATTACTCAAATATATAAAATCAAACGATGATACCATAATAAATATGAAAATGTTTGTCCACGCTATAATTTCCATCTGCATTTCTCGCATTTTCTACAATTTCTGCATTTTGGTTCTCTCTCTCTATCAGACAAAAGAAAATTCTATATGCTACATCCCTTTGTTTGCAGAAATCAAATGAAGATACATGTAAATCCACCATAACATCATCATTTACCAAGGGTTGATATGGATTATGATTAATGTGAAGTATGCAAATACGTATCCTTTTTGCAAGTCAAATTGTTGAATGTACAATATATTGGCAAATTCTATTCCAGTCGCATTGACATTCTAACTCTTTAGGATGAAGAACTTAAATTCATTCTCATTATTTATTAGATGTTAAATGTTCTCCATTCTCAAAAAATGAAATCCAGAGCGTATTATTGCTAAATGTTATTTATACAATATTTTTAAGTTTTTGGAACAGTTAAGCTAATCTAATAGATTAACTGCCACAAAATAATACAGCTATTCTTTTTATAATTAAATAGTTTTGGGTATAACAAAGTTCTTATTTGTAACTATTTTAAAACAAATGTACATATATGCAGGAATGATTTATTGCAAATAATTTTTTTAAATTTAATTAAAATTATTCATCTTTTATGTAAAAGTATTATGTAATGCACATCGACTATTAAAATTAATATTTACTTTTACGAAATAAAGTCTTGTCACACCATTTACTTATATGTATGTACTTATAAAAAAACATATTAATCAACCTAAAATAAGCAGCTATAAATGTTGTAAACATTTAAAGAAATAATTATATAACATCATAAACATTGAGTGCAATATTTACATTAATTTATATTCATTATAGTATTTCTAAACTGTTTGCAGTAAATATTTTATTTAATTTCATTGATCTTTGTTAGCTTTAAAATTAATTTTTTTTTTATTTAAAACTTATTAGTTTTCTTTGCATTAAAAATGTTGAATAATATTATATTGATAGGCACGTACATACATTTATAAAGTTTGACATTAAAAAAAATTAAGCAAAATTATCATAAAGGAAGATAAAAATATTTAAAAAAGCACAATAGGATTTCGCACAAAGTAAATTAAAATATCAACTAATGATAATTACCTATTGTTTTATTAAGTAAAAATGAATATTGTTTACTTCTATCTTGTTGATTAATTCCTACAGGTTTTGTATGTTAACTTGATCCTTAGTAAATTCAAATCTAATTATACAAATTAAAAGCATGTGAAAGAAACCCGACAGACTTTTCATTCTAACTTTACAATTTAGAATTATTTATTGCTATTATATCAGAGAAAGAAAAAGTGAAACTCTATCAAAGCAAGTTTATTATCAAAACCATAGTTGTATTTATTTATGTATGTATGTCAACTGTTTGAACGAAAAAAATATAAGTTAAAATGGAATTTAACCACCATGTCCTTTAGTTCCCATTTATTCGACTTCCGTTTAATTTAAAATCTCAATCATAATTTGAAATTTATCTATCAATGTTTAAATATTTCGATCAAAAGAAATGTATAGGGTCCGCCAAATAACTTTTTTTTGTTAAATGGGCGCAAAACATCCAGTGTAACTTCGGCTGTGTGGCACGTAGCGCCGTCCTAATGAAACCAAATATTGCCAATATCCTCCTCTTCAATTTTTGTGAACAAAAATTCGTTCAACATGGCCCGATAACGATCGCCATTGACTGTAACGGCCACTCCTTGCTCATTTTTGAATTATGTCTCTGGACCAAAATCCGCACCAAACAGTGACTCGTTTTGGATGTATCGGCTTTTAATGTATGCGTGCGGGTTTTCTGTGCCCCAAATGCGACAATTTTGCTTGTTTACATACCCGCCAAGATCAAAATGAGCTTCATCTGAAGTCGACCGCAGGCCCACTTACCGAGTGTTGTTGAAGCGTATACAGAACCATATTCGTTCAGCGGAAGGATAAAACTAATTATCTGTCAAATCAAACATGAACTAAGTGTTACCATTCACGAAATAAGCACTAGTTGAAAAAAAACGTTAGATGGCGGACCCGTTAGAATGTAGATATCATTTTCAGTTATTATTAATCATAAAACGTAACCAATAAGCAATATAGTCAAACAGAATATTATTAACTAATAAAACACGTCTTGACTTAAAATTTTGCATTCCTAATAACAAAAAACTTCTCTTATAATATTTGAAAACTGTCTTAAAGTGAAATCTTATGCCGGTCGTTCACTCACTCAGCGATCAACGCACAAATTTCATGTTCAACACATTCAACTCTGAAGTACGAGGTAACCATCAAAGTAACGTGTTTTGTTTATCAAGTACACATGTGCAAACTGTCGCCGCAAAATCAGTACTGGGTGTTCAAAGTTAAAGATATCCTTTGCGAGGATATTAAAAAAAACGTTCGACTCACTGATTTTAGTATCTTAAATTGAATTCATAATGTAAAATGAAAATGAGAGGAAGTGATCACGACTTGAGAACTAACTAACGGAATCCAAGTCATCCCAACAAGTTATGTTCAATTTTAAGCCTGGCTTTGTTGCCCAACGTGAAGAACGTAAATTTGTGCACTAGTGTAAGAGGTTGTAAATTTGTTCATCTAAAGATGGAGTTGAATGAAAAGTTGAACGAAGTTGGTTGAACTTGTTGCGCACGTAGTGGGCCACCGGCATTATAATAATTTTGTAATCTGTTTACATCTATTTATTAGTTTTTAAGTAACATGACTAATAGAAACAATACACTACCACTTGTGATGTGCTTATTTTGCGACTGCGACTTCGACTGTTTGTCGAAGCTTCCATCACAGCTCTTATGTCTCCGATATTTAATTTTTTCCGCGACAAGGGCTCCAAAAATGCGATGATTTTCTTTGCTAAATCGCAGCTCGAAGCGTTTTTCGCAACTTCAATATAACCACCTATACCTAACCAATAAGATAACCATTTGTAAAGATTTATCACATTTAGTCATTATCGCTACTTGAATGATTTATCGCAGCTCCAAAGATATTATAACAAAAGAAATAAATTAGAAGAAGAATTCAAAAATTTAACATAACATTTTGAAACATGTAACCTAAAAATGTTTCGTCAAATTCCACAAAAATTCAGAACTTGTTAAAAAGTTATTCGGCCCTATCACAGAATCCATCGTAATCGAAAACCTGCTACGAATCCCGAAAAATCTATCCTAGAATCCATTCTTAGTAGATTCATAGTGGAAAATTTGCTGCGAATTCGTAGATTTTGGTAACACGAAATCCGGGTGGAAAGGAAATATTTTATCTTTCTCTACTACAAGTTATTCTTCTCGTAATCAGGTGGAAAACGGTTATCTTAGTAAAAATGTTAGTATTTTTAATGAATTTTTATTCAAATTCAAGTCTTCTCTCCAGTTCATTGAGCTCTTTATTTAAATTGAAAGAAAATGCAGACTGCGACTGCGCCATGCCAACTTCGGAATCCTTACCAGCACCAAGCTGTGGCCCTACTATATAATTACATTCTACTCGTACTGTTTTGGAAAGAAGCATCCACTGTTCGCGTATTCGACTCTTCGCCACGTAATCTCCAATTACTTCTATTCTTTTCAGTTAAACAGTGATTTACTAAAGAATTAGCGATTTAAGCTTTTGCGAATTCGAACAACTTTATTGTACAATCGAATTACATAGTAGGGCGTTAGGCCTTGGTAGCTTCTCCCAAAAATCCCAGCAAAGTTTATTGATGAGGAAAATCTAACAGTCGGAAATTTCTTATAAAACTGAAAATTTTAAATTTGTTGATTCATATCTGTCGTTCCAAGTTTTTTTCATATCCAATGGATTTCATGCACCTTAGTTGTTTTTCTAGGATTTTAAGTTTTTGCCGTCGCCTTACAGCCGCGTTATATGCAGCAATAACTGCAATCGCTATGGAATCCATTTTATGTGCAAATAACAAAAATAAACACTAAACTATATAAACAATTGATATGAACTGAAATTTGTTTCTTTATAATTGAAGGTGATTTGACGTAACACAGCTAATTTCGAAACTGAGAGCGAGACAGTTCATTGGGACAATGCTTTTTTCGATTCCATTCGTATTGAAAACAATTTTTCGGTACTTGTAGCGTAACAATCCGTTCGGAGATTTGTTATGATGGAATCTGTGATAGGGCTAATTATATATAAACACATTTTTCCTACGAAACTCGGATTTCGGGAAAATTGACATCACTTGTCCCGAATGAATAGGGCGTTCAACTATTTTTTCTGCAAACAGTTATGTATTTTCATAGTAGGCTGTGGAAGTGGAAGCATACATAAAAAATTACTTGCAGACGAATAGGCACAATGCACAATGATATTTAACTAAAAAATGCAATGGCTATTGAATCCATTTTTATTAACAAAACAATTAAATTATCAAAAGATTAACACCAACATTTCAAATCGATTTTTCTTCTCATATTTTGACGTAAATCAGATAACTTTGAAACTCAGAAAAAGGGGTTTCTGTCAGGCAATGCTTATTTGATTTCGTTCGTGTCTTATGATGTGAATTTATTCGTATTCATAGCGTAACAAAACATTCGGAACATTGCTACGAGGGACTCTGTGATAGGGGTGAATAACAATTAATAAATTCACTGAGCGACCAAAAAAATAACATAACTTATATAGAATCAACAAATTCAAATACTTTTGCTGATGAAAGTAAAATTGGCAACAACTTTTGGACTTTTAAGTTATTTACCAACTTCGAAAATTCGAAAACAAAAATAAACCTTTCAAATATTTTATTTCCTTATCACAACGAAAATATAATAGAACTTGCATTTTAAGGCATTAGCATTCCATTTTTAATAAATAAGAAATTAAGTTCTAGTTTCAAATTAAGAGTTCGGGTGTTTTCATAAACATCTGCCTAACTAAGATCTGCGTTAAACGTGTTCATAAAATCAGATTTTCGTTCGGCCTAACTTATGTCGCTTTTATTTGGCAATCCAGAAGCCTTCCGGACTCTTCTGAAAGCGTTCACTTGGGAAAAAAATGACAGTTCTAATTCTGAAAAGAAGAGAATTTTACTTCCGGATTTGAAATCAGAATCAGAACCAGAAGCACTCACACATTCATATATTTGAACGTCAAACTCGACTGTTGCCATTTTTTGTATCATAATTGTGCAACTAACATTTTTTTTGAATTTGAATATTCTCACGTACACAATTATTTTCACACATACAATCTCATTAAAATTCAGAATCGTCAGAATCATACAAAAGTGTTCAGTTGGGATCCCGGATAGGAGAACAATTCCGGATTGCCAAATAAAAACGCCATTAGTTGATTTGCAGTCCTACTGTTCATAAACGTCCAAATATTATCGGGATCGAAATGATTGCGCAGTCGTTATTTTTTGGCTGCAGAAAGGGCACGAATGTGAGAAAACTTTTTTTTTTTATTAAAACAGGCATTCGTGTTGACTGCACATATTCTGCAGCGTGTATGCGTTCAATAATGCATGAGAAAAGAAATGCGACTGTACCAGCGCAGATTTTCTGCGTTTATGAAAACACTTCATGATTTGAATACATATGTAATTTATAACAAAAATATATATTTAAATATAACTACAATGAATTTCAAAATTTCATGGACGTTTTACTCTCTTAGAGGACACAATTTCTTAAATAAATTACTAAACATTAAATTAATGATATAAATACATACAAATTAACCACCGTAACAATAAGAAAACTAATGAAATATTTTTTTCTCATCAACTTTATGATTTTATTTGAATTTATAATTTGCTTACTGATTTTGTTCCAAAACGACATAAGTATAATAATGTTCTTGACTATATTAAGTAATATATATAAATGTATTTAATATTTGTATTTTATAAGATTTATAAATGTATTTGTATTAATTGTGATACATCGTAGAATTTTAATTTATCAAACAAGAAAAAATAAATTAAACTACATATGGATTCTTTAAAATAAATCGAAGGCATATACCTATATAATGTAACTAATTTATTTGTAATGTATTTTTTATTTTAAGTGTAAGCATTGTGTGACATTTCTGACGATTATTATTATACAAGAATGTAGACAAAATAAAAAAAAAACATACACAAAGCTACATTAAAAAATATAAAAATTGTAACAGTTACTTGTAATAAATTTACTAGAACAGTTTTTGAACATATTTTATTTTATCGGCAAATGAAAATAGATGAAACAAACAGCCATACTTACTTTTCATACATTTACAGAGTAATTAGAGGTATTGGTGATCTGGTGTAACAAGTCTTGTAAAATTGTAAAATTTTATTTTTTTGCAACAGACTGTGAACACACCTTTTCTTAATCAGGGGCCCAATTCCGCAACTGTGAATGCTTTTCCGTGCAAAAAAATTATTCACCCTCAAAATATGCGTGAAAATATTTGCCTATCTGTGTACACGTTATCTGTCAAAAAAAATATGCATCCCACCCTTGCGGAATCGGAAAAATGTATGTGTACACAACTTTCTGTGTACATAGAGAAAACTCACGCTTGCGGAATTGGGCCCCAGTAGCCACAGTACACATAATAAGGTAATATATTGCGCATGTTGTCAAAATTCGGTTGTCATATTTGGCAAAATGTCTGAGATTTGGCACATGCACTCTCATTTTTGACATTTTCACATACAAATAGAGGTGGGTCAATATTTCAGTAAGATGTGTTTCTGTTCAGTAAGAGGTGACAGTAGATCAAAAATAACTGTTATTAAAATAACATTTGAAATTCTGAATTTGTATTTTGATCAAATCAAACAGCGAAATATAGATGAAAAAGTGATGAATATTTAATTTTAAAATGGTAGTGGAAAATAATGGGTTATCGATTTTGCGGTTTCAAAAGTAAACGTAAATAAAACACATACAAACATTTTTTTCATGATATTTCTTTTTTATAATAAAGTTTGAACGTTGACATTATGTGTGAAACACTACATCATTTAAATGACCACCACGCGAATTGTTGCAAGCATCGATTCTTTTGAGGTAATTTTCGACCACTTTTTGACACATATTGGGCGGTATCTCAGCCATAACTTGAGGAATGTTGGTTTTAAAGTGCTCAAGAGTTAAAGGTTTATCTGCATAAACACGGTCTTTCGCGTAGCCCCACAAAAAAAGTGCAGCGGTGTCAAATCGCATGATCTTGGTGGCCAGTTGGTATCGCCACGACGAGAAAATAACGCAGCCATGAAATGTCTCTTGCAATAAAGCCATATTCGCTCGAGTTGTGTGGCATGTGGCACCGTCTTGTTGAAACCACATATTCTCCAAGTCATAGTCTTCAATAGCAGGCAAAAAAAAGTCGGTTATCATATGACCATAACGCTCCGAATTGACGGTGACAGTCGTTCCATCGTCGTTTTCGAAGAAGTAAGGTCCAATCACACCTCCGGACCAGAGAGCGCCCCAAACAGTGAATTTTTGTGGATGTAAAGGCCTCTGTTCAATTACTTGAGGATTCTCAGAACCCCAAATACGACAATTTTGTTTATTAACATACCCACCGAGTGAGAAATGTGCTTCGTCGCTGAAGAAAATTTTGTTCGCAAAATCGCTATCCACCGCCTGTTGTTGAAGCACCCATTCGACGTATCTACGACGTTGTGAATGGTCAGCTGGCTTCAGTTGTTGTGTGAACTGGACTTTATATGGATGTAGGTGTAGATCCAAATGCAAAATACGCCATAATGTGCCGTAAAACAGCCCTAATTCCTGAGAACGACGAGGAATCGACACATTCATGCGATATTTTCAGTGGAACGAGCGAAACGATGATGCGCATGCCTTACAATATCTGTAATCAATCCAGTCTCTTCAAATTTCTTCACAATGTTGCCAATTTCTTGCGTAGTTGGACGATTATGTAAACCATAATCTACTCTTAAAGCACGATATTTGGCTGTGGCAGAATCACCATTTTTGTAGTACGTTTTAACAATTTGTATACGTTGTGTGATAGTTCAAGCGATCCATTTTCGTAAATGTCAGACTGTCAATTAAAAAAAAAATTGTTTAACAACTTATTTTGACAGATGTCGAATTCCAGCCCAATACTTTTGAAACAGCAAAATGGATAAGCCCCTTTAGTTTATTAAAATTTTTATTTCGCTGATAATTTTTGTTCCATAATTGTTAATTCAGTAACAGGCATTTAAAACTGTTATTTAAAAGTAGTAGTAACAGTTATTGCAACTAGCAGTTTGGCCCATGCCTAAGCCTTTGCGCATGCCAAATGTGACACGAGTCTCTCTGAGTTTTGCCCCACATGCGCGAACTTGAACGAAAATGAAAAGCTTTATTATGTGTAGTGTGATCTGTAGCAACACTGGAGCAAATGTCAAAATCTGTTTCACATTTGTTCTGAAATATCCTAGTTTGTGTTAAATAAATTTAAAACTATTGTATTTCTTTGTTACAAAAGGGTTCGGGTAGAGTAAGACTTTGACATTCAGTATATTTTGTTGTTGTAGTACAAACAAATGCTACACTTTTACACTTTTGCAATGATACAATACTAGTTACATCGGATCGTGAATACCCCTATTGTTTTTTTTAATTGAGCGCTCACTAATATAATCAATCACCGTGCGAGCATTAGAGGAGGTTTTAGAAGGAGATACCGATGTAACGGGTGTATTTTTTTAACTGCAAGAGAAGTTTGGATGGGTGTTGTCTATGGTTTGACGGTTGAGAATATCAAACTCTGTCGACATTTCTTTTCACTAAGGGTTGCCAATTTATCATGAATTGCTTGACGCCGGAACAACGCTTCCAAATTGTGGAAATTTACTGTTCATAGAGCACTTTTACCGAAGAATTGTCTTTATTTAAATGGCTTCGTCAATAAGCAAATTGCCGTATATGGAGTAAAGGCAATCCGCTAGCCATTAACGAATTACCATTACATTCCATCTATGAATTCAGATCAAATCTGCCAATCCATCAGAGATCAAATCTTTCGTGTTTTGATTTAATCTAGATTTCTTCTTTTGTTGCAGTGAAACTCTAAAAATTCAAAAAGAACGAATATTTTCTTGAATGAAACTCGCTATAAAAAAGCCTTGAAACAAAAATATCAATTTTCCGATTTTAAATAAAACTTTAATTAGAAGTTAAATAAGACTATAATTTCTTAACACAAAAAATCTATTATTTTGTAAAGTTAAATATTAATTTTTAATGCAACTCTACATAAGAATATAAGTGAACAGATATTTAATAATGAGAATAACAACTTTATAAATTCTAATAATAAACTAAGCTTTTTCAAACGCGTTCCACACGCTTGGATTTTAGTGTCTCTTCCTGTGCGCTGGTTTCTTTAAAATTGAAGTTTCTTATTCATCTAAGCAAATTGTCCTCATAATAGCCTCAGCAACGGAGTAAGGATCACAATTAGAGCTTGGACGTCTGTCCTCAAAGTAACCTTTTCCGTCATCGCTTACACCACGTGGAATACGAATGGAGCAGCCACGGTTAGCAACACCAGCACTAAAGTCATTGATGGAACTAGTTTCATGCAGTCCTGTCAAACGACGTTCGTTATCCTTGCCCTGGTTTGGATCGTATGCACGAATGTGACGATCGTGGCATTTGGAGAGCTTTTGAACAGCTTTCTCAATTTCCCTGTAAAATTTTTTATTGATTTTAGCAAACGATCTGAAGGAACAAAAATAGTCTTACTTGATTCCACCGTCTTCACGCATCTTTTGTGTGGAAACGTTTGTGTGAGCACCAGCACCGTTCCAGTCACCTGGCATTGGTTTAGGATCCAAAGTCGCAATGATCTAGAGCGATAAATATTTTTGGTTTCTTTTAGTCTGTTTTCTATGAAAAAAAAAAGAAATAGACTTACGCCGAATTCTTCAGAAATTCTGTGAAGCAAGAATCTTGACATCCACAATTCATCACCAATGGAAATGCCCAAGCATGGTCCTACTTGGTATTCCCACTAAACAGAGAATACAAAATGTTTAAATATTTTTGTCTGGTATTTTTCTTGGACAATAATGTATCTTACCTGAGCGGGCATCACTTCAGCGTTGGTACCAGATACATTGATTCCAGCGTATAGACAAGCCTTATAATGAGCCATCACAACATCGCGTGCATACACCTTAAGGCAAAAGGCAAATAATCAAAACAGTTAATTTATTTAAAAAATATGTATATAATTGTGCAACATTTCTTAGAAAACCGTGCTAAATATCCCTTTCTCCACTAATGTATGTATTGTTTTGCTTTGAAACATAAGTTTTTAGCCAATTCGTCTCTACCTACACCTTATAAGAGAAATGTATATTAAATAATTGGTTCGTTAACCACTAAACCAAGATTAAAGTAGATTTAACCTAAATCTCCTATATATCTTCAAAATCTCATTAAAATCTTCATAGGGCCAATAGATGTGCAAACCGAATTAAACTATTCCCATATCCAAATGAACACGTTCGTCGGGATAGTGAATTTTTCGATTCGTTTGAACCAGATGAAACTGCCTTTCTATTTACAACACCATTTCCCTTTTAAATAGTGCTGTAAAAATTAATCTATTTACTTTTGAGCAAATTGTTGTGTGGTTTAATGGATTTTTTTTACACATATGACGTCAATAAAATAAGACAACAAAAAGAAGTGTCGTAATCTTGTTTTTTTTATTCATGTTTTTTGAGCAATAAACACTACTTAGTCATGAATCAAGAAAACAAGATTACAAGATTCTTTGTTTTCCTTATTTTATTGACGTCACCAGAGATCGAAATCCATTAATCCACAAACAACAACAATTTGCCGATTTTTGATCTCTTGTCCCGTCAATAAAATAAGAAAAACAAAGAAATGTCGTAATCTTGTTTTCTTTGATTCATGCTACTTAGTATATCATAGATAAATAATACCAAGATACAAATCCTCTGCTGTCCAAGTTGAAAATTTACTGTTAATGTGTGAGTAAAAATTGACTTTAGCTGTTTATTCATTGACACTAATCAAATTATAAACACAACAATGTAAACAAATGGGTTCTGGAGGGTGAAACGTCGAAAGTTTCCAATCTTGGTATATTACTCATCTGTGCTTCAGATTTAGTACATCTAAAAGAGATTAACTTTCGGTGAAAACATGGTAAGTTAACGTTCAAGTAATCAATAATGGTATTATACAAAGATTCAATTAAGTACAAATTCAATCTATTGTAAACAATTGTCAACATGACCGGCAGATTACGTACCTATATCACATAAAGATTGAATTAAGTTAATGTTGGATGAAATTGATATTCCTGAGAGAAGCTGATATTCAGACCCCAGTAGATGACATGGCCTTCCCCCACAATTGAATAAGATCATATTAAAGTTAGTTCTAAGAATACTTAATAACTCGAAGTGCGTGAATAAAACTTTCTTAAAACTTCCTCCCCGAACGAAAGGAATTAATTTAGTCTTAAACTTTACCCAGGGAACGCCAAGAGCTTGTCAAGAAAAACTGTTTTTCAGTTCTCAAAAATCACCCAAGGGTCATTATGGAAACCGGATTGATTTGTGTTTTTGTAATGCCTTTCAAAAACCGCGCATAAACTAAACATCTGTTGTCAAACACAAATCTCAAGCTTGCCTAAGATTAGGTTCGTTCGGTGAACTTTACCTAGGGTCGACCCAGGTTTTTTTGTCAACCCGAAGAGTTGTCACAAAAACCTGGGTTTTTCGGTTCTCAAAAAACTCCCGAGGGCCATTAAATATATGTTGCAGAAAAGCAGGTTATGTCATTTAATAATTAAAACTTAAAATATGTTAAATTGAAGTTCTTAGTACATTTTTGTGGCCCTATGCACAATCCACAACTTCAAAGCTTCCCATTTTTCATGTCTGTGTCTGAAAATTTATTTGAGTATAGTTTTATTTCCATTTTGAAAATAACAATTTGCATACAAAACGAGAATTCACAACAAAACAAATCCTTCAGATAAGGGATGATGGATAAATCCATCTGTTATTGAAACATCGATATTAAAACAAAAAATCGATGATTCAATATCTATGTTGAAGGAAGAATAGGGTTTTCTTCAACACATCGATGTTTTCGATTCGATAACTATTAACATCGATGATGAGTACTCGATATTTTCCTCATTATTGCCCATTCCTACTTCAGATCTCATGTGACTTTGACGTTTATTCATTTACTTCAAGTTTCCCCTGCTAAAAACCTAGTCCTACTTCAGGACGAGTTGAGGGCGACCCTAGGTTTAAAAAAAACAGAATTTGTTTATCAGGATGACTTTAGGTTTTTCAAAAAACGCTTTAGGTCGACCCTTGGGCGACTTATGTCGTTTTTATTTGGCAATCCGGAAGCCTTCCGGACTCTTCTGAAAGCGTTCACTTGGGAAAAAATGACAGTTCTAATTCTGAAAAGAAGAGAATTTTGCTTCTGGATTTGAAAACAGAATCAGAAGCAGAAGCACGCACACATTCATATACTTGAACGTCAAACTCGACTGTTATCATTTTTTGTATCATAATTGTGCAACAAACATTTTTTTGAATTTGAATATTCTCACGTACACAATTATTTTTACACATAAAATCTCATTAAAATTCAGAATCATCAGAATCACACAAAAGTGTTCAGTTGGGATCCCGGATCGGAGAACAGTTCCGGATTGCCAAATAAAAACGCCATTAGTGCTCAACGAACAAACCTATTATTGGATTCATTTGGAAATTTGAGGAACAGCTAAATCTAATACTACGTTTTCACCTACCACTTAATCCGGATTTAAATGGATTAACCCTAAATCCTCTTTGAAATCTTCTAAATCTTGAAGATTCCCCATACAAATTTTAATCTCCTTAAATGAAGATTAGAAATTAATCTCATTGAAATCTTCTTCGAAGTAGAAGATTCGCAAAAGAAACAAACCTTATTTCATAGAACGCGCCTATTCTAATGTCATATTTTCTCCATTGACATTCAAAAAAAAAAAACTGCCAACATTATTTAATTTGTTTTTGTCTGGTATAATTTGTCGTTGCCTTCAAATTCTGTTTTTGTTTTTAAATAAGTATGAAAATAACAAATGCAATAAAGTTAGAAAGACCAAAGCGGTCGGTGCCTCGAATTTATAATGGAAAATGTTTTAGCTATCCTACAGTAATACTTTGAAGTTGTTCTTTCCCAAATATATAAAAACGAAAACAGTGTAAAGGCGATTACAGTATTTATGTAAATATATCTATTTGCTGCAAGATGTTGGGATAACAATATTTTAACGTTATTACTCATTTTTATTTATTGAAATTAAATTTCTTCACTGCACCGAAATTATTATTCTTCTTCCCAATTATTTTGTTTTTGTCTTGTTGTATTGACTTTTGAATGACAATTTATAGAGAAAACGTCAAACTAATCTTTTTTTCACTGGTGAAAACACTTGAAGATTAATTTTTAATCTTCTCAATTTAAACTGGATTATCTTTAGGTGAAAACGTAGCATAAACTGCAAAACAGCTGATCTGACAGAAAATGCTACCTGATCTTTTAACAACAACGCTTCTGTGGTACATTGGCTATAGGCTAGTTGCTTCGTTTTTCCATAGAAGGAAACAACAAGTTATGTTATATCTGATAATTAAAACTTAAAATATGGTTTGGGCGGATTCGTCGGATGCACAATCCACAACTTCGAAAGTTTCCATTTGCTCTTTCTCTGTGTATTAAATTTAATGTTAGTATTCTTTCAATTTCTATTTTAAAAACTACAAATTTCATACAAAACGTGAATCCGTTTCAAAACAGATGTTTTGTTCGTTGAGCCCCAAACGTCACAAAAATCAAAAAATTCGTTTTCCACGGTGAGTTCAGGTTTTTCAAACAAAGCTTTAGGGCGACCGCATTGCTACTTCAGGGCTCATCGAACACACCTAATGAAAATATAATATAATATAATATTAGTCAGGCAAAACGAAAGCATTAACCTAAACAATATAAAGGGTTGGAAAAAAAAATACTGATCCCTGACATCTTTAATCCATAAAAATAAAAATTACAATTGCTACATATACAGGTGTCCGCCGGGAAGGTATACTACTTTGTTTTGCCGCCATTTTGGTAAACATTAGACTTGACAGCCGAGAAGTAGACACGTGGCAAATTTATTATGGAAAAATATTCTATAAACCAAAGTGTTTCAATCGTTAAAATTTTGTATCAAAATCAATCATCGACTCTGTGACGATGAGAAAGTTATGTGAAATTTTTGGGAGAAACAACGTGCCAACAAAACGCACTATTTATCGTGAAGTGAATGATTTCAAAGAAAGATGGTCTGTTGGTGATAGGCCCAAGCATAGACCACAACGTACCGCAAGATCGGCTGAAAACATTACTGCTGCTCAAGGAAGTGTTCAAAACAATCTATCAACCTCAATTTGACGCCGTGCTCAGGAGCTTGGTCTTCAAAGAACAACTTTGGGCACAATTTTGCAAAAGAATTTGAATTTGTTTTCATTTAAGATTCAGTTGACAGAAGAGCTTATTCCATAAGACCATTTACGCCACCGTACATATGTCAATAGAAAGTTACAGCTAGCTCATGACAACCCCGATTTTCATGAAAAAATCATAATGAGTGACGAGGCACATTTTCATTTGAATGGATATGTGAATAAACAGAATAGTCGGTTCTGGACAATGGAAAACCCTTAAATTATTCTTCGGTCACCTTTGCATCAATTAAAAGTTACAGTCTGGTGTGCAATTTGGTCAGGAGGAATCATTGGACCTTACTTCTTTGAAAATGAAAACGGCCGCCGTAACGGTAACTGTGAATGGGGAGCGTTATCGTGATATGATTGGAAACTTTTTAACGCCACAACTGCATGCTTTGGGCTTGATTAACATGTGGTATCAACAAAACGGTGCCACATCGCATACAGCCAGGATTACAATGGAATTACTGCAAGACCTCTTTCCATAACAAGTTATTTCAAGAAATGGTGATATTGATTGGCCTCCACGATCGCCTGATTTGACTGCTCCCGACTTCTTTTTGTAGGGATATCTGAAAAGCAAGGTTTATGCAAACAAACCAGAAACGCTTTAGCAACTCAAACAAAATATTCGTGATGAAATTAATGAAACTGCGTGAAATGTGTGCGAATGTAATGAAAAATGTGCTCAAAAGGGATCGCATTTGTGAGACTAACAGAGGCGGAATTTATTTGATATTGTATTCCATACATGATTGCCTACATTAAATAAAACATTTATCAATATAAGATCCATTCTCTTTCATTTACTCAAAAATTATAAACAAACAAAATAGGAAACCTTCCCGGCGGACATCCTGTATAAATGAAAAAAAAAAAACAGTTAACTGTGAAATCTTACCTTATTCGCTCCGACACCACAATAGTAGGGTCCCTGAGGTCCAGGGAAGCCATTCTTCGGCCAACCCAAAGGATGCTTATTAAAATCAAGGAATGTATATTCTTGTTCGATGCCAAACCATGGTTTTTCATCGGCACATTTATTCATCACTTCCAGACAAGTTTTGCGATGGTTTGTTTCGGTGGGAGTTCCATCGAACTTGTATGTATCACACATAACTAGAATGTTGTTGCCTCGGCGGAATGGATCTTTATAAATGGCTACGGGATGTAAATAAGTGTCTGAATTCGAACCTTTCGCTTGGCCAGTTGAGCTACCATCGTAATTCCAAATTGGCAAATCTGTAAAGATAAAACAGGTTGTAAATATTATTCAACATAATAATAAACAAGATTAAAATATATAAATATTTTGTTTGTATAGTATGTATAATACAGACATACATAAATAGCTTGACAGTAATTAATGTATTTAAATTATTAAGATGATCGAATAGTTCGAACACGTTTACCTCTTTTAAAAAAATATATATATATACCTACAAGAACGTAGATACACTCCGTCTCACTTGATTACGAACCTGCAGTTTTTTGTTTTACTTTTACGATATTTTTCAAACCCTTCGCTTAATCTGGGAAAAAACCAATTGCATTCATATTGTTAAAAAAAATTGGGGTTAAGTTGATAAATTTAACCATATAACACTTTTCCGAAAAAGTTCATAAAATACGCCATTTTTATAACTCACTTGATTACGCTCAGTAGCTAAATTTTTCTGTTAGTAGCTTAAAAGGTAGTAAAACAAAGACAGTGCAAAATTTGTTTGTATAAATTAATAGCCGTGTTTTATTATCGCCAATAACCCATATGGTTCACCCCGTGCTAATGAAACGATCTGGGTTATGTACTCAAATGTACCCCCTGTTCGACGAATTTAATACTAATTTTTGCAATCCCAGATAGATACCCCGATAGAATAGTGGATCTCGTGTTTTTTTTTGTAAATTTATATTTTGATCTATAAATTGATTTTTTTTCGTAACGAATCGAATACGTTTTCAGATTAATTTTTATTTGCTATAGTATTGGTTTATATTTGTATCTGTGAACCAGCTAGCGGTATCAGCTGTCTTGTCAAACTGATGTCTCTCAATTATGGTGCATAGTTGTGTTAGTAAAAGAGGGGTGGATCTGCCGAAAAATCCAGATCTGCAAAATTGATTTAAAATAAAAAATAAATACGGAGAGCTGTGAATTTAAAGCAGTTCTCTTCGGCTGACTTTTCCTTTGCAGTTTTTCCGTACTTCTCCGGGTCCGTACGATAGCTGTGGACAACAGTGGTGCCGTTCCAAGCTTGTGGCTATGAAGCTGATGGATTTTCCTAGTTCCCGGTAAGTTAAAATTTGGCCTATTTCTTCCTTAGTTAACGTCTTTCCTTTACCGATAGTTGTGGATTGTATCAAATTATTTTTTCAAGCAAGCTCCTTAATACTTTAAGTTCCCTTTTATTCAATTTAAGACATGGTAACAGTTAGATTTAGATACTGTTCGTAATCAAGTGAGACGGAGTGTACATACATATTTGTTAGGTGGGATAGAAATAAGGCGTGAAGTAAAATTAAAAAAATAACTGGATATGTAGGTTGTATTGTATGTAGGGCAATTAACCAAAATAAAAACACATTAAATAACAAAAAAAAAATATAAGCGGCACTTTCAAAGAATCGATTCATTCATTTTGTTTTTAATTCAAGTTGTTTGAGTGGAGAGTTTTTAAAAGAAATATTTTATACCTCAAACTCTACTGATTGTTTTCTTTTCAAAATTTTAAACTATTATAAGTCCAAGTTTTCTTTGTTGTATTCAATCTTTATATATAAAAAATTTTATCAAAAACGTATGACGCTAATGATCTCAGTTGGCATTCGACCATTTTCAATATAAGGGGTTTTCCAATAAGAGGTGTTATTTTGAATAGCCCGCTAATTCGGTAGCTGTCACTTTTGAAGCTGTCATTTTTTGACATTTGACAAGTAGAAACTACGCTATTAATAAAAATGGAACGATACACGCTTCAACAACGCATTTCTTTTTTTTTGAATATCAAAATAACACCTCTTATTGGAAAACCCTATACTTTTTTTGTATGAAAGATATGGTTGAGAAGAAGGTTTTAAGCTATGTGCTATGTGTATTGGTTTTCGATTTGAAAATGTTTACTAAAATTGTTAAATCTCATTAACTAATACAGATAAACATAAACAAATATATATATAAAAAAATGTTGTCAAAAACGTATAATTCCTGATTTCGCTTTTGTTAGTTCAGCCGGTGTATTTCTTTGAAATAAACTACTTTGCGTTTGTTCAACACCGCTGAGTGAAAATTCGTTTTTGTGTTGCGTAACAAATTAAAACGATTTCTAAATAATAAGTTTACACTAGTTCCGATCTAACCTTGGACGAAGTTAACGTCTTGCAATAATTATGGCGTTTTTATTTGGCAATCCGGAATTCTTCTTCAATCCGTGATCCCAACTGAATATTTTTGTGTGATTCTGACGAATTTTAATTAGATTGTATGTATGAACATAATTGTGTACGTGAGAATATTCAAATTAAAAAAAAAAGTTTGTTGCACAATTATGATACAAAAGGGGCAACAGTCGAGTTTGACGTTCAAGTATATAAATGTGGGAGTGCTTCTGGTTCTGATTCTGATTTCAAATCCAGAAGCAAAAGTCTCTGCTTTTCAGAATAAGAACTGTCATTTTTTCCCAAGTGAACGCTTTTAGAAGAGTCCGGAAGGCTTCCGGATTGCCAAATAAAAACGACATTAATCAGAATGTCCGTCATAATCAAACGCAAGAGGTACATACATACGTGCAGAGGAAATAAATGGAGTCGCGCCCATATTGCACAGCTTCAACCTGCACCACAAATTCGACAAAAAGTTATTAGAAGAAGAAAAGTGGTAAATATAGACTTCAATCGCGCTGCTTTGAAAGACGATTCCGCAATTGTATTTACTTGCTCGATGCTCCCGGTGGGAGATGCAAGACATTCGTCATTTAGTTGATTCTAGCAACAATTCGGCCAAGATTTCTTTCGTTGCCTGTTGCATCCAATGGCATCTATGGCATTTATACCACACCGTTTGACGGCGGTCGAACTGCTCACTCCGCTTTGAAACTGGCGATGAATTTTTTCACGGTTGATAAACCAAAAACGTGAACAATGATGAAGAATTCGGCGACAGCGAAGTTGATGCGAGAATGCAAAATCATAATTTGAGATGAATGCACGATGGCGCATAAACGAGCTTTGGAGGCAGTTGACATAACAATGAAGGATTTACAAGGTGATTCGAGATGATTTGGCGGGGATATGATATCGCTCAGCGGAGATTTTCGTCAAACGCTTCCCGTCATCCTGAAATCTACTGCTGCCGATGAACTTAATGGATACTTAAAATCGCCGTCTTTGTCCCGGCATGTCAATAAGTTCAAATATGAGTGGCATTGCAGAACGACCCATCGGCTGCTGAATTCTCAAAACAACTGCTGGCGCTTGTCAATGGCTAAATTTCTGTTAACGTCTCGATTGGATTGATATCATTCCTGACAAATTTTTGCGAGTTAACAACGTTGAAGGAGAAACTCATCACCAAAGTAAAGTGTTAACCGTCATTGTAAAAAATTATAAAAATCCAAATTGGATTTATGAATGGGCAATACTAACACGAAGAAAAAATGACATCGTTGATAGATTGGTAAACGGTTTTTGTTGTTTGTTTTTGCGCCGGTAAACAAATCGAAGAACATTGTTTATCATATCACTTTCTCCTTATTTTTATTCCATTCAAACAAATCACATTAAAATTTGAACTATCTGTGAATTATTATAGCTCTGCAGTTGACTTAGATGCATTAAATGGGGGCGAGAGGAAGTTCATCTGGTCCGCTAGTATTATTATAAATTAAATTAATGGTAGATCCTAAGGGCCCTCATAGTGATTAAAAACATAAAGATTCCAAACAATTAAGAAATATTTTTGCCAAGTTTCGTCAACGTCAATAATAACTGCAGAATTTCCATACAAATGTGGAATAGTTGACCCTGCCAAATTTTACCCTCCCTTATATTGTATAATAATGTCGTTAAACATTACCTTAATCGTTGTCATTAATTTGCACAAAAAATAAAAATAATATGCACGACTGCAACGCTCGTATTTGCTCTTTTGTTCGATCACAACGTATGCAAAATGTTCTTAACAGAAACGGCTAAAAATATTTTTAAAGTCTTTTATAACTTAATTTTATTTTAATATACAAAATTTATATAATTTTCTTCTAAAAAATAAATTGGGCAGTCAATTTTAAATATATAATAATGTAAGCTTAAAAAAATTTAAAAAAAATCCAAAACAATATTTTGCGAACATTTTGGTGTGCAGTATTCTTTATAGTTCGAAGGACGTCTGATATAAAAATTGTGATCGAAATCCGTAGATCCGTTTAGAGAAAGTGGAAAATCAAAAAATGCTTCTATGGCAGGTACCGTTAATAACAAAATATGTAAAAAAAAAAACATTGACCAGAATGTAGACTCTACCAAAAGGAGTGCACACAATAATTTTTATCAAAATCGTTTGAGCCTTATGCGAGATAATTATAATAAAATATAAAAAACGATACAAAAATCTATTCGAGACAATCATCACGCTTAAGTACCAAGTTTGAAGAAAACCCTTCAGCGTTTAGGCTGTAGATCGTTCTACAGACAGACAGACAGATTGATGGAATTGCGGGACCCACTTTTTTGGTATTCTCCATCATCGTAATGTCAATTTTGATCAAAATCATGAGTTCGATTTTTTTTTCTCCAAATGCAAAACTTGCCCTATGCTACCTATATCGCAAGTAACATTTATCTGTCACCTCAAAGTTTTGGAGGAATTTGGTTATTTTTATTCAAATATTATATACACACGTTGAAATGGGTATATCTATTTATGTTTATGTAATTATAGGTAGGTACCCACTTATAATGATAACTTAGGCGTTCATAAGTACCTTAATACACATATCTCAAATTTTACCATCGCTGAGTTGCCATTAAGCCAGATGAATTTCTTTAACATTGAATTAAAATTAAAGACTTAAAAATTGCAATATGAATTTTCTACGTAGGTAGAGTTACCATTCGTCGCCCGTTTGGAGGGACTGTCACCCTTTTTTACCTGAAGCTATATATTGTCCCCCAAAACCAAAAATCACAAAGGGGGACACAAATGTCCCTCATTCTTACACATATGTAATATTTTTGCACCTTAAGGCAATATTTGTATACTACTTACTATTTAAAAAAAAAATTCTTAGCAGGTTTTCAAATTAAAGCTGTGAATACTTCCATCATAGTAAATACAATTTTCACAACTGGATACATCCATTTACTTCACTCTATAAAGGTTGCCAACTTCACTTCAGTTGTTCTGTATCTGTCATCATCGTGCGTGTCCATTCAATAATACTTAGCCATAGTTATAACTCTGGCACTTGTACAACCTGAAGCTCCCTGTTTCTAACCATATTTACGGAGTTGGAAATTGCACCAACAGAATATGTTATAAATTAGTTTATTTGATAGTTTATTTTCTTAGACCAGCTTACTTAGGTCGCATGAAAAAAATTTACAAAAATTGGCAAAATTCTTGCAAAATAAACTCAAAACTCTACCATTTTCAATCGCCACGGATGCTACAATGAAGGCAATATTAAAACGTGCTCTTATTATTCGATATTACACTAAAGAAAAGGGAATAGAAACGAAATTACATATTTAGATTTTAAGATCAAAACGTCATGGTGAAACGTCAAAGACATAAAAATCTTGTTCAGTTCTTTTTTTGTTCGCGCTTTTTATTTTTCAAAAACATGTTTTGTCGCTATGTACCCCTTTTTAACATTTTCTATCTGGTAACCCTATACGTATGTAACTATTTAAATAATAGGTATTATAAACGCGATATAAAAGTATGTAGGTATTTCCGCCCTAACTAACAAACTAAATAACTATGTATTAAGTTCGAAGCAAGCACTAACATACCTACTAATCCACCAAATAATTATCTCCTAGCTATCACTAATCGCGCGTGTTAATACTTAAAATGCTTTCAAACAAAAATAATAACGTAGGCGGCACGCGATTTACGTCCCTGTCAAGTATCAACGTTTCATTTCATGCGTTGCTGTTGTTTCTTAGCGTCAGTACACGCCTATAATGAATGAAACTTTGTCTTTAAAATGTCACTTGTTGAACTTTACGATGACGAAGAAGAATAGTTGTATTTTTACACTCTTCTCGTTTTGAGATAATAACTAAAACACAGTCGAACCCTCGCATATGAAACATCAAGCCGTCCTATTAATCTAAGAGCCGATTTTTCAATCTCCAGGTAAAGAGTCAGTTAGTTACCAGAAGAATAAACTTACTTGACTGTTAAACAACCGGATAACAATATTGAATTTTTCAATCAAGAAAAATGAATCTATAGAATCATTTATTTTAAACGTCATTTTTATTTTTTAGTTTTTTTACATCGAAAAAGCTTATTATTTTATTCCTCAGATAACTCCTTATTACGTTCTAAAATGAGCAGATAACTTTATTCCTAGATTAAGTTGTATCTGACTGTTGAAAAACTGATTTTTGCTCTATCTGGAGAATATGTACTAACTGACTGCTTAACTGACTATTGAAAAATTGGCCCTTAAGAGGTTATCGGACAATTAATCACTAAAAATATTAAAAACAAAACAATCGAAGTGTATATAAACAAATAACAAATTGGTATGTCGTCATAATTTATCAATTCAGACGTCAAAGTGGTCAAGGTAAAATTCTTATGCGTGAAACAGATTAAACCAGCACCAGCGGTTTCGAGCAACAACAGCCACCATCAGCAACAAAAGTGTCGTAAAGCCAAACTACTAAAATTGGTGTTGCCATTGCATCGAAAAAGTCGAAATCTAAACTGGTATACTAACATATAGAAAAAGGAATGCATTCAAGTGAATGACCACAGGTGCGGCTCTTATATCAGACATTTATTGACGAAATATAAACATTTCGTTGATTTTTTTATAATCTAAATCATGCCCTAAAGAAATTTTGCATTTGGAAAAAAATCGAACTCGATCGACAAGTCGAACTTGACTTGTCTGTTAGTAAGTCGATCTACAGCAGTCTAGGCTGCTGAAGCGACTTTCTTGAAGCTTAGTACTTAAGCGTCTTCGGTAATTGCCTCAATTCTTTTTCTTAAATCATTTTTAGCCCCAAAAACAACGGTATCTGCAATACAATTTTTGTTTGTAAATCTTAATTTAATCTCGACAACGGTTCTAACGATTTTGGTAAAAAAAAGTTATTTCCAATTTTTGTCCCAAGTAAAATAAGATGTTATTTACAGTACCTGCCATAGAAAGGTTTTTTTTTTTTTTATTTTCGACTGTCTCATTAACAGCTCAACAGATTTCGATCAAATATTGAAATGATAACTTCCTATGGGAGGGTAAACTGTTTCGTTACGTAACGCGTTACGGCGCCAGTCTGCCTGGCTGCTATCGATGTTCTGTGAACTTGATGATGGTAATGTTGCTGCGATGTTGTATGATGTGGACGTTTTTTTTTAGTTCCGTTGAATTTAATGCTGAATGTTCTTGTTGCTTCGTAGACGTCGCATGCAGTCGTTGTATTAAGGTGCTATATATGGTTTTGTGCCCTCGATTATTTTAAAGGTGCTGTCGTTATAGATATTTATATTGTCCTAGGGTGGTTATAGCTATGTGAAGTCGAATTTTAAAAAAAAAAATTTTTTTTGTGTGCCCTTGATTATAAAGGGTGATGCTGAAGAACGATGGTGTTGTTCTTTTCGCTGTTAGAGTAAATGTTGTAAGTTCTTGCTGTATGGATGTGATGTGTTTTATATCGTTGTTCTTGCTCTATGGTGGTTAAAATTGTGACACATTATAAGTTAGTATAGCAGTTTAAATTTTTGAACTGGACAATTCTTATGGGACGGTAAACCGCTTCGTTACTGCGCCATTCTGTCTGGCTTCTCTTTCTCTTACGCATACGCAGAACTTTTGAAATTAATCAAATTAACGAAGAACTTTTGAAGCATTTCTCAAGTTAAACAATTTCAATAATATTTCAACGAAGATTAGTTTAAGGTATCACTTCTGTCCGGCCTTTTTTTGTAGGAAATTCAATTTTCGAAAACGGGGTGACCATTTTTTTTTTGAAATTAATTTTTTAAGTTTATATTCTTAAATACTTAAAATTGCCACACCAACATTAATTTTTGAAAAAAGCTTAACAAATTTTGTAGGTACTGGTACATATATACAAAATTAAGCAAAAAACGGTTTAACAACATATGTCTTTACATATTGCTTACAATATGACCGAACAAAGGAGCAATTACGTGCATACAGTTTTGAATTTTATTTCATTCGGTCTTGTTAATTTGAACGGCAATGTAGACAAAATAAAAAAAAACTGAAACTTGTTGAAATAAACATATTTTTGTATTCAGTTAAGCGGATTTTACTATACATAGAGACAAAATAAAAATAACTTTGGACTATTTAGCTAGCGATGATCATTTGTGAATTCTAAACAAAAATATGTGTTATATTCTCGTGCATTACATGGAGTCAATGACACTGAAAATGGATTTTGCACCTTGAAATTTCTCAAAGATTTGCATTATGTATGTAACCACGAATTGGCACTTATCCATTATTGTTTTTATTTTTATTTTTTGGCAACCTATACACTAACAGCTTTTCGATTGGCCTCATGTACATATACTATGATAAATACTTAAGCTTCTAAATTACCTATTTACTATTAGATTGTCTTAGGAGTACATACTAAAACAAGAAGTAGTAAAAAAATATATACTTTCGAATTGATTGTTATTCGTTAATTAAACTAAATTAATTAAATAATTAAGATACAGAAGGTTATTATATTTCCCATGATTGTTCAAATACGTACAAGACTTTCAAAGCCAGCGAAGTGTGAAAGATTGTTCGATTGAAAAGTGATCTGATCCCACTGTACCTTAGATAGATTCTTCTAATCAGAAGATACTACTGAACAATGAACATAATCGCACCCATGCTTTTTTTTGGTTTTAATTTGGGAAAATATTGGAATACATATTTCTATAATAAATTGTTTTTGTTAATTTTACAATGACTTAAAATAAGTAACAAAGATGGGTGATGTCATTTCGGAGCAAAAGGGATATGTGTGTTCAATGAGGCTGTTCGGAACAAATTAGAACACTTTAGAACAGGATTTTCTGAGCTTGCTTTTTAGGTAGAACAGGTTAGAACAGATTTATGAGAACTGTCAAAACCAATTGTTGTTGTAAAAAAAAACTTTTCGGTGTTAGATTTTTATTTAGTTGATAAATCGCTTTTCGATTTTTAAAATTTAAATTAAATTTTAATCCATTTCAAATTATTTAAGATTTTTTCTGAAGGGATGAACGAACTCGAATTTTAGGTAAACAACAAAATTTTTATTTATAATCTCTGTCAGATGACTGACTGTTCTAAATTGTTCTATCTTGTTCTGAACTTTCTCACGAATCTGTTATGTTCTGTTCTGTCCTGTTCTATTCTGTTGTAATTTTTTCGTCACTCAAAAATCTTAATATAAATTATTTGAAATATCCTAAAATCCTGGCTAAATTTTAATATAACAAAACTTTATGGAGAATAGAATACAGTCCGTTCCTGACAGGCGGTAACTGCTGAATGTTCGTTCGTTGGTCCTAAAACTATCAAGATTTTGCAGGTAAGAGATGCTATCGTATTTCTAAAATTCCGTTCACTGGAGTTAATTATTTCATTTATTGTTACTTAAATTAAAATTCTAGACTTTCGGTATTTATGTTTTTTGTAATTCACAAGTTCAATTTTGGCGATTCGAACTTAAGGTCATTAAAGACTGGTGTTCGGGTTTCTGGCCGTTTGCCAATCGTGACTGTGGATCGTTCCTTGAAAGGGAAACTAATGCTTCAACTCAAGATAGACACTAACATTGTATTATTTAGTGTAGTATTTATTTTTATATTTACTAAGGTGGTGCTATAGAACCTGAACCTCTACCAACATGCCTCTTCAGTTAGCTCGGTATTTGGCTAGCTGCCTCCATGCCAAATCATATTCTACTTGAACAAGCCACCTAAGGCGAGGTCTTCCTTGACTGCGTCATTACTCTGGCATGGAATCGAAGATCCTGCGGGCCGGAACGTTGTGGTCCATTCGTTCTACATAGCCTAGTCCTCATAAACGTAATGTACGTATTTTTTGTACCAAGGTCAATGTACAGCTCGTATAATTTGTGGTTGAACCTTCTCCTCCATGGCCCGTTAACGCAGGTAAACCGAAAATTTTACCTTTTCGGTCGTTTCAAACCTTACGCTCGAAACGACTAAGAATATCTTCATCCGCTTTCGATAGAATCCATGTCTCCGCGCCATAGACCAGGCTGGGATGATCAGAAACTTATAAAGAGTCTCCTTTGTTTTTCGAGAGAGGGCTTTACTACTCAACTGCTAGTCCCATTTTAGCCGCTTCAGCTTCAATGTTAGCAAACGCTCCAGTGACTGGGTTCTGCCAATCATGTCTATATCGTCAGCGTATGCTAGCAATTGCACACACTTGCAAAAAATTTTGCCAATATGTACGATTAACTTGGAAGTTTCTTATAATTTTGTCAAGTATTAAGCTTAAGAAATCGCACGATAGCGCATCACCTAGTCAGAATCCTTGTTTGACATCAAAAGCTTCTAGAAGATCAGTACCAACCTTAACGGAGCAGGGAGAGTTCTGCATCGTCATCCTGCGCAGTCGGACGAGTTTTGAGGTGATGCAAAAATTCGACATAGATCTGTATAGCTCGTCTCTATAAATGCTATCATACGCTACCTTAAAATCGATAATGAGATTGTGTGTATCGATTTGTAATTCTGGGGCAGTTTCCAGAATCTTCCGTAGCGTGAACAATTGATCGATTGTGGACTTTCCTGGCCTGAAACCGCACTGATAGGGGCCAAGTTTACATAATATGGCAGAAAGGATCTTCAGGAGACTTATTCCTCTATAGTTGATGCAGCTTAGATGGTCTCCTTTGTTGTGGATCGGGCCAACTATGCTGAGGTTCCATTCATCAGGCATATTTTCTTCTGACCAAACTTTAGAGATGAGTTGGTATATGTACTGTACCAGGTCATTTTCCGCCACTTTAAAAAATTCGCCGAGGAGTCTGTCGGAGCCAGCAACTTTGTTTTTTTTTTTTTTTAGTTTATTCTTAGAGCTCAGGCCTCGGCCACGCACTGAGCGACGAGCGACCGAGCGACGCTGAGCGACGTCGCTTAGCGACGTTTGTCCTTTTACGGAGCGACGTCCGTCGTCTGCGACGATGAGTAAGTGATAGTCGCTAAAAAGCCTTTATCAAGATCTTTTTATCGCAAGCTCCTACTGAAACACGGGCAAGGAATCAACAACAAACAATCCGTTACAACAGAAGCAGTAAATTTAAGAAATGAGCTTATTATGTAGTCTTCTGAGCTTGGAAGTTAAAACATATTAAAATATTTGAATAAGAAATTACCTTAACAGTGACAAATTTTTGCAACCTCTTCCCATTTTTTATCAATAATATTCTTATTTTTAAAATCTTTGGCGCAAAATTTTAAACAGCTTAATGTTAAGGGCTTAGCATGATACTACTTAACAGTTTGTTAATACTAAAGCATTTACTAATATTTTCCTATTTTTAAACAATTTTTAACTAGAACCATACTAAATCTATTTTCTTAATAAACTACAACTAAACACGCCTAAAATAGTGCAAAAAAGTAAGCAAACATAACTTAAATGTCAAAGTAGCATATGGATTTAGTACGATATTAAAAAAATTAGTAGCCATTTTGTGATTTTAACTTTAGTAAAATGTTAAGAAAATATATAGTACGATACTAAACTGGTTTAAAATTAGCAAAATCCTCTTTTTAGCCTAGTATCATACTAAAAATGATTTAACTTACTACTAAATCGACTAAAATGTTGCGCCTTTTTCTTTATCATGCTTTGAACAGCCGAAATTAAACTTTCAATGTCTATATTGGCCATCTTTCTTTTACGTCGCTCAGTGATCAACTACAAAATTAGAACATGTTTTAATGCTGAGCGCGCGCCGTCGCTCTGTCGCTTAGCAGCATCGCTCGTCGCTCAGTAACAGCATGGCCATATCTATAGGTCTTAATAGGTTCTATTTTTGTTGGTCGTTCAGCGACGTCGCTCGTCGCTCAGTGCGTGGCCGGGGCCTTAGACAAAAAGCACAACAAAATACGATATTTAAGCATCAAGAACCGACAGCACTGTGTTAGTAATATGAATTTCGCAACTGAGGTGAATTTTAAAGTTTTGCATCCGTAAAAGTTCATATGTATAGATATTCAGTATTTACCTATAATGCCTAACAATTCAAATTAGCTACTTAAACTCTAAGAGCAAGTAAGTGCGACATATGCTAGCGTGTATTTTATTTAGCTTTATCACATCCTTTATTTATTGGGCAGCAGAAATTGTGCTAATAAATTAAAGTGACACTTATCATATGTATGTAGTTATCTATACTATGTTATATTGAGTTAAACTAGAACAACAAAGCTCTTTAGCTAAAAAGGCCACTTGAACTATAACAACAGATTAAATTACCGTCATATGAACTGTCACGTCAATGACGGCATATCACACTATTAAGGGTGGTTGTGCCGATTACATGATTATTAATAAAAATAAAAACAAAACTAAATTAAGATTCCATATGCATGCAACCCATACGACCTTCACAAATAATAAACTTTATAGTAATACCTGTGCAATATTTAAGCATATGCATTTTCTCTAGCATATGCATACATACATACATACATCATTTCCTGGCAGGTTATTCTATTTATTTTTTGTTTATATTAAAATGCTTCTGATGTGCACATGCTAAGTTTGTTCCATATGCAGATAAAAATGATTCTACAAGTTTCCCTCTATTATCTCTCAAAACAAACTTATCTGTAAGCAAAGCTGGAGTTGACAATTTACAGGCCCTGACGCAACATTTCAATGAAAGCTTTTGCTTTGATATGTAAAGCTTATTTGTTTTATTTTTATTAAATTGTAAATCCTTTTCATGATACAAGAAAATGTGAAAGCGAGTTTAACTATTTTAAGAATTTTGGTCTTTTAAGTAAACGAACAAAAATGTTAAGTTTAACTTGAAAGCATCCTACTTTCTCTTGCTTGTACATAGTCTTGCTTGCCACATTTTGTGCATGTGTTGTTAAAAAAGTGCATGAGGCATGAGACCAAAGGTAGCATATTATATTTGGTTTCGTTGTTATACTATGGCCCAGAAAAATAGGCAGTAAACGTCTTATGGGAAAGCTTTTTCAAAATCAGTAGCGTGTCATATTTTTGCACCATACTAAATTGAAAGAACTTCTCCATAGAAAGTGTTTGCACACCCGTAAATATATAAAATAATAAAAAGAATTCAATTGCATCGGACGCAGACACAACGTCCCAATCAGCGCATATCTGATTGTCCTATTAAATATTGATGCGCTCGATCGGTTTTTTGCTTGGGTTTCTGTTAAGGTGCTTTTGATTTGAGAGCTTTAAAAAAGCTTTCAGCGATGAGTGTTATCGTGCAGTGTTTTCATTTTTTGCACTTAATGTGTTGAAAATACGTTAAAATGCCTGAACAAAATTTTAAGATGTTTTCTTTGAACAAGTATATTATTTGCGTAGATTTTAATTAATGTGAAGCAAAGTATTTTTGTATAAAGTTTATGTTTAAAAGGTTTATTTATTTTAAAGTTTTGTGCAATTTGTATTTTTAACTCGTGTATTTTTAAAGAGGTGTGTTTTATTTTAAAAGTTTTGTAAAATTAGCTAGTTCGAAATGGCTTCGATTATTTCAAAAGATTTAAGTTCCAAAAAAAAAAGAAATTGTTGACGCGATAACTAAATTAAAAAAAATTGCAAAATAAGACAGAAGCTGATGGTAACTGATATTTTCCCTGTAGATGAACGAACAGTTTACAGACTTTTTAACGAAAACCGTTCCAAAGTCCAAAACTCGCCACCAAAGAAAAACAAATCTGATAATGAATAACTTTTTTTTATTTTTGCTTGCTTTATATTTAAAAGGGATTTGGCCTACTGGGGAAACCCTTCAAAAACGCATCTTTTATCTTACCTCATTGTGGTGTGGAAAATATAAATGTATTTTAATTTTTATAAACATAAAAAAACGATTAAATAAAAAAATTCTATCGACAAAAAGAGCGGTGACCCTATATATTATTCTTTTATATTTGGGTTCATTTAAAATACACACTACGAAAACCCTAAGAGAGCTTTATTGAGTGACAGATTTATGCAATCCACTGTAGCCTACACTGCCTATTTTTCTGGGACAAAGTATAGATCATAATCCCCGCCATAACCTATACAAGTATTTTCACCGAAGTCCTCCGGTCCATACCTATATGATTCTTCACATGCAATGACAATTTACGTCCTGTCAAATGCCAAATGTACTGACGTCAATGCTAGCGTTGGTATTCATTTCAGGATATTTTTTTCTAAATATATAGGCTCAAAAGTAGAAGCGGGTAGAATGGTACCCGTACTATAATATCCCGAGGTTTCGGGGTTCTATGTACCCTTTTTGACTTCCCTTCTGTTAGTTCAAATAACACGATTATACCCACATTTGCTCAGTTATCACAATAATCAATAACGTAATACTAAATGTTCTTATTTAGTTAAAATGAACACCTGGAGTCAAATAATTTTTGCAGCCATGCGCCCTCCACTAATACGTAAACAAACTTTTTGTTCCAAATGTACTTACGTTTTTTTTGCTCCGTTTGTAAATTTAAATTTTGAAGGGTAACTGTGATTGACTGAATCCACTGAGAGTTTACGTAAGGCTGAATGGTATTTTGCTCTTTTTATTTATACACAACTTTAGCATTTAAGTTCTACTTAAGAACTTATGTGACAGTTTACGCAGAGGAAAATGTAAGTTAAGTTAAACATAAATATTTATGATTCGTATCAGCAAACTGGCCTAAGTGGGGGATACTGAAAAGTGTGCCATATCAACCGATCTTACCCTATAATAATGATCGTATCATAATTTTGTACACATCTGTGGGACAAAATCTTCTTAATGGTATACATAATAATGGGGTTATCGTGAATACAAATTTTCCCAGGAAATTTTTCTCCAATTCGAATCTTGGGAACATGAATGATGTTAAAAAGTTTCACTCGGAATTTATTGGTATGTGTCGGTAACAAACTTTCCCAAGGAATTTTGCTTTTATTTCATACGATTTTTTGCTCGAGGAAAATGTGTTCCGTGGGACATTCATAATCGCAGGAAAAAATTTCGAGGAAACAAAATATTCCGTGGGAAATGAAATTCCCTGAAAGATTTCCGATAGAGCTCAATGTGCTGTACTAGCCCTGTTTGCCGATGTATTATCTAAAATAAATGTGATATGACTCTAACGACGACGGCGCCCTTAGTTCATTGTCCTCCTATTTAGTAATCCCACACTGAACTGATCGAACCTCAGCTTTTAAGCCTATATGTACTAGACAGAGGATTTTCAAGCAATAATAATAATTGTTTTGAACTTGAGAGCTATTTCCAGACGAAGCTCATAATGTTTAGCCATTTATAATAATTGTACATATTTAAAAAAAAATTATAGAGCCTACTTCAGAAATGATAATGTCTTTCTTTTCAGACAGTAAGTAAGATATACCATATTCGCACATTTAAGTCAAATGAATAGTTTGTGTCATTGTGTATTGCTTATGCAATATTGAAGGTACTATTCTGCGCTCGCAAGTGCAAGGTTTCCGTGCTAAGAATTAGATAAAATTTAAAAGTTGCACTTGTGTTTTGTCTTTGTGTATTATAATAGCACGTAAACGTGATAATAAAATGGTTTACATTTCTATGTGCTACCGTCAAATAGAAACGGGAAACAGAGCAAACTGTGTAGTTATCCCTGCTTTTATTCTATGAATGAATTTGTATCTTTTACTGTCAATTTCATAAAATAGTAGTTAGTTTAGAATTTAGAAGTTGTTATTAAAATCATTGTTATGTGGTTTGTTGTGTAAAAATCATTGTAATTTGTGGTTATGAGGTTTGATAATCGAAATAGAGACACTATTTGTAATTAGTTAGCAGTAGCAGCAGGCAGCACACCCTGTAACGTGACACATTAGCGGTTAAAAATGTTGTTGTAAATCAAGTTGAGTAGGTGTGTCAGGTTTTTTTTTTAGTCAATTTATTTTTAGGTATTCATAGGTACTCATATAATAAGACTGTTTATCTACTTAACCATTTCTTGAACGATTATACCCGTTTAAATAAAATTCCGCAATAAATTGGAACTGTTTTTCTAACTTCTAAATCTCTATCTATCATGTTTTTGAAATTTTCATTTCATAGCTTTTTCTGATAAATTTGTTTCCTACATTTTAAAGCCCATTTTGGGTCATTATATTTATCCATTGGCACAAGATTTATTTAGATCAGAAAAATCGAGATCTCAGCCATCTCTTTCACGATCAGCAGAAAAATGTCTCAGTTTTGCTGTAAAATATTAGGAACAAAATTTGGATTCGCCTTCTCAATTTTTGACGGAACGAAATTTGAGAGATATCAGTTTTCTGAACTACCCAAATGCTTAAGTTTATTTTGTTTCTGAACTAAATGTTGAAATCAACAGCAGACGAGCAGAATGGACCTACTTACCGAAACTTATGTCGTTTTGCATTGTATGTTCGGAGTTTCTGTTTTTCCATCCCTGTTACTCAAAAAACGTTTTCGGAATATTTTTCTCATTGACATAGTACGATAGATATGGACTGCTAGGATCCAAATTGGTTTTATAAGCATTAATCCTCATACTCATGTTTTTGTTAATACTTTAGCTCCCAGAATATATCTAATAATAATAATAATGACGCAAAATTTTAAACAGATCTCGTTTAGAGAATAAACCCAACTCTTAATCAAAGCAGTAGTTTAGTTGCCGGGGCTTGTATAACTTTGTGTTAGTTTTAAACACACTAAACTACTCTTCTAATTAAAGTAGATCTTTAGTGATACTTTAATAAAAGTTATGTTAAACACACCTTCTTTTGAAAGATAGAGTAATGAAATAGAACGAAAATTAAATATAAGCACAAGGACAAAAAAAATAAAAAGAAAAAAAATGTTAAAACGAAGATGGAAGATACTAACCAACAGCGGGTAATAATGTAAAACTACACGGACTTGCAGTTCTGGCGAAATATAAAGACCGCAATTTGTTACTGGCTCTCTTATAATGAGGTTTTCAATTAAAAATCCAACCGTTATTTTTTTAAGTCGGTATATTGAATAAAATTTAAGGTCCACAAATTCTTCGATCGGATTTGCTCGAATTTTATATATTTTTCGTTTTCTAAAAAATCAAAATCTTCAAAAATATTATGAAAATTCAAATGTCAACTGGAAAAAGTATAGTTTATAGCTAAATCTGCTACAAATCTTGAAGATTTACCATACAAATTTTAATCTTCTCAGATGAAGATTTAAAATAAATCTCATTTAAATCTTCAATCGAAATACCCTAGTTCCATATCGAAATGAACACATTCATCGGGAAAGTGAATTTTTCTCTTCGGTTGACACAGATGAAGCTGCCTGTCTCACTTCTACATCATAAGACAATGAAACGATATATGTTGAATAGTGCTGTCAAAATTAAGGCGGCTTTACATGGATCTGCATCTGCAGACTTGAAGAAAAGTAGAGCGGGCCAATAATATAAAACAAACATAAAAGTAAGACAAGGTACACACTAATAACTTACTCGAACTCTGCTATAACTTTCTTGACACATCTCACAATCACATGTTCTTAGCGTTCAGGTATGTAGTTTTGAGAAGAAAATTTTCGATTTTTTCGTTGTTTTTAAGCAAACTGAGGTGAAATGGTAAAAAAAAACTTGAAAATTCGTTATCTGAACGGAAAAAATTATGGTGCAGATGAAAATGCTATAATGAAGATGAACTTGTTCATCTTCACTATAATCTGCAATCTTCAGGTTCGTACTTCCTATAATCTTCATACATGAAGATGATCTCCATTTTGGTTTTCGCTCTCTATCGCACAAGTATGAATTTTTTATTTTGTTTCCTCTTTTTTTGCAGATGTCAATGCAGATGAAGATGAAGATGCATGTAAAGCCTCCTTAAATCTACTTTTCGAGCTGTGTAAACACTTTTTGAGATTAGTAAATCTACAAGAGATTAAAGTTTGGTGGAAACGTAATATAAGAAAGATAAAGAAGCGCTGTGATCTGTTTAAAATTAGACGACCTATTTAACGTTAAAGTATACTTTTAGTCGTTTTAAATTGTCAAAATATCGACTCCCATTTTAAAACTCATTTCTAAGGTTTAAATGTTTAAAATTTTGCGCTAATAATTTTAACTATATGCTTGTAATACCTTTAAAACTTTTAAATGCAACCAGAATAGTACGGCATTAATTAGAAGGAATAAGAATACAGGAAAGATGTGTTTGCACAGTGAATTTGAAAATTAGATATTTACACCAAATTAATAAACATGGACTAGGGAAGGTTTAAGACGAAATGCTATTAATAAAACAGAATTTCTGCTATTTAAAATTTACAAATATAGTCCTTCGCTAGACCATCGAAGAAGGTGGTTTAGGGAAGGTCTAAGAATTGACATTAAGAACAAAATTTACAGAGACATATAATAAAAAGGGATGGAGTTGATATTTATTGTAATATATTTTGTTCGTGGATTTTCGATTTTTTATTTATTGAACACTTTAGTCCGCAGCATCGTTGCCACAAAGAAACAAATTCCAAGGGCCTTTCTGAGGGCTATTTCCAAAAAAAATGAGGGTTAATATTCGTCAGAAATTTTTCTTCAAAAAAAACTTTAACAATTAGGCACCATAAATATTTATTCATATAGTCACATCGCGTCAGTCTGAAGGAATGAATTCAGAGCGCTTTCGATCTAAATGTTTTTCTTTTTGAGCTCTGCGCAGAATACTGGGCAAGCTTGAATATTTCAAGTACCCTCTGAGCTGAGTTGGATCAGAGCTCTCCGATTTAATTATGAAACACACTGGAGCAAATAATTTGCATTTCTTTTTTAAGTTTTTTGTTTAGTGTTAAAGTGTTATTGATTACAAAACGTTTTTTGCTTAAATAACATTTAAATAAATAAATGGCACGAAATATATTTTTTGCGAAGCACGTGACGTCATTAGACGTTACAAATTTTACAAAATGCATTTTGGCATGATTTACATGCCATCTTCAGCTTCACGCTTTAAAATAAACCAAAAAAAGACATTTAAAATAGAAAAACAATCGTTAATTTGTTAACAAAAGGAAAAGATGAATAAAGAGAAATTTACATATTATTTTATTTTACTCCTCCTCCTGGTACATTTTGGTCTGAGCTTATACCTCGCAGCTATCTCTGATTGAAAAAAAGAAACACAACCTGAACTTGAGCGCTCTGATGTGTCCGAGCTAAAAATGGAACAAAAATCTTTTTTGATAGCTCAGTTCCCTGCTCTGAGCTTAAGAAGATAAACGCCTTATATGGTAACTTGGTTATGCAGGAAACACATTGAAATTTTTTGTGATGAAATTAGAAAGATTACTTTATAAAATATTACAAAAAATGAAATATGCGGGCCAGAATAAAAAACAGAGGGCCAAATGGCCCGACCGTGCACATTATGGCAAGCTGCCGCAGACCAACTTTTAGTCTATGGTTTAGTAAGGTCATGGACTAGAGTTGAGCTAAGAATGTTCTTATTAATAGGGCTGTTAGTATCTCATTTTAACCTACGGGCGGCATCCAATTAAAATTATGGGTACAGTAGAATCTCGGAAACATGAAAAGTTTTCTAAGATGAACGTTTTCTTCCACCAAAGATGAACGAGTTGCAATTTAGGTATTTGAAAAGATGAACACTCGATTTCCAATTTTTATTTTTCCTATTTCATTGCCTCCAGTTCGTCTTGTTATATTTAAATTATGGTATACCTATTTAGTATTTTTGGGCGTGTTTTAACTTTTTAATGTGTGGATATATGAACAATTCGAAAAGAAGAACGGGGCCTGTTCTATAGCTGTTCATCTTTCTGAGATTCTACTGTATATAGAAGAGAATACTGCCTTGCGTTGGGTTTGAACCTAAGTTAGCTGTCAAGAACTATATCCACTCACCATTGTCACTCGCTTTTGTCGGCGTTAGTATTACATAACGAGAGTCCTTAGTATAGAGACACATCTAGTGTGTTATAAATAACTACATGCATGGACAAAATGTAAAATTAGTCCTTCAAATAAATATGATTTCGGTTTTACCCATTAATTACATTCTTCAATTATATTTCTAACCGACATCTTCTATGTGTTAAATATATTAAAATATATTTTAAATTCATATTTATAATAAAAGATTATGTAAGCATAATACTTAAAATATGTGCCTTATTAAAAGCCATCACTTTTAAATAAGATATTGTATCTTAATGCGTATATCATACCGATGAATAAATAAACTAAACTAAGACTATGTATAAACAACTTTTCCTACGGGAAAATTTTCATTTCAATAGGACTTCACGATACGATACCGATATTTTTCTTTTGTATCGGGATCGTATCGAATAAAAAAATAATTTTATCGTATCGTAGCGATATCGGCGATACTTTTAAAACAAATGTATCGTATCGATATCGGTATATCAGATACTAAATATCGTGTCAATTATAATATCGACCTTCGCTACGATACCGATATTTTTATCGAACATCGTGAAACCCTACATGTCAAGGTCGAAATTCGAAAGATGCCGAGTACAGCTCGGTCTCTCATAGGTATTATTTCATTAAACTGGCAATTTGTCATGTTTGAATGAAATACAAATTTAACTTTTTCTCAACCACCAGTAGGAATCGTTCCAAAACCATTAAAAAACTTAATAAAGAGGAGCATTGCGCCATATTAATTTCAATACTTTAGATTTAGACTAAGGGGGTGGCCGTTGTGCGATAGTTGTGTGTTCGCCTGTCCTTCATGGTCACACGTTCGAGCCCTGCCGTAGTCTATGTCCTCTTATTTTTCTATTAAAAAACAATTCTAAAAATAAATGCCTTATACTACGTTTCCACCGCCCACTAAACCGAGATTTAAGTAGATTTAACTAATTCTCCTACAAATATTGAGGATTTACCATACATAAATGAAGATTTAAAATCAATCTCATTTAAATCTTCAATCGAACTACCCTATTTCCATATCGAAATGAACACATTCACCGGGAAAGTGAATTTTTCTCTTCGGTTGTCACAGATGAAGCTGCCTGTCTCACTTCTACATCATAAGAGAAAATGAAACGATATATGCATTTTGAATAGTGCTGTCAAAATTAATCTACTTTTCGAGCTGTGTAAACAATTTTTGAGATTAGTAAATCTACAAGAGATTAAAGTTCGGTGGAAACGTAGTATTACAATGAGTTGCTGGTTTACTCATTACATGCTGTTTATACATAGAGAATTTCTCCATATTAGTTCAGCCGCCATCTCTGGAGACAAAATCTGAGACAACAACCACCTACAGTCTCAGAACATCGCGCCACACATCTTTCCTATCATTCATTCTCTTCCTTAACTTCACGCCCGCGCTGTGTTGAGACATTTAAAGGGTAGTAACTATAATCCCTTGACCGCGTGTAGATTATAAAAAAAAAGAAGAACAATCAGATATTCATTGAGTCCAGCTTCTATGAAATCTGTTGTCATGTAAACTTTGTTTGACTGTACCTGGAATCCCTGCAATATTTATTAACTACCTAATATAACTTGCCTCTACGTTTGATTTTCACAAACAGTTCTGACAACTTTGTTAGCAATTAATATTCCACTTTTTTGTAACAGAGAAAACAACTTGAGAGTATCTTAAATATATAGGTACTTATGTATATTTAAAATGTATATAGATACCTGTACCTACATATTTAATTATAGTTTGTTTTTATTTCAAGTTGAATTAAAACTGGTAAAACAACTTCTCACTATTTAATGTGGTCATCTTACTAGTGATTGTTTTTTTTTTTTAATAAAACAACGAAACACGAAAATTCCAAGTGGACCTGTCTTCTGAAAATCTTTTTTTTTGGACTATCAACAAGTTAACTGATGGTTCGTTTTAAGATTAATTAAATGTATATATTGCAGGCGTAAGAGTGTTATATAAAATTTATGTTTGCCCCAAAATGTATGTCCAAATTAAAATATGCAAAACGTGTATAACTAAATTAATAGCTTTGTTTGTATTATTTCTTAAATATACATAGAATATTACATAAATGCCTTTTGTGACACACGCATTGATTTAAATCTTTTTTAATACATTAAATGCATCTATTGGTCGTCGGAAGTCAATGAATCGTCTATTATTCTTTTCAATTGTCGTAATTTAATGATAATAGGGGTTATGTGAGTTGAAGCTAATTCTCTTCCTAGGCCCCTACATTCCGTTTAAATTAGCTTCAATTCAATTAAAATAGACTTCACTGCTATTATACCGGAGGAATTTTATAACTATATGCATGTATTTACTATTTATAAGAACAAGTATGACACAAGAACTAGCCACAAAATTGAAAAATAGTGTAAAATCACAATTTTGTACATCAAAAATTACGTGTACAGTGTAAATAGATTGATTTTTCTTCTCAGATTCAGTGTATTTCGATTAACCATTAATGTTATTTTTCGAAATTTTAAAATTTTGTATCAACTTTGCATTCTTAAAAGCGAAAATCAAATAACGCATTTAGCCTTTCGTTAGTATGTAGCTTTGTCCATGCTCAAAAAATTGTGTATGTGGCATGAAGTTTCTTCCAAAGTACAGAAACGCCTAATCAAAATCGAAAAATCAACATTTCTTGACAACCCTAAGAATTGGTAAAATAGTGGGCGTGGAAGTGGGCGGAGTTCAGTAAATTAAAGTTTTTACTTTTTTTTTGTTTATTTAAATAAATTCTGAAAATGTCTTTAAGATCGTTTGAATCGTTTTCGGGAAACTAAGAAATTAGATAAGTGGGTGTGGCAGCGAGCGGATCTTACTTAAAATATTTTTGAAATGTTGTTCTTGCCTATACCAACACCAGCAACAAGAAGATGTTCTTCTAAATCGTTAGAGCTGTGTCCAAGAAATTAAGAAAATGATAAAAGTGTTCGTGGTAGTAGGCGGACTTTACTAAACCAAGATCTTAATTTCTGTCATTCATGCAAGTAAACTATGAAAGTTTCCTTAAAATCATTTGAGTCGCATTCGAAAAGCTAAAGCAATAAGAAAGGTTGGCATGGCAGGGGCGGATCCCACTTAAAATATTTTTTTTATTTTTTCATGTTCATAAAAACACATTCTGAAATTTTCATCCACAACGTGAACTAATTGTTCACCTGCTCTCCATTGAAGAAAAAGAAAAATGATTTTTATATTCTCTAAATATAAAATCAATTAATCTTATTTTCCAAAAAAAATTTTAGTTGCGTAAATCTATAATAGCTGTGTTTTATTGGGAATCTATCAAATGTGCCGTAAGTAATTCCCAAAAAAACGCATCGACCTTAGCATGGACCGTAGCTTTTTTATTTTTGTAAGAATGGTACCCCTGCACAGCAGTCACAAGTAATGAAAGAGTCTTTTGCAAAGTAAAATTAAGAAAATATCAAAATTATGAACAATAATGAGCTTTTATTCCTATAAAATAGAAAGCAGAAAAACGTACCAATATTTAATTTATATTACAAGCCTATTTCTTGTTTTCATTTTTCCTGCATTTGCAATTTTAAATTCAACATTCATTTTGCACTAATAGAAAGGAAATGATAAGTGAATGGGTGTGTTCATAGACTATGGTAAATTCCCTTTTTACACATGACGAGGAAACAAAATTGCCGGAGATTTGCTTGTTTCTTGGTTCTGAACGCACACTACAACGTAGTTTAAATTGTTCAATCACCTTACATTTCTCCTTTATATTTCATGCTTTTATTTATTTTCTGAGTAGATCGATAGCTAGAATTTTATTTTGCAAGTCAATTTACAAATTTATTTTCTGAGTATATTTTGCTTTCAATTCAATATTCACTCATCAGACTGCACTTAACATACGCGGAGCAAGGACCAAATAGTTAACATTTGGTTTGCCATTTCCATTCACATGTCCAGAAAAAAAAAACAATGGGATCACAAAAATGTACACCCAGTCTATGTCCATCTATTGAAGCGAATACCGTCCATGGCCAACGTCCATTAAACAGTGAAGAAAAAGCACATTTTGTGAAGTTCAGTTGCCGCTTATTGCGTTCAGGCTAGGCGCGCACATGAAATTTTTCCGAAACGAGCGAAACACACAGATAATATTTTGATTTAATATGCGAGCAGTTACATTATAGTTCGGTGTGATACAAACTGGAAGAACTGATTTGTGGCGATCGATCGATTCGTGCCATAACACAAACTTTTAAGTTGCTCGAATAGCGGACTGAATTATTTTTGCACACGCACGCACATCTCATATAAGCCCATGGTATTCACTTTAGCAACCAAACTGTTGCAAAACTGAAAGTTGCATTATGTGCGCGCCTATTCATACGAATAAATATTTTGCGGCGCAGTGTTGAGAAGTTTCTCTATAGTGCTGTTCCACCCAAAGCGGTGTGTCTTCTCAAATTGCTTTTTTGTAGATCTAAATAAAAAGATGATTTTTTTTCACCAAACTCCGTTTGTTTATAACTATCAATAAAAATTGAACACCAAACGAATATTGGTCTTAGTTAGTCAAAAATAAAAGTAAAACGGAATTCATTCAATAGATATTGATTTTTTTTTCAAAATGGAAATCGAAATAGGTTAAGATTGAATAATTGACATTAGGTGTATGCAAAATTGCAGATTTAGACGTAATCCAGAAAATAATTGAGCGAACAATACAGTTTTTAATAGTAAAAGTCAGAAACTTGTCAGAAGAACAGCATATAATTTATTAAAAAATGGAGTTATCTAAGATTTTAGAAATATAAACTGGCCAACTATAAAAAAAGAGAAATCAAAAAGAATCAAAAAGATCGATTTGTTTTAATGAAATTAATAATTATAACACTCCATGAACACATCCATCGAGATTCAATCCAATTATCAATCGTACCAACAAAACTAACAAAATCAAATTCGAGACTCGAATAAACTTCAACCAGCCATCCAACGTAGCTTCTACTTTAGCTTTTTATCAACCGTAGCGAATTGTATGTAAAATGCTACGACGGATAAACTTACCGCGGATAAATTTCCCAATAAAACACGGCTTATATAATACCTGCCTATCTGTATATAATTATTGAAACGTATTTTTTTTTCTCGTAATTAGGTATATTATATTCACTGTATTGAAAACAATTGTTTTTCTTTTTATTGTTGTACCTACCAATGTACCTTGAGTAAAACTTAAAATAGACGAATAAAATACATGAGTCATTTGCGAAGACCACTGATAGTGGTGATGGTGTGCGGCGTTTTGCGTTTGTTTTGATTAAGTAAAGTTAAAAAAAAAAACTATATGTACATATATATTGTTGCATACATATACATTATTTTCGTTTGTTTGTTGGGCGAAAACAAACAACAGAAATAAATATTTATAACAACAACTTTGTTTATAGTTGTGATAATAACGTGAAGTCCTTGAACTTGGCGTTTTCTGTAAATGGATTTTATTACATCATAAACACGTATGGAGATACATACGAGTAGCTTACTTATTATCGCGTGTAAATTATGACTTAAGGTTTGAGAAGGTAGGTATGTACATATGTACATAACGTTATGTTTTCGTTAAGAAAAAACACTCGATGTTTTGATCAATCTTAATAATTTTAAATGGTAGTGAAGATTAACAAACAAATTAATAATTAATCAACATTTAAAACTAAAGTTTTGTAGTTTAAAAACAACGCTGCGAATTCAAAAGATAAACAAAAGAATAGTTTAAACGAAATATTATATTTAATAAAGGAACTTATGTGCTTTTCGATTGGTAATCCGGAAGAACTTTCCAATCCAGGATTCCAATCGAACAATATTACACTCGATACTTGATTCTGAATTTTAATGTGTAATGCGGGAAAAATAAAACAAAAAATATAGGGATGGGCGATCTGGGCAAAACATCGACGTTAGATGTTAGAAATATCGATGTTGAAGCATGTAAAAAATCGTAGCAGCGATGCTAAGATTCAAAACATATCGAGATCGACTTAAAATAAGTTGAAATCTTTTGTTAATGAATTCATGCATAAATGTTAGGCCGCACTCGGTGGAAGTGTACTTCAGCGGAACTACACTTCACAACTATTTATGTGAAATAGTATGAAGTTTAATTGTCGCTTATAGTGAGATATAGCTATGTATAGCTCAAACAAACGAAAAGGGAAACGAAAATTAGGATATAAAACATTGCTACAATTTTCAAAACAATGAACATATTTTAAATTAATAATATATTGAATTTTTAATCGATTTTTCAAAGTTCTATTATTTTTCAAAAAAATGCATTAAAAAAAACATTGAAGTTAAGAAATATCGATATTTCTGATTCGATAATTTCTGACATTGGTGTTGTTTTTTTCGATCTTAACATCGATGTTTTTTTCAATATCGCTCCTGAAATTTAATTCGATTTTGCTTTATTGTGTGTGCGTGTCACTGGATTGATTCTGACTTCAAATCCAGATGGAAATTTCTATTTTATCCAGGGCCCATGTTCTATAACTTTCGAATCGATAAAAGTAGTAAAAGTAAAAAAAATGTTGTTTTGTTGTTAAGATGCCAAAATGACTTTTTCAATTTATTGACTTCCATTGGAAAATTAGAGTCAAGCAAATTTAAAATTTAAGGTATCGCCTCAACTTACAGAAACCCATTTTTTCAGTGGCGTTAAATGAGGAAAAGTTATCGCCTGAGTTACAGAACATGGGCCCAGGAGAAGAACTGTCATTTAATGCCAATCGAACAGTTTCAGAAGCATTCGGAATACTTCCGGGTGACCAATCGAAAAGGTTATTAAAATGCTATTTTTCTGAAAAGTTTGAACTTGAATATAATCTGTTATACGATCAATTTCTGAAGTGCAATTTTTCAATAATCCTAGTGTACCTTATTACCGATCATATTATAATGAAGCATGACATCAGACCATACCACATATCTGAGAAGCAGAAATCATGTGTTCAGCTGAACTCTCTAAGTAGATATATCACATTTTACAAGTAAAGAATTTGATATAAAAAATAAACTCATATTTAACAAATTTTTTTTTTTATAAAAAACAAAACAAAAAAAAAACAGACAGTGTTAAAAGTGCGCAGTATAATTTCGTTCATATGAATTTAAAAACAAACATCCGAAATTATATTCTTAATGAACTTCAATTATAGAACTTACATACGTACATAATTGCTTCCTTTGTGTTCGGGGAAATACTGAATTTTCTCTGTGTACCTCAATAGCTATACGTATATTGTTTTTTTTATGAACATTTCAACAATATTTTTTTAATTAAACAGTTAGATACATTTTTGTTAAGAAATAATGAAACAAGTTATCTGGGAACAAATTTTTATTAATTTCAATTTGTAAATATATATGTAGACACTGATACAGTACATGTGCACATTAAAATTATTTTTAAGAAAAAGATTAAAAGGTCACTCAAATGACAAAGATGAATAATTCACTTAACACCATTCAAGTCAAAACGACTTTGGATATTAAGTAGGTAAATATTGCATTTAAGACAAAAAAAAGACGTCCCCATGATCGCACTAATTATTACTTAGAGGTTAAATAAATTGGCCCGACAGTATAAATTTTGGGACTGGATTTGTCTAAAATGTAAGTAGGTGTGTTTATAAATAAGTGACATAATGTTTTTATTTAATCCGAAAACAGCTCAAAGAATTTTAATTAAACAAAAATCAACACTATGACAATGAAAAGAAATATTTCTTTTTTAATTAATTCACACAAAAAATAATGGAGCAAAATTTTAAACATTTAAAACATACTTTAATTCAGTTTTGAAATGGAAGTCGACTCTAAAACATGGGTTTTGAAATGAGCGTCGACTTTTTGATAATTTTTAACAATACAAAACGTTAGAAATAATTAGGCAAGGGCTCAGATCTAAACGATTACGTTAACTAGAGCCGTTTTTTTTCTTAAACGAAGAATGTTTAAAATATTGCGCTAAACATTTTTAAATTGATATAAGTGACATGGTCTCTGAGAATCTATCTTTGTTTTATTTTGACACAAGAAAAATTGAATGCTTGTTAAGTTTTAATATAACCTCGAAGCAAAATTTAACGGGACAAAAAATCTACGTCAGGAATAATCGAAAAAATGGAATTTCCATAATGGAAACTATCGATAACAAATAATTCGTTTTCGTCGGTCTTTGACACAATGTTTCTAGAATAAAAGTTAAAGGCCCGAAAATTCTATGTTTTAGGCTAAACTAGGACAATCCATGTAAGTTGAACTGAATTTAACAAAAATGGTAAGGCGCTCACTAGCCAACTGATGAGTCGAAGTGAGATCGCCGGTACGAAACGCAAATTTTGTGTGTTAAATGCCGTTAAAAGCTATTTCAAATCGAACAAGATTAGTTATTCGTCTATCGAAGACAAAAATCTAATAAGTTAATATCTGATACAACAATAATGTACATTTGCGAAATTGAATTTAGAAAAAAATATATAAATTAATTTACATTTCCCCAATGAAATTTGAATATTGCGAAAATCGAAGTTCTGACAGATCTAAATCAAAAAATAAATAATTTCGATTCCCCTAAATTCATGTCGAATTCTAAACAAAATCCGATCTTTTTTTTTGCAAGATTTCATAGACTTTACACGCACACAATTTTTGGCGGTTCCTTACAACAAACAATAAAATTGATCTGAATCCGCACTTTTGCTTAATTAAAATTGCAGCAATCGGTTAGCGCAGTCAAATCCATTTCTAGACATGTCATTTTATGCTAAGCCACTGAATGTTATGTCGAATTCCAAACAAACATTTCGAATCGATTTTTTTGTTTGTCGTACGGAATTTGCAAAAAGTTTTTTTTTTTTATTCTGCACGCGCTCAAAGGATTATATTACCTTTTAAATGTTTCAACGCAGCGCGGGCGTGAGGGTGAGGTAAAGGAAGAGAAAGAATGATTGGAAAGATGTGTGGCGTGATGTTCTGGGAGTGTAGGTGGTTGTTGTCTCAGATTATATCTCCAGGGATGGCGGCTGAACTAATGCGGATAAATTTCCGTGTCTTATTAATCTATGTCCCTTATAATTCGCATTAATTTTTTTTTAATTTTTTGTCATATCTTATCGGTATACCAGTTTTACTCAATCACATGTTGTTTTTCTATGCCTAAACAGTATGTAATGAGTAAACCAGCAACTCATTGTATGACATTTATTTTTAGAATTGGTTTTTAATGGAAAATAAGTCTGTGTAAAGTCTATGAAATCTTGCTAAAACCGCAAGATCTGTTTTGACAGATTTACTTAAGAAATAATTCGATTGTGCTCAGAAAAAAATCGAATGTTTGGTTCTTTGGAATTCGACATTGCATTTTGCTTTAAACAAAGTTTTATTGAAATTTGGCCGCTGATTAGGGAATGCGAAGCGAATCGTTTTTAACTAGATATCTCATTTGTGACTCGATTCGTTTTAATCATTTAACGAATTCGAAGCGAGCCGTAAATACTTCAAGATAATTGACAGTGAATATATTTATTTTTTAATCAAAATCATCAGTTTTGTGCGAGGTGCATTAACTATGTAATGAAATATTTATTTAAATTATAAATGGATTATTTAATGTTATTTATTTATGCTGAACGCGAGGAAGCAGAAGAATCCTCAAATTCAAACTAGATAATTTCAAGAAAATAATTAAGAAGTGCTTTTCACCTTTTGATCTTCCTTGCTTCTTGTGAGCGTTTTTATAAGGTGTTTATTATTTGTTAAGTTTGCTTTATTTTATTGAAATTAAAAGAAGCATTTATATTTGTCTTAGACGAAATAAAAGACAAATATACACTTCAGAACAATAATGGCATACCACCAATTATAAAATTATCCGCAACATTGAGATTCCTTGCTGAAGGATCATATCAGAAAGAGGCTGGGCAGGGTACAAATATTGGAATGGCGAAACTCAGGCGAATTGAGTGCTCCTTTAGATATGCATTCGTAAGTGGCAAACACCTATAGTGGGGCGTTTCGTCTGGCGGACACCTTTAAGATGTCATTCACGTTATTTTATAAGGTATCTGCCAGACGAAACACCCCACTATAGGAGTTTGACAAGTGTCAAACAAAGTTTGACACACCGTCCCGTTAAGCATATGAAAAAAATCAGCTTTGATAAAATAACGTAATTGTGTACTTTTAATACTGCATATCTCCGAAAAGCCCCACCTTTGAAAATTCGTAATGTCCATTCGTTCTTATCTACTTTGGTATCTATTCACAGAGAAAAATTCAGCTATGATAAAATGTGCGTATGTATGTCGGCCGGCCCTGGGCTCTTACTCTATTAGTTTGTTTAAACAAAAAAAACTAGCTGTATCCTGCGCGCTTTGCTCAGCTAAAATAAATTTGAAGGAAAGACAAAGAATAATAGAATAATGTCATAGCAATGAACTTTTCCTCGTAGCAACTACAGAAATAATCTACAAAGAACAATTTTTCGCTCTAGCAATCAGAACAATTTCATTTGTTTTTCTATATAGTTTTTTGGATTGAGTCAGCTCATATTCTTTTAGCATTGACGTACTACTCGTAGATATGGACTGCTAGGAGCCAACTTCACGTTGGATCTCTCCTCAGCTAGGACCAAACTAGCGCCATCCAATTCCCAGCGGAAATTACTAATATTCGTAAGTACCAGTGCTTAAGGGATTTTTCTTTCAAATAAATCCATACACAAATCCAAAATATACCTTTTCTCTATTTTATACAGACAAAAATGGGCAACTGTATTATAGTTCCTTGCGGATGAGCGGAATGCGATTAAAACTAGATCAAATTTCAATTTAATTTTTGTCTACTTTTCGACTAGACGAACAAAATTTAACACATGCAGGTAATAATATGTTCCCACCAAAACGAAATCTGAGATTTCAGAAGGAAGATTTCGAATTTTCAAATTGATGTTCACACCGCCAAATCCACGATTTCGTCTCTCAGAAGCACAAACAACAACCATTTTTGTTTATCTAATTGATCAACCCAAGCCACGTTGTCAAATAAAAATTCATACTCTCTCTTTTTATCTCCTTATCGTTAGAGTGAAAGATCGTAATTTGCACATACAAACATTTTCACCTAAGTATGGTGAAGTATAAAATGGACTCGTTCACTATGAATGGCCCGCATCGGTACTGGAATTTTGTTGGGATTTCAATGAAATCTCGGATTTCGAAATTCCAAAACTATATGGTTAAATCCGAAGATTTGGACTGAAATCTACAAAATCCGATTTATGTTTCGATGGGAACATAGTATAAGCTAAAATTACACTTAAGTTTTTGTTTTAACATTTCGACGAAGCGAATAAAATCTATAAAATTTAAAAAGTGCATTTAAATATTTCTTAGGCGACAAACAACAATATATTTTGCAGCGCCAAAATGTATTTCACGAATCGGCAAAAAAAGCACTACTGAAACGGACAAGTAACAAAAGAGAAACAATTTTTTATATAAATTTATTTAAAATAAAGAGTTTATTTAATTGGAAAACTAAAATTAGATTATTATTTGTTTTATTTAGAATATAACTCTAAAAGCAATCTTTTTCATATAATGAAATAAAAAGGACTTTTTCTTATAGTCCCCCAGCACTACATCAATTGTTGACTTTCTATAGATAATAGATGTCACCACTTATCTTATACAAAATATCAATAGATGGCACTAGTTCCTTTGCCTGTTGACTAAATATGGTGGGCATGCCAAGAGTGACAATAGATGGCTTTTGAAAGTAATATTTTTGTTTGGTACTCTGCTCCGAGAGGCGTGACGATCGTTTACCCCCTTTTCTATTGAGCTTTTGTATGGAAATGACAATCAACTAGCTGTCCATATCTAGTATGTCAATATCTTTTAGGCTCAATTTGTACTCGATGTTCACTGGACATGAGCCGGACATGAATTTCACAATTTACATTGGAATGTCATTGGAATGACAGTGATGCCATCTGTCGAAAATCGGTCGTACGAACTCAGAAACCTTCTTCGGCTCATACACAACAACTTTGCTTAAGATCATCACATGATCAAATGCATAGCTGACGATTCTATAAAGGACATACAGACAAACATTTTTATATATATAGATAATAGTTAAACTCACATTTTTATTTATTTAATAGAAAAAATTCCCAGCAAAATATCACTTTCGACCGTGTCGATAAACCAATCCGCCACACAAAATCTATCGGATGTTCACGCGCTAAAAATTGAAATGTCAAATCAAATTCGCTTTAGATTTCGAAAATAGGGCGAATGTAGAACGAATGAGTCGAAAGCGAAAACAGTAATACCAAATCTTATTTTCGCTACATAAAACAATTCGCTTCGTATTCCCTAATCACACAACTGCTTATTTTTTCTTTTCTTTTGGAACATCATTTTTTTGAAGCACATTTTTGGATATTGCTTGCACAATCCGATTATTTAAAACTGTAATTTGTATCTATCTTTATCAGAAAGTGTTTATTGAAGCCACTTTAATTGCAGCAATCTTAGAGCTGTAAACGTACTTTGAACTATACATGATGCTAATCTATTTAATCTCATTTGATAGTTGAACAAATTTATAATTTTAAAAATGAGCAGACAATGCTTAATTATAAACGCCGCGTTCCGAGCATTCAATTTCGGAGTTCGAATTTTCTATCAGAACTCAGACACGATTGTCTAATTTTGTTCATCATCATTCGTTCAAGAATACAAAAAATTTCTTTCTTTCTCTTTTAGCCACAAATTATACCTACTTGTTTTCCAAACCGAGCAAATAGATTTAAGTTTAAAAAATGAAGATTTTGACAGTTTTTCAATAAGCGAGTTGTTTATATCATTTTGTGACCGGTTCTGAATTATCTGTCAACAACCATGTGCATCAGCTTAAGTCCATTTATGTGGCTTTATATATGTTTAATAAAACTCCACTGTTTAATAATTTTCCTTTAATTTAAAAGTTCAAGACAAATTTGAAGAAAAATATATTGAACTTTCAAAGCTATGTAAAAAGTACAACATGTTTTACAATCAGCTGTTATTTTGCAGTAAGCTTGGCGTGCATTTTAATTTCTCAATAAGAAAACTTTACTAAGATCTTAATTGCAGATTGGCAGCGTTTTATTTGCCTTTGTAAGCCAAAATTAACTTAAACGCTACCTAAGCTGATTTTTATCAGAATTTGTTTTACAAGTTTCGGTCTCGGCATATTTTATGTTTTGATTTCGAGTTTCAAGGTTTTCTACTTTTTATTGATCAAAATCCACAATGAAGATATACATCTATGTAAACGGTGATTTTTTAAGAGCTTGGTTTTTGAAAATTCAAAAAAACACAGAAACTTGTAAAAAGTGAATTAAATTTTTATTTGGATCGATAAATCAATTTCTGCCATTTGCTTCCAAGGCAGCAATCGTGTTTGGCTTGTCCCCATAGACAATAGACTTAACATAGCCCCACAAAAAATAGTCTAACGGGGTCAAATCACATGATCTTGGTGGCCAATTGACTGCGCCAAAACGTGAGATCAACTGCTCACCAAATTCGCCTCTCAATTGATGCATGGTTTCGCGTGCAGTTGCGAAACACATTTTTCACAGAGCACGAATTTTGATAATAAATTTCAATAATTTGCAAACGTTGTTCAGGCGTAAGTCTATTCACGATGAAATGGCAAACAATACTGAATCGAAATGTCAAATGTTCGTGGAATTTGTCATGTGTGATCTGTCAAAAATATAAACGTCAAAAACCAAGTAGCAAAAAAATCACCCGTTATATACGTATGTACCAAGTTTTTGTTTGTTTATTTTATGGATTTCGTATAAACCGGAAAAATGAAATTTTAGATCACATGACTGAATTTAGCATCCAGTGACACACATTGCGCATTTCACAAAAAATTACCTTTTAATACTAACAAATTATATGGTTAAAGTTATAATTACGTTAGGGTTAGGGTCAATAATTATTCTAACACAAGATATTTTCATACACCAGTGAGATTGTAGGGCATTAATCATTAATTATCTATATACATAAATATGTAGTAGATATCGTTAGTTCTTATCTTCAAACTACAGATTAAATTATGCGTGCCGAAATTTTTCTATGGGAAACAATTAACTTGATTATCGATTTTATTTTAATGCGTATGAACACTGATACAAAATATTTCGTATTATTAAACTAACTTTTCGTTCACTCAGTCAAATATTCGTTTGCCCAAAGAAATTATGTACAGTCAAAATCGGTTATAATGAACTCGACAGTACTGCAGAATTTGTTCGTTATATCCGGCGTTTCGTTATAACCGATTTTCAATTTTATGTTTTTATTAAAAAGTGGACAAGCTTTTTTATTTTAGCAAAACTTTTATTTATTTACAAAGTAATCTGTGATTTTGCTGTAGACATTTTTCTTTTATGAATTATTCTTCTTCTATTATTTCGGGATGGTCATCGATTTTTTTTAATTTTTTAAGTTGAATTCTTCGAAATCCCTCTTAATTTTATCTCGATCTTTGAATATGGTAAAAATTGTTGAAGCTGATACAGAAAACTCTGCTGCTTAACTTTTATTGAAATCACCAGCTTCGAGCCTTGAAATTATTGCAGATTTTCTTCAATTGTAAAAACTTTACGTTTTGAACTCATTTTGAAAAAATAAACACACTTAACATTTTTTTATATAAAATATGACTATACTAGTTCCTCTCAGAAACAGAATGCGAAATTCGCGTATAAAAAAAAAACTGAAAAAGGGAAATCCCCATATTTTATTATTTGAAATGCTTACCTATTTTCTTTAATATTCGTTATAAACAATATATTTTTTAGTTTCCGTATAGTTCTTTATAGGCGATACCGTTTTTTTTTTTATAATCTACACGCGCTCATGGGATTATGAATACCCTTTGAATGTTTCAACACAGCGCAGGCGTGAGGGTGAGGTTAAGGAAGAGAAAGAATGATAGGAAAGATGTGTGGCGCGATATTCGGAGACTGTAGGTGGTTTTGTTGTCTCAGATTTTATCTCTAGGGATGGCGGCTGAACTAATGCGGAGAAGTTTCCGTGTCTTATTTATATATGTCCCTTACAATTCGCATTATTTTTTTATTCATTGTCATATTCATCGGTATACTAGTTTTACTCAATCACATGTTGTTAGTGCTATGTCTAAACAGCATGTAATGAGTAAACCAGCAACTCATTGTATGACATTTATTTTTAGAATTGGCTTTTAATGGAAAAATAAGAGGACATAGACTACGACAGGGATCGAACCTGTGACCATGAGGTTGACACAATTATCGCGCCACGGCCACTCCCATATCGTTAAGACCGATATATAGTTAGTACAATTAGCATGAACCTTGGTCAGGACATAGAGATTAGTTCGTAATAACCAATTTTTCGTTATAACCGATGTCGTTATAACCGGTTTTGACTGTATATTCATTCATGTTTGCCCATTTGAAGCGATTTGTTGATTTCGATAAAAATGTTCAAATTTGTTAGGAAAAAAATTCAAATTATTTTAGTAAATTATTATATTACATTAAAACATCAACTAATAATGCCATCCAATAAAGTCGGTTTCCATTGTTATTTGTAAATAGTAATGAAGTCAAAGAAAAAATGTTTGACATGAAAATTACGTTCCACAATAATCAATTGGGACCTCTTAATAGAATATTTGACATCATTATTTATTTTTCTACTGAGATAAACTGCTAAAACAAGTTACAAATCATACTGAATTTTCCACATGTCTAAAATCTTCATAATCAAACATATTATCAATTCAATTAGTTGACTCAACGAACAAATACTTTCATTTATCAAAAAAATTCGTTTGCTCAATGAATAAATAATTAGTCAAAGAATGCGTTTTAGAAAACAAAAAAAAATAGTTGCTTAATGGAGTGTATTAACTAATCATCAATTCAACAAAGTTCCAACCACTTTTTGTTGTATTAACGTATAAGTTCGGTGACTTACAGTTAGGTATGGTAAATACAAGTACAAATCTCACCAACCAATTCAGCCCTAACTTCCACTTCAAATTGAGTACAGACGATTTTATTCAAAAGACCAAAAGTTAGATCCAATTCATGCATATAGAATTTTGGTAACACAGAATGTTAGAATACGCAATTAAAGCAAATTCAGGTTTTTAACAACAATTCATCAATAATAAGTTAAAAGAATAAAGTTTCTTTTTTTTAAATTTAAATCTCAATTCATAGTGGGAGATATGTATGAACTCATCGTCTTGTAGAAATAAGAATTTCACTCATTATCTAGAAATGGTTTTATATAATTTATTTTTAACCCAACTCTCTCTTATATATATGTATATGTATGTACCTACTTAAAAGTGAATATTTCAACACTAATAATTATTTTATTCTGTTTTATAAAAAAAAAAATCACAAGCACACCCACACTTTCAAGTTTTACAATCATAAATTAAAAAAAAAACAACATCACTATCTCGAGCTCGAACAGTTTCATAGTTCTGTTTTTTTTTTGTTATTTTTTGATAAGAACTACTTAAACGATAAAAACTAAACTTCACTCAGTTCTTATTTTTATAGAAATTTTTACTTATGGATTTACACAATTTTATCACTGTCACTTTTTTTCTGAATCTACTTCAAAAAAAAAAAAAAAACATCAATAAAAAACTTACCTTTAGGGCTAGCTGGAATAAAATCCAAAGTTCTGTCTTTGCATCTTAAATCTTGGCCCGTGCCATCAATCCAAACATATGTTGCTTGAACAATATTTTCTTTTACTGGCAAATCAATATAACGCTGCAGGATGCTCTTGTCAATGTGAGCATTTGGTGATTCTTCTAATATCTTAGACATCTGTAAAAAAAAAAAAAATAACAAAGAAAAAAATAAACACTTGAGATTTTACTGTTTTTAAAAGAACCGTAAACAAATTTCGGTTAAATTTTATAATATTTTGTTTTGTTTTAATTTTATTTTATTCACGAATTTTCAAATCTATTTTCAAACAACAAAATTTAAACTTCGACACAAAAAAAGTATTCCACTCTCACTTTTAATTATAATAATTTGAGAGGAAAACAGAAATTGATGAAAAAAGGGAATTCACTTTAAATGAACAATTTTTTTTTTTTTTATAATTTTCATCAAATTCGTCAGAATTTTATTTATTTCCTCAGCTGACTGACCTTTTATATTCTTTGTTTGGAACACTGAACGTATATGAATTTAGCGACGCGAATAAACGACGTATAACGTTTACGAAAAATTACAAAAAAAAAAAAACAAAAATTTAACACTAAATTTAAATAAAAATTTGATATTCACAGAAAGCGAGTTAATCGCAACTAACTCAGAGCGACTGATTCCAGGCCCATTTATAACAACGGCGCGGCGGATTTGAATCATTCAAAGTGGTATTCTCACACTTGCTGCTACCCTCCAACCGCCCGACTATCTCACCATCATGCCAGCGTCTGTGAGCACACACTCGAATTTTTTTACATTTCGTTTACTACCACACAACTTGTCGTCGTCGGTCTTCCCGCGACGCGATCGTGGACTCGTGAATCGCGACTCGTCGAGAGTAATAATCGACTATGGTAGGGCGTGTGGGGGAGGGTGGCTATGGCTATTCATATGGACGGATACATTTTATTCTCTCAACAATCAGAATCAACATGGCAGCAGATACAAGTATCTACTATCTACCGAAACATGTTTACGTATCACCCTTTATGAGTTTGGGGGTTTTAAATTTGAAATTGAGCTTAAACTTAAGTAATATAATGATAATAATAGAAACAAATTGTATAGCTCTCCCCTTTATCAGAACCTCCATTAAAATGGGATGAATTTTTATATACTTATGTACGTACATACATATTCATTTAAAATATATAAAAAAATAGAAGTGAGTTTGGGTGTTTTCGTAATTGGATTGCGTGTATTTGAGTGGAGAATATTAATTTGGCCAAATGGTGAATAGGTACTATAGTTATCTTGTTTAACTATGTTGAATTCAATAGGGGAAGAATTCACAGTAAATTCTTTACAGCAAAATATGGACTAAATTTAGTAAAAAAAATGTAATTTTTTTGCAATGTCATTATTAAATAAATATATACAATGGCACATTAAGGCTACTAACAAATTCTCATAATTTCAAATAATGAATGAAATAAATGCCCAAAATCTGATAAGTGGCCCCATTATACTGACACAATGAGCAGGTGTTTCTTTGTATTGTAAAATGCACGACTGGATCGCATGGACTTGCTCTTATATTTGATCACAATGCACAAGATTCTTAGTAGAAAAGCTAAATATAATTTTAAAGTCGCTTTTTACTTAATTTTTTATAAACTGAAAATTTTAAATTTTTTTATACAAAAATATTGGTATTGCAATTATAAACATTTACCTCCAGTTTCACAGTGCAAGTTTAAACTTTACTTTTGGTTTAAACTTTAGATCAACAATTTCGCAGTGTCGTGTAAACCTTGAACTGAGTTCAATTTGTAGTTTAAGTTATCCAAAAATATTCTGCCGTTTAAACTTCAGTTCAGCGTTTGTATTGTTTTTTTCAGAAAATATGTTATATGTTGAACGAAACAAACAACGAGATTCAGCTATTTCGGCGAGTGAAGTGAGATGACTTGCTTTACTCGCCGACTCGTCTCACTTTCCGCCAAAAAGTGATTCAGCTATTTAAGTGAAATGAGTATGTTCGAATTTACATAAGCAAAGAAAATATAAACAAAAAAATAAAAAGAAATTTTTTTTCCCGTGGGTAGGAGTAAAACCTTCAAAAGGCTCTATGAGGACCGAAAAACGCGTGCTCATAGGAGTGTGAGATTCTTACTGCACTAAAAACACCTCCTCCTCCCGATTGCAACTAAGTTGAAACTTATCTAGCAATTTATTTTTAACGAATTTTATTAACGTGTTGCAGGTAACTATCCGGTGATAGTTCCTGCTTATACCGCGATTTTAAAGCGGATTCTCGTTTAGCGCACCAGATCGGAAGGCTATGTCCTTCGCAGGCGAGGTACTAAATTCGTCTCATCGATAATTCCGATTAGAGTACTATTGCAGTGTTTTAATAGCCGTTTTCTATGATTTCGGGCAAAATTTTGTATTTCATCGCGAACCGTGGGAATCCCGAGATCTCTGTGGAGATCTTCGTTTCTAATGTACCAAGGTGCGCTTACAAATGACCTTAGGAGTTTATTTTCAAATGTTTGTAAGGTATTTAAATTAGAATCTCTCGTACAACCCCAGAGTTGTCTACCGTAAGTCCAGACAGGCTTAAGTACCTGCCTGTACAAAATTAGCTTGTTTTCGGTACTGAGCTCAGAGTATTTCCCAAACAACCAGTACATATCTCTGAGTTTATTATTTAACTCTTCGCATTTCTTTTTAACATGCGGTTTCCATTTTAATTTCGCGTCTAGAGTCATTCTGAGATATTTTGCTTCGTTAGCAAACGGAACTTGAACCGTATTATCAAATACCGGTAATCTATTAATTTTCTTATACGTAAAATCTACATGAACTGATTTTACTTCGTTGAGCGATATCCGCCATGTTTTTGTCCAATCAATCATTGACATTATTCAGAGCTTTTTGTAATTATGTCGGAGAATCATTTATCGTTTGGCCCACTGCTAGTATTGCAGTGTCGTCAGCAAACGTGGCTACGATAGTATCTTCGTTTTGAGGTATATCACGTATAAATAATAGGACCTAAAACACTTCCCTGTGGTAACTCACACACAATTTCTTTGAGATCCGAGTAATCGTTTCCATGTCTTACTCTAAAAAGTCTATTTTCTAGATAAGCTTTTAGAAGCGTATAAAGTGCTTTAAGCAGAATTTGTCTTAATTTAAAATGTAGGCCTTCGTGCCACACCTTATCAAAGGATTGCGACATGTCTAGGAAGACCGCCGAACAAATTTTCTTTTCTTCAAGAGTTTTCTCAATGACGTCAGTGATCCTATGCATTTGGTCAATTATCGAATGCTTGCTTCTAAATCCGAACTGATGTTCAGGTATTAGGCGCTTTTCTTCTATTATTGGCTGCAGGGGCAGAAGTAATATTCTTTCAAAGACCTTAGATATTACGGGCAGAAGCGAAATAGGTCTATAAGATTTCTTATCATGTGATGGTTTTCCTGGTTTGAGAATCATTATAACTTCCGCAACCTTCCATTGGCTCGGAACGTACTCTAGTCTTAGAATGGCATTTATTAAACAAGAAAATGTTCAATAAAATATATCCAAAGAAGTATTTACATACATATATTAAATACACATGCTTATAAAGGGTGATTTTTTTGCTACTTGTTTTTTGACGTTTATATTTTTGACAGATCACACATGACAAATTCCACGAACATTTGACATTTCGATTCAGTATTGTTTGCCATTTCATCATGAATAGACTTACGCCTGAACAACGTTTGCAAATTATTGAAATTTATTATCAAAATTCGTGCTCTGTGAAAAATGTGTTTCGCAAGCTACGTCCGTTTTATGGTCGTCATAATCGACCCACCGAGCAGGCTATTCAGCTCATTGTGACCAAATTTCGCACCAGTTTGACTTTATCCACCAAGATCATGTGATTTGACCCCGTTAGACTATTTTTTGTGGGGCTATGTTAAGTCTATTGTCTATGGGGAAAAGCCAAACACGATTGCTGCCTTGGAAGCCAACATTGAACGCGTCATTGTTGAGATTCCGGCCGAAATGTGTGAAAAAGTTTGCCAAAATTGGACCTTCAGAATGGACCACCTGAAGCGTAGCCGCGGGCAACATTTAAGTGGAATTATTTTTAAAAAGTAAATGGCAGAAATTGATTTATCGATCCAAATAAAAATTTCATTCACTTTTTACAAGTTTCTGTGTTTTTTTGAATTTTCAAAAACCAAGCTCTTAAAAAATCACCGTTTACAATAACATCTACATATTTTGTATATTAAGTACAAATGCACAAGTCCAACATTGTTATAAGTGTGATTTACAAGCTTACTGCAAATCATATTTTCCATATTTTTTATATTTTGTTGGATTCTTTTGGACCTGTTCGTTGTGTTTGTATATATACGTGAATAGGTGTTGTAGAAGTAAGGTTAGTTAAATAAGAGTCGATTTTTCAATCTCCAGATAAACATCCAATTAGTTGTCAGAGGAATAAACTTACTTGACTGTTAAACAACCAACAACATCGAATTTTTCAATCAAGAAAAAACATTCTATAGAATAATTTAATTTGAACGTCACTTTTATTTCGAGTATCGAACTATTTCATAGCAATTAATTTTTGTTTGACGTTTATTTCAAAGCGATAATTTTTCAAAGAGTTTTCGACATCGAAAATGGCTATTTATTTTATTCCTCAGATAACCCCTTATTCCGTTATAAAATGAGCAGATAACTTTATTCCTAGGTTAAGTTGTATCTGAGGGTTGAAAAACTGATTTTTGCTCTATCTAGAGGATGTGTACTAACTGACTGTTTAACTGACTATTGAAAAATTGGCCCTAAGTAAAGTTAAGAATAATTAAAAATAACTGTATATAAGTAAATCAAATAAGATGCCGGTTGTAAGTAGGAAAATTAAAAAAAAAATATATTGATTATTATTCAAAACTTGATTATGGAAAGATTAATAAATAAAATAATATCGAAGAAGAGATAATTGTTTGAATTGGATTATTAAAATTCATAAGTGGGATGACATCCGATTTAAATAAGTACACAATTGCACAGTTGAAAACCTGGCTTAGTTCAATTGGCGAAAAATCATCCGGAAATAAGAATGAATTGATTTCTTGGATTCTTTCTATTCCAATTGAAATTCGTGGTGAACTCCCTTTAAAAGAAGTAGGACAGAGCAATGAAGAAGAGGATGAAGATTCTTTTAGCGATCCCTTAGTGTTTGACAACGGTTTGATGAGAAGAGAATTAGAAATTTTGAGAAAAGAAAAAATTTTATTATTGAAGGAAAATTAACTTTTGAAGAGAAGATTTTTATTTTATTTTATTTTTATGGATTGGATGAAAATACGATGAAGGCTTTGGTCTTATCAAAAATTAAAAACAACGCATTAAAATGGCTGCATTCAAAATCAAATTTAATAAATATTAGTATTGAGGCATTGTTGGATGAACTAAAATCATTGTTGCAAAATAATTCTAGTAGCTTAAAACTACGAAAAGAATTCGAATCCAGAAAATGGATTCCTACAGAGAGATTTCATCAATATTTTCATGAAAAAAATCATTCTTGCAAATAAAATCACAATTAAAGATGCTGAATTAACGGAATATGTTATCCAAGGAATTCCAAAACATTCTTTACAAACTCAAGCAAGAATGCATCGTTTTAAAGAATCAAATGAAATTCTTTAAGCTTTTGAAATAATAAGACTTCCAAAACCAGTTGGTCAACAAAATAATGGATTTCAAAGAAAATTTAACAACAAACCAATTAAGATGTTTCAATTGCAATATCATCTGACATATGGCAAATGAATGTCGAAAACCAAGAAAAGAAGTTGTAACTTGTCAAAAGAGTGGAGTTTTTGGTCATCATGTTTCAAACTGTCTGAATCGGTTACATCCAGTGAATGATATAAACCAAATGGAAGAAGATGATTATGTAAGACATTTTAATTATATTTTTGTTAAATCTAATTATAATTATAAAACCATTTTAAAAACACTAATAGATACCGGCAGACCCATAAGTTTAGTTCGTCAACAATTCGTTCCTTATTTACATACTTAGCTCAAATTTTAAATCATGTAAAAATTATAGGAGAATTAAATAAATTCCACTTGTAATTAATGGTTTCGTAAAGAGCTTTATTTTTTTCAATAATAAAAATATTGAAATTGATTTACATATTGTATCTAAAGAAACCATGGATTATTCAGTTATTTTAGGAAAAGATTTGATTAAAATTTGAAATTTAAAGTTAGATACTAATAATGTAAACGAAAATGAAAATTACTGTTTTAGTTTGATGCAAATTGATGTTAGTGATACAAATTATATGCATGTTAATGAATGTTTTGAAAATAACAAGAATATAAATTTCAGATTAAAAACTAAATTCAAACAACTTTATTATTATAATTCATGTGTAAACTGTAAGCGTCCCGAGAAACATGAAATTGAATGTGAAATGAAATTAAGTTTATTAAATCAACAATCTTTTAATTGGAAGCCCAGAAGATTGTTTTTTCATGAAGAAGAGCAGAATATTCTTCACAGATAGTTTTGGTGAAAAAAAAAACAGTTGACATACGATTTTGTGTCTATCGAGTTTTCAATAAAAATACCTTAAAGGATAATCAACCAACCAGCCATTGATTGAAGATTTATTAGATAGTCTTCCTAATAAACAATATTTTTCATTGCTTGATTTTAAAAGTGCATTTTATCACATCCGTATGAATGAATAATCTATAAAATATACTTCTTTTGTTAATTGGTTGGGACAATACGAATTCTTGAGAATGCCATTTTGCCTCAATGAATGAAGTTTTTGAGGATTTCATAAAATCCGGAAAATTAAGAGTATACATTAACCGTGTTTTATTGGGAAATTTATCCGCCGTAAGTTTATCCGTCGTAGCATTTTACAAACAATTCGCTACGGTCGATAAAAAGCCAAAGTAGAAGCTACGGTGGATGGCTGTTTGACGTTCAGTCGAGTCTCGATTCTGATTTTGTTAGTTTTGTTGGTACGATTGATAATTGAATTGAATCTCGATGGATGTGTTCATGGAGTGTTATAATTATTAATTTCATTCGTAAGACAAATCGATCTTTTTGATTCTTTTGTTTAATAGTTGGCCAGTTTATATTTCTCAAATCTTAGATAACTCCATTTTTTAATAAATTATAAGCTGTTCTTCTGAAAAGTTTCTGACTTTTACTATTAAAAACTGTATTCTTTGCTCAATTATTTTCTGAAGTACGTCTAAAATTGCACCTATATCTGCAATTTTGCATACCCCTAATGTCAATTAATCAATTTTAACAAAAGCAATTTGAGAAGACAAACCACATTGGGTGGAACTGCACTATAGAGGAATGCTACACAGTCCGCCGCAAAATATTTATTCGTATGAAATTCTATGAGCTATAAGGCTAGGCGCGCAAAATATGCAACTTTCAGTTTTGCAACAGATTGGTTGCTAAAGTGAATACCATGAGAGTGCGCGCAAATGCAGTAACAATTCAGTCCACGATTCGAGCAACTTAAAAGTTTGCGTTTTGGCACAAATCGAACGATTGCCCCAAATAAGTTCACCAGTTTGTATCACACCGAACTATAATGTAACTGCGCGCACATTAAATCAAAATATTGTTTGTGTGATGGTTTATCTCGTTGATTAATTTTAAGTTGCTAATGTGCGCGATCACTAGTGATTAAACTATTTCGTTTCGGAAAAATTGCATGTGAGCGCCTAGCTTAAACGCACTAAGCGGCAACTGAACTTCACAAAATGTGCTTTTTCTTCACTGTTTAATGGACGTTGGCCATGGACGGTATTCGCTTCACTACATGCAAATGGACTGGGCGTACATTTTTGTGATCCCATTGTTTTTTTTCTGGACATGTGCATGGAAATTGCAAACCAAATGTTAACTATTTGTTCCTTAGTCCGTTTATGTTAAGTGCAGTATGATCTCTGTTGAGTGAGTATTGAATTGAAAGCTAAACATACTCAGAAAATAAATTTATAAATTGACTTGAAAAATAAAACTCTAGCTATCGATCTACTCAGAAAATAAATAAAAGCATGAAATATAAAGGGGAAATGCAAGGGGAGTGAACAATTTAAACTACGTTGTACTGTGCGTTCAAAACCAAGAAACATTAAAAGTAAACAAGCAAATTGTGTTCCGGCAATTGTGTTGCCTCGTGTTAAAGGCATAGACGGTTTTTAAAGCAATATAAAAATTGCCCTGTGTAAAAAGGGACTTGACCATAGTCTATGAACAAACCCATTCACTTATCACTTCCTTTATATTGGTGCAAAATGAATGTTCGAATTTAAAATTGCAAATGCAGTAAAAATGAAAAGAAGAAATAGGTTTGTAACATAAATTAAACATTGGTACTTTTTTCTACTTTATATCTTTTATGAATAAAAGCTAATTATTGTTCATTATTTTGATATTTTCTTAATTTTACTTTGCAAAAGACTCTTTCATTACTTGTGACTGCTGTACAGGGGTACCATTTTTACAAAAATAAAAAAGCTACGGTCCATGCTACGGTCGATGCGTTTTTTTGGGAATTACTTACGATACAATGGATAGATTCCCAATAAAACACACCTATTGACGACATAGTTGTTGCAACAAAATCTATTGATGAACACTTTGATATTCTAAAAGAGGTATTCCAAAAATTAGTAAATAATAAATTAGAAATTAGAGTAGATAAATGTAAGTTTCTTGAAACTTAAATACTTTGGGTTACATAATTTCAAAAAATGGTATTCAACCAAACTCAAAAGGCATTTAATCAATCCCAAAATTTCCAGTTTCGCAATATTCAAAGGCTGTTAATAGTTTTTTAGGTAAAAGTTCTTATTTCAGAAGATTTATCTAGGAGTTTTCCATCGAAGCTGGACCTTTATACAATTTAATTTAAAAAAATGCAAGTTTTTCTTTTGGAATAGGAGAAAACGCAAATAATAATATATTTTTGTTTCTGTTTTTGTGGACTGTGTGGAATAAAGCCAAATTGAAGATTTTTATGACCTGTGCTCCAAAATACGTTTCGCCCAGGTACGATAGTTGGGCTCATCAGTTAGATACTATCATACCCTTCTAAGACGCAATGTTTTTCGGTCGATGGTTACCAACTTTTATAAAATTTGCAGCATTTACACACTGCAAATTATATTATTTAGGGGAATTTGGTTAAATTCGTGCACCGAAACGTATTTTGGACCACAGGTCATAAAAATCTTCAGTTTTTCTTTTGTAGAAAATGAAATTAAGTGTTTTGAAAAACTAAAACAAAAATTAATTAATGCACCTTTTTTGGCAATATATGATCCCCGTGATGAAACTGAACTGCATTGTGATGCAAGTTCATTAGGCTTCGGTGCAATATTATTATAAAAAAAATTGGATGGAAAATTTCAAACTGTATTTTATTTTTCGAAACGAACAACAGAACAAGAAATGAAATATCATAGCTTTGAATTACAGACTTTAGCTATTATTCATGCTTTAAAAAGGTTTAGAATATACTTACATGAAATAAAGTTCAAAATTTTAACTGATTGTAATTCCTTAACACTTACTTTGAGCAAAAAAGAGATCAATTCTAGAATTGCTAGATGGGCTTTAGAACTTCAAAATAATGATTCTACAAATAAAAATAGCCACTGGGTCACCACAAGCAAATGGACAAATTGAAAGAGTAAACAGAAGCTTAGCACCATTGATAGCAAAACTTACTAGTGGTGGAACACATTTTTCTTTAGATAGAGTCTTACCAGATATAGAATTTGCATTAAACAACACAATTCATCGTATTATTGGTACATCTCCAAGTCAACTTCTTTTTGGAGTTTGGGGTTGACGATAGTTATGTGTTCGCCTGTCATCCTCATTGTCACAGGTTCGATCCCTGTCGTAGTCTATGTCCTCTTATTTTTCCAATAAAAAACAATTCTAAAAAAATGTCATACCAGTTGCTGGCTTACTCATTACATGCTGTTTAGGCATAGACCTAACAACATGTGATTGAGTAAACCTAGTATACCGATGAATATGACCCCGAATAAAAAAATAATGCGAATTATAAGGGACATAGATAAATAAGATACGGAAATTTCTCCGCATTATTTCAGCCACCATCCTGGAGATGAAATCTGAAACAACAACCACCTACAGTCTCTGAACATCGCGCCACACAAAGAAAATCTCTAGGAATTTGAATGAAATAAAAGCTAAGGCTGCAGATACAATCATTAAATGTCAGAATTGTAACAAACAAACAAAAGATCGTGGGATGAAGGTGATAATGTGGTAGTAAAAATTTTATTAATCAGAGCGGTATTTGTACTAAAATTGCTAATAAATTTAAAGGTCCCTATAAAATTATTAAAGTTTTAAAGAATGATCGATATTTATTGAGAGATGTTGATGGTCATCAAGTAAGTCATATTCCGTAGGAAGGTATTTGGGAACTTGCAAATATGATACCGTGGCTACGTCAAAATAAATTTCACGTGTAATCGGGACGATTACAGGTCAGGATTGCCGATTTTCAGTAACTAGTTAAATACTTAAGTGTAATCGAGACGATTACAAGTCAGGATAGCCGAATTGTAGAAGTAAGATTAGTTAAATAAGTTAAGTTAAGAATAATTAAAAATAACTGTATATAAATAAATCAAATAAGCTGCCAGTTGTAAGTAGGAAATTCAAAAAAAAAATATATTGATTTTTATTTAAAACTTGATCAAGGAAAGATTAATAAATAAAATAATATCGAAGAAAAGATAATTGTTTGAATTGGAATATTAAAGTGTGAAACGATTTCTTTGTGAAAAGAACAAATACTTAACCAAAAACGTAAATACACCAACAAATGCATTAAATCACTTCTGAAATCTCAGGCGAGTAATTTGACATTTCATTTCACTCACACACTCCCTCACTTTTACTAGCTGAATCGATTTTTAACCAATAGTGACTCATCTCACTCACTCAATGCGGTTTCGAATTAGCTGAATCTCGGTGAAAATTGTGTATTCAAATTGTTATCGAGTTGTTGTAGTGATTTTGAACATTATTTTAGTTTTTTATTCTCGTTGTTTCGCGTGTTTTTTTTTTGTGTTAGAAAGAGAAAGGGAGGACGAGGCAAGAAAAATGCTGCCAACTGTTTTTCATTAAATATAGCTAAACGAAGTTTAACTGATCAGATCAGATCAGATTTCACTGTGAAACCGGACGAATTAAACCAACAATTTAAACTCAGGTTAAGGTTAAGGTAATTTAAAAACGTAATTTCAAAAAAAAAAAAAATCATAAAATCAAATCAAATCAAATAGTATGTACCAAATTTGAAGGAAATAGGTCTATCTGCTTAGGCTCCAATTTAATGTATAGTAGACGTCAGATGCACAAACCCATTAAGTTTAATTAAAATCTAGATTTGTTTTACACCCTATAGAGTGCCTAAGGAAAAATATTTGAAAAATGTTTACAATCGAAGTGACCTATTTTATATGTGGGCACTAAATAAGGATTGGTTTAACGTACTAAAATTTTAGTCTTATTAAATTACATACATAGGTATATTATTCAATACTAGAGTGAAGAGCGAAATTAATAAATGTAGCAAGTTATTTTTTCGCCCAGAATTAACTGACAAGACCCTTAGATATAATCTTTCAATAATCAAAATATCATGCCATTATCAGATTGTGGAATATTTACACAATTAAGTCATTAATTTCAGGAAAATTCAAGAAAGAATTGGTAATTTTTAATTGCGATATAGGTATACCATAGGATAGGGCAAGTTTTGCATTTACAAAAAATTTACAGCCTAAACGGCAAACTTTGTACTTACATACATAATTGTTTTAGAAGGTTGTCTCAAATAGATTTTTGAATCGTTTTTTAGCCCCAAAATAACGGTACTCGTCATACAATTTGTTCTACCATCCTAATTATTTGGAAAACGGCTCTAACGATTCTGATAAAAAAGTATGTGCATGTGCACTACTTTAGGGTATATGCTTCATTTTGTCCAATTTACATATTTTGTTGTCATGGGTACAACCATTTTTTTGATTTTCGACTTTCTCAAAAATGGCTCCATCGATTTCGACCAAAATTTATATATAGCAGGTCCTTCAAATTCTAAATAACACTGTATACACAAATGTTCGATTTTTTTCGATTTTTGAAAAAAAAATGTTTTTTTTTTTTTTTTTAAATTCAATATTTCGGGTAGACGGTTTTTTAAAATTCTATTTGAAACAACTAGGTAAAAACGACCTTAAAAATATATTTTGCCGTTTCTACTATAGTCCAATCGGGTTGTCAAAAAAAGGGCTGAAATAGAAAAAATGAATTCGTACAATTTTCTTTTGGAGTTCGTTAAGGGGGTCAAAAGTAGTCCAAATCTCGATTTTCGGGAAAATCGCGCTGAAGCTTCAGCTGCCTTTCAAACACCCGAATCTTTTCCATTTGAGATGGGGCAACGTTGAACCACACCGGGCATTCGTAGGCAATCATCGGCCTGATGAGGGCCATGTAACAAATCACCTTCACCCTGCTGTCAAGACGGCTGCTATAAAACAGTCGTTCTGTCAAGGCAAAGGCTGCCCTAGCCCTGGCCAAGGCAGCACATATATGTCTGTCGAAATACAGGTACTGATCCAACCAGATGCCAAGGTACTTTACTACACTTTTACCTGCCAGTTGATGTCCATGTGGCCCTACGATCACCAGCTTGCGCCAGTTCTTTCTCGTATCCCTTGAGGCGCTAGACAACGGAGTCCTAAACAAAATAGTTTCTGATTTCTGGAAGTTGATTTTCGACTTCCAGTCATCACAATATCGCTGAATCTTGTCGAAGTCACTCTGCAAGAGACTTTTGATTACCTTAACGGTATTAGCTGTTCTGTACGCAATTAGATCGTCGGCGTACGCAATTGCCTGAGTTAGACTACCTATCAGATAGCTGGTGTAAATGCTGAATAGAATCGGCGAGTTAACCGCTCCCTGCTGAAGACCATTATTAATATTAAAAATTGCGGTAGAAGTTACATTGCCACTCTTGACAACAAACTTTCTACCATTTAGCATGTCATAAAGCATATACAATAGAGGTTTACTTATAGCTAGTATGGTTAGCTTTAGAGAGAGACCTTCTAAGGCCTTCTCCAAATCAACCAGACAGGCACCCGTACACTGCTTTTTAGTTTTGTTCCATTGGATATCTATTTGTATAAGTTTTCACTGCAAGTTCCTCAGATAATTTTATCCAATTTGCGTAAACCATTTCCCGTACAAACATTGTTGACAGTTCATTTACCAAGAGATAAACAAACGTATCTAGTATTTTACGACGTTGCATAAATACCCCTAATATCGTGTTGCGATCCAGATTGGGATTTTCTGTTTTGATGATGTTTTTTTCGGTTTCGATTATTGATTTGTGATTTTGTTCTTATATCGTGTAGGACAAGTTGATTGAAAATCTTATAGTTGAATAAAATTGCCGTTTCTCCATGTTGACATTTTTAATAAATCAAATTATACTTAGATACACATTATATTCATTGCCTAGCCAGATCAATGGAATGCCAAAAAAGGAACTAAATTTATAGTATTTTATTTAGTCAATCGCACCACTTCTTGGGATTTATCAAAATTGATATTTGGCCAAATTTTGAATGTAAATATACCAATGTATGCTTGCATGATATTGGCGGGCTGATGGGAGGCGTTTTCGCTTATGACCTTTTATAACAACGAATTTATTGTAGGTGACACAGAGGATGATAGGCTTAATTGAATGATTGTCTTATGATTTAATAATTCATGATACAAATTTTAATTTTACATGCAGATGTTTTATATAGGTTTTGATAGTTATTTGTTTATCATTTTTTTGTTTATGTCACGTTTATGGTCCTATTTAAAATAAATACTTTCATGGAATAACCTTTAGAAAATAAAGGTGAAAGATTTTTATGTAATTTAGGCATAGTTAGTATGTAAACAAATTAAATGCACGCCTAGTTTTTACATATATATGCACATATTTATGTATTTGCTGAATCAACGAATTACAATTTGAACAAATGAGTATTATCAATTAAAAATAATAATAAAGTAATATGCATATCTATCTTAACCTATAAGTATTTATTTTAATCGAGGCAATGGTCATTAATAATTAAATGCCCAAAAAATTCCCAAAATTCGAAATTTATACAGATAATTATACGGCATTCATTAATATTGTACAAAACTATATCTATAACGATTTTTTATTGCTAAGACAAGCAATTAAGCTTGACTATAATTCAATAAATATACCTACATCTAAGCAAACAACATTTGAAACAAATTGGTAACATAACAAAATTAAACTCACAGTATATAAAATTTATTATGTATTTATTGTTTAGGTCCTTATTAAAATACAATGCACGACTGGATCGCACGTACTTGCTCTTATATTTGATCATAATACTAAGCACAAAATTCTTAGTAGAAACTGCTAAATATATTCTTAAGTTAGTTTTTTTTACATAATTTTGTATATACTATTTTGTATATATTATTAGGGGGTGACCGTGGCGCGATAGTTGTGTGCTCCCCTGTCAACCTCGTGGTTGCAGGTTCGATTCCTGCCGTTGTCTATTCTTCTTATATTCCATTAAAAACCAATTCTCAAAATTGTCATTACATGATGTTTAGGCATAACACTACCAACATGTGATTGAGTAAACTAGCATACCCATAGAATATGACAACGAAATAAAAAAAAATAATGCGAATTATAACGGCATAGATAAATAAGGCACGGTAATTCTCTCCGCATTAGTTCAGCCGCCATCCCTGGAGATAAATCTGAGACAACAACCAGCTCTAGTCTCAGAACATCGCGCCACACATCTTTCCTATCTTTCTTTCTCTTATTTCACCGGATGCCCGCGATGTGTTAAAAACATATAAAGGGTATTCATAATCCCTTGAGCGCGTGTAAAGTTAAAACAAAAAAATACAAAATTACTTCATTGTTTTTTAATGTTGAATTGATAATCTTAAGTGGTTGTATTCCAGGTACCGTTAATAACAAAATATATAAAAATAAAATGCACGACTGAATTTTATGAACTTGCTCTTGTAGCTAACAACTTTAATGTACCTAAACATTGAGTTGGTTAGTAGCCTAGTTATTCTATGCAGGCTTAAAGCCGATACGATTACATTGATTCTTAGTACATATAATGAATTGTTGAAGGATGATTCAAGGAATAGTGACCTACCTTCAAATTAATATTTAAATGCATTTTAGTTATGTAAATTAGGCGAGTAATATGTACCTACATACACAGATACGAGTATAACCTATGTATGTAAATAGGTATGTACATATAATAATGAAAGTGAAGGATGTACATAGATGGATATAGGTATAGTTTTATGCATAACTATAATTCATGTGCAATATACATAATATTTTTGTGATTTTTAAAATAATCTATATATACAGGGTGATTCGTATAAGATGCGACTAAAAGGTAGGGCGTGTAGGTTGGACTTAGACAAGAAAAAAATCGTATGGGAGTGGGGGCTATTTCCACCCGTTTAGCCGGGAGGGGCAATTTTCTAAAAAAATGACTTAAAACAGATAACAAATTATTTAAAAACAACGGTATAAGCTGCAATGACATGCTTAACCTTTTTGGAAAGCTAGAAATCTCTTCTTTAATTTTTATTTTAAAATTAGTTGTGCTAGGCAATAGTTTTTGAAAAAATTATTTTCAAACTAGAGACTTAAAAACAAATTTTTTTTTTAAATTTTCAATCTAATTTTTTTCAAAATCTTATGTAATTAAGTAGAATTTTTGTTTTGAAAATTCAATGCTCTTATTAATTTTTAATAAAAAAAAAACAGAAAACCGAATGCTAAAATTTATCTTAGTTTTTGAGAAATTAAAAAAAAACTAAAAGTACTTTTTTCCAAGAAAAACAATTTTTTGTTTGTTCTATCTTTGCATAAATACTATTAGTTTAGTTAGCAAGTAATAGAAAAGCCTTAATTAACTATTAATATTTTTAATATCTGTTAAATTTTAGACTATTGTAATAATAATTTTTTATTGTCTGCCATCCGGTTTTTAGCGAATAATAAAACATTGGTTCAACTAGATTCCCCTTTTTTGATTGGTGCATGTGTTCAATTTAAAAAAAATGACCTGCATTCCTACCTATTACCCTAATAAATATGTTTTACCTAACCACAAATAAATATGGAAGGACATTATGTTTAAAACTCATTTCTAATTTGCGTACCAAATAGTCAGTACAAAACGATGGCAAGTTTCTCTCGGGAAGAATTGACAGATATGCACTATGGCTACGGTTTAGCGGATGGTTCCAGTCGGAACGCAAAGAGATTGTACGCTGAAAGGTTCCCAAATGGGAGATGTCCTCACCATTCACTTTTTGCAAGACTTCACCTTCCTCTTCGGGAACATGGAATGCTGGAGACTCGAAGGAGAAAGAGTTCATCTGGTGGATCAACACACATAGATGAACGGATTTTGGATTTGAAACGACGTAATCCCACCCTTAGCACCAGAAAGATAGCAATTATGCTTGGATTGGCCCAGAGTAGAGTTTGGAAAGTGATTCATAGCGATAGCCTTCACCCATATCACTTTACCCTATTTCAAGAGTTAACATCAAATGATAAGGTATTGAGGACTGAATTCTGTAGAACGTTATTGCTGAGGGAAGAGAATTGCAGGAGATTTTGGCGGAATTAAATTTATCTGCAACCATAAGGAGAAGAGTGTGGATCATATCGAAAATTTCTTATAACATCATTAATTTTTATTACAACAGTCTATAATGTAACAGATATTAAAAATATTAATAGTTAATTAAGGCTTTTTTTATTACTTGCTAACTAAACTAATGGTATTTATGCAAAGATAGAACAAACAAAAAAGTGTATTTCTTGGAAAAAAGTATTTTTAATTTTCTTTTAATATCTCAAAAACTAAGATACAGCTAAGCATCCGGTTTTTCTGTTTTTTATTAAAATTTAATACTTAATTTTGCAAAAATTATACTTAATTACATAAAATTTCGAAAAAAATTAGATAGAAAAATAAAAAAAAAAATTTTTTGTAAAGTTTCTAGTATGAAAATTAATTTTTCAAAAACTATTGCCTAGCATAACTTAATATAAAACGAAGATTAAAGAAGAGATTACTGGCTTTACAAAAACGTATAGCATGTCATTGTAGGTTATACCGATGTTTTTAAAGAATTTTTTTTCTGTTTTGAGTCATTTTTTTTTTTAGAAAATTGCCGCTCTCGGCTAAACGGGGCCAAATAGATCCCCCTCCCATACGATTTTTTACTTGTCTAAGTCCAAACTACACGCCCTAGACTTTTGTCGCATCTTGTATAAATGTATGATAGCTCACATAGTAGGTATATATCCTATAAAAATGAAATATAATTACGTAGACATAAAAATGGATGATACACATAACAAAATCTTTTAATATTGCTAAGTTGTTAAGTTTGAGGGAAAAGAGATGCCATCTGCATTGTTGGACAAATATGGCTAAATATAAATAAAATTTTAATTTCAAAAAAATTTAGTGACTCGTTTCCGAAAAATCGATTGTTTTTAAAAATCGAAAAAAAAAAATAGTTTTTCGAAAATTTGAATACCTATAGAGTTCTATTAACATTTATATGGAGCATTGGCACAAACAAAATTTTTAATCGGTTCACCCAATAGTGAGAAAGTCGAAAATATGGAATGTGGTTATGGGAAGTAGCATTAATAATTACGCAAACTAAAATATTTTTTTTTACTTAAAAATGGACTGCACTAATTATTTAAGAACACACATTTTCTTATAAAAATCCTTTGAGCCGTTTTTATGAAAAATAAGATTTTTCTGTTTGGCCAAAATAAATGCATGGCCATATGTTTTCACCTTAAAAAAAATTTTAAAAAATCGAAAAAAACAATATGTACCAAGTTCGAAGAAAAGCCGTCTAACCGTTTAGGCTGCAAGCTCGATGACAGACAGACAGACAGACGGAGTTGCGAGACCCACTTTTTTTCGTCTTCGTAATGTCAAGTTTAATCAAAATCTTCAGTTCGATTTTTCTTCAAATCCATAACTCATGACGATAAGAAAAATAAAATGCACGACTGGATCGCACGAACTTGCTCTTATGTTCGATCACAATGAACGCAAAAGATTTCTGTTAAAAATCTAAATATAAATATATTTAAAGCAGTTTTTTACTTAATTTTTTATATTTATATACAAAATATCTTAAATTTTTTTCTAAAAAAAATTGGTATGACAGTCTTAAATATTATAATATAAACTTAAAAACAAAATATTAAATCGGCTTAATAAAAAAAAAAAAAGAATTCAAAATTCTGCAATAAATACTTTAAATAATTTAAGCTCAAAAAATGTACGCCATTTTATTTGTTAGATAAATTTGAATTTATGAGAAAAAAAATTTAAAAATCTGTGGAGCGGTTTTTGAGAAAAAAAGTTTTTAAACTTTTTGAAAACATTTTTCAAAAAAAATTCAAAAACGCCAATTCATAGGTATTCAATAAATACATATAAATATAATTTTTGAAAAAAATTTATTGAGCAGTTTTCGAAATATAAATAAAAAAAATGTTTTTTTTTAATTATTTTAAGAATACACAAAAATACTAAATAAAAATATTGGTACGCGGTATAATTTGGGCAACCTAAGCCTATATATGTGTGAAATTTCGAAAAAATCGGTTGAGTCGTTTATGAGATAGTCATATGCAAAAAAAACGGTCCTATGGAAAGTACCGTTTTTAGACATTTTTCTATTGTTTTCCAACCATATGATCGGTCGTAGCTAAAAAGCCGCACTGATTTTTTGTATCCAAATCGTTATAGCCGTTTCCGAGAAAAATAGGTTTGAACGTAACGGTTATATGGTTTGTACCGTTATTTTTTGAGCTAAAAAAAAATTCTATTTCCCCTCTGTACAATACCTAAAAAACTCTATATACCAGGTTTGAAGCAATTCGGCCCACCCGTTTGGGCTGTAGGTGTCTATAGATACATACAGTCAGACTGACAGACTGACAGACTGACAGACTGACAGACTGACAGACTGACAGACTGACAGACAGACATACAGACGGACAGAATGTTTAGACCATCTTTTTTCGTCTTCGTTATCATGGTAATGTCATGTTTGATTGTTATCTCAAAACTTTTTTTTTCGACGAATGCATAACTTGCCTTATAACGGGTGATTTTTTTGCTACTTGGTTTTTGACGTTTATATTTCTGACAGATCACACATTACAAATTCCACGAACATTTGACATTTCGATTCAGTATTGTTTGCCATTTCATCATGAATAGACTTACGCCTGAACAACGTTTGCAAATTATTGAAATTTATTATCAAAATTCGTGCTCTGTGAAAAATGTGTTTCGCAAGCTACGTCCGTTTTATGGTCGTCATAATCGACCCACCGAGCAGGCTATTCAGCTCATTGTGACCAAATTTCGCACCAGTTTCACTTTATTGGACATTAATCCATCAAATCGTATCCGTAGAGTGCGTACCGAAGAGAATATTGCTGCTGCATCGGCCAGCGTTGCTGAAGATCGCGATATGTCCATTCGGCGCCGATCGCAGCAATTGGGTTTGTGTTATTCGACCACCTGGAAGATTTTACGCAAAGATCTTGGTTTAAAGCCATACAAAATACAGCTGGTGCAAGAATTGAAGCCAGGCGACCTACCACAACGTAGAATTTTCGGTGAATGGGCCTTAGAAAAGTTGGATGAGGATCCGTTTTTTTATCGCAAAATTGTCTTCAGCGACGAGGCTCATTTTTGGCTAAATGGATACGTGAATAAGCAGAATTGCCGTATTTGGAGTGAAGAGCAGCCAGAGGCAATTCAGCAGCTACCAATGCATCCCGAAAAATGCACTGTTTGGTGCGGTTTATGGGCAGGCGGCATCATTGGGCCGTACTTCTTCAAGGACGATGAAGGCCGCAGGGTTACGGTCAATGGAGAAAGTTACCGTTCGATGATAACAGATTTTTTTTTGCCGAAAATGCAAGAATTGAACTCGGTCAATATGTGGTTCCAACAGGACGGTGCCACATGCCACACTGCACGCGAAACCATGCATAAATTGAGAGGCGAATTTGGTGAGCAGTTGATCTCACGTTTTGGCGCAGTCAATTGGCCACCAATATCATGTGATTTGACCCCGTTAGACTATTTTTTGTGGGGCTATGTTAAGTCTATTGTCTATGGGGACAAGCGAAACACGATTGCTGCCTTGGAAGCCAACATTGAACGCGTCATTGGTGAGATTCCGGCCGAAATGTGTGAAAAAGTTTGCCAAAATTGGACCTTCAGAATGGACCACCTGAAGCGTAGCCGCGGGCAACATTTAATTGAAATTATTTTTAAAAACTAAATGGCAGAAATTGATTTATCGATCCAAATAAAAATTTCATTCACTTTTTACAAGTTTCTGTGTTTTTTTTGAATTTTCAAAAAACAAGCTCTTAAAAAATCACGGTTTAGTACCTATGTACATATATTCGCAAGTAAAAATATAAGGCAAATGAAACACCTTTTTCCCGCAAATTTAAAAAATAGTTTAATGTACATAAATGATGATCTTTTGAAAAACTAGTACACAATCCGCTTCAAATTAATTGGAAATTGAGATCAAATCGACTTAATTGATATTTCGGTCCAGGCTTCTGTAATACTACTTTTCACGAAATTAGGCTGGACACCTTGAAATATCTCCGAACTCTAATACATTTTAAAAGCCTTTGTTGTGAAAATGCCAAGCATCGTGTATAAGAAATAAACGAGAAAACAGAAAAAAAAACTTGCTACTATTTAACTGGCAATTGAATATTATGTCAAACGAAATTACCAAATCTTCGATGAAAACACTTTTCTATAAATTATGTTGCCACCAAACACTAAAGCGAGTTCCGGAATTTCACCAGAAAGCTTTGGATGTTTCAAATTCGATATTTTACCCCCCTACTCAACAAATAATTTCTTTTCGCAGTTTTATAAATGCATATTGACGTTCATCCATTCTTTAAATTGAATGAATAAATCATGAATGAATAATTATTGATTGAGTCTTAACAACGAATTAAAAAAAAGAATCTGTGAGTTCAAAAATGATTCACTTAGTAGATTCCTGAAAAATCTAACGACAGATGCTTCTTCCGAATACTCCTTATGGAAAGCGCCTAAAAAGACCTCAGACACAAAACCAACCAGTAAAATCTGAAGATGGTAAATGGATCGCAAACCCGAAACAAAAGACTGATCTCTTCGCTGAACATCTCGCGAATGCTTTTAAGCCATTCCCAGCAAACACAGCTACAGATCCCTTACAGTTGATAGAAACGACGAATGTTAAATATCTTTTGTCACACTCAAAGAAGTATGAAGCATGTGTCAACATAAGTTGTCTAACAAAAAATCACCAGGGTACGATCTAATAACTGCTCAGGTTTTGAAAAAAATGCCATCAATAGCCTTCAAGAAACTCCAATTTATAATTAACGCATGCCTTAAACTAAGATATGTTCCACATCATTGGAAAATTGCAGAAGGCATTGTTATACCTAAACAAGGTAAGCCACCAACAGAAGTAAAATCTTACAGACCAATATCGCTTATACAAATCATGGCAAAAGTTTTTGAAAAACTGCTACTGAAAAGGCTTAACAAAATAATAGAAGAAAGAAGACTAATTTCGAGCCATCAGTTTGGATTTTGAAATAAAGATGTTGCTCAAGCCTTTGACAAGGTTTGGCACTTGGGACTTGAGAACAAACTGCATAGGGACCTTCCCAGGCAGTACTACGAAATACTGAAATGCTATGTTATGAACCGACTCTTTAGAGTACGGTACGACCAAAATTACTCGGAACTAAAGAAAATTGAAGCCGATGTACCACAAGGAAGTGTCCTAGGGCCAACCCTGTATCTGTTATATACAAGGGATATTCCAGTGGACATCAACACTATCATGGCCACCTTTGCTGACGATACGGCAATATTGGTGCCAGACAAATCCGTTACGAAGGCTACACTAAAATTGCAAAATGCTGTCGATAAAGTTAGTGATTGGACGCAGAAATGAACTAACAAAAACATAAACAATGTTCCAATATTTATAAACAATACAGCAGTACCTTACTCCAATACCGCCAAATACCTTGGAATGACTTTGGATGCAAAGCTTAAATGGAAAGAGCACATCATCAAAAAGAAACGAGAAGAACTAAACTTGAAGTACAGAAAAATGTACTGGTTACTAAGTAAGAACTCTGACCTATCTATCCAGAACAAACTAATGTTATATAAGCAACTACTGAAATCCGTTTGGACATATGGCATCCAACTTTGGGGCTGTACAAAGAAAACAAATGCTGAATCCATCCAAAAATTCCAAAGCAAGGTCCTTCGTGGAATAATAAAAGCCCCTTGGTATATAAGAAATAGCGATCTACATCGTGACCTTCAAATTGAAATGGTACGGAAGTGGTTAAAAAACACGCTGTGTCACACAACCAGCGAATGTAAAGTCATACCAACTCCGCAATGGAGACCGTTTAAATGTACCAGACAATGTTCGGAGATTAAGAGGAACCAAGCCTCATGAGCTGATGGTGTAAAGGCTATGGGAAAGTGTAATAATTTTAAACTTCCCCCAATGCGATTTAAATATAAATTAAGATAGTAAAATCATTTGTCGATCTTTCATAGATTGGTCCTGATTTCACCGGTGGTGGTTTAGTGCGGTAAGAGTCCCACACTACTCGGTACCGATTCTTACCGAGTGTCTTTTGAAGATTTTCATCAGATAAAAAAAAAATAAATAAATAAATAAATATTGATTCAATCTAATGAAAAACAAATATAATACAGAATTTTAGACGTTGTATACATATACTGAGCCCAACCACAATCCTTTTAGTAACCCCCAATTTGTTTCTTTTAACAATTTTTCAAAACAATAATTTCCAAAAATAACTCAATTCAGCCTCTAAGCTGGCAATCGATAAGATAACCACAAGAAATGCGTACGAGTTTATAAATTGTGTTTGTTTAATTAAAAATAAACTTTTTATTTGTTTTTACAAAGTACATACATATGTTTATATATGTATATGTATAAGCTTGTACATTTTTGTATCAAGCTATAATAAAACTTTCTTTGACGGATTGACAATCCTTATCTTAATCCTATTTCAAATAATTGTTTCTTTAACGACCGTTGGTTTCCATACTAATTGGTTTTATTTTATTTGTTTTGTGACGTAAATCTCTCCTGATAAGATTCGTATGCCATGCCAGTTCAAGAATTACAAAACTATAACCTATGTGCCAACATTAGATAAGATGACTTCAGAATCTATTATATATACATATCCATAAAGAGCATTAATTAAATTAAATAAGTGATTAGTATTGCAAAATTAATAAATCTGCGTTTTTTTCTTGAATTCTACCTAAATTAATAATGTGTTTTATATCTCGCTCTATCGGTGTGTTTGAATCGCCTTCACCTAGTAACATTAAACATATTAATTTGTTTGATACGTTATCAAAAACGATAAGCTCAGCAATTACAATTTTGTTTATTTATTTAAGATTAAAAATGGTTATTTTCTTTAATTTTCAAGATTATTTGATTATCATCAAATTTAGTTTGTATAATTTTTATTTAGATTACTTATTTCAATATGTATATCTTTATTTACAAGATATTTAACACTTTGTATTTAATTAATTGTTTATTAGTTTAAATATTACAATGTGTCAAAAATTAATTAAGAATAAATAATTTCAATGAGAGAATAAAAAGAGTTAATCACAATATTAGTTTTGTACATAAGAACTTCTCTACCTTTATTCGCAATATGGCAAGCATTGGTTTTGTGTAAGAAAATAAAATACACTTCTCGATTTCACGAACTTGCTATTGTGCTGCAATTTTAGTAGTTGAAAAATTTACAAAATAATGCAAAAATGATAAAAAGTATTAATGAAACCGCTTTTTATAATGTTTGATGGAAAAATTATTCCACTGGTAATAACCAAAAATACCACAATTTCGCAAAAAAACCGTCAACATCGTATTTCCTTTACTTACTTACTTATCCGGCTCCCGATCCATGGAGGGTCGCTGCCTGACGTATTGCGGTCTTCTATCGGTTGCGTTCCCTCGCACGCTCCCTCCAGTCGTCGAGACCAAGCGGTCTTGCGTCTGTAACCGCCTTGTCCCTGTAGCGTAGGTTCGGTCTTCCAGGTCGTCTCGAACTTGGGGGCTGGGATCCGAAGATTTTCTTGGCTGGAGCGTTGTTGTCCATTCGCTAGATGTGGCCGAGCTAGTGTATTCAGCGCGCTTTGGCTCTTTGGACTACATCCACATCTTGGTACAGCTCGTACAATTCTCGATTGAATCTTCTCCTCCATTCGCCCTCTTCGCATATATCCTCCGAAGAAGCAGCGGTTCGGTAGGGTAATTCTTCGTCGGATTTCCATTAAGGTATCGTTCGTGAAATTGATGTTTGTTCCGAGGTAGGTGAACTCCTTGACTACCTCGAAATTACAGCTACCAACAGTGACGTTTTGTCCAAGATGATTGACAGATAAAGCTTTGTGTGTTGATAGCATATACTTGGTTTTGTCCTCATTTATTTCAAGACAAACGTATTTCGCCTGTTCATCAATAGCTGTGAATGCTTCAAGTACAGCTCGCTTGGAGCAAGCAGTTGGGAAGAGCTGTTGAAGATAGTGACTTCCAGGTTAACACCACTCTTGCGTACTATCTGCTCCAGGACTATGTTGAAGAAGTCACATGATAGCGCATCTCTTCCTTTCTGAACCCTGTACACGTCAAAAAAGCCCATTTGCCATTTGCACGTTGCACCGCGTATTTTGTAACGTCATGCGGCACAGCTGGATCAGTTTTTTCGGGATCCCGAGTTCCGACATCGCCAACAGAAGGTCTTGGCGACTTATGCTATCATGTGCGGCTTTGAAGTCGATGAAAAGATTGTGCGTCTCGACCTGAAATTCGTTGGTCTTTTCCAAGATTTGCCTCAATGTGAAGATTTGGTCTATCGTTGATCTGCCTGGCCTGAAGCCACACTGGTACGTGCCGATGATAGTGTTGCAGAAAGGTTTTAGACGCTCACATAGTACGTTGGATATGATCTTGTAGGCAAAATTAAGCAGGGATATGCCTCTGTAGTTTTTGCAGGAGATAGGATCGCCTTTTTTGTAGATTGGGCATATGGAGCTATTTGACCATTCGTCGGGCATGCTTTCCTCCTCCCACACTTGGTTGATGAGCTGGTGCCCTACCAGGACATCTCCTCCATACTAGAAGAGTTCCGCAGGTAGGCCATCCGAGTCGGCGGATTTGTTGTTCTTAAGCTCGTGGATGGATTTCTTAACCTCTTCAGCACTGGGCGCTGGGACTGGATCTTCATTGACTGGTTTCATGCTTTTTTGTTCTCCTGTTGCTTCCTCTACATAATGCCCATTAAGCAGTTGCTGGAAGTGCTGCTTAAACACGTCTACAACTCCCTGTTCTTCGGTGACTAGGTTCCCTTCTGTTTCGAGGAGCTTGCGTGCAAGTCCTATAACCAGATGCCAGTTGCTTAACTGTTTTGTAGAACCGGCGCGGCGGGTGTTGGTGGCGGTGCAAGATTCCTCGAAATACCTGAGTTGAGAGGCTGCGGATGCTCTTTATTCACAGGGTTTTTTTCTCGTTGCTTCTCTTTTCATGGTACTCCTCCCTTGCTGCTCTTGTTTTCAGTTGCAGCATTTGCATTCGTGCATTTTCCGTCTCCTGGTTCAATACCGCGCATTCATCATCATACGACGGGTTCCTTTTCGTGGATTGTTGGTGGCATATGGTGGTCTTGGCTGTCTCCTTAATGATGTCGCGATACTGGTTCCACTGGTCATTGACACTTATGGCTGGGGGTACGGCAGAGAGTTTCCCGGTCAATTGCACACTGTAGTCTCTGACTTTCTCAGATGTGCTAAGGGAGGCGATGTTGATTTTCTTCCTTTGGGAGGTCTTCGTTTTCTTTTCGTTTGACAGTCGAGCTCTTACCTTGTCACAACAAGAAAGTGGTCAGAATCCACGTTTGCACCCCGGAAGGTTCGCACGTCCAAGATGTTTGATGCGTGCCTTGCGCCAATTAGCACGTGGTCGATTTGGTTGGAGGTTCTACCATCTGGAGATCGCCAGGTTGCTGTATGTATCCTTCGCCTGAGGAACCTAGTGCTACTGCTTTGACACCGTACTCCGGACAGGTTTCGTAGGCTCCGTCCAGGAAGTCATAAAACTCCTCCTTGTTACACTCCTCATCTTCATCGTTAGGGGCGTGTGCACATATAAGGCTGATGTTTTGGAAGGTAGCTTTGATGCGAATCACAGCCAGGTGATCGCTAGTCGGCTTAAAATCGATGACTTTCCACCTGAGTCGATTTCCCACGACGAATCCGCATCCCAACATGTGCATGCATTCTTTGATGACAGCTGTAATAAATGTCGCAATCTTTTCTTTTCGTTATTCCTCATCATATCCATTGTATCTCCTGGATCGCGGTAATGTCTGCCTTGTACCGCGAGAGGACAGATTAAAGTTTTTGAGTAGCACCTGGCGTATAGAGTGTCCTTACATTCCAGGTGCATGCGTAGGTCGCAGTCCATTTTCGTTCCGGGTCTGGTTGCCATTTGAGGGGGGGTCGTTATCCGAGACTTCTCGCGTGTCTCTCATAACAATAATGTTTTTTTACTGTGGTCGGGTCGTTAGCCCAACGCACTAACCTCCAATCTGTAGGGCCATGGGTTTAATGTTGCAATTTTTCCGTGATCAACATTCGCACTTACAAGTTTAGCAAGTCATGACATAAAGTCAATACCAGTATCCGGCGGCTACCAACTTGGAGGTAATGTAATCACTTGATGTGTAGGAAAAGATACAGCTCGAGGACCCGCTTATGCGAGCTCATAACTTTGAAACGGATTGTTCCATTTTCACGGTTTTAGGGGTGATGCATTCGTATTGGCCCAAAGAAGGAGATAGGGGAGTTGAATCCGTAATTTTTGTTTATTTTTTTTATTCAAAAATTGAATTGTTAAAAGTATGTTTAACTTACTGCTTTTGATTTTGTTCTGGTGCAATCGGATTTGGGTAATTTTTGAATCAGTGAAAACTTTACTGATTTTTTGTGAGTTAAACGAAACCAATTGATATTTTGAATGCCAATTGATTTCAATTTCTACACGACCAATGCGCACACCTGAGGACGTAAATAAAAACAGGCCTTAGGAGATTAGAATTATAATGGCCTTATCGATCGAAACAACTCTCCGATCCAGAACACAAATAAAATAAGCAAACACATAAAATTTAATGGAGATAACAATAAAAATTCGTTTGTGGACATTTTAAAATCCATTTTTATTTTTCAAAACTTATACAATAACCAGTATTTTTAATATTATTTGATTAAAATGTTTAATTATTAATGCATAATTGTGTCAAAATATTTTCAATTTAAAATTAAAGTTAAAATTGCGGTTTACATTAAATGAGGTTCCACACCTTTAACAACTGTTAGTGTTCGAAACTGTCATTCTGGATGTCAATAGAACAATTTTAGTAGGGTTTACACGTACTCCTAACGGTTTCGAATTGCCAACCGAAAAGGACATAACGTTACAACGTGAATAATGTTATCCATGAACATTTTTTGATTGCAAATATGTTTTCAATTTTGGCTTGATATGTTCCCCATACTATAACTTGTTTGTATTATTTTTGCTATTCTGTACTAGAGACAAGAAAGTATTTCTTATCTTCAATTAATAGCAGAATAATTACTTAATTCGCCGTTATCAACAAATAGATAACTGAGAGATATCAACCATTTTCCCAAAAAAGTATTCAACCTATTTCAATAAATTGTATATGATTAAAAAGCAATAGTCGCGAAACCTAAATAAAATGCACGACTGAATCGTACGAACCTGCTCTTGTAAGTAACAACTTTAGTGTTTAGTAGTAGCTAACCACTTACCCTGTCTAGTAGTCTAGTAGTCTAGTTTAGTTATCCTGTGCTTAAGGCCGGTAAGATTACCTTGATTCTTAGTATAATGAATTGTCGAATGCATGATTCAAGGAATGGTTACATTCTCGTAGGTCCAATCCTACAAATGTATATTTAAACGGATTTTAATTATGTAAATTAGGAGGGTAATGTGTACCTATATAGATGGTGCCTGGGTATGTAAATACCCATGGCGCGATAGTTGTGTTCGCCTGTCAACCTCATGGTCACAGGTTCGATCACTGCCGTAATTTATGTCCTCTTATTTTTCTATTAAAAACCAATTCAAAAAATAAATGTCATACAATGAATTGCTGGTTTACTCATTACATGCTGTTTAGGCATAGAATTAGCCACATGTTGCTAATTGAGTAAAACTAGTGCACTGATAAAATATGACAAAGAATAAAAAAATTATTGTGAATTATAAGGGACATGATAAATAAGATACTGAAATTTCTACGCATTAGTTCAGCCACCATCCCTGGAGATAAAATCTGGGACAACAACCACGTACAGTCTCAGGACATCACGCCACGCATCTTTCCTATCCTTCTTTCTCTTCCCTCACCTCACGCCCGCGCTGTGTTGAACATTTAAAGGGTAGTATAATCCCTTGAGTGCGTGTAGATTATAAAAAATAAAATGCATGACTTTATCGCACGTACTTGCTCCTATGTTCGATCACATTATATGCAAAAGATTCTTAATGGTACCGGCTAAAAGTATTTTTAAAGTCGTTTTTCATTTAATTTTTTATAATAAAAATTCGTAAATTTTTTCTAAAAAAAATTGGTATGAACATTTTAAATATTTAATTATATAAATTTAAAAACAAAATTCCAGAAAAAAAGCCCACCCGTTTTCGAAATATTGAATTTTCAAAAAAAAATGTATTACTATTTTGAAAAATTTTGCAATGTAGTATTATTTAGAATTCAGAGGAGATCCTGCATAAAAATTTTTATCGAAATGGATTTAGTCGTTTATGAGAAAGTCGAAAATCAATCAAATGGTTGTATGGCAGGTACCATGAATAACAAAATATTTTATTTTTCCGCCAAACACCTAAAACACCTAACCACCAAGTTTGACTGACAGACAGACAGACAGACGGAATTGCCGGACCCACTTTTCTAGTGTTCTCTATCATCGTAATGTCAACTTTGATTAAAATCTCGAGTATAGTACCTATATCGCAAGTAAAAATATAATGAAAGTGAATGGTGTATAGGATGTGTAAAATCGTTTTTTAAACTTATAAGAACTGCCAAGACCATAACTTTAATCAGCTTCTCGGAAAAACCAAGAGCGCCATTAGATGTCATGGATCAATGAAAATTTTGTAAAAAAGTATCTGGAAATTTGTGGGACGAATTTTGATGAAATCCTGTTTTTATTTTAGTTTTTGAAACAATTTTTTTTTTAAATTTTGGCATGCAGTTTTTTAAAGTTTATTAATATACACGTTGTTATAAAATTTAAAATATTTTTTTTTTGATTAGTTTTAAGAATATTGATTTAAAAAAAATCAAAAATTTATTTTAATTAGAAAAAAAAACTTTTTTAAAATTTTGATATGCAGAATTATTTTGGCTACCCGGGTCTTCTCAGATATAAAATTTGACAGAAATCTAATGTGCCGTTACCGAGAAAGCCAAAAATTAAAAAAAAAAACGTTATTTGAAAGGTACCGACACACAAACATTTTTTGTTGATCACTTTTTTAGGGTAATGTCATTTTTGATCGTTAGAATTTTTTTACGAATGCATAACTTGCCTTATAGTACCTGTAATCGCAAGTAAAAAATGATATTCGAGAAATTTTTGTCTATCCGTCTGTCAATCTGTTAATCTGTATGCATAACGAGCTACTAAAGGGCTCAAACGATTGCCTTCAAATTTAGTATGTGTGATTCTTTTGGCATTCCTCAGAGGGAAAATTGAAATTTTATTTTTAGGCCTAAAATAACGGCACCTGCCATATAACCGTTAAGGAAAAGCTTGTTTTTCTTCTAAACGGACCCAACGATATGTTAAAAATTTTTGAGAATTTTGTGTTGGTACTATTTAATCAGAACCAAATTTACGGGAAAAGTCTATTAACGCTACCTTTCATATACATATAGTACATACATATACATAATATATTTTTTAATTATTTGTTGGCTTTCTCGGCAACAGCTCTTTGGATTTTTGTCAAATTTTATATTTGAAAAGATCTAGGTAACTAAATTAATTCTGTTTCTTAAAAATACGAATAACTTTTTTCCTAATAAAATTAATTTTTGAATTTTTTTTTGAAAAATCAATATTTTGAAACTAATAAAAAAAAATTATTTTAAATTTCATAAACACATGTACATATATACATACCAAAATTTGAATTTTTTTTTCCAAAAACTAAAAATAAAAAACAGAATTTCATCAAAATTCGTTCCACAATTTTCGAGATACTTATTTTTTATAAAATTTTCATTCATTTAAAAAAACTATTTTTACTTCGACAAATATTTTTTTGATATATTCAATTCATATTTGTCCAAGACTTCAAATGGCATCTTTTTTTCCCTTAAACTATAACTATACCATTTTTGTATAAGGTCATTGAATACCTTCGTATTATGTACTATGTAGGCTCCCATACCTTCGTATTATGTACTATGTAGGCTCCCATACATTTAGATAAATGTATATAATGGGTGATTTTTTTGCTACTTGGTTTTTCACGTTTATATTTTTGACAGATCACACATGACAAATTCCACGAACATTTGACATTTCGATTCAGTATTGTTTGCCATTTCATCATGAATAGACTTACGCCTGAACAACGTTTGCAAATTATTGAAATTTATTATCAAAATTCGTGCTCTGTGAAAAATGTCGAAATTATGAAATTATCGCAAAATTGTCTTCAGCGACGAGGCTCATTTTTGGTTAAATGGATACGTGAATAAGCAGAATTGCCGTATTTGAAGTGAAGAGCAGCCAGAGGCAATTCAGCAGCTACCAATGCATCCCGAAAAATGCACTGTTTGGTGCGGTTTATGGGCAGGCGGCATCATTGGGCCGTACTTCTTCAAGGACGATGAAGGCCGCAGGGTTACGGTCAATGGAGAAAGGTACCGTTCGATGATAACAGATTTTTTTTTACGAAAATGCAAGAATTGAACTCGGTCGACATGTGGTTCCAACAGGACGGTGCCACATGCCACACTGCACGCGAAACCATGCATCAATTGAGAGGCGAATTTGGTGAGCAGTTGATCTCACGTTTTGGCGCAGTCAATTGGCCACCAAGATCATGTGATTTGACCCCGTTAGACTATTTTTTGTGGGGCTATGTTAAGTCTATTGTCTATGGGGACAAGCCAAACACGATTGCTGCCTTGGAAGCCAACATTGAACGCGTCATTGGTGAGATTCCGGCCGAAATGTGTGAAAAAGTTTGCCAAAATTGGACCTTCAGAATGGACCACCTGAAGCGTAGCCGCGGGCAACATTTAAGTGAAATTATTTTTAAAAAGTAAATGGCAGAAATTGATTTATCGATCCAAATAAAAACTTCATTCACTTTTTACAAGTTTCTGTGTTTTTTTGAATTTTCAAAAGCCAAGCTCTTAAAAAATCACCCATTATATGTATGTATCTTTAAAAATCACATGATTAAATATTATGTATATTAAGGACAGGTAACGAGACGAGAACAACGAAGTTCTATTAGTCTCGTTTTGTTTGCGTCAAGATCAAAAAATTTCAGTCTCGTCTCGGTCTTCGTCTCATCCTTAGTGAGAAAAATTTCGAATTGTTCATGGCCTGACAGGTAGGCAACATACGATATTTTGACGTTTGGATAATATTTTTACCAAATATCACCTAAAGGGCGTAAAATCAACTTTTTCCGGAGCAAACAATAAAATCACAAGAATTTCGAGTTTTTTGAGGTATTTATAATCTGAATTTTGTAGAGGTTGATTTTGACAGCTTATGGTTTGACAGGTAGGCAACGAACTATATTTTGAGGTATATATAATATTTGTTTTCCAAATGTCACCTAAAAGTCTTAAAGTCTCCGGAGGGGGGAAATAAAATCTGAAAAATGAGCGATTTCTATTCCAACGACGTGCATACATAAATTGTAAGTATTCTTCTCTGGATTTGCGTCTATCTGAGTATAACTATGTACATAATTGGGTTCATATTTTAATGGGCATAGAATATTTCGCACAAAAAAAAATTGAATATTATAAAAAATTGAACCTACTAAAAAATAATTAAATCAAAAATATTTCTTTTAGTGAAAACCGAAAACAAACACCGAGACCAGCGAAATTCTCGTAGAATTTCGGAACCAAAAATACGGTTTCATCACGGGTGCTTTTTAAGTAGTTTTGTCTCGGTCTCGTTCCGGAGACCGAAACTAGTCTCTGTTTCGTTACCATCTTTTGTATATTGCACATATCATATAAGTTCATACAATTTAGTTACCTTCCCACCTACATCCTTCACTTTTATTATAAAGGGTTATCCATTTCGCGGTTTCAAAAGTATAGGGCTGGAATTCGACATCTGTCAAACTAAGTTGTTAAACCAATTTTTTTTGTCAGTTGAAAGTCTAACATTTACGAAAATGGATCGCTTAACTATCGCACAACGCATACAAATTGTTAAAACCTACTACAAAAATGGTGATTCTGCCACGGCCATATATTGTGCTTAAAGAGGAGATTATGGTTTAAATAATGGTCCAACTACGCAAGCAATTGCCAAAATTGTGAAGAAATTTAAATAGACTGGATTGATTACAGATATTGTAAGGCCTGTGCATCACCACTGAAAATATCGCTGCTGTAAGTGAAAGTGTTGCCGAAGACCCGAATGTGTCGATTCCTCGTTGTTCTCAGGAATTAGGACTGCCTTACGGCACATTATGGCGTATTTTGCATTTGGATCTACACCTACATCCATATAAGGTCCAGCTCACCCAACAACTGAAGCCAGCTGACCATCACAACGTCGTAGATACGTCGAATGTGTGTTTGAACAAAAGGCGGTGGACGGCGATTTTTCGAACAAAATTTCGAGTTTGGGGCGCTCTTTGGTCCGGAGGTGTGATTGGACCTAACTTCTTCGAAAACGACGATGGAACGGCTGTCACCGTCAATTCGGACCGTTATGATCATATGATAAACGACTTTTTTTTGCCTGCTATTGAAGAATACGACTTGGAGCATATGTGGTTTCAGTTTTTGTGTGATTACATACTTGCTTTTTAAAGCCATTTTTCGTATCATTTGATGACTTTGAATGCCCAACAACAACTTGAGTGCGTTACCACCAAGTTTTTTCTCAATTATTTTTGGCTGGAATTATAGCTATTTCACGACCTGCGATGGTCGATCATCAGATTCCTTTGCTCTGGTGGTGCTGGTCTACTTTTTCATTTTAATTGAAAAACTTCGTGTGCCTTCATCGTGTATTGAACCATGACCAGCCGAAATGGAAACCGCATGTTAAAAAGAAATGCGAAGAGTTAAATAATAAACTCAGAGATATGTACTGGTTGCTCGGGAAACACTCTAAGCTCAGTATCGAAAATAAGCTAATTTTGCACAGGCAGGTGCTTAAGCCTGTCTGGACTTACGGATACAACTTTGGGGTTGTTCGCGAGATTCTAATTTAAATACCTTACACACATTTGAAAATAAACTCCTAAGATCATTTGTAAGCGCACCTTGGTACATTAGAAACGAAGATCTCCACAGAGATCACGGGATTCCCACGGTTCGCGAAAACGGCTATTACAACACTGCAATAGTACTATAATCGAAATTATCGATGAGACGAATTTAGTACGACGCCTGCCAAGGACAAAGCCTTCCGATCTGGTGCACTAAACGAGAATCTGCTTTAAAATCGTGGTATAAGCAGGAACTATTTTCGGATAGTTACCTGCAACACGTTAATTAAATTCGGTAAAAATAAATTGATAGATAAATTTCAACTTAGTTGCAATCGGGAGGAGGAGGTGTTTTTAGTGCAGTAAGAATCTCACACTCCTATGAGCACGCGTTTTTCGGTCCTCATAGAGCCTTTTGAAGGTTTTACACCTCCCACGGAAAAAAAATATGTGGTTTCAACAAGACGGTGCCACATACCACACAACTCGAGCGAATACGGCTTTATTGCAAGAGACATTTCCTGGCCGTGTAATTTCTCGTCGTGGCGATATCAACTGGCCACCGCTGGACTTTTATTTGTGGGGCTACGCGAAAGACCGTGTTTATGCGGATAAACCTTTAACTCTTGAGCACTTGAAAACCAACATTCGTAAGTTTATGGCTGAGATACCGCCCAATATGTGTCAAAAAGTGGTCGAAAATTACATCAAAAGATTCGATGCTTGCAATAATTCGCGTGTTGGTCATTTAAATGAAGTAGTGTTTCACACATAATGTCAACGTTCAAACTTTAGAATAAAAAAGAAATATCATGAAAAAAAATATTTTATATGTGTTTTATTTACGTTTACTTTTGAAACCGCAAAATGGATAACCCATTACTATATATTTGCATATTAACATACCTACGTTCCATCTATATAGGTAGGTATACATAACCCTAATAATTAACATAATTAAAATCCATTCAAATATACATTTACAGGTTGGTACCTACGTAACTATTCCTTGAATCATCTATTCGACAATAATTTATTATACTCATAACCAAGGTAATCTTACCTACATCCGGATTAATCCTACATAATGATAACTAGACTACTAACCTATACCTACTATAACAGCGTCACTGGTTAGCTACATTAAAGTTGTAAGCTACAGGAGAAAGTTCGTACGATACAGTCGTGCATTTTATTTTTAAATGGCGAACAAATTTTATAAAATCGGTACAACTGTTTAAAATTGAAATTCTCTAGTCCCGTCTTATTTTATAACGGTTTATATACTAAAAAGTAAACAAGCAAAACTGACGAAATTGTAACAGGTTGTCGAACGTTTCTTTATATATTTTTTTTATATTTTTAAGGTTGCGCCAACACAACATTGATTTCACTTGAAATATTCATCTGAAATTCTGAGAAGTAATATCTAATTGTTCGCTCTATCGGAATTTTTATTTTTCACATCTAAACTTGTTCACTAAGATTCACTAAAGGTAAAAGATATCGATTGGATACTACATTACTTATAAATCGTTTTGAATTTAATTTTTTTAAATCTTAAACAAAAACTTCCAAAAATTCAAAATATATGTACAAACATAGTTGATTATTTTCCTTCATAAACTTTTTCACAATATTTCCGCAACCTACCCCAGCGACATAATTATTATAAATATTAATAGAGTACACAAAACACAAAATTTAATCCTTGCATACCATCATGCATGACTAATATAAACAAAAACATTAAACAAAATTATATTAATCATTAACAAACATTATATTTATATATATAATGTACTCGATATCTTCAATGACAAAACAAGGTGATTGCGGTCACGAACCAGAACCCAGAACTTACGTCGTTAGATTCTTTCAAAACATTTAAAAAAAGCGTTAAATACCCAACATTAACAGAAAAAAAAGATCACAGGCAACATGTGCGTGATCAGTATAACAACAACAATTAGACCCAAAATAAACATTTGTTTACGTGCTTATACTAACAACAATTTGTTCTTTCGCATACTGAAGAATAAAGTTGAATTTTAAATTCTATTCGAATTTCGACAAAAAAATAATGTTTGCCAAACCATTTAACCATGTTAATTTTTGGTATCATACGGAATATAACACCAAATTGTAAACAGCGAAACACGACCCTGAATTGATAATAAATTTCATAAATTGTTTTTCTATGAATATGAACACAGTATGTACCTACTATACTGGTATCATAGTCCCCTTTCACACAGGGAAACCAGTTGCTAGAGATTTTTTTTGACGTTTTCCTTTAATTGCCTTGTAGCTTTCACACGAAGAAATTGATGAGGAAACTGAGTTGCTCGTTTTTTTAATTGCTTTTGATTTGACATTCGCTTTTTGTAAACAAACAATTTGCTTCGCGGCTGGAAAATTCTACACAATTTTGAGTTATAAATTTACCGCAGCTTATTTCTAGAAAAATAAATTCAAAATAAAGAAACCTGGTGCGATTATGTGGTTGTTAATAATGATTTGCTTAATTAATATATTAAAAGGTCATGGAAAAACAATGAACAAGGAGAAAATTGATTTGTGTGCAGATTTGTTGTGCGTTTATCTTGCCATCCAAATCTTGGACCCAACATATGATAGTGACGATGGGAAGATTATATTGGACTTATTGGAATGCACCGAAGCTTTATTGGTATAGTTGGACACATAAACCACTGACAGGATGATATGACTGATACCTGTGGTGCTCCCTGCTGCTGCTCGCTAATACAGGAACGTCATTATAAGCCAAATGTGATGATGAAGCCACAAGCTGAGAGCTTAGGTGGCCCGTGCGTTTTTGTTGTCGATTTTCCATGTCTAGGCGCATAATTGTATGTATGAAATGTGTACCAACTCGTGATGCATTGAATTAAATGCCTTGCCTACAAGAATTAAAACTTGAAATATTCTTTCACAATGAAGTTATTTAAGTAGCTCACTTTGTTTGGTTCATGTAATAATATAATTGTAAGAAACAATTTCTCTTTAAAAAAAATATGTTTGACATCTATCAGAGACAGAAGTCAAAATGGAAACATAAGAAAATTTTAAAGCATAACGTCAAAAAAATTTCTTCAAATTGTTGATGGGGGAGATTTTTTTCATTCCCCTTACTTCTTGCCCTTCTCACTAACAAACTCCCAGTTGCCGGCAACTCAATTTCCTTGTGTGAAAGGGGTCATAGAGTCAAATTATTATATGGTTTGCACATTTCTGTTAATAGAGAAATTATAAAAAACTAAATAGTTGATTGATGGGGTTTTCCTTTGGTAAATTTATATTTTGATCTATAAATTGATTCATGTCGTATGGTAAACCGGGGCACATTCGGGGGAAAAAATTCAAGGGTCCAAATTTATGATAATTTTACAAGTTTGACAAAAACTCTCAACTTAATATGAAACGTTAATATTTTACCTTTTAAATAAAACAGTCTTTCGGGAAATCTGATCGACGGGCTCTAAGGGAATATACGGAAAGTTGATTTGCAATGGAGCCGTTCTTCTTGGTCCGTCGTGATGAGCCAAGATAGTTCCTCCTCGAGGTAAAAGACGGGCAACGTTCAGGATTGTTTAGCTCTCTTTAATGAGGCAATTCTGCACTGGGCGGCTAATCTATCTGGTTAAGGCGAGCTCTGAGGTGGTAGCGGTAAGTGGAAGGTTCTATGGAACTGGAAACGAAGCCCCTACTTACCAAGATGAGGATTAGAACGAAAGTTTAATATGGCTAGTTGTGGGATACTAGCCATGTGGCAAGGTCTATATGGCCTTGTCTAAAGTAGAAATACGATGATCCATTATCCCGATGATGAGGAATAATTTCTACATAGGGTTCCCTTGTCCCTAAATTGAGTTGCGAAACATAAAAAGGGCAGGATTATCGTTCCTGGGTAGTCATTCGCCAAAGATAACCCTGGTAGTGCATTCTTCACTTAGGTGGATGAAAAGACTCCAGTAATACCGTAATTCGGTACTGCGGGGACTTGTATCCTAATATTTTCCCGCTAATGCCCGAAAATACAAGTCTTGGGAAGGCCTCTTCGGAGAGCTCGCAGTGGCTGTGGTTGTATACAATTCGTGTATACTATGAGTGGCGGTGTTGTCGCTCATAGATAGATGTTTGCAACAAGGAACACTCATGCTTAGTTGAGTCCGTATGTGGGTAGGCCCACCGTGTAACAAAGCCGTACCGGCAGGTGTATACGTTAAACAAGAAACCCATTCTTCTAAATAAAACAATGAACTTTTCTTGTTACTAACAAAAAAAACATTTATATTTAAAATTTCAGAAAAAGTCATTTAGCTGAATGTGCCCCGGGACAGGGCACTTTCGTCAATGCTCGGGGCACTTTCGGCAAAAAATTCCTTCGCATCAAAAATAAAAAAAAAATTAAGTTTTTTATTCAACTTAAACTTTTATTTCTTAAACAATTAAAACAAAAAAAAAGAACACTTCAATAAAAATAAATAAATAACAAAGTTATTAAAAAAGGAACACAAACATTCATATTACGTTTTCCGTAAGACTCTTATAAAATAATATAAAGATCACAAATTTATTTATTTACTTGACGTAGTAGCGAGTTATGTCAATATCGAAACAATATCGGTTATGTTGTCATCGATTTGATTTGCTGTCACCCTTTCCAATGCAAATTCTTCCTCTTGAAAAACTTGGGAGTAAAAGGGATATATTCCAGTTGTTCTAAATCAGCTACATATATTCTCCGCTGAAAACGCTCTTAGAAACGGCTGCCTAGTTAGCTTGCCGATGTCATATATAGTTATTTGTTTCCCTTTATTTGCATATAAAAAATCGTTAAATGATGTTCGGCAGAATTTTTTAAAAGGCCCAAACGTCGAGAGGCTGAAGACGGTGTGAAGTATGAGGTGAAAAAGATAATAAGTAAATACCACTATCTCTGCAAAAGGTGATGCTGTCTAGGCTACAGTGAGATGAATGGTTGTCTAGTAACAATAGGATAGGTTTATCCTTTGTGCAGTTTGTATAGCGTTGTACATGTTTAAGGACATCTACAAATAGCTCTTATATCATCCATCCACTCTTACTTACCAAACCTAGGGAGCCAGCCAAGCATCCGTTTCCTAAAGCGCTCTGTCTATTGCTGTCTTGGAAAAATATAAGCTGGTGGCAAATGATTTCCGATGGCACTTATAACTCCCACAGTTGTTACCAAAATTCCACGCTCAGCCGATAAAATATGACAAACTGATCTCTGGCCCCTCTGCGCAAGAACCTTAAATTTAAATTTAAAAAAATAATTGATAGTTAATCAAACAAATTATATGATAGCATACTTTTGGAGTTTCCAATACTGTTGTTACACCAGATTCGTCCAAATTAAGAATATCTTTCGGTTCAAATGGTTTTTTCTCATACAGTTTTTTTTAATTTTCAAAGAATATATTAACATCTTCTTTTTTAAGTCCTTTATCCGGGCTAAACTTATTCTCTCTGGTTTTCTTAAAGTAAGGGTATTATTTCTTTTTAAAAATCTGCGGAAGCTTCCTTGCAGTCATCCCATTTTGTCGGATGAGATATTTTATTCAATACGACGAACTAATAAACAAACTTTTTAAATGTATGGTACGTTAGTCCATGTTGGTAAAACGCACATTGTTTTACATACTCCGCCAATTCTTTATCTTGGTCTTTATTCAAGACTTGTTGAGATGTATATTTGGATTGATATGTTCGTTCTTCAGTCTCTGAATCTGAGCTATTCCTTAAGGGGTCACGATTCTTTATTCGTGACTGTAGGGTTGTGCGCTTAATGCCATGCTTGAAGGAGGCCGAAGTAATTCTCTTTCAGCCATTTTTCACATCTGATATGGCTTTTCGCATATATTTGCTCTGTCGGTCTTTTTTTTTATAATTTCGAACCATGTCTACGACAAAAGAAACAAAAAGAAAAGATGTCTAGACAAAGTATTTAAAAATTTTGCTTCGGGGTACATTCGGCAGGTGACAAATGTGCCCCTAGACGGCGACGAAAGTGCCCCTTTCAAAAATGACGAATGCAACCCGATGTTTCAAAATTAATTTTACAAATTTTATAAAATATTTAAATTCTGAACACATTTAGGTAGTTATACCTTAAGCTTAATATTTGATAACACAACTCACAAAATATCACTTTTATTTTCATCAAAACAATATAAAAAATACTTACTTACCCAAACACGAAAATTACTGAGAAGCACCACAAAACAAACAAACACTTCCAACTTTCTTTGTCGACTAACTAGAACTGTCAAATTATAATGCATCGTTTACATTTGCAAATGGAATTGATCGACATTTAAATAATGGGCTTACACAGAAGCGTTCATAGTAAGAACACCAATGACGAATGTACCCCTAAGACGAATGTGACCCAGTTTACCATAACCAATCAAATACGTTTTCAGATTGTGAACAGCGGTATCAGGTGCGAAATATTAACTCGACCAATTTTTTATTTTCAAGTTTGTAAGTCCGAAAATGACCTGGACATATAAATTAATTCCCTTTAAACTACTTCTATTTGAACCCAAATCTATTTTAATTCTTTCCTTCAACCGAAACAAATTATTATCAGACAAGAACTTGCCAAACTGTTGGTTGTCAATTATGATGTATAGTGGTGTTAATAAAAGACGGGTAGATCTGCCGAAAAATCCAGATCTTGAAAATTAATTTAAAATCAAAAAATAAATCGATTTATTTGGCCAATCGAAGGCAAAAATTGTCAAAATCAAATTTTTGACAGATCTAAATCAAAAATAAATTGATTTTTGTTACCAAAGGAAAACCGCCTGAATAAAATGTTACCAATAGCATTTTTGAATTGAATTTCTTTTTCATTATCTGCGGACTGCCAATTAAGCATACCGCAAGTGCACTTCCAATTTATTGTCGTTTCGACAACTTAGTGGGTTTATAGTTATGTGTGTAGGTAAAATGACAGTCAAGAGCGAGCTTCCCATATAAGACCCAATTAACGCTGGAAAGCGCGATTTAGATACAAAGAACTCTTACAGACCAGAATAAGGCACGATTTTTAGCGGAAAAACGAGAGAGAAACTACTCAAGCGTCACTAGAGCCTTTTCGTACCATTGAATTAAGGAAAGGGATTAGGTAACGTTATAGCTGTCAGGAAACCTTCTGACACACTTAACCTAAGATAGGTCCATTGTGATACCACGTGAAGAGATATTAGCTCATTAATTAAACCTTTTTGGAGTCTCTAATGAAGTGATATGGCTGGTGAATCTCTGTGTCTTAGATCACTGTATCGAAGAAGTATTCTCCCAGGTGCAATCTGCGTCCTTGGGGGAGAGCAGGACATGAACAGGGATCTTCATCTGCAAGAGTCATTGGAGAAAACGCCAAGTCTTTGGCGTGTCTGCCAATTAAGCAGTGTCCAGTTACAACACCTATTACGGAGCCAAGATGTTTCCTACTCAAAGAGAGCAGACCTTTTGAGCGTCTTGGATCTAATACTGGCCAGATTTGTCTGGTAGGCGGGCACGTGGTGATGTTTGACGATCGAAAATTTGTTTCTTTTATGGCGTTTTGATGTAACATAAGTTTACATGTACCGATATGCGTTCCGATTTCTTCCATTTTAGGCAGAATTGGCAATTGGGTTCCATTTCTGGCGAGTTCATCAGCTTTGTAATTTCCCAAAATATCTCTATGTCCCGGCATCCAAATCAGGTGAATGTTAAACTGTTCTGCCATCTCCCTGAGAGATGATCGACAGTTTGTGAAAACAGCGCCAATTGGTTGATTTGAGGGCTGCTTGACAGTCAGAGAATATACGGATATCCGATGTGGATATCACGTTTTCCCTTAGCCAGGATAACACCTCTTTAATCGCCAGAATTTTCACATGGAACACGCTACAATGGTCATGGAGACGGAAAGAGAGACTAAGATTTAGTCTGTCTGAGTACACACCGCATCCCACTCCCTCTTTGATTTTCGAACCGTCTGTATAAAAGTGAGCTGGTTCATCTTTTAAGCACCTCTCATCCTCCCAAGCGGATCTTGGTGTGATGGTAACATGGAAGTCCTTGTCGAAGATTAAATGGAGTGTGGTATAGTCGGATCGTCCTAGTTTTGATTCGAATTTGTTCAAAATATTAGAATTACCTATCGAATTGCTAGTCCATCAACAGATGGCTTTGAGATGAATAGGTGTACTCGCTGCCGCTTGTTTGCTAACAATGATGAGGGGTGTAAGGTTAAGTAGTATGTTTAGGGTAGTCGAGGGTGTAGAGCAGAGGGAGGAAAGGGATTAGGTTTTTGATTTTTGTATCAAAAAGTTCTTTTAGATCATAGAGAAAAGCTCGTCCAAAGGACTGGAGGACAGCTAAGGCAGTAGTTTTTTTGGGGAATACACAGCTTTGCTGCGGGTTCACCCAAGGGTCAGTGCACAGTGCACAGTGCAAGTAGCGACTATCCTTACTTTGTCCCGCCTCTGTCTGCAAATGAGATCATTTGTGCGGGATTTATTGTAGATGGGCCATATCATTCTAGATATCGTGCATTCTTTTGTTCCGTGAAGAAAACTGAAAAAATTTTGCCCTTTATATCAGCGAGCTATGAAGGGCCGCTCACTGCCGGGCCCGTTCATTACTCACGATGCCACTGTGTCCTGGAACCTAGATTAAGGTGACTCTTTGTTAATGTCCAGGTTATTAAGATCATTTCGACAAAACTGGTATTTTTATTTTGAAGATTTGAAAACCGCTTGGCTGTCTGTGATTATTAGATTTAGATTAGATTAGAGATTGATTAAATTTAAGAATTTTGCTTGGTTCTATTATAGCTAGTACTTCAGCATGAAAGACGCTAGCAAGCTCGGGAATTCGGAATGGTAGGGACTTTTATCGACTCTGGAAAAATTCCTGCTCCGACACCGCACTCCATTCGGTACAAATTCTAACGTCAAATATTTCGACACGTCATCTTTCCAATTCGCAAAATATTAGTCGATGAGCCCAACTGTAATACCTAGCCGAAACGCATAATTTGGACTAAATGTCACAAAAGTACAAAATTAAAATTGAAATTAAAATTAAAAGCATGAGTCCACAAAAAAAAAAAAACACAAAAGCAATGCCTACGTATGCACATGCCTTTGTATTGTCTTTACATTTCTTCTTAAAATTAAAATATTGATAATATCTGTTTTGTGTATTTTTCGCGCCAACAGTTTATATTTCATGAATTTTGGTTTTAAATTGTAAACTGTAAGTTTTATTTTTTGCGACTTAATAATAAACGGCTATAAAAGTCGTGTCGATATGGGAATAAACTTATATCGAGAAGCTATTATTAAATTTCCACGAATACCGAAAACCCATAATACCGAAAACCAAAAATCCAGGAAGGCCAAAATCCCGAAAATAAAATAGAAAAAATAAAAAAACTTCAAAATTGTCTGCTCAGTGAAACATTTATTGAACAAAAAGAAAATAGTCATTATAACAAACAGAAGGTAGCAATAATAATAATCATATAACAAATAGAATTAAGCAACAACAAAACTTAAAAAAAGAAGTTAAATAACAATAACAGTCAAGTGGTAGATTTTCTCCCACCCATTATTCGTTTTTACCATGGACCCATTCATAATAGCTATGAAACATAAAATAAAACACCATTTAAATAATAATTTGAACATAAAATTATAAATTAAAAATATTTAAACTTACAACTTTAATGATTTTAGTTCATTAAGTGTGTTTTCACCTTAATCCAATTACAGCACACCACTACTGTAAGCACAATAACAACTTTAGATAATGTTTAAAGAGATTAACGGAACTGATTGTTGTTTACACCATTACTTCTTAACTTTACACTTAGGATTATTTTTTATGAAATCGGAAATTTGCGCAAATTTTTCATTTTATATAATTTTTCGGGATTTCGATTTCGTGATTTTAGGTTTTCGGGATTCTGGATTTTTGGGATTCTGGGTTTTCGAAATTCTGGATTTTGGGTTTTCGGGATTTTAGATTTTCGGGATGTTGGGTTTTCGGGATTTCGGTTTTCGGGACTCGAAATCCTGACCCATGTTCTTAACCTTAAGGCTAAGAGTAAACTCCTGATTTATTTTTTCTTTCATACGAATATTCAGTTGAAAGAAAGTATAGAACACATGAGATTAAATTTGAAGAAACCGTACAATACCAAGATACCGTCTGAAAAGAAAATTCTAGTGGCTTTTGCGACTCAATAACCGTACCATAGAATTTTTAAATGAGTTTCTAATGTTAACCTTAGAGCTTAACTTTAAAAGCATTATTAAGTACCAGAGAATGATTTCTAGACAAATTTTGGAAAGATTTTACCTACTGTGACATCGACGAGACCAATTTTTACATTAACGGGAATGGGCAGTGCTTTTGAAGGATGTCACTGTTTGCCATTGTGGGCTTGCGGCATCATCAGTTTGTAATTCTTCAAATACCACAATGGCGTTCACATCACCATCAACAAAGAGCGTAGTCTATCAATGATATCCAATTTCTGTTGGACCCATTTCATGTCAAATGTCAAAAGCAACAAATTTGTTCACAATGACATCTTGAAACGGATTTTTCTGTTTTTTTTTTTTCAGAAGATTTTTGGTTATTGCATTCGATCTTAAATTGGTTAACATTATTTTTCCAGTTTTTTGATAAGCACATTTGAATTAATTCTAACGGGTGATTTTTTTGCTACTTGGTTTTTGACGTTTATATTTTTGACAGATCACACATGACAAATTCCACGAACATTTGACATTTCGATTCAGTATTGTTTGCCATTTCATCATGAATAGACTTACGCCTGAACAACGTTTGCAAATTATTGAAATTTATTATAAAAAATTCGTGCTCTGTGAAAAATGTGTTTCGCAAGCTACGTCCGTTTCAGCGACGAGGCTCATTTTTGGCTAAATGGATACGTGAATAAGCAGAATTGCAGTATTTGGAGTGAAGAGCAGCCAGAGGCAATTCAGCAGCTACCAATGCATCCCGAAAAATGCACTGTTTGGTGCGGTTTATGGTCAGGCGGCATCATTGGGCCGTACTTCTTCAAGGACGATGAAGGCCGCAGGGTTACGGTCAATGGAGAAAGGTACCGTTCGATGATAACAGATTTTTTTTTGCCGAAAATGCAAGAATTGAACTCGGTCGACATGTGGTTCCAACAGGACGGTGCCACATGCCACACTGCACGCGAAACCATGCATCAATTGAGAGGCGAATTTGGTGAGCAGTTGATCTCACGTTTTGGCCAGTCAATTGGCCACCAAGATCATGTGATTTGACCCCGTTGTGGGGCTATGTTAAGTCTATTGTCTATGGGGATAAGCCAAACACGATTGCTGCCTTGGAAGCCAACATTGAACGCGTCATTGGTGAGATTCCGGCCGAAATGTGTGAAAAAGTTTGCCAAATTGGACCTTCAGAATGGACCACCTGAAGCGTAGCCGCGGGCAACATTTAAGTGAAATTATTTTTAAAAAGTAAATGGCAGAAATTGATTTATCGATCCAAATAAAAATTTCATTCACTTTTTACAAGTTTCTGTGTTTTTTTGAATTTTCAAAACCAAGCTCTTAAAAAATCACCGTTTATAAATATTAAACTGAAGAGAATATAGCTTACCAATTGCTAAAACTGAATGAGCTTTTATACATACATACATAATGTGTGACCTTTAAGAAAACATTATGTAATTTTAAGAACAAACTACATAAAGTACACTACAAAATCAATTATGCATAATGTGGCTACCTAGATAAATACATGTAGACAAACGAATCCAAAAAAGATGAAATTATAACAGTATTGAATATGCCAATATTTTATGCAATTACTATTCTACGAGTGCACAAAATAATTATTTAAAAAAAAAATTAAAAAACAATACAAACTGTTTATTCAAAAATAAATTATGATCAAACTGAAATGGCCTTGCTACCGAAAATTAAAAAAAAAAACTGAAAAGTAATAATTGATCTGTTAAAACTGTCAGAAGGAGCAGTTGATTAAATATTTAAAAAAAATATATTCCACAGAAATTTGACACAAAAAAAACGAATACTAATTTGTTGCTTGACAAGGTCATTGCCATCAGTTTCAAATAATTAATTTTGACGAACTATTCTAAAAAAAAATACCGGCATTAATAAATTTGTTTGTTATCATTTTATTTTTATGAGAATGTCTTGCGAAAAAAAGGCAAATAGACTAAGAACGCGAAGAGATATTCATTCGTATTAATTAATTAATGACGAAAATGAAATTTTCTCTGTACAACAGAAAGAAAAAGTAAATGCTTGTTTTAAAAGTTGTTTTTTGCCACATGATGGCAATTATTATAAAAATAAAATGCACCACTGGATCGCACGTACTTGCTCCTAAGTTCGTAGATTCGTAATGGAAACGGCTAAAAGTATTTTTAAAGTCGTTTTTCACTTAATTTTTTATACATACAAAATTTTTCTAAAAAAAAATTGGTATGAAAATTTTAAATATTTAATAATATAAACGTTAAAACAAAATTTCAGAAAAAAACGCCCACCCGTTTTCGAAATATTGAATTTTCAAAAAAAAAAAAAAAATATTTTTTTTTCAAATATCCAAAACAAAACATTTTTGGAAAATTTTGAAAAGCAGTATTATTAAGAATTTGAAGAAGATCCTGTATACAAATTTTGAGGGCAATCCGTTGAGCCGTTTATAACTTAAAAAGTCGAAAATCAATAAAATAGTTGTATGGCAGGTACCGTTAGTAAGAAATTATTTTAACATTCTTTTCGGCCAAAATGTAGACCATACTCAAGGTAGTACTCCCACCAATTTTTATCAAAATCGTTGCAGCCGTTTTCGTGATAATTGCGATGGTAGACAAATTTTTATGGCAAGTACCGTTTTTTGGGGCTAAAACAACGATTCAAAAATCAATTTTCGATAATCACCTAAAACGCCTAAGCACCAAGTTTGAACAAAATCGGTTCAGCCGTTTAGCCTGTAGATCGTTCTGCAGACAGATAGAGGGAATTGCGATGACTGTGTTACCATTGCTTTTGGAAAATGTTGCTGGCTGTTGTAAGAACCAGCAGCCAGTTGATTTGCTTTTTTGACTGATCAATAATAACCAATTTCTGTTAGCCCAATTTGGATTATATGCATGTGAAGGCGACTTCTTGATCACATCTATTAAAAATCTAAATATATTTTTAAAGTCATTTTTTAATTAATTTTTTTATATGTACAAAATTTCTTTAATTTTTTTATAAAAAAAAATTGGTATGATAATCTTAAATATTTAACAATATAAACTTAAAAATAAAAGATTAAATCGACTTAATCAAGGAAAAAATATTTCAAAATTCTGAAATAAATACTTAAACTAATTTGAGCTCAAAAAAAAGTACGCCATTTTATTTCTTGGATATACGAGTATTTGAATTTATGAGAAAAAAATTTTAAAAATTTTTGGAGCGGTTTATGAGAAAAAAAAGTTTATTTTTTTAAAAACTTTTTGAAAATTTTTTTAAAAAATTCAAAAACTCCAAATCATAGGTATTCAGCAAATACATATAAATATAATTTTTGAAAAAAAAATTATTGATCAGTTTTCAAAATATAACTTTTAAACATTTTTGTTTTTAAAATGCTTTTAAAAATACAAAAAATATTAATTAAGAATATTGGTATGCAGTATAAAATGGGCAACCTAAACCTATATATGTGTGCAATTTGGAAAGAATCAGTTAATCTACTTATGAGATAGTCAAAATAATGAAAAACGGTCCTATGAAAAGTACGGTTTTTAGACATTTGAATTTTTTTTTTCAATCATATGATCGGGCATACCTAAAAAGCTGCACTGATTTTTTAAAAATCAAAATCGTTAGAGCCGTTTCCGAGAAAAATAGGGTTTAACGTAATTGTTATATGACAGGTACTGTTATTTTTTTAGCTAAAAAAATTAAATTTCCCCTCTGTAAAGGGTTATCCATTTCGCGGTATCAAAAGTATATGGCTAAAATTCGACATCTGTCAAACTAAGTTGTTAAACCCATTTTTTTTCAGTTGAAAGTCTGACATTTACGAAAATGGATCGCTTAACTATCGCACAACGCATAAAAATTGTTAAAACCTACTACAAAAAATGGTGATTCTGCCACAGCCATATATCGTGCTTTAAGAGGAGATTATGGTTTACATAATCGTCCAACTACGCAAGCAATTGGCAACATTGTGAAGAAATTTGAAGAGACTGGATTGGTTACAGATATTGTAAGGCCTGTGCATCATCGTTTCGCTCGTACCACTGAAAATCTCGGTGCTGTAAGTGAAAGTGTTGCCGAAGACCCGAATGTGTCGATTCCTCGCCGCTCTCAGGAATTAGGACTGTCTTACGGCACATTATGGCATATTTTGCATTTGGATCTACACCTACATCCATATAAATTCCAGCTCACAAAGCAACTGAAGCCAGCTGACCATTCACAACGTCGTAGATACGTCTAATGGGTTCTTGAACAACAGGAGGTGGACGGCGATTTTTCGAACAAAATTTTCTTCAGCGACGAAGCACATTTCTCACTCGGTGGGTATGTTAATAAACAAAATTGTCGTATTTGGGGTTCTGAGAATCCTCAAGTAATTGAAGAGAGGCCATGACATCTACAAAAAGTCACTGTTTGGGGCGCTCTTTGGTCCTGAGGTGTGATTGGGCCTAACTTCTTCGAAAACGACGATGGAACGACTGTCACCGTCAATTAGAAGTGTTATGGTCATATGATAACCGACTTTTTTTGCCTGCTATTGAAGAATATGACTTGGAGAATATGTGGTTTCAACAAGTCGGTGCCACATGACACACAACTCGAGCGAATATGGCTTTATTGCAAGAGACATTTCGTGGCCGCGTTATTTCTCGTCGTGGCGATATCAACTGGCAACAAGACCATGCGATTTGACACCGCTGGACTTTTTTTGTGGGGCTACGTGAAAGACCGTGTTTATGCAGATAAGCCTTTAACTCTTGAGCACTTGAAAACCATCATTCGTCAATTTATGGTTGAGATACCGCCCAATATGTGTCAAAAAGTGGTCGAAAATTACCTCAAAAGAATCGATGCTTGCAACAATCCGCGTGGTGGTCATTTAAATGATGTAGTGTTTCACACATAATGTTAGCCTTCAAGCTTTATAATAAAAAAGAAATATCATGAAAAAAAAATATTTTATATGTGTTTTATTTACGTTTACTTTTGAAACCTCAAAATGGATAACCCGTTACAGTACCAAAAAAGCTCAATATACCAAGTTTGAAGCAATTCGGCCTACCTATTTGGGCTGTAGGTGTCTATACATACATACATACAGACTGACATACAGACGGACAGACTTTTTAGACCATCTTTTTTCGTCTTCGCTATTATCTCAAAACTCTTCTTTTCGACGAATGCATAACTTGTCTCTTTAGTACATATAATCGCCAGTAAAAGTTAATTGAACTGAGTTCTAGCTTTCCCACGGACTCTGAAGTAGAAAAAAAATGTCAGTTCTATAATCAGGTTGCATATCACACAGATTTGTATGTGCATACACCATCTTGGAGTTTAGAGATATGCAACAAAACAGACTCTTCCCATATGAGTACATGAGTAATTTTGTGATTTTATTAAATGTTTGGAAACTTAATTTGTTTGAATAATTTCAAATTTGACAGTTTTTGTTGACAATTTTATTCAGTTGGGGAAAGTATTTTCTGATGAAATTTAAAAATGTATGCATGTTTGTTTATTTTTATAATTTCCGGGTATTTTATATTTTAATAATTGTTTTCTTTATAATTTTGCATAAAAATATATATTTTGTACTCGTATTTTATTTTATCTACATTATTTTACAGATTGTTCAAAAAAATTATAATGGATATATACTCGTATGGAAAGAATCTGCTTTTTGCCTATTCAAGAATGCGGTTCGACTTCACTTTGCCTGCAAGTTTTCGTTGACATCCATTTTCGTATGTGCCATGTGATTATCTTTAGTTTGGTTTGAACTGCTGCACCATCTCCATGAGAGATGAACGGCAGTTGAGAGCAGTTATAGAGTTTGTAGAGGACGATTGCAAACTGACAGTTTGGTGTACTTTATGGGTTGGTGGAATTATTGGTCCTTATTTCTTAAAAAACGATGCCGGTGTCGTTACAGTCAATGGAGACCATTAAAGAGCCATTATCATTTCGTTGCTGAATGACATCGCCGATGTGAGGGAATAGCTGTGGTTTCAACAAGAGAATACAACATGTCACACAGCGCGTGCCACAATTTTATTGAAAGAAACGTTAGCTGAGCGCATAACTTCTCGTTTTGGACCACAAGTTGGCCTCAAGACCGTGCGGTTTAACCCCACTAGACTATTTTCTATGGGGGTATGTGAAGTCGATATTCTACATCGATTAACGAATGCGAAAACAACATTTGCCGCGTTATTGCCAATATGGGACCCCAAACGCTGCAAAGCGTGATCGAAAATCTACTTCAAGATTGAACTACACCCGAGTCAGCGGCGGGGGCCATATGCCAGAAATCATATTTAAATAAATATGGCAAATAATTGTCTTTCAAATAAAGTCAATTTTTTGACAATTATAATTTTTTATGGCAATAAAATACAGTTTCCTATGATTTATTTCATTTTATAGTTATCTCCATATCTCTGAAAAAAAAAAACTTTATAAATGGTGTTGCATATTTAAATTTTCAAAGAAATGTTTTTTCGAAACTTTTTTTTTTAAATAGATTTTCCAAAACCGGGTTAGTGAATTTTTCTGAAATTAAAATTACATACGATCCTCATTTTTTCATAAAAATGTTTAAAACATTTTATACACACAAAATTATTTAGAAAAAAAAATAACGCTCCAAACTATACCTATCAGCTACATACAATATACTCTGTCCAAGAAAAGCTTTTTCAAAATCAGTATCGTTTCATATTTTTGCACCATACTAAATTGAAAAAATGTATTGTATCTGACGCAGACTCAACGACCTACTCAGCGCACATCTGAGTGTCAGTGTAGATGTCGACTAAATAACTGAATTGCTTTTGCTGTGGCCTGGGGCTGCAGCTGCTATTCAACCTCCATTAAATATTGATATGCTTTCAGAGTTACCCGTGTCCATTTGTTAACTCGTTCGTTTTTTTCCTTGGGTTTCTGTTGAGGTGCTTTTGATTTGAGAGCTTTAAAAAAAGGTTTGAATTAATAGTGTTTTCATCTTTTGCACTTCTTTTAATTTGTGGAAAATACGTTAAAATGCAGGAACAAAATTTTAATCTGTTTTCTTTGAAGAAGAATATTATTTGCGTAGATCTTAATTAATGTGAAGTAAAGTATTTTTGTATAAAATGTATGTTTAAAATGTGTATTTATTCTAAAGTTTTTGGCAATTTGTATTTTTAAGTCGTGTATTTTTAAAGAGGTGTGTTTTTAGAGTTTTGTACAATTAAAACAAAATGGTTTCGATACGATTTCAAAAGATTTAAATTTCGAAAGAAAAAATTGTTGACGCGACAAAAAAATTCATAAAAATTTGCAAAATAAGACAGAAACTGTGAAGCAAGTAGCTGATATTTTTCCTGTAGATGAACAGCTTACAGGCCAAGACTCTCCACCAAAAAGAGACAAATTTGATAATGAACAATTTTGTTGTGCTTGTTTTTTATTTAAAAGCGAATAGGCCTACTCGGGATACCCTTCAAAAACGCACTTTTTATCTAACCTCACGGTGGTGGGAAAATATAGATGCGTTTTAAGTTTTATAAACATAAAACGATTAAATAAAAAATCCTATCGAAAAACAGAGCGGTAACCCTACATATTATTCTTTCATATTTGGGTCCATTTAAAATACACACTACGAACACCCTAAGAGAGCTTTATTGATTGACAGATTTATGCAATCCACTGTAGCGAGAATGAGAGGCAAACGCCCTATCTTGCCTACGCTGCCTATTTTTCTGGGACAGTGTATAAACATATGTATGAGGCCTTCGTCACATAATATATTTTAGAAAGCGTAGCAATGCCCCCGTAAATCTAGTAGTAATAAGTAAATTAAACATTTTTAGTTTTAATTGTGTAAAAGGTTTACCTGTACATTCTATCCAGATCAATTACATTGAAAATCTGTAAAAAGAAAGTATTTCATTCGATTTCGATATAAGCGATTTTGACTGTAATATAAATGATATATGAATGTAGGCGACCAAATAGGGCGTATACTCCATCAATAGCTATATCACCAGATACGAAATACGCCCCAAAACTCTTCATTACAAATCAATTACTCAAAAAACCCACAGTTAGAAATAAAATCTCAGTGAATTCGGATCGAAACAAAGTTATGTACTTATAAGGTCCTATTTTTAAAATGACTTTAAAAAGTAACGAACGGATTTTTATCCTGCTCGTTTATCTTACATCAATATTATTTGCTGCAAATGCAACAATAGAAAAATCGTACGTTAAATTTGGTGTTTTAATTTCAATAACGTAGATATATTTTTTTTCTAATTTTAAACATTATACAGTCCTAAAATTATAACAAATGAAGGAAATGTGATCCTCGAAGCTGGAATCAACAAAAATATTACTTTTCGTCTGAAAGGACGATCAAGGCTGATAGTCAACGACTTGGATTTAATGGGGCTGCTGGTTGGTGAAAAATTCTGGTTAACAAACAGCAGCAATGAAATGTCTAGTGGGGGCGTTGGTCTTCGAGTTCTGCAGGAAGATGTTGAATCACTGAAAAATAGACTCCTGGGAAGACGTGGACTAAATGCTAGGTTAACACGTCTTTTAAATAGGTATGAATTCAGAAGTATTTGTAATCGATATTGGGATTCTTAATATATTTGTTTTTTTTTTTTTCGATTATTATCTAGAACGCAAATCTCTAATCCTGCAAATGTTTTGAGAAGAACTCAGCGGAGGATAACTTCTTTGGAGAACAGAATTCAAAGCGTGATTAGAAGGCTAGATCGCGATTATTGCAAATCGAATCCGTGTGACAATGGCGGCACTTGCATTCATCTATTCGATGATTTCTTATGTAAATGCAACAAAGGCTTTGAGGTGAGTAAATGTTAACATTTATTTAAAAATTAAATTTGAACAATTTTTCGCCCCTATTGTGATTTAAACATGATAAATTAGTAAATAATAAAATTCTAATTTAAAAAGGAATCGTGAAAAACAAATTAAGATTCCTTTTTTTTAATAAATTGAATTTTCAAAATCTATCAATTACAAATTCATAATTGACAAAACGTCGATTGTGTTGTCATTTTTTAGTAGTGAAATCTCAGGTACATGAAAAAAAATTGATAAGCACCATGCACTCAAGGCTAAGATAAACACCTTTTCAAATATACCATATTTATCAATGAAACACAATTTTTGTAACTCAATAATTGCTATTTACATCCATTTATTTAATAATGAGAAACATGCAGCTGACAAATCAGAAATGTCAAAGTTCAACCAGAAACAAGTATTGAAATTTTCTTTAGTGAGAGAAATAATATCTCCACTTTCCTTACTCCACCTAAACGTAGGGAAGTTCGCTGAACTTCAATCTTAAATTTTTCAATCTTAAACCTAGTACGCTGCTGATGCGAAACGAATATTTTCGGTGGTCTCCACAAGGAGAGCGAAATGCTAACGAAAACATGAACGAAAAAATTTTCAAGAAAAAAAAACAAACCTATTCAGAAAAGAAAAAAACTGAAATCTGATTTTCGGCACACAATTAATTGGTCTGGGCAATAAATTGTCTGCGAAAAGTGAGTGGAGACTTTTTAAATTTGGTCATGGAACAGTGTACTGCAGAACGAAAATTTTTGTTTATGATTTCGTTCTGTCATTTTTCTATGGGATTTTTTGTTTCTTATTAGTTGCGTACTAATCTTCAGCACATGCATCGCAGGCTTAAGTTGTAAAGGTATGTCCACACCAAAGAAATATTTTAGGAAACATTGCTTAAAAAACGTTTCTGAAGTGTTTCCCATGTGTTTAAAAAAACATTGCAGAAACATTTACGAAATGTTTCTGATATGTTTCTTTGTTTCCCATTTATGTATCCAGTTTTGTGCGCGAAAATGGATTGTAAAGAAGTAGCACTGATATGGTCGTGTTATCGCATGAAATTTGTCGTTTTTGTCATCTCTTCCGCAATTTATATTTTCAGAAATTTCAGGCAAAGCATCGGCTTTTTTGATTTTATTTTTAAAATGTTTGTCATAAATTTTGAACAACCACTCACGCACTCTCTACATTTATAAATGCTTGGAAAACAAGGAAAGTTTTCATTCGGAATGGGAAACATTTCATAAACATTTCAGTAATGTTTCCCGAGCGTCCAGACTAAAGTATAACAATTCAGAAACATATGAAGTAACATTTCTGAAATTTTCAGAAATGTTTCTCCGTTTCTGAAATGTTTTTCAAATGTTTCTGGTATATTTCTGAAATGTTTCAAAAATTGTTCTTTGGTGTGGACAAACCTTAAGGTGAAGTAGCAGTCTAATCAGGCTCGGTCTTACGTTAATAGGTCTGTTTCTTTACTTTTTGTTTAAAGTTTGGGAAAAAGCTTGAGGAAAAGCTTGGACTAAAGCTTTTTCATGTTGTTTTAACCAGAAACGAAAAGCAAAGAACACATTTGGGTTGTTTATGGGTACTTGTTACCTTTAACAACAGAAATTAGACGTAGTGGACTCAACATGTATGAAAATGTTTTCACGAAATACAGCTTAATTTGCATGTACTTCATTTTGAGCTCTACCAAAAGAATCAGGAGATACATTTATTATTATATTATCTTCAATCGTTTGGTTTTCTTCTTCTTATAATTGTAAAAAAGGGGTTTAATTACACAACTTCACAAATTCAAATTATTGGATCAGCTGATTTCTTGTTTGTCAAACAAGAAAGTGCAGTAGCTTAAATGTACGAGTAGATTCTTGCTGGAGGGAAAATGAAAAAAAAAATGAAGGAAAGTCAAAAGCTCTGGCATTTTCGTGCCAGAAGAAAGTAAAGAAACACATTTTGGGTAAATTTCGGGATCCCGAATGTGAGTAAAGAAACAGACCTAATGGTTCGTACGTTTACTTCGTACATTTTTTAAAATGGTTGGTGAATTTGGTGAGCGATGGTTTAAAAGGTAAAAAAAGTCACTTCAAAATTCACGAAGTTTCTAAAAAAAATCCCTTATCGAATTTCCCAACAATTTTAAATAAAATGACGTGAGTTACTTCCGTAAAGTAATTTTCAAGAACTTGCTACCTAAATTATTTATGTCATCCACAGAAGCTGAGTGATGTGCAGGGTTTATACATATGTACATTTAATATTAATAATTATAAAAAATTGAAAATATTATAAATAATTTAAATTTTTGGTGTATGTGTAGGTAGTGGTTATAATAAATTGCAATAATACAGGGTGGCCCACGAATCGTGCTACAATTAGAAATTTAAATATCTCTTATTTTAATTGATGTATTTCATTAATTTTTTTTTATTGGATTAAAAATTAAATTTTATTTTAAATAACTAATTGTTTTTAAAGATGATAGACCGCAAATGACTTCCACGCTCATACACGCATATGCGGCACCTGATCAGAAAATTGTTCATTACGGCCTGAAGGGTTGAAATTGGGATCGCCTCAATTATTGTCTTAATGAACTGCTTCAATTCAGTCAAATTCCTGGGTTTCGTTTTATACACTTTCTGCTTGACATAAACCCATACAAAAAAGTCTGGTGCAGTCAGGTCAGGTGACCTTGGGGGCAGCGGAAAGTGCAGTTTCTGTATATCAATTTGTTTGGGAATTTTCGTTGGAGCTCCGCCATAACTTGTGTGGCTACGTGTGCACTTGCTCCATCTTGTTGAAACCAAATCCTGCTGAAAGGGTTACGTCTTCGGCGAAATTCTGGGTAAAAAAAACTCCTTCAACATCTTTAAATAACGGTCCCCATTGACAGTTTGTGTTACACTGTTTTCTTCAAAGAAGTATGGCCCGACAATACACCTTGATGAAACTGCGCACCACACAGTGACTCGTTCTAGGTGCAGCTCCGTCTCATGGAACATTTCTGGATTAGATTCACTCCATATACGGCAATTTTGCTAGTTAACATTGCCGTTTAAGTCAAAATGGGCCTCATCAGACATAAACACACAATTTATCAATGTGTTGTCTTCTTCGGCCATTGCAATCATTTTTCGGCAAAATTCTGTTTGATTGATTTAATAACTTTATACATGGTATTATTCACCGTGGTTCAGGGTTGACCTGGCATTACAGTATGTATCGCTGAGCGCTGCGCTCTCACCGCCCTCTATCTCAATAGCGGTTCAACGCATGAAAAAATGTTAATGGCAAAATCTGTCGGAAATTTTATGCTCTACAATTTTTACTTAGATGTTAACATCATTGGAGCTATAGAGACCGATATAATCGTGAAAACCGACATTTGTGACCTTTGACCTTGAATAACTTACGTTACAGACACGTGATTTTATGTGACTTTCTCAACAACTTTTAGAACGCCAATATGAAGGTGTATACCAGTTTCCAGCCAATTATCTCTCGTATATAGGTTGAACTATAATTTAACTGGACTAACATTCGATGTCGCCAAAAACACTGACAAGCGTTTGGGTTTTCTTCGACTATATTAAAGAAATATATCAGCACTACAGATTTGGCTGTAATAAATAAAGCTTATATTTGTCTAGCTTGAGTATAATTCTTATATCTGAACAGGTGGTCCCATAACTCACTTGATTCTCTTGAACAGAATCCAAAATATTCCTTTTTGAAATTTAAGAACAAATTTAAGAACAACAACTTGAACACCCTCGCAATGTTTCAAGTCTCTCATTGTCTTATAGCAATTTTTATTAAACAAATTACAATTACAGATTACAATTATACAATTATAATTTTTTTGTGAAGTAGTCGTTTACATTTCCCCTGAAATTTAACCGGTTAATCTTGAGGTTCCAGTAGTGCCCATCACGTTACGACGGAGGTCAATTTTGGATGTACGGTGAAGTATTGAGATTTCTTCTTTAAGAGCACTACATGATTTTTGAATACTTTACACGAACCTATCCATCCCTCCCATTACGATATTTAGACATTTAAGTCCTAACCCATTTGCTAATCGGTCCGCTGTGTGTTTATTAGTTGAATACCTAGTCATTATCCAATGACTGCGTGTGTATTATAAGAGAAACACTTTTGACATAATGGATTATGCAAACATTTATATGGTGACTTGAACTTGAACTACAAGAGCAAGTTTGTGTAACTCATTTAATAAGATTACCATACTTTCATTTAATTATTTTAAATAATTTAAGGGTCCGACATGTTCAACTGACGTAAACGAATGTGCGCTTTTTATTGGAACAGACTTAGGCTGCCAAAATGGCGCCCAATGCATTAACCAATTTGGAAGCTACAGGTACGTTATGCAATTCGCGATTTTTCTCTTCTAAAACATTTTCCAAATTATAACTCAACATTTTTTTTTAGTTGTATTTGTGCATCGGGCTGGCAAGGTATGCACTGTAGTCAACGTAAAACTGATTGCTTACACTCTTCAAATACCGAACTTTGTGGTCATGGAACATGCGTGAACTTTAACAATGATTTCGGATATCGTTGTATGTGTGAACAGGGCTGGACAACCAATGGCTTGACACCATCGTGTAGTGTGGACGTTGACGAGTGTAAGGAATACAGCAGTCCATGTTCCACAAAATGCATCAATATTCCTGGTAGTTATATGTGTGCTCCATGTGAAGCTGGATATACCGGTAATGGACTATCATGCAAGGACATAGATGAATGTGCCACCGATAATGGCGGATGTAGTGTTAGTCCATTTGTTCCATGTATCAACAGCTATGTATGACTATCGAATACTGAACGAATATTGAATGAGAATCTAAAGGATAACATTTATTAAAATTTTAGGGATCGTTCCATTGTGGAGAATGTCCTATTGGGTGGTCTGGCGATGGGCGCATCTGTACAAGAACTGCTGGTGCATCATGTACAAGGAATAATATTTGTCATCCAATGGCAATGTGTTCTGAAGTGGCAAATTCTATAGTCTGTTCCTGTCCATTAGGCCAAATTGGCAATGGTGTTGGGCCAAATGGCTGCAGGTCATCTGGTACTAATTCCTGTGAACCAAATCCCTGTTTGGTAAGTTAAAAATGATTTGTAAATAAAAATGTTTGATCGGAACTTTTACCCCCAGTTTCACAGTGCGAGTTTAAACTCCACTTTTGGTTTAAACTTCAGATCAAAAATTTATTCGGTTTCACAGTGTGTCATTTAAACCTTGAACTGAGTTCAATTTGTAATTTAAGTTAATCGAGATTATTCTGCCGTTTAAACTTCAATTCAGCGTTCGTATTGTTTTTTTTTTTTTTTTAGAAAATATTATGAAAAAAACTAAATTTTATTTATTATTTGCGTTGTTTCGCGTGTTTTTAGTGTCAGAGAGAGAAAGGGAGGACGAGGTAAGAAAAATGCTGCCAAATATTTTTCATAAGATGTAGTTAAACGAAGTTCAACTGATCTGAAGATCAGATTTCACTGTGAAACCGGACGAGTTAAACCAAAAATTTAAACTCAGTTTAAGGTTCAGTTGATCTTAAGTTTAAACTCGCACTGTGAAACTGGGGGTTAGTATATCTCATCGAAAAAAGGGAAGTATATTAAAGCTGTCGATATTTAAATAAAAATTGATGGAGGTTGGCATCAGGTGCTCTTACTGAAAATTCATGCATTAGGGGCTACTTAATTAATGTTGTGCCCTAGCGCTCAGTTTTGCCGAATCTTTTTTTTACTTTTTTTTTCACGACAACCTATCTGAAACTTCTAATCCATTTATGGGATTATGTTGCAGAGGACATGACTCTTGACATGACTTCAGTTTAAGATCATGTCCTTTATACTCATTTCATTCGGATCTTCCACTGTGTAGTATTTAACGTTTTAATAGCTTACATCTGTCACCTCATGTTAAAGTGGAACCCACAACCTCAAAAACACTTTCCATAAGCTGCACTTACGTCAAAGAAATCCAGATTTCGGAATGTTCATCACAGATAACCTTCTTTTTTTTTATAATTGTGCACGCGCTCAAGGGATTATGAATACCATTTATATGTTTTCAACATAGCGCGAGGATCCGGTGAAAGAAGAGAAAGAAGGAAAGGAAAGATGTGCGGCGCGATGTTCTGAGACTAGAGCTGGTTGTTGTCTCAGATTTATCTCTTTGGATGGCGGCTTAACTAATGCGGAGAGAATTACCGTGTCTTATTTATTTATGTCCTTTATAATTCGCATTATTTTATTTAATTTGTTGTCATATTTATGTGTATGCTAGTTTACTCAAACAGCATGTTATGAGTAAACCAGCAACTTATTTTATGACAATTTTTAGAATTGGTTTTTAGTGGAATATAAGAAGACATAGACAACGGCAGGAATCGAAACTGCAATCTCGAGGTTGTCAGGCGAGCACACCCGTGGAAAAACCATTATATTCTAAGTCAATAAATGTACAGCTTATGATGTCCTCCTTATATATATTAACTAATAAGACATTCTGATCTAAAGGCCTGAGTTGAGTATAACTGTAAGATTTGGGCAGGTGCTCCTATAACAGAGTATTGAGTCTATTAAAAAAAGAGCATTCATTCGTATCTCGTTCACGCTGCAATGCAATGTTTTATTTAATGATTTTCTTAAGCAGTGTTCTCGTAAAATAGGCAGTCATGTTACTCCCCTAAAAAAATTTAACTGTGATACTGGCACCTCGAAATATTCTTATCGGTTTACACTTTAGTTTATCAACTTTGGACATACACATACGAATATTTAGTATTTTAGTATTTATTTCATTTTGGAAAACTTACAAAACAAGATACAATATCTTATTATTTAGTGCAAGTTCAATAAAAGATTTCACATACGATCTACTATATTAATGTTACGTTAAAAATTTAGTTGAATAATCAAACGTAAAAGCAGAATTATCATTGAAATTACTTGTTTCTGAAATAGATTTAAATTTCCTTTTTAATATTAACAGTGCTATTATTTTATTCTTATTTCTCGAGGCAATGAATTCCATTGTCGTATAGAGTTTACAAAAAAAACTTACGCTCGGATATTAAGCAATTTAAGCGAGGGAGTACTAATAGGTTATTCATAAACAAATCAGACACGGTAATTTTCACCTCATTAGTTCAGCCGCCATCCCTGGAGATAAATCAGAGACAACAACCATCTCGGGACAAACATCTTTCCTATCCCTCTTTCTCTTCTTCACATGATGCCCACGCTGTGTTAAAAACATATAAAGGGTAACCATAATCCCTTGAGCGCGTGTAAGATTATAAAAAAAAAATGCGGGTTGAGGTGAAGAATAAATTGTAGATCATTAAACAGATCTGAAGGTTGTTTGGTGAAAAGCATGTCCGAAAACAAGACCACAGTTCGAAAATTTATAAAGTTTTCCTACATGTCATTAAACCGCGACTGAGAAACGTGAGATACTCTATCGTAGCGATGTAATCCATACACATATCTTACGGTACTGTTGAAAGCAACTTTCACTTTCCTCTTACTATCAAAATCTAATTTCCCGAGAATTTCGCAGCCGTAAGTCAGCAAGTTAAAGACTAGACTTTTTGCGAACAATATCCGAATTTTGATAGCAGGGAAGTGTTGCGTTTTGCTAATTATGTACATAGTTTATGTGATCCTTCCACGACAGACTTCTATAAAATATAGCCCCAAGGTTTTTAACTGATTGTACAAATTCTATTGAGGAATCGTTTAACGTAACTAAAGAAAAGTAAGAAAGGTCCAGAACATTCTTATATATAATTAAGCACTAAGATGGAAATTCTAATACCTTTTTCTTTGGTTTTCGCTATGAAGCTTTCAGAATCGAAGCTTTCTTAGAGCTTTTGAGAGGTGCGTGGTTTTCTGCTTACATCTTTTGTTTTGTTTTTTTTTTGGAAAACGGTTAAAATGAAGCTATATATTATTTGTTGGGTATTTTTTTAAAGAAAAAATTACTATTTGACCAAGTTCGGTTCATTAATTAATTGCAACTTTAAATTACAAAAACAGTTTTTTTGTTCATGAATATAGAAATAAAATGGATATGGTGTCGTGTATATAAATATAATATTTAAAATAGTGCGGTGCAATTTAGGTGATATTATTATTTTTATTGTATGTTTATTTACATTTTACAAGTTCCTGATTATACCTTATTTATAAGTTTTTTCTGTGATTTATTTTCACGTTAAATTAGATTAGGCCTCTGGGGAACTCTAAGAAAACGCCTAATATCTTACTTCTGGTATGGAGAAAGATAAATTTATTTTTATTTGGATTTAGTTTCATTTTTTTTAGATTTAGTCTACGATGTAAGTACATGAAATCTACATTACAAATTGGTAACCCTACCGACATGTGTGAGAGAAATATGCCAATTTATAATTCTCACTACGGTAACCATGGAAAAGCTTTATAGAAATACAGATAGCTTATTGAAATCAATAATAGTAAGGGGAAATGCAAATATCCTATCTTCCCTGTACTGAAAATATGAATGGAACAGAGTATAATGTACATCTGAACATCGTCAGCATACATGGGGATAGAGCAGAGTTTAATAACTGAAGTGAGTTTGTTTATATAGAGCGAGAAAAGAAGCGGTCCCAAAATTGAACCCCGTAGAACACCACTTGTAATCGGTAAAAATTCAGATAAATCTTTGTTTAGTTCGACCGCCTGCTATCGGTCGACCTGTAAGATATGATATGACTAGTTTGACCGTAGTTGAAGAAAATTTATAAGATTGGAATTTTTTTTGTTGATAATTTTGACTGACACGGCTAGTGTCGGACGGCTTAGAGAAGTCAAGGGAATCAGCAAAGTAACTTTTTCTTCATCGATGGCTATTCTAATTATTTCAGACACACATACGCAGTTATTTTTCCTTCTGAATTCGGATTGTTTAGGGTTAAGAAAGTTTTTAGATTCTAGAAAAATAGCTATTTGTCTTTGGATAATTCTTTCAAATGGCTCAGATAAAAATGGTAGTATTGAAATTGGACTGTACTCATAGCCTTTTATGTTTTTGGGAATCGGGATATATGATCTTAGAAATTTTCCATTGCACTGAAAATACTTCGGTTGTAATTATTGCATTGAACTTATAAGTTATGTATAGAAGAAGCAAAGGTAATAATAAAATGAAAAAAGAAAGGTGTATGTTATCAAACCAAACTGCTTTTGATTTAATAGATAAAATCCCTTCTACCACACCTTCAGCAGTTATATTACAAAGAGAAAGAAAATATTCATTTTCTGAATTTCTTTCGCTGACGGATTCTAGGTTCAGATTATCTTCTGAGTTGGATGTGACGAATAGTTCAGAGCCAACGAACTTTTCGTTAAGCAAATTAATGTCGAATATAATATTTAATTATACTATGAGTTGCGCAGAAACTTAAGACGTTATCATTGAGAAACTGAACCTATTCATAAATTGATGAGCTTAAGAAGATATTTCTCCAATTGATATTCTGTACATCCTGTTCTAGGAATGAAAAGCTTATGTTTTTAACATCCCTGTGTTCAATAGTACATACTGAGTTGACAACATGAAAGTCATAGATTAAAAAGATCAGATCATGTTTTGTGAAAGCCGATGCTGAGAGCTGATTATAAAAAAACAATACTATATATTTGTATAACCTACCAGAAAAAAGTTAAGTAATGTAGGATCATGGTAGGAAAAATGGCTTGGGGCATTTGTGTTCACTGGAATAAGGTTTAGTGTAAGAAATTCGTCAAGAAGACTATTTTAGTTCGACAAATTACAATTAAAATCACCAAAAATTAATGTTTTGGGATATGAAATCGATATGAGTTATATGGCTCTTATAAGGAAATAGATACAAATGTTTCTATTTGGTCGATATGCTGTATCAATAAGAAGTTTTTCTTAATCATTATTCAACTCGAGGAAAATATAGTCGATTTTGCTTTTGTCCTCAGATAAATAGTTTACCATACCGTATGTACTTATTAACCGAATCATACACTGAAATTTTCAAATTTTCCAGATTAGTTTAAGAAAACTGGACTTTTTTCGCATACCAATAAATGTGCGGTCAATGAATTAGGCCAGTTCAGAAAACTGAGATCTCACAACTTACTCTGGCAAAAATTGAGTAGGCGAATCTAAAATTGTATGTCTACAGTATTTGGCAGCAAAACTGAAAAATGTAACTGTTAATATGAAAGACCCTGTTTAGATTAGGAACAGGACTCGTGGGTATTATCGTGTTTACATTAGAAACATTCAGCTGCTTCAAAATACATTGGAACAATAACAAATGAGACTCAAGGGTTCGATTTTTATATGTTCTCCACGTCTCACAGGTCTCTTCACCTGCACTTCCATTGCTAGCAAACTACAGTGATACCGGAATCAATCTTCCAAATCTAAACTCGTCCCGTCAAAGAGATTGTTATCTTCTCCGAGATAGCAATTTTCTGAACTAGCCCCTTGTGTGTGGTGTGAAGCCTTTACATTGTATATATGGATTTTGAATCATTAATTTTTTTATATTCTAGAATGGAGGCTCCTGCATGGACATTGGAACTGGCTCATACATGTGTATTTGTCCATATGGATTTAGACCTCCAAATTGCGAACGCATTTCAAATCCTTGTGCTATAAATCCCTGTCGAAATGGTGGAACTTGTCGACCAAATGGAGCAAACTTTACTTGCGATTGCATCGAAGGATATGGAGGCAGGCTGTGCGCCACCCAAAGATCACGATGTGGACAATTCATCACGGCTGAGCAGGGAAATTTGAAGTATCCTCTCAATAGTTTTTACAACCATAACACCAAGTGCTCGTGGGTTATTCGTACAAATGAAACAAAAGTTTTAAATATAACTTTTATCAAATTTGATATCGAAGACTCGTTAGACTGTCGATTCGATTGGCTACAAATTCATGATGGCCTAACAGTAGCATCGCAATTGATTGGTCGTTTTTGCGGTTCAACTGCTCCAATGGGAGGAAATATCGTTACAACGACAAATAGCATTCATCTTTGGTTCAAGTCAGATAACTCTACTGCTAAGGCAGGTTTTGACCTCCTGTGGACATCGATAAATCCAATTTGCGGCGGCGTAAAGGAATTTACATCTCATGAGACGATTGCATCTCCCGGATCACCAGGAACCTATCCGCGAAATCGGGATTGCAAATGGCATTTGAAGGTCCCCAACAACAAACGAATAAAATTGGTGTTTTTCAGTTTGAACATTGAAAAACACTCCGACTGCAATCACGACTATCTTGATGTAAGTATACCTACTCGTAATTTTAGACAATAGTTTCATTACCAATTTCACTATTGCAAAATTAGATCACAGATGCAGTTTCTGGATCAAGACTGGAAATATTTTGTAATTCTTCAAATCCATCACCTCTTACGGTGCCCACGAACGAAATATTCATACATTTTCATTCCGACAATGAAGGCACTGACATTGGCTTTCAAATACATGCTTCAACTATTGAACGAATTCCAGGATTTGGTGGAACTTACACAGATAGAAGTGGTCAAATTATATCTCCGATTGGTTTCCAAAGTCCACTTTCTTGCGAATATACAATTAGATATCCGTTGGGACTTAGAGTTCAGTTAGATGTAATTGAATTCAATATGGGCGATGAGGATTGCCTTGAGGTAAGGAAGTCCTCACTTTTTAAACTGAGTTTTTTTTTTCAAATTTCTTCTTTTTTATGAGATTAGTTATTTGATGTAAATAGTTCGGGCGAAAAAGTAAGCACAGGGAAATGGTGCGGAAAAATGCATGTTCCAACTTTCAAGTCAACAGGCAACACAGTTCAAATTAATTATTTCTCGAGAGGAGGAACCTTCAAATTGTTGTACGAAACTAGTGAGTTATACTTTTAATTGTTCATATTTTTTTTATTTATAATTCTTATAGTCTAGGAAATTTATATAAAAGAATGGTGTAACTTCGAAAAAATTCCCACAAAGCTGAATTTTATTATTGTAAAAAATAAAATAAATTATTATTTTTTAAGATGGCAGCATTTCCCTTGCGGTTCTACACTTAAAACTCGGTTTTTTAATAGAACATGTTTTTTCTAAACATAACTCAAGCAAAAGAAATTCCCCCTCAAAAACATAAATTTATCACATTTTTTTGAAAAAAAAAAAATGTACGTACTACACCCCAATGTGTTCGACTAATTTTCTCCAAATCTATCAATTGTACGATTAAAATTGTCTTAATCTTTTTTGTGAAGAATGACATGATCTACAATGTGCACCAATAACTTTTTTTCAAAAAAAAAAAAAACTATGGTTGTTTTCTAATAATTTGGAAAAAAAATAATTTTACCCCCTTTCCCCTGTCTAAAAGTTTTTGCACCGCTCCGGTCCAAATTCAGGGTACTTTTCAGAAAGTGTTGAGGATGTAAAAATGAAGCTCTCCACAAAAATTCAGCTTTGTCGTAATTTTTTTGAAGTGAATATCTTATTTTCCTAAACTATTATCTCTTACTTTCCGAAAAATAAAAATAAAATAATTTGAATGCCAGGGAATACTTTTCTCAAATCCTTATGAGACTACTGCGTCGTTTTCGACTGTTGCAATTCTTTTAGATTACAGTTTCAAAAATATGAAAAATAGTCTTTACAAATTTACACGTACACATTAAGATAGAATGGTCTAGCGAAAAGCGAAAAGTTTAAAAGTATATGTATGTGTTCCCTTTTGAAATCGAGGACAGATAAATGAACAAATATTCTCGTGGGTTTTCGGGATACCCACGAGAATAGTTACTCAGCGTAACGCCAAGCAAATCTTAGCGAGAACACGAATAAATGACAAAAATACTATAGAGGCAGTTTTGTATTTGAAAAAAAAAAAAACCGAACTGATATTTTAATGAAAATTACAATTACGACGATGATGTAGAACCCCCCGTAATTCCGTCTGTATGTCTGTAGATCGATCTAGAGCCTAAACGGCTGAATCGATTTCCTCAAACTTGGTACTTAACGGTTTTAGGTGATTGTCTCAAATAAATTTTTGAATCATGTTTTTATCCCCAAAACTATCGGTACCTGCCATACAATCTTAATTATAACGAAAACGGCTATAATGATTTTTATTTAATTACCTTAATAGGTACATTTTGGGTAAACATTTTTTTTACATAATTTTGTTATTAACGGTACCTGATATTCAACCATTTTTACTTGGGATTATAGGTACAATAGGGCAAAAGTTATGCATTCGTAAAAAAAATTTGTTTCTAACAATCAAACATGACATAACGATCATAGAGAACACCAAAAAAGTGGGTCCCCCAATTCCGTCTGTCTGTCTGTCTGCCTGCGAGTCTTCAGACTAAGGAGTTCGGTGGATTTGCTTCAAATATGGTAAATATTGTTTTTTCGGTAATATGTCCACAAGTTTTTTTTTCATTTTTTTTCTGAGACGACAAACAACAGTAGCTAACATACATTTTTTTTGCTAAAAAATCTTATTTTTCTCAAAATCAGTTCCAAAAATCCGTTCATTAATGAAGGCAAAGGGTACCTTTTTATAATTTTTCTTTTGAAAAAAAAATGTATTTTGGTCTTCTAGCAGAACAATTTTTTTGGTTTTCGATTTTCTGGAAAACGGTTAATTTGATTTTTTTTTTTAATTTTTTAGAAAATTTAAACACTATTGTAAGCCAAACCAAAATTTGAAAACTTAAAATTTCGAAAACGACTTAATAGATTTTTTCGAAACTTCGTATTTGGTGTTTTTTGACACTATTTTGAATAGCTAAAAAAACTGTTTTTCTAAAATAAAATAACAACGGTTTCTCCCATACAAAATATTAAAAAACCGTTAAGAAAAAAATGTATTTCTCAGAAATGGCTCCAAGAATTTTTATAAAAAAATATGTGTGTTCTTATATTAGAACAGTCCACTCTAAAATATAAAAATATTTTTTTTGCGTACTTATTAACGGTACTTCCCATAGAATCACTTTTCATATTTTCGACTTTCTCAATATTGGATAAACCGACTAAAATAATTTTTTTTAACAAATGCTCCCTAAAATTGTTAATAAGACTGCATACTCAAATTTTCAAAAAAAAAGTTTTTCGATTTTTAGAAAATAAATAATAATTTTTTTTTGATAAATCGATTTTTCAAAAACCAGTCACTGTTTTTTTTTTTGAAATTTGAATTTAATACGTATATTAATAATATGTTCAAAATGTCGTTTCAAATTTTTTTTCCTAAAAATGTTTTCAAAATTTTATACATAAAAAATTAATTTGTTAAAAAACCACTCCAACGATTTTTGATTTTTTTTTAAATATTCTTATTTATCCAGGAATTCAAATGGAATTTTTCTCCTCCCTGAAACTATAACCAGTAAGCAATATAAAAACATTTAATTATGTGTATTATCCATTTATTTCTACCTTATTATAGGTATTTCCTTTTTACGAATTTTTGCGTACGTCACTGAATACTACATACTCTGTAAAAATCACTTGAATCTTATGTATGCATATTGCATACCTACCAACCTACATCCTTCATTTTCATTATCATAAGCACATATATACATAGATAAAATTATATTTAAATGTAAATTTGTAGGTACCTATGTAACTATTCCTTGAATCATTCATTCGCCAATTCATTATATTTACTAAGAATGAAGGTTATCTTAATTCCATCGGCTTCAAATCTGCAGCGTCAATGTTTAGCTTCATTAAAGTTGTTAGCTACAGTAGCAACTTCGTACCACCCAGTCGTGCTTTTTATTTAAATAACCTCCGTGTTGTTTAGATTGGTGGTGCGCATATGATTTTCATTGACTTTGGAACATAGATCATGATGAATTTTTGAGAGATTGTGTTGGCTGTGAGGACATCGGTCATTGCAACCTATTTTCGTACATCTGCGAGTTAACTAGACTCCTGAATAAAAAGTACAACTCTCGGTGGCCAAATTGTTCGAGCTGAATGTCATGTGACATCAGCTGTGTAGCTCTAGCTCGTAATGTTTGGAGTTTTATTGGAACCATTTGACCACTACATAATTCTTAAATTTATGTTAAATAATTTTTAAATATAATAGGGATCCATAGCCGCTAATAAACCCAGGTTTTACTAAATTACAGTTTACGATAATTTTGGCTGAATGAATACACACTGATTTTACTTACCACTCATTGGTTTTATATTTTTATAAGATTATTAACTTGTTTTCCTACACAAATGACTTCAAAAATTTTGGAATGATAAACTTAAAAAAATAGAATTAACGTCCGAAAATCAACTAAATCTAGGTTTAACTTGGAAACAGTTTAAAAATAACTGTAAATACGCCATTATATTTTAAATGTATAATACTTTAATGTACAAGAAAAATAAGAAAAAAAACTACTTAATTGCTTTCTCCACTTAGATCATAAATAAATCAGAGTGAAACAAATCTTTTAACAACATTTTTTAAATTTTAAATTCAAGTTTGTGAATACACCTTTGAAGATCCAACGGGTACTATTACATCTCCAAACTATCCTAATCCTTATCCCTCCAACGAGGTTTGTATTTACGAAATAATTGGTGAAGCCCATCAAGTGGTTGCTCTTGAATTTGAAGACATGGATATGGAAAGCCATGAAGGATTGAGCTATTGCTGGTTCGACTATATAATTGTAAGTATTTCAATCAGAATGAATGAATCATCAATAAGAAAATTATTTCCAAATAGATATCTGATGGAACAAATAAAACAGCTGCTGGCCCGTTTTGCGGAAAGTCAATTCCTCCGAAAATTGTTACCAACACAAGCTTGTTAAAACTTACCCTGCATTCAGATTCAACTAATACTGGCAAGGGATTTAAGGCGCATTACGCTCTAATTGACACGAGCAAAAATTGTGGTGGACTTCTAAGAAAATCTCGGGGAGTTATTAGATTGCCATCTGAGGAGGGGCTTGGAACCTATAAGGATGACTTAACATGTGTTTGGACCATAATGGCGCCGGAAGGATATGGCATTCAATTAACTTGGGAAGCATTTAGATTGGAGCAATCCAGCGACTGTCTGTATGACTATTTAGAAATCTTTGACACTGATCAAGTTACATCCGAGGTTACAGCAAGCCATAAGTGAGTTAGGAAGTCTCAAAAATTTGAACATGAAAAATGAGTTTATTTTTTTTTTTTAAGATTTTGTGGTACAACGATTCCTCCAGCTTTAGTAAGTACTTCAAATTTAGTGACTCTAAAATTCACCTCAGATTCTACGGATACGGAAGACGGCTTTATTGCCAGATACAATTTTGTCGATGTTTCTACATGTAAGTATTTGTGTTATATAAAATACAAAATAAATTCTGATTTTTAATTTAAACATATTTCAGTATGTGGTGGCAATATTTTCTCATCAACGGGTTATATAAAATCTCCAAACTGGCCAAATGAATACCCTGACGGTTTGAATTGCTCGTGGACAATTTCAGTGAAGCCAGCTCATCAAATCGAGTTGCTTTTCAAATCTTTCGATTTGGAAGAATCGGAAAACTGTACAAATGATCGTGTAGAACTAAGGTAAGAAACAGTTGTTAATTATGTGTACTTGGAGTGCAAATTTTTTTTTAGTTTATTTATTTATTTAGCAGAACTCTGCTATTAAAAATTCAATTTTGTTTACAATTTTTAAACTTAAATTATATATGTATATACAATATTTACATCATTAAGGATAATTACGTTTGATGAACTCATTTACATATCTTTTAAACGTTTTTAAATTTGTTTCATTTTTTGCTTCGGAAGGAAGTGAGTTGAAAAGTCTACATCCTTTATATAATAAACTATTTTGTGTTAGGTTTGCAATGTAGTTAGGAAGTCTGAAATCATCTCTATTTCGAAGATTATAAGGTTGTGATTCACCCACATATCTCAAATATTTACTTAAATATTTAAGTAATAAGTTATATTTAATTTTGAAAACAAAACATAATAAATTAACAAAGATTCTTTGTTTAACATTCATCCATTGGAGCATATCTAGCATTATTCTTATCGGAGTTAGACGGTTACATTTCAGTATAATACGCATAGATTTATTTTGTAGACGTTGTAAATTTAACAATTCAGTGTTAGAACAAAAGTATAAAATTGACGAACAAAACTCAAAGTGTGGTTTTATCATGACATTATAAATATTAATTGCACACATTACTGACAGTTAAAGAAACCATTTTTTTTATTCATTTTTTTGACTAAATAATCAACGTGCAAATTAAATTTTAATTTGTTATCAATAACGACACCTAAATATTTAATAATTTCTACTTGTTGAATTTTTTGGTTTTCCATCTGCAGATTCAAATTGATGTTATGTTTGAGGGCCATGCACATCGATTTAGCTACGTTTAGTTTTAATTTATTTGCTTTCAGCCATTCGCTGACTCTTTTAAGATCTTCTTGTAGAAAATTTGTGCAGTCGTCTGCATTCTTTCCAGATATAAAAATAAGTGCATCATCTGCAAAAAGCACAATTTGGGAGTGTCTGAGAACTTGTTTGATGTCGTTTATATATATAATAAATAAAAGCGGGTCAAGGATGGATCCCTGGGGAACTCCGTGAATTGTTTCGAGGCTGTTTGACATTATTCCATTCACTAATGTTTTTTGGGTTCTATCTGCCAGGTATGACTCAAACCAGTTTTGTTCATCCCCTCTCACACCATAACCGCTAAGCTTTTCTAAAAGTATTCTTCGATCTATTGTCTCAAAAGCTCTTTTTAGATCGAGAAAAACAGCGAATACAATATTTTTAACTGCTACCTCCTCTTTCCAACTAATAAATACATTATTTATTGGGGATTCGCATGAATGTTTTTTTCGAAAACCAGATTGGTTTTCGAGCAAAAGATTATTTTCATCGAGATATTCTTCAAGTTGGGTATGCACTATTTCTTCGATTACCTTTTCGTAAACTGGAAGAGAGTTGATTGGACGAAAATTTTCACATTTGTCAGTTCCTTTAACTTTTTCAATGGGAGTGACTATTGACTCTTTCCATGCATCCGGGAAACTTCCTGCTAACATTGAGTGGTTAATAATTTTCGCAAGCATTGGACCAGTTATGTTAAATGCATCCAAGAGCATTTTTGCACTTACGAAATTGAAGTCTCTTTTGTTGTTTAGCGACTTTAAAACATCTTTCATTTCAATTACCGAGACACATCTGAATTTAAACATCGCGTTAGTGTAATTAGTTGTTTGACTGAATTGAACAAAAGGAATCGAATCATTGATTTCAGAGACACTTTCGATAAAGTAGTTATTAAATTTTTCAGCTATGTCTTTAGTATTTGATACGCTTACGTTGTTGAAAGATACATGTTGAATACACTGCTTTTTTTCATTTAGAACGTGGGATTTATTGACTTTCCACATGGATTTTTGGTCAATAGCATTTGCAATTTTTTGTTTAATACTATTATTCTTAGCTTTAACTATTTCAGCCTTATAAATGTTCCTGCACTCACGATATCTATCCCATGATTCATTGTTGTTAATCTGTATAAACTCTTGGTATCTCATAATTTTTTCGCGTTTCAACTGTATAAGTGTGTTATTGAAACATTCATTTGAAATCTTTGAAATATCTTTATAAACAACCATATTATTTATAACTCTAAGCAATTCCTCACTCAAAATCTTACTACTTTCTCGAGGGTCGCATTTATCAAAAACTGTTGCAATTCTGTTTAACTGGTTAATGAATGAGGCCTTGTTATATTGAAGAATTTTGATTTTATTTTGACTAAGTGTTTTTTTCAATTTCCTTCTTATAAGAATTTCATGGTCTTCGATTTTTAGTAGTTCTGTGTTGATTTTGGTTGTGGCCGGCGTGGAGTCAGTAATAACGTAATCGATTAAAGTACGTGATGTGTTCGTGATTCTGGTAGGTTCTTGCACTATTTGTTGGGTCATACTCTCATTAATTATGGTGTTTTGCATCTCCTTCGTATAAATATTTGATGAATCCATCCAGTCTATGCTGAAATCTCCTGCTATAATAAAATTCCGGTTAAGATCAACAAGTTCTTCTATCCAAACCTTAAAATTATCACAAAACGTTCTATACGATGAGTTGGGTGATCGATATACTTATGCGAGGTACAATGAGTGGTCATTAGACGTTACTTTTATGACTAGCCAGTAGATATGTTCGGAAACTATCTTTTCTTTCCTTATAATCTGTACTAAAAACTTATTTTTTACATATATACATATTCCACCTGTATGGCGCGATGGACTATTGCATCACGTTAGTTGATAACCTTCGATTTGGATCTCACTGTCTTCGATGTTTTCGGTGATGTGTGTTTCAGACATAATTAGAAAATCATATTTAGTATTGGCAAAACACTGTTCAGCCTCACATAAGTTTCCTGTAAGTCCTTGAATGTTGCAGTACACACCACTGATTTTTTCTCGTTGTTATATCTGATACTTATTTTTTTCAGCTTGCATCAGTCGTTTATAAACTGAGCACTCCGCATTTCGACTATCATGGTTAGTTTCTAGGCTAAGGGTGAACTTTTCATTGTATCGCATATAGCTTATGCATTTAAGCTCATTAGATTGACAATCTCTTGTATCGTGATCTTTACTACATTTTCCGCATTTCATTTCACTTTTACAATTTTTAGCGATGTGGTGATAAGCGTTGCAGTTAAAGCATCTACTCATATTAAAATATTCAAAAACTCGACATTTTTCCCAACCGATGTTTAATTTGCGATTTTCCAGCATATTCTTGTGATCATTTTGATCAAGTTCGACCACTGCATAGTAAGCCTCTTTGTTTTTGTTTTTAAAATCTTGTACACATTTTACTGTGCCTTCAATATTATTTTGCATTTTAACAGCTGTTTCAAATTCCTCTCTGCTCCATTTCTCATTCATGTCTGCAATCATTAGTTGAGGACGTCTGTTACCGAATATTTTTACATCATATTTTTCACCCAGTTTCTTCTTCATCTCATTTTCTATTTTTTGCACTGTTTCTTCTCCTCTTTAATTGATGGTAATTGCTCCTTTTTCTGTCGGATACACTATCCATTTTGAGGGAAAGAGAAGCAGGATTAATGTGTTCCTTTATTTCTTGCTTTGTTTTAGAGTTCATTTGTTTATTTTTTGGCTTTATATATATTGCTTGTTTTAGTTGTTCTGCGTAGCTAGGTGTTGTCTCTTTTTTTCGACTGTGGGATTTGCTTAACTCCAGCCTGTAAGTAAGTCGCTCTTCATATCGCTTACACACATTTTATTGTCGATTGTAAGCTTTTTTACATTTTCAACAAATAGTTCGCCTTGTGCTTTAAACGATTCGGTATACGGCGTAATTTTTTTTAATTTCTAAAACACTTTGTTCAAATGTTTCTTGTACTTTTTTCATGGCTATCAATCTTTCAGTGTATCTAACTTCAATTGCATCAAGCATATTTTTTATTTCCGTTTCATTTTTTGTAAACTGTCTTCAAATTTATCTTTGTATTCCTGTAAATAGTCCCCGTTTTTTCTTACAGTGGCTTGTATATTACTCAGTGGTAAATTAACTTTATGCGTGTATTGTATGCACTCTTCACAAATAAACCTTATCATTGGATTAGTATTGAGTATATTGCTAATGTATTTGTCCAGGCCGCTACACTGTACTGTGGAATGGTAACTTTTTCCGCAAATGCCAGCGGATTGTATACCAGATTCACCGCGAATTTCGTTTTTACATTTGATGCATTCCTGCATCGTTGCAATTTTTATTTTGTACCAATCGATTTTATTAAAATTCCAGGTATTAAGATAAATCTATAACCATCGATTATTTTTTAAATAAATGCAAAAGTGTAAACTGATTTAAGTTTAAACTCAGACCGGTTAAAAATGCGACTTCACTTGGGCTCAAAGCTTTTTTTTGATTAATGCTCTTTTGATGCAATCTAAATCAAAGAAAGACCTTCTCACGGATATTAAAAAAATATTCTTGGTATGTTTGGTAATTCTTTATCAAAATTTCAAGTTTCGAAGATATAACGTGTCGTTTTCAATTGAACGCTTTCAGAGTTACTTCTTTCAAAATTCCCACTTTCAATTGGAGTAGAACAGATTTTTGGATTTAGATTAGATTGATCTAATTTTTCTACAATTTTATAACAATTGAAAGCTTGAAGGATAACTTTCTTAGGCAGACAATTAGTTTGGTTTAGTTTAATTTAGTTTAAGTTTATTTTCGTAAAGTAAGATATAAATCTTATAAATTAGTGAAGTTTTATAAATTTAATTGTAGTTTTGTTAAACAAATATAAAAGTAATAATAAATTTTTGTATGCTCACATACAATATTTTTTGTTGGAATTATAGCTATTTCACGACTTACCAAAGTCGACGCACTACGCATCACGCCACCGAGCCCACATTTTCAGATCCAACCCAATGCAGGTTTTTCTGTTTATCAATTGCATTGGGGGCGTTCGGTGGCGCATAGCTTTGCTGTGCAATACGTTCGTTGTTGTTGTAATACAAGTTAAAAAACACACCATTTACAGCTGACGACCATGACAACGAACAAAACATGATTTCCAAATCGAAGGCAAGCTAACGCTAAATTTCTGCTATACTTAGGTATCGCAGTGCACAGCTAACTACGAAATGAGCTGTCTTTTCAATTGTTGTTTCCGAACTTTAATTACGTGCCTAATACATCATCTTCTTCTTTTGAAACATTTGTGGTCTTACTTACTGATTCATTTAAAATTTATATTTTATCCAACAAATGTATGTTTAATTCACTTTGAGCTGAAGTGCAATCGTAGTTCTTTTTCTCTGTTTTGACTTTTGACAGAAATGGTTACCTATTGGGTAATATTAGAATATTTTTCAGTAATGTATCAGAAAGCCACTTCCATATGACGCTAACCTCTCGAGATGATCCACTTTCATTTTACTTCGTCGATTACCTCATTTTTGAATTCTATACACCACACCGTTGATTCTTTTGATGACTTTATATGGACCTTCCCAGTTTGTTTGCAGTTTTGGATGATCCACTTTCATTTTACTTCGTCGATTACCTCATTTTTGAATTCTATACACCACACCGTTGATTCTTTTGATGACTTTATATGGACCTTCCCAGTTTGTTTGCAGTTTTGGAGAAGGTCCTTTCTTTCGTTGAGGGTTATACAATATCACCATGTCTCCTTATTGAAAACCATCAGAATTTGTTCTGATGTCATATCTGGCTTTCATTCTATCACTCACAAGTTGGGTCCGGTGGCGGACCAAACCATGTATAAAATCTGGTTCTTTTCTGGTTTTATCATCATAGGTATCACCGCCTGGTTCTCATGGTGCACAAACTCCAAATTTTAGATCAGCCGGAAGTCTTAGATCTGTACCGAATATAACATTTGCTGCTGTCTTGGATGTTGTGTCATGAATTGCGGATCGATATGCCATAAGAAACACCGGTATATGTTCACCCCAGTCCTTTTGGTTTCTGCTAACAAATTTTCTTAAATGCTCTTCTAGTGTTCGGTTAAATCTTTCAACCATACCATCAGATTGAGGATGTAATCTCCTTAAACACTATAGATTCAAAATTTCGTCCTTATTCTGAATGCAACTCCATTGGGACTCCAAACCGAGAAACCCAATTCTTTACGAATACATCCGCAATAGTTCTCGCCTCTTGATTAGGAATGGGGTAGACTTCAGGCCATTTACTAAAGTAATCGATGACAACCAGCACATATTTATATCCAGCATCACTGGTAGGAAATGGTCCAGCAATATGCATTGCAATTCGTTCAAAAAGAGCCCCAACAACACATTGGTGCATCTTGCCACGAGTTTTAGATTTAGGTCCTTTTGCAGTTCTGCATTGATCACAGTTTTGAATGAAATCGTCTATTGACTGCTGACATCCCACCCAATAAACCTTTGTTTTACTTTTTCTAAAGTTTTAGTGATTCCTAAGTGGCCACCACTCGTTCCGCTATGGTATTCAGCAAGGATTGTATTGATTTTATTTTTCGGAACCACAATCAACTTGCGCATCGATCCACCATCTGTACTTTCCCACACACGTTGAATAAATCCGTTATGTATTTCCAAGCTATGCCATTGCGCCCAAAGTACTTTCGACATGGGGCTTTCACCAGAAATTTCTTCCCAGGATAGTCTAACACCTCTTTCCTTGAATTGAATTATTTTGGACAAATCTAGGTCGTTATTTTGATCACTAAAAATCTTCTCTGGTGTCCAGTCTTTCTCAGGAAGAACAGTAAATAGACGGATGTCACTTATGTCTTCCTTTGTTTCTGCTTTTGAACAATGTTTGCATTCTAGGTTACAAGGTCGTCTTGATAGTGCATCTGCATTTGCGTGTTGTCCTCCTTTACGATGTTCAATTGTGAAGTCATACCTCTGCAACCTTTCTATCGATCTAGCAAGCTGACATCAAGTCACTTGCATCAGTATCCAAAATAAATTTTTCGCCAATGACAGGATAAGCCAAGAGTGGTGCACTACAGAGCAAATCTTTCAGTTGTTGGAAAGATTTTTCTTGCAATTCAGTCCATTGGAATCTTTGATTTTTCCTGGTCAAAACATGCAGACTGCTGGCAACGTTGGAAAATCCTGGAACAAACAGTAGTAGGTGCACAGACCGAGGAAGCTTCGTAGCTCGTGAATGTTCTTTGGTCTTGGCCATTCCTTACTGTTGAGATTTTGTCATCATCCGTGTGCACACCGCTTGTCGATACCACATGACCTAGGCCCTTAACTTCCTTCTTGACCAATGAGCAATTCTTTGAACTCAATTTTAGACCCGCACTTTTATTAAGTCTAAGAAACACTTCCTCCAAGTTCTTCAGATGATCATCGAAGTCTTTTCCCATCAATATGATGTCGTCAAGACCAGACATGTTTTCCAGTGAAGCCCTTTCAAAACACGTTCCATTAGCCGCTCAAAACGTAGCTGGAGTGTTACATAAACCGAATGGCATAACAATAAATTGCCATAAGCCATCACCAACGCTAAATTCTGTTTTTTCACGGTCTTCTTTGTTCATTTCAACTTGCCAATAACCACTTTGAAGATCCAGCGTTGAAAATCATTTTGTCCCAGATAATGTGTCAAGAGTGTCATCTATTCTTGGCAATGGATAACTATCTTTTTTAGTCACGTCATTCAGCTTGCGGTAGTCAATGCAAAATCTATTAGTTCCATCCTTCTTTTGAACTAAGACCACCGGTGAACTCCATGGACTCGTTGAAGGTTCGATCACGTTGTTCTGTTGCATATCCTCTATAAGTTTGTCAACTTCCTTCACTTTAGCAAGTGGTAGTCTTCTCGGGGCTTGTCTAATAGGTTTTGCATCTACAGTGTCGATCTGATGTTGAGCAATTTTTGTTCTACCATTATTGTCACCGTCAGTAAAGAATAAATCTATATTTTTCTTCGAAAACGACATTACCTTTTTTTTCTTGAATTGTCAAATCCTTGGTCCAAGTTTGTGCTAGATTTCTTAGTTGGGCTTTAAACTTAGAACTATCTTTAATCTTGAATTTTCTTGGTCTGTCTTCGTTATTGATTATTTTCGAAACTTCTTCACAGTTGCCAATAGGAATTTGACAAGTTGAGACCTCTAATTGGAATTTGTCCGTGTGTATTTTGAGATACAAGGGTTCTTCCAATTATGATTTTCTTGGCTGAAGGTTCTTCCATTGATTCCACCATCCACACCTTGTTACACTCGGAGTCGTCATAATCTATTTTTGCCCATACTATTGCTTCCGAGTTTGGTGGAATTGTTTTTTTTTTTTTTTAAGAGGACTTGTATCTTGGTGTATCTTTCCATTCTAAATCCATTTGTTAACATCAAATCAACACCTAATATAAGTTCGTCTATGATATCAGCAACCTGAAGCTCAACCTCAACTGTCATGGTTCCAATCTTGATTTGTTTTGTAACTTTCCCAAATACTGCCGCATCTTCCCCAGTAGCTGTTCAAAAGACGAATACCAACAAGCAGTCCCACATCTTTCATGAGATCACTTCTAATAATTGAATGCCAAACGCCAGTATCCAAAGTTAGAGTATAAATTCTTGAATCGATCTTTCCTAAGATAGTTAGGCTAGTACTACTACGCGAAATTTTTGAAATAGTCATCATGATTTGCAGTCAACGTATGCCCTTCAGAACTGAATCCATTTAGTTTGTCGAAGCATTTTCCACAGTCCTGTTACTCTGAATTCTGTCTGGTGTTCTTGAGCGTCTTTTTCCTTCATAGCAATCACGTGCCATGTGTCCCTCTTTTCCACAATTAAAACAGCTCCCCTTCAAATAGTTGCGATGGTTTGTTTTTCTTTGAAGTTCCGATTTGACTGCAGTTTTTACAGCCTCAGTCAAAACGTCACTGCTAAAATCTAGTTTGCGGACTTTTGAAATAAATCCACACATCTTAGCAGCAGTTTTATGTGTCATTGCTGTAAACACAGTCTCCGTGAATGTTGGCTTGGGTGTTGTAATTGTAGCACGTTTGGTGTCTGAATCACGAATACCATCGATGAAAGCATCTATCTTGCATTGTTCGATGAACTCACAAGGTGAATCAGGGTATGCCGAATATGCTAATCAATCGATATCTGCTGCGTATTCTTGAAGGACTTCTCCAGCTCTCTGTTATCGGTTCTTTAGTTCCATTCTATGTATCTGTTTTTTATGGTCACTTCCGTATTTCCTAAAAAGAGCATTCATAATTATTATTAAGTTCACCTCTTGGAACAGTCTCTAGAACATCAGCTCCACCACCCTTGAGGCCCAATATCAATGCTGCTGCGCTAGCTTCTTCATTACAGTTATTTCGAGACATTGCAGTCTCGAATTGAAGTTTGAAAACGTCGAAGGAGGTTGTTCCAACAAAAATAGGTGGCTTGATTTTTGTTGAGTTGATGACTTGTTCTGAGGTTCCATTTGGTTGTAGTTCACTAAAACGACCCTCTAAATTCTCGATATTGCAATTTAGTATGTCTTTGATACTTTTTATTTTCTCAGTCATCTGGTTTTCTAGGTCATCAACTTGGTTCTGAAGTTTAGTGACCTTTACTTTTAAACTTTCAGAAATGTCTGTTAGTTTTTCGTCCGATGTATTTTGTTTTGCCAGCATTAAAGTTGTTATCTTTTCTGAACTCTCGACGGCCGCGAATAACTTATCCATCTTGTTATCTTGAGAAAAGCTTACTTCGTCCTTTGTTGTCTCTTCCGTCATATCATACTCAAATTCTTGTTACATGAAATCCACATTTTTTTCTTCTAAAGCTTTTCGAAGTCTCTGTTGTAGCTCGGCTTTCGAACCGCTGGTCCCAAGACCAAGGAGCGAAAGTTCCTTTTTGAGTTGATCAACTCTTAATTGATCAAACTTAACCATTGTGATAATTTCTTTGTCGTAATTTCACTTCTGACACCAATTGTTGCAGTTCGGATCGTTAAATTACGGTTAGAAATAAGAAGCTTACGTAATGGTTAAATTAAATCTATTTAGTTTATTTAAGGAGAATCATAATAATCAGTTTGAAAATTAAATTGAAAGTAAATTAATTTATAATAAGCTCTATGAATTTTATCGTCAATAAAATCATAGTTTTGTGATCTACAATTGTTAAGTAAAAACAATGAAAGTGTTTTATTGAAAATGCCACAATATAAATAAAGAGAATAACAGCATTTAGGAATAAATTCATATTTATATAATTAATTATAAATTGAAAATACAATTTAGGGTAAATACAAATGAATAAGTCCGGCAATTAACGAAACAAAATAACTGCGCAAACTGACATTTCACTAAAGTCGGTTTGTGCAAAACACGATACAGGAAAAGCTCGGAAATTAGAACTCGCGGAAATTAGAATCGCTTGGAAATTATAAAAAACATTTTATATAACGTTAACAGCTTGGAAATTACAATATAATATTCTACTTTTCAAGCTTTCAAATAGTAGCTCAGAAAAATAATTTTTTTTCGAAAACATTATGTAGGCGTGCAAAAAATAAAAAGGGACTTTCGCTTTACAACTATCGCCTACTTTGTTGTAAGTGATTATGCAGTAATGCAAAAAAGAAGCTCAATTTCATTACCTCAATAGTGTCTATCTAACTATGTGCCTAACCTATAAAGAGAGTGTTGTTTTTTTGTAAATTACATATTGTGCTCATAAATAAAAAATGCCACCAATGAAATGAAGAATAACCACCTTGTCGTTGGAGATTCAATCGCAAATCATAGAACAAATTAAAAAAGGTGCCTCCAACAAAGCATTGTCTCTTAAATATAATGTTGCGCCGTCTTTTATTTCCTATTTAAAGCAAAAGGAACCGTTAATAATGGCCAAGGTTAATAAATCCTTCTTGCCATTAAAAAAGAAAACCATTCATATTGCTGAATTCCCAACAATGGAATGCAAACTTTATGCATGGATCCTACGGTATGCAGGGGGAAAGAAACTGTGCTACCAACGGACCCATTGTTAAGCGAAAAGCAATTGCAATTCAAACGACTTTGAGTCTGAACGGTGCTTTTAGTGCAAGTGATGGATGGCTGCAAAATTTTAAGCGGCGTTTTGGATTAAGGCATCTTAAAGTGTGTGGCGAAAAGTTATCTTGCGATGTGCCATTTCAACATAAGTTTGACTAAAAGGTCAGAGAAATGTGTCTGACGCGTGATCAGATCTACAACGCAGATGAGTCTGGTCTATTTTATAGATCACTGCTGGAAAAAACTATTGTGTCTAGCCAGGAGAAAAATGCTCCTGGCCTAAAAACTCCAAAAGAGAGAATAACTTTTATATTGTGCTGCAATGCTTCTGGGACACACAAAATTAGGCCTTTTGTTATGGGCAAGTCTAAGAAACCGAGATGTGTTGTTCATTTTGAAAACCCACTGAAGTACGACTCATCAAAATCAGCTTGGATGACAACATTTATTTTTCGGAAGTGGTTTAATTCATTCGTACGATAGGTTTGTTAAAAATGAAGGAATTAGGTTCACAGACTTCCTAATTTGATTAAATTTTTTCGGCACTGGTTCGTGAATTTTTGGCTGAACATAATCTTCCGGTAAAAGCATTTCTCCTTCTTGACAACCAACAAGCCATGCAGATATGCAAAGCGATGATGGCAGCATTATCATTGGGGACGTTCAGTCAATTATTCTCAGCAATCTGGAATAACTTTCTGTTGTTGTAATGCGTGCAAAACCACATCTGATGAAAAAACAGTTGCTCTCATGAAAGCTATCTTCAGTTATCCCAAAAAAATTGGAATAACTAGCTATCCGAGAACAAATGTATAGAATCAGCTGACTGCAAAATTTATTGGTATGCGTTTTGCTTAGATTTTTTGACAGCTTTCAGCTAACCTATCTGATTCGTCCCCAGATTTACTCCGATAGCTTGGTATCCGATAATAAACGAGTAAACGCCCGCAATATGTTCCTTCCACCAAATATGACACCAATTTTACAACCCATGGACCAAAATGCCATATGGTGGAATAAAATGTACTATAGACAAAGCTTACTTTCAATGGTAATCGCTACGGAGAATGAATCAATTGCAGACATTTTGAAGAAAGTTTCAATAAAAGATACAATCCTCTTTCTGAAATCAGCATGGAATAAGGTAACAGCAGAGCAGTTAAAGAAGTGCTGGCAGAAGATATTTGATCGATCCAACACCTGCACCTCTGAATTGGTTGAACCGTTCATAGAGATGGATTTCGACGAAGAGGACAATATACCCCTTGCTATGTTAATTCCAAACACTCACATTCAAGATACAATTGAATTGCTTAACTTCGTTGGACAACCAATAACAGATAGTGAAGTTGAAATTTGGAATTCTGACAACGTTTCCGTCTATTCAAATGAAGGCGATTCCTGTAGAATTGCATCTGATTTACAAGAAGAAGCACGAATTGAGCAAGATATTACGCACAAAGATGCAGAAATATTTTGCAACAGTTTGCTGCACAACAACGTTCCAAATACAGAAATCGTTTGTATTCAAAGCCTGCGGGATAAAGCAGTAAAGTTTTTGGCAAAGAAACAGCAAACACAATCCACTATTTCCGATTTCTTCAAACCGATATAAAAAGCAGTTGTTTTTTTATTTTTACTATTAAATACATATAACTATTTTTTCTGTTGAATATATTACACAATATATAAAATAACGCAGACTTGAAACTACTATTTTTAATTTTAACGTTAAAACTAGCTTTTAGACTAATGTAACAGATTAGTATTGTGATCTCTTCTGTTAATTAAAAATCACTTGGAAATTAGAACCATTTGAAAACTAGAATTCGCCAAAACTTTTTTATTCTAATTTTCGAGCTTTGCCTGTGCAAGTAAACTGCAGAGTTCTCAGTTTTAAATAGTTTTCATTCAGTAAGCATGTGTTCAAAATTAGCTCTCTATCAGAGCTACCTTTGGGACTCTTTTGCGCCATTTTGGCTCGTTCTTAAGGTTTGGAATAGTCGAAAATTGATTCCTTTTAAAAATTCAGGACTCTTTTTAACAATTTAAATAATTTTGTTAATACTAAATCTTCGTTGAAAACTTCTGAATTTGCTGGGATTCTTATCTGAATTCAGCCCTTTGTGATCTCATTCAAATCTTTGTTTACATTTTCTCATGTTTGACATTCAACTTCATGTGTCTTGTCTGTGTACGAGTGCATTAATTCCTTTCTTACCTACAATCTACATTCCTTCAATCTTGCCAATACATGGTTTCTACCCTAAACGTTTTAGAAGATGAGCAGCTAGAAGATTGGTTTCCTGGCCCAATTTTAGTTCAGATTTATAGGCAAAATTTTCGCAATAATTAATATTTTTAGATTTTTAGTTCTTAACTGATTTTGTTAATTTGTGTTACTATAAAGAAAACTGAACTGTTTATTTATTTAAGAGCCGATTTTTCAATCTCTAGATAAACTAGCAGCTAGTTGCCAGAGGAACAAGTTTACTCAAATGTTAATCGTATTTTTCAATCAAGAAAAAACAATCTATAGAATAATTTGATTTGAACGTCACTTTTATTTCGACTATCGAACTTTTCATAGAAATTAATTTTTATTTAACGTTTATTTCAAAGCAATACTCTTGACGTTTTATTTCAAAGTGTTTTTGACATCGAAAATAGCTATTTATTTTATTCCTCAGATAAGTCCTAAAATGAGCAGATAACTTTATTCCTAGATTAAGTTGTATCTGATTGTTGAAAAATTGATTATTGCTCTATGTGGAGAATACGTACTAACTGACTGTTTAACTAACTATTGAAAAATTGGCCCTAAGTAAATAAATAAATTAATTGTTTTAAGTTTTAACGTTTATTTATTGTGAAAAAAAATATTGTTTTGTTATGTTTATAAAATATATAAGAATATATTTGTTGATGTAATGTGTTTTTATTATAGTTTTTAAGGGACTCCATTTTTTTAAGCAGAACTACCTTTTTGCATTCTTTCAGAGGTAACCCTGCTGTCTAGAGCCGGGTGTTCTTTATAAAGTTCGAGGAACTCGCTCCAGAACTTGTGTTCATTAGCCATTATAAAAAAGAAACAATGTGTACTGCGTAAATAAAATTTTTCAACTGAGCGGTTGCACAGTTTTTGACATTCACGACACAAATAACTGCACAAATTAAAGACTTTAGCAAAAATATTAAAATTGTTTGATTTTTACACAGTTAACTGTACGCAGTTATTTTGTGTCGTGAATTGCCGGCCTAAGTGAGAGTTAGGAAAAAGAAAGGTTAAGAAAGAGAGGAAAAGTTGAAGTTGGTTGTTTTAATCAGATAAGAAATAATATACAGTTTTTTTTAAATTGATTCTTGTTGTTAATCACTCGCATATAAGTAGAAAGTGGATTCCACAGACGACAAGCAGCTATAAAAAATTGTGTTTCAGAAGTCAAGCAGTTAAAACGAGGTAGAATAAAGGATGTACGAGGGCGGGTCAATAAGTCCGTGACTTTTGGAATAAAACAGATTTTTTGATAAATAAATAATTTTATTTTTTAACGTAGTCTCCCTTGAGCTCTATACACTTTGTCCAACGCTTCTCCAATTTTTGTATCCCTTCCAAAAAAAATTGATTTGTCGAGGTCCTCAAAATAGACCTTTGTTTGCGAGATGACTTCATCATTGGAGTCAAATCTTTTTCCACCAAGCCATTTCTTCAGGTTTGGGAACAAGAAGTAGTCGCTCGGAGCCAAATCTGGAGAATAGGGTGGATGAGGGAGGAATTCATAGCCCAATTCATGTATTTTTGCCATGGCAACTGCACATGTGTGTACCCTTGCATTGTCTTGGTAGAAAAGAACTTTTTTCTTGGCCAAATGAGGTCGGTTTTTTTTTCAAATCGTCATTGAATCGGTCCAATAAGTTGGCATAATATTCCCCATTGATTGTTCTTCCCTTTTAAAGGTAGTCAATGTGGATTATCCCGCGTGCATCCCAAAAAACAGTCGCCACAACTTTATTGGCTGACAAACCCACCTTGGCCTTCTTTGGCGCCGATTCACCCTTAGAAACCCACTGTTTTGACTGGTGTTTGGTCTCTGGTGTGTTGTGATGGATCCATGTTTCGTCCACGGTTACAAAACGGCGCAAAAACTCCTCCATATTGCGATTAAACAACGACAAACCTTCCTGTGAAGTTGTTACACGATTGCGTTTGTGGTCGACTGTGAGCAAACGCGGCACCCATCTTGCGGAAAGCTTTCTCATGCCCAAGTGATCATTCAAAATTGAAACCACTGAGCCATGCGAGATCCCTACGGCTTCCTCAATCTCTCGCACTTTCAATCTTCGGTCGGCCAACACCATATCGTGAATTTTTTCGATTGTTTCGGGTGTAGAGACCTCAACTGGGCGTCCAGGATGTTCGGCATCTTCAGTGCTTGTACGGCCACAACGAAATTCAGTAAACCACTTTTTTACCATTGAAATCGATGGTGCAGATTCCCCATAGTATTTATCAAGCTTAGCCTTGGTCTCGGTAATGTTTTTTTTTCGCAAGAAATAATGCTTAATAAGCACACGAAATTCACTTTTTTCCATTTTCTCCTCGAATTAGTGAGTAGTCTCATAAAAATAGCTGTCAAACACAAACTAACTGACGCAGCAAGTTTAAATTTTGACAGGAGTCAACTGACAGATGCTTGTTGACAGGAGCAGTGTTGCTGTTTCAGTAAAGGGGTCAGAAATTCAAAAAGTCACGGGCTTATTGACCCGCCCTCGTAGACCTACTTGATTTCGAAAAACGAAGTTTTTCATAAAGATAAGTTGGTTGTCGAGTTCTTTGGATCTTAAAAAATAGTAGTAGTATGCAGTGGCGTATTAACCACTAGGCTCGTGAGGCTCGAGCCTAGGGCGACAACTTGTAGGGGGCGGAAAATTTTTTATGTTATTTTATTTTCTAAAAAAAATGAAGCAAACGAAAAGATTACCTAATGACATTCAAATAGGGTTATTTCATTTTCATTTTAAATATCTGAAAATTCGAAATTTAAATCTCTGGACTGATTTTCCGCCCATTCTTGAAAGGTCTGTTCGGTTCGAAATATGTTATCACAAATCGCCCGATAAGAAATTCTTGGCTACTTGTTCCTTGTTGTACCTTTGCAAGTTGAATTATTACGCAATACGCGTAGCTGATGAGAAATACGCGGCGAGTAAATAAGAATCAGACAAAAATCGTCGATTTTATTCTCACTTAATGTGATACAATTAAGTTTTACACTAATTTAATGTTATGGAAACCTCACGTAATTTTCTTTATTATATAAACATAATTTAAAAAGAACAAAATGTTAAGTTCTAAAACTCTTAAGAATAAAAGTAAAATAAATGTAAGACGTTTTGTACCTGAATCTACAATAAAACAAATGAAATTAAATAAAGCGTACCGATTAAGATATTTGTATTTATCGTGCTGTTCGCAGTTGTTAGTTAGTTTAGTTCAAAATGATCACAAAGAAGCCATAGATAGATTTTAAAGATTGTCGGTCACGTTTCTCGCACTTACATATGGGGCATTAAGATTGCAAAAATCAAAACTGCGTTTTAGACAATCTCGTCGAGGGTCGAGCCATTAACAGATAAAGCATTCCCTATTTTCCCAACGCTAAACTTATGCTTGGACATATTAAAGGTAGTCGAAATACCTTTAGTGCGCGCACAGTTATAAAAAAACACACGTTTTGACTGACCGCGGAGTACATTCAGGGGTGATGCTCAAGATATTTTTTTATTTAGTGAAAAAAGAGATTACAAAAGACTTTATAATGCAAAAAAGTGACCAAGATTTTTTTCAGAATGTAATATGTATTTAATTAATATTTTATGCTGAAATGGGTAAAAATGTTAAATATGTATTATTTAAATTAAAATAATAAATAATTTAAATTTATACAAAACAATTATTTGTATCTTTAAATGGAGGGAAATTGTTCGCAAATTTCTTTCCTACACTTACTTTTGAGACAAACTAAAATAAATTATCTACTCTCACACTAAATTCAAGTTCCACTCAAAAAGGTCTTTGATTTTTCATAAGAACAAGTATATACCAATGCCATTTTTAATATAATGCTACCAAACCCTTATAACTATTTTTGTCTTTTCAACAAAAAATAAATAAACTACATGTATACTACAACAATAAATGGAATTAAGATATACACCATTTTATTTAAAAACAAAAATAATCAACTTCTTATATACATACATATATTTTACTAGGTTTTATTATTAAATTAATTGCCGCAGTCTATGCGCAATACCCCTTTGCGATAAAAAAAAATATATGACGGGTTTCCAGTTTTAAATCTTAATAGGTTCTTCGTTGAAATATCAGAAAAAATATATTTTCTCCATACTAGTAAGCACTTCGTAAACAAATGACCTCGAAAATACTACCGCATTCAAATTCCTCTCCCCCAAAATAAACAACCGTGCGTCCCATTACTCTTCGATGTTAGCCCATTCAAATTACGATCCTTGGATAGTATTAAAAAACGTGGCGGTTATCACTGAGCTTGCCTCAGGGCGCCCAGAAGGCTAATCCGCCACTGGCAGTTTGCGAAATTTAATGAGATTATTGAAGGACATTTGAAGTAGGTTTTGTCGCCGATGGGAGACATGATAATATCTTCTTAGGCCAAAGATGTATCGAATAACACTATTGAAGACAATTTTCAATTTGTTCTTACTTGTATATTCAAAGTTTAAGTAGATTTCACAGCCATATGTTAAAATTGGTAATAATAAAGTCTGCGCAAGTAAGATTTTTGTTTTGAGTGGGGTGAACTCATGACCAGTACAAAGTGTTCTAAGAGTACCATAAGTCTACTATAGAGTTGATATTGTCTTTCCACGTTAAAGTTCTATTGAATATTACACCGAGATTTTAATAGATATTAACATATTCTAACGAGGTCCCAGTAATCATGATTGTTTTTTTTTTGTTTTAAATAATTAGGGATTTACATTAATTTGGGTTAAGAGCCAGACCATTAGACTTTGCCCAATTGAAAATACGATCCAGATCCTCATATATGCTGAATACACAGTTTTTGATGAGACATAGGGAGCAACTTTTTATATATTTGAATGTCATCCGCATAAAAGTGCTTCGATGCATTGCGAATAATAGACGCAATTTCATTGATATAAAGTCAAAAAAGCAATGGGGTTAAGATTGATCCCTGGGGAACACCTTTGAGTAAGGAGAGACATTTTGAAAATTTGTTCTCAATGCAAACTACCTATTGTCTATCGCTTAGAAAAGAGGATAATTATTTGATTGCTTATTCAGATACATTGAATTCCTGACGCATCTTTTTTAAAAGTACATTATGGACAACCATGTCAAATGCTTTAGAACAATCTAAAAGGACTAGAAACGTTACGTTATTAACATCAAGTTAAACCTTTATATCTTCTATAACATTCAAAAGTGCCGTGGTGCAACTCCTGTGTAGGAGATTATTCTGAGTAATATACTCATTTGCAAAGCGCGTTTTTAGTAATCGGTATAATCTTGGCCATTTTCCACTGCTGGGGGAATATTCCTGTGATGAGAATTGTATTAAAAACATGAGTTAAGTACGGTAGTAACAGGGGCAGAATAGATTTTAAGATAACAGTCCTAAGTTCGTCAACTCCCATTGGATTGGATTTTACAGAGATAAAACTCTCTACCACTTCCATGCAGGTTACATTTGAAAAGCTAAAAGGAGCAACAGTAGAGTTTCCAAAATTTCGACAGGACAGATTATTGGGTGTAGAGAGAAAGGTTTGATTGGGTTCATTTATATTAAAAAAGTTTTTACATTTAGGTGTTTGTTTACCTATTTCGAGTTTTCGAAGATTTTCCGACCATCCGATCTAATCTTACGCCGACTTGGAAAGTGTCGTGTTTTTGCTTCTCTAAAGCCCGTTTGCTGATACTCATCATAAATATTTATGTTCCACACAAGTTCTTAAGTAGAATATAAATACTTAAGTTGTGTATCAGCAAACGGACCTAATTGCCTGAACAACTTTATTCCGCAAAGATTTATAAATTGTATGAATATCTTCAACACAATAATAAATCTATCTTTGCTAGGATTACGACTCAGGAACCAGGGTTTAGAGACGCGATGTTGCTTCTTTGTATTTATTGGGACGTGAAAATCAAACAGGGATTGTATATTCTTAGTGAAAAGCTTTACTTGGTCATCAGGCGAGTTCATTACATAGAGATTATTCCAGGGAATCAAGAGAATTGTAGTTTGAACGTTTTGACGAACATTGGTGATAAACCCGTTTCTAGCATTATCATATAGTTTGGAGTATTTGGGGGAACTGAAAGTCGAAAAATACGTTTTATATAAAACCTGAGTAGCTTCTCCACTTGGTCGTATTTTCTGCCTCGCCATGCTGGAGCAGTTGATAAGCTCGGAATTTTCTGCTGTGTGCTATTTCAAGACGTTTTTCGTCTGCTCGGAGAGACGTGCGTTGTGCAATCATATTAGTTTTTTGAGACCGAAAATACTGTATATATAAAATTCCATAAATTATAAAATTGAAGTGATATTATTTTTTCAAAACACCTATTAATTGTGATCAAAAAAAATCATTTTTGTTTTTATTATAATATAAATTAAATTAAATAATTTTGACACACAAAAAAAAAATACTCAAATTAAATTGTAAGTTAGTGCTTATGTACATACATTATTTACTATCTCTCGCTCTGTGAGTAAGCTTAAAGAACATATCATAATCTCTCTTGGTCTCATATTTTGCCACATATAATTTGTTCTCCGTTTCATTCTCGCCGGGTGAGTGAAACTTTTTTAGTATATGATTCTGCCTATGAAGCAAAAACAATTCTACATGGTTTAAAAATATTTCCTAATATATTCACCCTGCAATCATAACATTTCAACCGGAGTACTATTGCTACGCCTAATAGGAGCTACCAACGTACAACTAAACTGGATGCCGATTAAAGACTTAATACTTCTTTTTTTGCTTTCAGTCTTGCCAAGTATTCCATATTTGGTATTACATCACAATTTTCCTTTGATTAGAATTATTTACATAATTCAACATCTTCATTGGTTATCTGTGGTTTTCACCACATCAACAATCATAATAATTCAACCCAGCCTACATTACCGATAATCTGTAATTTCGCTTTCTGAATCGGTTTGTGCATCGGATTAGCAAAAAATACAACCATTTTTCTTCCTGGACACTAATAACAAACATTTTTTTTCACTTTTTCGATAAACTTAAACAAAAAAATAAATAATAATTAAATTAATCTTAATCTGTTTAAAAAATGGAAAATACACCGTGTGATTCAACCAATTGCCTTCTCGGTCGTGGCCTATGTGGGAAATTTGTTCATCCTCTTTGCCTCGGACTTAGTAAAAAATTATGTGGATATATCAAGGAATATCTGAACTTCTTCGTATTTCTCTGCCAGGAATGTAGCAATATATTGCTTTCTCATGTTCTTCTGGCTGTCAAATCAAGTCACTTACACAGTGACTCAACCAATTCGATCATTACGGAAAATAATCGGTTCCATAAAAATTTTCTCGCGCTATTTCCCCACTTTGACGATCGATTTTTCTAAAAGTATTGAAAATCTTGAAACTTCAATTGAGACCCTTGCTAACCGTCTTTTTGTCAACCAATCTATTCTGGAGAAACAATTGTCGACTATAGTGATGAACCTTAATTCGCGAGTTCCGGACCATACTCATTGCCGATTTGATAATATTAGTCGTGAAATACGCTCTACGCTTGGTTCAGTTTTAAGTTCATTTCCTATTGAAAACATTTCCGGCGATATTAAAGGCATCCGGTCTGACCTTGAAGTTTCTCTACAATCAACATCTAAATCTGAATCATCTGCATCCTTTCCACTCAGCACAATTCTTCATGACTTGGTTTCAAAGGTCAGTGAAATCACCACCGAACTACGAATAACACGATCATCATTTAGTGATATTATTGAAGAATTAAAAATAACTTCGAGTAAAATCGATGACATTTCCAAAAACATTTAACCTATTGAAGCCAACTGCAATACTTCACTATTTGCCGAAATAAATGAGTCCTTCCACAACTCTCCAGTACCGCAGTCACTCCCTCCGCCTATAAACAATGATAGTACCTTACCTAATACCCTTATCGTCGCAAATACCTCTACCACTAATAACATCGAAAGCTCAGCTTCATCTGAACCTACAATCATACGGACTGTAAGTGAATGGAATACTAGGATAAAGAAATTAAAAAACATCAACGAAATGGACCCATATTTGATACACAATACTCCTGTTAAAGTTGATTCTTCCTGGATCTAGAATATTTTTGTACGAAAACTAAAGATAACAATTGGTGAATGCTGCAAGAATAATACATCAAGCTTTAAGGCTTTCATTCCATCCAAATACCGCTGGCTTTTTTGCTCATCTTCTTATAAACCCATATATTTACAAAATAATATTAAAATTTCAAAATGGCTTCATACAAAAAATAAAAAAGAAAAATAAACTTGTAACTAGATCGAAGAATAACCTTCCCCCTACCGCTTACATCTCTCACCCTAATTCACCTCCTCCAAGAACCCCGAAGAACTCTTTGCTCCCACGTCGGAAGCGTGTATCATTTAATATGGACGCAAATAATTCTAAAATCGTGGAGTCAACTATACCTTTTCATAAAGATTTCTCTTCCAATATGCCATTTCGTAACTTTATCCATTCTCATACCATAAGCCAAACACCTAAATCTGTCACCCCTTGTCCTGCTTTAAGAATCTCTAATTCCCACCAAACTATTGCAAAACGCGACTCCCCTCCTCCAATATTTGATCCAATGTTTCCACCTGCTGCTAAACTTACAACCAAATTTGCAGTCCATTTGACAACTAGTGATAAGTTCGGAGGTAGATATATAATGTCTAAATTACGCGACAATAGACTTTATGAAAATGTCGAGTTTTCGGTAATGTGCTTTTCCATACTGAGGTTTTTTGTGAAGTAAACTCTAAGATATTTGTATTCTAGCACAAGCTCAATTGTTTCATTATTGTAGTTCCAATTTGCCCCAACACCACCTCCTTCTTTATTTATTTAGGTTAGGAGGGGCGTGTACATCTCAAAGGCTGCTGTGTATACAGGGGTCTTCTTTTCGTTAATTCTAGGCCATAAGCTTCTAGAGATGACACAGTCACTTCTGGATATCCAGGCTGCTCTTTCATTTTTATGTCTATTTTCTTTTTAACTACGCCAATCAGGACTAATACCCAATAAGTTGCTGGCGTCCCTATTTCCTTATTTGCCAATTCATCCGCTATATCGTTCCCTCTATAGTGCTATGTAAGTAACCAGTAATCCAGCTGAGTTTGATTTGGTTAGAGTTACCGATGATATTCAGTAGGCTTCCGCACTTTGCCACTGCCTTGGATCTTATTGTCTCACTGGATAGTCCTTTGATATCCAGCCACCAAAAATGTGATCTGTGATGATATCTGTTTAATTCTATAATCTTTTGCAGTCGAGTGGTCGAGTGTGCTGGTTTTCCAGCTTTTGGGATAAAAACCACTTTTCCCCAGCTGATAGCGACGTTTCTAAGTTCAATACAAATTTTGAAGATGACCTTAAGCCATTGGTTGCTTATCTGTAGAGCATGTTAAAGAAATTCCGGAATAATCTCGTCTGGTCCGGCTTATTTATAGGGTTGCCCACATAATATTTTGCTCTGTGATAATATTATCCAATTCTGGTACTGACTGAATAGAACTTAAAAAGTCTGATTGTGTATGAACTGATTTTTTAGGATCCAAGCAGTCGGGAAATTGTGTTCTCCTTAAGAGTTCAAGTGTTTCTTGGCTCGAATTCATCAATGATCTATCGGGCTGCTTAATATATCCCGGCACTGTGAGGTGCGCCGCCAGGATCGTAAATTCCTCTATAGTTGGCGGATCTTCTTTTACCATTTTTGTATATCGGAAGGATCAGGTGCTTTTGATCTGATTTGGTATAGTTCCATATTCTAAAATTTAAATGAAGAAAAATTCGCTGTGTTGCTGTAAGATTCGGCAAAACAGCATTTTGGCTCTTTAAGCCTTAGCACCCTGCAAGATACCAGATGTTTAGTGTTATGGTCAAGAACGTAGAAGATATTATAAAATCACACATAAGGTATTCGTTTTTACCGAATGTTTTACTACAAGCGTCGAAAGCAATGCTAGCCTTCTTAACACGTGCATACTTATTTAGAAATAGAAGATGCTGAAGTGCTCATTTTGCACAACCGAATACAAAATTTAAATGTCAAACAAACTTGAATCTCGCAGGTTCCAACTCTACTCACTTCAGAAATTGCATACTAATAGATGATTCAATAGGTCTATGTTATACTACAGCCTTGTAATTGGACTCATTTAAGATAGTGTTTTTTTCTTCCAGAAATGGTGGATCATTTTCTTCACCATTAATTGGAGTATACTGTGGAAAAAGTGTACCAAGTCGCATCCCATCATTTACCCACCAAATTCATCTCACATTTATATCCAATTCTCAAAATACCAAGAGTGGATTCCGCATTGAATGGCAAACAGTTTCAACCGGTTGTGGAGGCGTGCTTACAGCTGACCACGGTTCAATTGCCTCACCATTTTACCCACTAAACTACGGTAACGATGTTCAGTGCGAGTGGAGAATAAGTGTCAGCAAGGGTGCAACAATTTCGCTGGTCATCGAAGACCTTTCCCTAGAATCTCTTTTATCATGTTCATTTGATTTTGTTGATATATATGATGGCCCTGCGCCAGAGAAGCCCAAAATTGGTCGATATTGCGAAAAAACAAACGCTCCAATAATTCTCGAAACAACCGGAAGTAATGCTCTAATACGATTCCAAAGTGACAGTTCCAACACGGATCGTGGTTTCTATATAAGTTACATGTCGAATTGTAATCGTATTCTAAATACAACATTTGGATCAATTGAGAGTCCAAATTTCGGAGACAATAATCCAAGCATTGTCAATTGCACATGGACAATACAAGCTCCGAAAGGAAGTCGAATATCTATGGAGTTTGTCATAGTTGGCAAAAAAGATAGTTCAACAAAATTGGACTTTATCTACATCATGGAAAACAATAGCACAATTACTCGATTGGCTGAAGCAAAACGTTTTGAATCACAATCGGATGAAGTGCAAATAGTTCTGAACAGCACTGCGATTTACTTCAGTATGGAATATACAATGAAGGGATGCATTGGAAATTTCCACCGACCAACTGGTGAATTTACTTCACCAGGTTACCCGACTCCTTACCCAGTAAATACTGAATGTCGCTGGCAGATAGAGACGGAAATTGGAAAGGCCATTGAATTGGTATTTACAGAATTAGACATTGAAGCTTCAGTTAACTGTACCGAGGAACATATTGAGGTAAATAATTCCATCATGCTATTTCCCTTCATACAATTTTACTAATTTTAGTTGCTTTAATGTAAATTTTTAATTTATCTGGACAGGTTTGGAATACGGCGCAAATGAGTCGTTCCATTGGAAGGTTCTGCGGAAAAAGAAATAACCTAACTATTACCAGCTCTGGTCACTCGTTGTATGTGAAATTCTTAGGCAGTTTTATTTTGGGTGGAAAAGGTTTCAAGGCAAAGTATAGAACGATTGAATCAAGTAAGTAGATTTTGTTGTCGATAAATACATGTTAAAAGTATTCTTGTTTACCAATTGTGTAAACGCACACTTTTGTATCAATGCCCCTTTAATAGTTTGTGTAAATGTTATGTATTTGAATCAGCTGCATTAAACTAATTCAAGTTCACAAGGATGTTTGGTTAATCTTATAAAATCACTTCCGCATACCGCTGAGGAATTTTATCAATTTTTGAAAAATAATTTCCCATTTTGGTGACAACTTATTAACCGTATGATAGATGTACGCATATTGTAAACTTTACAGCGTTTATATCGTTCATAAACATAACCCTTTTGAAGTTAACTTAAACTCATCAACGAATTCAGAATCAAAGAATGAATGTCATTTTATATATGCCAATAACGATTTTGATCGGGGATTGAGAAATTTACTTGGCAAATAGAGCGCAAAATCTAGTTTTAATTGTATGTGTGTGTATTTTTTTTTTATAATATTAAGCAAAACCGTTTGACGTTTCAACAAATTTAGAAATTGATTTTTTTTTAAAGAATCGAATACTTTTTCAGATTGATTTTTATTTGCTATAGTATTGGTCTGTGATCCAGCTAGGGGTATCAGCTGTCAAATATTGACTCAAACGTCGATTTTAATTTTAGATGAGCTGGACGAATAAATTAATGCACGTACGTACTGTCAAGTACAGAGAATTTTTCTGTAGCCGTACAACGCGAATGTGGAATACTTTACCTGGCTCTATCCCCCCCCCCCCCCCCCCCATTTTAATATTCAGAAATTCAAAACAAATGTGCATCGTTATCTCATCTTACATCCTACCCTATTTTCCTAATGCTTGCACTGTGCTTGTTCATTTTAAGGGTAGTCAAAACCCTTTAGTGCGCACATCCGTTAAAAAAAAAACTTAAAATTGCTTCCATTTGAATTCAAGACTATTTTAATTCCTTCTTGCAACAGAAGTAAGTTATTATCAAACAAGAACTTGTCAAACTGATGGCTGTCAATTATGATGCATAGTGGTGTTAGTAAAAGAGCGGTAGACATGTGAAAAATACAGATCTGCAAAATTGATTAAAAATCAAAAAAATAAATCCATTTTTTGACCAATCGAAGGTAAAAAATGTCAAAATTAGTTTTTTGACAGATCAAAATCAAAAATAAATTGATTTTCTTTACAAAACGAAAACCCCATAAGTCTCTCTCTGCGGTCCAGATTTTTTATTTTGATCTTGGATCAAAAAAAAAGATATAATTTTGTTAGAATAGAACGCGATAACTGATCCGGGATACAAAAATTCCTGAGGGATCAATTATTTTGGTTAAATAGAAATCGACATAAGTAGCCTTTACCATGTACATTGCACAATGCATATAGTAGCCCCTAGCGTAATGAGTGGTGCACTGGACAGTCACACGTCACACCAGAGGTCTTATGGGAAGGTGAATTTGGGTATTCCACAATTCAATCGAAATGATTATTGTGAATTGAAACTTCGAAAATGAAATTGGAAGTTCTGCATTTCGATTTATTTCATTCTCTGAGCGAATTCATATAAGTTTGCTTATGTTCGTGAATTGTTTATGTAATTGGCGCAATTACAGTTAGCTGCGTATAACTTGGTGCAAAACTTATACAAAAACAACCTTTTAACTTTAAATATCAAATTTTTTCTTGTATTTTATTTGCTTATGTATACGTATGTAGCATTGTAGCTACGTACCTAGATTTTATTGTTGCATTATGACATTTAAGTGTTTGGAACTAAATTTGAACTTATTCATTTCACTTAAATAGGTAGCTAAATCAATTTTTGGAAGAAAGTGAGATGAGTCCACTAGTAAATGAAGTCATCTCACTTCACTCTCTGAAAGAGCTAAATCTCAAAAGGCGTTTTTCTTTTTTAGTTCAGAGCGGAGTCTGAGTTGCCAAAAAATTAGATTGTGTTTCTTTTTAACTCAGAGCATGCAGAGCTCCAAATGTGTGTTTCTTTTTTCGTTCTGAACATGTGTAGATCGCACTCGACGCGCTCGAACATAATTGACTGAGCATGTGAGTAAATTGCTGAACACACCAAATGCCATTCGTGCCAAGAAGGAAAATGTGAAGAAAAAAATAATTAGATACATACGTTGGCGAAAGAAATTGATAGCTTGTTGATTTTCTGTATCTGGTGTGTATCAGTGTACAAAAAAGGGTAGGTTTTGTGTTATATTGCTTTATATGATTAAAATGAAAATGTGTTCTGATTTGTGTGGTTGAAATGTGTTTAAAAAACAGATCAGTGTTCAGAGCTCGCTCTGTTTGGAACAAGTCTAGTGCATAATCTACGTGTTCGAACTCTGTTCTAGTGCTCTGCTCTGAACGAAAAAAGAAAAACGCCTAAAGTAGTAATTTCACTTTAGAGCATTGTATATGAAACCTATAGTACTACTATGAGACTGAATTTTTTAGCTAGTAGTTCCGTCGATGAGGGCGCTAGTAGATATTAATAGTACTATCATGACGACGAAATTCATCCAGCCTGCAATAAGTTCTACTACTCATCATGGGTTCCACTACCAAATCGGAGGTTAGGTAGTGTTGGCGTGTTATGAAAATGCGTATGAAAGGAAATAGTGTGATAATAAATTGATGAGAGAAATATATAAAAAATTATTTATAAGTTAGAGGAGAAAACGAAAACAATTTATTTCATAGGTTTTTTGTTTTTTTTTATGAGGATTTTTTTGTTGAGTAGGAGCTGGTTGTGTGTGTATGTTTTTTATTCTACGGGCAGATAGAATGAAAATTGTTTGATGGCTGTAGAGAGTATTTAAATATTCAGGTATACACTTGTGTGCAACGGTCACTACTCAATAAAATAAAGTTTTTTACCAAATGCACAAACATGATAATAATTTAACAGTTAAAATTTGAGATTTCTGTTAATCGTTGTGCAAAAAAAATGGTTCTTGTGACAATTTTTTTTTTTATTTTATATTAATATTTTTTTTTTGGATTTAAAAAAAAATCGTAAAAAGTCGAGTCGAAGAATTCAACGAATTCAGTCTCATAGTAGTACTATAGGTTTCATATACAATGGTTAGACCAAGATTCTAATTTTCAAAGTGAATCCGTAGTGTACACACTTTTTTATTTCGGAATAGAAAGGATTGGACTTATGTAGGTACACCAAAATAATTGGGTTGAGTTCGGCCAATGTGTACACTCATTTTAGATTAAAAGAAAATAATGACCTGCTTTTATTACATTATGGCATTGTATATGAAACCTATAGTACTACTATGAGACTGAATTTTTTAGCTAGTAGTTCCATCGATGAGGGCGCTAGTTTCTCTTTTCTTGATATTGAATTGTTGATGTGGAAGAAGTAAATGTAGAGGCAAATACGAACAAAAGCAAGGGAGACGGTCGAAACTTACTAGTTCTGCCAACAATATAGTGGGTAAGGGAGAAAACCGAATAAACTGTTTTGCCATATCAACCTTCAAAATATGGTGGGTATAAATAAATTATATCAAGGCTATTGGCGTATACATGAATTTGAAGTAAGAATGTATATGGATATACATGCATGTATAGGTTATTATGGAATTTATTTTAAATTTTTCTTTCAAATTTTAGATATTTGGTGGATTTTAGGATTTTGAATTGTAGCAACGTTGCTACTTTTCACTTTTTCTATGCGAAAATAACAAAGCAATGTTGAGATATTTCAATATGTTTTGTTTAGGTAGGTACATGTGTACTCAGATACCCACCTACATACAATATGTATGTACATAGGTACTTTTTGTTCTTTTTCAAATATAATATCTATTGAGAATAATTTAATTTTTTCTCCAGACAGTTTTATTAGGAAATAAAGTAGGTATACCTAGGCAGTATTTTTTTTTTATTTTTTTTGACTAGCGATGTTATAAATGTAGGTACTATATTACAAGTTATGGATTCGAAAAAAATCGAACTCGAGATTTTGATCAAACTTGACATTACGATGATAGCGAAAACGAAAAAATGGGTCCGCAATTCCGTCTCTCTGTCTGATTGTCCTCGAGTTTACAGCCTAAACGTTTTTTCATAAACATGTCCCCAGTTTTTTTATCATCTTTTTTAAGACGAAAGATGACAGTACCTAACTAGGTACCTGCCAAACTTTCTTTTTGACCAAAAATGTAAATATTATTTTTCTCAAACAAAATTTTTTTCTGACAATCAAATATGATATTACGATCATAGAGAACACCAAAAAAGTGGGTCCCCTAATTCCGTCTGTCTGTCATTCTGTCTGTCTGTCCTCGAGTCTACAGCCTAAACGCTTTGATAGATTGTCTTCAAACTTGGTAAATATTGTTTATTCGGTAATATGCCCACACGGTTTTTCATTTTTTTTAAGACGACAAATAACAGTAGCTCCCATACATTTTTTTTTGGCCAAAAACAAAATTCTTATCTTTCTCAAAAAGGGCTCCAACGATTTTTATAAAAAAATGAGTTCATTAATGAAGGGAAAGGGTACCTTTTAATAATTTTTTTTTGGAAAAAATTGTTTTTTTTGGTACCTCTAGGAGAACCATTTTTTTGGTTTTCGATTTTCTCGGAAACGGTTAATCTGATTTTTTTTTAAATTTTTTACGCAGAAGCTCCTAGAAAGTTTAAACACTATTGTATACCAACATTTTTCAAAATTATTTTGGAAATTATTTTTTTTTTTTTATCAAAATTTCGAAAACGACTTAATAGATTTTTTCGAAACTTCGTATTTAGTAGTTTTTAGACATTATCTTGAATAGTTAAAAAAAACTATTTTTCTAAAATAAAAAACAACGGTACCTCCCATACAAATGTTAAAAACCGTTAGGAAAAAAATGTATTTCTCAAAAACTGCTCCAAGAATTTTCAAAAAAAAAATTGTTATTAAATTTTTTTTTTTTTTTGGATTTTGAAAAAAAAACAATATTTTGCAAATAAATATTAAATGTTTTGAAGATTTTTTTAAATAATATTTTCAAATGTGTAGGTATATACATTGTTGAATACTCATTACAAAAAAAATAAGTAAAAAAAGACTTGAAAAAATATATAATACCTATTAATAAACAATTCTTATTTGAAAATTCGTCAACTCGATTTTTTACGAAATTACTTATCAAATCTGAATTTTTTTAAATCCAAAAAAAAAATATTAATATAAAATAAAAAAAAAATTGTCACAAGAACAATTTTTTTTGCACAACTATTAACAGAAATCTCAAATTTTAACTGCTAAATTATTATCATGTTTGTGCATTTGGTAAAAAAGTTTATTTTATTGAGTAGTGACCGTTGCACACAAGTGTATACCTGAATATTTAAATATTCCCTACAGCCATCAAACAATTTTCATTCTATCTGCCCGTAGAATAAAAAACATACACACACAACCAGCTCCTACTCAACAAAAAATCCTCATAAAAAAAAAACAAAAAACCTATGAAATAAATTGTTTTCGTTTTCTCCTCTAACTTATAAATAATTTTTTATATATTTCTCTCATCAATTTATTATCACACTATTTCCCTTCATACGCATTTTCATAACACACCAACACTACCTAACCTCCGATTTGGTAGTGGAACCCATGATGAGTAGTAGAACTTATTGCAGGCTGGATGAATTTCGTCGTCATGATAGTACTATTAATATATATATACAATGATTATGGTTGAATATTAATTCGCGTAGAGATAATACACTCTATTTAGTAATTTGTGGGGACGTATGACCTTTATATTTTATAGATTTTTAAAATAAAATAATGGGCCACTTTACATACTATAGGTATCTGATTTAAGAAATAAAAAGTCATCATGAAAGATACAGTCATTACCAAAATTCAGTGAACGAAATTTAGCTCACTTGTGAGTTTTCTCTTGTTTCCACAGAATGTGGCGGAAATTTTGTTTTGCACGAAGGAGCAATTCATTCACCAAATTATCCACACAATTATGACTCAAATCTACATTGCGAATGGTACATTGAGGTTTCAAAGCATAGCACGATGACATTGACAATCGAAGAACTCGATCTTGAGGAAAGCTATAATTGTGGTATGGATGCCTTAAAGATATATCTCGATTCCGAAGTGGATGAAGATCATCCATGGAAAATGTTTTGCGGTGAAGAAATTCCCGTAAATAACAAATTCCAAACAACATCGAATTCAGCAATAATTGTTTTTGAAACTGACGCAGATACAGAATTTAAAGGCTTTAAAATATCCTTTAAAGAGGTATGTACAGCATTAAGTTAAACGTATTAGTATACTTTACATTTTTATTATTTTACTTTTTGCAATTGCAGAATTGTGGTAAACACATAGTTGTGAATGATACAGGACGTATCCGTTTTGAAAAATCTGATCAAAAAGAATGCCTATGGGTGTTTGTGGCTGAAGATAAAACCAAGCACGTTACTTTGACAACTACCCATGTCCGGATTCATCCTTGGTACACGATGTTTAATATTACCGATGATTGCGATGGAATTATGGTTGGTATTATGATAAACAGTTATATAAAGTATACTGGGGTATCCACTGTCACTCATAAACGACACACCCAGCCCAGCATGGATGGGCATGGGACGGACGTTCATAGTGGGCAGTTATGATCGATGAAATTTAAATAATATTGAATTTTTTTTACAAGCTTGATTCAAACAGAATTGTGTATACCAGAGTGTCATTCTCACTTTCTTTGGCCATATCCGGAATCTCCCAGGCAATTTCGTTTCCCACGGAATATTTTATTCCCTCTAATTTTTTCCTGCGATCGTGAATAAATTTCCCTCGAGCAAAAAATCCTAAGAAATGGCAGCAAAATTCCCTGGGAAACTTAACTCTCGAAACCAACAAATTCCGAGGGAAACTTTTGAGCATCATTCATGTTCGCAAGATTTGAATGAGAGAAAAATTTACAAGGAAATTTGTATTCACGATAACCCTCATTAAATGTTCTGATTTTAGGTTGTGTGTTAACTAGACTATGTACATTTAATCCCAAGTTTAAGTAATGGCAACTATTGAGGTGATTATACATGTCAAAATTAATAACATTAAATGATTGAATGATATTTTTTTTTGCTGTACTTGATTGTCACGTGAACACGACTATTATCAGTATTTACATATGCCGACAGGGACATTTATTAAAACGATTAAAATAAGTACACAAGAAAGAAAAGGAAGTGGATAAAAAAAAATACAATTTAAAGGAAAATTATTATTGAAAAAAATCGTAACATTTTATTCAGAACTGAAAAAAATATCAAAATTTAATGTGGAATTAATTTTAATCAAATTCACACATTGTTTTTTTTTAAACAAAATTAGAATAAAATATGTTAAAAATTTGGTGAATGCAGAATTTTCAAATTAAAATTATTTGCCGGTCACATGACCTTTTTCCTATTTCTTATAGCAAGTTTCATTCAAATTTCAAAGATCTCCTCTCAAAATGGGGATTTGATCTTTTCAACCAAACTTTTTTCCAGATTTAATTGTAGTATTGGTGAATGACTGGCACACACATTCCTGAAAAAAACATATCTTCATCATCAGATGATGAGGAAGACGAAGACGAAGTAATCAAAGACTCCACTAAATTTATAAAATTAAAATTATTAACTTCTTCGTCCATTATTTGTTTAATTTTTTAGCACGTACTGGCACAATTTCACAACAAATTAATAACAAAATATTTTCCATTTGACGTTTAACAACCCATCAGAAATCAGTTCTTTCGTGCTGAGATCTACTGATCTAGATTTGCTCTTTTTGTTGGAATGAAACTCTCAAAACTCACAAAGATCCAATCTTTTGATAAAAAAAACCAATCTTTTCTTGAATGAAACTCGCTATTAATAAGAATCACAAGTTAATATTATCTTTAAGTGTTAACTAGCTGTTGTTCTTCTTTAAACTATAGGAGGTTTAGTCTACAGCAAGGATAATTTTAACTTACCCTACAAACTTTATTCAAGTCAAAATTAACTATAAAGCGATCCGGAAACTGGAAATGCTTGAATTAAAACATAAAAACGTTAAAAATCACTAGTTTTCTTAGAATGAGAACATCCTAACCTTTAGAATGTCCTTTCAATTATTCTGTTCTTCAGTTGGCGGTGGTCATAGCGCGATAGTTGTGTGTTCGCCTGTCAACCTCATGGTCACAGGTTCGATCATTGCCGTAGTCTATGTCCTCTTATTTTCCATTAAAAACCAATTCTAAAAATAAATGTCATAAAATGAGTTGCTGGTTAACTCATAACATGCTGTTTATGCATAGCACTAACAACATGTGATTGAGTAAAACTAGTGTACCGATGAATTTGACAACGAAGAAAAAAATAAAGCGAATTATAAGGGACATAGATAAATAAGACACGGAAATTTCTCAGCATTAGTTCAGCCGCCATCCCTGGAGATAAAATCTGAGACAACAACCACCTACAGTCTCAGAACATTGAGCCACACAACTTTCCTATCATTCTTTCTCTTCCTTACCCTCACCCTCACGCCCGCGCTGTGTTGAAACATAGGGTAGTATAATCCCTTGAGCGCGTGTAGATTATAAAAAAAAAAAAAGTTTGTCAACAGTGAGTGTTGGTTCTTTTTTGAAAAAATATCAATAAATTTGTTGTTTGTTACTAAAGCATGTGACAAGTTTGACAAATTTGATAGCTCAAACTGAAAGTCAAAATGTTGGTCATGAAAATGTGATGAAGAACTTCTCAACTTAACTGAACACAACAACAGAAAAATCAGCTAATTTTGTCAACCAGTTTTCAAATGATTCATTTTTGATATTTAAACATAATAAGTCTTATACATTACAATATGCTTAACTCGTGCATGGTTATGCATGCATAAGGACTTATGTAGCCGCTATGCAAATCCTTATACAATATACATTTTTTCTCATTATAGTTATAATGTGCTTATGTCAAAATAAGGTATTCATGTATACTCTTATTTTCTCCTTGTGACATAATAAGGGTATTCATGCAATGAGATAATTTTCCGCTTTGCAGAAAGAAATATCTTTCCACTGGACGTTGCATGAACGCCCCCTTAAAAATACTTACGTAAATATAGGAAACAATCAGCTGATCACTGAACTAACTTTATGAGGTTTATTTCTACGCTTTCTACATTAAATTCGTGAGATAATTTTATCTGATTTGCAGAATATTTTTCCCATACAAACTTTGACAGTTCATTTCTGCGGAGATAAAATTATCTGGTTTCTGGGGTTTATCTTGGTTTTCAGGCGTTGCATGAATACCCTTTATAAGAAAAATATGAATATACCCCCACTCCGAAAAACATCTTGCTCAGTTAACAATCAAGACAAAACCGGCGTCCTAACGGCATTGTCGTTGGTGCTTAGTGCATGCCAAAAATACACATTTATCCACTCTTAAAATAAACGGGAAAGTGATATGGGGGATTTCAAAACAAAATCCCTTTTACGAGGATGTAGGCTCTATACAACCTTCCAAATCGTTCAGCTTATGCAAGGTAATGAATAAGATTTATGTATTTAGAGAAGTTATAAAGAAAACATTGTCTTATCTATGTTAGGTTGAAAAAACATTTTAGCTTAATGTGTTTTGAATTAAAATGGGTCGACAAATATTTTACGAATATGAACATTGAACACGCTTTAATAGATACTTATTCACTTCGTAACTATTAAAACGCAGGGCCCGACCAACCATATGTGCAAAATGTGCAAACGCATAGGGCGCATTAGCAGGTGCAACAAAATGTTATTTGATCTCGCGCAAAAAATACTGCCATTTGAATTTTAGCCACAAGACTTGTTCAAATAATCCCAAAATAAGATCCATAAAAACTGTGCTAACTTATTTCTTGGACACTAATGGGGTTTTCGTTTGGTAAATTTATATTTTGATCTATAAATTGATTTTTTTTTTAACGAATCGAATACGTTTTCAGATTGATTTTTATTGGCTATAGTATTGGTGCATATTTGTGCCTGTGAACTAGCTAGGGGTATATGCTGCCAAATATTGACTCGAACGTTTTTTTTAATTTCAACTTGGTAAGTCCGCAAATATGCTGGACGAATAAATTAATTTATTTAAAACTGCTTCCATTTGAACTCAAATCTATTTTTAATTCTTTCTTGCAACCGAAACAAATTATGTCAGACTGATTGCTCTCAATTATAAAGCAAAGTGTTGTTAGTAAAAGAGGGGTATACATGTGAAAATTCCAGATCTACAAAATTGACTTAAAATCAAAAAAATAAATCAATTTTTTTAACCAATCGAAAGCAAAAATATTCCAAATCAGTTTTTTGATAGATCTAAATAAAAAATAAATTAGTTTTTGTTACCAAATGAAAACCTCATAACTAACATTACTTTCATTGTTCTTTAGATTTAGATATTGAAAGGTATCGCAAAATGCACCGGGGAAAAATGCATTGATAGTCTACCTCCTGGGTAATGTGTAAAAGTTTTATGTATGTGTATCAGTGAATGTATTACGTATATGTATAGTTACAAAAAAGAGTCGATTTCTACAAATCTTGCACAGAGCGCATGCTTGGATGGGGCCGGCACTGTTAAAACGTATATATCGGGTTTTTCATTAAGAGCGCTACAAAAGTTTTTTTTTAAATAAAACAAAAACAGTTTTGGATACCAATGAAATTCTTTATTCCTGTGAAAGTACGTTCGATGCCATTATGTATGGAACTCTATTTCTTTTGCATGGCCACCACGGGCACGCTTGCAGAAGTCCAGACGCTGAACCCAATTTTCGACGGTTTTCAAGCATAAATCGGCCGATACTGCTGCAATTACGAAATTCATCCATCGTCGCTGGCTTGTTGGCATAGACCATAGACTTGACGTAGCCCCACAGGAAATAGTCTAACAGCGTCAAATCGCACGACCGAGGCGGCCAAGCGACTGGACCATTTCGTGAGATAACACGTTCTCCAAACTTGGTTTCCAATAAATTGATTGTGACATTCGCTGTGTGGCTTGTGGCGCCTTCCTGTTGGCGTCGAAAATATTCGTTTATCATTGAACTGTAGCGATCCCCATTCACAGTAACGTGCCGGTCTTGATCATCACGGAAGAAGTGCGGCCCAATGACGCCGCCGCGCCAGCCCAATGATGCCGCCGCGCCGGCCCATAAACCACACCAAACCGTAATTTTTTCCCTATGCAATGATGACTCATGGAGTACGTGTTGATTGCTGCCTGACCAATACCCCATATTTTGTTTATTGACGAAGACATTCAGCCAGAAATGAGCCTCATCGCTGAAGATGATTTTTCGATGAAAATCCGAATCATTTTCAAGTTGTTGCTCAGCCCAATTTACGAACATACGACGCTTCTGGTGGTCAAGCGGCTTCAGTTCTTGCGTCAATTTAATATTGTAAGGTTGTAGGCCAAGATCTTTTCGCAAAATTCGCCACAACGACGTCACAGAGATGCCCAACTCTTGAGAACAACATGTGAGAGACACATTTGGGCTTTCTGCAACTGAAGCCTCAGCGGCAGTAATATTCTCGATAATACGGGCACTTCTTTGTCTCACTGGCACGGGAACATTTTGTACTGTGCCACCGGATTAAAATTTTTCCACTAGACGCTCAATTGTTGATCTGCTAGGACGATTATGACGACCATAAATTGGACGTAGCGCTCTTAACGTTGAGGGTACTGACTCCGAATTTCGGTAGTAAATTTTAATAATTTCGACTCGTTGTTGGCTCGTATATCTTTCCATCATGAAATGGCAAACCTTACTGAAGAGAAATGTCAAAAGAGCGGCAAGAAATATGGCGTCGTTTGCTGTCCCTGTCGCTCTACTTTTGTAGCGTCCCTGTTGAAAAACCCGTTAGAATACAAATGAATATGAATAATTTTATAAATGAATGAAATGATCTCCACAAATGTATTCAATTTTCTTTTTTTTTCGTTTTTTTTTTTAAAGATATATGATGGTGAATTTACGAACACAAGTTCAATTCATCCGAAGCAGAAATTCTGTAATAAGCATCCACCAGCCTTGACTTCTCTTGGACATGCCTTGACCATGATGATTGATACGGATTTTATTGATGAATTCGAAGTATACTACTCTATCATGGATAATAATTGTGGTGGTAGTTTCGATTCTTTGCATGGTACCTTTGCATCTCCATTATATCCGCTATCTTATCCAATAAATATCGAATGTATCTGGGAAATAAAAGCCTCCGAAGGCAATTGGATTAGTTTAACAATTCAACAAATGGACATTGAAAATGCCGAAGATTGTAATGCAGATTACCTAGAAGTTAGAGAAGGCTCTAGTAATGGTCGGCTTATCGGTGTCTTTTGTGGAGAAGATATTCCAAATCCATTACTTGGATTTAAATCACTTTGGATAAAATTCAGAAGTGATAATGATAACGTTGGCAAAGGATTTATTGCAGATTATAATTATGGTGAGAAAGAATATGAATTATAATTTATTTATTGTTATTATTTTTTTAATTTAATGATTTTTTTTTAAACAGCTTTTATTAATGAACTCAACGGAACTGAGGGTATCATCGAATCCCCAAGATATCCTTCAGTTTTAGTATCATTATCACACTATAGTTGGAGAATTTCAGTGCCAAGGGGCAACTTGATATTGCTTTCGGTTGACTACATGTATAAATCTCCAATACTGGATTATATAAAGGTATACCTAGCAATTAATATTATATTAGCGGATGCTTAAAATTTAATAATTTAAATAGTATTTTATAGTATTCGTCTCTTCAAAAAACGTGAAGTATAGAAATTGACAATATCCATTTTCAATATGAACAATGAATTTAGTTGACACCAATTCGTACTAATTCTTGCTCCATTTATAAGTTTTGAGCAGAAGAGAACGCACATGAAAGTGTAAAATATTTGCCTTCCTAACAATTTCTACCTAATAAATTTTTTAATATTTTCAAACGTTGACCTTTGTCATAAAAGGAAAAAAATGCGTTGTCGCTTGTTACAAAAAATTGTTCTCAAACCATTCCAGTTTTCAGACTTTTGACTACTGAGTTCTAATAGAATCTTATGGTCTTTTCGATTGGTCGCCCGAATGCTTCTAAAACTGTTCGATTGGTATCAAATGAGAGTTCTTCTTCTGGATAGAAGAGAAATTTCATTCAGAAGTCAAAATCAAAACCAGAAGCACGCACATACCAAGCACCCACTATGTCAAACTCAAATTAAATGTCAACAACAATGTCGTGTAGGGATGGGCGATATTGAAAAACATCGATGTTAAGATCGAATATAAAACAACATCGATGTCAGAAATTATCGAATAAGATTTATCGATGTTTCTTAACTTCGATGTTTTTTTAATTTATTTTTTTTTAAATAATAGCACATTCAAAAATCTATTAAAAAATCGATATACTATAAGTTCAAAATACCTACATTGCTTATAAAATTTAGCTATCACTAAATATTTTGATACGAAGAAAAAAATTAATTATCAGCGATCTTGTCAAACTAATTTATACTCTTTTGATCAAGTTGGAAATAACCCGATGATCTTTTATTAAATACAAATGTTTTATTAAATTCAAACGAACAACAGTCTTTAAATTAAAAAAAAAGTGACAAGGTCACTGAAAAAAATTATTTTTTCAGATGCACCAACTTCAGTTTCTAGGGAAAGATTTCATTGCCGATAGGGATTTTTGTATTGGAAAATTAAAAAATGCATCTTCAATACATGTCCCAAATATTATCAATTTTATGTACAGTGAAATGAGTTTTGGTAATAAGAATATTTTTTTCCTTTTAGTTTTTCAATGGTTATAATGATCAAGCAGAGGCCATAGAACCAAGCGAATCAAATGTTATACGATCAGACACGAATTATCTGTTCATTACTGGTAGATATGGGCTCTTTCGATTCCACTGGTACAGAGTTAGCAAAGAATTTATGGCCAGTAACAAAACAACAATTGAGGAATCGCATGTGTGCTCCAATAAAATGATCTCTGTTGGTCTTATATCAACAATTTTCCAATCACCCGGATATCCAGAAGGCTATGAATCGAACCTCAATTGCAGTTGGACGCTTGTACCAATAGACGCTGGCAGTCATGCCGTTGTCAAATTCCAAAAAATTGACCTCGAAGACCAAGCCGACTGTTTGGCTGACAGCGTCAACGTCTACTCCAGTACTGACTTGATAAACTGGAAACATATGCAAAAAACTTGTAAACTGAAGACCGATACTATTTCGCAAATAGATGGAGACAAATATTTGAAGGTAGAATTTTTGACAGATTTTGGTGTTAACAAAACTGGTTTCTCGGCTACAGCATCTTCTGTGTGCGGATCAACCTTAACAGAACCAACTGGAGTAATCAATGCAACAAGATATAGCGCATTTGCGGGTGCTTTTCATTTTGAGTGTGTTTGGCGAATTCACGTCAAAACTGGACGTCGAATTAAAATCACATTTTTAGAATCAAAACTTGAATCACGCAACGAGCCGAATGCTCCTTGTCAAACTTATATCTTGCTTAAGAATGGTATTTCTGAACACTCGCCGAATCTAGGCAGTGGAAAGTATTGCGATAGTAATATACCTGACATTCCAATAACGTCATCAAATGAAGCATACGTTAAGTTCAGTTTTGATAGATTATCGTTTGCTGCTTTCAAAATAGTCTTTAAGTACGAAGAGGTTATGAATGAGTGCATGAAGAATATTGAATTAAACGAAAACCAAACATCGGTAATTATACATTCCGAGAACTATCCAAATATACCACATCCACATACAGTATGTGTGTGGAACATCAGGGCTCCAATTCATCGGCTTCTAGCAATTAATTTCATCGATTCGATAAATTTGAAACAAACAGAATTTTGTGATGCCGAATACATTGAACTAAACGATGGTGCAAGTGAACTGTCACCGGTTATAGGACGTTTCTGTGGTAAATTAGCCCCAAATACTAAATATTCCAGCGGAAATAACTTACGAATAACGTTTTTCACTGACATCGCCGAGCCAAGTGCTGGATTTATGGCAAATGTTTCACTTGGCACATGTGGCGGAAACTACCGTCAACGAAATGGAACAATATCTAACCCGAAAATTATGAGTTATTTTGTGACAGATAAGAACTTCTCCTGTGATTATACTATATCTGTGCCAAATAGCTTTTCTGTCAACTTAACCTTGAATAGTGTAAATTTACCTTGGTCACCAAACTGTTCCGAAGTAAATCATTTAACAATAACTCCTGTTTACGACAAAAGTGATAACACTGCAGTTGAACCAATTGCTATTTGTGGAGAAAGTAATAATAAAGTCTACATTTTCGATACAAATAATGTTCGAATAAGTTATAGAATAGTGAGCAAAGAATTCAATTCGGATGCGTTTAGTTTTATGTATAGGTCGCTTGGTCACAGATGTGATCATATAATTGAAGCTGAATCTGGAATACTGAAATCTCCAGGTTTCACCTACTTAATGGAAGTCCCAATGCGATGCAAATGGAGACTTAAAGTTCCTAAAGGGCGAAGAATCAAAGTCGAATTCTTGGAATTCCAAATAGAAAGCAATTACGTGAACTCAACGAATCAGAATAATTACCGATTCCCCGGTTGGTTGTCGGTGTATAATGACTTTGACGCAAAATCGAACATTGCACGACTTTCGAGCAGATCTCCACCTCCATCGGTTATCTATTCCACTGACAATATAATGAGCTTAGTAAGCATCGAGGTACCTAGACCTCGAAAAGAAGGTTTTAAAATACGATTCTCCTCTGACGAAGAGAGTATCTATTGTAATGAAAATTTTGATAAGATTCGAGGTGATATTCATTTTAAGGTATCACGAAACACAACTATCTTTTGCCGTTATAATATTGATGTAAATCAAAATCAAACCTTTGCTCTTAGTGTCAGTGATATTGATGTTAATACTTCAATCTTACGCGAATATTTCAACTGTATTCGAAACAGTCCCTTAACTGTGCAAGATATGTCGGAAACACAAAAAATGCATTGGTTTTGTGGAAATAGAAACGAGAGCACTCTTCGCCTGCCATATCCGATTATGTTTGACATATCAAGCAATATTTACAACAATCTGACGTCACTCGATTTGACGTTTTCCCGTCACAATTGCGGAGGAGTATTTACAATAGCTAATCAATTCGAATTGCATGAACCTCCTAATTGGACTCCAAATTATGGTGCCATGGATTGTGCATGGAAAGTTCTGCCGAATCCAGGAGACCTGGACCAATTCGAAGTCTCACTTAGTGTAGATTTTAAATTAAAATGTGATGAAGAGTATTTGATTTTGTACTCCGATTCGAAAGTGAATTCTCCACACTTGGGTAGATTTTGTAATCAAGCAACAGCCACAAATCTTGTTTCGATGAAGAGTCTTTTCATAGAATACCATACTTCAAACTATACCATCGGATCGAAATTCAATTTGACAGCTGTACCTGGAACCGGTTGTGGTGGTGAATTGACATATCCGTTCCGATTAATCGACTTCCGCAAGCAATATCAAAACAATGTTGAATGCATTTGGACTATTAGTGTGAAAAGGGAATACCACATTGGAGTATTGTTCATGGGACGTTTCTTTATCGAATCGAGTCCCAATTGCACAAAAGACTATTTACTGATTCAGGAGCAATCTGAAGACGAATGGAGAGACATTCAACGAATATGTGGTCGAACCCCACCGACATTTGTCAACACAACTACCAATGTCATGCGTCTAATATTTAGATCAGATGAAAGCGGGCTAGGTGATGGATTCACAGTTAATTTTACACGCAATTGCGGTGGGATTTTCTATGCGTCGAAAGATTTACAACAACTATCTAGTCCAAACTATCCATTACCGTACGATCCTTATTTATATTGCAATTACACTATCCATCCTTCAAAACCGGACACAAATTTCTTGGTGCAATTCAAGGAATTTATATTGGAGACTTCTCCAACTGACATATGTTTATATGACAAACTGACAGTTTATATTGACTCAGAGGAACCCCTTGCGATTTGTGGTACTAAAGATCAACTGGAGTTCCGTTCCAATAAACCTATTTCTTTTGTTTTCAAATCTGATGGGTCGTTCAATCGCAAGGGTTTCCAACTAGAATTCGGCGAACAAATATGTGGTGGAAAAATAACAGCCAACACTGTGATTTCAACGCCAAAGCAAAAGTCGAACAGTCATTATCCACCAAGTGCTGTGTGTGTTTGGAATATTACAGCACCTCACGATTCGAAAATAATTGTGAAGTTCGAAAAGTTCGAGTTCGAAGGATCTTACGCATGTAATTATGACTATGTTGAAGTGTTCTCTGGTAAGCTTCTTGTCGAAGACCAAAGGCTGGCAAAGTTATGTGGAAATTTGACGGGAGCACTACCACATCTATCAATTAAATCAAATACGGGGATAATTCAAAGTGTCTCCGATCAGAGTGAACCTTCAATAGGATTCGTAGCAGTGATAACTTTTGTTAAGAATTGTGACATGTATATAAATTTAAAGGACCTAGAGGAGACGTACACTCTCGATACATTCGCAAATGGCTATGAAAACAATTTAAATTGTGAGATCTTGTTTACGACAAAACCAGGTCGTCAGATAGTATTAGAGTTCAAAAAATTCCACACGGAGGAATCATTAGATTGCGACCGGGACTATGTTAAAGTTCGTGATGGTGCTGGACCATTTGCTGATGAAATCGGGAAGTTCTGCGGTCATATTGTTCCCAACTCAGTGATGTCTTCAAAATCAAATATGTTTGTGAATTTTGTAACAGATTCGGCTGATACTAGTACCGGATTTTTAGCAACTGTCAAAGCAATTCCAATGGCCTGTGGAGCCCAAGAACTATTCATAGAAGCAAATAAGGTATATTTTGAGTTCATTTACATTTACATTTACATAAACCACAAATAATTTTAAATTTCGAATTTAGAGTGTCGTCGTATCTATTGGAGGTGATGGCAACTATCTTCCGAATCTTAATTGTTTGTGGCGCCTTAGAAGTGATAGTAATATTCGATTGGACTTTGAAAAAATTGACATTCAAGCCCCTGATGCTCGTTGGACTTGCACAGATTATTTGAAAATTTATAATAAACAGGTACGATTATTGTTTACTTATTTTATACAAAAAGTTTTTACTATGATTTTAAAAGTGGACAAATTTCAGTTGTCCAAAATTATGTTTAAAATTTAAATTTTTCACAAAATTTTCCAAATTCTTAATAAGCATTTGATAACAAAGTTACATGTAACATTTACATACACATGTAAGACCTACAACGTCACTTCCTCACGTATTTCGGGTTTGTTTCTTGTTTAACCTGTCTTGTGTGTTTTTACATTTTTTAAAAGATTTGAAAATAACTGTTTATCCAATTCTGAGATTCAAGAAGCCGCCATAAGGGTTTCTTATATAAAATTATTTTTTTTCTAATTTAAGGCGGTAGCAATTAAGAAATACCATCACCTGCTTCTGCTGCAGCCAGTGTACTTACTTACTTAAGTGGCGCTACAGTCCGGAATGAACCTGGGCCTCAACCAACATGCCTCTCCAATTAGCCCGGTCCTTAGCTAACTGCCTCCAGTTGCGCAATCCAAGTTGGTTGAGGTCGGTTTCTACTTGTGCGCGCCACTTAAGGCGAGGTCTTCCTCTACTGCGTCCGACGTCTGGCCGGTGATCGAAGACTCTGCGAGCCGGAGTATTGGTGTCCATTCGTTCTACATGTCCTAGCCATCTTAAACGTCCAATGCGGAGTTTTTTGACCAGGGGCATGTCGCTGTACAGCTCGTATAGTTCTTGGTTGAATCTTCGTCTCCATAGCCCGTCAACGCAAACGGGACCGAAGATTTTTCGAAGAATTTTCCTCTCGAATCTACCAAGGATTTCTTCATCCGCTTTTAATACGGTCCAGGTGTCAGCGCCGTAGAGCAGGACTGGGATGATCAGGGTCTTATATAGGATCTCCTTAGTAGTTCGAGTGAGGGCTTTACTACTAAATTGCCTTCTTAGCCCGAAGAAACAGCGGTTGGCAAGAGTAATTCTTCGTTTAATTTCTGACGAGATGTTGTTGTCAGAGTTAATAGCGGAGCCGAGGTAGATAAAGTCCCGCACTACCTCAAAGTTATATCTGTCAATGGTGACGTTCTGTCCAATTCGTCGATGTTGTGAGTCCTTTCGTGATGACAGCATATACTTAGTCTTACCCTCATTTACTGCTAAACCCATTTTCGCCGCTTCCTTCTCTATTCTAGCAAACGTGGCTATGACATCACGTTGAGTCCTACCAATGATGTCAATATCGTCAGCGTATGCTAGTAGTTGCACCGACTTTTGGAAAATTGTGCCTCTGGTGTTGGCTTTGGAGTTTTGCACAATCCTCTCAAGAATCAGATTAAAGAAGTCACATGACAGCGCATGTGACCAATGAAATATTTCAAATCCTGCTAAAATAGTGGTTTAAGAAGGATTTTTTGACCACGACAACTGCTAAAAATGCTATTAAAAAAAAAAAAAAACTGCCAAAAATCCAGCCAACTCTGGAAATCCTGTACTTAGAACGCAAACAGACGTAAATATTAGCCTGAACCAATAGAACTTGTCTTAGGGTGCCGTTTCAAAATACCGAGTGTATATTTTTTCGTAGTTTTTTTTTTACATGTAACGGGTTATCCATTTGGCGGTTTCAAAAGTAAACGTAAATAAAACACATAAAATATTTTTTTTCATATTTCTTTTTTTATTATAAAGTTTGAACGTTGACATTATGTGTGCAACACTACATCATTTAAATGACCACCACGCGAATTGTTGCAAGCATCGATTCTTTTGAGGTAATTTTCGACCACTTTTTGACACATATTGGGCGGTATCTCAGTCATAAGTTGACGGATATTGGTTTTCAAGCTCTCAAGAGTTAAAGGTTTATCTGCATACACACGGTCTTTCGTGTAGCCCCACAAAAAAAATCCAGCGGTGTCAAATCGCATGATCTTGGTGGCCAGTTGATACCGCCACGACGAGAAATTACGCGCCAGGAAATGTCTCTTGCAATAAAGCCATTTTCGCTGGAGTTGTGTGGCATGTGGCACCGTCTTGTTGAAACCACATATTCTCCAAGTCGTATTCTTCAAGAAAAAGTAGGTTATCATATTATGATATGACCATAACGCTCCGAATTGACGGTGACAGTCGTTCCATCGTCGTTTTCGAAGAAGTAAGGTCCAATCACACCACCGGCCTAAAGAGCGCCCCCAAACAGTGACTTTTTGTGGATGTAATGGCCTCTCATCAATTACTTGATGATTCTCAGAACCCCAAATACGACAGTTTTGTTTATTAACATACCCACCGAGTAAGAAATGTGCTTCGTCGCTGAAGAAAATTTTGTTCGAAAAATCGCCGTCCACCGCCTGTTGCTCAAGCACCGATTCGACGTATCTACGACGTTGTGAATGGTCAGCTGGCTTCAGTTGTTGTGTGAGCTGGACTTTATATGGATGTAGGTGTAGATCCAAATGCAAAATACGCCATAATGTGCCGTAAGACAGCCCTAATTCCTGAGAACGACGAGGAATCGACACATTCGGGTCTTCGACAACACTTTCACTTACAGCACCGAGATTTTCAGTGGTACGAGCGAAACGATGATGCACAGGCCTTACAATATCTGTAATCAATCCAGTCTCTTCAAATTTCTTCACAATTTTGCCAATTGCTGGCGCAGTTGGACGATTATGTAAACCATAATCTCCTCTTAAAGCATGATATATGGCTGTGGCAGAGTCACCATTTTTGTAGTAGGTTTTAACAATTTGTATGCGTTGTGCGATAGTTATGCGATTGATTTTCGTATATGTCAGACTTTCAACTGAAAAAAAAATTGGTTTAACAATTTAGTTTGACAGATGTCGAGTTCCAGCCCTATACTTTTGAAACCGCAAAATGGATAACCCTTTATGTTTATTTAAAAAAAAGGAAACAACTTAACAAATAGTTATTAATCGATTTCGCAACAAAAAGAAAAAAATCAGGTATCAGAGTATGTTAATCTAATTAAATAATAGGTATTTACTTTTTAAGGAGAAATAATGAAGGTATCGCAACATTTCTCAGATATTATCGCGGATAAAATGTATATTATTAAACATATCAATTTTCATTCGATTCCTTCGTTGATCCTTTACAAGATTCATAAAACTAAGCACTCTTTCTACTAGGGTTGCTTAAGCATCGATAGTACCGATAGTAAAAACTATTGAATGTATTGATAGTTTTAAAAATACTATCGATTGTTTCTCCGATAGTTTTTCACCTCATAAGTTTATTAGTGTTGAAACCCATAATAAGCAAAATAAACTATAAAAACACACGACCTGTATGCGAGATAATAGATACAGAAACTGAAATATAATGATCTGACAGAAAATCTCACAATAATGCACAAGTATATGATACAAAATTAGTAATGAGACACATTATCATTAACTAACAGTTGTGCATATACTTATGAGACTCCGCGCATTATATTTTATCTCTGATTCGCTGTTTCTCGTCTCTATCTCTTATAAATCATATTATTTTTATTATTGTTTCTGATGTCTACTATTCGGGTTCGGTGGGCTTTTGGCGTTTTTATTTGGCAATCCGGAATCCTTCTACGATCCGGGATCCCAACTGAACACTTTTGAGTAATTCTGACGATTCTGAATTTAAATGAGTTTGTATGTGTGAAACTAATTGTGTACGTAGAAATATTCCATTAACAAAAAAATGTTTGTTTCAAAATTATGATACAAAAAATACTCGTAACAACAGTCGAGTTTGACGTACAATTATTAGAATGTGTGGGTGCTTCTGGTTTCGATTCTGATTTCAAATTCAGAAGCAAAATTCTCTTTTTTTTTCAGAATTAGAACTGTCATTTTGTCCCAAGTGAACACTTTCAGAAGAGTCCAGAACGCTTCCGGATTGCCAAACAAAAACGACATTATTATTTTAAAAATTTTCATTCATTTTTATTTTCCGGATCTTAAAAGAATCCGTTAGAAAGTGGCATCACCTGTTGTTTTTATTCTACGTTTTAAATTAAATCAGATCCAGGGGCCAAATTACCGCATCAGTTTTCGGATAATACTTGACTGAATTAGTTTTGATAGTTAGTTCAGTGTTAACTCCTTAATTCGATCACTGTTGATAGTACTTACTCATTCGGTCACTGACGAGGTAAATCGACCCCTCAGATTCGTATTCGTATGGATAAATTACATACCAATGGTTATTGCTTTTAAAATGAAAAATACTATCGATAGTATTGATAGTTTTATCTTAAAACTATCCATACTATCGAAAGCGCGAACTATCGATGTTTAAGCAACCCTACTTTCAACTGCAGCATTTGAGATAGGCAACACTTAAACCGAATTTATAAAATATACTCTTTGTAAGGGTTTTCATTAGATGCATAGGTGAACCTATTTATCTCAAACCAAAATTCAACAGTATTTTCAATATTCTTCCATTGATTTAGATTTGTGTTGTTCCATTGCGATTCAATTTTAGAAATAAATTTAGAATTTATGTTTTTATCTTTACAAAAATCTTTTAATGGTTGCTTATGAATCCGCAAACATTTTTTAACAGAAAAGAAGTTTACTTGCTGCAAAATTCGTAGATTTTGTGAAGTTCGCGATTGAACCTCTGCAAGGAGCGATGCGCATTTATATTTAATTGAGTTTTAATTTTTTAAAGTAATATTTTATTTTAGGTTGGAGAAATATGAAAACCTGCTAGAATTTCTGTTAAATCCAAATTTCCTGCTAAAAAAACTGCATGCAGGATTTGAAAAAAAAAAATGCTAAAAGTAAACTTTTCCTGCAAAATGAAGACATTACCTCTATATATTTATTTCTACTCTACAGATATCCTCCTTTTGTTTATGTATAAAGAACAGTAGGTATACCGCTGCAGTCTGCAGATACAACCTGACGGTCTTGGCCGCATTGTGCGCGGTCACGAATAAAAACTCATAAATCTTAAAAAGCTTTGCTACTGGCTATTTTTGCTGCTTCCATTTTTACTTGCGATATACATACGAGTACATACATAGGTATTGACCTATAGTACCTATGTATGTATGTTTTGCATTTGGAAAAAAAATCGAACTCGAGATTTTAATCAAAGTTGACATTACAATAATAGCGAACACCAAAAAAGTGGGTCCCGCAATTCCGTCTGTCTATCTGTCTGTATAACGATCTACAGCCTAAACAGCTGAACCGATTTTGCTCAAACTTGGTGCTTAGACGTTTTAGGTGATTGTCCAAAATAGATTTTTGAATCGTTGTTTTAGCCCCAAAAATAACGGTACTTGCCATACAATTTTTTCTAACATTTTAATTATGTCGAAAACGGCTCCAACGATTTTGATAAAAATTGGTGTTTGTACTACTTTGGGTATGATGTACATTTTGTGAAATTTTTTTTTTTTTAATATTTTGTTAATGACGGTAGTTGCCATACAACCATTTAATTGATTTCGACTTTCTTCTCTCTTTTTCTCTTCTTTTTTTGAAAATTCTATATTTCGAAAACGGGTGGACGATTTTTTCTGAAATTTTGTTTTTAAATTTATATTATTAAATATTTAAAATGTGCATATCATTTTTTTTTTGGAAAAAATTTAAGAATTTTTATATGAAAAATTAATTGAAAAACAAAAAACGACTTTAAAAATGCGTTTAGACTTTTCTATTAAGAATCTTTTGCATAAATGTAATCGAACATAGGAGCAAGTACGTGCGAACCAGTCGTGCATTTTATTTGTATTGTTGCTATGGGCAATTTTTTCTACTATTATATTCGCTAAAATGCAATGGAATTTTCTTCCATCTCAATTATGTCGAAAACAGCTATAACGATTTCGATAAAAAAAGAGTGTGCACTATTTTAGTCAAACATTTTGGTCCAACAATTTTTTTTTATATTTTGTTATTAACGGTACTTGCCATACAACCATTTTATTGATTTTGAACCTTGACATAAACAGCTTGACGGATTTCGATCAAAATTTATACAGAGGACTTTAAAATTATAAATAATACTGGCATATCACAATTTTCGTAAAATATTTTTTTTGATTTTTAAAAAGAAATACAATTTTTTTGAAAATTCAATATTTCTAAAACGGGTGGGTGATTTGTTTTTGAAATTTTGTTTTTAAGTTTATATTATTAAATATTTAAAATTGTCATACCAAGTTTTTTTTTATAAAAAAAATGTATATAAAAAATTAAGTAAAAACCAACTTTGAAAATGTATTTAGATTGTTAATAGAAACCTTTTGCACACGATGTGAGCGAACATAAGATCAAGTTCGTGCGATCCTGCCATGCATTTTATTTATAATTTTGTTCAAAAATTAATTGTTGCGATATATTTGTTATTGAAGAAGTAATTTCACTGAAAACATAGTGACTGAATTTTATAAAAATCTATCAACTAAAAATTTCAAAAGAATGTTTAAAAGGATAGCAAACGATTAAGAGAATCGTTTATCGGAGATATCGATATTTTAATGTAATAAAACATGGAATCTAATGCATTCATAAAGCTAAAGGAGGTATTGAATTAGCTTGATATATTTGTTTTTTTTTTCAATGTTAGTAAATTGGATTAGTAAATAAAAATTAGTATTTTTTTTTGCAAATTGGGTTAAATATACAAAATAAAATCGTTAAAAAAATTGAATATTAATGGATCTAAAAATTAAATTTTGCAGGTATGCAGACAAAAGTTATTGGTTGGCCCTATAATCGCATATTACAAATATTTTAAAATGACATATCTAATTGTACGAGTACATGTTTTGACTGCGTAAAATTTCAAATAATTTTACAAATAATTACATATAATTTCATTTAAACTTACTAAAAGAACTGGATTGGACTTAAAACAAATTATTTAACTTTCAAACGCTTGTAACTTAAAACTTTGATTTTGGACTTTGATCTTGTTTAGTGTAAAATTGAATCCAATTTCAAACTTTAATTGTTTCATACAATTTAATCTTTAACTATTAATACAAAATATTCTTAACATTTTTTCGTCTGTGCAATTTTTAACTCACCTTAAAATCTGGATCTATCTGGTTCAGTATAATGTTTCGGAGTTTGAATGATATTTTGTATACTTTGGGTAAGAATTTTCTGTTCTCTTTAGAACACTTAATAGGATACTATAATCGAGTATTTTTTACCATCACCCATTTTACCAAAGTTCCCATTGGACCGTGTGTGCGTCGTTGCGTTCGCCCAATTTTTGGTCCTATTTTAAATCCCCGTACGAAACGTTAAACGATTTTTTCCATTATTCTGCAAAAATGAGAAAACATATTCTGTATTATTATTAAAATATATCTTATATCAAAAAGTATTAAAGCTTCTATTTTTATAGATTTAAGATTATAGCAATTAGTTTTTTTTTTCAACTTTTTAATAATATTTTCTTAATTTAATTTTCGGTGTGTTCCACACTTGACTTTTCAAATATTAGTTACTTTTGAGAATTGAGAGTCAATCCGCCGAAAAACTTAGAATGGATATGTATGTGTATGTACATAACGTTGTTCTATGCTTCAACCCTTATAAATAAAATCGAAAACCTTAATCGGAACGGCCAATTTATTTTTTAATAGAAACATCTAAATGTACTTTTAAGACGTTTCATACTTAATTTTTTATAAGAAGGTGTTTTTTTTTATTATAATACAATTCTATATACTACTGAAATTAATCAGCCAAGTAGAAGACTTAGCATTATATTTAATTGGACTTGTTGAATTATTGATTCAAAATAGCTTTTAGAGGCCTTTAGTGCACAAAATTTGCGTTTCATGTCCGCAATCTCACTTGGACTCATCAGTTGGTTAGTGAGCGCCTTACCAATACGCAATTTTTTTAAGTTCAGTTCAACTTACTTGCATTTTGGAACTCCTTTCTTACCATATTTCATAGAAAACACAGTGGACTCTCGTTAACTTGAACATACGAAAACTTGAACATTCCAATAACTTGAACAAATATGTTTCCCCCTTACGCATTCTATAACTTGAGCAGGCCATTTTGAAGACACGATGCCTTGAATTTTATCCTTATGTATTCTACATATAAACGAAAAATCACATAAAATAATGACAGAACAAAATCATAAACGAAAATTTTCGTTCTGCAGTACTCTGTTCCATGTCTAAATTTAAAAAGTCTGCACTCACTTTTCGCAGACAATTTATTACCCAGACCAATTCGTCGGCTTACAAGCAAAACTGACTAACTGCAAAAAGAAGTTTTTTGTTCTCTTTAAATCCTCGTAACTTTATGATGATAACTGCAAATCTATTAAATTTTTGTAATGTTATTATCGAATATATACACAGTACGATATATAATCAAAAATCTATATATATATCAACAAAAATTATTTAGAGGTTTTTTTTTTACCAAAAACAACAGATAATCAATTTCTCCTGAAATAAGGTTTACCGGTCCCTGTCTACAGGGTGGCGCACGAATCGTGCTAAAATAAGAAATTTAAATAACTTTTATTTTAATCCATGTATTTCATTAATTTTTTTTTATTGGATTAAAAATTAAATTTTATTTTAAGTAACTAATGGTTTTTAAAGATGATATACCGCAAATGACCTCTACGCTCATCCACGCATATGCGGCACCTGATCAGAAAATTGTTCATTGCGGCCTGAAGGGTTGAAATTGGGATCGCCTCAATTATTGTCTTAATGGACTGCTTCAATTCAGTCAAATTCCTGGGTTTCGTTTTGTACACTTCCTGCTTGACATAATCCCATAAAAAAAGTCAGGCCAGGTGACCTTGGGACCAGCGGAAAGTGCAGTTTCTGGATATCAATTTGTTTGGGAATTTTCGTCGGAGCTCCGACATAACTTGTGTGGCTATGTGTGCACTTCCTCCATCTTGTTGAAACCAAATCATCCTGAAAGGGATACGTCGTCGGTGAAGGTCTGGGTAAAAAAAAACTCCTTCATCATCTTTAAATAACGGTCCCCATTGACAGTTTCTACCGTTTTCTTCAAAGAAGTATGGCCCGACAATACACCTTGATGAAACTGCGCACCACACAGTGGCTCGTTCTGGGTGCAGTTCCGTCTCATGGAGCATTTCTGGATTCGATTCACTCCATATACGGCAAATTTTGCTTGTTAACATTGCCGTTTAAGTCAAAATGAGCCTCATCAGACATGAGCAAACAATTTATGTGTTGTCTTCTTCGGCAATTGCAATCATTTTTCGGCAAAATTCCAGGCGAACAGGAATTTCCTGAGGGTTTAACTTGCTTATAATTTGGACTTTGTACGGAAACAAGTTTAAGTCATCATGAAGTATCCGTTGTAATGACTGTCTGCTAAATCCAATTTGGCCCGATAAGTTTCGAGTCGAAACACTTGGATTTGCCTGTATTGCCGATGCAACAGCCACGATTGTATCCTGAACCCGAATATTGGGATCTCGATGATACGGTCTTCATTCTATGCTTCCAGATTATATCATAATGGTCAATCTACTCGGGGGAGTACCGCCAACTCCAGCCTAAATTCCCTTTGGACAGAAATGACGGACTGCAAAGTATGGTAACGCTGGAATATCCAAATCCTTTTTTCAGTATCCCAAGCATTCATATTTATAAATCTTAAGAGTAGCCTATAAAATAAAAAAAATAAGCCGATTACTCACACTGAAAAAAGTTATTACGTTTTATTTTTGTAGCACGATTTCGTGCGCCACCCTGTATGACATCTCTATAATTAAAACATTAAAAACGGCTAAATTCGTATTTTTATTAAGCAATTAATTCAGAATATTGTTTAAGAACAAGGTTGATAATATACTAAAAAAAGATCTGAAAAGAAAAAGTGTTACTGATCGATGTCGGATTCTGTCTCAGATTCTTCTGCTGCTTCTTGGTGGTGATCTGTCTCTGCAGAGGAAGGTAAGCTGTTGTACCACGAATGGTAAATTTCAGGAATGACCCCGATTGTATAGAGCTTCACTAAATCCCTTTTTTTATTAGCATTTCGCTCTCCTAGTGGTGACCACCGAAAATTTTCGTTTCGCATCAGCAGTGTACTAGGCTTAAATACGCATTTGTTCTAATGAGATTCACCTCAATTATGAAGAAAAAGTTTTTATAAGGAAATACTTAGTAAATTTCCTGAAAATCCTCTTTTATAAAACGGTTTGCATTTTGTACCGACAACCTAGGTAACTTGCAAAAATTCAAATACATATTAACAATAATCCATATTAAACTCTGTTCAAGTTACAGAGTTTGCAAACATTTTATTTCAACTTAAAGCCTAGTACGCTGCTGATGCGAAACGAAAATTTTCGGTGGTCTCCACTAGTATAGCGAAATTCTAACGAAAACATGAACGAAAAAATTTTCAAGAAAAACAAAACAAACTCAATCAGAAAAAAATCAAAAATAAATAAGCTGCTATGAAAGATATAACTAAAAACTGAAATATGATTTTCCGCACACAATTAATTGGTCTGGGTAATAAATTGTCTGCGAAAAGTGAGTGCAGATTTTTTAAATTTTGTCATGGAACAGCGTACTGCAAAACGAAAAATGTTCGTTAATGATTCGTCTATCATTTTTGTATGTGATTTTTCGTTTCGCATCAGCAGCGTACTAGGCTTTAGGTATCAACATTTTGAAAAGTGAAAAATGATATAACCCTTTACAAGTAGTGATAACTTTACCAACGTAAAAAATATTTGCCAGTTAACGGAAACCTTATAAGAGAAAAGGCTAAGCGTCTGTACAAACGATTTGAGGGCATGCAAGGTGAATTTAATGCTAGTTGGGTGGGTGGTTCCAAATTCAGAACTCACAATTCTCCAGAATTTTCGAGAAACTGCTTTTCAGAACGTGCTGAGCACGCCTGGTATCGTACGTGTCCAAGTTAACGAGCGTCCACTTTATAACCATAATTTCTATTTAAAAAATTCTGTAATACTATTTTTGATTCTCTATTTCAAAATTTTGATTTTAAAGTTATCTTTAAATCAAAAAAAATGTGTTAAATTTTCATGAACATATTCAATTCATAATACTGTACATAATACAAAATTCGTAACTGCATTTTGTAGTAGTTATAGAATAAAATAAGCAAATCTCTTACCTTTTTACATATATGTATGTATTATAAATAGAGATGTATGTGTGAATATGTATGTTAGTAAATTGGCATTTATTTTGTTTAAACATTTCAGCAGTATTCGGTGGTTGAATCCGTTCTTGGATCAGATATTGTATTTAACGGTGATTCGGGACAACCTTTCACAAGTTATTATGAAAATGTTGACAATGAGCATGTTTTTTGTGGACATGGAGCTCCAGAGGGCTATTTTACTAATAACCAAGAAGTTTATATCAAATTTTTCAGCGATAGTACCATAGAAAAGTCTGGATTTAAAATCATCGCAACAACTTCAATTGGTATGTTGTTTGAATTTTAATTTACTGACATTTTTTATTCAGATATCGATACAATTTTTTCTCAGGGTGCTTTAAAAATTACACATCGACCCAGGGAAGAGTATTAATGGAAACATCAGCTGATTGTAATATTTACATCAATGCTCCACAAAATTACTCGATTAGCTTGTATTTCAACTACTTCTTACTCTATTTCGGAACTTCTACCGATTGTACATCTGATTACCTAGAGGTAAGCAATTGAAAAATGAAACTATAAGAATAAATATTTTTCGAACTCATGAAATTTATTTTTAAAAAGATTTTCGACGAACAGAATAAATCAAAGGGAGAAAAATCCCTTCGAAAGATCTGCGGTTCTGTCGATCCATCAAACAGTATATTTTCGAGCTCAAACAAGCTGCGAATTTATTTTTCGCAAAGTGGGATTTTTAACAATTATGATATCACGTTTTTGGCAACTGACAAAGGGCCAGGCTGTGGAGGAGATCTTTACAATTATGCTGGAGTTGTTACTAGTCCATTTTACCCAGAAAATGCAAGAAATAACTCCGATTGTCAATGGAATATTAGAGTTCCAAATAATCTGGCAGTATCGTTGGAATTCAAAGGTAAACTTATCAAATTTAAACATAATTTTATTATATTTATTTTTTGAGAAAACACGGTCAATTTATCGATGTGTCGTGTTTAAAAATGAATTTGGTTTTCGGTTAAAAATTATAGTTCCGTTTTTTTACATTTTACTTTCGCGGTATATGGAAAACCTGCAAGACAGAAAAATATAATTAAAAAACTTTGTGTTTGAAATGTTACTTTAGGCATCGGATTCTTACCCTTTACACTCACAATCGGGAATACAAACATGCCTGCGAGTGTTCCTCCCCGAATACATGGTGCATGAAGGAAGCTCGAAGCCTTTCATCGAAATTCATTGGTATCGAAATTATCTTGGATAATAATTATTCTAGGAGAATTTAAATATCATACCGTAGAAAAAATCAGTCGGGCGATTCATGATAGCAGACACCCTATCCATGAGCCAAAATAGCTGTTTACGGTCTTTTCTTTAATCCAAAAAAATGCGTTGCATTCCGGCTATTTCACTTGGACTCAACAGATGATTAGTAAGGGGCTTTTGTCAATACGCAATTTTTGTTAAGTTCATCTTATATTGGATGAAACGCTATTCAACAAATCTGATTAAATATAATGCTAAGTATTCTACTTGGCTGATTAATTTCAGTAGTATTTAAAATTTGTATTATAAAAGCATTCCTATAGCTATCCATAAACGGCACTCACGAATCTACCAGGGAATTTAATTTTCCTACGGAATATTTTATGTCCTCGAAATGTTTCCTGTGATCATGAATCTCCCACGGAATAAATTCCCCTCAAACAAAACATCGTATGAAATGAAAGCAAAATTCCTTAGTAAAGTTTATCCCCGATATCAACAAATTGCGAGGGAAACTTTTGAGTATCATTCACGGTCCCATGATTGAGCGATTGATTGAATGAAAGAAAAATTTCCAGGGAAATTTTCATTCATGATAACCCCAATCACTAATTTTGTGGATCTCTGGACCTATGTAAGGTACTTGTAGATGGATTGATTTGGTCATCACCCTTAATGAACAAATAAATAAAGTGACGATAATTTCGACATACATAGGCAAATGACTTAACTTTAAATAAATAAAAATAACAAATATTATTTCTCATTTTTGTTTCAGTATTCGATTTAGGATCTAAAGTAACATGTCGCTCAGACTATTTAGAAATTTTGGAACGCAAACTTTCAAATAACCAAGAAATTGAAGTTATGCGCAAGTTTTGTGGAGAAGTAAGTTAACTTAGATGTAAAATGGGAACATTTTTTGCTTAATTGTCTTTTTTTTCAAGGATAACCCAACCACTTATATTGGCCGACAAAACACCTTGTCTATACGCTTCCGCAAGACGGTTAACTTCGATGGAACCGGATGGGTTATTCGATTTTCAGGCGTTCGCCAGAGATTCTCTTTAATTTAAAATTTTGTTAAACAGTTGTAATTTGTATTTTTTTTTTGATTATGTAATGTAAAATATACCTATATTTTATAACCGAAATGCTTAAATTAAAAAAAAATGTCAAGTTATTTTCCTCAAGCTGAAGATAGATATTTTGTGTTTAAAAAGCCAATCTATGAGTTCTTCATTTCTAAATGTATTTAATGTTTCAAAGAAAAATTCTTATGGCCAGTTATGACGATCAGGAAAAGCATGAGGAAAAGTTCAAATGTATTAAATTGAATATTTTTGACTGATGGTCGTTTATGGCAAACAGGAAAATTATGTCAGTAGGCCTCACTACCAGTCTGCCATCAAGTTTGCCTGATTGAAACACACGCGAAAACTTTTTTCGTCCACGATTCTGTCAGTGAAACGAGAGAAATCGGAACCCACATCATTGGAATGATTTGTTTCACTTTGTGTCAAATTAACAAAAAATTAATTTTCATCTATACCTAGCCTTGGGAGAGGTCGGCTCTTTGGCTCATTAGCTAAAAGAGTCTTTCATAGTGCATTTTGTGGTTGTTTTTGTCCCTTAAAATGAAATATTATTTATAAAACCATAGAAATCGTAAAAATAATTACATTTTTTCTTTAAAATAACTGTTAACTTACTTTCAGTGTCCAACACAAATGGTTTTTCGTAGATACAGTTAGTTCCATTCAATTCCATTCGTATTCAGTAATACCAATATAAGAACTTCGAAAATCGTATGCGATTTTTTCACTCCGAATCCACTGCGATGGAATTTTGATAGTTTTATCGGGAAACGTAGCATATTATCGATTACGATGGAATTTGTGATAGGGCTGATTGTTTTTCAGTTTATTTATTTTCACCTACACAATTATTTTCACATAACAATCACATTCAAATTAAGAATCGTCAGAATAAAAAAAAGTGTTCAGTTGGGATCCCGGATCGGAGAGGGATTCCGGATTGCCAAATAAAAAGGCCATTCATCTTTATAATCCAAAGAGTTTGGATAAGTTTCAATATGCATACATCTACATTCACATTAGTGTTTAAGAGGTGTTTACCTACAAACAAAACGGGCATGCACTTTTCTAAAACGGAATAAAATCCCATAATGAGTTGATGAACAAAAGCATTTTTTGTTGATTAAATAATTAAACAATAGCACAATATATTATTACTATTGTAAACGTGCATTAGAAGTCAGGTTGTCAGAACATGGAGCTGGTATCATGAAAAAAAAGACCGCCCGCACGTACTTGCTCTTATGCTCGATCACAATAATCGTATGCACAAGATTCCTGGTAGAATCTAAATATATTTTTAAAGTCGTTTTATACTTAATTTTGTATAAATACAAATTATATAATATAAAGAAAATAAAAATTGATGGGACAATTAGTATTATGAAGTATTTAATAATATAAATTTAAAATTTTATCGAAACATTGAATTTTCAAAAAAAGTTCGAAATTCTATGAGGCGTTTATGAGATACTTGAAAATCAAAAAAAATTGTTGTATGGCAGGAACCGTTGAAAACAAAATATGTAAAATTTTTTTGTTCTACCAAAATGTAGACTGCACCTAAAGTAGTGGACAGATTCTTTTGTGTCAAAATCGTTAGAGCCCTTTTCGTGATAAGATGGTAGAAAATAATTATATTAGTTTTTAAAATGTTTATTTGTAAATAAGACTTGTCATAGTACCCTTTAAAGTTAAACAATTTTTAAAGTTTATTTACCTAAATTTATAATTTTATTTAAATGTAAAATAATAATTATTTCATTACAAACAAAAAAAACACATAAATGTAATTAAACAGTAACAAAAGTAAGTGCAATAGCTTAAATAAATTGTTAAAACTATTAAAATCAAAATCAATTATTATAAGCTTTACTATTGTTTATTTATTCAAGACATTTTTGGTGTTTTAATTTCTAAGAATTAATAAATCTTAACCCCTGATGAAACCAGAAAAACCGGAGAAACGTTTTCATAAATTAATTGCATTGTTTTCAAACCGATCATAAGCCCAATTATTTAATCAACAAAAGTTAAAACATGATCAAATTCTAATTTAAATTTATGAGATTAGTCCGCCTTTGTTCGCTATCTACTAAACGAATAATATTGACTAGCACAAAGATAATTGTTTAAGCAACAACTTTTTTGTTAATAGATTACATCTAAGCCTTTTAAATATAATATATTTCAATGGACGCGTCTAGAGAAATGCCAATTTATTAGAGTTGTACCAGTTTTATAACAGTTGTTGGGGGGCTGATGAAGCACATAACTAATTTCATGAAGTCGAATGCCTTTTGTACCCTACGGGGCGGGCCGCATAAACTCTACTTTTCTGTCACACTGTTGGCATTTCTTGAGACACGTCCTATGTCAATACATGGATTATATATATGTATTTCCGGTGGTTGTAAGGTGAAGTCGAATACCTTAAGAGTTCAGAAAGCGTGCTTTAATGTTTAATGTCATTTATAAAGTACAATTAATGTAAAAAAAAAAACATTCGCCATGTAATTTGTCTTCTTTTTGGAAAATATTACAGAGGGATAACATTTCTTTAATTTACTTTTGTACTATGTAGATACATACTCGTATTTATTAAGAATAATTATTATTAATTGGAATTTTAGTGCAGGTGGTGCCTTGATGTAAACGGCTCTTCACGACTCTATTAAGAATTTAATAAGTTTCAATATTCACTTAATGGACTTTTTGTTATATTTTGAACACAAATAAGTTAACAATAGGAAATCATTACTTTACAACATACAAGGTACTTTTATTAAGTTTGTTAGTCGACATAAAATTTAACTTTGGTTCTCACTACAATTTGCGTGTCCACTACATAATTGACAATTACCTTATTATTAAAAAGCACATGATTTACTATAATTTTACTAATAACATTTTGTTCTATTCATTCCCTTGTACAAGCCAATTTAAAAATAATTAAATATAAATAAAAAATAAAGGTGTTTAAAGGTCACTTTAATTTAAATAATACTTTTTTTCTTCTCAGAAAACATTATTTAGAATTTCAAATTCAAATCACTTTAAATTCGTTAATATTTATAATAACTGTTGCTTATAATTAAAAAAATAATGCACTTTTTTGTTCATGGCATTTTAAAGATTTTTTTTTTCTTTCGAATTTTGTCCTCAATTAAATTAAATTTAAATGATTAAATACATCAAGTATTTCATTTCGATTATAATGTCCTCATCTGTTTTACAGTCTTTTATCAAAGAGTAATAACGTATATAAAATTTATATAAATAAAGCGTTATTGATTTAAAATAATTTCAACTTGACCGTTTTAAACAGTTTTACAAAGTTTGTATACAATTTAAGAAACAACAAAAAAAAAACTAAATTCCTTAGAAAATCATTGACAAATTCGTACTTGTGTAATTCATAATTCAATACACAATAAATTCATATACATATGTATTTATTTTTTAATTTGTGTAATGTTCAAGAGGCCCCCAATCTGTAACATTGTCATACGTTTGGTAAAAAAACAATAGTTTTTTTCTATTTCCATGACCTTCGTATATGCTCCTGTCTTTTGTACAAAAATTCATAATCAGGTTTGTCTTTGGTATATTCCTTAAATTCATCTGAAAAAGGCAAAAAAAAACAGGTTTGAAAATATGTTTTAATTATATGTTTTGAGGTTATATTAATGGCGCAAAATTTTAAACAGCCTGATGTTAAGGGCTTAGCATGATACTACTTAACAGTTTGCTAATACTAAAGCACTTTACTAATATTTTCCTAATTTTACACTTTTTAACTAACAACATACTAAATCTATTTTCTTAATAAACTACAACTAAACACGCCTAAAATAGTTCAAAAAAGTAAGCGAACATAACTTTTTGACGTTTGTAAATGTCAAAGTGGCATATGGATTTAGTATGATACTAAAAAAATAAAGTAGCCATTTTGTGATTTTAAATTTAGTAAAATGTTAGTACGATACTAAACTGGTTTAAAAATGGCAAAAAATCTCTTTTTAGCCTAGTGCGAGTATCATACTAAAAATGATTTAACATATTACTAAATTATATATATAATTCTCTAACAAATTGGCAGTTATTGTCTTATTTTTATTTATATTTTGTACAATTGTGCGCGCACTAAAGGAGTTTGTATATGTAAGGTAATAGAATTTCTTTCAAGCTGAATCTACCACTGGTGATTTAAGTGGATTTGCGTTCCGATGATGGAACCTGGATCCATTATTATATGCCAGACACAGTAGGTAAAATATTGAGTGAGATTAAGGGCCAGTTTCACACTTTATTCCTCAGTGCCAATTGCCCCCTTAACTTCACTCAGGGTAAGATTTCAATTTCACACCAGCCAAGTTGAAGTGGGAATTAAGTGGCCATTGTTGGGCACTTAAGAGCTACTTAAATATTTAATATTTTTGCCCAATGTCCTTTCAGTTTGAATAAAACTATAAATATAATGTCAAAAAAAAACATGCATTGCCATCGTTATTCATGCTTTTGAGTGAAGTAATTTTAAGCGACTGTGAAACAGAAAAGTAACCTAAGTGAGACTTATCGTTTGACGTTTACTCAAACTCAGGGTGAATTTAATGTCGTTTTTATTTGGCAATCCGGAAGACTTCCGGACTCTTCTGAAAGCGTTCACTTGGGAAAAAATGGCAGTTCTAATTCTGAGAAGAAGAGAATGTTGCTTCTGGGTTTGAAATCAGAATCATAACCAGAAGCACTTACACATTCATATACTTGAACGTCAAACTCGACTGTTGTCATTTTTTGTATAGAATTGTGTACCAAAAATTTTTTTTGAATTTGAATAGGCTCACGTGCACAATTATTTTCACACATCCAATCTCATTAAAATTCAGAATAGTCAGAATCACATAAAAGTGTTCACTTGGGATACCGGATCGGAGAAGAATTCCGGATTGCCAAATAAAAACGCCATAAGTGTGTACTCTGAAACTGGCCCTTAAGGAAACTATATCTTTCCTTTATATAAAGGGTTTTCCAATAAGAGGTGTTATTTTGATATTCAAAGAAAAATGGCATTTTTGGAGATAAATGATCGGATGTTTATTTCATTATAAAGAGGAAGGTATGCCGTTAATAATGGAACACAACATCAGCCAAATGGCCGCCAAGACCACGCTTACAGGACCATATCCTTTTCATGAAATTTTCCATAACCAAATCGCAAAGTGGCTGCCCTATGTCCTCGATAGCCTCACGAATTTTATCTTTGAGGTCTTGAATCGACGCTGGGCTGTTGGCGTAGACCTTATCTTTCACGTGGCCCCAAAGGAAGAAGTCGCAAGGTGTTAAATCACAAGATCTCGGTGGCCAATTGTGATCACCTCTTCGAGAGATAACACGGTCCGGAAACTTTTCCCGTAAAAGATCGATGGTTTCATTGCTTGTGTGGCACGTAGCGCCGTCTTGTTGAAAGTAAACGATGTCCAGATTAATACCATCCAATTCAGGCCATAAAAAATCATTAATCATCTCTCGATAGCGCAATCCCATTGACCGTAACTGTTGCTCCAGCCTCATTTTCGAAAAAGTAAGGTCCAATGACCCCGCGGGACCATAAACCGCACCAAACAGTCACGCATTGAGGATGGAGAGGCTTTTCAACAATAACTCTTGGGTTTTCCGAGCCCCAGATGCGACAGTTTTGCTTGTTGACGTAGCCTCCGAGGTGGAAATGGGCCTCATCAGTCAAGATGATTTTTCGATGAAATTCCGGTTCATTTTCATGCATTTCAAGGACCCAATCAGCAAAGACACGACGTTGTTGATGATCAGCCGGCTTGAGTTCTTGTGTTAAATGAACTTTATTAGCCTTAAGACCCAAGTCTTTATGCAAAATACGGTGTAATGACGTTTGTGGAATGCCTAATTCCAAAGAACGACGAGGAATGGACAAACCTGGGTTTTCTTCAACACTTTGGGCTACAACAGCAATATTCTCAGTTGTTCTTGAGCGACGTGCACGGGTTTTATTCTTTACATCACTAACTTGTCCCAACAGCTCGAATTTGTCCACCAATTTCTGTATTGCGGGCTGACAAGGTGCTTCACGACGACCCAAAAATGTTTTAGTTTTACGAACCGTCTCTGCCAAATTTTCACCATTTTTATAGTGAATTTTAATAATTTCAATGCGTTGTTGAAGCGTGTTTCGTTCCATTTTTATTAATAGCGTAGTTTTTACTTGTCAAATGTCAAAAAATGACAGCTTCAAAAGTGACAGCTACCGAAATAGCGGGCTATTCAAAATAACACCACTTATTGGAAAACCCGCTAGTAAGAGCCCAGAGCTGGCAGACATACGTCATTTTATCATAGCTAATTTTTTTTTCTGTAGATAAGAACGAATGGACATTCCGAATTTTCAAAGCTGAGGCTTTTCGGAGATATGCAGTTTTAACAGTGCATCTCAACTACGTTATTTTATCAAAACTGATTTTTTGATATGTTTAAGGGGATAATGTCTCAAACTTTGTTTGACAATTGTCAAACCCCTACAGTAGGGCGTATCGTCTGGCAGACACCTTTAAGATGACATCTGATATAGGTACTACATACTTTTCATTCCGAAAGCTGGAAAGCGCACCTACATTAAACCAAAAGATTTCAGACATATAAGCCTATCTTCCTTCCTATTGAAGACCCTGGAAAGACTGCTAGATGTACACATTCGCCTGAAGCTAAATGATGGTGTTCTCTCACAGGCCCAGCATAAATACACTAAGGGCAAATCTGTTAAGACAGCACTTCATGAAGTGGTATGCACAGCTGAAAAATCTATCCAATTTAAAGAGTTTACGCTGGGTGAATTTCTTGATACAGAAGGGGACTTTAACAATGTTGAAGTTAAAGCAATATGGCAAGCCCTGGACTCAAGTGGCATTGACTCGCTGCTGTCAAATTGGAACGACTCTATGCTGCAGTCGAGGAAAATAGAGAATTGTGCGACTACAAACTTAAGTTAGGTTAGGACACCCCTTCTTTGGCTTCTGGTCGTTAACCAGGTCTTAGTAAAGCTAAGTAAAACGAGTGTCAAAGTCGTGACATATGATATGCTAATGTCATCATGGGCATCAGGGGAATTCGTTCACACAGTGTGCGAAATTCTTTAGGATGGCCTGGATAAGCTCAGTAATTGGGACAGTAGTTGCGGACTAAATGTAAACACATTAAAAACCGAAATAGTTTTATTCATGAGGAAATGTAACATTCCAAATATAAGCCATCAGAAATAGGAAGCCACTATACATTACTTGCACGGCTAAATATCTGGTTCTGGTTATTTTAAACTGAACTGGAAAGAGAATATTCAAGAAACACAGAAAAAAGCTACAATAAAACATTTTAGAATTGAACAAATTTTTCTCAAAACCGCAAGCGATAGATGTTCAGGTATCGTCGACAGTTATCGGGTTTCGAGAAATCTTTGCACAGATATCTCTAAGAAAAAAAAAACAGATTATTAGCTAGGGATTAACAGCTGATCTCAACTGTCCCTGATGGTTATCCTAACTGGTTGCAACTCAATCGGAACCCACATGACCAGAATGGGCATACGCATGTCTGGCTTATATAGAAGTTATGTGGACGAAGAGACGGATGAGTTCTCATATCACTTCCTTTGTGAATATCCTAGCCCCAACCAGGAAAGAAGCTCTCGAAGATTACTTTTTTCGACGAACTGGGCGTTGTATCTAATTAGCCACTTAAACATATCCTGACATTTATTCATAGGTCAGGATGGCTAAGGGAGGCACCTCAACCATAACCTCCCAATTTACTCCCCGCCTTAAATTTTCTCACAATTTTGTAAGCGCTCATTCGTTAAAATATTTCTTTATTTCGTTTTAATCACTTTTAAGAAACCTGTATCACCTGTAAGAAATAGCGCGTTCACCGTTCAAATAGATACGTTGACCCCAAGAATACTTCAAGGATGAGTGCACAGTTACGTACGTTTTTTGTATTTAACGAGGTACATACGCTTAAATCTGGTTGTTTTTACTGTCTGTGCGAACTGTAATAATTTTTAATTCAGTTTTTGTTTTATTGATGCAACAATTAGTCTCCATCAATGAGGCTAATTCTGAAATATCAGTATTAATAAAAGGATTTAAAAGAAAAAAACAAGCAAGGGTTCAATACAAAACATTTTCTTAAAACGCCCTTTAAATTCCGATCGTACCCGGCAAGAAGAGTTTACTTGAGTCCGTGGCATCTGACAATCGCTGATAATTTTTGCATTTTAAAACAAAAAAAAAGAAGTTATTTCAGTTTTTAACAGTTTTCTTGGATATCAACTTCGAAAATTTTAAGGATTATAACTCAGTCCTGGGCCCGCTATCTAGCTCACGCGACTCTCTTGCTCCCCTTAGCATATGATAAGTTACAAGCCAGGCACCTGCCAACCGTTTTTTTTTTTTAATTTAAAAGTATCCCTGTCAAGCACGTTTAGCAGGTTCCAAAAATTACACTGGTGCCTGCCTGACAAACAAATATATCCTAAGCGGATTCGTTATTCGAACCCGCAAAGCCGGCGAGGCAGCTGATCGACTTCTTTATATCATGGCACCAAGAAATAAATGTAATGTTCTATTTTGTTCTATCTGTTCTAATGTGTCCTCTTCTGGGATGTTCAGATATTTCCTTTAGTAAACATCACTACCCTTATTACGATAGGCGTTTCACTTAAATAACGAATGTTATTTCAAATGCTTGTATTACGCCGTTATTCTCAGGGTAACGTCTTAATCCTTGCGTAATCCCAAACGGTGGCGGTAGTTGACCGCGCGATACAAATGCCATCGAAGACCTGCTCACATCAATGCGATATCGCTATGCATGTTTGTTGGAAAATAAAAAAGGAAGAATATTGTTTCTTTAAATAAATGGCAGACAAATCCGTGAGATAATTCTGGCTGAAATGATGTGGTCTATTCCAAAGTCAAGTGTTTGGATATAAAACGAAAAATGACACTTTATTATATTTACTTATTCAATTTATACCTTAATTTTACATCGAATTTATTAACCTATTGATAAGTACTTAGTATTCATAATTTCTTCACCTACTTATTACTATACTTAATATAGAAACAGAATTCTGACGCCAAAGCTAAGCCCATTAAATAAAACACTAACAGCCAAACTAATAAACGTGGAATAGGGAAGGTTTAGGGTTTATTCCGTGGACTAAGACCGAAATGTTATTAAAAAAAAAACAAAAATTTCTTGTAATGTCCTTTTCGATTGGTCGGCCGGAAGGCTTCCGAATGCTTCTGAACTGTTCGATTGGTATGAAATGACAGTTCTTCTCCTGGATAGAAGAGAAAATTCCTTCTGGATTTGAAGTCAGAATCAAAACCAGAAGCATGCACAAACTCAAATACTAAATGTCAAACGCGAATTAAATGTCAACAACAATGTTGTGTTGGGATAGGCGATATTGTAAAACATGGATGTTAACATCGAAAATACAATATCGATATCAGAATATCGATGTTTTTTTAAGTTTTTTTTTTTTTGAAAAATATTAGCTGGTTCAAAATTTAATTAAAAATACAATATTTTCTAAATTCAAAATACCTTCAGTGTTTTGAAAATTGTAGCAATGTTTTCTATCGTAATTTTCTTTTCCCTTTTTGTGTGTATGAGCTACATTAAATTCCACTAAGCGCCAATTGAACTTCATACAATTTCACATAAATAGTTGTGAAGCGTAGTTCCGCTGAAGTGCAGTTCCGTCAGTGCGGTCTAACCTTTATAAGCATGAGTTCATTGACAAAGGAATTCAACTTATTTTAAGTCGATTTTTTAAATCTTAACTTCGATGTTGAGATGTTTCACCTGATTCAACATCGATGTTGAAACATCGATATTTTTTTCGACTAACATTGATGTTTTGCCGACATCAATGAACATCGCCCATTTCTACATTTGTATGTCATTGGTTTGCTTTTTTTCACCTTACACGTACACTCACAAAATCTAGAATGGAGTGTTAACTTGTTTGGAGTCCCGGTTCGAAAAGGCCATAAGTGAAGTTTACTAATAGCGAGTTTCATTCAAATTTCAAAGATCTACTCTCAAAATCGAGATTTGATATTTTCAATTAAACTTTTCCAGATTTAATTGTAGTATTGGTAAATGACTGACAGACTAAATGTATAAAATATAAATTATTAACTTCTTCGTCCATTATTTCTTTATTTTTTAGCACGGATTGGCACTAGTTCACAATAAATTAAACAAAATATTTTCCATTTGACCATTCAGATCAAATCTGCCAACTCATCAGAGATCAGATCTTTCGTGTTAAGATTTGATCTAGATTTGCTCTTTTTGTTGGAATGAAACTCTCAAAATTCAAAAAGATGAAATCTTTTGTCAGAAAGAGCAAATCTTTTCTTGAATGAAACTCTATAAGCTAAGTCACCGAAAAAGTTGGTTTAGCGAAGGAATAAGAACTCAGAAGTGTTAAATTTGTTCTGAAATAAAAAAAAATATCAGTGTAGATTTGTGAATTTAGTTTTAAATAAAAATAATAATTTATTGAGTTATTAAATCGTGTTCAGTTATTGGACGATCAATCAACAATAAGAAAAATATACAAAACCAGATATAATCCGCAACAGGTGGCAGGATTAGAGGATTTCAAGAAGAAACAAAGGTTTTTGCAAAGAAATGGTTGAAGATGATCTAATTGAGGATACACGAGGACAGCAGGTTATTGTTTCCACCATATACGGGGGTTAATGAGGTGTTTGGTTACAGACCTTACTTATTGTAGTAGATTTTCTTAAGAGATTTCTGGTAAACGTTACTTTACTATTCCATGAAGATTCTGTTTTTATTAATATGAAATTTTAATCCATGGTTTAACGCCAGTGTAAGCTCATAGAATGAAGGTGTAATAAGCGTTTTTTTATTAACAGGGCAGTAAATGAAATGACGATACACAATTCTGACAGGGAGGCGAAACCAAAACAGTATGTGCCGTCGGTCGCTGCACTTGGATATACATACTAATACTTGGGTTGTTTTTTTTTGTTTATTTCTTGGTCTTGATATCGTACCTGAACAAATACAAAAATAAAATATAGAAAAACCGGCAAAAAATTAAAACAAATCCTCTGCCAAAAATGAGAAGAGAAAGTAACGAAATTATTAAAAAAGTGAGTTTGGTTTTCGGTTTTTTGGCTAAAAAGAAAATTGTTAGTATCCAATCAATAAGTCCCGCTTATTTACTGTCTGCCCAAAATTCATAAATCCGGTGATATACCAATTTTTTTTTTTTTTTTTTAATAAAAGGACAATATTTTAGATTAGAAGTGGGTGGCAATGGCGCAGTGGATAAAATGCTTGATTGCTAACTAGGACGTGTGGGTTCGATCCCCACGCTAGGCGCATTCTTTTCTATACCTCGAATTTTAATTGGATGCCGCTCATGGGTTAAAATGAGACAGTCAATACCTGGTTCTCAAATCCATTGTGCCAAACTAGTGCCGTGCAATTCAGGTTGCATTTAAAAGACCTTAGGTCTTACAGGCATATAGTTAAATTAAAAAAAAAAAAATAGACAAAACAATTCGACTAAAAATAACATATATTTTTAAATTATCAAAAAAATATTACCAAATGAGATCGTTCCTTTGTTGGTGTGATCAATACTGAAAAACAAAGCATCGCTTTTCTCTTCTGTTAACTTTGCACTGTGTCGTACAATTTTCCAAAAGCATTCTCTTGATATACTCTGACTAGATGGTGTATAAAGCTGAAATTGACAATCTTTTTTTTTTAGTAAATTATTTAAAAAAATTATATTATTATCTTACATTAATAATTACGCTTAGGAACTCAATAAGGCTTTCATCTTTTATTTGACAGTAAAATAAGCATAAGAGGTAACTTTTTAAACTAACCGTTCCTGACTGATGCTATAGTTGATTTTTATTAAAAAAAAAACAACAACAAAATTTTAACTGATTTTAGCAAAGCATAGCAAAATTAACAGTATTTACATGATCCAGAATCTTAAATAAGTCGCAAAGTAGTTTATTTTTGGAGTCAATATTTAAAAAGTTCGCGAATGTGGCCAGGTCGATGTTATCACCACCTGGCCAGCTGCAGTACTTAGATGATAATTCTTTGTTTCTATTTAGTTGAAGTATGCTGAAAGATGATAATAATTTTGGTTACAAAATAAACTTTTAACTTTTAAAATATGAAAAAAAATACCCCAAACCATGCAGGCATCTTTCGATTTGAACTATATCTCCTGGGAATGGAATTTTCATTTCTTTGGCACGGTTCATCATTATACAGTCTTCAAATGAATAGTCCGAAACAGGAACACCCAAAGCTCTACGAATGAAAATAAATTAATAATTTAAAATTAGAAAATAAATTTCACTTACTTAGCCATCACAGCTTGCACATTATCAGCAAATAGTTTTGGGTTCGATTTCTCTTCTTCGTTGGGCGTGTAAACAGGAAGAAATTCGATTTCACATCGGCTGTATAATTTTGCCAGTGTCAGCCACAGTAGCTTTAGCCTGATTTTTTTAGGTTAAAATTCATAGAAATCAGTATGTAGTACTATTACTCAAAAGCTTGCTTACACTCCAGGTCCATCCCATGTCCAAGTGTAAGTGTCATATTTATTTGGATATTTTAATAATACTGGTTGGACTGGTACACCAGGATAGAAGGCACCGGGCTTGAATTTTATGAGCGCTGAACGGTTTGTACATGTTCCTTCGGCAAATATAACCACCTGTAATTATTCATTTATTAGTTACATGTTTTTGATGGGTTAGCATCTTAGTTCTCAGCAGGGGTAAAATTAAAAATTGCGTTACGAAACTGAACCAGGGCTCCACGTGCAATATTTAGGGCACAAATTGTCTCTTTGGCAATGGCAATACTGCCTGATCGATGAAAGGCAATAATTGCTTTACATCTCCGAGGCAATATATTGAGGCATTTCAAAACGGCGTACCTTCAATTTGACTGCCTTCCCTTTATTTTGAAAGAGTCCGTGCGTGAAACAATTTACTGAATGAACAAAAACGGAAAAAAATACAAAGAACAATATAAATTAAAAATTAGTGAGTTAAAATTAACAAAAATAGAAACAATAAGGTTTATTGAAATTCAAATTGCCAGCAATGAAATGCCCACCAAATATGTTTGTTGCCATTGCCATTGATATTGCCATGGCCTGAAATATTGCAAGTGTAACGCACGCGGTTTTGTTTAAAATGGTTGGAGAATTTGCTAACAGATTTAGCATTCACTTCTTAATTTCAAAATAAATAAGGGATTTTCTAAAAAGTTTTGTGAATTTGGGAGGGACTTTTTTGGTAAGTAATTTTTGTTTGGGAAATAAGTGTGAGGTGTGGAAAAATTGTTCACATTTAATGATAAAAGGCCGGAATTAAATATGTATTGTTGTAGGACGTGAATCGGTAAATGCGAAAAGTGTGACATTGTGTGGTCCGACTACCGGTTTACACTGATCTCTAAAATGCACTGGATAATATATTCTCTATTACGTATATTTAAAAATACGATTTAAAGACGGTTTATCTGTAACACGTAGGTTAAGTGCAAAATGTCATAAAACAGAATTTTTGCTATTTGGTGTTTATAATCTTATTCCTTCGCTAATCCATCGAAGACTGGTTTAGAGAAGGACAAATAATTGACATTAAAAAAAAACTTACAAGGATATAGAATAAAAAGAGAGTTGATACTTATCTTAGTAGAATTTGTTCCTTGGATTTTCGATTTTTTATTAAGTGAAAATTTTAATCCGCAGATTAACTTCTATTCTATGGTTTAGTAAAGACATGGATTACAGATGGAATAAAAATTTTTTTATTAAAAGGGCTGTATGAGTATAAAAGTTTTTTTGATGAAATTTGAAGATGGCATTAAGTGCGCTGATACCATCCGAGTTAAAAATAAGTACATGTGTGGTGTACAAACAAAGTAAGAAATATTTTTGTAGTTTATTGTTAAATACAAATTTGAAATATCGCTTAATGTGACCTGTAAAAGTGATACAAAGTGTAAAAAAGTTATACTGGCATGGTACAGTCTTCAAGTTGCCTCAACTTTTTATGTGAGTGCGTTATCCAATGTTTAATTGAAATAAGTGGGGATTTAGCATTCACTTCATTATTTTTTTTAAATGGTTGGGGAATTTGATAAGGGATTTGTTTAAAAAGGTTCGTGAATTTGGGACGGCCTTTTTTATCTTTTCACCTCTTACCAAAATATGGAACCATTTAAAAAAAAAATGTGCAAAGTAAATGAACGATCTAATAACGTTGTACTAAAACTGTGAATGTACAGTTAATGCAAGCAGTTTTTAGTTAGTTTCTCTATTCAATATTTGCATTTTTATTTAGATACATTTTACACTGAGTTCATATTCGGAAACCACATTACCAATAGGGAACGCAATAGGATTTAGAGTATAGGTGAACAAAATAGAAAAATAAAAATAACATTTAATACCTGTTGCCAGTCGTCACTTGATTTGGAACGTGTAATGATTTCTTGGATTGTATTTTGTCTCGAATGTGGATCCTCCCGTTCAACATAAATCGGCTGTGCGCAATTTATAATTCCTAAAAATTCAAAATGACAATATTATTACTTATGTTTATAAGGTCGAAGTGTATGTGTAACTGTCAACTCCAAGATTGGTCGAATACCTTGGATTGATTATTGATATAATAGCCGTGTTTTATTATCGCCAATAACCCATATGACTCAACCCGTGAAAATAAAACGATCTGGGTTATGTACTTCATTGTACCCTCTGATCGCCGAATTTAATACTAATATTTGCAAAGCCAGATAGAAACCCCGATAAAACGCAGGGAATGATTGCAAAAACGTGAGTGGTTTCGAGCCCTCTTGTAGGCAGTGGCCTGATTAGGGAATACGAAGCGAATCGTTTTAGGTGGCGAAAATGAGATTTGATATTACTGTTTTCGCTTTCGTCTCTTTCGTTTTACATTCGCCCTATTTTCGAAATCGAAAGCGAATTTGATTTGACATTTCAATTTTTAGCGCGTGCATTTCCGATAAGGTTTCTTTGGCGGATTGGTTTATCGACACGGTCGAAAGTGATATTTTGGTGTATTTTTTTTATATTTAAATAAATAAAAATGTGAGTTTAACTATTATTTTTTTTTTATAAAAACTAACTAAAGAAATAAACAATATTTTTTTTGTAATAAACGTGTAGGCGCCCAAGACAGCAAGACACCAACCAGCAACAATTTTCTCCGCTCTCATGATAGAAAACGAAGGGATTGCCAAAGGACACAATTTACAACGTTCTCTCCAATATGTCCAGAGCTTCGGACATTGAATTGCATACTGTGGGTTGCGCCATTCCAATGTTTGTATCCTGCCCAACCAACTTCTTGTATGATTTGTCTGCAAGGTATCTCAATGTTGCAGCTAATTTTATAATTGGTGGTGTCCCATTGTTGTTCTGTGGTCTATATTTGTCTTTTATTTCGTCCAAGACAATTTTAATTGCTTCTTTTGAAAGGCGAAGCAACTTATCGAACCAAGTTTTTATAAAATAAAGCTAATTTAACAAATAATAAACAAGTTAAGCAAAAACACTGACTCGAAGCAAGCAAGATCAAAAGGTGAAGAAGCACTTCTTAATAATTTTCTTCTCAAGTTTGAATTTTAAGATTTTTTTTCTTACTCACGTTAAGCATTTATATAAATAACATTTGAGTCCATTTTTTATTTAAATAAATATTTTATTACAAAGTTAATGCAATTAGGACAAAACATAAATGATTTTGATTGAAATAATAAATATTCACGGCAATCAGCTGTCAATTATCCGGAAATCATGGAAGTAGCATTTACGATTCGGTTCGAATTCGTTAATTGATCAAAACGAAGCGAGTCGAAAATGAGATATCGAATTAAAAACGATTCGCTTCGTATTCCCTAATCAGTCCTCAGCATTCTTTTTACATTCCTTTAGTTTTATATAGGTCTGTTTGTTATCTTGTGAATTCGTACGAATTTGTAACAATTTGTACAAATTTTCACAAAATATTGAAAAACTTCCCCATATTGAAAAAGTTGTAAATTTTTACTACACGAATTTCTGTGGGTAACTGGTGTACAAACTGTCAAAACACCAAGCTGTCAAGTTTTTTCTACTATTTCTTGTGTTGCTGATGGGCACATACATTGAAAGAAATAAAAATTGGAGCGAGAAATCCATTACTAGCGGACAAGAATGAAATCTCTGTTGTGGAAACTAAAGACACACAGAAAAGAAAGGAACGCACTAAGAAAAAAATAACCATTCGAGAAGCGGAAAATTATAATATTTCTTAGGGCCAATTTTTCAATAGTCAGTTAAAAAGTCAGTTATCTGCTCATCTTATAACGGAATAAGGAGTAATCTGAGGAATAAAATAAATAGCTATTTTCGATGTGAAAAACATTTTGAAAACTTATTGTTTTGAAATAAACGTTAAATAAAAATTAATTTCTATGAAAAGTTCGATACTTGAAATGAAAGTAACGTTCAAATTAAATTATTCTTTACATTGTTTTTTCTTGATTGAAAATATCGATGTTGTTATCCGGTTATTTAACAGTTAGTTTATTCCTCTGGGAACTAACTGGATGTTTATCTGGAGAAAAATCGGCTCTTAATCAAGTGTTTTCTTAATTTATGTTATAGAACATTTTTGTTTTGTGCACTGTTTTTTGTATTGGCTGTTATCTTTTAGGCGCCATGCCAGTTGAAACTCATCATTGAAAACATTGTCTATCAAATCTAAACTAAAATTTACATTTGGCTATGAAAGATCTTGTCACTGAAAAAAATCGTCCGTTTCCAACAAAAAATCGGCCGTTTCACTGATTTGTGTTTCAATGATGAAGTTCAATGAAAGCTTTAACTACCGCCTTAATTCTTTTAGCTTGGTTTTGGCATGTCGCAGGTGATCATTTAATAATGCCATCACTAATTTCGGGATTTGAGTACGTAGGGTTAGGTTAGGTTAGGTTAGGTTAGGTTGAAGTGGCTGTTAGGAAAACAACTGACACACTTAGACCTTAGATATGTCCATTGTGATACCACATGAAGAGAAATTTACTCTTTAATCAAACCAATTGGAATGTGTCTAAGATCACTAGTGTCGTCGAAAAAGTATTCCCTCAGATGTAATCTACGTCCTTGGGAGAGAGCAGGACATGAGCAAAGAAGATGGGAGATAGTGCTCCCTTCCTCCTCATCCATGCAGCTTCTGCAAAAATTATTGGAGAAAACGACGTCTTTTGCCTTTTGGCGTGTCTGTCAATTAAGCAGTATCCAGTTACAACACCTATTACGGAGCCAAGATGTTTCCTGCTCAAAGAGAGTAGACCTTTTTATTACTGGCCAGATTTGTCTGGTAGCCAGGCAAGTAGTGATGTTTGACTATCTAAGATTTATTTGTTTTATGGAGTTTTGATGTAACATGAGTTTGCATGTAGCGATAGGCATACCGATTTCTTCCATTTTAGGTAGAATAGGCATTTGGGTTCCATTTCTGGAGAGTTCATCGGCTTTGAAATTTCCCAAAATATCTCTATGTCCCGATTTCCAGCTTAGCTTTTTGTCTAGTATGAGACCTAGATATTTGGCATCATCAGAGAAAGTCATTGGCGTACCATTTAATGATGGCGGTATAAGTTGGGGAATCTTAAATTTCCTAGTGAAGAGAGCAAGTTCTGTCTTGGCAGAGTTTATATAAAGACTATATTTGATTTCCCAAAATTTTTAGTCGATTGAGAGCATTTTGCATGAAGTCTGTTAGAGTTGGAGCGTGCTTGCCTGATACAACAATTTTTTTTTATATTTTGCGCGCACTAAAGGGATTTTGACTACCCAAAAATATGATCGAGCACAGTGCGAGCGTTAGGTAAATAGGGAAGGATTTAAAAGGAGATACCGATGTACATTAGTTTTGAAGTTTAGAATATCCAAATGGGAGGGAAAAATCGAGCATGGTAAAGCATTCCACATTCGTGTTGTACGGCTAAAGAAAGAATCTCTGTACTTGACCGTACGTCCGAAATGGGGCTCAAGGGTAAGCTGATGAGCATTCCTAGAAGCGAGAGTATTGCGGTTGAATATTTTCAGGGGAGAAATGCAACTGGCTACTTCGCTAGAACACTGTTTATAAAAATACCGATAAAATAGCGAAATACATGAAACATTTCGACGATGTTTGAGAGATGTAAATGTTTCTACAATAGTTCTATCGCCAATCATTCTGAGAGCTCTATTTTGAATTCTATCCAAAAGATTCAAATGAGTTTTAGGAGCTCCTGTCCAAATGTGAGAAATATACTCAAGTTTTGGTCGGATGAAGGCCTTATAGATTACAGCCAAATCAGACGGTGAGAAGAATTTCTTGCATCTTCGAAGAAAACCTAAGCACTTTGCAACGTTTTTGGCGACATATTCTATGTGTTCATTTCACAAGAGGTGGTCTGTGATGCACATACCTAGGCCTGAAAGCTGATCGGTTTCTTCGATGTAAGTGCCGCTCATGGATAGCGGCATTGCGGGGTGGGTTCTGCTTTAACGACAGAAGACAGCACTGAGTTTTTGAACCATTAAATTGTTCGGGGTTATTTATTCCCCATTGGACAATGCTGTCGAGATCAGAATTTAAAGAGCTTATCATACGCTGCCTTTGCAGTTCCACGTCCGAAGAACAAGGAGGTGAATCTGAAAACTAATATGTAAAGCTGAGAGTACTATCGTCAGCAAAACAATTAAGTGGATTAGAAGTTCCAGATAAGAGATGATTAATGAAAATGAGAAAATGGGTCGGAGACAATACGGAGCCCTGGGGCACACCAGCATTTATTTTTTGAATATCAGACTTGAAACCGTCCAACACAACTTGTATTGAACAGTCCGAAAGGTAATTTCTAATCCAACGAATAAGAGATTCATCGATACCAAATGCACGCATTTTTGATAAGAGAGCCTGATGCCAAACTCTATCAAATGCTTTTGAAATATCAAGCGCAATAATCTTACTTTCTCTAAAACGGTGTAAAGATTTATGCCACTGTTTGGTGAGATATACCATCAGATCACCTTTTGCTACGAAAGCCATACTGCCGGCCATTGAGGAGCTTTCGTTCTTCAAGATATTTCTTGAGCTAATAGTTAATCAGCGTTTCCATGACCTTGGAAAGAAGGGACGTAATTGCAATTGGACGGTAATTAGAGGGTGAAGAAGATTCGCCTTTTTTAGGGACAGGCTTGACAAATGCTGTTTTCCATCCACTCGGAAAGTGACCTGTTGAATAGGATAGATGGAAAAGCTTACGCAGTGGTTTTGCCAGCGCTGAAGAACAGCTCTTCAGAACGATGGAAGGGATACTATCCAGGCCAGCGGATTTGTGTATATCAAGGTCTTTGAGGACTCTAGCAACTGCACGAGTGCGAAAGAAGATTCGTCCCATAAAATCGTTTACGCTCTCAAGTACTGGAGGAGTCATAACACTATCTGGCAGCGTCGAAGTATGGCAACATCAGCATACGCTAGTACCTTATATCATTCTTCTTCCCGGAGAGTTACTATTCACGAAATGTTTACATTGTTCAAAGATTTCCCCCACTCTTGAAGTACGACAGTTGTTACACATCTTACTACAAAAAAAAGACACCAAACAAAGCCAATAAACCTCCAAAAACATTTAATCCTATGACGTGGCATACCGCTGCTTGGTATAACGCACTGGACGCAAATTACCGGCGAACTGCAATAGATCACTTAAAGATTTTTTTGTAAGCTCGAGGAGGATTGGACACTATTAAAATGGCATTAGTTATCGTAGGTATTATCGATAACAAACGGCGGTAATTCGTGCCGCTGAAACAGTTTTCTCTGGAATAAGAGTTAAGAGCCTAATATTTTCTTCATTTCGCTAACACAAATTTCATAAAACTTACACATGAATTTTCGATGGAATTATTGATAAGTACGACAAAAAGTCAGAAAAAGTTTGCGTATGTATTGACTTATATTCTCATTTCCTTAATTAGCTCTTACTTTGCCAATTTTTAAATTTATTATTTCGTTTAAACAAGAATATTTGGAAATTTTTATCTGTCTCATAATATTTTTCTGTGCGTATAAGGGTTTCCCACAATCCATTAGCAAACACATTTTTTTCTCAAAAATATTTTTTTTTTTTCACAAAAAGACGTTATTCCTTTTTCTTTTTTATTGTGAAAGTCCAATTTGTGTTTTGAAAAATAATAAAGATTTTGTTAGTAAAGAATACATTTAAAATTATTAAATCTATATAAAAAAAATGAAACTCTTTCTAACAATCAATAATATGTTGATTGAAAATCAGGAAAAAAAATAAAATTAACTTTCAACTATTACGACCCGTAAAGCCCCAATGAAATTGCACAAAAGGTTAGCTTTGGTAATTTTTAAGGACCAGTTAAATTAGTTACAGAAACTTGAAGATTCACTTTTAACTGAGACTAAACGATCGCCCTAAACGATCATACATCTTGTTCGCGTTAATGTAATAATAAATAAATTAATAACTTTTTTTTAAATGGGCGTGTCAGTGGGCGAACATTATCAGTAATCATTTTATATAGTATTTTATGGCACATAATTTCACCACAATTGTTTAAGACGTTTAGATGTTACTGACCTTAGACTTAAACTCAATCAAATAAATTAAAGAAAAAAAAATATCAAAAAAAAAAAAAAACAAAAGGAGCGTGTCAAAAATTGGGCGAATGATTAAAAATAACTTTCTCTGTAAATTTTTAAAACATACAACTTAAATTCTGGTGAATTTTTTTCGGATTTTATTACTTTTTTAGGCGAAAATTTGTTATGCTGATTTTTATACCATCCGTAGTAATTTATCAGATTTTATTTAAATGTGACCACCTCTTCATACAACCGGAACCACTGTTCAATCTGTTTCTTCTGAACCAGAATTAATAAGCCAAATATAAATTTCAAAGTTAAAAAACTATACGCACACATACATACGTACAAAATGTATTTGCAAAAAAATAGAATGAATTTAATACTTACTGCCGAGTATTGGAATTTCTGAAGTCTCCCTTTTGGCTACAATTGATGTTGGCCCTGTTACCACAACAATAACAGAATCAACATAAGATGAATGTGGCGCGACAACAAGAATTGGAGCTTCTTTTGGTGACGCCTGCTTGCCAGTGAATTTTATATAATGAAATGAGCTAGACGCGTACACCAGCCGCATAGTATTTGCAACAACCTTTTGAGCTATCCTGAAATTGTAGGAAAATAAAACATTAATTTATTAAAATAATTATTTAGTAATTTTTAAACATAAGATTAATCTTCAACGGCATTTTTTTTAGACAAAAAAAGTTAAATATAAATAATTGAAAAAAAATATATAAAGTTCAAAAGTGAGTTTAGGATTGTCTGAAAATTTGTTAAGAAACAAAAAAAGCTATAGTTAAGGAAATCACACGGCTGTGGACAAATACGCTTTCTAAGATATGTAAAGGGTGTCCCTTTAATTCGTCAATAATATTTTAGAGCCTGATGCTTGGTTATATTTTAAGAAAAAAAACCGTTCCACAATAAGGGTATATCTCCAATTGTAATATCATTTATCGGATATTTAAGAAAAAGCTTACATTAGTGTACTCTGACGCATGTAAACAGTAATTTCGATGTTAATTCTACATATGATTGAAACATCGTTCACTTTATTTTTAGATGAACTACCAGGCTTTGTAATTGTAATTCCATTTAAAAAAATTGTTTATCGTGTTTCAGTTTCAAAATATCCAGTATTCATTTTTCCTGCCCAATATATTTTTTTGACTTTGGGGTCAATTTTCTCAAGGAGAGGCATAATAAACATAACGTTTTATCTTTTTTTTTTTGAGTGAACGTAACAATAAAAAAAATAAAAATATCCTTCAAGTTTGCGGAAAATCCCATAGATTTTATGATACTTGTCAAAACCTGTAAAAGGTAAAATTAAAAAAAAAAGTATTTTTTGCCTTAAGCCCTAAAGGCTAAGAATGAAAAATGATTTTGTGTAGTGATAGATAACACAGGTCAACAAAAAAATTTGTTTTTTTTTGTTTTTGTGTTCAAATGGCGATTCGCTCAATCTTTGTATTGAAAAATATCGTACATTTTTTTGTTCCGTGTTTGTATTTATGCCTTTTAGAATAATAAATAAATATTACGTGTTGTCAACCAGGATTATTAGCTTTACGTTTAATGGTATTTTTATTTGGCAATCAGGAAACCCTCTCCGATCAGGGATCCCAAGTAAACACTTTAGTGTGATTCTGACAATTATTTGATTGTATGTGTGAATATAATTGAGTACGTAAAAATATTCAAATTAACAAAAAAAATGTCTGACGTTCAAGTATGTTACCGCTTTTACACGCCACATCGATCTATCATGTCGACAAAGTAGTTCGTTGTTGCATTAGCATTCACACGCACATACGCCCATGTATAATTTTATGTTATATTATCACAGAGCAGAAGATTATGTAGGCAATAAACTCGTTCAAACCCTATAAATCAGCTGGACCATATTATCATATTCGACAGATAATAACCCCATGGCTTAGGTTCATCTTCAAAAGTTGTTTAGAACTTAAATACGTACCTATCAGCTGGAGGAAACTCAGAGTGGTTTTTATTCCAAAAGCTGGAAACCCGACACACTCGACTGCAAAGGATTATAGACCGATTAGTCTCTCCTCGTTCTTTCTTAAGACACTGGAGAGAATCATTGATCTATATGTAAGAGACCTTCTCTGTCCAAACAACTTGTGCAACTACTAACACGCATACCTTAAAGGTAAATCAGTGGAGACAGCATTGCACGAAGTGGTTTCAATAATAGAGAAAAGTCTTGAGCACAAGCAACACTCCTTAGCAGCATTTCTGGATATCGAAAGGGCGTTTAACAACGTTAAATCAGCCTTGGAGAAGGTTGGAGCTGAACCCGCCATTGTAGATTAGACTTATTCCATGTTGAATGGTAGGATCATAAACTCACAACTTGGGGACACTATTGCAAAGAAAACATTTACAAGAGGCACACCACAAGAAGGAGTAATCTCACCCCTTCTATGGCTCCTAGTAGTAAACAGCATTCTTACAAGTTAAAAAAAAAAGGAATTAAAGCAGTAGCTTATGCAGAGGACATAGTAATTCTGATATCGGGTAAGTATCTTACCACCAAAGTTATTATGGAATCTGCTCTTAAGGAACTATCTTCGTGGGCAGAGGATTAACCCCGCTAAAACTGAACTAGTTCTGTTCACGAGGAAAAGAAAACTGGAGGACCTCCTAAGCTGAATGAGATCCCTCTGAAACTTTCCACAGAAGCTAAATATCTAGGAGTAATCCTAGACTCTAAGCTAACTTGTAAACGGAAAACAGCGGAAAGAATGAAAAGAGCACTCTGCGCCTTCTACACATTTAAAAAAAAAACCTTTGGAGCACAATGGGGCATGCGACCGCAAATCATCCATTAGATGTAAACAGCAATCGTTCGCCCCATACTTAACTACAGGTCGATTGTGTGCTGGAAAGCTGTAGAGAAAGATAGCTTACTCAAAAACCTAAGCAAGGTACAGAGATTAGCCTGTATGGGAATAACGGGGGCATGGAGGTCTACACCACAAGCAGGCCTGGAAATCATTTTAAATCTTTCAGGTCTGGACGAGTACATAAGGTGCACAGCGGCCAAGAGTGCACTTCGACTTAAAGAAACGGGATTTTGGAAGCACAGACCAAGGGTCATGGATCTATCGGGCAAAGGTACGGAAACATGGCTGAACTTGATGTGACAACTGACTACTTACCACAACACGATGATAAGACCCGAAAGACATGAATGGGAACCTAGCTCACCATTAAAAGAACAGGGTATTCCCATCTACACTGATGGGTCTAAAAGGAAGAAGGAACAGGAACAGGGGTGTTTTGTGAAGCCCTTAATATTAAGGAATAATATAAGCTCCCAGATGAATGTAGCGTCTTTCACGATCAGATCTACTCGATTGAAAAAGAAGCTGAAATGATCCAAGGGAGAAAACTAATCTCATCAGAGATCACATTTTTCGTGGACAGCCAGCAGCTATCAAAGCACTCTGCAGCGAGACAATAAGTTCCAAGGCAGTGGCAAAGTGCCGAAGCGTACTGAATGTCATTGGTAACTCTAACCGAGTCGAACTTTGTTGGGTTCCCAGACACAGCAATGTTGAAGGGAATGATATAGCAGATGAAATGGCAAGGAAGGGATCAATGTCAAATAGGGCCGCCGATCGCAGCAATTGGGTTTGTGTTATTCGATCACCTGGAAGATTTTACGCAAAGATCTTGGTTTAAAGCCATACAAAATACAGCTGGTGCAAGAATTGAAGCCAGGCGACCTACCACAACGTAGAATTTTCGCGGTGAATGGGCCTTAGAAAAGTTGGATGAGGATCCGTTTTTTTATCGCAAAATTGTCTTCAGCGACGAGGCTTATTTTTGGCTAAATGGATACGTGAATAAGCAGAATTGCCGTATTTGGAGTGAAGAGCAGCCAGAGGCAATTCAGCAGCTACCAATGCATCCCGAAAAATGCACTGTTTGGTGCGGTTTATGGGCAGGCGGCATCATTGGGTCGTACTTCTTCAAGGACGATGAAGGCCGCAGGGTTACGGTCAATGGAGAAAGGTACTGTTCCATGATAACAGATTTTTTTTTGCCGAAAATGCAAGAATTGAACTCGGTCGACATGTGGTTCCAACAGGACGGTGCCACATGCCACACTGCACGCGAAACCATGCAACAATTGAGAGGCGAATTTGGTGAGCAGTTGATCTCACGTTTTGGCGCAGTCAATTGGCCACCAAGATCATGTGATTTGATCCCGTTAGACTATTTTTGTGGGGCTATGTTAAGTCTATTGTCTATGGGGACAAGCCAAACACGATTGCTGCCTTGGAAGCCAACATTGAACGCGTCATTGGTGAGATTCCGGCCGAAATGTGTGAAAAAGTTTGCCAAAATTGGACCTTCAGAATGTACCACCTGAAGCATAGCCGCGGGAGTTACATATAAAACTCAGCCGGATAAGTACGATGAACTTATCCGGGAAATTCACAAAAACACTGAAAGTATCGCATAAATTGCTGACCTAGTGTCTGTAATTTATGCAATAAAATATTGTATTTAAATAAGCCAACTGCGATTGGCAATTTTCTTAGAACTAAGCAAAATGCAATGTAAGCATTATAGTATTAAGAATTAAATAAAATGTGAGACACGAAGGTGTCAGTATGAAAGAAACATCAGAGTAATAAAGATATTAATTTAATTGAAGAAAGTGGTAGTGTTTTTTAAAAAGCTCAAGTTGGGAAATAATAATTTAACTGGCGCAGTCGGTAGGATAATTCAACTTTACCGAATTATCCAGTGATTAACGAACTCTTACTACGTGCTACAATAAAATCGTTCAAGATTAAGGTGCAAAGCACACAAATAAAATCGTCTAAGATTAGTGTATATTCAGCACACAAATAAAATCGCATAAGATTAGTGTCTATACAACAGTGTGAAGAAAAAAAAAAAACAATGGCAGATAATAACCAAAATATAGAAGAGCTACAACAAGAGCTCCAACGGAGAAACAACCAACTTGAAGCATTGAGGAACGCCTACCACAACCTTCAAGACAGAGATAGGGACGCAAGGAGGGATACTATGTTAAACCAAGTGAAACACATGTCCACATTCACTGGACAAGGAGAGATAACAATAAATTCGTTTATTCGTACTGTGGAATATTATTTAGCCGGAAGAAATACTGAGGAAGCCAGACGATCGCTCACATTGGCGATATACCATGAGAAGATACAAGGAGAAGCCAAAAGTACAATTCTAAATGTGCCAGAACCTGACAACTGGGAGCTGATCAAAGCAACTCTAAAATTACGATACAAGCCAGATATCGAGCCGTTTCAATTATACAGAAGAATCAGCAACCTAAGAGTTAACACGGTAAGTGAATTAGCAACTGAAGTTCAAAATATTAAATATAAGGCTGATGAATTAATAGTTTATTATCAAGGTGAACATTTTATCGATTTAAGTAATGTAAATGGAATTTTGGTAAATACAATTAAAGAAATGACACAGGGAACACTTTTAGATAAAATATATGAGGAGCATATTTTAGAAAATATACTTTTAATAATGAGAAGGCGTAGGTACGAAGATTCATGCATAAGCCCAGAATTCACAAAAGGTAGACATTTTGTTAATAAGGATGATAGAAAACCATTACCAAATAATTTTAGGCAGGAGAATAGAAATTTTAATAATCAACGAAATTTCAATAACAATAATAATTATAATAATCCTTTCAATAACCGCCCACAAAATTTAAACCCAAATTATAATCAGTATGCTAACCGATCAGGGCAAAGTAGGAGATATAACCCAAATTTAAATAATAATAGAAACTCAGGGCAGTATCGACAGCAATTTAATAGACAACCCGAAGCAATGGATGTCTCAAATGTCCAAAGCGGACAAGTCAACACAGTAGTCAGACAAAACCTACAATCAGGAAACCTTGGTTCATATTCGGGCCAAAATTGCCTTCAACAGGATATGACTGAGCAAAGATTAGAAGAATCTGTCTGCAACATTGACCAAACAAATCAGGTAGAAGTTAATAATTCCGCTTTTTTTATCAACTAGCCTCGGATGACCTATCAATAATTGAATTAACTATATTGAAACAAAAATATATAGCCTTAATTGATACAGGGTCTTCACTTAGTCTTATAGATGATAAGATTAAAACATTTAAAACTATTAAAATTAAGCCAATACAATTTTCAACAATTAACAGCAAGGGATCAATTGACTTTGAAGTTCATACACCTGCACCCGATGAATTAAAAGCACCAACAGGAGCTCTTATTCGTTGGAAAGTAAAAAGCTTAGCAGAAAGAAAATATCAGTTTATAATAGGCACAGACCTACTAAACAAATTAAACACGTTAATAGATCTAGAAACAGGAATAATTAAACTTAATGGGCAGATAATTAGTTTTCAACATAAACCAATTTTATTTGAAGAAATACATACATTAGAATACGTTGAAGATAGTATTAAATATTTAAAACTAGACCATTTGAATTCAGAGGAATATCGAGAAATTGAAAAAATAATTAGAAAGTTTAATTCGTTGCTTTTCAAAGAAGGTGATAAGTTGACAAGCACACCAGAAATAGAGCATGAAATAGTAACAACCACCGATCAACAGGTGAATGCTAGATTGTATAGGTACCCACCCCAACACGAAGAAGAGGTAAGGAGACAAATTAGGGATATGGAGGCTCAAGGGATAATAAGAAAAAGCAACTCTAAGTACTCAAGTCCTTTAATAGTGGTTCCCAAAAAGATGGACAATTCTGGACTGAAGAAGTTCCGAATTGTGATTGATTATAGAAAATTGAACGATATCACAATTGATGATAAGTTCCCATTACCGCACATAGATTCTATTTTAGATAAGTTGGGGAAAGCCCAGTATTTTAGTACAATAGATTTGGCCAAAGGCTACCATCAAATTCTTGTTAAAGAACAAGATAGAAAGAAAACAGCATTTGTAACCCCACATGGTTTGTATGAATTCATAAGAATGCCTTTTGGGTTGAAAAACGCCCCTGCGACGTTCCAAAGGCTTATGAACGATGTCTTGAGAGACTATATAAACAAAACATGTGTAGTATACTTAGATGACATATTAATTTTTAGTACGTCACTAAAAGAACATGTTAAAGCTATAACTGACATCTTTCAAGTTTTTGAATCTAAAAATTTAAAGATCCAAATTGACAAATGCAGTTTCATGAAAAAAGAGACAGAATTTTTAGGGCATTTGGTAACTGAAGAAGGTTTAAAACCCAACCCCAATAAAATTGAAGCAATTAAAAAAGTAAGCATTCCAAAAACCCAAACAGAAATAAAGAGCTTCTTAGGCCTTAGCGGTTATTACCGCAAATTTGTCAAAGATTACGCTAAAATAGCTCAACCCATGACAAAATACTTACAAAAAAATTGTAAGGTAAATTGTCATGATCCAAATTATGTCGAAGCATTTGAAAAGTTAAAAAATTATATAACCAGTCATCCGATATTACGTTTTCCCAATTTTGAGAAAATATTCACACTTACGACAGATGCATCGAACTATGCAATAGGCGCCGTTCTTTCTCAAGAAGGTCACCCTGTTTGCTTTGCATCCCGAACGCTGAATAAACATGAACGTAATTATTCAGCAACAGATAAAGAATTTTTGGCCATTATGTGGTCCGTAAACTATTTCAGACCATATCTATATGGAAACAAATTCAAGATTATGACTGACCATCAGCCAATAAAATATCTTCATGCCAAATATCGAGGGAAAGACATGTCACCAAGACATCAACGCTGGTTACTTAAATTTGGAGAATACCAATTTGAGATCGAATACCTAAAAGGGAAAGATAACAAAGTGGCCGATTTTCTTAGCCGAATTAACGAGGACGTTATATCTGAGGAGGGAGAGAAATCAGAACCCCCTAGCATAGAAAATTTTTCGCCAATTTCTAGCAATAGTGATACAGACTCAGACATAGTATTTAACATAGAGGGCAGCATTACAATGGCAACCATGCACTCAGGTGAAGAAGAATTACTTGATCATATACCGATCAAAGAAGAAATTGTAAACAAATACAAAACACAAATTATATTAACAAATGATAAAACTGAAGAGATAGCAGTTATAAATGGGAAAAGGATAATTTACGTAGCAGAGTACGACTTTAATAATTTAGCAGATATATTTAGGAGATTCATAAAAAAAGGTATAACTGGGATATATTCCGAACTTTCTGATCATCAATATAATATTGTCCAAGAAAAGCTTATAGAATTATTTTCTAATGATCCACAAATAAAATTCATTAAATGTTCATATAGAGCTCTAGATATAAAAACAGAAGTAGAAGCAGTTAAACAAATATCTTTGTACCATGTCAGGGAAAGCTTGCATTCCGGCATCCAAGAAACTTTTAATCAGATTAAATTTAAAATTTACTACCCCAAATTATTAGAATTGATTCAAATAGTTATAAATCAATGTGACGTCTGTAAAGCAGTAAAATATGACCGCAATCCAATTAAACCAAAATTTGAATTTTCAGAAACACCAACAGACACAAACCAAATTATTCATATAGATACTTATGTTTTTAAGAGGTGTAATTTTTTGACAGCAATAGATAAATTTTATAAATTTGGTGCCGCTTATTACTTAACCGATAGGAACCATATAACCATCATTGAACAGTTAGAAGAACATTTTGCTAAAATAGGTAAACCAAGTAAGATAATAGCAGATAATGAATTCAAGGCAATCCAAATAAAGGAACTTTTAGAAAAAGAAGAAATAACTTTACATCTAACCAAGCCAAATTCGCATACAGGTAACTCAGACGTAGAGAGGTTTCATAATACATTGGCAGAAAAACTAAGAATATTATTGCATAACCATAGTAATATTACAATAAAGCAAGCAATGCAACAGGCTGTAAGAAACTATAATGAAAGGTTCCATTCAACAATAAAAACTACTCCGCAACAGGTACAAACAAGAAGAGTTAGTTTAGAAAAGGTTTATGAAAATATGAATTTAGCCAAGAAAAAGAGAGTCAGTAAACTTAATATTAGAAGAGAGGATTATGAAGAAAGACGAACAACAGGTTTTATAAAAAACTATAAGGCAGTTAGGCATAAGAATCAACCGAAATATAAGAAAGCAAAACTAGATAAAATTCACAAAGCAAATATTAAAAGACCACTTAAATTTTCAGCTGATGATTTGGATAATGATTCTGATGACAGTCACGCAGACTAATTGTCAACACTTTCTAAATACACAGGTTATCAATGAACAGGATGGATTTGTTAAATTAAAGCTAGGTGATGTTACAATAACAAATGAAACAGATTTAATATTACACTTAATTAATCCTATCGAAATAATAGAATAAGTCAAAAATATATCTTTTAATTCGGGACTTTTGGAACCGCAACACAGGCTCATGTTGAATCAGGAAAGTGAAAACATTTTACATAAAATTAGAACATTAATGCCATTAGATAAAAGAGAGAAAAGAGGTCTTATCAATATAGTAGGTAGCGCACAAAAGTGGTTATTTGGAACAATGGATGAAGCAGATAGAGAAATTATTACTAAACATTTAGATGAAGTTCGCGAAAATAACCATAAAGCTATAAGTGTTATAAATAAACAAGTTAAAATAAATGAATACTTTAACAATACTTTTCAGATATTAAAAGAAACAATCATAAATGATAGGGAAACTATATTGAGACAGTCTAAAACTATGCAAAGAGTAGAAAAACAACTAAGAATGAAACAAAATTATTTCGATCAACTTTTTAAACTGAAATATATAAACAGTAGAGTAGAGCATATTCAGGAAAACATAGTTTCAGCGAAAAACAATATTTTGCATCCTAGTATTTTAACTAATGAAGAAATAGAAACTTACGAAATTGATTTCTTTAAATTAAAACATATAAAACTAGGTGTCACAAGATACAATGAGAATACGATAATATTTGCGATAAAAATTCCGAAAAATTTTGTTACCCTTCCCCTCAAGTTATTAACTCCACTTCCCAATAAAAATTTTATGGAAATTGATGCTGAAAAACAATTTGTGATTGAAATTAATAATAAAATATTTAAATACGAACAAGATAAAAGTATTTCTGAATTAGAACAAAGTAAACATTGTACTATAAGAAAAAATTGTAAACTAATAGAAAATGCTAATACTGAAATTATACCTTTAGATGATGAAACTTTATTTATTAAGAATATCAAAACTAATTTAAATCAAACTTGCGATGATAGAAAATTTATGCTTGAAGGAAATTATCTTATTAATTTCATAAATTGTACCTTATACTTTTTAGATCAAAAATTCTCTAATATAAAACAAATTCAAAAACAAAGATTTTATTACCCAAATAATAAAGAAAGATACAACATGAGTGAGCCATTAAAATTTGAAAAAATTATATTGAATTCAGTAAACAATATAAAAGAAATACAAGAAATAGAATCTAAGAAAAACATGTCATATATTGTAAATGTAATATGTTTAATAATAATTTTATCTATGTTCGCAATACTGTCATATGTATACTTTCAAAGAAAAAGAATACTTTTTAAAATAGAGAAACCTAAAATTCAGGAGAATTTCAATTTAAAGGAGGGAGAAGTTACATACAAAACTCAGCCGGATAAGTACGATGAACTTATCCGGGAAATTCACAAAAACACTGAAAGTATCGCATAAATTGCTGACCTAGTGTCTGTAATTTATGCAATAAAATATTGTATTTAAATAAGCCAACTGCGATTGGCAATTTTCTTAGAACTAAGCAAAATGCAATGTAAGCATTATAGTATTAAGAATTAAATAAAATGTGAGACACGAAGGTGTCAGTATGAAAGAAACATCAGAGTAATAAAGATATTAATTTAATTGAAGAAAGTGGTAGTGTTTTTTAAAAAGCTCAAGTTGGGAAATAATAATTTAACTCGGGCAACATTTAAGTGAAATTATTTTTAAAAAGTAAATGGCAGAAATTGATTTATCGATCCAAATAAAAATTTCATTCACTTTTTACAAGTTTCTGTGTTTTTTTGAATTTTCAAAAACCAAGCTCTTAAAAAATCACCGTTTACAATGGCCACTAGACTGGGTGTATTGGCACCCGACTTCTGTAGGAGCTGTCAAGACGCTGATCAAACAGAAACCATTAAACACATGATCTGCGACTGTCCAAATCTACAAACTAATCGCCTCCGACATTTCGGAAACAGGTTTGTTGACGAGCTAGACGACCTAGTGCATATACCAATGTTAAATATGAAAAAATATAGAAAGAGTTTGTAAATGAACCAGTCTTTATGAAGCATTAGTTAGGAATGTCTCTGTGTGAAGGGGATCACAATTGACCAATAGTCCCCCGTGTCCGCAGCAGCCTTTGAGCTGCGCACGCCCCTCCTAACCTAACCTAACCTTGAATGCATATACCTATAGCCGTTTTTGATGTAACTAAGATGGTAGACAAATTGTATGGCAGGTACCGTTAGTTTTGGGGCTAAAAAAAGATTCAAAAATCCATTTGGCATAATCACCTAAAGCGCTCAAATATCAAGTTTGAAGAAAATCGTTGTACAGACAGATAGACCGACGGAATTACGGGACCAACTTTTTTTGGTGTTCTCTATTACCGTAATAAATGTCAAGTTTGTTTAAAATCTGGAGTTCGATTTTGTTTCCAAATGCAAAACTTGCCCTATAGTAGCTATATTGCAAGAAAGATAGAAATATTTCGATTGTGGACATACAAGGTAAACACAATATGTACGTGACACTATTTGTGTCTAGTATCGCCAAATAGATTTGATAGCATTAATTCCACAGCAAAACAAACACAATCGTTTTGGCATAGATGCAATTTTTTGTAAACTCTCTTATAATTAGAATTCTAGAAGATGATACAATTTGCAATATCGTCATCAACACAATAAAATAGCGAGCAGAAGACCAAGACTTTGATAGAGTGTGTACTAGTGGCGTGGCACTGACTACAGAGAAACAAATTACTAATGAGAATGACCTAGTATGATAGAAAGTAACACTGCCAACATGCAGATGCAGGTGCATTATAATAGAACTAATAATTTTGGCGGTAGCATTGAATGTTGATAATGGTTTAAGGACAACAACTACTTTGATGGGTATAATGAATTGGTATTTTAGAATTTCTATATCATTTCTCGAGCTGTGTGTGAGTTTCCTGTCTGCTGATCGAAGAATGATATTAAGACACAATTCAGCAATTTGCTTTTTTGTCTGGTCGATGACGTCCTTGTTCTCAGCTGAAGCAATGAGTCTCTCGTTCGAACGAATAATACTGACTATTGCGATTGCAACACACATAGTGAGCTCATTTTGCACGAGACGCTCAGCCAAACGCTTAATTGTTCGAACGTACGGAGAGAGGGGCGACAAAGAAATCCACGCCGCGTTTAGACAATAGACCGGAAATTTGTTAAATAATCAGGAACCATAATTCAACGTTGTTCAGTTGCGTATCGTTTCATTGCTGGGCCCTATTTCATAAACATTGACAGGCGCGACAGGTGACAATTTGTAAATGACAACTTGACAATTGTCTAAATTCTGTCCCATAAAAAATTATACAAATTTTGTAGAATTGTCGGAGAATTTGCGACAATTGTCAAGATTTCGGGTCATACAAAAATTGTCAGGGATTTTTTAAATATTGTCACAAATTCCCCGACAAATTTGTCGTGAAAATTTTTTTATGTTACAGAAAAAAAAATACAAATTACAATTTTGTCAGTATGTAAGTGACAATTGTAACAGGCAATTGAATCTCGTTCGTGAAGTGAGAATTTCGGTAAGAAATTTTTAATATTGATGAAAGTTATGAAAAATTTGATGTGCCATTTTAGCTAAGTAGGCCATCCTCCAATTTTTAAAGAAAGAATTAAAATGATTTTGCTGCATTAAGTGATTCTCAATTTAATGAAAAAAATCGCGTCTGCAAATGTACAGCGAAATAAATATTGTTGTTGTTAAAAATCGGTCGACAGCTCCAGGAAACCACAAAAATAATCATGTTTTTGATGCTAAGACACAACTTTTATGTCGTTAAACTGGTTGGGAAGTGGAGCTCAGTATCATGTTGTTGGTGATGGACAGGGTGGTTCTAAAAAAAACTAAAATAATACTTTGAAACGGAGAAGGATTGAAAATTAAATCAAAGAAAAAGAAACAGTTATTTTACTTACATATGGGTGATTCCACAAAAATTGGGTAACTTTTAAGGATATTTTGTTTATGATAACTTAACTTTTAAGGATATTTTGTTTATGATATTATTTAAACCAAATTAATACAAATTCTGATAACTAAGATTGCTAATCTAATGAAGATATTGCTCATGACCGGGCCAGTCACTTTTTTATGTAGATTCTGAGATATATCGGTTTTTCTGAAGTTTACTGCCAGGGGACTGACGAGGGTGACACAGTACTGAGAAAATACACAACTTCATAAGAAAATAATAGAATTTATTGCCATTTATAGTAAGTCTCTTAGGATTTAATTGTTGAATATAACATTCGTATACTTGTACTCACTCTACATACTACATACAACGTAAAAACTGCTCTAGAAGGCAGATATGTTTGTGTAATTAGAAACTTTAGTTTTTTGTTTTATTTTAAAATTAAAATCCATACAGAAATGTTTTTATTTCAATATATATCAAAGGGATATATGTATATATATTCATTTGTTCAAAACTAGATTTAATAGGTGATGGGCCCAGAGCTCTAAAAAATTTAAATAATGTCTGATTCTTTACGAACATCACTTTCGAAGTTGTGAACGGATAATTACCACACATGGAAATTTAATCTGGAACTCCTTCTACGGAGGGATAGTTTATGGGGCATTATTATCAAACCGATTCCAGATCCAGTCACTTCGAACTGGACCAAAAAGGATTGCAAGGCCAGAACTATTATTGGCCTATCAGTAGAAGATAGTCAAGTTCATCATGTGAGAAGAAGGGCTAAGACAACAAGGCTCAAGCAACACCATGAAAAGGCTACTCTTAGTAATAAGGTTCAATTAGTGCGTAGCATTTGTAACTTAAAACTAGAGGAAGGTTGTAACATTGGAGGAACGCATCCAAAAGATGAAATATTATTTGAAAAATTTACTGCTCTAGGGGAGAATCAACTATCAGATAATGAGACTTTCGCTATGTTACTCAGCAACTTACCTCAAAAATGTGATACACTTGTAACGGATCTGGAAACAATGAACGAATCCGATTTGACCTTGGACTTGGTTGAAAGAAACCTTTTAGAAGTATATACTCGCCAAAATCAAAGCAATGGTCCAAGTAATTCGGTATGAAGGTAACAAAAAATAATAAGAGTACGGATATTACTTGGTGAAGGCTGGGTTTTGAATTCAGGAGTCACGGTGCATATCTCAAACAAGCTGGATAAATTCATATTACAGTAACAAGTAGAGAGCAAATCACTTTGGAAGGAAGGGGTACCTGCAAAATAAAGACCACCAACAGCAAAGAACAAAGAGGTTACAATACTTATTGAAGACGTCCTTTATCTTCAAAATCTGCAAGGGAGCTTACTATCAAAAAAGAAGTTAATGGAAAAAGGATACATAGTTCTCTTTTATGGTAAACAATGTGAAATTCGATCTAAAGATCGATTTGAGGTAGCAGTTGGAGATCTAGTAGGAAATCTTTTTAAGCTCACACAAAAAGAAACTGAAATCAAAGTATTATATATTGGAGAATGCAGAGAAGAAGGTAACTGTTTAGATCACTGGCACCGCATATTTGGCCATCGCAACTACGAATCACTTTAACGACTAGAATCGGAAAAAATTGTAAGTGATCCTTTAAAGTTTATAAATTGTAATAAGATCAAGGACTGTGAAATTTGTATGGAAACAAAAATGACTCGTCAACCATTTAAGTAAAAGTCAAACAGAAAGAGCAATGCACCTTTAGACCTCATTCACAATGACATTTGCGAACCCATGCAAACGAAACCACCTAGCGGTAAAAGATATTTTCTAACTTTTATTGACAAGTTCAGTAGATACACTGTTGTTTATTTGCTAAAGCCCAGTACTCAGTTCGGGATAAATATTATTTCTCATACATTTTTTTCCCAGAACAAATTTTATCTCTTATTTTTTCTTGACCAGTACTCACTTCAACGCAAAATAAAAATCTTTGTTTCGAACTGTACGAGGGCGGGTCAATAAGTCCGTGTCCTTTTTGAATTTCTGACCTCTTTACTGAAACAGCAACACTGCTCCTGTCAACAGGCATCTGTCAGTTGACTCCTGTCAAAATTTAAACTTGCTGCGTCAGTTAGTTTGTGTTTGACAGCTATTTTTATCAGACTACTCACTAATTTGAGGAGAAAAAAAACCATTACCGAGACCTAAGCTTGATAAATACTATGGGGACTCTGCACCATCGATTTCAATGGTAAAAAAGTGGTTTACTGAATTTCGTTGTGGCCGTACAAGCACTGAAGATGCCGAACGTCCTGGACGCCCAGTTGAGGTCTCTACACCCGAAACAATCGAAAAAATTCACGATATGGTGTTGGCCGACCGAAGATTGAAAGTGCGAGAGATTGTGGAAGCCGTAGGGATCTCGCATGGCTCAGTGGTTTCAATTTTGAATGATCACTTGGGCATGAGAAAGCTTTCCGCAAGATGGGTGCCGCGTTTGCTCACAGTCGACCACAAACGCAATCGTGTAACAACTTCACAGGAAGGTTTGGCGTTGTTTAATCGCAATATGGAGGAGTTTTTGCGCCGTTTTGTAACTGTGGACGAAACATGGATCCATCACAACAAACCAGAGACCAAACAACAGACAAAACAGTGGGTGTCTAAGGGTGAATCGGCACCAAAGAAGGCCAAGGTGGGTTTGTCAGCCAATAAAGTTATGGCGACTGTTTTTTGGGATGCACGCGGGATAATCCACATTGACATTGACAATCAATGGGGAATATTATGCCAACTTATTGGACCGATTCAATGACGATTTGAAAAAAAAACCGACCTCATTTGGTCAAGAAAAAAGTTCTTTTCCACCAAGACAATGCAAGGGTGCACACATGTGCAGTTGCCATGGCAAAAATCCATGAATTGGGCTATGAATTGCTCCCTCATCCACCCTATTCTCCAGATTTGGCTCCGAGCGACTACTTCTTGTTCCCAAACCTGAAGAAATGGCTTGGTGGAAAAAGATTTGACTCCAATGATGAAGTCATCTCGCAAACAAAGGTCTATTTTGAGGACCTCGACAAATCAATTTTTTTTGGAAGGGATACAAAAATTGGAGAAGCGTTGGACAAAGTGTATAGAGCTCAAGGGAGACTATGTTGAAAAATAAAATTATTTTTTTTATCAAAAAATCTGTTTTATTCCAAAAGTCACGGACTTATTGACCCGCCCTCATACATACAAAAATCTCCACTTAATTTTTCCAAGACAAACAATGTCCGAATCATTATTTTGCTAGACAAATTGTGATGTTTGATGTAAATCGTGCATTTTATCAACTCATATCGTATCCCCTAACATCTGCAATATTAAAAGATATTAAGAAGTAAATATATGACCAAAAAAAAATGATTGGAAAAAGTGTTTAGGTAAATTAGTTCCAAGAATTAAATCAATTCAACAGCTGACTTCAGTCAGGCAGTAGCGTAGCTATAATGAGAATTAGTAGGTACAATGAGGACGTACTTTTAATAAAATTATAAAAATATTTCTGAGATTTTTTTGGTGTTTTCTTATCCAAGTATGTATGTGTTTGTATTAATTTTACCTAATAGAGGGAATAAATAAATTAAGAAACATCAATGAGCTTTAAAACTAAAAAATTTAAGCTGAAAAATCTAATAAATCAGTTAAAAAAATTAGTATCGAAACGGGACAAGTAATATTTTTGCATATATAGGTGTATATATATATTCGATTGGCGCAAAATTTTAAACGATTTAGTAATATGTTAAATCATTATTAGTATTATACCAGACTAAAAGAGGATTTTGAGAATTTTATACCAGTTTAGTATCATAATATTTTCTTAACATTTTACTAAAGTTAAAATCACAATATGGCTGCTTTGACATTTAAAAACGTCAAAAAATTATGTTCGCTTACTTTTTTGCACAATTTTAGGCGTGTTTAGTTGTACTCGTAGTTTATTAAGAAAATAGATTTAGTATGGTGCTAGTTAAAAAGTGTTTAAAATTAGGAAAATATTAGTAAAGTGCTTTAGTATTAGCAAACTGTTAAGTAGTATCATGCTAAGCCCTTAACACCATTGACTTTACCTAATTTATGTATAATGTATATTGAAAAAGCTTAGAAACACTCAAATGAACTTGCGTTAGTTTTGTTAAATGTTGTATAATCTTTAGCGTTATTTTTCTCATTCATTGTAAATTCTTTGAAATGGATATACATATACTATTATATTACATATTATTACATCATATTATATATCATATTATCTTATATTATAAATCTGTTTTTTTAACACATAACTCAACATGAAGTTTAGAGCAAACCAAGTTAAACAATGCACATTATTTCTTTAAAAACACTCATCAACATTAATATCATCAGTGACTGTGTTCCTATTTTACCCTACAAAACATTTCTGAGATACGCTTCTGTTCTCATTTGAATGGAATGTTTATCTCTACACCTTCAAAATTTAGCTTGAGAAAAAATATGTAGAGTTAAAATTTGCGTTTACTCGAACTGAGTACTAGGCTTAAAGGAGAAATCTGAAGTTTTCGATCGCATAATAGAGTACACAGAAAATAAATTTTCAACAAAACCAAAAACCAAAATGTTGTTCAAGACACAACGGGTCGAGTCTTAAAGTATGTACAAAAGGAGGGCATTGTATATCAACACACAGCTCCGTATACAGCACAATAACTCGGGACTGCTGAACAAAAGAACGGGTCTTTGGTTGAAATGGATGCTACTAGGTGCATGATAGAGCTGTGTCAATCGTGATTGATTCGATCTTTATGACCCGTTCATTAAAAAGATTGATTGATTGCAATCAAAGTAAGTAAATCGAATCAATCAATTTCAATACCAACCGTTTTACACTATACTACAGTTTCAATCAAACGATTGAACGCAAGGCAATCATATTTCGTTCATTCCACTTATTTACAATCAAAATGAATTGCATTGATTGGTTTCACTTTTCACTACATTTTATCGTTCTAAAGAACGAACGAAACTGAATGGAAATGAAATATGTATGTATTAGATATTCTCTTTATTTTCCCATAATGTGTATGGGTTAATGGTTTGCTTACTCGAAACTAAAGAAATACCTTTAAACAAATGTAGGTGTGTTTTTACCAATTTTGTTCCTAATTTTTTTTTTAAAGCATCAGTTAAATTTCACAAACATTCGGATCAACCACATTCCATATGCACATACATATGTATATCTGTTGAATGAAAGTAATAGATTGATTGACTTCACACACATCAAACCATGTGATAGTTTCAATTCAAAAATGTTTCCATATGGGTCGCAACTGTAACAAATGATTGATTGAAAAAATGAACGATTGAAAAGACCGAATCTTTGAAATGAACGACATTTGAACGATTGAATCTTTAAAAATGAACGATTGACACAGCTCTAGTGCATGAATGAGTTATGAGTTTTGGAGCGAAGCGATCAGGACATATTTTGTGTTTTTTAAGAGGCGACATTATGCTTTAAATAAAAATAAAAACAAGTAAAAAAATGTTTGCGCACTCTAATAGTTGAAATAAAAGTTATCTAAAACAAAACAAAACAAATCAGTACCCTGGAAACACGTCAGTCCTCTGGCGCAATATCAGACAAAGGACTGACGCCAACGGACTGATGAAAAAGGCATGAATTTTAGGTTATTATTAGAAACAACGTTTATTTTGGTATTTTCGAATATAAACAAGCTACATTTGAATAAATCAAAGTTACCTACGTATAAATTAAAATAAAACTCATGTCTATAAGAAAATAATAACTCACCATATGACTGATATTTTGACTGGACACGCTCGTGTTTGCACGCCAAACACAACACTGGCACTGGCACAGTAATGGCGACCGTCAAATGGCGTGGTCTGCAGCTAACTTTACTAACAACTTTGAACCTTAGGCCGCGAGTCCATTAGAAATATTTATTTCGGCCATTATTGCAGACACTACAACTAAACATTTATATTTCTTTGCTTTGTGGGCAAACATAAATCGTGAAATTTCATTTTCTCCAAGAAGCGCTAATCGCTTTATGTACTTTAGAATAGGTATAATCTGTTTTTGAAATGAATTATTAAAATTTAACATGAAAATAAGCAAACTATGAACAAGATTAAATGTTTTGTGAGAAATTTGTGCACGATTAATATGGGATGTAATGAAACGTAGAATTTTATTTCTCCGTTTATTTCTTCTGAGAAGACAAGAAATAAATACAAATTCATTTCATTTTTCATTTATTTTAATTTATTTTATTCAAGTATCTTTTACAACAGACTTAAGTCTTAAAAAAGAAAGCAAAAGTTAAGCCAATTTATAAATTATTTTAACAATACAACAAACTAATTATTATTTTACAATATTACAATAATACAATTTAGATGAGAGAGAAAAAAAATACTTTTTTATTTTATTTTAATTTTATTTAAGAATTATCAGGATTGTTAGCCAAATACCTAAAGAGCATTTTATCAAAATTTAAAGTACCTCGTAGTTTTCTAATGTCTAATGGTAGAGAATTCCATAGTCTAACAGCACACACAAAGAGTGTGTTTCTTTATTCATTCTGGTATGTCCAGAATATTCGGAATACCAGTTTTGCGTTTCTTTATTCCATGGAATATTCCGGATAAACTATTTTGTTGTTTCTTTATTCATTCCGGAACGTTTGGAATGCATTCTTTTTATTCCATGTTAAACACGGAATGAAAAGAATATTCTCGGAATAACCCTTTCATATGAAAGCAAAACAAATGACAGCAGCCAAAGACGAAAACCAAGTAAGTAAACAAAATGGATGACCAAACATTGTTTATATTTTTATTATTGAAATAAATATATAAATAACAATTAAATGTGACTTTTCATGAATTAATAAATTAATAATAATTTATTTTTACTAATTTCCATAGAAATATCTATTTTCTTGTCATCATCACAACACTTTAAAAGAGCTGATTGATGTCATCTTTTTTCTTTTCTATTCCGGAGAGAATTTTTGTTTCTTTATTCATTCCATTCTGGATATTCTAGATAAACATTTCGTCTTTTCCATCCATTCTATTCCTTATCCGGAATAAATAAAGAAACACACTCAAAGAATTGTCGTTTAGTTGCTAAATATGTATGTGTTGGTTGAATAAAAGTAAACGATCTATTTGAATTTGAAAAAATTAACTTGTTGTATAAGTAAAGTGGATCTTTTTTAGTGACAACATTATTCAGAGTTTTTTAAAGTTATGTAATTCAAGTATGCGTTTAAAGTACATCCTAGTAAATTTTCTTTATATTCAGAAATATGGTCAAAACGTTTGAGATTGTAAACGTAACGTATGATGTTATTAAAAGCGACATTTAAGTTCCTTTTCTTTTCTGAGCTTAGGCAACAGAAAATTTGAGCACCGTATGTGATTATTGGAATAATCAGAGTTTTTGCTAGCCGGAATTGTATATTTTGCGGAGTGAATTGTTTCGAATAAGACAAACTCCGGGGGCTACCGTAGATTTTTCCAATTATACTTTGGATATGGTAGTCCCAGCTTAATGTGGAATTGAATCAGATTCCCAAGTTTTTAATTCTATCAACATACTCAATATTTGTATTACCTATGCGAATTGAAGGGAAATAACTTAAATCAAGCTCGTTTTTATAAATAATTATACATTTAGATTTTAACGGGTTCAATTTTAAACAGTTTTTTTCTGACCAAGACATGATTTTATTTAGATCGCTGTTCAGTAATACAGCACCATTTTCAATTAATCCTAACTTGCAACTTAACCGAATCTGTACATCATCAGCATATAGGTCAATAGAACTATGCTCGACTTGAGAAGGCAAATCGTTAATGTACATCGAAAATAGCAATGGGCCAAGAATTGATCCTTGAGGAACGCCCGTGAAAAGGTTCACAAAACTTGATACACGATTGCCAACAACAACAGCTTGTCACCTTTCAGAGAGGTATGAAAGTATGAGCTTAGCTGAAGAGTCTGAAAAGTTAAAAAAATGTTTTATTTTAGAAATTAATATTTTGTGGTTCACTGTATCGAAGGCTTTTGAAAAATCTAATAATCCCAAGAAAGACACATGATCCTTATCAATAGCGCAACGTAGATCATCAGTAACTTTGAGTAAAGCAGATACACAGCTGTGATTGTTTCTATACCCAGATTGGTTAATACATAGAAGATTATTTTGTTTAAGGAAAGCTAAGATTTGTGCATGAAGTATTTTTTCTAAGACTTTAGATAGAAAAGGAAGGATGGAAATAGGCCTATATTCAGGTGGAGATCGAGAATTTTGTTTTTTAGGGACAGGAATTACCTTGACGTCTTTCCATTTATTAGGAAAAGTGGATGTCATTATGATGGTGTTGAAAATGTGTGTTAAAGAGGGTAGTATATGTGGCAAAATTATTTTTATAAACACAGGATGCATTTCATCAAAACCAGTAGCTTTTGACTTTATTTTAAGGATGTTTAAAACTACGTCCGCTTGATCTATACCTTGGATATGAAAACTATGGTTTGAGTTATTTAACCGAGGGATATCTTCAGGTCTTTCAACGGGATCCTGCGACGCAGTTTGAATTTTGGCGAAATTAGTGTTAAGATCATCTGGGTTTGTTTCAACAGGGCACATAATTTGTTGACGTCCAATACCAAGTTCCCGAATATTTTTCCAAAGAGCTTTCGATGGAAGATCTGTACTTAGTAGCTTAGAGTAAGTTAGTATTTTTGCTTGTCGAATTTTTGAAGTAACTTCATTACGAAGGATTCGAAAAGTATTACGCAGTTCGAAAATTCTAAAGCGCTTCCATTGCTTATAAGCAATATCTCTTTTCCTAATCAATTCCAGAATTTCTGCTGTAAACCACGAACTGTTTTGATTTTTTGAAACCATTTTTTTGAGTTGAGTGGTACATGTTTGTCAAACAAATTTTGAATCGAGTTTTGCAAAAAGAATATTTGTTCATTGACAGAAGAAGTTAAATATAATTGTTGCCATTGTATTTGTAAGATGTCATATTCAAGTTGTTCGTACGAAATATTATTAAAATCCCGGTATTCAAATTTAATTTGTTGAGATTTTGGAACAATATTTAACGTTACAAATATTAAATCATGTTTCGAATAAGCAGGGGCCGGAATTTGGTCATAAAATAAAATATTATCAATGTCATTTGTTAAAAATAAATCTAAAAGTGTGGCACTATTATTTGCAAATGTCTGTTAATTCCATCAATAAATGGTTTTGACGATTCTTTATTGAGTAGATCGCAGTTAAAGTCTCCACATAAAATAATCTCTGAATAGTCAGATGAAATACTTTCCAAGGTATCAAACAAACATGAAAAATCAATATATTTATTTGGACGGTACACAACACCAACCAAGCATTTATTACGGCCATTAAAAATTTCAGCAGATGAAATGTCTGAACATAAAATAAGACGATGAATTAATGTATTGCGAACATAAATGGCCACCCCACCACCTCTAGAATCACGTCGATCTGATCTAAAAAGTTTATATCCTTTAATACAACATAAGTTGTCAGATAGATTTGGTTTAAACCATGTCTCTGATATACAAATAATATCTAGATTCGAGCCCTCGAACACAAACCTGAACTCATCTATTTTAGGGTAAAGACTTTGCGAATTCAAATGACATACATGTAATCCATTACATTGTTTACATAAAATGTTTAGCAACGTACGCATATTCCTTACGTCTGTACTGAAAGGCATTCGACTGTTTCTAGTCATTTTCACAGAAAATAAAATTGGAATTGAAACCTCCACCTAGACACAAGACATCACTAAGGTACAAGTGAGGAAAAAAAGAAAAACATTTAGATATTTGGCTTTGACACAAGGTAAAAATAAGAAAAGTAAAGAATAAAAAATAAAATAAAGAGTTAAACAAAAGAATAAAGTAATGGAAAATACAAAAATGATAAAAATAATAGATCTGATGATAAAATGATCGCTGCTTACAGGTATAAGTTGACTTCATCATGTAGTTTCGTTGGCATTTATTTTGTCCAAGCTTTCGATGGATTGAATTAAAAATGTTTTCTCCTTGCACCGCACGTAGACTCTTCCGTCACTGGTATACACACTTGTTAGAGCTTTCTAACGTTTAAGTAAAAGAGCTTTCCGCAGAATCAGATGGTTTGAAGTCGTTAAGCTTTCGTTAACATGAATTTGTCTGTCAGAATCAAGCTTTACATCATGTAAACACAGATTTTTTTTATTTACATTCCATCGGTGGCGTATCGATTGAAAAAATTTCTTTTTGTCCATCAAGTTACAAAATTGAATAGCAATTCGATGTGTTAATATTACCAACATCGCCTTTTGGTTTGACACGATAAATATTTTGCAGTACAGGTGTCGGCGTACATTCAATGGATTCACTTAAGTTGGAGAATAGTGCCTTCAGGTCTTCGTTGTCTATTTTCGGAATTCCTCGTATGAGTGCACAAGTGGAAAATTTCTCACGTTCGAGTTCATCAATGCGCTGCATTAGTTGAGCATGGTCGGAAGAGTTGTTATTGGTTGCATCTATTGTTTTTGCTTCAAGTTGGTCTAATCTAATTTTGAGGTTAGCCATATCCACATCAACATTATTGAGACGATGATTAAAATCACTTTCAATTTTTTCGAGTTTATCTGTTAGTTTGTGATGTTCTAACTGAAACCACTGCCTTAAATCCTTCATTTCTTTTTTAACCAACTTTTCGATTGAAGAAATGTTTAATTTAGTGTCCGATGAAATTTTTGGCGAGTTATTGATATTTACACTCAATTTATCTGTTGAGCGCAGTTCGCGGTCTCTATTTGACATTTAAGTGATAGACGGTGTTATGTCGTGAATAAAGAATTAAAGATTTTAAGATTTGATTACAAAATAGCAATCCAGGGTGATATTTTGATGCGAATTTGATTTAGAGATGCTAATTGACCACTTAGAAAACTTTTATTATTTTTTTTTAAGTAAAACGTAATGAAAACTTGGAAATAAATAGCCGCGATGTAAAATTATGTTTAGCTTGTCATAGCGTTGTCAGACTCTGTCAAAAATAATTCTTATGTCAAAAATAAAAAAAATCCAGACATAAGGGGCCTCCACAAGAAATATTGACTGCATGACACATTTCTTGCAATCATTTATTTCAAGTGGAGGCCTAGGGTTAACAGTAATTTGAATTTGAGTATGTGACATTTAGCGCAAAATTCAAATTTGAACAACACACAGCGGACTGACGAATAAAACTGAAAACAAAGTTTCTTATTATTTTAACAACAGCAGTGAGAATATTGTGGTACGAAAATTGTCATATACGTTATTAAGTACATCACAGATTGTAGTGAATTACCAAATTTGCTTAAATTAAAGTTAATATTTAATACACAGTCATTTGATTGCGGATTTTTGGAGTGGTGACATATCAAAGAACTGACGTTTTGAGAATATATTGTGGTGTTTTATAAACTTATATTTAAAAGACTTTAAGTTGTTTTAGAATAAAATAAAAAACATTAAAAAATATAATAACAATTAGTTCAATTGACTGATGACAGCAAGTTACCAAATTTTTGTGGAATCACCCATATATATGTATGTACATGCATAATGTATATACATGTACGTACATACATAGTAGATATGTATATCCATACATACATACATAAATAATATTTAAGATCAATTCAGCCTCTTAAATACGTTACAAAAAATTTATCAAAATATAAAATGACAAAATTGTCACGACAAATTTGTCATGAATGAATGAATATTACTATGCGGTTGTTGCACTACGCCCTTGAGATCTATTGTGCCCCGTCTAGAGCTGGGTGAGGATAGCTCATTTTACAGCTCTTCCTCCAAATTTATTTCCCTCGTGAATTTGAGTATTTGAAGTATTTTTAGAGATGCTAAGTCACTCTCTTCCACCTGGTATCGTCGAAGGTGTTTTTTCCTTTGATGAACAAGTGCATCACAATTGGTCCGGCATTTCCTCTTTAATATCACAGAACCTACATGTGGCACTACTTACTAAGCCAAGGATGTAAAGATGTCTTTTTAATCTACAGTGTCCTGTAAGGAGACCCGTTATTATTCTGAGGTTGTTTCTGCTTAAGATTATACAGTCTGTGAATCGTTGTTGGTTATAATTCCCAAGTAGTAGTTTTTGACTGTCTCAGTTTGGGGAGTTTTATCCAATTGTTGGATCTTATGGCCTCCTCTTCTTTTTTGATTTTATTTCTAATCACATTTTCTCCAATTCCGCAGTATGGTTCAGGCCCCACTAAGGGAGTCGACGCACCTATTTTTGCTAAGGAGTCTGCCTTCTCATTGCCCTGGATACCTACGTGGCCAGGTACCCAATGAAGTGTGATATTATTATTTTTGCCGAGTTCATTTAACCTGCCTACACATTTCCATACTAGTTTAGAACTGATAGAGTAGGAGCTCGAAACTTTGAGTGCGGCTTGGCTATCTGACATGATGGCAAATTTTGTTTATTGTAATTTCTTTCGAGGTTACGATCTGCACATTTTCCTATGGCTTGTACTTCAGCTTGGAAAATACTAGTAGACTGTCCCATCGGTATAGAAAGTTTGGTTTGTCATAGTCTGACAGTGACAAAATTGTCACGACAAAATTGGCATTGTCGTTAACCGACAATTATGTCACCTGTCAATACGGTATGAAATGAAAACTTGTCAGACAAGTGCGAAAAATTTGTAGAATTGTCACTTGTCAATGTTTTTGAAATAGGCCCCACGTTGTCAACTAATTTGTTTCATTATGTCTATTGGTAAATGTCAACTCACAATGTAATTTTAAACAGTTTTTGGCACATTCACATTTCTTATACATACAAAGTTATGCTTAAAGTTACAAAAAAAAATTGAATTCGATATTATGATTAATAAAATGCACGACTGGATCGTACGAAATGCCTCTTGTAACTAGCAACTTTAATGTAGCTAAAACAATGACGCTATTAATAGGTAGGTAAGGGAGTCTAGTTATCCTATGCAGGTTTAAAGCCGATGAAGGTTAGATTACATTGGCTCTTAGTATATTTGTTGGCAATACTGCAAATAACATCAAAAACGACATCTAACCCTGAAATAAATAAGTACAGATAAAATTCACACTGATAGAAAGAGACAATACAAACAAGTAATAGAGACAGCAGATACAAACTAACTCCAATTAACTCCTGAAAAAAAAAATAATTTTCTTCACTTCGTATGTGCGATTCGACGAAGCCACTTGGGTTAAAACACAAAATTTAATGTATTCTTGATTTTCTTACATTTTTGTTTTATTGATTTCTTGACTTCTTTTGTATAAATTTCTAACTTTTACTGTATTTCAATAAACATTATTTTAAGGCGAGTACTGTGTATTACTTTTGATAAAAACCCTAATGAATTGTCGAATGGATGATTCAAGAAATAGTAATGTAGGTACCTACATACAAGTGTATATATTTAATTCTAGATTATGGATTTAAATTATGTAAGTTAGGTGTGTTAATATGTACGTATAATAATGAAAGTGAAGGCGTTGTACTTGGGTAGGTAGCTATTTTTTTTTTCAGTTGAAAGTTTGACATTTACGAAAATGGATCGCTTAACTATCGCACAACGCATAAAAATTGTTAAAACCTACTTCAAAAATGGTGATTCTGCCACAGCCACATATAGTGCTTTAAGAAGAGATTATGGTTTACATAATCGTCCAACTACGCAAGCAATTGGCAAAATTGTGAAGAAATTTGAAGAGACTGCATTAGTTACAGATATTGTAAGGCCTGTGCGTTTCGCTCGTACCACTGAAAATATCGCTGCCGTAAGTGAAAGTGTTGCCGAAGACCCGAATGTGTCGATTCCTCGTCGTTCTCACGAATTAGGACTGTCTTACGGCACATTGTGGCGTATTTTGCATTTGGATCTACACATACATCCATATAAAGCCAGCTGACCATTCACAACGTCGTAGATAGTGTAGGCGGTGGACGTCGATTTTTCGAACAAAATTTTCTTCAGCGACGAAGCACATTTCTCACTCGGTGGGTATGTTAATAAACAAAATCGTCGTATTTGGGGTTCTGAGAATCCTCAAGTAATTGAAGAGAGGCCATTACATCCACAAAAAGTCACTGTTTGGGGCGCTCTTTGGTCCGGAGGTGTGATTGGACCTTACTTCTTCGAAAACGACGATGGAACGACTGTCACCGTCAATTCGGAGCGTTATGGTCTATGATAACCGACTTTTTTTGCCTGCTTTGAAGAACACGACTTGGCGAATATGTGGTTTCAACAATACGGTGCCACATGCCAAACAACTCGAGGGAATATGGCTTTATTGCCAGAGACATTTCTCGTCGTGGCGATATCAACTGGCCACCAATATCATGCGATTTGAAACCGCTGGACTTTTTTTTTGTGGGGCTACGCGAAAGAGAAAGACCGTGTTTATGCAGATAAACCTTTAACTCTTGAGCACTTGAAAATCAACATTCGTCAAGTTATGGCTGAGATACCGCCCAATATGTGTCAAAAAGAAAAGAATCGATGCTTGCAACAATTCGCGTGGTGGTCATTTAAATGACGTAGTGTTTCACACATAATGTCAACGTTCAAACTTTAGAATAAAAAAGAAATATCATGAAAAAAAATATTTTATGTGTTTTATTTACGTTTACTTTTGAAACCGCAAAATGGATAACCCATTACATATAACTTTATATTTTAGGTGCAATATACATTATATTCATGTGATTTTTAAAGATACATATACAGGGGGTCACAAAAGTCAACGTAAAAAAAACGGGTGATAAGGTAGGTGTCGACAGTTTTCAGAAAAATAATTTTAAAAAATCGTAGCCATGTATTTTGTGAGTTATAGGCATTCGACAAAAATCGAAAAAGGTCTTTCAGTGCCGTGATTACAAATCTTAATTTTTCTCAATTTTTTGTTTGTTATGGAACCTTAAATAACCCTGCTAGCAATTGCATTAAAAAATTTAAACACACCTGCATCCTTCTTGCATCATTTTTTTGCCCAACTAAGTACACAAATTTTTACATGACCTTAATTCAATAGTCTGTAGTGTACAAAAATGTAGTACGAAATTTTGGCAAGTTACCTTTAAGGTTGGCGTGTTTAATTTTCATTTCAATTTCACCAAAAATGGTATGTTATCGATTTTTTTTTCGAATGCCTATAATTCACAAAATACATGGTTAAGATATTTTTTTATTTTTTTTTTCTGATAACTGTCACAACCTACCCTATCACGCGTTTTCGTTTTGACGTTGACTTTTGGGAGACCATGTATATAAATGGATTAGGTCTTACATAGAATAATGTAGGTATTCAGTGACGTACGCAAAAATTAGTACAATGAAATATAGTCGAACTTCGATACTTCGAACCATCACTTGCAAACAAAATAACTCGAGTTATCAAGACTACCGAGTATTAAGTAAAACTCAAAATTAATATAAAGTACATAATATTCACTTGCGAATAAAAAATGTTGTAATTATTTAAAATATTCTGTTATACTTGAGTGATGAGTGGATTGGCGGAATGCTATATACTTAATAGCCATACCATTCTTTCTTGAACCACACTCCACCTCTTTTATTAATTTAAATGTATCTTCAAACGATAATGCTTTTAAAGTTCGCTCTAGCGAAATATCCACGTTAGTTTCAATTTTAATAAAAACTACACACTGCACTGCTATATCTACGTCAGTATCTTTACACTTTTTTATTCGTCTTTTTTTTTTTAATTTTTCAGTAGCCGTGTTATAATACATAAATACATACCAAGCTAATAATGTGTGTTCTAACACCGGAACATAACAGCTTTTACTCATACTTAACGGAATCACAATTTTCAACACATTCAAGGTCTAAGAGGTGGTTGGGCGTTGTAGGACGCGGGAAGTCACTGATTGGCGTCAACATGGCGACTTCCAGTGATGCCACGAATACTACACATCAATTATGCTTATTTTATTTTACCTCCATGTGGTAACCATCGGATACTGGTCTCGTTCATCCGAACTTGACTTGCTAAACAAATAAGCGCGAGTGTTGAACAAAAGACAAAAATAGAAACACTATAATCTTCAGTCGGAAATAACTGGCTGTATAATTCGGCTGAAGTCTTGGACGAGCCTATCAGAAGGATGGTGTGCAGCGGATGAATTCACCACAGAGAATCAACGGTGCCATCAATAGTACAGAGGACAGAAATCGAGAGGAGTGTTCACACTTAGGCACTCCTTCTACAAGGCGGCAGCAGAAGAATTCCCCAGATGGAATCAACGGTGGCGTCTACAGTTCCAGTCAGGCTGAACTACTTAGTGAACACCTTATACGGGCTACTACGATATATTCGGAGCTCAGGCCTTTAAAGAGCGGTTAATCCAGCTCCCCGCCCTTGGAGTTATATTGTAAGGGTCTGGTCCTACAGGTTAGGGGTCGTGCCAACGCGGGGTGACTTCGGACCACGTAAACAACTTTTAGTTTCGAAGCAACAACAAGCCTCGGATACGGACGGATTTACTGTTGACGAACCCAGCAAACGAAATAAGGACAACGAACTTCGGATTTGCACGTGGAATGTTCTGTCTCTCAATAGACCACGTGCAGCCGAACATTTAGCGGAGGCCCTGGGCTGCTAAAAAGCAGACATCACCGCCATCCAAAAAGTGCGATGGGATGGCCCGGGCAAAAGAAAATTGAAAAACTGCGATATCTAGGACAACGCCTTTTTAGATGTAAATTCGTCGTTAAAGGCAGAATTAGACAAGAAGTCTTGAGTATCAACTGTGTGAACGAGCGCCCCACGACAATTCGGATCAAGACTAAATTCGCCAACATCAGCCTCATATGCGTGCACGCCCCCACAGAGGAGAAAGATGACGACACCAAGGAAGAGTTCTACGAGCTCCTGGACAACACGTATGAGCAATGCCCTAGCTATGACATTAAGCTTGTCTTGGGTGATCTTAATGCCAAATTAAGAAGAGAAGACGTCTTTGGTGGCACAATCGGAAAATGTAGCCTGCACGACACCACCTCCGATAACGGACTCAGGTTAATCGACTTTGCGGCGCGCGGGGCGAAACCGTAAAAAGTAGCTAGTACGCAGTTCCCGCATCTCGATATACACAAAGGGACATGAAGAATTCCTGGCCAATCGACCGCCAACCAGATTGACCACCTTGCGATCGACGCAAGGCACTCCTCCAGTCAGTATCAAGGATGTCCGAACGTTCCGAGGAGCCAACGTGGATTCGGACCACTACCTCGTTGTAGCCAAGGTAATGCTTCGGATATCCAGACCAAAACGGGAAAATACTGTGAGAAAATTCGATGTCGGGCGGCTACAATCACAGGAAATCACAAGGTCCTTTTCCGATCAAGTCTCTCGCGCCCTCTTAAATCGTCCTCTGCCGCCAACTGCAAGTATCTAATACCAGTGGAAGAATTGCCAAGAAGCCATCAGAGGTGCCGCCTCTAACGTACATGACCTGGCACGACCACCGCAGCGAAACCCCTGGTTCGATGAAGAATGCCCGCAAGTACATCCAGCCAAACAACAGGCATACAAAGCGGCGCTGCATAGAAGGACCAGAGCTGCTCGGGAGATCTATTAGCAGAAGAGTAGAGAGGAACACAAGCTTCTAAGAAGGAAAAAGAAAGATCATGAGAAGCGCGCGATCGAGGTAATAGAGGGGGGATGCAATTGCCGGAATGAAGTTCGGAAGTTTTACCAAAAAGTAAAAAGAACCTCCCAGGGATACAAGAACCGAAGTCTGCAAGGATGATCAGGAGAATATCGTGGTAGAATCGCAGTCGGTGTTGAGGATATGGAAAAATTATTTCTGCAAATTGTATAATGGCGAAGACAAATTGTGCCATTCAACATGGACGACGCACATAGGCCAACAATACCGTCCACCCGATCTCGACGAAGTAAAGTTGCTATATCTTAAGTCCAACAAAGCTGTTGGGGCTGATGTCTTACGGCCGAGTTGTTTAAAGCGGCTGGCGATGAATTGGTTTGGAGTATGCACCAGCTCATCTGCTAAATATGGTTGGAGGAAAGCATGCCCGATGAATGGAACCTCAGCATTGTTTTCCCGTTCCTCAAGAAAGGCCTGCACCAACTACAGAGGCATCAGTCAGTCTTCTTAATACCGCCTACAAGATCTTCTCTGCCGTACTTTGTGAGCGCCTAAAGCCTGACGTTTACAACCTGATAGGTACTTATCAGTGTGGCTTCAGCACAAGTCCACCATCGAGCAAATATTCTCACTACGGCAGATCTTAGAAAAACCCAGGAATTTCAAATCGATACTCACCACCTTTTCTCTAAATAGACGAGCTATGTATATAGAGCCATGTCTAGTTTTGGCATCCCTACCAAACTCGTCCGTTTGTGCAGGATGACGATGGAGAATGCACGCTGCTCCATCAAGGTCGGCAAAGACCTCACCGACACCTTTGATGTCAAAAAAGGTTTTAGGCAGGGCGACGCACACTGGGGCAAAACGACCCTATTGCTGGCAATAAATCAAAAATGGAAATGTTCGTATGGGGTCAAAGCTATTTTGTTTTTTTAGTCAAATATCCGACTGTTATTATTGTTAAAATGCCAAGCCGTTATCTTAAATTTATTAGTCACAATAAACCTCGGCGCAAGCCATTCTTATTGACTGATAGCTCATGTTGAGTGTGAGAAATTTAGTAAAGTCTTTTATATTGAACAAGAAAAAAAAATTCCGATCGTTAAAAAAAAGAAATTAGTATGGAGCCTTCACCTTCTGGTATGTGATGAGCTATTAATTTTTTTTTTGTGAGAAAGTGCTTTTAGTCAATAGAAAAAAATTATTGAAAAACCCCTCAAAAAAATGCTTTTTTTTTATTTTGTCTTGCAAACATTAATATTTTTATTTATGTTCCAAAGCTCTCCCAGACTTAATTTTTGTTGCATTGTGAAGCTAGTGTTGTTTTTTATAAGGAACTGCATACAAAGTTTGCAGATTTTTTGCAGTTTTCATAAAATTTTTTTTTTTTGAAAAATTGTACTTTCTGACAAAAATTAATATTTTTTTCCGGGAATTTATTTTGTATTTGTCTTAACTTTAGGTACAAGTGCGAATACGTTTTTAATGACACGAATGGAGCTGGCAAACGCCATAATCGCCGAGCGAAATGGGACCAGTTCCCTGTTAATTTCGAAGATTGAGCTCCAGCTCATCTTTGATTCACTAAAGAAAAAGAAATCAGCAGGAGTCGATGGTATATCCAACGTTGTACTACGACATTTGCCTCAAGAAGCAGTTGACATATATACCACACTGTTTAACAACGCACTGAATAATGCATATTATCCAGTGCGGTGGAAGACAGCAGTGGTGCATCCTCTCCCAAAAAAGGGAAAGGACAATTCCAATCCGGCGAATCTCAGGTCGATAAGTCTTCTTCCGAGTATCAGCAAAGTATTTGAAAAGGTTATTAATAGAGCTCTGTTCAAGTGGGCGGAGGACAACAAAATCATACCGGATAATCAGTTCGGTTTTAAGACGGGACATGACACAATTCATGCCGCGTCTAAACTTGTTTCTGATGTCCAATGGAACAAATCTAAAAAGCAGTGTACGGGTGCCTGTCTGGTTGATTTGGAGAAGGCCTTCGACACCGTATGGTTAGAAGGACTCTATCTAATGCTATACAGACTAGGTATAAGTAAACCTCTATTGAATATGCTTTATGACATGCTAAATGGTAGAAAGTTTGTTGTCAAGAGTGGCAATGTAACTTCTACCACAGTTTTTAATATTAACAATGGTCTTCAGCAGGGAGCGGTTAACTCGCCGATTCTCTTCAGCATTTACACCAGCGATCTGATAGGTAGTCTAACTCAGGCAATTGCGTACGCCGACGATCTAATTGCGTACAGAACAGCTCCAACAGTTGAGGTCATCAAAATTCTCTTGCAGCGTGACTTCGACAAGATTCAGCGATATTGTGATGACTGGAAGTTGAAAATCAACTTCCAGAAATCAGAAACTATTTTGTTTAGGACTCCGTTGTCTAGCGCCTCAAGGGATACGAGAAAGAACTGGCGCAAGCTGGTGATCGTAGGGCCACATGGACATCCACTGGCGAGTAAAAGTGTAGTAAAGTACCTTGGCATCTGGTTGGATTAGTACTTGTATTTCGACAGACATATAGGTGCTGCTCTGGCCAGGGCTAGGGGAGCCTTTGCCCTGACAAAACGATTGTTTTATAGCAGTCGTCTTGACAGCAGGGTGAAGGTGATTTGCTACATGGCCCTCATCAGGCCGATGATTGCCTATGGATGCCCGGTGTGGTTCAACGTTGCCCCATCTCAAATGGAAAAGATTCGGGTGTTTGAGAGGCAGTGTCTTCGACGTTGCCTTGGATTACACAGAACACCAGAGTCGGAGTACAAACGATATTATTCCAACCAGGTTCTATACAACGGAGCCAACATAAACAGAATAGATAATTTTTTGTTTAAGCTGATTCGGGGTCACGTTGCAAGAGCGATGTCCTCAACTAACAACTTAATTTTTGGGGCGTATTACCCAAATAACCAATATTTCGAGAGTGCGCGGTTAAGTGGCTACATCCCTCCCGAGGCATTCCTCTATTTAGACAGTCGAGGGCTGATACAGGATGGAGGGGCGGTTCCGCTCATCTACCACGTCAGCCGGAAAACTGTGGATAGGCGACTCCTTTATGGTCGAGACGTCATCGCTCAAGGTGGAGAAGAGCGCCTTCGGTTCAGTAGGACTGTGTCCGATCGGGACCGGAGGGATAGGGCGAAACAGGAGAACCAGTTCTGGTGGCTCTCTGAACAGCATCGTGATATTTAAAGTCGATGAAGATGGTATATCTTGGCCGACTTACATAGATTTAGGGAATTAGGTATAGGGAACAGTCGTGGTGGCACCAAAAAAAAAAAAAAATTAAAAATATGTATGTATGCGGGGGCATGCGTGCATGTATCTGCGTGTCTGTACATGTATGTGCGTACGTATATGTACGTGCGTATGTACATGTATGGGTGGGTTGCATGTTTGTATGTGTCTGCATGCATATAAAAAATAAACAAAAAAAAATTAAAAAACGAAAAAAATGCTGCTGTGGCTGTTCTAGTTTTTAAGTAGTTTTAAGTATTATTAGGTATTTTAAGTAGTGTAAGTTATTTTTAGTTAGTATAAGTTAGTTTTATTTAGTTTTAATTATTTTTAATATATATTTAGGTTTATAAGTTAAAAAAAAAAAAAAAAAAAAAAAAAAAAAAAAAATGATCAGATATCAAGTTTTTGTGAAATTTCCTTGAAATATAAAATAAAATTAAAAAAAAAATTTAGATTTAATTAAAATAGTTTTTAGGTCGAAAGACATTAGTTTTAAGAGTTATAGTTTAATTTAGAGCGCCCGTAAAGGGCCAGTAAATTAGTTGTAAGTTATTGATAATTAGGCTAGTTTTAAACATTTTTGTCTAGCTTTAAGATAGTTATAAGTTAAAATGAAATAAAAATGAATTTAAAAAAAAAAAAAAAAAAAAACACGAATGGAGCTGGTAAATATATTGTGCAAGTCAGAAAAAAACAATTTTGAGGCACAAATTGTTTTTCTTGAAGAGGAGTTAAAAACTAAAATTCCAAATGTCGACTATAACAGCTTAAAAAAAATACTATCATATTTCAAATGGCAGTATAAAACTCGATGGGGTAAGGCACTTAGAATGTATGATACGATTTTAAAAATGAACAAGGTTTGGCTTGATACATCTGTTGGTTTTCTTTTCCAACCTCAAGAAGGTCTTACAAGAGGGCGACCAAGCGTTCCTTTCTATGAAAGTACTGAACGTACAAAAAGAATGAAAACTGCGAATTTGAGAGAGTCTACATCAGTTCCTGAGTTGTGTTATGCAACTCAAATGAGCTTGAGAGCAGTGGGTCAAGTTAATGCTTCTAAAGTGTTGAAAGATATAACAACAACAATTCCTGATCGAGCAAAAAAATACAGGAGGTCATACGAGAAGTCACTTGACACAAAAAGTTCTCGAATGTCACGCAGAGAAGCACTTGCAGTCACAGTTGAAGCGCAACTATCTCGACATCAGTATGATATTATAAGAATGAGTGCACCAGAAAAATTCCCCTCATACAAAGTCATTCAAGCTGCAAAAAAAGAGTGTTATCCACCCTCCGAATGCATTACAGTTACTGAAACTTTGGTAGAGGTTACTCTTCAGGGATTGCTCGATCTTACCACAACACGATTGTTAGAAGTAATGGATTCTCTAACAGCAAAGAAATTGGAAAACCTTTGTTTGTTTTCCAAATGGGGATTCGATGGGAGTTCGGGACATAGCTCCTACAAACAAGCCTACCATGGTCTTGAAGCTGATGATTCATCGGTTTTCATTACATGTGTTGTTCCACTAAAACTTGTTTCTGGATCCAAGGTTATCTGTCAAAATCCACGTCCCGGTTCTACAAGATATTGCAGACCCTTAAAAATAGAATTTGTTAAAGAATCAACAGAAATGTCAATCGCCGAAAAAAATAGAGTTGAAAACGAAGTAAACAATTTGCAAAAGACAACAAAAGTTTATGAAGAAGGAGAAGCGAAAATTAATCATACTCTACTTTTAACTATGATTGACAGGAAAGTTTGCAACTCTATAACGGAAACGTCATCAACTCTTAAATGTTTTATATGTGGTGCGTCATCTAAAAGCTTCAATGATATTGATAGTATGGTGACAAGAGAAACAAAAACCGAAAATTTGGAGTTTGGCATGTCGATTCTTCATGGTTGGATACGGTTTTTTGAGAACTTACTGCATTTATCCTACAAACTACCTCTTGAGAAGTGGCAAGCTCGAGGGGATGCTGACAAGATGGTTGTCGCTGAAAATAAAAAAAGGATACAGAAAGAATTCAAAGATCGTTGTGGATTGATCATAGATAAACCAAAGCCCGGATTTGGTAACTCAAACGATGGTAACACGGCAAGGCGTTTTTTTTTTCAAAACCCTGAAATTTCTGCTGAAATAACCAAAATTGACATTGAGCTCATAAAAAAATGCATATTATATTGATTGTCGTTGCTAGTGGTTATGAAATTGATGTAGAAAATTTCAGAAATTTCGCAATTGATACCGCCAAATATTATGTAGCTAAATATCCATGGTATTATATGTCAACAACACTTCATAAATATTTTATTCATGGACCTGAGATAATAGCCCATGCTCTCTTACCGATTGGCCAATTTACCGAGGAAGCTCAAGAGTCCAGAAACAAAGACTTCAAAAACTATAGAGAGCATGATTCTAGGAAATGTAGCCGAGAAAATACCAACCGGAATATATTAAACTTTTTCTTATTAAGCTCTGATCCCATACTTACAAGCATGAGGAAAATACCTGAAAAAAAGGAACAACACCTGTCCCCTGAATCAATGGAATTGCTAATAGCGCCCACTGTAGAGCAAATCAATATAAGTGATGAAAGCTGTGATGTCGTAAGCAGTGATGAAATAAGTACATAGTTTTTCAATTGTTTTCAAATTTAAAAAAAAGTGGGCGTTTTTTGTAGGCTTGGTCATTGTTGAGTTTAAATATATAAACAAAATAGTTTAATTAATATTTTCGTAAAGTTTCAGGTCTCTAACTCTACTGGTTGATTTATTGCCATAAATAAGGTCGTTCTGCCCCAGAGTGCGACGTGCTGTCTTGCGACTTCTTTAACATCATTCTTGAAAGAATAGTGCAAAAGTCCCACGTCAACACTAGAGGCACAATCTTTCAAAAGTCCGTCCAATTACTCGCTTCCGCTGACGACATTGACATAATCGGACGAACAAAGCGTGATGTCAGTGATGCTTTCATGAGTATTGAGAAGGAAGCCAAGAAGATGGTTTAAGGTTGAACGGAAGCAAAACCAAATATAGGCTGTCACCAAGAAAGGACACCCAGCACCGACGTCTCGGGCAGAACGTTACTATAGACAGCTATAATTTTGAAGTTTTCAGAGACTTTATATACCTAGGATCTGCTATAAACTCAGCGAATGATACCAGTGCCTAAAAAGCAATTGAGAAGCAAAGCCGTCTCTCGAGCAACTAAACTGTCGGTATATAAAACGCTCATCATCCCAGTCCAGATGTATGGTGCATAGAAATGGACACTGTTAACGGTGGATGAAAACGCGTTAGGGTGTTTTGAGAGGAAGATTCTCCGGATGATTTTTGGTCCCGTCTGCATAGATGGGTAATGGAGACGATGATACAACATCAAACTGTACGGGTTGTACAGCGACACTGACCTAGTCACAAAATTGAAATGCCAACGACTGAGGTGGCTAGGTCATTTAAAGTGAATGGACACTAATGTTCCGGCCCGGAAGGTCTTTGAATGGAATCCCATGGGACAGCGCAGTAGAGGTGGAGTAAGTTAGTAAGTATACAAGTTCTAAGAACACACAAACACAGTGCACACAAACGCAATGCATGAAATGAACTTGTAAAAATCCTTAGAATTCGGGAATTCCCCTAAAAAAATCGACTTATCGAAGGCGACGCCAAATAATATCTTCGAATTATCGAGATATTCGAGTTATCGATACATTTGAGTTATAAAAGTTCGAATTATCAAACAAAAATTACATGTAAACTTCAAGCTTCGCGCTATTGCCAACCAATTTTATTCGAGTTATCAAATATTCGAGTTATCGAAGTTCGACTATGTATTTAGTCGAACTTCGATAACTCGAATATTTGAGTTAATTAAGTAGAAATAAATGAATGATACACATAATAAAATCAAAAAAACCATGCGACTAGTTTTTGAATAAACGATTTTTCAAAAACAAAATTATTTATTTGTTAAAAAATCGAAAAACTATTTTTTTGAAACTTTGAGTATGCACTTTTAAGATCTCTAGGAGGAATTTGGATTAAATTAAATAATTTAAATAGATTTATCCAAGTCGAAAATATGAAAAATTGTTCTATGGGAAGTACCGTTAATAGGTATCTACTGCACTTATTTAAAAACGCACAAATTTTTTTGAAAATACATATTTTTCTTAACAGTTTTTTTTAACATTTATATGAGAGGTACCGTTGTTTTTTGTTTTAGTAAAATAGTTTTAAAGCCAAATTGAATACTTTTGACCTGTAGTCCAAAATTTGTTTCGCCCAGGTAATGCAGTTGGGCTCATCAGTTAGATGCTGTAGTACCTTACTAAAACGCAATATTTTTTATCAATGTTTACTGACTTTAATAAAATTTACAGCGATCAATGCAAATTATTTTTTTATTAATTTAAATTTTTTTTTATTTTTAACTAATGAGCCCAACTGTAGTACCTGGGCGAAACGCATTTTGGACTACAGGTCATAAAAGTATTCAATTTGGCTTTAACCCACACAGTCCACAAAAACAAAAATAATATTAATTTATTGCCTCAGTTTCCTTCAATATACGGAAAATAGTTTTTTTTAAGTATTCAAGATCATGTTAAAAAAAATTGAATCGTTTTCAAAAAAAAAATTAGTTCATCGTTATGCCAAGTTTGATCAGTTCGAGTTCGATTTTTTTTACGAATCCATAACTTGCCATTATATATGTACGTACTACCTAATTACTTATATAAAGCAAGTAAAATACATACACGACTTTGTTGGCGATTTTTTTTAATAAGTATTTCAATAACACAGGTCAACAAAAAAAATATTTGTTTTCGTTTCTGTGTTCAAATAGCGATTTTCTTGATTTTATTGAAAAATATTGTACATTTGTTTTTTTTTTCAAAGTTTGTTTCTGTACCTTTTAGAATGATAAATAAATATTACGTGTTGTCAACCACGATTATAAGGTTTAATTCTTCTCTTTAGAAAGAGCACAATGAGCGGTGAGAGAATAATGAAGCTTAACGCATCACGTAGTGTCAAATCAATGCTCAAAATCACATTTCAGCGATTCATTTTAACGGTACATTAAAACTGGCCTCTAGAATATGAAAATATTGTTACATTTGCAGCGAATTAATTAAATCATAAAAAATGTGAAGCTTATGAAGCTTATTTTAAGCTTCCTATTCGAAGCTAATATAAGTGCTAGACTCCAGTGCTGCCGTTTCTACTGTTACGACACTAGACTACTCTTTTTTCGCTCCAAAAACTTCAAATCTACTGTGGAAACAGGTTCCACGACATTTTTTCCACAATTCTCCTGTTTTTTTCTGATTTGCCTTACTATTACAATTTTAGGCTTATTAATAAAACATTGTGTTACTTCCAAAAGTTTATGTCACTTCTTAAAACATTATGCGTCATCTTCAACTCGAAGAAACAATGTTATTATAGAACATACCTGTTCAAGTTCTTCCCGGAGTTGATCCCTGTTTTAAAGTTTTTGTGACAGTTTAAAAATTATTGCAATTCACTTAAAAAAACATATAACATTATTTTTAGTCTGATTAGACCAAATCGTAGTCTTAGAATTTTTTTTTCATTTTACCCCTTTTTGGAAAACTTAATACGTTATTCAATTCAGAAGAAAACTTGGTAGAAAAATGAATTATATTTGATTTCAGGTGATTTCCAATGATAAGATTGAGAGGACTTTGGAAGAAATTTGAGTTCAATTAATATATCGATTCGCTTGGCGTAATAGGTCGTTTTATGTAAACTGTGTACTCATTGAACAGGAAATCTCCATATTTTCCAAAATCTTCGGACGGCAGCACTGGTGGGCTCCTCATTTTTCATGTAGTTGCTGCAGAGTTATTCTCGAAGATAAGGCACGGGATCCAATTTTGTTTTTAATTACATTTTTCTTGTAATTGTTAATGAAAGAATGATAGGAGGCTATATATAGGGTCTTATACGAGAAAGTTCATCCATACACAACAGCACACATAACAAATATTAATTTTTCAATATTTATATGTATTCTTTATTAAGTTTAAAATATATAAAAATAAAAAATAGTTATTTGAAATCATTTTAAATTTTGTTTTATTTTAAAATACCATTAAAACAAAACAAAAAATAGGATTTCCCATAAAACCAAAATATCAAACTTCTAGCTATAAAAACAAACTTTTTCAGGTAAAACTTTTTCATAATTAGTAACTTATATGGGAGGAACAAGAAAATCATATCAGGAGCCCAGAAACAAAAATAGTGTTGACCTGTGTAATCAGTACTTTACTTTACACGATGCTTATTAATTATTATTATTATTATATTATATTTTTTATAAAACAAAATCTTACCGCCTCCAACCTGTAAGTGGTTTATCTCTAAGATCGTCCAATGTTAATCCATAAAGGGTTATATATGCAAACACCCAAGCACTTAGTACTGAGAGCACAGCTCCCACTACTCGAAGTGGAAGTAGCAAAACTGATAATGTGTAAATCTGAAAGAAAAACAAATATTAACATTTTTTTGTCGATAATAAAAACACAAATGAAATGATTTTTAAGCAAATGTGAAAAAAATCGGACTTTTCTAAAATCATGTTTTTTTTTTAAATATTTCTTTGGTGTGGTTGACACACCTTAAGCGAACATTCAAAATTCTGTAAGCTAAGAAGCTTTATGTTGCATAGCCAACGGCGCGTTCATATTCAACAACGGATGTTATTGAACTGAACGCATTCATTTTACCAAATGTAACCTTACTATGAAATGGCAATTTTGTTGTTTGGATTTGGTTTGGGTATTTTATTTGGTGATTGGTTAACAATAACAAAATACAATATTATTTTAGACAAAAATACTAAATATGATAATTTGTGGGCAGAGGTTATGAAAAATTGAACGTATAATGAAGCAAAACCTTCTTACTGCATATGAGCAGCGGAAAGAGAGCCAAAAACTAGAAACAGTTTTGGGAAACAACAATGAATATTATTATTATTATGAATTCTTTATTTAACCAAAGGTTTAAATATACCTATTCGAAAATAATTTTAAGAACATTAGCATGGCAAACAAAAACATTTTCCGTCTGCCTGAAAATTGACATTTATTCAGAATAAAAAAAAAGAAAGTTTAAGATTATAATAAGCTTATATTTAGAAAGCTCTTTGAGAAATAAAGTCTTCGAAGTTCTTGCAGAATAGGACAGGACAAACGTCTACAAAATGATTGACATCTTCGATTTCGTTTCGATTGCAAAGGTTACACCTGGGATTATCATTTCTGTGAGGTTTGTAGTTCAAATTTAGCATCTCAGTCCTTGCCTTAAACAAATTACTTATTTGATTTGCAGAAAGTTTACTATTAAAGTAATTGTTTACAACTAGAATGTGATTGAGTTGCTAGTAGACCAATCTGCTTGGAGAGGTTTGAGTCCTATTCAGAAACTTGAGATACAGTGAATCATCTACAATTGCAATACAATCACAAAACCTACCTTTCTAATTAGCAAAGGAAGTTGTACTAAGGTTTAGATTAAATCCGTGCGGATTTGCTATCTCCTGCCATTCCTTGAATTTTTTTTTTTAAACGGATGCGCGCACTAAAGGGGTTTTGACTACCCTTAAAATGAACAAGCACAGTGCGAGCGTTAGGAAAGTAGGGAAGGATGCAAGAGGAGATACCGATGCACATTGGTTTTGAATTTCTGAATATCAAAATGGGAGGGGAAAATAGAGCCGGTTAAAGTATTCCACATTCGCGTTGTACGGCTAAAGAAAGAATCTCTGTACTTGACAGTACGTCCGAAGTTGGGCTCAAGGGTAAACTGATGAGCATTCCTAGAAGCGCGAGTATTACGGTTGAAAAATTTAAGGGGAGGAATGCAACTGGCTATTTCGCTGGAACAGTGTTTATAAAAATAGCGATAAAATAGTGAGAGACATATTACATTTCGACGATGTTCTAGAGATGTAAATGTTTCCACTATAGTTCTATCGCCAATCATTCTTAGAGCTCTATTTTGAATTCTATCCAAAAGATTCAAATGAGTTTTGGGAGCTCCTGCCCAAATGTGCGAGTTATACTCCAGCTTTGGACGAATGAAAGCCTTATAGATTACAGCCAGATCAGACGGGGAGAAGAATTTCTTGCACCTTCGAAGAAAGCCCAAACACTTTGCAGCGTTCTTGGCGACATCAAATATGTGTTCATTCCACAAGAGGTGGTCTGTGATGCACATGCCGAGGACTGAAAGCTGATCGGTTTCTTCAATGCTAGTGCCGCTCATGGATAGCGGCATGGGGGGTGGGTTCTGCTTTAACGACAGAAGACAGCACTGAGTTTTTGAAGTATTAAATTCTACACGGTTTTTAATTCCCCATTGGACAATGCTGTCAAGATCAGAATTTAATGAGCTTATCATACGCTGCCGTTCCAGTTGCACATCCGAAAAACAAGGAGGTGCATCTAAAAACGAATATGAAAAGCTGAGAGTACTATCTACAGCAAAACAATTAAGTGGATTAGAAGTTCCAGATAAGAGATCATTAATAAAAATGAGAAAGAGGGTCGGAGACAATACGGAGCCCTGGGGCACACCAGCATTTATTTTGTGAATATCAGGCTTGAAACCGTCCAATACAACTTGTATTGAGCGGTCCGAAAGGTAATTTCTAATCCAACGAAGAAGACATTCATCGATACCAAATGCACGCATTTTCGATAGGAGAGCTTGATGCCAAACTCTATCAAATGCTTTTGAAATATCTAGCGCAATAATCTTACTTTCTCCAAAACGATGTAAAGATTTGTGCCACTGTTCGGTGAGATATACCATCAGATCACCAGTGGACCTATTTCTACGAAAGCCATACTGCCGGTCATTAAGGAGCTTTCGTTCTTCAAGATATTTCTTGAGCTGATAATTAATCAGCGTTTCCATGACCTTGGAAAGAAGGGACGTAAGTGCAATTGGACGGTAATTAGATGGTGAAGAAGATGCGCCTTTTTTAGGGACAGGCTGGACAATTGCTGTTTTCCATCCACTCGGAAAGAGACCTGTAGAGTAGGACAGATAGAAAAGCTTACGCAGTGGTTTTGCCAGCGTTGAAGAACACCTCTTCAGAACGATGGGAGGGATACTATCCGGGCCAGCGGATTTGTTTATGTCAAGATCTTTGAGGACTCTAGCAACTGCACGAGTGCGAAAGAAGATTCGTCCCATAAAATCGTTTACGCTCTCAAGTACTGGAGGAGTCATAACACTTTCTGACAGCGTCGAATTAACAGCGAACTGCGCTGCAAGCAAATTGGCTTTTTCGCGAGAACTGACAAAAGGGGTGTCATTAGAGACGAGCGTTGGAACCGAAGAAGAAGTTGAATTTCGAATAGTTTTTACAAATGACCAAAAATTCTTACTACCTTTGGGACATTGTAGTATTTTTTGCCTTAATTTTTGGTCATGCAAAAATTTGGTTCTACGAATGTGAACGTTCCAAGTCTTTCTAGCTTGTTGAAACTTTTTCCGGTATTCCTCAGTGGGGTTGGCTTTATAATTCCGGAAACTGACTTCGCTAACCCTAATAACCTAATGGAGACAAATTCCTTCGGAATGCAAAATCCATCATTTGCTTATGAAGATTTTCACTTGACCTTGGAGGGATACCTGATTCCACATGTATGGCATAATTCGTTTAAAAAAGAAGCGTTGCACGATCTCAAATTCAGCGAAATCTTGGTAACCAAAAACTTGATTGGCATAGCATAAGCATGAGTTTATAGTGGCTTCAAAGACTCTAAATTTAGCTGAGATGCCTATGTATTTATTGCAGACGATTTTGTTCCATATAAGATTTATTGCAGTTTTTGCCAACAAGCATTTATCTTTAACATGAGGGCGGAAATCTATATTGCTACAAAAAAGAACACCTAAATATTTAAATTGGTTAACCACCTCTATAGGTTCACGCTCTAAAAACCATGCTTCTCGCGGACTTCTCCTTCGACGGGTACTTTCGAAGATCATAATTTTCGACTTCGCGGTGTTTATATTCAGGTCCCATTTCTCACAAAAGCGTTTGAGTCTATTAATTTGTAGTTGTAATGTGATATGGTTCTCCGACAAAACGGCAAGGTCGTCCGCATAAAGTAGAACCTTAATAAGAACCTTTCCAAAGCGAACACCCCCAGGAAAATTACGGGAGACATCATCAATGAAAAGGGCGAACATAATTGGGCTTAAGAGACAACCTTGGGCAAACCGCTATTGGTGCTAAAAAAGCTGGACATTGAACACCCATTTGACACAGCGGCTCAAGTATTGGTGAGGAGAAGTTTATACAGTCTTAAAAATTTCGTCGATATACCTAACGTTGATAATTTATAAAGTTGATATTATCAAATGCTCACCTAAAATCCATAAAAAAGACATACATTTTTTGTTTGTTATCTATGAACCGTTTTGCTATATTGAAGAGTGCGAAGATCTGATCCACAGTTGAAAGACCAGAACGAAAACCAGCTTGGAAAGAGCTTAGCAATTTGTTCTCTACTACCCACTTCATAAGCCTGCAATAAAGAATTTGGGTAAATATTTTTCTAAGGCCCGGAAGAATCGAAATGGCCCTATAGTTTGCAGGTGCGCTTGGGTCTCCTTTTTTGAATATTGGATAGATTTGTGACACATAAAATACCTGAGGTATTACTTCCTTTTCAAGAAGCTTATTAAAAAAATCAAGTAGAAGATTTAGGAAAGAAGGAGAGGAGGTTTTATAAAATTCGGCTGGAATTCCATCTAGCCCGGCTGCCTTGTTTTTTTTCATATTTTTAAGAGTTCCTTGCAATTCATTTATTGTAATAAGGTCATCTAGATCTGAAACAGAAATTAATAATGTATATGCAAATTCTTTTTCTTGACACATAACAGTTGTCAAGAAACTATCGAACTATCGAATTTTTGAGCTTGATTTAATCTTAACTGAATAACCAATTTTAATATTATTTTCACGATTACTTAATTCTGATGTAACAAAGGGTTATTTTAGAATTTTTGTTTCATTTTAATTGAATTGAATTGACGTACAAAAATGACTTCAAATGAAATTTCATTATAAGTGTTAAGTGATCAGGAATTTTTTTTCTGTCAAATGTTTTTTTTTCTTGTTAAAATGATGCTTTTAAAACTTATTTGTACAAAAAAAAACTATATTTACTTTAACGGTTTGACACTTTATTTGTTTTTAAGTAATTAGGAAGACATCATTTTGTCATTTAATGACAAAATAAAATTTTAAAATGTTTTTAAACGACCGCATAAGTATTGTCCAAATATAAAACAATAACAACAACACCTTATCTTGAGAGATCATTAACATGTATATATTTTTGAGTAAGATTAACCACATTCTGGTTTATCAAAACAAAACTCTGGCAGAACCACTGTGTACGCTTTTCTATCTGTCCTACTCTATTGGTCTCTTTCCGAGTGGATGAAAACAGCATTTGTCCAGACTGTCCCTTAAGAAGGCGAATATTCTTCACCCGCTTATTACCGTTCAATATTGCACTTAAGCCCCTGCTTTCCAAGATCATGGACACGCTGATTAATTATCTGCTTTAGAAATATCCTGCAGAACGAAAGCTCCCCAATGACCGGCAGTATGGCTTTCGTAGCAATAGGTCTGATGGTATATCTTACCGAACAGTGGCACAAATCTTTAAATTATTTTGGAGAAATTAAGATTATTGCGCTTGATATTTCAAAACCATTGGATAGAGTTTGGAATCAAGCTCTCTTAGCGAAAATACGTGCATTAGGTATCGATGAATCTTTTTTTTTTGTTTTTTTAATTTAACTATATGCCTGTAAGACCTAAGGTCTTCTAAATGCAACCTGAATTGTACGGCACTAGTTTGGCACATTGGATTTGAGAACCAGGTTGACTGTCTAATTTTAACCCATGGGCGGCATCCAATTAAAATTGGTATAGAAAAGAATGCGCCTAGCTTGGGGATCGAACCCACACGTCCTAGTTAGCAATTAAGCACTTTATCCACTGCGCTATTGCCACCCACTCTCTTCTTCGTTGGATTATAAATTACTTTCCGGACGCTCAATACAAGTCGTATTGGACGATTTTAATTCAGAAATTCAAAAAATAAATGCTGGTGTACCCCAGGGCTCTGTTTTGTCTCTAACTCTTTTCTCATTTTCATTAATGGTGTCTTATCTGGAACTTCTCATCCGCTTAATTGTTTTCTCGGCCAAAGCTTGAGTAAAAGACTCACATCTGGGCTGGAGCTCCCAGAACTCATTTACATCTTTTGGATAGAATACGAAATAGAGCTCTAAGAATAATAGGTTATAGAACTATAATCGAAACATTTACATCTCCCATTTTTTTATCGTTATTTCTATAGCCAAACAGTCTTATTTAACAAAATGCTCTAAACAGTTGAATAGTTATACAGTGAATAAGGTCTTATGTAGCCCTTCCATAAATTCCTATTTATAAAACATTTTCCCATAAATTATAGTTATGCAGGGCCTATGTCCAAAAAGTACCAAAAACGGGTAATCTATTCCATTTGGCTGTCATGATCAAATCAGCTGTTTGTCAGAATACGCAACTAGAACTTTTGTTGGTGTCATGATTGTGATTTAATTTTTTTTTTTGTTTTTTCATCCGATGGAAATCTTCAAAAGACATTCGGTAAGAATCGGTACCGAGTAATGTGGTACTCTTACCGCACTAAAACCGGTGAAATCAGGACCAATCTATGAAAGATCCACAAATGATTTTACTATCTTAATTTATATTTAAATCGCATTGGGGGAAGTTTAAAGTTATTACACTTTCCCATAGCTTTTACACCATCAGCTCATGAGGCTTGGTTCTTCTTAATCTCCGAACATTGTCTGGTACATTTAAGACGGTCTCCATTTCGGAGTTGGTATGACTTTGCAGTCGCAGGTTGTGTGATACAGCGTGTTTTTCAACCACTTCTGTAACCATTTCAATTTGAAGGTCACGATGTAGATCGCTATTTCTTATATACCAAGGGGCATTTATTATTCCACGAAGGACCTTGCTTTGGAATTGTTGGATGGATTCAGCATTTGTTTTCTTTGTACAGAACCCATAGTTGGATGCCATATGTCCAAACGGGTTTCAGTACTTGCTTATATAACATTAGTTTGTTCTGGATAGATAGGTCAGAGTTCTTACCTAGTAACCAGTACATTTTTCTGTACTCCAGGTTTAGTTGTCCTTGTTTCTTTTTGATGTGCTCTTTCCATTTAAGCTTTGCATCCAAAGTCATTCCAAGGTATTTGGCGGTATTGGAGTAAGGTACTACTGTATTATTTATAAATATTGGAACATTGCTTCTGTTTTTGTTAGTAAAGTGATTTTGTTTCGTTAAATTTGATACGCCATTTCTGCGTCAAATCACTAACTTTATCGACAGCATTTTGCAATTTTAGTGTAGCCTTTGTAAAGGATTTATCTGGCACCAATATTGCTGTATCGTCAGCAAAGGTGGTCATGAAAGCGTTGATGTCCACTGGAATATCCCTTGTATATAACAGATACAGGGTTGGTCCTAGGACACTTCCTTGTGGCACACGATTCGAGCATGTTTGCCCATATAAATAAGTGATTGAATGAAAACAAAATAAATAATAATAATAAATATTGGATCGTAGTTTTTCATAAATATGATCCTGTTTAGATTGGTAGTACCCACTATGTCATATGTCGAGTATTATGTGGATGATTAGGGTGACGGTGGTTTCAATTCTCTCACGGTCAGGTTCTGAGTAGCAAAATGCACTTTTTTGGTTTTTGAATTTATTCTAGAATTTGTGAATTTGTTTTTTTAAGTACAACAATTTTAGGCTTAGCTTTAATTTGAGAAGGTTAGCTACCGGCTTTCGCCGTGGTATAATAATAATTTAAGCATATTTGCTTTGGAAAATCTGTATTTTTTTTAAGTCTCCATTTCTATGATTCATTGTACATTCTTGGCGTTAGAAGTATTGCATTTAAATTATTAAATGCATTTAAAAAGGATACAAGATTTAAGGGCATTTTTTTTTTTTTTTTTTTTTTTGTTTTATGTCCAAACTCAAAATGACATTTCGACACTATAATTTTCTTATGTAGGCTCTATTTAACCTATAAGCGCGTTTAGCTTATAATGACTCTATTTAACTTTCTTTAGCCTTACAGTGTAAATGCGGAATACTTGACCCGGCTCCATTTTCGCCTCCCATTTTGATATTGTTGTTAGATTTCACATGGATAGGTTTTTCATGGAGAGGAAGTAAAATTTACAAATACAACAATGTGAACAAATGTCATTCTAAAATTTGCACTTGACTTCTTTTTGCTGGTGGTGTTTCGACGATATGTTTAAAGATTACTACCTGCATTTATATGTTGATATTTATCAACCTTAATTGCATAGGCTCACAATATTTTCTTAATTTTATTTATTTGAAGAAAGACTTTTTTTTTTTTGTTACTTGTTGAAGAAGAGTCAATTTTTGTTACATTAAAGTATTTTATCTTAAAAATATTGGCGCAAAATTTTAAGCAACCCATTGTTAAGGATTGCTTATTGATTGAATAACTACTCGTATTTCAAAATTTTTTAACCTTTTCTAAACAAGTAAATTGATAATTAAGCAGAAAGCTGAGCATTTGTAGGGTTTGAATTTTGATGAACACAATTATTGTTGTTATGCGTTGTAAATTAATTATATGTTAATGAAAACACAACATGTGCTCTAAAAAGGTATTAGTTATTTCTATTTTCATCATTTTAACTTCATTATTTACCAAAAAAAAAAAAAAAAAAAAATTGTGCACCAGCAGGACTCGAACCTGGGCACCCCGCGGGCAAGGCTGATATACTATCAGATTCCATAATGGATTTAGCAAATTGCTAAAAGTTAAAATAACTTTAGTAAAATGTTAAAATTAGCTCAATCATCTTTTTAGCTTAGTAAATTGCTAAAAGTGGCTTTAACATTTTACTAAATCGTTTAAAATGTTGCGCCATTAGGTATATAAGAAATTTTTATATGAACATACAGTCATTATGTATACAAAATTTATATGACCTACTTCGTTCTCATGAAATTTTGCACGTACAAAATATTTTCCTTTGACCATAGTTTTTTTTAAAAGAAATTTTCTTTTTTATATCCGATGTTTGAATATAAGAAAAACTCGGATATAAGAAAGAAGTTTCTTAGATTTTCAGACTTTCTTATATCCGTGTTGCACTGTATTTATATTTAAATCATCCCTATTTTCATAACGCTTGCACTGTGCCTGATCATATTAAGGGTAGCGATCGGCTGACGGCAATCGCCAATGCTTATTGTGAAAACATGTATAAATTCATAATTATGTACATATTTCTTTTTAATGTCAATAAATTCACTTTTACTACTTTTACTACTTCTACTACTTTTGCATATTTGAAACTGAAATCAATCTGTATTTTGAGCCTATAACGTTTATGATTTTAAGTTATACATTACATGTAGGTCAAATTCGTAGTAAATGATATTTACATATATATATACATAAACTTTAACGAATGTATGTAGATGTAAGCGATTTAAATTATTTATTTACTATAAAGGCATAACTTATAACTAAACATGATATTACTTAAATCTAAAATAAATTAATGGCAATAGAAAGGTTTTACTTAAGACTAATTGAGAAGGCCTAAGAGAGGGAAGAAAGGAGAGCATCTCTTAAGCGGACTGACTTAGTTTATGTCGAAGAGATTCAAATTTTTAGCTTTTCGTTGAATTCGGGTCACGGGTCCATGAATACTGATCTCAATTGACGGGGATTCGTATTTAGGGAGAATTTATGGGGAAGGGACAGACAATCTATGACACCATTTAATAATAGGTGAACGAAAAGAATATCGTCAACATCACGGCGTGAATTCTGTGCATGTAGGTTTAAGTAAGTTGATATACATAGGAAGGTTGTAGAGATTCTCCCAGTCAAGGCCTCACAATATCTACGCTGAACAGTTTCAAGGTTGCTTTTCTGATAATGCTGTCGTAGTTGGTGTGAAAATTGAGCTGGGTGTCAAGAATGACTTTTAGATTGCGAATAAAGGCAACAACAAATACAGGTTCAGGTTGTCAGGTATTGTCTACGTGACGGAGGGGACAGTTTACGGCAAAAGAAATATTAGCTTGACATTTGTTAGTACTAGGACGCGACTCCATTAGAAATATTTATTTCGGCCATTATTGCAGGCAATACTACTAAAATTTATATATTTCTGCTATGTGGGCAAAAATAAATAAAAAAAATAAATTTTATTCTTATCCAAGGAGCTTCCATCACTTTAGCTACTTTAGAATAGGTATTGTAATAAAGTAGAATTGCTTAGTGTAAATCCTAACTATATTATACAAATGAACTTTACTCGAATTGCAATAAACTCGGACAGTCAGTCGCTTTAAGTAACTCAAACGGACAGCTCCAGTTTACCCCTTCTTGCTATATTAGAATTAACTTAAGTTTGAGAATAAACTCTGATCAAGTTGTGTGTTTTATCCAAAATATTACAGGTATAACCACTTTTTTTTTAATAAAATATTGGAATTTAACATGAAAAAAGCTAACTATGATTAAGATTCAATATCTTGTGAGAAATTTGTGCCCGATAAATGTGGGAAGTCAAATTTTATTTCTGCATTTATTTCTTCTGAGAAGACAAGAAATAGATTCTTATGTCTAAAAATAAAACAAATCCAGACATAAGGGACATCTACAAGAAACATTTCTTGCAATAATTTATTTCAAGTGGAGGCCTAGGGTTAAGCTTAAAAAAAATTTTTTTGCCACCACGAAAAGAAGCTATTTAAATCTGATTGAAGAAATAACACATCATCTGGGGATGATGTTTGAAAATTGTCAGCAAATGTTTCTAAATCAGTTTGAGTCAAGATCATATAAATTATGGACAAATCAAAGATTAGAGGTCCTAAATTGCTACCCTGCGGTACTCCAGTGAGAGAATCCAGGGGTGGAATCGGCTACGGTGATTTTTGATTGCCACATTTAAGACAATCAAATGTGATAAGATTATATTTTACGTTTGTATTAGGTGATCACAAAAAATTAATCAAAACTTTGCACCACTTTGAGAGACAAGTACTATACTCTGTTCAATTTATATTTTCAGTACAGGGAAGATAGGATATTTGCCTTTCACCCTTACCATTATTGATTTAATAAGATATCTCTATTTCTATAAAGCTTTTCCATTTTCCATGGTTGCCGTAGTGAGCATTATAAATTGGCATATTTCTCTCACAAATTTCGGTAGGGTTACCAATTGTTAATTTAGATTTCATGAACAGTAACATGTGCATCGTAAACTAAATCCAAATAAAAATAAATCTATCTTTCTGCACAACCACCAAGAAGTAAGATAGTATGGGCGTTTTTTTTAAGAGTTCCCCAGAAGGCCTAATCTATTTTAACGTGAATATAAATCACAGCAAAAAACGTATAATTAAGGTATAATAAGGAACTTGTGTCCTTCGAAGAACTTGAATCCATTTTAAATGTAAATAAACACACAATAAAAATAATAATATCACCTCAAATTGCGCCGCACAATTTTAAATATTATATTTATATACACGACAATATCTCCATTTTATTTCTATATTCATGAACAAAAAAATTATTTTGGTAATTTAAAGTTGCAATTAATTAATGAAAAGAACTCCATCAAAAACTTGCTCAAATTGTAATTTTTTTCTTAAAAAAATACCCAACAAATAATACATTTTAACCGTTTTCAAAAAAAAAAAACAAAAGATGTAAGCAGAAAAGCACGCACCGACAACACCTTTCACCTTAAACTGAAAATATATGCTCTCAAAAGCTCTAAGAAAGCTTCTATTCTGAAAGCTCCATAGCGAAAACCAAAGAAAAAGGTATTAGAATTTCCATCAACGGGCCAATGTTAACTCTTAATCAATGTGTTTATTTTTTTAATAAACACTAAAAGCGAGAGTCAAATTGGCGATCAGTCTCCTTTCATCGGGGAGCTGTATATTGTACGTGGGCTTTGGTACTAATTTCTTAAGTTGTGTGCCATGCAAACACCAGCCGGCACCAGTGTTTTTGAAAAAGCTGAGGCCTGGACTGAAAATATAAATAGAACAAAGTATAGAGTTGACATAAATCCATATATATTTTGATTTTGTTTGGGTGCAAACTGTTTTATTTCTTTGTTCATGCAATGTTGAATGCATGAAAATTCAGTTTCTTCCAAATTGCTGAAACTATAGGTTCCTTCGAAAAAAGTTGTAGGTACGCATTGTAGCTAATGTTATTCTACACAAAAAAGATTAAGACACTTTTTACCGTACAATTGATAGATTTGGAGAAAAATGGCCGAAAACAATGGTGTGTAGTACATTAATTTAAAAAAATGTAATAAATTTATGTTTTTGAGTTTGATTTTATTTATGTTTGCAAAAACATATTCTATGAAAAAAACCTAATTTTAAGTGTGGAACCGGAAGGGTAATGCTGCCATCTTAAAAATCTTAATTTTTTTATTTTGCTTAATAACTCTCAAAATCTTTATTTTTTCTGAAAGCGCTCTAAGAGCAGATTTAATACAGTAAAATTATCTACACGATGACACATTAAAAATAATAATTTATTATAACGAGTTATCCATTTTGGGGTTTCAAAAGTAAACGTAAATAAAACACATATAAAATATTTTTTTTTCATAATATTTCTTTTTTATTATAAAGTTTGAACGTTGACATTATGTGTGAAACACTACATCATTTAAATGACCACCACGCGAATTGGTGCAAGCATCGACTCTTTTGAGGTAATTTTCGACCACTTTTTCACACATATTGGGCGGTATATCAGCCATAACTTGACGTATGTTGGTTTTCAAGTGCTCAAGAGTTAAAGGTTTATCTGCATAAGCAGGGTCTTTAGCGTAGCCGCACAAAAAAAAGTCCAGCGGTTTCAAATCGCATGATCTTGGTGGCCAGTTGATATCGCCACGACGAGAAATTACGCGGCCAGGAAATATCTCTTGCAATAAAGCCATATTCCCTCGAGTTCTGTGGCATGTGGCACCGTCTTGTTAAAACCACATATTTTCCAAGTCGTATTCTTCAATAGCAGGCAAAAAAAGTCGGTTATCATATGATCATAACGCTCCGAAGTGACAGTCGTTCCATCGTCGTTTACGAAGAAGTAAGGTAAAATCACACCTCCGGACCAAAGAGCGCCCCAAACAGCGACTTTTTGTGGATGTAATTGCCTCTCTTCAATTACTTGGGGATTCTCAGAAACCCAAATACGACAATTTTGTTTATTAACATACCTACCGAGTGAGAAATGTGCTTCGTTGCTGAAAAAAATTGTGTTCGAAAAATCGCCGTCCACCGCCTGTTGTTTAAGCACCCATTCGACGTATCTACGACGTTGTGAATGGTCAGCTGGCTTCAGTTGTTGTGTGAGCTGGACTTTATATGGATGTAGGTGTAGATCCAAATACAAAATACGCCATAATGTGCCGTAAGACAGTCCTAATTCATGAGAACGACGAGGAATCGACACATTCTGGTCTCCGCCAACACTTTTACTTACAGCAACGATATTTTCAGTGGTACGAGCGAAACGATGATCCACAGGCATGACAATATCTGTAACCAATCCAGTCTCTTTAAATTTCTTCACAATTTTGCCAATTGCTTGCGTAGTTGGACGATTATGTAAACCATAATCTCCTCTTTTGAGGAGATTATGGTTTTGTAGTAGGTTTTAACAATTTTTATGCGTTGTGCGATAGTTAACCGATCCATTTTCGTAAATGTCAGACTTTAAACTGACAAAAAAAAATTGGTTTAACAACTTAGTTTGACAGATGTCGAATTCCAGCCCTATACTTTTGAAACCCCAAAATGGATAACCCTGTATTTTGTTCAATAACTCCCAATGTCAATTCGTTATTAACCCACAGTTTCACAGTGCGAGTTTAAACTTAAGATCAACTAAACGTTAAACTGAGTTTAAATTTTTGGTTTAATTCGTCGGGTTTCACAGTGAATTCTGATCTTCATATTAGTTGAACTTCGTTTAACTACATTTTATGAAAAATAGTTGGCAGCATTTTTCTTGCCTCGTCCCCCCTTTCTCTCTCTGACACAAAAATCACCCGAAGCAATGAAAATAATAAATTAACTAATATTCAAAATCACTATAACAACTCGATAATATTTGAATACATAATATTTTCTGAAAAAAAAATAATACAAACGCTGAACTGGGGTTTAAACGGCAGAATAATCTCGGTTAACTTAAACTACTAATTGAACTCAGTTAATGGTTTAAACGACACTGTGAAACTGAATAAATTGTTGATCTGAAGTTTAAACCAAAAGTGGAGTTTAAACTCGCACTGTGAAACTGGGGGTAAGTAATAGTACGCCAAAGTTTAATTATAAAAAAAAAATAAATATCAAAATGGATATATAGATTTAATTAATTCGTTAAAGCACCCAGACTTAATATAGCTCCCATTTTAACGAACAATTAAATTTTGGTACGCTAATACTTAAGAACGAATTGACATACAGAACTTTTTTCGAAAAACTAAAGATTTTGGTAGTTATAATAAATTTATTACATTTTTTTGAATTAATGTACCACACCCCAATGTTTTCGGCAATTTTTCTCCAAATCTATCAATTGTACGATAAGAAAGTCTGGACTTTGTTTGTGCAGAATAATATTAGCTACAATGCGTACCTACAACTTTTTTCAAAAGAACCTATAGTTTCCAAGTAATTTGAAAAAAAAAAAACTGAATTTTTCCCCCTTCCCCTAAAAATGTTTGCTCCGCAACAAATTTGGCGTACATTTTACGAAATGCTTAGGACATTAAAATGAAGCTCTCCACCAAAATTCAGCTTTGTCGGAAATTTTTCGAAGTTTCATCATTTTTACTTGCGATTATAGGTACTTTTTTTTATAAATTCATTTTTATTTAATATTAACTTATAACTATCTTAAAGCTAGACAAAAATGTTTAAAACTAGCCTAATTATCAATAACTTACAACTAATTTACTGGCCCTTTACGGGCACTCTAAATTAAACAATAACTCTTAAAACTAATGTCTTTCGACCTAAAAACTATTTTAATTAAATCTAATTTTTTTTTATTTTATTTTATATTTCAAGGAACTTTCACAAAAACTTGATATCTTATCATTTTTTTTTTTTTTTTACTTATAAACTAAACCTTAATATATATTAAAAATAATTAAAACTAAATAAAACTAACTTATACTAACCAACAACCCAAACCCCTAAAATACCTGATAATACTTAAACTACTTAAAAACTAGAACAGCCACAGCAGCATTTTTTTTTCGTTATTTAATTTTTTCTTTGTTTATTTTTTATATGCATGCAGACACACAACAATATGCAACCCACCCATACATGTACATACGCACATACATATACGTTCCCACATACATGTACAGACACGCAACAACATGCACGTATGCCCCCGCATACATACATATTTTTAATTTTTTTTTTGGTGCCACCCCGACTGTTCCCTATACCTAATGCCATAAATCTATGTAAGTCGGCCAAGATATAATATCTTCATCGACTTTAAATATCACGATGCTGTTCAGAGAGCCACCAAAACTGGTTCTCCTGTTTCGCCCTATCCCTCCGGTCCCGATCGCACACAGTCCTACTGAACCGAAGGCGCTCTTCTCCACCTTGAGCGATGACGTCTCGACCATACAGGAGTCGCCTATCCACAGTTTTCCGGCTGACGTGGTAGATGAGCGGAACCGCCCCTCCATCCTGTATCAGCCCTCGACTGTCTAAATAGAGGAATGCCTCGGGAGGGATGTGACCACTTATCCGCGCACTCTCAAAATATTCGTTATTGGGGTAATAAGCCCCAAAAATTAAGCTGTTAGTTGAGGACATCGCTCTTGCAACGTGACCCCGAATCAGCTTGAACAAAAAATTATCTATTCTGTTTATGTTGGCTCCGTTGTATAGAATCTGGTTGGAATAATATCTTGTGTACTCCGACTCTGGTGTTCTGTGTAATCCAAGGCAACGTCTAAGACATTGCCTCTCAAACACCCGAATCTTTTCCATTTGAGATGGGTCAACGTTGAACCACACCGGGCATCCGTAGGCAATCATCGGCCTGATGAGGGCCATGTAGCAAATCACCTTCACCCTGCTGTCAAAACGGCTGCTATAAAACAGTCGTTTTGTCAAGGCAAAGGCTCCCCTAGCCCTGGCCAAAGCAGCACCTATATGTCTGTCGAAATACAGGTACTGATCCAACCAGATGCCAAGGTACCTTACTACACTTTTACTCGCCAGTGGATGTCCATGTGGCCCTACGATCACCAGCTTGCGCCAGTTCTTTCTCGTATCCCTTGAGGCGCTAGACAACGGAGTCCTAAACAAAATAGTTTCTGATTTCTGGAAGTTGATTTTTAACTTCCAGTCATCACAATATCGCTGAATCTTGTCGAAGTCACTCTGCAAGAGACTTTTGATGACCTCAACTGTATTAGCTGTTCTGTACGCAATTAGATCGTCGGCGTACGCAATTGCCTGAGTTAGACTACCTATCAGATCGCTGGTGTAAATGCTGAATAGAATCGGCGAGTTAGCCGCTCCCTGCTGAAGACCATTATTAATATTAAAAATTGCGGTAGAAGTTACATTGCCACTCTTGACAACAAACTTTCTACCATTTAGCATGTCATAAAGCATATACAATAGAGGTTTACTTATACCTAGTCTGGTTAGCTTTAGATAGAGACCTTCTAACCATATGATGTCGAAGGCCTTCTCCAAATCAACCAGACAGGCACCCGTCCACTGCTTTTTAGTTTTGTTCCACTGGATATCAGAAACTAGTTTAGACGCGGCATGAATTGTGTCATGTATCCGGGATGATATTTTTGTCCTCCTTGGGTGTGAATGATAACAAAAAATAATAAGTACCTTAAATTAGATAGAATTTAGTAGTTATTTACAAATGTGGGCGTTTTGCATTCTCAAGTGGAAGCAATAGTGCATCATATATTCATTTTTAGCTGCGATTATAGGTACTATAAGGCAAGTTATGCATTCGTAAAAAAAAAAAATTCGAACAATCAAACATGACATTACGATCATAGAGAAGCCTAAAACCGTCTGTCCGTCTGTATGTCAAACGGCTTAAGCGATTGCCTTAAAATTTGGTATGTGTGATTATTTTGGCATTCCTCAGAGGGGAAATTGAAATTTTATTTTTAGGCCTTAAAAATAACGGTACCTGCCATATGACCTTGAATGAAAATCTTATTTTTCTCTAAAACGGCTCCAACGATTTTGATACAAAGTTTTGAGAATTTTTTTGTTGGTAATATTTTGATATGAATCAAGTTTACGGGAAAAGTCTATTAACGGTACCTTTCATATAAAGCTTTTTTTAATTTTTGGCTTTCTCGGTAACGGTACATTGGATTTCTGTCAAATTTTATATCTGAGAAGATTTAAGTAGCTAAATTATTTTTGCATATCAAAATTTTGAATAACTTTTTTTTTTTTAAATTAAAATAATTTATTAATTTTTTTTTTTTTGAAAAATCAATAATTTTAAAACTAATCAAAACAATAATTTTAAATTTTATATTCACATGAACATTAATACTTTCTAAAAAATTGCATACCGATTTGTTTTCAAAAACCGAAAAATAAAAAAAGGATTTCATCAAAACCCTTCCTACAATTTTCGAGATACTTTTTTTTTAAATTTTCATTGATCCGTGGCATCTAATGGCGTTCTTCGTTTTTTTGCGAAAAACTGATTAAATTGATGGTTTTGGCAGTTTAAGTTTAAAAAACGATTTTTTCCCACCTATACACCATTCACTTTCATTCAAAATAGGTTTTAACGGCCTCTAGTCCACAAAATTTTCGTTTCATCCCGGCAATCTAACTTGGCAAAATCTTCCAATTTTAATGATTAAAATTTTAATCTTGTTGCATATAGTTCACATTGCTTTTTTGTCAAAAAATGCAATTAAGTTGAACTGAACTTAACAAAAATTGCGTATTGGTAAGGCGCTCACTAACCAACTGAAGAGTCCAAGTGAGATTGATTGCCGGGATGAAAAGTAAATTTTGTGGACTAAAGGCCGTTAAAAGCTATTTTGAATCAATAATTCAACAAGTCCAATTAAATATAATGCTAACTCTTCTACTTGGCTGAAGAATTTCAGTAGTATATAGAATTGTATTATATTGTATTTAAAAAAAAAAAACACCTTCTCATTCACTTTTATTATATGCATTTATGTTCTTGTACATATTTACATTATTACCCTCCTAATTTACATAATTAAAATCCATTTAAATATACATTTGTAGGTAGGTACCTACAAATGTAACCTCGTAACTATTCCTTGAATCAAGGTAATATTACCTACATGGGCTTTAAGTCTGCATAGGATAACTATAATAGACTAGCTACCAACCAACAGCGTCAGTGAGTACCACTAAAGTTGTTAGCTACAAGAGCAAGTTTGTACGATCCAGTCGTGCATTTTATTTTGTCTAATGTTCCTTGACTATAATGCTTTTGCCTAATTATTATATGTAGGTCGGTTTTGGTAGATCGAATATATTTGGTTGAATGTAGTTTAGGTATTGGATTATATGTGTGCGCACATGTATATATATGATTTCTATTTTTCTAATTTGTGAAATCATAAAACCATTTTCATAAATTTACAAAATTAGAAAACAAATCGATTTTATATGAAAATGACAACATAATAGATGTCACAAGAAAAAGTCACAAATATATGATATCACATATGACAATCACCCTACGTAGACCAAATTTATTTTTTCTGACTGTCACCTATCACAAATCACCTTAGCCGAATATAATGTAAGCAATTGCGGAAAGAACAGCTTTTGTAGTTTCAAATTAATGATTTGTGGGATATTTTTATTAGGTGTAGAATATTAGAAAGATAAATAAATAAATTACTTCTTTTTCTCGTGCATAACATTACAGAAAACAGACAAAAAAAATATTCACCACGGCGAAAGATATTGATCTAACCACGACGTTTTAATTCACAGAACGAGAATCGCCTTTCTGTGGCAAATGGATCGTAAAAGTGAAAGCAAAGTGTGAAAGTGAATGTGAGGTTATTTGAAATTTGTTTTTTTTTGACTAAATATTTATCTTTTATATGACTTGAACAAAATACAAAGATTGTACTATTTGACCCCCAAACTTTTTCTTCTAGTTTCCTAAAGCTGAAGCTAAACATAATTTTTCTCAAAATTAACATAATCCGTTTTATCGCTCAGTCTTATTCATGCGTCAGAGTCATCAATCATCGTTGGTCAGAATTTTAAAGAAATGCATATAACGGGTGATTTTTTTGCTACTTGGTTTTTGACGTTTATATTTTTGACAGATCACACATGACAAATTCCACGAACATTTGACATTTCGATTCAGTATTGTTTGCCATTTCATCATGAATAGACTTACGCCTGAACAACGTTTGCAAATTATTGAAATTTATTATCAAAATTCGTGCTCTGTGAAAAATGTGTTTCGCAAGCTACGTCCGTTTTATGGTCGTCATAATCGTCTTCAGCGACGAGGCTCATTTTTGGCTAAATGGATACGTGAATAAGCAGAATTGCCGTATTTGGAGTGAAGAGCAGCCAGAGGCAATTCAGCAGCTACCAATGCATCCCGAAAAATGCACTGTTTGGTGCGGTTTATGAGCAGGCGGCATCATTGGGCCGTACTTCTTCAAGGACGATGAAGGCCGCAGGGTTACGGTCAATGGAGAAAGGTACCGTTCGATGATAACAGATTTTTTTTTTGCCGAAAATGCAAGAATTGAACTCGGTCGACATGTGGTTCCAACAGGACGGTGCCACATGCCACACTGCACGCGAAACCATGCATCAATTGAGAGGCGAATTTGTTGAGCAGTTGATCTCACGTTTTGGCGCAGTCAATTGGCCACTAAGATCATGTGATTTGACCCCGTTAGACTATTTTTTGTGGGGCTATGTTAAGTCTATTGTCTATGGGGACAAGCCAAACACGATTGCTGCCTTGGAAGCCAACATTGAACGCGTCATTGGTGAGATTCCGGCCGAAATGTGTGAAAAGGTTTGTCAAAATTGGACCTTCAGAATGGACCACCTGAAGCGTAGCCGCGGGCAACATTTAAGTGAAATTATTTTTAAAAAGTAAATGGCAGAAATTGATTTATCGATCCAAATAAAAATTTCATTCACTTTTTACAAGTTTCTGTGTTTTTTTGAATTTTCAAAAACCAAGCTCTTAAAAAATCACCGTTTATAAATTCTCGAGTGTCTATTCGACTCGACTAAATTCAATGGGGCATATTCATAGTCCCTAATTATGTTGTTGCTATGAAAAATTTGAGTTTATCCTATCTAATTATTATCGTTAAATAAACTCAAGTTTTTCGTAGCAACAGTATAAACAGTGATTTGAATATGTCCCAATGTATTTTGTTTATTTTTTAAAAGCTTACGCTTATAATGCCTTGTGTTTTTTAAACACTTCTTAAAAAGAAAACTGTTTTTCATCGTCACGCCACTACTGAATTCTTTCAAGAATTAGAAATAAATCAGGTTTTGTTGTTAAGCATAACAAATGATTGTAGAATATTTAACATAATGAATACAAATGATTTAAAAAAAAGCCTATTGTAACTGAAAGTGGCTGTAAATTGAATAATTTGAAAGAAATAAAAATCTTCTTCAATAAAGAACAAAGGCATAGATTATGCATACTAAAAAATTTAAATTTAGATTGTTATTATCTTGTTTCTATTTGTTTTAATAATTAGCGACCATTTAAATGGTCATTGCCACTATTCACACGGTGAATAAGCAAAATAGCAACACGTCATTCTAGAACTGATCAAAGGAGACCAACTTAATAGAAATCAGACCAACAACATAAATGTTAAAAAAAAACAGCCTAGTTCTTTTATGCGAAAACTACTAATGTAACAAGTCAGCCGTGAAAAGTAATGAGATCTAAAAGTACACCGATTTCTTACTTCAGAATCCTGCTTTTTATAATCCCGTTTTTTTTTCAAAAATCCCGAAGAAAAAGTTCCCGTAAAATCCGACTACTAAGATTCTGTTTTTTTTTTAAATCCTGTCTTCTAAAATCCCACATGATCAAAATCCCGCTTTTTAAAATCCCGACTTATCCCGTTAAATCCCGTCAAGCTCGTTTTGTATTTTGATAAATGTTACACAAGAAATTTTGCATACACCAAAACTCGACCCCACGCCAAATCCTATAATTGGCTATTATAAATAGTGAAAAATGGATAAAAAATGAGTAAAACAGGTTTTGTGCTTCGTATTGCTCATAGTAATGTATGCAAAGTTCACTGGCGTATTAACCACTAGGCTCGTGAGGCTCGAGTCTAGGGCGGCAACTTGTAGGGGGCGGCAAATTTTGTATTATATTTTATTTTAATCTAAAAAAAAATATTACGCAAAAAAAAAAGAAAAAGATTAAGGTCCATCAAGTTAGCAGATCAAGTTGGGCAGAACACATTTTTTGTGATGCCATAATTAGATAAGTGCTAATTAAGTACCCAAAAATAAAATTAAGTGCTCCAGTACTTTTGGAGAAAATTATCTGCTATCTTGATTTCAAGTTAGCAGAGCAATAACCTAAAATCCTTAAAACGTTGAATTGGAAAATTTGGTTTGGTATAATCTTTAGGTGCTATTTAAGTGCTCTACGAATCCAAAAAAAAAATTCCAAAAAAATGTTTTTTTTTTTCAAAAAAAAAAAATTATTTAAAAATAATTCCATTTTTTTTTTCGATTTTTCTCAAAAAAAAAATGAGTTTTTTTGATACTAATCTATTTTATTAATTAAGTGCCCACCTAGTTCGAATTAAGTACCCCATTTTCAGAAGTATTTTCGAAGATCTGAGTCAAAAAAAATTATTCCATTTTTCATACCTATATGCCCTGGTATCCTGCTCTGCTAACTTAATTGCGATATTTCTCAAAAACTATGAGTTTTTTTATACAAATCTTTTTTATTAATTAAGTGCCCAGCTAGTTCGAATTAAGTACCAGGGCATATAGGCATGAAAAATGGAATAATTTTTTTTGACTCAGATCTTCGAAAATACTTCTGAAAATGGGGTACTTAATTCGAACTAGGTGGGCACTTAATTAATAAAAAAGATTTGTATCAAAAAAACTTATAGTTTCTGAGAAAAATCGAAATTAATTTAGCAGGCAAGGATAACAGGGCTTATATGCATGAAAAATGGAATAATTTTTTTTGACTCAGATCTTCGAAAATACTTCTGAAAATGGGGTACTTAATTCGAACTAGGTGGGCACTTAATTAATAAAATAGATTTGTATCAAAAAAACTAATTTTTTTTTTGAGAAAAATCGAAGAAAAATGGAATTATTTTTAAATAATTTTTTTTTTTTTTTGAAAAAAAAAACATTTTTTTGGAATTTTTTTTTGGATTCGTAGAGCACTTAAATAGCACCTAAAGATTATACTAAACCAAATTTTCCAATTCAACGTTTTAAGGATTTTAGGTGATTGCTCTGCTAACTTGAAATCAAGATAGCAGATAATTTTCTCCAAAAGTACTGGAGCACTTAATTTTATTTTTGGGTACTTAATTAGCACTTAATTAGCATCTAATTATGGCATCACAAAAAATGTGTTCTGCCCAACTTGCTCTGCTAACTTGATGGACCTAAAAGATTAATGTCATTCAAATGGGGTACTCATCATTTTTGGTATCTGAAAATACGAAATTTAAATCTCTGGCCTGATTTTCCGTCTCTGCATATTCCGATAAGAAACCGGTTTTGAACAATACGCGGTCGCCATAAATAGATTTTAAATATGATCGGACACCGATTTTTGCACTAACCTATGGGCCTTAAAATTGCAAAAACAAACTGCGTAATACTCAAGATATTTTTTTATATAGTGGAAAAAGTGACTTAAGAAGACTTGATAGTGAAAAAAAGTGACCAGTTTCAGAATGTAATATTAATGTGTATGTATAGTTAAATTAATCAGCCCAATTCTAAATGACAATTCCCAGGGACATATTTTCCTTTTCCCTATTCTCTTATTACAAGTTATATGCAAGCTACCTACCCACCAACATCCTTCATTTTCATTATTATATGTACATGTTTACATACTTAGGTTCCATCAATATGTTTATATACTTATATATGTAGATACATTTTACTCTCCTAACTTACATAATTAGAATCAATATCTTAAAATTTAAATATACATTTGTAGGTAGGTACCTATGTAACTATTCCTTGAAGCAACCATTCTAATCAACCACAATTCATTATACTACGAATCAAGTTAATCTTACCTACATAGGCTTTAAACCTGCATAGGATAATTACAACTAACTAACTAAACCTCAATGGTTAGCTACATTAAAGTTGTTAGCTACAAGAGCAAGTTGGTGCGATCTAGTCGTGCATTTTATTTTTTCTCCTCTAACAGAATAAAATAAGATTAGCCCATACTTTATATTGATTTTGTTAAACGTTATAATAAAAATGCATTTAAAAAAATCACTTGTTGTTCATTTTATTTTAAATTTCTTATTCCGTTTTAGCAATCAAAACTAGTTGTTTCGGGATAATTAGGAATAGGATTTTAAAAAACGGGATATTGAACCTAACCCTTCAAAAATCTATTTTACAATCACATAAAACGCTTAAATGCCAAGTTTGAAGAAAATCGCTCCAGCCGTTTAGGCTGTAGATCGTTTTACGTCAGTCTGTCTGACAGGCAGACGGAATTGCGGGGGCTCTTTTTTGTTTGGTATTCGCTATCAGCGTAATGTCAAGTTGCATCAAAATCTCGAGTTCGATTTTTTTACGAATGCAAAACTTACCCTACCTATGTATATAGCAAGTAAAAAATTGGATACACATTTTATAGGGTTTATTTTAGATTTATTTAAATTAAAAGTTAAATACATATGCCAAGGAAAAACCACTTTTAACACCTTAACAAAAGAAAAGGCGACTAGAGTGGGCCAAACAACGTAAAAGCTGGACTTTAAGCCAATGGTGGTCCGTTATTTAGAGTGATGAGTCTTGGTTTAAAGTTTAAGTGGGGCACGAACGAAAACGAGTCATTAGAAATTCAAAAGAGGCTTTTCACAAAGATTGCCTTATAAAAACGGTCAAGTTTCCAGCATCTCTAATGATATGGGGATGCATGTCCGGGCTGGGTTTGGGCAATTTACATTTTGTAAATGGAATTGTCAATGCTGCCAAGTACAGTGATATTATGGAAAATGAGATTCTCCCATGAATACAACGGGACTTCAAACTAGTGACGGAAACTATATTTTTGAACAGGATGGTGCTTCTTGCCATACAGCAAGGTCTACAATTGTGTGGTTATCTGCTGAAGCAATTCCTGTACTGGAATTGCCTTCCAGTAGCCCTGACCTTTCACCAATTGAAACTGTCTGGCATAAAAAAAACTGCGAACAGAATCATGCCGCACTCTTCAAGACCTAAAAGCTAAAATCATAAATATTTGGGAATCTTTTGGTACCGAAGAATGTCAAAAATTAGTTGACACAATGCCATGACGCATAGAAACAGTTATCGAGGCCAAGGGCGACGCACATTGGGGCAAAACGACCCAAAAGCTGGCAATAATTCAAAAATGAAAATTAAAAATATCCCCATTTTTTTTTTTATTTTTCGATCAAGTAATATCCAATTTTTTAAAAAATAATAATCATTTCCTTTTAGATATCTCTTATTCATCACAGCGCAGCTTAATTGAAGCTTGATTTTTACTCTTGTGAATAAGGAAAATAATTAGTGTTTTTTCGTTTTTACATTGAGGCTGATTTTTTTTTATCTTCAAATAATTTTGAAATATTAGTACGGAACCTTCAACTTCGGGTATGTAGCAATGTGCAAAGCACAAGAAAAAACAAAAAAAAATAAAAAAATTGTAAATTAGAGGTGAAGTTCTGTGATCAGTTTTAATAGACGTGTTTTTTAGGAAGTTCTAAAGTCCCGTAGATTTAAAGTTGTGTTCCGGGTGAGTCCGGGTTATAATGTATGTGTCATTTAAATGTGTGTTATGTGTACTCTGAGTCTCTCAAAAAAAAAATCCTGCTACTTTTCTGAACTTTTTGTTATATTTGGATTTTTGTTAGTAACACTTTTTTCGTTATTTTAGGACTTTCTTCAAACACATTGTTTTTGACTAGAAATGATCTTATTGCTATAATGCGACGGTCTGGGAGTATTGGAATAGAGGGACAATTCAGTTTCTTAAAAGAAGAATTGATCAAAATGACGAAAAGCTCTGAAAAAAGCCAAACTAAAGTTTTGACGAATAAATTTTCGCATTTCAAAGCGGATTTTAAAACGCGGTGGGTTAAAGCTCGCAGGATCGAGGAAAAGTTTTTTAAAACTAATGAAAGTTGGCTTAACACATCTTTAGCTTTCTGTAGAGCACCCGACTCAGCTAAGAAACGAGGTCGTCCAGGAGTCGAATTTGAAAATTCTTCCCAACGATCAAAAAGGGAAAAAACCCGTGACCTTAGAGATTCTGTACCTCTTGGTGTCCTCAATTATGCTACCCAAATGAGTCTACGAGCTTTCGGACTGATTCAAACCTCAAAACTTTTAAAAGAAGTGAGACTAAGCCCCACTCGGGCTGAAAAATACAGGCGAGCTTTTGAAAAATCGCAGTCGAACGAGGGAAGTTGTATGACGGGAGAAGATGCTTTGGCGGTATTAGTTGCAGCGAAACTATCACGGCATCAATATAACATAATAAGAATGAGTGCCCCAGAGAAATTTCCATCTTACAAAATGGTGCAAAATGCAAAGAAAGCTCGCTATCCCTCCCAACAGAAATGCAGTGAAAATCACAGCTACATGTGCTGAAGCGAGTCTTCAAGCTCTGCGTCAAAACGACGTATTTCTATGTTGGAGTGTGTTTTTGACACATTGGAAGACGAAGAGCTTGAGAAATGTTATTTAATATCAAAGTGGGGTTTCGATGGAAGCTCGGCACATAGCTCATGTAAACAAGCTTTTCACGGTCCAGAAGCAGACGGTTCTTCTGTTTTTATAACCTGTTTAGTCACCATTCAGCTAAAAAGTGGTGTGCATATAGTCTGGCAAAACCCTCGACCAGATTCGACAAATTATTGTAGACCCCTGAAAATTGAATACACTAAAGAGTCAACTGATGTTTCAAAATCCGAAAAAGCTCGAGTGGATGCAGAGATCCAAAACCTTCAACAAACGTCCATGTTCATCGGTAATATGTTTGTTAAGGTTCAGCACTCATTAATTTTTTCAATGGTACGGTTTGCAATGTTCTAACTGAGACCACAGCAACACATAAATGCTATTTGTGTGGCGCGACTTCGAAAAACTTCAACATGTCGATGATATGATAAAACGTCCAATAAAAACAGAGCACCTTTCTTTTGGAATGTCTATTCTGCACGGGTGGATACGAGTGTTCGAATGCCTTGTAACGGGTGATTTTTTTGCTACTTGGTTTTTGACGTTTATATTTTTGACAGATCACACATGACAAATTCCACGACCATTTGACATTTCGATTCAGTATTGTTTGCCATTTCATCATGAATAGACTTACGCCTGAACAACGTTTGCAAATTATTGAAATTTATTATCAAAATTCGTGCTTTGTGAAAAATGTGCTTCGCAAGCTACGTCCGTTTTTTTCCCGCTCATTTTTGGCTAAATGGATACGTGAATAAGCAGAATTGCCGTATTTGGAGTGAAGAGCAGCCAGAGGCAATTCAGCAGCTACCAATGCATCCCGAAAAATGCACTGTTTGGTGCGGTTTATGGTCAGGCGGCATCATTGGGCCGTACTTCTTCAAGGACGATGAAGGCCGCAGGGTTACGGTCAATGGAGAAAGGTACCGTTCGATGATAACAGATTTTTTTTTGCCGAAAATGCAAGAATTGAACTCGGTCGACATGTGGTTCCAACAGGACGCTGCCACATGCCACACTGCACGCGAAACCATGCATCAATTGAGAGGCGAATTTGGTGAGCAGTTGATCTCACGTTTTGGCGCAGTCAATTGGCCACCAAGATCATGTGATTTGACCCCGTTAGACTATTTTTTGTGGGGCTATGTTAAGTCTATTGTCTATGGGGACAAGCCAAACACGATTGCTGCCTTGAAAGCCAACATTGAACGCGTCATTGGTGAGATTCCGGCCGAAATGTGTGAAAAAGTTTGCCAAAATTGGACCTTCAGAATGGACCACCTGAAGCGTAGCCACTGGCAACATTTAAGTGAAATTATTTTTAAAAAGTAAATGGCAGAAATTGATTTATCGATCCAAATAAAAATTTCATTCACTTTTTACAAGTTTCAGTAAATTCATGGATTAGACGTACAATAAGAGTTCTTTTGCGGCGTTGGGGGTAAGCAAATATCCATGGAACTGTCAAACCGAACGACATATGAGACGACCCGACACGAGACGCTCTCTACAAAAATGTGTCCCATAATATTGGTCTTTCTTTCTATGGCTTTCTCTGTTGTATTAATGAGTGTTAATTTTAGATGGTCTCCTTGTTAGTGCGTAAGTGTATCTACGAGTACTTCGTAGATTTCTAACGAGTGTTTTTTTAGACGTTTGGTCTTCAGGAAGAAATAAAACTTTATAATTTAATGTTAAGGCCGAGAATTCAGCTTTATTATAAGGATAAGGGTTTGCCATTATGTTTTCAAAATGATTTCGCGCAAGTGGCCGCTGCGACTGCCTCGAATAATTTCCAGCCGAGAGGCCGAATTTTTGCCGTATTTGGAGCCGTATGTCAGGAATAATGCGCCGAATATTCTCTTCCAAGGCGTCTAGGGCTTATCTGCGTAGTCAAGCGACTTCACATAACCCTACACAAAATTGTCCAGAGGTGTTAAATCACACGATCTTGGAGGCCCACGCCACAGTCCCACCCCCACGATGCGAGATAATAAGCTTACCAAAAGTTTCCTTCATTAAATTGATTGCTTCGTTGGCTGTATGGTATATAGCGCCGTCTTCTTGGAAACAAAGGTCATCCACATAAACATCCTCCAATTCAAGCACGAAAAAGTAATTAATCATGGCTCTATTACGTCCTCATTGACGGTAACATTATGGCCGTCTTCATTTTTGAAGAAATATGCACCAATGATTCCCTCTGCCCGTAGAGCATGCCAAAGAGTGACTTTAAAGCTGAGCATATAAATCAAGTGACAGCTGTCAAAAAGACTAACCCCGAAAAAAGTATTGCCAGATTGAAAACCACAAGTCTAAAAAAAAACAACCGTTATATACGGACTAGTATAATGTGTAATGTAATGTATTATTGCTGAACAATGAATCATATTTCGAACGACGGTGCTGTTTGTACAATTGGAAGATGGGGTCGTTATCGGGGATGTATTTGTGCAAGTACGGGTCCGGTATCAAAATATGTCAACTTCGTTGTTCTCTGACCGATTTCCATTAAATTTAAATATGTTCTAGCTGACATAGAATTACGAAATAAAAAATTGTTTGAAATTAGGAAGGTTTTACTTCTGGGGCATGTACATAATTACACACAATATTTTTACTTGCGATTATAGGTACTATAAGGCAAGTTATGCATTCGTCGAAAAAAAAGTTTTGAGATAACAATCAAATAATACATTACGATGATAGAGAAGACGAAAAACGATAGTCTAAGAATTCTGTCCGTCTGTATGGCTGTCTGTCTGTCTGTCAGTCTGTCTGTATGTATGTATAAAAAATAACGGTACCTGCCAACGGCTCTAACGATTTTGATTTTAAACAAATCAGTGCAGCTTTTTGGGTACGACCGATCATTTGGTTGACAAAAAATTTTAAAAATTTAGGACCGCTTTTTTTGCTTTCGACTATCCCGTAAATGGCTTAACCGATTCTTTCGAAATTTCACACATTTGTAGATTTAGGTTGGCCAATTTATACTACGTACCAATATTTTTAATTATTATTTTTTTTTTGTATTTTTAAAAGCATTAAAAAAAAATATTTAAAAAATTTATATTTTGAAAACTGCTCATTAATTTTTTTTCAAAAATTATAGTTACATGTGTTAACTGAATATCTATGAATTGGAGTTTTTGAAATTTTTTGACAAATGTTTTCAAAAAGTTTAAAAAAAAAAACTTTTTTTCTCAAAAACCGCTCGACAGATTTTTAAAATGGTTTGCTCATAAATTCAAATTTATCCAAGAAATAAAATGGCGTACTTTTTTTTGAGTTTAAGTATTTATTTTAGAATTTTTAATTATTTTTCTTTGATTAAGCCGATTTAATATTTTTTTTTAAGTTATTAAATTTTATTTTTATTTTTTTATTTTATTTATTAAATATTTAAGATTCTTATACCATTTTTTTTATAAAACAATTAAAGAAATTTTGTATATATACAAAATTTAGTAAATAACGATCTTAAAAATACTTTTAGATTTTTAATAGAAACCTTTTGCATACGATGTGATCGAACATAAGAGCAAGTACGTGCGAATCAGTCGTGCATTTCATTTTTTATTGATTTGGGTACAATAATTATCAACTCAGAACCTTATAGATAGGAATAAACATGTTTGTTATGTGATATTTGTAAATTATTTTTTAAAGTAAAAACAAAAAACCTAATACAAAAAACATCGTTTTTTTTTTTTTGTTTTTGCCACGACTTTGGTCATTTTGCACCACAGTCAAAGCGGTGGGAATCTTTCTCGATATTGATATGAGTTTAACATATAATATGAATAAATTAAGCGCGCTATTACTCTATTACTTTTTCGAGTTAAGCAATATGCTTCCGACTACATCAACGAATTTTAATTAGTTGTTTGTCTATGAAACTAATATTGTGTACGTTCCATGCAAAAAGTAAAACGATTTAATATTATGAATTGTATTTACATCTTTTCATTATGAAAAGAATTATTAAATAGGCTTGATTTTAATATAATAATATAATAAGTACACATTTAATTAGAATCGTGACTACATTAGAGAGGCTTGAAATTAGAACTTTTAAATATTTGCATAAAATATTTCAACATTTCTCTGAAATTTGTAGAAAAAACAAGTTGACTCATTAAACTTTGGGTTGGCAAACTTTATAGCGCGAAATAAGACACATTATTGGAATAAGCATACTTTGAATTAACATTTTATACGAGCTACTAGTCTTGTCCGGTCAACGGTCATATATTTTCTCGACAAAAAAAATGAATATTAATGTATGTAATTTAATTCAATTCTCGATGCCTACCTCATTAAAAAATTTTGTAAAATAGAAAACGATTCAAAGCAGCAAAGGTTAGTCTATAAATATATTGTCATTTAACTTCATGTACATGTATGTAATAGCAAAATTGTGGTTTAAATGAAACTATACATCCCACCAATGCTAAATGAGATCCCCCTCTGAAACTTTCCACAGAAACCAATATCTAGGATTAATCCTAGAATCTAAGCTAACTTGGAAAAGGAACACAGAGGAAAGAATGAAAAGAGCACCCTGCGCCTTCTACACATGTAACCAAACCTTTGGAGCACAATGGGACACGCGACCTAGGGATGGCCCTAACGGTTATTTTTGAATAACCGTTATAACAGTTACGGTTATTTCATGGTAACAGTTATTCTAAAATATATTTAAAAAAAATATATATAGAAATATCAAGATAGAAAACTTTTCAAACCTGCAAAACCAATTGGTTTCTTTTGCATTTGTTAATTTGGCTTTGTATACTATCCATGAATAGATGTGAAATCCAACGGCAAGTGGTTCAGTGAAACTCCACACAAATGCAAAAATATCAGTTTTATTCTACACAGTTGATGAAATATAAATATGTAAGCAAAATTAAATATAATGGCTCATCTGTGGTTTGAATTTTGAAAAGTATCCAGTTGCCCTGTTTTTTTTACATAATAACTGTATCGAATACAGAGACGGTTTCAGTTACTTTAATAACTTATTTATAAGTTATAAGAACTGGGAAGTGGTTATTATCATTCCCAGTTACTTGTAAACAATAACTGATTAGAGCAGGCAGTAGGTTATTCTGAATTGCTTTTAAAATAATGGGTTATCCATTTTGCGGTTTCAAAAGTAAACGTAAATAAAACACATACAAAATATTTTTTTTTCATGATATTTCTTTTAAATTATAAAGTTTGAACGTTGACATTATGTGTGAAACACTACATCATTTAAATGACCACCACGCGAATTGTTGCAAGCATCGATTCTTTTGAGGTAATTTTCGACCACTTTTTTACACATATTGGGCGGTATCTCAGCCATAACTTGACGAATGTTGGTTTTGAAGTGCTCAAGAGTTTAAGTTTTATCTGCATAAACACGGTCTTTCGCGTAGCCGCACAAAAAAAAGTCCAGCGGTGTCAAATCGCATGATCTTGGTGGCCAGTTGATATCGCCACGACGAGAAATTACGCGGCCAGGAAATGTCTCTTGCAATAAAGCCATATTCCCTCGAGTTGTGTGGCATGTGGCACCGTCTTGTTGAAACCACATATTCTCCAAGTCGTATTCTTCAATAGCAGGCAAGAAAAAGTCGGTTACCATATGACCATAACGCTCCGAATTGACGGTGACAGTCGTTCCATCGTCGTTTTCGAAGAGGCACGGTCCAATCACACCTCCGGACCAAAGAGCGCCCCAAACAGTGACTTTTTGTGGATATAAAGGCCTCTCTTCTATTACTTGAAGATTCTCAGAACCCCAAATATGACAATTTTGTTTATTAACATACCCACCGAGTAAGAAATGTGCTTCGTCGCTGAAGAAAATTTTGTTCGAAAAATCGCAGTCCACCGCCTGTTGCTCAAGCACCCATTCGACGTATCTACGACGTTGTGAATGGTCAGCTGGCTTCAGTTGTTGTGTGAGCTGGACTTTATATGGATGTAGGTGTAGATCCAAATGCAAAATACGCCATAATGTGCCGTAAGACAGTCCTAATTCCTGCGAACGACGAGGAGTCGACACATTCGGGTCTTCGGCAACACTTTCACTTACAGCAGCGATATTTTCAGTGGTACGAGCGAAACGATGATGCACAGGCCTTACAATATCTGTAACCTATCCAGTCTCTTCAAATTTCTTCAAAATTTTGCCAATTGCTTGCGTAGTTGAACGCTTATGTAAACCATAATCTCCTATTAAAGCACGATATGTGGCTGTGGCAGAATCACCATTTGTGTAGTAGGTTTTAACAATTTGATGCTTTGTGCGATAGTTAAGCGATCCATTTTCGTAAATGTCAAACTTTCAACTGAAAAAAAATTGGTTTAACAACTTAGTTTGACAGATGTCGAATTCCAGCCCTATACTTTTGAAACCGCAAAATGGATAACCCTTTATATCGGCCTTGCACGCGGGAGGCCCAGGTTCGAATACTGCTGATGTACATTTTTTTTTTTTTTTTTGTAAATAATGAAGTTAAATGATTAAAATATAAACATGGATTACTTATTTCGAGCACATGTTGGGTTTCCAACAACATATAATTAATTTACAAAGCATAAACACAATAATTGTGTTCATCAAAATTCAAACCCTACAAATGCTTTGCTATCTGCTTAATTAGCATTTTACTAGTTAACAAAAGGTTCAAAATTTATGAAAAGTTAGTAGACTACTATGTATATATAGTAAATTGTTAACTAGTATCGTGTTAAGGCCTTAATAATAGGTTGTTTAAAATTTTGGGGCAATAATTTTAAGCATAATACTACAGGGTGGACCACGAATCGTGCTACAAAAATAAATCGTAATAACTTTTTCTCAGTGTGAGTAATCGGCTTATTTTTTTTTATTTTATAGGCTACTGTTTAGATTTATCAAAATTAATGCTTTGGATACTGAAAAAAGGATTTGGATAGTGCAGCGATACCATTCTTTGCAGTTCGTCATTTCCGTCCAAAAGGAATTTAGGCTGGAGTTTGTCGGTACTCCCCCGAGTAGATGGACCATTATGAGGCTGGTGAATATGTTTGCCGAATCTGGAAGCATCGAACGAAGACTGTATCATCGAGATCCCAATGTTCGGGTTCAGGATACAATCGTGGCTGTTGCACCCGAAATACAGGCAAATCCAAGTGTTTCAACTCTAAGCTTATCGGGCCAAATTGGAGTTAGCAGACGGTCATTACAACGGATATTTCATGATGATTTAAACTTGTTTCCGTACAAGGTCCAAATTACAAGCAATTTAAACCCCCAGGATTTGCCTGTTCGCCTGGAATTTTGCCGAAAAATGATTGCAATGGCCGAAGAAGACAACACATTGATAAATTGTTTGTTCATGTCTGATGAGGCCCATTTTGACTTAAGCGGCAATGTTAACAAGCAAAATTGCCGTATATGGAGTGAATCTAATACAGAAATGCTCCATGAGACGGAACTGCACCCAGAACGAGTCACTGTGTGGTGCGCAGTTTCATCAAGGTGTATTGTCGGGCCATACTTCTTTGAAGAAAACGGTGTAACACAAACTGTCAATGGGGACCGTTATTTAAAGATGTTGAAGGAGTTTTTTTATCCAGAACTTCGCCGAAAACGTATCCCTTTCAGCAGGATTTGGTTTCAACAAGATGGAACAACTGCACACGTAGCCACATAAGTTATGGCGGAGCTCCAACGAAAATTCCCAAACAAATTGATATCCAGAAACTGCACTTTCCGTTGGCCCCCAAGGTCCCCGACCTGACTGCACCAAACTTTTTTTATGGGGCTATGTCAAGCAGGAAGTGTACAAAACGAAACAAAGGAATTTGACTGAATTGAAGCAGTCCATTAAGACAATAATTGAGGTGATCCCAATTTCAACCCTTCGGGCCGCAATGAACAATTTTCTGATCAGGTGCCGCATATGCGTGGATGATAAAATTTAATTTTTAATCCAATAAAAAAAAATTAATGAAATACATCGATTAAAATAAAATTCAGTTTTTGTATGATTACATACTTGCTTTTTAAAGCCATTTTTCGTATCATTTGATGACTTTGAATGCCCAACAACAACTTGAGTGTGCTACCACCAAGTTTTTTCTCAAGTAATTTGGCTGGAATTATAGCTATTTCACGACTTGCCAAGGTCGATCATCAGACTCCTTTGCTCTAGTGGTGCTGGTCTACTTTTTCATTTTAATTGAAAAACTTCTTATGCCTTCATCGTGTATTGAACCATGACCAGCCGCTTAGTAGCCAATGCACTTCGCATCACGCCACAGAGCCCACATGATCAGATCCAATGCAGGTTTTTTCTGTTTATCAATTGCATTGAAACGACTAGCGCTTTTATTAGCCACACAAATAAAAATGACCAGTGTCAAAATCTTTCACATACAAAATCTCCCTCCTTATATGAAAAACAAAAAATGTTGGCTTATAAACGAGTAAGGAGAAAATAAGAAAGAACCCGAATAAACAACAACAAACTTGTTTGGGCTGAAATCTACGAAATCCGAGATTTCGCATCGGTGGGAACATAGTATTAGTCACACAAATACTAGCATTTTTTTAAATCAAAATCGTGAGAGCCGTTTTCGAGAGAATTTAGATGGTTGACGAAATTGTATGGCAGGTACCGTTAGTTTTGGACCTACAAAAAAAAACGATTCAAAAATCTATTTTAGACAATCACCAAAAACGCTTAAATACCAAGTTTGAAGAAAATTGCTTCAACATGAACATTTTAAATATCAGAACAAATCTTCCACCCGTTTTCCAAATACATATTGAATTTAAAAAAAAAAAATAACAAAAAATATTTTCCTTTTTAAATTAAAAAAAAAAAACAATTTTTCGAAAATTTTGAAATGCAGTATTGTTTAGAATTTGAAGGAGCTCCTGCATAAAAATGTTCATCGAAGTCCGTTAAGCTTTTTATTAGAAAATTTAAAATCAATAAAATGGTTGTATGCCAGCATTTTTGACCAAAATGTAGACCATACTTAAAGTAGTACACACACCAATTTTTATCAAAATCGTTAGAGCCGTTTTCGAGATAATTTAGATGGTAGAAAAATTTGTATGACAAGTACCGTTATTTTTGGGGCTAAAACAACGATTCAAAAATCTTTTATGGAGAATCACCTAAACGCCTAAGCACCAAGTTTAAACAAAATCGGTTCAGCCGTTGAGGCTGTAGATCGTTCTACAGACTGACAGACAGACAGACGGAGTTGCGTGCTCTCTATCATCGTAATGTCAAGTTTGATTAAAATCACGAGTTCGATTTTTTTCCAAATGCAAAAATTGCCCTATAGTATCTACCTATGTACAGTAATACCCGGATAAGTCCCTCTCGCTTAAGTGTCTAACCCGCATAAGAACATTTATTTTTTTTGGAACCAAAATTCTGAGGATTTTTCCATATAAAACTCATCTTATAAGTACCTTCCGCTTAACTACCTTTCCCGCTTAATTGCCTTTTATTTTGTATACTTTTATTGAAATTTACCTGACAAAAATTCTTTTAAGTACACATTTGAAATTAGCTGATAAAATACAACAGTTTGTATTCCTTTACCGCTTCCTTTTGTTTTATGCTTCAAAATTTATAAATACAAAAGTAATAATCTTAACCTATTGTAATGATTCGTGGACCAAAGGCCGTTAAAATCTATTTTGAATCAATAATTCAACACGTTCAATTAAATATAATACAAAACACCTTCCTAATTAATTATGTCTGGCCAAGGACAAAATCTTCCAATTTTAATGATTAAAAATTTTAATCTGCTTGGATATAGCTTCTTCATTGGTTTATTTTCAAAAAGTCCATGTAAGATGAACTGAACTTAACAAAAAGTGCGTATTTGTAGGGCCCTCAGTAGCCAACTGATCAATCGAAGTGAGATCCGGGACGAAACGGAAATTTTATGGACATAAAACTATTTTGAATTAAATGTTTTTTTATCAAAAATGTTTGTTTTAATTTTTGTATATGTAAATATGAGATAAGTACCTATGTGCACTTAAGCGGGTTTTTTATAATTGTCTAAAGTGGGGCATTTAGCATGAGGCACTTATCCGGTTTTTACTGTATATCGCAAGTAAAAAACATTAACAGATAAAAGAACGAAAACTAGCTGCAATGATTTGGAAAAGTCATTGAACTTCACTAAATTGGAAGAGACAAGAGAAAAACACATTTTTACCTTAACCAAAAGGTGCAATCAATGTCATTGGCTTTTTTTTAAGTCAAGTTTAATTGAGTCGATCCACATTACGTGCGTCGGCCAATTGTAATATACATTCCTGTTTGCTTTGTTTGCTCAATCTTCTCGTTATATATAGCTCTTGTTCTAAAGGCAATTATTATTGACATGCAATACATAATGTATCTATGTATGTACTTTGGTGACTATAAAATATAATATTTTTACAAGCAACAAATAAGGACGTTCATAAGAACCTGTGTGCACATATAATAATAACCGACAAAGAGCGTCTAACCTGATTGACGGCTTCGCAATAAATGAAACAGACGCACTTCTTTATACTCGTATTGCAATGGACAGCGATCAACACGTTTTACGCACATACTTTCGATTTGGTACTAATGTACATTCGTTTAAGGTAGAAATCAGTCCTATAACAAAAAATCCAATATCGACCGACTAATTGTGGTTAAGGACCGTGTCACCATAAAAGGAAAAACGTGATGATATTCGCGCATACAAAAACTGTAATACTTTTTCACTCACTTAAATTGTCCTTTACGAAGTTTAAGACCATTTAAAAGTTGTCGAAATTCAGAGAGCTGAAAAAAGGATTATAGATAACTCAACAAAGAACAAACATTAATAGGGTCTAACAAATTACTATTAGCATTTTATTTAAAAGCAATATTTTCAGCATAATACTCGTAAATTAGAACCTACACAAAAAAAAGGAGGCCAAATTTAAATTTCACCAACACTTTTGATGTCACTCAAATAGTTTTTACCTAAAAGTTGAATAATTTTGAGTAATATGCAAATGGGCTACAGAAAGCAAAATCCAAGTCTGATTCATATTTAGTGAGATGTCTTGAGATGAAGAGTCTCTTTTTACTTGCGATATATGTAAAGGTACTCTTTGGCAAGTTATGGATTCGTAAAAAAAATTGAACTCGAGATTTTAATCAAATTTGAACTCGACATTTCAATCAAATTTGACATTACGATGATAGAGAACAACAAAAAAGTGGGTCCTGCAATTCCGTCAATCAGTCTGTCTGTCTGTAGAACGTTCTACAGCCTAGACGCCTGAACGATTTTTTTTTTTAAACTTGTTACTAAGGCGTTTTAGGTGATTGTCTAAAATAGTTGTTTTTAATAATAATTTTAACCATATGCCTGTAGACCTAAGGTATTTTAAATGCAACCTAAACTGCACGGGAGACGGACACAATCCCAAAATTCTGAATCCCGAAAACCTAAAATCCCGAAAATTCAGAATCCCGAAAACCCAGAATCTCGAAAATCCAGAATCCCGAAAACACAGAATCCCGAAAACCCAAAATCCAGAAAACCCAGAATCCCGAAAACCCAAAATCCCGTAATCCGTAAATCCAGAAAATCCAAACTCTGGGAATCCCAAAATCCAGAAAGGCCAAAATTATTTAAAATATTTTTTGAAAACTCAAAATTTCGAAAACAGTACAATTGATTATTTTTTTCGAAATTTCGTATTTAATAGTTTTTTGACATTATCTGGAGTAGTTAAAAAAAAAACAAAAATAAAAAAACAACTGTTTCTCCCATACAAATGTTAAAAAACCCTTAAGAAAAAAATGTATTTCTTAAAAACGGTTCCAACTTCCACTTAAAAGTAAAAAAATATTTTATTTATTAACTGTACTTCCTATAGAACCACTTTTTATATTCTCGACTTTCTCACTAATGGAAGAACGATTAAAATTAGTTTTTTTTATGAAAATTGTGAAAATCGTTTTTCAATTTTTTAAGAAATAAATACATTTTTCTTTAAATCTATTTTTCAAGCTTGTAATTATATTAATAGTAACTTTAAAATGGCGGTTCACATTTTTTTAATTTTTATTTATGTTTTTAAATTTTATAAAAAAAAATATTTTTTTTTTTAAAAACGCTCCAACGATTTTGGATTTTTTTGTTTGATATATTATAAAATGGAATTATTTTTCATTCATATTTGTTTTTTGAAAAAACAATTTTGTTTATTGTTACTTGCGATATAGGACAAGTTTTACATTTGGAAAAAAATCGAACTCGAGATTTTAATCAACGTTGACATTACGATGATAGAGAACACCAAAAAAGTGGGTGCCACAATTCCGTCTGACTGTCTGTCTGTACAACTCTCTACAGCCAAACTTGGTATTTAAGCGTTTTAGGTGATTGTCCAAAATAGATTTTTGAATCGTTGTTTTAGACTCAAAAATAACGGTACTTGCCATACAAATTTTTCTACCATCTTAATTTTCTCGAAAACGGCCCTAACGATTTGATAAAAATTGGTGTGTGGTCAATTTTGAACGATTTAGTAAAATGTTAAAGCCACTTTTAGCAATTTACTAAGCTAAAAAGATGATAGAGTTAATTTAAAATGATTTTAACATTTTACTAAAGTTAAAATCACGGAATGGCTACTTTAACTTTTAGTAATTTGCTAAATCCATTACGAAATCTGGTAGTATATCAGCCTTGCACGCGGGGTGCCCAGGTTCGAGTCCTGCTGGTGGACATTTTTTTTTTTGTTTTTTGTTTTTTTTTTTTGCAAATAATGAAGTTAAAATGATGAAAATAGAAATAACTAATACCTTTTTAGAGCACATGTTGGGTTTTCATCAACATATAATTAATTTACACCGCATAACAACAATAATTGTGTTCATCAAAATTCAAACCCTACAAATGCTCAGATTTCTGCTTAATTAGCCTTTTACTAGTTTAGAAAAGGTTTAAAAATTTTGAAATAGTTATTCAATCAATAAGCACTTAGAAAATTTCTAACTAATAAAATGTCAAGTCCTTAACAATGGGTTGTTTAAAATTTTGAGGTAATTGCTCTGCTAACTTGAAATCAAAATAGCAGAACATTAATTTTCTCCAAAAGTACTGGAATTTTATTTTTGGGTACTTAATTGGCATCCATTTATGGCATCACAAAAAATGTGTTCTGCTCGACCCAGTCGTGCATTTTATTTTATTGTTAGTTTAGTAGTTTAATTTTGGAAATATACTTAAAAGATAACTTAACTTTTTAAGTTTAATTCATGGAGAGGGGCATACATTCAAGACAAACAGGATTGCTTGTTCTTGAAGTGTCTTTTTGGTTCTTATTCTTAAATTAGAAATCATTCATGAAAGTACTTCGAACTGGTGAACACGGTTAACTGGACAAGATGTTGTTTATTTTGAAATGTATATTTCTTGCTACGGCGGCAGCGACGGGTAAATTTATAATTCATAAATGAAATAGTGTATTTAATTTAAATTAAATAAAAATTAAAAATAATGCCTCTTTATCATTAATCAGTGTTTCAGATGTCATGTGTGGCAGATGACTTTGATAAATTCATAAATATTGAGTTGAATAGTTTTCAAACGTCTGATGAAATTAAGAACGATATCCAAACGAGATTATCCTTGTCTGAGTATTTACCGATACTATTTAATATCGTTGATACGATTTTGGGAATTGATCCTACGCTATGGAGATCCCAGCTAAGATTTGTTGCGGAAAGGGATGTTTCGTTTTATTTACACACCAAAAATTCAGGTAACAACCGAGAAGTTATTCGATTTAACGATACTAAATCATTGCTGGCATCTCGATTCAACCCATCGCTTCCTACAAGGTGAGTGTCTATTGAAAACTAGCTAAAACTTACAAGTGAATACGTTTTAGGTTCTTGCCTAATAATATAACTGATAATGATAATTGTGGTTTGGTATTTGATAATTTGATCCCCAAGATATTGTGCTATTGTAAATTTTTAACAATTTGTGTATAAATGTATGTACACAATAATTATGTACATGTCTCCATAATAGACGTCTCGGCTTAGCGTCAATATGAAATTGTGATTAAGTGTGTGAATTAATTTTATGAACTATTTTTTTACTTTCTTCTGATTTAATAAATTAAATTGTTTTTTTTTTTTGCTTTTTAAACAAACCAAAATATTACCTAAAAATCAAATGTTACGACAAGAGCCAAAAAGTGCAGAAAATCGAAAACTGTCGAAACTCAATTTTACCATTAAGATTTTTCTAAAAAAAAAAAAAAAAACATTTTCAATGGACTTACGAATATTGGTTTAGCTGTTAACATAAGGGGTGTCCGGTAAATAAAGGATAATCCTGAAACGGAGTATAGACCACCTTATTACTGCTCTATAATATGTGCGTTCCCAAAAAACACACCAAAGTATTTTCAATTTCTGCCATTTACTTTTTAAAAATAATTTCACTTAAATGTTGCCCGCGGCTACGCTTCAGGTGGTCCATTCTGAAGGTCCAATTTTGGCAAACTTTTTCACACATTTCGGCCGGAATCTCACCAATGACGCGTTCAATGTTGGCTTCCAAGGCAGCAATCGTGTTTGGCTTGTCCCCATAGACAATAGACTTAACATAGCCCCACAAAAAATAGTCTAACGGGGTCAAATCACATGATCTTGGTGGCCAATTGACTGCGCCAAAACGTGAGATCAACTGCTCACCAAATTCGCCTCTCAATTGATGCATGATTTCGCGTGCAGTGTGCCATGTGGCACCGTCCTGTTGGAACCACATGTCGACCGAGTTCAATTCTTGCATTTTCGGCAAAAAAAATCTGTTATCATCGAACGGTACCTTTCTCCATTGACCGTAACCCTGCGGCCTTCATCGTCCTTGAAGAAGTACGGCCCAATGATGCCGCCTGCCCATAAACCGCACCAAACAGTGCATTTTTCGGGATGCATTGGTAGCTGCTGAATTGCCTCTGGCTGCTCTTCACTCCAAATACGGCAATTCTGCTTATTCACGTATCCATTTAGCCAAAAATGAGCCTCGTCGCTGAAACGGACGTAGCTTGCGAAACACATTTTTCACAGAGCACGAATTTTGATAATAAATTTCAATAATTTGCAAACGTTGTTCAGGCGTAAGTCTATTCATGATGAAATGGCAAACAATACTGAATCGAAATGTCAAATGTTCGTGGAATTTGTCATGTGTGATCTGTCAAAAATATAAACGTCAAAAACCAAGTAGCAAAAAAATCACCCGTTATATTTCAAAATGAACAGTGAATGGCTTTTGGGGTACATCTTTGGAACGGTTTGTCCAATAAAGTCGAGCGATATCTTTTTAGATTTAACTCTTCATACTTTCAAAGGAAGCATTAGTAAGGAACCATAAATTATTATATGCAGTTATATTTTGAAGAAGAGGGGGCTCCGCTATTAAAGTGAGCGGCACTGTACTGTAAAGAATTATTCCATTTGCATTTGTTGCGCCAATTTTTGATTGCCACTAAGTTTTCCACACGATTTTTGTATTTAAATTTTTTTTCCAATTTTTTTTCAATTAAAAACAAATTAATTTTCCAAAAAAAAAAACCAAGAGCTATTAACATTTTCTACCGATTATGTTTTGGCAACGATAGTGTAGAAAATTGCTGCAAAAGAAAATCGATGGAATTTATCTATTTGTCGTCGTGGTATTCAAAAACGAAAAGTAATGAAAATAGTACACTGAACGAAAAATGCAACAGCCTAAACATTTCAATTGATTTCTTCAACCCTGGTACTCTGGTACTTATTAACTCGAAAACGGCTTTAACGATTTCGATTTAAAAAAAAGAAATCTGTCTAAGTAAGCGTTCAACCGATTTCGATAAAATTTTGTATAAATTCTCATATCTAAATTTTCAAAACCAATATTTTTGGATTTAAAACAAAAAAATATGTGTATATTAGATTAGATTAGGTATTTACTTTCAAAATGGCTTATAAAAAGATTGAACGACCCTTTAAAGTTTTGATAAGATCTCCATCAAAAACTTGATCGAGTTAACAAGGAGGTTAGATAGCGTTACGACAGACAATGACGGAAGTATAGTTTTGTTTGACATCAAGTCCTACTACACTAATGTTCCAGTGTCCAATGCTTTATTATCCCTGAGGTTTTTTCTCGATAGACAAAATCTCATTCCAATTGAAGGTCATGCACTGTATGTTCTGACAAGCGTATTGATCACATTTTTTTTTTCAATATCGCGGAAATTATTACCAGTAAACTGAATGTATGGCCATGGAAAATTCCCTATCCAGGTTAATGTGTAACTTGTATGTGAACAGTCTGGAAGAGCAACTGCTTTTTTTTTTTTTTTTTTTTTTTTGTAATTCATTTTTATTTAATATTAACTTATAACTATCTTAAACCTAGACAAAAATGTTTAAAACTAGCCTAATTATCAATAACTTACAACTAATTTACTGGCCCTTTACGGGCGCTCTAAACTAAACAATAACTCTTAGAACTAATGTCTTTCGACCTAAAAACTATTTTAATTAAATCTAATTATTTTATTTTTCAAGAAAATTTTAGCAAAGAACTTGGTATCTTGTTATTTTTTTTTTGTTTATTTTTTATATGCATGTAGACACACAAAAACATGCAACCCACCCATACATAAACATACGCACATACATATACGTACGCACATACATGTACACGCAGATAATTGCACGTATGCCCCCGCCTACATACATATTTTTAATTTTTTTTTTGGTGCCACCCCGACTGTTCCCTATACCTAACTGCCCTAAATCTATGTAAGTCGGCCAAGATATACTATCTTCATCGACTTTAAGTATTATGATGCTGTTCAGAGAGCCACCAGAACTGGTTCTCCTGTTTCACCCTATCCCTCCGGTCCCGATCGGACACAGTCCTACTGAACCGAAGGCGCTCTTCTCCACCTTGAGCGATGATGTCTCGATCATACAGGAGTCGCCTATCCACAGTTTTCCGGCTGACGTGGTAGATGAGCGGCACCGCCCCTCCATCCTGTATCAGCCCTCGACTGTCTAAATAGAGGAATGCCTCGGGAGGGATGCTTAAGACACGGAAGATCGTTTTGATCCTTCCTTCTAAAAATCTTATTAATTTTTGGGAACATACTCGGGTCGCTAGAGTTAACGGCCCGAATTTTATTGTCCCAAAATAAATTAATAGACAACCTATAGTTTTGTTTGATCAGTTGGTTGATGTTTTTGATCGACGACTTCAGTGTCCTAACCTCCAGATCTCGTGTGTCAGTAAACCGTCTGTACAATCGTTTAAGTCTTGTCAGTAGTCCACTTTTTTGTCTGTGTAGTGCGTCAATTGTCGCGTTACGGTACATGTCAGTTGCGTTACGTTATTTGTATTTCGGTATTGTTCTGTTCATTGTTCGTTGAATTGTTTCGTCCATTTGTTCTAAGTATCTCTCGATTTCCGTATTTGTCAGGTGGGGATATACCATTTGAACGTAATTCACTTAATAAGACATTGGAGAAGCGTGGCCAGCGCACCTTACTGTAATTGTAAGTATGCACAGGCACATACTTCTCCAACTCCATAAGCTCGTTCGGGAGTTGTATTACGGCGGCGAGTCCGCAGTGGTCACTGTCGTACTCGATCGTTCGTAAACAATTTCTTGGCCGTTGACCCACAGCGTCAGTAATTGTTAGTCTTGCGTCTTTAAGCAATAGATCCAGATAGTCACCGCTTCTTGGAAACGATGGCCTGTCTGTGGCTAGAAGATCGATGCGATACTCAAGGTTTTACCGACCCATCCAATTAAATAGAAGATTACCTCGATTATTTTGTATTTGATTTCCCCAATCTATGTGCTTGGCGTTTAAATCACCAGCCAATATGTAGTAATTCTCTTCGGAGCTCAATCTTAAACATTCAAAAAGCTTTTCAAGCTCTGTTATAAACTGTGTGGGCTGAGGTGTTTCCGGTGCATAGGCAGCGATCACATACATTCGCTTCCCCTGTTGGAGATGAATGCATATGATGCATGCCTCTAACGTCCGAAATTTACGCACATCACTTTATATATTACCTTATGACTAATGCCTTTACGTATAAAGATTGCGACGCCCCCTCCTTGAGTGGAGTTGGGTCGGTCTCTCCTTACGATATTGTAATTGTTGTTAGTCAATTTATGTTTCTGGTTAAGCTTAGTTTCGCTAGCCATAAACACATCTGGACTTATGTCTTTAAGCAATTGGAATAAATTCGCTCTACGTTCGGTCCTAATCAGTGAATTTACATTCACAGCTAGGATCTTAAAGGGCCTCTCCGGCAGCGCGCCCTTAACCTCTAAGTTGCGTTAAGCTCGGCAAAACAGAGTAGAGATAATCCACCCTAGTCGCCTGCTCCCTGATCTGGTTTTGGAGGCCAGTCAACTGGCCCTGGATGGCCAGCAGAACGCCCATAATAGCCGCCTGCCTGTGCCGCCTGTGCCGCCGGCGCCTTAGGCACGGGGCCTGTTGGGCAACCTTTGGTGTAGGCTGTACCGTGCTTCCCCTTCCTGACGCCATTTGGGCGTAAGAAATTTGGGGGTTGACGGGCGTTGTTGTAGGAGGGCGCACTGTTGGACGCTTTTCTACCACTGTTTGCTTTGCTGCTTTATTGTTTTTTATAAGCTGAAACGTCGGGCATCCCCGATAATTAGCGGGGTGTCCGGCGCCTCGGCAGAGTACACATTTAAGCTGGGTCCTATCTTCGACCCGTTCCTTTCCTAACTTGCATTCATCTGCATTGTGGTTCTCTCCACACTTAACGCAGCGTGACTGCATTTCGCAGTTTGCTGCGGCGTGGCCGAACCTTTGGCAGCGCAAGCATTGAAGCATGTCGCCGCGCCTTTTTAATTTATCCCAAGTTACAACCTGGTAGTTGAGGACGGAGATACTCCTCAAACTATCCAGTTTGCTGCTGGGTGAGAGTTGAAGAGCAACTGCTCTAGGCAAACAAATTACCGAGGGTATAGATATAGATATATAATCGATGTTTTAGAAATGTTGAAGACGAATGAAATTGAAACAAAACAATTGGTGTGATAAATGGTGCTTGTCAAAAAATTCAATTCACCGCTGAAGTCGAAAATAAGTTGCGGTTTTTAGACAGATAACTATTATCAAGAAAAATTATAAAAGCTTTAAATTTGAAATTTATGTAATGTTTGCTGAACCAGTCTGAATTAATTGATTACTCAAATTTTTATTTAATCGAATCGGAATCTAAATGCGTCTAAATGTACTGGAATCAATTCACATTCACCAAAATGAAACTACATCAATAGAGAAACATTTTCACCTCTTTTTCAAGTACTTCCTGAATTTGTACAAAACATCCCAACCTTGTTCACAATTTAAAATGTTACAGGCTTCAGTTATATACAGTGGGTTTTCCAAACAAAATAAAATGCACGACTGGATCGCACGTACTTGCTCTTATGTTCAATCACATCGTATGCAAAAGATTTTTAGTAGAAACGGCTAAATATATTTTCAAACTCGTTTTTTAATAAATTTTTTATATACAAAATTTATTTGATTTTTATTTTCATTTAAAAAAAAATTTGTATGGCAATTTAACGTATTTAAAAGCTTAAAAATATAATTTCGAAAAAAAATCGTTATTCGTGGTTCGAAATATTGAATTTTCAAAAATAATTTTTGTTTTCAAAAATCCAAAAAAAAAATGTTTTTTTCGAAAATATTGGTATGCAGTATTGTTTAAAATTTGAAGGGCCTACTACATAAAAATTTTGATGGAAATCCGTCAAGCCCTTTGTGAGAAAGTAGAAAATCACAAAAATGGTTTTATAGCAGGAACCGTTAATAAGAAAATATGTAAAACAAAAAAAATTCAACCAAAATGTAGCCTACCCAAGGTAGTGCATACACTATTTTTTTATCAAAATCGTTAGAGTTGTTTTCGAGCTTATTAAGATTTTAGAAAAAAAAATGTATGGGAAGTACCGTTATTTTTGGGGCTAAAAACAAACGATTCAAAAATCTATTTGAGACAATCACCTAAAACGCTTAAGTATCAAGCTTAAAGAAAATTTAGGCTGTAGATCGTTGTACAGACATAGGGAATTGTTGGTGTTCTTTATCATCGTAATGTCAAGTTTGATTAAAATCTCGAGTTCGAATTTTTTGCCCAAATGCAAGACTTGCCCTATAATTATGGTGACCATCCGTCCCGTATTTCTCGGGACATTCCCGTATTACGCTCTACTGTCCCGGCTAAATTTTAAGAAAACCCGGGCGTACAACTTGCCCGTATTTTTTTTTTGTCCTGGGTTTGTCCCATATTACCATATATTTATAATAATTTAATAACGTTAAAAATTTTTAACAATTTTATTTACATTAATTTAATCATGCGTTTAATATTTGTATGTCAAAGTACGAATTTGCCTTAACAAATCGTTCAGGGGGATTTACTATTAAAGCATGTTCACTGAACGCATTAATTTATCACCTTCGTTGAGTTGTCAGATTTCTCTTCAAACTGTATCTTCACAAAAAAAAAAACACAATACATAAATTTGAAATTTATGTCATCATTTTTAAAAAGAAAAGATATGTATGTACTTCTAGCGAATTAAAGAAAAAATGTGACAGTTTACTTGTCCAAACAAATGGAATCTATTTCTTTTAATTATTTAAAATAAATTTAGAAATTTGTGAAATGCCTTCAAATAGAAAATGTGAATTCAACGATGATCTTCAGAGGGAATTTTTCTTCACAAACAACAATGAAAAAGCCAATACCATAACCTTTTCAAAAAAAAGTTTGTAAGTTTTCTATAAGCAGTGGTCGAAGATATGATATTGAACACCACTTTGAGCCAAACAAAAAATAAACAAAAAATCTGACGTTGATGCCACTTCAAAGATGCTTAATTAATTCGACAAATTTTTAAGGACCTGCAAAGAAGAGTGCAATTAATGAAGGCACCTGGACACATTCAGGTCTAATGATTGAACATCGAAACATATAAAAACCTGTTTTGATCAAATATATTCCAGTGCACGCACAAAATGTGAAGCTATTGGCGCAAAATTTTAAACGATTTAGTAATATGTTAAATCATTTTTTAGTATGATACTAGGCTAAAAAGAGGATTTTGCTAATTTTAAACGAGTTTAATATCGCACTATTTTCTTAACATTTAACTAAATTTAAAATCACAAAATGGCTACTTTATTTTTTTAGTATCATACTAAATCCATATGCTACTTTGACATTTAGAAACGTCAAAAAGTTATGTTCGCTTACTTTTTTGCACTATTTTAGGCGTGTTTAGTTGTAGTTTATTAAGAAAATAGTTTTAATATGGTGCTAGTTAAAAAGTATTTAAAATTAGGAAAATATTAGTAAAGTAATTTAGTATTAGAAAACTGTTAAGTAGTATCATGCTAAGCCCTTAACATCAGGCTGTTTAAAATTTTGCGCCATTATGTTCAATGTTCTTGAACCAAATTATATCGAAGAAATTAAAACTTCTTACGCAGAGTAAGTTTTGTGACATTTTTTTCTGATTGCTCTAATATATATGGATGTACGAAACTCTGTCCGTTGTCAAGACTTTTGAGGTTAAAAATCTTCCAAAGGAAACATCGGACATCACTTCAAAATGCATTGCATAGATACAACTTTGGTAAAATTTTGAATGATCTCATTGAAATGATCTCATTGGAGTTAATTGTGCTGCTCACGATTTAAATAATTATTCGCTTTTTATCTCTACACTGTTCATGTTGAGAAATTAAAAAGAAATTTGCGAAAAGTCTCTGACTAAATACTTCAAACTAGTTCGTTACAGAAAAACTAGTTGGTTATTTCTAAAACCAGCTATTGAGAGAATAATACAACTTTATAATACTTTAAGCGAATTTTTCTTATTTTAAAGAATTTGCTTAACAACTCTTCATCTTAGGTCCTTCTTTCTTCATTTCATTAAATACGAGGCCTCATTTTATAAATGTGAGCATATTATTAGCAGAGTCCCAAAAATTTTTCATGTCTAAAGTTAAGCCAGTAAATTTCCTCAAATTAAAATCTAGATTAGGAGAAGAATTTATAATATTTTGTTTGCAAAGAAATTGATCAATTAATAGTTCAAACAAAAATTAACTGACCAAAAGTAAAGCAAATATTCATCAATTGTATATAAAGTGTTATGAATACTAAGTGATTGGGATGTATCTTTTAATGAATATGAAGTATTTAGTTGGATAATTCTAGGATAATTCTTCTGTTGTGTGGTCTTCCTATCTCTGTCTCTCTCTGTTGTATTAATGTATGTAAAAGTTTAAGCAAATGGTTTAGTTGCCAGTGCTTCAGTGTCTCTACTTCGTAGATTTATCTGCGGAGTAGTATAAAATGTAATGTAATGTAATTCTTGGAAATATTCCTGTTTCCTATCTGGCCAGAAACAAAATATTCGTTATATTTTGTTAACCAACAGCAGAGGGATACAAATATTAATTATTCCACCTTGTTTGACGAATTTAATAGTCACAAAATTATAACAAAATTGATAGAGATAAACTTCAAAAATCTTTTACTTATTGTCGAGTTAGGCCTCTGTCTGCAGGTTCAAATGCTCCAACCGAAAGAGTTTTCTCCATAATAATTAATATTTGGACAAATGAAAAATCTCAGAGACATGTTAATGGCAAAATTAAACTATAATTTTCAGGAAATTAAAAAATATTTAATTAGGAAACGATAATAATCATTAAAGAAATTTGTTAGGCAAAAAAGGACCAAGTACCAAATATTTTGTTGGCAATGTGTTATTAATGTTTATTTTTCAAAGACTTGGTAAAAAAAAAAAGGATGAACATTGAAAAAAAATTTAAGGTTTTTGCATTTTGTGCTGTTTCCTATTTTATTGTTTTTTGTTTTTGAGAATTTAGTTGATTTTGTACCAAACGCGTTTTTTTTTCAATTTTTAAATTTATGTCCCGGGTTTTGCTCACAGAAATATGGTCACCGTACCTATAATACATATTACATGTATCACAAGTAAAAATTAAACGGGTGCTGAATTTTTCCATTTTTTATACGTTCACCTCCACCACTTCCATTCCATTCAGCCGTTTAAGTTCGATAAATGTAGTAAAAATTGTTTCGTAACTTGACCTTGGATAACTTTTCAGTTATCCAAGGCCCGCTTAAGAGAAAAACCAGCCTAACTGAAAAAAAATGTTCTGATTTTTTGTCGTTTCGGTTAAGCGGGTTTCAATGTAGTACATATATCGCAAGTAAAAATTAAATACAATTAAGTCTAGAAATATATAATGAAGCGTTAATTATGAATACTGAAATATACGAATATTTGGAAATCGTAAATAAACAATTAATAGGTGCTATACTAAACAATTAGGAAATGATTTTTATGACTGATTAGATTCGATTCAGATTTATTAATTCATCAATAAAAATAAAACACAAAAAACATAAATGATGATAACTTAAAGTTTTATCAACATGTCCAGAGGGGCTGTCGCGTCGTCGTCGTCGGCCAGGTGATTTTTAAAATTTTATATTCTTTTGTTATTTATCTTCTATATGCAACTTCAATAACAAAATTTCCAGTTCACGAATTTTAAGACTTCCGTCTCTACCAAGTTATTTCACTGCAATATTTGTCACAGTATCTCTGGCAGAATTCGACATCTTGAAATAAATTAAGCTCTTTCTATTCTCGGTATTTCATAGAGCAAAGTTTAGTGGTTGGTAAATCGTTGCGGAGGTATAAAATTGAGCGATAGCAATTCTCTTGCTCTCAATATACAAATGATATTAGTCGTATTTTTTTGGTAAATCTATCGCCAGCAAAGCAAATAAAATGGAATATATATGAAGCAGTAAGAAATAATAAAAAGATGAATTTTCCGCATCTGTGTGTTCCAAAATGTTTATTTTAAAATTATTTATGTGTTTGACGTTTTTTTTTTCAATAAATCAGATATTGTGCCAATGAAAGGGTACTCGTATATTCGCATTGTGTTTCCTTGCAAAAATGATTAAATTCATTACTTAATAGTTAGTATTTTTAAACTTAGTTTACATGCGGCTCAAAAATCGAGTTGGAGTAGAGATGTTAATAAAATCAAATGCACGACTGGGTCGTACAAACTTGCTCTTGTAGCTAACAACTTTAGTGTTACTCACTGACGCTGTTGGCATAGGTAGCTAGTCTATTATAGTTATCCTATGCTGATTTAAAGCCCATGTAGGTAATATTAGCTTGATTCTTAGTATAATGAATTGTCGAATGCATGATTCAAGGAATAGTTAAATAGACACCTACAAATGTATATTTAACTGGATTTTAATTATGTAAATTAGGAGGGTAATAATGTAAATATGTATAAGTACATACATGTATATAATGAAAGTGAATGGTGTATAGGTGGGAAAAAATCGTTTCTTAAACTTATTTAAACTGCAAAAATCATCACTTTAATCAGTTTTCGGAAAAACGAAGAACGCCATTAGATGCCACGGATCAATAAAAATTTTATAAAAAGTATCTCGAAAATTGTAGGACAGGTTTTGATGAAATCCTGTTTTTTTATTTTTCGTTTTTTGAAAACAAAATTCTTTTGAAATGTTGGTATGCAATTTTTTAGAGACTATTAATTTTCATGTGAATATAAAATTATTTTTTTGATTAGTTTTAAAATTATTGATTTTTCAAAAAAAAAAATAAAAAATTTTGATATGCAAAAATAATTTAGCTACTTAGATCTTCTCAGATATAAAATTTGACAGAAATCCAATGTACCGTTACCGAGAAAGCCAAAAATTAAAAAAAAAAAACGTTATATAAAAGGTACCGTTATTAGACTTTTCTCGTAAATTTGCTTCAGACCAAATGATAGCTATTACCAACAAAAAAATTCTCAAATTTTTTTATCAAAATCGTTGGAGCCGTTTTAGAAAAAAATAAGATTTTCCTTCAAGGTCATATGGCAGGTACCGTTATTTTTAGGCCTAAAAATAAAATTTCAATTTCCCTCTGAGGAATGCCAAAATAATCACACATACCAAATTTGAAGGCAATCGCTTAAGCCGTTTAGGCTGTAGCTCGTTATACATACAGATAAACAGATGGACAGACTGAAAGACCGACAGACTGACAGACTGACAGACTGACAGACTGACAGACTGACAGACTGACAAATTGACAGACTGACAGACTGACAGACTGACAGACTGACAGACAGACATTTTGTGGCGATCACATTTTTAGGGTTTTGTTTTGTAATTTCATTTATATTAAAACTAACTTCAAGCTAGACAAAAATGTTTAAGACTAGCCTAATTATCAATAACTTACAACTAATTTGCTGGTCCTTTACGGGTGCTCTTAACTAAACTATATCTCTTAATACTAATGTCTTTCGACCTAAAAACTATTTTAATTAATTCTAATTATTTTATTTGTATTTGGCCAAGAAAACTTTTTTAACAAAAAACTTAGTAACATGTGCTGTTTTTAATTTTTTTGATTGTTAAAATTTTTTATTTTACGAATGCATAACTTGCGTTATAGTGCCTATAATCTCAAGTAATATACACAAAAAAAAAATTAAAAAAAATGTTGCTGTGGCTGTTCTAGATTTTAAGTAGATTTAAGTAGTTTTAGGTATTTTTAGGTATCTTAAGTAGTTTAAGTTATTTTTAGTTAGTATAAGTTAGTTGTACCTAGTTTTAATTATTTTTAGTCTAGTTTTAGGTAGTTTATAAGGTACAAAATTAAAATATGTTTTTTGTTTTAATGTTTTCTAGGTGAAATAAAAATAAATAATTAGAATTAATCAAAATAGTTTTTAGGTCGAAAGACATTAGTATTAAGAGACAGAGTTTTGTTAAGAGCGCCCGTAAAGGGTCAGTAAATTAGTTGTAAGTTATTGATAATTAGGCTAGTTCTATGAATTTTTGTCTAGCTTTAAGATAGTTATACGTTGATAATAAATAAAAATGAATTTAAAAAAAAATGATTTAACTTACAAATGATCGACGGAATTTTCTTTTTCTTTCCAGAATTATAATTCACGGGTGGTTTGAACATGAACATGCAGTAATATATCAAACACTTATTCCAGCATACTTAAATCATGGCAATTACAATATCATCGTTGTGGATTGGGGAAAGGGTGCAATTAAAGACTATAGATCAGCAAGCCAACATATGAAATCAATTGGAAATCTTCTTGGTAGATTCGTGGATTTCTTGCACAGGGAAACCAAAACTAGTTACCAGAAAATATATCTAATCGGATTTAGTATGGGTGCTCATATTGCTGGAATAGCTGGCAGAACTCTTCAAGGAGGACGTATACCTATAATTTTTGGATTAGACCCAGCGCTACCTTTATTCAGTTTTAATAACACAGACGTACGATTAACAAGCAACGATGCGAACTACGTCGAAGTAATACACTCTAACGCCGGAGGTTATGGTTTTGAAGATCCTATTGGTCATGCAGACTTCTATGTAAACTATGGCAATAATCAACCAGGATGCATAATAGCTGAATGTCATCATTTCCGGTCGTTCATGGTTTTCGCAGAATCGTTAGATAGTAAAATTGGATTTTGGGGTAGGGGATGTGATGCAAGCTTAGTGAAAGACCTATTAAGTAAAAGAAAATGTGATAAACCAACCACAAACATCGCATTGATGGGTGGGGATTCGTCGAAAAAAAATATTACCGGTGTGTATTATTTGATGACAAATTTAAGGTATCCTTATGCCTTAGGCAGATTAATAAATTAATTATAAGAAATACTCGTTTAAAATTTTATTTAAATTGATCGATTTTAAAACGGTCTTGGAAAAAATCATAAAATGGCAGCACTAACTGCTACTTCTGATTCTGAAACATAGACGCACGCAAGTATTTGAACTCAACGATGTAAGTCAACAAAATTTTGTTCAGAATTCCTCGGAGCTAACCAAATCAATGCGCTGATTCTAAAAAATTCATGTCATCGCAGGCACAGATGTAAAGGTTTTCGTTGTTTGGTATAAAAACATAACACTTTTAAAATTTTATTCACAATTCTTTGAATTATTAAAAAAATAATTTTAAAAAATCTCTTTAAAGCATAGTATGCATCTCACTCTAAATGTTTGTTCCCATACAAATTAAAACAAGAATTTATAGTGTTCCACAACGTTCTTATGTCAAAATTTAGGCAGGATTTTAGCTGATGTTTGAATAAAAGTTTGAGAACTGAAATTTTATGCGAACAACGCACTAGCCTTAACTTAAAGAAAATGTATTTGTTGACTGTACAAACATTTTATATAAACTTGAATTGGGTCACTGACTTCAAATGAAGTGAGACATTTTTTGACTAGCTTATCAATCACTTTTTCATACAAATTCGTGCATGTGTGCAAAGAATTATTTTTAATAAACAATAAATAAATTTGGTGGCGCAACAGCTCATGAAAAATTAGGGTTTGATGACTTACACCAAATTCCCCGCAAGAGGTAGCATCCATGAAAATAACATTTTCAATGGAACTCATACTTTTGGCATGACAGTCCAACGCACTAACCATTACTTCTAATGCTAAATACTTAAAACGTCTCAAAATAGATAAAATAAAACTTTGAATGACGCAAGGCCTCGATTTCTGCAGAGCGCATATGACCAGGACGAAAGAGTGGCGGCGTGTAGTATTTTCAGACCAAAAAAAATGTATTTGGCTGGTCCCTACCTTCATGATCTTCGAACGGAGTAGCATAATTTAGATCGATATCCGCGTTCTTAAGGTGTCATGTTAGTTGTTCTTTTGGTAAATCTATCGACACTGAAGCAGGATTTTTTGTATCTTTAAGTTGGTATTACCGAACTTGTGCCTAAATACTAAATGCAAAAAATCTACAATTGATTTGTTTATATTTCTTCAGATTAAAGGCATTTAAGAATACTAAAATTTGAATTAAAAGATGCAAATAAAATGGAATATATATAAAGCAGTAAGAAAAAACAAAACGTTGAATTTTCTACCTCTGTGTGTTAAAGAATGTTCATTTAAAAATTATTTTATGTGTTTGACGTTTCTTTTCAATAAATCAGATCTTGTGGCAATGAAAGGGTATGTTTGCATTGTGTTTCCATGCAAAAATGATCGCATTCATTATTTAACTATTAAGTATTTTTAAGCTTCGTTTACATGCGGCTCAAAAGTAGAGAGGTTAATTAAAAATGAGTTATATGAAATATGGACAGAAATTCCCTTTTTGAATCTCATAATTGGGGTAAATATAGTCGTGTTTTGGTAAAAATTATTAACGTCGCAACAAATAAACATTTTTATTCACTGGTTGGACAACGGTCAACTCGACTCTGAATTCAAAATGACGTTAGATCGTGAATTTTAGGATCAAGTTATTTATCTACGACATTCATTAATAAAATTTGACATTTTCTAACTAGACAATAAGCTATATTTTGAAATATTTAGAATGTATTTCCTGCCAAAAAGCTCTAAAGTATCACCCTTTTCCGCAGATGAAATTAAATATGATAATTTCCAATTGTTGGTGTAACCAAATTGAGATTTTTTAGAAGAAAATCTAAAAAATCTTGACAATCGAATTCGACAGTTTATGTCTTGCACGTGTTATAAGTGCTCTATCGATAACAAACACTTACATGCTGCTAATGAGTGCTTATCTTATATGGGATTCAATCATGAATCCAAAGAATGTGAACATAAACAATGCTGTAGAAACTGTGGTGGAGATCACGAATCAAAACAATGCAGTGAATCTAAGAAAAATGTTTGTGTGAACTGTGTTATATCAAATGAAAAATTGTGTCTTAATCTAGATGCCAATCATAATACAATGGACCATAACTGTCCTGTCTATTTAAAAAAGTTAGAAGCTATCTCATACTAGCAACTAAAAGATCAATGCAACAAAAAATCTTAAGATTACTTGTCGGGTATATGTTTAAATATTCAGGGTATAACATCTAACTTTACATTGATCGAAGACATTGTTTCAAATAATAATTTAGATTTTTTGTTGTTAACAGAAACCCATCATACTGATAAAATAAAAGACTGTGAAATAACTCTATCCGGTTATAAGAAATATGACGAGTATTTGTCTGTCTCAAGGCATACAGGTGGAGTGATAATTTATGTTAAAAAAAAGTCTTAAATCATCTCTGAAAAATGTTTTTGTACCTAGAATGCAGATCTGGATTTCATCAATTCAAATTACTTATAAAAAAGAAAAATGGAATATAATTGTTTTATATAGATCAAGTGTTTTAAGAGTGATTGAGTTTTTTGAAATATTAAATAAATGGGTATCTGAAAATATAGAAGAAAATGAAAATATTATAATAGCAGGTGACTTTAATATAGACTTTCTGAGTATAAATAATTATGAACTTAATCATGTGAATTCATTCCTATTTAGTATTGGTCTTAAACAGTTTGTAACAGAGCCAACTCGAATTACAAGAGAATCAAGTACGCTTATTGATTATGTACTCGCTGATCATACGTTAAATGTTGAAGTGAAGGTTCGACGGGACTTGAAAATTTCTGATCACGAGACAATTTTTATTAAATTATTTACGAAACAGTTTATCACTCAAAAACCTAGTAAAATAAAATACGTGAAATACGAAAAAAAATAGCTTTGTTAGTGAATGTAGTAAAAACATGCTTCAAATATCGCCCTTTATTGAGGACGAAACTGCCATTAAGAACTCATTAAATAATTTAAGAAAAACAATTGAAATAAATAAAAAATGTGCAGAGTGATACAACCAAAATTTGGAAATATTAAAACGTGAAAAAAACAATTCTTACAATAAAGCTACTTATACGAATACTATAGATGATTGGAATAAGTACAAAACATGTAGAGACTTATACAAAATTCAGTGCACTAAAGCTAAAAATAGTTACATTGAAGCAAAAATAAATGAATAGGCTGGTGACCAAAGTGGTCTTTGGAAAACTTTAAAAAATCAGATATTAAAAGTAGAAAAAAGTGATTTTAGTAACGTTAAAATAATAAATGGCATTGAAGTTAATTCAGACTTAGAAATCGCAAATGCATTTAATAAATTTTTTATTGAAAGTGTGAAGGAAATAAATAGTAAAATTCCAGTGGTTCCATACTCTAATACGTAGCTTACGGATGAATGAAAGAGTTTAAATTTCAGTTGATCGATTTATCATTTTTAGAAAAAACAATCAAATCGATGAATAAAAAGAACGACTGCTATGGGTTGAATTGTAAAATATTGCTTGACTGTAGAGAGGAGGTTCTACCCCCTTTGCTAAAAATTATAAACTTATCTTTAACTACAGGTGTATTCCCTGAAAGCTGAAAAAATTCAGATGTTATACCTGTAGAAAAAGTAAAGAATGCAAAGAACCCAGAACAATGGAGGTCAATAAACATGCTCCCTACATATGAAAAAATATTGGAAGTAGTAGTTTGCAATCAACTTTCTTGTTTTGTTGAGGATGAAAAACTGCTTTGCGTTGAACAATCTGGATTTAGGCACGGTCACTCTTGTAAAACTTCAATGAGTTGGGTCATAAATGAATGGAAAAAAGATGTGGACAGAGGAAACATTATTTTGGCAATTTTTTTGGATCTTCAACGGGCATTCGAGACGATAGACAGAACAATTTAAGTAGAAAAACTATACAGATATGGAATTAGGGAAAAAGAACTTGAATGTTTTACAAGCTATCTTTCAAACAGGACCCAAAGAGTTAAAATAAATGAAACATTCTCAAGCTCCTTAGACATTGATATTGGCGTTTCCCAAGGATCAGTACTAAGAGTTTTGCTTTTCCTACTTTATATTAACGATTGCGGTGAGGCTTTATCTATTTGCAAGATCTGTCTCTTTGAGGATGATACGCTTATATATATTAGTGGCAAGGATGTTCTTACTCTGGAAACACTTTTTCAAAGAGATTTGGATTCAATATATCTGTGGTTGTGCAAAAACAAATTGAAAATGTATGTGCGTAAATAGTAACGATTCAAATGTAAATATAGCAATAAATGGTGATTTCATTGAGTGTGTATCGGAAATAAAATATTTAGGTGTTTACATTGACAATAGATTAAAATTTAACTTCCATTTAAACAAACTCTGTGATAAAATATCAAAAAAGTTGGGGTTTCTAAGAAGGATTCGAAATTGCATTTCCATGAGTTGTGCTCTAACAATTTATAACACAACTGTGTTTCCTCATTTTAATTATTGCTCTTCTATTAATTATATGTGTTCTTACAAAATAGAGCGATGAGAATTATATTAAAATGCAACCGGTTTACTCCAGTAGCTGATATGTTACGCTCACTAGGGTGGTTAAGTGTGATCCAACGTTTAAAATATAATGCACTAATTATGATTTTTAAAATAAAACATAATCTATATCCTGTTTACTTACAGAACAACGTAGAGCACATAACTAATGAGAGATATGCACTAAGAAATGCTGGAGACTTTCGGTTACCTTTATATAGGAGAGCGCAAACACAAAACCATCTTCTTTATAGAAGGCTTCAGTTATTCAACCGTCTTCCGACTGATGTGAAAAATTTGGTTAACTTAAATTTATTTAAATTAAAAATCAACTTCTTATTGAAAACAAATATTTTGTAAGCAATTGTACAAATAAAATTAAGAGTTTTCAAAATTAATAAAAACAATAAAAAAAAAAAAAATCTATTACTAAATAAAAAATATGCACTGACTTGCTCATTAAATGCGTGTCGCTATTCCAATTTTCTTAAATTGGAAGAACGCCTCATACTTATGCTTATTAATATGATTTATAAAGCAACAAAAAATAATAAAACGTATTTTTGGGACAGTTTCTTGCGTTAGACATTTTTATATCCTGTACGTTAATAGGTGTGAAACAATTCTTTTAAGAAAAGAACACATAATTAACCAAAAATTATTGATTTTTGATTGCTTTTAGCTAAACTATTCGATTCGTTCAAAATTATATTCCAATTGTTTGGTTTCTGAGATAACTTTTCTAATAAATATGTGAACGTGCCCTTCGAGATTCATTAAAGTCATCCGAACTACCAACTATACAACATAATATCATTCGATACTCGAATAAATGTCACAAATCTATCCAAAGCAGACGTCTGCCTTTAGTTTTATCGAAAGCAGGTTGTTGTATTTGTAATGTGTGTAAATTCTGCTTTGCTGCCGATGTCATTTTGCCAAAAGAACAGCACTATGGTATGGGGAGCCATAACATACTATGGCACCATTCAAACGCTTAATTTCTTACACGTCGCGTCGTATGAATGCCACAGCATACATCTGTGTATTAAAAACGGCTTTGCCTGCAGTAAAACATATTTTTGCGTCCTTGGAATGTTTGGAAGTTTCAGCGTCATAACGCCAATATCCACATCTCTAAGCTCGTTAAGTATTTGATTGAGCCCCAAGACGTGCCCTTACTGACATGGCCATACTGGTCCGACTTGTATACGAGTCTGTAAGGCAAATATCTACCTGCATCGGAACACATTTAAGGAATAATAAATGCCTGGAGACTATTTCACTTGATTATTTTAAGAAACTATATGACTTGTTTCCCAAAAGGATGTTGGAGGTCAAAGTTAACTGTAGTGCCACAGCATATAATAATTCTTTCATAAATAAGTTAAGGGGTGTTTTCTTCTTGTTTTTTTAGTCTTTTTATATGCTTAGCTATGGAAATAACACGACTTCGATGTTTTTTGAGGAATTTCCTCTATTCTTTCTTCAACATCGATATTAAATCATCGATTTTTTACTTTATTATCGATGTTTCGTTAACATAAATGAACATCGCTCATCCCCATTCAAAGTATTTTTACTTGCGATTATAGGTACTATAAAGCAAGTTATGCATTCGTCGAAAATAAAAGTTGTGAGATAACAATCAAACATGACATTACGATGATAGCGAAGACGAAAAAAGATGGTCTAAAATTTCTGTCCGTCTGTATGTCTGTCAGTCTGCCAGTCTGTCAGTCTGTCAGTAGGTCAGTCTGTCAGTCTGTCAGTCTGTCAATCTGTCAGTCTGTCAGTCTGTCAGTCTGTCAGTCTGTCAGTCTGTCAGTCTGTCAGTCTGTCAGTCTGTCAGTCTGTCAGTCTGTCAGTCTGTCAGTCTGTCAGTCTGTCAGTCTGTCAGTCTGTCAGTCTGTCAGTCTGTCAGTCTGTCAGTCTGCCAGTCTGTCAGTCTGTCAGTCGGTCTGTATGTATGTATAGCCTACAGCCCAAACGGGTGGGCCGAATTGCTTCAAACTTGCTATATAGAGTTTTTTAGGTCAAAAAATAACGGTACCTGCCATATAACCGTTGCGTTCAAACCTATTTTTCTCGGAAACGGCTCTAACGATTTTGATAAAAAAAAATCAGTGTGAGTTTTTACCTACGACCGATTATATATGTGAAAAAAAAATAGAAAAATGTCTAAAAACGGTACTTTCTATAAGAACGTTTTTATGCTTTCGACTATCTCATAAATGGCTTAACCGATTCTTTCGAAATTTCACAAAAATATAGGTTTAGGTTGCCCAAATTATACCGCGTACCAATATTTTTAATTAATATTTTTGTGTATTTTTACAATCATTTTTAAGAAAAAAATTTAAAAAATTTATTATTCGAAAACTGCTCATTAATTTTTTTTTCAAAAATTATATTTATTTGTATTTTCTGAATAGCTATGAATTGGCGTTTTTGATTTTTTTTTTTTAAATATTTTCAAAAACTTTTAAAAAAAAAATTTTCTCAAAAACCGCTACACAGATTTTTAAATTTTTTTTTCATAAATTCAAATTTATCCAAGAAATAAAATGGCGTACTTTTTTTTAAGCTCAAATTAGTTTAAGTATTTATTTCAGAATTTTGAATTATTTTTTCTTTTATTAAACAGATTTAATCTTTTGTTTTTAAGTTTATATTATTAAATATTTAATATTGTCATACAAATTTATTTTAGAACAAAATTAATGAAATTTTGTATATTAAAAATGACTTTAAAAATATATTTGGATTTTTAATAGAAATATTTTGCATACGATGTGATCGAACATAAGAGCAAGTTCGTGCGATCCAGTTGTGCATTTTATTTTGTTGTGAATTCTTGTTTTGTATTCAATTTATTTTTAAAATGGAAATTAAAGCAATACTCCAATTTATATTCTGACATAAAAATGCAAAATAGAAACCTTTGAAGTTGTCGATTGTGCTTAGGGTCAAGGCAAATGCACAAGAACTTAAATTTAAAATATTTTAAGTTTTAATTATTAAATGATATGAATTGCTTTTCTGCAACTTAAAATATATGACTCTCGGGTGTTTTCTGAGGATTGAAAAATCCTTGGTAAAGTTCAACCAACGAACTTAAATAAGTCGCCTTTCCGCTTAGTACTGTGTGTGCGGGTTTCATTCAAATTTTAAAGATCTCTCAAAATCTAGATTTGATCTTTTCAATGAAACTTATTTCCAGCTTTAATAGTACGAGTAGTAGACATACATTTCTGAGAAAAAACATATTTTCATCATCAGATGACGAGGAAGACAAAGACGAAGCAATTAAAAGCAACTAAATTTATAAAATCTGAATTATTAACATCTTGGTTCATTATTTGTTAATTTTTGTTAGCACTAGTTCACAACAAATTATGTGTGTTCAATGAGGCTGGTCGGAACAGATTATAACACTTTAGAACAGAAAAGTACATGATTTTCTGTTCTAAATTGTTATGGATTGGTGTTCACTGAGTCAGTTTGGAACACTTTAGAACAGGATTGTCTACACTTACTTTTTAGATTGAAGAGGTTAGAACATATTTGTGAGAACTGTCAAAACCAATTGCTGTTGTTTCAAAAAAAAAAAAAATTCGGTGTTAGACTTTTTTTTAGTTGATAAATCATTTTCCGTGTCGGAATCACAATAAATTCCATAAAAAATATTTTTTTAAAATTAAATTCAACTCCATTTCAGATTATTTTTAAGAATTTTTCTGCAAGAATAAACGAACTCGAATTGTTGTAGGTAAACAACAATAATTTTTTATTATAATCTCGGTCAGATGCTTGACTGTTCTAAGTTGTTCTATCTTGTTTTGAAGTTTCTCACGAATCTGTTTTATTCTGTTCTAACTTTGTCGTCACTGAACAATCTTATTAATAACAAAATATTTACCATTTGACCGCATTGACAGAAGTCTTTTTACATGTAGAACAAATCTGCCACCATTTTGTGTTAAAATTTGATGTAGATCTGCTTTGTTTGTTGGAATGAAACTCTGAAAATTCAAAAAGATCGAATCTTTTTACAGGGAGAGCCAATCTTTTCTTAAATGAAACTCGCTATTAAACTTATTAATTAGAAATCTAGATATAACGGTTCGGCTCCTGTACCGATTTTTTAAAGCTATTTTGGCACTAAATAACCAAGCGTCCTTATAAGCTTCGATTTGTTCTTATCCTGCCTCAGTTAATGCTTTCCGTCGACCCATTTAGGTTTTTTTTTTACCAAATTGTCAAAATTAACAAAAAAGTCCGCGTGTCAAAGATAACGATCAAACTAAAGGCCTGGTCAAAGAGAACGCGGGCCGGCGGTACGGGCACAACGCACCGCTGCCCGTCGCATTCAGGGGAGTTAAACAGAACGCGGGCAGCTCTCAGCGATCTAGTTGAAACATAATTAATTTTCTTCTGAATAGGTTCACAGACGCAGCAAGACAAAATGAGCAGTAGTTCTGATGAAGATGAGGCTTCTTCTTTTACCCTCAGTTCTAAGGAAGGGTTCATGAACTAAACCAAAAACGACCAGATTAGTTAGAATCGCATCGCTTTTGTAATGAATTCAATTTTTTTGATGACCGGTCTTACCAATACTTCCGTATGTCTCCAGAGCAGTTTGAGATAATCCATGGAGTCATCGCACCGCAGATTACTAAAATGACAAACAATTGGAGAAATCCCCTAGGATCAAAGGAAAAATTAGCAATTTGTTTGAGGTATAAATATTTTATTTGTTGCAGTTTAGTCTTCAAGTTAAAATAAAATCCACGACGGGATTGCACGAACTTGCTCTTATCTATATACCAAGTTTGAATCAATTCGGCTAATCCTATACATACATACAGACAGACTGACAGACATACAGACGGACAGAATTTTTAGACCATCTTTTTTCGTATTCGCTATCATCGTATGTCATGTTTGATTGTTCCCAAAACTTGTTTTTCTCGACGAATGCATAACTTGTCTTATATAGTACCTATAATCGCAAGTAAAATAAAATGCACGACTGGATCGTACGAACTTGCTCTTGTAGCTAACAACTTTAATTATGTGTAATTATCCTATGCAGATTTAAAGCCTATGTAGGTAAAATTACCTTGATTCTTAGTAAATATAATGAATTGTCGAATGGATGATCCAAGGAATAGTTACATAGATACCTACCTACAAATGTATATAAATATATACATCAAATCAAAGTTATGGAGTTTAATTATTGCTGGGTTTTATTATCTACGGGTCTGGGTATGGGTTATGTTTTAACACGTATTACAAAAACAACACGAGATCCAGGTTTCTATCGTGGTTTCTATCTGGGTTTGCAAATATCAGTATTAAATTCGGCAAACCGAGTGTACATGTAAGTACATAACCCAGATCGTTTTATTCACGGGGTGAACCATATGGGTTATTGGCAATAATAAAATACAGCTTATGTAAGTTAGGAGAGCAAAATGTATGTACATACATATACATATAAAACTTTTTTTTTGAAAACTCAAAATTTTGAAAACGACTTCATGGATTTTGTCGAAACTTCGTATTTGATAGTTTTCTGACATTATCTTGAAAAGTTAAAAAAACTATATTCATAAAATAAAAAACAATGGTACCTCCCATACAAATGTTAAAAAAACGGTTAAGAAAAAAATTTATTTCTCGAAAACGTCTCCAAGATTTTTTATAAAAAAATGTGTGTGTTCTTAAATTAGTACAGTCTACTTTTAAGTTCAAAAATATTTTCTTTTTTCGTACTTATTAGCGGTACTGCCCAGAGAACCACTTTTCACATTTTCGACTTTCTCAACATTGGGTAAACCGATTAAAATAATTTTTGTATGCAAATGCTCCCTAAGGTTGTTAATAAAACTGCATGCCAAAATGTTAAAAAAAAAAGTTTTTAGATTTAAAAAAAATAAATAATTTTTTTTTTTGAAAAATCGATTTTTCTAAAACCAGTCACAGATTTTTTTTTTTTGAAATACATATTCATTTTATATGTATATTAGTAATATCTTCAAAATGGAGTTTACATTTTTTTTCTTAATTAATTTATTAAAAAAAACGCTCCAACGATTTTTAATTTTATTTTTGATATATTCTTATTTATCCATAAATTCAAACTGCATCTTTTTTTCCCTCAAACTAGTTATAACGACTAAGTAATATGAAAAATTTAATTATGTATATTATCCATTTATGTATACCTTATTATTATTCCCTTTTTACGAATTTTTCCTTTTTTTGAATTTTTTTTATATATACATGCTTATTGAACCTAAATTATGAAGTTTTGTGTATATAGCTACCTACATCTTTCATTTTCATTATTATATGTACAAGTTTACATACTTATGTTCCATTTATATGTATATGTATGTACATAAATTTTAATCTCCTAAATTACATAATTAAACTCCATAACTTTGATTTAAATAGTCGAATTGATTCAAACTTGGTATATAGATAAGAGCAAGTTCGTGCAATCCCGTAGTGGATTTTATTTTAACTTGAAGACTAAATTGCAACAAATAAAATATTTATACCTCAAACAAATCGCTAATTTTTCCTTTGATCCTAGGGGATTTCTCCAATTGTTTGTCATTTTAGTAATCTGCGGTGCGATGACTCCATGGATTATCTCAAACTGCTCTGGAGACATACGGAAGTATTGGTAAAACCGGTCATCAAATAAATTGAATTCATTACAAAAGCGATGCGATTCTAACTAATCTGGTCGTTTTTGGTTTAGTTCATGAACCCTTCCTTAGAACTGAGGGTAAAAGAAGAAGCCTCATCTTCATCAGAACTACTGCTCATTTTGTCTTGCTGCGTCTGTGAACCTATTCAGAAGAAAATTAATTATGTTTTAACTAGATCGCTGAGAGCTGCCTGCGTTCACCCCTAATTGCGAGGGGCAGCGGTGCGTTGTGCCCGTACCGCCGGCCCGCGTTCTCTTTGACCAGGCCTTTAGTTTGATCGTTATCTTTGACACGCGGACTTTTTTGTTAATTTTGACAATTTGGTAAAAAAAAAACCTAAATGGGTCGACGGAAAGCATTAACTGAGGCAGGATAAGAACAAAGCTTATAAGGACGCTTGGTTATTTAGTGCCAAAATAGCTTTAAAAAATCGGTACAGGAGCCGAACCGTTATATCTAGATTTCTAATTAATAAGTTTAATAGCGAGTTTCATTCAAGAAAAGATTGGCTCTTCCTGTAAAAAAAAATGTTTGGAAAAATTTTGGCTTACAATAGAATTTTTAACTTTTAAGGAGCATCTGCGCAAAAAAAATCAAAAAAATTTAATTAACCGTTTCCCATAAAATCGAAAAACAATAAAATGTACGACAACTTTAGTGCTACTCACTGACGCTGTTGGTAGGTAGCTAGCCTATAGTTATTCTATGCAGATTTAAAGCCCATGTAGTTAATATTACCTTGATTTTTAGTATAATGAATTGTCGAATGCATGATTCAAGGAATAGTTAAATAGGTACCTACAAATGTATATTTAAATGGATTTGAATTATGAAAATTAGGAGGGTAATATGTACCATTATAATTGTAGCAGCTGATAAAGGCAATGTGACTGTTGCGATGAATATGACGGAATATGAAGAGAAGATGACGGCACTACTGTCAAGTTCGCAACAGCAGGCCCCCTCACCACTCTACAAAACAAAACCAATGAATTTGTGAAATGTTTGCACAACAATAAGATGATCGATGATAGGGAAAAAGCAATTATGACTACCTACACAGCACAAATACCTGCAATATGGTTTTACCAAAGATTCACAAGCCAAATATGCCTCTCCGGCCGATAACGTCATCGATGAAGTTCCTTGTTACGAAATTTCAAAGTACCTGGGTAAAATATTACAGTGTGTCACAAAAAAATCTCCTCACTCTGTAAAAAATTCGTTGGAATTTAAATCCAAGGCAAAATATTTTGTACTTGACACAAACGATATTTTGGTTTCTTATGACGCTGTTTCTCTTTTTAATAATGTTCCTGTTCAGCTTCCAATCAACATCATCAAAAAGAAATGGGAAATTATAGCTGAAAATACCAAGCTGAGCCAAAACAAATTTATCGAGTTATTAAATTTTTGCCTAAAAGATAACAACTACCTGCAATTTAAGAACAATTTTTACAAACAAGTACACGGAATGCCAATGGGAAACCCAATTTCACCGACGATTGTGGACTTTGTTTTAGATTTTTTACTCGAGGAATGTTTTAAGCTAAGCTACAAGCCTAAGTTTATAGCAAAATACGTTGATGATATCTTTGCGATTGTGGATAGAGAAGAAATTGATAATGTCTTACGATGCCTTAACCAATTTAATAACAAAATACAATTCACGGTAGAGAGGGAAAAAAAATGATCGATAACGTTCTTGGACGTTAAAGTTTATCGCGAAAATGACCGACTTTCTTTCGACTGGTTCCAGAAAGATATGGCATCTGGTAGACTTGTCAATTTCCGATCTAATCAAGCCAAGCACATTCGTTTGAACACTTCATCGAACTTAATAAACAAAGTCTTTGCGTTGAGTGACCGAAAATTCCACTCCGCTAACGAAGAAAAAGTTACGCAAATACTGCTAGACAACAGCTTTCCGACAAAATTTATAAGGAACTTGATACTTCGTCAAAAACATCAAGTTCGTTCAGAAAATAAGTTGGAAGAGAATAGATGTGTTTATAAAAGTGTCGTTTAAGTGTCCAAACTTTCCGAAAATTTCAAAGAAATTGTCGCAAAAAAACAACCCGGAAGTCAACTTGGCATATAAGTCAAACCAGACTGTTGCAACTTTATTCACCAACCTGAAGACGAAAACCGACAAATTGCCAAGGGAAATCGAATGAATCTTGCAATCTTTGCTACATCGCCACCTACGAGTACATTGCCTTCGGCAAAGAATGGCGAACCACAAGTCAGAAATTCGCCTAAAGAGTTCTGAGAAGACTGGCTTCTCACAGCGTTGATACCGGTCACACACCAAACTTCGAGGAAGTGGAAATCCTTGCAACAGAAAAACATACATCTAAACGTTACATACTAGAGACACTGCATATAATTAACAAAAAAATAATATGAACCGCAAACAAGACACACAAAATATATCAGCCGTTTACTGTTCCTTAGTTTCTGACAATAAATATCATTTAACCTATACTAATCTTCAAATAAGAAGTGTTCAAAATCTGTTTTTTAAATATTTTAAACAAATTATTGTTTAGCTTAGAATTTAACGTTATGTAAGTCATATTTTGTTCGTTTAATTGTATTTATATGTTCAAACATTATATCTCTATTTAATTTTATATTTTGTAAATAAAGACACCCTTGAAGAAGACGGCAACCACCGTCGAAACGTTGGGAAAATAATATGAAAATTGCTATCATTTAATCATCATAAAGACCAATAAAGCCGATGAGAATCACTTTTTAAAAAATTCTCCAAAGTCCACATAAAAACCAACTTGGTCAAAACTTCTAAAAAAAAAGGTAATATGTACCTATATGTAGCTATGTAGATATGTACTAGAGTTGTACCGAATAGTGATTTTGGCCGGATACCGGACATTCGGCCTGTAGCTAGGCCGGATAGCCGAATATTCGGCGGCCGGATATCTGCCCTAATGAAAAGTATAATAGTTTGGTGGTCTGATACTCAAATCAGACCGGGACAAGTAAAACCAACTTAAAATGATTTTTTCCTCCACTTCCAGAAAATATTCCTACTTTATACACTGCAAAAAAAATGGCGCATTTGCTGTAATTAATGTTCTGTCATTTCATATACTGGATGAAGATTGAGGTTGCTAGTTGAGAAGATAAGTTCATTACTTTCTGGATTATACGAAAACAAACGTAGCTAATCGCTTATTATTTCCTTAAAAAGATCTAGGAGTTATTTTTGAATCCAAACTTTATTACCACGTCGAGTTTCTCGTTAATAAAGCAAACTACAGGTTAGGTTCCATATATACGCTTTTGATTTAAATGATCCATATACATTTAAATCCCTTTGCGTTGCTTGTGTTATGTCGACTATTTATTTTGACATGTTAAAAGTTTACATTGATTTTTTTGTTAATTATTATTAATTTTACAATAAAACATAATGGATTGCAAAACAATAATAGCTGTGTTTTATTGGGATTCTATCCATTGTACCGTAACTAAATCCCAAAAAAAACGCATCGACCGTAGCATGGACCGTAGCTTTTTTATTTTTTGTAAAAATGGTACCCCTGCACAGCAGTCACAAGTACTAAAAGAGTCTTGTGCAAAGTAAAATTAAGAAAATATCAAAATTTGAACAATAATTAGCTTTTATTCATATAAAATAGAAAGTAGAAAAATTTACCAATGTTTGATTTATGTTTCAAACCTATTTCTTGTTTTCATTTTTTCTGCATTTGCAATTTTAAATTCGAACATTCATTTTTCACTAATTGAAATGAAATGATAAGTGAATGGGTTTGTTCATAGACTATGGTCAAGTCCCTTTTTACACAGTGCAATTTTTGTATTGCTGTAAAAATCGTCTAAGACTTTCACACGAAGAAACAAAACTGCCGGAGATTTGCATATTTCCTTTTAATGTTTCTTGTTTCTGAACGCACACTACAACGTAGTTTAAATTGCTCACACCCTTACATTTCCCCTTTATATTTCATGATTTATTTATTTTCTGAATAGATCGATAGCTAGGAGTTTTATTATTCAATTCAATTTACAAATTTATTTTCTAAGTATGTTTTGCTTTCAATTCAATATTCACTCATCAGACTGCACTAAACATACGCGGAGTAAGGAACAAATAGTTAACATTTGGTTTGCCATTTCCATGCACATGTCCCAAAAAAAAAAAACAATGGGATCACAATGCCGTTCATTGCCAAAAGTCCATTAAACAGTGAAGATAAAGCACATTTTGTAAAGTTCAGTTGCCACTTAGTGTGTTTAGGCTAGGCGCGCACATGCAATTTTTCCGAAGCGAACAAACCACACAGACAATATTTTGATTTAATGTGCGCGCAGTTACATTATAGTACGGTGTGATACAAACTGCATGAACTCATTTGGGGTGATCGTTCGATTTGTGCCAAATCACAAACTTTTAAGTTGTTCGAATCGCGGGCTGAATAGTTTTTGCATGTGCGCGCACTCTCATACGAGTATAACCCCATGGTATTCACTTTAACAAACAAACTGTTGGAAAACTAAAAGTTGCAAATATGTGCGCGCCTATCCTTATAGCTCATAGAATTTTAGAAAATAGAACAGAGTATTTCAACGTAAAAAATACTTTGGATGGAGCTTTTTTAAATGGACATGGACAATTCACTATGTTTTATCATAATGCTGGAGGTATGAGGACAAAATCAAATTAATTTTTTATTGCTACTGCCGATTGCTCATATGACATTATCGCTCTCATCGAAACTTGGTTAAATGATAATTTTCTTTCAACTGAATTTTTTACACCTGATTTTAATTTTTTCCGGAAAGATCGATCTTGTGAGCTGACTGGTTTAAGTAGAGTAGGAGGTATTTTATTTGCTATTCGCACCATTTATTCAAGTAAAGAAATTATTTTATGTAATATTTTTATTGAGCAAATGTGTGTCTGTGTAGACTTACCAATTTTTCCAGAATCTAGAACTATTCATGTTTATTTCTTTGTTTCTTATATTCCGCCTTCATCTGAATATTCTGTCTATGATGCTCATATAAAAAACATAGAAAATATTGCGAAAAATATTGATGAAAATTCGTACTTTGTTATTCTTGGAGATTTTAATTTACCTGATGTTAAATGGTTATTTTCAAGCGATGAGAATCAAATATTTCCTTATAATATATCTAAAGATTTCGAACATAATGTTATTGATAGTTTAAATGCTTTAAATATGTACCAAATAAACAGAGTTTACAATTCCAGTGGCCGTATTTTAGATTTGTTTTTTATTGATAAGAATCTTGAAGCTTACTTAGATGAAGCTAGTTATAATTTGCTACAAAATAGTGTTCATCACAAAGCACTTGAAATTACTTTTAATTTTTCCGTTTTAATAGAATCACAATCTTGTAATGTAGAGCAGAAATATAATTTTAAAAATGCTAATTTTATATCTATGAATAATTATTTAGAATCAGTTGACTGGCAACTTCTTTTTAACTGTAATGATCTCGAGCTAGCTTTTACTATGTTTCGGAACATTTTAGATTCAGCTATTTTAAATTTCGTTCCTATTAGTAATTCAAAAAATTCGAAAAGACCAGTTTGATTTAACAAAAGTCTATCGAGGTTGAAAAATGTTATGAATAAGCTTCATAAGAAAAGTAAGATTTCGGATGTTTTTCGTGAAAAATTTTATCAAACTCGAAAAGAATATGAATTTTTGAAAAAGTTTACTTATAAGCAATATATTTGGTCTCTTGAGGCGAAGATTAAAAACAATTCTAAATGTTTCTGGTCATTTCTAAATACAAAACGTAAATCGCTAGGGATTCCAGCTAACAATGGCGTCTCTTCTGATAATCTAAATGTTATCTGTAACTACTTTGCGTCTTTTTTTCAATCGAATTTTATTGAGTTAAACCTTAATTATGTTCATGCGATAACTCTAGTATTGAGGCTGGTTGTCTGTATTTATCTATTGATGATGTATTGGAAGCACTGTCATCTCTTGATAACAGCTTTTCTGTTGCACCGGATAATATGCCACCGCTTCTTTTAAAGAACTGTAAATTACATATAGCTGCCCCACTCTGTTATATATTCAATTTGTCTTTAAGACAAGGTGTATTTTTGGATACTTGGAAACATTCCTTGATAACTCCTCTGCACAAGTCGGGATCGAAATCTGCTGTTGAAAATTATAGACCAATTGCTAAACTCCAGCTGATACCTAAAGTATTTGAAGCAATAGTAAAAAACAAAATTTATAATTTGACTAAAAATCATATTTCTGAAAACCAACATGGGTTTATGAGCGGACGATCGACAACAACTAATTTATCTCTATTCACTAACTACTGTCTTCGTAGTTTAGAAAACCGTTATCAAGTTGACGTTATTTACACTGATTTTTCGAAAGCTTTCGACCGGGTACAACACAATGTTCTAGTAAAAAAACTTGAATTATTTGGATTTCACTCCTCACTTCTAAAATGAATCCATAGTTATTTAATTGGACGAAAACAATACGTCAAAATTGGTAATATGCAGTCAAATGAAATTGAAAATTTTTCCGGTGTACCTCAGGGCAGCCATCTTGGACCGCTCCTTTTCATTCTTTTCATAAACGATTTGCCTAGTTACATTTAGTATTCAAAGTATTTATTGTATGCCGATGACCTCAAGATTATTAGTTGCATTAAATCTCCACTAGATGCATGTAGAGTTCAAAATGATCTTGATAATATAGTTCAGTGGTGTAATCTAAATGGATTATATTTCAATAATAATAAATGTAGTGTTGTAACTTATGCAAGAATACTCAATACTATTTGTTTTGATTACAAAATTAATGGTCAATACCTAAAAAGATTAATGAGTCAAAAAGACCTTGGAGCTATATTTGATTCTAAAATGAATTTTTCGCTTCATATTGACCAAGTTATCTCCAGAGCAAATTCGATGTTGGGTTTCATAATGAGAAATTCAAAGTGTTTTTAAGATCCTTACACCCTAAAGACTCTGTATTTATCCATTGTTAGACCTCTGCTAGAGTATTGTTGTGTTATTTGGAATCCATATACTCAGACAAGCATCTTTTGTATTGAAAAAATGCAGAAAAGGTTTACTAAGTTTGCTTTGCGAAAAACATTTAGAAATGCAAATCTTCCGTCTTATGAGATCAGATGTGCCTTTATTGATTTAAAACCCTTAGCACTCAGAAGGAAACTATATTCAGCTCTTTTCGCTTTTGATATTCTCAATTCAAATATAAACTGTTCGATGCTACTTTCAATGGATTATATTTATATTCTCGTTTTTTGCGACCTAGAGATGGAAATTTCGTATATGTTCCTTATTATAGTACAAGTTATGCAAAACATAATCCAATTACCAGTTCTTGTATTGCTTTAAATGATTTGATCTTGTCATTGACTTTAATAAAAGTAGGATAAATATTAAAAGAGATATATTGAATTCATTATAAATATTTTTATTTTTAATATTTTTGTAAATAGGTTATTTATTCCTTAGTTTAAATCATGTATATAGTCTTTATAAAGTTATGTAACTTGAGTGACGAAATAAATAAATAAAAGAATTTCATACGAATAAATATTTTGCGGCGCAGTGTCGAGCAGTTCCTATAGCGCAGTTCCACCCAATGCGGTTTGTGTTCTCAAATTGCTTTTTGTAGATCTAAATAAAGAGATGATTTTTTTCACCAAACTCCGTTTTTTTTATAACAATCAATAAAAATTGAACACAAAACGAATATTGGTTTAGTTAGTCAAAAATAAAGGTAAAACAGAATTCATTCAAAGGATATTGATTTTTTTTTTCAAAATGGAAATCGAAATTTGTTAAAATTGATTAAGTGACATTATGGGTATGCAAAATTGCAGATATAGGTGGAATTTTAGACCAAAGAATACATATTTTAATAATAAAAGTGATAAACTTTTCAGAAGAACAGCTTATAATTTATAAAAAAATGGAGTTATCAAAGATTTTAGAAATATAAACTGGCCAACTATAAAAAAAAAAGAATCAAAAAGATCGATTTGTCTTACGAATGAAATTAATAATTATAACACTCCATGATTACATCCATCGAGATTCAATCCAATTATCAATCATACCAACAATAAGTGTGTTTTATTGGGAATCTATCCATTGTACCGTAAGTAATTCCCAAAAAAACGCATCGGCCGTAGCTTTTTTATTTTTGTAAAAATGGTACCCCTGTACAGCAGTCACAAGTAATGAAAGACTCTTTTGCAAAGTAAAATTAAGAAAATATCAAAATTATGAACAATAATTAGCTTTTATTCATATAAAATAGAAAGTAGAAAAACGTACTAATATTTAATTTATGTTACAAACCTATTTCTTGTTTTTCATTTTTTCTGCATTTGCAATTTTAAATTCGAACATTCATTTTGCACCAATATAAAGGAAATGATAATTGAATGGGTTTGTTCATAGACTATGGTCAAGTCCCTTTTTACACATGGCAATTTTTGTATTGCTTTACAAATCGTCTATGCCTTTCACCCGAGGAAACAAAATTAACGGAAATTTGCTTGTTACCTTTTTTTGAACGCACACTACAGCGTAGTTTAAATTGTGCACTCCCATTACATCTCCCCTTTATATTTCATGCTTTTATTTATTTTCTGAGTAGATCGATAGCTAGAATTTTATTTTTTAAGTCAATTTATAAATTTATTTTCTGATTATGTTTTGCTTTCAATTCAATATTCACTCATCAGACTGCACTTAACATACGCGGAGTAAGGAACAAGTGGTTAACATTTGGTTTGCCATTTACATGCACATGTCCAGAAAAAAAAAACAATGGATCACAAAAATGTACGCCCAGTCAAACATACATTAAACAGTGAAGAAAAAGCACATTTTGTGAAGTTCAGTTGCTCACATGCAATTTTGCCGAAACGAAATAGTTTAATCACTAGTGATCGCGCACATTAGCAACTTAAAATCAATTAACGAGATAAACCATCACACAAACAATATTTTGATTTAATGTGCGCGCAGTTACATTATAGTTCGGTGTGATACAAATTGAAGAACTTATTTGGGCGATCGTTCGATTTGTGCCAAAACGCAAACTTTTAAGTTGCTCGAATCGCGGACTGAATTTTTACTGCATTTGCGCGCACTCTCAAGGTACATAAACTAATAACATAAAGACCCTAAACCTCTGCTTTAATTTGACATTTGCTTACAAGCTGAAATACGCACACATGTAACTTTTCCGTTCCTCTTCCAATAGACACATTTATAAAAACTAAAACTGTTCCTATTCCTATAGACACATAGATAACACAGCCCTAGTAATTTATTTTTGTTTTGTTTTTCGCTTTCACATCTATTCATGGATAGGGTGCTAAATGTACAAATACAACAATGTAAACAAATGGGTTTTGGGGGGTGAAACGTACGAAGGTTTCCAATCTTAGTATGGCTTATTTGTGTCATGGTATTCACTTAAGCAACCAAACTGTTGCAAAACTGAAAGTTGCATATTTGCGTGCCTAGCCTTATAGCTCATAGAATTTCATACGAATAAATATTTTGCGGCGCACTGTGGAGCATTCCTCTATAGTGCAGTTCCACCCAATGCGGTTTGTCTTCTCAAATTGCTTTTTTGTAGATCTAAATAAAAAGATGATTTTTTTCACCAAACTCCGTTTATTTACAACTATCAATAAAAATTAAACATAAAACGAAAATTGGGCTTGGTTAGTCAAAAATAAAAGTAAAACGGAATTCATTAAATAAATATTGGTTTCCTTTTCAAAATGGATATCAAAATTTGTTTTTCAGAAAATAATTGAGCAAAGAATACAGTTTTTAATAGTAAAAGTCAGAAACTTTTCAGAAGAACAGCTTATAATTTATTAAAAAATGGAGTTATCTAAGATTTGAGAAATATAAACTGGCCAACTATTAAAAAAAAGAATCAAAAAGATCGATTTGTCTTACGAATGAAATTAATAATTATAACACTCCATGAACACATCCATCGAGATTCAATTCAATTATCAATCGTACCAACAAAACTAACAAAATCAGAATCGAGACTCGACTGAACGTCAACCAGCCATCCACCGTAGCTTCTACTTTAGCTTTTTATCGACCGTAGCGAATTGTATGTAAAATGCTACGACGGATAAACTTACTGCGGATAAATTTCCCAATAAAACACGGCTAATACTAACAAATTCAAATTCGAGACTCGAATAAACGTCAACCAGCCATCCACCGTATCTTCTACTTTAGCATTTTATCGACCGTAGCAAATTGTATGTAAAATGCTACGACGGATAAACTTACGGTGGATAAATTTCCCAATAAAACACGGGTAATATTAACAACTTGTTCTGAACAATGAAAAACGACTTCTAGTCGTTGCAATTAATCCATTTATGCTTAATTTAATTAATTAAAAAAATCAATGTAAACTTTTAATATTTCAGGTTTAAATAAACAACCCCTGAAAGGTGGGAAAATCCAACGAAACGTACGGTAAAAATATGAAGTAGTTATTTTATTTGCATACAGAAGAAAGTGACCAAAATAGCCTGAAAAAACGTTTGAACATCAAGTCATAAAAATAATTGGTCGAGCTAATAAATTAAATTAACAAACCATTAGTTATGTACTAATGTTAATAATTATTGTTTATTGCATATTACGTTTTTTATTTTCTGTTTTAAATGTATTAATAAATTAGTCTAATCTGAGTATTAATATAAACTCTAATTGATGAAAGTAGATAAAATAAAAATATAAATAAATAAAAGAATGAATGAATGCAGAAAAACTAATTTTCATTCACCATAATGTGGCTGTAGAAAACGTACAATATAAAATTGCTGCTAGCCTATCTTTATTATATGAAATAAAATCAATCAGACCATAAAACTAATATTTTGTTATTTTTCTTACTGAAAAAAAAACGACTATCCGTTTTTCGGCCGGATACAAAAAGATTATTCTACTCCGGCCGGATATTAAAAAAGGAGCCGGATAGGCCGGATACCGAATACCTATCGGATATCCGTCACATCTCTAATATGCACATACATATGTATATAATGAAAGTGAACGGTGGGAAAAATCGTTTTTTAAACTTGTCAAAACCATCAATTTAATCGGTTTTTCGAAAAAAAAACGAAGAACGCTATTAGATGCCACGGATCAATGAAAATTTTATAAAAAAAATATCTCGAAAATTGTAGGACGGGTTTTGATGAAATCCTGTTTTTCATTTTTCGTTTTTTGAAAACAAATTTCTTTTCAAATTTTGGTATGCAATTTTTTAGAGACTATTAATGTTCATGTGAATATAAAATTAAAAAAAATTTTTTTTTGATTCTTTTTAAAAATATTGATTTAAAAAAAAAAATTTCAATAATTTTAATTTAAAAAAAAGTTATTCAAAATTTTGATATGCAAAATTAATTTAGCTACTTAGACCCTTTCAGATATAAAATTTAGATATAAAACCGTTATATGAAAGGTACCATTAATAGAATTTTCCCGTAAACTTGGTTCAGATTAAATAAAAGCTATTGCTATCAAAAAAACTCTGAAAAATTTTTATCAAAATCGTTGGAGACGTTTTCGAGAAAAATAAAATTTTCCTAAACGGTTATATGGCAGGTACCGTCATTTTTAGGCCTAAGAATAACATTTCAATTTTCCCCTCTGAGGAATGCCAAAAGAATCGCACATGCCAAATTTGAAGGTAATCTCTTAAGCCGTTTAGGCTGTAGCTCGTTATACATACAGACGGACAGACTGACAGACAGAGAGACAGACGCTTTTTGTCATGTTCGACTGTTAGAATTTTTTTTACGAATGCATAACTTGATTTATACAATGAAAGCTTCCTTGGGCGGACAGTGACGGTCGAGACACTTTTGTCCGTCTAAGGGAGTTGTCCGTCCAAGGGAAAAATGAAAAAAACAGTTGAAAATAGTTATGCATATAAGTAAATAAAGGGTTTTCCAATAAGAGGTGTTATTTTGATATTCAAAAAAAAGAACTGCGTTGTTGAAGCGTGTATCGTTCCATTTTTATTAATAGCGTAGTTTCTACTTGTCAAATGTCAAAAAATGACAGCTTCAAAAGTGGCAGCTACCGAATTAGCGGGCTATTCAAAATAACACATCTTATTGGAAAACCCCTTATTATATATATTGATAAAAAAAACAAATTTAAATTCTTTTAAAAAAACAAAACAAAAAGATTTTATTTCAATACACGAAAAAATTAAAAATTGTTTCACAAACATATAAGGAAATACATATATTATCTTTTTTGATAAAATGTAACAAAAATTAAATTATTCCAATTGCACTTAATAGCAAAAACTAAAATTTATTTCAAAAGGTATGCACATCATTTTTTTTTCTTTTAAATTGAACACTTTCCGTTTTGGTGGCATCCTGAACTTTTTTATCAAAATAACACGAAGATACATTCAAGAAACAAGATACACAACAGAGACGACAACTGCCGAAATACAATCCGTTATGCATTCGTTCACAGCTCACAGACATCAGGGGGGTTCACATGGAACAACATGCTGGAGAGCATGGCTCGACAACCTCCAATGTTTGACCATTAAAACGCAAAAACAACCGCTGGACCAACATGCTCGTCGGATTTCAAAATTTTTTGATAACTTGCTGGGTCGTCCAATGCTCGTCCAACCAACCAACTTGTGTAAACAGATGCTCGACAACTTCTATTCTCGTGTTAGCTTTAGGTTTATTTTGAGTCTCATAAAAGATAGTTGCATTTGGCATCTAACGAACGTATTTTTACTTGAGGTTATGGTACTATAAAGCAAGTTATGCATTTGTTAAACGGTTGGACGTATTTGCTTTAAACTTGGTACAATTGTTTTTTTCATTTTTTCTAAGACAAAAAATAACGATACCTATCAAACATTTTTTTTTTTTTGTCAAAAAGGTAAATCTTATTTTTCTCAAAAACGGCTCGAACAATTTTTATAAAAAAAATCAGTTCATTAATGAAGAGAAAGGCTAAGCTTTTGATAATTTTTTTTTTTTGAAAAGAAATGTTACTTCTTGTAGGTAGGTAGGCACATCTATAAAACCATTTTGTTTTCTTTTCGATTTTCTGGGAAACGGTTGATATGATTTTTTTGAAATTGTTTACGCAGAAACTCCTAGAAACTATAAACACTATTGTAAACCAAAATGTTTCAAAACAATTTTTTTTTTGAAAAATCAAAATTTTGAAAACGACTCAATAGATTTTTTCGAAACTTCGTATTCGGTAGTTTTTTCAATATATCTTGAATACAATAAAACAACTATTTCCTAAAACAAAAAACAACGGTACCTCCCATACAAGTGTAAATTTCGTTCATAATTAACGCCGCCAGAAAAATGTTCGCTATCTTGGGTCCGTTCGCTTCGAAAATTTAAAAACACTGATGTTCGACAACATCAGTATCCATGTGGACGCAGAGTTGGTTTAGGTTCGTCGAGCCATGTTGTCGAGCATGTTGCTCCATGTGAACCCTCCTATTGGTATGGTGGCGCATACACCACAACCCACACATACACACACACAGACTAACTATATTGCAGTTTTATTGTTTTCCTTGTTAAGTTACTTAATTTGGCTTTATAATTCGTAAACCGTGTACAAAAAAGGTATGGGAAAGTGTAGATGAAAAAGTTTTTGTCCGCCTAAGAGAATTAAATTTACCAAATTGTGGCTGATGTGCCTGTCCGCGTCCGGGTAAGAGAGTGTCCGCTTAAGGGATCATAAAATGAATGGAATTTAAATGCAAGATCCACGGTCGGGAGAATTTGTCCGTTCTAGGGGATTGTCCGCCTAAGGGAGGTGACCGCAATGAGAGCTTTCACTGTAGTACCTATAATTGCAAGTAAAAATATTTGACTAGAAATTACCACTAAAGATTTCGTACGCTTCTTTTAATGTATTCGGTCAACTGGATCAATTTTTCAACGTCAAACATTTTGTATACAATTACCGTCCAGGTCTTTTTTTGCCGGGTCTACTTTGCCTGCTTTGTATTTGAACAAATTGGTATGATTATATACATCATGAAAAGTACGCGGCGGAAGAATTTTTGATGGCACCGTCAGTCCCCGTTCTGTTTGACCAGACCTTAAATGCATGTTCTATTCAAGTGGCGCGGTAAATGTTGTTTTTAATTTCAACGAAAAGTGGAAAAAAACATACCGACTCTTTTCCAGAACTTGTAATTTGTCACAAAGAAAGAAGAACAGTTGCACATTGATAACGGTAAAAATGACGTTTTTGTATCATTCCGCTTTTTAGTTATGAACAATTGCAAATAAAGTACCTATACAGGGAGTCCTATTGAAGCGGAGATGAGTATATAAATATATTATGTAGCTCTTCTCTAGGCTTGTTCGTTCAGCCCTGAAGTCGCCCTAGAGTCGGCCTAAAGCGTTTTTTTGAAAAACCTAGTCACTATGACAAACAAATTCTGTGTTTTTTGAAACCTATAGTCGCCCTCATCTCACCCTGGAGTAGAACTAGGTTTTTAGCAGGGGCAACTTGAGGTAAATGAATAAACGTCAAAGTCACATGAGATCTGAAGTAGGAATAGGCGATATTGAGGAGAATATCGAGTACTCATCGATGTTAATAGTTATCGAATCGAAAATATCGATGTGTTGAAGGGTTTTTCCTTATTTTTCTTTCAACATCGATATTGAGTCATCGATTTTTTGTTTTAATATCGATATTTCAATAACATAGATGGACTTATCCATCATCCCTAATCTGAAGTATTTGTTTTGTTGTGAATTCTCGTTTTGCATGGAAACAAAACAATACTCAAATTAATTTTCAGACACAGACATGAAAAAGGGAAAGCTTTGAAATTGAGGATTGTGCATAGGTTCACATAAAATGTACTAAGAACTTAAACTTAACCAGCCCAATTAATTAAAAAAAACTTAGTCCTCCTTTAGTCCATCTGTAAGTCGATGGAATGGATGAAACCATGGAATAAAAGTAAGGACATGGACTAAAATTTCCTATTAATAAAAAATCGAACAAAATCTACACAATAAGTATCAACTCTACCTCCTTTCATTCTATGTCCCTGTAAATTTTGTTCTTAAATGTCAATGTTCGATAGACCATCAAAGGACTAAGTTGGTAAACGTCAAATACCAGGAATTGTGTTTTATTAATAGTATTTCGCACTTAGTCCGCGGACTAAGTCCTAAATCTTCCCTAGACCATGTTTATGGCACGAGTACGATAACTTTGGCGCCAAGATATAATAACGGTTTTTGGTAGAGGGGCTTTAATACAAGCATTTTTAACTATGGGAGGGGGGGTCTATCTCACCTCGTTTAGGCGAGAGGGGTCGTTTTATAAAATTTACTTAAAATCTAGAAAAAAAATATTTAAAAACAACGGCAACACTTACAGTTATAAATTATACTTTTTTAAAAAGTCAGAACTCTACAATTTATAATAAATTTTAAGTAAAGTTGTTTCAGTCAATAGTTTTTGAAATAATTGACTTCAAACTCAAAATTTATGAAAAAAAAGTTAAAAAATCACTTTGAGTATTATTTTTCTCATGATTATAAATACCAATAAAGAAGTAATTGATGTAGTTAACTGTTCCTTGCTTTTCTGCAACATAAATTTAATGGCCTCGGGTGTTTTTTGAGGACCGAAAAACCCAGGTTTTTTTGACAACTTTTGGGGCGACCCTAGGTAAAGTTCAACGAACGAACCTTCTATGATCCACGCCCAAAAATCTATTAAATTGAACATACAAACAAATATGTATAAAAAATGCATGAAATTGCTTCTGACGATACTCATTTATTATTAACATGAGCAATATGCTACTGAATATAATTATTCAATTATTTAAGTATATGTATTAAAATTGAAAATTATATTTTGAATTCTCGGTTTAGAACTGGTTAGGTGATGCTTTTTTTCATCCAGCCAGCGGTAGAAATTAAAAACGATACCATACAATATAGCAAGTTACAGTCGATACATCCCACCTGATAAATAATTGAATTCTACCCAGTTTGGTCGATGGAAGGCCAACTCATACAAACATACAAAACATCTAATTGACAACAAAAAAAAGTCATCAGCTGAACACTTTCCCATATTCGTCCCACAAATATGATAAAATACATGACCAATCTAAATGTGATTTTAAAAATTAAAAAAAAAAACGCTCACCTTAGCCATTTCGAAGGTGTCATCAATTTCTAGTCGATGCACAAAAGGATTCAATCCGCTCGAAGACCAAGTTCCATCCTCAGAGTCAGATTTCTGCAATGAATTAGGTTCCTCTTTCACCGCATCCTTAGGACATTCACTACTGTTACGACTTGTAGAAGGATAGATTCGGTTAATCGAATGGATCGGCAAAGTAGGAAGCTCCGCATCATTCATTTTTTTTTTTTTTTGGAAATTTATTAACACGATTAATGTGAAAGTTCAAAAATTCTGTACAAAATATTCGCAGAGAAAACAAGAAACCTATCAACACCACGGAATGAAGAGGTTTTGTAACACGTAATGCCGAAATCGAAGCGCAAACAAAATACGATTGAAATAGAATTTGTTTGTGCTTCTGAATTTATCGATGCATGGCAAAAATAAGGTTTTCCGCATAAACTTTTACTTTGTTGCGAAGATGACGCCACCGCCGCCGCTACCGAATTTATATTTTTTTAAATGCGCTGCTTTTTTGACACCTCCACGAGCAACGTCCACTTCCACTATGGTGTTTGCTTGGCGAAGAAAGCTTAAAGAATGTGTGGGTTTCTAAGTATTGGAATGCTTTGGCATTTTTCTGTAAAGAATTTATTCAAGTTCAAGTTCTGCGAGGATTTCGAACAAAATAAATGGCACCTTACCGTCAATTCTCAAAAAAAAAAATGTTTTAAGAGCGGGTAGTTTTTTTTCTTTTTTCTTATTTTATTGGTATGACTCAATAGTTACTGGTTAAATAATATTGAACTTTTAAAATGGATTCATAAAGAAATTTTGAAGCAATCGATTCCTCCAACAAACAGCTAATCGCATTTGTTGTTTGTTTACGTTTGAAATGAGAACAAAAAACTATAGTTCTCTAGTTTTCAATGGGTTATCGGTCATCGCATGCTTAATGCTTGTTACAGAGTGAGAAAGAGTAGTGTCGTATTGGAATTTTCTATACGAAAGAAAAAAATGAGATGGAATATGTTTCGTCAGAGTTAGTAGAGGATGAAAAATCTGTATATATTTTTGCGGTTTTCATTTATTCGAGACTCGGGATTTTAAAACTATTCCAGGCAAATTTAGATGGCAAGAAATTACGTGCACATTTCATAAAACGTCTTTCATATGAGCAACCAATTGGGAATACGAATTGGTAATGGTGGCAAATTTTGAAGTTTCTTTCACATGAATATAATCGTTGGTCGCCGAACAGCCCGCTGACAAATGTCATTAATAAATATGTACATTTGTGAATAAATAAAGTTTCGAAATTGGTTTGCAGCAAAATGAGTTCAGAACAATTTTATGTAAAAAAAAGTGGTTTTTATGCAGTTTTGTTTGCTATAAGATTTTAAAAAGGAGACATACGCTGCATGCCCATCTAATTAACATGAATCGCCACGATGGTGGAGCAGAACAACCACCCAATAATCTGAAATTTTTTTTTTGACATTTCATTCATATGGCTTTAATTATATTTGTCACGGATACAAGTAGAAAGTCAGATTTCGAGGTTAGACACGCGCTAACAATTTATTCGTCGATAGGTGGATGGTATGTGGAACGCGAATAGAGTTTTACTGTTCGTAGCAATCAGATGCAATTCGCGACGACAAATATTGTTTTCTCAAATTTATCTTATTTTGGCGATTAAAATGTTAATTTTTCTGTCGTAAACATTAATGTAAATTATAATTCTACAATTTTGTTTAGAATTTGTGAAGAATTTAGGTTGGTAAATTGTTTTAAATTGAATTTATTCGTCGGTCGTTGGTCGCTCTCATATGAATAGTCCTTAAGTCCTGTTGTTGTGGATCACGAAATTATATTTGACAGTTCGCAGAAGTCTGTTGTTGGTCGCATAGAAAATATTAGCCGTGTTCATATAGAGTTGTTAAAAAAAACAACATCGGGATTTAGGAATTTCATTTAAAATTTTACTGGAAGCATTGGTGCATTCAATGACATTTAAAATTTAAAAACTGCATGTTAGTACCATAGACAAATAAGATAAGGACCCGTAACCTCTAACGTCATTCGCATTTGCCTACAAGCTGGAATACGCAACTTTTCCGTTCATCTTCCAATAGACACATTGATAAAAACGCACACAATAATCTTTTCAGTTCATCTTCCTATAGACACATGGATAACACAGCCCTAGTAATTAGTTTTTGTTTTGTTTTTCGATTTCACATCTATTCATGGATAGTGGCAAAGGTACAAATACAACAAAGAAAACAAATGGGTTTTTGGGGGTGAAATGCATTTAGAAACTAACATAGCGTTGCCTTTCTTTCTCAACCTCGTATCTGCAAAATTCTAGTTTTTTGTTTTTGGCAGATTTGGCATCATTCCTGCCCGCCTCATAAATGTAACGAACCCGTATCTGAATAGCAATCTCAAGTTAGCAGTAATAGACGATGTAATTTCCTTTCATCTAACTTCCTTTGTCCTTATTTACTGCAAGAAACTCATAACTCGCTGTTACGATGTTTTCAACAATACATCGTTACCCAAACTCGAATATACGAGGTTTTTGCTCTTCATAGATTGCAAGAGAGACCGAAGATATTACTGTTGTCTCGTTTTTAAAAGAAGATTTAAATAAACGCAAAACTTTTTCTTAAATTCTTATCGTATAACCGTCAAATTTACCGTAATGAGAGTGGTTTGTGCAAGCTTTGTTGATTTTCTGGCGGTGCCGTGTTTTGTGAAATCAATGCGATTTTCTTCATCGCATTTTCGTAAAGCATCTATAAATCGGTACCTAAGTGCTTTTTTTACCATCAGTAAATTTCTTAACCGAAAAGAAACCGTAAACAGGTGATATCTATAAGATGAAAAGGTGGAGCAGGGGTGCAGAGTTGGTGAATTTGGCAAGAGGAAAGTCTAATGAAAATGAAGCATCTACCTCGAAAAAGAACACACCTGGTAGGTATATCATGAACTATGCCTCCATTTGTCTACTAATGGCATGAAATGTGCTGTATTTACTTTTATCGCCGTCTTCAAAATTATAATAGAGAAGGAGGAGAATTTCGTTTTATATGAAAAGACTGGCCAGTTTGTTTTTTAAGATCCAAAACCGAAAACAAGCGAAATTATCAAAGACGATAACTGTATTTTGGATGAAACAACTGGCGAACTAAAACAAAAACCTCCTTCTTTAAGCCCAGATAGCGATGATTCTCAATGTGACTTTTCTGCTTCGACTGACGATACAGATTATAAATACAGCGAATGTTCCAGCAATTCAACCGACTTTGACACGTCTTTTAGGACACTAGGTGAAACCAGTGGTCTATGTTCTTCCAAAAAATCCAAGAATGGCCAAGGAAATAAAATCAGATGGTTGCGAAATCAATTGAAACGTAGAAGACAAAAGGGAAAACAGTATACTTCAGTAAAAAGAAAGAGAGGTGAGGGGATTATTGGAATGGAAGTTCGGAGACAGAGAGCAATGAAACCCAAATGTAATTCAGTGAAATGTGGTAATAGTAAAACCAGAAAGTGTCAAGAAATAAAATAAGAGGACAGAGATGAAATTTTTCATACATTCTGGGACGTTTTATCTTGGGAGCAACGAAAATTGTATGTTAACTCGATGGTTGTGGTCAAGCCTGTTGGAAAACAAACCACGGGCGTTCCAAGTAAGAGATCTCATACGCTCGAGTATAATTTAAAAATTAGTGGTGAGATGAAAGCTGTGTGTAAAAAAATGTTTATGAATACACTCTGTATCGGTGAATGGTCCGTTTTAATTTGGGTCAAGAGTGCTAAAAACGAAATCTGTATGACGAATAAAGCCCCAAATGTAAACAGGCTCAAACCCATTAATATTACCAAAAATGAGCACATCAAAACATTTTTGAATGCAGTCCCTAAAATGCCATCACACTATTGCCGAAAAAGTACAAGTAAACAGTACGTTGATGTGGATTATGCGACTTGGATGGAACTATATAAAACTTACGAGGTTTATATGAGAGACAACAACATCCCTTATGAGGAAAAAGCTTCCTATAAATGCTTTTTGGCAATCGTACATGATATGAATCTTTCTTCTGACAAAGAAAGATGCTTGAAAGGTGAGGTACAGCTACTTACTGTAGATTTACAGGCTGTACAAAATATTCCCATGATCTCTGCCGGTGCGCAATATTTTAAGTTGAAACTATGCGTTCATCAATTTACCTTATACAGTGAGAGAGATGGCAGTGTACTTTGTTATGTATGGCACGAGGGAGAGGGTGGCGTCGATTCAAATGTTTTTGCATCATGCATTATCGACTTTTTGGAAGGATTGGAAGATAAAACCAAACCAATCATTATCTTTATTGACGGCTGCTGTTACCAAAATCAGAAATATTTAGATACACCCAGATGTCATGTGATTCGGTCCACTCTACCATTGAAGTTAAAAAAAAACCAAAGAGCTCTTCGTTCCTGCAGACTTTGTACGGATAATTAAAGAAGCAAGATCTGCGAAACCATATCAAGTTCGCTACCTAAGTCATGAGTTCTTCCTTAATTATGGAGCAGGATTCAAGTACTACAAATCTATACGACCAGGGAAGAAATCTGGTGAACCGTGTGTAGTTAATATCAGGGCAATCTAATACACATAATTTGGAATGCATTACAAGGTAAACTTCGACGATGATTGGAAATTGTTGCCTCAACGTTTCGACAGCATTGCCTCACGTGAAGTTGAAAGACTTTACAATCAACCCTTACCAATCACAAAAAGAAAAATGGATGATCTTCAGAGTTTAAAAGAGTTCTTACCAAAAGACTACCACTCCTTTTATGACAATCTGACTCATGAAGAATGATGCTCCAATACATTTATTAAAACTTGTTATTTCTTAAAATTGTTCTTTCTTTTGGCATAATAATTAAAAAAAAATTCTTGGATCTTTTACTATCTGTTTGAACGCAACAACCTCGTATCTCAAATTTACGGTAAAACAATTGTACTGGAACACTTAATACTGTAACCTCGTATCTGAAAATACTTCTCTTACATGGAGTGAGTTCTTTAATGTAGCCATATGTAATTATTTTCTCTATGAATGTTGCATTGAATCACCTGCAAACCATGTGTCTTGTAAGTTTAAATGAAATGACATTCACAAATATTGTCAAAAAAATTCTATTACAAAATAATACAGTTTTTTTTCTCTACTGTAAACTTAATGAAAGAGAGATAAGAGGTTGAGAAAGAAAGGCGACGATAGATGTACGACTTCGGGGGTTCGTTCTCTTTCACCCTACAGGCTAAATTGAGAGGACTTCCTCCGTTTCGACAAGCATGTGTTAATTGCCCGTGCATTTCAAATGGGACAGACACCAGCACAGTCTTATCAAAACGGAGGAGCGCTCATTTGCACTTTTGGTAGATATGATGAGCTTATATATTCAAAATGTAAATCCGTTAAATTCAAAATTTAAAAATGAATTGCTTTTTAGTTTAATTCTATTTTTAAAGGCCTTTATCAAACAAAAAACATACTAATAAAAGCTTTTTGTTGATTCTGATTCATACTACGTTTCCATCCACCACTATACCGGGATTTAAGTAGATTTAGCTAAATCTCGTACAAATCTTGAGGATTTACCATACAAATTTTAATCTTCTCAGATGAAGATTTAAAATAAATCTCATTTAATTCTTCAATCGAACTGCCCTATTAAAAATAAAGCAATATTTATTAATTGTATGAAGAAAATCCAAGCAAAAAGTAGAAGCAAACTATAGCATATTAATGCGTACGTGCCTAAATTCCACCACAAGAAAAGACCAGGGCCCCTGTTCTGCAACTCAGGCAATAACTTTTCGCATCGTTAAAAAAAATTTGTATCTATTTTTATCGATTCGATAAGTACAGAACAGGGGTACTGCTTTTTCTTATCCTTTCTTACTTTATCAGACAAAATCATGCGATGATAAAAATCTTATTATCTGATAAGACAGAAGTTTTCAAGTTTACACGAAACGGGAATCACAAGATCAAATTTATCGATGAAAAGATTTATCATCGCTTTTTTCACAGAACCGGAATAGGGACCTAGAGCTATAATAGCCGTTTTTCTTTTTTAGCTCAGAGCAGAGTCTGAGCTGTAAAAAAATTTGTTTGTGTTTCTTTTTAACTCAGAGCATGCAGAGCTCCAAATCTGTGTTTCTTTTTTCGTTCTGAACATGTGTAGGTCGCACTCGATGAGCTCGAACATAATTGACTGAGCATGTAAGTGAATTGCTGAACGCACCAAATGCCATGTGTACCAAGAAGAAAAATGTGAGAAAAAAATAACTAGATACATAAGTTGGCGAAAGAAGTTGATCGGTTGTTGATTTTCTGTATCTGATGGTGTGTATCAGTGTACGAAAAGGGTAGGTATTGCTTTTGATGGTTAAGAATGAAAATGTATTCTGTTTTGTGTGATTCCAGTGTACCTAAAAAACATATCAGTATTCAGAGCTGGCTCTGTTTGGAACAAGTTCAGTGCATAATCTATGTGTTCTAACTCTGTTCATTGCTCCGCTCTGAACAAACAAAGAAAAACGCCTAATATAACACAGAGTTCAAATTTCAGTATGATTTATAGGATTTATGTGAATGGAATCAAAATCAGTAGAGATTGATTTATATGATAAGCAATGCTTTTCGACTTGTTTTCCGACGCAAAAACAATCAACGAAGACGGAAATCGTCGCTTGGATAAACATTTGTCGTATGTGAAAAATTGAGGTTTTCAGGTTTAAATGCAGTTTTGGTAATAGATTTTTTGTCTACAATTCTGTGAAATCCGTTTTTTTTTTATCTATTTTAGTTTCCGAGATAATCAGTGTGCTTTTGTCGTATATCCAAGGTCACTAACGATTTGAGTCATTTTTTTGTCGTATGTGTCAAAAAAAGCTACACATACGACAAATTTTAAACATACGACAATTTTTCCTATGCAAAACCGGTTTTGCGTCGATTCGGAAAATAATTGTCGTATATGCCTTTTCTTTGAACGCATACGACAATAATTTACTGAAGTCTTAGTATGCGTTTGTCGTATGTCCCATAACAATTAACACAGCCGTGTGTAATTCTTGGGCTCAGTTGCAATCATGATGTCTCAGGTATCGGACGACGAGTCTTCTGCTCCGAGTTTGTCGGAAGAAATTTATGCGTAATGACTATGATAATGCATGCAATAAATTTATGTTTTAATTACTTTTGTCTTGTTCGTTAATTGTTTAGCATGGGCGCCGAAATATTAGGCGAGGATTTTTCATCTGACAATGATCCATCGTACCAACCTCCAACAACAGACAATAGGAACACATTAAAGAAATTTTATGAGCATGCAAATAAATTGATTTTGCCAACTCCAGATTCCAATGAAATCCAAACCCGAAATCTGCCATCCGATTATAGTAGTTCAAGTAAGTTTCAGATGTGATGTTCTTCCCAAATTATAGGTAGCAATTTCATTTCAATAGCATGCAGTGTAACACCAACAACCTCAAGAAAAAGAAAGAGGAACCCATCGTTATGGAAACAAAATTTAAGAAAAAGTCTTCGTGAGCAGGGTCTTTCGTATGATGGAAAAAATGGCATAACAAGACCTGCTAGAGCGTTGGGCCCGACCTGTACATCCCTTTGTTTCTATGATTGTTGCAATAATATTACCGATAATCAAAGACAGGACATCCACACCTATTTCTGGAGCTTAACGTCTGAAGAAAAAAAGATTTTTTATGGAAATTTCGTTAAAAAGATGGACATAAAACGAAGGTGAACAGAAAAAAAGCTAGAAGTTCTTCCAAAAAAACAGGCAAGTTTTAAATATTATTTGAAAGTCAGAGATCAGATCGTACAAGTATGCAAGAAGTATTTTTTAAGCACGCTTAGCATAACAGAAAGAACCATTTACTATTTTTTCTCAAAATATTACAATAAAGAGCATACAAAACCAACTACAAAGCGCGGGCGAAAGCGTACTGATGAGGATCGTATTAAGAACGTTAAAGCTCATGTTTCTAGTTTCGCCGTTGTCGATTCTCATTATTGTCGTTCGATGACTTCTAGGCGATACTTAGAATCGCACTTAAATTTACAACGGATATACGATTTATATAAAGTCAAATTTGAAAATCCAGTTTCGATTGACGTTTACCGCAACATTTTCAATACAGAGTTTAATCTTTCTTTCCACCAGCCAAAAAAAGACTTATGCGATAAATGCTCTCTCTATAAAGCAAATAAGGAAAGCTGTGCAGAAGCTGAAACTTTACTTTATGAAAAGCATTTGGAAGAAAAACGGTATACTAAAGCAGAGCGAGACAAAGATTTAGAAAATATTGATCAGAATACTGCCACTTTAATGTATGACTTGGAAAATGTTTTCACCTTGCCTAAAATGTACACTTCAAACTTTTATTATAAAAGAAAACTCTGTGTTTACAATCTCACTGGCACGCTTATTATTCCTGGATTTGGTAAAGTTACTTATTGTGTTTTGTGGAATGAAACTGTTTGCGGAAGATCTGGGAATGATATAGCAAGTGCACTCATTAAAATGTTAAACAAAATTATGGAAGACCATCCAAATATAAGAACTTTAATCTTATGGAGTGATTCATGTGTTCCACAGAATCGAAACCGCATCACATCAACCGCTATTCTACAGTTCATACACGATCACCAAAATTTAGTCGAAAAAGTAATACAAAAATTTAGTGAACCTGGACACTCATCCCTGCAGGAAGTGGACTGCGTCCATAGCGTGATCGAAAAATATCTGAGAAATATCGAAATACCAAGCCAGCTTACTCTAATCCGTCTTTTAAAAAAAATGAACTTTCCAAATGTTTCGTTAAAAATATTGCAAATGAACCAGAAGGATTTTAAAAATTATGCCTTAAAATCTGAAAAACTGAACTTTAAGCAAGTTCAATATTTTAAATGCAAATCAATCTCTTACCACAAAGACAATATCAATGAGATCGGGATAAAAACAACTTTCAAAGAAATATGCTATAATAACGTTAAATTATTGATAAAACCTCGTTTAAAAAATTCTACCAAAACAAATCTATGGAATGAAGCACTTCGAATAAATTCAACCAAAAATAAAGATGTGAATAAGAAAAACGATTTAAAAAGCATGATACCCTACCTTGAAAACGCCGAGGATAAAAGTTTTTATCGAGCCATTTTGAAGTTAAACGAAACATCTAAATAAATTTAAATTTATTTTTATTTTCAAAAAAACGAATACATTTTTTTCTTATGTTTTTCTTATAATTATCAATTAAACGATGTGCTGTGAAAAAAGGGAATTTAAGTTCAAAAAAATTTATTTATTTATCTATTTTTTGTATTTAATTTATTAGAAGTAAGGTTTTGTTATTATAAATAGATGTATAATTAAGTTTTTGTTAATAAAAATAAATGAATTAAAAAAGTTTTTTTTTTATTTTACTTCATAAATGTCGTTTTGTCGTATGAAGAATACTATTCCATTCAAACATTTAATAAATCTTTGTCGCATGTGTAAAAATTTTGTCGTATGTGTTTGGGAAACTAGCAGACTTGGTGAAGTAGTCACATACGACAAGGGCATTCTGACCAAAATTGGCTCTAAATTTTTCCTTAACAAATATTTCGATTTTATTTTAACGTTATTGGACTAACAACTTTGTTTTACATAAGTCATACAATTTTCAAGCAAATCTGACGAAGGGTTTTTGAGAAAAAAAATTCTAAACTTTGATGTCGTTTTCCCAAAAGTAGCCAAATGTAACATACGACAAACATTTACCCAAGCGACGAAATGTATTCCACTTACAATCAATTGGACTTGCGAGTTATTGATTGTCATCACAACACCAATTAAACGTAGAACTGAATCCGCTTGAATTGGAATGGAAGATAATTTGGAATAATTAGAGTTCGTGGGATAAGGATTGAATTCATGGCTAGAATCAACGCAATCACCGTTTTATTAGCACGGACATTTTGACTAATTATTGCAAGACGTGTACTTCATCCAAATTTGGTCGTCTATTAGAAGGCATTATTATTAGAGTCTCCCTAAAATATAATAAAGTCGTCTTTGACTAATCCTATTCCTATTCAAAGGAAATGAATGTTTCGCAATGAACGCACTTTTCATGAACGCACTTAAAAATCAGATTGCATAAATGTGGTAAATGTTTCTTTTCTTCCTGTATTTTAACTTGACATTGTATTATTACTCTCATTTCAAATGTCTGCCAAAAATAATTCGAGGAAAAGAGATAGTTATACCAAGATACACATAAAACGTCAATATTAAACGTCAAAAGTTTTCCACATTTACCAATTTCAGGTGGTAAACTTTTCCACACAAAATTATGAGGAAATGTTTACCATTTTTTCTTAGTTTTTCAATACAAATGTTGATAGCTCATTTACAACGTTTACCGTTTACGCGGTTTCATATGAATGCCCTTGATTTAAATGTGATTAGGAAATTTCGAAATAAATCAATTTTAAATTGTTATAAGGTATTTTGAAATAAGAAATTTAAAAAATGAAGTTGGAAATTATAAAATAAAGGCGATAAGTCATAATTATCGAACTTTGTTAAAATATAAAAGAATAAACTTCATATTTAAGGTATGAAATGCACAGAAATTAGTAAATTTTTTCGATTTCAGTTGGTGTTTTTTTTATACCATCTTACATTTTGTGTATGAAAGAAATCAAATTGTTTTATTTGTTTTAAAACGAATGTATTCGATTTGCAATTTCGTTTATTTTATATCGATTAAATTAATTTGTCTAGAATTGTTTTGAAAACATCGTCATTCTTATGGGGTTTTCTTTTGGTAACAAAAATTAATGTTTTCCCCTTCAGATATGTCAAAACACAGATTTTTACAATTAAAGCCTTCCAATGGGCAACAAAATTTTGCAGATCTGGATTTTTCAGCAGATTTACCCCTCTTTTACTAATACTATAACACCATCCGAACAATTAGGTCTGATCCACACTCTGCCTATTGGCACAAATTGGCAACAATTTCTATTCATTCCTTACAAATTTGGTAGTTTTAGGCAGAAGAGAGCGCTCTTGAGAGAGTAAAATATTTCCCCTTCATGAAAATGACTTGCCAATTTCTGCCCAATACATTTTTGTAGGCAGCAAATTGTGGGCAGATAATTTACAATTGTCAACTTGACGTTTGTTATAAATAAGGAAAACACATCTCGTGGTTGTTGTGAGAAAAGATTAGTTGAACAAATAAATTAATTTAGAACCACTAAAATCGAAAATTATTAGTTTGAAGGTGAAAAAATGTGAATTTTAAACCAACAAAAATATAAAAAAAAAACAAATGTGTTGACGTTTAAAAATTGGCAGACAATTGTGCTCAAGCTGTTTCAGACTTTTTCGGATTATATTTTTTCTTGAGAGAGTTTCATCCCCAATCTTTAATATTTTATAAGCTGCAAATTTTTGCCCAAAAAATCGTGATCAGACCTATTGACAGCCGTCATTTTGACAAGATCTTGTTTTCAGTAATTATGTGAATAGTGAAATAAGCAAGGCTTTAAAAACATATATAAATTTTTTTAAAAAAATAATAAGGGGATTCATGAAACCGCGTAAACTTTCCCACATCGTAAAATGGAAAAGTGACTAATAACGGTGTTATTATTCTCATTTAAAATGTCTGCCAAAAGTAATAAGAGAAAGAGAGATAGTTATACCAAGATTGTGACACATAAAACGTCAAAATTAAACGACAAAAGTTTTTCATATTTACCTAACTCAGATGCTAAACTTTCCCACACAAAATTATGCGGAAAAGTTTACCATTTTTTGGTAAAGTTTTTCAATACAAATTTTGGCGGCTCATTTACCACATTTACCGGGCTTACGAAGTTTCATGAATACCCTGCAATTGTGTATTAAAAATAGTGTTTTTTTTTAATGAAGAAACAATTTTCGATACATTTTGTACCCGATACCTTTACTGGTTCCACAGACACGAATATACACCAATACCGTAAAAAAAAAATCAATCTGAAATCGTATACCATTCGTGACGAAAAAAATCAAATTTCCGATGAAAATCTGAAATTAGCAAAACAAAACCCCATTAAATGCAGAATTTTCTTAAGTACCTATTTTTGTTCATGCCGATATACATGGATATACGAGGCTAAGCTTTTAAAGACAAATTCCTCCACACTAATAATCTACTACATTTCTTAAACAATTCCACGTTCCACAAACATATATTCATTTCATTCTCTGGAAAAAAGAGATGCAAACTCAATATTCGGCCATCTCCTTCTCATCTTCTTCAAAACGAAATGGCTTCATCGATTTCGAAATCAAGCCACCCTCTAAAACTATCAGGAGCAAGCAACGCAACACCATAATTACCGCCATCAATTTTTCCAACATCGAAAATAAAATACGAATACGAAACATCGCATCGACTACTCTGCCTTGCCTTGCCATGCCATTGCCATTTGCCTTCTGCCTGCCTTCATCATCGTTTTTTTTTTCATTTCTCTCGTCGCAGTGGGTTCAGCTAAGCTAATTGTTCAAGTGAAATTCGATTTTATTTCTTGTTTTTTATTTCTCTATCATTTACAATTATTATTCTCGTCAGCACAGCACACTCTCTATATTGCCTTTAATTATTGCAATATTGAGATTAAATCAAGTCTAAAACAAAGTATAATTAAATTCTATGAAAAGACTGATATCCGATTGCAAGCTTACATAATGACGTAGTCAGATTAAAAAAAGAAAAAAAAAAAAAAGTGCAGCAATTAATTTCAAGCTTTTCTTTCTATACAACAAGCATTCGTATTGGAATTAAGTTATCGCATGGAAAATCGATAAAATTGAATTTAATTCTTCATCATCTCTGTATCCAGCACAGCAAGCAGATTTTCTCAATATAAAATTAAATAAATAATTTTTGTTCTCGTGAAATTACGTGATCTCGGCGAACAAACAAAAAGAATAAAAAAAAGATTGTTGAATTTAATTTTTTTTCTTTCTATACGGTACGTGCGTATGTGTTTGGGTGTGCGGAATTGACGAAGAGAGAGCCCGTCAAGCAGGAGCTCTGCTGTTGAACCTGAAGCTGACGATCGAGCAAACCAACATTCGAAACGTTTTTTGGGTGGTGACTTGTTTTTTGTCTTTTTTTTTTTTTTTTTATTGTTTAATGTCGTTATTGTGACTGATATAATTTTGCACTTCTGCTGTGGTCGCTGGTTGTGTCGTTGGCTAAGAAACATCGGAACAAACGGGTTGGAAAAAATAGCATTTTGTTGTGTCGCGTCACGCGTTTTTCATTAAAAAAAAAAAAAAAAAATCGCAGGCCTCAAATTAAATTTTAAAAAAATCCAAAAACAGAAAATGGATAAATCGTCAGGTAACAGCGATTCGCGTGATATGACCCTAGGGTGTGGCCCATCATCAACATCAGCCACTTCGCTCTCCACAGCACTATCATCATCCTCTTCAAAAAAAGCGACTTCGTCGTCTTCGTCATCTTCGTCATCATCAAATTCGACAGCAGCAGCGATACCCAAGTCGGGAACAGCGTCGTTGTCATTACCGCCTCCGCCTCCCCCGCCGCCCATTACGTTGAATATAACAACGACAACTGGTGGGAGTTTCACCGTTGTAGTTGATGTATCCAACTCTGTTGAGAATCTAAAAAAAATCATTGCAAAAAAACTTAAAGTTGCCAAGGACCGCATCTGCTTACTGCATAGAGAAAAGTAAGTAAAAACGCATTTTATTAAATTTATATTATTTTTTTTTTTAGTTGTACGCTGATGTGTTGTGTTTTTAATTAGTACCTACTTAGCTTCGCCAGCAAAATGGTGTATCTACCTACTGTCGGGTGATAAGATAATGAATTTCTATACATTTACTGTGACTGCAAACTTACAGAATCAAACTCAATATCGTCTATTCTCTGCCTATTTGCGCACACACATCTTGAGCTTCTTTCGTCATAGTCGCGTGGTGTTCGTATTGGAATAATAATTGAAGAATGCTTTTTTAGGGTGGACATCCGTAGGTAGTGAATCCACATTTCCTTGCCTTACGAATTTTATGGTTTTTTTTTCTTTTTGTTAATGGGTAGTGGTGTATCCATTTAAATTTTTTCTTTTATCCCCAAAGGGTAAAATTCTTAAAGGAAATTTAATTAATTCCAGGCTCGCATCAATAATTCTATAATGTGTTTTGTGTTATAAATGTGATTAGAAAATGGCAAAATGAAATCATCGAATAGAAAACAAAAAGAAGAAGCAACACTAAAGCAGTGCTGTCATCTGCAATTTTACTATAATAGCCATGGAATAAGTTAGGCATTATTATTTGTTCTTCTTACCTCTGTGAGCTTGCAGGAAAAATACTGGGCATGCTTTTGGTTTCAATCTTGAATTCTGTAATTCAAAAATTTGAAGAGAGACTACTCAGCAGTTAAGGACTATTCATATGAGAACGACCAACGACCGACGAATAATCGAATAAATTCAATTTAAAACAATTTACCAACCCAAAATTCTAAACAAAATTGTAGAAATATAATTTATATTAATGTTTACGACATAAAAATTTACATTTTAATCGCCAAAATAATATAAATTTGAAAAAACAATAATGGTCGTCACGAATTGCATCTGATTGCTACGAACAGTCAAACTCTATTCGCGTTCCTCATACCATCCACCCAGCGACGTCTGTCCTCGAAATAAGACTTTCTACTTTTATTCGTGACGAATAGAATTAAAGCCATGTGAATGAAATGTCAAAATGGACGAATATTCGTCAATTCGTTGGTCGTTCTCATGTGTATAATACTTAAGGTTACTCATGGCAAACAACAACAAAAAATACAATATTTCATAATTTAAATTAATGGGGTTATCGTTTGGTAAATTTATATTTTGATCTGTAAATTGATTTTTTTCGTAACGAATCGAATACGTTTTCAGATTGATTTTTATTTGCTATTAAATTTGTGTATAGGTCTGATCCATACTCTGCCAATTGGCACCAATTTCTGCCAAAATCTGTTCCAGACTTACAAATTTGGTAGTTTTTGGCAGAAGAGAGCGCTCTTGAGAGAGTAAAATATTTCCCCTTCCTGACAATTTCTTGCCAATTCCTGCCCAATAAATAGGTCTGATCCAGACTTTTTTTGGGCAGAAATTGGTAGATTGTCAAAACTTGAAGAGTGGGGATAAAATTCTCTCATTGAGAAATAAAGTCCGAAAAAGTCTGGAACAGCTTGTGCACAATTTTCTGCCAATTTTTAAACGTCAACACATTTGTTTTGTTTTTATTTCTTTATTTGATGTAAATTCACATTTTTTTCTCTTCAAATTAATTATTTTGTATTTTAGTGTTTCTAAATTAATTTATTTGTTCAACAAATATTTTTCCACACCAACTACGAACCGTTTTTTTTTCGTTTATGACAAACGTCAGTCTGACAATTGTAAATTTTCTGCCCCCAATAATTTATTGGGCAGGAATTGGCAAGAAATTGTCAGGAAGGGGAAATATTTTACTCTCTCAAGAGCGTAAGTCTGTAAGTCTGGAACAGGTTTTGGCAGAAATTGGTGCCAATTTGTGCCAATTGGCAGAGTGTGGATCAGACCTAAATTATTAGGTCTGATCCACACTCTGCCAATTGGCACTAAATTATTAGGTCTGATCCACCTTCTGCCAATTGGCACAAATTGGCACCAATTTCTGCCAAAACCTGTTCCAGACTTACAAATTTGGTAGTTTTTGGCAGAAGAGAGCGCTCTTGAGAGAGTAAAATATTTCCCCTTCCTGACAATTTCTTGCCAATTCCTGCCCAATAAATTTTTGTGGGCAGCAATTTGTGGGCAGAAAATTTACAATTGTCAGACTGACGTTTGTCATAAACGAAAAAAAAAACATTTAGTAGGTGTCGTGAAAAAGTATTTTTTGAACAAATAAATTAATTTAGAAACACTAAAATACAAAATAATTAGTTTGAAGAGAAAAAAATGTGAATTTACATCAAATAAAGAAATAAAAAAAAAAAACAAATGTGTTGACGTTTAAAAATTGGCAGAAAATTGTCCTCAAGCTGTTCCAGACTTTTTCGGACTTTATTTCTCAATGAGAGAATTTTATCCCCACTCTTCAAGTTTTGACAATCTGCCAATTTCTGCCCAAAAAAAGTCTGGATCAGACCTATTGTAGGCAACAATTTGTGGGCAGAAAGTTTACAATTGTCAGGCTGATGTTTTGTTATTTCGTAGTTGTTGTGAGAAAAGATTTGTTGAACAAATAAATTAATTTAGCTGCAATAAAATACAAAATTATTAGTTTAAACAAAAAATGTGAATTTTTAGCAAACAATAATATAAAAAAAAAGTGTTGACGTTTAAAACTTAGCAGAAAATTGTGCTCAAGCTGTTCCAGACCTTATTGAGAGAATTTCATCCCCACTCTTCAAAATTTTATAAACTGCCAATTTCAGACCTAGTATCAGCTGTCTTGTCAGACTGATGGCTGTTAATTATGATGTAGTGGTGTTAGTAAAAGAGGGGTAGATCTGCCTTAAAATCCACATATGCAAAATTGATTTAAAATCAAAAAATAAATCAATTTGTTTTTCCAATCGAAGGCAAAAATTGTCAAAATCAGTTTGTGACAGATCTAAATCAAAACTAAATTGATTTTTGTTACCAAGCGAAAACCCCATAAGCGTGTTCCCGTACTTTGTGCACAAAAATGTGAAGACTGTCATTTTTCCAAGAGTGTGGGTAAAAATCTCTCAGAGATCAACAAACTTTTACAAAAGTACGGGAACGGTTTGAACAACAATTTTAGCCATTTTTTAAACATCAAAATAAAAGTGTATTTTTGAAAATATTTATTAAAGATTTAAATGAAATTATTTATTAAAATAACAAATTTGATATCACAAATTTTAATTTATTGCACCAATAAGCCAGATCAGACTTTAAATTCCATTATTTTCAACTTTTGTAACGATACATACACATATGTGTAACTGATAGCTTGAGTATTGTTTTTTTCTTTCTTTCTTCATTTAACAGTCTTCATAATTTTGTCCAAAGAAATTTCTTGGACTAAAATTCGCAGCATTAGGAAATATTTTACTCTCTCATGAGCGCTCTCTTTGGTGAAAAACTACGAATATTTCGAGTACGCGAACAGGATTTGACTGTTGTTCGTAGAAATTCGTAGATTTTCGCAGTTTTAGGGAGTTCGGGAACACATCTTTTATAATTTCGCCTTAACCCTAGAATGTCTAAATAGATGCTGTCTAGTCATATTTAAGCAGCATACCAGTTTGATGAGTAGCCTTTTCCGCAAGTTTTTTGTGTGTTTGTGAAAAATGCGTTCCAAAACTTCACTCCTTTCCAATTTTATAAAACCTTCACAAGCTTATAACGCTAGGAATCATTTCAGTACACACCTACATATTTGTAAACTACAATCGACAACTCTGAAAATAAAGTCACACAGAAGCGGCCATTTTATTTTCTCGCCCATTCACAGCTGATTTATGTGTACAAAAAAATATAGCAGAGGAGTTGCGAGGGTGAAAAAGTGAACAGAACGCAACAAAGCTCGGGTGGCTGTGGTGTCGGTGTGGCTTGTCGTGCCCCCTGCGCATCAGCAGCTCCACCATATCCATACCACACACAAAAATGTGTATGGCTAATTTGTTTGCTTTAGTTTTTTTTTGTTGCATTTATATATATTTACTTTTTGATCATTTTGCCTAAAACAAAAAAAAAACAATGTAGGAATTCTAATTAGTAGAAGAATCCATAAAGCTTCCTATGTGTTTCTGATATTCCAAATTTCAGGATGATGCTAATGCTTGCAGAGGTGTTTCACGCTCGTCTGCAACAATGAATCTGAAGTAATTGTTTTTTTTTTCCTAAAATATTGATTTTTAAAATGCACAGTGTTGGGGGCTATTCATATATGTATGTAAATATTTATATATGGGAGCTACCCTGGCTTCTATCAGCTAACTTTTACATATATATATTTGTACGTAGATACACACTCATCCACATGAGGATTAAGTGTGGGCCTGCACGCAGTTTTTTAAGAGTTGATGAAAATTTGACCGTTACCACTTCCTCAGGTTTGGCATTATGTTGGTTTGGTTTTTTTTTTGTATACTTTGTAGGTAGGTATAGTAGATATGAAGATTTTGAATTGGCGTTTACCTATGTTATATACCTAGAAAATCACTCTTATTCTGAGGAAGAGGATTGAACAAATAACTTCACTGTTTAATTAAAAACTTCCCCGTTGAACTACAATTGTCGGTATTACATTTAAATATACTGTAATTGCTGAAGCGATGCAGTGGTAGGTGTTTTTTGGCTTTGATTGTTTGGGCTGGCTAATGAAAGGTTGTGCAAGAGAAACCACCAACAAAAAAAAACTGAGAGTGGAGAGTGCGTCACTACCATGAACACCGCACCACCATCATATTGATGTCGTGGTCTTCGTCGTCGTCGTCGTTGTCGTCGTCGTATGTCGACTACGTTGATGTCGGTGTTCCAGTTTAAGGCGTTGGATTCGGATGAGTATCTGTCTTGCCTTGCTCGCTTTATATTTGGTGGTAGAATTTTATGGTCATTCAGTTAAATAATGGGTCGGGTCGTGTGTGATGCTGTGTAGGTATATCACATGGGGTAACACAGGTATGTATGAGTTGGGTATACATATTTATATAAAGGTACATATATGTACAAAATAAAATACATGCATAATCATATAGATGGATAGAAAGTAGGAGATTTTGATGGATTCAATTTGATGTTTATAGGAACATATACTTTTTTGCGCTCTTTGTTGAATAAGCAAGAATTTAGTATGTAATAATTGAAAACAAGCTTTTTTTAACTAGTACCTACCTACATATATCAATGTATTTATACATGCTGTATTAGGAGTAGATAACATTGTACCTAGGGTAGTAGCTAGATCATCTATAAGCTGAAAGAGAATAATGATAGAAAAAATGAATGCTTCTATTAGCAAAACTAATAAAACAGACGTTCATTTACATTATGTAGATATGTTCGCTATGAAACTGGAATCAATATATACCATGTGCATGTGTATATATATGTACATATAAATATAAGTACATACAATTGTACATACGTTAAATATATTATCCAACTTGAATTGAGCGTTCCTTGGTGACTACCTATATATTTTAAATTTCGATTAAATATTATTCCTGAACAAGATAAAGCCTCTATTACTCTTCTGTTTTGCCATTTTTGCATCCGTTATAAAATTTACAGTTTAAAAACGACGCTACTTTTACTAGATCCCTCCAGAAAACGCATGGAAAATACATGCGTCATCACATCACCAATATCGACTAGGCAGAAGTAGACTTGCTTTGCTGAGTAAAATATCTTACTATGATATATCTAATTCTATATTAAGTTGTAGTGACATAAAAACCCATAATAATAAACATGGACTAGGGATGGTTTTGGACGATTTTGATAAAAAAAAAAATCGGTGGGGCCTTTTAGCTACGACCGATCATATGGTTAAAACAAAATTGTAAAATGTCTAAAAACGGTCCTTTCCATAGGACCGTTTTTTTTTTGCTTTCGACTATCTCAACCGATTCTTTCGAGATTTTACACATATGTATATAGGTTTTGGTTGCCCAAATTATACCGCGTACCAATATTTTTAATTAAAATTTTTTTTTGTATTTTTATATTTCGAAAACTGCTCATTAAATTTTTTCAAAAATTATATATAAACGGTGATTTTTTAAGAGCTTGGTTTTTGAAAATTCAAAAAAACACAGAAACTTGTAAAAAGTGAATGAAATTTTTATTTGGATCGATAAATCAATTTCTGCCATTTACTTTTTAAAAATAATTTCACTTAAATGTTGCCCGCGGCTACGCTTCAGGTGGTCCATTCTTAAGGTCCAATTTTGGCAAACTTTTTCACACATTTCGGCCGTAATCTCACCAATGACGCGTTCAATGTTGGCTTCCAAGGCAGCAATCGTGTTTGGCTTGTCCCCATAGACAATTGACTTAACATAGCTCCACAAAAAATAGCCTAACGCGGTCAAATCACATGATTTTGGTGGCCAATTGACTGCGCCAAAACGTGAGATCAACTGCTCACCAAATTCGCCTCTCAATTGATGCATGGTGTGTCATGTGGCACCGTCCTGTTGGAACCACATGTCGACCGAGTTCAATTCTTGCATTTTCGGCAAAAAAAAAATCTGTTATCATCGAACGGCACCTTTCTCCATTGACCGTAACCCTGCGGCCTTCATCGTCCTTGAAGAAGTACGGCCCAATGATGCCGCCTGCCCATAAACCGCACCAAACAGTGCATTTTTCGGGATGCATTGGTAGCTGCTGAATTGCCTCTGGCTGCTCTTCACTCCAAATACGGCAATTCTGCTTATTCACGTATCCATTTAGCCAAAAATGAGCCTCGTCGCTGAAGACAATTTTGCGATAAAACACATTTTTCACAGAGCACGAATTTTGATAATAAATTTCAATAATTTGCAAACGTTGTTGTTCAGGCGTAAGTCTATTCATGATGAAATGGCAAACAATACTGAATCGAAATGTCAAATGTTCGTGGAATTTGTCATGTGTGATCTGTCAAAAATATAAACGTCAAAAACCAAGTAGCAAAAAAATCACCCGCTATATGTATTTTCTGAATACCTATGAATTGGAGTTTTTGAATTTTTTTTTTGTAATATTTTCAAAAAAAAAAATTTTTCCACAGATTTGAAAAAAAAATTTAGTTCGTAAATTCAAATTTATCCAAGAAATAAAATGACGTACTTTTTTTTAGCCCAAATTAGTTTAAGTATTTATTTCAGAATTTTGAATTATTTTTTCTTTAATTAAACCGATTTAATCTTTTGTTTTAAAGTTTATATTATTAAATATTTAATATTGTCATACCAATTTATTTTAGAACAAAATTAAAAAAAATTTGTATATGTATATACAAAATTGAGTTAAAAATTTTTAATAGAAATCTTTTGCATACGATGTGATCGAAATTAAGAGCAAGTTCGTGCGATCCAGTCGTGCATTTTATTTATTATTGAAATAGTAATTTACTTTGTTTGAGCGGACTCATTTTTCAATTTTCTTAAACTGTAGTTTTAACAACAATGCAATTTTAACTTTCGTTTTGTCTAAATTTAAAGAACAAAAATAATATAAAATTTAGTTTAGTCTGGCCAATTCGAAGTCGCAAAATAATATATGTAATTGCAATACATTGTATTATCTATCTATGTAAAATGTAGTTAAACAAATCTCAATAAAGTTTACTACTACTTACTACTTTGTGATATAAAATGACTATTGTACAAATTTCTTATCACTCGATGCACGTTCAAAGATTTCTGCACTATCCTCGCCATTATAAAAAATTACATTGCAGATTGAGAAAAATATTATTTTTTTAATAACTTGACTACAGAGTTTTCATTTGCGTTCAAGTTTGCACATGTGTTAAAACTCAGAGACCCTCGTGTCACATTTGGCAATGGCCAAACTGCTAGTTACAAAAATAGTTATAAATACCTGTTACTTAAATAAACAATTATGGAACCTTTTTCCGCTCCAATTTTAAAATTAATTATTCATCACTTTATCATCTATATTCCGCTATTCGGTTCGATCAAAATCGTCGATTGGCCTAATTGCTTTATTCATTCAGTTTTTTCTTTTTTAGTTATAACATTAGTTTTTTTATTTTTAAATAAGGTTAAAGCTTTACTGCCTTTTGAAAGAAGTACTAGGCAATTCTAAGTTGTTCCGGATTCAATTAGTTGCCTTTGCCAGGAATTTTAGCAAGGTTTTTAAATAGGAAATATCTTAAAGGTGTATTTTTTTTAAGAATATGTACTGTACAATGCAAGAATTTTTATACCAGCTGGTGGCGAAAAGGACTTAAATGTGTTTATTGATTTGGCATAATTTCGATTCTGCATGCTTACATGGGATTTTAGAGTTACAATTTAATTAACAGTTATTCTACCTGACAATTTTTTAAGATTTTGCTTATGTAACGATTTTGAATTTATACCAATAATAAGCAGTTAAAGAAGAAAAACCAAAATCCCGATTAACCTAAATATGTAATTAGAAAATAATAACTTTTGATCGATGACTGAAATCAATAATATAACCATAATATGAGTTAAGCAATATCAGTAAACAAAGTTAAATAACTTTTTGTTTATGTGAAAAGATTATCAAAATAAAAGTTTAGAATTTTTAAATCTTATTTCAATAACAGTTGTATTTTATATCTGCGAATACCTGTTACTGAATAACTCTTACTAAAATATCGACCCATCCCTATTTGTGTCAAATCTCAGAGGCATTTTGTCAAATATGACAAACGATTTTTTTTATAAACATGCACAATTATTACCTTGTAATGTGTGTACTGAGCTGGTAGATAACTAATCGCTGATAATTCTCACACAAATACAGTCGAGTCTAAACGATATAGGAGATATGCATTTGACTAGGTTCGCAGTAAAAGATCCCTTTATCGTAAGAATATTTTTTTGACATTGGGCCAAACAGAGACTAGCCGTACTTTAATTGTTTTTTTTTTTTTTTTAATAAAAGCTCAAAAATATTATCCTTTGAATAACATTCCTGAGTAGCTTAAAACATTATACTACATTTACTGTTTAACTTTAAATTTTTTTGTGATAGATTTCTATTAGGGCATGTCACTAGCGGCATGTCTAGGAGCCTTTCGTTCAACCTCCCAGCAAAAACTATTTTTAAACAGGCTAACAATTTTTCTTCCAGAGTGAAAAATTTCATTCCATTACAGCTACTGATTTTCTTGTAAAAATAAAATGCACGACTGGATCGCACGTACTTGCTCCTACGGCTAAATGTATTTTTAAAGTAGTTTTTCACTTAATTGTTTATATATAAAAATTCTTAAGTTAAACAAAAATTGGTATGAAAATTTTAAATATTTAATAATATAAATTTAAAAACAACATTTCAGAAAAAAACAAAGTCAGCCCGTTTTCGAAATATTGAATTTTCAAGAAAAAAAACATTTTTTCTTTCAAAAATCCAAAAAGACTATTTTTCGAAAATTTTTAAATGCAGTATTATTTATAATTCAAAGGAGATCCTATATAAATATTTTGATCGAAATCGGTTCAGCCGTATATAAGAAAGTCGAAAATCAATAAAATATTGTATGGCAGCTACAGTTAATAAAAAAATATTTTAAAATGTTTTTCGGCCAAAATGTAGAGCCGTTTTCGAGATAATTAGGATGGTAGAAAAATTTTTATGGCAAATACCGTTATTTTTGGGGCTAAAACAACGATTCAAAAATCTATTTTGGACAATCACATTAAACGCCAAAGCACCAAGTTTAAACAAAATGGGCTCAGCCGTTTAGGCTGTAGATCGTTCTACAGACAGACAGGATGAATTGCCGAAACCACTTTTTTGGTGTTCTCTATCATCGTAATGTCAACTTTGATTAAAATCTCGAGTTCGATTTTTTTTCCAAATGCAAAACTTGCCCTATAGTACCTATGTATGTATGTATGTATATCGCAAGTAAAAAGTTAAGTGGCCGACTACTGGCTCCATCACTTATGATAATTTTTGTAAAAATACGGTATGTGAGAGGTATAGATACATAAGAAAAATTTAACAAACATAATAAATGCAATACCGAGTAGCCTTGGATACAGTTTTTTTCGTTTTCTTTTTAGGGATAGCTGTAATATTTGTATTCTAATATTTTTGAATATTTAACCTTTTGAAATAGGTAAAATACATACCAACTTATATATGTATTATTTAAGATCGATATGCATAAAACCTCAGGCAAAATTTGGATAGTACTGCTTTCGGGGGTAGAGAAAATTGATTGTTGAAAAATTACTGAAAAATGCAATTAAAAAATACTTTTTGTTCAAAATAATGAACTAAATTCCTGGTGATAAAATGCTATCATAGATAATAATTAAAACAGTTAATGGTCGCTAACGATTATTGTCATTAAAAATTGCTTTGTTAGATAGGTTCATTGTTGTAGATACCTATTTATTATTTATTATATGATGTGCCTTTACATAATATCCAGTGATCCTTTATAAAAGATCATTATATATTTTTGTATACAACTCATATTTTCTCGCATGTGTCGATCATTTGCTGCAAGAGAGATATGTAACTCAAAAACACGAGTTTCTAAACTAAGAACAAAATTGTGGATAATATATTTCCGTCTTTTCTTTTGCGCTTCTACCGTTGAAGGGGTGCTCACAAAATGTTTGATATCGCCTGGCAGGTACCGTTCTTAATCGATGCAAAACATTCATCGAACAACAATCAACAAGTATTTTTGTTGTTAGTTAGTTCATTTTTGAATGTTTGTCAGTAGGGAATAAGAAAAATAATATTTTCATGTGTTTATTGAGCTAGATCTTGGATTGATAATGAAAATTTTGTTTAGCCAAAACTTTTCACGCATGTTTGATATTTAACACTGAGCTTGTTCCAAACAGAGCGAGCTCTGAACACTTATATGTTTTTTAAACACACTGGAACCATACAGAATTCAGAATACATTTTCATTTTAACCATAAAAACAATATAAACAAAACAAACAGATACAGAAAATCAAATAGCGATCGTCTTCTTTCGCCAACTTAATTGTATCTGATTATTTTTTCTTCACATTTTGCTTCTTGGAACACATGGCATTTTGTGCGTTCAGCAATTTACTCACATGCTCTGTCAATTATTGTGTCCGAGCACGTTGGGTGCGACCTACGCATGTTCAGAACGAAAAAAGAAACACACATTTGGAGCTCTGAATACTCTGAGTTAAAAAGAAATAAACAAATTTTTTGACAACTCAGACTCTGCTCTGAACTAAAAAAGAATAACGCTTTTTGAAGCAATAATAACTGGTGGTTCATTTACCAAAATATTGAAAAAGAGTACGTAGTAAAATTATCAATGTTGTTCTTAATATTTTTACTTCCGATTATAGGCAAGTTATGTATTCGTAAAAAAAAAATGTTTTACCTCTCCAATGATTTTTTTTTACTTTGCAATAGATTACTGTTACATTTCTTACATTCAATCCTAAACTAAACGCAGTTTTTTTATATCTGTTGGATACTGTGGAACCTAACAGGGGGTCAGATTAATTTTTGTTTAACCATTTTGCGTGGTTGTCTTTCTACTTTTTATCCGATTCCAAATTATACACTTCATATTTTAATTTTACGTCAAGTGTTTTGTACAAAATATTCAAGCAAAAATAAGCTTGAGTCAAGCTGATTTGAAATATACATATGTATCATTATATCTAATAAGGACAAAATATTGTCCTGTAGCTTAGCTTCATCTACCTACTATATAAAAAAAAGACAACATTTTAAGTTTATGTTAATATATTTAAAACCAGATAACAGTTTTTCATAAAAAAAAAACCTGCGGATTTAAATTTGTATGTTTTGTAATTTGTTTGAAGTAGATTAAAAATGCTTTTAATATTCTACAGTGAAGTAAATGCTTCTTTAGAAAATTTTGTTGTAAGTTACAAAATTTATTCATTGTTTTGCCCCAAATGCTTATGGCCTAGCAACAAATGATTAACATGCCAACGAATCTGAAATCGTTAACATAACAAACGTTGGTTGGGTGAAAAATATAGAATCGATGCCACAGTTTCTGCATAACAACGGAATGTTTTTAAAAAGGAGAACCTCATGTAACTATAGAAATCATTGAATCGATTTCGTTGTTCTTGTTTTCTTCTTAAAATGTTTATAGCATTTGAGATTAATCTCAACAAATTCAAAATCTATCACATTTTAATCGATTGTATTTCTTTAAAATATTAGACAAGATCATAATGTATGTACGTTTTAATAATTTAATAAATGTTTTCAGAAACTTTGTTTAAATAATTTGAGCTTTGTTAAAATGCAACGACATTTTAAATGTGGTACATAAATTTAAAAGAAGCTTGACAATCTCAAATGTTGCAATATTGCAGCGTTCGAAGGACAGAGCAATCTGTGCAAATTTTGTAAAATTACGTACTGGAGACGTAAAAATGTTGGTTATTTTTCTTATCGTTGTAAAATGAGTAATTGCTGATTTCAAATGTCGTGCTGGGCGCTTGGCAGATTTTTCTCTCAACGCGAAAGTTAAAACAAAGCAATCTATGTATAGCTTTTACGATACCTTTTTTTTTTTCAAAAATCAAACCATAGTTATCCGGATAGGTTGGTGTTGTTGTAATCCCATGGAAGAACACAGCTGACGACAAAACAGCAAATGCACAAACCCATACAAATTTAACCTATCTGATTTAGTTCTATTTTTGAATGCGGTCAATGCTAATGTTAAAGTAATGTAATGTGGTTTTCTATTCAACCAAAATAATCGATCCCTTAGGGTTTTTTTGATCCGGGGCCAGTTTTCGTGTTCTATTCTACCAAAAGTATCGATTTTTTTTTGATCTGAGATCAAAATCACAGATCCTTCACAGAGAAGGATTTACACGTACTTATATGCGCACTTGCTGGTGGCGCTGTGGTCGCTTTTTTTCCAAAAATTCTTACTTTGGACCGAGATGGCTCTAGTTCACAAAGCCGCCGTGTAATATTTAAATAAAAAGAAGGCCTTTGACAAAATTTGGACCCGATAGATGTCGCTGGGATGGAGAGTTTGCGAAAATGTATTCATTATTTTAGACAGAACAATTTTTGCCAGGTCAGCTAGTTCTGTTACAAAATCTTCTTAGTGTTTAATTGAAGGTGGTTGTTGCTAACAAAAAGGATTCAAACATTAACAAGTCTTATGTGGTGCATAAAAGTAAATTATGTTTTTGCAGAAAGCTTCATTTTTGTTAAAACATTTGAATTCCGTTAATAAAATTCTCGATATGCGATGTTGTGCAATATTTACAAGATTTTTTTTTATAATTCAAATTTTTAATTAAAAACTTTTTTGTTTAACTTCTTATATGTTATACCACAGAGATATTTATGGCCAACCAAAAAATAAACCGAGAGTTTTTTAGGGAGGATTTTGTATTTAATATACTAAACTCGTATGTATTATGCATGTACATATGTCGCACAATCATTTCTCTACACTGCACGCCCTCGCGATTACCTGAATTAACATCGATGTTTTTTCTCAGTATGTGCATGTATTTAAAACTAAGCTTGGTGGTGTTTATGGATCAATAAAATGTTGCCCAGAAAATAGGGTGTCCAATACCTGATGGCAAGTCTCATACCAGAGATGCGTATCTTCGTTGGGTTGTATGAATACATTTGTACTGTCGTGTTCCCTTATTTTCGAATACAAAATCCTTAAAACGTCGTCCCCTTTTACTGTTTCATAGTGAAAGGTTAATTTTTAATTTTATTTTTTAAACTGAACGAGAGGCCGAGGAAATTTAGGAGCCTATCAGCGTTTTTCAGGAGGTAGGAATGTCAGGTTAGCATAAATAAAAACATGCTTTGTTCTCTGTACGAATATATGATATCTTTGTGCAGTGTGTGTATATAATATGTATATGTACATATAGTTTTTGATTTCATTTCGTGCAAGACAGGTTCACCTTTTGCTTTGTTGCCAGCCTAATTCCAGATGAGTACAGGTGTGCATGGTGTGCAACAATAGAGTATGTAATGAACATATAAGTATATGATTTTTTATTTCGAGCAACAGTTGGAATGAGTTTGCGGAAGGTTCCTCGATTGCAAAACAAATAAATGGAAAACTGAATTATTGCAAAAAAGTTAAAAGTATGTAAACAGGCTGTCTTGATTAAAATTATTATTGTTAATACTGTTGTTTTTTTTTATTTAAATTTAAATATGCTATAGTTAGGAGATTATACATCAAATTTATTGTCATTAATGGCTGATACCCGTGCGATGCTACGGACTTTCTATCCCACATAAATCTAATGACATCATTTATCCACCTACAAAATTTCATTAAAAACCGTTCAGTGGGTGAGGCATGAAAACGGAACAATTACACAAACTCTGCCATTTGAATCGATTATTTTTGTAGGATAATCCAATTTCTCATCCATCTACCTATCAAATTTCATCCAAATCCGTTAAGTCTATGATGCGTAATTGCTACTAAAGGACGTAATTGGACTAAAACAAAACAGCTTGCTTGTCTGTACTCTGCACTACTGATTTGGTATAGAGCTTTCGTGTTGCTTTGGTTTACACACTGGATTGGATACTGGAAGACTGGATTGGATACAAACGTCAGCTGCATATGGTGTGTACTTTTTGACTTCTTGTGAATATGTTGGCTATTTGTACAATGAGCTTATATGTTTTATGTGCTCTATGAAAAAGTAAAACAAATTATCCCACGGGAACCATATATTTTACCGGGAAAAAAGTAGCCTATGTGTTATTTCACACTATAATCTTTCTCTGTTCATCAAGATCCGTTCAGCCGTTCTTACGTGAGTAACATACTCTCCTCATCTTTAGCTATTTTTTCTTCAGTAATCTGTTTTGAAAGGACTACAACGATATCTACAATACCAAAATCTCTAAATACAAAAGTCAAATTAAATGTCAAACTAAAATCTAAAAAAAATCCTGTTTTTTATGTGTACAGGATGTCCGCCGGGAATGTATACTACTTTGTTTTGCCGCCATTTAGTCTTGACAGTTCATATTTGGCAGTCGTAAAGTAGACACGTGGCAAATTTATTATGGGAAAATGTTCGATAAACCAACATGTTTTAATCTTTAAAAATTTTATCAAAATTAATCTTCGATTACTGTGACGATGAGAAAGTTACGTGAAAATTTTGGGAGAAACAACGTGCCAACAAAACGCACTATTTATCGTGTAGTGAATGATTTCGAAGAAAGAGGGTCTGTAGGTGATAGGCCCAAGCATAGACCACAACGCATTACAAGATCGGCTGAAAACATTACTGCTGCAAAAGGAAGTGTTCAAAACAATCCAGCAACTACAATTCGACGCCGTGCTCAGGAACTTTGGCCACAATTTTGCACAAGGATTTGCATTTGTTTCCATTTAAGGTTCAGTTGACACAAGAGCTTCTTCCACAAGACCATTTACGCCGCCGTACATATGCCAATAGGATGTTACAGCTAGCCCATGACAACCCCGATTTTCATGAAAAAATCATAATGAGTGATGAGGCACATTTTCATTTGAATGGATATGTGATTAAACAGAATAGTCTGCAATGGAAAACCCTCAAATTATTCATCAGTCACCTTTGCATCCATTAAAATTTACAGTCTGGTGTGCAATTTGGTCAGAAGGAATAATTGGACCCTACTTCTTTGACAAATAAAAACGGCGTAACGGTAACTGTGAATGGGGAGCGATACCATGATATGATTGAGAACTTTTTAACGCCATAACTGCAAGCTTTGGGCTTGATTAACTTGTGGTATCAACAAGACGGCGACACATCGCATACAGCAAGGATTACAATGGAATTACCGCGAGACCTCTTTCCACAAGAAGTTATTTCAAGAAATTATGATGTTGATTGGCCTCCACGGTCGCCTGATTTGACTGCTCCACGGACTTCTTTTTGTGGGGATATCTGAAAAGCAAGGTTTATGCAAACAAACAAGAAACGCTTCAGCAACTCAAACAAAATATATGTGATGAAATTAATGAAATACCTCGTGAAATGTGTGAGAATGTAATGAAAAATGTGCTCAAAAGGGCTCGCATTTGTGAGACTAACACAGGCGGACATTTACCAGATATTGTATTCCATACATAATAGCCGACATTAAATAAAACATTTATAAATATAAGATCCATTCTCCTTCATTTAATCAAAAATTATAAACAAACAAAGTAGTATACCTTCCCGGCGGACACCCTATATAATCAAATGTAATGCAAAATGCACGGCAGTTTAAAAAAAATACTTCCACTATATACACATATATTATGTTTTCATTGGTTTAAAGCAGAACAATTTGAAATTAAGCGAATTTATGGAAAACCGCTCAAATAATTTTTTTTAACATGGGAATTCATCCCGCGATATTCGGCAAACAATAAAGTTTCGACGATAGTCTTATTTCAAGTAACATTAAATATTAGTACCGCTTAGACGATCAAGTTTTGGCTTTCAAATATTTGATTCACGTAAGTCGATTATCGGAAAAACTTCGTTAACGTTTGCATGATAGCTAAGAAGGTAACGCTTTGCATTGATTTTTAATTTCACTTATGATTTATTATTTACCACTAATTTAGAAGCGACTGTAAATTGAATAATTGAGTACTGTAATTTGATAACGCGTTGTCTGTTGTTGTGTTAGAAATAATTGTGGTCAAAATGTCTTGACGGAGAAATGTGATGATCTTGCAAAATTAACATGAAATACGATAAAAATACAAGTAATATAAATGCAAAGGCAATTGAGAGACAAATCAAATCCTTGGTTTCTTTCAAACCGTAAGTGGGTATATTGTACATATTTCATGTGGTTATCTTCAGGATGATTATGAATTCAATAAAAAGATTCTTCTTATAAAAAAAATACTTTTCAGTATCGAATACAAAATTAGAATGAAAATTAATAAAACAAAATTAATTTGAAAGTAGATTGCTAAGCAATTATTAATAAATGTTTTTTTATAAAGTAAGTATGTAGTTATTTTTTTAAATCAAGTAGTTAGTTTTAAGGAATCAGAGTAATTTGTCATAAATGTGAGTTATTTGCTCAGCCACATTATATGTATAAAAAAACATTTAAATAATGGGTGAAATATTGAAAACTATCTTTGTTGGGCTTATCGCTTTCCATTATCAAAATAAGCTTTCATGTTGGTAATGTAAACAATTCATTTGGAAGAAGATGATCGTTCAACTTATATGTACATACTGATTATAGTCCAGGAAAATTAGACAACAAAATGATGAAACTTCAAAAAAATTCCGACAAAGCTGAATTTTGGTGAAGAGCTTCATTTTAATGTCCTTAGCATTTCCTAAAAAGTACCCTAAATTTGGTGCGGAGCTATAATTTTTAGGGCTGGGGTGGTGAAGGGGGAAAAATTCAGTTGTCTCCAAATTACTCGAAAACTATAGGTTCTTTTGAAAAAAGTTGTAGATACGCATTGTAGCTAATGTTATTCTACACAAAAAAGATCATGACACTTTTTATCGTACAATTGATAGATTTGGAGAAAAATGGCCGAAAACATTGGGGTGTAGTACATTAATTCAAAAAAATGTAATAAATTTATATTTTTGAGTGGGGATTTTTTTTTGTTTTTATTTATGTTTGCAAAAACATATTCTATGGAAAAGTTTTAAGTGTGGAACCGGAAGGGTAATGCTGCCATCTTAAAAATCCTAATTTTTTCTATTTTGCTTAATAACTCCCAAAATCTTTATTTTTTTTCTAAAAAAGCTCTAAGAGCAGATTTAGGACAGTAAAATTTACTACAAAATGGCATATCAATGACTTCTGTATGTCAATTCGTTCTTAAGTAATAGCGTACCAAAGTTTAATTGTTCGTTAAAATGTGTAACACGCGAATGAAATATTATGTTAAAAAAAAATTAACTATCGTTCGAAGTAGATAGGTAGGGGTAGGGAATGTAGTAGATTTTTGCAAAAAAAATGTAGCTAAGTTTAAGGCTATATTAATTGTTGAGATTCAAGTTTGTAAAAACTTGAAAAACTAATTGCGGTTGCTATTGCATACAAATAAATATGTAATAACACATAGGGTATGTGAAAAAACAAAGTTCAGTTACCAGTAGGTAGGTTCAAATAACATTTTTAAAAATCACTGCAATTTTATACTCCGGACAGAATAGTGGTTCCTTGGCAAAAGAAATAAAATAGATTAATTTTGACTTTTTTTAAAGACAAAAAAGTTCCTTTTTTATATCAAAAAACCAACAAAGAAATTGGCACAGTTGGACATTTAAATAAAGATAAAAGCCAAAAAAAAAAAACAAAAGTTGCCTATTTGAACATAGTTCATAAAACAAAAAAATCCAATAAAAAAAGGGAAGATAGTAATTATCAGCGAGATTAAGACCAAGGTGAAGGAAAAGCGGAAAACCTAGCTAAGGATCGCTTAAGGTCATTGGAATAAATCCTCAGAAGCAGCATCTAGTGGGATAGAGATAATACCTACAAATAACCAACATCATTCAAATTTTTTTTATATCTTTTGATAAAGTTTATATGGACAATTCGTAAGCATTAAATCAATTTTTTTTTTTTTGAAAATACCTTAACGTACAATTTTCTTTCGTTTTGGTTAAATACATATATATATATATATATCATTTCATATTAAATCAAAATTACAATAGTTAAACAATTAAAATCATTGAATAATTAAAATAATTAATAGTAATAGTATTTTTCGGAATTAACGAGTGGCGTAAAAGAAATAGCAACGTGGACCGTATATAAAAAGTGAAAGCAGGGAATACATTTTTTATCACTCGGGAAAATTTGACTGGGAAAAACTAAGACTATATATAATTGGTAGTAAAAGAGATACAAAATAGTGTATTTGGATTACATTCATCCAAAATTACCCCCTCCAGCAGCAGTGGCTACTTCCGCAGGGATTAATAAGGGTGAGTTAAATTTGTTTACCATTTGATATATATATACTTACATATCTGTATGCCTATTTATATGCAGTCGTGGGTTTTCAATTAAAATTCACCGTGGTTTAAAAAAAGAGTAACAGAAAATAAAACGGTAAGTGGGATTTACAAAAAAGGGGGATCAAAGCATACATTAATCGTTTTATAGACAAAAGAGGATTAAAGATCCCCACTTGTTAATAAAATCGAAGACGTTGTAAATTTTGTTGGGTTATTCACTAAATTCAAATTCGATTAATTTGCCTATTTAATAATAGTAAATTGTACCTAGAATATTATTCTAAAGTACATTAATTAATTTTATTTAAAAATTTGAATTAAAAATAAAATGTTATATTTTAATCTGAATAGATTTTGAAAGATATTTTATTATTTAAAGATGGAGTTAATTTTTTTTAAGAGAAGGATGGGAGAGGGATAAAGGAGGGATGAAATTTTAAGGAAGGGAAGCTAATTTTTGGGGTTGTTTTGGAGAAAAAGCAACCATGGTGGGGGGGGGGGGGGGGGGTCCAGATAATATTTTCGCAGCGTCGACAACACATAGATGCTCAGACTGGCAAAAAGTAAATTTTTGTAATGGGGTAAGGGTCAAAGAATCACCCCTTTTGGCTGAGCTGGTCTGTTCAATTTTGCCAGCAAGACCCAACGAAGACATCTATCCCGTTACAAATGGGAGCTATATTAAGTCTGGTTGCTTTAACGAATGAATTTAATCTATATATCTATTTTGATATTTATTTTATTTTATAATTAAACTTTGGCGTACTATTACTTAAGAACGAATTGACATACAGAAGTCATTGATATGATTGATATATTTAGCTTTCAAGTTTATATTACATATTGAATATTTAAAATTGTCATACCAATGTTTTTTTAGAAAAAAAAAATATAAGAAATTTTGTATGTACAAAATTAAGTAAAAATCGTCTTCAAAAATATATTTAGCCGTTCTATTAAGAGTCTTTTGCATACGATGTACGCGGAACATAAGAACAAGTACCTGCGATCCAATCGTGCATTTTATTGCATGAGTATAAAGTTTCAACTCTCATAGACAAAGTTGCACTGAACACATTGACCAAATATGTTTGTTTTTTTTAAACGTCAACCCTAAAATGTATTGTAAAAATGTTTAATAAATTTTTTTTTGTGAAAGTGTTTTTTGAAAAGTTTAAAATTTTTTTTTTATAACTTTTGCACGCGCGCAAGGGATTATGAAAACCCTTTACCGTGTCTTATTTATTTATGTCCCTTATAATTCGCATTATTTTATTTATTTCGTTGTCATATTTTATGGGTATGCTAGTTTACTCAATCACATGTTGTTAGTGGTATGCCTAAACTGCATGCAATCAGCAAAGCAGCAACTTATTTTATGACAATTTTGAGAATTGTTTTTTAATGGAATATAAGAAGACATAGACAACGGCAGGAATCGAACCTGCATCCCCGAGGTTTACAGGCGAGCACACAATTATCCCGCCACGGCCACCCCCAGTTTATTTAATTTATTGCACACCACGATAAATTCTATTATTTTCAACTTTTGTAAATCTATTTTTTTATTTTTGTTTTTCCTTCGTTCGACAATTTGATAGTTAAAAGTTTTCTTTTTTTTCTAATTGTTCAATTTTGAAATGAAAACTTGCCTAGTAAACCAACCCAATTAAAGCCAGTAATCATAAAATACCAGATTTCTCTGATAATTTTGAGGTTCTTAAAATATTTGATATTTGACATTAATAAACTTATAACTTGGCGTACTTTTAGATCTCACTACTTTTCACGGCTGACTTGTTACGCATAGGTTTTTGTATATACTAGAAGAACTTGGCTACTTTTTAATTTTTTTTTTGTGTGATTTCACTACTTTTTGCAAAGAAAAATTGAAAAATTGAAAAATTTCATTTTCTTTTTTATATACACCTGAAAGCTGACTGCTCTAACAAACATAATCCTGCACCAATCGGAAGTGCTCTCAATATATTTAATATTAATTCTCTGAAAATGGGTGTTTATCGTTATCTTATCGCTGTACCAAATTTCATCAATCTACGACAATCAGAAGTGCTCCAAATAATGTATATTAATTCTATGAAAATGGGCGGGTACCAGGCCCCCTGAATGGAAAATCTTTTTCCTTTTTTCCTTTGTATACACCACAAGGCATACCGTTGTGCGAAATTACAAGATTCTACGATTTCGGGAAGTGGTCCATATGATGATGCGTGAGTGAGTCAGTCAGTTACGGGTTTTGCGATTTTTGCAGTCTTATATCTGGGGAACCACTCAAGCTAAAGAATTCAAATTGGGCGAGTTCCCCAGCCTGGTGAGCTTAGCAAATGCTGAGATTTTGAAGTTTCTGACTTTATTGGTACTGAAGTTAGAGAGGGGTCGAACATCGCCTGAGTTTGTTCATAAATAGGGTGTAGTGCCAAATCTTGGTTGGGCACTACCGTGCTCTTTGATCTGCGAAAAACTACGGAAATTTGTTGTAAGGGAAAAGGACTTGACACTTTTTCGTAGAAGTTCGTAGGTGTTCGCAGCTTTAGGAGGAACGGGAATGCACCTAATAATGTGACATTACTGTCATCGTTTGTAATGGAGTTTTGCTGGGAAATCTATCCCAAACACAACAGGATTTTCCAAAATATGATCCCCAACAGCCTGATTGTTTATATTTTACGTTGCTATTACCGACCATGTATCAAATAATTAAATGCAAAAACTCAACAATTGATTTGTTTTTATTTCTTCTAAAACTAAAACTTGATTAACAAATCCAAATAAAATGAAATATATATGAAGAAGTAAGAAATAACAAAATTTTGAATTTTCCACATTTGTGTGGTCTGGTCCTAAATGTTGATTTTAAAATTATTTTATGTGCTTGAATTTTTTTTTCAATAAATCAGAAGTTGTGCCAATGGAGGGGTATGTTAGTATAGTGCTACCTTGCCAAAATGTTAGCATTCATTATTTAATTAATTATTTTTTGAAATTCATTTATACGCGATTCAATCTTAGGGTCAAGTTGATTATCTACGTCTAGGTAGGTAGGTAGGTAAAATGGTGGTCAGGGCGAATTCGCATCTAGACAGACGTAGCGCTGGAAAGCGCAGTTTTGATACCAAAAACTCTGTACGGATCTGAAAAGATTTTTTTAGCGGAAAAAGAAAGGGTACAGCTCAAGCGCAGCGACGCTATAGCCATCTTGACCCGTTGAGAAAAGATAGTAAGTTTTTAACTTTTGTATCAGACAGTTCTTTTAGATCAGAAAAGAAAGCCCTTCCAAGGGATTTTATTCTTTGCCTGGCCAAAGTGGGACACTTGCAATGGAAGTGAAGCACTGTTTCATTTTCCAAATGGTTTTAACAGCTTCGGCAGTAGGTGTTATGGGGAATACCCAGTTTTGCTGCATGCTCCCCCAAGGGCCAGTGCCCGTACTGGTAGCGACTATCATTATATCATATCATTCTAAATATCGCTCAGTCGGTTATATTATTCCACCTTTTGTTGGATTCCGTGAGGAAAATTCAAAGAATGTTGTCCTTAATAACAGCGAGTGGTATAGATACATTCTCTTCAAGCGAGCTATGAAGGGCTGATACCTGCCGGGCCAACTCGTCTGCCCGTTCATTGCCCTCAATACCGCTGTGTCCTGGAACCCAGAGTAAAGTGATTCTGTGGTTAATGTTCAGGTTTTATAGCTCATCTCGAAATAGTTGGACCCGTTTTGATGATATTTTTGTTGAATTTACGGCTATCAACGCTTGGCTATCTGTGAATATTGCCGAATTTAGATTTTGAGTTGGGCTTAATTTAAGAATGTTGCATGCTTCTATTATAGCTAGTACTTCACCTTGAAAGACACTAGCAAAGTCGGGAAGTCGGAAAAATCGAGAGACTTTCAGTGACTCTGAGAAGACTCCTGCTCCTACACCGCACTCCATTTTAGATCCGACGGTAAAAATCCTTACATCGAAATCTTGGGACACTTCGTCATCTTCCCTATTCTTCCTGGATGGAAAGATAACTTCAAAACATTTACCGAGGCTCAGAATAGGGGTGCAGTAGTCAGTGTTTGTCGACAGAATATCTGGAGGAATCAGATTTGCCGTGTTGCTATGGCCGTAAGGTTTGGCAAACCAGCATTTTGACTATTTGACTCTTAACGCACTGCAACATACCAGATGTTTAATGTAGATGTCAAGAGGTAGAAGAAGTAGAATAACACTTAAGACATCTGTTGGGCAAGATCTCAATGCGCCAGAGGGGTAGCAGTTCCCCGAATTTCCTTAAGCCAGGATTGGTCGTACTAACTACTGCTAATATGTCCGTAGTATTATTTTCGATTGAAGACCCCGTAGAAAGCAATGCTAGCCTTCATAGCCCGTTCTTCCATGTTTAGTATCCAGTTTAGTTTAGGGTCCAGGATGACTCCCAAATATCTCGCACTGGAAGATGGTGAAAGATTGTGGCCATTTAATCGAGGTAGCGTGAAAGTGGGTACCTTAGTCCTGGTAGTGAAGAGTAACAATTCTGTTTTGCGTTGGTTAGTCTCTAGTCAAAAACTCGTGGCCCAATTGCTAATCTTAAACAGAGCCCTCTATGTGATATCACTTGACATTTTGTGACACTGAATAAGCAATAAACTATATTTTGAAATTAATATATTCTAATATTTAGCCGAAAAGCTCTAAAATATTACCCTTTTCCGGATATGAAATTAAATCTGAAAATTTTCCAATTTTTGGAATACAAAATTGAGATTTTTCAGTGGAATTCGGCAGTTTATGACTTGCATGTTTTATAAGTGGTCTATTGGTAACACACACTCTCGTGCTGCTGATGAATCCTTATTCATTACTAATTATTATATACTTACTTGGTCCTTAAAATGCTTGTTTACTATTTCAATTATAGTGCTTTGGTAGGGGCGCTACTCAAGTTTTAGTTAGTTCATTTTTTAGGCAATTTGAAAGCAGCTGACACAAAGCCACTCAAACATCTTTTATTAAAGTATCTTTGATCTGGCAGTTTCGCACGAATAAGATAACCTTATGGCCTTTTCGATTGGCCGTCCGGAACACGTTCCCCCAATAAAACACCTGGAAACAATTTGACTGATTCTGAATTGTATGTATCACTGTATTTGTGAAAATTAAATAAAAAAAAATCACATCGACTAAAAAAAATTTCCAAAACACTTGATTTCAATTTAGATACACATTTTTTTGTATGAATAATAATTATACCTTGCTTCTTTTTACCTTATCTTACCAGAAAAGTAGTTTAAATTCAATGAGCACATCGAAATTGAACAACAAAACAACCCGATGATTTTGACATTTTAATTATGTGAGTGTATTAGTGATTCTGTTTTCGATTCTGAAATGAAATCCAGAATCGTTTTCTGTTCTGTATAGAGTAACAACTGTCATTTTGTGGGGGTCAGAACAGTTCTGGACGGCCAATCGAAAAGGCCATTAACTTTTACTGAAAGTGGAAGAGCGCCCCTACCTATGCTTCAGGGATCAGGAGCACCACAATGCATTAAGTGTAGAATCAAGAACTCCATTGCCGAGATTTGGCTATTTCAGCGAGTAATTGAAGTGATTGAGGGGCAGTTGCACAAACGTGGTTCAATATTTGGTCCGTGGTTCCAGAATTTTATTGAATTTACGTGTGGTTTCGAGTCCCACGCTAGGCAGTTTTATTTTCTATACCTCCAATTTTAATTGGATGCCGCCCGTGGGTTATAAATGATAAATGATAATCTAAAATATATTCAGAATTCACGACTTTTAATAAATGTACATATTTTTATTTCGTAAGGCGCAATGGGTCCATTGAGATCCGAGTCAGCGCGGTAATGTAAGCTCTTTCAAACTAATGAGCATAATACATTATATATCTACATACGTCTTTAGATTTACAAAAATAAATAATAAACTCCTAACCGCCAATCATTTCAAGATGAAAAACATTGCGTAACTAACAAAAATTAGCCTATGGATAAACTACATTGCAAAACTACAACTGGTTTAAAGAATTTAAAATTTTATAAATATTAAATATGTATTAAGTGCATACATACATACATGCATATGTATAATGTATATTAAGTGATTATAACTTTTATTATAATTATTGTAATTTTTTTTCGAATGTGTGGATTTGTTCAAATTATGGGACTTTTAAAATCTTTGACGAAAGATAACAGGGTCAATGCTAAAATAATAAATTTAAATTCGAAAAGTAAATTTGTATGCACATTTCGTGAGAAATATAAAAAGTTTATCTTTGCTTATATAGGTACACAAAAATATTTATGTATTTTTTAAAAATTATTATACACTTGTAGGAAAAAGAAAAATTTACTAATCAAAATATCTGAAATTTGAGGTTTTTGGTGATATTATCTGTTGGATTTTTGGATCTGTATGTTGTATGTATCTACTATGAATCAATGAGCTCAACTGATTCCTCACTAGTCAACTGATTATATCTTGTAAAAGCAATATTTAGAATAAATAAATCAACAAGTTTAACTCTGCCCATTTACTTAATGTATTATTACAGTATTTCAAAGATATTATAAAATAAATTATATTATAAAATAAAATACACAATTAGATCGTACGAACTCATCTTGTACTTAACAATTTAACAATATATGTGCATATGTATGTATATGTATGAGAGCCTACATTACATAGTATATATATATAGGTATTCATTGACGCACGTAAAATGCTTAAATATGAAATACAATTAGGTAGAAATTAATACATGATAAACAAAAGACATAATAAAACCTTTTAAATTACTTAGTTGTTAAAGTTTGAGGAAAAAAAAGATGTCATTTGAATTGTTGGACAAATACTACAATGTCCCAAAGGTAGTAAGAATTTTTGGTCATTTGTAAAAAACATTCGAAATTCAACTTCGTCTTCGGTTCCAATGCTCGTCTTTAATGACACTCCTTTTGTCAGCTCTCGTGAAAAAGCAAATTTGCTTGCAGCGCAGTTCGCTGCTAATTCGACGCTGCCAGAAAGTATTATGACTCCTCCTGTACTTGAAAGCGTAAATGATTTTATGGGACAAATCTTCTTTCGCACTCGTGCAGTTGCTAGAGCTTGATATACACAAATCCGCTGGCCCGGATAGTATCCCTCCCAACGTTCTGAAGAGGTGTTCTTCAACGCTGGCAAAACCACTGCGTAAGCTTTTCCATCTGTCCTACTCTACAGGTCTCTTTCCGAGTGGATGGAAAACAGCATTCGTCCAGCCTGTCCCTAAAAAAGGCACATCTTCTTCACCCTCTAATTACCGTCCAATTGCACTTACGGCCCTTCTTTCCAAGGTCATGGAAACGCTGATTAATTATCAGCTTAAGAAATATCTTGAAGAACGAAAGCTCCTTAATGACCGGCGGTATGGCTTTCGTAGCAATAGGTCCACTGGTGATCTGATGGTATATCTCACCGAACAGTGGCACAAATCTTTACATCGTTTTGGTGAAAGTAAGATTATTGCACTTGATATTTCAAAAGCATTTGATAGAGTTTGGCATCAAGCTCTCTTATCGAAAATGCGTGCATTTGGTATCGATGAATCTCTTCTTCGTTGGATTAGAAATTACCTTTCGGACCGTTCAATACAAGTTGTATTGGACGGTTTCAAGTCTGATATTCACAAAATAAATGCTGGTGTGCCCCAGGGCTCCGTATTGTCTCCGACCCTTTTTCTCATTTTTATTAATGATCTCTTATCTGGAACTTCTAATCCACTCAATTGTTTTGCTGACGATATTACTCTCAGCTTTTCATATTCCTTTTCAGATGCACCTCCTTGTTCTTCAGATGTGCAACTGCAACGGCAGCGTATGATAAGCTCATTAAATTCTGATCTTGACAGCATTGTCCAATGGGGAATAAAAAACCGCGTAGAATTTAATGCTTCAAAAACTCAGTGCTGTCATCTGTCGTTAAAGCAGAAACCACCCCACATGCCGCTATCCATGAGCGGCACTTGCATTGAAGAAACCGATCAGCTTTCAGTCCTTGGCATGTGCATCACAGACCACCTCTTGTGGAATGAACACATATTTGATGTCGCCAAAAACGCTGCAAAATGTTTGGGCTTTCTTCGAAGATGCAAGAAATTCTTTTTCCCGTCTGATCTGGTTGTAATCTATAAGGCCTTCGTTCGTCCAAAGCTGGAGTATAACTCGCACATTTGGGCAGGAGCTCCCAAAACTCATCTGAGTCTCTTAGATAGAATTCAAAAAAGAGCTTTAAGAATGATTGGCGATAGAACTATAGTGGATACATTTACATCTCTTGAACATCGTCGTAATGTTGCATGTATTTCGCTATTTTATCGCTATTTTTATAAAAAGTGTTCTAGCGAAGTAGCCAGATGCATTCCTCCCCCTAAACAATTCAACCGTAATACTCGCGCTTCTAGGAATGCTCATCATTTTACCCTTGAGCCCAAATTCGGACGTACTGTGAAGTACAGAGATTCTTTCTTTAGTCGTACAACACGTATGTGGAATGCTTTACCAGGCTCTATTTTCCCCCCTCATTTTGACATTCTGAACTTCAAAACTAATGTACATCGGTATCTCCTTTTTAATCCTTCCCTATTTTCCTAAAGCTCGTACTGTGCTTGTCATGTTAAGGGTAGCCAAAACCCCTTTAGTGCGGGTTTATTATAAAAAAAAAAATATTAATATATACAAAAAAATACTCAAACATTTTTGGAGTGGTTTAAAAAAAAAATAATTTAAATATACGGAAATTGTGACTCCATAAGCAGAAGAAAGTTAAACGTTGCATATAATAGCATTGCTAGATATATCTTTGGTTTAAGAAGGTATGATAGAATATCTTTATTTTCAAAAGCAATATATAATCTCACATTCGATAGTCTCGTTCGCTATAGGACATTAATCTTGCTGTTTAGGATAATGTAATCTCATCAACCTTGCTATATTTATAACAGATTGCATATGTCTTCATCAACTAGGTCACCACATCTTCTAATATCTCGATTTACTTGCTTAACCTCTGAACGGCAGTTCTTTATTTTTGCGACTCGGTTATGGAACGCACTTCCTCGAAATTTTAAAAGAATTAGTGACATTAATATCTTTAAGAAAGTGTTAGGGGTACATTTATCCCAACATTAATTAATTAATTTTCTCATTTTTTTATATTTTGCTCAAGGTAGAAAGGAAAAGGAAATGTTGATTGAGGCAAAGAAACATGAAAAAAAAATTAAAAAAATTATTAATGGAAATTCATTAATTTAATTTAAGTAATAAAATTCTCTAATTGATTAGAATAAGTAATTTGAAAGGCTGTAGTTTTTTTTTTTAGTATTTGGTAATTTATTAATTCATTTATAAAATTTACAATTGTATTTGTTTAATACTAAGTACATTTAAGCATGGTTTGCCGAGAAATGACAACAAATTTAACAGTTATACAAAGTTATACAAAATTTAAATTTTAAAAGAATATTTACAAATATTTAAATATGAAAATGTGGATTTGTTATTTGTTTCAGAAATTTTCATTAATAATATTTGTTCTGTAGTTGAGAGCTGTGTAGCAATATGAAGCAAGTTTTCCCCAATTTTCACTGCCGTTGAGGATACGTTTTACATCTTTCAATATTCATCAGATTGACTCCATAATGGTATCGCCTTATTTCTTTCAGGATGGGGCAGGAACCAAGAAAGTGCATCACGTATTCGTTTTCCCTTGTGTTGCAGAGGGGGCAGATTGATGAACTATCTTCGCGATGGGGCATGCAATTTAATTTGATTAGTTCTCCTCTCACTCGAATTACCATAGAAATTTGTGCAGTACTGAGGCCAAGATTCAAATAATTAATCTGTTGATGTTCGAGTTGCTTTCCATTTTCATTGCCTGTTTCACATCAAGAACGAATTCTTGGGTTCTGTCTTTCCATTCTGTGATATTATTTTCTGTTTGGTCCAGCATAATGTTGTATTTGGCTGCGGTATTTGTCCAGTCCTTGTAGAACATTGTTTTCGTTCTAAGTGCCTTCTAGACGAGAACCTTCGTAAGTCGTGAATCGTCTTCCTGGTTAAGAACTTTGGTCACATAGTTCATGCTAAGTTGAAGTGTGAAAACATAAAGAGGTGACATTCCACTTTCAAGTAGTAGCATATAATTAGGAGTGGTTGATGGTAGCCGTAAGAGTTTTTTCAAAAAGAAACGCAACAGCTTTTCTACATCTTCGTAGTATTTGCCACCCCAAACTTGCCCGCCATAGCACATTATGGAGCAGCTTCGAAAATTTTTATTTTGGATGGTAATCCAACCCTAGAGTTAGACATTAAATTTTTCCAAGTTGTATTAATGGCTTTTTTCGAATCAGCAAGTTTCATTTCAAAATGGTTTTTGAAGGAAAGGCCGTGATTTATCGTCACCCCTAGGTACTTGTACGATTTAACAACTTCCAGATGCTCTCCACCATATTTCCATTTTTCGTATCAAGCTAATCGGCCTCTCATTTTTCTGAATACCATGACTTTAGACTTCGCTGTGTTGATTTCTAGACAGTTGCACTTGCAGTAATTTTCTAATTTGTTTATCATAAGCTGTAGAGAACTATGTGATTCTGATAAGATTACCAGGTCGTCCGCAAAAAGCAATGTGGTGATTTTGATACCTTCAACCATGACTCCTGCTGGCAGGCACTCTGAGATATCATCCAAAAACAGTGAGAAAATTAGCGGACTTAGCAAACACCCCTGTCTTACACCTATTTCAATTCCGACCCAGTCTGACAGCTGGTTTCCACTCCATATTGCCGATGTGTTCGCACTGTATAGCTTGATCAGGATATTTAGAAACTTAGTCGATACACCAATTTGGGAAAGTTTGTAGAAAAGACAGTTTCTGTTGATCGTATCAAATGCCGCACGAAAGTCGATGAAAAAAGCATATAATTTTTTTCCTTTATTAATGTAGGTTTGCGCTATACTTGTTAGATTAAATATCTGATCTGCAGTAGAATAGCCTTCTCTAAATCCCGCCTGAAACTGGCTTAACTTTCTATTTTCTTTGACCCGTTTTGTTAGGCGTGCGTTCAATAAGCCAGTAAAAATGGTTGCTATAGTGTTCATAAAAGATATTCCTCTATAGTTCGTCGCATTATTAGGATCACCTTTCTTGAATATTGGGAAGATTATTGACTTCTGGAACTCCTCTGGTACCTTTGCTTCTTTGTATATATAATTTAAGGATTTAAGTACTTTTTCAAAAAAATTGACTGTAGCATTTTGGAAGAACTCATAGGGGATTCGAAAGGCTGTATAACATTTAAATTTAAATTAGCTTATAATAAATATTCATTACAAACTTGTATTAGTTTATAAGATAATGTATCTTAAAATGCAAGTATACAAATAAATAAATAAATAAAAAAAAATGTATTATTTCTTATTTATATTTGTATAATATGAAATTATAAAAACGTTTAACAAAAAATTGAAACGCTATTTTGAAGTAATTATTAATTTACATATAAAAATTTGAATTTAAAAAATATTCAGTGACTGGTTTTTGAAAAATGGATTTTTCAAAAAAAAAACTCTCATAAAGAAAGCATCTTTTTGTTTTTCTAAATAAAATGCTCCCATTAAAATATATTGTAAACAAGTTTTTTTTCAATTTTCCCACATGACCTCTAGTGAGCCAATTAGCCCCAGTACCGTGGTAAGTTGACTATGCTATAATTTTGAGCGTTTGGTGTATGCTCAGAAATAAATTGATTACTAGGTATATATTTTGTTATGCATTTCAGATGCAATAATATCCATAAGCTCTGAATTAGAATAGATGTTTTTCTTGACGGGTTTTCGTAAGCAAATCCAACATTTTCATGAGCAAAAAATGGTATATACTCTTTCCTCGATCAGCATAGATAAGCTTGAACGCACGCTCCATTAGAGTGTGCTCCATAATGTATATTTTTCTCACAAAAATTCTCTTTTCCCGTAAATCAAACGAAAAAATCATGAGTCAATTTACCCCCACAAAAATGAATCAACTAACCCCATTCCGGCATTCTGGCACTAAAGTCAAATTTTTGGCAATGTGGAAATTATATAGAAGAAAAAAAGAACAAACACGAAAAGTCGGACAAACATATTGTATGTATGCAGCCAAAAATTCTGCCCAGACACTTAAAACGCACCAAAAAAATCAAAATAAATGAAAATAAAAATTTACTTTCAGATGAAAATAAAAATAGTTTTTTTCCCAACGCAAGACTAATAATTACTGACACTGTGGGTCAACGACCAAGAAATTGTTTACGAACGATCGAGTACGACAGTGACCACTGCGGATTCGCCGCCGTTATACAACTTCCGAACGAGCTTATGGAATTGGATGAGTATGTGCCTGTGCATACTTACAATTACAGTAAGGTGCCCTGGCCACGCTTCTCCAATGCCTTATTGAGTGAATTACGTTCAAATGGTATATCCCCACCAAATGACAGGAACCTAACAAATACTGAAATCGACAGATACTTAGAACAAATTGACGAAACGATTCTACGAACAATGAACAGAACAATACCGAAATACAAAGAACGTAACGCAACTGACATGTACCGTAACGCGACAATTGATGCACTACACAGACAAAAGAGTGGCTTACTGACAAGACTAAAACGCTTGTACAGACGGTTTACTGACACACGAGATCTGGAGATAAGGACACTGAAGTCGTCCATCAAAAACATTAACCAATTGATCAAAGAAAATTATAGGTTATCCAATAATTTGTTTTGGGACTACAAAATTCGGGCCGTGAACGCTACCGACCCGAGTATGTTCCCACAAATTAATAAGATATTCAGAAGAAAAGATCAAAAAGACCTTCTGTGTCTTAAGCTCCAGAGGACGACACAAAACAGACACGTACTTCTGACAGCAGGCATAGACCCAGATGACACCGTCTGTGACGATGACCTACCTCTTCATAATCGACGATCCGCAGGAGAAGGTGGAGACTGTGGGGGCGGCTTTCCAGCAAGTGTACAAGGTGAATGCTAGCATTCGCCCGAACCATGACCTGGAGAGCAGAGCTCTGGTTCACCACTTTTACCTCCGGAACGATATAACGCAGTGGCGATCTGAGAACCTTGGTTTTACCGGGTTTAATGATGAAGATTTGGCAAACGCCATAATCGCCGACCGAAATGGGCCCAGTCCCATGTTAATTTCGAAGAATGAGCTCCAGCTCATCTTCGATTCATTAAAGAAAAAGAAGTCTGCAGGAGTCGATGGTATATCCAACGTTGTACTACGACATTTGCCTCAAGAAGCAGTTGACATTTATACCACACTATTTAACAACGCGCTGAATAATGCATATTATCCAGTGCGGTGGAAGACAGCTGTGGTGCACCCTCTCCCAAAAAAGGGAAAGGACAACTCCAATTCGGCGAATCTCCGGTCGATAAGTCTTCTTCCGAGCATCAGCAAAGTATTTGAAAAGGTTTTTAATAGAGCCCTGTTCAAGTGGGCGGAGAACAAAAATATCATCCCGGATAATCAGTTCGGTTTTAAGGCGGGACATGACACAATTCATGCCGCGTCTAAACTAGTTTCTGATATCCAATGGAACAAAACTAAAAAGCAGTGTACGGGTGCCTGTCTGGTTGATTTGGAGAAATCCTTCGACACCGTATGGTTAGAAGGTCTCTATCTAATGCTAACCAGACTAGGTATAAGTAAACCTCTATTGTATATGCTTTATGACATGCTAAATGGTAGAAAGTTTATTGTCAAGAGTGGCAATGTAACTTCTACCGCAATTTTTAATATTAATAATGGTCTTCAGCAGGGAGCGGTTAACTCGCCGATTCTGTTCAGCATTTACACCAGCGATCTGATAGGTAGTCTAACTCAGGCAATTGCGTAGGCCGACGATCTAATTGCGTACAGAACAGCTAATACAGTTGAGGTCATCAAAATTCTCTTGCAGAGTGACTTCGACAAGATTCAGCGATATTGTAATGACTGGAAGTTGAAAATCAATTTCCAGAAATCAGAAACAATTCTGTTTAGGACTTCGTTGTCTAGCGCCTCAAGGGATACGAGAAAGAACTGGCGCAAGCTGGTGATCGTAGGGCCACATGGACATCCACTGGCGAGTAAAAGTGTAGTAAAGTACCTTGGCATCTGGTTGGATCAGTACCTGTATTTCGACAGACATATAGGTGCTGCCTTGGTCAGGGCTAGGGAAGCCTTTGCCTTGACAACACGACTGTTTTATAGCAGCCGTTTTGACAGCAGGGTGAAGGTGATTTGTTGCATGGCCCTCATCAGGCCGATGATTGCCTATGGATGCCCGGTGTGGTTCAACGTTGCCCCATCTCAAATGGAAAAGATTCGGGTGTTTGAGAGGCAATGTCTTAGACGTTGCCTTGGATTACACAGAACACCAGAGTCGGAGTACACAAGATATTATTCCAACCAGGTTCTATACAACGGCGCCAACATAAACAGAATAGATAATTTTTTGTTTAAGCTGATTCGGGGGCACGTTGCAAGAGCGATGTCCTCAACTAACAACTTAATTTTTGGGGCGTATTACCCAAATAACCAATATTTTGAGAGTGCGCGTTTAAGTGGTTACATCCCTCCTGAGGCATTCCTCTATTTAGACAGTCGAGGGCTGATACAGGATGGAGGGGCGGTTCCGCTCATCTACCACGTCAGCCGGAAAACTGTGGATAGGCGACTCCTGTATAGTCGAGACGTCATCGCTCAAGGTGGAGAAGAGCGCCTTCGGTTCAGTAGGACTGTGTCCGATCGGGACCGGAGGGATAGGGCGAAACAGGAGAACCAGTTCTGGTGGCTCTCTGAACAGCATCGTGATATTTAAAGTCGATGAAGATGATATATCTTGGCCGACTTACATAGATTTAGGGCATTAGGTATAGGGAACAGTCAGGGTGGCACCAAAAAAAAATTTAAAAATATGTATGTATGCGGGGGCATACGTGCATGTATCTGCGTGTCTGTACATGTATGTGCGTACGTATATGTATGTGTGTATGTACATGTATGGGTGGGTTGCATGTTGTTGTGTGTCTGCATGCATATAAAAAATAAACAAAGTAGTTTTTAAGTAGTTTTAAGTGGTTTTGGGTATTATTAGGTATTTTAAGTAGTTTAAGTTATTTTTAGTTAATATAGGTTAGTTGTATTTAGTTTTAATTATTTTTAATCTATATTTAGGTTTAGTTTATAAGTAAAAAAGTTTCCTTGGTTAACAAATAAAATAATTAGATTAAATTAAAATAGTTTTTAGGTCGAAAGACATTAGTTCTAAGAGTTATTGTTTAGTTTAGAGCGCCCGTAAAGGGCCAGTAAATTAGTTGTAAGTTATTGATAATTAGGCTAGTTTTAAACATTTTTGTCTAGCTTTAAGATAGTTATAAGTTATCTTTAAATAAAAATGAATTTACAAAAAAAAAAAAATAGTTTTTTACCAATAACTCCAGAACTGCATCCACTCCTGACGAAATACAATGTGAAGTTATGTAGATAGCTGTGGTTAATGCAAGGGCAAAACAAAAACATTACAAAATTGTGTAGGTTTGAAGTTATGTTTAGTTAGTCTACATGCCTCTGGCGACAACTAACCCCGGTTACCCCTACCGTTAATCAGTACGCTAACTAACATTTTTTTTTAAATTAAAAGTGGACTACACTAATTTAGGAACACATCCATTTTTTATGAAAATTCTTGGAGCTATTTTTGAGAAATACATTTTGGTCTCATCCAACCGCTTAGGCTGTAGACACGAGGATAGACTAGACACCCAGTTTTTAGGTGTTCTCTATTTTTTTTACTAATCCATAACTTGCCATATATGTATTTAGTACCAATGTTTAGTGAAAGTAAAAATAACTATTTATTTGACGTAATTGGGTGATAATTTTTTCAACAATGTCTTGTTATGTATTTTTTTAAATAATTCTTTAAGAATCATATCTCGATTACTGATAATATTTTTTAAAGAAAAAAACACTAGATGAATACACTTAAATATTCGTCGTACGTAAGGTATGTTCCTTATGTATTGTTTGTCCTTAAACAAAGTCATTAGAATTTCAGGACTGCATGTGCACCACGTGTGAATACACGCTGCACCTGAATATAAAACTTTCAACAGTTGTTAAATCCTTTGTGCCGCACGCCGATTAATTAATTAATATACCTTGAAACAGGGCCATGTTTTTTTTTTCAGGTGAGAAAGGGAAACTTTCCTTATTCAAGCTTTCACCTTTTTACTACAGCATATACTCGTACATACATATATGTTACTGTATGGCATGGGTGGGTTATGGAAGCTTAAGTTGTAAATTCAAAGGTTAAGAAAAAACATTTTCATATTTAGTTCTGTTTATAGGGAATTTATAGATCCATTCTTACACAGTGCACGAACATTGAAAGGCTAAATCGGTTTAAATTCGACCGAATAAAATTAGGCAACAAAGCTCAAGCCTTTTAATTCGAAGTTGCCTTAAATTCATCAGACAACAGGAAAGTGGAGACAGTGAGCATTTTTGTTTCATGGTTAAAGATTAGTTTAAGCAGTGGATGACGTGCCTGCCTGCTGCCTGTACGGCATAAACTTTCATTAAAAGAAAATTTCGTCATAAAAAGTATCATATAAAAAAAACAGAAAAAAAAAACTGGTTAGGTACCTTATGTTAAACAATGCGGTGACGAAGTAACAACCGCACCGCCATCGCTGTACCTCGGGCTGTGTGCAAAGCACATATATAAATATATTACAAACATAAAAAATTAGCATTCACGACATTGGCTTGGTTTTTTTCTGTTGTTTTATTTTCGGAAGGTTGAAGGCGTTTATTTAATAGATGTATTTAGATGGAGTATCTAATTTGCCAAATGTTGAAAATGGCAGACAACGAAAAAGATTTATTGATGGATGGTAAAGCATAAAAGATTACAAGTAACATTGCAATGTTTTGCCCGACATCCGTTCTGTATAGTTTAAATATAACTAAGAAGTTAGTTTCTTGTTATGAGAAAGAAGAGTTTATTAAACATGAATTTTCTTTAATCAGTGGATTATATTTATTTTCTTTATTTTTAATGAGAAAAGTTAAAAATACTTTTAAAACACATGCACAATGTAGTACATGCTCAAATAATAGAAGATTTTGAGCATGTGCAAAAGTGTTCTACAAAATATTATTTTAGTTGATATTACTACATGGTGGCACACGAATCGTGCTACAAAAATAAAACTTACTTTTTTTTTATTTTATAGGCTACTATTTAGAATTATCAAAATGAATGCTTGGGATACTGAAAAAGGATTTGGATAGTGCAGCGATACCATTCTTTGCAGACCGTCATTTCCGGCCAAATGGAATTTGGGATGGAGTTTGGCGGTACTCTCCCGAGTAGATTGACCATTATGAGGCTGGTAAACGTGTTTGCCGAATCTGGAAGCATCGAACGAAGACCGTATCATCGAGATCACAATGTTCGGGTTCAGGATACAATCGTGGCTGTTGCATTGGCAATACAGGCAAATCCAAGTGTTTCGACTCGAAACTTATCGGGCCAAATTAGAGTTAGCAGACGACCATGATGACTTAAACTTGTTTCCGTACAAAGTCTAAATTACAAGCAAGTTAACCTCAGGATTTGCCTGTTCGCCTGGAATTTTGCCGAAAAATAATTGCAATGGCAGAAGAAGACAACACATTGATAAATTGTTTGTTCATGTCTGATGATGCCCATTTTGACTTAAACGGCAATGTTAACAAGCAAAATTGCTGTATATGGAGTGAGTCTAATCCAGAAATGCTCCATGAGACGGAACTGTACCTAGAACGAGTCACTGTGTGGTGCGCAGTTTCATCAAGGTGTATTGTCGGGCCATACTTCTTTGAAGAAAACGGTGTAACACTAACTGTCAATGGGTACCGTTATTTGAAGATGTGGAAGGAGTTTTTTTTACCCATAACTTCACCGAAGACGTATCCCTTTCAGCAGGATTTGGTTTCAACAAGATGGAGCAAGTGCACACGTAGCCACACAAGTTATGGCGGAGCTCCAACGAAAATGAGCGTGGAGGTCATTTGCGGGCTATCATATTTAAAACCATTAGTTATTTAAAATAAAATTTCTTATTGTAGCACGATTCGTGCGCCACCCTGTATAAGGACAAGACGTGAGAAATGTCAAAATAGTTTTATAACAGTTGATCGCCATCAAAAGTGGTAAATATTGCTCGTTCTAAAAAAAATACCAAGTTCGGAAGTTTGGGCCGCATAAACAGTTATAAACAAAACTGTTATAAATTGACCAATACTATAAATCAATTAAAAACAAAATAAATTAGGTGCCGCAATTCTACAAGCAAAACTTGGAACTTAGGATTAGAATTATTACTACCTACATACGAAACATCGCGTTACATGTGCAACTAATGTGTAGAGATCACATTCGTTTTAACTGACAATTTTAGCTAATGTTGTTCGTGTAATCTTCGGACGTTTATTTTTACATACGGTATACATATGTGGGTACTATAGGGCAAAGAAATCGAACTCGAGACTTTGAATAACCTTGACATTACGATGATAGAGAATATCAAAAAAGTGGTTCCCGCAATTCCGTCTGTCTGTACAACGTTGAAGCTGACACACTTAGACCAGAGTTGGTCCATTGAATCCTGAGATAAGCTTCCTATTCGTTGGACCATGTTTAGATCACTGAGATCATCGAAGAAAAGTGCTCCAAGATGGAGCTTACGTCTTTGAGATAGAGCAGGACATGTGCACAGAAGATGAGGAACAGTTTCCACCTCCTCATCCATACAACTTCTGCAAAAATCGTTCGAATAAACGCCAAGCGTCGTTGCGTGCTTGCCTATGAGGCAGTGTAGTGTCCAGTTATGACACCAATAACGGAGCTGATGTGCAATCTGCTTAAGGATATCAAACACTTGAAGCGTTTCAAGATTATGTTTTGACCAGAACTGTTTTGTCGTCATACAGGTAGTTGTATTTCTTCATCTTCGGTTTGTCCTTTCTACAGCATCTTGTTTTAGCTTTAACTTACATGTAGCGAGGGGTATTCCTGTGTTTGCTTTTTCAAGTAATAGAGGTAGCGTCGTTCCATTTTGGCAAGTGCATCAGCCTTACAATTCCCTGGATTGTCCCTGTGTCCTGGCACCCAACATAGGTGAATATTAAACTGCTGCACCATCTCCATGAGATATGAACGGCAGTTGTGAGCAGTTATGGAGTTTGTAGAGGACGATTCCAGAAATTTAACAGCCGCCTGACAATCCGAGAAAATACGGATATCAGTAGTTGATATCACGTTTTCTTTTAGCCAGGAGAGGACTTCTCTAATTGCCATAATTTTCGCCTGGAACACGCTACAATGATTTGGAAGACGGAAAGAGAGACTTAATTTTAGTCTGTCAGACAGATCTAGGAGGGATGGTGACTTGGAAGTTTTTGCCGAATTCTAATTTAGAGATGGTGTAATCAATGTAACTTGGAAGTAATCCCAACGAATTCAGAATAATAGAATGGGCAATACCATTGTGAAGAAGCTTTAAGGCGGGCTGCTGTGCTCGCTGCCGTCTGTTTGCTGAAAATATCGAGGGGTAGTAGATGGAGTAGAACGTCTAGCGCGGCAGAGGGTGTTGTTCTTAATGCTCTGCTTATACACATTGAAGCTGATCGTTGGACTTTGCTCAGTTTGTCCCGATTCGCAGCTTTTTCTAGAGCGGGCCGTAAGTAAGAATCGGTCTGATGACTGAAGTATATAGTCAGTGGGGCTGGAGGCCCCAATAATTCTTATAGCTTTTTTGCAAGAGAAGATTGCCACTGTGGCTTTTTAACTCTTTCTTCTATATTAGGTTTCCACCTTAATTTTTTATCTAAAATAAGACCCAAGTATTTTACTTTATCTGAGAAAGCTAGTGGAGTACCTTTGATAGTAGGAGGATCTACGTGAGGAATTTTATATTTCCTTGAAAATAGGAGAAGTTCAGCTTTCTTAGGGTTGACTCCTAGGCCACACCTTTCTGCACAGTTTATAAGCTTATTTAAAGCGTTTTGCTTAGAACGTTAGGGTACTTTCCGTATACGGCAATGGCAACATCGTCCGCATGGGCAACCACTCTGTAGCTCTCCGCTTCCAGAGCCATCAGCAGCTCATTTGCTACCAGATTCCAGAGAAGGGGAGATAGAACACCGGCTTGTGGCGTACCTCCAATAACAAATCTTCTTGCAGAGAAGTTTTGAATTGATAACCCTTCTAGTCAGCATTTGATTAATCAGTTCACCAAGCGATCCATCTACTTTGAGTCTTGACAGTGCAGATGCGTCAACATTGTTAAAAGCGCCTTCTATGTCCAGGAAAGCGACCATAGCATACTCCTTATGGTCGAGGGAGTATTCGATAGTTCGTACTAGATTATGTAAGGCAGTATCTACCGATCTTCCTTTGCAGTACGCATGTTGTGCCGTAGACAAAAATCTCGTATCGATGTTATTACGTAAGTGGATATCTATCAATCTTTCAAGAGTTCTTAGAAGGAAGGATGATAGACTAATAGGTCTGAGGTCTTTTGGAAAAACTTGGGCGCATTTACCCGCCTTAAGAGGGTATGTGGAACAGATCTTAGCAGCTGTGGAACATATTCTTCAGAATTAGAAGATCTATATCTGAGTTCCTCTGTAGCTCAGCTGGAATAATACCGCCCGGTCCTGCGACCTTGAAAGTTTTTTTTATTAATTGCCCATATCAGTTTTCCCTAGTAATTAGACCTTGTGGATAGTTAGATTTGTTATTAGTCGCCGTGTGGTCTGTAAAGCTACCTGGAAAATGGGTATCCATTAACAATTTGAGCGATTCTTCGCAAAAGTTGGTCCATGAGCCATCAGAATACTTTTGGCTGCTGGGCAGGGCATGGCTGGATTTGTAGAGAGAATTTTTCTTAACCTTGATGCTTCTGAGGTTTCTTCTATTTTGCCACAGAAGGACCTCAAGGAAGATCCATTTGTTTTCCTTAATTTTTTTCTTATAAAGTTTAAGGGACTCTTTGTATGAGTCCCAGTCTAAAACTTTCCTATTTTGTTTAGCTCGATTAAAGCGCTTACGGCACTCTTTCCTGAGCAGTTCAAGCCTTGAATCCCACCATTGTGGCTTTCCTTTCCCCTTACCTGAGTTTGTGGCCAAGAGATGGCTGAGGATTTATTAAGGGCTGTGGTTAAGTCTTTGACTTTACTGTCAAGTTCAACTATGTTGGAAGGAGGACTTAATAACTCGGGTTTTAGCAGACCTTTAAGTATTATCCTATATTTGGGCCAATCTGTTTTTCGGTAGTTACGAAATTCCAAGCGGATCGGAGTGTCATCATTGAGATTGAATTGAATGTATCTATGATCTTTTAGATGTAAAACTAATGGTATCTGCAATACGACAAGAAGTTGATTGTGTTTCACACAGACTTCTCGAAAGCTTTTGATCAATTGTCTCATCTTACTAAAATGTGAAAGTTTGGATGGATAAAAATGCTTGTTGCTCAATATCGGCTGAACGGATCTGGGTAAAAATTTTTCACAGAGATAGATTATAGTCTGGAATAGCACACTTTCTTTATCCCGGTAAAAGGTATGATTCCCGTGGGATAGATTTGTTTTAACTTTGTATTGAGCACATATACATACCATATCTACTCGTTCTACAAATAACGAACATAGTTTTCACAGGAAGAACAAACACACATTTTCACAGAGGATCACACGTACACACCATTGAATAGATATTAATGAATTTTCGTAGATCCCTTTCGGATAGAAAGTCCGTATCATCGCACTGGTATCTGCGAGTGGAATTTTGAGGTTTTAACTTAATTCATACGGGTTTCGTCCATCTTTCATGAAGGGGATATCCTCATATCATGATTGTGGGTTATATCAGAAGAGTAAGAAGTGTCACAACTGTCAAACTTCAAGAGTGTGTGAAATTTTGTAAATCTTGCAACAAAGTAATCAAACGCAAATTGACCACATATGTGGGTTAAACGTCAGTGGACACAAAGATAGCAAGTAGCGATGGGCATAATTGAATTATCACTCAAGACATTAACAAAACCAAGAGAAAAACAACACGCGACACAAAGAACAGTCTACAAAACAAAAATATTCTATAAAATAAAACGAAAACAAATATTAAAAATTTCCACTTTTCCATTATTTGCGTTTTTTTTTCTTTATTCCTGCTTGTCTTTTAGTTTTGAATATAAATAAATATTTCATTCTAGTACACATAATAATTAACTTCTTGCTCGGGTTATCATTTCCTTCCGGACTCTTCTGAAAGTGTTCACTTGGGAAAAAAATGACGGTTCTAATTCTAAAAAGAAGAGAATTTTGATTCTGGATTTGAATTCAGAATCAGAACCAGAAGCACTCACACATTCATATACTTGAACGTCAAACTCGACTGTTGTCATATTTTGTATCATATCTAATTGTGCAACAAACATTTTTTTTGAATTTGAATATTTCTACGTACACAATTATGTTCACACATGTAATCTTGTTAAAATTCAGAATCGTCAGAATCACACAAAAGTGTTCAGATCGGATCCCGTATCGGAGAGATTCCGGATTACCAAAAAAAAACTTTTTCAAAGTAAGGGAAATTTTGCTCCTCCTCTTTTTGTAGTAATTTTTTCGAGTTAACAAACAGCATTTTGTGAAAATTTGTACAATTCAAACGAATTACAGTGCAACACGGATATACGAAATTTTGAAAATCCAAGAAATTTCTTTCTTATATCCGAGGTTTTCTTATATCCAAACATAAAATATGAGAAAGAAAATTTCTTTAAAAAAAACTATGGGCAAAGGAAATATATTGAACGTGTACCTACAAAATTTCATGAAAACGAAGTAGGCCGTACGAACTTTATGTGCATTCATAAAAAAACTTCTTCTACAATATTTCAAAAAAAAAAAAGCTTTAATGTAACAAAGTAACCAAAATATACTCTTATTCAACAAGTAAAAAAATAAAATAAATAAGTCTTCTCTTCAAATAAATAAAACTAAAATTTAAATAAAAGCAAAATAATGTGAGCCTGTGGAATTAAGGTTGATATAATCAACATATAAATGTACAGGAACTGTTTTGTATTATATTATTTATCGTCGAAAGACAACCAGCAAAAAGAAGTCAAGCGCAAATGTCAGAATCACATTTGTTTACCTTGTTGTATTTGTATATTTGACTTTCTCTCCATGAAAAGATGTTAAATCGAACAACAATATGTGGTCTAGTGAAACTACACACAAATGCCAAAATATCATTTTTATCCTTCAAAGATGCCAAAATATCAGTTTCATAAATGTAATAGGTTGTAGGCAAACACAAATAGCAGCCGAAATTTCCCATCTCATCATCCAATTATTTTCAGTTGTCATTCCTTTGGAAAGTGGGAATTAGTAATGAAGGTCTTAACACAAAGATGCATATTGAAAAGGTCTTGCCACATGTTTGACTGACAAAGTAAATTTCTTATAAGCGTACTTTTTTGTTCCAAGATTTGATATTGGTGTGCGAGTTTCTTATAAGCGATTAATTTCGAAAGAAGTATAAAGAAAAAGGCACGGTGTTTCTCATTGCGTTTCTTATAAGGAGTTTTTCTTATATAAGTGTTTCTTTTATCCGTAAAATACTGTAGTACGAATTCACTAGATAACAAAAAGACCATATATAACGGGTGATTTTTTTGCTACTTGGTTTTTGACGTTTATATTTTTGACAGATCACACATGACAAATTCCACGAACATTTGACATTTCGATTCAGTATTGTTTGCCATTTCATCATGAATAGACTTACGCCTGAACAACGTTTGCAAATTATTGAAATTTATTATCAAAATTCGTGCTCTGTGAAAAATGTGTTTTATCGCAAAATTGTCTTCAGCGACGAGGCTCATTTTTGGCTAAATGGATACGTGAATAAGCAGAATTGCCGTATTTGGAGTGAAGAGCAGCAAGAGGCAATTCAGCAGCTACCAATGCATCCCGAAAAATGCACTGTTTGGTGCGGTTTATGGGCAGGCGGCATCATTGGGCCGTACTTCTTCAAGGACGATGAAGGCCGCAGGGTTACGGTCAATGGAGAAAGGTACCGTTCGATGATAACAGTTTTTTTTTGCCGAAAATGCAAGAATTGAACTCGGTCGACATGTGGTTCCAACAGGACGGTGCCACATGCCACACTGCACGCGAAACCATGCATCAATTGAGAGACGAATTTGGTGAGCAGTTGATCTCACGTCTTGGCGCAGTCAATTGGCCACCAAGATCATGTGATTTGACCCCGTTAGACTATTTTTTGTGGGGCTATGTTAAGTCTATTGTCTATGGGGACAAGCCAAACACGATTGCTGCCTTGGAAGCCAACATTAAACGCGTCATTGGTGAGATTCCGGCCGAAATGTGTGAAAAAGTTTGCCAAAATTGGACCTTCAGAATGGACCACCTGAAGCGTAGCCGCGGGCAACATTTAAGTGAAATTATTTTTAAAAAGTAAATGGCAGAAATTGATTTATCGATCCAAATAAAAATTTCATTCACTTTTTACAAGTTTCTGTGTTCTTTTGAATTTTCAAAAACCAAGCTCTTAAAAAATCACCGTTTACAATGTTGTGCATTTAAGTGAAAAAGGGGAAGCTTGGTCGACTATTTAATCATTGCGGTTTGATTGAAACATTCATTGTATTTAATAGAACTTTTGAATAAAGAATTTGATTTTACCAAATTACACGAAGCAAAATTTAGATGTAATGCTCGGAATTGTTGTTTTCATTAAATTAACGAATTTGTGGAAAACGTAGTTCGCCGGGTAGAAAGTTTTGTTTAATAAACCGTAATAAACCGTAAGAAAATAGTACACCTCAGTTTTAATTTATAGAGGAAATAACAACTCAAGTGTCAGGGCCTCTGCCGATGTAGGCAATTTATTGAGTTGAATAGGTCACACTTTGTCATTGTCACTTAATGGTGAACAATCGTTTTAGGTGTTAAAAATTAGCATAGCCAGTTAAATTAGCACTATTGTAGAAAAATATAAAGTTCATTAAACACTTAATCCCAAATAAATAATTAATATTTTTTTGACATCGGTATCTACCTACTAAAAAAAAACTTGACTGATGACAACCTATGTGCATTTTTATTTACTTTTTTTTTTTTTTTCTTTGCAGAGAACTACAGGATGGATCACTTAAAGACAATGGATTAATGGATGGCTCCAAGATCATCCTAATACCAAATGTTGAAACCGGATTGCTGGTAAGGAAACATAATTTATTTTAACCGGCCTTGTTCCTCAAATGTCACAACTATTACATTTATATTCTTGAAGAAACGTCAAATCGTTTAAACGACTAGATTCAATCAAAATGTTTTTTTTTTGCTATACTTGACATTATGGTCGGCCAACATGCCATATTTCTTCAAATCGAGTGAATCATTACCGCGCCTCGTTGTATAATATCGATGCGGAATTGTGGAAAAAACGCTAAAGTGATGACATATAATTATTGTGTGTCCCCCTTCTTGCTTTCAAAATTCAAACCATAAACATGAACGTGACTCTCGTATAAGTACCGTTTTCAATTGCTTGCTTCACTGTATGTACTGTAAGCATCATTAGCGTTAGTTTTTTCTTCTATAGTAATCGTCTGGTGGCGCGCATGCGCCAGGCATTTATACGCGATCACACAATGTCAAAAGTGAAACAAGCGTAATAAAATGTATAAAGAATAAACGCGTCATTGCGAAGAGGCGGCCAGCCGGCGGCGGCGCGCCGACAAACGGCAGACATTCTGATGCGTTTTACGTACAGACGTGCAAAAACAGTTAAACTTGTGGCTGAAGAGGCTTTTCGGGCGTTGAAAAGTATGTCAATTGAAGATGTATGATACAAAAGCCTGATGAATAAGAGATTTTTTTTTTTTGATTTGAACATAAATGGTAGGCTTAACTACGAGTATAAGCTATAAAGTTATTTTATGTGTAAATGTATCTTCAAACAGTAAACTCCGCTTATTTGAATTAGGCTTTACCACACAACTAAAAACAAAATTATGTACCTCTTTTAACTAAAGCAGACAAAACATCACTGAAGCAAACAAAACAGGTATAACTACGAAGGTTTTTGTCTGTTGTTTGACAGTTGATAATGTCAAACAACAGTTCATTAAGTTGGGCGGAACAAAGTTTCCAAATTGTGGAAATTTACTTCGGAAAATGTAAATCTGTTCGCGAAGATGATGAGAATTTTTACCGAAGAATTTTGTTGAGTGATGAAGCTCATTTCTGGTTAAATGGCTTCGTCAATAAGCAAAATGACGTATATGGATCGAAAATCAATCCTCAAGCCGTTTACGAATCACAAGTTGGATGTAATATCCATTAAAATGAATTGTTTGGTGCGGCTTACACGCTGACTGGAAGTATTATCGGTCCTTATCTCTTTCGGAATGAGGAAGGAGCTGCCGCCACCGTTACGGTGAATGGCGAGCGCTATCGAGTCATGCTGACTGATTTTTTTGTTTCCAAAAATTAATCAGCTAAATATCGACGACATTTCGTTTCAACAATTATGGGCGCGGCGCAACTTGCCATAGAGTGCGCTTAATCATGAATTTATTGCAAAATCAATTTGGTGACAACTTTTTTTCCAGAAATGGTCCTGTTAACTGTCCCTTCTCGTTCGTGGAACTTACTTTTTATGGGGCTAAATTAAGTTATTGATATATGCCGATAAGCCAGCAACTCTTGAAGCATTGGAACCCAAATTCAAGTCACCATTGACGTCATACGGCCAGATTTATTGAAAAAAGTAGTAAAAAATTGAACTATATAACTCGTCGCCGTGGCGGAAATATGCCGAAAATCATATTTAAAAAATAAATACCATGAAATTATCTACCAGATTATAATAATTAAAATTCATTCCAACAATATTTCTGTCTTGTATTATTAGATATTTAACCCTAGAAAGATAAACTTATTTTTACTTGCGATTATAGGTACTATAAGGCAAGTTATGCATTCGTCGAAAAAAAAAGTTTTGAAATAACAATCAAACATAACGATCAAACGATGATAGCGAAGTTGAAAAAAGATGGTCTAAAATTTCTATCCGTCTGTATGTCTGTCTGTCAGTCTGTCAGTCTGTCTGTATGTATGTATAGACACCTACAGCCCAAACGGGTGGGGCCGAATTGCTTCAAACTTGGTATATAGAGTTTTTTAGGTATTGTACAGAGGGGAAATTGAAATTATTTTTAGCTCAAAAAATAACGGTACCTGCCATATAACGTTACGTTCAAACCTATTTTTCTCGGAAACGGCTCTAACGATTTTAATAAAAAAAAACTCAGTGCGGCTTTTTAGCTACGACTGATCGATCATCATATGGTTGAAAAAAAATATTAGAAAAATGTCTAAAAACGGTTCCATAGAACCGTTTTTTTTTTGCTTTCGACTATCTCATAAACGGCTCAACCGATTCTTTCGAAATTTCACACATATATAGGTTTAGGTTTCCCAAATCTTACCGCGTATTTTTGTATTTTTAAAATCATTAAAAAAATTTTAATTTATATTTCGAAAACTGCTCATTAATTTTTTTTCACAAATTATATTTATATGCATTTATTGAATACCTATGAACTGGCGTTTTTGAATTTTTTTTGAAAAATGTTTTCAAAAAGTTAAAAAAAAAAAAAACTTTTTTTCTCAAAAACCGCTCCACAGATTTTTAATTTTTTTTATATTTATTTAATATATTTATCGGGTGCCTCTGAGGCGCACTTTATCTTTCTAGGGTTAAAGTTCTCAAGCTCTTACAAAAACACCCGTTAGTTTTATTACATTTTCGTGCGGAAATGGGCTGATTTTAATTAGACTTTACTATAGTTTGATGAGGAAATTAATTTGAGTATATTCGAGCTATGTGCGATGTGACAATTCTTTAGTTGTCCGAAGTTGGTGATCAATATCAAAGATTAGAACTTTATTTAAGCGGGTGAAGCTATAACTTTTGTATTTATTATTTAAATTTGGTTTTACTGGCTCTTTTGGTAAATGGTGAATAAAGAATAGCTTAAATCAATTTGTTTTATCACTTATATCTCCTACACGGATGGGTAGCTTGTACTCGTATCTATGTATTTTATTCTTTAGGTATAGGTACATTTTAGACCGATAATTTATCAATTTTTTTAAGAATCTAAATCAGCGGGTGACCCAACACCACTATACGTTTTAAGTTAGGTATATTATATTAATTTATCCACTAGAGCTGAAAATGATTAAAAAATTAATGTCAATTTTTGTTATAATAACTTTTCAAAGCACAGTTCGCTGATGTTCAGCTCTATCGAAGTTCTCATTAGGAGGACAAAATTGCTCTTATTTATTCAAAAGAGGAACATTTTGTTAATGGAATGCGTTCCGATTGACATACCATACTGATCTTACGATAAAATGTAACGCACAGTCATCACCGCAATGCGACACATTGCGTTAAGTAACAATTTTTTACTTGCGATTGTGTGGGTATCTACTATTTATATGGCATATTTTGCAGTTAGAAAAAAAATCTCCCCACATTTTAATCAAACACGAAAAAAATGTCTAAGCCTGCCACGAAAATTTTTTGTACCAAAAATGTAAAATCTTAATTATATTGAAAAAGGCTTTAATGATTTTGATGAACAAAATGCAGTGCTCTATTATTACTAAACGGTGATTTTTTAAGAGCTTGGTTTTTGAAAATTCAAAAAAACACAGAAACTTGTAAAAAGTGAATGAAATTTTTATTTGGATCGATAAATCAATTTCTGCCATTTACTTTTTAAAAATAATTTCACTTAAATGTTGCCCGCGGCTACGCTTCAGGTGGTCCATTCTGAAGGTCCAATTTTGGCAAACTTTTTCACACATTTCGGCCGGAATCTCACCAATGACGCGTTCAATGTTGGCTTCCAAGGCAGCAATCGTGTTTGGCTTGTCCCCATAGACAATAGACTTAACATAGCCCCACAAAAAATAGTCTAACGGGGTCAAATCACATGATCTTGGTGGCCAATTGACTGCGCCAAGACGTGAGATTAACTGCTCACCAAATTCGTCTCTCAATTGATGCATGGTTTCGCGTGCAGTGTGGCATGTGGCACCGTCCTGTTGGAACCACATGTCGACCGAGTTCAATTCTTGCATTTTCGGCAAAAAAAAACTGTTATCATCGAACGGTACCTTTCTCCATTGACCGTAACCCTGCGGCCTTCATCGTCCTTGAAGAAGTACGGCCCAATGATGCCGCCTGCCCATAAACCGCACCAAACAGTGCATTTTTCGGGATGCATTGGTAGCTGCTGAATTGCCTCTTGCTGCTCTTCACTCCAAATACGGCAATTCTGCTTATTCACGTATCCATTTAGCCAAAAATGAGCCTCGTCGCTGAAGACAATTTTGCGATAAAACACATTTTTCACAGAGCACGAATTTTGATAATAAATTTCAATAATTTGCAAACGTTGTTCAGGCGTAAGTCTATTCATGATGAAATGGCAAACAATACTGAATCGAAATGTCAAATGTTCGTGGAATTTGTCATGTGTGATCTGTCAAAAATATAAACGTCAAAAACCAAGTAGCAAAAAAATCACCCGTTATAACCTAAAAATATGTTTACACAAAATGTTATTAGTGGTACCTGCCATAGAACAGTTTTTTTTTCAACTTTCTCATTAACGGCTCAAGAGATTTCGATACAAAAATTTGTGCAGAAGGGCCTACAAATTCTAAATAATACAATATACCAAAATTGCTTGGATTAAAAACAAAAAAGATTTCAATTTTATTTTTGAAAATACAACACATGCATACATATTTCGAAAACGGGTGGACGATTTTTTTTGAAAAATGTTCTTAAATTTATAATTTTTAAATATATAAATTTTCTCATGAGATTATTAATTTTAAACTTAATTCATACGGGCTTCCTCAATCTTTGATCAAGTTGATATCCTCATACCTTGAAGATAGGTTATATCAAGTCAAACTCAGAAATTCTTACTCAAATGTCAATACCTCTTATTGCCAAATCCGGTGTTCCGCAGGGATGCGGCATTGGTCCACTACTCTTTACATTGGCTATTAATGATGCTCCTCTTTGGAGAAGATAACGGGTTATCGATTTTGCAGTTTCAAAAGTAAACGTAAATAAAACACATAAAATATTTTTTTCATATTTCTTTTTTATTATAAAGTTTGAACGTTGACATTATGTGTGAAACACTACGTCATTTAAATGACAACCACGCGAATTTTTGCAGCCATCGATTCTTTTGAGGTAATTTTCGACTACTTTTTGACACACATTGGGCGGTATCTCAGCCATAACTTGACTAATGTTGGTTTTCAAGTGCTCAAGAGTTAAAGGTTTATCTGCATAAACATGTTCTTTCGCGTAGCTCCGCAAAAAAAAGTCCAGCGGTGTTAAATCGCATGATCTGGTGACCAGTTGATATCGCCACGACGAGAAATTACGCGGCCAGGAAATGTCTCTAGCAATAAAGCTATATTCACTCGTGCTGTGTTGCATGTAGCACCGTCTTGTTGAAACCACATATTCTCCAAGTCGTATTCTTCAATAGCAGGCAAGAAAAAGTCGGTTATCATATGACCATAACGCTCGGAATTGGCGTTGACAGTTGTTCCATCGTCGTTTCCGAAAAAGTAAGGTCCAATCACACCTCCGGGCCAAAGAGCGCCCCCAACAGTGCCTTTTTGGCGATGTAATGGCCTCTCTTCAATTACATGAGGATTCTCAGAACCCTAAATCAATTTTGCTTATTAACATACCCAACGAGTGAGAAATGTGCTTCGTCGCTGAAGAAAATTTTGTTCGAAAAATCGCCGTCCACCGCCTGTTGTTCAAGCACCCATTCGACATATCTACGAAGTTGTGAATAGTCAGCTGGCTTCAGTTGTTGTGTGAGCTGGACTTTATATGGATGTATGTAGGTGTAGATCCAAATGTGCCGTAATACCGTCCTAATTCTTGAGAACGACAAGGAATCGACACATTCGGGTCTTCAACGCTTTCACTTACAGCTGCGATATTTTAAGTGTTACGAGCGAAACGATGATGCACATGTATTGCAATATCTGTAACCAATCCAGTCTCTTCAAATTTCTTCACAATTTTGCAAATTGCTTGCGTAGTTGGACGATTATGTAAACCATAATCTCCTCTTAAAGGACGATATGTGGCTGTGGCAGAATCGCCATTTTTGTAGTAGGTTTTAACAATTTGTATGCGTTGTGCGATAGTTAAGCGATCCATTTTCGTAAATGTCAGACAAAAAATTGGTCTAACAACTTAGTTTGACAGATGTCGAATTCCAGCCCTATCCTTTTGAAACTGCGAAATGGATAACCCTTTATAATAAAAGCGTAATGTGCTAATTCTCTGTCCAACACTGTAATTCATATGTGTCTATAGCTATATGTTTGTATTTTAATTTTATTTTTTAAAAGTCGATTATATATACGCATGTATGTACATATAAATATTTATAGAGATTTTTGTTAAATAAATGTTGGATGTCAACATAGAATTTTTATTAAACGACTTTGTGTGTAAATTTTCTAACATTTTAAAATTGTGATACTTGTGGCACACATCAATTATAGCCATGGTTGCCTACAAATTCATTTTTCGTCTCGATTCAATGCGAATGAATAAAACCAATCAAATTATAATCAAACAAGAATTAAACAAAAGAAATTTTTATTTATATTTTTAGAAATACAAAAAAGAAAAAAAACTTGAAAACAATAAAGATCCCACAAACTTGGGACGAACAATTAAATTCACCCGATAGATATTGATACAAAAATAACAAAACGCTGAACACAGAGTACATCAATGAACAACATTTGAATCGTGACGTGGTAATTGCTAGTAAATAATAAAATGGGGAAATTTTAATTGGAGGCGGTTGAATCAGTTTACATTTAAAAACAATATACTAATTAATTAATGCTTATTGTGACAACGTGTTCGAAGTAATTGTTTGTTAAAATGCTAATGTTATTATTATTATGAAACATTTGCATTCTTCGAGATAATAGTTTAGATCTTATAGATGATTATTTGAGTTGAATCTGAGAGTCAGCAACAGGTTGAGCAGCAGCAGGTGATTAGTGAATACAAAAAGTCAAAAGCAGTCGAGCAGAAAGTAAATTTTTATTTGAAAACAAAAATCCCCTTTCGATAATTCAGAAAATATCAAGCATTTCTGATGAGAAAAGGTGAGCTGTTTATATTTCTGATGCGACAAAATTTGTATTTGAAGAGAAAAACTTGAACAATTAAAAAATTCTTGAACACATACATAAAATACTGGTATGTATATATTTTTGTTTTAAAAATAACTTGATATACTGAGGGCCAATTTTGGTTATGTAAAAAAGTGAATCGAATCATCGTAAATTTAATAAAATACAATTACTCGTTCCTCTTACTACTTTTATCCAACTTAATTAAAATTATATGTGTTTCAATACGTAATTCTTTATAGTTTGAGCAGATAAGGACATAATAGCCAAGTTTTGTTGGGAAATCGATCCCAAACACAACAGAATAACCATCAAACATGACATTACGATGATAGCGAAGACGAAAAAAGATGGTCAAAGCATTCTGTCCGTCTGTATGTCTGTCTGTCTGTCAGTCTGTCTGTATGCATGTATAGAAACCTACAGCCGAAACGGGTGTGCCGAATTGCTTCAAACCTGGTCTATGGAGTTTTTTAGGTATTGTGCAGAGGGGAAATTTAATTTTTTTTAGCTCAAAAAATAACGGTACTTGCCATAAAACCGTTACGTTAAAACCTATTTTTCTCGAAAACGGCTCTAACGATTTTGATTTAAAAAAATCAGTGCAGCTTTTTAGATACGACCGATCATGTGGTTGAAAAAAAATGTTTCAAAATGTCGAAAAACGGTACTTTCCATAGGACCGTTTTTTTTTGCCTTCGACTATCTTATAAACGGCTTACCCGATTCTTTCCAAATTTCACACATATATAGCCTTAGGTTGCCCAATTTATACTTCGTACCAATATTTTTAATTAATATATTTTTGTATTTTTAAAAGCATTTTAAAAAAATTATATTTTAAAAACAGCTCATTACATTTTTTTTTTCAAAAATTATGTTTATAATGTAACGGGTTATCAATTTTGCAGTTTCAAAAGTAAACGTAAATAAAACACATAAAATATTTTTTTCATATTTCTTTTTTATTATAAAGCTTGAACGTTGACATTATGTTTGAAACACTACATCATTTAAATGACCACCACGCGAATTGTTGCAAGCATCGATTCTTTTGAGGTAATTATTTTGCGGTATCTCAGCCTTAACTTGACGAATATTGGTTTTCAAGTGCTCAAGAGTTGAAGGTTAAAAGACCGTGACACTAGACACGGTGTCAAATCGCATGATCTTGGTGGTCAGTTGATATCGCCACGACGAGAAATTACGCGGCCAGGAAATGTCTCTAGCAATAAAGCCATATTCGCTCGAGTTGTGTGGCACGTGGCACCGTCTTGTCGAAACCACATATTCTCCAAGTCATATTCTTCAATAACAGGCAAAAAAAGTCGGTTATCATTTGACCATAACGCTCCGAATTGACGGTGACAGTCGTTCTATCGTCGTTTTCGAAGAAGTAAGTTCCAATCACACCTCCGGACCAAAGAGCGCCCCAAACAGCGACTTTTTGTGGGTGTAATGGCCTCTCTTCAATTACTTGGGGATTCTCAGAAACCCAAATACGACAATTTTATTTATTAACATACCCACCGAGTGAGAAATGTGCTTCGTTGCTGAAGAAAATTTTGTTCGAAAAATCGCCGTCCACCGCCTATTGTTCAAGCACCCATTCAGTTGTTGTGTGAGCTGGACTTTATATGGATGTAGGTGTAGATCCAAATGCAAAATACAAAAATTGGTTTAAAAACTTAGTTTGACAGATGTCGAATTCCAGCCCTATACTTTTTAAACCGCAAAATGGATAACCCTTTATAAGACATACAACTAAAAAATTGGTACCTACAAAAAGAGCGTTTCATGTTGATTAAAATGAATGGAGACTCGTTGGGATTATTCAATTTATTTAGTGTTAATTTAATATTATACAATTAATAAAATTAAAACAAAAAAATGAATCCAATGATTGAAAAAAATTTTTGATCAGTGTTTAGTATTTCCTCCCCATGCTCGGATAACTGCCAGCAACCTTGTATTGATCGAAATCACGAGCCTGATGATGAAATCTTGAGGAATTGCATTCCACTCCTTTTCAACTGCGATTCGCAGCTCTGAAAGCCTTGTTGGAGCAGGTACCCGGGCCCGAACGCGACGTTTCAGTTTATCCCATAAGTGGTCTATCGGATTCAAGTCCAGGCTTTGAGCTGGCCACTCCATCGTACGAATGCCGACGTCGCGTAGATCCTGGGTTACCACACGAGCTGCATGAGGCCGTGCATTATCATGCATTAACTGCATATCCTGCCCGATATATCCTGCGCAAGGTACCACATGGTATGTTGGGATTTCCATAATGCAGCGATAAGAATTCAATTCACTTATACGGCCTGTGGGTTCTATGAAAACTAAAGCTGTATGTGCGGTTAAGGAGATGCCACCCTAGACCATTACAGATCCTCCTCCATATGCAACATTGAGAAAAACGTTCACCAACGAAACGATATACTCTCTGACGTCGATCACTTCCATGTAGACTCACGCTGCTCTCATCAGTAAAGAGTACATAACCCCACTGCTCTAACGTCCAATCCCTATGATCTCGAGCAAATTCAAGCCGTGCTCGGCGGTGGTCCACGGTTAATGCTGGGCCTGTAGCATCTCTCTTCGGAGTCAGGTTCTGTTCAGAATGTCTCCTTCTGACGGTATCTGAACTTATGAATACTTGGTGTTTGTCACGCAGATTTTGTTGGACTTGAACTGCATTTAGACGGCTATTACGCAACAGTAGTTTTATATAACGATTATCAGCTGCTGAAGTAGCCCTAGGTCTGCCCGTACCTGGACGTCGATCGAATCCTCCAATCTCTAGGTATGTACCGAGGATCTGCTGATTTGTAGTCTTCGAGCGACCTCAAGTTGAGCAATGCCTGCTTGAAGTAGTGCTAAAGCTTGAGCGATTTTCTGAGGTGTCGTAGCCATTCAATTATTTGTTTGACGTCGTTTTTGACCTTATAATTTTGTTCAACAAATATGCGTGCTCTGCAAATTCTGGCCAAAAACTAAAGAAATGATAAGAGACACACTGAAGAAAAAATAACGTTAATCGCGAAATACGTGTAAAGCTATTTTAATCAACATGAGGCGCACTTTCTGTAGGTACGAGTATCACTGTTTTAGCTGTATATTTTATACTAGGTCCCCGGGGGAATTGGTTGAAAAAAACGACCAAGGTGCTTAGTGCAATACTTGGTAACACTATTAATTTGCAAGATGACATTTGAAGAACAGATGTAATGCAAGAAAAAAATAAACATCACTGTTTGCCTCATCCTCACTCTTCTTAAAATCATCGGGTTGATTTGCTTTGTGTAAATTCGATACATTTATTGAATTTAAACTACTTTTCTATTAAAATAACATAAAAAGAACCAAGTGAATTATTATTTATATAAAACAATGTGAATCAAGTAATTTGAAAATTGAAATCAAGTATTTTGGAAATTGTTTTTAGCCGATGTGATTTTCTTTTAATTTAATTTTCACAAATACAGTGGTACATAGAATTCAACTACTTGAAAACTACCCCATTCGTCGGTCACTGGTGACATGATATTAGTGGGCGAGTTGCTTATTCGGGCGGGACGCTCAGTTCCTATGTCATTAGGAATATAGGTCTGAGCAAGAGGGGACGACGATCAAGAAAATTGAAGTATGCCAAGGATTAGCAGAGAATCTGTATTGGGTTGCTCCCGTGTACAACAAAACGCAGCCGAAAACAATCTTCTCAGAGAAACCTTTGTTTTGTTGTTCATTCAATTCTTGTTAATTGAACGAATATCAACTTCAGGAAATACTTTTTTATTTAATAATAATTTCACAGTCAAGTTTTAATATACGAGGGCGGCTCAATAAGTCCGTGACTTTTTGAATTTCTGACCTCTTTACTGAAACAGCAACACTGCTCCTGTCAACAGGCATCTGTCAGTTGACTCCTGTCAAAATTTAAACTTGCTGCGTCAGTTAGTTTGTGTTTGACAGCTATTTTTATCAGACTACTCACAAATTTGAGGAGAAAATGGAAAAAAGTGAATTTCGTGTTCTTATTAAGCATTATTTCTTGCGAAAAAAAACCATTACCGAGACCAAGGCTAAGCTTGATAAATACTATGGGGACTCTGCACCATCGATTTCAATGGTAAAAAAGTGGTTTACTGAATTTCGTTGTGGCCGTACAAGCACTGAAGATGCCGAACGTCCTGGACGCCCAGTTGAGGTCTCTACACCCGAAACAATCGAAAAAATTGACGATATGGTGTTGGCCGACCGAAGATTGAAAGTGCGAGAGATTGTGGAAGCCGTAGGGATCTCGCATGGCTCAGTGGTTTCAATTTTGAATGATCACTTGGGAATGAGAAAGCTTTCCACAAGATGGGTGCCGCGTTTGCTCACAGTCGACCACAAACGCAATCGTGTAACAACTTCACAGGAAGGTTTGGCGTTGTTTAATCGCAATATGGAGGAGTTTTTGCGCCGTTTTGTAACCGTGGACGAAACATGGATCCATCACAACACACCGGAGACCAAACAACAGTCAAAACAGTGGGTTTCTAAGGGTGAATCGGCGCCAAAGAAGGCCAAGGTGGGTTTGTCAGCCAATAAAGTTATGGCGACTGTTTTTTGGGATGCACGCGGGATATTCCACATTGACTACCTTCAAAAGGGAAGAACAATCAATGGGGAATATTATGCCAACTTATTGGACCGATTCAATGACGATTTGAAAAAAAACCGACCTCATTTGGCCAAGATAAAAGTTCTTTTCCACCAAGACAATGCAAGGGTGCACACATGTGCAGTTGCCATGGCAAAAATCCATGAATTGGGTTATGAATTGCTCCTTCATCCACCCTATTCTCCAGATTTGGCTCCGAGCGACTACTTCTTGTTCCCAAACCTGAAGAAATGGCTTGGTGAAAAAAGATTAGACTCCAATGATGAAGTCATCTCGCAAACAAAGGCCTATTTCGAGGACCTCGACAAATCATTTTTTTTGGAAGGGATAAAAAAATTGGAGAAGCGTTGGACAAAGTGTATAGAGCTCAAGAGAGACTACGTTGAAAAATAAAATTATTTTTTTATCAAAAAATCTGTGGTTTATTCCAAAAGTCACGGACTTATTGACCCGCCCTCTATACTCGTATAATAAAAATAAACGCAAAAATTAAAATCGCTGTAGAAGGTTGTGCTCATGGCGAGGTGGAAAAAACCGTAGAGGCAACACAAAAGCGAAAAATGTTAAAATTGATTTGTTGTTGTGTTGCGGAATGTATATTAAAAGGTAGGTTAGGTTAGGTTGACATGGCCGTCAGGAAAACAACTGACACACTTAGACCAAATGCTCAACCAAACCAAACAAATTGATAATTATCTGACATGTCAAAATGTCAGTTTTGAAGTTTCTATACATTTTATCGATAACTTGGTGAAAAAGTTTTTGGAAGCACAGTTTTTATCCTCTCCAATAGCTAAGCCCCGAGAATTCTCTGGGTTTAAGCTAAGCCCCCCGGGGATTAGTTGTTGTTGAATTTAACATGCAAATTGTTAATCCTACTCATCGTTTTTACGTCCAATTTCCCCGGGGCTTAGAAAAAAACACGCCTACTTTTAAAGAAAATCGAATCAGAGTTTCTGTCAAGTGTATTTGTTATGTTCCTCCAATTTTGTATTTACTTTGAATACTAAAGAATGAATTAGAAGGATTCCATTATTATTTTTTTGTTGGTTATGAGATAACTACTTTTTCTTGAACATTTGTATATTTTTTTCAAATTTATCTTTACAATATATGTATTATATAATTAAAATGCAAATTAAACAAAAGAAATCTTTGACAAATCTCAAAACAACAAAAAATGACTTAATAATTTTTGTAGCTTTCTTTAATGTTCGTCTGAAAGAGAAAGCCCCCCGTTAAAATTATGCTTTTCGCAATAGTTACATATCTCTAATTCTATTGGGTGATAGTATAAAAATGACAAGTCTGACATTCAGTATAATATGTACATTCAATTAAAAATATAACAGTTGACATTATGCCTTACCTTTTTAGCAGGTGCCACAGATAATAACTTTACAATAACTCTATCAAAACACACTATCTATTATGACTTGCACAAATAGAAAAAAAATAATAATATAAAACAACTTACAATTGATGAAACAGACAACGTCAACGGAAATGATAGTATAAATCTTAAATCAATATACAATTTATACAATCTTTGTTGTCTCATTGAATGCTTAAAGGTGTTTGCATGATAAAAAAAAAAAAACGATAAGATACTGAGTAACATAACATACTCATACATGAATGAGTCGCACATAATTGCTACATCTAATAGATTGTAATATGACATGAAATTAGATTCAGTTAAACAAATAGCCAGTTTCTATAAAAAAATATTTTCGTAAATTAAAAATGCGTAAGATGCTAAAATTGAGATGTCAAAACAATTTGTATATTTTTCAACTTCAATTTAATTCAAAATTAGATTTATTTACATAAAATAAGTGTACATTTTAGAATTTGTATCCTATCTATATTAAGGACATGACTAAAGGGCGTCTGCCAAGAACTATCAATTTTTGCGTAGGGGAGACCGGGGCTAAAAGTAACAGGGGTAAAAAGTAACAGCTAAAAATGAAAGGGTTCCCCTGAAAATTAAGAAACGCGTAAACGAGAAAATTGTTCGCCTACTTCAAAGCTAACGTTAAGTATACTTTAGCTGTGAATAGGACATCCTTAAGAAAAGTTATAAGGGTAGTGCCCAAAATTGATACGATTGTAACATTATTTTTACTTGCGGTTATAAGTACTATAAGGCAAGTTATGCATTCGTCGAAAAAAAAGTTGTGAGATAACAATCAAACATGACATTACGATGATAGCGAAGACGAAAAAAGATGGTCTAAAAATTCTGTCCGTCTGTCTGTCAGTCTGTCTGTATGTATGTATAGACACCTACAGCCCAAACGGGTGTGCCGAATTGCTTTATATGGATGCTGGTATATAGAGTTTTTTAGGTTTTGTACAGAGGGAATGGAATTTTTTTTTAGCTCAAAAAATAACGGTACCTGCCATATAACCGTTTCGATCAAACCTATTGATAAAAATCGTTTTAAATTATAAAAGAAACGTGTTTAAGGTTTAAGCGTTAAAACAAGAATCAACATTTTATTGAAAAAATTATAAAATTCAGAAGTGAAAACTACTATGATAAATAAAAATCGAATTACAACAAGTAGTAAAACAACACCCCCACTGAATTAGATTTTTCCAAAATTGAGTCCGAGTGTAGCACAACAAGTAATATGCTTTAATGGCGGAAGAGCCTTGGTCATCACATCAGCTGTCATGTTTTCTGTTTTAACGTATTTTAATAAGATTTTGCCTTGGTTTATTTTCTCCCTGATGAAGTGATGTTTGACATCAATGTCTTTGGTCCTTCCATGATATGTACTGGTAAGAGCCAAACTTATAGCACTTTTATTATCGCATCGTATTGTTGTTGAATTTGGTGAGTTTGGGATAAGTTCTTTCTGCAAATTATTTAACCAAGTTGCTTCTTGTGTGGCTGCAGTTAATGCCATGTATTCAGCCTCAGTTGTTGAAATGGCAATTGTTGGTTGTCTTTTTGAATTCCATGAAATAGCACCATTATGTAACAAGAAACTGTAACCAGTTACTGATCGCCTTTCATCCGTATCACTGGCCCAGTCAGCATCGCAAAAACCGGAAACATGTTCTTCTCCAGCAGTGTAAACTAGTTTCATGTTGGCAGTCCCCTTAAGATATCGGAAAATTCGCTTGACTGCAGTCCAGTGTACCTTTCCAGGGTTTTGGTTGTAACGACTTACTGTACTTACAGCAAAGCTTATATCGGGACGTGAAACTTGAGCTGCGAACATTAAGCTTCCAACAGCTTGTTGATAGGGAACATCATTCATATAAGCTCGTTCGTCTTCCGTATGTGGACACATCTGTTTTGTTAACTTTTGATTAGCATCCAAAGGCGTAGTTGCTGAGTTGCAATCAAACAAATTGAATCGATTGAGAATCTCATTAATATAAAGCTACTGATCCAATGAAATGGAACCTTTATTTCGATTTCTGCTGATTTGTATTCCCAAAAAATAACGAGCTTCTCCAATGTCTTTCATTTTGAATTTGTTTTGTAAGTTATTTTTTTAATTCCAACTTTTTCTTCTCATCATTTGTAAATATTAGTAGATCATCTACGTATACTGCTACATAAAGCATCTTTCCCGCTGATATCATGAAGTATATACAAGGATCAACTTTTGACTTTATAAGTCCGAAACTCTGCAATGCTGCATCCAACTTTGCATTCCAAATACGGCTGGCTTGCTTTAAACCATATAAAGATTTTTTTAATTTGCAGACTTTCAGAGTATTATCACTAAACCCTTCTGGCTGCAACATAAAAATTTCTTCGCTGAGCTCACCTTGTAAGAAAGCGCTCACCGCGTCCATCTGATCAATGTCAAGGTTGTACTTGGCCGCCATTGCTAGTAGGAATCGAATTGAGGTATATCGTACCACAGGGGAGTAAGTTTCCTCATAATCAATCCCCTTCCTTTGCGCACATCCTTTAATTACAAGACGAGCCTTATAGCGATATATTTTACCGTTCGAATCCTTTTTAGTTTTAAAAACCCATTTACAATCGATCGGTCGCTTCTTGGGTCATACTCTTTTTTCATTGCAGTTTTCCAAAATTTTGAGTCGCTTCGGCTAAGTGCTTCTTCAACTGTCAATGGATCGTAAAGCTCAATAGACTGCTTGACAAACATAATCATCGATGCGGACAGGTTTCCATGTTCTTTCAGATCGTCGGGATTCATGATCTAAGCTGACTTCACCAATTGATCGTCCGTGTAATAAATTCCAGTCGTGATATCATTTAATTCTGAAGTTAAGTTTGTATTTATATCTGCAGTTATGGGCGAAATTTCGGTACTTTCTTCTCGGCTATTGCTAGTACTGTCCTTATTATTTGTACTTTCATATTCGTTCTCACCACCATCCCCCACTGAATTCGATTCCTCTGAGAATATGTAAGAATATTTAGCATTATTTAAATCGGTCTTACACATTTCCATTCGACAATTCTCAAAAAATATTACATCTCGACTAATCACAATTTTGTCCTTTTCGGGTTGGTATAAACGGTAGCCTTTTGTGTCATCGCAGTGCCCAAAAATATACAGGATTCCGACTTTGGTTCAAACTTTTTACGACATTGCTTCGGGACATGGACCATTGCCTTACATCCAAATACTCGAATACGGCTTAGATTTGGGATTCGTCCAGAAAATGCCTCCTCAGGAGTAATTCCTCTCATTGAATTGCTAGGAGAACGATTGACTACATATACTGCAGTTGAAACTGCTTCAGCCCAAAACTTTATTTCAAGTCCAGCATCGAACAACATGCAGCATGCCTTTTCAATGATTGTTAGATTGGTTCGCTCTGCCAATCCGTTTTGTTCTGGCGTGTACGGTGTAGATGTCTGATGTCGAATTCCACATTCCTTGAACAGTTTATCAAACGATCTGTTGCAAAACTCCATACCGTTATCCGTTCGAAAAAATTTAATTTTATTTAGGCAGTGGCAATCAATTGTCTATCGCTACTGTATATTCGACAACCCTTTGGGTCGAAATGAACGGAATTCCCTTTCTTTACTATCTGACTTACTGATAATAAATTGACACACAAATCAGGGATGTACAATACGTCGTTAACAGCAACATCTCGGATAGCATTCTGAACAGCAACACGCAAACTCAAATTACCCATACCTGCTACTGAATGGCGCGAGTTATTAGCACAAATTATTTCGCTTTTTTCTTGTTGAACAATTTCACTGAAACAATCACGCTTAATTGACATGTGAGCCGACGCCCCTGAATCAATGTACCAGTCATTGCTTCCTTCACAAGCGGTAAAAGCAGTATACAAACCATGCGACTTGAAATTGGTATTTGATTTGAAATTATTGTTACTTTTGGTCTTCCTTGGGCAATTTCGTGAAATATGTCCAAATTCCCTACACTCGTAGCATCTTGGTCCACGGGATTTTTTCGTTGTTTTCTGCTTACCAAAGAACACTGTAGAACTTTCGGAGCCACTCTGACGTTCTTTGACATCCTGGAGTAATTTTGTCTTTATCACATCCGCCGTGATTGCTATACCTGAGCTTTCAAGTCCCATGATCATTGGGCGATACTCATCCGGTAATCCAGCAAGCAGCAAAGTGCCAATCCATTCGTCACTAATCTCCATGTCTACTGACCTAAGTTTATGAGCAGTACTTACGATTTTGTTTACGTATGACTCAACAGAATCACTATCTTCCAAACGTGTGGTTATGAGGGTACGTAAAAGTCCAACCCTTCGCGTCAACCCTGAGTCCTCAAATGCTCGTTCCAGATTGTTCCATACTTCTTTCGCAGTTTTTGCAGACTGCACATGTACGAAATTTATTGGTTCAATCAAAAGAATAATTTTCGCTCGGGCTTTCGTCACTTTCTTGGCATCCGGTGTTACATTCGATCCATACTCTATACATTCCCAAAGCTCTTCTAATTCCAGATAAGTCTTAACCGCAAACTTCCAGGAATCCCAATTTTCACGTCCTTTAAGCTTTTCGATCGATGGCAACACGTTCTGTGACATAATGAAAATCTGCGAAAATCTTTTTCTTAAAAAAAAATTAAATATTCGTCCTTATAATTTAAATATATCAAGCATGGTCTGGGCCCATAACCTGATAAAAATCGTTTTAAATTATAAAAGAAACGTGTTTAAGGTTTAAGCGTTAAAACAAGAATCAACATTTTATTGAAAAAATTATAAAATTCAGAAGTGAAAACTACTATGATAAATAAAAATCGAATTACAACAAGTAGTAAAACAACACCTATTTTTCTCAAAAACGGCTCTAACGGTTTTGATAAAAAAAATCAGTGTGGGTTTTTAGCTACGAAAAATTAGAAAAATGTCTAAAAACGGTACTTTCCATAGGACCGTTTTTTTGCTTTCGACTATCTCATAATTGTCTTAACCGATTCCTTCGAAATTTCACAAAAATATAGGTTTAGGTTGCCCAAATTATACCGCGTACCAATATTTTGAATTAATATTTTTTTGTATTTTTAAGAAAAAAATTTAAAAAATGTATTATTCGAAAACTGTTCATTAAATTTTTTTCAAAAATTATACTTATTTGTATTTTCTGAATACCTATGAATTGGCGTTTTGGAATTTTTTTTAAAAATATTTTCAAAAAGTTTAAAAAAAAACTTTTTTTCTCAAAAACCGCTCCACAGATTTTTAAAATTTTTTTTCATAAATTCAAATTTATCCAAGAAATTAAATGGCGTACTTTTTTTTAGCTCAAATTAGTTTAAGTATTTATTTCAGAATTTTGAATATTTTTTTTTTTAATTAAACAGATTTAATCTTTTGTTTTTAAGCTTATATTATTAAATATTTAATATTGTCATACCAATTTATCTTAGAACAAAATTAATGAAATTTTGTATATGCATATACAAAATTGAGTTAAAAATGACTTTAAAAATATACTTAGATTTTTAATAGAAATATTTTGCATACGATGTGATCGAACATAAAAGCAAGTTCGTGCGATCCAGTCGTGCATTTTATTTCTTTGTATTTTTGGTATTCCTCTTCAGTTGTAGTTGTTGTTTTTTTAAAATATTTATTTATGTTTTGGTTAAGTTTATTTTCGTTTTTTTTTTTAATTGAATGATTTAGCTAGTTGTAACATTTTAACAATGTAACAAATAAAAACAGATTTCGTTCACATTTTCAAAAACATTTTTGGGAACCAAGACGATGGAAATGATGTTCTATGTTTATATTTCGTTTTGTTTAATTTTTTTTTTTTAAGAAAATAAGTCCATTAAATGTATATCGTTGTCCACAAAATCTTGAAGAGAGAAGATATGACTTGTGTTTTCCTGGGCCCATGTTCTGTAACTTTGGAATCGATAAAAATAGTCGAGAAATAAAAAAAAGGTTGTTTTTGTTGTTAAGATGCCAAAATCACCTATCGCCTTCCATTGGAAAATCCCAGTCAAACAAATTAAAAATTTAAGGTATCGCTTCAGCTTACAGAAACCCATTTTTAAGATGCGTTAAGTAAGGAAAAGATATCGCCTGAATTACAGAACATGGGCCCTGGATTCCTAATTAGTTAAATTCGTATGCATATACATATGTATATCTAGTACTGGGCCCTGTTTCACAGATCATACAACACATACATTTCATGCAACATACATTCTCATAATACATCATACAACACATACGACTTTCTGTTTCACAGATTTCATTGGAAGTGTTGTATGATTTTTGTTTTGTTGTATGAAATGTATGATTTGGTATTTCGTAGCTTTTCAATTTGATATTACTAGTCAATTAAAATTCAAAATAATATTACTAATCAATTAAAGTAAATTTAAAGCATTGTCATATTATAAACGTGACATAAAGTTATTCAAACCAAACATTTGTGTAATTTTATATAACAGACATTGAGACGCCCTAGGATAATTTTAGGGCATATGGAAGAGTCCTTTTTTAATGAAAAATTCAATGGCTAGAATGTGTTGAGCTTGTTTAAATTATGTATGTTATTAAAACGCTTGGGAACATAAATAGCGCATTTTACAACTTGCAATGTGTGGGTGGTAATGGCGCAGTGGATAAAGTGCTTGATTGCTAACTAGGAGGTGTGGGTTCGATCCCCACGCTAGGCGCATTCTTTTCATTGGATGCCGCCCATGGGTTAAAATGAGACTTTCAGTGCGGTGCAATTTAGGTTGCATTTAAAAGACCTTAGGTCGTACAGGCATATAGTTAAATTTAAAAATGATGCTGAAGTCGAAAATATTTTTGACAACAAAGATGCAGTGAAATGATTTAGAATTATAACTTATTTAAACTATTTTAGTTAATTAGTTCTGTGTTTGTTGGTATAGAGCCCATAAGGACAGTCAGACCAGAAAGAAGTATTGGGTCCTAGGTAACCGTCGTCGAAGCGGAGAATTCTCCGAAATCGTCCAAATAGCAGAATATTTGCTTCGATGTAAACTTCCGAACAGCTGTGCGGAACATTTCTCCGACAAAGCGGAAAATGTTCCGCTCCGACGGTTAGATCGATAGGGCAGATTATAAATAAATAAAACTAACACATAATGCAGAAACATAAAGATTTATTTCCCTTCCATTACTGCAATTACAGTTTATTTATTTAAGATAAATACCTACTTCGTTTTAGGCATTTATGTACGTACGTATGCACACATAAGTATATAATAGTCTTTTTAATTTTTCTGAAGAACAAGTATTTGCCGCTTCTTGGCTTCCTTTAACAATAAGAAAATATTAAAATAATAAACTAAATAGTTAAAAAAATACTTACTTTGGAATATTTTTGCTTATTTGTAAACTTCTTCAACGGACACAAATTATTTCAACAGCAAACTATTGCGCTGTATGAAATTTATGATAAACTTGACATTTAACTGCTGTATGACTTATTAAAATAAATTCTGTGAAACAGGTTCATAGAACATTCAAATACTTCCAGTCAAGTTTTCGTTTATAAATTGTTGTATGACGGCAAATCATACAAGAATTTTGTGACACAGAAACCATACAGCAGAATTTTGAAAATCATACATTGTATGTGTTGTATGATCTGTGAAACAAGGCCCTGGTTTTGAAATATTTAATTACATTCCTAATTTTTATGTGACTAAATTCAGCTTTTTTCAAAAAATTAATATTGATTTTTGTTTTTTTTATAGGATTAAATATTAATTAATTAAATTTGTCAATTAATATAATTTTTGATAAATGTCCTATAGTTTTTGATTTTAATCTTGTTTATAAATTGATTGTTTCTTTAAAAGAAGATTACATTTTTTGTTACAATTTACCCCGGTATATGTTACAACTTTCTCCGCATATAGGGTAAGTCGTAACAACGCGTTTATTTTTGTCTAAAAGTTATATTTTTACAAATGCTTATCAGTATTTTTTTTGGCTTTTTTTATTGGATTTCATAGCTAAAATATTGCTCTTTAAATAGAAAAGGTTTGGCTAACTAATTTTCAAAATCTTAGGAACAGCATCAATTTTAGTAAAAAGTGTTTCTTTTCGCCCCGGTCTCCCCTACATTTACATCATGAGTTTAAATATCATTACTTCTCTTCTATTAAATTTATTATTGATACTATTATTTTAGTGTTAACATAATGTTTCAGTTTATTAATTCAAATTAACTTTTTTTAAATATTTAATTCAGTTGATTTGAATTCATAAGTCGTCGTCAATTATCCTTTTTCGGTAATTTATTGAAATTTTAGCAAAATTTGTCGATAGCTTCCCAATTAGGTATATTTAATGCATTTTTCACTTATTTGGCTGTCATACTGGATTTCCCAAAGCAACTCATTCTGATGTCTTTAAACGCTGTACGGTATACTCCAATGAAATGTACTGAATCCTGAGCAAAAGAGCAGGAGATCATTTAACGGTAGTTAAACGAAATTTAACGGAAGCACATCTAATCTTGCTATAAAGATATGTGAAATCTTTTGAGCGCAATCCTTTAAACAAGAAACCAAAAAGTATCAAACAGTACCAAAAAAATACTTGGGAAATAAAATGGCAATAACTTTGGATGCACTGAAATCACTTTTAAAGCAGCAAAAAGAAGAGATCTTTCATAACATTAAAGAAAAAATTTAACACCAAACAATATCGAAAACTGCTTCTGTTTAAGTAAAATTTCCCAAGGTAAAAGTAGACCAATATATCTAACATTTAACAGCTTCAAAATAAAGCAAAAGATACTCTTGACAAAAAAAAAACGCTCTTATTAGATATTTCTCACCATTCTAAATAAGCGCCTTGCTGTGTGGATAAATCAGAACAAAGTCCTTAAAGAATTCCAGGCGGGTTTTCGAAGTGGCTACTCTACGAACGACTATATTTTTGTTTTGAGAAACATCGCGAAAACACTCTTGCAGAGGAAAAATAAATTATTTGTTTTATTCATCAATTTCAAAGCCGCTTTTAATAATATCGATAGAAGAGCCCTATTTTACAAGCTATACTGTAAAGGTATGTCATCAAAGTTTGTAAAAATTCTAGAAAACATTTCCGACGGTAATTTAGCGCGGTGATTAGATTGGTATGAATGGTCTGACTGGTTTGAAATAACAAGTGAAACAGTGATGCCCTTTAAGTCCATATCTTTTCGCCCTCTTTATTGGTGACCTCATTGATGACTTACCAGCTGGAATAGAGTTTGCGGGAATTCTAATTGAAAAATGGTATTTCATCAGCGAGCCGATTGAAGTGTTAAGGGCTTATAAATATCTGGGAGTAATTATTACAAGCAACCTACAGATGGAAACACATTTTAAGGAGAAACTTGTAAAATTTAAAGGCGCTACATTGGAAAAAATGCTTTGCAAACAAACTAGTTTCTAACAGCGTAAAATACGAAGTTTTCGTGGCAGAAGCCGAATTCATTATGTTGAACGCAGCTCAAACTTGGGGCTATGAACAATATGAGACGGTGGAAAAGCTATTACGATTTTATATAGACAGATGTTTCCAGCTACCGAAAAACACACCAAATTGCATGGTCATAATTGAAACTGGAATGTCACCACTCTTTATTAAAACACTTAAGCTACATGCCTGATGGATGATTGGCTAAAGTTGTACCCTTGTATGCCATCCAAAGGAAGAGTCTTTGTGTGGAGAAACTAAATGAACTCGTTGAATACTGTAGTATGAATTTTACGCCCAACATATAGTCATGGAATGGAACAGATGTCAAAGTTGTACTTTACGATCTCATGGCAAAAGTAGATGAAAAATATAGGCTTGGAGTGCATACATCAGGCTACTTCTATAGTGCATAGAGCCATACACAGCGTTCTTCAACACAATGAAAGAAATTATCTTAGACTGGATTTCAAGCAACAATTAATCTCAGCGGTATTTAAGATAAGAGGGGAATTGGTAAGATTGAACTTCATGCTGCACGGATCATTTGCACTCACTAGTTCGAACACATAGATTATGAACTGAACTTGTTCCAAACAGAGCGAGCTCTGAACACAGATATGTTTTTTAAACACACTTGAACCACACAAATCAAAAACACATTTTCCTTTTAATCATAAAAAGCAATAGTTAAATTAAAAAAAAAAATTATTTCTTGACACACATTGCATTTGGTGCGTTCGACAATTTACTCACATGCTCAGTCAATTATCTTCGAGCACGTCTAGTGCGATCTACACATGTTCAGAACGAAAAAAAGAAACACACGTTTGGAGCTATGCATGTTCTGAGTTAGAAAGAAACACAAACAAATTTTTTGACAACTCAGAACTCTGCTCTGAACTAAAAAAGAAAAATTATTTTTGTAACATGTTGGTGCGAGAAGGCGCATTTCATCGGAAAATTGCCAATCTTAACTGCGAAGGTGATACAACTCAACTTTACGCATATTATATGAAAGCAATGTCGTATAGAAATCAAATTCTTAATAAAGTCTTTTAAGAAACAGCTCAGCAAAAAGTTCCTATTGCATACATATGTATATTGCTCTAGTTAAATATGTATCTATTATTTAGTTGGTTGCAAAATTAAAAAAAAAAAACAAGTTCCCGATAACTTTCTTAGGTATTGCCACGATTTTGCTGTTTTCCATTTTTGAGAGAAGTATCTGTTGTTGACAAAGTTGACTGTCTCCGGCATCCTCTGGAAATTCCATCTGGTCCTGTTGACTTCTTTGGTCTGCAGTTGCTGATTATTTCAACTACTTGTTCTGTTGTGCTCAGGTTTGGGCAGTTAACTGGGTCACTTGCTGGATTGGTGTCGCTGAATATTGCTCTATCATTTTTGGGTACTAGGGTTAGTTGGATAGAATCATTCACTTCATAAAGGAAGACTGGGTCTGTAGAGGGATTGGGTGTGAAGTTTTTTTAATTTCAGCTGTTCAAATCCATCCTGCATATGTCAGGGCAGGCTTAAAGATTTTAAAAATTACACCTTGACATTCGTAAGTACTGCCTGAGAGTTCCTCATATTTTGGGAGGTGATTATATACAAAATTATGAAATGCGCCATAACTTCCTCTTTTTCGGTTAATTGGATGACCACCAAGTCTTTTTACTTGCTATATAGGTACTAAAGGGCAAGTTTTGCATTTAGAAAAAAAAAAACTAACTAGAGATTTTAATAAAATTTGACGTACGATGATAGAAAAGAGAGAACACAAAAAAAGTTGGTCCCGCAATTTCGTCTCTCTGTCTGTCTGTTCAACGAGCTACAGCCTAAACGGCTGAAGCGATTTTCTTCGAACCTTTTGGTATTTTATTTAGGCGATTTAGGTGATTATCTCAAATAGATTTTTGAGTCGTTTTTTTAGCCCCAAACTAACGGTACCTGCCATATTGCTTTACAATTTGTGTATAAGATTGAATACCAACATTTTCGAAAAATATTTTTTTGGATTTTTGAAAAAAAAAATTGTTTTAATTCAATATTTCGAAAACAGATTAGCATTTTTTTCGGAATTGTATTATTAAAGCTTACATTAGAATACATACAGTAGTGATACCAATTTTTTTTTAGAAAAAATTAAAGAAATTTTGTATTTAAAAAAAATACTTAAAAATATATTCAACCGTTTCTACTAAGAATCTTGTACTTACGATGTGATCGAAGATAAGAGAAAGTACGTGCGATCCAGTCGGGAATTTTATTTTTTTTGTGAACGTAAAATAATTTTCCCAATCTTAAGGAGAGTTTCATGTAAAATATTATCGCGAATGGTAATTTAACAACTAACCGCTCAGGAATTGCCGCTCATTAAATGGCCAGCTGCCGCTTACTCTTGTCGCTCTGCCGCTTTACCGCTTGCCACTCATTGCGTGGCCATGGCCTAATTCAGTAAAATGCGGGTAATATTTAACACTTGTAAGATCGAATAACTGTTATAAAACTGTTATAACAGCTATAAATTGACATTTCTCTAGTCTGATGCAAATTGTTCACCTTACATTAGGTTTTTCTTTTAAATTAAGCGCCGTTATTTTTAAATCGCCGAAAAATAATGCCTAAACTATTTCATTCATTAGTAATAGTTAATGAATTTTCATTCATTCTATTGCATATCAAAAAAATATCTACAAAAAAAAACAAATTGTAAATACATTATACAAAAATAAACACAAACATCTTCACCAATTAGAAATTTGTTTTCAATTTCAACGCGATCACAAAGAATATCCCACACGCACAAGTTTTCTCAGTCAGATGACAGGAATTCGATGAGTTTTGTAGACGAGCCATAAGAAAACTTAGTATAATTTCTCTATATATACATACATGTATAATATAATACAGATTAGGAAAAAAGTCAAGCAGAAATATATTCAAAAATTACATGCATATATCTAAACGGAGGAGCCAAAAATAAATATAGAGGCTTAATCGTAATTCAAATAAAAAGAAAAGAAATGAACAAAAACAAATCAAAAGAAAATGAATATGAATATGAAAGAAGCCGCAAAAGCAAAACGAAAGTGAAAGTGTGACAACACTGGCAAAGCATGTGTTTCATTTTCGTATAGTCACAGCAAAAGTTGTCGTTTCGTTTATCGTCCGCCTTTGCTGATTTTTTTGTTTAAATTAAATGCATAGCCAAAAATGATGCAGTTCAATTTGTCAATTGGAATGGAAATAACAACTGAAGAGCGTTTGCGGGTTATTTCCATGTTTGTAAGACATGTACATATACATATACTCGTACCTATAACTTATAAAGCAATAAGTAAAATAAGCCCAATACACTACCTAATTCCTCACAATACGTTAAACGTGTGCATAGTTATGCTGTGCATAAGGACTTATGCAGTCGCTATGCAAATCCTTATACAATACACATTTTCTTCCCATTAAATAAAGTATTCATGTGGAACTTTTATTTTCTCTTTGCAACACAAAAGAGAGTTTTCTTTGCAACAAAATATATGAATACACCCCTGCTACGAAAAATATCTTGCTTTGTCGACGATAGGCGTTTTTCTTTTTTCGTTCAGAGCAGAGCACTGAACACAGTTTGAACACAAAGATTATGCACTGAACTTGTTCCAAACAGAGCGAGCTCTGAACACTGATATGTTTTTTAAACACACTTGAACCACACAAATCAGAATACATTTTAATTTTAACCCTTAAAAGCAATAAAACACCAGACTACTCTTTTTTGTACACAGATGCACACCAGATGCAGAAATCAAATACAAAATCCTCGAGGTAACCATTTGTATAATTGGATGGGTCGATACAACCTTGAGTATCGCCTCGTTCTTCTAGCCACAGAGAGGCCATCATTTCCAAGAAGCGGTGTCTATCTGAATCTATTGCTGAAAGACGCAAGACTAACAATTACTGACACTTTGGGTCAACGACCAAGAAATTGTTTACGAACGATCGAGTACGACAGTGACCACTGCGGATTCGCCGCCGTTATACAACTTCAGAACGAGCTTATGGAGTTGGATGAGTATGTGCCTGTGCATACTTACAATTACAGTAAGGTGCGCTGGCCACGCTTCTCCAATGCCTTATTGAGTGAATTACGTTCAAATGGTATAGCCCCACCAAATGACAGGAACCTGACAAATACTGAAATCGACAGATACTTAGAACAAATTGACGAAACGATTCTACGAACAATGAACAGAACAATACCGAAATACAAAGAACGTAACGCAACTGACATGTACCGTAACGCGACAATTGACGCACTTCGCAGACAAAAAAGTGGACAACTGACAAGACTAAAACGCTTGTACAGGCGGTTTACTGATACACGAGACCTGGAGATTAGGACACTGAAGTCGTCCATCAAAAACATCAACCAATTGATCAAAGAAAATTATAGATTGGCTATTAATTTGTTCTGGGACAATAAAATTCGTGCCGTTAACTCCAGCGACCCAAGTATGTTCCCAAAAATTAATAAGATTTTTAGAAGAAAGGATCAAAACGATCTTCCGTGTCTTAAGCTCCAGAGGACGACAGAGAACAGAGACGTACTTCTGACAGCAGGCATAGACCCAGAGGATGCCGTATTGGACGATGACCTCTATATAATCGAAGATCCGCAGGAGAAAGTGGAGGCTGTGGGGGCTGCTTTCCAGGAGGTGTACAAGGTGAATGCTAGCATTCGCCCGAATCATGACCTGGAGAACAGAGCTCTGCTTCATCACTTATGGCTCCGGAACGATATAACCGAATGGCGATCTGAGAACCTTGGTTTTACCGGGTTTAATGATGAAGATTTGGCAAACGCCATAATCGCCAACCGAAATGGGCCCAATCCCCTGGTAATTTCGAAGAATGAGCTCCAGCTCATCTTCGATTCATTAAAGAAAAAGAAGTCAGCAGGAGCCGATGGTATATCCAACGTTGTACTACGACATTTGCCTCAGGAAGCAGTTGACATTTATACCACACTGTTTAACAACGCGCTGAATAATGCATATTATCCAGTGCGATGGAAGACAGCTGTGGTGCACCAGAAAAAGGGAAAGGACAACTCCAATCCGGCGAATCTCCGGTCGATAAGTCTTCTTCCAAGTATCAGCAAGGTATTTGAAAAGGTTATTAATAGAGCCCTGTTCAAGTGGGCGGAGGACAAAAATATCATCCCGGATAATCAGTTCGGTTTTAAGGCGGGACATGACACAATTCATGCCGCGTCTAAGCTAGTTTCTGATATCCAATGGAACAAAACTAAAAAGCAGTGTACGGGTGCCTGTCTGGTTGATTTGGAGAAGGCCTTCGACACCGTATGGTTAGAAGGTCTCTATCTAAAGCTAATCAGACTAGGTATAAGTAAACCTCTATTGTATATGCTTTATGACATGCTAAATGGTAGAAAGTTTGTTGTCAAGAGTGGCAATACAGCTAATGCAGTTGAGGTCATCAAAAGTCTCTTGCAGAGTGACTTCGACAAGATTCAGCGATATTGTGATGACTGGAAGTTGAAAATCAACTTCAAGAAATCAGAAACTATTTTGTTTAGGACTCCGTTGTCTAGCGCCTCAAGGGATACGAGAAAGAACTGGCGCAAGCCAAGCTGGTGATCGTAGGGCCACATGGACATCCACTGGCGAGTAAAAGTGTAGTAAAGTACCCTGGCATCTGGTTGGATCAGTACCTGTATTTCGACAGACATATAGGTGCTGCTTTGGCCAGGGCTAGGGAAGCCTTTGCCTTGACAAAACGACTGTTTTATAGCAGCCGTCTTGACAGCAGGGTAAAGGTGATTTGCTACATGTCCCTCATCAGGCCGATGATTGCCTACGGATGCCCGGTGTGGTTCAACGTTGCCCCATCTCAAATGGAAAAGATTCGGGTGTTTGAGAGGCATTGTCTTAGACGTTGCCTTGGATTACACAGAACACCAGAGTCGGAGTACACAAGATATTATTCCAACCAAGTTCTATACAACGGAACCAACATAAACAGAATAGATAATTTTTTGTTTAAGCTGATTCGGGGTCACGATGTCCTCAACTAACAACTTAATTTTTGGGGCGTATTACCCAAATAACCAATATTTTGAGAGTGCGCGGTTAAGTGGCTACATCCCTCCCGAAGCATTCCTCTATTTAGACAGTCGAGGGCTGATACAGGATAGAATGGCGATTCCGCTTACCACGTCAGCCGTAAAACTGTAGATAGGCGACTCCTGTATGGTCGAGACGTCATCGCTCAAGGTGGAGAGGAGCGCCTTCGGTTTAGTAGGGCGAAACAGGAGAACCAGTTCTGGTGGCTCTCTGAACAGCATCGTGATATTTAAAGTCGATTAAGATGGTATTTCTTGGCCGACTACATACATACATTTAGGGTAATTAGGTATAGAGAACAGTCGGGGTGGCACAAAAAAAAAATTAAAATATGTATGTATGCGGAAGCATATGAACATGTACCTGCGTAACTGTACATGTACATATGTGCGTACGTATATGTATGTACGTATGTACATGTATGGGTGGGTTGCATGTTGTTGTGTCTGCATGCATATAAAAAATAAACAAACAAAATTTAAAAAACGAAAAAAATGCTGCTGTGGCTGTTCTAGTTTTTAAGTAGTTTTAAGTGGTTTTAGGTATTATTAGGTATTTTAAGTAGTTTAAGTGAATTTTAGTTAGTATAAGTTAGTTATATCTAGTTTAAATTATTTTTAGTTTATCTTTATGTAGTTTTTAAGTAAAAAAAAAAAAAAAAAAATACTGATACTGAGTTTTTTGTAAAAAAAATTTCTTGGTTTAAAAAAAATATAAAATAATTAGATTTAATAAAAATAGTTTTTAAGTCGAAAGACATTAGTTCTAAGAGTTATTGTTTAGTTGAGAGCGCCCGTAAGGGGCCAGCAAATTAGTTGTAAGTTATTGATAAGTAGGCTAGTTTTAAACATTTTTGTCTAGCTTTAAGATAGTTATAAGTGAATATGAAATAAAAATGAAAAAAAAAAAATACAGAAAATCAACAAGCGGTCAACTTCTTCCGCCAACTTATACTACGTTTTCACCTACCACTTAATCCAGATTTAAGTGGATTAACCATAAATCCTCTTTGAAATCTTCTAAATCTCCTTAAATGACGATTAGAAATTAATCTTATTGAAATCTTCTTCGAAGGAGAAGATTCTCAAAAGAAACAAACCTTATTTCATACAACGCGCCTATTCTAATGTCATATTTTCTCCATTGACATTCAAATTCTGTTTTTGTTTATAAATAAGTATAAAAATAAAAAATGCAATAAAGCTACAAGGACCAAAGCGGCCTGTGCCTCGAATTTGTAATGGAAAATGTTTTAGCTATCCTACAGTAATACTTTGAAGTTGTTCTTTCCCAAATATATAAAAACGAAAATCGTGCAAAGGCGATTACAGTATTTTTGTAAATATATCTATATGCTGCAAGATGTTGGGATAACAATATTTTAAAGTTATTACTCATTTTTATTTATTGAAATTAAATTTGTTCACTACACCGAAATTATTATTCTTCTTCCCAATTATTTTGGTTTTGGCTTGTTCTATTGACTTTTGAATGACAATTCATAGTGAAAACGTTAAACTAATCTTTTTTTCACTGGTGAAAACACTTGAAGATTAATTTTTAATCTTCTCAATTTAAACCGGATTATCTTTAGGTGAAAACGTAGCATTAGTATCTAATTATTTTTTTCTTCACTTGTTCCTTTTTGGCACGCATGGCACTTTAGTCCAGTCGGATTGATTGAAAAAAAGGGCTGAAAGAGAAAAAAATAATTCGTACAATTTTCTTTCATAGTTCGTAAGGGGGGTCAAAAGTAGTCTAAAACTCGGTTTTCTGGAAAATCGCGCTGAAGCTTCAGCCGCCATTTTGAATTTAATGAAAATTTTAATTTGGGCAATAACTTCGCCATTTTTGATTTTTGACAAAAATAATATAGGTAAAACTTTAATTTAATTTAAAAAAGTTGTAGAAATTTAATTTTCTACAACTTTAGTCTTAATATTTTGTTTTAAAAAAGTTACCGTTCGCGAGATATTAATAAAAAACTATTTTGAGTTTTCAAAAAAAAAACGCCCCTACTTCAACATAACATCCACGGTGTTGCGCTAAAGGGTTGCATGCGAATAAAAAAGATCATTAAATTCAAAATGGCGACTAAAACTCCAGCAGTATAAAAAAGGTTTTAAAAAAATTAATTTAAAAAAGATACTAAAACTTTCTCAGACGAATGTTGAAGTAATTCCGAATAACATTATAAAATTGAATGTATTTTTCTAGGAAATTCTATGGACCAAAGTTCATGTTCAGTATTTTTCATAATTAAGTGTAAAAATACTTTATCATTTTCATACCATTCTTATCGACTTAAAAATAATCCAATATGGTATACAGGAAAGTATAGCCACTGAATTAATATTACTTTTTGTTTTATGTTTCTATCACTTAAAATAAAATTATAAAAATTAATAATGCAAAAAATGAATTTTAAATTAATATATTGTAATTGTCAAGTACAAAATAACGGAATTATTTTTCGAACCTTAAAATTCGTTTTCTGAAGAATAATTTGTTTGTATGGGAAACTTAATTATTCAGCCGGCGATTTAGTGATTTTAACTTTAGTAAAATGTTTAAAATAAGTTCTTGTTTAAAATTAGCAAAATCCTTTTTTTTTGTAGCTTTGTATCGTACTAAACTGCTTTAAAATCGTTCTAATGATTTTAACTTTAGCAAAATGTATAAGTTGTTTTTAATTGGGTGTAAGCCCATTTTAAACAAGTTATATACAGAGTGTCCACCGGGAAGGTATAATTGTTTGTTTATAATTTTGGATTAAATGGAAGAGAATGGATCTGATATTGATAAATGTTTTAATGTCGGCAATTATGTATCAAATACAATATCAGGTAAATGTCCGCCTCTGATAGTCTCACAAATGCGAGCCCTTGAGCACATTTTTCATTACATTCTCACACATTTCACGAGGTATTTCATTTATTTCATCACATATTTTTTGTTTGAGTTGCTCAAGCGTTTCTGGTTTGTTTGCATAAACCTTGCTTTTCAGATATCCCCACAAAAAGAAGTCCGTGGAGCAGTCAAATCAGGCGACCGTGGAGGCCAATCAGCATCATAATTTCTTGAAATAACTTGTTGTGGAAAGAGGTCTCGCAGTAATTCCATTGTAATCCTTGCTGTATGCGATGTGGCGCCGTCTTGTTGATACCACATGTTAATCAAGCCCAAAGCATGCAGTCATGGCGTTAAAAAGTTTTCAATCATATCATGGTATCGCTCCCCATTCACAGTTACCGTTACGCCGTTTTCATTTGTCAAAGAAGTAGGGTCCAATGATTCCTCCTGACCAAATTGCACACCAAACTGTAACTTTTAATGGATGCAAAGGTGACTGATGAACAATTTGAGGGTTTTCCATTGCAGACTATTCTGTTTATTCACATATCCATTCAAATGAAAATGTGCCTCGTCATTCATTATGATTTTTTCATGAAAATCGGGGTTGTCATGGGCTAGCTGTAACATCATATTGGCATATGTACGGCGGCGTAAATGGTCTTGTGGAAGAAGCTCTTGTGTCAACTGAACCTTAAATGGAAACAAATGCAAATCCTTGTGCAAAAGTTGTTCTCTGAAAACCAAGCTCCTGAGCACGGCGTCGAATTGAGGTTGATGGATTGTTGTGAACACTTCTTTGAGCAGCAGTAATGTTTTCAGCCTATCTTGCAGTGCGTTGTGGTCTATGCTTGGGCCTATCACCCTCTTTCTTCGAAATCATTCACTATACGACAAATAGTGCGTTTTGTTGGCACGTTGTTTCTCCCAAAAATTTCACGTAATTTTCATCTTCACAGTAATAGATGATTGATTTTGATAAAATATCTTAAAGATTAAAACACGTAGGCTTATCGAATATTTTTCCATAATAAATTTGCCACGTGTCTACTTCACGACTGCCAAATATGAACTGTCAAGACTAATGTTTACCAAAATGGCGGCAAAATAAAGTAGTATACCTTCCCGGCGGACGCCCTATATTTTTAGTCAAGCTAACTTTAGTAAAATGTTAAATGATAGTTCGATGATATCCCACTTGTTTAAAAATAAGAAAATCCACTTTTTATTAGCTTATATCATACTAAAACTGCTTTAACATCATACTATATCTCATTAAAAGCTCAAGGAATTTAAATCAAAAAATGTTATACAGGATGTACTTTAAATGCTAAATAATACTGCGTACCAATATTTTTTCAATTTTTTTTTTAGATCTTGAACAAAAGAATTTATTTTTTTTTTGGAAAATTCAATAGGGGTATCTTTCGCTTTTAAAATAGTTCCAATGTTTAAATTCCTGAACCTTGAATTTTAAATATTGTTACATTATATTCATAATTTATACTCACATCAAATATAATACAAACTAATAACATGAACTTTTTTATTTTAGGCACAACGTCCGGAAAACACAGTAATGCAGGCACTTGAATCACTAAATGATTCACAAGTTAATGACTTTCTAAGTGGAAAAACGCCTCTTAATCTAAGTATGCGCCTCGGAGATCACATGATGCTAATACAATTACAATTAAGTACGGTGAATCCAGCAAGTCCTTCGTCCAGTAGCACGAGTCGTTCACGATCCAGTCAACGAAGTAACCGTTCTTCATCCAACCAGACTCAAAGTACATCAAGTAGCAATAGTAGCAATAGCAATAACATTAGCAGTCACACACACAACCATCACCATTCGTCTGTGGCTAGGAAATTAAATGTAGATGCTGCTTCAGGGTCAATTACTGCCAGCACCAATGCAGCTGCAGACAGTTCGGTCGCAACAACTTCCGTAGAACCAACAACAACGCGAACTTCAACGTCGCAGGGAAGCAATTCAACCTCAACACAAATTAGAACCCCTGGTGGGAGAGACTTAAGTTCATTTCTAACAAAACGAGACTTTGAGAGTCTACAAAATATTGTGAAGAGTATATCGATGGGTCACCATCCTGCGCTTGCGACAACGTCTTCAACAACATCTTCTTCGTCTTCGATGGAAGTGGTAAATGGTGTTAGTGTCGGAGAAGCAAAACCAGCAAAATGTTGTGTCTCCAGTCCAGCGACATCAACTTCATACACACTCATGGAGCAATCCCCAATTAAATCTTTGTCTAATTTGGTTTCCAGTCCTATTAAAACAACTTCAATCAAGAACATTCCTATAAGTAGCAATCCCAAGTACACATCTGAGTTGGTAAATGGGTCCCCGACGACACCAAGTAAAGCAGTTACCAACAATGGATCTTCTTGTGCAGACCCAATATCGGCAAAGCTGACATCTTGCCTCTGCACTCGATTGAACAACAGCAGCAAAAGTTGTGAAGTCAATCATTGTCAGTCACGCAGCGAAGCTTCTTCTGTTGATTTTGCTAACGACCGCACCCTGACTACCAGTACACCGAACCACAAATCGAATACCAACAACGGCGGTCAGTCTTCGGTATCACCGTCAACTGCCCAATCTGTTCTTTCTACGGCATTACTGCACAAAACAGCAAATAATCCTATTGGCCGCAAACACCGCCATCATCATCACCACCATCACCACCATCATCATCATCATTATCATTCACACACCAGCAATAGTAGCGCAACTGTGCGTAAAAACTTGTCCACTGAGGATAGTGGAACCGCTGCATCCACCGATAAAATCAGTTCAGTTAGTGAAAATAATGATAGTGGATTGTCTCTTTCTACAAATTCTTCGACTGCATCAAATTCACAAGAAGGTAGCAATACAAGCAGCGATTCTTCATCTGTTCCAGCGCCGACTGTGGAATTAGATGATTCTGGAATCACAGTCACAGACACTCGCACACTTGCGGAAGCATCTAGAAATTTAACTCAAACACTTCGCAAACTCTCCAAGGAAGTTTTTACAAATAAAATTGATATAACCAGTGAAGAGATAGCAAGAAAAAGTAGCTCTGGAGCAGTTATTGAATCGATGAAAAACCACGGAAAGGGTATTTATTCGGGAACATTTTCGGGCACTTTGAATCCCGCACTACAAGATAGATACGGGCGTCCAAAACGTGACATATCTACCGTAATTCACATTTTAAATGACCTGCTTAGTGCAACACCTCAGTATAGCAGGGGAGCTAGAATAAGCTTTGAAGCACCATCAACTTCTTCGAAAAGCAAGCAGGTAATTTTTTTTCCCAAATTATTATGAAATTACTTTTAAAAAAAACTCAGTAATATTTTAAGATTAAATATAACCTTCTCAACTCTTCTTTTTTTTGTATGATAATCGTTAATTTTATTTAAATGATTCAATAGTTTTAAAAAAATAACTTAAAATTTTCAAAATATACAAATGCTAGGGTTACGGGCACTGTTGAAGGTTTTGAAACGTCATTCTTGCAAAGAAAATTTATAAGTTATATTTTTAAACTTGATTGAGAATCAATAAAATCAACATCTGGCAGTTACCAGCTGGGGCGTTTGAGCGTGGCTAAGCCACAAAAGGATCAACTGTTGGATTTTTAAAAATGTGCATTTCTCCAAATATTGGAAATATATTTTGTAAGCTCGTAGAAAATGTTTACACGGGGGCTAAGTTCCAGGATCAAAGCTTTGAAATTTCATATGAAAATTTTCCTTGATTTTGCTTGTGTCCTTGTAATTGATATCATCATTTATTTTGCAGATATTATACAAACGAAATACAAACTGCTCTAACGTCTAAAAAGCTCTTTCCATCGAACCATGTAAATCTAATGAACCAAGATCAGTAAATGCTTTCTGATACTTTTAACTCCTGAAGTTTCTTAAAACCTCTTCCTTTTACCTTCTCTATAGAAGGAATAATTATAATCTCAACCAATTATTGCATGAAATCCTGGTATTGACACAAGGTCCTTCCAAGAACACTTCTGATACATCAACAAATTTCCAACGCCAACTTCCATCCAAATTTTCAAAGAACTCCTTAATTTTTTCTTCTTACCTAAGATTTTTTTCCGTCGGTAGGTGTAAACCTTTTAAAGGCTCTATGAGGACTGAAAAACACGTGCTCATAGGAGTGTGAGATTCTTACTGCACTAAAAACAACTCCTCCTCCTGATTGCAACTAAGTTGAAACTTATCTAGCAATTTATTTTTAACGAATTTAATTAACGTGTTGCAGGTAACTATCCGGTGATAGTTCCTGCTTATACCGCGATTTTAAAGCGGATTCTCGCTTAGTGCACCAGATCGGAAGGCTTAGTCCTTCGCAGGCGACTTACTAAATTCGTCTCATCGATAATTTCGATTGAGGCAGACGGCAATGCCATTGCCCACTTATTTTATTTTACTCTTGTAATAATATCATGTAAAAATTGTTTAATAATATAAATAAAATTATATCTATCCATCTATCTAATTTCGATTATATTACAGTGTTGTAATAGCCGTTTTCAATGAATTCGTGCAACATTTTTATTTCATCGCGAACCGTGGGAATCCCGAGATCTCTGTGGAGATCTTCGTTTCTAATGTACCAAGGTGCGCTTACAAACGATCGTAGGAGTTTATTTTCAAATGTTTGTAAGGTATTTAAATTAGAATCTCGCGTACAACCCCAGAGTTGTATACCGTAAGTCCAGACAGGCTTAAGCACCTGCCTGTACAAAATTAGCTTGTTTTCGATACTGAGCTTAGAGTGTTTCCCGAGCAACCAGTACATATCTCTGGGTTTATTATTTAACTCTTCGCTTTTATTTTTAACATATGGTTTCCATTTTAATTTCGCGTCTATTTAATTTAATTTATTCCGAGATATTTTGCTTCACTAGCAAACGGAACTTAAACTGTATTAATAAATACCGGTAATCTATTAATTTTTTTATACGTAAAATCTACATGGACTGATTTTACTTCGTTAAGCGATATCCGCCATGTTTTTGTCCATTCATTGACAGTTTTCATAGCGTTTTGTAATTTAGTCGTAGCATCATGAATCGCTTGGCCCACTGCTAGTATTGGAGTGTTGTCAGCAATCGTGGCTACGAAATTGTCTTCTATTTGAGGTATATCACGTGTAAATAATAGGTACAATATTGGACCTTAAACACTTCCTTGTGGTACCCCAGCCACTATTTCTTACCTAAGATGATAACAATAACGTCTCTATCCGAGAATCATTGGCAATATTGCAAAACTAATATATGATCTTAGTGCCCGCTTATTCATGATTTTGTTCAAAAATTGTTTTTGACAGTTTTAATAACTTTTCCATTTTCAAAGTTGTCATAGCTTTCTTCCGTTCCGTACAAAATCTGTTGGAAGATGTTAGCTATCTTTTATTGATAGGAAAAAATAACGAATGAAAATAATATGTATTCCAGGTGCAGAATGCCTAGTAACCATATGCAAATCTGTTTTGAGATTTGTTCTGGAACTTACTTTAGTACATGCAGCATAAAAAAACCATCGATTATTACATCAACGTTTTGTACTATAGGACTTTCAACGTTTGCCTCTAATCCTAATCTATCTGATAAACCTATCTGATTCGTCCACAGATATATTCCGATAGCTTGGTATCCGAGATAACATATTTAATAAGTGAGTGATCGCCCGCGTTATCATAAGAACTGATTTGTCAGTTTTGCAAATTGTGCCATCTAAATGCCAAAATTTGAAATAGCTATACTGTTTTCCATTGAAATACACAAAACACGTCCGAATAGATCCCTTTGCATAAGAATTTCTTGTATTTTACGGGCAACTTTAACATTCTTCCTTTTCTCTGCTGTAGACAAGGTTAAGATTTTTCTCGATTGATTTTTCAAAACGGTTTAGCATAAAAATTCTCACGTAGATTGTTTATTTTTATTTCAATATTTAATAAGAAGATGTGGCTATTGGTGCTGCATGTCCTGTTGCGATATTATACAGAAATTCTTTCTTGCTCAATTCTGGTGCGAAAGGATTTATATTTTGGTTAATATAATGCATGAAACTTTGAAGTTGCTTGCTTTCAGTTTTACTTTTTTATAAGCCTGTTTTGACGTCTTGTCCTTTATCCACATTCCTCAAACACATGCGATATTATCGTAGATCTTATGCTGTGACTTTTAGACCCGCGTTAACGAGCAGATCTTTAATTGGTTAATTGTATAAATCCAGCCAATCTTCTACATTTACTGTCTGTTCCAATCTATTGCTTGTCTAACAAATAATTCATGGGTTCAAAACATTCGCATAGTCCTGAATGAGTCATCGATTTTTAGTAAATTATCCTGGTACTTGACCAACAAACATAGTTGGGTTGGTTGAATATAAAAACCAAATTTGAGATATTGGGCTGTATTTACAAACAATTCAAAATCTGCAGTACCAACGCTTCGAGTAAAAATTAAATAAATCATATAAAATTGTGGGGAGTTTCCAAATTCTCCATTTAGCGTTGCTTTTTGATATTCACTATATTTTACCAGAATATGAAGAACGCCAGGATTATCAATAGTAACAGTTGATGTCTGCATACAATGGAAACTATTAGGATAACTAATAATATCCTAACCAATCTCTATTTTCTCTTTGGTAAGAAAATTTCAAAATGTAAAATCTGACATCCCAAACTCATTAAATTGCCTACCATGAACGATGACATCCATGTTACCCTTTTCAATCGCTGCATGAGTATGAATTTTTGTACCTTCATTGTTTTTTGCAACGTTTCATTCCGTAATCCGGCCACAGCTCATTTTTTCATGTTTGTTTTTAACTATTACTGAATTTGATTACTAAAGAAAATCAATTTTAAATAATATTTTATAAATTTTTGCGCTTTTGTTTTTAAACTCAATAAATATGGTTAGCTTAGCTTAGATAATAAAAAAACATATAGATTAATGTTGTCATAAACAAATGAGGTGGCGAAAGTTTATTCAAGTGTAATTAGTCACTTAATATAATATAAATCAATCAAATAAATGATAAATTTAATTCTTATTTTTGAAATAGCCATATTTTTATTTGAATTCAATTATTAATTTAAACTTTGCTTTATTTTCAGTCAACATCAAGCAAGCCACAAAATTCATCAGTATCCTCCGAGTCAACCTGTTCAAAATGTTCGGGAAATAACACATGTGCTTACGGCGAGTGCTCTGGTCACCATTCTTTAAAGACCCGTGCAACTCCCACCTCGTGTTCCAACACTGATAAGAGTTCAAACATGTGTGAATGTTCCGATCTCTCCCCAGCAACTAACAGTGGAACAGGATGTTCCTCACACGACTGTCCAGAGGGTAATCTTTGCAAGTGTCGCTCTCTTAACCAAGTCGGACGCCCACGTGGTCAAATGTGTGTAAAGTGTGCAACCGAAATGGTTAACAATAAAACTAAATACAAGTTAGATCAGTTGCGTCTAGTCATGCAGCAGCGTAAACAGAAACGAGAAGCCCGAAAGCTCAAAGGAGCACCCTATGGAGCTCGTGTGGTAACAACTGGCCCTGCAGGAACAGGTGCATCCACTACCACAGCCAGCACAATTGCCCCGCTCGCATCACCCAGTGAAGTATCGCCATCTCATATAGTTGAGGAAGTAGATACAGCCGCTTGATCCTAGACAGGCGAACCAATAAAAGTAGTCTAAGGAAAAATTATTTCAGTTTTTTTGTACAAATATGGTGAAAACGGAAACAAAAGAGGGGACGAAAAAGGGTTATCCAATAATGGAAGATTTGCTTTGACGTAAAAAAAATTATAAAGTAACTAATAATAATTATTGTTGATTTCCATTTACACGAGTGTACACACATATATGTTAATGGTTTAATTTTCCTATTTTTTTGTAGCAAAAATAATTATATAATATTAATAATAATTTCCAGAGCCTATTTGTGAACTTTTTGTCTATCCTTGCATTTAATTTTTTTTTATTATAAATATTAAAATTTAATTTGTTGTTGCATCAATTTTGGACTATAAAAGCGTTGAATCGTCTATGTCTATAATTTGTTGCTTAAGTGCACTTTTACTTTATTGTCTGTGTTCAAAATAAGTTGTTTTAAAAATATATATTCTATAAAAAAATCATTTTCCTTGTTTTATAATTTATAATTATTAATCTATTGTTTTTTTTTTCTTTTGTTTACAAAATAAACATCTTCTTTGACCTCAGCTGAAATTAAGTTGAAATTATACCTACTATAGTAGTTAATGTTTTATTATTTTTTTTATATACATACATATACATATTTGAATATTATTCTCTGAATTATTTTTAATGAGATTTCAATTTAGTTTGAGTAAAAACAACAACCACCAGCAACATCAACACCACCACATTCTTATTTAGGTTATACATACATAGGTATATAGTATATTATTTAAAACTATTGTTTCTTGTTAATTTGTTATATAATAACAAAATTATATATAAATAAATATATACATTTTCATTTAAAGTTTGTAGTTTAAAAATTTATTAAGAAAATGTTTTGAATTGATATAAAATTAGACAACTAAAAACATTATTGAATTACACAATATTCGTTGTATTTAAAATTGAATTCTTATTTGATAAACATATTTTCTTCTGGTTTAATATAAATGTAAAAGAAAAAAAAAACAATTTAAATCAATACGTTTATGTTCGTTTTTAGTTAATAATTTTTTTTAGTTTTAGTTGGTATACGAAAATATACAAGAAGCAATTCAATTTAAACCTAAATACATATTTTTTTCTTTTTTATTTCTCTTATTTTTTCGAAAATAATTCTTTATTTTTATTAGTTTAGTTTTCTTAAGGAGCATAGCTTTGCTGATGGAAAATAAGAAATTCAAGGGAAATAATGAAGAGAAATTTTCACTATGTAGGTTATCGTGAATAAAAATTTCCCTGGAAAATTTTCTCCAATTCGAAACTTGGGAACGTGAATTATGCTCAAAAGCTTATCTCGGAATTTATTGGTATCGGGATCAAGATTTCCCAGGGAATTTGCTGTCATTTCATACAATTTTTTGTTCGAGGTAAATATATTTCGTGGGAAATTCACGATCGCATGAAAATTTGCCAGCCAATAAAATATTCCGTGGGAAACGAAATTCTCTAGGAGATTCCCGATAGGGCCCATTAATTCAATGGAAAATCATTTTCATATTTCTCTGACAACATTTTTTCAGTGTTCCGTTTTGTATTACAGTAGAATTCGGTTATAACGACCACTCATGGGAGACAAATTTTCCGTCGTTATAAGCGAATGTAGCTATATCCGAAATAATAAAACATTGATTTCTTCCCGAAATTGACAGAATGAATAGTTTCCTTACTTTACATAGAAAAATAACTAGCACAAGCACAACTCACTCAAATTTGTATCAACCAAAATAAACTATGTATCTAAATATGTAAGCCTAACTGTATTTTGTCAGGAAAAAGGAAAAAATGGGAAAATTCTCTTTAATTTTGTTTTCGGTCGTTATATCCGAATTTCATGACAAACAGAGCCCGTCATAATAGTCGTTATAACCGAAAGATATTATTCACTATTTAGTGCGAAACCAAACTTTACCTTTAAGTTTCGTCTTTATACTCGTAACCGAAATGGTGATATAACCGAAGTCACTATAAGCGAATTTAACTGTATATTATATTCAGCTCTTTTGGGTCTTCGATCAAAGTCATCAAAAATGTGATTTGCGGGATAATACCTTAGCCACAAAAAAGATCATTTTGTTTATCGTCAGAATGGAATAGTGTTGTTTCATCTTTTAATTTTGTATTTATATGGAATTTCAGAAAGTCGATTTTTTCTGTTGATTGTGGATCGTACATAGAAATATATATATTTTTTTTATTTTTACAAACAAAAATGTTTGTTACTTATTGCTTTGTTGTAAAATTTATGTACATATAATAGGTATTTTTTATTTTTTTGCAGAACTATGAGAAGTATTTATTAATAGTTATTCTTTAGTTCCATCGTAATCGGAATCTTTCCCGAAAAAAGTTAAACACAGAATCCATTCGTAATGTAAATTGGAATTAAGTTGGTTTCCACTATGAAAGATTACTTGATAGATTTTTTTTATGATTCGTAACAAGTTTCCAACTGAAGAAATTAGTGAGAGGGACGTTTATAACGAAGAATTAAAAAAAATAATCTTATGCTTAACTGAGCAAAGTTCGTATTTGACCGAAAAAATGATAAGTCCAAGTGTGAAATTAAATTTTACACAGACGCATAAGTAGGTGTTTGAAGCTTATAAATACAATTGACACACTTGATTTTTTAGACAGAAAGAAAAGCAAAACTAAAATAGATAAATCATGCCTATAACCTATGTCGTCTCGTTTTTTCGAGAGTGGTATTCCATAACTTTTAAAATACAATAAATCTTTAGCGCATTTTTAAACCATAAAAAAGTAGTTCTGTCAAACTCAAATGATATTGAAACAAAAAACATTGGATGAAAACATTGGATTATTAATAATAATTAATTAAAATGATTAGTGTATAAATGTTTTATAACACAATTAGCGATAGTCACGACGTTGAAAAAAATTGCGGAGTGTTGAAAATGAACATCGGGTTTGGGCGTAAATTAGATTGTGATACCCCGATGAGATTTCCGTTTGGATTAAAGATTCAGCCACCTCTAGCCAAGTGCTTGTTACTCTCCATCAGCTCCACAAATGCCTGTAACTGAACGATTTGTTAATTTCAACTGTAAATGCAAATATTTTGTTGTTTTGTTAAATTTGATGACAATAAAATTGATTTGTAACCTTCCATTTCTCTGTGAAGAACAAATTTTGAACGAGAGACACCGTCGTTTTATTTATCTTCATCTTTTCGTTTTTTAGAATAAAGAATTCAAGCCTTCAACGACGTTTCAGATTTACGCACGACATCAAAACGAGTGACAAAAAACGACTTGTGGAATGCAGATTTTGTCGTCGTATATTTTGCCGTCGTTTACGACTTTGGTAATATGCATGAATTTTAACCCATGTTAAAATAGTGAACTAGAATTTGATAGCTGTACTTAATGTCAACAATAAACACGCACAAAAAAAATTCCACCATGTATTCGATATTGGTGTTTAATTTTTAAAAAAAACGTCCACTTAAATATTTTCATAGCTTAGTGGATATTGATATGGTACACGCCCTAATTGATCCAACAAGAGATCAACTAACGATTCTACTAAATCGAAAATTGCATTTTATTTGTTTGAATTTAAATTGGAGGTGTTGTTTTTGGAAGAGATTTTTATTTAATAAAATTGTGAAAAAAAGAAAGGTAATGCAAAGAAATAATTAAAAAGTACTACAAATGTTTTATTTTTCGTATACTCGTTAGCTATTTACCTATTACCGTTTTTACTGTATTTTTTTTTAATAAAATGATCATAATTCATCCACCGTATTTTCAAATACGGAGCTTCACAAATGTACTTGTCTTGAAGGACTTTTTGGTGGAAATAGAAACACAATAAAGAATATAATTTCATATATAATATTATGAATTGTGGGGAAAAATTAACTTTTCGGATTGGCTAAGCTATACCTTGCAGTTATTTCAAAGGGTTCTCACTAGGAGATAATTAATGGACCCTATCGGAAATCTTAAAGGGAATTTTGTTTCCCCGCGAATTTCCCACGGAATAAATTCTCCTCCAACAATAAATCGAACTAAATGACGGCAAAATTTTCTGGGGAACTTTTTTCCCGATATCAATAAATTTTGAGCATCATTCAAGTTACACGATAACCATTAATAAATTCAAAGGCTGAATATATCTGATTTGTCACACAGCAGACATAAAGAAATTCAAAGTTCGCGCTGTTAAACTAACTTGATTGCTTATTATGATTATTGATCATGCACAAGTATTTTTGGCTGGAAATACATTTCGTGAGCTAATCCTACCCCGGCAGTATTTTACACCCGCGGTGTCGGGGAATCAATGCAATGTATCCCAAGGAGAAAACGAATGGAACATTTTTCTTTTAGTGATCAATCATACAAGTCAACACTTTATCAGTTTATTTTAATAATGAGACTTTAAAATATAAAACAAAAAACGAAGATAAGTATGTAAGTAAAGGCATATAATGCCTATTCGAAGTAATGTGCAACTCGAATTACACGGCTATCATTTTAGTTTGTGACAATAAATTATTAAAAAAGTAGGTATTTATTTTATGAAATCCAACGGTATTTTTTGTCAATCACTACTTTTATCAATGCAATTTGATTTTTAAAATTAGTTCTATAAATTTATTTTTTTTCATTCATTCATTTAAATTTTATAGAATTTTCTAGTTGATCATTTTTAAGTTTACTGCAATATTTAATTTTCGAAGATGTCTGTTATGGGCTCTGGAATAAACTTATATTTAATTTTCCTTTTGTGCCAATACATACAAAATTTGTTAATATTTAATATGTTAAAACTCACAATTTCGGAACGTGCAATGAGATATACAATATTTTTTTGTTTATTTTGTTTAACTATACAAGCGAAATTTTTAATTAACTAGATTTTTTTTTAATTTTAAATACAAAAAGTAAATTAAAATATAGAACCACAAATTAAGTACTTTATAAATAGATGTAAAATAAAATAGATTATAAGAATTTAAAATATACAAACACTTAAAAAATTATATACATGCATATAAAGTGGCAGTTTAAAAAAAAAAACAACTCGTGATGACATGTATATTTTATTTTCTATTTTTTATCAAATACAAATAATATTTTAACAAATTAGTAAAATATTTAAAAATAAAAAAAAATATAAGTCTAGGTACAAGTACTATTTAGACTGTAGAGTAAAACATCAATGCATGGTTTAATTGTACTTTTACCTTTGTTTATATCGAAATTTAAAGTTTAAGATAAAAATAACTCATCGCCTTACAAAAATATACATACAAATAAAGGCATTTTTGAAGAGAAAAAACAGTTGTCCCAACAACAATATAAAATTGTTCAAAACTAAGAATAAGATTTAAATTACGTCTATGGATGTGTTTAAGGCGTTTATTCTTGTGAACTTTTTTTTTAATAAGTTTTAAATAAGAAAGTATACATACCTCTTATCGAATTACAATAGAAAAAATTATAATAAGAACTACGCAATGTGGTACCTACATTATGTATAATATAAGTAGTGACATATTTTTAAATTTAATGCGCATTCTATACAAATTCAGTTTCGTATTTAATTTAAAAAGTAAAACAAATAAAAACAACTTATGTTTCTTTCACACGCGTTTCAATTATTTGAAAAAAAATTAAATCAAATATTTCATGACTGCTGTTCTATTAAAACTAATTACTATCGTAACAAAAATTATAAATATAATTGTATCTATGGATTAAAAAAATGAAATAGTAGACGTTTGAATAGTTATTATTATCCTTAAAAAAAAAATACTTACTAATAATAAAAATTACCGATACCTACTATTATTTGATAAGTTTTCTGGTCAATAAAATAAAACATAAGGTATTGTGAAAATGTGTACATTAGTTTCTTTTTTATTAATGGTATCATTAAATTATTACATGGGCAAGTTAATAGACACTATCCTGCTTTAAATAAAAAAAAAAAATAAATTCGTAAAAATGGTTTAACAAGAGCCTCGAAAATTCTTGGACTTGGCTCACCCTGCAATTAATAATTTTTATTGTTGCATTAGACTGCAAGTTTAGTTGTGTTTTTATTATTGCGTTTAGTTATGTGAAATTGGTTTAGATCGACAAAAATACGCAATTGGTTTTTACTTAGGATATTATATTTGTATTGACTTCAAGATTTTGACCAAACTTTCGATTGCGATTACCACAATAGGGAACACGAAAAGGTGGATCCCGCAAATTATATGTAAACGCGTATTTGTGTCTGTCCATCGATCTACAATCTAAATCGATGAAGCAATTATCTTTAACCTTGGTACCTAAGTGCTTTAGCTTGTAGGCGTTTTCCCAAAAATGTCATCTTTTGATAAATATAATCAGTATAAAAAAGCCTAATGAACTCCAAAACGGGTATAAAGATTATGGCCAAATTCCTAAACGAAAGATTTGCAAAGCAAATCTCATGCTAAGCAAATGCACGAACCCGATAAAAATTGAAAAGCAAGTGAAGTGCGCAACGCAAGTTTAAAACTTGCACAATTGCATTGAAGTTTGCCCAAGAACAAAGAATGAACTGCGTTTTGGGACAGAGTGCTTAGCAGAGATTTTTCTGTTTGCGTTTAGGGACAGTTGGCTTAGCATATTATGCGCAAGATTTGCGTTTAGGAATTGCTCTATGATTTAAAAAAATTCCGGGTACTTATGTAGGTAGATCACTACGTCTAACATATACTGTTAATAAATGCACCTGTCATAAAACCATTTTTTATTTTGGGCTCATTAACGGCTCTACCGCTTTCAATAAAATATTGTATACAGGATTTACTTTGGAAATTCAATATGTATATCGAAAACGAAATAACTTTTTTTAATTATGTTTTTAAATTTATATTATATTTTTACGAAATAATGTTGATGTCCCGGAAGAGGTTCATATAAATATCGCTTATAACGAATAGTTTTAAATAGAAAATTTAAAAATATATCTCTTGTATCAAATATCTTGAAAAAAATTAAGTAGGTACGTATTGCAAATTTCCTATATTTAAAATGACAATTACGGGGATTTCCATTTTGCTGTTTTTTGTATGCGAATTTGGTATTCTGTTTTTTTAGAGAAACTTGAATAATCGTATGCATATCAAGAAAGGTTAAAAGTTTTTTTTGCAAATAAGTTCAAAATGTAGAGATTTTACAATTTAAAAAAATCTACATTAATTTAAAGCTGGTGATTCTAATAAAAGTTTGGAATCAGAGTTTTCTTCATATGCTACATCTGTACCATTTCCAAAGACCTAATAACAATTAAGAAGAATTTTCAAGAATCCAATATAAATAAGAAATGGTCAATCTTAAATGCAAAAAAACAAAAGAAATTCTTATTTTAATAAAAAGAGGTATTTATTTGAGAAAAAATAGTTGGTTTTCGGTGGCTGTTCGTAGCTAGTAGGTGGGCGGTTGAATACTGACTGTGTAGTTGATTGTGCGTTATGGTGTCATCGCATCTGTTGTCATTGGGTGATTGTAGGCAGCTTCTATCGAGTCTCGTTGGTTGAATTTGTAGCTGTCGTGGTATTTTCTGATTGGCTTGTTGTAGGTGGCTTCTATCAAGTCTCGTCTTAGAATCAGAGTTGCCAGATTCCTCCGCCACATATATGCTGCAAATTCCAAAGAAGCTTGATTACTTCATTAAGCGGACCAATTCTACAAACTGAGGAAGAAGACTTTGTAAAAGTGTTGGAAAAAGTTACTTCACCAAAGCTGCGAAAGGGTTTTACGATGACGAATTATTCATTATTCCTTATTTATTAAATTTTATTTTTTTAAATGAATAACTCAAGAAAATAAAATGCGCAACTGGATCGTACGAACTTGCTCTTGTAGCTAACAACTTTAATTGACGCTGTTAGTAGGTAGGTAACCTATGCATCATTAGACAGGTATGTCTCTAGTGATCATTTAAATATGCCCATCACTACTTTCTGCTTTTGTGTTCGAAGGATCACCATTGACGTTTTACAAACAAAATGTCGATTGGCGTTGGTTTACTGTTAATCTGTTGAAAAAGGTGAGTTCCAAAACTCCAAATTTTGGTAGTTTTTCACAGAGAGCGCTCATGAGAGAATAAAATATATCCCCAGGGCTGCGAGTTTTAGCCCAAGAAATTGCTTTGCACAAAATTATGAATAATGTCAATCCAATGAAGGAAAAAATAAAAAAAGAAAAAGCTGTCAGTGACTATCACTATCGAAAGTTTAAAGAAATACTATCGGTAGAGTTGATACGTTTTTTTTTAAACAATGCTATATTTAAACAACAAATATGTACAAGTAAAAATGTAGACTTCAAATTTGTAAAACAAAAGAAGAAATTCCCATATCCATCGTCCAAACGGATTCTTACAGCCCTATTCTGCTATTCATCGGGGCGAATTTTTCTTGAATTTTCACTCACCACTATTCTGCTATTCATTCGAAGTGAATCTTGTGTCGATAATATTGTGCGGTATTCTGCTATCCACGTGAACCCAATCGCTCCACACAATTCAAATCCGCATATCAATTGTTGCGGATTTGGTATTTGTTTATGTATGGTTAAATGTTAATAGGTTAGCGGGTCTTGAAATTTAATAAATTTACTAACGAAAACTCTGATGGAGTTGTTTATAAATACATCTTAAGCTTCAAATAACAAATTTTCTATTTAAACTTTAGAAAAAACCTTCATACCACATTTCATTAAGTTTTTCTTTATGTTGTTCATCCGTAGTTATCAATTTGGGAATTGCCTTATTTATGTTTGTGGCAGGGAAAAAAATTCCGATACATACATACATACACATTTTTATGCAAACTTCAGACGATTTTCGCATGAGCGTTTGTTATAAATGGTAATATGAACTTATGATAGTGCAGTTCACCCGATGGATAGCAGAATACATAGGCAGTGTGAAAGGTAATCGAATAGGTGGATCGAATATACGATTCACGTGAATAGCAGAATTGAGCTGTTAGTAATATTATCACAACAAATAAAACAATTAAATATATTTAAAATTAGTATATTAAGCAAAAACAAGTTCAATCAATAGTTTTAATTAATACAAACAACAAAAAAGAAATTACATTTCTTTACTTCGTGTTTTTAAACAATAATAACATTGTGAAAAATCCGACAGATGGCGTACATTTCTAGTAAAGATAATTCGGATATGCTGAATAAGATGCCGTCCTTTGTTTTTCCGAGACTAGGTCAAATAATAAGAAAGATTTTCGGTCTTAAGGATTTTCTTAAAAGCCTGACATAAACGATAAAAATCGTGATATATCTCATATGTTTCGATGGTCAACCGATATTAATTGATAAAATATGTATTTTTTTAAATTAAATTAAAGTTTGCAAAATTTATAAAATCAAACAAACTTACATTTTATTTACAACACGTTTTTATTAATTTTATTTTTATATTTTTTTTGTTAAATTTTAACTACAATTTTAAATTAAATTAAATGATGCTTGTTTTGTGTAATTTCGATTTGTTTATTGAATTTAAACTACTTTTCTGATAATATAATCTTATTAATACAAGAAAATGTGTACCTAAATTGAAATTAAGTGTTTTGGAAATTCTTTTTAGCCGATGTGATTTTTTTTTTAATTTCATTTTTTTTCTTAACAAATACAGTGATACATAGAATTCAGAATCAGTCAAATGGTGTCCAATCGAAAAGACCATTAGATTTTTGCTGTGTGAAATGCGTTAAAAGGGATTTATTAAAATACTATTTTGGCTAAAATTTCTTCAAGATTTAACAAATTTCCCTAAAAACATTTTTGTTTGTTCAAGTTAATTAATTTCTTTCGAAAAATCCAACTTAGAAGATAAAAAGTTAATAATTTGGCACGAAAAATGTAACGAAATCTCAGTTTTATTTATATGTTTCGGTTTTACAGTTTTTTAACCAGAAACGAAAAGTAAAGAAACACATTTGGGTTGTTTCTGGGTACTTTCTACATTTAACAACAGAAATTAAATGTGGTGGACACAACATGTATGAAAATGCTTTCACGAAATACAGTTTAATTATTGCAGGTACCTACTTATCATTTTGAACTCTACCAAAAGAACCAGGAGATACATTTATTATTATATTATCTTCAATCGTTTTGTTATCTTCTTCTTAAAACTGTAAAAAAGAGTAAAAAAAAGCTTTAAATACACTATTTCACAAATTCAAATTATTAGATCAGTTAATTTCTTGTTTGACAAGCAAGAAAGTGGAGTAGCTAAAATGTTTAGGTAGATTCTTGCAGGAGGTGAAATGATAAGTCAAAAGCTCTGGCATTTTTGTGCCAGAAAAAAGGTAAAGAAACACGTTTTGGATAAATTTGGAATCCCGCAAGATCCCGAGGGTGAGTAAAGAAACAGACCTAGTATATAAACACTAGTTTTCACAGCTGACAAGAATTCGACAAGCTGACAAATCAATGGCCTTATTCCTAAGGCCTATTGAATAAGCGCACTAAAGTTATCCGGATAGGTTGGTGTTGTTGTATTCCCATGTAAGAACACAGATGATGACAAAGCAACTGCTGCCAATAAAAAAAAATTGGGAATACAACAACACCAACCTATCCGGATAGCTAATAGTTCTGTTATTGAATGAGGCCAATCTATTTGTATTCAATTTGCAAAATGAACTACAATAAATATTTTATATTAATTATTTTATATTTGTTAAAATATCAACGGATTATATTATTTGTTTTTTCCTCTTGAGACCCTACACAAACAAAAATATTAATGTAATTTTATTTTTCAATTGAATAAATTAAAACTTACATTTATTATATGGTTTCCCAGTAGATCTGGACTTTTTGGAATTCATCTTTCTTTTCGGTTATCGTTTACAGTTTCAAATTACTCTATCTTGGGAAACGTCAAATTTTAACAGAATTTTGCCTGCTCTACAGCTAGCCCACGCTAGTGTCAAAATTTAACCGAGGTAGAAAATTTAACTTCAGGGCGACCATAGGATTGATTAAAAAACACAGAACTTGTTTGCCAAGGTGACCTCAGGTTTTTCAAAAAACACTTTAGGCCGTGTGTGAATTGCGTTAAAATGTTGGTTAAATTTTCTACCTTGGTTAAATTTTGAAGTTTGGTTTGTGGTGGGATCAAATTTAGCTTTTTGCTATGTGAATTGCGTTAAAAGGGATTTATTAAACACTATTTTGGCTAAAATTCCTTCAAGATTTAAGAAATTTCCCTAAAAACATTTTGTTTGTTGTCCAAGTCAATTAATTTCTTTCCCAAAATCCGACTTAGAAGAAATAAAGTTAATAATTTGGCACGAAAAAAGTAACGAATTCTCAGCTTTACGAATATGTTTCGGTTTTACATCGTTCATTTAATATTTTAAAGCAACAATTCCAAATCTTTTCAAAACAATTCCCATTATGGTTACTTTGTTGATTTAGTATGTAAACACTAGTTTTCACAGCTGAAGAATTTGACAAGCTGACAAATCAATCTATTTGTATTCAATTTCCAAATTGAAATACAATGAGTATTTTAATTAATTATTTTATATTTGTTAAAATATCAATGTTTGTTTTTTCCTCTTGAGACCCTATACAAATAAAAATAATAATGTAATTTAATTTTTTAATTGAATAAATTAAAACTTACATTTATTATATGGTTTCCTAGTAGATCTGGACTTTTTAGAATTCATCTTTGTTGCAGCATATAAACATCAAACGTCACTATTTGACGATGCATTTGTCTCTGTTTTCGTTAAATCAAGTTGACTCTGACAATTTCCGTGATCTTTGGGATACCATCTCATCAGAAAATCAAAAGCTGAATTTGCTTATCGAAAAATTATGTTCTATCGAACTACGCGAAAATCGAATTGACAAAGAATCGAGTGACATGACAGCTTTTATAGCCAAAAGCAATTTTAAGAAAAAGAAGCAGAAGAATGACCATATGGAACGCGCAAAGAAAAAGTTCCCGTGCAACAAATGCAAACAGCTTGGTCATTGGGCAGCTGAGTGTCCGCAAAACAAGTCAGATCGGCGAGAGCCAAGAGAAAAAGAAAATATTAATCCGAAGAAGAATTTTGGCTTGATGGCACATTCTTTGAATGTAACAACTACCTGCACCAAACTCGACCAATGGTACTGCGACAGCGGAGCGTCCAAGCACATGACACCAAGTAAATTGTATTTTGAAACCTTCACAAAATTTTCTGTGCCTAAGGATGTATGTCTTGGAAAACGAGGTATCTCAATGAAAGCCTATGGTCAAGGAGACATAACTATACAATCATACTCAGAAGGTGTATGGAAAGACGCAACGCTGAAAGAAGTTTGGTACGTACCCGATGCGAGTGCACATCTGTTCTCTGTCAAAGCAGCAGCGCAAAGAGGGTTTTTTACAACGATTGACAGCCAAACAGTCAAAATATCTGAAACGCAAAGCAATGCGTTAGTTATCTCCGGACATCTTCAAGACGAGCTATATGTATTGAATATTCAAGTAATAAGACCTACGAAACCAGCCGAAGTTTATTTATCGAAAGCAACAGATACATTGCAGTTGTATCATGAACGTCTTGCTCATCAGAACAAAAGGCATGTTAAAAACATTTTGAATAAAATGAATATCGAAGTAGCTGAAAGCGATGAACAGTTTTGTGATGGCTGTGCAGTCGGCAAAATGCACAGACTGTCATTCAAGAGTCGAAGTCATCGGCCAACCAATGTAGGCGAAATAATTCATGCTGACGTTCTCGGTCCGGTTGAAATACCATCTGTTGGAGGTGCTCGATATTATGTCTGTTTCAAAGACGATTTTAAGCAGTTCCTAAACGAAGCTAAAACCAACGAACATACTGTGAAGATGCTTAGATGCGATGGTGGAAAAGAGTTCAACAACAAAGATGTCGCCGAAGTGCTTGCGAAACGAGGAATAATACACTGCATCGGACCTCCGTATACACCGCAACAAAACGGAGCAGCGGAGAGAGAAAATAGAACGATAGTCGAAGCAGCCAGATGTATGAGGCTTTCAAGCAAGTTGCCAAAAACATTGTGGGCCGAAGCTTGCAATGCGGCAGCGTACATTCTGAACCGCACTGGCCCAACTGAAGTCAACAACAAAGTCCCCTATGAGTTATGGTACAACAAAGACCTAGGCAAATTGGATCATCTGAGAGTCTTTGGCACTGGATGTTATGTGCACATTCCCAAAGAACGTCGCAGAAAATTCGACCAAAAGGCAGTATCCAAAACCCTTAATAGTGATGAAACTATTGATGACATTGCAAATGACAAATTATCAGCAAGAACAATCGTTGAAGAAAAGCCTGAAATGAGAGACGAAAGTACATTAACAGAATCATTGATTGAAGACAACAATACCAGCGCAGAATACGAAAGTCTGGACGAAGAGGAGGACGATGAAACCATGATGCAGGAAGTTCGAAGCAGTTCACGAGAAAAGAAAAGACCAGCCTGGATGAACGAGTATGCGATGCTTGTCGAATTAGGCCAATCTACAGAAAATCCAACAACTCTTCAACAAGCCCTGCAGTCGGCGGAAAAAGAGCAGTGGCTTTTAGCCATGCATGATGAACTGGATTCTTTAAAAGAAAACCACACATGGGATCTTGCCGCTCGACCACAAAATGCAAAAGTTGTTCAAAACCGCTGGTTATTTGGAATAAAAGACTCTGTCGATGGAAGCAGTCCCCGTTTTAAAGCTCGTCTTGTGGCGAAGGGCTATGCCCAAATGAAAGGCGTCGACTTCAATGAAACGTACAGTCCTGTTGCGCGCTATGATACTGTTCGCTTTCGATAAATAAACTTCGGCTGGTTTCGTAGGTCTTATTAATCTTTCTTTTCGGTTATCGTTTACAGTTTCAAATTACTCTATCTTGAGAAACGTTATATTTTAACGCAAATTCAGCCTGCTCCACAGCTGCCTACATTTTAACCCATTTTATTCAACACGCTAGTGTCAAATTTTAACCAAGTTACAAAATTTAACCAACATTTTAACGCAATTCACACACGGCCTTAGGGTGACGTCAGGGCTCGACAAATAAGCTGTGTTGCCTGAGAAAGTTGATTGTTTTTTACTTGCATAGGTACCTGTCTGGTAAGTTTTAAATTAGGAAAAAAAATCGAATTCGAGATTTTAATCAAACTTGACATTGCGATGATAGGGAGCACAAAGTGGGTCCCGCAATTCCGTCTGCCTATCTGTACCAAACGCAGCTTAAACGGCTGAAGTGATTTTCTTCAAATTTGGGTATTTAAGCGTTTTAGATATAACGAGTTTCATTCAATAAAAGATTGCTCTTTCTGTAAAAAGATTGGATCTATTTGAATTTTTTAGAGTTTCATTCCAACAAGTGCTGATCTAGATCAAATCTTAGCACAAAAGATCTGATATCTGATGTGTTGCCAGATTTGTTGTGAATGCACACATACATGTGTCTTTTCTGTCAATGGTCAAATGGTAAATATTTTTTTATTAATTTGTTGTGAACTTGTGAACTAGTACTAAACAAATTTCTAGAAAATGAACAAATAATGGACCAAGATGTTAATAATTGAGATTTTATAAATTTAGTTCATCTGATGATGAAGAATTGTTTTTTTCATGAATGTGTGTGTCAGTTATTCACCAATACTACAATTAAATCTGGAAAAAAATTTCATCGAAAGACCTTTGAAATTTGAACGAAACTCGATATTAAATTAATAGGTTTTTGAATCGTTTTTTTTTGCCCAAAAAATAACGGTACCTGTCACAAAATTTTGTCTACCATATTATTTATTTCGAAAACGGTTCTAACGATTTTGATTAAAAAAAAAATCTGTGCATTACTATGGGTATAGTCTACATGTTTTTAAACATATTTTGTTATTAACGGTACCTCCCGTACAACCATTTTTTTATTTTGGAATTTTTCAAAAACAGCTTGACAGATTTTGATCACACATTTTATATAATAGGTCCTTGAAATTATAAATAATACTGCATACCAAATTTTCAAAAAATATTTTTTCTGGTTTATTGAAAAAAAAAAATATTTTTTTTTTAAATTCAATATTATGAAAACGATTTTGTATCGAAATTATATATTTAAAACTATATTATTAAGAACATAAAATTGCCATACCAATTTTTTTGGAAAATAATTAAAAAAATTTGTATTACAAAATTTAAATAAAATTATATATAATTTTTGTGACCTTTTATCGTTAAAGGTATATGTAACTTTTTGTGGGCTGTAGGTCAATAAATTAAAGATGTTATTATTTAGTGTGCAACGCTTCGAGTATGTTTATGCTCTTCGTCAGGCAACAATTTTTAAGTAATGGACGTTTTCTCCTGTCTACCAATTTTGTTACTCGAGATTTTTGTGTATAATGTGTAATTTTCTTGTTTTTACTTAAATTCCTTGAAAATTGTTTGTCTGATAAAGAGCATAAACATGATCGAAACGTTGCACACTAAATAATAACATCTTTAATTTATTGACCTACTACAGCCCACAAAAAGTTAAATATAAAAAATGTACTTAAAATCAAATTTAAAAATATATTGGGCGTTTCTAATAAGAATCTATTAATACGATGTGGTGGATTATAAGAGCAAGTACGTGCGATCCAGTCGTGCATTTTATTTTGATGGCATTTAAACGAGTGTAACATGTTGCTGTATTGCGTTTTTAGAATTTTTAAAGGTGGGAGTAATTTATTAATCTGTTTTTTAACTTCAAAATGAAATAGATTTTTTCTGATTTTACGTATTACAATAATATATTAATACTATGTATGCCGCTATAAAAAATGTACTTTTTATACATTGGTTTGGTGTGTGTCATGTAGAGCGAGAGTGAATTGCATTTATGTTTACCATTCAATTTTCATTTTATACAGACTGAATACAAAACCTATTAAATAAATTACTTTTCAAACCAGCTTCAAGCTTACTTGTTTGTTTTTTATTTTACAAAGTTGTGGGGGTGGCAATAGCGCAGTGGATAAAGTGCTCGATTGCTAACTTATGGCCTTTTCGATTGGTCGTCCGTAAGGCTTCCGAAGTCTTCCAAATGCTTCTGAAACTGTTCGATTGGTATGAAATGACAGTTCTTCTCCTAGATAGAAGAGAAATTTCCTTCTGGATTTGAAGTCAGAATCAAAATCAGAAGCACGCACACACTCAAATACTAAATGTCAAACGCGAATTCAATGTCAACAACAATGTTGTGTAGGGATGAGCGATATTGTAAAACATGGATGTTTACATCGAAAATACAATATCGATATCAGAATATCGATGTTTTTTTTGAAAAATAATAGCGCGTTCAAAAATGAATTAAAAATACAATTATAAGTTCAAAATACCTTCAGTGTTTTGAAAATTGTAGCAATGTTTTTTATCGCAATTTTCGTTCCCGTTTTCGTGTGTATGAGCTACATTAAATTCCACTTAGATATGAAGCGTAGTTCCGCTGAAGTGCAGTTCCGTTGAGTGCGGTCTAACCTTTATAAGCATGAGTTCATTGGCAAAAGATTTCAGCTTATTTTAAGTCCATATTTTGAATCTTAATATCGATGCTGCGATGTTTTACATGCTTCAACATCGATGATGAAACATCGATATTTTTCGACTAACATTGATTTTTGCCAACAACAATGCGCTTCGCCCATCCGTACATATTTATGTCATTGGCCTCATTCAATAACCGAACTATAGCTATCCGGATAGGTTGGTGTTGTTGTATTCCCATGTAAGAATACAGCTGATGACAAAACAACTGCTGCCGAAAAAAAAAATCTTAAGCCATCCGAAAAACTTTGGTATACTTTTGTATCCCACACGAAATATCAAAATTATATGTACAAACCCATACAAATTTAACCTATTCGATGTTGGTTGTTCAGGAACTTCAGTGGATACTAACATATTTTAGATAGGCTATCGTACCGACATCTGAATGAGGCCATTGTTTTGTTTTTTCCAACCTTACACATACACTCACATTCAATTTCAAAATACAGAATGGTGTTAACTTGTTCAATTGGAATCCCGGATCGGAGAGTTCTTCCGGATTACCAATCGAAAAGGCCATTAGACGTGTGGGTTCGATCCGCTAGTCGCATTCTTTTCTATACCTCCAATTTTACTTGGATGCCACCCATGGGTTAAAATTAGACAGTCAATACCTGGTTCTCAAATCCAATGTGCCAAACTAGTGCCGTGCAATTCAGGTTGCATTGAAAACACTTTAGGTCTTACAGGCGTATAGTTAAAATTAAAAAAAAAAAAAAAAAAAAAAAAAAAAAAAATGTATAAATGTTTGAAAAGTTTTTCAGAAGTAGTTAGTTTTGCCACTCAGTTCCATCCTTAGTCCAAAGAAGCAGTGAAGCTTATATCGTATTTTGACTATTAATTAAATTTAAAACAACTTGTTACTTGTTAAAGATTATAATGTTTATAGTATAATTTATTTATTTATTATTACATACTTTTTAACTAATATTTATACACACCAAAGAACATGGACAATCGCCCTAGCTATTCAAAATACACATCGGATATTATAATTGAAAAAAGATAAATTGTATATATCATTTATGCGGTTAGGATGATTTAAAGTGTCAATAATATTAATTTTATTAATCGAAATTATGTATTTGTTTAATATTTAAAAAACAAATTATAAGTGATCTTTGGTTTTGACTAGAATGATTTGAAATTTTATACGGGATTTCCGTTCGTATTGTTAAAAAATATGTTTTCAGTAATTTGTTTTTTACTGAATGTCTTTTAATATTATGGGGAATGCATTACCAAGGCTTGCTCCTCGTTTTATAAGTTTCTAAAATGTCGCACTGCCAAGTCGACAGGTAAGTCAAAATCGTATTTTGATAGTACATCGATTGATCGCATGGAGTCCCGAAAACCGGTACGCACTACGTAAGAGTTCGCTGTGTAGTATGTGTCCACTAGTTCACTGCATCCGAATATTAAATTTAACCATTCTACCAGCTGAGATGAGCTATAGGTAACATTAAATAACTTAATTTATATTAAAATACCAATAAGGGTCTAGAAGTACTTACTTGAGACCAGCACATACAAAAGCTTTAAAGTGTGAATTAAAGCTCCGCTTATATGGACTGTGCAGTGCGATTATCATTCCAATGACACTAAGCAAATTTTGCTTGTTAGAAATAGCTTGAGCTCCGACTATTTCAAGGTTAAAACTTTGAGAAAGTTTTCGCGCGGGAGTATTGTTATACTCTTCACCGTTCTTCAGGAAATAGTACTCAAGAATAAGCTCCCAGGCGTGCATTTGTCGTCCGCTGGCTCCTCCAAAGAATCCATTATTAGAATCATATTCCATATTATTGCACTCTGAATTCTCTGGTGGAAATACATTATTACGGGCTATAAATGAAGATGATGCTCGGGCGGTTCTATGTTCTGCAGATGATTCATGAATTGCGGACGGATTTAAACATCGCATAAATGGTACAATGAGACTAGAAGTTGCTTCGATAGGAGCCCGCAGACCGTGCTGTATCAGCCGCTGTAGGGTGATAGCAAAATTTTTTCGCACGGCCGTCGTTAGCTCTTTGTTTATCAGGTTTATGGAATCACTGCTATTCTTGTTGCAGTGAGCAATTCTTTTTCTGTACTTCTCCCAATCGTAAAATTCATCATCTTCATCCGAGTCCGAGGAAGATAGTCTATCATATAAATCAATATCTTTGCACGCTCTACTTCGCCCTATGGGAGCGGTTGTAGAGACAACTCCATTTGTCCGATGCAACGCAGCAAGTTTTCTTTTTTTTATTGTTTTGCGCATATTGATTAGTTTTTCTCGGTCAAAACTGAGTGTAGCGGCTAAAGAGGCGACTTCTTGTATGTCCACTTCTAGTTGGGCTCGCAGATCACTGAAAGATTTAACAAACAGAATCAAATGGAATCCATAATAAATGAGGGCAGCAAGCGGCCGTACTCACCCCCAGTGATTGCCCTTGGAAGTCTTCTTTAAAGTATTTTTCTGAAAGCGGTCTGGTTTGAGTCCAAAATGTGTAGTCGCAAACATTTGCATAAGAAGAGAGGCTTTGTCCATGAGTCCGTGTGCTTTGCTATTAAGACTCTCTGTGGATTTTGTGTTATTGGAACTAGCTGATATATTATTGACCTGTACTGGATTCTTTACATCAACACTGTCGGAAGCTTGCGTTACTTGGGTGCTATGATGGGTGCTCTCTTCTTTAGAATTACTTGCCTTTTGTCGATTTGAAACTTTCTTTTTAGCAGAATAACTATTGTATGCTTCGTTGGATACACTTTTGTTATTTTTCGGATCTTCTTCATCCCCTTGCAAGAAAGCTATGAAGCGCTCCAGATCGGTAATTTGAGTTTTAAGTTGGACAACTAATTGTTCTTTCATTTTTAAAGGCCCAACAAATTCACCTATTGCGTTTTCTACTTGACTTTTTAAATCCTCCGAAGACAATTGTGGCAAATCTCTATCGTTTACATTAAAATTAAGTTTTTGTTTTAGCTCGTCGATTATGATCTTTTGTTTTTCTAATAAAATATGTTGAGGCAGCACTGGCGCGCCAGATTCGTATGCAAACTTTTCTAACTCAGATAATTGAGCCTTTAAATTATCGATAAGTTCGCATTGTCGTTTACGGATAGTGTCCATATTGTCTTCAGCATTGTCGCCATCCGATGAATTTGGTATTTGATTAACTGCCATTGGCTGCAAAATATTAAAAATTAAAACATTGAAAATAACAGTTATTTGATCTTGATGGAATTATTGTGGCATTTAATTACGTAAATTAAATTAAAATTCTTTCTAAATACAATAATACAAATTATAAGAAAAATAATATCAATTATAGTAATAATGATAGTAATGGCGTTTTTATTTGGCTTGTCTTAAAAAAAGCGATTTGAAATGGTTGCTAGTAATTAGACATATATGTAAAACCAACTTATTTTTTCACGTGTTTCCACCATGGTCTCAAATTTAATCAAAACTGATTTCTTAGTTTACTGACACGAAATGCTAAAGATTTTGAAAATTGAGAATTCAAAATTAAGAAAGTTAACTGAAGAGATTTAACTATGACCAAATAACGACTGGATCGTATGGACTTGCTTTTGTAGCTAACAACTTAAATGTAGCTAAACATTGACGCTTTTAGTAATTAGCTAGTCTACTTAACATAGTAAAATCTTTTTAGATTGCTTAGTCGTTAAAGTTTGAGGGAAAAAAAGATGCCATATAAATTGTTCGACAAATAAGAATATACCAAGGAAAATAAAATGCACGACTGGATCGTACGAACTTGCTCTTACAGCTAATAACTTTAGTAAAGTAGTAGCCATAAACTAATAACATAAGGACCCGAAACCTCTGCTGTCTTTTGACATTTGTCTACAAGCTGAAACACCCACACAAGTAACTTTTTCGTTCCTCTTCCACTAAACACATTGATAAAAATGCACACAAGATTCTCTTCTGTTGCTCTTCCTATAGACACATAGATAACACAGCTCTAATAATTTGTTTTTGTTTTGTTTTTGTTTTGTTTTTCGCTTTCACATCTATTCATGGATAGAGTGCCAAATGTACAAATACAACAATGTAAACAAATGGGTTTTGGGGGGTGAAACGTACGAAGGTTTCCAATGTTAGTAAGGCTTATTTAGTAGTAGCTAACCACTGACGCTGTTAGTAGGTATATGTACTCTAGTTTAGTTATCATGCACAGGCTTAAACCCGAAGTAGATAATGTGGTTTTCCATTGGTACAAGAATCAAATTGATACGAATCTATCAAAACATGGATTTTAATAATTAAATCCTTCCATTGGGCCACAAAAGTTAATTTTTTTTGGTTCTGAATCAAATTCGCAGATCCGTAGTTTTTGGCGAATCTACCCCTCTTTTACTAACACTACTAAACACAAGTACAATTGAAAGCATTTATTTAGACAGCTACCAGTTTCACAGACGCGAATATAAGCCACCACCTTCACAAAAAAAATTAAATCCAAAAAAACATTCCATTCGCCACGAAAAAAATCAAATTCCGCATCAAATTCTCCATTCACCAATGGAAAACCACCTTGATTCTTAGTATAATGAATTGTCGAATGCATGATTCAAGGGATGGTAACATTACATAGGTACCATATTACAAATCTACATATATTTAAATGGATTTCAATTATGTAAATTAGGAGGGTAATATGTACCTTCCTATATAGATGGCGGCTATGTATGTAAATATGTACATACATATGTATTCATATAATGAAAGTGAATGGTGTATAGGTGGGTAAAAATCGTTTTTTAAACTGATAAGAACTGCCAAAACCATCACTTTAATCAGTTTCTCGAAAAAACGAAGAACGCAATTAGATGCCACGGATCAATGAAAATTTTATAAAAAAGTATCTCTTAAATTGTATAGCGGATTTGATGAAATCTTGTTTTTTATTTAATTTTTTTAAAACATTTTTTTTTTGAAATTTTGGTATGCAGTTTTTTAGAGTTTATTAACATACATGCCATTATAAAATTTAAAATAATTTGTTTTGATTAGTCTTAAAAATATTGATTTTTCAATATTTTAAAAAAAAAGAATCAAAAATTAATTTTAATTAGAAAAAAAAGGTTTTCAAAATTTTGATATGCAGAATTAGTTTGGCTACCTTGATCTTCTCAGATATAAGATTTGACAGAAATCTAATGTACCGTTGCCGAGAAAGCCAACAATTAAGAAAGCTGTTATATGAAAGGTACCGTTAATAGACTTTTCCCGTAAATTTGGTTTTGATCAAATGATAGCTCGTACCAATAAATGAATTCTCAAAAATTTTTATCAAAATCGTTGGAGACGTTTTCGAGAAAAATAAGATTTTCCTTAGTGGTTGTATGGCAGGTACCGTTATTTTTAGGTCTAAAAATAAAATTTCAATTTTCTCTCTGAGGAATGTCCAAAAAAATCACACATACCAAATTTAAAGGTAATCGCTTAAGCCCTTTAGTCTGCAGCTCGTTATAAAAACATACAGACGGACAGACAGACATTTTTTGTCGTTCACTCTTTTAGGCTTCTCTATGATCGTAATGTCATGTTTGATCGTTAGATCAAAAAAGCCTTAAATCATAAGTTCGTTTCCAATGCCAATACTGTAAGAACTTTTTTGTTGTGGCTTTTGAGTGTAAAGTAACCGGATATTACTTCTTCTCAATTTTTTTAATAAATAAGGTCAAATGTAAGTCAGAAGATAAGCAGTGAAGACAATTTAATTGGCACATATTGTTTTTGTTGTATACATAATGCATTTTTGGTAAATATTTTAAACATTTTAAAGGTAAGTGGAAAAGCTTTGAGTTTTTTATTAGTTTTTTAATAGAATTGGTAAAATTTTAATTGTTAATATGTAGTATGGGTCGTGCATGCGGTCAAGCATTCCACAGAAGCATTTATGCTACGAGTTCTCAATTTTTAAAATTAATGTCTCCCAAATTCTTCAACAAATCAAAAATTAACATGTTCGAGGAAGAAGGTTGTTAATGCTCTTCACCATTTTCAAGAAGCGGGTAGTGTTTAAAATAAAATACGCAAGAACCGAACTGATGTTTCCATCGCCCGCATGAGCAAACCAGATCCTTCATGACTGCTCTAAAAATCAAACAAGCAATAGAGAAAGATCTTGGTGTGAACGTGTCTATTAGGACTATTAAAAACCGCCTCGGTAGAAAAAATTGTTTGGAAGATTTACCAGAAGAAAACCACATGTCTCCAAACGCAATTTGCCACGTGCGTAGTCGGTTGAAGTTTGCAAAGGAACATATTTCAACAGATCAAAATTGATGGAAAAATATCGTGTGGATGTATAAGGTAAGTTTAGTCGCTTTGGATCGGATGGCAAAAGAAATGTGCGACGGGGAAAAAATCAGGAATATTTTTTTTTATTGCCAATTAATTGTTTAAAATATAACTTAATTTTGTTTAAATGATCCATTAGTTTGATAAGGAATATTATCCAAAGTATACCATCAAAAGTGTTAAGCATGGCGGATGTAGCATTCTTGTTTGGGGATTTTTTTTTCCCAAAAAGAATTATTTTTTTCTTAATAAATCCAACATATCGTTGTTCTTACTAGTTCATAAGTCAAACAGTTCTTTAAAGTGTAACAAAATACTAAAAACTTTGGTTACAGGAATCATAGGAAACATGAGTTATTTCTTTTGTTGCAACTGTATGTACATAACTTGCCTTATACATAGTACCTAAATCGCAAGTAAAAATTGTGCCGTTTTTTTTTAATATTTTTTTTTATTTATAAAATTTTAAAAACATTTTTAGAAAAAAATTTGAAACGCCATCTTAAAATAATTAATAATATACACACAAAATTTTCATTTCAAAACAATTTCGAACAATTTTCGGAAAATTTTAGTATGCAGATTTATTAACTATGATTTTCCGGAAAACAATTCCTCGGATAACGATTGCCCGGAAAACAATTTCCCGCGTAACCATTGCCCGCAAAGGAATTCCCGTATAACTTTTGACTGACAATTCGCCGCATTTGCTACATTTATCTGTGAATAAAATACTATTTTTGATTTTTTAACAGTACGCAGAAATGAATTATTGATTTTTTTAATTTTGGAAGGGGATTTTCTTAATGTCATCACGGCAACCCCCTGCTTGGAAAAATATAGGATTTGGGGTGAGGTCTAGTTTTGGTGTATACAAAGTTTTTTTTTGATTTAAAGATTTTTGTGAACTCAGCAAATCTGCAAAAGGGTTCTCCAATCATTTTACATAATAGTCATTTATTTCTTTTATATAATTATTTTTAAAAAGGTGGTAAAAAAAAGTCTTTTTTGTAATATTTTAAAACCAAAAATATTAAAGAAATAAATAAAATATTTTTGATAAGTACGAAATACTACTTTTTTCAAAAATTCCGGGCAATCGTTTTTCGAGCAATTGCCTTCCGGCGGAAAATATATGCTCCCGTTTCAGCCAATAGTGAGGAAGTCGCAAATATGAAAACAAAACATGGGAAGTACATTTAATAAATACGCAAAATTAACTTGAAAGTGGACCAGCACACAATTTTTAACGAAATTCTTGTAGCGGTTTTTGAGAAACAAATTTTTTCTTGACGCTTTTTAAACGTTTGTAACTTTTTTTGTTTTTTTTTGGTTTAGAAAAATAGTTTTTTCTAACTATTAAAGATGATGCCAAAGAACTACTAGGTAAGTACGAAGCTTCGAAAAATACGATAAAGTTGTTTTCAAAATTATTGAGTTTTCAATAATTAAAACAAAAAATTGGAAATATTTTGGTTAGCATTAAGCTGGTATTAGACGGTCCTTGTAATGTGTCATTGCCGTGACACTCTGACGTCACTATGACGTGGTTGTCTGTCCTAAAAGTATCACGTCGTGTGATCGTCATTGTTTTGCATGTCATTGCCGTGACAAAAACAATGACAAGCACCGTGACACGTCACTTTTAGGTCATTGCAATGACAAATTGCCGTGACCGTGTGATAGCCCTTTCATTGTTGATGGGACACCGTGACACGTAGCCTGTCGCTGCAAGGATGGTGTCCCAACCGTGACACGGCAGGAATTTCTGCCATGTCATTATTTGTCACGGTTGGGCATAGTTATATACAAATGTATATTTAAATAGATTTTAATTATGTAAATTACATAAATGGAACCTAGGTATGTAAATATGGACATATATAATGAAAGTGAAGTATTTAGGTAGGTAGGTAATTATATACATATATGTGAAGTTTGCACAAATGTTATATTATAGTTTGAACGAAACCAAGATGCCATTTGAATTCTAGGGCAAATACCGTAAATTTTGTTCTGATTGATAGCAGTACCAATTCTCTGAAATTTTGTATCAACATCATTGGAGCTGTTTTAAAAAATAAATAAGCTTTTCCTTAACAACCAAGACACAATGACTCGATTGATCGACGCCGTGTGATCGTCACTGCTAAAAATAATAAATGTCATTGCAGTTTAGGCTCACCTCCAATGATCAGCTGTTTTAGAGTTGTCATGTCGTGTGATAGTTATGGCCTTTTCGATTGGCCGTCCGGAACACGTTTCTCAATAAAACAGACGTAAGCAATTTGACTGATTCTGAATTATATGTATGAATGTAATTGTGAAAATTAAATTAAAAGAAAATCACATCGGCTAAAAAGAATTTCCAAAACACTTGATTTCAATTTAGATACACATTTTATTGTAACAATAATAACTATTACTTGCTTCTTTTTATGTTATTTCACCAGAAGATGAGTTTAAATTCAATAAACACAACGAAATTACACAACAAATCAAGCCGATTATTTTGACATTTTAATTGTGTAAGTGTATTAGTGATTCTGTTTTCGATTCTGAAATGAAATCCAGAATCGTTTTCTGTTCTGTATAGAGTAACAACTGTCATTTTGTGGGGGTCAGTACAGTTCTGGACGGCCAATCGAAAAGGCCATTATTGTTTTGCATGTCATTGCCGTGACACCGGGACACAAATATCACCGTGACACACTTTGACGTTCATTGTATTTTGAGACAACAATGACAGACACGTGTCATTCGTGTTATAGTCATTGTAGCTAGCCATGAGCCATTACCTTTGTCACGGCAATGACAGTGGTGGGACCTATTTTGTTGTGACGTCAGAGAGTCACTGCAATAACATATTACATGGACCGTCTAATACCAGCTTTAGTGTTCAAACTTTCTATGCCTAAATAAAAAAAATCAAATAAACTTTTCCAGAAAATCGAAAACCAAAAAAAAAATGTTCCACTAGACCAAAAATAACCATTTTTTTAAAAACAGAAAATACCGAAAAGTACCTTTGCCATTCGTTATTAACATTTTTTACAATTTATAATTTGTTGGAGTCATTTTTTAGAAAAAGTAAAATATTTCTATTTGGCCAACAAATATGTATGGCAAGACCCGCTATTTTCCGTATTTAAAAAAATATTAAAAAACGTTGGGGCGTACTACACCCAATCTTTCACCATTTTTTATCAAATGTCTTCTATCTTTTGAGTCCAAAGCTTTACTAATATCTTTTGTGTTTAATTCTTAAGAGAATCTAATTGTTTAAATTTATTTTGATCGAAATTTATATACTTTTTGGAACAATTCGTTTTTCTTCGTCGGATAGTAGAATACAAATATTCAGGTGAACGTTTAACAGTATAGGACTAGACGACACAGACGGAAACGCACTTTTTTCCTCATCATCGTAAAATTAAATTTTACGAATCCATAACTTGCCATTACCATAATATATCGCAAGTAAAAAGTGATTATTCTAATTTAATCTACATTAAATTTAAAGTTAACAAATTGTTTGCCATGAAATAAGCTTCATTCATTTATATTTTCGAAATTCTGTTCTGATGGTGTAAAAATAGTAAGTAACAACAATACGGTATTTTTAATTTTTAAGCGCGAGAAACCAACATATTCGTTTTTGAATCTGAACCATTTTTCATAATCTAATAATTGATTAATCACAGTGCTACGAGTACTTAGGTAGTTATAGAATAAACAATGACTAACCGGAAATTTGACTAGAGCCGTTAAAAAAAAAAATGATATCTACGCACCTCTGGTATGCCACGAAAAGCAAACTCCTCCAAATCCTTTAGTAGTCCATCTCGTTCGTCTGATGGTGCCTCGACAATTTGTCGCACCCTCAACTGAACATGAGCAAAGTGCGAAGTCAATGCCATTAAAGAAGACGTCAAAACTTCCTGTTCCTCTTCCATTGACTTGAATCGATGAACATCAAGAGCCAATGAAGAATCTGGTCTTGAATCTTCACCATTAGACATATGCTGAACTTCTATTTGCTTAAAATCCGTTTCTCGACACAAAATATCCCCAGATAGACCAATTGTGTCGTCATAGTTCGCTCCAAGCGGGGACCATCTTTCACTAAGTGGATGTGGTGGTTCGTCGAAATATAGATTGTCGTCTTCACAGCTGCTTGGTGTTTTGGAGAGTCCTTGGGAAAAATCCAGGTCCACAATAACTGGATGCTCCTGGTGTTGTTTTTGTTGCAAAGTACTTCCATGGTCACTAATTAAAACTTTTCCATCGTTCTCTCTGACGCTGTTGTCGTCATCTATAGCAGCGATAAATTTATCGCAATCATTAAAGGGTTTTTCATGATTTGATTCTTGGAAGGTAATGCTCATTTCCTCGGCAAAAATTACTTCTTTCACTTGCACGGCAGCAATATTTTATACAAATTACACCAAACACCACACCACAAGAAAAAATCAATTTTTATTTAATTAGAATTTCCCTTTCTAGAGTGTGTCCACTCCACAACGAGAGAACTCTTTGACTTGACAGCGCCAGTCCAACCAATTCTAAATGTACAAAAAAGACTTGTTCGGTTTTCTAAGTCCCTTTAAGGATATGCTGAAAGGTCATGCGCAGAACTACATTAGGCGACACAAAAATAGGACCATAATCCTCTGATTCTTTGATTTGATTTTTTACGGGGATTGTCGTAGCTTATAAAATTCAATTAAGTAATTAGGCTTTTTGACATATTTTTTTATTTATTCTTACAATAAGAGTATTCATGCAACATCGGAAAGCCCAGATAAACCTCAGAAACCAGATAATTTTATATCTGCAGCAATGAACTGTCAAAGTTTGTATGGGAAAAATATTCTGCAAATAAAATAAAATTATCTCACGAATTTGATGTAGAAAGCAGAGAATAGATATATTTCAAAGAACAACTGATTATGTCCAACATTTAGGCAACTATTTTTAAGGGTTTGTTTATGCAAAGCGGAAAATTATCTAGTGGCATGAATACCCTTAATCTTTGTAAACATTATTATAAATTATATTTCAACAATTTTGTTTAGAATTTTGGTTGGTAAATTGTTTTAAATGGAATTTATTCGTTTATTCGTTGGTCGTTGGTCACTCTCATGTGAATATAGTCCTTTAGAAGCTCTGCTAGATTTCAACCCTTGATCTAATTCCGCAAGCGTGATAATGCTTTTCCGTAGTAAAAATGTATTCCACCTTTATTCGTGAATAAATTTGTATATCTGGGTGTGTAAATGTGATGAAATGGAATTCCCCTTACTCCTTGCCCTACTTGCCAACAAAACACTCAATTGCCGGCAACTGGGTATACTTGTGTGAAAGCAGTCTTGGTTGTTAAATTGTGTAAATGTATTTTTATGTTGCCAGTAAGTGTTTATTTACATGAATCAATGTAAACAAGATTACGGCAATTCTTTTTTGTGTCTTATTTTATCAACGTCACCAGAGATAAAAAATAATGAAATTGTTGTTGTTTGTCCGATGTGGATCACTGATCTCTATATGTTACTTTTAGTAACAATAAAACACTCTTTTTAAGTATTTCTTTATCTTTATTATAAAATTAATATCTCTTTCAATAATTTAAGCAAACAAGGAGAAAAACTAAAAAACTAGTGTTTATCGAACAAAACTCAAAGTCAGTCAGACGTTAAAGGCGGCTTTACATGGATCTGCATCTGCAGACTTGAAGAAAAGTAGAGCGGGCCAATAATATAAAACAAACATAAAAGTAAGACAAGGTACACACTAATAACTTACTCGAACTCTGCTATAACTTTCTTGACACATCTCACAATTACATGTTCTTAGCGTTCAGGTATGTAGTTTTGAGAAGAAAATTTTCGCTTTTTTCTTTGTTTTTAAGCAAACTGAGGTGAAATGGTAAATAAAACTTAAAAATTGGTTATCTGAACGGAAAAAATTATGGTGCAGATGAAAATGCTATAATGAAGATGAACATGTTCATCTTCACTATAATCTGCAATCTTCAGGTTCGTACTTCCTATAATCTTCATACATGAAGATTTATCTCCATTTTGGTTTTCGCTCTCTATCGCACAAGTATGAATTTTTTATTTTGTTTCCTCTTTTTTTGCAGATGTCAATGCAGATGAAGATGAAGATGCATGTAAAGCCTCCTTAAACTTAAATCCATCGATAGTATCTCATCAAAGAATATTAGAGTGAAACAAGTAGTTATATGTTAAAAAAAAGGACCAATACATTCTTCGTTCAGTACATGTATGCGTGTTCAACTTTTCGATACATCTTCATCAGCACCAATATAAAGGTATTCGGGATCCAATGCATCTAGTCTAGTATCATTGTAAAAGTGTAGCATTTTTTTGCACCACAACAACAAAATATATTGAATGTCACTTTTACACTTTTACCCTAATGTAACAGAAAAATACAAGAGTGTATGATATTTTTTAACACAAACTAACCTTTTTCAGACAAACGTGAAACAGATTTTGACATTTGCTTCACTAGGTGTGTTTTATTGGGAATCTAGCCAATGTACCGTAAGTAATTTCCAAAAAAACGCATCGACCGTAGCATGGACCGTAGCTTTTTTATTTTTGTAAAAATGGTACCCCTGCACAACAGTCACAAGTAATGAAAGAGTCTTTTGCAAAGATAAATTAAGTAACTATCCAAATTATGAACAATAATTAGCTTTTATTCATATAAAATAGGAAGTAGAAAAACGTACCAATATTTAATTTATGTTTCAAACCTATTTCTTGTTTTCATTTTATCTCCATTTGTAATTTTAAATTCGAACTTTCATTTTGCACCAATAGAAAGGAAATGATAAGTGAATGGGTTTGTTCATAGACTATAGTCAAGTCTCTTTTTACACAGGACAACTTTTGTATTCCTTTAAAAATCGTATATGCCTTTTACACGAGAAAACAAAATTACCGGAGATATGCTTGTTTCCTTTTAACGCTTCTTGGTTTTGAATGCACACTACAACGTAGTTTAAATTGTTCACTCCCCTTACATTTCCCCTTTATATTTCATGCCTTTATTTATTTTCTGAGTAGATCGATAGCTATAGTTTTATTTTTCAAGTCAATTTACAAATTTATTTTCTGAGTATGTTTTGCTTTCAATTCAATATTCACTCATCAGACTGCACGTAACATACGCGGAGTAAGGAACAAATAGTTAACATTTGGTTTACCATATCCATGCACATGTCCAAAAAAAAAATGGGATCACAAAAATGTACGCCCAGTCCATGTCCATGTAGTTTTGCGAATACCGTCCATGGCCAACATCCATTAAACAGTGAAGAAAAAGCACATTTTGTGAAGTTCAGTGCCGCTTAGTGCGTTTAGGCTAGGCGCGCACATGCAATTTTTCCGTAACGAAATAATTTAATCAATATTTGAACGATGATCTCGCACATAATCAACTTAAAATAAATCAACGAGATAAACCAACACACATACAATATTTTGCTTTAATGTGCGCGCAGTTACATTATAGTTTGGTGTAATACAAACTGAAGAACTTTTAAGTTGCTCGAATCGCGGACTGCATGCGCGCACTCTCATATAAGTCCATGGTATTCACTTTAGCAACAGAACTGTTGCAAAACTGAAAGTTGCATATGTGCGCGCCTAGCCTTATAGCCCATAGAATTTCAAACGAATAAATATTTTGCGGCGCAATGTCGAGCAGTTCCTCTATAGTGCAATTCCACCCAATGCGGTTTGTCTTCTCAAATTGCTTTTTTGTAGATCTAAATAAAAAGATGATTTTTTTCACCAAACTCCGTTTTTAACTATCATTAAAAATTAAACACAAAACGAATATTGGTCTTAAGTAAGTCAAAAATAAAAGAAAAACGGAATTCATTCGATAAACATTGGTTTCTTTTTCAAAATGGATATCAAAATTTGTTAAAATTGATTAATTGACATTAGGGATATGCAAAATTGCAGATAATGGTGCAATTTTAGACGTACTTCAGAAAATAATTGAGCAACGAATACAATTTTTAATAGTAAAAGTCAGAAAGTTTTCAGAAGAACAGCTTATAATTTATTAAAAAATGGAGTTATCTAAGATTTGAGAAATATAAACTGGCCAACTATTTAAAAAAAAAGAATCAAAAAGATCGATTTATCTTACGAATGAAATTAATAATTATAACACTCCATGAACACATCCATCGAAATTCAATTCAATTGTCAATCGTACCAACAAAACTAACAAAATCAGAATCGAGACTCGACTGAACGTCAACCAGCCATCCACCGTAGCTTCTACTTTAGCTTTTTATCGACCGTAGCGATTTGTATGTAAATTGCAACGAGGGATAAACTAACGGCGGATAAATTTCCCAATAAAACACGGCTAATGTTGCAATAGATTAGTAAAGGTGTGTTCACAGTCTGTTGTAAAATAATAAAATTTTACAATTTTACAAGACTTGGTACACCAGATTGTGAATACCCCTAATGTACGAGTATTATAGAGATCAGTGATTGGATTAATGGATTTCGATCTCTGGTGACATCACTATAATTATTAAAAAAAAGAAGTGTCATAATTTAGTTTAATTATTCGAGGTTCATTTGTGCTGAATGATTCCCTAACTTGTACTAGATTTATCCACATTTCAAGCTGTCATCCATATTTTTTAAAGTTCTCCTTAATGTCAAATAACCGATTTGCAGTTACGTTGCGGCTACTTACTACAAGTTTCTTTATTATTGTTGTTCGATTTAAATAAATTACATCGTGCAATTTATTCTTGATTCCATAATTCAAACCAGCATTTATTAAAAATAATGTGCGCCATAGCAAGACATAAGTTTCAAGTTCTATCACTTTATAGAATGCTTATTAGGGAATCAAAAAAGTTCCCGGCATACAATTTTAGGTAATAAAATAAATTGAATAAGAAGAACTTCTTTTTTCTTTGTTATTGTTCTTCCTGCAGAATGTATTTTATGCGAAGGGTTCGTGACCAATTTAGAGATAATCAATTCTTAAAAGAACCAGAACAGATAGCAAAGGAATTCAAATATGGAGAAGACACCCTTCAGCTTATTCGCAGACAGGTACGTAGATAAAATGAATTCTACACAAACGGCATGTAAACTTTTGATTTGTTAAACTTGTTTTTTTTTAGGTAATAATTGGTCATTTGTACGGTTGTGACAAACTCGCTGTAGAACAATAGAAATAGTTTCTTAAAACAAAAATGTAGTTATACTTTAGTAAGTAATAAATTTCATTGATTAAACATTAAATTTTTGTTTCCTGTTCGTTGAGAATCAGATTCTCACTCTATCAGATTCTAAAAAGTGCGTCATGAACTGTTTTTGTCTCTAATTTCATTGTATCTCGAAATACCTTAATTTCCTATTGGAAAGCGTTTTAAGGTTTTGAGTAAAAAGAAGAGTTGAAAGAAATGACACAAAATTTGTATGTTGCCTGAATTCCTGTCGACTATAAGCTATGACCTTGAGCTATCGTCACTGCTGAGTCGTGAAGTCGTAGCTTATAGCGGATTTGAATTAGAAATAAAACATCAGCACACATTAAAAGTTAAAAGTATTAAACTGATGAGCTTACACCTTATCTTTTGTTAACTAACTTAACCTTATCTTTTGTAAACTAAAAAATTGCAAAGGACATTCATAGAATTTGTAGTTATTGCGAGAATGGCCAAGTTCCTTAACGCTAGATTTGCAAAGCAAGTCTCGTGTTAAAATTGAAAAGCAAATGAAGTGCGCAAACTTACTTTAAATCTTGAACAAATGTACCTACTGGATTTTCAGCAAAACTGCGTTTTGGGATAGTCTGCATTGTATTTTTAACTTTGTGTTTAGGGATAGTTTGCTTAGCATGTTTTGCGCCTTATTTTTTTATTTTTTCACATTGGAATGTTCCGTTTCCTCTTAATAAAAAAGATGCCAAAGTTATATTTGAACGTCTAGGCTATGTTTCACTGGTAGTGAGTAATTACCTGCACCTTTTAGTCTTAAATCTCTTACTTTTCCCTTTAGACAAAATGAGCCTCTTGAAAGACGTTTAAAATATGTTGATTGTTTTCATTATAAATATAAAGAATAAAGATGGATTCAAACACCATTAGTTGTTATTTATAATATTGTGTTATCTAGGTATTAATTGTATTTTAGATTGAATTTCTACGTTGAATCACTGTACGTTATTGAGAATTTTAAGAGCAGTGTTAAGTTTATTTCTCTACCTGGATATGCTTTAGAAAGTTTGTGTATCGACATCTGCAGTAACAATGAAAAACTATTGCTGGAAGTCGTGTATAGGGCTTGTTTACATATTGATATTTCTCCATTCAGTTTCTTGCTAGAAAATTGTATGTTTTTCCCAAATATCATTCTTTTTGGTGATTTCAACAGCAACATCTTGGTTCGAAACGTTTCAGGATAGCTGAGGATAGACAGCAATACCTCATAAATTTAGCCAAAACTAGCTGGTACTCAAATCAGCAAAAATTATTGGACGTGAAGGTTAATGTATATTCTATAAATAAAGATCTGAATGCTATTTTGGGAATGTTCTAACAATTGCGGCCTTGTTTTAAACTCACTAAAAACAAAGTGCGTTGTCGAATTTTTATTTTTACTTTATTTGTTTATTTCATCAATTTGAGACTTACATTCTCTTTTAGATTACAAAGGGTATAATATAATATAATTAGATAATAATAATTAAATAATATAGAATGGTAATAAATAAATAGTACAATAAAAAAATAAATATAAAAATATATAGGTACATAATTACATAAATAATAGCAACAATATCAGCATTAAATTTTGTTTAAAGTATCTCTTTTACAGTGGTACAAACATCTATCAGATTAATAACGGCATTAGCTTCTCTGATGCAACGAGTAATCGGTTCGTTTCTACCGTAATTACTTCTTGAAAAATTCTCTCGTAGATGAAAACTAATACGGAGACTCCTGCAAGTAAAAAACAAATTAATTCGTTCTAGCAAGTAGGGATAACTAATGTATCTACTTATAACATCTTTTACCATAATTATTGAAAAAATACTTCCTTCCGAGATCAAGCGTTTGCGACCCAAAAAGCAGACATCTAACTTTATATGGAGGCATATTGATATTCCAATTAAGTTTATTAAGACAGTATCTGGTAAAACTTCTGAATTTTTTCAATCCTAAGTGAATGAATATCATAGTAAGGATTCCAAACCACGCAACAGTTACTCTAGTGAGGACCTTACAAAAGCTACATAAAGAGATTTTAGGGCGAAAGAATCAGAAAACTCTTTAGTGTTCCTTCTCAAAATCCCCAACATTTTGTTTGCTAAAGCAATAAAGTCAAAGTGATAAGTAAATCTCAGTTGCTGATCTAATACGACCCCTAAATCTTTTTTCTGAGACACTTCCTAGTATGACATTATTGTTAAAGTCAAATATTATCGGAACGTAGTCAAATTTTTTCTAGAACATATAAAACTTTGATATTTAGACACATTTAAAAAAAGAAGATTTCTACTACACCACAACTCTAGGTTTGTTAAGTCATCCTGTAATAGGTGACAATCACTTATTGATTTTATAATTTTGGATATTTTTACATCATCAGCATATAATAAGGACTTGGAAAACTCGAAAATATTTGGAATATCGTTAATAAACAAAATAAAGAGTAAAGGACCAATGTGACTTCCTCGGGGAACACCAGATGTTACATTTATGCATCTTGAAATGAAATTATCTATTTTTACACATTGGGTTCCATTAGTAAGATAGGAACGAATCCATTTCAAGAATATTGAATGAAATCCAAGCTTTGATAATTTGTATAGTGGGATGTCATGATTAACCCTATCAAATGCCTTGGCAAAGTCTGTAAAAATAATGTCAGTCTGGAAACCACTTTCCAATCCTTTAATAACAGAGTCACATCAGATTGTAAGATTTGTAGCTGTGGATCTCCCCGAAACGAATCCATGTTGAGAAACAGATATGAGCTGTTTTGTAAGAAAATAAAGCTTATCACATACAATTTTTTCGAATATTTTAGGAATAAGCAATAACTTACATATGGGCAGATAATTGCATACTTTCTGCCTTGCACCAGATTTGAAAATCGGTAATGTGAAAGATGTTTTCCAGTCGTCAATAAATTGACCGGTTTTCAGGGATTTATTAAAAATTAACCAAAGAGGTAACGCAAGAGACTTTGCACAGTTCTTAATTACTCGTACCTTAGGAGATATACCATCTGGACCATCACCTTTATTTTCAGCAATCCCATTTAGTGCCTCAAGTACATTAGACATGCTTAACTTAATTATCCCTATATCAACTGTGTTAGTTGGAAAACATTCAGTAAACTCGCTTGGAGCTATATCTGAATAAACCAATTCGAAATAGTCTGCAAAAAGTTTAGAGATAGTAGGCAAATCATTGGATGTGGATCCAGAATATTCCATGCAATTTGGGAAACCAGTTGATTTCCTTTTTGAGTTTATAAAATTCCAAAAGCATCAGCTATCTTTTTTGACTTTAGACTCTGCAATCGACACAAATTTGTTATACAAAAACTTATTTAAAACATCAAAAGATTTTTGAATATATTTTTATCTTTTTTATGGCGTTTATATGCCTTATTTTTCATATTTTCTTCTCAAAAAAGGAGCTGAACTTAACTTGCTTGCCTATAGTTCTCTTGAATAATATTCCAGTGGAGTTTGTTCATACGGCTAAGAACCTCGGTGCTTACTTCAATAGAAGTCTCACTTGGAATAATCACATAAACGGTATTAAAGGTAAGGCTTATGGTCTCTTAAGAAATTTGTAAATCGCAAGAAACACCCATTGAAACGAGCAAAATGCTTGCCAAAAACATTAATAGTTCTGACACATGGATGTGAATTTTATTGCAATTTGGATTCTGTGACTCAAGGTTTTGTTTAACATTGCATTAGAGTTGCTATTTTTCTTTATTTCTATCTTTTTACTTGCTATATATGTACATAGGTACTATAGGGCAATTTTTGCATTTGAAAAAAAAAATCGAAATCCATATTTTAATCCAACTTGACATTTCGATGATAGAGAATATCAAAAAAGTTAGTCGCGCAATTCCATCTGTCTGTGCAACTATCTGCAGCCTAAACGGCTGAAGAGGTTTTCTTCAAACTCGGTATTTAAGCAATTGGCTAAAATAGATTTTTGAATCGTATTGTTAGCCCCAAAACTAACGGTACCTGTCATATAAAATTTTCTACCACAGTAATTATCTCGAAAACGGCATTAACAATTTTGATAAAAAATATGTGAACTACTAACTATTAGCTATAATAATCATTTTAGTTATTTTTTTTTTCGTTTTACTTATTTTGTTATTAACGGTACCTGCAATACAAACATTTCTTTTTCAGACTTGCACGTTTGCACCCATAAAGTAATTTTTCGGTACTAAACTGATACCACAATCAAAATGTAAGACACTAATCCAACACACAAACCATCAATTGAATTCCACACAATCCAGACAAAAACGAGCATTCTATTTCTATTATAGGTTTATTCATATTTTTTTTTTACAAACTAATAACTTTGTAATTAAAAAAAATGAAAAGAGTTTGAGAAACTTAAGATACAAAAGACAAAATAACTAATACACACAAATATACAGTTTTAAGCCCTTTAAGCCAGATATGTACTAGCTGACACATTGCCGCCAGTTCCAGTCCAGTTGGTATGCACAAATTTACCCTCTTGACCTAGTAATTCGTAAGTATGGGCCCCAAAGTAATCACGCTGTGCCTGTAATAAATTAGCCGGAAGTTTCTCGGTTCGATAACCATCGTAGAAACATAAAGCAGTTGACATGGCAGGAACCGGAATTCCCCAAAGGAATGCATTGCTGACTACCTGGCGCCATGATTGTTGTCCACTTGCAATGGCTTTTTTAAAGAAATCATCAAGCAATAAGTTAGATAAATTAGGATTCCTCTGGAACGCCTCTTTGATGTTACCCAAGAAAACACTAGAGTAGACAATAAACTGTTTTAATAAATGTTTAATTAAATGGCTGAACTGAAATACCTTCTAATGATGCAGCCCCCACGCCACATTAAAGCAATGCCACCGTAGTTCAAATTCCACTTGTTCTCCTTGGCTGCTTCACGCAACAGCATGAAACCTTGAGCGTACGAAACAATCTTTGCACAGTATAGTGCGTGTTTAATGTGATTCAGGTATGTGGGTAAGTTGTCGACTTTTGGTTTCACCTCGGGTCCCTTCAATTGCTTGCTTGCCAACACACGTTCACTTTGCAGTGCTGACAGACAACGCGAGAACACAGCTTCTCCGATAAGCGTAACTGGAATTCCGTATTCTAGAGCTGCAATAGCTGTCCACTTTCCAGTTCCCTTCTGACCTGCAGTGTCTCGAATCCTCTCAAGCAGGTATCCTTTGCTGTCTTTGTACTTGAGGATATCACGAGTAATTTCAATGAGGAACGAATCCAGTTCTTCGGTATTCCACTTACCGAACTGTTCAGCCATTTGATCTTGTGTCAAGCCAAGGCTAATCATAATCTGATAGGCTTCACATATAAGCTGCATATCACCGTATTCAATTCCATTATGCACCATTTTGACAAAGTGTCCAGCACCACCTTCACCAACCCATTCACAACAGGGTTCGTTGTTTGATTTTGCACATATCGACTGGAATATATCCTTCACAAGGGGCCATGCCTCTGGGTTTCCACCTGGCATTAGTGATGGACCATGGCGAGCACCTTCTTCTCCCCCACTCACTCCACAACCAACATATAAGATTTTCTTCAGCTTAAGTTCGTCAGATCGGCGTGTGGTGTCTTGATATTCGGAGTTACCTCCATCAATTATTACGTCGCCAGGGGAAAGAAGTGGCACCAGTTTGTTAATGAAGTCATCGACTGCACTGCCGGCTGTAAAAAAAACAACGTATGCAATAAAATCAGTGTCATGATCATGATCTTGAACAATCAAGAGCATTGCGAAAAAAATGAATGTTGATTAGCCTATTTTTTTTTAATTCGAACCTAGAGTGTTAACGTACATTGGTTGCGGGCGTTATGGTTTAGTTTAAAATGAATATTTCTTATATTTTTCTGAAATCAAATTATATTTACTCCGCCATGTATTTGTACATACAAAATAAATTTATATTAACATTGGCTATTCAACTTTTTACATTATTTTAAATAATACGTACATGATTCATTGATATATTTATATTAAAGTACTTTGATTGCAGTGCACATTTACATAATTCAAACGATTAGACAATAGTGATGTTTGACCCGACATGAAGCCGGATAATGGTTTAATATGGTGTTATGTACCTACATATCAATAAATCACAAAAAAAATATTTATTTTTTTGATCAGAAATCAACTTTGTAGATTTCGAATTGCAGATTTATCCTATACAGTTTTAGTGTCTTATAATGTCATCATCGTCAAAATTGCATCAAGTAAAGTGCAAAGTTTGACATTGTGACATGTCAAAACCTTACTAATTTCAAATAACTGATCTGTCAAAACAAGATCTGTACTTTTTTAGCTCAATCTAATTTTATTGATTTTAATGATCCGGATCTGTCTGTTCGTCTGTCTGTACAAGAATCTACAGCCTAAGCGGCTAAAGAGATTTTCTTCAAACTTAGTATTTAAGCGTTTTAGATAATTATCTAATAGATTTTTGAATCGTTTTTTTAACCCCAAAAATAACGGTATATCCCACACAATTTCTTATACCATATTAATTATCTCGAAAACGGCTCTAACGGTTTTGATAAAAAAAAGTGTGTGTACTACTTTAGGTATTGTCTACATTTTGGCTAGAAAATTTGCTTATATATTTTGTTATTAACGGTATCTGCCATACAAACATTTTTTTGATTTTCGACTTTCTCATAAACGGCTCCACCGATTTCCATCAACATTTTTACACAGGAGCTCCTTCGAGTTCTAAATAATATTGCATTCCAAAATTTTCGAAAAATATCTTTTGGATTTTGAAAAAAAGCCCTATATTTTTTTTCTGAAAATTCAGTGTTTCGAAAATGGTGGACGATTTTTTCGAAATGTTGTTTTTAGGCTTATACATATTATTAAATATTTAAAATTGTCATATCCATTTTTTTTCCAGAAAAAAAATTAATGAAATTTTGTAGGTATACCAACAAGCAATTAACTAATGGGGTTTTCGTTTGTTAAATTTATATTTTGATCTATAAATTGATTTATTTCGTAACGATTCGAATACCTTTTCAGATTAATTTTTATTTGCTATAGTATTGGTGTATATTTGTGTCTTTGAACTAGCTATCGGTATCAGCTGTCTTGTCATGCTGATGGCATTCAATTATAATGCATAGTGGTGTTAGTAAAAGAGGAGTAGATCTGCCGAAAAATCCAGATCTGCAAAATTGATTTAAAATCAAGAAATAAATCAATTTATTTGGCCAATCGAAGGCAAAAATTGTCAAAGCAGTTTCTTGGCAGATCTAAATCAAAAATAAATTGATTTGTGTTACAAAACGATAACCACATAGCAATGGCGCAAAATGTTCAACGATTTAGTAATATGTTAAATCATTTTAGTATGATACTAATTTAAAAAGAGGATTTTAGTATCGTATTATCTTCTTAACATTTTACTAAAGTTAAAATCACCAAACGGCTACTTTAATTATTTAGTATCGTACTAAATCCATAATGTCATCTGATAGTATATCAGCCTTGCACGCGGGGATCCCAGGCTCGAATTCTGCAGGTGTACATTTTTTTTTGTAAATAATGAAGTTAAATGATTAAAATATAAACATCGAATACTTATTTAGAGCACATGTTGGGTTTCCATCAACATATAATTAATTTACAAAGCATAAACACAATAATTGAGTTCATCAAAATTCAAACCCTACAAATGCTTTGCTATCTGGTTAATTATTACTTATTATTTATGAAAAGTTAGTAGACTACTATGTTTATAGTAAATTGTTAACTAGTATCATGTTAAGGCCTTAATAATAGGTTGTTTAAAATTTTGAGCCAATGACTTTAAAAATACATATATTTAGCCGTTTCTGTTAAGTATCATAATGATGTTATCGCACATTAGAGCAAGTATGTGCGATCCAGTCGTGTTATTTATTTCAATAAAAGCGTGCTTTATTAGCTCAGAATAAAATTAACAAGCAAATATAGCAAATATCTTAGAGCATGCAATCACATTTTGTATGTTCTTATTGTTTTTATCATGGGCTCTATCTACCGGGGAATTTCGATTCCCTCAAAATTTTTCCTGCGAACGTGAATCTCCGACGGAATAAATTTTCCTCGAACAAAAAATCGTATGAAATGACAGCAAAATCCCTGATGGGAAAGACAATTCCCGATACCAATAAATTTCGTGGAAATTTTTGAGCATAATTCACGTTCCCAAGATTCGAATTGTAGAACTATTTCCAGAACTATTGACATTTTTAAACCCAAGAGCTTTAAACATTATTTATTTTTTTCCCTTAAACTAATGGCTTTACCGAGAGCTTAAAAAGGAAAGTGCGTATGTCTTCTGAGCGTGACCTACATAATAAATAACAAGTGAAATGGGCTTCTTGCACAAAACTAGACGATTGCGATATCAGATTTATTGAATTCTATTTGACGCTTTTCACAATTTATTGTAAAAATTGTTATCGTTATCTGATACAAAAAACATAGGGTTTTTATAAAATTATTAAAATTATAAACAAACAACTAAAAAAGCAACCTTATACCTAGTTTTATGTTTTTAATAAGTTTGATTCTGAATTCCAATCCATAACTATTTGTATCTTCTATTCAGAAGAAGGACCTTAGATCTGATTAGCTCTGAAGTTGGAAGGCCAATCGAGAATCCATAAGAATATCAATAATAAGATAGTCAAGTTGTATCTCACTCTGAGCTTAATATCATATCAGCAGTAATAAAATTTTAATTAATCAGACATAGGTAATATTTGAATTTAACTAAAAATAACAATTAATGGAGATGTTTTCGGTATTTAACTAACCTTGAAAACTTAGCACTCACACAAATATAAATACTTTCGGTTAATAGCTTTTCAGTCACAACCACATATACATATAAAAAAGGCACAGCTCAAGCTGTCATTATGACGTATATACCTACATATGTGGTTTTACAAGTTATCAATGCTCTCTTTAGTCCTATTATCATTTAAAAGTGACATTATCATAAAAAAACACTTACCTTTAACTAATAGCATGATTTTTCTAGGTGCTTTTAGTTTGTTGACCATGTCCTCAAGTGATTTGGCTCCAATGACCTTCGTGCCCTTCGCCTCATTATTAAGGAATTGGTCTACCTAAAATACAACAAAAAAAAAACTTAGTTTTGAAATCATGCGAGAAAAGCTCCATATCACCTTATCGACAGTTCTATTGTAGGCACATACTACGTAACCCTTGGAGTCCATGTTCAAGATTAGGTTTTGGCCCATAACGGCCAAACCAATAAGGGCAATATCGGCTTTTCTATAAAATAAAAAGAAAGAATAATCATTATAGTTTTCTTAAATTATTTAGGTTTACTATCTATCACATACTGAGACATTTTTACGAAGTCGAAAAATTGTTTCTTCCAAAAGCTTGATTATGAACACTATCGCAGTTCGGCGATCGCGCGATCACTGGATACTGGAATAAGTTAGCTACTTGCTGAAACCTCGATGAATACAAATATATAGGTACTACGAATACGAACAAATAAATCAGCAGATTGTGTTGGCAAATTTGTTGACCGGGTAGTGAAACGTGGATGACGAAGCCTCACGTTTTGCTGGTTTAGTGCTTTCTTTATTTTATTTGTAGATATTTGTGTCTGACTGAATAATGAGTAGAGTAGCCATGGAATGAAGCTTTTGAGATAAACATAATGTGAGAAGTATAAGAAGGAGTACCACTAGGGTTGCCATAATTTCTATTGAATAGGTGGTTGAGATCAAAAATATTAGGTAATATACCTAATGCTGTCACATAATTGGTGTCTATAGCCGTGTTTTATTGGGAAATTTATCCGCCGTAAATTTATCCCCCGTAGCATTTTACATACAATTCGCTACGGTCGATAAAAAGCTAAAGTAGAAGCTACGGTGGATGGCTGGTTGACGTTCAGTCGAGTCTCGATTCTGATTTTGTTAGTTTTGTTGGTACGATTGATAATTGAGTGAATCTCGATGGATGTGTTCATGGAGTGTTATAATTATTAATTTCATTCGTAAGACAAATCGATCTTTTTGATTCTTTTTTTTTAATAGTTAGCCAGTTTATTTTTCTCAAATCTTAGATAACTCCATTTTTTAATAAATTATAAGCTGTTCTTCTGAAAAGTGTCTGACTTTTACTATTAAAAACTGTATTCCTTGCTCGTACTTTTCTGAAGTACGTCTTAAATTGCACCTATATCTGCAATTTTGCATACCCCTAATGTCAATTAATCAATTTTAACAAATTTTGATATCCATTTTGAAAAAGAATCCAATATTTATCGAATGAATTCCGTTTTTCTTTTATTTTTGACTAACTTAAGACCAATATTCGTTTTGTGTTTAATTTTTATTGATAGTTATAAATAAACGGAGTTTGGTGAAAAAAAATCATCTTTTTATTTAGATCTACAAAAAAGCAATTTGAGAAGACAAACCGCATTGGGTGGAACTGCACTATAGAGGAACTGCTCGACATTGCGCCGCAAAATATTTATTCGTTTGAAATTCTATGGGCTATAAGGCTAGGCGCGCACATATGCAACTTTCAGTTTTGCAACAGTTCTGTTGCTAAAGTGAATACCATGGACTTATATGAGAGTGCGCGCATGCAGTCCGCGATTCGAGCAACTTAAAAGTTCTTCAGTTTGTATTACACCAAACTATAATGTAACTGCGCGCACATTAAAACAAAATATTGTATGTGTCTTGGTTTATCTCGTTGATTTATTTTAAGTTGATTATGTGCGAGATCATCGTTCAACTATTGATTAAACTATTTCATTTCGGAAAAATTTTATGTGCGCGCCTAGCCTAAACGCACTGAACAACTGAACTTCACAAAATATGCTTTTCTACACTGTTTAATGGACGTTGGTCATGGATGGTATTCGCAAAACTACATGGACATGGACTGGGCGTACATTTTTGTGATCCCATTGTTTTTTTTCCTGGACATGTGCATGGAAATGGCAAACCAAATGTTAACTATTTGTTCCTTACTCCGCGTATGTTACGTGCAGTCTGATGAGTGAATATTGAATTGAAAGCAAAACATACTCAGAAAATAAATTTGTAAATTGACTTGAAAAATAAAACTATAGCTATCGATCTACTCAGAAAATAAATAAAAGCATGAAATATAAAGGGGAAATGTAAGGGGAGTGAACAATTTAAAGTACGTTGTAGTGTGCGTTCAAAACCAAGAAACATTAAAAGGAAACAAGCAAATCTCCGGCAATTTTGTTTCCTCGTGAAAAAGGCATAGACGATTTTTAAAGCAATACATAAGTTGGCCTGTGTAAAAAGAGACTTGACTATAGTCTATGAACAAACCCATTCACTTATCATTTCCTTTCTATTGGTGCAAAATGAATGTTGGAATTTAAAATTACAAATGGAGATAAAATGAAAACAAGAAATAGGTTTGAAACATAAATTTAATATTGGTACGTTTTTCTACTTTCTATTTCATATGAATATAAGCTAATTATTGTTCATAATTTTGATATTTACTTAATTTTACTTTGCAAAAGACTCTTTCATTACTTGTGACTGTTGTGCAGGGGTACCATTTTTACAAAAATAAAAAAGCTACGGTCCATGCTACGGTCGATGCTTTTTTTTGGATAGATGGATAGAATGGATAGATTCCCAATAAAACACACCTTATAGACAATATGCCTGTTTCGTAACTAGGAATTTTTACCAAGTTTCCCAAACTTGTGTTTTTCCCTATGGGTTTTGACAGCAAAATGTGAATAATTGTACAAATTCCTACCAACTTTGACGGTACCAAACACACCTATTATTAAACTTAACTTGATTTTTTAAAGCTCTCGATCCTGATTGTAAACCGGGTACAAGCTGCTCGGCTGAACAGAGCACGGATTTTACCGCGCGAATATTTTATTCGGTAGATTTATGATTAAAAGTAATAAATATCGCAATGTTAAAGTGAGGAAATTTTTATTTCTATTATTAATAAATTTTTAAAGTTTTCATTTTTCATACAAAAAGTATGTAATTTATGATACAAGCAACTAGTAGTAGTAGTATAGTACACTTTATTGTGTTTTTTTTTTTAATTTTTACATTGAGCTCTTAATATATACTTTACACTAGAATTACGTTTTAGTAATAGTTTGCCTACTTAGAAGTTGGCCAGGCTACACTAGTTTTAATTAATTTTAATTGTCTTTTTACTTGCGTAGGTACTCAAACTATAGGGCAAGTTATGCATTTGAAAAAAAAATCGAACTCGAGATTTTAATCAAACTGGACATAACGATGATAGAAAACACCAACAAAGTGGGTCCCGCAGTTTCGTCTGTCTGTAGGACGATCTACAGCATAAATGGCTGAACTGAATTTTTTCAAACTTGGCACTTAGGTGTTTTATGTTATTGTATAAAATAGATTTTTGAATCGTTGTTTTAGACCCAAAAATAACGGCACTTGCCATACAATTTTTTCTACCATATTAATTATCTCGAAAACGGCTCTAACGATTTTGATAAAAACAAAATGCACGACTAGATCGTACGAACTTGCTCTTGTAGCTAACAACTTTAATATAGCTATCAATTGAGGTTTAGTTAGTTAGGTGAAGTTTTCCTATGCATGTTTAAAGCCTATGTAGGTAAGATTACCTTGATTCTTAGTATAAATAATTAAATTAATATAATTTAATTAATATAAAATAAATTACGTAATATAAAAAGTACAGTTGTCGTGATTACTTAAAATATTCTGTTATACTTGATTGATGAATGGATTTGCTGGAATGCTATATTTAATATCCACATCCTTTTTTCTTGACCCACTATTAATTTAAATTTATTTTCAAACGATGTTTTCAATGTTCGTTTAACGACATATCCACGTTATCTTTACTTTTAATAAAAACTTCACACTGCACTGTTAATATCTACGTCAGTTTCTTTACACTTTTTATTTCGTCTTTTTTTTAATTTCTAAAATAAGACTGGATTCGTATTATAATACATACGTATATCAACTTAATAATGTGTGTTCTTACACCGGAACATGACAGCATTTACTCAAACTTAACGGAATCACAATTTTCAACAGACACATATGTCATAGAACATACAAACTGTGCCCACAAACGCAATGCATTATGAAATGAACTTCTAAAAATCCACAGAATTTGATGATTTCCCTAAAAAAATCGACTTATCGAAGGTGACGCCAAATAATATCTTCGAGTTATCGAGACATTCAACTTATAGAAGTTCGAGTTATCAAACCAAAATTTTATGTAAACTTCAGGCTTCGGGCTATTGCCAACCAATTTCATTCGAGTTACCAAATATTCGAGTTATCGAAGTTCGACTGTATATCAAAAAAAATTTCAAAAATCATTGGAGCGGTTTTTTAATAAATTATTTTTTTATGTATAAAATTTTGAAAACATTTTTAGAAAAAAAATTGAAACGCCATTTTGAAGATATTATTAATATACACATAAAATTGAAATTTCAAAAAAAAATTCTGTGACTGGTTTTTTGAAAAATCGATTTTTCAAAAAAAAATTTTATTTGATCGAAAAACTTTAGTTTTGAAAATTTTCGTACGCAGTTTTATTAACAACCTTAGGAAGCATTTGTATAAAAAAATTATTTTAGTCGGTTCATCCAATGTTGGGAAAGTCGAAAATATGAAAAGTGGTTCTATGGGAAGTACCGTTAATACGTACGAAAAAAAATATTTTCTTACTTTTTTTTATAAAAATTCTTGGAGCCGTTTTCGAGAAATACATTTTTTTCTTAACGTTTTTTTAACATTTGTCTGGGCGGTACCGTTGCTTTTTATCTTAGGAATATAGTTTTTTAACTTTTCAAGATAATGTCAAAAAACTACCAAATACGAAGTTTCGACAAACAAAAAACCAAAAAAGTTTTTTTTTTTTAATTTCCAAAAGAAATATTTTTGAAAAATTTTGGCTTACAATAGTGTTTAAAATTTTTAGCGCAAAAAAATTCAAAAAAATTTAATTAACCGTTTCGCATAAGATCGAAAAACAAAAAAATGGTACTACTATAGGTAGAGGTACCAAAAATAACAATTTTTTTTCCAAAAAAAAAATTATCAAAATATTCGTTTTCCATTTATTAATGTTATACTTTGCCCAAATTTTTTTGAACATATTTATTAACGGTACACAACATACAACTATTTTTTTGATTTTCGACTTTCTCTAAACGGCTCAACGGATTTCGATCAATTTTTTATAATACCTACTGCATTTCAATTTTTTTCCAAGAAATATTTTTTTTTGAAAATTCAATATTTCGAAAACGGGTGGAAGATTTTTTCTCAAATTTTGTTTTTTTTTTTGAAAAAAATTTAAGAATAAAAAACGGCTTCAAAAATATATAATTAGCCGTTTCTATTGAGAAATTTTTACATAAAATGTGATCGAACATAAGAGAATATACGTGCCATCCAGTCGTCAGTCCTGCATTTTATTTTTACTTGCGATATAGGTAGGTACTATAGGGCAGGTTTTGCATTTGGAAACAAAATCGAACTATAGATTTTAATCAAACGTAACATTATGCTAATGCAGAACACCAAAAAAGTGGGTCCCGCAATTCCTTTTGTCTGTCTGCAGAACGATTTACAGCCTAAACTACTGAACAGAATTTTTTCAAAATTGGTAGGTACTTAGGTGTTTTAGGTGATTGTCTAAAACAGATTTTTGGTTTGTCGGTCTCTTTCAAAACGCCGGCCGATTCTTATGATTTGTAATGAAAACTTTAGTTATCAAATTTATTTAGTAAGATTGTTATCATAATTTTTTTCTGTTTCTTGGTATAAGCTTTTAGAGTGTTGTATATTTATAAGCATGTAAGATCTAACATATATAGTCCTCCAAAACTTGAATGTATTTGCGAAGAGCTAAAAATTTATACGAGTTCAATCTGCATAATATGTTGTTAACCCTGGCCGTTAGCATAGGTAATTATTATAATTTATTTGGTAGACTTTACCAACCTGAGATAGGAAAGCTTTTTTTCTTCAGATTTCTAATAAAATGTCTTGCCTGATGATTTACTACAAAACAATAGTATAAGAATCGACTTTTGTGCAGCTTTTCGTTTGGATAGGTACCTACTTATATACAAAATTATCTCGTTTTTTTGTTTTTAAATAAATATAAAAAATCATGAGATTTTCAATTAATTGTTGATTTCATGAGATGACGGTGAATAATCATGAGATCCGGCAACACTGGACTCTATATGATAGCACACTGCAAAACAAAAATATCCTTGCCAGCGCAGCGTTCAGGTAATTTCCTTACGCACCTTACATCTTACATTACAACAAATTTATATTTTAATTTTAGTCTTAAGCCAGATAAACATTGTTGAAGTGCAAGTGCATGGCATGCACGTTCAAGTGTGAACATCTTACAAGGTAATTTATTGCGCATGTTGTCAAAAATTCGGTTGTCATATTTGATGAAATGTCTCTGAGATTTTACACATTCACTCTGATTTTTGGCAGATCCACACACAAATAAGGATGGGTCGATATTTCAGTAATAGCAAGTTTCATTCAAGAAAAGAACTACTCTTTCCGACAAAAGATTTCAGCTTTTTGAATTTTGATCTTTACACGGAAGATTGGATCTCTGATGGGTTGGCAGATTTCATTCACAAAATTATCAGATCGAAAATACCTGATGTTATTAAAATAACTTTTAAAATTTAAAAATTTTTATTTTGATAATCTATTCACATTAACAAAAAGTTATTTAACTTTGATTACTGATATAGCTTAACTCAGATTCTGGTTATATTATTGATTTCAGTCATCATATTTTGCTTAATCGTGATTTTGGTAATTCTTGATTCCGAGTCATTGCATAAATTCGAAATCGTAACAAAAAGTTATTTCAATTTCATTACTGATTTCATTTATTTTATCCTAACTACTTATTATTGGTATAAATTCAAAATCGTTACATAAACAAAATCGTAAGAAATAAGCAGGTAGAATCACTATTAGTTAAATTGAGCATGCAGAATCGCAATTATGCAAAATTAATACAACATTTAAAGTCCCCATCTCCACTCGCTGGTACAAACATACTTGCATTGTATAGTAGTTTATACATATCCTAAGTTTAGTTTTAGTTCTATTTATTTACTTCATATCTTTTACAATAGACTTATAGCCTTACTTTGCAAAAGTTACATTTGATATAAATCAAAAATTTAACAATCTAAATTTGAATACCTACGATCAATAAAAAAGGAAAATTAAGGGAACAAGGAGAACGATAAAACAAGTATTTATAATTCGTACGTTATTTATGAATTGCATACAATACAAACAATTTGAAAGAGAAGAAGACAAAAGAAAAGAAAAACAATAAGAAAAGAAAAGTTAACTAAAATTCATAAAGAATCTACCAAATACTCACACAAAACCCGGTCGAAAAGTTTTGTGCCACGAAGTCTTTTTATGGCTGGGGGTAGGGTATTCCACTTTTTGATGACAGAAACAAAAAATTGCCGTTCAGAGGTAGAACATGCGAAAAGTGGTTGACTAAGAACCCAAGAACGCTCAGCTACAGCCAATGCTATTTTTTCATATAAAGGGATATCCATTTAGCGGTTTCAAAAGTATAGGGCTGGAATTCGACATCTGTCAAAATAAGTTGTTAAACCAATTTTTTTTTCAGTTGAAAGTCTGACATTTACGAAAATGGATCGCTTAACTATCGCACAACGCATAAAAATTGTTAAAACTTACTACAAAAATGATGATTCTGCCATAGCCACATATCGTGCCTTAAGAGGAGATTATGGTTTACCTAATCGTCCAACTACGCAAGCAATCGGCAAAATTTTGAAGAAATTTGAGGACACTGGATAGGTTACAGATATTGCAAGGCCTGTACATCATCGTTTCGCTCGTACCACTGAAAATATCGCTGCTGTAAGTGAAAGTGTTGCCGAAGACCCGAATGTGTCGATTTCTCGTCGTTCTCAGGAATTAGGACTGTCTTACGGCACATTATGGCGTATTTTGCATTTGGATCTACACCTACATCCATATAAAGTCCAGCTCACACAACAACTGAAGCCAGCTGACCATTCACAACGTCGTAGATACGTCGAATGGGTGCTTGAACAACAGGCGGTGGGGGCGATTTTACGAAAAAAAATTTCTTCAGCGACGAAGCACATTTCTCACTCGGTGGGTATGTTAATAAACAAAATTGTCGTATTTGGGGTTCTGAGAATCCTCAAGTAATAGAAGAGAGGCCTTTATATCCACAAAAAGTCACTGTTTGGGGCGCTCTTTGATCCGGAGGTGTGATTGGACCTTACTTCGTCGAAAACGACGATGGAACGACTGTCACCGTCAATTCGGAGCGTTATGGTCATATGATAACCGACTTTTTTTTTAGTTCTATTGAAGAATACGACTTACAGAATATGTGGTTTCAACAAGACGGTGCCACATGCCACACAACTCGGGCGAATATGGCTTTATTGCAAGAGACATTTCCTGGCCGCGTAATTTCTCGTCGTGGCGATATCAACTGGCCACCAAGAGCATGCGATTTGACACCGCTGGACTTTTTTTTGTGCGGCTAAGCGAAAGACCGTACTTCTGCAGATAAACATTTAAATCTTGAGCACTTGGAAACCAATATGAGTCAAAAAGTGGTCGAAAATTACCTCAAAAGAATCGATGCTTACAAAAGTTCGCGTGGTGGTCATTTAAATGATGTAGTGTTTCACACATAATGTCAACGTAAAAACTTTATAATAAAAAAGAAATATCATGAAAAAAAATATTTAATATATGTTTTGTTTACATTTACTTTTGAAACCGCAAAATGGATAACCCTTAAAATACAATGGTTCTTTATTCATATCAATGTTGTTTAATAATTTCAGTTCACGGTATTTTAAATAATTTTGCAAAGTACAACCTAGAAGATTTTTTGCATAACAGGAAACATAGTCAAGTCGACTTAGATTGTATTCACATATCGAGTATTGAATGCTACTCTAAGATTTATTTTCATAATAGCGCTATGACCACAGAAAACTTCACATTCATAGGTAAGGATTGGAATTAGGAGTGTTTAAGCTAATCTTATTCTCATTTGTTTGGGGATAAAATCTTAACTCATGGAAAGATTACGTAAGTAGCCATATATCTTACCAATTGCCTGCTGGAGGTGATAGTCCTAACTTAGCGTGGAGTCGAACCAAATACCTAGATTTTTAGCATGGTCAGTCACACTCTTCCATTCGAATTGATTGTAGGAAAGTAGCTTCTGTCAAGTTCGCGCTTATATATGATAACACATTTTGATTTTTTTTGGTTAATATGGAGATGCTAGACGCATTCTTTTCTATACCTCCAATTTAAATTGGATGCCGCCCGTGAATTAAAATGAGACAGTCAATACCTGGTTCTCGAATCCACTGTGCCAAACTAGTGCCGTGCCTTCAGGTTGCATTTAAAAGACCTTAGGACTTACAGGCATACAGTTAAATTAAGAAAAAAAAAGATGGTTTATCATAGACCATTCAACTATCCTCTTCAGGTCACTGTTCAACCTATGAGCACCATCTTCGATCATTCCCAGTTTACAACTCGAATAAATTTACACATCCTCAGCATACATATGAAAAGACTAATTTTTAATCACAGATGGGGATCATTTATAAATATGCTAAACAATAATGGTCCAAGAATAGATCCTTTAGGTATGCCAAATAAAAGTTTGACAAAGCTAGATTTATTTTCGCCTACAATGACCGACTATTTTCTTCCACTGAGATACGAATATATCAGACGAGCAGCAGTATTAGAAAAATTTAAATTTCTCTTCTTTTTAAGTATAAGAATGTTATGATTAACTGTATCAAATGCTTTTGAAAAGTCCAGAAGTCCTAGAAATGAGACTAAATCCTGATCCATAGAAACACGCAGGTCTTCTGTGACTTTCAAAATTGCAGAGATACAGCTATGTCTTTCTCTAAATCCTGATTGACTTGTACTTAAGAATTTGTTGGTAAGTAGAAAAATAGAAATTTGTGTGTGCAAGAGCTTTTCGAGTACTTTGGATAAGAAAGGTAGAATGGAAATTGGTCTAAACTCTGCTTTGGACAACCGAGTTGTTTTTGTTTTTAATTGGGATTACTTTGGCGAACTTCCAAGCAGAGGGAATGGTGCTGGTCAAGATAATCGTGTTGAAGACATGAGTAAGAATTTGAAGAAGATGTGGTAGGGTTATTTTTATAAATAGTGGGTGTTTCATCAAGACCTACGGACCTAGATTTAATGCTTATGATAATATCTTCCTCCTCTCTTCTCTGAAAACTAAAACAGTCTTCACTACTTAAACAATCAGATATATTCAACGGTAATTCTTCAGTTTTATAAAATTGAACTTTCGCAAATTCTGTATTTAAAACATTGACATCAATATCATCCTCGGTGCAATCAGCACGACGTCGACCAGCGCCTAACTCTTGCAATCATCTATTTCAAGTTGAGGCCTAGGGTTATACGAATTGTTCATAGGGCCAAAGCAAATGCGCTAAGCAATTAAATTTAAACATATGTATTTGAAGTTTTAATTATTAGTTGACATAACTTGATTTTCAACAATATACAAATGAATAGCCTTTGGGTGTTTTGTTGATAACCAAAATACCTGAGGCGACCCTGGGGTAAAGTTCAACGAATGAACTTATGGCCTTTTCGATTGACCGTCCGGAAGGCTTCCGAAGGCATCCAAATTGTTCTGAAACTGTTCGAAATCACAGTATCAAATGACAGTTTTTCTCCTGGATAGAAGACAAATTTCCTTCTGGCTTTGAAGTCAAAATCAAAACCAGAAACCCGGACACACTCCCTCCCACTAAATGTCAAACTAGAATTAAATGTCAACAACAATGACGTGTACGGATGAGCGATATTAAAAAACATCGATGTCAGAAAATTATCGAATCAGAAAAATCGATGTTTTTTTAATGCAGGTTTAAAAAAATAATATTACGTTTGAATGTCTAAATTAAAAATTCAATATATTATAATTTATAAATTCAAAATACCTTCATAGTTTTGAATACGATTTCACATAAATAGTTGTGAAGCGTAGTTCCGATGAACTGCAGTTTCTTCAAGTTCGGTCTAACTTTTATAAGCATCACATGAGTAACAAAAGATTTCAGCTTATTTTAAGTCAAGATTCTGAAACATCGATATTTTCTTGTCTAACATTGATGTTTTTCCAACATGGATGAACATCGCCCATCCCTACATTTTCCTGTCATTGTTTTGTTTTTTTCCCGCCTTACACATACACTCACATTCAAATTCAGAATCAAGAATCGAGTGTTAATTTGTAATAAGAAAAAATAAAAACAAAGTAAAAAGAAACTAGCAAAAATCAATAATAATTAATTATCTTGTTCCTCTTTTCTTCCTCTAAAGTCTTAAGGTAGTTGCCATCTATTGTTTCTATTTTTACTCGATTTTTTTTTATCAAACTTGGCATTACGATGATGCAGATGGAGAACACCAAAAAAGTTGGTCCCACAATTCCGTCTGTCTCTCTGTCCTCGAGTCTACAGCCTAAGTGGTTAGACGGATTTGCTTCAAACTAAGTACTTGTTTTTTCGTAAATATGCGCACAGGTTTTCTTTATGTTTTTAAGATGAAAAATAACGGTACGCCATACATTTTTTTTTGCCAAAAAGTAAATCTTAATTTTTTTTTCTCAAAAATGGATCCAACGATTTTTATAAGAAAAATCAAAAATCAGTTCATTAATGTAGGAAATGTACATTTTGGTAATTCTTTTTTGAAAAAATGGTTATTTTTGGTACCTCTAGGAGAACCTTTGTTTTGGGTTGGATTTTCTAGAAAACGGTTCATTTGATTTTCTTGAAATTTTTTTATGCAGGCTTTTTTTTCTGAAAACTCGAAATTTCGAAAACCACTTAATCGATTTTTATTTTAAACAGTTAAAAAACCATTTTCCTAAAATTAAAAATGAACGGTACCTCCCATACTAATGTTTAAAAAAAAGCTATTTTGAATCGTTAAAAAAAAACGTTAAGAAAAAAATGTATTTAATTCTAACAGTTGCAAGAATTTTGATAAAAAATGTGTGTGTTTTTTTCTAGTAGATGCAATCCACTTTTATGTAAGTAAAAAAATATTTTATTTTAACGATATTTCCTATAGAAGCATTTTCATATTTTCAAATTTCACTTTTCACACTATTGGATGAAGCGATTCAAATTATTTTTTTATGCAAATGCTCCCTAGAAATTTTATTAAAACTGCATCCTCAAATTTTCATTTTTTTTTTGAAATATCGAGTTCTCAAATTTTTTTGAAACTAAAATTTTATAGGTACTTATGTTAATAATTACTTCAAAATGGCGTTTTATTTTTTTTTCTACAAATGTTCTTAAAATTTTATACATAAAATTTAAATTTATTTAAATTTAAAAAACCGCTCCACGATTTTGAAAAATTTTTGTTTGATATATTCATATTTGTCCAACAATTCAAATGACATCTTTTTTCCCTCAAACTTTAACCTATGTGTATATTTACCATACATTTACTTCTACCAAATTATACTTAATTTTTATGCATTTTTACATACGTCATTGAATACATACATAATGTCCTATGTAAGGGCATTTGTATACACAATCTTGGAAAATCACACTAATATTATGTATATTGCACCTAAATAATAAGGTTAAGGCGGCTTTACATGGATCTGCATCTGCAGACTTGAAGAAAAGTAGAGCGGGCCAATAATATAAAACAAACATAAAAGTAAGACAGGGTACACACTAATAACTTACTCGAACTCTGCTATAACTTTCTTGACACATCTCACAATCAAATGTTCTTAGCGTTCAGGTATGTAGTTTTGAGAAGAAAATTTTCGCTATTTTCGTTGTTTTTAAGCAAACAGAGGTGAAATGGTAAAAAAAAACTTGAAAATTCGTTATCTGAACGGAACAAATTATGGTGCAGAAGAAAATGCTATAATGAAGATGAACATGTTCATCTTCACTATAATCTGCAATCTTCAGGTTCGTACTTCCTATAATCTTCATACATGAAGATGATCTCCATTTTGGTTTTCGCTCTCTATCGCACAAGTATGAATTTTTTATTTTGTTTCCTCTTTTTTTGCAGATGACAATGCAGATGAAGATGAAGATGCATGTAAAGCCTCCTTTATATGTATATAGCTACCTAGCTACCTATACGCACGCACCTACATCTTTCACTTTCATTATATATGGAAAGGGTAGGGTAATATTAGTATCATAATTTACTTAATTAAAATCAAATTTAAATATACATTTGTAAGTAGGTACCTATAGTACATAAACATAACTATTTCTTGAATCATCTATTCGACAATTCATTATACTAACAATCAAAGTAATCTCACCTATATCGGCTTTAAACCTACATAGAATAACTAGACTAAACCTTACTACTAACATGTGTGGCCTAAGGCGAGGAAAGTCTTGGAAAAAAACCCAGGAATTCCAAGGCGAAATTCACCACGAGGACGAGCTATTAAGAGCCATGTCTAGTTTTGGCATCTCTACCAAACTCGTCCGATGGTGCAGGATGACGATGAAGAATGCACGCTGCTCCATCAAGGTCGGCAAAGACCTCATCGACACATTTGATGTCAAAAATGGTTTTAGGCAGGGCGACGCCCACGTGTTGTCATGCGACTTCTTTAACATCATTTTTGAAAGCATGTGTGCAAAACTCTCTCGTCAACACTAGAGGCACAATCTTTCAAAAGTCCGTCCAATTTCTCGCTTACGCTGACGACATTGACATAATCGGACGAACACAGCGTGATGTCAATGGTGCTTTCGTGAGTATTGAGACCAAGAAGATGGGTTTAACGGAGAACGGAACCAAAACAAAAGTATATGCTGTCAAAAAGAAAGGGCATCCAGCACCGACGTCTCGGACAGAACGTAACTATAGACACCTATAATTTTGAAGTGACCAGAAATTTTGTATACCTAGGATTCGCTATAAGCTCAGCGAACGACACCGGTACTGAAATTAAGCGCAGAATTACTCTTGTCAATCGCTGTTTCTTTGGGCTAAGAATGCAATTGAGGAGCAAAGACCTCTCGCGAGCAACTAAACGGTCCATATATAAATCTCTCATCATCCCAGTCCTGATGTATTGTGTAGAGACATGGATATTGTTAACGGTGGATGAGAACGCTTTAGGGTGTTTTGAGAGGAAAATGCTCCGGGTGTTTTTGGTCCCGTCTGCATATACGGGCTGTAGAGCGACACCAACTTAGTCACAAAATTGAAAAGCCAACAACTGAGGTGGCTGTGTCACCTAGAGAGAATGGACACCAATGCTCCGGCCCGGAAAGTCTTTGAATCCAGCCCCGTGGGACAGCGCAGTAGAGATGAACAGCGTAAAATGTGGCGCACGCAAGTGCAAGACAGATATATACAGGGTGGCGCACGAATCGTGCTACAATAAGAAATTTAAAGAACTTTTATTTTAATCGATGTATTTTATTAATTTTTTTTATTGGATTAAAAATTAAATTTTATTTTAAATAACTAATGGTTTTTAAAGATAATAGACCGCAAATGACCTCTGCGCTCATCCACGCATATGGGGCACCTGATCAGAAAATTGTTGATTGCGGCCTGAAGGGTTGAAATTGGGATCGCCTCAATTATTGTCTTAATGGACTGCTTCAATTCAGTCAAATTCCTGGGTTTCGTTTTGTAAACTTCCTGCTTGACATAACCCCATAAAAAAAGTCCATCTTGTTGAAACCAAATCCTGCTGAAAGGGATACGACTTCGGGAAAGTTCTGGGTAAAAAAACTCCTGCAACATCTTTAAATAACGGTCCCCATTGACAGTTTGTGTTACACCGTTTTCTTTAAAGAAGTATGGCCCGACAATACACCTTGATGAAACTGCGCACCACACAGTGACTCGTTCTGGGTGCAGTTCCGTCTCATGGAGCATTTCTGGATTAGATTCACTCCTTACACGGCAATTTTGCTTGTTAACATGGCCGTTTAAGTCAAAATGGGCTTCATCAGACATGAACAAACAATTTATCAATGTGTTGTCTTCTTCGGCCATTGCAATCATTTTTCGTCAAAATTCCAGGCCAACAGGCAAATCCTGAGGGTTTAACTTGATTGCAATTTGGACTTTGTACGTAAACAAGTTTAAGTCATCATGAAGTATCCGTTGTAATGACCGTCTGCTAACTCCAATTTGTCCCGATAAGTTTCGAGTTGAAACACTTGGATTTTCCTGTATTGCCGATGCAACAGCCACGATTGTATCCTGAACCCTAACATTGGAATCTCGATGATACGGTCTTCGTTCGATGCTTCCATATTCGGCAAACATGTTCACCAGCCTCATAATGGTCCATCTACTCGAGGGAGTACCGCCAAACTCCAGCCTAAATTCCCTTTGGACGGAAATGACGGACTGCAAAGAATGGTATCGCTGGACTATCCAAATCCTTTTTTCAGTATCCCAAGCATTCATTTTGATAAATCTAAATAGTAGCCTATAAAATAAAAAAAACATAAGCCGATTACTCACACTGAAAAAAAGTTATTATGTCTTATTTTTGTAGCACGATTCGTGGGCTACCCTGTATGTACTAAGAATCAATGTAATCTAACCTACATAGGGCTTAAACCTGCATAGGATAACTATACCTAACTAACTTAACCTTAATGGTTATAGCTACATTAAAGTTGTTAGCTACAAGAGCAAGTTCGTAGGATCCAGTCGTGCATTTTATTTACATTTGTATGGGCTCGCAACACTGTGCAACGGGTCAAAAAAAAACACGGCATAATACGAGAATTTATCTAATTTATTTAATAGAATGCGTTATGTTTGCTGAAAACTTTAAATAACATTTTTATTGCCTAATTTTATGTACAAATACAACCATTTCCAATACCCAGATATATACATATAGATGCTATTAATTTAATGTTTTTTTTTTATTTTATTGCAAGACCTTATATGGGTTAAGAATTCCATTAGGATCCAGAAGGTGTTTAATACTCTTCATCATATCAATAGCGTTTTGGGTTTTTGAAAAGCCCAAATATTTTGTTTTTAAAAATCCAATCCCATGTTCAGCGCTTACGCTTCCTTTCAACTGTGATGTGTATTCAAATACAAACGGTTCAATTGCTTTGTACAGCTCATTACTATATTCCTTACATGAGACATTTAAATGAAGATTCGAATCACCTATATTTTGACAGCAAAAAATAAATTACAAGAAAATTCAAATTGATTTATTTTATTTTATATTACCTAAATGTCCATATCCACAAACTCGCTGTGACATTTTACCAACTCTTTTTTCTAACACTGTGACAATTTCGTAGAATCGACGAAGCGGCAACGAAATGTCATATTTAAAACAATATCCATCCTTGATTAAAGCTAGTGGAACCCTTTCACGAATATTCCAGATTTCTTGAATTTTACCAGGATCGCTTGTGATTGTTCCATCGCAGATCTCACCGTTCTCCATTCCAATTTCGAGAAATTTGTTGAATTTTTCTCCATCGTGGGATTCGTTACTGCCCGAAGTTTCAATCAGCATATAGAAAGGATATCCATTTACAGGAGATCTGTAATTTTAGAAAAGAAACATTATTTTATACACTAGATTGCAAGTAAGAAATTTACAGGGAAATAAGAAAATTAGTAGAAACGGCTTAAAATATTTTAAAAGTCGTTTTTTACTAAATTTTTTATATACCTACAGAATTTTTTTTAATTTCTTTCTTAAGAAAAAAAATTCATATGGCAATCTTATGTGTTTAATAATATAAGCTTAAAAATATAATTTCGAACAAAAAATCGTCATCCGTTTTCGAAATATTAATATTGAATTTTCAAAAAATAAAATAATTTACTCGTATTTTTCAAAAATCAAAAAAAAAAATATTGTCTCGAAAACTTTGGTACGCAGTATTATTTGGAAAAAAATATAATGAAAATTTTAATCGAAATTCGTGCACTTTCGTGAGAAAGTCGAAGTTCGAACCTTTAATAACGAAATATGTATATTGGACCAACATTTAGACTATATCTAAAGTGGTCCACATACTTTTTTTTATCAAAATAGATAGAGCGGTTTACGAGGTAATTAAGATGGTAGAAAAAATTGCATGACAAGTGCCGTTATTTTTGGGGCTAAAGAAACGATTTAAAAATCCATTTGAGACGATCACCTTAAACGCTTAAGAGTTTATCCTATCTAATTATCATAAAATAAATTCAGTGTGGCCATAATTTAGCTCTTATCGTTATTTTTTTTAGCAGGAAATTAGGTTTTGAGTGGTCTAGGTGTATAATAATATTTTCTCGTTGTAACTATATTATTTCCAGAGCTGGCAGGATTTAAGTATTTTTTGTTCCCAAAAAAAGTATACCTAGCAGATTTACTTGCGATTATAGGTACTATAAGTCAAGTTATTCATTCGTCGAAAAAAAAAAGTTTTGAGATAACAATCAAACATTACATTACGATGATAGCTAAGACGAAAAAAGATGGTCTAAAAATTCTGTCCGTCTGTATGTCTGTCTGTCAGTCTGTCTGTCTGTCAGTCTGTCTGTATGTATGTATAGACACCTACAGCCCAAACGGGTGGGCCGAATCGCTTCAAACTTGGTATATAGAGTTTTTTAGGTATTGTACAGAGGGGAATTTGACATTTTCATTTTAACTCAAAAAATAACGGTACCTGCCATATAACCCTTACGTTCAAACCTATTTTTCTCAGAAACGGCTCTAACGATTTTGAAAAAAAAAATCAGTGCGGTTTTTAGCTACGACCGATCATATGGTTGAAAAAAAAATTAGAAAAATGTCTAAAAATGGTACTTTCCATAGTGCTGTTTTTTTTTTTTGCTTTCGACTATCTCATATGACTATCACATATATAGGTTTAGATTGCCCAAATTATATCCCGTACCATTATTCTTAATAATTATTTTTATGTATTTTTAAAATCATTTTTAAGAAAAAAATTTAAAAAATTTATATTTCGAAAACTGTTCATTAAATTTTTTTCAAAAATTATATTTATTTGTATTTTCTGAATACCTATGAATTGGAGTTTTTGATTTTTTTTTAAATATGTTCAAAAAGTTTAAAAAAAAAACTTTTTTTCTCAAAAACCGCTCCACAGATTAAAAAAAAAATTTCTAAATTCAGATTTATCCAAGAAATAAAATAATGTACCTTTTTTTGAGCTCAAATTAGTTTAAGTATTTATTTCAGAATTTTGAATTATTTTTTCTTTAATTAAACCGATTTAATGTTTTTTTAAAGTTTATATTATTAAATATTTAATATTGTCATACCAATTTATTTTAGAACAAAAATTTAAAAAAATTGTATATGTATTATACAAAATTGTGTTAAAAATGACTTTAAAAATATATTTAGATTTTTAATAGAAATCTTTTGCATACGATGGAGCAAGTTCGTGCGATCCAGTCGTGCATTTTATTTTTTTTGAAAACTCAAAATTTCGAAAACGACTCAATAGATTTTTTCGAAACTTGGTATTTGGTGTTTTTTTGACACTATCTTGAATAGGTAAAAAAACTAAAATAAAAAACAACGGTACCTCCCATACAAATAATATAAAACCTTTAAACAAATGTATTTCTCAAATACGGCTCCAAGAATTTTTATAAAAAAATGTGTGTGTTCTTAATTTTCTACATTACGCTTTCAGGTAAGCAAATATTTTTTTTGCGTACTTATTAACGGTAGGTACTTCCCATAGAACCGCTTTTCATATTTTCGACTTTCTCAATATTGGATGAACCGATTAAAATAATTTTTTTTATGCAAAGGATCCCTAAAATTGTTAATAAAACTACATACTCAAATGTTCAAAGAAAAGTTTTTTGGTTTTAAAAAATAGATATTTTTTTGTTTTTTGAAAAATCGATTTTTCAAAAACCAGTCACTGAAGTTTTTCGAAATTTGAATTTTATATGTACATTAATAATATCTTCAAAATGGCGTTTTAAATTTTAAATCAACAGAAATTTTTCATTGGTCACATTGTTACCACCTATTGATAACTTGAATAAGTAAACGTTCTGATAAACACTATACTCCTTTAATAATAAGTATTTTAACTATATGCCTGTCAGACCTAAGGGCTTTAAATGCAACCTGAATTGCACGGCACTAGTTAGAAGAAATTGGAAAAAAAATTTTATTGGCACAGGGGATTTTAGAATTAGGTTTTTGGATATTTCATTATAACCCAGAATGTTGGCTGACCTGGGGCTCGAACGCATACGTCTAAGTTAGCAGCCAAGCACTTGGTAATCTTAGGATATTTAATGTTAGTCTTAAACGTCCAACAAAAATATCAGCAATATTTTCCCGAAAATCGATATTTAGACTATTAATGAACTTTCCCCAACAAAATATAAAAGAAAATTCTATGAATTAATATTTTCATGATCCCACAAGGGGCCACAAGCCCCAAAACAGTTTTTCATTAATACCTCGTGTACGGTAACTTTTCTGACAAAAAACATTAAAGTTGTAGAAAATTAAATTTCCTACAAGTTTAACCCTGATTATTTTTGGCAGAAATAAAAAATGGCGAAGTTATTGGCAAAATAAAATATTCATTAAAATTTAAAATGCAACTCCAGCGCGATTTTCGCGAAAAAAAAAACTACTGTAAACCTTTATATAAAAATAATTTAACTGTTACAAGACACTTTAGGTTAATACTCGACCACGACATAGCTGGTTGATTTCTAGTACCTCGTTTACATGCAGGATCTAAAGATCGAGTTGAATGGCTGTTCGATTTTTGACTTCGGTTCGTAAACAAAAAAGTTGAATAATTGATTCGGAGTTGAGTTGTAAAGGTGTGATGACAAGACTGTTTTAAGCCCTGCCAATTAGCTCCAATCCGTTACAATTCATAATCCAGACTTACAAATTTGGTAGTTTTGGGCAGAAGAGAGTGCTCTTGAGAGATTAAAATATTTCCCCTTCCCGACAATTTCTTACCTATTTCTGCCAAATTTGCAATTTTGGGACAGAAAATTTACAATTGTCAGTTTGATGTTTGACGTTTCTATAAAAAAACCAACGTCTCGTATTGTAGAAAAATATTTGTTGAACAAAGAATTAAATGTTGTGTTGACTTTTAAAAATTGGCAGAAAATTGTTTCAGACTTTTTCTAAATTGATGGAAATGTTTGTAGGCAGTGAATGACATATGTCAGGAAATGTCGTAAGAGAAAAAAATGTTTCTATCTCGTTGTCGCTGTCTGCTTGTTGCAAAAGTTTTGTGAAACAAATTAAAAGTAGTAAAAAAACAAAGTTAATTAATAAAAAAATTAAAAAGTAAAAAAAAATTAAATAAACATAAACAATATAAAAGATGGATAAAAAGCTTTTTATTTCTAGCATATGTTTCTGACATTTAAAAATAGGCAGAAATGTGTACCCAAACTTTTCCACCCATTTTCCATTTTTCCATATTATATTTGGGAAAAAGTGCTTGAAACGATACCATATTCTAAGGGTTATCCATTTTGCGGTTTCAAAAGTATAGGGCTGGAATTCGACATCTGTCAAACTAAGTTGTTAAACCAATTTCTTTGTTAGTTGAAAGTCTGACATTCACGAAAATGGATCGCTTAACTATCGCACAACGCATAAAAATTGTTAAAACCCTCTACAAAAATGGTGATTCTGCCACAGCCACATATCGTGCTTTAAGAGGAGATTATGGTTTACCTAATCGTCCAATTGCAAGCAATTGGCAAAATTGTGAAGAAATTTGAAGAGACTGGATTGGTTACAGATACTGTAAGGCATGTGCATCATCGTTTCGCTCGTAGCACTGAAAATATCGCTGTTGTAAGTGAAAGTGTTGCCAAAGACCCGAGTGTGTCTTCCTCGTCGTTCTCAGGAATTAGGACTGTTTTACGGCACATTATGGCGTATTTTGCATTTGGATCTACACCTACATCCATATAAAGTCCAGCTGACCATTCAAAACGTCGTAGATACATCGAATGACTGCTTGAACAACAGGCGGTGGACGTCGAATTTTCGAACAAAATTTTCTTCAGCGACAAAGCACATTTCTCACTCGGTGCGGTGGGTATGTTAATAAACAAAATTGTCGTATTTGGGGTTCTGATAATCCTCAACTAATTGAATTGATTACATCCACAAAAAGTCACTGTTTGGGGCGCACTTTGGTCCGGAGATGTGATTGGACCTCAGTCGATCTCGTACTGTGGAAGTGTTAAGACGTTTTCGGCTTCCCAGTTTTTCCATTTAAAATTCGTGTGTGAGCTTAAGTTCTAAATTAAATCAAGATTTCATAAGTGGTGCAGTAGCACAGTGATAGAGTGGCCGACCGAGAATCCGAGGTTCGCCAGTTCGATTCCCAGGAGGGCATCAGAACTTTATCAGCTTTTTTTTCACAACCGTGAAGTAGTTAACTTTATTGGTTGGGAAAACGACCAAAGGAGGAGGAGTTTAAGCACCGGGGCATCGAAAGGTGTCCTAGGGCCAATGAGGCCAGCGATGGCATCAGCAGAGGGAACATCGAAAGATGTTCCAATTACAAACAATGATACTGCAGCAACAACATCATCAGCAATAACAACAACGGCAACATCATCCGATGCTAATCAAAAGCGCAGAAAGAGGATCAACTGCGCACCAAATTTAGTAAAAAGGAGATCCACGGCCACCTCAGCAAAGCTGCCAGCTGGGGTGCATACGTCCGATATAGACGAGACGTCAGAGGCAGCAAGACAAACCGAGCTAGACACTTCACCCGAAGAGGGTATAGCATATATGTCTGAAGAAGGAGAAGGGCACTTCACGACGGGCGATAGTACTGCCCTCGTGAACCTCTCCACATCAGAGGCGTCATCTGAGGAGGACGAGGAACAAAGAATGTTCGCCCAAATTGATGCTTTGGAGGCAGAAATAGAAAAGATAAAAAGTAAAGTTAAGGCCAGCCAAGAAGCGCGCCGAGCGAGGCAACTAAAAGAACTCGACGAAAAAGAACAACAGCAGAAAAAAGAACAATTACAAAAACAACAGCCACAGCAGCAGCCAAAACAACAACAACAGCAACAGCAGCAGACACAAGTCCAGAAACAAACGCAAGAAAAACAGCAGCAGCAGATTCAAAAGCAGCAGAATCAACAGCCGCAGAAAAGTCAGTCTCAGCAGCAGCAGCCACAGCCGCCGATTATGAAAAAAGAAAAGGTGCCACCCATTAATACTTATAAAATGGAGTTACAGGATACCATAAATCTATGTAAGTTGACCATAGGTCAAAATTTTACTATTAAACGATTAAATAACGATAGGCATGCTATCCAGTGCTTCACACTGGAACAGCACAAAAAAATTAAAGAGTTGCTAAAAGAAACTACTACCGAATTCTTTAGTTTCACCCCTAAAACCGAAAAATTTCAAACGGTCCTTTTGAAGGGCATAGATTCCTACACGGAACCACAGGTGCTCTTAAATGAACTCCGCCAAAAAGCGAATGACGATCTCGACTTTATCGGGGTCAAGCCGTTCGCTACAGTTAGAGCTAGGCGGGAGAAGCGGAGACTTCCCTTCTTCCTTGTTCAACTCTCACCCAGCAGCAAACTGGATAGTTTGAGGAGTATATCCGTCCTCAACTATCAGGTTGTAACTTGGGACAAATTAAAAAGGCGCGGCGACATGCTTCAATGCATGCGCTGCCAAAGGTTCGGCCACGCCGCAACAAACTGCGAAATGCAGTCACGCTGCGTTAAGTGTGGAGAGAACCACAATGCAGATGAATGCAAGTTAGGAAAGGAACGGGTCGAAGATAGGACCCAGCTTAAATGTGTACTCTGCCGAGGCGCCGGACACCCCGCTAATTATCGGGGATGCCCGACGTTTCAGCTTATAAAAAACAATAAAGCAGCAAAGCAAACAGTGGTAGAAAAGCGTCCAACAGTGCGCCCTCCTACAACAACGCCCGTCAACCCCCAAATTTCTTACGCCCAAATGGCGTCAGGAAGGGGAAGCACGGTACAGCCTACACCAAAGGTCGCCCAACAGGCCCCCGTGCCTAAGGCGCCGGCGGCACAGGCGGACATTATGGGCGTTCTACTGGCCATTCAGGGCCAGTTGAACGGCCTCCAAAACCAGATCAGGGAGCAGGCGACTAGGGTGGATTATATCTACTCTGTTTTGCCGAGCTTAACGCAACTTAGAGGTTAAGGGCGCGCTGCCGGAGAGGCCCTTTAAGATCCTAGCTGTGAATGTAAATTCACTGATTAGGACCGAACGTAGAGCGAATTTATTCCAATTGCTTAAAGACATAAGTCCAGATGTGTTTATGGCTAGCGAAACTAAGCTTAACCAGAAACATAAATTGACTAACAACAATTACAATATCGTAAGGAGAGACCGACCCAACTCCACTCAAGGAGGGGGCGTCGCAATCTTTATACGTAAAGGCATTAGTCATAAGGTAATATATAATAGTGATGTGCGTAAATTTCGGACGTTAGAGGCATGCATCATATGCATTCATCTCCAACAGGGGAAGCGAATGTATGTGATCGCTGCCTATGCACCGGAAACACCTCAGCCCACACAGTTTATAACAGAGCTTGAAAAGCTTTTTGAATGCTTAAGATTGAGCTCGGAAGAAAACTACTACATATTGGCTGGTGATTTGAATGCCAAACATATAGATTGGGGAAATCGAATACAAAATCCTCGTGGTAACTATCTGTATAATTGGATGGGTCGATACAACCTGGAGTATCGCATTGAACTTCTCGCTACAGACAGGCCATCGTTTCCAAGAAGCGGTGCCTATCTGGATCTATTGTTGAAAGACGCAAGACTAACAATTACTGATACTGTGGGCCATCGGTCTAAAAATTGTTTAAGAACGATCGAGTACGACAGTGACCACTGCGGAATCGCCACCGTAATACAACTTCCGAACTCGCTTATGGAGTTGGAGGAGTATGTACCGGTGCATACTTACATTACAGTAAGGTGCGCTGGCCACGCTTCTCGAACGTCTTATTGAGCGAATTACGATCAAATGGTATATCCCCACCAAATGACAGGAACATGACAAATACTGAAATTGACAGATACTTAGAACAAATGGACGAAACAATTCAACGAACAATGAACAGGACAATACCGAAATACAAAGAACGTAACGCAACTGACATGTACCGTAACGCGACAATTGATGCATTACACAGACAAAAAAGTGGCTTACTGACAAGACTAAAACGCTTGTACAGACGGTTTACTGACACACGAGATCTGGAGATAAGGACACTGAAGTCGTCCATCAAAAACATCAACCAATTGATCAAAGAAAATTATAGGTTGTCCATTAATTTGTTTTGGGACAACAAAATTCGGGCCGTGAACGCTACCGACCCGAGTATGTTCCCACAAATTAATAAGATATTCAGAAGAAAAGATCAAAACGACCTTCCGTGTCTTAAGCTCCAGAGGACGACACAAAACAGAGACGTACTTCTGACAGCAGGCATAGACCCAGATGACGCCGTCTTGGACGATGACCTCTTCATAATCGAAGATCCGCAGGAGAAGGTGGATGCTGTGGGGGCTGCTTTCCAGCAAGTGTACAAGGTGAATGCTAGCATTCGCCCGAATCATGACCTGGAGAACAGAGCTCTGCTTCATCACTTATGGCTCCGAAACGATATAAGCGAATGGCGATCTGAGAACCTTGGTTTTACCGGGTTTAATGATGAAGATTTGGCAAACGCCATAATCGCCGACCGAAATGGGCCCAGTCCCCTGTTAATTTCGAAGAATGAGCTCCAGCTCATCTTCGATTCATTAAAGAAAAAGAAGTCTGCAGGAGTCGATGGTATATCCAACGTTGTACTACGACATTTGCCTCAAGAAGCAGTTGACATTTATACCACACTGTTTAACAACGCGCTGAATAATGCATATTATCCAGTGCGGTGGAAGACAGCTGTGGTGCACCCTCTCCCAAAAAAGGGAAAGGACAACTCCAATCCGGCGAATCTCCGGTCGATAAGTCTTCTTCCGAGTATCAGCAACGTATTTGAAAAGGTTATTAATAGAGCCCTGTTCAAGTGGGCGGAGGACAAAAATATCATCCCGGATAATCAGTTCGGTTTTAAGGCGGGACATGACACAATTCATGCCGCGTCTAAACTAGTTTCTGATATCCAATGGAACAAAACTAAAAAGCAGTGTACGGGTGCCTGTCTGGTTGATTTGGAGAAGGCCTTCGACACCGTATGGTTAGAAGGTCTCTATCTAAAGCTAACCAGACTAGGTATAAGTAAACCTCTATTGTATATGCTTTATGACATGCTAAATGGTAGAAAGTTTGTTGTCAAGAGTGGCAATGTAACTTCTACCGCAATTTTTAATATTAATAATGGTCTTCAGCAGGGAGCGGTTAACTCGCCGATTCTATTCAGCATTTACACCAGCGATCTGATAGGTAGTCTAACTCAGGCAATTGCGTACGCCGACGATCTAATTGCGTACAGAACAGCTAATACAGTTGAGGTCATCAAAAGTCTCTTGCAGAGTGACTTCGACAAGATTCAGCGATATTGTGATGACTGGAAGTTGAAAATCAACTTCCAGAAATCAGAAACTATTTTGTTTAGGACTCCGTTGTCTAGCGCCTCAAGGGATACGAGAAAGAACTGGCGCAAGCTGGTGATCGTAGGGCCACATGGACATCCACTGGCGAGTAAAAGTGTAGTAAAGTACCTTGGCATCTGGTTGGATCAGTACCTGTATTTCGACAGACATATTGGTGCTGCTTTGGCCAGGGCTAGGGGAGCCTTTGCCTTGACAAAACGACTGTTTTATAGCAGCCGTCTTGACAGCAGGGTGAAGGTGATTTGCTATATGGCCCTCATCAGGCCGATGATTGCCTACGGATGCCCGGTGTGGTTCAACGTTGCCCCATCTCAAATGGAAAAGATTCGGGTGTTTGAGAGGCAATGTCTTAGACGTTGCCTTGGATTACACAGAACACCAGAGTCGGAGTACACAAGATATTATTCCAACCAGGTTCTATATAACGGAGCCAACATAAACAGAATAGATAATTTTTTGTTCAAGCTGATTCGGGGTCACGTTGCAAGAGCGATGTCCTCAACTAACAGCTTAATTTTTGGGGCGTATTACCCCAATAACGAATATTTTGAGAGTGCGCGGTTAAGTGGTTACATCCCTCCCGAGGCATTCCTCTATTTAGACAGTCGAGGGCTGATACAGGATGGAGGGGCGGTTCCGCTCATCTACCACGTCAGCCGGAAAACTGTGGATAGGCGACTCCTGTATGGTCGAGACGTCATCGCGGAGAAGAGCGCCTTCGGTTCAGTAGGACTGTGTCCGATCGGGACCGGAGGGATAGGGCGAAACAGGAGAACCAGTTCTGGTGGCTCTCTGAACAGCATTGTGATATATAAAGTCGATGAAGATGATATATCTTGGTCGACTTACATAGATTTAGGGCATTAGGTATAGGGAACAGTCAGGGTGGCACCAAAAAAAAAATTAAAAACATGTATGTATGCGGGGGCATACGTGCATGTATCTGCGTGTCTGTACATGTATGTGCGTACGTATATGTATGTGCGTATGTACATGTGTGGGTGGCTTGCATGCTGGTGTGTGTCTGCATGCATATAAAAAATAAACAAAAAAAAAATTAAAAAACGAAAAAAATGCTGCTGTGGCTGTTCTAGTTTTTAAGTAGTTATAAGTATTATTAGGTATTTTAAGTAGTTTAAGTTATTTTTAGTTAGTATAAGTTAGTTTTATTTAGTTTTAATTATTTTTAATATATATTTAGGTTTAGTTTATAGGTAAAAAAAAAAAAAAAAAAAAAAAAAAAAAAAAAAAAAAAAAAAAATGATCAGATATCAAGTTTTTTGTATATAAGTTTCTTGAAATATAAAATAAATAAAAAAAAATTAGATTTAATTAAAATAGTTTTTAGGTCGAAAGACATTAGTTGTAAGAGTTATTGTTTAATTTAGAGCGCCCGTAAAGGGCCAGTAAATTAGTTGTAAGTTATTGATAATTAGGCTAGTTCTAATCATTTTTGTCTAGCTTTAAGATAGTTATAAGTTAAAATGAAATAAAAATGAATTTAAAAAAAAAAAAAAAAAAAAAAAAAAAAAAAAAAAAATGTGATTGGACCTTACTTCTTCGAAAACGACGATGGAACGACTGTCACCGTCAATTCGGAGCGTTATGGTCATATGATAACCGACTTTTTTTTGCCTGCTATTTAAGAATACGACTTGGAGAATATGTGGTTTCAACAAGACGGTGGCACATGCCACACAACTCGAGCGAATATGGCTTTATTGCAAGAGACATTTCCTGGCCGCGTAATTTCTTGTCGTGGCAATATCAACTGGCCACCAAGATGATGCGATTTGACACCGCTGCACTTTTTTTGTGGGGCTACGCGAAAGACCGTGTTTATGCAGATAAACTTTTAACTCTTGAGCACTTGAAAACCAACATTCGTCAAGTTATGGCTGAGATACCGCCCAATATGTGTCAAAAAGTGGCCGAAAATTACCTCAAAAGAATCGATGCTTGCAACAATTCGCGTGGTGGTCATTTAAATGGTGTAGTGTTTCACACATAATGTCAACGTTCAAACTTTATAATAAAAAAGAAATATCCTGAAAAAAAATATTTATTTACGTTTACTTTGGAAACCGCAAAATGGATAACCCATTATTTCTTTGAATCGCTCGAATCTATTTCTTTGAAACTCCCGATCGTTTATTGAAATCGGGATGTGAATTTAATTGAATATTTCTAATTTTAAATAAAATTGCAGCATTTCAAGCGAAGCGATCCGTAGAGACCATTTTTCAATGTTGAACAATTTTCTTGCCAATAGCACAAGGAAATTAACCCGCTTTTTCCGTCCTCTACCTTCTCTTACCAAGTTTAAAAAGGATCACAAACGTTGTTTTACGAATATGAACATACGCCAATATCATAATAAAAAATATCTATTCATATCATCGGGTTGGGGTCAAAATTCTGCCGGGGTCAAAGTTTTGCTTTTAAAAATTCTGCAAATAATAAAGAAAACAAAGGTTTGGAAAATGTTAAAAAGCGCGCGCGAAAAAAAGAAAAAAGTGTTCCGAAAAAAGAAACAAATAAAAAGAATTATAAAAAGTGAACCGATCTAAGTCACATTGGCTATCTTAGGTTCTTAGGCGCATTTCAAAAAACATTGTTCTCTTTGGTTTTTGCTTGTTTGCTTGTTTTTTTCTGTATTTTTTTTTATTTATACTTAAGTTTACGTAATGAATTTTTTTATTTCTCGTTTGCTTGTGTAAATAAAAAAAATGAATTAAAAATTTTAAAAAAATAAGCAGAATTTCTTTCTTTTTTGTTGACGGACAGAATTTTGAAAAGCAGTATTTTAATGCCAGAATTTTGACCCGCTCCCCAAATCATCTTCCATTGGCCACGAAAAACATCAAATTGTGGCCGATGGAGGATGATTTGGGGAGAGGGAAACAATGATGAAATAAATAATAATTATTATAAAAAAAATCTATTAAACATACTTTGCATTAAAATGCTCCAAACTGGCTGCTAAAGAGTTTGCATCTAACAATTCACAAGATGAAAGTATTTCACCCAAATGCCTTTTAGCTGAAACAAATGTCTTTAGAACATCGTCAAATGATGAAATCCCTTTAAATATAAAAATTATTTTTTTGTTATTAATATAATCAATTATTAAATAAAAAGCATTTTGTTTAGATACTTACCTAAAAATGCTACATGTACAGCTTTTGGAGCTGGAGGACACAGAAGAGCCAGCTTCGTTATAATGCCTAAGGTGCCTTCCGAGCCAATAAACAGATGCTTTAGATGATATCCCGTGTTATCTTTCTTAAAGTCAGACATCAGATCTAATACTTCTCCGCTAGCTAGTACCTTCAAATGGAATTGAATATTTATAACCATCTGAAAAGTTTTTATATGAATAGATCATTACTTACTGCTTCAACACCTAAACATGAACCATGAAGATTTCCGTATCGCAATACCCGAAGACCGCCTGCATTGGTTGATAAATTTCCACCAATATGACAACTTTGTTTAGCACCTAAGTCTATTGGCACAACTAGACCAACTTCTTTAGCTTGACTATCTAGAGTTTCCAAAATGCAACCAGCTTCACAGACAGCAATACCAGTCAATTCATCTATACTTATGACCTTATTCAAACGCTGTAACGAAAGCACAATTTCATCACAGACTGGAACTGATCCTCCAACTAAACCGGTGTTTCCTCCCTGGGGACATACGGCTAATTTGTTGTCATTGCAATACTTGAGAATAGTTGAAACTTCATTAACTGAACCAGGCTTTAGGACTAGCTGACTGTTGCCTTCAAAGAATGAAAAAAAGAAGAATTATTTAGATATTACTCTACTTTGTCTAAAGGTTGTTGAATATAGCAAAATAAGATATTCACTTCGAAAAAATTCCGACAAAGCTGATAGCTTCATTTTTACGTCCTAACCATTTCCTAAAAATTACTCCAAATTTTGAGCGCAACAACAAATTTTAGATGGTGGGTAAGATTCAGTTTTTTTTCAAATTACTCGAAAACCATATAGGTTCCTGTGAAAAAAGTTGTAGGTACACATAGTAGCTCATGTCATTCTGCACAAAAAAGATTGAGACACTTTTTATCGTACAATTGATAGATCTGCAGAAAATTGGTCAAAAACACTGGGGTGTAGTACATTTAGTCAAAAATATGTAATAAATTTGTTTTTGAGTGGAGAATTAGTTGACATCTTTTTAATAGTCTAATGAACATTTAACTACAAGAGTATAAATATTGGTTTTGCTACTATCTTTTTAATAAATATAATTAAAACAATCCTTAAAAATAAAAAAAAAACGATTTAAAAAAAATGCTCGACTGAATCGAAATAATAGACTGGTTAAAACTTAAAACGTATAACGCGCTGTTATGCACAAGAAGTGCATATTAGGTCTTACAAATACCGATCTTTCTGGAAGCTAAGTGTTTCATTATATTTAATCGCCTTTTGAGAATTGAGACTTATACGTCGAAATAATTCTACTAATGAATATTTTAATTATCCCAAGCAACATATCCCAAACCATCCGGAGTTTTATCAACTTTCACTTTGGCAATTCTACGAGCTTCAACAATTACCGATTGAGGTCGGTATACAACTATATGAATAAACATTGCATTGAAAAAAAAGGTTATGTTTCTGGTCAAAGCATCATTTTAACATATTTCGATATTGTTTTATCAGCTGAAGTTCTTCGACCCATAGGTCGCGGATTTAAAAGGGATCACATCTCCCTAAAAGATGTACTGTTTCTAAGGAACTCTCCACAGTAATGTCCTTTTCGATTAGTAATCCGGAAGAACTAGCTGATTCGGGATTCCAATCAAACAAGTTAACACTTTATTCGTGATTCTGAATTTTAATGTGGGTGTGTGTGTACAGGAGGCTTTACATGGATCTGCATCTGCAGACTTGAAGAAAAGTAGATCTGGACCATAAAATAAAACAAACATAAAAGTAAGACAGGGTACACACTAATAACTTACTCGAACTCTGCTATAACTTTCTTGACACATCTCACAATCACATGTTCTTAGCGTTCAGGTAAGTAGTTTTGAGAATATAATTTTCGCTATTTTCGTTGTTTTTAAGCAAACTGAGGTAAAATGGTAAAAAAAAACTTGAAAATTCGTTATCTGAACGGAACTAATTATGGTGCAGATGAAAATGCTATAATGAAGATGAACATGTTCATCTTCACTATAATCTGCAATCTTCACATTCATACTTCCTATAATCTTCATACATGAAGATGATCTCCATTTTGGTCTTCGCTCTCTATCGCACAAGTATGATTTTTTTATTTTGTTAAAGCCTCCTTAAGGAGGAAAAAACAAAACAACGTCAGGAAAATGTAGGGATGTGCGGCGATATTCATCGATCTTGGCAAAACATCGATTTCAGACGAAAATAAAATGCACGACATATGAATGCAAAAGATTCCTAATGGAAACGGCTAAATGTATTTTTATAGTCGTTTTTCACTTAATTTTTTATATATAAAGATTCTAAATTTTTTTCTAAAAAAAATTAATATGAACATTTTAAATATTTAATAATATAAATTTAAAAACAAAGTTTTAGAAAAAATCGTCCACATATTGAATTTTCAAAAAAATCCAAAACAAAATATTTTTTGAAATGCAGTATTATTAAGAATTCAAAGGAGATCCTGTAAAAAATCGAAATCGGTTGAGTCGTTTATGAGAAAATCGAAAATCAATGAAACGGTTGTATGGCATTTACAGTTAATAACAAAATATTTTAAATTTTTTTTTGGCCAAAATGTAGTCCATACTCAGGGCAGTACTCACACCAAATTTAATAAAAATCGTTAGAGCCGTTTTTGAGATAATTAAGATGGTAGACAAATTTATATGGCAAGTACCGTTATTTTTGGGGCTAAAACAACGATTCAAAAATCTATTTTGGATAATTACCTAAAACGCCTAACCACCAAGTTTGAACAAAATCGATTCAGCCGCTTAGGCTCTAGATCGTTCTACAGACAGGCAGACAGACAGACAGACGGAATTGCCGGACCCACTTTTTTGGTGGTCTCTATCATTGTAATGTCAACTTTGATTAAAATCTCGAGTTCGATTTTGTTTCCAAATGCAAAACTTGATATCGATGTTTGAAAACTTCGACTTATAGCTGAAATCTTTTGTCAATGACCTAGTGTTTATAAGGGTTAGACCGCACTCGACGGAAATCAACTACGCTTTACAACTATATATGTGAAAGTGTATGAAGTTTAATTGCCGCATAGTGCAATATATGTTGCTCCACACGAAAAGAGAAAAGAAAATTGCGAAAAAAAACATTGGCACGAGTACGATAACTCAGGCGCTACAAAATAATAACGGATTTTTTTTAGAGGGACTTATGACCTTTTCGATTGGTAATCCGGAAGAATTCTCCGATCCGGGATTCCAAACGAACAAGTTAACACTTCATTTTGGATTTTGAAATTTAATGTGAGTGTATGTGTGAGGTGGGAAAAAACAAAACAATGACATGAAAATGTAGAGATGGGCGATGCTCATTGATGTTGGCAGAACACCAATGTTAGTCGAAGAAAATATCGAAGTTTCAACATCGATTTTGAAGCAAGTGAAACATCGCATCATCGATGTTAAGATTCAAAAGATCGACTTAAAATAAGCTGAAATCTTTTGTCAATGAGCTCATGCTTATAAAGGTTAGGCTGCACTCCACGGAACTGCACTTCAGCGGAATTGCAATTCAGCGAAACTACGCTTCAAATTATTTATGTGAAATTGTATGAAGTTCAATTCCCGCTTAGTGGAATTTAATGTAATACACACAAAAAGGGAAAAGAATATTGTGAAAAAACAAACTTTGCTTCAATTTTCAAAACACTGAAGGCAGTTTGAACTTATAATATATTGTATTTTTAATTGATTTTTGAAAAACATCGATGTTTTGATATCAAATTACATTTTCGATATTAACATCAAGGTTTTACAATATCGCTCATCCCTACACAATATTTATGTTGGCATTGAATTTGCATTTGACATTTAGTATTTGAGTGTGTGCGTGCTTCTGGTTTTGATTCTGACTTCAAATCCAGAAGGAAATTTCTCTTCTATCCAGGAGAAGAACTGTCATTTTATACCAATCGAACAGTTTCAGAAGCATTCGGAAGCCTTCCGGGACCAATCGAAAAGGCCATTAATACAAGTATTTTTTAATACAGAAGGGTGGGGTCTATCTCCCCCCGTTTGGTCGTTAGAAGCAATTTCATAAAAAAGTACTAAAAATGAAAAAAAAATATTTAAAAATAACGTTAATACTTACACATAAATGTTATATCTTTTTTTAAACCCAAAACCTTTATCTATTAGCTAATTTTTAAATCAAGTGGAATTCATGTATAGCTTTTGAAAAAAAACGGGTTTTAAACTCAAACTCTGAGAATAAAATGATAAAAAAGGTTCAAAGTGTAATTTTTCAAAACTGTAATATTTTTTTTCACAAACTCATTGCTCTGATTAATTCTTAATCAAAAACTGAAAACTATATGATTTTATGTGTTCTAGTTTTTGAGAAATTTGAAAATTGCTAAAACTACTTTTTCCATGCCATACAAAAGAAACCTTGAATACTCTCACCCACCCCAAAGCCTATAGTGTGCCCAGGCAGGGGGGTTGCAGGAAGCAGCATGCCGCCCATACATAACTTACCTTTAATTTTTTTTTTTTTTGATAGATTTTGAGTTTGAAGGTTTTTTCAAAAACTATTAAGGCACATAACTAGATTGAAAAAAATGATAAGAGGACACGTACTTGGATTTCACAAAACCTGTATTCTTTTATTGTAAGTGTTGCCGTTATTTAGCCAATTTTAAGTAATTTTTAGAAAATTGACCCTTCCGTCTAAAATCAGGGAGATAGACCCCCTCTTCCGGAGGATAAAATGATTGTATTAAACCCCTCTACAAAAATCTGTTATTATTTTGTGGTACCGTAGTCATGGTACTCTCCCCTCAAAGTGAGATCACCGTAAATACAAAAAAAAAATTCATGAAAAAAGTAGTTTTAGTAATTTTCAAATTTCTCAAAAACTAGAACACATAAAATTATATAGTTTTCAGATTTATTAATTATTGATTAAAAATTTATCAGAGCAATTTTCAACGATGAAAAAAATATTATATAATTTTGCAGTTTCGAAAAATTACACTTGAAAGCTTTTTTTTATCATTTTATTCCCAAAGTTTGAGTTTAAAACCCGTTTTTTTGCTTATAAAAAAGTTATAAAAGTTATTTGTAGGTAGTACCGTCATTTTATATTTTTTTCCCCATTTTTAGTACTTTTTTTTTAAATTGCCCCTCGCGGCCAAAACGCAGGGAGATAGACCCCCTCCAATATTAAAAAATACTTGTAACTAACTGTTCTACAAGAGAACATATTTTTATGTTTTGGCGCCTGAGTTATCTTACTCTCCCCAAAACTGCTACAATTTTCAAAACAATAAAAGTTTCTTAAATCTATTTTTTGTAGAGGCTTAAAGTTGAAACAATGTCTTGGGGTGAAGATAATTAATGTAACTTATAGTAGATGATTTGTTATACACATTTTGTATTGTATGTTTTTTATGTCGTACCTTAGAATTAAAAAAATTAATTATGTTATAGTAGAAGTAACTTTTTGTTTTTAATAAATTGAAACTACCTCTGACACTCTTCAAGAAATCCACGTTGTATGATTGCAGTTCATCGTTTTCTCTCACAGTATGATTTGATCCAACAACAGATTCAAAAAATCCAATATCTTTATCAGTCAGGACAGCGTAGTTGCCTCTCTTTACATTGTGGCGTTCCTGTAAATTTAATTAAATATATGAAAATCATAAGGTATATAATAAGCTTAAGATTTAAATTATTATTATTATTATTATTATTATTATTATTATTATATTTAACAAATTACATTACATGAACATGAATAACAAATAGGAAACATTCTATAGTTAAAAAACTAGTATGGAATGTAGTGAGTCATAAGGACTAATGTGACATTGCAAATTAAATAAGTTAAGTTAATAATATTTTTTTTTTTTATAACTTTGCACGCGCTCAAGGGATTATGAATACCCTTTATATGTTTTTCTTAACACAGCGCGGGCACCCAGTGGAAGAAGAGAAAGAAGGATAGGAAAGATGTGTGGTGCGATGTTCTAAGCTGGTTGTTGTCTCAGATTTATATCCAGGGATGGCCGCTGAACTAATGCGGAGAGAATTACCGTGTCTTATTTATTTATGTCCCTTATAATTCGCATTATTTTATTGATTTCGTTGTCATATTTTATGATTATGCTAGTTTACTCAATCACTCAATATATTTTTAATTGGGGTAAAGAAATTGCAGTTGAGATTTAAATAATCACACATTTATACAATATTAATTAGAAAAGAGTTACAGTTACAGTTGAGAATTTGTTACATCGATCTTATAAAAAATTTAACATTTAAGATAAAATTCGCAATAATAATTTAATTTTTTTGTGATCAAAAGTAAACTGCCATTCTTTTACTTCAAAGTTAAAAGAAAAGGATTTATTAATACCTCGAATGCTAAGGGGAAGCTGTGCCAAATTAGCCACGAAGCAAGAGTAGCAAATGCTAAGGGCCCCGCGCATTTGGGGGCCCCGCGCATTAGGGGGCCCCGCGCGCCAACGTTTACTGACCATAAAAAAGTATTATTTATAAACGGTGATTTTTTTAGAGCTTGGTTTTTGAAAATTCAAAAAAACACAGAAACTTGTAAAAAGTGAATGAGATTTTTATTTGGATCGATAAATCAATTTCTGCCATTTACTTTTTAAAAATAATTTCACTCAAATGTTGCCCGCGGCTACGCTTCAGGTGGTACATTCTGAAGGTCCAATTTTGGCAAACTTTTTCACACATTTCGACCGGAATCTCACCAATGACGCGTTCAATGTTGGCTTCCAAGGCAGCAATCGTGTTTGGCTTGTCCCCATAGACAATAGACTTAACATAGCCCCACAAAAATAGTCTAACGGGGTCAAATCACATGATCTTGGTGGCCAATTGACTGCGCCAAAACGTGAGATTAACTGCTCACCAAATTCGCCTCTCAATTGATGCATGGTTTCGCGTGCAGTGTGGCATGTGGCACCGTCCTGTTGGAACCACATGTCGACCGAGTTCAATTCTTGCATTTTCTGTTATCATCGAACGGTACCTTTCTCCATTGACCGTAACCCTGCGGCCTTCATCGTCCTTGAAGAAGTACGGCCCAATGATGCCGCCTGCCCATAAGCCGCACCAAACAGTGCATTTTTCGGGATGCATTGGTAGCTGCTGAATTGCCTCTGGCTGCTCTTCACTCCAAATACGGCAATTCTGCTTATTCACGTATCCATTTAGCCAAAAATGAGCCTCGTCGCTGAAGACCATAAAACGGACGTAGCAAACGTTGTTCAGGCGTAAGTCTATTCACGATGAAATGGCAAACAATACTGAATCGAAATGTCAAATGTTCGTGGAATTTGTCATGTGTGATCTGTCAAAAATATAAACGTCAAAAACCAAGTAGCAAAAAAATCACCCGTTATATAAGATTTAGTCACAACTCTGCATCAAAATGATCAACTATTATAATTTTATTTTTCTATCTGCTGGTCATACCGGCAATATTACTAATCAAAACGGGGAATTCCCTAATATTTTCTCCGTGCTAGTGGTATTAACCCGAGTGGTATTGTGTGTAGAATTTAAAAAAAAATTGAGAGCTGTGTCGCGGTACAGTGACTAAGTAACTTCCATTACTGCGCAAAGAAAAAACTGTAGAATAAAGATTCGTAAGACATCGACTTCGGTTGTAGAAAATTTTTAATAATTTATAAAAATAAAGATGTTTTAACGGAAGGATTCTTGACTGTTTGAACAGTAGAAAACTATGATCGTATCTTCTCATTTTCCATATAATTCTTAACCTCTCTACTGCACAACAGCCATATATGGCTTTTCATTTTTAAACGCCGACTACAAGGATTACGCAATTACCATTGGAAAAGTACCGTTCTTATCCTTTGGAAAAGTTATTTGTACAATCGCCACAAACCGTATTCAAAATTTAAGAGTGCGCGCGTCGGAGTGCATTGCAAAAACATAGAAATAAAAGTTTATTTATTATTAGCTCTAAAATAATTAAAAGGTTGTTATATCTTATTTTAGTTAGATTTATTATTATTTGTAAGTAAAATTTAAGTGTTAAATGTCCAATACCAACTGTCAATTTCAAGACATGGGCAGGGGCATATACAGCTTCATTTCTCGGGGGAGGTCACTCAAAAACATCAGTAAAAAAAAAAAACGATGAGTATAAAGTCATAAAAAAGTTTCAATTGGGTTTATTTTTCAACAGATTCCACACGAACTAGATTTTAATATTAAAAATCAAAGAAACGTTGTAAAGTTGTCCTGGTTACCTAAACAACAACAAGTTTACCGAAGCATATTGATTATGAAAATACCAATAAAATCACTTGTAGCATAAATGGTTCAGAGTAAATACTTAAGTACTTTTCTTGACAAAGAATTAAACTGCTTAAGTCAACATTCCTTATTTTCAAGGAAAATTTATTAAAATATAGTGTGACGAAACAGCTGAAACTATAGAATAAAAATAAAAAAATTGTGGTAATTAAAAACAAATATTTAGTTTTCTTTAACATATGAATAAATAAAGCAATTATATTATTTAACAAAAATAAAGTACTTTTATGTATGTACATCCGTATAAAATGTTATCTACAAAAAAAAAACAGTCTAATATGCTTAACTTAAAGGTAATTTTACTTAGTTGCTTAAGTAGCACTGTACATATATTAAGGCTTTCCAACTTTGTAAATGTGAAAAAAAATCATACAGAAAAAATATCAACAATTTAATTCAAGAAGCTACATGTACAAAAACCGTATAAAGGGTCCGCCATCTAACGTTTTTTGTTCAACTAGTTCTTATTTCGTGAATGGTAACACTTATCTCATGTCTGATTTGACAGATAATTAGTCTTATCCTTCCGCTAAACGAGCTGGTTGTGTATACGCTTGAACAACGCTGGGAAATATTGCGACATTACTTTGAAAATCATGGTAATGTTCACAAATAAGCCATAATAAGATTGGAAACTTTCGTACGTTTCACCCCCCAAAACCCATTTGTTTACATTGTTGTATTTGTAGCTTTGAAACTCTATCCATGAATAGATGTGAAATCGAAAAACAAAACAAAAACAAATTACTAGGGCTGTGTTGACTATGTGTCTATAGGAAGAGGAACAGAAAAGATTCCTGTGTGCGTTTTTATCAATGTGTCTATTGGAAGAGGAACAGAAAAGTTACTTGTATGCGTGTTTCAGCTTGTCGGCAAATGTCAAATGAAAGCAGAGGTTCCCGGTCTTTAAATTATTAGTTTATGGTAATGTTGCAGAATGTGTGCGAAAATTGCGTACGGATTTTGGAAGAAGAGAAGCACTGTCAGCTCCGTATGTTCGTTATCTTGTGAAAAAAGTGAAAGAAACTGGCATCCTCATCGATAAACCAAAGCGTGAAAAGCCAAAAACAGTTGGTTCACCCGAGAATATTGCTGCTGTGGCAGAGCGCCATCAACATCAATTCACCGTCGGTCGTTCTCAACAATTGAACATTTCGGAGACATCATTGAGACGAATTTTGCATAAAGACCTTGGTATGACGCCATACAAAGTCCAATTGATTCAGGAGTTGAAGCCAACTGACCATCCAATTCGTTTTCGCTTCGCTAAGTGCGCCTGCGATCGATTTAGGCAAGATGCCGGTTTTGCCAAAAAACTCATCTTTTCAGATGAAGCTCATTTTGACCTTGGCGGGTATGTAAACAAGCAAAATTGTCGCATTTGGGACACAGAAAACCCGCACGCATACATTTGAGAAGCCGATACACCCAAAACGAGTCACTGTTGGGTGCGGATTTTGGTCCAGAGGCATAATTGGGCCATTTTTCTTCGAAAATGAGCAAGGAGTGGCCGTTACAGTCAATGTTATCAGGCCATGTAGAACGAATTTTTGTTCACAAAAATTGAAGAGGAGGATATTGGCAATATTTGGTTTCAACAGGACGGCGCTACGTGGCACACAGCCGAAGCTACACTCGAAGTTTTGCGCGCTGTCGTTTGGCCACCTCGGAGCTGTGATTTGACACCGTGGAACTATTATTTGTGGGGTGCCGTAAAAGATAAGTGTTACGCCGAAAAGCCAGAGACAATTGACGCTTTAAAGGACAATATTCGTGAAGCTATTGGTGAAATACAGCTGTATACAATCGATAATGTGCTTAAAAATTGGACCGATCGTGTAGGCTACAGCATGGCCAGCCGAGGCAGCCATTTGAATGAAATTATTTTCCATTATTAACCGGAAGGATTCTACTTTACAATAAAAGAAAGAAATTTGAGAAAATATTTAGTAGTTTTTCTTTATAGCATTTTCCAAAAAAACAAAGTTATTTGGCGGACCCGTTATATGATGCCTGTTTTGTAACTTGAAATTTGTTCAACCATTTTTTAAGCTCTCTGATTTTTTTCTATGGGTTTTGGCAGAAAAATATGAAAATAAGTGCTCGAAAGAAACACACCAATGTAGTTAAGTAGTTGAGGTAGAATTTTTTTTCCGCCAAATATTTGTTTTCATTTAATGTCGGATTCCTTTCAACCATTTAAATTCGATTTTTTTAATGAATCTGTGAAAAAATCGATTTTTTATGTATTTGTTAACGTGTTGTTTGACAGAAATGTTTACACAAAAATTACTGCAGCCAAAGATTCATAACGATTCAGAATTCAGAATTTGAAAGAATCAGGTGGGACTGGAGAATTTGTTCGTTACATTCGGTCTTTCAATATAACTGATTTTCCATTTCTTTGTTTTTTCTTAAAAAGTGGACAAACTATTTTATTTTAGCAAAACTTTTATTACATATTACATTTTATACTACTCCGTAGATAAATCTACGAAGTAGAGACTAGAGACACTGAGGCAATGGCATCTAGACCATTGGCTTTAAACATTAGATACATTAATACAACAGAGAGAGGCATAGAAAGAAAGATCACACAACAGAAGAAACACAAAACTTTTATTTGTTTACAAAGTAAGTTGTGATTTTTTTTTATCGACATTTTTTTATGAACTCTTCCCCTATTTTCATCATCCTTTTTGGTCAAAAGTATCTCGCAACAAAACAAACGTTCTCAACATCCTGAAGTACATCTTTTTTTTTTTATAACTTTGCACGCGCTCAAGGGATTATGAATACCCTTTTACATGTTTTTCTTAACACAGCGTGGGCATCCGGTGGAAGAAGAGAAAGAAGGATAGGAAAGATGTGTGGCGCGATGTTCTGAGACAAGAGCTGGTTGGTGTCTCAGATTTATCTCCAGGGATGGCGGCTGAACTAATGCGGAGAGAATTACCATGTCTTTATGTCCCTTATAATTCGCATTAATTTATTTATTTCGTTGTCATATTTTATGGGTATGCTAGTTTACTCAATCACATGTTGTTAGTGTTATGCCTAAACAGCATGTAATGAGCAAAGCAGCAACTTATTTTATTACAATTTTTAGTATTGGCAAAATTGGCATCTGCAATTTTCACATGAATTTGTATTTCAGTTTCTGTAAGTTAGCATGTGGCAAAATGTGTGGCAAATTCTTCTGCCTTAGTTTGCAGAATTGGTCCACTTAGTGGAGTATTAAAGCTGTTTTGTGCGTTTAACTACCTGAGCAAGCCATCATCTACGTCGGGATATTGACTGTATCAAATGTTTTTTGTTTTTAAGTTGGATTCTTCAAAATTCTTTTTAATTTTATCTCGATGTCTGCCGAAAGAGAAAACTCTGCTGCCAAATTTGTATTGGAATCACCAGCTTCGAGCCTTAAGATTATTGCAGAGTTTTTTTAAACGTAAAAACTCTACGTTTTGAACTAACATGTTGATGTATAAAAAAAAAACAGGAAAAGGGAAATCCCCATAATTTATCATATTAAATGCGATATATTTTAAAATGTTTTATTTAAAACTGTTCGCTATAAGCGATAATTCCCCAGGCTGCGAATTTTAGTCCAAGAAATTTCGTTGGACAAAATTATGAAGACTTTAAGCGAAGGAAAAAATAAACAAAGCAATACATGGGCAGTTAGTTGCCAAGTGTGTCATTTTAAAAGTTGAAAATATTCGAATTTGTACTCGTAGTATGCAATAAATTTAAATTTGTGATAGCACTTGATTATTTTAAAAAATTCCATGAATTTTTTTTAAACATTTTCAGAAATACACTTTTATTTCGACGTTTTAATAAATTACTAATTTTTGTTGCTTAATGCGTTCCATATTTTGTGAAATTTTGTCGCTCTCTGAGAAGAGTTCTGCACCGACTCGTGGAAAAATGCCGGTCAGTGCATGTGCATTTTTACATCTAATATGTTATAGAGAGGACAGAAGTGACTATACTTCACTATCCCGAAGGGGCAAAAGCCCCCCTTTTTAAACTGCATTGTTATATTTACAAGCAATAAATCTTCGGACTTTAACAAAACGTTAGAAAAGAACTAGTATGTTTAAGGCGAAAATTTAAGAACTGCATCGCATCATATATAAAATACATATAAAAAATAATAAATTAAAAAAAGCATTATAATGTTCCTTAAAGTGTTTGTCCCTTTTGAACGCATTTACCCCGTTTTCTAAATAAAAATAAACCTATTTCTGGAATAGAGAATTACCTCCATGCAATAGTTGTCAAGTGCACTAAAGTAACCAAACCCGAACCACCACCATTGTATTGTTATTGAAGCGCACAATTGATTCAATGCCATGCCAACTATTTCATCCCCTATTTTCTTCTGCTTTGAAACCATTCACATGTATTTAAAGTAGATAATAAAAATGGGTGCAGGAAAAAAATGTCCCTGGGTAAGGTAGTAACTACTTTGTTCTTATTTTGTGGGAAATAAATACACTTTTGTGAAGTAATTAATTGATTCCAATGAATTTGGGTGGTGATAATATTATTATTGTTTTTTAATCGGGGACGTTTAATTTTTGTTCTCATATATGGCACTCGGATTCTACTTATATTAAAAAGTGTAAAAGATTGGATGGTTGTTTGTTGCTCATTCACATCAGAACAGCTGATCGCATCTGGATGAAATTTGGCACAAAGCTAGATAATAGCCTGGAATAGCAGATAGGCTACATTGTACAATGTATTGTTCCCGTGGGATAGATTTGTTTTAATTTTGCATAGAACACATATAACACATCTGCTCCAGTCGATCTCGTACTGTGGAGGTGTTAACACGTTTTCGGCTTCCCAGTTTTTTCCAAATAAATTTCGTGTGTGCGTTTAAGTATAACATTAAATCAAGATTTCTTAAGTGGTGCAGTAGCACAAAGGTAGAGTGGCCGACCGGGAATCCGAGGGTCGCCAGTTCGATTCCCAGCCGGGCATCAGAACTTTGCAAGCTTTTTTTCACAACCGTGAAGTGGAAAACTTTATTGGTTGGGAAAACGAGCAAAGGAGGAGGAGCTTAAGCACCGGGGCATCGAAAGGTGTCCTAGGGCCAATGAGGCCAGCGATGGCATCAGCTGAGGGAACATCGAAAGATGTTCCAATTACAAGCAGTGATTCTGCAGCAACAACATCAACAGCAATAACAACAACGGCAACATCATCCGATGTAAATCAGAAGCGCAGAAAGAGGATCAAGTGCGCACCAAATTTGGTAAAGAGGAGATCCACGGCCACCTCAGCAAAGCTGCCAGCTGGGGTGAATACGTCCGATATAGACGAGACGTCAGAGGCAGCAAGACAAACCCAGCTAGACACTTCACCCGAAGAGGGTATTGAATATATGTCTGAGGAAGGAGAAGGCCACTTCACGACAGGCGATAGTACTGCCTTCGTGAACCTCTCCACATCAGAGGCGTCATCTGAGGAGGACGAGGCAAAACGAATTGTCGCTCAAATTGAAACAATGGAGGCAGAAATCCAAAGTTTGAAAAGCCAACTTAAGGCCAAGCTAGAAGCGCGCAGAGCGAAACAACTGAAAGAAATCGAGGAACAAAAACAACAACAGCAAAACGAACAATTACAAAAACAACAGCCACAGCAGCAGCCAAAACAACAACGGCAAAAACAACAGCAACAGCAGCAGACACAAGCCCAGAAACAACCGCAACAAAAACAGCAGCAGCAGATTCAAAAGCAGCAGAATCAACAGCATTAGAAAAGTCAGTCTCAGCAGCAGCAGCCACAGCCGCCGATTACGAAAAAAGAAAAGGTCCCATAAATACTTATAAAATGGAGTTACAGGATACCATAAATCTATGTAAGTTGACCATAGGTCAAAATTTTACTATTAAAAGATTAAATAACGATAGGCATGCTATCCAGTGCTTCACACTGGAACAGCACAAAAAAAATAAAGAGTTGCTAAAAGAAACTACTACTGAATTCTTTAGTTTCAACCCTAAAACCGAAAAATTTCAAACGGTCCTTTTGAAGGGCATAGACTCCTGCACGGAACCACAGGTGCTCTTAAATGAACTCCGCCAAAAAGCGAATGACGATCTCGACTTTATCGGGGTCAAGCCGTTCGCTACAGTTAGAGCTAGGCGGGAGAAGCGGAGTCTTCCCTTCTTCCTTGTTCAACTCTCACCCAGCAGCAAACTGGATAGTTTGAGGAGTATATCCGTCCTCAACTACCAGGTTGTAACTTGGTACAAATTAAAAAGGCGCGGCGACATGCTTCAATGCATGCGCTGCCAAAGGTTCGGCCACGCCGCAGCAAACTGCAGTCACGCTGCGTTAAGTGTGGAGAGAACCACAATGCAGATGAATGCAAGTTAGGAAAGGAACGGGTCGAAGATAGGACCCAGCTTAAATGTGTACTCTGCCGAGGCGGCGGACACCCCGCTAATTATCGGGGATGCCCGACGTTTCAGCTTATAAAAAACAATAAAGCAGCAAAGCAAACAGTGGTAGAAAAGCGTCCAACAGTGCGCCCTCCTACAACAACGCCCGTCAACCCCCAAATTTCTTACGCCCAAATGGCGTCAGGAAGGGGAAGCACGGTACAGCCTACACCAAAGGTCGCCCAACAGGCCCCCGTGCCTAAGGCGCCGCCGGCGGCACAGGCGGACATTATGGGCGTTCTACTGGCCATCCAGGGCCAGTTGAACGGCCTCCAAAACCAGATCAGGGAGCAGGCGACTAGGGTGGATTATATCTACTCTGTTTTGCCGAGCTTAACGAAACTTAGAGGTTAAGGGCGCGCTGCCGGAGAGGCCCTTTAAGATCCTAGCTGTGAATGTAAATTCACTGATTAGGACCGAACGTAGAGCGAATTTATTCCAATTGCTTAAAGACATAAGTCCAGATGTGTTTATGGCTAGCGAAACTAAGCTTAACCAGAAACATAAATTGACTAACGACAATTATAATATCGTAAGGAGAGACCGACCCAACTCCACTCAAGGAGGGGGCGTCGCAATCTTTATACGTAAAGGCATTAGTCATAAGGTAATATATAATAGTGATGTGCGTAAATTTCGGACGTTAGAGGCATGCATCATATGCATTCATCTCCAACAGGGGAAGCGAATGTATGTGATCGCTGCCTATGCACCGGAAACACTTCAGCCTACACAGTTTATAACAGAGCTTGAAAAGCTTTTTGAATGCTTAAGATTGAGCTCGGAAGAAAACTACTACATATTGGCTGGTGATTTGAATGCCAAACATATAGATTGGGGAAATCAAATACAAAATCCTCGTGGTAACCATCTGTATAATTGGATGGGTCGATACAACCTGGAGTATCGCATTGAACTTCTCGCTACAGACAGGCCATCGTTTCCAAGAAGCGGTGCCTATCTGGATCTATTGTTGAAAGACGCAAGACTAACAATTACTGATACTGTGGGCCATCGGTCTAAAAATTGTTTAAGAACGATCGAGTACGACAGTGACCACTGCGGACTCGCCACCGTAATACAACTTCCGAACTCGCTTATGGAGTTGGAGGAGTATGTACCGGTGCATACTTACAATTACAGTAAGGTGCGCTGGCCACGCTTCTCGAACGTCTTATTGAGCGAATTACGATCAAATGGTATATCCCCACCAAATGACAGGAACATGACAAATACTGAAATTGACAGATACTTAGAACAAATGGACGAAACAATTCAACGAACAATGAACAGGACAATACCGAAATACAAAGAACGTAACGCAACTGACATGTACCGTAACGCGACAATTGATGCATTACACAGACAAAAAAGTGGCTTACTGACAAGACTAAAACGCTTGTACAGACGGTTTACGGACACACGAGATCTGGAGATAAGGACACTGAAGTCGTCCATCAAAAACATCAACCAATTGATCAAAGAAAATTATAGGTTGTCCATTAATTTGTTTTGGGACAACAAAATTCGGGCCGTGAACGCTACCGACCCGAGTATGTTCCCACAAATTAATAAGATATTCAGAAGAAAAGATCAGAACGACCTTCCGTGTCTTAAGCTCCAGAGGACGACACAAAACAGAGACGTACTTCTGACAGCGGGCATAGATCCAGATGACGCCGTCTTGGACGATGACCTCTTCATAATCGAAGATCCGCAGGAGAAGGTGGAGGCTGTGGGGGCTGCTTTCTAGCAAGTGTACAAGGTGAATGCTAGCATTCGCCCGAATCATGACCTGGAGAACAGAGCTCTGCTTCATCACTTATGGCTCCGAAACGATATAAGCGAATGGCGATCTGAGAGCCTTGGTTTTACCGGGTTTAATGATGAAAATTTGGCAAACGCCATAATCGCCGACCGAAATGGGCCCAGTCCCCTGTTAATTTCGAAGAATGAGCTCCAGCTCATCTTCGATTCATTAAAGAAAAAGAAGTCTGCAGGAGTCGATGGTATATCCAACGTTGTACTACGACATTTGCCTCAAGAAGCAGTTGACATTTATACCACACTGTTTAACAACGCGCTGAATAATGCATATTATCCAGTGCGGTGGAAGACAGCTGTGGTGCACCCTCTACCAAAAAAGGGAAAGGACAACTCCAATCCGGCGAATCTCCGATCGATAAGTCTTCTTCCGAGTATCAGCAAAGTATTTGAAAAGGTTATTAATAGAGCCCTGTTCAAGTGGGCGGAGGACAAAAATATCATCCCGGATAATCAGTTCGGTTTTAAGGCGGGACATGATACAATTCATGCCGCGTCTAAACTAGTTTCTGATATCCAATGGAAAAAAAACTAAAAAGCAGTGTACGGGTGCCTGTCTGGTTGATTTGGAGAAGGCCTTCGACACCGTATGGTTAGAAGGTCTCTATCTAAAGCTAACCAGACTAGGTATAAGTAAACCTCTATTGTATATGCTTTATGACATGCTAAATGGTAGAAAGTTTGTTGTCAAGAGTGGCAATGTAACTTCTACCACAATTTTTAATATTAATAATGGTCTTCAGCAGGGAGCGGTTAATTCGCCGATTCTATTCAGCATTTACATCAGCGATCTGATAGGTAGTCTAACTCAGGCAATTGCGTACGCCGACGATCTAATTGCGTACAGAACAGCTAATACAGTTGAGGTCATCAAAAGTCTCCTGTAGAGTGACTTCGACAAGATTCAGCGATATTGTGATGACTGGAAGTTGAAAATCAACTTCCAGAAATCAGAAACTATTTTGTTTAGGACTCCGTTGTCTAGCGCCTCAAGGGATACGAGAAAGAACTGGCGCAAGCTGGTGATCGTAGGGCCACATGGACATCCACTGGCGAGTAAAAGTGTAGTAAAGTACCTTGGCATCTGGTTGGATCAGTACCTGTATTTCGACAGACATATAGGTGCTGCTTTGGCCAGGGCTAGGGGAGCCTTTGCCTTGACAAAACGACTGTTTTATAGCAGCCGTCTTGACAGCAGGGTGAAGGTGATTTGCTACATGGCCCTCATCAGGCCGATGATTGCCTACGGATGTCCGGTGTGGTTCAACGTTGCCCCATCTCAAATGGAAAAGATTCGGGTGTTTGAGAGGCAATGTCTTAGACGTTGCCTTGGATTACACAGAACACCAGAGTCGGAGTACACAAGATATTATTCCAACCAGGTTCTATACAACGGAGCCAACATAAACAGAATAGATAATTTTTTGTTCAAGCTGATTCGGGGTCACGTTGCAAGAGCGATGTCCTCAACTAACAGCTTAATTTTTGGGGCTTATTACCCCAATAACGAATATTTTGAGAGTGCGCGGTTAAGTGGTTACATCCCTCCCGAGGCATTCCTCTATTTAGACAGTCGAGGGCTGACACAGGATGGAGGGGCGATTCCGCTCATCTACCACGTCAGCCGGAAAACTGTGGATAGGCGACTCCTGTATGGTCGAGACGTCATCGCTCAAGGTGGAGAAGAGCGCCTTCGGTTCAGTAGGACTGTGTCCGATCGGGATCGGAGGGATAGGGCGAAACAGGAGAACCAGTTCTGGTGGCTCTCTGAACAGCATCATAATATTTAAAGTCGATGAAGATTGTATATCTTGGCCGACTTACATAGATTTAGGGCAATTAGGTATAGGGAACAGTCGGGGTGGCACCAAAAAAAAATAAAAAATATGTATGTATGCGGGGGCATACGTGCATGTATCTGCGTGTCTGTACATGTATGTGCGTACGTATATGTATGTGGGCATGTACATGTATGGGTGGGTTGCATGTTGCTGTGTGTCTGCATGCATATAAAAAATAAACAAAAAAAAAACTTAAAAAACGAAAAAAAAATGCTGCTGTGGCTGTTCTAGTTTTTATGTAGTTTTAAGTATTATTATGTATTTTAAGTAGTTTAAGTTATTTTTAGTTTTATTTAGTTTTAATTATTTTTAATCTATATTTAGGTTTAGTTTATAAGTAAAAAAAAAAAAAAAAAAAAAAAAAAAAAAAAAATGATAAGATACCAAGTTTTTTTTTCGTAAAAGTTTCCTTGGAAAAATAAAATAAAATAAAATAATTAGATTTAATTAAAATAGTTTTTTAGGTCGAAAGACATTAGTTCTAAGAGTTATTGTTTAATTTAGAGCGCCATTAGTTGTAAGTTATTGATAATTAGGCTAGTTTTAAACATTTTTGTCTAGCTTTAAGATAGTTATAAGTTAATATGAAATAAAAATGAATTAAAAAAAAAAAAACACATCTGCTCATTCTACAAATAGCGAACATAACTGTTATTCACAAGAAGCCAAAAAGAATACCCCCCCCCCCCCCCACACACACACAAAAGAATTTATTTAACACAAGCATAATATACAACTATAACTATCTTAAATCTAAATTACAATTAGATCTTTAAGCTTTGTAAACAAAATTAAATAAATAAAAGTGTTTGAAAAATGAGGATAAAGGGATGATTATTATGATTGAAGGGCATATTTGATACGTGTTTTAGAGAGGTAAAGATCAAAAATGGAGACATAAAATGTTCATATTGGACAAATTCAGTACGGTGAAAGTGAATATTAGAGAGTGGTATGGACCTCAGACGAAGAAAATGTATTCACCTTACATGTGCCAAGAAGATTTGCGGTATCGATGCCACCGGTTAATAGTTGGTGTATAAAAAATGTACAGCATTATTGCAACGTCTATGCTTAATAGTTTCAGGCGGTTTGCATAAGGTGGTAAATTGTATGGCTCATCCCAACAAATGCCACTCAAGGCGGGGGAACTTTCGTTGAACGACTTCAATACGATGACTCTGAATATCATGGTAGAGCGACCATACAATGGAGGCATATTCAAGAAGAGGTCTTACAAAGGTGACATAAAAAGATTTAATAACACAGGGATTAATATTTCAATAATAAGCAAGAACCTTTAGTTGTTTTTCAGTCGAAACAAGTTAATTTTTAATTAAGTATCGGCGGTTTGATAACATAGAGCGTTTTCTAGAGTACCTAATGGTTTGAATTTATCTCAAGAAAATTGTGTTGGCACCGTTTTATTATATATATTTCGAAATACGCATGTCATAAGCGCAGATTTGAAGTTGCAATCAAGTCTTCTTCATATCCCTTTTCTAAAAGAACAAATGGTATTGTTCGTATCTCAGTTAGATTTAATTGTTCTTATTCAAGAAATGCATGTTGATTATTAGAGAACAATGGTTTACAAAAAAGGAGAAAAGTGTTATAAGTTATGCTTTCATAAATGTTAGGTATGCAAAAGATACACCGTGAACACGATAGCAATAACTCTACAGCTCGGGAAATAAAAGAACAAGTGACCCCCAGTAAGAAACGGCAAACCAACGCTAGATTAAATCTGAAAAAGTAGAAGAAGTAGCTGGGCTGGAATTCATAAAAAAATGCCAGCGTCTCAAGGTCGTTTATCAAAAGTCGTGAAAAAGAGCTCCAAAAACTCCGAAAAAAGTCGTAATTTTCTTTAGAATTCTACTAATATTATATGTAAATGTGAAAGTTTGGATGATTGGATGTTTGTTGCTCAATAACTCTGGAACGGCTGAACGGATCTGGATGAAATGAGGCACATGGATAGATTATTGTCTGGAATAGGAAGCATGCTACTTTTTATCCCGGAAAAATGTATGGTTCCCGTAGGATAGGTTTATTTTAATTTCAGATAGAGCTCATTCTACAAATATTTTATTCACAGGGCGCCTTAAAGCACGTGGATTTGCACGAAATTTGATTGGTAGATGAACGGGGTACTGGATTATCACGTATGTAGGTCATTTTTATCCCGAAAAAAATTAACGGTTCCTATGGGAGAGGCTTAAATATGAAAAAATATATACTTGCCTTATTAAATTTGGTAAGCAGCTGGAAGAATAGCCATGAAATATTTTTCCCAACCTTATGTCTGTAGTTCTCACTTTTTGAATCGCACAGCGAGTGCGAGCATGCTGGGCGAGCATGTTCGTCGTTTTTTAGGTGGACAGATGATTTCATTAGATTCCTGTGGGTCCGTAGCATCGCACGGGTATCAACTAATAGTTTTATATCAGGATTATATTGCAAACATGTTCAGTTGAGCCATTTAAGTCGAAAAATGAGATTTTGCTATCACTAGTCTCATTTGTTTAACATTTTTTGCATTACCAGTGTTTTTTCCTTAATGTATTTTAAATTTTGTTTTAATTTTTTTTTTTTTGATTATTCAATCACAGAATTATTTTTTTTAGGTATGAGGAACTCTTATGGCCTTTTCCATTGGCCGTCCAGAACTGTTCTGACCCCCACAAAATGACAGTTGTTACTCTATACAGAACAGAAAACGATTCTGGATTTCATTTCAGAATCGAAAACAGAATCACTAATACACTTACACAATTAAAATGTCAAAATAATCGGCTTGATTTGTTGTGTAATTTCGTTGTGTTTATTGTATTTAAACTCTTTTCTGGTAAAATAACATAAGAAGAAGCAAGTTATAATTATTAATGATACAAGAAATTGTGTATCTAAATTGATATCAAGTGTTTTGGAAATTCTTTTTAGCCGATGTGATTTTCTTTTAATTTAATTTTCACAAATACAGTGATACATATAATTCAGAATCAGTCAAATTGTTTACGGCTGTTTTATTGGGGGAACGTGTTCCGGACGGCCAATCGAAAAGGCCATTAGGAAAGTGTGTTTACACCCGAAAAAAATATTTCTGTATGATATTTCGAAAAATGATATGCTGGCGTGAAGTTAGCACCTCACTTTTTCAAATGAAGTTTTTTCGGTGAAATCAACCAGAACTATTTTGGAAAATTATCAAGAACTACGAGTATAAAACTCATGTGCAAACGATAAGAATCCAAAAAAAAATTGAGATGCTGACACTTGTTATGCTTACTTCACAGACACGGAGAAGACAGGCAAAACTGCAAAAATTGGCTTCTTGTTGAAAATGAAATCCTTAAAGCCATGATGATTGATGGCGACATCTGAAAACCATAGTTCTCATGACTACACATTCTATGGGACAGGATGGCGCAAGAGAGTGAAAGTGATCTGTTGCGAGGGAGAGAAATCCTTGGAGTTTCTCACTCACACAATCATCAATACTGGCGAACTGCATGCGGGCGCCTTCCTCGGGTTTCTTCCTGTGACAGACGTACCACTTAGACAGTCGACTTCGACTTGATTAAAATATATGCAGATTCCTCCTCCTGGCTCACACGAGGACACTTCTATAATTAAACTGCTGGCGAAACAGAGAAAGGAATTTCCTATAATAAAATGAAAACTAATACGTTCCAGGAAGAGACTGAGCGGGGAGGGAAATGACATCTAGTTCGTCATGGACAAGAAATCTGACCTTCTTCTGAGAGAAATGGGATGAGCTGAGATATGGTCTCGGAACAGCAAAGTTAAGAAGGCATGATGGCAAAGAGGAGTCGAAAGGTATGCTGGTGGTGCAAGTAACAACTCGCTAAACCACAAACGCACGACCCAATGCTCTTCACGCCTTAGGAGTTCATGGATGTGGACTTAATCCAAGAACCATGGATTCACAAAAATCAGGTCTGGGGGTTAAGGTCAAAAAATAACAATCTGTTCCTCTCCACGTCAGAAGGTAACATTAGAGGTTGTATTCTAGGGAGAAAGTCAATAAATGCTTTCTTTTTTGTAGGTACAATAAGGGTGATAACACGGCAATCAACGTTGAATCCAAAGGAGGTAACTTCGTTCTAGCATCAACGTAAATGCCGTATGATGAGGGTAACCTCCCATCAGAAACATCTATCTTGTGGACTATATCACAACGAGAAGTCGGGTGATGGGTTGTGACACCAATGCCCACCACACACAATGGGATGGGACACGCAAGGATATCAATAAAAGGGGTGAGTCAATTTTTTGAACACATTTTATGTTCCGATCTAGTGTTCTGTAATAAAGTCGATGAGCCAACATTTCGAAACAGAAACATGGAAGAAATTTAAGATCCTCTAATGAGTAATAATGACAAAATTTTTGTAGGAAATTGGAGAGTTTCACCTAAGAAATCCTTCGTGGATCATTCTTGGATACTCTTCATATTTTGCAGAATCCAAATATGATAAAACCTTTTAGAAACCCAACTAGAACAAATTGGACAGCATACACTAAATGGTTAGATGCACATGCACCTGCAGGTATAGATCCACCTGTGCAGAAAAAGATGACACGGTAGCCTAAACCATTGAGACTGCTGCTCAAAACCTTACTAGTAAAATGAAAACAGCCTTTGAAAGACACTGCCCATATCAATGTTATGTTAAGCCTACAAGCCCACCACGGTGTGGAACGGTGATCTTGAGAAACGAAGAACACGGGTTAGAAAATTTTCCAATAAGGCCAAACAGAGCAAATTAGAGAAAGGCTGGAATTCATACAGGGCCGAACTCAACTCGTAGTTAAGAAAGGCCAAAAAGTATTCTTGGACTAGAAATTGTAAATGTATTGAGAAGATAAGTGTAGCCGGGATATATTAAATATGCCGATGGGCCATGGTCGAATTGGAGCCAAGAAACACTTGAACTCCTTATGAGAACACATTTTCCCGACTGTTTGAATCCTGAAGACTCGGGTTATACAGGCTTAGGTTTTATTCAGCCTTGTACCAGAATTGGATCAGATTATGTGGGCAATAAACTTGTTCAAAACCTATAAATCAGCTGGACCAGATGAGATTATTTCTGAATTTTTTAACAAGCACTTCAGATAATCAGTCCATTGCTAAGGATCATCTTCAAAAGCTTTATTGATTACTATCAGCTGGGGAAAAGTTAAAGTGGTTTATACTTCAAAAGCTGGAAAACCGACATGTTCGATTGCAAAAGATTACATCATACCGGTAAGTATCTCCTCGTTTCTTCTCAGGACACTAGAGAGAATCATTGATATATGTATATGTTAGAGACCTTTTTGGACCAAACAAAAAGCAAGGTTTGGTGTTGTTTTTACTTCCGATCATAGGTATACTATAAGGCATTCGTAAAAAAATTGTTTTAACAATCAAATATGACGTTACGATCATGGGGAGAATACAAAAAAAGTGGGTCCTCCAATTCCTGTCTGTCCTCGAGTCTGCAGTCTAGGCGGTTGGATCGATTTGCTTCAAACTTGGTACTTATTGGGTTTTCGGTAATATGCCCACACGTTTTTTTCATTCTGTTTATGATGACTAATAACAGTAGCTGTCATACATTTTTTTGCCAAAAACGAAAATCTTATTTTTCTCAAAAACGGCTCCTACGATTTTTATTTAAAAAAATGAAGGGAAAAGCCTTTTGGTAATTTTAGTCGAACCATTTTTTTGGTTTTCGATTGTAGACAGTGTAAACGCTGTCAAGAATTCAATCACACCCAAACCTATTACAAAAAAGAATCTAGGTGTGTAAAGTGCGCCGCAAATCATCTTACTAAAGACTGCACCTCAGATAGCAAAAGTGCAGCAACGTGCAGAAATTGTAATAAAAGTCATCCGGCCAACTATAGAGGCTGTGAAGTAGCAAAAGAATTACAAAAACGGCGATCAAAATATACGCAGTTACAAAGAAAACCACCAAGCCAAGTAGAAAAGCAAGTTCTTAAGACCCCTAAGAGGTTAAATGCCCAAATACTAGAAATGTTTATGCATGAGAAAGATATTGATATTTGTTTTAAGATAGTTATAAGTTAATATGAAATAAAAATGAATTAAAAAAAAAAAATTGTTTGATATCGGAAACGCATTTCAAGAAACAATCAAATAGTAAGATCAATGGATACTTAGAATACCATGCAACTTTTTAGAGTAAGACATGGAAACGATTAATCGGATCTCAAAGATATAGTGGTTGGGGTACCACAAGGAAGGGTCTTAGGTCCAATATTGTACCTGTTATTTACACGTGATAGAAGACACTATCGTAGCCACGTTTGTTGACGACACTGCAATACTAGCAGTGGGCTAAACGATAAATGATGCTACAACTAGATAACAAAAAGCTCTGAATAATGTCGATGAATGGACAAAAACATGGCGGATATCGCTTAACGAAGTAAAATCAGTCCATGTAGATTTTACGTATAAAAAAATTAATAGATTACCGGTATTTGTTAATACAGTTCAAGTTCCGTTTGCTAGTGAAGCAAAATATCTCGGAATGACTAGACGCGAAATTAAAATGGAAACCACATGTACTGGTTGCTCGGGAAACACTCTAAGCTCAGTATCGAACACAAGCTAATTTTGTACAGGTAGGTGCTTAAGTCTGTCTGGACTTACGGTATACAACTCTGAGGTTGTACGCTAGATTATAATTTAAATACCTTACAAATATTTGAAAATAAACTCCTAAGATCGTATGTAAGCGCACCTTGGTACATTAGAAACGAAGATCTCCACAGAGATCTCGGTATTCCTACGGTTCGTAATGAACTAAAAAAATTTGCACGGAATCATAGAAAACGGCTATTACAACACTGTAATTGTACTATAGTCGAAATTATCGATGAGACGAATTTAGTACGTCGCCTGCGAAGGACTAAGCCCTCCGATCTGGTGCACTAAACGAGAATCCGCTTTAAAATCCCGGTATAAGCAGGAACTATCACCGGATGGTTACCTGCAACACGTTAATTAAATTCGTTAAAAATAAATTGCAAGATAAGTTTCAACTTAGTTGCAATAGGGAGGAGGAGGTGTTTTTAGTGCAGCATCTCACACTCCTGTGAGCACGCGTTTTTTCGGTCCTCATAGAGCCTTTTGAAGGTTTTACACCTACCCACGGGACAAAAAAAAAATATTTTCGACTTGCTCAACATTGGATGCACCGATTTAAATATTTTTTTTTATGCGAATGCTCCCTTTAATTGTTCATAAGACTGCATACTCAAATTTGCAAAAAAAAAATTCGATTTTTAAAAAATAAATTTGTTTTTGAAAAATCGATTTTTCAAAAAGCAGTCACTGAATTTTTTTTGAAATTTGAACTTAATATGTAAAGTAATAATATCTTTAAAATGGCGTTTCAATTTATTTTCGAACAATATTTTTAAAATTTTGTACTTAAAAATTTATTTTTTTTTTAAATCAGCTCCAACGATTTTTGATTTTTTTTATATATTCTTAAAATTGCATCTTTGTATTTCCTCAAACTATAACCACTAAGCAATATAAAAGCATTTAATTATGTGTATTATCCATTTATTTCATTTTTATTATAGGTATTTCCTTTCTAAGATTTTTTGCGTACGTTACTGAATACTACATACAATGTAGGCCCTCATACATGAATCTTATGTATGCATATTGCATACCTCTAACCTACATCCTTCATTTTCATTATCATAAGTAAATATTTACATACCTACGTTCCTGCCATGTACATAATTAAAATCCATAACCTAGATTTAAATATAAATTTGTAGGTACCTACATATGTAACTATTCTTTGAATTATCCATTCGACAATTCATTATACCAAGAATCCAGGTTATCTAGGATAACTAGACTACCTACAGCTACTAACAGCGTCAATGTTTAGCTTCATTTAAGTTGTGAGCTGCAAAGCAAGTTCGTTACGTGTTAGTTGTTAAAAATTAATCCGAATTAGATCATGTGATAATAAAGCGCATCTAATTATTTATAGTTTGTTATATCAGTACTGTAAAATATAAAAACGAAACTTCAAAATCGAACTTCATAAAAATAAAATGGAAAATTAGGATTTGACGTTATATAGAAATGTTAAATCTTACTAGTGTACATAAAGTAAATAAAATCTTGCTACAAATTTCAAATTTGTTTTTCCTGCATAAAATCGATTTCGTTTCGAAAATTTTCGATTTTGTCCAGAAAAATTGATGATGAAGTGAGAGTTCCTTAAACAAAACTGACGGTTTTAAATAACAGTTTTTGATACGTAATCGTATTTGCACGGAATTTGCTCTTTTGTATTATTTTAAAAGCGGTTGAAAAAATTGTAAGCTTAATTCATTAAATATGATCCCTTGAACTAAATTTTGAAGTGTTGAGATAGAAACAGTTTTTTTCCCAGATTTTTCACAAACATATAATATGTATTGTATCGTTTTCGTTATGCATTTTAGTTTAAAAACATTGATTTAAGTTATTTATTATTTATTTATATGTATATATATATAATGTCAATAATTTTATGTATCTTTAATGCAATCCTAAATTGAATAATATACATTTTAATGAGGTAAGTACTAAAAAAGTAGTACATTACGTTTTCATAGTTTTTGAACATACCCACCGATTTCAACATAACGGATGGATGATATTATAAAAAATAAAATGCACGAATGGATTGCACGTATTTGCTCCTATGCTCGATCACATTATATGCAAAAGATTCTTAATGTAAACGGCTAAATGTATTTTTAAAGTCGTTCTTCACTTAATTTTTTATATATAAAAATTCTTAATTTTTTTTACAAAAAATTGGTATGAACATTTTAAATATTTTATAAAACAAATTTAAAAACAAAGTTTCACAAAAAAATATTTTTTTTTTTCAAAAAATCCAACAACAAAACTATTTTTCGAAAATTTTGAAATGCAGTATTATTTAGAATTTGAAGAAGATTCTGTATACTAATTTTGATCGAAATCCGTTGAGCGGTTTATGAGAAAGTCGAAAATCAATAAAAAGGTTGAATGGCAGGTACCGTTAATAACAAAATATTTTTAAAAAATTGTTTGTCCATAAAATGTAGACAACACTCAAGGCAGTACTCACACCAATTTTTATCAAAATCGTTAGAGTCGTTTTTGTGATAATTAAGATGGTAGAAAAATTTGTATGGCAGGTACCGTTATTTTTGGGGCTATAGCAACGATTCAAAATCTATTTTGAACAATCACCTAAAACGCCTAACAACCAAGTTTGAATAAGATCGGTTCAGCCGCTTAGGGTGTAGATCCTTCTACAGACAGACAGACAGACGGAATCGCCGGCCCCACTTGTTTGGTGTTCTCTATCATCGTAATATCAACTTTGATTAAAATCTCGAGTTCGATTTTTTTTTCCAAATAGAAACCTTGCCCTATAGTACCTATATCGCAAGTAAAAATGGCTGGTGGATGTTTGATAGCCTTTATATGTGCGTTCTATAGGAATAGTTGTGTGCGCTATCCATATAATTTGGGGTGTTCGGTGTCGCACAGCTTACTGATACATTGGTGAAGAATATAATGTGCGTTTGTGAACTTATAAAACCCAATAGGTAAAGCAGGTATGATACTTCTTTTTTTCTCATTTTTAATGCATTAAAAATGCAAATAGAGCAGTACAACAATTCTCAAATGGAAAATCCCATTAAGTGTAAGTGGGTACACAATATAAACAAAAATGCAAAAATGTCAAGAAAAAAGTACTAAAAATGAACTAAAAATGAAAGTGAACTTACATTTTGCAGCCATTGGTAACCTTTATTATGACATTTCTACATTAAAATTTGACACATCAACAAAAGTTTATTATTTTATCATAAGTGTTTGGTTTTGTTTTGTTTTCTTGAATTTAAATATTTTATAAAATGAATACCGATCTCTTGGGTTTATGTGCAGCTAAATTAAATTTAATAGCTTCTGCAGTGATTGTTTTAAATAAGAAAGAAAAACCGAAACAAAAAATACTCTGCAAAGTGGGCTACTACGGAGAGAAGATGAAGGTAATTTGAATTTGTATATTATTATGTAGGAGCAATCATATCCAACTAATCGTTTTAACTATCTCAAGTTTCAGTCACAAACTGATCATAGAAATTAATAGTGAAGATACAAAACTGTATCGCAATATTTTATAGATGAATCCTGTTCACTTTCAAAAAAAAAATTGGAAAAAGTTGGATCTCTTATAACAAAACAGCACACAAGGCTTAGAAATTGTATTGGGCCAGTTGAGAGGTTACAATAACTGATCCCTTTTTTCTGAATCTCATTTATTATATACCCCTTTCTTTTCTTCATTTCCTTTCCTTATTTGCTTTTATTGGTCATTATGTTTCCCTAATTGCTTCTCTCATGACCTTATGTATCTTTTTTTTCTGTTATGTTTTTTTTTTCTATTTTAATTACTTTTTTACCGTACATAACCAATATTTCTGTTTCGATGAAAAAAAACATACTTTCTCTTTCACACAAATCTGACACTTTCATGTGATTTAATGCATTAAAAATGAGAAAAAAATGAGAAAACAAAGAAGTATCATACGGGCTTAACCATTTCTGTCAAAAGCCAACACAGAAAAAAAACTAATTGCTTACGATACGCTTCGGCTCAAAGTGAATTAAACATACGTTGGATAAATTTACAATGAATCAGGAAGTAAGAACCACAAATGTTTCACCCGATTCAGAAGAAGAAGTTCACAAAGAACAATTGAAAATACAGCTGATTTCGTAGTCAGCTTTGCACTACGATACCTAAGTATACCAGAAATTTAGCGCTAGCTTGGCTTCGATCTGGAAATCATGTTTTGTTCGCTGTTAGGGTCGTCAGCTGTAAACTGACAGATATTTAACACGAATTACAACAACAACGAACGTATCGCACGGCAAAGCTGTGCGCTACCGAACGCCCCCATTTTCGTTCAAGTTCAAAACTCAGAGACACTCGTGTCACATTTGGAATAGACATATGCTAGACATGGGCCAAACTGCTAGATGCAATATCTTTTACTGCTACTTTTTAATAACAGTTATAAATACCTGTTACTGAAATAAACAATTATGGATCAACATTTGTCCGTAAAATAACAATTTCATAAACTATTTTCCACTCCAATTTTAAAATTAATTATTCATCTGTCAACGGCCTTGGCTCCGATGAAAGCATCGCTTCCCATAGATCAGCGAAATCAAGCATCGTTGCGCGTGGTTAGTACTAAGATGGAGACCGTCTGAAGCCAACCACGTGCTGTTGACATGTGTTTCTTCTGTTGTGTGTTCTTCCTTTGTCTGTCTCTCTTTGTTGTATTAATGTATGTGATGTTTAAAAAGCCAATGGTCTTCGTTGCCAGTGCTTCAGTGTCTCTACTTCGTAGATTTATCTACGGAGTAGTATAATATGTAATGTAATGTAATGTAATTATTCATCACTTTATCAATTATATTCCACTACTCAGTTCGATCAAAATAATTGTCGATTGACCTATTTGTTTTATTTCATCAGATTTTCTTTTTAAGTTTTCATTAGTTTTTGTTCAAAAAAAAAACAAGCTTAAAGAATTACTGCCTTTTGCCAGAAGTATACTAGACAATTTTAAGTTGTTACCGATTCAATTAGCCCCCGATTAAATCAGCAATTTTCAAGGTATTTAATAAGGAATATCTTTGTACCTTTATTTTATTTGTTTCTTATGTAAAGAATATGTAAAAACTACTATACAATGCAAGTATTCTGGTACCAGCGAGTGGAGAAGGCAATGTTTAAATGTTTGTATTTATTTTGCATAATTGAGATTTCTGCTCAATTTACGATGCTTATTTTTTAAGACTTTTTTTATGTTACGATTTTGAATGTATACCACTAATAAATTGAAACTAACTTTTGTAACGATCCGAATTTATACGATGAATCGGGAATTAAGAATTACCAAAATCACGATTAAGTAAAATATGTAATTAGAAAATAACTTTTGATCGATGACTGAAATCAATAATATAACCAGAATCTGAGTTAAGCTAAATAAGTAATCAAATTTAAATAACTTTTTGTTAATGTGAAAAGATTATCAAAATAAATATTAAATCATATTTCAATAACAGGTATTTTCGATCTGCTAATATCTGCTACTGAATGACTCTTACTGAAATATCGACCAATTCCCATTTGTTTGTGGATCTGCCAAATCTCAGAGACATTATGTCAAATATGACAACGGAATTTTGATAACATGCGCAATATATTATATATATATATATGCCAGGATTTCTTTCGACTAAAAAAAACGCTATTTTTTAAGGAAAAACTGCCACAAATCCTGCCAAGGCTAAAATACTGTAATTAGTGCGAAAAAAAAATAATTAGATACCTATACAACTCGAACTTGGGTTACTTTTGGCAATGGCGCAGTCAGTGGCGTAACTATAGGGTGGCAGGCTGGCAAAATATCACGGACCCCCCGACCCAAGAGTGCCCCGGCTCGAACTTAAAATCAATGAAAGTGGGGCACAACTAAAGACCATATACAAAATTCAAACTATCGGTGATCACACATGACAAATTCCACGAACATTTGAAATTTCGATTCAGTATTGTTTGCCATTTCATCGTGAATAGACTTACGCCTGAACAACGTTTGCAAATTATTGAAATTTATTATCAAAATTCATGCTCTGTGAAAAATGTGTTTCGCAAGCTACGTCCGTTTCAGCGACGAGGCTCATTTTTGGCTAAATGGATACGTGAATAAGCAGAATTGCCGTATTTGGAGTGAAGAGCAGCCAGAGGCAATTCAGCAGCTACCAATGCATCCCGAAAAATGCACTGTTTGGTGCGGTTTATGGGCAGGCGGCATCATTGGGCCGTACTTCTTCAAGGACGATGAAGGCCGCAGGGTTACGGTCAATGGAGAAAGGTACCGTTCGATGATAACAGATTTTTTTGCCGAAAATGCAAGAATTGAACTCGGTCGACATGTGGTTCCAACAGGACGGTGCCACATGCCACACTGCACGCGAAACCATGCATCAATTGAGAGGCGAATTTGGTGAGCAGTTGATCTCACGTTTTGGCGCAGTCAATTGACCACCAAGATCATGTGATTTGACCCCGTTAGACTATTTTTTGTGGGGTTATGTTAAGTCTATTGTCTATGGGGACAAGCCAAACACAATTGCTGCCTTGGAAGCGTCATTGGTGAGATTCCGGCCGAAATGTGTGAAAAAGTTTGCCAAAATGGGACCTTCAGAATGGACCACCTGAAGCGTAGCCGCGGGCAACATTTAAGTGAAATTATTTTTAAAAAGTAAATGGCAGAAATTGATTTATCGATCCAAATAAAAATTTCATTCACTTTTTACAAGTTTCTGTGTTTTTTTGAATTATCAAAAACCAAGCTCTTAAAAAATCACCATTTATAATCATTAAAATTTCAACACATTAAAACAAAAAGATTTCAATTTTTAGAACGCATCCATTGGTTGCTTCATTTTTTGTCGCGGTACATTGGTAACGCGAGCGAGCTAGTGAAGGTCGGGGAATTTCCTTATTTTGTTAACCAAATAGGCTAGAAGCTGGATGACACTGAAAGTCCCGTCATCACCGATTTGAAAAATGTATATGTAAATCGATATTAAACGGTACCTATTGACTTAGTAAGCCGAAAATATGTTAAATAAAATTTATTATAAAAAATAAAAAATGTATCTTATTGTTATCGCGGATTTTGATGAATTATTGTTCATTCGAGAGGATATTTCGCAAATTAACCGAAAATTTTGCTGACAAGCTTCATTTGGCCAAAAGGATATAACGTGTCTATTTTAACCGTTTAATGGGGGTACATACAAAAATTGTTCTCTTAAATCACGAAATTTCCTATTGAATGAACTAAAATTCATCAAAAACTGCAGTAAAGCAAAACATTTTTGTTTTTTTTAATAATAAATTTTATTTAGCATATTTTCAACTTACTTAATCAACGCGTACCGTTAACTATCGATTTACGTACAATTTTTTTAAATCCATGTGACGGTACTTTCAGTGTCCTTTCAATGATTGAAATTGTTTACAATAGGTTTGTTCGTTGAGCCCTGAAGTCACCCTAAAGTGTTTTCTGAAAAACCTGAAGTCACCCTGATAAACAAATTCTGTGTTTTTTGAAACCTAGGGTCGCCGGCAACTCACCCTGAAGTAACTAGGTTTTTAGCTGGGGCAAGTGGAGGTAAATTAATAAACGTCAATGTCACGTGAGATTTGATTTGATTTGTTATTTTTAAAACGGAAATAAAAACATAAATAAATTAATTTTCAGACGCAGACATACAATATGGAAACCTCTGAAGCTGTGGATTATGCATAGGGCCAAAAAAAATGTACTAAGAACTTAAGTTTAACATATTTCAATTATTAAATGACATAACTTGGTTTTCTGCAACATAAAATTAATGGCCCTCGGGTGTTTTTGGAGAACCGAAAAATCCAGTTTTTTTTTTTGACAACTCTTAGTGTTGTCAGAAAAACTTAGGTCGACCCTGGGTAAGGTTCAAGGAACGATTTCCACCTTCCAAATTTTAAATGACACTGATTTATTAATATGTTAATATATATATAAAAATGACATATCTGAATCATTTGCCAGGGAAATTCTCAGTTTTCGGCCCACTTTCAGAGATGAAATAAAAAAGTCTTCGTGTACTAGCGAACTTGCTATTTATTAATAATAAAGAATCATTTTATGTCGTTCAGCTTTTCTGAAATTAATGTTATTTGTTACAATTCCTGTGACTATAGATCTAGTACTGAAAGATCATTTTCGAAATTAAAATTAATAAAAACCTATTTAAGAAACTCTATGGCACAAGACAGGCTACGTAACTTGGCTATTCTGTCTATTGAAAATTCTATGACCCAATCTTTAAGCTTTTAGACCAAGATCCCATGGCTGGTAGACATACGTCATTTTATCATATCTGAATTTTTTTCTGTGAATAGGTACGAAAGTAGATAAGAACAAATGGACATTCCGAATTTTCAAAGCTGGGGCTTTTCGGAGATATGCAGTTTAAAGAGTGCGTACCATACTACGTTATTTTACCAAAGCTAATTTGTTGATATGTTTATATGCTTAGCTCATGCATGGTTTTTATATTTATGAAATGCCGCTGAAATTTGCAAATGAAGATGAATGCAAGCATGCAGTATACATAATAAAGGTAATATATTCCGGTTTTCATTTTCGTACAAGTTCGCGCATGCGTTAAAACTCAGAGACACTCGTTCCACATTTGGCATGCGCGTAGGCTTAGGCATGGGCCAAACTGCTAGTTGCAATATCTGTTGCTGCTACTTTTAAATAACAGTTATAAATTCCTGTTACTGAAATAACAATTATGGAACAAAAATTGTCAGTAAGTAACAATTTTAATAAACTATTTTCCACTACCATTTTCAAATTAATTATTCATCACTTTTTCATCTAAGGGGTTTTCCAATAAGAGGTGTTATTTTGAATAGCCCGCTATTTCGGTAGCTGTCACCTTTGAAGCTGTCATTTTTTGACATTTGACAAGTAGAAACTACGCTATTAATAAAAATGGAACGATACACGCTTCAACAACGCAGTTCTTTTTTTTGAATATCAAAATAACACCTCTTATTGGAAAACCCATTATATTTCGCTGTTTGATATGATTAAAATACAAATTTAGAAATTTCAAATGTTATTTTAATAACAGTTATTTCTAATGTTACCTCTTACTGAACACATCTTACTGAAATATTGACCCATCCCTATTTGTATGTGAAAATGTCAAAAATGAGAGTGCATGTGCCAAATCCGAGACATTTTGCTAAATATGACAACAAATATTGACAATATACGCAATATATTACCTTATTATGTGTACTGTGGAATGCAAGTACTATACTCTGTCCAAGAAAAATAGGCAGTAGGTACACGTCTTATGGAAAAGCTTTTTCAAAATCACTAGCGTGTCATATTTTTGCATGATACCAAATTGTAAGAGCTCCGCCATAAAAAAGTGTCTGCCCGCCCGTAAATTTGAATGCATCTGACGCAGACCCAGCGTCCTATTGAGGCCACATCTGAGTGTGAGTGTTACTAAATTGCTTTTGTTGTGACATATGGCTGCTGCTGGTATTAATACTCCCATTAAATATTGATGTGAATTCAGAGTTACCCATGTCCATTTGGTAAATGGTAACTCGTTCAGTTTTTTTCCTTGGCTTTCTGTTGAGGTGCTTTTGATTTAAGAGCTTTAAAAAAGTTAATGAATAGTGTTATCGTGGAGTGTTTTAATTTTTGTTTGCATTTCTTTGTTTGAAAATACGTTAAAATGCAGTTAGAAAATTTCTTTTGTTTTCTTGGAAGAAGATTATTATTTGCGTAGATTTTCGTAGCGCGCGGTCAATTAATCTGAAGTAAAGACGAGTATTTGTATGTAAATTGTATTTCTAAGAGGTGTATTTATTTCAAAGTTTAATGCAATTTGTATTTTTAACTCGTGTATTTTTCACGAGGTGTGTTTTTTTTTTAGAGTTTTTTGCAATTAGTTCGAAATGGCTTAGAAGATTTCAAAATATTAAAAAAAATAAAGAAATTGTCTACCCGATAAAAAAATTCATAAAAGAATTAAAAACGAGCATTTCTCTCTTACGTCATGGGATGTTGAAAAAGATAAATGTGTTTATTTTTTATAAATAAAACAATTAAATAATTTTTTCTATTTAAAAAAGGGAGGTAACCCTACTATTTTTTCATATTGGTCCATTTAAGATAAACACTACGAAAACCCTGTGAGAGCTTTATTGAATGACAGATTTATACAATCCACTGTAGCCAGAATGAGTGAGAGACAAACATCCTATCTTGCCTACACTGCCTATTTTTCTTGGACAGAGTATAACAGGTTGGAGGAAAAAAGAAAACAAAAATGACATTTCACGTGGTTATCGGCTATTGGCTTTATGCATTTTGATTTCGTAGAAAGCTTATGGACAATTTTTGTATTTTGCAAAAAAGTTGTTTTTGGTTAATGATCGGTATACGAATCATTTTGAGTTTTAATTTTTTAAAGTAATATTTTAGCTATGACTAATATGAATAATTCCTGCTAGATTTGCTGGTTAAACCAAATTTCCTGCTAAAAAGAAGTGCCGACAGAATTTGAAAAAATATGCTAAAAGCAAAATTTTCCTGCTAAAGTTAAAAGAAAAAATGCTAAATTGGCCACACTGATTATAACACATCTGTTATTTCTTAATAAAAAAATATATAAGAGTTGGATTATAATTACTAAATCCACGGCTTAATCTATTGACCCTAAATCAATATAGGGATGATGTTCAATTTGCATTTATTATACTGTGCGATATTTCATTGGCTCCTTTTCTTTTATGAGGGTACATATAATAATAAAATCAAACCATTTCTAGGCTTAAAAATGCCAGATCTCGTTGTTCCCTAATTTGAATAATATATTTTAGAGTGTGTTACTCACCTACCTGACTAAGGGTTGCGAAGCCATGGTTTACCTTTTAGTAATTTATACACTCGTTAAGAGCGTCGATAGAGAAGAGACCGACTTTATAGTAACAAAAACAAAATTGGGGTGGAAGCTGACAATCAGATATCTTTCGGCATGCGCTATTATGTCTGAGGGTTTTTCCATTCAAGCGTGTTTTAATTGCTGTCTTTCCTGGTATCATAGGCGTGGTTTCTAATTCTATGACTGTCCATTCATATTTTTTTCCACTAAAGATATGAAGGCGAGGGCGTGCTAATGCTAAGGATTAGTTTTGGGATTTCAATAAGGAAATTTTATATATAAAAATATATTTGACAATATTTATTGTCCATTGAGAAAAATTCTAGTCAAGTTTGTGTATAATTGAAAATTCTCTAATTCGACTAAATTACATTAAAAATAAAACATTATTTTATTTGAAGGCACTTTGGAAAAGCGTCGCAGGTCAAAACATTCATCCACTTATATTGTTTCTATTGGGTTTTATATGACGAAAAAAATATAATTTTAATAAAAACAACAATTTTGAAGTAAATTTAAAAATATTTTCATGTTTTTTTAATTTGTAATAATAACATTTATTTATAATTATTTATTTAAAAAAATTAAATTTTTTTAACTTAATTTTTTTACTTTTTCAACAATTTTTCAGCTTACAAAAAATAATAAAAATAATAATTATTTAAACTTAATTCATAATAATTAATTAAGAGATTCGTCTTGTGGTTCAATGTCTGAATCGAGTTCGGTGTTAGAATCTGCTGGCACAAGCATATTTCTTGCTTCAGGGCAAAATGATCTTTAAATGGTTCGCTTTTTTGGCCTAAGGCTGCTTATGAGTGGATCGGAGCTAAGTAATAATCTGTTATATACATCCAAATTGCACTGTTCTCTTGAAAATTTCCTTGCAAAAGTCTCGCGATATAAGCGAAAATGTTTAGTGCGGGCCTCTGCAGCTTCCTCTGATAATTGGCCTATTGGCAACAACGAGTTTTCGATTATGATTATTATTATAAAGATTGATGTATAGCTGAGCTGTATCTTTGGCATATTGGTCATATTTTTGTGAATCAATTTTGTGTCCACTTGAAATGGTTTCCAATATGACCTTTAATCTATATATCAATTCAAAATTTACTCCGGTTATGTCTGTAGCCAAATGGGGATTTTTAAAAAACCTTCTACTAGTGTTGCCATCATTGGTATTCCCAAAATTTGATTTCAGCATGTCTACCAATAGTCCAGTTTCTGTCCGAAATCTTTTTTGAACGTGGTTTGTTAGTTTGTTCTTCCAGTTCTATTTCTTCCTTAGTCCTAGTTTTTCTATATTTTTTAACAGGTAGTTTGTATGCCAAGTGTAGAATACTTTCGAAAAGTCTAATTCTGGCGTGCAAAACGGATAGTCCAAAACTAACACCAGTCAAAGTAGATTTTTCCTTATAATCAATGTTGTTGAAGTTTTTCGATGTTGCACCACAAATATAGCACTTGTAGAATTCGTTCCAGTTGCAGCATTACATATTTTTCCATCCACCATGGTCATCTCAAAAGAATGTTTAAAAGAAAACTTAATTTCGTTTACAGTTATTTCTGTTGCTTTCAGCGCTTTCACAGATTTTTCTATGTACTATATTTCTTTTTTTGTAGCATCATTGGACTCTTTCAAAAACTGAAATCTTATTGGGCGGCAAAACCGTGGAGACGAGGGCGTAGGGTTTTGCCAAACAACTTTTTTTTTCCACATACTATTTGAAGAGGTACGAATGAGGTCATAAACAAGCTAGCATCTGATTCATTATTATTTTCAAACTTTTACTTGTATCTTGCTTGCTGGGAGCCATCGCAACCCCACCTACAAATTATATTCAAAGAATTTCTTTCATCTTCTTTAAGCGTCAATAGCACTTCTTCTAAGAAAATAAACAGCCGCGTAACCGTATTATCAATAAGGCCTTGTAGGCTGCTTTCCGCGCAAGTGCTTGTGACTCGTAAGCATTCCTTTGGTGGATAACATTCTTGTTTTGCTTCCAATAGTAGATAATATGGTGGATATAAGGGCTTATTTGTGTCTCTGATGATTTCGTACTGACGTCTTGTTAGGTCAGCCTCAACGAACATTTTTAAAGCCTGTAGTGGTGTCAAAGCAGTAGCACTATCTTTTTCTTTTTTCATCTATTGCTTTTTTATATTCGTGAGCGCGAGTAGGACAACTTGATATTTCCTTGAGAATTTTTGACGCATCTCTTCTTCCTTGTGCCCTTAGAGTTGTTTGTGCAGCATGGTCAATAACTTCATCTTCTAAAGTTGATCGGAGTTCTTCGGTTTTTCGACGCTTACTTCGTTCACTCGATTCTTCAAAAGATTTCGAAGGCCGTCCTTGTTGCAACAATTTTAAAGGAAGTTCGAAGGTTCCGTTTAGCCAAGACTCATTATTTTTCAAAAACGCCTCTTCTTTTCTATAGCATTTTTCCCATTTTTCCTTCAAAGTCGATTTAAATAAGGAAAATCTATGTTTCAAACTTTTTTTATCATCCACAGTACTGCCATAGTTCGACAGTAAGCGATTTTCTAAATAATTTATTTTAGCTTCAAAATCCGGTAAATTTTGTTCTTTCATAAGTTAATAGAAGTACCTCCGACTAACAATTTTCACTCCTGATGTGCTCGAAGTTCATACAGCAAGAAAACACAATGATTGTTTCACTAATGAGAATTTTAATTTTTTGGACCAAAAAATCTGTGCTGTTAAAAATGTCAATATTTTTGTCATCTGCAGTCTTCTGCAGTCTTCTGCAGCCAATTTTTCTCACATTTGTAGATGAAGAGGTTATACTTCACAATTCAAAAAGAATAATCATCCGATCTAACGCGGAAATATAACAAATTCAATTTTGAAGAGTAAAATATGGTAAAAATATAGCCAAAAAAACACCCAAAGTTTAACAGCACTAAATTTTTAGAGTCATGCATTTCAGCGGAGCAAATTCTAATAAAAATAAGAAATCATACCTGAGTTATCGAAATCCATAACTATATTATTAATAAAACACACAGAAATAGAAATATTGACCTTACAACTTTATTTTTTCTGTAAACTATATGGTAATTGATAGAAAGAAAGAAAAATAGAATGCTACAAAATTTGACATTGGGAATTTCATAGCATACTATTTCAATTCCACAAATGTAGCGAAGGAATACCTATCGCTGTGATCTTGCCCTAGTAGCATTACAAGAATTAAAAAACCTTCAACAAAAGGAATTTAATAAAAAAAAACTAAGAATTATAACAATACACACACCACAAACGATCACCAGCCACAAACGCTAACCTAAAAGTGAAAATGGCAGCCAAATAGTATACTATCGATAGAATGTCTAGTATGAAATTTTTTATAGAATGCTATTTGTGGTCTCCACGAGCAATTTTAATAGAATGCGACCTAGCTTACTAGAAAATCTAGATCGTGGAGACCCCATGTAATAGGCGTTTTTCTTTTTTAGTTCAGAGCAGAGTCTGAGTTGTCAAAAAAATAGTTTGTGTTTCTTTTTAACTCAGAGCATGCCAAAGCTACAAATGTGTGTTTCTTTTTTCGTTCTGAACATGTGTAGAAAGCACTCGACGTGCTCGAAGATAATTGACTGAGCATGTGAGTATATATTGTTGAACGCACCAAATGCCATGTGTGTCAAGAAGGAAAATAGGAAGAAAAAAATAAAATAAAAGATACATAAGTTGGCGAAAGAAGGTGATCGCTATGCTAGTAGATTTTCTGTATCTGGGTGTGTATCAGTCTACAAAAAAGGGTAGGTTTTGTGTTATATTGCTTTCTATTATTAAAATGAAAATGTGTTCTGATTTGTGTGGTTCAAGTGTACTTAAAAAACATATCAGTGTTCAGAGCTCGCTCTGTTTGGAACAAGTTCAGTGCGTAATCTATGTGTTCCAACTCTATTCAGTGATCTGCTCTGAACGAAAAAAGAAAAACGCCTATTGTCTGCATTATTGCCTAAGCCGAAGGAAATAATGTCGAATGAAAAAGTAGACAATAAAAGTGACTGAATTTTTTTTAGAAAGATATGGAAATAAAACCGAAATATCTTTTACTCAAATGGTAATAATGACGAAATTGTGTGGTGCAATTCTTCATACAAATAAATGGACATTGGTGTAGTTATCTGGTCATACATAACGGTGCACTCAAAAATTGTGAATTTAAATTCAAAAAAACTTTTTATGCACCCAAACTGCACCCCGCACCAAATCCTATAACTGGTCCAAGCAAGGGGGGGGGGGGTTGATTCAGGGGGCATCATGCCCCCCGTTACTCGTCGACCTTTTCATACAAAGAATTTTAAACATGAATTTCATTGGTAATAATGTAGAATGGACTTTTTTTCAAATGGAAATAACATCGAACGAAACAGAAATAACATCGAAAAACATTTCCTTGTGCACTGAATGGAAATAAGGCCGAAATACTAATCGACATTATTACCATTTTTATAGGAAATAGAACCGACTGAAAAAAAAAACAAATTCGCCTCTATTTCCATTTTTTTGCGAAATAAAACCGATTCGACCTTATTGCTTCTACCTTATTTCACGGCACCTTTGATTAAATTTTCGGAGTGTGTTGCTTGTTTTTGATTTCAATCACATATGAATGTGTCGAATGTCGAATCGTAGTGACGGCATCATCTAGAAAATGAATTATTCAAATATTTATTACTTCCGACGAAAAATTTTAACAGATCTATTAATAAAAAAACAACGCTCTCTAATCCACGGCCTTTATAAACCATAGAATTGAAGTCTCGCAATTCCGAATGTTTGTCTGCATGTCTCTAGATCAATATAAAGGACAAACTGGTGATTTTCTTCAAACTTGGTATTTAAGCGTTTTAGGTGATGCCTCAAATACATTTTTGATATGTTTTATATTCATCAACTCCAGCTAATGTTGAAGAATTAAGAAGCTCTAAGGATTCAACCTTCGATAGTAATTGCAATACGTTTATAGAATTTCTTGATAATATTGGTGCATACATCCTAAATGGAAGAGGATTCAAAGACAAAGCTGGTGAATACACGTTCGTAAGTAGCAGGGGATCTTCGGTTATCGACTACTGCTGCCCTTCATACGCTGCATCAAATATGATACTGGATTTTTGTGTAGGTTGCGAAACTTTCTCTGATCATATGCCACTGATTTGTTCCATAAAATCTTCTGAATCGAGCACGTATAAGAATGATTTGTGCGCCATTCCGCGAATAAAGTGGTCAGAAAATAGACACACTTCCTATCAAACAAAACTTGAGTTACTTGTACAGTCAAAACTTGCAAACACTAATTGCGTTGAAGAGCATTGTAATGGTATCAAATGCTGCATATATGAAGCAAACGGTGCACCTGTCACCCAAAAAATGAAGTTCGAGCCCAACAAGCCTTGGTTTGATTTAGCTTGCCACTCAGCTAGGAAAAGTGCGTTTAAACACCTCAAAGCATTTAGAAAACACAATCTTGAAACCTGTAGAAATAATTATAATGCTGCTAACAAAAGATACAGAAATTTATGTAAATCTAAGAAGGAAGCTTACTTCCAAAACTTAGTAAATAGTTTAAAAAATGTTAATTCAGCCCGAGATTGGTGGAAGATTGCCAGAAAGATACGAGGCGACAGTTTCAACATGCCAACATTCTTATCAGCTACTGAATTCAGCATATATTTTCAAAAGTTGCTGTCACTATTGCCAAACCATGTTGATATCAATTCCTGTTCACCTCAAGTACTAACACCTCAGTTGGACCGCACAATAGAGCTTGAAGAAGTTTATTCTGCATTATCGTCGTCAAAAGATCATAAAGCCCCAGGTATGGATGGAATTCCATTCGAATTTTATAAAAATGCAAGCCCATCTCTAATCACTGAAATTCATAAACTATTTGTTAAAATATTTGAAACTGCAACTGTCCCAGGCTCATTTAAAAAATCAATTATATATCCCCTGTTTAAGAAAGGAGATGTAAACTTGGCATATAATTATAGAGGACTGTCCTTCCTTGACACGCTTTATAAGCTATTTACCAGTGTTCTTCTAAGTAGACTAACGACTTGGTTAGAAGAAAACAAAATAATAAATGAATTTCAGGCTGCTTATAGATCTAACTATTCTACTGTTGATCAAGTTTATAACCTATCCTGCCTCGTACAACTTCAACTCAATCAAAAAAAGAAACTATATGCGTTTTTTATAGATCTTAAAGCTGCTTTTGATAACATTAACAGAAATGCATTATTTTACAAACTTTCTGCTTCAGGAATCTCTACAAAAATGATAACTATTATCAAAGCACTTTACATGAATACGTCTGCTGCGGTTTGGGATGGTCAAGGCTTGTCAGATTTCTTCTGCACCGAAAAAGGAGTCAAACAAGGTTGTGTCTTGAGTGCACTGCTTTTCGTTCTGTATCTAAATGATCTGCACGTTAATCTACCCTTTGGGTTAACTATTAATGGTCTCGGAATTAATGGCCTATTATATGCCGACGACATTGTGTTGCTTTCCGATAATCCTTCCAAGCCACAAGAACTTATTGACAGCTTTAAATTATACTGCATCAAGTGGAATCTTGAAGTAAATCTTGGAAAATCTGAAATAGTCATTTTTCGAAACGGAGGACGTAGAGCTGCGTGTGAGAAATGGTTTTTCAACGGCACGGAGATAACTGTATCAAACCATTATAAATATCTGGGAGTTGTTTTCAACTACGATATGTCTTGGAACGAACATTTAAATAATAGACTTGCATCCTCAAAAAATTCTATAAACGCTACATGGTCCAAGCTGCTTAGAAATAAATCAGTTCAACACTCAACAAAATTTAAAATTCACGATGCTGCAACGAGATCTATAATGTTGTACTGTGCTCAAGTTTGGGGATATAGAGAACACACACAAGTTGAAAAGTTGCAACGATTTTTCATTAAAAGATGTTTTCTCCTACCAGAAACAACACCAAACTATGCCTTACATATTGAAACTGGACTTCCTAAAGCTTTTTTAACGACCCTAGACATGCATTTTTCATTTATACGGAAAACACTGCATCTTCCAAACGGCAGGCTACCAAGAATCTTGTCAGAAGCTATAATTAGTAAGAAGATATTCTGGGCCAAGGAATGGCTGGATCTTTTTCATTTCACGTCAATGGACTTTTCTTTCACCACAAATTTATGTGAATGGCAAGAACTGCATAAGATCCTATTATCTAAGCTGAAGGAAAAACATTGGAATAGTTTTATCAGCAACGCCAATCAGTCCCAATTCCATGATGATTACTGTAATCTGCTTTACTCTGAAGTACCAAACTACTTTCATGACTCAAACCCTCGAGATATGATTTCCCTTATCCTAAAAACCCGCTGTGGACTTCTAAGTCTAAATGGAAGATCCTTCCAAAGAGATACAAATGGTTTATGCACACTTTGCAATTTAGACGCCTCTGAAAATACCTATCACTTCGTTGGAATCTGCCCAATCTTCAAAATGTATAGAAGGATATTTCTTGGAAATGACGTGCTTTCACGCACACAATTTTTAAACGTTTTAAATGGCAGCTGCTACTTTAATCTCTATAAGTTTTTAAAAGCGTCACTGAAGTATCGCTACCTTATATTAAATGAATTTTCATAATAATTTTTTTGTTCAAATCACTAATTTGCTTATCGTCAAATTTAAAACCTGACAGGCAACTTTATGTTATTGTCATAATTAATTTTTATACCAGTATATAAAATGTGTTTGTTAAACCTTTTAATGAAATAAAATTATATATCTATCTATCTATCTATCTATCTATTCATCAACTCAAATTACAGCTAACGAGTCCATGTCACACTTTGAAACTGCCCTTAGTTATAATGGTACACATAATGATTCGTTTAGCCTAGAAACACCTACAATTCTTATCACTCAACTTGATAACCCATTTGAATTGCAAGAACTCAATGTGGTTATAACTTCCTCCAAGGATAACAAAGCTCCAGGTATAGATGGTGTACCTTATGAATTCTATAAAAACGCTAGTAACAATTTTATTAACAAGGTACACGCTTTTCTCCACGAAATTTTTGAAACTGAAACGATACCATCCTCTTTCAAGAAATCAATAATTTTCTCATTTTTCAAGAAGGACGACGCAAACATTTTATCCGATTACTACGGACTTTCGTTCTTAGATATTCTTTATAAGCTATTCACCACTTTGGTCTTAAACCGCCTAAATATCTGGATCGAGAATAACAACATACTTCTGCTTATCGAAATACAATCTTTCATGCCTGATTAAACTACAGCTAAGCGAGAAAAAAAAGCTGTATGCTTGGTTTGTAGATTTGAAGGCGGCCTTTGACAACATCAACCGACAAGCTATGTGTCACAAACTGGCAGCTTTGGGTATGTCAACGAAAATGAGTTCAATTATTAAACTACTTTATCAGGGACAGTTGCAGCGGTGTGGGACGGAAAGGATGCATCCAATTTTTTCAGCACGAGCAAAGGTGTTAAGCAAGGATGTGTATTAAGTGCTCTACTGTTCGTTCTGTTTTTAAATGACCTACCCTCTGAACTTCCAATTGGAATATTTGTGGAAGGACTAGGTATAAATGTTCTTTTGTATGCAGATGAAATTGTATTCTTAGCTGATAGTCCCGCCAAGCTGCAATCTATCATCAATAAGTTCAACACCTACTGCGAAAAATGGAACCTCGAAGTAAATTTAGACAAGTCAGAAATTGTTTAATATTTAGGAATGGAGGTCGCAGAGCAGCTAGTGAAAAATGGTACTTTAATGAAGCTGAAATTAAAATAACAAACCAATACATACAAGTATCTCGGCATCATAATTACTTACATGTCATGGTCTGAACATCTGACAACAAGACTGGCAACGTCGAAAAATGCAATAAACGCTACCTGGTCGAAGTTTATAAAAAACAAACACGTTCCACACTCAGCCAAATTTAAAGTCCACGATGCAGCCACTAGGTCGATTATGTATTATTGTGCACAGGTGTGGGGTACAAGGAGCACCCGCAAGTTGAAAAATTACAAAGGTTCTTCGTTAAAAGATGTTTCAACCTGCCCGATAACACACCAAACTATATAGTACATATTGAAACTGGTCTGTCGAAAGCATGTTTCACAACACTGAACGAACATTTCGGATACATACGCAGAATATTAAGTATTCCCCTCGATAGATTGCCCCGCATCCTCTCTTTGGCAGTACTTCAAAAAATATTTATTGGGCCCAGGAATGGTCATGCCTTTGCCAAATAAACGGAATAGATTTCAACGTCAATGCCAGAAACTTTGAATGGAAAAATGCTAATCACATGCTTTTGGATAACCTTAAGAAAAAATTATGAAAGTTATTTATCGATAGTGCTCTACAATCTCAATTCCATGATGAATACTGCAACTTATCCTTCACAGTTGTACCCAATTATTTCGATGACTCAAATTCACGAGAAATGATAAGTCTTAAGCACGATGTTGGTTACTGGATTTGAATGGAAGGGCGTTTCGTAAAACGCCCTTTCATTCTGTGCACTGTGCACAATATGTAACCTTGATGCAACCGAGAACACCTACCACTTCATCAGTATTTGTCCTATTTTCAAAACTTACCGGCGAATATATCTGGGAGCGGAAGCAATTGACCACTCAGAGTTTCTCAATATACTGAATGGCAAATGTTACTTAAAACTATACAAATTTGTTACGAGGCAAGAGGACGGGAAAGGATAAGGGATATATGGAAGGAAGGTAGGAATGAGGAGGGGGTAGGGTAGAGGAACGGACATGGACTAGAATGCCTAGATCCGGGAACTCGGCCTGCTTGCGGTGCTCAGCATATAGCTCGCCGGAATGTGGGCGGCTCTTGTCCCCGAAACTAGACCTCACCTCCCAATAAAAACATTAATCAGGCCTATACAAAAAAAAAAGAATCCTTCGAAGAAGGATGCAAACAACTTAAAAAAACGGACGGACTTCACCACACCCCGGTGCTGCCGAGGTGGTCTCAGCGTAGCCATAACTCAGCCAACCTAGAAGCTCGCTGGCTATGATCTCAACTTCCCCAAAGACAATATCGAGGTAAGCAGCTTCAGCAAAACATATCACTTTTTGTGAAACAAATAAACGCACTTTTTCACATTAATTTTGGACATTTTAATTTTTATTGAGTACTTCTAGATACTAATATAAAATTAATCGTATATGGACAAAAAAATCACATTATTCATGACTATGAAAACAAATCTTCTTGGCAAGTTAAACATTAGGCCAAAAAAAAATTAAACAAAGTGAAAGGAGATGGTTTTCCAATAATTTAAACGCCCGATCTCTTAGCACCCTGTTCGGCGCTGGAACACGTTACTCAACGGTCGTGATCTAAATACTATGACCCTACTTACAAAGAGCTTAATGAAGGAGGTAATGTTCACTCAAAAAAATAATTAGAAGTAAGAAAATCCCGAACCATTATCTCGGAAAATCACCCTGTATCACTCACATTAAATATCTATAGGTATTAAAAAGATTGAAATAAAAAAAATGGATCGGACTTTAGCTGATACGGACCAAAAAAAAAACATTAGATCCATATACTTTAAAGATAGAAAGATAATTAAGTATTGTAACTAAAATAATTTTAGTAAGCTCATGAAACCGTTTTTCAGTTAACCAAACTCGGCAAAATACAACAAAGAATAACGAGATACTTATTTAACAACTCAGATACTTCCGTCTGAATATAATTTAGGTACATCTAACATGGTTATTTTATTTCTTTTCTCTTAAAATTGTTTTTTTTTTTCTGTTAGTTGAAATTAAATATAAGGGTCGATCTCACTTCTTCTTGGTGATGACTCTAAGGATGAGGATCGAGATTTTTACTTCGCTACAAAATGGATAGATGTCGCTCCCCAGAATTTACAAGTCGGTTCCAAACGTTCAAAGTTTCAGTCTCTTCAATTTACACGCTGCCTAAACTCCACCTCATTAAGGGATCACACGAGGCAACTCCGGCCAGCCCACCTCAATGCCATCCTCTATTCTTATAAACACATATGTACATCAGCTTCAGCCATTTACTCTTCCCTGGTGTGAAGCCCGTTGTGTAGCCAGTGGAGAAGCCCGGGGGCGAAGTAATTTGACCGATATCCGGTAAAGAAGAATTTTGACTTGTTAAGTCGTAAAGTTGTTATGGGCACACGGATAGGCGTATTCAAGCTATTTGAGGGGAATGAATTTTATCATCGGGTAATCATTCCCGTTAGCGGAATTAGGACCCTCGGAAATTAATGCTGTCTCTATAACGCCATCCAGGACCGTTCTGGGCTCTTCTGAAATCTTGAAATCCAAAATGAACTGTCGATTCTGAAACGAAGAGAATTTTGGTTCTAGATTGGAATTCAGAGTCGAAACCAGTAGCACTCCCACATTCATATACTCGAACGTCCTACTCGGCTAATGTCATTTTTTTTTTTTGTTTTATCATACATAGGCAACCAACCTTTATTTTCTCTTTCCACGTACCCAATTACTCTTACCCATCTCATCACCTTACAATTCAAGGTCATCAGAATCAGATAATGTGTTCAGTTGAGCCCCCGGATCGGAGAAGGATTCCAAATTGCCGACCAAAAAAAAATGCCCTAATAATACTTTTTACAAACCGAACGGTTAAAAAGTTGCTTGCCTGTACCATATTGTTTTTTTTTTCTACTCGTGGAGTTCGTTCATCTAATCCTCACATAAATCTACTACAATAACAATCATCGTAACCTAAACCCCTCCTATCTACCATTGTGAATGAATAGATACAAAAAAAATACGAGCGATGTAACCAAAACAAGTTTTTAGTTTTGATTCTTTGTCGACTTCTGAATTTTTTTTTCCGAAAAACTCACGAAAGAACCAAAACCATACAAAGCGAACAAGTCAACGCGTGGAGACAAACAAGCATTCTTACGATCCACGCGAATATCCAAGACTTGCTACCAACCTCTATGTTCCATATACCGCAACGCCATATGGCGCTGCGGCATCCCATACTGCGGTCGGCTGCTCGGGTTGTACGACTACTTCGTGCGCTGCTACTATCATCCAAACTGCGGGTGGCGAGTTTCTCGATGCCCCCACTGTGCACATCCGACAGTGAGAAAGCACGCTCCAACGGCCGCTGTCAAGTTAGCCGCAAACTCATCGGCTAAATGGAACCCATTGACAGAATTATTCCGCTGTCAAGCAGCCAGCGTTCTGAAAGCACAGTCGAGGCAGACTCGCCCAGCAGGTGTAGCATATTGAGGTGGTTAAGGGCAACGAAGGCCAGTTTCTAATTTCCAACTGCAGTTTCGGCGGTGGTAAATTCAATTCCTCGAAGCAGACATCTATAACGTTACGGGTGTCCACAACAAATTCTTAAAACATGCTATACACTATAGAAACTTTATTGCAAAAGAATATAATTAAACTAAAATAAAACTTAAATACAAGCTAAGCCAAAATTCAAATTGTAAAACTTTTTAACCTGGCAGACAACTCTAATAAGTTATTGTCCTAATTAATTTTGTAAACCAGAATAGTCTTGTTTTTATTACTATTTTTTGAGAAAAATAAAATTATTTTATCTATCTATCTATTCTATCAACGATTAAAAGTGTTCATCTTTTTTGTGTAGAATGACATGAGCTTTTTCAAAAGATCCTATGGTTTTTTGGATAATTTCGAAAACACTGAGTTCTTGATTTTTAATCTCTCCAAAACTAAAATAAAAATAAAAAATGATTTAAAAGGAAATATTTAAAATATCAAACTGGAGAGTAAAGTTCATTTAAAATGATACAAAATATTACCATACCATTTTACATGCATGGTATACAAATACCATATATACAAGTTAATACCTGAGTCAATTCCGGAATGCCAGTTGTTTTATATGACCGTGCCAGTTTTTGAAGAAAATTAAACTGATACTTTTTTAATAATCCACTTCTGAGCATCATCTGCAAAAAAAAAAAAAATAATTGGATAAATAATGTCAACTAGCTAGTGTTCTGCTGAATTACAAAAAGTATTCAAAATAAATATTTGTCAAGAGTCATGTGCTTCTTTACACCATTTGAAATAGCAAGTGTTTTTGTATCTCATGGTTTTATGTTATATTCAGTCCAAGAAAAATAGGCAATATAGGCCTTTTGCCTCTCATTCTGGCTACAGTAGATTGCTTAAATCTGTGATTTAATAAAGCTCTAACAGGGCTTTCGTAGTGTATATTTTAAATGTACCCAAATATGAAAGAATAGTATTTAGGGTTACCACCCCTTTTTAGATCGGATTTTTTTAATTGTTTTATTTGTACAAATTAAAACACATTTATGTTTTTGAGGTAACATTAAAGGAGCGTTTTTGAAGGGTATCCCCAGTAGGCAAAATCCCTTTTAAATAAAAAAACAGGCAAATTTCATTAAGGTTAATAATAATACAAATTAAATAAACAAGTATAACAAGTAGCGTCAACAATTTATTTTTTTCGGAACTTAAATCTTTAGAAATCTTCGAAGCCATTTCGAACTAATCGCACAAAACTCTAAAAAAAAACACACCTTTTAAGAAATACACGAGTTAAAAATACAAATTGCACAAAATTTTAAAATAAATACACCTTTCCAAAAAAAATTATCAAACGATCTATGTGTTTTAAACACAAATTCAACAATACTTTTAAAAAATATTCCTTTAAAAAAAAAAACAATTTAAATAAAAATACTTAACTTCACATTAATTAACAGCGCGCTCGAAAATCTACCCAAATTATGTTCCATTTCAAAGAAAACAGCTTAAAATTGTGTAACTGCAATTTAACGTATTTTCCAGAAATGCAAGTAATGAAAACACACCACTTTTAAGGTCTCAAATCAAATGCACCTCAACAGAAACCAAAGGAGAAAAAACTGAATGAGTAACCAAATCGATACGGGTAACTCTGAATTCATCTCAAAATTTATAGGTAACATCAAAAGCAATTCAGTCGACACTCCATACACACACACTCAGATGTGCGCTCAATAGGACGCTGGGTTTGCGTCAGATGCAATCAAATTTATCGGTTGGCAAACACTTTTTATGGAGGAGTTCCTTAAATTTAGTATTGTAAAAAAAATATGACATGCTATTTTGAAAAAGCTTTCCCATAAGAAGTGTACTGTATATTTTTTTTGGACACAGTATAGTAACTTATATTAGCTCTGTTTTATTGGTAACGTACAGTGCTCTTCACTTGATTAGACGCACACATTTTCGTTTACATAAACAAAAAAAAACACAAACAAATGGTAGGTGAGTGGAAGTTAGCGGTTATTTTTTCTCTTTTTTGTCTATGCTGTAAGAAAAAGTGCAGTTTTTTTTTGTTCACATGATTAGACGCACTCGTTAAATTAGTTAGTTGGTCGCGATCTGTTACGTAAATTTGAGTTAGCTCCAAAGTTTAAGCCGTAAGGAGTATTCGCTAGTGATTTAAATCCAAAATGGGAAAAAAAGAAGTTTTAAACGCGGAAGAAAAAGGAAAAATTGACGCGTTGCACTCCGAAGGGTTTTCCATGAGAAATATTGCCAAAAAAATTGGTCGAAGTGACCATGTCGTAAGAAATTATCTTAAAAACAGTGCTTCATACGGTAAAAATTACAAAGGAAGGACAAAACCGCTTTAACACCTCAGGATAAAAGAAAAATAATAAGAATCGCGTCAAATTCAGCTGCCTCTACCAGTAAAATAAAGGAAAAAGCGGGGATAACTGCCAGCACATCAACTGTTCGGCGAGCTATTTTGAGTGCAGAGCATTTAAAATTAAAAAAACTTAAAAAGAAGCCCCCACTAAACGTCGTAAGAAAAGCACAGAGGTTGGAGTTCGCACGCCTTCACATGTCGTGGGATACCAACGTTGGAAGTGGGCTAAATTGGCGAAATGTGGTTTTTTCAGATGAAAAAAAATTAATTTAGATGGCCCTGATGGCTACAACTACTACTTCCATGATATTAGAAAACAGGAAAAGTTTTTGACACGTCACCATTCGAGGCAAGGAGGAGTTATGGTTTGGGGAGCCATTTCGTACTATGGGGCGTTTGATTTGGTTTTCGTTTCCAATAAAATGACGGGAGTTTCCTACAAATCCCTTTTGCAATCAGCCTTCCCCGCTACGAAAGAACTGTTTGGACCTCTACAGTGGATATTTCAACAAGACAATGCACCAATCCACAACGCTCGTGTAGTCAAAAGCTTTCTCGCCCACGAAAATGTGGAATTACTGCCGTGGCCACCTTATTCACCTGGCCTCAATATAATCGAAAATGTTTGGGGGTGGCTCACGCGTAAAATTTACGAAGGAGGTAGACAGTATGAGACCTGTGAAGAGCTAATTTTCGCAATCAAAGAAGCCTGGAAGACGATTCCTCTAAATTATTTAGAAAAACTGTATGTTTCACTTAAAAATAGAATTTTTGATGTGATTTTAAAACATGGTGGCAGTACAAAGTACTGAAAATATAAAAAAAACCAAAATAAAAGAGACAAAAATATATTAAAAAGTCTATGTTTCATTTTTACAGGTGCGTCTAATCATGTGAACAAAAAAAAACTACACTTTTTCTTACAGCATAGAAAGAAAAGAGAAAAAACAACCGTTAACTTCCACTCACCTACCACTTTGTTGTGTTTTTTTCTTGAGAACTTAATAACCTTTCTAATAAATGCATTTGCTTGATGATTGCTGCACACACTTTCAAAAAAATGAAATTTATGTAAAAAAAAATGTGTGCGTCTAATCAAGTGAAGAGCACTGTATATGTAGCGTTGGAATGGGAGTCGGAATAAGACTGTTATGCACTTTTTATATACACTCTTATTTTACATCTTCCTCAGCCTTCCAACCATGACGTACAAGCTTTTTGTCTGCAGTGCGCCAATAGGGATAAATAAGCCAAGACACTAGCGTGGTATAATTTTCAGTTGTCATAAATGCATTCTGCTATGGGAGCAATTCCCTGAATTTCTTCGGATGGCAATTCATTATAGAAATCACACATACATACATAATATAAGGTAATATCAGAAGTCAGAAATAATCAAAAGCACAGTGGTTCGCATCTTAGTTGATACGGGGTCTGGCTTAAAATTGAAGTTGCAAAAGATAATTGATGAAATTCCATTTTGAAGAAAACCGAATGCACTAATATGTATTATAATTATGGACGTATTTAACACATTTAAGGGCTGTTATGTTATAACTGTTATAAATTGGCATTTCTCTAGACTTGTGCATAATTTATATCATAGAATAGCTATTAACCATCATAACAGTTGAAAACTTAATAATAACTTTTATTTCAGTTCACAGCTTAGTTGATACAAAATATATTAGTCTTCGTGAAACTTTTAATATTTTGTGAATTATTCTTTGGCGTTTTCCACCGGTTGTCTTTTTGGCATATATGTAATCTGATCCGATTTTTTTCAAACTCGGTGCTTAGCCGTCCAAAATAGATTTTTGAATGGTTGTTTTAGCCCCAAAAAACGGTATTTGCCATACAAATTTGTCTACCATCTTAATTATCCTGCAAACGGCTCTAAAGATTTTGATACAAATTTTAGTGTGTACTACTTTAAGTATGGTCTACATTTCGGACGATTTTTTTGTAATATTTTGTTATTAACGTACCTGCAATACAACCATTTTATTGATTATAGACTTTCTCACAAACGGCTTAACGGATTTCGATCAAAATTTTTATACACGCGCTCCTTCGAATTCTAAATAATAATGTCAATCTGAAATTTTGGTTTTAAAATTATATTATTAAATATTTAAAACGTTCATTCCATTTTTTTTAGAAAAAATTTAAAAAATTTTATATATAAAAAATTAAGTCACAAACAACTTTAAAAATTCATTTAGCTGTTTCTATTAAAAATATTTTGCATATAATGTGATCGAACCTAGGAGCAAGTACGTGCTATTCAGTCGTGCATTTTATTTTTTTAATATTTTTGGATGATGTAATTACGTTTTTGCCTGGATTATCTGATTTCAATAGAATTAGGATCAAACTTCTTCTATACGCTGACGACATTGTTTCATTTGCGCACACTCCTTTCATAATGCAAATGATAATAAACAAGTTTTATCAATACTCGAGACTTGTGAAAGAACATACATATCAGCAAGTCAAAAACTCATAATATTTCGAAATGAAAATGAAAGATATTGGTACCTACCTACTTGGTTAAAGCTGGACTAGCCATTTTTTTATATTTTAAAAGCACTGGAAATGGTCTAATATTTAAAGCAACTATACCGAAAAAAACTAAAATGCACGACTGGATCGCACGAACTTGCTCTTATGTTCGATCACATCGTATGCAAAAGGTTGCTATTAAGAATCTAAATATGTTTTTAAAGTCGTTTTTTACTTAATTTTTTATATAAAGGGTTTTCCAATAAGAGGTGTTATTTTGATATTCAAAGAAAAATGGCATTTTTGGAGATAAATGATCGGATGTTTATTTCATTATAAAGAGGAAGGTATGCCGTTAATAATGGAATACAACATTAGCCAAATGGCCGCCAAGACCACGCTTACAGGACCATATCCTTTTCATGAAATTTTCCATAACCAAATCGCAAAGTGGCTGCCCTATGTACTCGATAGCCTCACGAATTTCATCTTTGAGGTCTTGAATCGACGCTGGGCTGTTGGCGTAGACCTTATCTTTCACGTGGCCCCAAAGGAAGAAGTCGCAAGGTGTTAAATCATAAGATCTCGGTGGCCAATTGTGATCACCTCTTCGAGAGATAACACGGTCCGGAAACTTTTCCCGTAAAAGATCGATGGTTTCATTGCTTGTGTGGCACGTAGCGCCGTCTTGTTGAAAGTAAACGTTGTCCAGATCAATACCATCCAATTCAGGCCATAAAAAATCATTAATCATCTCTTGATAGCGCAATCCATTGACCGTAACTGTTGCTCCAGCCTCATTTTCGAAAAAGTAAGGTCCAATGTTCCCCGCGGGACCATAAACCGCACCAAACAGTCACGCGTTGAGGATGGAGAGGCTTTTCAACAATAACTCTTGGGTTTTCCGAGCCCCAGATGCGACAGTTTTGCTTGTTGACGTAGCCTCCGAGGTGGAAATGGGCCTCATCAGTCAAGATGATTTTTCGATGAAATTCCGGTTCATTTTCATGCATTTCAAGGACCCAATCAGCAAAGACACGACGTTGTTGATGATCAGCCGGCTTGAGTTCTTGTGTTAACTGAACTTTATAAGCCTTAAGACCCAAGTCTTTATGCAAAATACGGTGTAATGACGTTTGTGGAATGCCTAATTCCAAAGAACGACGAGGAATGGACAAACCTGGGTTTTCTTCAACACTTTGGGCTACAACAGCAATATTCTCAGTTGTTCTTGAGCGACGTGCCCGGGTTTTATTCTTCACATCACTAACTTGTCCCAACAGCTCGAATTTGTCCACCAATTTCTGTATTGCGGTCACGACGACCCAAAAATGTTTTAGTTTTACGAACCGTCTCTGCCAAATTTTCACCATTTTTATAGTGAATTTTAATAATTTCAATGCGTTGTTGAAGCGTGTATCGTTCCATTTTTATTAATAGTGTAGTTTCTACTTGTCAAATGTCAAAAAATGACAGCTACCGAAATAGCGGGCTATTAAAAATAACACCTCTTATTGGAAAACCCGCTACAAATTTTTTTCAATTTTTTTTTAAACTGGGTACGACAATTTAAAATTTTTAATAATATAAACTTAAAAACAAGATTTAAGAAAAATAGTCCACCTGTTTTCAAAATATTGAATTTTCAAATAAAAAAAATATTTTTCGAAAATTTTGGTATGCAGTATTATTTAGAATTCAGAGGATATCCTGTATAAGAATTTTGATCGAAATCGGTTGAGCCGTTTATGAGAAAGTCGAAAATCAATAAAATGGTTGTATGGCAGGTACCGTTAATAACAAAATATAAAAAAAAACTGTTCACCAAAATGTAGCGTGTATCTAAAATAGTACACACACTTTTTACTTGCGATTATAGGTATAAGGCTAAGTTATGTATTCGTAAAAAAAAATGTTTTCTAACAATCAAACATGACATTACGATCATAGAGAACACCAAAAAAGTGGATCCCCCGATTCCGTCTGTCTGTCTGTCTGTAATTCTGCCAGTCTGTCTGTCTGTCCTCGAGTCTACAGCCCAAACGGTTGGATAGATTGTCTTCAAACTTGGTACATATTGTTTTTTTCGGTAATATGTCCACACGTTTTTTTAATTTTTTTCTAAGACGACAAATAACAGTAGCTCCCATACATTTTTTTTGCCAAAAACAAAAATCTTATTTTTCTCGAAAACGGCTCCAACGATTTTTATAAAAAAAATCAGTTCATTAATGAAGGGAAAGGGTATATTTTCATAATTTTTTTTTTTTTGAAAAAAATTGTTATTTTTGGTACCTCTAGTAGAACCATTTTTTTGGTTTTCGATTTTCTCGGAAACGATTAATCTGATTTTTCTGAAATTTTGTACGCAGAAGCTCACAGAAAGTTTAAACAATTGTATACCAAAATTTTTCAAAAAAAAAAAAAATGTTTGGAAATAATTTTTTTTTTGAAAATTCAAATTTCGAAAACGACTCAATAGATTTTTTCAAAACTTCGTATTCAGTGGGTTTTTGATATTATCTTGAACAGTTAAAAAAACTATTTTTCTAAAATAAGAAACAACGGTACCTCCTATACAAAAGTTAAAAAACCGTTAAGAAAAAAATGTAAAAACGGCTTCAAGCATTTTTATAAAAAAAAAATGTGTGTGTTCTTATATTAGTACAGTTCACTTTTAGGTATAAAAATATTTCTTTTTGCGTACTTATTAACGGTACTTCCCATAGAACCATGTTTCATATTTTCGATTTTCTCAATATTGGATGAACCGATTAAAATAAATTTTTTTGTGCAATTGCTCCCTAAAAGTGTTAATAAAACTGCGTACTCAAATTTAAAAAAAAAAATCAATTTTTAAAAAACAAATAATTTTTTTTTTTTTGGTAAAATTGATTTTTCTTAAATCTAAATGTTATATGTATATTAATAATATCTTCGGCGTTTCAAATTTTTTTTCTGAAAATGTTTTCAAAATTTTATACACACAAAATTAATTTATTAAAAAACCGCTCCAACGATTTCTGAATATTTTTTTGATATATTCGGTACTCCCCCGAGTAGATGGACAATTATGTGGCTGGTGAACATGTTTGCCGAATCTGGAAGCATCGAACGAAGACCGTATCATCGAGATCCCAATGCTCGGGTTCAGGATACAATCGTGGTTGTTGCATCGGCAATACAGGCAAATCCAAGTGTTTCGACTCGAAACTTATCGGGCCAAACTGGAGTTAGCAGACGGTCATTACAACGGATACTTCATGATGACTTATACTTGTTTCCGTATAAAGTCCAAAATACAAGCAAGTTAAACCCTCAGAATTTGCCTGTTCGCCTGGAATTTTGCCGAAAAATGATTGCAATGGCCGAAGAAGACAACACATTGCTAAATTGTTTGTTCATGTCCGATGAGGCCCATGCTAACAAGAAAAATTGCCGTATATGGAGTGAATCTAATACAGAAATGCTCCATGAGATGGAACTGCACCCAGAACGAGTCACTGTGTGGTGCGCAGTTTCATCAAGGCGTATTGTCGGGCCATACTTCTTTGAAGAAAACGGTGTAACACTAATTGTCAATGAGGACCGTTATTTAAAGATGTTGAAAAAGTTTTTTTTACCCAGAACTGCGCGGAAGACTTATCCCTTTCAGCAGGATTTGGTTTCTTCTATTTAATAAATAGCAGAAAGTGCCCGGCGTTTCCCGGGACCCGAGGCAAAAGTCTTTTCATGCAATATCTTCCAAATGAAATGAAAAATAAAGAAAACAAATTTGTAAAAAAAAGATGTTTCATTTATTTTGTCGTTCAATACGTTCTGTAACTTTCGAATTGATAATAATAGTCGAGACACAAAAAAAAATTGTTTGTTTTGATTGTAAGGTGTCAAAATGACACTTCAATTTTTTGCCTTCCATTGGAAATAATAACATAACATAATAACATAAACCCATTTTTTTCAGAGTCTGTAAGTGAGGAAAAGTTATCGCGTGAGTTACAGAAGATGGGTACAGGATTAGTTTTCTTATTTTTTTAACAAATGAACTATCCTTCATTTTGGGACTCTTCGCTTTCCGGAGGTTGTCTTTTTACTTGCTAGGTAAATACAATTTAAGGCAAGTTATGCAATCGTCGAAAAAAAAAAGTTTTGCGATAACAATCAAACATGACATTACGATGATAGGGAAGACGACAAAACATGGTCTGAAAATTTTGTTCGTCTGTATGTTAGTATAGCCACTTACACCCAAATTAATAAACATGGACTAGGGAAGGTGTAGGACTTAGTCTGTGGACTAAGTGCGAAATACTATTAATAAAACACAATTCCTGGTATTTGACGTTTACCAACTTAGTTTTTCGCTAGACCATCGAAGACGGTGGTCTAGCGATGGACTAAGAATTGACATTTAAGAAAATAATTTACAGGGAAATATAGAATGAAAAGAGGTAGAGTTGAAACTTATTGTAGTAGATTTTGTTCGATTTTTTTAAATGAAATTGTAGTCCATGTGGTCCAAACTGTAGAGTTAGACAACTCTTATTCCATGGTTTTGTAAGTCCATGGACAGTCCAAATGGGTGGGCCGAATTCCTTCAAACTTGGTATTGAGTTTTTTTTTGTGAAACTACCACTATGTTAAAGCTCATTTTTCTAGAAAATGGTTCTAACGATTTTGATTTAAGAAAATCAAAGTATTTTTTCGATATTAACTATTATATGGTTGGAAAACAAGTTCCCAATGACAGCTAAGAACAGTTTGCAAGTGGCTTGAGGGTTAAATATTTTTTTTACAAAACTTAGCTGTTTGTAGGGTGAAATGGGCTAAATGCAAAAAACAGTGCTTGTGATAGTAAAAATTTCGGGACTGTGAAAGTTTACAAAAACAAAGCAAACTTGATTTTCTTTGTAAACTTAACATGTGCCAATCAACTCTTATAGCTGTTACATGAAAAGTTGGGAACCACCAAATTTTGGTTTACTTTCATGCATATATCAACTAACGCGAAAGCTTAAGCTTACACCTATAATTTAGTTTTTACGTTCGCAAAAGTAGCAACTGGCGCTGGGGAATCGTTGCAGATGTAAGCTCGGTTAATAGGCTAATTTCAATATTCTCAACAAACTATTCATTTCTAACATGGTGCCAAACACACGCGACCTTACGCTGAATGCAAGAAATATTGCATGAATTGATCGGCGCGGCGTCTGTAACCTTGAAAATACAAAATTTCGCGATTGTATGTGTTTACACACTAAAATAAATGTTCTTTGCAAACTTGAAAAAAATTGATAGTTCAGTACGAAATAATTAATGAAAATAGTCCTGGCGACGGTCAATTCATGTATGTGTATAAGCCCCGCATAAATTATAGAAAAGGAACATGTCTAATGTCGAATTTCTTTCATCGAAATCTTCGATTTTTTCATGCTGGGACCCTGTTAGCATGAAACTCAAAATGTCTGGCCTTTAAAGGTTTAAAGTAAGACCGCACTAATGCGGCACTTTCCGACACTATGCATAATTTTTTTTCAAGCCGCACTTGAATAGCAGCCTTCCTCGTCTTCGCTATCATCATAATGTCATGTTTAATTATTATCTAAATTTTTTTTTCAAAGAATGCATAACTTGCCTTATATTGTACTAACTATAATCGCATGTAAAAAAACAATGTAAATCGCATGTAAACAAAAATGCAAATAATAAATCTACGTTGTTAAATTTACTAAGAAAGTCCTGGTTAAATAAACGACAAAATAAATGAGAAATCTTGTTTCTTAATTTTTTATTTCATTTGGCAGATATTGCATTAAAAGACTTTTGCCTCGGGTGCCCGGGCAACACCGGGGACTTTCTGCTAGTTTGGAAATAAAATCCATAACAACTGCGGAAGTAAACAAAACAAAAAACCAATTTGTATGTAAAATCCATGGAAACAGCAAAACGTAAACAAAACGAAATATAAATTTGGAAATTATATTTTTAAATCAGGATAAATTTAAGAGGTAAGTGAAAATCTTAACATAACTTATATATTAAAATTAATAGCCTATAAGTTGCCAAAAGAACAACAAAAGAAGATATGTACAATCATTTTTATGGCGTGTCAAATGGTAAGTCGTCAGTTTACCTGTCATATACAGACAAACTGACATGGAAACAAAACTACACTTTTATATATTATTAATAGAGATGAAAAAAATTGAATCTTTAGAGTAGTTTCTATAAAAAATATACTTATATAAATTAATATAATATAAAATATTTTTGTATAGCTATGTACAAACAAAAATTAATGATTAAATACCTTCCTACCATTTTAAAAACATAACATAAATGGTATTTATGGTAATTTTAACACCTAAATGAATAAACATTGGCCAGCGAAGGTTTAGGACTAATTCCGTAGACTAAGTGCGAAATGCTATTAATAAAATAGAATGTTTGGTATTTGACATTTATGTACATACTTAGGCCTTGGCTAAACCATCAAAAACGGTGGTTTAGTGAAGGAATATGTATTGAAATTTGGAACAAAATGTACAGGGACATAGAATAAAAAGAAATAGGGTTGTTACTTATGGTTGTAGATTTTGTTCGTGGCTTTTCGATTTTTTAATAATTGAACATTTTAGTCCACAGACTATCTTTTATTCTATGGTTTAGTAAAGCCATTAACTAGCGGTAGACTACGCATTTTTTTATTAATAGGGTGGTAAGTGTTTATTGAAAGCAAAGTAAGTATCTATTGAAAAAAAATTCTAGAACATTTTTTTTCGAAGTATTAAAATATTGGTAACGGAATTTAAGTTATTTTACAAAATCCAGCAAATTATTAATGTCTGTACCTTGTATTTGAAAATCTTATTAAGGCTAATACATAATTTAAGAAAGAATTTTTATAATTTGAGTTTAAATAAATTAGTTGAATAAGTGTGTTTTCTCAACGTTGGGAATCTATATATCTATATCTGAAGGGTAAATCTAAGGCTTGTGATAACTGTAGGTGATACATATTTATCAATATATTTACATATTTTATTTTCCTGCGTGAGAGTTTTCTGGTTTTGACATATACAATTTCAAAGTGTTCTAGCGGCAACACGGTTTAATCAAAATGAGTGATAAAGGCATTCATTTCATAGAGAATTGAATTCAGTTTTCGTAAATTTAGAAATATTTGTAATTACAAGCATAGTTTTTGAATTATGAGTGAAAAAGTCGAGAAAACAGTTTTTTTTAAATAGGCTCTAGGCTCTATTGATTGAGGGATAAATTTTATAGAAAATTTAGTGTACTTTATTCTTGTAGTAGATAATTGATGCCAAAAATGCACTGTTTTTGAGTTTTTGACAAAAACTTGAAAAAGGTCGATAATTTTTGGTGTTCTATGCGATTGGTTTTTGGAGGATAGTGAAGTGGGTGGAGGGAGCGTGGTGTGTAATTTATTTATTTTTTATCTGTACCAGTAATACCTAACAACATGTCAAAAATTTACGACTATCCGGCTTTTTTTAGGGTAAATATCTTCTTTTTAGAGTTCCTTTTACTTAACTAATTCAGTTATCTCCGACAAAAAGTGACGAAATTAATTTGAAACTAATATTATACCAATGAAAATTGTAATTTTCAGGTTGCTTATTTATTAACAGATAAAAATTAACCATCAGCAGAATGATTGTGTGGTTAAAATGCGTCAGTTTATCTTTTAAAGTGACTGAGTAACATTCAGATCAATTGGGCGCGCGTCATGTTGATGACGTCGGCTGAAGCTCTTTCCATCGCTATAAGGGCGGCTGACGGTTTGTTTTATTATCTTGAAAGTTTAAAGATTCATCTGTAAAAAATTCATTCGGTGTAAAATTACATTTTTTAAATTTTTTTTTACAAGTTTAGGGGCGTGGCTGATGGTCTTTCCACCGCCATCCGTGCGGCTGGCAGCAATTTTTATATTAATTAGAATATCAATAACCATCCCTCAAATCTTGGAGCGATGTAAAATGACTTTTTGAAAAAAAAATTGTACCACTTTGACCCGCCGCTAGACCTAGCTCCACCGGTGGCTCGGCGGCTGACGCGCATTTTTATGATTGCTTCCTCGCAAAGGGCTAATTAATCTTCTTTATATAATAAATGCCACTCTAAGGCTAAAGTACGTTCCGAGCCAATGGAAGGTTGCGGAAGTTATAATGATTCTCAAACCAGGAAAACCATCACATGATAAGAAATCTTATAGACCTATTTCACTTCTGCCCGTAATATCTAAGGTCTTTGAAAGAATATTACTTCTGCGCCTGCAGCCAATAATAGAAGAAAAGCGCCTAATACCTGAACATCAGTTCGGATTTAGAAGCAAGCATTCGACAACTGACCAAGGGCATATGATCACTGACGTCATTGAGAAAACTCTTGAAGAAAAGAAAATATTTCGGCGGTCTTCCTAGACGTGTCGCAAGCTTTTGATAAGGTGTGGCACGAAGGCCTAAATTTTAAATTAAGACAAGTTCTGCCTGGAGCACTTTATACGCTTCTAAAAGCATATCTAGAAAATAGACTTTTTAGAGTAAGACATGGAAACGATTACTCGGATCTCAAAGAAATAGTGGGTGGGGTACCACAGGGAAGTGTTTTAGGTCCAATATTGTACCTATTATTTACACGTGATATACCTCAAACAGAAGACACTATCGTAGCCACGTTTGCTGACGACACTGCAATACTAGCAGTGGGCCAAACGATAAATGATTCTACGACAAAATTACAAAAAGCTCTGAATAATGTCAATGATTGGACAAAAACATGGCGGATATCGCTCAACGAAGTAAAATCAGTCCATGTAGATTTTACGTATAAGAAAATTAATAGATTACCGGTATTTGTTAATACGGTTCAAGTTCCATTTGCTAACGAAGCAAAATATCTCGGAATGACTCTAGACGCAAAATTAAAATGGAAACCGCATGTTAAAAAGAAATGCAAAAAGTTAAATAATAAACTCAGAGATATGTACTGGTTGCTCGGGAAACACTCTAAGCTCAGTATCGAAAACAAGCTAATTTTGTACAGGCAGGTGCTTAAGCCTGTCTGGACTTACGGTATACAACTCTGGGGTTGTACGCGAGATTCTAATTTAAATACCTTACAAACATTTGAAAATAAACTCCTAAGATCATTTGTAAGCGCACCTTGGTACATTAGAAACGAAGATCTCCACAGAGATCTCGGGATTCCCACGGTTCGCGATGAAATAAAAAATTTTGCCCGAAATCATAGAAAACAGCTATTACAACACTGCAATAGTACTATAATCGAAATTATCGATGAGACGAATTTAGTACGCCGCCTGCGAAGGACAAAGCCTTCCGATCTGGTGCACTAAACGAGAATCCGCTTTAAAATCGCGGTATAAGCAGGAACTATCACCGGATAGTTACCCTCAACACGTTAATTAAATTCGTTAGAAATAAATTGCTAGATAACTTTCAACTTAGTTGCAATCGGGAGGAGGAGGAGTTTTTAGTGCAGTAAGAATCTCACACTCCTATGAGCACGCGTTTTTCGGTCCTCATAGAGCCTTTTGAAGGTTTTACACCTACCCACGGGAAAAAAAAATTATGATTATTTAACACATATCTCTCAATTTTGATAAGAATTATTCGGTGTAAAATGACTCGCAAATACTCAACGCTACCTCCCGTACTATTATCAGAATCAGAAATAACATTTAATACTGCATTAATTAAATCATTTTGTATTTTGTTCGACGTCGCTTTATATACACCTGTACGTGAACGTCGCTTATGAGTATGTTTGTATTTGTACATAGTACGCGCAATGAATCCGCACTGCAAGCGCGCAATGAACAAGATAATGCCAAAAACTAAGAGTAAAAATTCTCTTTTCTCTTTATCTTGTTTTGACGCGTGCATGCATTGGCTGATTGGTGATGGCATATCTGGTTTCTCTTATAAATAGTAGTATCTATCTATGTTTACGTACTACAGGCAACGTAGGCAAGTGGCACGATCGTGCTCTTTTGGCACTTTTTAATTTGAATGGCACTGTGGCACTCAAACGCTTCTAATGGCACTCTAAGAATGGACGAGCAAATGTTTTCAATATCAAACTTAGTTTTACCACATGGTAGTGCATCAGCTGAACGGGTTGTTTCACGCTTAAATAACATTAAAACCCATAATAAAAATCGACTTTCTTAATGCAGGTTTTCCATTAGGCATTCAACGCACTAATTTCGAGTTCAACACATTCAACTATAATGTATGATGTCCTCAAGTCCATTCAACCAACGAGCTTAATCCGGTTGGAGATCGTTGCTCAACGAATTGTTGAACAAGTGTACGGCTAGTGTACGAGCTCGTGTTGGTCGTTGAAAATTTTGGTTTAACGCGTTGAGCAACGTTTTCAAGATAATGCGTAGCACATTATTTGTTCAACTCGTTGATCAAATTTTTTAAATTTTGTTTGGTGTTGGTTGCCGTTGAGGTGAAAATATTTGTTATGCTTTGCGTTGGATGAGTGCGTCCATCAACTTGTTGAACAATTATATCAAAAACGAAGTTGATAAACTTGAAAAAAAAAACTTTTTTTTTTGTCAAAATCGAACAAGTTTATCAACTAGTGTACAAGGTTATTTAACTTTTGGGTAAGTTTGTCAACTAGAATATGTACGAAGCTTCAACAATTGAATACGTTGATCAACTAGGTGTACGGAGTTCTCCAACAATTGATCCAGTTGATCAACTAGCTGTTCGAGGGTATTTAACATTTCACTAAGTTTGCCAACTATGCGTATGGAGCTCCCAACACGTTTGAATCCAAAGATGGAGTTGACTGAAAAGTTCGTAATGGACAACCGGCCTTATAAAGTTATAAAATCACTTTTGTCGTTTAATGAAATAATAAAGGCTGAAACTTGACAGAACTTCATACCACCTAAAGACTTATATTGTTAATTGATGATTTTATTTATTGTTTATGTTTCGTTTAATGAAGTTCTTGTATTTTATCTATTAATTTATAATTTATTAATTTTGTGTTTATTTATTCTTTAAATAAAATTAAAAATTACATATGAAATCTTCGTAGGCCATTCATTTTGTTTGGCGATAATTTACTTAAAAGCAATGCAAACAATTTTTTCCTCACCTTTGAGTAAATGGTTTCCAATTGAATTAATTTATTTTAATAAAGAAAAGAAAAACGTTTTAAAAAGTGTTATAGCAATTAATAAACGCAAAATTCTCGGAGCTATTATAATGTTAAACCGCACTTAACGAGCCAGCGTTGCCAATTTATTTTAGTTGTCAATCTGGCAGACGGCAAGTGCCATACTATACTGATTTTTGTAATTTATGTTAGCTTAAATTAATTTATTATGGAGTAAAAATCAATATTACTACTTACTACTACTGCTACATATGAAATCTTCTGATTTTTTTTCACTTTTTTGTTGGTGGCAGCCAGTGGCCTAAAATGGCACTTTCTGTTGTCAGCATTGGCACTTACAATTTTTTTTCTCCGGCAACGCTGATCTTCAGGTACAGAGAATGAAACCGCACCACAGCGCACAGCATAAACTAATCACTTAAAGACCAGAAACCTCTGCTTTCATTTGACATTTGCCTACAAGCTGAAACACGCACACAAGTAACATTTCTGTTCCTCTTCCAATAGGCACATTGATAAAAACGCACACAAGAATCTTTTCTGTTCCTCTTCCTATAGACACATAGATAACACAGCCCTAGTAATTTGTTTTTTGTTTTGCTTTTCGATTTTCCATCTATTCTTGGATAGAGTTTCAAAGCTACTAACACAACAATGTAAACAAATGGGTTTTGGGGGGTGAAACATACGAAGGTTTCCAATCTTATTATGGCTTATTTGTGCTTGCAATTATGTCTTCTCCTTCTGTTTAATATTTTTGTATGGGGAATTGGGGATTTGCTTCACTTGGGTGAGCTGATGTTGGGAGAACACCCAAATGTGTGCATTTGTATTTTTTTTATGGAGAATGAATTCTCTTGCTGTCCGAAAAAGGAAAACCGTTGAGAAGTGCGGTTGATGAAGTTGAACACCAAGTGCTATTGAAAGATTTATAAGAGAGCATGCATTTCGTCTTTTTTTATTTTAATTTTGTAGGTACGTGGAATCGATGCGTTGAAGTTATGAGACAATCTTTGAATTAGACAGGTAGTTGGAAAACAAATAAAAATGAGAACATTTAAGTATTTTGGTAACACGAGCAAAATACAGATGATTTTGGTAGGGTGTGCGGTGAAGACCTGCACACCTACGAATAAATGTCACTGACTGTAAGCTAATTCATCATGTTTTTGAAGAAAATCAAAGGGCACGGTTGTGTCCAGCCATGTTCTGGCACTACACCCTTTTTCCAGGATCAAACTCAGGCGATGTTCGACCCCCCTCTCACTTCAGTACCAATAAAGTCAATAATTTCAAATACGACTGAAAACTTTTTGCATGTGCGCGCACTCTCATATAAGTGCATGGTATTCACTTTAGCAACCAAACTGTTGCAAAACTGAAAGTTGCATATACGCGCCTAGAGTAAGACTGCAAAAATTGCAAATACCATAACTGACTGACTGACTCATCATTCAGTCACTGACTCACTCACTGACATCATCAAAATTATGGAGCACTTCCCGACATCGTAGAATCTTGTAATTTCACACAACGATAGAAAAAATTGAAAATTTAAGATTATCCATTCAGGCGGCGCGCGTTTTGGCACATGCCAATTTTCATAGAATTGATATAAATTATTTGGAGCACTTCTGATCAGTGGCGGATTTACAAATTTGCCGCCGGAGGCTTTTCAATTTTTGCCGATTTTATTGACTAGGGGGTCAATTCCCGATCTGTGAAATTATGAAGTGATAAAAAAAATATCATTTCAGTTTTCACAGAGGTTTATCATTTTCCAACTTCACGCACACGCCTAATGCGATTCTAGAACTCACTGTGATAAAGTTTGTACTAAAAAGTACTAAATGATAAATTCTGTCATTTCTGATTAGATTTTTTGTTGGGAAAGGTAAATATTTCATTTCAGTTTCTAAATTTGCTTAAGAATAATGTCCGGAATAATAATTCGTTTAATAAATTAATAAAAGACGTCGTATTGAACAATTGTGGGTTTTATATTATATTCAATAGTATCTCTGTTTTGAGTAAGATTTATTATTTTTTCATGTGAGGATATTGAGGCTTTCCCTTCGAGATGGGCAGAATCTATTCAGTTACAACTAGGAGCACTTTATTGAACTTTATAGATTCCCAAAACATTTATGAATGGATTTAATACGTGAATTGAGAGCATTCTTGAAAAACACTCAACTTATAAGTGCGCTTCAAAGCCATTTAAATATGGTAAAGTGCTCTGCATTTGTTTGCAATGGGTAGTTTCCAACGATCTGTCGCGGGAATGAGCACCATCGTGTCGGTTGTTGTGAATCTGTTGATTTAACAATTTCGTTATTTACTCCAATTAACACAAATATAACTTACTACCAAAATAAATTTGTGGATAAATATAATTGTTGCTTACTTGTCATGTGCCAAATCCTGTTTTTCTTCTTAATATTCGATTAGAAACATTTTCTTCACAAAACAATTGACTGTGATAAAAAAATTATCATATGAAAAATGTTTGGCATTTAACTTCACTTTTTCACAAATCGAGAATCGAATTAGACGTGAAAGCGTGATAAAATTTATCACTTCACATTTTCACAGATCGGGAATTGACCCCCAGATACCTTATTTTAAAATTTTATCAATTACTTTTATTCAATTGAATTTTAAATGTTACATCGCCTTATTTACATCAGTTCTTACTCTGACTATAGAGCATGATAATAAGCAAGGGGATCATTGGGAATTTCAAGATTATTCTTATAATCCACGCTATACTGAGGATTCTATGATTAATAAATGTTGGATATTCTATTGACCTTAAAAAAAACTTGCTCTTATGTTCGATCACATCGTATGCAAAAGATTTCTATTAAAAATCTATATATATTTTTAGAGTCGTTTTTTACTTAATTTTTTATAATATACAAAATTTCTTTAATTTTTTTCTAAGCAAAATTGGTTTGTCAATATTAAATATTTAATAATATAAGCTTATAAGCAAAAGATTAAATCGGCTTTATCAAAGAAAAAATAATTCAAAATTTTGAAATAAATACTTAAACTAATTTGAGCTCAAAAAAAGTATACAATTTTATTTTTTGGATAAATGGGAATTTATGAGAAAAAAATTATAAGAATCTGTGTAGCGGTTTTTGAGAAAAAAAAGTTTTTTTTTAAATCTTTTTGAAAACATTTTTCAAAAAAAAATCAAAAACGCCAATTCATAGGTCTTCAGCAAATACATATAACTGTAATTTGTGAACAAAATGAATGACGGTTTTCCAAATATATTTTTTTTAAATTAAAAAAACAAATATTTTAAAACTACAAAAAAAAAATATTAATTAAAAATATTGGTATTCAGTGTAAATTGGACTACCCACACCTCTATGTGAGTGAACTTTCGAAAGAAGCAGTTGAGCAATTTATGAGATAGTCGAAAGCAAAAAAAAAACGGGCCTGTTAATTTTTTGTCAACCATATTTGCCGCCATAGTCTCCAGCCTTCTCAGCCTTCTGGTAAATCCAGCACTGCTCCTGATTGTCGTAGAATGATGAAATTTGATAGAAGACTAGAGCTTGATGTGTATACAAAGCGAAAAATAGAAAATTTAAGGTTTTTCATTTGGCAATTTTTTCTTTTTTATCTCCGAAAAGATCTCTGAGCAGAGCTTGAGTAAACCGAGTTAGATCTGAGTAGAGCATGGTCAGATTTCTCCAATAAAATTTTGAAATAAACTTAAGCGCAGAACTGTCAAATATATTATTATAATTGTTTTATTAAAACTTACTAGAATTTACCAGTAAATCTAAAGCTTTCGTTCTCCGAATTCATTTTTGTTTTTAAATGATTTTACTTTAGTGATTATTGCTAAGATTATGAATAAAGTTAGCAGCGCCCAGTACTTTCATCGGTCATTTTATTCTGAGCTAATGGTTCATGCCCCGATTTAGCTCTGATTTATAAAAGAAACACGAGTTGAGAGATTAAATGTGTCTGAGCTAAAAAATAAACACAGATCTTGACAGCTGAGTTCTTTACTCGGAGCTTAAAAAGAAAAACGTCAATTAGAAATGTCTGCTTATTGTCATTTTGAAATTATACATGCATCTGGAAAATTCAAGACTTTTTAAGAATTAGTGTGCTCGATGTGGTATTCTTTGTTAACAACAATGAAAAAATAAAACATTTGCATATTAATTGGTGGAGTACTTTCATTTAAAAAAAAGAGATTAAATTGCAACAAAACATAATAGCATCCACAACAATTATTGCATTTAAATCTTTGCAAAAATGAGTGAGATCAAACCAAAACCACAAATGTTAAAAAAACCAACAGGCAAGTTCTTCTACATGTAACAAGTCAACTGTAATGCTGCTGTTGTGAAAAATTGTAACATTTTTTTAATCATTAAAATTACATTTTCTGTTGCATTCTATATTGTTGTCCACCAAAGCCCACAAATTGTTTATCACATTAATGCCAGGTGACTTTGCTGGACGTGTCATTAAGCTCTATAAAATTCCTGAATTGTGCTTCGAGGCATTGTTCTGGTAAAACCAGGAAATTTAAATGAATACCTGCCTAAATATTTTTCTCCATCGTCCCCTCAATGAACTCCATTTTTCCCACCACGGCTAAAGACACGACACTTCCTCCGCCATAGACGACCCGTTTTTTTTAACGGCTTAAAAATCACACTAGAAATCATGAAAATTGGTCGCAACCAAACCAAAAGTCACAGAAAATAAAATGCAAAACTGGATCCTATGAACTTGTTTTTAAGCCTTAATGCAGCTAAACATTGAGTCTATAGTTATCCTATACAGTCTTAAAACTTATGGATGTAATATTACCCTGATTCTTAATATAATGAATTTTCAAATGGATGATTCAAAGAGTAGTAGATATATGTACAAAATCTTTATAGATTTTTGTTTTTAATCATTAACTCTAGATTTTAATCAATGTTGACATTACGATGATAGAGAACACGAAAAAAGTGGGTCCCGCAATTCCGTCTGTCAGCTGCTGAACCGATTTTGTTGAAACTTGGTGTTTAGGCGTTTTATGTTATTGTCCAAAATAGATTTTTGAGTCGTTGTTTTAACACCAAAAATAACGGTACTTACCATACAAATTATTCTACCAACTTAATTATCTAGAAAACGGCTCTAACGATTTTGATAAAAAAAAGTGTGTGTACTACATTTCGTTTGGTATAAATTTTGGCCAAACAATTTGTTTGCATATTTTGTTACTAACGGTACCTGCCATACAACTATTTTATTTGACTTTCTCATATACCGCTCAACGGATTTCGATCAAAATTTAAATACAGGAGCTTCTTCGAATTCTAAATAAAAATGAATTTCAAAATGTTCGTAAAAGAAATTTTTTGAATTTTTGAAAAAAAATTTTTTTGAAAATTCAATATTTCGAAAACGGGTGGACGATTTTTTCTGAAATTTTGTTTTTAAATTTATATTATTAAATATTTAAAATGTTCAAACTAATTTCTTTTTAGAAAAAAATTAAAATTGTTTGTATATATAGAAGAAAAATAAGTGAAAAACGACTTTAAAAATACATTTAGTCGTTTCTAAAGAATATTTTGCATATAATGTGATCGAACGTAAGAGCAATTACGTGCATTTTATTTATTTTAATAAAATCTTTTTTTAATACTCAAGATAATGTCAAAAAACTACTAAATACGAAGTTTCGAAAATATCGATTGAGTCTTTTGGAATATTGGGGTTTTAAAGAAATTTTTTTTAATAAAAAAAATTAAACGCCTGAAGCGATTTTCTCCAATCTTGGAACTTAAGTATTTTAGGTGAATCTCTCAAATAGATCTTAGCAACGTTGGTTTAGCCCCAAAAATAACGGTACTAGCCATACAATTTTTTCTACCGTGTTAATTAACTCGAAAACGGCCCTAACGATTTTGATAAAAAATGGTGTCCTTTTGGTAGAGTTAACATTTTGGTCGAAAATATGTATTTTACACCAGCATTTTTTTTTATTTTGGACTTTCTCATAAACGGCTCTACGGATTTCGACCAAAATGTTTATATAGGAGGTCCTTCTAATGCTAAAGAATACTGCACACTAAAATTTTCGAAAAATATTTTTTTTTTGAATTTTTGAAAAAAAATATTTTTAGTTTTAGGTATTATTTTTTTTTTAATTCAATATTTCGAAAACGGGTGTGTGATTTTTTTTAAAATTTTGTTTTTAAGTTTATATTATTCAATACTTAAAACTGTCATACCAATTTTTATTTAGAAATAAAGTTAAAGAAATTTTGTATATAAAAAATTAAATACTAAAAAACGACTTTAAAATATATTTAGTCTTTAATATTAAGATTTTTTGCATTCGATGTGATCAAACATAATATCAAGTATGTGCGATTCAGTCGTGCATTTTACATTTTCTTAAATTACCAAAACGTAAATTTTCCCTTAATTAATAAACTAATTTTTTTATAAAAATCATTGGAGCCGTTTTTGAGAAAAATAAGATATTTCTTTTTGGCAAACAAAATATAATAAAATGCACGAATGGATCGCACGTACTTGATCTTATGGAATGGTTAAATATATTTTTAAAGTAGTTTTTTAATTAATATCTTATGTACCTACAATATTTTATATTACCTAAATATTTATTAATATAAAATTAAAAACAAAATTTCAAAAATAATCATCCACCCGTTTTCGAAATATTGATTTTTGAATTTTTTTTTCAAAATCCAAAAAAATATTTTTCCGAAAATTTTGGTATGCAGTATTATTTATTCAAAGGAACTCCACCTAAAAATTTTTATCAAAATCTTTAAAGCCATTTATGAGAAAATCAAAAAAATGATTGTATGGCAAGTAACGGTGCCAAAAGTATAAAAATATTGTTTACCAAAACGTAGACTATACCTAAAGTAGTGCACACTTTTTACTTGCGATTATAGGGACTATAAGGCAAGTTATGCATTCGTCGAAAAAAAAAGTTTTGAGATAACAATCAAATATGACATTACGATGATAGCCAAGACGAAAAAAGTTGGTCTAAAAATTATGTATTAAATATTCCGTCTGTATGTCTTTCAGTCTGTCTGTAGGTATCAATATATGTATGTATAGACACCTTCAGCCCAAACGGGTGAACCGAATTGCTTCAAACTTGGTGTATAGAGGTTTTTAGGTATTGTACAGGGTGCGCCAGAGAAACTTACTTATTTGAAAGGTCAATAAAAACAAAAGTACTTCAATTATTGTTTTAGTTTTTTTTTTATTTGAGAATAGAATATCCAAATTTTTTTTTATGCAGTCTTGAAAATGACATCGGATAAATGGCGACCCCCATTGCGCATACACTGATGAAGTCGATTTTTGAAATTCGTCTCCACTCTTTGCAGCATATCAATCGGTATGTTGGCAATGGCGTCGCGGGCAACAAAATCGCGTTCAGTTAATTCTTGCACAACAGCCAATTTATAGGGATGAAATTGAAGGTCTTCATGGAGAATTCGTCGAACAGTGGTGTCAGAAATTCCCATAGCAGCTGCGTGTTTGCGAGCCGAACGCCGGGGAGAACGCACAACTGACTGCCTCACACTTTCGATATTTTCCGGAGTTCTGATGGTCCGTTGAAGTCCATTTCTGGGTGACACTTCCACACTCCCGAAATGAGTTAACCCACGACAGAATCGAATTACGGCCAGGAACGAGTCTGTGAGGAGGAATTTCAAAGCGAGCGCGGAAGGCACGTTGCGTAGCAACAAGTGAGCGACCGTTAGAAAAGAAGCTCTCGACTGCGAAGGCCCGCTGCTCTCTAGACCAGAGCATGATGGCAACTGACTGGAGGGAGAAACAAACTTGGGAACTTCCCCCTCCAGATGCGCCCCCTCTCGGCCCTCTAACCGCCCAAATCACCACGCGGGAATTTTTTCAAATAAGTAAGTTTCTCTGGCGCACCCTGTATAAAGGGAACATTTTTTTTAATTCGATAAATAACATATAACCGTTAGGTTAAAACCTATTTTCTCGGAAACGGCTCTAACGATTTTGATAAAAAAAATTAGTTCCATTTTTTAGGTAAGACCGATCATATAGTTGAGACATTTTTGTTTTTAAATGTCTAAAAACAGTACTTTCAATAGGACAGTTTTTTTCAATTTGACTATCTCATAAATGGCTTAACCCATTCTTTCGAAATATCACACATATATAGGTTTGAGTTGCCCAATTTATACTGCGTACCAATATTTTTAATTACTATTTTTTTGTATTTTTAAAAGCATTTTTAAGAAAAAAATTTATATTTTGAAAACTGCACATTCAATTTTTTTTCAAATATTATAGTTTTATGTATTTACTGAATACCTATGAATTGGCGTTTTTGAATTTTTCTTAAAACATGTTTTCAAAAAGCTTAAGAAAAAACTTTTTTTCTCAAAAACTGTTCCACAGATTTTAATTTTTTTTTCATAAATTCAAATTTATCCAAGAAATAAAATGGTGTACTTTTTTTCTTTTTTTTTCAGCTACTTTGAGCTTTAAGTTATTTATTTCAGAATTTTGAATTATTTTTTCTTTGATTAAGCCGATTTAATTTTTTGTTTTTAAGTTTATATTATTAAATATTTAAGTTACCAATTTTTTTAAATTTTTTTTTAGAAAAAAATTAAAGAAATTTCGTAAGCATACAAAATTAAGTAAAAAAGATTTTAAAAATATATTTAGATTTTAATAGAGATCTTTTGCATACGATGTGATCGAATACAAGAGCAAGTTCGTGCGATCCAGTCGTGCATTTTAATTTTCATAAGATAGTTAGAGCCCTTTTAGAGATTATTAACATCGTAGAAAAAATTGTATGGCAAGTACCGTTATTTTTGCGGCTAAATAAACGTTTCAAAAATCTATTTGAGAGAATCACTTAAAACGCTTAAGTGCCAAGTTTGAAGAAAATAGCTTCAGCCATTTAGGCTGCAAATCTTCCTGCAGACATACAGGCAGACGGAATTGCGGGTCTCGCTTTTTTTGGTATTCGCTATCATCGTAATGTCAAGTTTGATCAAAATTCGAGTTCGATTTTTTAATGAATGCATTACTTGCCATATAGAACCTATGTATGTATGTATATACCGGAAGTAAAAACATGTAAAAATCCAAATACACAAGAGATCTGTGAGTTTGAAATTATAGGCTAGTTCAGAAAAATGAGATCTCAGAGATATTAGCAATCTATTTGGTATAAACAGGATGCAAAGTTTTTCGAATTTTGAATTCTTAGAATTACAAAATAGACTTAAGGGGCGGGGTCTCTTGGTCCAAATACACAATATGTTTTTGAACAACTAATAATGATTGTATATTTTTTTTGAGTGTACCAATTCAGTCAACAATATATGTTTATATCCCCTGGACTTCTACTTCAAAATAACACTGACAGTTTGCAATCTGGCAACTGAATCGACTCATGCGAGTATATTCAACACTGTCTCACCAAATTAATTTTTATTTTCTAATTTATTTTAACTTATAACAATTTTATAAAAAACTAGTCGACTAGTTTTTTTAACTAGTCCATGCACGCGCTCTACTTTAAACTATAAATTATCGGTTCTCTTATGAGTTGAATCACGAGAACAAAGGACCACATACAATTAAAAATTACCTAAATTTTTAAAGATTTATGTGTATGACATTCATCTAAAACGAAACCGTATAAAAAAATATAATAAAAACTCATAATCACTCAATCGATTTTATTTTAATGGGTATACATTTTATTTTGTTATTTTTTTCTCATCAGCTATTTGAAATACATATGTAGAATGATTTTAATAATCGTGATATTAATTCAGGTGATCTGAATAATCGAATGATCATTGGAGATCATTATGCGACTTTATAGATATAAAAGGTTATGTTTCGGGTGTAGTAATAATTTCAGGAAATCGAAATAATTGTGAAATCGTTTTGTCCATAATTCGGTATATTTTCTTAGTCATTTTTTCCCAAGTGAACACTTTCAGAAGAGTCCAGAAGGCTTCCGGATTGCCATATAATCACGAAATAAGAGCACTTTATTTGAAACTCAGAACCGTTTTAATAATTTAAATTAAGTAAGTAGTTTTGAAATGGCAGCGTTTGCAGGAATTCGTATGATTATCTTTTGACATTTTTTAACTGTTATATACAAAACTCTGAAATTTTATTTCTTGATTGAAGGGCTTATGAGTTTTAAATTAAGTCTTCGAAGTGCTTTTAGAAACCATTTTTTATTCAAACAAATTTTTTTAAAAATGTGCATATACATATACATGTATAAAAAACGTATGATTATTTTCATGAAAAATTACATTTTTTGAAGTAATTTTTTTGGGAGCGGGTCAAAATTCTGGCTTCAAAATACTGCTTTTCAAAATTCTGCTTTTTTCATTTTTTCTGCTTTTTAAAATTCTGTCCGTCAACAAAAAAGAAAGAAATTCTGCTTATTTTTTGTAATTAACTTTTTTATTTACAAAAGCAAACGAGAAGCAAAAATAAAACAAACCAATTCATTAGGTAAATTTAAGTATGAAAAATGTTTTCTGAAATGCGCTTAAGAACCTTAGATAGCCAATGTGACTTAGATCGGTTCTCTTTTTAATAATTCTTTTTATTTGTTTGTTTTTCGAAACACTTTTTCTTTCTTTATTTAATAGACACTAACTGAATAATTGCCTTAGTAAGTTGACCGACAAAAAAAATATTTCTTTTATTAAACTCTGAAGAATGTTAGAGTATGCTCTGCTTATCAAAACTCTGCAAATAATAAAGAAAACAAAGGTTTGGAAAATGTGTAAAAGCGCACGCTTTTTAACATTTTCAAAACCTTTGTTTTCTTTATTACATATTTGCAGAATTTTGATGAGCAGAATTTTGAAAGGCAGAATTTCGGCAAGCAGAATCTTAAAAAAAGCAGAATTTTGTTCAAAGAATTTTCACCCCGGCAGAATTTTGACCCCAACCCATTTTTTTTTTCATAATTCTATGTCAGCTACAACATATATATTTCAATTTCATGGAAATGGATCAAAGAACAACGAAGTTGAAATTTATTTCACCCACCCTATGTAGTAACAATAATTTTTTAACTATATGGCCTATAAGACCTAAGGTCTTTTAAATGCAGCCTAAATTGCACGGCACTATTGACATGGAATAGAAAAATATTAAAGAACTTTTGTTGGCATAGAAAATTTGAAAATTATACCTTTAATATCATAACCTATACGGTCGGTGTCCAAATCCAATTAAGACTGGGGGTATAGAAAAGAATGATGCCTAGTGTATATCCACTGCGCAATTGAAACCCGCATAATTCAGAATTTTTAGTCAGTCATGACGAAATTCACATGTTTTGACTCATTTTTCTATGTCCGGTACAACATTTCATGGAAATCGGTCAAATAACAACGAAGTTTTAAATTTGTTGGACCCAAAACATTTTGTTTCTTTGAAAATGTCAGCTACAACATATTCTTATTCCATGGAAATCAGTAAATGAAAGACGAAGCTGATATTTCTTGAATCGAGCCCCGTACTTGCATTTTCCAAACGTCACCGATGTTCACATTTTAATCCGTGGTTCAGCAATTTGTTCACTGATATTGGGGAGTTCTTGGTTCAAATTTTTACTCGTGTAAATGTAGTTCACTGATGGTTCAAGTATGAAATTTGCTATTTCAAAAATAAATCTTAAACCCTCGTTAAACCTCAATTGATCCACCAAAAATGTTGATTTAAACTAGTTGAATCACGGATCAAAATTGAGGAACTTTCGATGGAGACCATCTAAACCAACACTTTCCGATTTTATTTCATGGGCCGCTTTATAAACATCAGACTCTTCGACTCTGCAGACGATGAACAAACAATTTACTTCCATTGAGCTAGAAATGTCGAAGAATAATACAGAATTATCTACCGAAGACAGACTAGAGAATGCGCGGACAAATTGAACTGAGCGTTCAATTCATTTTCGAGAATTGTTTTCATGTTTCTTTTACCAAATAGACAGTCAACCATGTCTTTGAAACGCACACAATATTGTATTGTATTTATTGTATTGTATTTGTATTTGCATTCTAATTTCTTACATGATACAATAAAATTCAATCTTTAATGATATCTTAACAAGTTTACAAAGAGAATAAAATTAACTATACAATTAAAATATGACATTAACATAGAAAATATATCAAAACAAATTTGAAATAGATAAAGATATAACAAATATGCAACTAAAAACAAAAAGAGTCAAAGTATATAATACAAATAGGGTTCATAAATACAATTGAGCGCAATTTAACAATTGTACGTACATTTTAAAATATATTTTTATCTAATAATTTTTATAATTTTTTTAACTTAAATTGAAGATGAGAAAAATATGATTGCCTTCTTTCTAAAAGTAGACGGTTCGACAGTTCTTTGAATTTCTAAAGGAAGTTCATTCCATATCTTGATTACATTAACAAAAAAAGATCGTTCAACAATGGTGTGTGCAAATCGAGGCAAAATAAATCAAAGTCCTCTTTGAGACTCAAGCATTTCCCCCAAGTACGTAGGACATCTTCCGTGAATAATGTTATGAAGAACAATAATATTACGAAACATAATATATTTATCTAAACTCAATCCGGTCAACGAATCATGAAAAAATTCAACACTTTCTTTCATATCATACGAGTATGATATGAGTCGTTATGGTTTTCCAATTTTTTCATTTTTATGAAGATATGTTCAACGTAATAGTGATGTCTAAATATAAATTACCATCAATGTGTAATTAAATAAAACCAGTCTATTGTAAAAGTTGGAAAACCCCAACGAAACGTCGAGAAAGAATAAAATAGTGTGATTTACATTCGGAAACTACTGATCTGTAAGCCTGTCTTATAAAAAAATCATTTATTTATTTAATCTCGAAAATTGTTGGAGCGGTTTAAAAAAAATAATTGTGTACCTATGTACGAGTATAAAATTTTAAAAACATTTTTAGAAAAAAAAATTGAAACACCATTTTGAAGAAATTATTAATTTACATATACAATTTTAATTTTAAAAATATTCAGGGCGTGATTTTAGAAAAATCGATTTTTCAAAAAAAAAAAATGATTTATTTATTAAAAATCGAAAAACCTTAGTTATATTAAGATGCTGTTTTATTTACTTTTAGGGAGCATTTGCAAACAAAAAATAATTTTTATTGGTTATTGGTTGGAAAGTCGAAAAAAATAAAATATTTCTTAATTAAAAGTGGACTATATCTACTAATTTAAGAACACACATGGGAGGTGCGTATAATTGATTTTTGTTTTAGAAAAAAAAATGTAAGTATTCAAGATAACGTCAGCAAACTACTAGATACGAAAAATCGATCGTTTTCTAAATAATGAAAACTCATGTTATTATTTTTTTAATTTAATTTTTTTTTTGTGTTTAAACTTTGTAGGAGCTTCTGCATACAAAATTTCAAAAAAATCAAATGAACCGTTTTCCAGAAAATCGAAAACCATAAAAATGGTTCTCTAGTTAAAACAACTATTTTTTTCCTAAAAAAATACTAAAAAGTTTTTTTTCCCTTCATTAATGATCCGATTTTTTTTTATAAAAATCGTTGGAGCCGTTTTTGAGATAGGTAAGATTTTTCTTTTTAGCAAACAATACAGGTACCGCAATTTTTCGTCATTAAAAAAAAATGAAAAAAACGTGTACCAAGTACCGAAAAAACAAGTACCAAGTTGGAAGCATATCCATCTAACCGTTTAGGCTGCAGACTTGAGGACAGACAGACAGGCGGAATTGCGGGACACACTTTTTTCGTCTTCGCTTCCATCGTAATGTCAAGTTTGATAAAAATCTCATCAGAATCCAGAACTTGTAATGTACTACTTATCCCATGTAATATATTAGAATCTAAGGTAGCGTATCGGAATCCCGCTTTTTATAATCCCGTTTTTCAAAAATCCCAAAAAAAAGTTTTAAAATCCCGTCTACAAAATACTGTTTTATTAAAAATCTGTCGATTTACGAAATCCCGCTCGATCAAAATTCCGATCTATCATAATCACGCTTTTTAAAATCCCGACTTATCACATTTAATCCCAGCAAGCTCGTTTTGTGTTTTGATAAATGTTCAGTTTTTGTATGATTACATACTTGATTTTTAAAGCCATTTTTCGTATCATTTGATGACTTTGGTCAACAGCAACTTGAGTGTGCTACCACCAAGTTTTTTCTCAATTATTTTTGGCTGGCATTATAGCTATTTCACGACCTGCCAACGTCGATCATCAGATTCCTTTGCTCTAGTGGTGCTGGTCTCCTTTTTCACTTTAATTGAAAAACTTCTTGTGCCTTCATCGTGTATTGAACCATGATAAATGATAAACAAAATACTTTGCATACTCGACTCCACATCAAATCCTATAATTTGATATTAAAAGAATAGTAAAAAATAGACCAAAAAATGAGTAAAACAGGGTTTTTGCTCATTGTATACAATTACATTAATATATCTACAAATTATTAAGATAATTGTTAATGGTTTACAGATAATTTTTTTTTCTCCCTTAACAGAAATATTATAAGATCAGCTTATACTTTAAAAATGTTTTAGAAAAAATCACTTGTTGCTTATTTTATTTCAATTTTCTTATTCCGATTTTGCAATCAAAACTAGTTGTTTAAAAAAAAATCGCGCGATTTTTTTAAATAAAACAAATTGTTTTGATTGAAAAAGCGGGATTATAAGAAACGGGATTTTAGAAAACGGGATCATAAGAGACGGGATTATAAAAAGCGGTATTTTAAAAAAGCGGGATTAAAAAAACAGTATTGTAAAAAGCGGGATTTTAAAACACGGAATTATAAAAGCCAGGATATCGAACCTAACCCGGATTTTAATTATGCAAAATTGTTAAAAGTCAACTTTAAAAAATTATTTTAACATTTAATTTCCACAAAAAAACTATTAACTGAAACAACATAACAAACAAAAGATTTACATCTACAAGAAATAATAGTTTTAAAAAAAGCTGTAGCACGTAATTGTTTTACCATGTTAGGTCAATTTTTCATAAATTTCCATTCCGCCTCACGGAGAAAGAGGGGGGGGGGGGGGGGTGAATTTGTATTCCATTATTTAGTTTTCTTGCATCGTAGTTCCAGGAATCAAAATCTCCAGGCGAGCAATTTGGGGACACCCTGTATAAAAATATTACTATGTTTATAAGCCAGTAAGTTAAAGATTGACTTTTGATTTTTTAAAAAGAAATATCAAAAATCATAAGAGCAATTTAAATCGAATCGCTGTAGCTATAGGTATACAATTAATTTTTTTTCATTTTCTCTATCATCTAATTCGGATGAAATTTGAGAATCGAGTATCTATAAGTAGATGTAAAAGTTTCCCGAATCGATATGCATAAGTACACAATGCCGTCGGTATAATGCGCGTGCGCCGGCCTATCGGTATTGGTGATTCTGTATGGCTTTTTTGGTGTAATTAGCTATCAAAGTATTATTTTAAACTGATTTTTATTAAAAGGGCGATATGCATACAAATCTAAGCAATAAATAATCATGAATAAATCAACGCGATAATACCGACGGAAGGGCGGCAATTTAAAAAAAAATATTTCCCGTCGGTGTCGATCTAAATAGATTATTATTATTAAAATAACCACTTCTTTAGATTTAAAAAAATGAATGTTTGCTTTGCAAATTTGTATTTATATTGTATATAGTCGACAGTTTCACACCCCTTTAGAAATTCTTTTCTTGCCGAAACAAAGTTCGTTAATAGCTTACTCGTAAAATAACATTTTGGTTTCCTAAAAACCTTTTGAATACCTATCCGACTTTTGTTTGAAAGGCAGGTTAGGTACATAATCACAAAGTACCTACCTAACAAACATGTGATAAAAATATTTCAACAAAAAATTCAAACACAGGCAGGTACCTACCTATCTTATCTAAAGAAATTAAAAATAAAACAATGGAAATCTTTTTTCAATTAAAAAAACATGGACATACCTACTCCAGAAGTAAAATAAGAGCGTCCAATATACAAACAACTTTTAACGATTTTTAAATCAAATGGAAAATGGTCTATCACTTATTACTAATAGCGAGTATTATTCAAGAAAAGATCTGCTCTTTCTGACTAAAGATTTCATCTTTTTGAATTTTGAGAGTTTCATTCCAACAAAAAGAGCAAATCTAGATCAGATCTCAACACGAAGATTTGAACTTTGGTGGGTAGACAGATTTGATCTGAATCAAATTTTTCTGTCAAACATCAAATGGAAACTATTTTGTTATTAATTTATTGTGAAATTGTGCAAGTCCCTACTAAAAATTTAAACTAAAAAATAAACAAATACTAGACGAAGAAGTTAATAATTTAAATTTTATAAATTTAGTCGAATTTTTTATTGCGTTGCCTTCATCTTCCTCATCATCTGATGATGAAGATATGTTTTTTCAGAAATGTGTGTGTCAGTCATTCATCATTGGACAAGATACCTTAGTAGCAGGTTAGCGGGTTTCTATTAAGTCAGTTGTATTGCATACAAATCTGAAGTTTTGAATCAGCTGTTCCTGAAATGAATAATAATTTTTGGGTAGTTTGAGATTTGTGTTTGCCAACATAAACAGGGTGTTTCCTTATTCATACTGGGATGTCCAGAATATTCGGAATACCAGTTTTGCGTTTCTTTATTCCATTAAATATTCCGGATAAACTATTTTGTTGTTCCTTTATTCATTCCGGAACGTTTGGAATGCATTCTTTTTATTCCATGTTAAACACGGAATGAAAAGAATATTCCAGCAATATACCTACCCCTCATGTGAATGACCTTCCATTCTGGATATTCTGGATAAACATTTTGTCTTTTCCATCCATTCTATTCCTTATCCGGAATAAAAAAAGAAACACACTCAATGTCTAGTTCATCATCTGGTTTTTTTTCCTTAGGCGTTACAACAACACAAAGCAATCCGGAGTGCTTAAGGTATGCCACCGAACGCGGCCAATACTACAATTAAATTTGGACACAAAGTTTCATTGAAAAGATCAAATCTCCATTTTGAGAGGAGATCTTTGAAATTTGAATGAAACTCGCTATAAGATATACACAGATAGTTATACTATCGGAACTGGAAGATATACCTACATAGATTAGATACGTTCCGATCTCAGATTTGATATTATCTGATATCTATTATTAGATATCTATAAGGTATCTAAAATATAAGCAAATCGATCGATTGTTCGTTATACATCACAAGTGAAAGTGGTTTTTCGTTTGTGAACAAAACTGGTACAGCATCTGAAAATAAATATGTATCTACAATCTACTTACCTACCTAATTACTCTTTTTTGAGGGAAGAACATCGATTCGCTGTTGTTAGATACCCTTAACCTGACTCAATAGATAGGTACATACATTACACAGATATTATCAAACAATTGGATTTAAATTTCAATTTTCTAAATTTAAAAAAATATCAAATTACCGACGGTAATTATACAAATACATATATTTATTTCCGTCGGCAATGCGGACAAGGATTAAATTAAATTCATATATAAGTATTTTAACAGGAAATGTATATAAAAAGGGAGTGATATTTTGTGTGTCCAAAGAAAAATGACATGGTTCCTATTTAATTTGAAAAGAATTCACATCTCCTTACCAACTATCGATAGTAAAGGAGGTAATTCGCGCACACGTTTTTCTCCCGAATTAAGAGATCAACCCCAAAAATTCAGACTACTACTTGATTGCCTCCAAATGTCTTCATGTTTGGAAACGTCAAGATCCGTACCCACATCTATACCTGTACTTATGTATCAAAGAATTTAATTTTTAATTCCGGCATATGTATGTAGGTACTATACCTAAGGCAAGTTTTGCATTTAGAAACAAAATCGCACTCGAAATTTTAATCAAACTTGACATTATGATGATAGAGAACCTATAGTCTGATGCGCTGAAGCGATTTTCTTCAATCTTGGTAGGTACTTAAGCTTTAAGCGTTTTAGGAGATTGCCTCGATTATTGTCTTAAAGCTCCAAAAATAACCTACCTAACACACAATTTTTTGCACCAACAGCAATGGTAAATCTTAATTATCTCGAAAATAAGTCTATGGATTTTGATAAAAAAAAAATCAGTACACTATTTTTAGTGCGTTACCTGTCATATGACGTTCTTAGTTCTTTTTATTTTCGACTTTCTCATTAACGGTTTAACAGATTTCGATGAAAATTTTAGCACAGGAGGTCCTTCAAATTCAAAATAATACGCCATATAAAATTTTTCAAAAAAATATTTTTTAGGATTGTTGAAAAAATTATGTTTTTTTCTGGAAAATTCAATATTTCCAAAATAGGCGATTAATTTTGAGGACTAATTTTTCAAATTATGTTTTTAAATTTAATATATTAAGGCCCGTTTGCTGATACACAACTTAAGCATTTAAGTTTTACTTAAGAACTTATATGACAGGTTACGCAGAGGAAAAAGTAGACCTTAAGCGTTTTAAGTTGAACATAAATATTTATGATTCGTATCAGCAAACGGGTCTAAGTAGTTTAATTTTTTTACGGGTTATCCATTTTGCGGTTTCAAAAGTAAACGTAAATAAAACACATATAAAATATGTTTTTTCATGATATTTCTTTTGTATTATAAAGCTTGAACGTTGACATTATGTGTAAAACACTACATCATTTAAATGACCACCACGCGAATTGTTGCAAGAATCCATTCTTGTGAGGTAATTTTCGAACACTTTTTGACACATATTGGGCGGTATATCAGCCATAACTTGACGAATGTTGGTTTTAAAGTGCTCAAGAGTTAAAGGTTTATCTGCATAAACGCGGTCTTTCGCGTAGCCCCACAAAAAAAAGTCCACAGGTGTCAAATCGCATGATCTTGGTGGCCAGTTGATATCGCCACGACGAGAAACTACGCATGTGGCATGTGGCACAGTCTTGTTGAAACCACATATTCTCCAAGTCGTATTCTTCAATAGCAGGCAAAAAAAGTCGGTTGTCATATGAATATAACGCTCCGAATTGACGGTGACAGTCGTTCCATCGTCGTTTTCGAAGAAGTAAGGTCCAATCACACCTCCGGACCAAAGAGCGCCCCAAACAGTGACTTTTTATGGATGTAATGGCCTCTCTTCAATTACTTGAGGATTCTCAGAAACCCAAATAAGACAATTTTAATAACAATAAGACAAAGTTTAATAACTTAGTTTGACAGATGTCGAATTCCAGCCCTATACTTTTGAAACCGCGAAATGGATAACCCTTTACATTCAAAATTAAAGGAAAAAAGGACTGTAAAAATATATTACTCCGTTTCTACTAAGAATATTGTGCTAACGATGATGTGGTCAAAGATAAGGCCTAATCGCAGTGTCAGGTCAGGGTAATCAGTGACTTCAAATTATATAAATCCCAATTTATAACAGTTTTATAAGCGAACTAGCCATTTAAAGTGTGAAATGTTCCTCACGACACGAGGAGCAGTTGGGGTGCTTGCTGGATCAAACAACAAAGTTTCGAAGGCGAGTTCTCTACTGTCCCTGCGGGCCGCATTAACTATACTGTTATAAAATTTCATCTTTGGAACCGCTTCCCCTGATTTTATCACACTTATTACAGAGTGTAATTTAGAGTAGGAAGGACATTTCTTTTGGATTTAATTGCCGACTATATAACTGATTAAATGTTGCATGTTTGTCACAAAGCTAAATGGGTAGGTAGTGATGAAGCCAACGCCTAAGCAGGCTTGGTAGTCCTCTCATCTTTTAGCTGCTAATTCAATTCTTCATTGCTGATCTGATCAGCAAAACACATCAGGAAAAGTTGAAACAGTATGAGAGTGAATATTTTTTCCTGATGGTCGTTTATAACAAACTGGAAAATTATGTTAGGGGCAAGATATATAGCGATTAGGAAAAAAGTTTTAGAGGATAATTGAAGATATTTTCGCGCTTTTTAAATTACAAATGATACACTTATTGATGACAAATAACTCAGAGATTTTTTTGGCAAAAAGTATTTGCAAGAGAACAATAATTATTTTTGGTTCAAAAAGTATTTTTATTTATTTTCCTGATTAAAATTCATTTAATTTTTCGTGATTGCGATTTGACACAAAGTGGAGCAAATCATCCCAATGATTTGGGTTCCAATTTCTCTCGTTCCACTGAGCGAATTGTGGAAGAATAACTTTTTCGTGTGTGTTTCAATTAGGGGTCCAATTCCGCAAGCATGAATTCTTTTTCGTGCAAAAAAATTATTCACACTCAAAATATGCGTGAATAAATTTGCCTATTTGTGTACACGTTATCTGTCAAAAAAATATGAATCGCACCCTTGCGGAATCGGAAAAATGTATGTGTGCTTGTGGAATTGGGCCCCAGGAAAACTTGATGGCAGACTGATAGTGAAGCTTGTAAACTGACATAATTTTACTGTGTGCTATAAATTACCATCAGGAAAATATATTCACTTTCAAACTGTTTCAAATTTTTCTGATTCGTTTTCCTCACCGCTTAAAACTTGAAATTGAAACTCATCATTGAAAATTTTGTCTGTCATAATGAGGCACTTAAACAAATAAAACTTATGTCGTTTTGGTACTAGAATGAAATATTTTTTATAAAAAAGAAAAAATTTCTTTGCTCTACCACTTTCTTGTATAATCACTTTTGATTTTTCAATAATGGAAAGCGTTTTCAATGAACATGTCAGTTTTTCTTTCACTGATCAAAAATCAAATCTAACCTCAAAATTACATTTGGCTATGAAAGATATTTTCATTGACAACCAAGTTTCAAGAATAGCTATAATCGGCTTGCCAAACAAAATTCGATAGTTTCACTGATTTGTGTTTCAATGATGAATTTCAATGAAAGCTATAACTGTCGCAATAGTATGTTTTGCTTAGACTCACTGCCAGTCCGAGACCAAGTTTCCTGATTGAAATTGATGCACACGGCAAGTTTCTTGTCTACAAATCTATTTCCACTGACAAGAGAAACTGGAACTCAACTAATTGGAACGATTTGTTCTATTTTGTTTGAAATTGCAATCAGCTGGACCGAAAATTTAATTTTCAACAGGAAAACAATTAAATTTTGGAAATATTTTTTTGTAGAAAATTCTTTGAGTTATTTGTGTAGCATTTGTATTTTAAAACGCATAAAAACATCATAAATTATCCATTAGAACTTTTTCATAAATAGTTTTCATGATCGATATAACTTTCCCCTATGAATGGAGCTAAAGTGTATTTCGGTTTTGGTTTCGTGGTTAAGTCTTCGACACCTATACTCTTAAAAACTAAAGGTTGCTTAACACAAGGGGGTGTAGATTGAATCGAGTTACCTATGCTACACAATAGCTGCGTTTTATTATCTACCGGTAAGGGTCTGGGTTATTTTTTAACACATATTACAAACACAACACGAGATACAGGTTTTTATCGTGGTTTCTATATGGGTTTGCAAATATTAGGATAAATTTTGTCAAGAAGAGAGTACCAGATCGTTTTATTTTCACGGGGTAACCATATAGTTAGCGATAATGAAACACGGCAAATATTGTTAAGCAAAAAAAAAACACTTTAAAAGTGCTAAGTGAGCGTATAGGACACAAACACAGTGAATTAGCAGTTTTTGAGTGCGTTTTGGCATAAACTATACTATATCCTGACCAATCAGCTCAGATGGTGCCGTACATTATAGCCGTCGGTCGGCGCGGGGGAGTTTAAATTCCAAATCATATAGTAAATAGATCTATAGAATAAGACCTATATTTTTTTTTTACTCTGAAAACTTGTAATCCTCTGCTGAATCAAAAATCACCCTCGCTGCGAACAGCGCTGTGTATTTCGGTGTGAAAATTTAGATGGGAGTATTTCAGAAAATTAAAGGGAAGTTTTTATGTTCGTGCGTGCGATGTACTTTAAATAATTTTATTTATCAAATAAGGGGGAAATAAAAGAACATGCTGATAAATTAATTGAAGTTTTAGTAACTAAAACAAGCTTAAGCAAGGAAAAATAATGTGTATTAAATAAGGAACATACATACATAACACAAATTAAAGACATTTTACCATTTCAATTACATTAACTGGGGTAATGCCTAATTAGTTTCTATTTTGTGTTTTTATTAAAAGCAACTAGTGAGAATTAAACAAATTAAAAAATCGATATATGTTATCAATGCGCTTAACATTGGCATTTAGTTGCGAAGACATTTTGCCAGAACTCTTCCAAATCGCAATTTCTATTGAATGACTAGCTGACCCCACAAACGTTATCCTGTCTTTGAAGTAGAATGGCATGTCGTTCCGAATCAAAGTCTTCGCCTTTGTACTTCCCTTTCAAAATTGTGGCTTCGATGACGTTGTTCATTAATTCCTTCACTACAATTTGGGTGACATTACAAGGACGTGGCTGGTTTATACTCCGCAACATAATGATTACCGATCCGATTTTTAATTGCAGATTATGAGGTGGCAATCCAGGCAATTACAGCTAATTTAAAGACTCCATCAGTCTGTATGAATAATAATTCATTGAACTAACTTTTTTTTTTTTTATATATTTAACTATATGCCTGTAAGGTCTTTTAAATGCAACCTGAATTGCACGGCACTAGTTTGGCACAGTGGATTTGAGAACCAGGTATTGACTGTCTCATTTTAACCCATGGGCGGCGTCCAATTGTGGGGATCGAACCCACACGTCTAAGTTAGCAATCAAGCACCCACCCTTTTTTGTAACTGTAACTGGATTTTAATTTTTGTTTTTTTTTTTGTGACCTTTAGTCCAAATTATGCGTTTCGCCCAGGTACTACAGTTGGGCTCATCATTTTGAAGGTGTCTGAATTCGACCGAATTCCCCTAGAAAAATATAATTCACAGTGTTTGAAAGCTGTAAATTTTATTTGTGTCGGTAGCCATCGACTAATATTTTGCGTCTTAGAAAGGTACTACAGCATCTAACTGATGAGTCCAACTGTAGGACCTGAGCGAAACGCATAATTTGGACTAAAGGTCACAAGAACATAAAAATTAAAATTAAAAGCAGAGTCCACAAAAAAAGAACAAAAGCAATACCTACGTACATGCGTTTGTATTGTTTTTACATTTCTTCTTAAAAGTAACTGGATTTATAATCTTCATTAAAAAATAATATCCATCTTCACCTTGCTAAAATAATAAAGGATATTGTAACGCATCATACGATAGATTCTGCAGTTGATTGCTTCGCTTCGGTTTTCTAAATTTTCACCCACGACATTTACTTCGTCAATTGTTGTCGCATTAAAACTTCTCGCGTGTTCTCCTGCAGGCGTCTTATCAGCTTTGATGACAATTTTGTGATTATCAGATGGCATGCGGTCCAAAGCGGTCGTGAATACCAATTCGTTATGTTGATGAAAAAACGTTTAGAGTTGTTCCACAATTATTGGTCTTTTCACCGAATTGTTGTGTGCACAACGCCGAATCACCCATAAAATAAATGTGCAAAAATGTATAGTCACTATTCGGCGTTGGAGCCTGTTAGATGATATGTATATTTTACCCTGAATCTTGAAAGTTGTCAAAAAATTTTCTTGAATAACTTTTGTTACACCAAATGACGTCATTTGAAAACAATTTTTGTATTGCTGGATATGAGTCAAAAAATGTTTAGAATCGTAAACCAATGAATGTAGTGGCTCTGGTGGAGGTACTATAATGGCGTCAATTTGACTTGATCGCTCGCGAAACACAATCCAGGAGCTTCATTTTTAAACATAAATGTCTTGCAAAATAGATACGATTTGCTGTGAAGTGTAATATAGATTTCCACGTTATAATTGAATGCAGCTCGATAGGGGTTAAAAGATTTAACATTTCTATGTTGTTGATTTCGATTTGACATGCTCTTGTATATCTTTGACTCGGAGCATTGCGAGTTTTGCGACTTAAGCTTGTACGTCTAATTGCTGGCATTTTCAAAAACGAAAATTAAAATGTAAATTAAAGAAAACTTAGATTAGAAATAATTTTATATGGTGTTCAAGTACTCATAAATTTTCTAATTTTCCGCGCAACTTTCTTAATTTTTTCTTTCATAAGAACCTTCTATTGACAACAGCAAACACAACAAAGAAGGAATTAGCGAAATCGGTCCAGCCGTTCACGCGTGACGGCGTGACCAAGGGAAATACGGATTCATTTTTATATATATAAGATAGAAGATAGATATATATAGATAGATTCGTTGTTGTTCAAAAGCCTATATTACTCATCTAGTTCCTCAACATTATCACCCGTTGAATGAATGAATATTACTATGGGGTTGTTGCACTGCGGCCTTGAGATCTATTGTGCCCCGCCTAGAGCTGGGTGATGATAGCTCATTTTACAGCTCTTCCTCCAAATTTATTTCCCTCATGAATTTGAGTATTTGAAGTATTTTTGGAGATGGTAAGTCGCTCTTTTCCACCTGGTATCGTCCAAGGTGTTATTTCCTTTGATCAACAAGTGCATCACAATTGCCCAGAATATGGTCCGGCGTTTCTTATTTTATATCACAGAACCTGCATGTGGCACTACTTACTAAGCCAAGGATATTAAGGCGTCTTTTTAATTTACAGTGTCCTGTAAGGAGACCCGTTATTATTCTGAAGTTGTTTCTGCTTAAGGTTATACAGTCTGTGAAACGTTGTTGGTTATAATTCCGAAGTAGTAGTTTGGACTGTCTCAGTTTGGTGATTTTTATCCCATTGTTGGATCTTATGACCTCTTCTTCTTTTTTTGAGTTTATTTCTAATCACATATTCTCCTATTCCACAGTATGGTTCAGGACCAACTAAGGGAGTCGACGCACCTATTTTTGCTAAGGAGTCTGCCTCCTCATTGCCCTGGACACCTACGTGGCCAGGTACCCAATCAAGTCTGACATTATTATTTTTGCCGAGTTCATTTAACCTGCCTATACATTCCCATACCAGTTAAGAACTGATAGAGTAGCAGCTCAAAGCTTTGAATGCGGCTTGGCTATCTGACATGATGGCAATATTTTGTTTATTGTAATTTCTTTCGAAGTTACGATCTGCACATTTTTTATTTTATTTTATTTCCTTATAAAATATTAATGTTTACAATTTATTTATAGTGCTTGACTGCTAACTTAGGCGTGTGGGTTCGATCCCCACGCTAGACAGCATCCTTTTCTATATACCTACAAATTTTAATGAGATAGTAAATACATACATAATTCCCAAATTTTATTTTATTTTATTTTAATTTAACTATATGCCTGTAAGACCTAAGGTCTTTTAAATGCAACCTGAATTGCACGGCACTAGTTTGGAACAGTGAATTTGAGAACCAGGTATTGACTGTCTCATTTTAACCCATGTGCGGCATCCAATTAAAATTGCAGGTATAGAAAAGAATGCGCCTAGCGTGGGGATCGAACCCACACGTCCTAGTTAGCAATCAAACATTTAATCCGCTGCGCCATTGCCACCCACAATACACTGTGCCGACAACTTTCCCATCTTTCTATTCCTTATAACTAGTACCGTGCAATTCAGGTTGCATTTAAAAGAGAAGATAGTTAAACAAAAATTAAAAATTAAAATAATATGGACGTGACAATATGTACCGCCTGCCAGAAAATAACATTTCCTTAATATAACAAAATAATAATAGTAGCTACTTACAACTGGTAGAATATAAAAAATTAAATTATTGCGAAAATTATTAATAAAATTAAAATTATTATGGAATTGAATAGTTTGTATATAATCCTTATTAAGTTTTTTTAATTTATTTTTTATATTAGGTATAAAAGAGTTTAAATATAAGGGTTATCCATTTTGCGGTTTCAAAAGTAAACGTAAATAAAACACATACAAAATATTTTTTTCATGCTCGTAATATTTATTTTTTATTACAAAGTTTGAACGTTGACATTATGTGTGAAACACTACATCATTTAAATGACCACCACGCGAATTGTTGCCAGCATCGATTCTTTTGAGGTAATTTTCGACCACTTTTTGACACATATTGGGCAGTATCTGAGCCATATCATGACGAATGTTGGTTTTCAAGTGCTCAAGAGTTAAAGGCTTATCTGCATAAACACGGTCTTTCGCATAGCACCACAAAAAAAGTCCAGTGGTGTCAAATCGCATGATCTTGGTGGCCAGTTGATATCGCCACGACGAGAAATTACGCGGCCAGGAAATGTCTCTTGCAATAAAGCCATATTCGCTCGAGTTGTGTGGCATGTGGCACCGTCTTGTTGAAACCACATATTCTCCAAGTCGTATTCTTCAATAGCAGGCAAAAAAAAAGTCGGTTGTCATATGAACATAATTGACGGTGACAATCGCTCCAAACAGAGACTTTTGTGGATGTAATGGCCTCTCTTCAATAAGTTGAGGATTCTCAGAACCCCAAGTACGACAATTTTACGTTTATTAACATACCCACCGAGTGAGAAATGTGATTCGTCGCTGAAGAAAATTGTGTTCGAAAAATCGACGTCCACCGCCTGTTCTTCAAGCACCCATTAGACGTATTTACGACTTTGTGAATGGTCAGCTGGCTTCAGTTGTTGTGTGAGCTGGACTTTATATGGATGTAAGTGTAAATCCAAATGCAAAATATGCCATAATGTGCCGTAAGACCGTCCTAATTCTTGAGAACGACGAGGAATCGACACATTCGGGTCTTCAAAACTTTCACTTACAGCAGCGATATTTTCAGTGGTACGAGCGAAACGATGATGCACAGGCCTTACAATATCTGTAACCAATCCAGCCTCTTCAAATTTCTTCACAATTTTGCCTATTGCTTGCGTAGTTGGACGATTATGTAAACCATAATCTCCTGTTAAAGCACGATATTGATTCAAAATAGCTTTTAACGGCCTTTAGTCCAACAAAAATTGGCGTTTCGTCCCGGTGATCTCACATGGACTCATCAGTTGACTAGTGAGGACCTTTGTCAATACGCAATTTTTGCCAAGTTCAGTTCATCTTACATAAATTTCGTGAAGAACATCTAGTGTGAACTATATCCAACAAGACTAGAATTCCTAATCATTAAATTGGAAATTTTTGTTTTTTGCCCATGGCCTGGCATTATTTATATAATACGTTTTTTTTTAATAATACAAATTCTATATTCTATAAAAAAAACTTTTTATATAAATAATGCCAGGGCCATGGGCAAAAAACAAAAATTTCCAATTTAATGATTAGGAATTCTAGTCTTGTTGGATATAGTTCACACTAGATGTTCTTCACGAAATCTATGTAAGATGAACTGAACTTGGCAAAAATTGCGTATTGACAAAGGTCCTCACTAGTCAACTGATGAGTCCATGTGAGATCACCGGGACGAAACGCCAATTTTTGTTGGACTACAGGCCGTTAAAAGCTATTTTGAATCAATAATTCACCAAGTCCAAATATTATAGTGCTAAGTCTTCTTCTTGGCTGATGTATTTCAGTAGTATATAGAATTTGTATTATTAAAAAAAACTTCTTATATAAAGCACGATATGTTGCTGTGGCAGAATCACCATTTATGTAGTAGGTTTTAACAATTTTTATGCGTTGTCCGACAGTTAAGCGATCCATTTTCGTAAATGTCAGACTTTTAACTGAAAAAAAAATTGGATTAACAACTTAGTTTGACAGATGTCGAATTTCAGCCCTGTACTTTTGAAACCGCAAAATGGATAACCCGTTATTAATAAGTCCGTCTACGTATATTTTGCTTGAAGCAAAATCGATTTTTATTAATAAATTAATTATTTTACATGAATGGAATCACAGGTATTCCTTTATGGATGTCAATGGTTAGTGTATATACATACTGTTGTTTCATTATCCACCAGGTATCGCATTTGGATTTTTCTAGTTATCAATTAGAAATAAATAAACAAACATGAGAAAGTAACGGCATATTTGAAAGAAAAATAGAGTATTGTTGTCTATATTCTATTATTGTGAATTTTTTTTTTAAAGAAAACCATTATCCGTGTTCTTTTGGTAAATCTATCGGCAGCAAAGCAGGATTTTCCAAAAGAACGATCCACAGCAGCTGATTTGTTGTATTTTTAATTTATTTATTTATTTAGCTTATTGCAAGCGAAAACTTATACTTATATAAACTTAAGACAATATAAAATAAAATAGAATTGAAAAGAAATACAATAAAATTAAAAATAAGTTTAAAGTTTAAAGAAAAAATAATAGCAAATGATAATAATAATAATCATAATAATAATAATAAACTAGGTAAGGGGTTACGTGGAGGTGGTGTATAGAATTCTTCTGAGGGATGCGGAACTAAGTGAGTATTCAAATTTATCTTGAACTGTGTTCGCAGTACGAAGCATTCTGTATATTGGGTTAAAGTGACCATAATTGGTACGGTAAGTAGGGAGGTGGAAGAGAAGGACGGATCTTAGATTCCGTATGTTGGTATTAAAATGTATTAATTGAAGAAACCCTGGAGAGTCAATTATACCGGTGATAAGTCGATGGATGATATATTGGATATTATGACAACTACACTGCGACGTTCAGCTAGGGTGTGTAAGTGAATCTATTGCAGACGGTCTTCGTAAGGTTGTAAAATAATTGGATCAGACCAAGGCAAGTTTCGCGATGCGAAACGAAGAAATCTTCGCTGCACTGCTTCAATTCTAATGGATTGGGTTATTTGAAAGGGAGACCACACTTGACTAGCATATTCTAGTATAGGTCTCACGAAGGTAATGTAAGTATATGAATTTGGTAACATAAGGGCTGGAAAATTCCTTAGACCACCGTTTTATAAGAACCGAGGTTGGAATTTGCTTTCGCAATGATAAGATCTATATGAGACCGGAAATTAAGCTCTTTATCACATAGTATACCGAGATCCCGGATAGATGAAACGATAGGGACAACAGGAACGTTACAGAAGTGGTAGGTTCAATGATTTGAGGGTAAACGTTTGCGGGAGAAAGACATAGACTGGCATTTGCAGACATTAAGTCCTAGGAATTGTTTATTACACCAAGTAAGAAAGGAATTTAGGCTTAGCTGAAGAAGGGAAGAGTCGTGAGAAGACGCGATAATTTTTATTATTTTGATGTCATCCGCGTAAATAGAGAAATCGCAGAAGGAAATGGTTTTATTCACGTCATTAATTTCAAGCACAAACAGGAGTGGTCTAAGATGGCTGCCATGAGGAACACCTGAAGAGGGGAAGATTGGATCAGACGTCACATTTCTAAATAAAAAATTAAGTTGGTATTAACGACCTTGTGTCTAATAACTTAATGCAAAAGATAAACAATTGATCTGTTTTTATTTCTTCAGATTAAAGGCATTTAAGAATATCAAATCTTGAATTAAAATATGCAAATAAAATGGATTATATGTGAAGTTGTAAGAAATAACAAAAAGTTAAATTTTCCATATCTGTGTGTTCCAAAATGTTTGTTTTAAAATTATTTTATGTGTTTGATGTTTTTTTTTAATAAATCAGATCTTGTACCAATGAAAGGGAATGTTCGCATTGCGTTTCCTTGCATATTTGATCGCATTCATCATTTAAGTAATAAATATTTTTAAACTTCGTTTACATGCCGCTCAAAAATCGAGTGTGGGTAAAGAGGTTACTTAAAAATGAGTTACATAAAATATGGACAGAATTCCCCTCTTAGAATCTCATAATTTGGGGTAAATAGTCGTGTTTTGGTAAAAATTATTACCGTCGCAACAAATAAACACTGAAAGAAAGACGATTATGTCCACTTTTATAGTCACTAGGTTGATCAACGGTCAACTCGACTCTGAATTCAAAATGACGTAAGATCGTGAAAATATCGTTTGACACGAATTTTATTGACAAGTTGATTATTTAGGACATCCATTAATAAAATTTAAAATTTTCTAACTAGACAATAAACTATATTTTGAAATATTTAGAATGTATTTCTTGCCAAATTTCGCCGAAAATCTCTAAAATATCACCCTTTTCCGCAGATAAAATTAAATCTAATAATTTCCAAATGTTGGTATAACAAAATTAGGATTTTTTAGAAGAAATCTTAATAATCTTCACAATCGAATTCGACAGTTTAAGTCTTGCAAGTAGCACGTGTTTTAAGTGCTCTATCGATAACATACACTTACGTACTGGTAATTATTTATTACTATATAATATATATGCACTGACTCACTCCTTAAATGCTTTTTGCTTATCCAATAGGGCGCGCTGCTCTAGTTTTAGTTAGTTCGTTTTTAGGCAATTTGACAGCAGCTGAAACAAAGCCACTCAAACTTCTTATTAAAGTACCTTTAATCTGGCAGTTTCGAATAATCTAACCTTAACTTTTACTGAAAGTGGAAGAGCGCCCCCTGACTACCTATGCTTATTAATAAATCATATTAAAAAAAAAAAAAAATAAATAAAGGGTACTTTTAGCCTATAGTTCGTTGAATGTGAACGTGCCCATTGACAGAGAGAAGAACTCTATGAACAAGGACTTCGAGATTCATCAAAGTCATCGGAACTACCAACTAAACAACATAATATCATTCGATACTCGAATTAATGTCACAAATCTATCCAAAGCAGACGTCTGCTTTTACTTTTAACGAAAGCAGGTTCTTGTATTTGTAATGTGTGTAAATTCTGCTTTGCTGCCGATGGCTTATGCCAAAAGAACACGTCTATTATAGGGCAATCTTTACATTTGGAAAAAAACTCGAGATTTTAATCAAACTTGACATTACGATGATGAAGAACACCAACAAAGTGGATGCCGTAATCTGTCTTTTTTGTAGATCGTCTACGCCACTGAAGAGATTTTCTTTAAGCTTTGTACATACTTTTAAGCGTTTTAGGTGATTGTCTCAAATAGATTTTTGAATCGTGTTTTAACCCCCAAAATAACGGTACCTACTTGTCAAATTTTCTACAATCTTAATTATCTCGAAAACTACTCTATATTCTGGTAAAATTTTTTTGTTTACATAATTTGTTTTATTATTAACGGCACCTGCAATACAACCATTTTTTTAACTTTGACTTTCTCATAAACGGCTCGACGGATTTCGATCAAAATTTTGTATAGTCCCTTAATACTTAAATTTGCCATATCGACATTTTTTCCTGGAAAAAAAAATTAAAGATAGCGGAAAACAACTTTAAATAAACATTCATTTGTCTCTACTAAAAATCGTGTGCTTATGATGTGATCGGACGTAAGTGCAAGTACATGTGATACATCAGCTGTGCATTTTATTTTGCTAGTAGTTGTGGTTTTGTGCTCGTTTGGAACTACGAGTATAATCGATTAATAGCTGGAGTTGGTGTGAATATAAGTTATTTCATTTTTGCTTCCTATAGTTGAAACTATAAATTGTTGTACCGGGAGCTTTTTTTTCGAGTCATTTTCAGGCCTAGAAATCTTATAATTTATATATATTCATTGTATAATTCAAAATCTTGTGGTTATGATAAAATTTCAAATCTAACTCTTAAGCAAATCGCATTAAATCTTGCTGATGTTTTGGTAAATTTGTTTAATTTGAGAGTTTATAGGTTACGTTCCCAGACAAATTGAATGTTGCTTACGTCTTACCTCTGAAGAAAAAAGGGAATAAGAAGGACAAACAAACATATTTCCACGTTTTCTTGCATTTAAAAAACTTTGGAAGAAACGGTAATTATCTAAAGGATTTAAAGTTTTTCAATGCAGTTCAGTTTTGGTTTTAAAGAAGGTCTCTATACTGAGCATGCTATTCACGCTTTTAATTCTGTAATTTACAGAGGGCTGGTTGAAAAAAAAAAATGTTTTTGTGGTCTTTTAGTTGTTCGTTGACTAATGGCCTTTTCGATTGGCCGTCCGGAACACGTTCCCCCAATAAAACACGCGGAAACAATTTGGCTGATTCTGAATTGTAGGTATCACTGTGTTCGTGAAAATTGAATTTAAAAAAATTCACATCGGCTAAAAAGAATATCCAAACACTTGATTACAGATTTTCTTGTATCAATAATAATTAACTTGCTTGTTTTTATGTTATTTTGCCAGAAAAGTAGTTTAAATTCAATAAACACATCGAAATTACACAAATCAAATTAACCCGATGATTTTGACATTTTAATTATGTAGTGATTCTGTTTTCGATTCTGAAATGAGATCCAGAATCGTTCTGTTTAGAGTAGCAACTGTCATTTTGTGGGGGTCAGAACAGTCAGATGGCCAATCGAAAATGCCATAAAGCTTTCGGTATGGTTGACAACAAAATTCTATTATATGTACACTCTCCAACAAAAATAGTCAGTACAGGCCTTATTGGAGAGCTTTTTGAAATACACTGGTGCCTGTTGCTGAAATTCCCGCTGAAATTAACCACTGATTTACATACAAATTATTTTTGTAATCTATTTAAAACCATTCCACCATTACCTACCTCCTGCACATCCAAGCGCACACTGCTGCTTGTGTGCCTTCGCCATGCAGATGCACTCAACCCACGTTGTGTGCTTATAAAATAAACACATTGAATGAGAGTTACCACTGCTTCGTTTGTGGTATTTTAATATGATTACTACTGCAACCCTGTAAGAACTTTAAAACAGTACGAACTTATTGGCATCTACTGTACTGTACTGGAAGATACTGTACTGGCTATTTTGTTGGACAGAGTATAGATAAGTTGTATAGTACTGGTTTAGTACATAGTTATATGCTTAGGTGGTTTTGGTGTTCTTCATATCTAAATGATAGATGTCAAGTAGTTAGAATTGGTGAGAATGTTAGTAACTCTTTGGTTATTAACAAAGGAGTTCCTCAAGGTTCTGTTCTCGGTCATATATGTATATTTTTTTTTAAATTTGTATCAACTCTCTTTTGTCTTTAAAATCTCGAGGGAATCCTACATCTTTCGCTGACCACCTAGGAATAACATATTTATTATTTAACAAGCCCAATCAATTTAGTTTCTAATATTAATCATGACAATACGAGTAAGTTATTAGAAGTCTGGTTTTGAAATTAATTATGAGCACTTAAACAAAGATTTATGTTTCGCAGTCTAGTAACTGCCAAAGATTCTCCCGTTTTTGAATTCGGCTTTTACTAGCCACACTGTAAAAAGCAAATGCATTTTGTCTGTACGTACTTCGAGATTGGTTTTCAGATTGAAATTGTTGATAAATTTAAATATTTGGGTATATTTATCGATCAAAATGTGAACTGGTTTGATCACATCTCTTATTAAAAACAAAAAAAAAACATTTCCAAGTATAATCAGCCTCACATTTACCATTCAAAAAAAAATGTTTGAGCATTACCACGAGGAATTCGGTCTATTTCGCTCTATTTCATTCTAGATTACAATATGGAATTTCCTGTTGGGTGGGAGATTATATGTCTAATATTCAATGTCTTCTTGTCTTACAAATAAAACTTTTAAGAATAATATGCATTGTAAATCGTTTAAGCAACTCAATTCAGCTTTTAAGGAATTCAAAAGTTCTTCCAGTTAAACATAAGTAATATTTAAAAGTCTTACAGCCCTTCAGCTAGTCCATGACTTTACTAAACCATATAATAAAAATTAGTCTGCGGACTAAAATTTTTAATTAATACAAAATTGAAAATCTACGAACAAAATTTGCTACCATAACTATCAATTCTATCTCTTTTTATTCTACATATGTCCTTGTAAATTTTGTTCTTAAAGTCAATTCTTAGTCCTTCACTAAACCAACGTCTTCGACGGTCTAGCGAATGACTAAGTTTGTAAATGTCAAATAGCAGAAATTCTGTTTTATTAATAACATTTTGCACTTAGCCCATGGAATAAGTTCTATAAGCCTTCCCTAGTCCATGTGTATTAATCTGCGTGTTAAGCATCTTCTGCCAAAAAAGTGGTTATTTATAAAGTCCTATTTTTGAATCTCGTAATTTACGAAGCAACTCTACTTCTTTAGTTTACATATGTATATCCCACCATTTCGAACGCTTTACTGCAGAAATTTCTTTGTTATTGCAGCGTGCAAATCTTTCAACATATTACCTTTAAATTTAAGACTTTCAATGGCTTCTTGATTTTAACATTGAAGAAATCAAAACTCTGTTAACTTATTATATCATGATCTTGCCCAACGGATGCCTTAGTGTTATTCTACATCTTCTACCTCTTGACCTCAACGTTAAACATCTGGTATGTTGCAGTGCGTTTAGACTCAAAGAGTCAAAATGCTGGTTTGACAAACCTTACGGCCATATAGCAACACAGCAAATCAGATATTCTGTCGACAAAAGCTGACTACTTCACCCCTATTGTGAGCCTCAGCAAAGGTTTTAAAGTTATCTTTCCATCCAGGAAGAATTGGGAAGATGACGAAGTGTCCCAAGATTTTTATGTAAAGATTTTTACCGACGGATGTAAAATGGAGTGCGGTGTAGGAGTGACTCTTCTCAGAGTCACTAAAATTTCCGAAATTTGCCAGCGTCTTTCAAGCTGAATAATAGAAGCATGCAAAATTCTTAATTGAAGCCCAAATCAAAATGTACATTCGGCAATATTCACAGATAGCCAAGCGGCTATCAAAGCCGTAAATTCAACAAAAATATCATCAAAACTGGTCCAACTATGTCGAAATGAGCTACAAAACCTGAACATTAACCACAGAATCACTTTAGCCTGGGTTCCAGGACTCAGTTGTATCAATGGCAATGAAAGCGCAGATGAGTTGGCCCGGCAGGGATCAGCCCTTCATAGCTCGCTTGCAGAGAATGTATCTATACCACTCCCTGTTATGAAGGGCAAAATTCTTTCAGTTTTAACAACGGAATCCAATAAAAGATGGAATAATATAACCGACGGCGCGATATCTAGAATAATATGGCCTTCGTACAATAAATCCCGCACAAACTATCTCATTTGTAGACCAAGGCGGGACATAGCAAGGATAGTTGCTACCTGTACGGTGCACTGGACCGCCTTGGGGGAGCATGCAGCAAAACTGGGTATTCCCCATAACACCTACTGCCGTGGCTGTAAAAACCAATTGGAAAAGGAAACTGCTTCACTTGCTTTGCAAGTGTCCCGCTTTGGCCAGGCAAAGAATGCAATCGCTTGGAAGGGCTTTCTTTTCTGATCTAAAAGAACTGTCTGATACAAAAGTTAAAAACTTATTCGCTTTCCTCATCGGGTCAAGATATGGCTCTAGCGTCGCTGCGCTTGAGTTGTGCCCTCTCTTTGTCAGCTAAAAAAAAACTTTTATTCAGGTCCGTACGAGTTTTTGGTATCAAAAAGTGGCCTCCCAGCGCTACTTGTGTCCAGATGCGAGTTCGTTTTGACCACCATTTCACCTACATATATTTCATAATAGGCTATACTCTGTCCATCAAAAATAGTCAGTACAGGAAAGATAGGACGCTTTCCTCTCACCCTGATCTGACGGTAATAGATGCAAATAAGTTCGTACTGTTTTAAAGCTCTTATAGAGGGTGTCCGTAGTAAGCATACTAGATTACCACAAACGTAGCATTAGGTAGGCCAAGGTGGAATATACGCTGGTTTTAACAAGATTACAAAAATAATTGGTTATTTTTAGTGGGAATTTCAGCGACAGGCGCCAGTGTGTTAGAATTTTTTTTTTAACTGATCCTAACTTATTTCTAAGTTTAACTAAGTTTTGTAAAACATCCACGGCTTTTAATTTGTAATAAGAATTGTTTTTTTTTTGACCGAGCGACTAGGAACCTATAACACAACGCGACAAGTTCTTGTAAAATTATAAAACGGAAAGTTATTTATGCAAAATTCTAACACAAAACGACAAGTCTACAAGATCTGTGACAATTATCATTTTAAAATGTGACAAGGGGGTATTGTTCAATTTCCCTCCTTTTGTAACAGAATATGACAAGTGTCACAGAAAATGGTACGACCAATTTTTGACAGATGGGGCCACTGTCATTCCAATGTAAATTGTGAAATTCATGTCCGGTTCACATTAAACAGATATTGGATGTGTTTTTTTTGCATCCAAAGCAAATCGAGTGTAAATTGCGTCTAAAAAATATCAGCTGACTCAATCCAAAAAAAATATATAGAAAAACAAATGAAATTGTTCTGATAGCCACGAGCTAAAGATTATTGCTATGAATACACTATAGTTGCTATAAACGTTGCTGAAGTGGCACGATCGTGCACTTTTGGCACTTTTTAATTTAAATGGCACTCTGGCACTCAAACGCTTCAAATGGCACTCTAGGAATCAACGAGCAAAGGTTTTCAAATATATCCAAGTTCATGATCAGATCGGGTAGTACATCAGCTGAAGGATTGTTTCACGCCTAAATAACATTAAAACTCATAGTAAAAATCGACTTTCTTATAAAGTAATAAAATCACTTTTGTCGTTTAATGAAATAATAAAGGCTACGACTTGCCAGCAATACATATCACTTCAAAATGTATATTAAGATTGTTCAGTGACGAAAAAGTTAGAACAGAATAGAACAGGACAGAACAGAACAGATTCTTGAGGAACTTCAGAACAAGAAAGAACAAATTATTATTTTTATTTATTTAATACGTTAAATGCTAACGTTAAAATTACAAGAATTTACTTATATCTAAATTTAATTAATTATAATTATAACAAAATTTCAACTACTCAGAGCAAAAAAATACATTTTGGGGGCTTTCAAATTTAAAATTATCATTTGCAGAAAACGAGAAAAGAGAATTTAATGAAATTTTGATAAACTGATTAAGAGGACTATTAGCGCCATAGTTTGATCTGCTAAAAATAGTTCGAAGTGGTAAATTCCTTCCTAAGCTAGTCTGACTCATATTGAATCCTATTCGAACGAGAAAAAATGGACATAAAATAGATCAATTTATTACTCCAGTTATGAAGCAAACTGCAAGTAATCTCTTCTCTGCGACCAAAAAGAGATAGGAGCTTAATCAATTGAAGTCTTAAGGTATATAGGGGTAATTAGAACAGTCAGTCATCTGATAGAGATTATAAAAAAAATTATTGTTGTTTACCTACAATTCTTTTTTGTAATTCATTTTTTATTTATTATTACCTTATAACTATCATAAAGCTAGACAAAAATTCATAAAACTAGCCTAATTATCAATAACTTACAACTTATTTACTTGCCCTTTACAGGCGCTCTAAACTAAACTATAACTCTTAGAACTAATGTCTTGCGACCTAAAAACTATTTTAATTAAATCTAATTATTTTATTTTTATTTAACGAAGAAAACTGATTAACAAAAAACTCGGTATCTTATCATCTGGTACATACAATTCTAGTTCATTTATTTTTGCAGAAACATTCTCAAAAAATTGAAATGGAGTTGAATTTATTTAAAAAAAAAAATTGTTCATGAATATCAACTAAATCTAACACCAAAATGTTTTTTTTAACAACATCAATTGGTTTTGACAGTTCTCACAAATCTATTCTAACCTGTTCTAACTAAAAAGTAAGTGCAGAAAATCCTGTTCTAAAGTGTTCCAAACTGACTCATCGAATACCAAACCAGAATAGTTAAAACAGAAAATTTCTTATTGAACAGCAAAATCCTGTACTTTTCTGTTATAGGGTGTTCTAATCTGTTCCGAACATCCTCATTGATCATCCTCATATTTTTTGTATGTTTCGTTTAATGAAATTCTTTTTATTTTATATATTGATTTATTTTTTATTAATATTGTGTTTATTTATTCTTATTATTCCTTAAGTTTTTAGGCGCAATAAATAAAACTAAAAATTACATATTTCGGAATTTTGTTACTTTTTTTGTTGGTGACACCTAGTGGGCTAAAATGGCACTTTCTGTTGTCAGAATTGGCACTTATAAAATTTTGTTTCCGACAACGCTGGTTGCTATACGCGTATAAGTTCGTTGCTAAGAAATTCTTCTATGTATTACAAGAAATATTGTGTATCCCAAAGCACATCAATAAATATCGAATTGAAACGAAACGCTGCAATGACACATTTTTTTTCGAAATGAACAAAATCAATAAAATAACTCAAAATGAATTGAATATTTTTGTGTAATGTCTTTTCTTCAAATTTATTTTAGTTGGTGGCGTAGCAACCCGCGCAGGGTATAGTAAGTTTAGTTTAGTTTTTAGTTTAAGTTTATTGCAATAATTACTCAGTAAGATACAATATCTTTTAATTTAGAGCAAATATCAGTATATAAAAATATACTCGTACTATTTTATAAATTATTATTCATAATGTGTTGCAAAATTGACAATTCATTTCATTTCATTAATAACACACTAATAATTTAAAAATAAAAAATTAAAAAAAAAGAAAGTGTTGGGAAAAAAAGTACACGCCAACAACTACTCTTTTTACAGCGTTGAAAAATAGCCGTGTTTTATTGGGAATTATATCCGCCGTAAGTTTATCCCTTGTAGCAAGTTACATACAATTCGCTACGGTGGATAAAAAGCTAAAGTAGAAGCTACGGTGGATGGCTGGTTGACGTTCAGTCGAGTCTCGATTCTGATTTTGTTAGTTTTGTTGGTACGATTGACAATTGAATTGAATCTCGATGGATGTGTTCATGGAGTGTTATAATTATTAATTTAATTCGTAAGACAAATCGATCTTTTTGATTCTTTTTTTTAATAGTTGGCCAGTTTATATTTCTCAAATCTTAGATAACTCCATTTTTTAATAAATTATAAACTGTTCTTCTGAAAAGTTTCTGACTTTTACTATTAAAAACTTTATTCTTTGTTCAATTATTTTCTGAAGTACGTCTAAAATTGCACCTATATCTGCAATTTTGCATACCCCTAATGTCAATTAATCAATTTTAACAAATTTTGATATCCATTTTGAAAAAGAAACAAATATTTATCGAATGAATTGCGTTTTACTTTTATTGACTAACCAAGCCCAACTTTCGTTTTGTGTTCAATTTTTATTGATAGTTGTAAATAAACCAAGTTTGGTGAAAAAAATCATCTTTTTATTTAGATCTACAAAAAAGCAATTTGAGAAGACAAACCGCTTTGTGTGGAACTGCACTATAGAGGAATGCTCCACAGTGCGCCGCAAAATATTTATTCGTATGAAATTCTATGAGCTATAAGGCTAGGCGCGCAAATATGCAACTTTCAGTTTTGCAACAGTTTGGTTGCTAAAGTGAATACCATGAGAGTGCGCGCAAATGCAGTAACAATTCAGACCACGATTCTAGCAACTTAAAAGTTTGCGTTTTGGCACAAATTGAATGATCGCCCCAAATAAGTTCTTCAGTTTGTATCATACCGAACTATAATGTAACTGCGCGCACATTAAATCAAAATATTATTTGTGTGATGGGTTATCTCGTTAATTAATTTTAAGTTGCTAATGTGCGCGATCACTAGTGATTAAACTATTTCATTTCGGAAAAATTGCATGTGCGCGTCTAGCTTAAACTCACTAAGCGGCAACTGAACTTCACATAAGGTGCTTTTTCTTCACTCTTTAATGGACGTTGGCCATGGACGGTATTCGCTTCACTACATGGACATGGACTGGGCGTACATTTTTGTGATCCATTGTTTTTTTTTCTGGATATGTGCATGGAAATGGCAAACCAAATATTAACTACTTGTTCCTTACCCCGCGTATGTTAAGTGCAGTCTGATGAGTGAATATTGAATTGAAAGCAAAACATAATCAGAAAATAAATTTATAAATTGACTTGAAAAATATAATTCTAGCTATCGATCAACTCAGAAAATAAAAAAAAGCATGAAATATAAAGGTGACATGTAATGGATTGAACAATTTAAACTACGCTGTAGTGTGCGTTCAAAACATTTAAAGGAAACAAGCAAATCTCCGTCAATTTTGTATCCTCGTGTGAATGGCATAAAAGATTTTTAAAGCAATACAAAAATTGCCCTGTGTAAAAAGGGACTTGACCATAGTCTATGAACAAACCCATTCACTTAACATTTCCTTTATATTGGTGCAAAATGAATGTTCGAATTTAAAATTGCAAATGCAGAAAAAATGAAAACAAGAAATAGGTTTGTAACATAAATTAAATATTGGTACGTTTTTCTACTTTCTGTTTTATATGAATAAAAGCTAATTATTGGTCATTATTTTGATATTTTCTTAATTTTACTTTGCAAAAGACTCTTTCATTACTTGTGACTGCTGTACAGGGGTACCATTTTTACAAAAATAAAAAAGCTACGGTCTATGCTACGGTCGATGCGTTTTTTTGGGAATTACTTACGGTACAATGGATAGATTCCCAATAAAACACACCTAATGAATGGGAGAATATTCCTGCTTCTATTTTCGATAATTTGATTCAGTCAATGCCTCGTCGCTGCCGAGCTTGGAAGCAGCGAATCCATCAGGATTTATAGATGGTAAAATATGAATATCAGTTTCATTAAATAATTTCTTAATATCCGGTAGATCATGATTTAACACAAGATTTTCAGCCAAGAAAAGCAATAACTGTCTTCCGAGTGCCTCATCACCGTAAATATTAGCGGTAAACTTTACCATTGGCTTTAAAAGTTTCCTTTGACCATCATTTACATTGGAACTGATTTGAATTACATGTAAATCTTGATTTTTAAGAGTTTTACCGATTGAATATCTTTTTACTAACTGTGGCTGCAGCTCATAAAGGCTTTGAAAAAGATCATTGATCTAGTAATTTATAAATTTGTTTTCCTTTTCAACACATATTCAATTTAAAATTGATATTTTTATTCACAACAATGGGAATGAAAACAATGAATTTTTGTACAGATTAATAGTGAAAAACCAAGAATAAATTTTGAAGCTGATGATTATTTATTTCTCGAAAAATGTCGAATGTCAAAATTTATGGCGCAGTAGGTTTCTTGCCGAAAAATTATCCGTCTTTGCTTTAGGGAATATTCAGGCTTTTTGCCAAAGTAAATATTTCTATCCACTTTCCTCTTTTTTTTTGTTAAAATATTGCTAAATGCCCCAAAAAGAGTATTTTTTCTGCTCTTATTTTTTGTTATAACAGCATTTTTTTCCTTCTCGAATTGTTGCCACCTTTTATTTTTAGCCACTTGTCACACAATGTGGAAAAGTCAAGGGAAATTTTATTATTCTGACAAGTGGAATAGTTTTGCGCTGTGTTACAGAATACACTTGTTCTTGTCGTGCAAGAATAGTTCATTAAGTGAATTTAGACTTGTCGACTTAGCCCTAGCTATTCATATGACTTTGTCAAATATAAGTTTCATTAACATTGTTTTGAGCATATACAATACTCTAGTTCTCAAAAAGTAGTCTGATAGACTACTTTAGTTTTAGATCTTCAATATTTAACTTCCATTTTGTTTTATAATGTGTTTTTGACTGCCTGTTAAATATGTGATAAGGAAAAGAAGCAGAAAATGGCCTTGTAGGTTCATTATCATAAAACTCCCATTAAAGCAGTATAAGAGTTATATAAAAAAGTGTGGAACATAAAATGTCAATATCAAGCACAATTAAATTCAAAAAAAATATCTTACATGCCGCCACAAATTAAATGATTTTAATCATGCATTTAGATCGTCAGGAACAGGTGATCAAAGAATATTTAGAAGACTCTGTCGAAAATCACTTGACAACAGAATCAGCCGAAGATCTTTTAACGTTCTGTCCAGTGAATCCAGTGACCTCTTGAGGACCATCGTACAAAAACGATCAATTTACAAAACTGTAGAATCTTCGCCATTGTGCTGTTTTTGGTGATGTTGCAAACTGGTTCTTCATGTTTAGTGAAAATTTCAAGGCAGAATGTGCAGTTCGTCCCCCTTCTAACAATGTTGCAGCTATTCCAGATGAAGCCAATGCTAGGTCTACTTGATTTTGCTATCTGATCTTTGCCAACATCAATGAAATGAGGAACGTTTTTCCAGTGCCCCCGGAAGTATCAAGGAAGTAAATTCCACCAGATACACCGTTCACAGTTTTCATCAAAGTATCGTACGCAGTTCTTTGTTTTTCATTCGACTGCGGAACATTTGAACAAACTGTTTCGACCAATACTTCAGTATCGTATTATTGTTCTCTTTGCAACTCGAGGTTGAATGCATCGCGCATAGGACGTTTGGGTGCTCTCATGCCCAAATACGACAATACTTTGTTTACCATCAATGATCATTGAAAAATCAAATGTGAATTTACAAGAAAGTGGTAGAGCAAATAAAATATTTTTTGACAACAAATATTATATATCTTATTACCTTCATTTTGGTACCAAAACGACATCAGTTTTATTTGTTTAAGTGCCTCAGAATTGGTAGTCAAAGCTTTCAATGATGAGTTTCAATGAAAGCTGTAACTGGGGCCTAAGCTAGCAGTTAAGCACTATATCCACGGAGCCATTACCAACCCCAACTCTGCGTCTAGGGAATTGCTCCATTTTAATGTGTCGTGCTCGCTGTTGTTGTGTTTGGTGTGCCTGAATTCGTTCCATTCTAATTCTACATACTTCATTATTATTCATTGTGGATTGTGGAACCCAATTCTGCCATACCAATAAGAAAGCTATCATTATTTTTCTCTCGCTGGTCATCAGTGCTGTTTGCACGTGAGGTAGCTCGTCGCACATTTGATTTGCTTCGACGACATAAGTTAGGTCGTCTTCTCCTTGGCATTTTAAAACAATAATAATTAATAAAGTTCTCGCCCACTGACAAACTTAATATTCCTCTAAAAATTATTTCTTTTTTCGACAATCAACTGATACTATTACACCTTCACACTTAGCGATTGATTTCTGAAACAAAACTGCTTTGTATTCCAACAAAACAGACCAAAACAATCGGACCACATACAGCAACTATGAAACAGACAAATTTCTGAACTCACCTATAAATATTTGACAACCAAGTGACAGTTTTGTTTTAAAAAAATACAAAGTACAAGATATTAAAAAAAAGACAAAACACATAAAATCTTTCACAGCTGGGAACATTTTGTATTGGAAAATAAAATTGTAAGGTTTAGTATTTTCCTTCACTTATTATTTATGTTTTTCACCTGAACTTCCACACATATTTTAAGATCAAAATTAGCCCAATCGGCCCAACCATTCTCGAGTTCCAGTGAGACAAGCGAACAGCAATTGATTTTTATAGCAGACCCGGCCGCGCGTAACTACGACTTTATTTTATTGCATTCAATTATTATTAGACATTAAAAATGGTATTGTTAAGGAAGTGATTGGTAAATATTCTAATTAGTAGCAATCAGTGATTTCCATTATAATTAAGAACTAAACTGCAAACTGAAAATTAATTTCATTAATTTGGGGGTGGCCGTGGCGCGATAGTTGTGTGCTCGCCTGTCAACCTATTGGTTACAGGTTTGATTCCTGCCGTTGTCTATGTCTTCTTATATTCCATTAAAAAAAAAAAAAAACAATTCTAAAAATTGTCATAAAATGAGTTGCTGGTTTACTCATTACATGCTTTTCAGGCATAACACTAACAACATGTGATTGAGTAAACTACTCATAAATATGTCAACGATATAAAATAAAATAATGCGAATTATAAGAGACATAAATAAATAAGACACGGTAATTTTCTTCGCATTAGTTTAGCCGCCATCACTGGAGATAAAATTTGAGACAAAAACCACCGTCTCAATGCGTCGCGCCGCACATCTTTCTATCCTTCGTTCTCTTTGTTCACCGGATGCCGCGCTGTGTTAAAAACATATAAAGGGTATTCATAATCCGTTGAGCGCGTGCAAAATATTAAAAAAAAAAAAAAAAAAAAAAAAGAAATGAACAATATTGCTCGTTAATCTGTCTTTCGTTAAAACAAATAAATTTGATGGTTTTCAAACGCGTGAGCATGGAACATGGAACATACCGAGCCACAAATTGTCACTGTCTACCCTTGCGGGTATTGTTTATTCTGATGGAATCATAGGTATTCGAGATAAAAGGAGGACTTTTCCTTGAAGCTTTCCAATATCGTACGAGTACGTTTTCGGTATCTTCTGATGACTAACCGTACACCGTTGCATAATTGTGTTGGATTTAAAGAATGACCGGTGAACCAATTTTCAGACAGAGCTTGTGTGGCGGCATTCCTGGGCATATCCAGAAAATTTAAGAATTCAGTCGAAAAAATGATGATCTTATTTTCATCAATAATATTGTCAATTGACTTAAGAGTCATCAAATCACCTGGCAATACAAATTTGAAAAGAATAAATTTAATGTTTCAAATTTGCAAATTTGCGTTTCGACGCTGAATGAATACAATGAGGGTAAGAACATACCCTCCAATGTTATGTATGTATACGGGGCTCCAACGTATAATCGGGCAGTAGTTTTATTTATATAAGATGTGCTGTAAACTAAGAAAAAATCGCTATCTTTTCGTTTTTATTTAAAGTAGTACACTTACTTATCTAAATAACAAAAACAAAAACTACAAATTTTAAAATGTTTCCAAGAAAAAAACAAAAAAAAAATAGATTTTGGAGTTCAACGTATAATCGGACAAATCAAATAGAGTAAATGAAAAATACAGTTACTTTCAAATTTTCACTACAATGCAGTTTTTCTTTGCTCTAATCAGTCATTCAATGAATTTTTAACCAAGTAGTGTCGAAACTTAGACAATTAATTATAAAATTTTGAAGGCAAAACAGTGAGAAATTGCAGAGTTCATTAGACGAGTCCAAGATATCATAAAAAAGGTACATAAATGAATTTAGATTGACCAACAAAAGCCGAGAAGGTCAAGGCAAACTTTTAAGTGAAAGAGAAGAGCAGTCAATATTAAAAGAAATAAAACAAGATCCCTTCAAAACCGCAAAAGATCTTAAAATTTCCTTTAAAAATCGTGTTGGAAAGGATGTTTGCCTCAAAACTGTCCGCACTACTCTCCATAGATACGATTACTATGGAAGGGTTGCCAGAAATAAGCCTTAAAACCAAAAACGAAAGGCTAAAATATTCCAGGGAATATTTATTAAAACCAGAAGATTTTTGGAAAACGGTAATGTGATTATATTTCTTAAGAAAATTATTTTTTTTTTGTTTTAATTTAACTATATGCCTGTAAGACCTAAGGTCTTTTAAATGCAACCTGAATTGCACGGCACTAGTTTGGCATAGTGGATTTGAGAACCAAGTATTGACTGTCTCATTTTAACCTATGGGCGGCATCCAATTAAAATTGGAGGTATAGAAAAAAATGCACTTAGCGTTGGGATCGAACCCACACGTCTAAGTTAGAAATCAAGCACTTTATCCACTGCGCCATTGCCACCCACTCATATTTTCATTTGTAGTTTTCAATGCTTCAAGGTCTTATTCACTGAGGAGAGCAAATTTAATTTGCATGGCTCAGATGGAAAGATGTTTGTGTGGCGTAAGCCAAATACAGATTTTCAACACCAAAATACAAAAGCCACGATAAAATATAGAGGGGCTCTCTCATGGGTTGGGGCTGCATGTCGAGTGCTGAAGTAGGCAATTTGCATTTCATTGATGGTAAAATGGACAAATTTGTGTACCTCAACATTTTGAAAGAAAATGTGAAGCAAAGCGCGGAAAAATTTTAGAATCCCAAGGAATTTTGCTTTTTACCAAGATAATGATCCCACCCATACATCAGGTGTTCCAAAGCTTTAGCTAATCCATAATTGCCCCAAACTTATTGAGACACCAGCCCAGAGCCCAGACCTCAATGGAATTGAACATCTTTGGGAGGAATTGGCTAAGAGAGTGTACCAACAAAATTTAGCTCCATAAATTAGCTTAAGGATGCTTTACTTGATCCATTGAACTCTATTGAGCCAGAAGTGTGCCAAAACTTGGTTAAATCCATCCCGAAACTGATCCAAGCCGTTCTGGACAATAAAGGATCTGCGACCAAGTATTATAAACGATGGATTGTTGCTTTCGGAGTTAGATATTTTCCTTTGTCCGATTATACTATGAATTTTAGAAATTTGTTTTATTTTTTTTTTTTATTTTTCATTTTAAAATTTGTAATTTTTTTTTGTTATATAGATAATTAAGTTTACTCCCTTAAATAAAAGCGAATATAGCGATTTTTTCTTAGTTTACAGCACATTTTATATAAATAAAACTACTGTCCGATTATGCGTTATGAGTCACCGTATTTTAATTTGTTAAAATTTTACTTTGATTTCAGGATGTCCAAAAAAAAGGTCTCAGTACTGAGGACGAAGCGAGAGAAGCATTTTTGATCTCCAGCGAAGATTTGGAGGAATCTTCAACAGCAACAACTACAATCGCGGAGTGCATATATCCGTGAAATAATTGAATAAAATAAAATCCAAGCTAAGGTTTATTTGTGTTATTTTTTCAGACACCCTGTAATGAGAATATTTTGTATGTGTAGTAACTTCTCTCAAAATGCAATCTTCAAAGTTTCATGAAATTCGGTCCACAATCACCCAAATATATGACTATTTTGTATAGAAGCAAATAAGTGTACTTAACCATTAACGTTTAAGTGGTAATTTCTTTGGCGCAGCCATCTTGGATTTACTGGAAATAACATAATCAATCATTAATTTTTCTTCAGTGAATTATATACGATACGAAATCGTATCTGATTGGCTCACAATAACGACGCAGAGAATCGTACATATCTTTCGTTTTGACGTTTCTACTTGCTCTTATAACATCTGGTGCAAAATATTTCTATTAAGAATCTAAATATATTTTTATTTTGTTTTTACCTAATTTTCGATTATAAACGGTGATTTTTTAAGAGCTTGGTTTCTGAAAATTCAAAAAAACACAGAAACTTGTAAAAAGTGAATGAAATTTTTATTTGGATCGATAAATCAATTTCTGCCATTTACTTTTTAAAAATAATTTCACTTAAATATTGCCCGCGGCTACACTTCAGGTGGTCCATTCTGAAGGTCCAATTTTGGCAAACTTTTTCACACATTTCGGCCGGAATCTCACCAATGACGCGTTCAATGTTGGCTTCCAAGGCAGCAATCGTGTTTGGCTTGTCCCCATAGACAATAGACTTAACATAGCCCCACAAAAAATAGTCTAACGGGGTCAAATCACATGATCTTGGTGGCCAATTGACTACGCCAAAACGTGAGATCAACTGCTCACCAAATTCGCCTCTCAATTGATGCATGGTTTCGCGTGCAGTGTGGCATGTGGCACCGTCCTGTTGGAACCACATGTCGACCGAGTTCAATTCTTGCATTTTCGGCAAAAAAAAATCTGTTATCATCGAACGGTACCTTTCTCCATTGACCGTAACCCTGCGGCCTTCATCGTCCTTGAAGAAGTACGGCCCAATGATGCCGCCTGCCCATAAACCGCACCAAACAGTGCATTTTTCGGGATGTATTGGTAGCTGCTGAATTGCCTCTGGCTGGTCTTCACTCCAAATACGGCAATTCTGCTTATTCACGTATCCATTTAGCCAAAAATGAGCCTCGTCGCTGAAGACAATTTTGCGATAAAAAAACGGATCCTCATCCAACTTTTCTAAGGCCCATTCACCGAAAATTCTACGTTGTGGTAGGTCGCCTGGCTTCAATTCTTGCACCAGCTGTATTTTGTACGGCTTTAAACCAAGATCTTTGCGTAAAATCTTCCAGGTGGTCGAATAACACAAACCCAATTGCTGCGATCGGCGCCGAGTGGACATATCGCGATCTTCAGCAACACTGGCGGATGCAGCAGCAATATTCTCTTCGGTACGCACTCTACGGATACGATTTGGTGGATTAATGTCCAATAAAGTGAAACTGGTGCGAAATTTGGTCACAATGAGCTGAATAGCCTGCTCGGTGGGTCGATTATGACGACCATAAAACGGACGTAGCTTGCGAAACACACTTTTCACAGAGCACGAATTTTGATAATAAATTTCAATAATTTGCAAACGTTGTTCAGGCGTAAGTCTATTCATGATGAAATGGCAAACAATACTGAATCGAAATGTCTATGATTTACTATGATTCCACCTTAAATCAAAGGAAAACATATTTAACTCAAGCATGAAAACTATTCGTTTTCATATAGGAAAAAACGTTGAATCAATGATGTTCCACTTCAATCCTAAAATTTTCATCTTTAACACCGAATCATTCGTGAATATACTTAAATCAAAGTGGTTTTCTTTGATTTTACGTAGTTTTTTTTTCTGGGTGTATAGATGTATGTATAATTCGTATTCTTTTTTCAATACTTTTTTCGTGACATGTGCCTAGCGAGCTTGCATTCGTAACTTGTGTTGTAGGTATGTAGAAAAAGTCAACAGCAGTGACAGCTCTTGCGAAAATAACAAAAGCATACCAATTTAATAAGTACCTAATGGAAATGGAAACAAAACTTATAAAATTTAGTGAAATGATTTTAAAATCCGAAAAAAGAACAAAAATCGGAATATACTTATATACCCATTTTGCAATCTGTTTCACTTTATTAGGTGGCAATGGCGCAGTGGATATATTTAGACGTATGGATTCGATCCCTACGCTAGGCGCATTCTTTTCTATACCTACCTACAAATTTAATTGGATGCCGCCCGTAGGTTAAAATGAGAAAGTCAATACCTGATTCTCAAATCAACTGTGCCAAGAAAAAATTCGTTCCTATCTTTCTTATCCTTCTAACTATAGTGCCGTACAGTTCAGGTTGAATTTAAGAGACCTTAGGTCTTACAGGCATTATTATGTAGATATGTCAATTCAATGCTTTAAAGCGACGAAACTCGATTACTGACAGCGCGGAGAACTGACCCTTATCATTAAGCTTCTTATTTGCCGAACATAAAAATTACTCTCAACGAAGAGTGCTGGTATTTGAAAATATCAACACGTTGAGAAAAATGAATAAGACTTCAAAAACCATTTTTTACATTTTTGTATTTGTAATGTGGTTTCGTACAATGAATTACTATTTTTGCGATGTGTTCAAAACTTTAGGTGTAGGACATACTTTTAATTCACACTACATTTTAATAATGTCTTCACCAAATGTGTTTCTGAACAGACGTGCTTAAGTAGTGCTGCGGCTAATTTATTCGATTTGCACTTTTATTTTAACCATTTAGACTTTTTAACTTTTTAATAAAACTTTTGCTGAGCAATATTTAACTAATAGACATTGTAGGTGTGATTTTTTTCAAGTTCTTAAATTCAATTTAACTTGCCAAACTTTATTGTTTTTAATTCTTTAAACAAAGAATATTATTAAATTCCTGCGTGTTCCTTTTGATTCAAATACAATCATTACCACCAGAAGTAATTCCAGCCGCAAAAACATCAGAAAAAAACGCCTTAACAACATCATCTGCAACTACACCTTCCTCAGTAACAGCAGCAACTTTTTCTACATCACCGTTAACAAAATCACTGCTAACGATACCGGCACCAAACAAAAGAAATCCATCAGGAACATCTCCAAGACAGTCACCTTTGACTACTACATCTTCTAAGCCACCAACAACCAATAGCTACAACAAAATTCTCGAAATATTAGCATCACAAAGTAAGTCTATTCTAACTAAATTATCCGCAGTCGAAGAAAATTTAACCATCAAAATAACCTCTGTTGAAAATAAATCACGCTCAGATTCGAACAAATAAGTAGTGATAGTGACGTCACTAAACCCCACCATCGCGTCACTTTATTAGAAGAATCTTGCACAAATTTATTCAAATTAGGGGATGAATTAAACAACATTAAAGTGCAGTTACAACAATCACCCAAAAACACATCATAAACAAGGAACTTTTGTTATTAAGAAATCAAATTGAAGATCTTAATCTTAAAAATTTGGCATCCGACGCTATTCTTATTGGGATTCCCTTCTTCCCAGAAGAAAACTTAAAAAATACTTTCAACTTACTTTGTCACACCGTTGAGATACAACCACCTCCAATAAGCAACATTTTCCGAGCAAAACCACGACAGGACTCTACCATAATTGTTAAATTTTTCTCCCCGTATGAGAAATATAAAATAATTAAGGCAATTGCAAATTTCCGAAAAACACACTCGCGGCAGATTTCTATAAAAGATTTTTATGAAGGCGGTTTCGAGGCACCTGTGTACCTGCATGAGATTTTAACCGAAAAAAAATAGAGTTATTTTTCGGCATGCTATCAACTTAAAACGTCAACGATTGCTCTTTTCTGTTTTTACTTCACGTGGCCTCGTGTGCGTAAAAGTACACAAAACCTCCAAAGCTGTCAACATTGGCTCCATAAGTCAACTTGACAATTTAATAAATGAGTGCAGCACCCACCATAAAATCCACGAAGAACAGCACAAACAAAACAATGATGACACTTCGAAACCTACATGCAGTCAACGATTGGAGTTGTCAACTTTATAAATTTTACAAACATTTTATTTTCAACTTATGTCTTGATTTCGAAATATTTGAGTTTTCTTTTCTTAAAAAATATTTCTTTCATTTTAATTTATCCAAACTCAATTTTTTTTATTTTTATTTATTCCATTTAATTTATTTCTAATTCTCTTAATTTATTTAAATTATTCTTATTCTTTGAAATTATTTTAGCACTTCTAGATTTTCAGCATCAGCAGTTTATTTTTTCTCCTTTCTGAGGCATTATTCTAAATACTTAACACAAAACAGAAATGAACAATTTTGGTAATGTAGGTGTTTCAGAGACCAGGAATGTCTCACGAGGAAATACTACGCGTGCAATGTTAAATATTTTTCGCAAAAGTTATGACGGTCTATCTGTTTGTCATATTAATGCACAAAGCTTACGAAAGCACCTAGACGAATTTAAGCATACTTTTGAGGATGGTATCAGTGGCGGATTAACATTCTCGGCGGTCTGAGGCACGCTCAGTAGTTACCGCCACCTTTTTACTTGCCATTACAAGTACTATAAGGCAAGTTATGTACATATTCGTAAAAAAAATGTTTTTCTAACAATCAAACATGACATTACGATCATAGAGAACACCAAAAAAGTGGGTCCTTAAATCCGTCTGTCTGTCTGTCTGTCCTCGAGTCTGCAGCCTAAACAGTTCGGTGGATTTGCTTCCAACTTGGTACATATTATTTTTCGGTAATATGCTTACACTTTTTTTTCATTTTTTTTAAGACGACAAATAACAGTAGCTCCCACACATTTTTTTTTGGCCAAAAACAAAAATCATATTTTTCTCAAAAACGACTCCAACGATTTTTATAAAAAAAATCAGTTCATTAATGAAAGGAAAGTGTACATTTTGATAATTTTTTTTTGGAAAAAAATTATTATTTTTGGTACATTTAGTATGACCATTTTTTTGGTTTTCGATTTTCTCTGAATCGGTTAATTTTTTTTTTGAAAATTTTTACGCAGAAACTCCTAGAAAACTTAAACACTATTGTAAGCCAACATTTTTCAAATTATTTTTTTTTTTTTTTGAAAACTCAAAATTTCGAAAACAACTCAATAGTTTCGAAATTTCGTATTTGGTGGTTTTTTGACATTATCTTGAATAGTTAAAAAAAACTATTCTTCTAAAATAAACATCGAGGGTACCTCTCATACAAATGTTAAAAACCCGTTAAGAAAAAAATTTATTTCTCGAAAACGGCTTCAAGAATTTTTATAAAAAAATGTGTGTGCTCTTAAATTAGTACATTCTACTTTCAGGTATAAAAAATATTTTTTTTGCGTACTTTACAGTAGGTACTTCCCATAGAACCACTTTTCATATTTTCGATTTTCTCAATATTGGATGAACCGATTAAAATATTTTTTGTTATACAAATGCTCCCTAAAATTGCTAAAAATAAATAATTTTTTTTTTTGAAAAATCGATTTTACAAAAACCAGTCAATTAATTTTTTTTGAAAATTGAATTTTATATGTATATTAATAATATCTTCAAAATCGCGTTTCAATTTTTTTTCTAAAAATGTTTTCAAAATTTTATACATATAAAATTAATTTATTAAAAAACCGCTCCAACGATTTTTATTGTTTTTTGAGATATTCTTATTTATCCATGAATTCAAATTGCACCATTGTTTTCTCTCAAGCTACAGCGACTAAGAAATATGAAAACATTTAATTATGTGTACTATCAATTTATTACTACCTTATTATTATTCCTTTTTTACGATTTTTTGCGTACGTCACTGAATAGGTACTTTGTACAATGCAGGCCCTCATATATTTATTTATACATATGTGTCTTTAGAAATCACATGAATCTTATGTATGCATATTGCACCCAAATTTTAAAGTTATGTGCATATAACTACATACCAACCTACATCCTTATTTTTCATTACCATAAGTATACATGTTAACATACCTAGGTTCCATCCATGATGTATGTAGGTACCTAAAAATTACAAAATTAAAATCCAAAACCTAGATTTAAATATACATTCGTAGGTACCTATTAAGTTGTTAGCTACAAGAGCAAGTTCATACGACCCAGTCGAAGTTTTTTTTTTAATACTATACAATGATCGTAATTTATATAGGCGACTTCGAACTGACAGTGAACAGCACGATAAGAATAAATGAGGCCAGGGATTTAAATTTCGTATTTTCAGATACCAAAAATGATGACTACCCCATTTGAAAGTCATATCAATCTTTTTCTTCTTTTTTGCTTAATTTTTTTGAGATTAAAATAAAATAACATTCAAAATTTGCCGCCCTAGACACGGGACTCACGAGCCTATATACTCTGTCCCAGAAAAATAGGCAGTACACGTCTTATGGGAAAGCCTTTTCAAAATAAGTAGCGCGTCATATTTTGGCACCATACTAAATTGAAAGAACTTCTCCATAAAAAGTGTTTGCCCGCCCCTAATCTATAAAAAAATATAAGAACATTTCATTGCATCTGGCGCAGACAACGTTCTACTCGGCGCACATTTGAATGTGTACTGAATTACTTTCGCTGTGGCCTGTGGCTGCTGCTGCTATTCAACCCCATTAAATATTGATGTGCTTTCAGAGTTACCCGTGTCCATTTTTTAACTTGTTCGGTTGTTTTCCTTGGGTTTCTGTTGATGTGCTTTTGATTTGAGAGCTTTCATATTTGGGTCCATTTAAAATACAAACTATGAAAATCCTGTGAGAACTTTATTGAGCTACAGATTTATGCAATCCACTGTAGCGAGATTGAGAGGCAAACGTCCTATCTTGCCTACACTGCCTATTTTTCTGGGACAGAGTTTAGTGGTTAGTTAATATGCCACTGGAAGTTATCATGGGTGTGATTTGCGTGTCGGAGACTTGGCTCACAAGTGATTTTCATTAAGAAAAAATTGTACCCAAGGATTGTAAAAGAATCTAATAGTTCTGGTATAGAGTTTGTTTTTGTCTGATCAAGGAAAATGCATTTTAGGTGTTGTATATAAACCTCCACATATTTGTGATTCTAATTGTTTGAAGATATGAGACCATATTACAACCACATTATATTGGCTGGAGACTTTAATATTAATCTCTTAGATGAACGAAATAGGAATGTTGCTAGATTTCGGGGTAATTTAAATTCCTTAAACCTTTTCCACTAAGCGTTTCAATGCCTACTCATTTTTCGGAATCGAGCTCTACACTTATTGATTATTTTCTTGTTAATTAACCCAGCAAAATAAATTTTTATAGTCAGCTAGGGACACCTGGTTTTTCGAGGCACGATTTGATTCTAGCTTTGTATGATCTTAATGTTAGTCGCAACACAGATGTACGTACTTTCCTTTGATTTCAAGGCAATTAACTGTGAAACCCTATTCGCTGAGATTACTAATGTCAACTGGGAAACAATTTACTTTCTTCCCGAAGTTATTGACCAAATAGAATTTTTACCAAGGGAATTAACCATTTATTTAATACATTTGCACCAATAAAATCAGTTACCGTCCGTAATTATAGATGTGGTTGGTTCAATCGTAAGATTGAAGTTCTTATTGCTAAAAGTAACGCTGCTTATATCAGATGGAAACCTTTTAGGCTACAATCCTTTTTCAGTACTTACAAATTTCTTCGAAACTTAATTAATAAGGAGATCAAGAAAGCAAATTTTTTTTTTTTTTTTTTTTTTTTTTATAATCTACGCGCGCTCAAGGGAGTATGAATACCCTTTAAATGTTTCACAGCGCGGGCGTGGGGGTGAGGTTAAGGAAGAGAAAGAATGATAGGAAAGATGTGTGGCGCGATATTCGGAGACTGTAGGTGGTTGTTGTCTCAGATTTTATCTCCAGGGATGGCGGCTGAACTAATGCGGAGAAATTTCCGTGTCTTATTTATAGATGTCCCTTATAATTCGCATTAATTTTTTAATTCTTTTTATCATATTTTATCGGTATACTAGTTTTACTCAATCACATGTTGTTAGTTCTATGCCTAAACAGCATGTAATGAGTAAACCAGCAACTCATTGTATGACATTTATTTTTAGAATTGTTTTTTAATGGAAAAATAAGAAGACATAGACTACGGCAGGAATCGAACCTGTGATGTCATTGTTATGCTACGAAATTTCAAAACGCTTCATCACAAAAACGTTGGCGAAACATTTAAATCACAAAAAGCCTGCTATTTTAAGTGACGAATTTGATGTTAATGAGCTCAACACAACAAAGTGTTTGCTGGCCCCATATCGGTTACCTCAATTACTACCAACGCTGTCAATACTGAATCGGAATCCTCGAACAATTCAGTTTCTGCAGGGTTAATGAGATTGATGTGCTAGAAGCAGTCAAGAGAATCAAATCTGAAGCTATTGGGCTGGATAATATGCACCCTAGGTTCTTCAAAATTATTTCACACTAATTATTCCTTACTTTACTTATATATTTAATTCAATTTTAACCACATCTTCTTATCCTAAAATATGGAAAGTTTCCAAAATAATACCATTTCCAAATATTTCAGCTCATCAGAATATCGCCCGATCTCCATTCTGCCTTTTGCTTCGAAAGTCTTTGAAAGAATAATTAGTCAACAACGGCAAGCCGCATCACCTCACTCGGATCTCAATGGATCCATAGCGGTCCCCAGGGTAGGAAGGGAGGACTTTAAGTAGGCCTCCTTAAACCATCCTGACATTTGAATAAATTTCACGATATGTTTAAGGGGCTTATTCGAGATATAGCCCAGTTCGTTAAAGTTCGTTAAGCCCTAGTAAATAATCTGTTTTTCCCTTAGAGATTTCTGTCCAAAGATTTCTCGAAACCTGACAGCTGTCAATTCCTGACCATCTGACGTTTGCAGTTTTAAGGAAAGTTTATTTCTTGAGCCAGTGGCACAAATTTTTTTATCAGCTGACAAGTTACTTTCTCAGCTACAAGCTGGGTTTAGACCACAGCATAGCTGCTCCACAGCTCTCTTAAAACTTGTTGATGACATTCGTCAAGAAATTGACGCAAAATCCACATCTACACTGGTGATGCTTGATTTTTCAAAAGCTTTCGACTCTGTTCCGCATGGTATTTTACTGAATAAATTGGGAAACAATTTCCTCTTGGATTGTACTGCAGTCACTCTCATTCAAAAATATCTGTCAGGAACAACTCATGCAGTGTGTATTAACTCCCACTTTTCAGACTATTTTCCAACGAATGCTGGTGTCCCTCAGGGGTCTATCCTTGGACCATTGCTCTTCAGAACATTTATAAATGACCTTCCTGAGCTTCTCAAATTTTGTAAGATATTAATGTACGCTGATGATACTTAAGTTATCCAATAGGTATGGTCGAAGATGCTACCTATCGAATTAATTCTGATTTGACTACAATTTTGCAACGGGCCGAGGCAAATCTCTTACGAATAAACCCAACAAAAAGCCAAGCAATTTTCATCACCAAGAACTCGGTTGACACGTCTTACTATCCTAGCATTGAGCTTGGTAGCTCAACGCTTCCGTATGTTGATAAGGTTAAAAACTTGGCATTATTTTCAATCAAACCCTAACTTGGGATGATCATATATCACATGCTCTTGGTAAACTTACGGAGCACTCAGAGTTCTTTACCTAACTGGTGGCTGTCTACCATTAAAAGTAAAATCTATGTTGGTTAAAAACCTTATTTTACTGATTTTAACCTATATGGTATTTTAATTTTCTGTATTGTCGACTGTGCTAGCCAAAGAAAACTAAGAGCATGGCATTTAATGTTATACGCTTCGTGTATTCTCTTCGGCGTTTTGACCATGTCTCCAACTACGCAAATAGCTTCTATGGAATGTCATTTCCAAATCATTTGGACAGTAAAGTATATTTGATGCAAAAGAAAACTCCTGAATACCTATACGAAAAACTGATTCTACCTCAGTTGCGGAGAAGCCGAGTACTTATTGTCCCACCACATAGGTATAACGTTTCCAAGCGCCAATTCTTCGTGCACTCCATAGCTCTTTAGATTTCATTACCTGCCGAGTTGAGGGGAATAAATAACTGCGATAGATTTAAAACAGCACTAGAAGATCATTTGAAGTGCTAATTTCAAAAATTCAATTTCAGTATTTTCTTTTCTCGTTTATATTATTTGTTTCCCTTTTTTTAAGTAAAATTTTTTTATTATGATTCTGTATGTAAGCGTGATCAAATTTAATTTAAAATTCAATTTAAAATTATTATATAAAGATATCAGTTTAAAAATGTTAACCACTTTGCACTAAGTAAACGCCATCTAACGTTTTTTTTCAACTAGTAATTATTTCGTGAATGGTAACACTTAGCTCATGTCTGATTTGACAGATAATTAGTTTTATCCTTCCGCTGAACGAATATGGTTGTGTGACTTTGAAAATCATGGTAATGTTGCAGAATGTGTGCGAAAATTGCGTACGGATTTTGAAAGAAGAGAAGCACCGTCAGCTCCGTATGTTCGTTATCTTGTGAAAAAAGTGAAAGAAAATGGCATACTCATCGATAAACCAAAGCGTGAAAAACCAAAAACAGTTCGTTCACCCGAGAATATTGCTGCTGTGGCAGAAAGTGTGCGCGAAGCGCCATCAACATCAATTCACCGTCGGTCGTTCTCAAGAATTGAACATTTCGGAGACATCATTGAGACGAATTTTGCATAAAGACCTTGGTATGACGCCATACAAAGTCCAATTGGTTCAGGAGTTGAAGCCAACTGACCATCCAATGCGTTTTCGCTTCGCTAAGTGCACCTGCGATCGACTTAGAGAAGATGCCGATTTTGCCAAAAAAATCATCTTTTCAGATGAAGCTCATTTTGATCTTGGCGGGTATCTAAACAAGCAAAATTGTCGCATTTGGGGCACAGAAAACCCACACGCATACATTGAAAAGCCGATACACCCAAAACGAGTCACTGTTTGGTGCGGATTTTGGTCCAGAGGCATAATTGGGACATTTTTCTTCGAAAATGAGCAAGGAGTGGCCGTTACAGTCAATGGCGATCGTTATCAGGCCATGTTGAACGAATTTTTGTTCACAAAAATTGAAGAGGAGGATATTGGCAATATTTGGTTTCAACACGACGGCTTTACGTGCCATACAGCCGAAGCTACACTCGATGTTTTGCGCCCTGTTTTTGAAGATCGCATTATCAGCCGCAGAGCTGATGTCGTTTGGCCATTTATTTGTGGGGTGCCGTAAAAGATAAGTGTTACGCCGACAAGCCACAGACAATTGGCGCTTTAAAGGACAATATTCGTGAAGCCATTGGTGAAATATAGCTGCACACAATCGATAATGTGCTTAAAAATTGGACCGATCGTGTAGGCTACTGCATGGCCAGCCGAGGCAGCCATTTGAATGAAATTATTTTCCATTATTAACCGGAAGGATTGCACTCTCAAATAAAAAAAGAAATTTGAGAAAATATTCAGTAGTTTTTTTTATAGCATTTTCAAAAAAAAAAAGTTATTTGGCGGACCCTTTAGATATTACTTTAAAAAACATTCTGTTTTTAATATACAGGGTGGCGCACGGAATCGTGCTACAAAACTGAAACGTAATAACTTTTTTTCAGTGTGAGTAATCGGCTTATTCTTTTTTTATTTTATAGGCTACTATTTAGATTTATCAAAATGAATGCTTGATACTGAAAAAAGGATTTGGCTAGTGCAGCGATACCATTCTTCGCAGTCCGTCATTTCCGTCCAAAGGGAATTTAGGCTTGAGTTTGGCGGTACTCCCCCGAGTAGATTGACCATTATGTGGCTGGTGAACATGTTTGCCGAATCTGGAAGCATCGAACGAAGACCGTATCATCGAGATCCCAATGCTCGGGTTCAGGATACAATCGAGGTTGTTGCATCGGCAATACAGGCAAATCCAAGTGTTTCGACTCGAAACTTATCGGGCCAAACTGGAGTTAGCAGACGGTCATTACAACGGATAATTCATGATGACTTATACTTGTTTCCGTACAAAGTCCAAAATACAAGCAAGTAAAACCCTCAGGATTTGCCTGTTCGCCTGGAATTTTGCCGAAAAATGATTGCAATGGCCGAAGAAGACAACACATTGCTAAATTGTTTGTTCATGTCTGATGAGGCCCATGCTAACAAGCAAAATTGCCGTATATGGAGTGAATCTAATACAGAAATGCTCCATGATATGGAACTGCACCCAGAAAGAGTCACTGTGTGGTGCGCAGTTTCATCAACGTATATTGTCGGGCCATACTTCTTTGAAGAAAATGGTGTAACACTAACTTTCAATGAGGACTGTTATTTAAAGATGTTGCAGGAATTTTTTTACTTAGAACTTCGCGGAAGACGTATCCCTTTCAGCAGGATTTGGTTGCAACAAGATGGGGCAAGTGCACACGTAGCCACACAAGTTATGGCGGAGTTCCAACGAAAATTCCCAAACAAATTGACATCCACAAACTGCATTTTCCGCTGGCCCCCAAGGTCACCTGACCTGACTGCACCAGACTTTTTGTATGGGGTTATGTCGAGCAGGAAGTGTACAAAACGAAACGCAGGAATTTGACTGAATTGAAGCAGTCCATTAAGACAATAAGTGAGGCCATCCCAATTTCAACCCTTCAGGCCGCAATGAACAATTTTCTGATCAGTTGCCGCATATGCGTGGATGAGCGTGGAGGTCATTTGCGGTCTATCATCTTTAAAAACCATTAGTTATTTAAAATAAAATTTAATTTTTAATCCAATAAAAAAAATTAATGAAATACATCGATTAAAATAAAAGCTATTTAAATTTCTTATTGTAGCACGATACGTGCGCCACCCTGTACTTATGTTATTAATAAATAAATACAAATACAAATTTGTGTATGCAAGTGCCTGTTTTATGAAGGTACGTGGTCACCATATCAACAAATTCATATCTCTAGAATCGAGAGCCCTAGAAAATTTGCCCTTCGCGGCGAGTCTTGGAATAATCCTTTGATCCTGTCCCCTATCATAATCGCCCTCACTAATTAACCTTAATACCCTGCAAGAGCGAATAGAGATTACCGAAATCCTCTTCATTCATCGACTCCTCTAAGGTTCCGTTGAATATGAAACCCTCTATAGCTCTATCTTTTTCAGTACTAACCCCCGTAACCTAAGAAACCCTCGAATCTTACTTTACCCGTATGCTGCGTAGGGTTGATTTAAACGAAAACTGTTTCGACTTCAACCTCAGCTCTCCCAGCCTAAAATCACTCCTGTTAAATCGTCTGCCCAATTCAATCGAATATTACCCCTAAGTATCATAGTTTTAAGTTAGGTTAAGTTATGAAGCTTTTATTAAACCAAATAAATGGGGCTATTGCCCCACCAAAATTACGTGTAAATCACCCTCAAAATCTGGATCTGTGATTTTGAACCCTGAATCCCTTCAAAAATAAAATATCTGAAATTTTCGAATTTTATTGACGTTGACATTGATATTCGATTAACTGAATTACAATTAACAATGGTTCAAATGTTGTTCAGCCTTGGTTCAATGTTTGAACTCGGTTTATCTCATTTGAAGTGTTGTACAGTCGAAGTTTGGGCTTAACTCACCAATGAATTTTCGATTCTCGTGTTTTCTTTTGTGCTCCTTTTATAATTTGTCAGCCAGACTCGAAATTTCGTGCGCTATTAGAAAGCAATAGATTTGGTGTTGTTTTTTATTTACGTGTTAGTTGTTAGAAATTAATCCGAATTAATCATTTAATAATAAAACGAAGCTAATTATTTACAACCAAATAAATAAACATGGTCTAGGGAAGGGGGTGGTTTAGGAATTATTTCGTGAAATTTGACATTTACAAACATAATACTTCGCTAGACCATCTAAGACGGCGGTTTAGTGAAGGACTAAGAATTGACATTAAGAAGAAAGTTTACAGGGTTATACTCGTAGAATAAAAAGAGATAGAGTTGATAGTTATGGTAGTAAATTTTGTTCGTGGATTTTCAATTTGTTATCAATTAAAAATTGTAGTCCGCAGACTAAATTTTATTATATGGTTTAGTAAAGTCATGGACTAGTGGTGGACTAAGCATTATTTTATTAAAAGGGCTGTTATCACAATTTTTGTCCAGCACATATGACCTGGACTTCGGAGTGGCATCGCGTGGTATTCCCCGATGAAAAAAAATTTAATTTGGAAGGCCACGGTGGCTATAGCTACTATTTGTATGACCTCCGCAAGAAAACTCATTTTTTGGACCAGATGCATAGCAGAGTTGGAGGTGTGATGGTGTGGGCGGCAATTTCCTATTATGGCACCTGCAAACTTCAAATTTTGTCCACTATTATGAATGCATTGACTGACAGTGGTTTATTAAAAGAGGCTTGCAATACCCTTTTAGGACCTTTGCCGTGGACTTGTCAACATGATAACGTGCCAATACATACAGACCGGATAGTTTTAACATATATAGAGAGCCAAAATGTGGAACTGTTACGTTGGCCGACCTACTCACTTGAAAATGTTTAGGGATAGTTGACACGTCAAATATATGGATCAGGACAACAATATTCGAGTATATCCGAACTAACCAAAGCCATCGAATTAGCTTTTAACTCGATTTCGCTAAATTATTTGGCCACTTTGTATGCATTCCTTCCAGACCTGATGTGTGAAGTTCTGATGCAGAAAATTGGCTCAACACACTATTAAAAAAATTGTTGTTTAATCAAAAATACCTTTAATACGTTAAACTTAAGTAGGTAATGTTTGAAATAAAAAGAATTAAGAATCTCTAAAATGACCCCGCATTATCTCTGTTTTTAGTAAATAATTTTTTTAATACTTAAATCAATAGCATTAAACTTTTCTTATAACTTTAAATAAAAACAATTATGAACTTCGATTTAAAAAAAAATTAAGTCTATACTCTGTCCAATTCATATTTTCAGTATAGGGAAGATAGACATAGGATATTTGCCTTTGACTCTAACTGATAGAGATTCCAATAAGATCGTACTGTTTTAAAGCTCTTACAGAGTTGCAGTAATAAGCATACTAAATTGCGGTAACTCTGATTCAATAAGTTTATTTTACAAGCACACAACGAGTAAGAGCGTTGAGGTTGAGTGCATGGAGAAGGTACACAAGCAGCAGTGTGTACTTGGATGTGCAATAGGTAGTTCATGGTGGGATATACGCTGGTTTTAACAAGACTGCAAAAATAATTTGTATGTAACTCAGTGGTTGTTTTCAGTGGGAATTTCAGCGATAGGCACCAGTGTGTTTAATAAAGCTCTCCCATAAGCAGGGTTGTCAGGTTTAAAAAAGCGAAATCGCCAAATTAAAAACGTTTCCATCCTTACATCACCAAATTCAAAAATCGTAAATTAAAATAAACAAAAGCAACCTGCAATTTTGGAGTCAAAAAATGTATTTAAAAAACAAAACAGAACAAAAACATATCATACTTATGTACATACGTACAATCATATGAAAAAGGAACTTACAGATCAGTTAGAATTTGACTGTCTACATACTGCATTGCACAGATATTTGGTTTGACGTTTGACGAACGTCATTTATTTTAGGGAGGAGAAAGAAATCGATCTATAGTGGCTGTGTTCAGAATTATTATTTCGATGACTTCATTCAGCATGCAGGAATGGAAAAAATATAGGCGCAAAATTTTAGTCGATTTAGTAATATGTTAAATCAGTTTTAGTATGATACTAAGCTAAAAAGAGGATTTTGCTAATCTTAAACCAGTTTAGTACTGTACTATTTTCTTAACATTTTACTAACGTTAAAATCACAAAATGGCTAATTTATTTTTTCAGTATCGTACTAAATCCATATGCCTCTTTGACATTTACAGACCTCTAAAAGGTATTTTCGCTTACTTTTTTGCACTATCTTAGGCGTATTTACTTGTAGTTTATTAAGAAAATAGATTTAGTATGGTGCTAGTTAAAAAGTGTTTAAAATTAGGAAAATATTAGTAAAGTGCTTTAGTATTAGCAAACTGTTAAGTAGTATCATGCTAAGCCTTTAACATCAGGCTGTTTAAAATTTTGCACCATAAAGTTTAAGTGCAAATTAGAAAAATGAAAAAAGATTTCGATTTAAGAAATTAAAATCGCCAAAAACGAGAAATATCGCTTTTCTAGGGTACATCACCAAACGAGTTTTTGAGTCGCAAAAATAAATTTCAAATCGCCGGTTTGGCGATTATAGCATGCTTGGTTTAGGAGCAATGCATGACGGAAAACAGAACTAAGGGGTATCCTATTAAAGTGGCGAGGAGTGTATGTATAAGCAAACAATTATAAACGCCTATACTCTGTCGCAGAAAACACTTTTTATGGAGAAGTTCTTTCAATTTAGTATGGTGTCAAAATATGACACGCTACTGATTCTGAAAAAGCTTCCCATAAGACTGCCTATTTTTCTGGGACAGAGTATAGAGTTCTAGGCTATGTGTGTTTCTCTTTATCCTGCGTTCTGATTTCTCGCTTCTCGGCCTTCGAGTTGTCGTTGCTTGGACACAAAGGTGAAGCTGAATCGTATCAAATGGCTATAATTGAAGTTGTAGTTGTAGTATACAAAAAAAGTTCAAGTTGCATGGTATAAAGAATACTGATATCATATACCGCATTTCGTTATCCTATCTCTCTCGCAGACATTTGTTTTTTTGTCTGAATTTGTTTTGTATGCATTTTTGTCACCAAATCACCTAGGGCAACGCTAAATATCATATCATGTACCTAGATATTCCTTATTATTTTTTTATTATTAAAATGTTGCTTCGAATATTTGTTGCTGTCGTTGCACAATCGATTTTTCAAAGGATTGGTTTTAGGCAAAATAGCTCCACAGTTAACGTAAGTAGAACTATTTAATTAGCTCGGTAAAATTTATGAAAATCTTAACTTTTATATCGTTGGACCCACTCTTGACTAAATCCTGGATCCGCCAGTGGCTGTTTTAGTTTATTATACCACTGTGGAACATAAAAACGAAACTTCAAGTTCGTATTTAATAAAGAAAAATGTCAAATCTTGCTAGTGTACGTAAAGTAAATAAAATCTTGCTAAAAATGCAAAATTTGTTTCTACGGAATAAAACCAGTTTTGCTCAGAAAAATTTTGATTTTGTCCAAAAAAACCGTAAATTCACACATGTTCTGCATTCCGAGTGAAAATGGATTCAAAACGAATTTCAATTTTACTTAAATTGAAATAACGAGTGGATTCAACTCCTTGCAATTCACTTCGAATACATTTTCAAACTGTCAAAATCAGCTGTTACAGACAATTTGTATGAAAACGGTTCATATTCGGAATGTAGAACACGAATTTTCATATTCAGAACCCTAAAATTTCACATTCGGAATGAGCTATTTACAAAACTGTATTTTATGTGTAATACAGAACATCTGAAATGTGGAATACAGAACATCTAAATCCACTTTCGTTCCTCAAATTCACAAAAAGTGAAATACAGAACATGTGCGATTAAGTGGGAATTCAACAAAAAAAAAACTAACAATTTTTGATATCTATTATAGGTGTATTTAAATGTTACCTCATTTGCACGGAATTTGCTTTTTAAAGATTTTTCTCAAATATCTATATTCTATATAGACAAGTTGTAGGTATTCTATTATTTTAAGCAATTACAATAACAATTACAAATTTAAAGTAAATTAAATTATTAAGTTTATACTGCCTAAGAAGATATTGTATCTAATTGTATAAATCTATGCGAATAAATATATGAATTATGAATTATGAATAGCTACATATGTATGTACACATATTTAATACCTATGTATGCATTTTAGTTTAAAAACAAATTTGAGTTATTAGATATGTACCTATATTCCTACTGTTATTCGCTAATTTTATGTAGGTAGATACTCGTATCTTTCATGAAATTCCAAATATTGAAATGATATATATCTACCATGTACCTAAGTTTAAGGTAATGTCATCACTAAGGAAGTTCATTCCGTTTTCATACTTTATGAACTTAACCACCGATTTTAACCAAAAATGGCTGGCAGATGGACGTAGCATATGCATAGGTATGTGTGCGCTGTCGGAAGGACTTTAGGGATAGTTGTGTGAGTTAGAAGCTTGCAGGCAAGCCTATTTGACAACCGAGGATACGTATCATGGTATAATTTATTTATAATTGAAACTACATAGCCTATCGTCTCTCAAGACAAGGAAGGAAGTGAATAATGTTCTTTACGTTTATCACTTTTATTGGGATCAATTTATTCTGTCCACATCCTCAGTCTGCTGAATATAATTTCTTCATCAGGATTAACCCGCGCAACCCTCCTTTTTTGTATGCAACTCGGCAAAATTTAATTACATGGCCTTAATTATCTTTTGAAATTAATATATATCTACCTATATACCTATTTCAATTGTTACTATAGCAAGATAGTAGGTAGGCATATTGATTTCAATATGTCAAAAATTGTTATCTTCTTCATTACATACCTATCTACACATCTACATTTAGTTATAGATACCTAGTACCTACATTTTTTAACACTATGTAGATACGCTGTACGTTTGCAGTTAAATAAATACCTACCTAAATAAATAAACGAAAAACTAAAGCTTTAAAATGGTGAACTTATATGTACCTACATATCTTACTATGCCTACTACGTACCTACATATAGATGTATAATCATAATGTAAGTAAATAGATTTAGATATGTACCTACTTATATGTAGGTACATATACATATATTAATCGCAGTGCCATTCATTTTGTGTACAACAAACTAAGCTCTAAAGTCCCCTAACAAATGTTCAATCTTTCAACATTTTAACAATTGCCATATTATAAAATCTCAAAAAAAAATTAAGTCACCCTGCTCGCCAAACAAAAGTATTCAACAAAATGGCGTATTTTTTTCAAAACGCTGCTCATGTAAGCTTCAGTGAATGTCAAATCGCCATTTTATTTATAACGCAATAAGCCAGAGGTTAAAAGAACATACAAGAACTCAAAGAAAAACACAATATACCTACAAATTGACAAAGCCAATTATTGCCCGGATAACAAAAAAGGAAACATTTGTTAGAAATGTGTGTATGGGTGAGCAAGCAATTCACACAAACTTCATTCTTGACACGTCTACCCCAGCCATCTTCATGCCAACGTTTTTTGCTTTTTCTTTTGCTCTAGTTTTGTGCAATGACATCAAAAGAGTGGAGGGGATAGCGTTTATCTCACGCAACGCAACTCCGATTCACGACCCTTAAATGGGCGTGTACTATCATCCAATTATTATTCTAGAGAAGAGCACAGCCATACTGCATGCAGTTGCGTCGACTCTGGGCTGGTGTCATAAAAACATGTTCGCATAGTTTGCTCGCTCCGCGCATTAAAGTAACATGCATCCAATTTGGTAGCAGCGTTATGTTACAATCATAAAGCCGGAGGCCGGACGTGTGAAAGTGAAAACAAAACACAAATTAAAAAAGAGGCAACTCTCCTCTAAATAAAAAAAAGAAAATACATAATTTTGTTTCGTTTGGCTCCTTTTTTATCGGTGAAAACCAGAATAATTAAATAAAAGAGTGCATACAAATTAGAATCCTAGTGGAAAAGCACCACAGAAATTCACTTAAATTTTCTTTTGAATTTGATTAATTGAAAAACAAAACCACATCAATTACACATTTTTACGTACATATGTATATGTATGTACATATACATTACAAAATATATTCAGTTTTTAAAGAAAATTAAAACGCAACAGAATACCTACCTAAAATTAATCAGTTTTTGTGTGTCAATCAAAAAACCAAATCTAATTTTCAATAACTTTATTTCTGACGTGCATCGTTGCGACATAATTTATTTTCAATTTGGAAATTTTTTTTCGTTTCTCAGGGCCTACGGATATCACGTACGATTACGACCCTTCGCATCAAAAGCAATTTTTTGGATTAAATCGACTCATGCACACAAACAAATGCTGGATGTATTGTGAAGAGGTACGTTTTTCGCTTTTCTTTGTCTACTTTTCTCATCATGGCAGTTTTTATACGCAGGAACACCAAACACACGAACACATTAATGCGAAAGAACAAAAAAAATGTTGAATGTGTTTTTGTGTGGCGATGTACGTACGTACGCATCTGCGGAAGTTGCCCAGAAGGCAAACCATTGTGTGTGTGTGTGTTGTTGTTTCGTCTTCATTTTCTTGTCAAGCCCGTAGTTAATAAGGGGATAACGTCAAGGTTGCATTTGACTGAAGCTAGTTGAAGAACCGTTATTAATCCTCAAAATCACATCAAGCTATTAGCTGTAAGTAGTTACATACTCATACTTGTTGCCCATTTTTAACTACCAGAATTCGGTTTAACATGAGCTAACAATACCAATCATCGGTTCATAAAAAACGCAGTTTTTCCTATAAATCCTTGATAATTTGAATTAGGTAGTGTAAATAAAACTATTTTTTTTACAATTTTAAGAAGAAGAAAACCAAACGAATGAAGCCAGTAGGTATAATAATAAATTTATTTTTTGGTAGAGCTCAAAATGATAAGTGCATGTAATTTAAAATGTATTTCGTGGAAGCATTTTCATACATGTTGAGTCTGGGTGTGTGCCCAGAAACAGCCTAAATGTGTTTCTTTTTCGTTTCTGACTAAAAATGGCAACAACAATATGAAAACGCTTGATTCCCGAGCCTTTTCCCAAACTTTACCCACAAAGTAAAGATACAGACATTATAGGTCCGTTCCCGTACTCCCTAAAACTGCGAAAATCTACCAATTTCTACGAAAAACAGTCAAATCCTGTTCCCGTACTCCAAATTCTCGTAGTTTTTCACAAAAGAGAGCGCTTATGAGAGAGTAAAATATTTCCCCAGGCTGCGAATTTTAGTCCAAGAAATTTCTTTGGACAAAATTATGAAGACTCAAATGAATGAAAAAAGAAAAAAAAAACAATACTTAAGCTGACAGTTGCCAAGGCTGTATCGTTACAAAAGTTGAAAATAATGGAATTTATAATCTGGTCCGGGTTATCGGTGCAATAAATTGAAATTTGTGATATCAAATTGGTTATTCTTAGAAATATTTTCACGTAAATCTTTAATAAACATTTTCAAAAATACACTTTTACGTTGACGTTTAAAAAATGGCAAAAATTGTTGTTCAAAGCGTTTTGTGAAAATTTGTTGCGCTCTGAGAGATTATTATCCACACTAATCGAAAAATGACGGTCTTCACATTTTTGTGCACAATGTACGGGAACACACTTTATATTGCTAACTCCAAGCCTTAAAATAATTCCCCTACCAAATAATTTTCTATCTACTGTCTTCCAACCATGCAATGATTTCTTTTGCTGAGACTGTATTTAGATCTGATGCTGTGTTGCCGGTTTTCACCATTTTTTTGGTATGGAATTTATTATTATTGTTATCAGTATCGTGTTAAGCATAGATGACTTAGCGAAACGAAGGGAACACGGAGGGCGAGTGCGTTCAACCTTGCCTATACAGACATATACAAAAATATGCAGGTTTATTTAATTTTTTTTTTCTTTTTACATGCCCTTTGTTCCCCGTGCTTGTTCCCGCCAATTGGTAAGTAGGTTGGTTTGTGTTTTGGATTTTTTTTATTGAAATATTACGAGGAAATAAAACCAAACCGAACGAAAAAAAAACATGAGATAGTTTTTTTTCGGGGTATGCAGGCAGACAGGCAAAAGTTTTATCATTTATTTTTTTTTAATGAATCGAAAGAGAAGAGAGCACACAGCTGTTTTCTCAATGTGTTTTTTGATAGTTAATGTGAAATGTCAAAACGATAATATTTTTTTGTTGTTTTTAATTGCCCTCTGTATGTAGCTGGGTATGTATGTGTTTCATGTTTCGTATTTTTGTACCAATGCAAGGTAGGTACCTAATTAATATTAGTTTTATTTCTCTACAAACTCGTATATTGGTCCGTACATACATACCTACCTACCTAGTTGCTGAGTGTTAAGAAATTTGCATGGCAGGTCAGGTCAGGTTCAGATAGTATCTGGTAGATATAGGTAGGTACTCAAGTTAAAGTATTTAGCCTGCAAGTACCTAGCTACATACAGACCTATGTATGTGTACCTAAGTACTTATGGATTTGCAATTCTAGGCATATACATACATATGTATATGTACATTCGTAAATAGTACCTACCTACCTATTATAGTTGTGTCGTGACAAAAACTTTTAAGAAAGTAAAACATGAGGTTGGAAACTTATGAACAAAATTAAATTATTTTTGGACGAAACTATTATTATCAAATTACATATATATATATAAAAATTAAAAAAATGACAGTTTTGTGATTGAATATTTAAATTAAAGCACTTCTTCTTAGTTAGAAGTTTAGTCAACAACTAAAGGTACATATTATGTAGGTAGGTAGTCATGTAAAATCAGGGCGGTCATTCCGTAATTTGATTATCGTCAGACGATATCGTCTGAACTATAGTGATGCCTTTATTTTCTTCACGTAAGTCGATAATCGTCAAAACGCTATCGTCAAAATGAGTCCAAGCGTTTGGACGATAGCTAAATTTTGAAGTTTGCCTAGCCACTGTAGTTTGACATCTGTCTATCTGTTGTATTTGCAAATTAAAGTTAAAATGTTTCGGCGCAGCAATTTTCTTGTGTTACAAAGTGGAAATGAAAACGCAAGTTTGCTAGAAAATACAATTAATACGAATGCGAAGACAGTTGAAAGACTCGATATATGGATGTTCATCCATATATCGAGTCAAAATACAAATCTTAGACTGTGTGGCTGTCATATATAAAAATTGATGTACTTACATTTATACATATCAATTTGTAAAAAATATTACAATAAAGTAACTCACATTTTAGTCCAATTATATAACTATATTCGCACCAAATTCAAAACAATACACAACTTTATTGACATTTATGACAGTCCATTTGATAACTCAACGAAAGTTTGAGAGTTTCTGAAATGTACCAAATGCTCTCAAATTATAAACGATTGACGAGACGATAGGGGTTGAGTTACGTGAAGCATATTAAAGACGATCTCGTCGACGACCATCGTTTTGACGATTATCGTTTTGAAAATTACGGAATGAACCTCCAGTCTATTAATTTTATTTTGATGGCACCAACCTAAGTATAAGTAGATAGCTTGTATTGAACCTAAATACAAAATTATGTATATTGTATAGGTATATATATGCCTACCTATGCAATTTACATTATTGCCGATTTCCGTAGCTTATTCTAATCTACTTGTACATTGTATGTATATTGTACCTCAATCTACATATAATGTAACTTACGTAGGTAGGGTTACCAGATTAAAAATGATGAAATTGGAACGACCCGAGTTTTCAAAGAGAGGGACAAACATGTTTTTGAAAAATATACCTAAAACCAGAGTAAAAAAAAGTGAAGTAAAAAAGTTTAAATCGATTTTTTATAATATAAAAAACAATAAAAAAATTTAACTTACCTGGACCTTTTAACTAATAGGAATTAATGAGCAACAAAAATAATTTACTTTTTTACTTAAAAAAATTAGGATAAAGAAAAACAAGAGCACGGCTCCATCAGATTGTAAGTGTTTGTAAATTATAAGGAACATGATTACCTACTAAGGATAAAATTAATGTAAAAAGTGTACGATTTATACCTACCTACCTACTTACTTGATTGAGGTTTGACTTGCCTTTTTTGCAACAAGCTGTCATTTTCCTTTTTTTTTTTTTTTTTTTTTTATTAAACGGATGCGCGCACTAAAGGGGTTTTGACTACCCTTAAAATGAACAAGCACATTGCGAGCGTTAGGAAAGGAGGGAAGGATGCAAGAGGAGATACCGATGCACATTGGTTTTTGAATATCAAAATGGGAGGGGAAAATAGAGCCGGGTAAAGTATTCCACATTCGCGTTGTACGGCTAAAGAAAGAATCTCTGTACTTGACAGTACGTCCGAAGTTGGGCTCAAGGGTAAACTGATGAGCATTCCTAGAAGCGCGAGTATTACGGTTGAAAAATTTAAGGGGAGGAATGCAACCCAGCTATTTCGCTGGAACAGTGTTTATAAAAATAGCGATAAAATAGTGAGAGACATATAACATTTCGACGATGTTCTAGAGATGTAAATGTTTCCACTATACATCGCCAATCATTCTTAGAGCTCTATTTTGAATTCTATCCAAAAGATTCAAATGAGTTTTGGGAGCGCCTGCCCAAATGTGCGAGTTATACTCCAGCTTTGAACGAATGAAGGCCTTATAGATTACAGCCAGATCAGACGGGGAGAAGAATTTCTTGCACCTTCGAAGAAAGCCCAAACACTGCAGCGTTTTTGGCGACATCAAATATGTGTTCATTCCACAAGAGGTGGTCTGTGATGCACATGCCGAGGACTGAAAGCTGATCGGTTTCTTCAATGCTAGTGCCGCTCATGGATAGCGGCATGGGGGGTGGGTTCTGCTTTAACGACAGAAGACAGCACTGAGTTTTTGAAGCATTAAATTCTACACGGTTTTTAATTCCCCATTGGACAATGCTGTCAAGATCAGAATTTAATGGGCTTATCATACGCTGCCGTTCCAGTTGCACATCCGAAAAACAAGGAGGTGCATCTAAAAACGAATATGAAAAGCTGAGAGTACTATCGTCAGCAAAACAATTAAGTGGATTAGAAGTTCCAGATAAGAGATTATTAATAAAAATGAGAAAGAGGGTCGGAGACAATACGGAGCCCTGGGGCGCACCAGCATTTATTTTGTGAATATCACACTTGAAACCGTCCAATACAACTTGTATTGAGCGGTCCGAAAGGTAATTTCTAATCCAACGAAGAAGACATTCATCGATACCAAATGCACGCATTTTCGATAGGAGAGCTTGATGCCAAACTCTAACAAATGCTTTTGAAATATCAAGCGCAATAATCTTACTTTCTCCAAAACGATGTAAAGATTTGTGCCACTGTTCGGTGAGATATACCATCAGATCACCAGTGGACCTATTGCTACGAAAGCCATACTGCCGGTCATTAAGGAGCTTTCGTTCTTCAAGATATTTCTTGAGCTGATAATTAATCAGCGTTTCCATGACCTTGGAAAGAAGGGACGTAAGTGCAATTGGACGGTAATTAGATGGTGAAGAAGATTCGCCTTTTTTAGGGACAGGCTGGACAAATGTTGTTTTCCATCCACTCGAAAAGAGACCTGTTGGTTAGGACAGATAGAAAAGCTTACGCAGTGGTTTTGCCAGCGTTGAAGAACAGCTCTTCAGTACGATGGGAGGGATACTATCCGGGCCAGCGGATTTGTTTATGTCAAGATCTTTGAGGACTCTAGCAACTGCACGAGTGCGAAAGAAGATTCGTCCCATAAAATCGTTTACGCTCTCAAGTACTGGAGGAGTCATAACACTTTCTGACAGCGTCGAATTAACACCGAACTGCGCTGCAAGCAAATTGGCTTTTTCGCGAGAACTGACAAAAGGGGTTTCATTAGAGACGAGCGTTGGAACCGAAGAAGAAGTTGAATTTCGAATAGTTTTTACAAATGACCAAAAATTCTTACTACCTTTGGGACATTGTAGTATTTTTTGCCTTAATTTTTGGTCATGCAAAAATTTGGTTCTACGAATGTGAACGTTGCAAGTCTTTCTAGCTTGTTGAAACTTTTTCCGGTATTCCTCAGTGGGGTTGGCTTTATAATTCCGGAAACTGACTTCTCTAACCCTAAAAACCTCTTTACAGCTTGAATCAAACCATGCATTTTCTTTTAAATACAAATGAAAATAATTTGTTTTGTAAACAAAAATTGACAAATGACATATAGCAGCACAAAGCACAGATGAATAATACAAAGATGGGAAATTTCGGCGGCTATTTTGTTGTTGGTTTGCCTACAAACTGAAACTGATATTTTTGCGTCTGTGTGTACTTCTACTTACATAACCCAGATTTCATGCACACAAGTGCAAACATATCAGTTTCATTACACCACATAATTTTTCTTGGATTTTACATCCATTTATAGATAGAAAGTCAAATTTACAAATACAACAATATAAAGAAATGGATGCGTTCAACTTTGAAAGGATTTTTGAAATGGATGTGTTCACAGAGAATTCTTAAAAATATTTAATGAAAAAGGTAGAAGCGTGGTAACTCTATGGGTATGAAGGTAAGGTAGATAAACTGGGCTATTAGAATGTTTATTTAGGCTTTGTAAGTAAGCGGGTAGCTTATATAGTGATCGAGTGCAGGGCTAGGATTAGGTTTAGGTAGGTGAGGTATTGGTATCTACTTATCTTATCCTTCTAAATAGGTCCATAGGATAGGAGAAGTAGATCTATATATTTGTTATTTACACCTATCTTCTTTAATAGTAACCAGCTATTGGACAAGAACAGGACCTGTTGAATTATCGATTCAAAATACTTTTAACCGGCCTTTAGTCCATCAAAAATTAGCGTTTCGTCCCGGCGATCTCACATGGACTGTACATGTATTGATGTATTTTTTAAATAAATACTTAGATTTACCAAGCATAAAACATTACTAACTTACATTATGTTTCTGTAATTATAACGATTTATTTTCCGACCAATTTTTTTAGTAAAAAAAAATCTACGACAAATATTACTTTGGTCATACTAAATCAAATAGAAATGTCACTAAATTTCAAACATCTGACTTTGATATTTTATTTTGTACAGTCGATTAAAAATGAATATTATTCGTTAGAATGTCAAAATATACAAAGTTCATTCGAATGAATAGATATATTCTATCGCATTAGCTATTCGTTCGAATTTCAAAATTAGGCGGAATATGCCATTGTAGTGTAGAAATTTCCGGATTATAATTACCCCAAACTCATTTCTGAAAAAAAAAACAATGCATGAGCAGAGACTATACCTTAAATAGTACTAAAGCACTATTGTCGACTGAAGGAAGATGTGTCCAAAAGAATGTGGAGTAAATTTTATAATTACAGATGAAGAATTGCTGAAGAAAATAGGAAACAGAATGTACCATAACTTCATGGAAGAAGCACATAGAATTCGCTGTACAAACTATAGGTACTATTGCAAGTTGAATCACTACTTGAATGAAAGAATTTGCTTTTTTAATAAATAATTCGACGGAATTAATAATCACACCGCCCAGAGTTACCTATTATATATGTATGTATGTACTTTATTCAATCGAAATGAAAGAAGAGATGTTTCATTTTATATAGCTTTTTGTACCATTTTGAAAGAATTTCAAATTCTTTTACAACTATTCGATTTATTGCGTTTAAGCGTTAATAATTCTAAAAGAACTCGTGCCTGGGAATAGCTTTATAATTTCACTATAAAAAGACTAAATTATGGAAATTGTATTGTTAACGAAAATTGTTATAAGTAAAAAATTCTCAAATTTAATCAAAATTAATAATTCAATACAAAGTATGTCAGTATGGTATATAGACGGCTTTCGGCAAATCCAAAAGACTTATTTGTTAAAAAAAGAAAATTGTTTGTATAATTATATATTACTTGCTGCGCCCCCGCTGTGGTTGCGTGCCTGTTGTTGGCTATTCGTGTGTTGGCTATTCGGAGAATAAGCAGATATGCTTATGTGATCTATGCGAAATAAAAACAAATCTATCCCACGGCAACTATACATTTTTCCGAGATAAGAAGTAGATAGCCTATGTGCTATTCCAGACTATAATCTATCTCTGTGTCAAATTTCATCAAGATCTGCTTAAGCGTTCTGGCGTGATTGAGTAACAAACATCCATCCATCTATCCAAACTTTCACATTTATACTACTAGCACATACCCGTGCGATGGTACGGACTTTTTATGACATTAGGTATAGGAAACTAATGACATCATCTATCCACCTACAAAATTTCATTAAAAACCGTTTAGTCATTGAGGCGTGAAACAAAAACAAATATACAAACTCTCCCATTTGAATAGATAATTTTTGTAGGATAAACCTGTTTATCATCCAGATGCTTGCCAAATTTTATTAAAATCTATTCAATGGTTGAGGCGTAAATGAGAAACAAATACCCAAGAATATATTTGTTTTCATATTTAAGCTTCTCCCATAGGAATCGGTATTTTTTTCGGGATCAAAATAATCTAACTATCCCACAGGAATCTAATGACATCTATCCACCTAAAAAATTTCATAAAAAACCGTTTAGTCGTTGAGGCGTAAAAGCGGAACAAACACCTAAGTATAATTTTTTTCATATGAAATTTTTCGGGAGAAAAATGGGTGCAGTGCATTAACGCCCACGGAATTATCACATGCGGGTGTTAATTCTAAAAAAAGGAAATATCCCCTCGGGGTTTAATTCCTTTTCCTGACGGGTTTTAATTCCAATTTTAAACCACCGCGTACAAAAAGCTGGGCGCGTAAGGAGGGGCATGTTGCCCCCCTGCTTGGCACAATTTAGGTTTTGGGGTGGGTACAAGTTTGGGTACGCAAATTTTTTTGGAACTTTTTAAAAAAAATTTTCAAATCCCAAAAAAAATTGCATATACCCAAATCTGAACTCACCCCAAATCCTATATTGGGTCAAGCAGGGGGGTTGCAGGGAGGCAGCATGTCGGTGAACCTAATTGCAAAAAAACACATCACGCAACTACCAAAAAAACCTAATTGTGGGACTCGGCTTTATTTATCAAGCCACGTTTGGCGTTATTTATTCCAAAAGGCAGTAACACCCGCGGGCGTTAGTTCCTGTTTGAGGTGGGAATTATTACCACTTTTAAAAGGAATTAACTCTCGCGAGGGTTATTTCTTTTTTTATGAGAATTAACACCCGCGGCTGATAATTCCGTGGGCGTTAATGCACTGCACCAGAAAAATTACCATGTGATAATCCAATATCTACCAATCAAATTTCATGTATGTTTCTTTGTGTGCTTTTAGGCGACTTATGTGATTAAAAGCTATGATGACTATTTGTAGAATGAGCTCTATGAAAAATTAAAACAACCCTATCCCACGGGAACCATATATTTTACTGGGATAAAAAGTAGTCTGTGTTCTATTCCAGACTATAATCTATATCTGTGCCAAATTTCATCCAGATTCATTCAGCCGTTCTGAAGTTATTGAGCAACAAACATCCATCCATCCATCAACACTACCACATTTATAATATTAGTAGGATTTTCATAATAGTCCAGGAAAATTAGATAAAAAAATGATGTAACTTCGAAAAAATTCCGACAAAACTGAATTTTGGTGGAGAGCTTCATTTTTCCTAAGCATTTCCTGAAAAGTACCCAAAATTTGGAGCGGAGGAAAACATTTTTAGAGGGGCAAATTCATTTTTTTTCCGAATTACTCGAAAACCAGAGGATTTTTTTTGAAAACGTTGTTGATACACATTGTAGATCATGTTATTCTAAGATTAAGACACTTTTTATCGTACAATTGATAGAATTGGAGAAAAATTGTCAAAAACATATTTAGAAAAAAAGTTATAAATTTATGTTTTTGAGTGGGAAATTTTTTGTTTTTAGTTATGTTTGGAAAAACATGTTTTATTAAAAAAAAAAAACTAGTTTTAATTGTGGGACCGGAAGGTTAATGCTGCCATCTTATAAATAATAATTCGTTTTATTTTGTCCAATAACTCCAAAAACCTTTATTTTTCTCAAAATGTTTTAAGAACAACGTATAGACAGTACAATTATCTACAAAATGACATATTCTGACTACTTCTGTATGTCAGTTCGCTCTTAAGTTATAGCGTATCAAAGTTTAATTGTTCGTCAACATAAGACAAGTCACATAAGAGTTTATGTTGAACGTAAATGCTTAAGTTCTGTTTCAGAAAACGGGCTTTAAGTTTCTCGATATCTTGGTTACAAAGGCTTCTACTTCAGTGTCGACAAGTTAATCACATCGCATATGCTTGCCCAGAGAACAATTAACCGGTAGACTAAGAGCCCACAGTCATTTTTAGGTGTGAATGATAACAACAAATAATTGGCATAATTAGATAGTTTTTAGGTTTTATGAATCTGAGCGTCTTGCAAGCTGCAGTGAGCAATACTGCGTATCAAATATGCAGTTTTTTTGAAAAAAAAAAAAATAGTTGGTATAACATCTTCTGCCTGCAACCTGCAATACATTGGTATACGTATACTTCCTCAGCATTTTTACTTGCGATATATACAAAGGTACTATAGGGCAAGTTTTGCATTTGGAAAAAAAATGATACCACTTTTGCCACCTCACGTGAAAGAGCCAGTTTGCTTGCAGCATTGCGTGCAGCGTTGTGTAGTATCCTCCAGTACTTGAAAGCGTAAATAATTTCATGGGACGAATCTTCCTTGGCACTCGTACAGTTACTAGAGTCCTTAAAAACCTTGATATACAGAAATCCTAGTGTTCTATAGCAAAACCACTGTTCTACTGGTCACTTTTAGAGTGGATGGAAAACAACATTTGTCCAGCCTGTTCCTACAAAAGGTGAATCTTTTTCATCCTGTAATTATATCGCCCTTCTTTCCAAGGTCATGAAATGAAAATCTACCTGCAGAAGATGCCACATCCGCATTCTACAGAGAAATACATAATGCTTTATCCCTATATGTTCCCCTTTCTAGACTAAAACCTTCTACTTCTCCACCTTATAATAATAACAGGCTCCGTACTCTAAGAAATAAAAGGAACAACTTGTGGGCAATATTCCTTCCCACTCGATCTCCTACCGACTATTCAGCTTACCTTGGTTCTTATCTACACTTCTGCAAGCTTTTCAACACCCTTTACCAACGCTATTTAATCGAAATGAAATCTAATATTATTAATGACCCCAAATCTTTTATACAATTTGTCAACCACAAAACAAAATCTGACGGGTACCCATCCTCCTTTTCTTTCAATAACTAAACTTCATCTAAAGCGCTCCCTAAAGCAAGTTACTTCAAACAATTTTTCATCGATGATTCTTTTGTTCCTGACACTGCTTATTTCTCGTTTTTTGACTCCTATCTTATTGAAGAAAAGTTAAGTCATCTAAATGATGAGTATATTCCTGACCCTATGGTATCCCTGCCATATTTCTGAAGAAATGCTCCTCTACTCTTTCTTTTCCCCTCTCAAAAAATCTTTAGATTGTCCATATCCCAAGGAGATTTCCCTCAAGTATGGAAAACGAGGTTTATAAACCCTATTCACAAAATATTTAAAAGCATTTTGTATGAAAACTTAAGTTTTCATTTCAGATCTCTCATTTCCCCTATACAACACGAGTTCCTCAAAGGCAGGTCAACAACAACAAACCTCGTTAACTTTGTTTCATTTTCCCTCTCAGCTTTGGAGAAAAAAAGATGTCGATGTTATTTCAACAGATTTTAGTAAAGCTTTCGATAAAATCTCCCGCAAACTTATTCTTTTTAAACTTTCCACCCTCGTCTTTGAACCCATTCTATTGAGATGGATTTCTTCTTATTTAGAAAACAGTTTTACAGCGTTCGGTTTAGATCCGTCTTATCAAGCCCTTTTTTTTTTTAGCTACATCCGGTGTTCCCCAAGGCAGCGATTTAGGCCCTCTCCTCTTCATTCCTATAGTATCAACGACATTGAAATCATAGTCAAACATTCTTCCCTCTCACTCTACGCAGACGATATTAAGTGTAACAAGGCCATTTCTTCTTCTAAAGACTCTTCCCGCTTTCAACAGTATCTCGGCAATTTGTCAATATGGTGCTCCAAAAACTGCTTCGAGCTTAATATTTCCAAGTGTAAATCAATTACCTTCTCACGTAAACACATCAAATATCCTCCCCGTCTCTATCTTCTACACAGTCAAACCATTTCCCCCGCTCAAGTGAACCGTGACTTTGGGATTATTTGCGACCATTAGCTGAATTTTCTCAAACATATCGACGATATTTATTCTCAATGTAAATTCAGCACTTGGCTTAGTGAAAAACATTGTTTTAGAAGGCATTTGCAGACAATGTTCCCACCGAAGCGAAATCTCGGATTTCGTAGATTTTAGCCCAAATCTTCGCATTTCACCATATAGTTTTGGGATTTCGTAATCCATATCGTTGAAAACACAATGAAATCCCATTGCCGATTCGGGCCATTCATAGTGAACGAGTCCATTTTAAAATTCACCATACTTAGGTGAAAAGCTTTTTATGTGCAAATTAAGATCTATCACTCTAACGATAAGGAGATAAAAAGAGAGAGTATAAATTTTTATTTGACAAACGTGGCTTGAGTTGATGAATTAGATAAACAAAAATGGTTGTTGTTTTTGCTTCTGAGAGACGAAAACGTGGATCTGGCGGTGTGAAAAGCAATTTGAAATCTCGAAAGCTTCCTGCTGAAATCTCGAATTTCGGTTTGGTGGGAACATAGTATTAGCTATAAAGCTTCTTAGTTCTTAAGGATTAAGAAATAGTTTGTATTAAGCCAAATAAATGGGGGTTTTGTCCCCACGAAAATGAATGAACGGCAGTATAGCTTTCGTAGCAGTAGGTCCACTGGTGATCTGATGGTATATCTCACCGAACAGTGGCACAAATCTTTAAATCATTTTTAGGAAAGTAAGATTATTGCGCTTGAGAATCCCTTTTATCGAAAATGCATGCATTTGTTATCGATGAATCTCTTCTTCGCTGGATTAGAAATTTCCTTTCGGACCACTCAATACAAGTTGTATTGGACGGTTTCAAATCTGATATTCACAAAATAAATGCTGGTGTGCCACAGGGCTCCATTTTGTCTTTAATTCTTTTTCTCATTCTCATAAGTGGTTTCTCTTCTGGAACTTCTAATCCAATAAATTGTTTTGCTGACGATAGTAGTCTCAGCTTTTTATATTTTTTTCCAGACTCACTTCCTTGTTCTTCGCATGTGGAACTGCAATGGCAGCGTATGATGAGCTCATAAAATATCCAACTTTGAGGTTAATCTAGCTGGGGCACTTAAATTTAACAGTTTTTTTTTATGATGTTAAACTTGTAGATGAAAGATGTTATGTTTATTTTTATCAACATCCGATGATCCATCGCATTGAAAGGCCAGGTCACTATGTCATTTACTATAATTTAATTCAAATTTGCCTTAATTCTTTTTGTTTAAGATCTCATGAGGAGATTTCCCATTTTTTTTTTGAAAATGCATCATTCAGATTAATTTAACAACCTTGAAAAGTTTCGAACCTATACATGCAATTTGGTGCATAGCAGATCTTTAGAAAAGTATAGAAATTCAAAAACCATTTAGGTACCTACGATGCGATGGTAAACTTAAAACGATGCCTGCTGATAATGATAATTTGTTTCGTTACGGTTTTCTCCATTTACATATTTGTGTTAGCATTACTTTAATTTCTACTCAGAGAGATATACAAAAATAAGAACAAAACAAATAAGACTCAAATCTCAAACTGAACTAAAACAACAACAAAACTTTGTATACAATTTCTCAAAAAAAAAAAAACACCATGCCATGTCGTTAACTAAAAGTGTAAACAATAAGTTAGTTTTATGGTTTTGGGTTGAGTCGTTATGTCTTCTTTGTATATATGCACATATGTAGGTATCATGTAGATATGGCTTTTTGTGTTTAGGTAGGCGCTAAAATTCATCAGTATTTGTATAAAGCACATTGAGTAAGAGAATACGTATCTACTGGATTGTTTTTTTTTTCGAAATATCTCATTATCGTATCGAAATCATTCAAGTGAAGTATTGCAAATCGTTTTTGTTAAAAAATGAAATTGATTATAGAAACTTTTCATTCAAAAATTTATAAAATCAAGGTTTTTTTAAATTTTCCTATAATTATGTATAAAACCTACTTCCTCGTCAAGACTGGTGATTAGCTATCCTCGCAATTGTCCGTTTTTTTGTGATATTTGTGAATACAAAAAATGTAGAATACAAGTTGACAAGTAATGGGACTCCTCAATATTACTAGAAGTACTCGATACTATTTTTACTTGCGATTGTACCTACTATAGGAGTTTTTCTATTTTCTTTCAGAGCAGATCACTGAACAGAGTTGGAACACATAGATTACGCACTGAACTTGTTCCAAACAGAGCGTGCTCTGAACACTGATGTTTTTTAAACACAATTGAACCACACAAATCAGAACACATTTTCATTTTAATCATAAAAATCAATATAACACAAAACCTACCCTTTTTTGTAGACTGATACACAGCCAGATACAGAAAATGAACTAGGGATCACCATCTTTCGCCAACTTATATATCTAATTATTTTTTCTTCCTATTTTCCTTCTTGACACACATGGCATTTGGTCAATTATCTTCGAGCACGTCGAGTGCGATCTACACATGTTCAGAACGAAAAAAGGAATACACATTTGGAGCTCTGCATGCTCTGAGTTAAAAAGAAACACAAACAAATTTTTTGACAACTCAGACTCTGCTCTGAACTAAAAAAGAAAAAAAAATTATATAAGGCAAGTTATGGATTCGTTGAAAAAAAACTTTGATATAACAATCAAACATGGCATTACGATGATAGCGAAGACGAAAAAAGATGGTCTAAAAATTCTGTCCGTCTGTATGTCTGTCTGTCTGTATGTATGTATGTATAGACACCTACATGCCAAACGGGTGGTCCGAATTGCTTCAAACTTGGTATATAGAGCTTTTAGGTATTGTACAGAGGGGAAATTGAATTTTTTGTTAGCTCAAAAAATAACGGTACCTGCCATATAACCGTTACGTTCAAACCTATTTTTCTCGGAAACGGCTCTAACGATTTTGATTTTTAAAAATCAGTGCAGCTTTTTAGGTACGACCGATCTTTCTATAGGACCGTTTTTTTTTTATTTCGACTATCTCATAAATGGCTTAACCGATTCTTTCGAAATTTCACACATATATAGGTTTGGGTTGCCCAATTTATACTGCGTACCAATATTTTTAATTAATATTTTTTTGTATTTTTAAAAGCATTTAAATTTAAAAATTTATATTTTGAGAACTGCTTAATATTTTTTTTTTTTAAATAATACTCGTAGTTATATGTATTTGTTGAATTTATCCAAGAAATAAAATGGAATCAAATTTATCCAAGAAATAAAATGGAATCCTTTTTATTAGTTCAAATTAGTTTAAGTATTTATTTCAGACTTTTGAATTATTTTTACTCTGATTAAGCCGATTTAATCTTTTGTTTTTAAGTTTAAATTATTAAATATTTAACATTCTGATAGCATTTTTTTTAGAAAAAAATTAAAGAAATTTTGTATATATAAAAAATTAAGTAAAAAACGATTTTTAAAATATATTTAGATTTTTAATAGAAATCTTTTGCCTACGATATGATCGAACGTAAGAGCAAGTTCGTGCGATCCAGTGGTGCATTTTATTTTAACATCAATTTGTCAGCGTTATATTGGTACAATATGAATATTTCCGCATAGATTTTCCATCCGTCCTATGAGAATTGATCAAAGACTATAAGGCGTTTTACCGCTCCATTCGAAGAGGATGGAACAATACGTGACAGGATTAAAATCGGAGAACGGAACGATGTCGTTTTCAACTGTTTTTTTTTCGGAGTAACTTTGTCCCGTATGATTCCAATAGAATATAAAATTGTCTTTCCTAACTTACACACGTCATTACAAATTAAATGCAATTACCAAAGCATAGTCTGCATTTACAAATGTAGGTATATTGTTAATATATACTTAATAACTTAAGCGTTGAAGGTGATTGTCTCAAATTGATTTTTGAATCGTTTTATTTTTAGCACCAACAATAACGGTAGTTGCCATACAATTTTTTCTGCCATATTAATTACCTCGAAAACGGCTCTAACGATTTTTATAAAAAAAGTGTGTCCACTATTTTAGTTATAATCTACATTTTGGTGAAGCATTTTTTTTTACATATTTTATTATTAACGGTACTTCTCATAGAACATTTTTTGATTTTCAACTTTCTCATAAACGGCTCGACGGATTTCGATCAAAATTTAAATATAGAAGGTCCTTCGAATTATAAATAATACTGCATGTATTTTTCGAAAAATATTTTTTTTTAATAACATTTTTCAGATAAACTTTGAAGCTAATAAGTTTTATTATTAAGAGCCGAAAAAACACGGTCTTTAAACTTTAAATATTGATCGCAAAAGAGGGATTATGTTTCTAAGACGCGACAAATTATGTTTTCTAATGTTGTGGAAAATTTGTTACTTTCGTTGGATTTTACGATTTTGGGGCCATTTCGTGATGGTCCGGGGCATGGGGCCAAAATAAAAATCTCGGGCTCATTTTTTTGCCCAAAAATATTTTGTTATTAACGGTACCTGTCATAGAACCATTTTATAGATTTCCGACTTTCTCATAAACGAATTTCGATAAAAAAATTTTTACAGGAGCTCCTTCAAATTCTAAATAGTATTGCATTTCAAGATTTTCGAAAAATGGTTTTTTTGGATTTTTGAAAAAAAAAAATATTTTTTTTTTTTTTTTGAAAATTCAATATTTCGAAAACGAGTGGACATTTTTTTCTGAAATTTTGTTTTTGAATTTATATTATTAAATATTTAAAATGTTCATACCGATTTTTTTTGGAAGAAAATTAAGTATTTTTATATATAAAAAATTAAGTGAAAAACGAATTTAAAAATACTTTTAGCCGTTACCATTAAGAATATTTTGCATATAATGTAATCGAACATAGGAGCAAGTATACGTGCGATCCAGTCGTGCATTTTATTTTTAAACAACACATGCAAAATTAAACTACTACACAGAACACTTCTTTTTTGGCATAATTAACTTATATATATGTATGTTTACTATGTGCTACATTAATAATAAATTATTGTTGATTTTACTAAACAAATTGTAATCTCAAATAGAAACAACGAACTGTCAATGTTAACAAGTGAAAGGAATGTCAGTCAACGAAATGTTAAAGGCCGCTGTACAATTTTCAAGTGGGAATCCACACGGTACATCTTCCAATTGAGTAGAAGTCGTCTGCCAGGCTAGACGACCATATCAATGCTTAAAATAGTAAAGTAATTCAAAATTAGCTAGCTTCAATATTATTTTCTTAGATCTCTTCGCTAAAAGTTTCATCCCATTGATTGGGAAATGGTTAATTACAAAATGCTTACAGTGAATCTCGTCAAGCTCTTGTCTTATTTTCTTGGGCATTGTGAATCATTTTCTTTTGGCAAATCTCTCCGTTAAAATTTTCGGTCCATTGTCAATTCTGGAACGATTATATACTTAACAAAAAATTGTTGTGGCCAGGGCCAGTTACAAACGTGGTTTAAATACTTGATCCGTGGTTCAGTAAATTTAACTGCCGATTTCCACAGATTAACTGAGGTTAAGCATGTATGAGACTTCTATTATATACTTGCAACTTGTATTAATCCGCCGAAATCGTGAGTTAAAATTGATGAATCACGGTTCAAATATTATTTAAACCACGTTTGATAACTGGCCCTCAGTAAACCCATGGATTAGATGTGGCTTGTGGAATAAGCATTTTTGAAGTAAAACTTCTTTTGAGGTGTTGGGGGTACAAAAAATTCTATGGAGCTGTTACACCGACCAACTATATGATATACGATATTACCATACGATATGACATTCGATATGACCAAACCATATATGACACCATAAGATATGTTATCGTTGGAAGCATTATTTTAAGATATTTGGAATTTTTTTTGTTCGCTTTGTGGAAATGTGAACTTCGTTGTTCTTTGACCGGTTTCCATAAAATTGAAATATACATACACATGTTGTAGCTGACTTAGAATTATGAAAGAAAAAATTGTTTCAAATTAGGAAAGTTTTACTTCTGGCGCGTTACATATAAGTACACACAATCTTTTTTTTTTATTAATAAGACTGATAGAAAATACATTCGCCGGCACCGATATTAGGAAACTCCAATCCAATAAAAACGACCATAATTACAAAATATTTTTCAATTTTAAAGCAAATTTTAATTGCGTTTACTATATAAACCCCATATAAAATCATAAACCCAATAAAATTCCATAAAAATCACTAAATTAAGGTATAATGCTTACTAGTGTTGCCAACAGTTGTTATCCTGTATAAATAATTTTTCCCGACAGGGTTGCTCATTTAATTAACTCATAACTCAGAAAGTACCGTCCATACCCATTTAATGAAAATTTGGACATATTATAAGGAATAGATGTCCAATCGGAATAAGGTTTTAAGCAGAGAAGTATGTCTTTAGATTTCTTAATTACAACGCTTTCTTTTTTTCATTTTTGAAAGGGGCCGACTAGTGGAGGGGACCGGCAATAGGATTTACTTTTTTCCGTCGAGCATATTATGTTGGTCCATGTAAATCCCCTTAATGAAATAGCTGGTTTCATTGCTTCTCTGAAAGAATTTAACCGTAATATGTACTCGGCTTTTCATAAATGCCCATCAGTTGAGCTCAATTTCGGTCCTACTTTCATCTGCAATACGATATACGAATGTGAAATGTTCTTTCTTGATCTATTTATCCCTCTCATTGTTAATGGTATATACCTATATGTTCATATTTATATAGAAATTTAAACCCAATGTGCATCGGTATCTCCTTTTGAATCCTATCCGCAAGCACGTTATCATATTGACACTACCCTTATGATTAATTATTATAAAAAAGGTTCGTATTGTCCAATAAAATCTTTGAATACAATTTTCTGCAAATGACTTAATCTGTTGTTTCTGTGACAAATTAAAATATTAAAATTAATAAAGAATTAGGTACAAACATTTTGTTTATTCAAGATAATACCTATGGCTACCTACCTAATCAATTTACTTAAAATAATTTTTTTTTATTTTATTTAAATGTAATATCTTCAGTAGAAGGTTGTAGGTATATAGTGTCGCTGTTTTTCGAAGAGCTATTACTTCAAGCATTAATACCTATAATATATAAGAAACTTTGTAAGCAAAATTTAAACAGCAAGGGTGACATGAATTTCCCATGCACTTGGGTCTTTGTTGTCCGCCCATACGCCTTTACATTTTCAGTACCTAATCTATCACCATATCATCGGTTTACCGTCGGTATATCACTATACTGCCAAATTCATACCGAATACAAAATAGGTATGGACTTTTATTTTCACTCTTGTCCTCTTTTCATATTCCATCTTTCCATGTGTCAGCAGTCATGTGTATCAGATCGATTTCGACTTGGAAAGCAACAAACGAATATACATACATACAATAAAATGCAACTACCTAATCTATCTTCTTTTTTTTGTGTGTCTCATATCAGGGCATGTTGAGTTACATTGTCGCATTTTGTTGTTGTGAATAATTATTATAAAGTAAGCAGGTAGATGGATTATAAATAGGTACCTTAGCATAAGAATAGATAGGTCGGTAGGTATAAGAATTCGAAATGTTCCCTTAAGTGTTGCCATTGCGATATGTTTTCTTTTGAAATAATTGGCGCAAAATTTTAAATGATTTAGTAAAATGTTAAAGCCACTTTTAGCAATTTGCTAAGCTAAAAAGATGATTGAACTAATTTTAAACGATTTTAACATTTTAATAAAGTTAAAATCACGGAATGGCTACTTTAACTTTTAGCAATTTGCTAAATCCATTATGGAATCTGATAGTATATCAGCCTTGCACGCGGGGTGCCCAGGTTCGAGTCCTGCTGGTGCACAATTTTTTTTTTTTTTTTTTTTTTTTGTAAATAATGAAGTTAAAATGATGAAAATAGAAATAACTAATAACTTTTTAGAGCACATGTTGGGTTTTCATCAACATATAATTAATTATCAACGCATAACAACAATAATTGTGTTCATCAAAATTCAAACCCTACAAATGCTCAGCTTTCTGCTTAATTAGCAATTTACTAGTTTAGAAAAAGTTTAAAATTTTTGAAATAGTTATTCAATCAGTAAGAACTTAGGAAATTGCTAACTAGTAAAATGTTAAGCCCTTAACAATGGGTTGTTTAAAATTTTGCGCCATTTTGTTTTACTCTAAATTAAATAAAGTATCTACTAAAACAAAGCAATACTTACTAAAAGCAGCTCAATTGTGCTGCTAAATAACACAGTAAAGAGAGTAGATGAGGTATACGCATTGAAAGTACAGATAAAGTTTTGACAGACAAATATTTATTAAGTGAAAATTGTGAGATCATTCACGATGTTTTCGTAGAAAGGTTTTTATTTTAAATTTAATTAAGGGTTTTCACTAGAGCGGTTGCGGTTTAAAAAATTAAGCCACGCTTATACGGTCAAAGTTTATAATTTAGGACCGTTTGCTGATACACAACTTAAGCATTTAAGTTCTACTTAAGCCCTTATATGACAATTTGGGCAAATTGAAATATTGTATGACCTTTAGTCCAAAATGCGTTTCGCCCGGGCACGATAGTTGGGCTCATCAGTTAAATGCTATCGTACCTTTCTAATCGCAATATTTTTGGTCGATGACTACAGACTTTAATAGAATTTGGAGCACATACATACTGTATATTATATTTTTCTAAGCGAATTTGTTCAAATTCATGTACCTAAAAATATATGTATGTAATGTCCGTGGAAGGGTACGATAGCATCTAACTGATGAGCCCAACTATCGTGGCCGTGCGAAACGCATTTTGGACTAAAGGTAATAAAATATTTCATTTTGCTTATATTTATTTTGTTTAAACGTATGAAAGCTTCTGGTTTCGATATAGTGAAATCAAAATTAGATACACGTACCTACCTATATCTATATTTTCTATTGTTTTCAGACGAAAATATGCCAACAATATTTTTTGCTTTTGACTTATAGACCTGGAGAACAAGCCATCTCCATGCGTTTTCAATAATATTGAGGATTTGACAACATCATGACTTGTTCGTTTTCAGAATTAAATTCCTTAAGCGGTGTGATTGATGGCGTTATCCTGTTGAAAAATCTACTGGAAATTCCGAATATAACTCAATAAACTTTTGGAAATTCCCTCTTAAGAATACTTTTGTATTAATTTACAGTCCATTGTTCCAAAATTAGAAATAGCATCCCAAACCATAATTTCTTCCTCTTGGCTGTGATGACGCTGGAATTTATATTTGGAGTTTCAAGCACTTCAGATTTGGGACACTTTAATTACTCTTCTAACTTGCAGTACATCCAGGTGATGCTACTATTTGTGGCACTCATAGGCTATAGTTAGACCCAAACCGATCGATAAATTACCTTTCTACAGCGGGGTTCCGTGACTTAAGGCCAAGTGATATAAGGCAAAATTTTAATGTTTGGCCTTATGTGACTTTGAAAAAGCGACATAAGGCCACATTTTAGGAGTTGGCCTTATGTCACTTTTGCAAATCGTCATAAGGCCAATTTTTTTGAAACATAATGCCAACCATCCTCACAATGAAAGCTTGCGAAAAAATTAATGAAATAAAAGATTAGTGTTGGTGAGACATAAGTCACAAAAACTAATAAACAAAAAGTATTTGGGACTTTTGTCCCACTATTACGTTTTTTTTGCACCTTGTGTGAAGTGTTATTTGTAAGTAGGTTCACGGCGTTCAAAAAGCTCGGAGCGTAAGGGTGCATGCTGCCTCCCTGCAACCCTCCTGCTTGGCCCTATTATAGGATTTGGGGTGGGTACAAGTTTGGGTATACGCACATTTTTTTGGATTTGAAGATTTCTTTTTAAAAAGTTCCAAACAAAATTTGCATACACCCAAACTTGTATCCAACCCAAATCCTGTAATAGGGTCAGGTATGGGGCGGGGTTAGCATGCCCCCCTTAGGCCCCGAGCTTTTTAAAATTTATTGTTTATATTTGAAATCTATTTTATGCTTTGAATAAATATTTCACAATGTGTCATATGGACATTTATGTTTTATAAAATTTGGGTGTTTTGTCCCATCAACACCAAACAAAAGTTGTGACTTACTCGTATGTCCCACCGAGGTGGGAGAGTTATACGAAAAACAATAATTAAATATAAACTTTCTTTTTGGAGTCCATGTACGAAAGTTCAAAGTGACATATGACCAAATTGGCCTTATGACGCTTTGCAAAAGTGACATAATGCCAACTCTTAAAATATGGCCTTATGTCTCTTTCGCAAAGAGATATAAGACCAAACATTCAAATTTGGCCTTACGTCGCTTGGCCTTAAGTCACGGCACCTTCCGCAGGTGTTAGGGATTTATTCGTCCGGCTATTCTGTATGCCTGCCTGTAGGTCGATCTACAGGCTAAACCGTTAAAGCGATTTTCTTCTGATACTTAAGCGTTTTGGGTTATTGGCGCGATTCATTTAAGAATCTTTTTTTAGCTCTAAAAATAAAGGTACCTGCCGTTCAAATTTTTGGGAAGAAAATGGTAAAATTCAATTATCTCAAAAACGGCTCTAAAGATTTTGATAAAAAATTCAGTGCACCATTGTAGGTATATTCTACATTTTGGTCAATACAATTTTTTAATTGAAATGTTACTACTTTTTTACGAAAATTCAATATTCCGAAAACGAATTGAAGATTTTTTTTAAATTATGTTCTTAAGCTTATATTATTAAATACTTAAAATTGCCATACCATTTTTTTGAAAGAAAAAATTAAAGAAATATTGTACCTACATACATGTGCATAGACAAAATTTATTAAAAACGAAAATATATTTAGCCGTTTTTACGAAGAAACCAGAAGAAGTGCGGTCCAGTTGTGCATTTTATTTTCTTATGCAGCTGAATAACTTATTTAGTTACATTTAGACGGCCAAAGTAAACAGAAAACGCGTTCGCTCGCTGCTGTTAAAATGACGTTAAAATTTGTCCTGATTTTGTCACGACATAAGGTTGTCAAAAAAAATATCAATCCTTTGATGTGAACGTTGCGACAGAGTTTTTAATTGATTTTGTGAACGTCTAATTATAGCTTTGGATTTTACTAATTCCAATTACCTACAAAATATCGAAATTAAAAATTCTTCCCAAAATCAAGAAAAAAATCGATTTTCGATTGTCACTGCATTGCGATATTCAACACCAAACAACTAACCTCTATCCTATTTTACCAGGCGTTAGTTGTAATTCGAATCATTTAAAGCTCTTTAGCGAATGCTACATAAATATAAAAGAAATTGTTTAACACCGCACTCTTTTTTCTTTAAAAAATTCTTCACGGCAACACTGGTTGGAGATACCATTTTCGGAATCAGAAATCGTATATTACATTGTTATGTGGTGTCTGTCTATTTGATTTTTTTCTTTTGCAAATACGACAGACGAAACGTAACATGACACTTTTCTTTTTCGTTGGAATTGTGTGCTATTTTTGTTTTTGTTTTTCATTAATATATATACATATTTGTTGTTGTTATTTTGCCATTCAGATAAGATTTAAGTGGACACAGCAATTTGATTTGAATAGGTATTCATTTTTGTTAAAATGGACGTCATTACTTTTAACTGTAGTGTAGGTATAAAAACTATTCGGAATTTTAGAAACTATATTACTTACCTAGCTATAGCAAAATTAAAGCACACTACAGGGTTGTACAAAGGTATGTTTAGCCTATAGGTATCTGTTTAAGACAAATTGCTTGAATAATAATCTTATCGTGTCTTATAGGATAGGCACATACGTATAAAGTTTGTTTTGTTGTAAAGGAATTAGGTAGTTTAAAAATTTCGGCTTTATGAGTTAATAGCCGTGTTTTATTATCGACTATAACCCATATGGTTCACCCCGTAAAAATAAAACGATCTGGGTTATATACTGATATGTATCCTCTGTTCACTGAATTTAATACTAATATTTGCAAACCCAGATAGAAAAACCGATAGAAACCTGGATTTCGTGTTGTTTTTGTAATACTTGTTCAAAAATAACCTAGACCCAGACCCGTAGATAATAAAACGCAGCTAATATTACATTTATATAAATTTTACGCTAATAGTAAGAGGTACTGCGTAAGTAAAGTTAGTTTTCTCATAGGAGCTTTAAATAAAATACCCCACGGGGTCGTATGTATCTGCTCTTATGCTCGATCATACCGTGCGTACAAAAATCTTAGTAAATAGGTAGGCATACAGTTAAATATATTTTTAAGTCGTTTTTACTTAAATTTTTGTATACATACATAAGGTATGTACATATATTTTTTAAAGTGGAGACTGACTTTGACACAACTGACATCAACACTTTCTAACTTTATCATTTGCGATGTGACTATAGGTACGTTCAACAATGGTTGGCTTCTGGCTCCCGTTGTGAACGGACGTATTCTTCCGCGGAGGACAAAACAAAAAAAAAAGATAAAAAATAATAAAAATAGTAAAAATTGTGTTAAAGTAACATGAATAGTTTATTAAATTCTTAATGCTGTACTAAATCGACAACACCAGGGAAATTGCAACTTGGAGAGGAAGTCAAACGAACGACATCCATGTTGTAGAAGCCATCCGAATTCCATCTACTCCTAGTTTTCTTGGTAGCGCACATGGACGCAGCATATGTATAGGGACGTCGACCCAGAAATTTGAAGCATCCCGTGGATCGCTTATGATCGTAGCCCGTAATGGATATAAGCTGTATAATTCCGTTATATGTACCGGAACCAATTATGGAGAAACAACAGTTCTGGTCATCTCAACATCTAACAACTAGAAGTTCGCTGATCATATAGCCATCGAGATGTCGCTCTCATTCAAACGAAAGATGTATAAAGTATTGAGATCTCGCTCTAACTGCAGAAAGATGAAATGTACATACGCTATGTATTCCAATCCGTAATTGCACACATTTTCTTGGTTTCAAGAGAGACGAGATGACTGTTTCTCCTTATCGCACCTAGTCTTAAGTTCTTAAGGGTTGTCCATTTTGCGGTTTCAAAAGTATAGGGCTGGAATTCGACATCTTTCAAACTAAGTTGTTAAACCAATTTTTTTTTCAGTTGAAAGTCTGACATTTGCGAAAATGGATTCGGAGCGTTATGGTCATATGATAACCGCCTTTTTTTTCCTGCTTTTGAAGAATACGACTTGGAGAATTTGTGGTTTCAACAAAACGGTGCCACATGCCACACAACTCGAGCGAATATGGCTTTATTGCAAGAGAGATTTCCTGGCCGCGTAATTTCTCGTCGTGGCGATATCAACTGGCCGCTAAGATCATGCGATTTGACACCGCTGGACTTTTTTTGTGGGCCTACGCGAAAGACCATGCTTATGCAGATAATCCTATAACTCTTGAACACTTGAAAACCATCATACCGCCCCATATGTGTCAAAAAGTGGTCGAAAATTACCTCAAAAGAATCGATGCCTGCAACAATTCGCGTGGTGGTCATTTAAATGATGTAATGTTTCACACATAATGTCAACGTTCAACCTTTATAATAAAAAGAAATATCATGAAAAAAAAACATTTTATATGTGTTTTATTTACGTTTACTTTTGAAACCACAAAATGGATAACCCATTATTTTAGTTTTTTTACTATTGAAATCGTAATGGTCTTTGTTGAGTGAACTCATTTTTTAATTCCTTAAACTGTAGTTTCGCAACTATGTAATTTTAACTTTCTTTTGTCTAAATTTAAAGAACAAAAATAATATAAAATTTGGTGTAGCCTGGCCAATTTGAAGTCGGAAAAATAATATATGTAATTGCAATTCATGTGTATTATCTATGTAAAATGTAGTTAAAGAAAAAATCTCAATAAAGTTTACTACTACTAGGTTCAACATTTCGAAACCATCAAACCCCCAATGTGGGTTGATTTTTAAAGGCTGATTTTTAAGTGTTCCGTTGAAAAAATAGAATTATGTATCTACCTCAAAAAACTCAATATATGTATCTATGTATATACATAGATACGTGTCTACTTATATGTACATATGTATGTGTACATACATAATTATGTAGAAATTAATTATTTTTTGAAACCAAAACGTTACCATAATTATGTTCGTGCTAAACAATAACCATATGGTAAGAGGAGGAATGAGCGACATTGAAAAATGATAAAACCAACAAAGAGAGGCAAAGACCAGCTAGCCCAAGGTTGCCAAACTTCTTCCTTTCCTTACATACCTACAAAAGAAACAACAAAACAACTACAAGAAAAAAAACACTTCAAACAAAATACCTACCCACACTTTTCTTTGGTTCACTTGTGCGCACAAAACTTCCATATCCCAACACACATCACATCACAAACATCTCTAAAATTCTGGTTTATTTGGGTTCCTTTTTTCTTCCTTTTTCCTGTATATTTTACTGTCTGGTTGTGTTGTGCCTCTTCTAATAATTTCCAACACGAAATGTCCAAATCCAAAGAATTGAACATTCTGGTTCTCGTGCACTTTTTGTCTTGTCTCCCCACACAAAAAAATATTTAGGTATGTACTCGTAGTTTAGCATTCATGCAGTTATACACATCAGCGTTGTTATATGAGCTGTTTATCAAAGAATTTCTGTAATATACCTACAGTACAGGTATATGATGTTCCATGTTATTTTCTTTATAAATTTTTATCTACCAACTTAGGTACCTATTTGTTTCTATATATTTCAACAGTGCTTAGAAAATATTAGAGATTTTAAGAATATTAAAGTTAGATATCTACATATAACGAAATCCTGGTTAAGTGGTTGTTTGAAACTTCGTTTAAAGTCAACCCACACTATATGACAGAGCTTAAACATGTGTCAAAAATGTATGAAAAAGAAAATATAAAGTTTAATAGTGTGAACATAAAATTTAAATATTCATCTTAAACAACTTGATAGTTCAATTTAAACGAATTGGCATTGAAATTGAACACTTTGAAGACTAGTTCGAAAGTTATCATTAGAATATTTGACTGACTCCGCCAGAGGTAGGGTTAGAATCCAGCTTGATGCAACTACCACTTTCACTTACATAACCAGCTTAATATCATTATTTGAAAACACAAATATTTCTTGTTTTATTTTAATTTATAAAATTTTAATAAAATTAAATTTAATTATAAACTGTTTTTTTTTTGCAATTAATGGCGTGTTTTCTTGGAAAATCTATGCATAATAGAATTTTACATTCAACCTCGCTGGTAGCTCAACGGTCAATAAATAGCTAAATTAGAATTCTACTGTGGATGGATTAACGTATATTCTCGAATTTGATTTTTTAGTTTTGTTTGCATGATTTCCAGTTGTATTGAATCTCGATGGATATGTTCATGGAGTGGTTATAATTATTGATTTTCATTCAACCGACAAATCGGTTTTTGATTGTTTTTTTATTTAGTTGCCCAGTTTATAATATATTTTTGTAATAAATATAAAATCTATTCCTTTGAAAAGTTTTCACTTTTACTATTAAAAAATGTAAGTAAAATTTTTTTGCACACTGCTTAATTATTTTCTGGAACACGTCCAAAACTCCTCCAGTAACTCAAAAATTGACCTGTGTATAAGATAACTTTGACCATAGTCTACGAACAAGCCCACCCACTTATCATTTCGTTGTTATTGATGCAATATGAATGCTCGAATTTAAAAATGTAAATAAAGAAGAAATGCAAACAAGAAAAGATTTTGGAATATATGTAAATTAATAGATATTAGTACTTACCTATATAATTTTTTCTACTTTTTATGAGTAAAATATAGATTTATTTTTTTATTTAATAAATAGTTATTGGTCATAATTTTCTTATTATCTTAATTCTCTTTGCACGAAACTCTTTAATTGCTTTTGACAGCTGTGTAGGGGTACCAATTTTACAAAACTAAAAACCAGACTACCACTAACGCGTTTTTTTTGATTTTCTAACCCTCTGTACCCATATATACCGCCAACAAAATCATGACTAATGCCGTTTTTAGGAATTTATCAAATTTCATGATACGCCGAGATATGACTCAATACCCGAACATATCGGAAATAAAACAATTGCTCCTTTTTAACAAACACATGCATTGCCAAAATGCATCTAGTAATTTTAAATTTAGAAATAGCCAACTACATACAATTTGGGCAAACCACCTATTAGAAGAGCGAAGTTACATATTAAGGATATTCATGCAACAATGTAAAACACTGGATAAATTTACAATTTTCGTATGCTTACCGCCAAGGCAAATGATCTACAAAAAAATGACAAATTTCCACAGCTGTTTGGAATATAAATTTATAAAAATTAGCCAAACGTCATTGTCACATTAAGAATTAGTTTAAAATGAACAGCTGATCCAATTATAGCATTTATATACAAATGATTATTGGGTCGTTCATGAAAACTTTTGTTTAAATTTATCAGATTACACAATTGATAAACTTATCAATTTGCATTTTTTTGTTTTATGTCATCGATTTCTATAAAATGCGAAATCTATATTAAGTTCTTTCCATTCAATGGCTATATAACAATACTGTTGTACTTTGCCAGACAGAGACTGTATGTATTGCATTATTCATCTGCGACTAATAGAAGAAAGAAGACCTGCGCCCTGCGCTTTCAATAATAGTTAAATATTATGATGTAGTAAACGTGCGTTCTTCTGTTAGTCGTTGGTTTTCGTTCTTCCAGTTGAAATGAAACGGCCGAAGATAAAGAACATTTGCTGTTTTTTCTTCCAGTTGAAAATTCCAAAAGATAAAGAATACATACGAGTACCTACCTACCTACATCAATCAGAAAACATAAACACCACACATACATAAGTATTATAGCGATGGTAATGAATTTCAAAAATCCACCTGATGACATTTCAAAAGGTCAAACAAATCCTCGTGCTTATAATAATCATAATACATATTTCGGTATGGATTTGTTTGATTAAAACATTTAAGTAACAGCTAAGTTCTATTTTATATCGTCTTTTAGTTAAGCACTTGCAGGCACCTAATCGTTTCACCTACCTTCTTTCTCACAATCCAAACTGTGCGGAGTTCTATTCGAGAAAGTAATACACAAAAAAAAAAAAAAACTAAAATAAAGTAAAGTCAAATATGTAAATATTATTGACAATTCGATCACAGCACGACAATAACCGGGACCGGGAAAGAAATAAAACGAACACGAGGCACGAAACAAAAAGAGTCGAGTGGAAGTTAGGACGACGCAACTGGCAACTAATAATGTTAATTTACATTTGATGAGACTCCACAAATCGAATGCGAAGCGAAATTATAATAAGAGATAACTTGAAAATCTTCCGCCAGTAATCATATGGTGGTATTAGTTATACAGTGATATAATTTAGATAGTGCGCTGTGTGCAGGTATATGTGTTTATTCGATTTTTAGGTTTTCTTTTTTTTCACTTCTTTGTTTTGTTGTGATACGATAACGACCACATTTGATGGCAACAAAAAAATATCGATTCTGCTTGCCCCTGTATAAATGAGTATTGCAGCGCTGCCAAGCCATTTTTTTTTGTTGCATGAGGTTGAGGTTGAGTAAGGTCAATTTGATCAACTTTTCTTCAATCATCATAAATTGGTAGGTAGGTAGGTATACACTATTATACAGTGCGTGTTTTTGTGAACACAAACCAATAGTAGCATCAGAGAACCTAGACATTTGATGTTATTATTTGTCTTCTCTAAAACCTGAACTATTTATTTAGAAGAAACTGATAAAATGCAGTACATATATACATATACGCAGAGTAAATATGTAGTAACTTACTTAATACTTTATTGTTAGGTCAAATGGAATAGGGATGTAGGTGGATTAAAGCTTTTTAAATTTGATTCAATGATATATTTGTCGGGAAAAAGTATTGGACACTTGGTATTCGCAGTCGGATAGTACCTATCTGTGATTTTCATACTGTTATAGGTAGATACATATGTATTGGTATGCAAATAGCTTATAACATTATTAATGATATATTTAATGTTCATAAACAAAATTTTAGAGAGTAGGTAATCGTAAAACTGAACTTAACTCTTGCAAACCAGGGTTTCCAATCCAATTATAGAAACAGAATCATAGAAAAAGACTTTAAGCTTAACTAATTGTAACTTAATTTAGGTACAAAACCTGAAATGTATTTGTCAATCAGACAGACGGCAAGAACCATGCTTTAATAATTTGTATTTTTTAATTATGAAAATAATTACCTACAAGTAAATAAAAATCTTTTTTGTCCAAAGATATGGGGACATTTCGGAAATCGATGCTAAATGATATTTACTATAGAATTCCTAGCTTAAAAGTGACATACCTACCTATTAAGGGAATTTTTACGAAATTTTGAAAAATAGGGTAAGGACTAAACCAATTGCAGTTCATAAACCCTTATAAGGCATAATTAGAAACAAAGCGAGATAAATATTAACTGCTATTTCAAATTAAAAAATAAATAAGCTCCTTACAAAATTTCTATAATTAAGATATACATAAGTACCTATCTAAAATAGGTTTTTTCTTTAATTTGTGAAATTACTTTTTTCCAAATAAGACCTCATTATTATAGGAGTCATTTATTAAGAGGACATCTACAACGTATTTTTATGTTTTTAGTTGATATTTCCGAGTTTAAATACTTAAAATGACTGAAACTTGGCTTTCGAGATACCTATTCCATTTTGTTGAATTATAAATCTTCAAATATATCGCAAATGCTATACCTACCAAATTTGCCGTTTTTACACATATCGCATTCTAACTAGTACCATGCAATTGATGTTGATAAGACCCCAGGTCTTATAGGCATATACACTCGAACCTCGATAACTCGAACCATCACTTGTCCCACAAAAAGTTATAGTCGAGTTATGAAGACTTTAAGTTATTAAGCAAAATACGGAATTGATTTATTTACTAAAATCCAATGCCTTTTCTTTAATTAGCACTCAGAATATTGGTAAATTCTGCCTCCTTTTCGATTTAAACTATTCCAAAATGGTAGACACTGTAAATGTCGGAACACCATACTTCACAGCCACATCATCATTTTTGGAACCACTTTAAATTCCTTTTTTATGATACCTATCAACATTAAAAAATAGTTACTCAATTTTTCACTTAATAATAACAATACACACTGTACTGCTCATACACATTTTTAGCCTCACTTTGGACCTGTATTCCTCTTTGTCTTTTTTAGGAGCCTACTATTTTTTTAACAATAGAACTAAGCTTTGATTTCAATATACCAACGTAGTAATGTTAGCTCTACCCCTGGTAACAAAAAAAATTGATACTTAACTCTCACACATAACGAAAGTACAATTTTCTACACGTGCCTATATATATCGTAAGTAGATCATAGGCATATACAAATAGTGTCTCTGAAAGCGATGCATTATAAAACAAACGTATAAAAACGCGCAGAATTTTCGAAATCTTCAGGATTCAACTTATCGAAGATGAAGCCAAATAATCTCTTCGAGTTACCTATCAAGACATTTGAGTAATAGAATTTCGAGCTATCAAATAAAACTAACATGTAAATTACAGTCTTGATCCTATTGCCAAAAATTATGCACAATTTTTTAAAAGCGATTTGAAAAACATTTATCCTCTTCACATCCCTGTCATATTTTTATTCTCAGTTCTCCTTGTGCTCTTATTCGTATAATGCGCCGCCGTCAGTTCTTTTCTCTCTCGTTCTGTATCCACTTCAATATTTCCCCTGGTTCTTGACATACTGACCTAAAAATACTTGTGGTGACTGAAAAAAAAACCAAGCAATAATTTATAATGTGTTAAAAAGAAACATCTCACAAATTGTGTTCACTACAAATGTGAGAAAGAGTAAACATAAGATTCTGTCCGTCTCTTCTTGGCTTAAAGTCACGCCTTCGTTTATGATTATAAACGACAGACATTTTCGAGTTCATTGCCAAACCCCATTTTTTGTATGGGTTTTTTGAGGGTGCGGCCTAAAGAAATACCTTTATTTCATTTTGCTTAGTAACTTTTGGAGAAGGGATGAGTGATTTAATACGACTGTGTAAGTGCTGAACTGGTATTTTCTCCTTTGTGTTAAAATGGCATTATGTTTTTTTGTAGGGGGGATTATCACAACAGCTTGTTAAAATGAAAAAAAAAAAAACAATTCCAAAGCAAATAAAAGAGAAAAAAGATAAAAGTAATTTTTTTTCGTTGTGTTTGATTAAAATCATGGCATGTGCATTAGTATAGAGTATAGTACTTAGTTGGTTTTGTTGGAATTGAAATATTGTGATGTGCGCAGTCAACAATAGTTTCCCTTCTTTTATTTTATGGTTTCCCTCTACTTTTTGTAAACCAGTTTTCTATTCTTATTTTTTTTTGTTACGCTTCGGATTTTGCGTTTGTATGCGATCTCTCTTTACTTTCAGTCAAGATGACTAACTATGCGTGATGTGCGCTGTGTGTAGGTATATCTACAGTGTACACACGATTATATGCCCCCCAAGTCGTTTTAAAAGTTAACGCACTTTGCTGGTTTAAAATAAAATTCAAGATGAATTCCACAATTCCAACGACATTTTAAATCAAGCAATGAAAGTTTTGCTTCACACTCAAAGATTGATTACCGGGTATTAGTTTGAAGAGGGTTGTTGATGTGGATATCTATGGGGTGGGGGAATACCAATTTGAATTAGAGGTGAATAAAAAAAATGTATAGGTACTTACTGAAATTTATGTTTGCGACCACACCCTGAGTCGAAAAACTATAGCGCCGAAGCGTGTTTTGTTTAAATGTAGATATGTATGTAGGATACCAACCTACATATACATAACCTGGTATTTCAGTTATGAATTATTGTTGTTGCCGATTCTAGTGGTGGGGTGCTTTATAATTTGATGTTAATTAGAATAGACGGTGTGTGTTGTTAAATTAGGTACCTACATACCTGTTCCTTAATGGTGGGGCTAATGAGATAGGTATTTAGCTAGCTAGGTAGGTATCTTACGAAATTATTGAAATGAGTTAAGGGAAAAAGGCAGGAGTTGTCTTGGTCCTAGGAAGGTAGGTATCTAGGTATTTCTTTTTTGTTAAAAAACTAAGAAACTCTATGATCACCTAAAGTTCTTACCTATTCAGATAATTACTAGGTTAGGTACCTATTTTGATCTGTTCAGCTGAAATACCATAGGTATCTAGGTACCTATGTTCATATAAGAAAATAATTAAACTCGGGGAAAGAGCTTTACCTAATAATAAAGTTTTCAAATATGATTCTAAATTTTTAGGTTGTCTAACATTGTTGGTTAGTTCGTTCCCTAAAAATTGCAAATGTGAAGCCGAGACTGACATTTACGTAGGCGTAGTCGCGCAGTAGGTATTAGTTACTTAACCATGAATTTGCTTGTTTCTGTTGGATCAGTTTGGCACCTACCTATTTATATTCCATTGTCACATAGCACGCTGCTAGAAAGAGGGAGCTATAGTCAAAAAAATATCATGTAATTAATCGTTTTCATTTTACGTTACTAGGTTAGGTAGTCCACATGTAGACTAGGTATCATCGATCACCAATGTTCTTTCAAAAACTGTATCTAATTGGGCTTATTGCAGAATAAACTCGGTTGACCACTAAGCACAGGACTAGGTATAGTGGTCTTGCCGGAGGTTTATGGCCAACAATACCGTGATAATATTGTCGCTTTACCACTATTTTCCTAGTTTGGCACGTCGTATATGCTTCTGAGGCGGCTGGTGCTCTGTTTGAGTGATTCAATTAGGTAGGTACCTACCTACTAGGCTTGGCGAAAGCGATTAACACCTACCTATATCACTATCAAAAGACAGTCCAAACTGGACAACTTTCTGAGAATGTTCATAATCTACCATAGTTGATAGGTACTTACCTAGATGAACTGTCATCAAAATATAAAAGGTAGGTCGGTACCTACCTATCAATGACATTATGATAGGTACCTACATACTTACCTAGATAGTTACATATAACTAGATACATTCATATATGCGACATTACCTACGTTATGTTTAAAGTAGATATGTTTCAAATGCTCTAAATAATTGTGGCATGACAAAGTGGTATTTAACATCAACCGGGTCTGATAAACTTACCTACACCCAAATGCTTACGTCATTCCTTATTATAAATAAAAACAGGTGCATGTGGCTCAACCACCTCAATCAATGACAGTAGGTACCTACCTACCTATCTACCTATCTATCATCAACATTAAAACAACCACCCTTTTGCAATCAAAAAGTCTTAGCTATACCAAAACCAATTCAAAGAAAAAAATGTCGTCCATGGTATAAAATTGACTAATAAGAGGTCATTTCCGCTGCTTATTAATTCCACACTTCCCTATATGACTAAAAAAAAAAACTCCAACTCATTCCTAGAAGAAGTTTTTATTTCCTTGATTCCTGTTTTTTTTTTGACATCACCTTTCCGACTGAGATAGATCTTATCCCACTATATCCATACCATACATTGTTATTTGTGTATTCCCCCTTCGTGAACACTTCATTTTTCTTTTTATCAACCATCGACGGTATGGTCATAAATCATGAGTTTTTGTTGTCGCATTCCAACCGAAGTGAAGCAGAAGTAATTCATTATATTCATTTCGTTTGCGTTCGCTTATTGTAATACCATACAAAAAGAGATAAGAGAAGAATAAAATTTAAAAAAAATCCAATAAAAATAGAAGAGGAAAACATTCATGTTTCAGGGTTTTCAGCACATGCGTCAAGAGGAGAGAGAACGAATAAGAGATCGCTTGTGAATCTCATAAACACGCTGCCTGGAAGATAGTACACCAACACATATAACTTCATCCAAACTGTAAGCCAGAGCAGAAGGAAAAACGAGAAAAGAAACAAAACACAATATGGCGGGGATAATGAATGTGTGTTGTATTGTATGGAACGGTTGGCTGGTTAAATGGTTTAAAATTTCATTATTTTACGGGACGTGTAGAGAGGGAAAAATGAAGGTTTATTGAAAGGGTGGTGGTTTTGTTTTTTGCTTTGTGAGTTATGCTTGTGTTTGTAGCGGCAATAAAGTATCCCCCCGGGACTTGAGTTTTTGAATACGACGCTTTGGCGTGCCAGATGTGTTATTTTGTCAGAATTTCCCATCATGTTGTTGTTGGCAAAAGAAACATGGCTAAATCCAGGCACGAATTTAATTCCATGCAATACAACTGTATGTGAAAGCGAGATAAAGAGAGAAGCATATTTTGTACTTTTGTCACTTTCAATCACAGGCAGTTAAAAAGGTGGTTCGAATTTTGTACACCACTGTTGTTCGGCGGCTGTAAAACGAGTTTACACTCTTCAAATCGAATATCGAACCAGACCAGAACTACTGCTGGTGCTACAACGGCTCCTGTCCTTTCGTTTTCGTCGTCTCCTTCAGTCTAACAAAAATTGTAGGAGAGTTTGGTCGTGTTAAAAAGGATAGAGTTCAATCTGATAGTGATACATTTTTTTTATATGGATGTTTGTGTATGTGCGCGCCTTAGAAAAAAAAAAGGAATTCAGAAGTTGTTCGCCGACAGAGTGCATCTTCCTCCCCTTCACCAAACACAAACTCGATTTCTTAAAGTGCTGTGAGCAATATAAAACTTCGCTTAAACAAAAGAAAAACTGTAAAAATGCATACATTTTGTGAAAATCAGTTGCGAAAATGGACGAAAAGTGAACCGAAGTGACATAATCTTAGTTCTAAAACCAAAGGTGCCGTTTTTGTTTGAAAGACAATTTATGTTTGTAACAAAAAATTATCCTAAAAATTAGAGAAAAAAAGGGATTAAACCGAAAGAAAAAAAAAACCTCCCACTCTACCTACACATAATTTTTGTTTAATGATTTATGACTTCAGTTCTGATGTGTTTCGTGGTCGTTGTTGTTTTCTTATTCGTTATTTTGCTTTGTACTGCATTCTTGTGTTAATGTATAATTTTAGTTTGTTAATTATTTTCTTTAATGATGGATCGTCGTGCCTATAAATTCATTTCGAAAAGGTATTTTTCTTAATTTTTTTTTCTTTATTTTCTTATTCTTTGTGCTTCTCCTTTGCTTTTATATTATCTTCATTTTCTATTCTGTTTGTTTTATGCTTTAGTTCTACAACAGAATACCTATATATATGTAACTTCGTGTTTGTATATCCAGACGTGTTTTTTTTTGTAGTAATGTAACTAAAGATGTGTGTTATTTGCTGCCTTTCCTCGAAAATCCAAATCCAAACAACCGGTTATTGTAAAGAATAAAAAAAAAGAAGAAAGATGAAGCACTGTGGCGATAAAAATAATTACAATGGTGGAGAACTGAAATAATGTTCAAGAGGGCAAGACTAAACCGAAAAAGAAAAAAATTCGAAACGCATTCAAACAAAAGGGAGAATATAATTTTTGTACGCTTGATTTCCCCTCTCTGTTTCTCTGCCATGTATGACATTTGTTCTTTCTGTCCTATATCGCATACATTTTTTTTTTTTTTTTCTACTATACATGAAAAAAAAACACAGTCCCTGTCGGTTGTTTCTCGGTTCATTTTCGTCGTGATCTTCATCTTTTATTGTTTGTGAAAATAATCAATATCTTGCATCTCGTTTTCGGCCATGTATAAAATGGATGTTTGTTGAAATGGCGCCATTTGAATGCGCTGTCAGGCTGTCGCTGTATCTTTCCCTCGGTTAACCCCGCTGTGCGACATTTTCGTTTTCAAACTTTTTCCCTTCTGAGTTTAGATTTCTGTTGATTAAAAAAAAAAAAAAAACATCATTATCATCAGCTTTCGCAACATGGATACTTTTTCAACGTTGAATTCATCTTTGTTTCTTGGTGTTTGGTTTGGCGCTGTGGCTCTGCTGCGGCTGCCATTACTTTAGTGTTTAGATGAAGAAGACGACCGAGCCCGACACGTTTTAAGATACACCGCCATATTTTATTAATTCTCGTGATTGAGAACTTGAATCGGTTGTTCTGTTTCTGATGGGAAATCATTATGCAGTTTCGTCTAATCAATGGTGTTTGTGTTCGCGATGGTTGTTTTGTGTGCCCATATACCTCCCTTTGGTAAAAGAGAAACTACTATAATTTTTGTATAATTTTGTAAGTTTCTTCATTTCGTTTCGTTGGTCCTCATTTACCTAGAGATAGTGTATCATTTTTGTCATTTTTGTGTCGTTTCTTTTTAATCAAAACTTGACTCTTATCGGCCAAAGGAGTTGTAAATTAGAATGTTTTGTGTATTTTATAATTGCATGGCGGCGAATCAGTTTGAAAGGGATAGAGCGAGTTAATGTGATTAATTTTGTACCTATTTTTGCTTCTGCTGAGCGTAGGTACATACCTAATATATATGTTTCTATATCCATATATACGGATTATATATGCATACACCTATACGCAATATTTTGTTAATTTATTATGGGGGTATGCGTGAAATGTCAATTTTCTTGCCAATTTGAATCATATGAAGGATGGGGTCCAGCAGAACTAATTTTAAAAGTATGTATGGTCTACCTGTCAGGCGAAATTAATTATTCCCTCATTCACCCTTTTTTTGTAAATGAATGCTTGGTTATGGATTAATATGAAACGAGTCCCACGAAGAGTTATCGCGCTAGTAGATATGTTACCTACAAATATACCTAGTACTGTGTTTTTTTTCTTTATTGAGAAATGGACAAGGGTTTTTAATTTGGTAGGTAGGGTAGGTGTACCAGTTTCCGACCAGTTTGACAAAAAATGTTCAGGAATACGAATTTACAACAGAACAAATATAAAATGAATCAAGTCTGTTTTGTGTTATGTTGAAATTTGTTCTAATCACAGATTTTGTGGATATCATACGTGCACCGTAAAAAAGGGATTTAGAGTTTTCGATTATGATTGGAAGAAAGTACTGAACTTACGATGTTAGTTTATTGGTTTAATAGTGATTTTTTAAAAATCAAAATCAATAGATACCTAATGTAGGTACTTCAATATAATAAGAGGATATGATGGACTAGTTAGGTATGCAAGTACAGTCAGTCACAAAAGTCTACATACAACCCTGAAAAGAGCGAAATCAACAATAATAAACAAAATTTCAGTATTATTTCTTATTAGGCTATCGTATTTGTCTTCAAGTAAGGAAAATAAAACAAAAATAATTCACTTTTTTACATAATTCAACAAGAAAAAAAAAAAAAAAAACAGAAATCCCTCCCACGAAAGTCTACATACAAGTAACAATAAGTAATAATAAATGTTTTACATAATTAGCAAACAAAAATTTTAAATTGTGTTTAATATTTTGTTAGACCGCCGTTTGACTGCAGGACTGCTTTTAGTCTCCTAGGCATTGAAAGCACTAGATTTTTCTGTGACGTCAGGGGTAATGGAGGTCCAAGCATTCATTAGAGCTGTTTTTAGGGAGTGTCGGTCGGTTACCTTGTATTTTCGAACTCTGCGTTCCAATTCATCCCAGATATGCTCAATTATATTTAGGTCGGGTGATTGTGGGGGTGGGTGCAGTTGCTTTGGGACCCTAAACACCGACCACTCTCTTATAATTTTTTTTGTTTATTTACTTCGTTTATTAAAGGTTTTCTTCGTAAATCCTTCCGATCTCAGAGTTCGCCGCACAGCTTCTGGATGAATTTCTTTAACCAGTTGTTTTTGCAATATCTTCCGCTAATTTTGGGGCACTTATTCGAGGAATTTTGGTAACTTTCCGGATCAGACCTCGGATATCGCGATCACTCAGCTTCTTTGGGCGCCCAGAACGGGGCATATTTTAAACGTGGCCTCTGTCATTATATTTTTTAATTATAGTCTGAATAGTTGCTCGACTTTTGCCACGATTTTCGCAATTTCACCATAACTTGTATGTTCACTTCTAAGTTTTACGATAAGATTTCTTACTTCCACCGATATTTCTTTTCCGGTCTGCATTGTCACAAACGTTTTCCCTAAAGTGGTATGATTATTACAACCATCAAAACACAGCTGACTACTAATCAACAAAAAGAGAATCTTCTGCCAAAAAAAGTTACGGTACTTTTCCAAGCGAATACAAACCTTTGCAGGAAAGCAACTGTTTGTAGACTTTCGTGGGAGGGATTTGTGTTTTTTTTTTCTTGGTGACTTATTGTAAAATAGTGAATTGTTTTTTTTTTTTTATTTTACTTGAAGACAAATATGCTACCTAATAAGATATAATACTGAAATTTCGTCTATTATGTTTGATTTCACAATTTTACTGAGTGTAGGTATCTTAGATATTAAAGACATAAAATTTGCATTCGTTTGTTCTTTAACTTTGTTACGAAGTTTATGTTTATAGATGTATGAATGCAATATATCAATTTTGCTTGGATTCTGTATCCGGCCTCGATTTTTTTGTGCCATAATACCTATGACCGAAAAATCTCCATAAATTCTATTGTATGTTTTTGGAACACGCAGTTTGGTGATTTTTTTGTTAATGTCCAGAATTGCTGTTAATTAGTAGAGTTGTACCGAATAGTGATTGTGGCCGAATATTCGGCCCCCAGCTAGGCCAGATAGCCGAATATTCGGCGGCTGGATATCTGCCCTAATGAAAAGTATAATAGTTTGGTGAGACCGGTACAAGTAAAACCAACTTAAACATGTTTTTTCCTTCTCCTCCACTTCCACAAGATATTCTTACTTTTTAAACTGCAAATATATGGCGCATTTGTTGTAATTAATGTTCTGTCATTTCATATACTGGATGAAGATTGAGATTGCTAGTTGAGAAGAGAAGTTCATTACTTTCTGGATTTTAAAAATTGACATCGTATATACGAAAACAAATGTAATCTTTGATTATTTATTTAAAAAGATCTTGGAGTTATTTTTGTATTCAAACTTTATTAACTTTAATAAAGCAAACTCCATGTTAGGTTTCATATACCTACGCTTTTGGTTTAAATGATACTTATATGTACATAAAATCACTTTGCGTTGCTTATGTTGCTTAATAGCCTGAAAAAACTTTAGAACATCAAGCCATAAAAATAATTGGTCCAGTTAATAACTTAAATTAACAAACTATTAGTTACTTACTAATGTTAATAATTAATATTTATTGTATATTACATTTTTATTTTCTGTCTTAAATGTATTAATAATTAGTCTAATCTGATTATTATTATAAACTCTAATTGATGAAATTACATAAATACAAATATAAGTAAATAAAGTACCCATGAATGCAGAAAATCTAATTTTCATTCACCATAATGTAGGTGTAGAAAACGTACAATATTAAATTGCTGATAGCCTATCTTTATTATATGAAATAAAATCAATCAGATCATAAAACTTAATATTTTGTTATTTTTTTTTTTACTAAAAATACGACTATCCGGTATTCGGCCGGATACAAAAAGATTATTCGGCCCGGCCGGATATTAAAAAAGCAGCCGGATAGGCCGGATACCGAATACCTACCGGATATCCGTCACATTAATTAGGCATGGATTTTAAGTGAAAGTTTTAGAATTCATAATTTATGTGTGTCTTAAAATTTAACTGTGAAACAAAACCACTGGCCGGCTAATGTTGCCTTTTAAAAAACAAATTGTTATTAAAAAAATATACCTATGTACCTACATATAACAATAGGATATACATAGGTAGTTATACCTATACATAGGTTAGTAGGTGAATTATTGTTCCAGCTACAAATTAGAAAAATGTGTACCATAAATATGTACCTATATAAATGTATGTAGGTACATACATAGATATCTCTCCTAAAGTAGGTATGATTTTTTGTAATGTACATATGTACATCCCAAGGTGCCTACATATTTTGATTTTTTAAAGTGAATTCAATATTAGCTGCATTTTATTATCTATGGGTCTGTGTCTGTGTTATTTTTTAACACGTATTTGAAAAACAACACGAGATCCAGGTTTCTATCGTGGTTTCTATCTGGGTTTGCAAATATTAGTATTAAATTCAGCTAACAAAGGGTACATTTAAGTGCATAACCCAGATCGTTTTATTTTTACGGGGTAAACCATATGGGTTATTGGCGATAATAAAACACGGCTATTGTTTTTTTTTTTTGGAAATGTTAACTGCACCATTTAAAAAATCTTTGGTGGGGAAAGCTCCCAGTCTTACGTATCTTTAATCCAAGGATATGATTAAATCGCACTTATTAATGTTATTCCTCCAGACCTGTTGGAAAAGCATAGTAGATATAAGTCAAATACCTACTCGTACCTAGATAAATTATTAAATATGAGTATCCAAGTAAACTAGGTTTTTTAATCAATTTAGTCTTGTTTTTTTATATGTAAGGTACAGTAGTTACATACCCATGTACATATATATTACCTATAGGTATGTATATAGTTACATATATATGTACACCTACACACATTCATTTAAATAAAATTGGCACAACGAGTGTTCGAATGATACATATACATAGGTGAGATACCTGCCTGACAATCTAGGTAAATGCATTATGTTGTAGGTACTTAGGTAGGTACTATACATTCACATATGTTTCATTTTTTTAAGTTTAAAGTAGGTAATTTACTAATTATAGGTATTTTAAATTTAAACACATTTTATATTTTAAATTTAAACACTTTTTAACTTGTAGCTACTAAATACCTGTACCTATCTTTCTAAATCAATTTTTAAAAATTAAAATTGCCTGAAACAAATGTTTAGTCATTTAAATGCCAGTGTCATGCAAGATTGTAGGTAGTTAAAGGCCTGATATAGGTACCTACACACTTTGCCAAATGGCCCAATTTTACACCAATTTGTGTCAATTTCTATTCCAGACTTACAAATATGGTAGTTTTGGGCAGAAGATAAAGTAACGTCGTATTCCATAAAACCATTTCAAATCGATTTTTTTTGTATTGTAAGGAACTTGCAAAAAAAATGTTTGCGTGTAAATCTATAAAATCTTGTTAAGAACACAAGTTTTGTTTTGACAGCATAAAATCAAATTTGTTTAGAAATAATTCGATTGTGCTCAGAAAAAAATTGAATGTTTGGTTGTTTGGAATTCGACATTAGAATTACCATATTGACGTTTGTCATAAAAAAAAACGTCTCGTGGTTGTTGTGGGAAAAGATTTGTTGAACAAGCACTAAAATACAAAATTATTGGTTTGAAGAGAAAAAAATGTTAATTTTAAACAAACATAAATATAAAAAAAAAAAATGTTTTGACGTTTAAAAATTGACAGAAATTGCTCAAACTGTTCCAGACTTCGGAATTTATTTTTTAATGAGAGAATTTCATCCCCAATCTTCAAAATTTTATAAGCTGCCAATTACTGCCCAAAAAAAGTCTAGATCAGACCTTATGTCACGATACATACATACATATGTTGGTTTTCGACGTTTTTAATTTTAGTACAATGTTTGAGTTACCTACCTATTTACGTATAGATATGTATGTGTGTACTTAAATATGCATGTAGATGCGTAGGAGTTATGATGATGCTAAATCCGATTAAAGTTTGAAAAATCGTATAATCAGTAGATATCTCACCTATGTATGTATGTATGTACATATATTATATACCTTTGTATGTATGCATATGTTACGTATCTACGTAATGTAATATATAGGTGGGTATGTATTTTGGAGAAGAAGGCAATATGCAAAAATTTAAAGCATATCATTCTGTCTATATCCAATAGTCAAAGCCATACAGTTTGCGGCAAATAGAAAAAAAAGGTACGATAAGGACGACATACGTCGCGTCGCATTGTCCGGTATAATAAAATACAGCAGTGATTAGGTACTTACCTATTTGCAGTCGTCTATTGGGAAAAAATCTATGGACTAAGAACCCAGAAAGTAGGTATCGCTGTTTATGAATGAACATTAATAAACGCTCAGTTTGCGAAATCAGATCATGTAGGTGCATGCATAACCTTAGCAATGGAGAAATGTCATGAACATGATATACATACGTGTATATGTACAATGTACCTACATGGCTAGTTAAGAACAGTAGTGATCCAAATAACATATTTTGAAAAACTGAACTAAGTATGTTATTGGACTTCTAGAACATTAATTCAGTTAATGTAAAAAGACACCAAGTGCTATCGAACATTTCTTCTGTTAAACTACACTTTTTGACATTTCTGTATTGCGTTAAATTTATAAATTATTAGTGCAGATGTGATCTAAGTTACTTGGATCATTTCACTGTGTTGATTATAAGTAAGTTCGGAATTAATCCAAGTCGGTTGTTGACACTTGGATAATTTTTTATTAAAGAAAAAGTTACTGCTCAAGTAATCGAAAGCTACACAAGTCACTTATAGCGAGTTTCATTCAAATTTCAAAGATCTCTCAAAATGGAGCTTTGATCTTTTCAATGAAACTTTGTATTCAAATTTAATTGTAGTATTGGCCGAGTTCGGTGGCATACCTAAAGCAATCCGGATTGCTTGGTGTTGTTGTAACGTCTAAGGAAAAACCAGATGATGAACTAAACATATGTTGTCAAACTCAAATCTCAATCTACCCAAAAATTATTATTAATTTGAGGAAGAGCTGATTCAAAACTTCAGATTTGTATGCAATACAACTGACTTAACAGAGAAAGCTACCTGGATCGTTCGAAAACAAACCCGCTACTAGGTATCTTGGCTAGCCTATCGGCATTGCACCGAACGCGTGCAATGCTGAATGACTGACACAACACATTTCTGAAAAAAAAACATCATCATCAGATGATGAGGAAGATGAAGACAAAGCAATAAAAAAACTCCACTAAATTTATAAATTTAAATTATTAACTTCTTCGTCTATTTATTTTTAGTTTAATTTTTTAGCAGGGACTGGCACACTTTCACAATAAATTAATATAAAAATAGTTTCCATTTGATGTTTGACAGAGAAAACGTTTTAAGTGTATGCGTGCATTCAGATCAAATCTGCCTACCCACCAAAGATCAGATCTTTCGTGTTGAGATCTGATCTAGATTTGCTCTTTTTGTTGGAATGAAACTCTCAAAATTCAAAAAGATGAAATCTTTTGTCGGAAAGAGCAGATCTTTTCTTGAATGAAACTCGCTATTAGAGATCAATATTATATTCAGTTTTGTTTAAAGTGTGTATGGCAATCCTATACGCTGTTGTTTTAATTTTACCGCTACATGATTGTTTTCGCAGTCTAAAAAAAATTATTAGATTTAGCAAGACAAGCTGCTGTAATTGAAAAAAAAAGAGTTAGAAATACGCAGAATGGACCAATGCCCAGTGAGTTTAGTTTTAAGAAAATGCTGCACTATGTGCCACTCTGCCATCATCCATTTTATTTAAGCTTGCCACACCTAAGTAGAATGAGCAATGCTGCAGAAAATGAGGAGGATGTGCTACCAAATGAGAGGGCGATGAAAGTGACTAATTATAGCATTTATAAATAAAGATCTTTTCCTATAAAAGGTCGTTTTCTTCATTTCTGTTCCATAGTGTATAATTTTTTATTGAAAGCAGAAGTGATCCAAGTTCATAAAAGTGTCAAAAACTTCGTCAATATTGAAAGTGGCACAAAGAAGATTCTAGGAAAGACTAAGGCCCGTTTGCTGATGCACGTATTTAAGTTCTACTTAAGCACTTATGTGACAGTTTGCTCAGAGGAAAAAGTAGCCTTTTAAGTTGAACATAAATATTTATGATTCGTATCAGCAAACGGGCCTAAGTTACATTAATATCTATCAGAAACAAAATAAATAGTAATAAACACATTAGCCACATTTGTGATAATAAAAGCAAATGCGTTTGGCTATTATCTCAATAGTTATACAATGTTACTTGGATCAATTCTATTCTTAACTAGCCACATATTCAGTGTTAAAAAGTTTGTTCTTTTGGTGACATTGGGTCCTGGTAATACGTCCGTCATACGGAAATATTGGCATGAACATGCTTCTTGTACCTACCATGGCTTAAAACCAATTCCTATCCATCCTCATTGACTGTATTATGGATCAGAGTCGTTACTTTGACACATTATGATAACATTATGCTAAATATGAAATTTCTCTAAAATAGATTTTCCAGTCGGACAATGACCCAAACACATACGTTTGGGCCTAAAGAATGATTTCATTTCGGGTCACCGGGATCCATGTTATGGCTTGGCCAGTAGAATCGTCTGCAATGAATGCAATAGAAAATCTGTGGGGTGATATTAAAAGTTAAATTATTAAATGAATGCTTAGTCAAAAATACCAAGCGATCGTTTTTTATTGATAATAGAGTAGACTTGGTGAACATTGAAATGAATAACAATATACATATTTCTCACATCTAACGAAACAAATGTTCTAATTCAGTTTCTGTGTTTTATGTTTTATCAACATTTGGTGAATCTATTCTTCACAGCAGTAAAGAAGAAAAAATGCTGATAGCTTTGACTTTTGTAGGATTAAGATTATTTGATTTAAAATTGAAGTGGATGGGTACTGATAGTTATACATTATCTAAGTATTGACAAAAAAAAATAGTATATCTGTCTACCTATATTCTGTTCAATACCTTCTTAATATCCCACATTAGGTACGTAATTGATCAAAACAAAACAAAAAAATGTAGGAAGTAAGTATAATCAGGTGAATCCTGTTTTAAATTTATAATTTGGCGCTTGAAGCTTTTACACGCGGTCTACATTAGCGATAAATTTAAAAGCAAACGCAATAGCAATAGCAGAAAGCAGATAGCAGAAGGACAGGCAAATTTTCTTCGGTGGGCATTTCATAGCATACTTTTTTAGTTACTGAAGAATGTCGAAGACAACTGATGCTGGTAGAAACAACAACAACAAATGATGTTTGGAATCGCCATAAAAAAATGAGAGTTCTCATTGCGATAAAGCAAGCGATGAGCAGTATGCGATGAAAGCATGCTTTCCATCGCATGCTATGAAAATAAAGCTGCGATTTTGGTCTCCATTTGCGATATTGAAAGCATGCTTTAAAGCTTGCTCTAAATTCATCGCTAATGGAGACCACATGTTAAGGTTGGTTTCGGATTTTAAAGCATTTGGCAGTGAGTTGAAAAGTCGAAGTGCTTTGTAGAACAAGCTGTTTTGACCTGCAGTTGTTCTTGTCCTGTTTGTCCTTGGAGGCGTTACAATTGCTCTGTACCTAAACCAAAATATTAACATGCATACATTTATTTTTTGAAGAATATAAGTTTTGTCTTTTTTTATTTTTTAACTTTTTTAGAAATTAATTCAATTATTATTTATTCAGTTTTAACTTCTTTTAATATATTCCTTGAAATAAAAGGCAAATGTTCTAAAATATGAAAGGACATAGGTATGTGCTTTGTATGAATAGCTATAAAGTTTATTAAGTTATTTTAATATTATCACTTTTTTAAACCCTTTTGTATTTAATCAAGTGCACTCGTATTTTGTTTGAACACAAGTAGGTATATGTAAATAGACTTAATATAAATATTGCACTAATTTAATCTTAGCTTTTGAAAAAAAATCATTTAATTACTAGTTTTTCAAATTCTTTAATTTAAACAAATAATGAAAAAGTTACAAAAAAAGTAAAAGCCACTGTCTTAAAATATAATAATTATTTGCTTTATTACAATTGTTTTTTGAAACAAAAGAAACCAAGTAGGGTAAACGCTTAATTAAAAATTTTGAGAGATTAGGTCTGTCTCTTTACTTTTTTGGTAAATTTATTGGCAAAAGTTTGGGTTCAAGCTTTTTCATGTTGTTGTGATTTTTAAGCAGAAATGAAATGTAAAGAAACACATTGGGATATTTCTGGGTGGTTGCCACATTTAACAACAGAAATAAGAAGTGGTATTCTCCACTTGTATGAACATGTTTTAACGAAATACAATTTAATATGCATGCACTTATCTTTTTGAGATGTGTACCAAAAGAACCCAGGAGATATATTTAATAAAATATATTTATTAAAATTTAAAATAACAGTTTTATATACAGTAGGTTCGTCACAAATTAAAATTCAAATTATTCGACCAGCTGATTTCTTGTTAGATAAACAAGGAAGTGCAGTAGCTAAAATCAACGGGTAGATTCTTGCTGGAGGGGAAATGAAAAAAAAAATTGTAAAAAAGTCAAAGATTTGTCATTTTTGTGCCAGAAAAAAAGTAAAGAATCACGTATTGGGTAAATTTGGTATCCCGAAGTGAGTAAAGAAACAGACCTACTGTGTGTGTGAATTTAATCTCAAATATTGAAGATCGTAAATTTGGTCAACGCAATTTAGTAGTCATATCATACCAACCATTAAAGCTAATGAACAATAAATCAAAATGCACATGCTGTCCATGTCCATATCGTCCAAATTAGTTACAATTAATCTGTGGCCGTTGATCCGTGATCCAAGAAAGACGGATGAATTACACGTTTTATTATCAACGGGTATTATCTACGTTATTTTTTAACACGTATTACAAAAACAACAAGAGATCCAGTTTTCTTTAAGGATTTCTATCTGGGTTGTATTGAGTTTGGCGAACAAAGGGTGCATTTAAGTACAAGTTTGTCATAACCCAGATCGTTTTATTTTCACGGGTTCAACTATATGGACTATCAGCGATAATAAACGGCTACTAAGGGTATTCAATTCTTGCAACGCCGGAAAACACGGATAAACCTCAGAAACCATATAATTTTATATCCGCAGAAATGAACTGTCAAAGTTTGTATGGGAAAAATATTCTGCAAATCAGATAAATTTATCTCACGAATTTGATGTGAAAAGAGAAGAAATAAACGAATTTGATGTGAAAAGAGAAGAAATAAACGAATTTGATGTGAAAAGAGAAGAAATAAACCTCATTAAGTTACGGTCTTTTCGATTGATCGTCCGAAACGATTCCGAATGCTTCTAAAACTGTTCAATTGGTATCAATCGATGTTAAAATCGAAAAAAACAACATCGATGTCAGAAATTATGGAATCAGAAATATCGATGTTTTTAAAACACTGATGTTTTTTGAATGCATTTTTTTTAGGAATAATAGCACGTTCGAAAATCGATTAAAAATTTATAATATTATAAATAAATGGTTCTATCGCAATTTTCTTTCTATATCGCGCACTAAGCGGCAATTGAACTTCATACAATTTCACATAAATAGTTGTGAAGCGTAGCTCCGTTGAAGTGCAGTTCCGTAGAGTGCGGTTTCTGCTTTACGGTCTAACCTTTATAAGCATGAGGTCTTTGAAAAAGATGTCATCTTATTTTAAGACGATATGTTGAATCTTAACATTGATGCTGCGATGTTTCAAATGCTTCAACATCGATGTTGAAAGATCGATATTTTTTCGTCTAACATCGCCCATCCCAACATTTTCATGTAATTGTTTTGTTTTTCCCGCCTTACACATAAATTTATTAAAATTCAGAATCCAGAATCGAGTGTTAACTTGTTCGATTGGAATCCCGGATCGGACGGTTCTTCTAGATTACCAATCGAAAAGGAAATTAATTACCTTTTTTTTCAGATGAAGAAGATCTATAGCTTCCTATCTAATTAATAGGAATTATGTTGAAAAATGTTCTCAAAACTGGTTTTGATACTCGTAATTTCTTTCTGATGGTAAAAATATTTTCGGCAAATAGGTATTCTGAAATAAATTTGTATCCTTTTTATAACAGTTATGACCATTATATGAAAGTTGTTGGCCATTGTGAAATATTCTTTGCGGTTCAAATTAACTTTAATTGAGTCCTTTTTTTTGAAAAAAATATTTTTATAAACAGAACTGCTTTAAATATGGCATTTCTGAACACTTCTTTTTTTTTAAATACCTAGACAATCTCTAGTTTCTAGTCAGTATTGATGCTACCAAATTAAAACTTAACTGATGAATACATAATTATGTCGTAGATATGTATGTACATACTTACTTATATCTATGTTTTTTTTATGTGTTAATTATTTGTTGTCGTGTTTTCTGTTTTTACGAAAAGAGAAACTTGATAGATCGCAATTTATAATTGTCTTAACCATGCGTTGTTCGAAATTAATAATTGCAAAGCACCCTTTTCGATTCAAATACCAAGCAAATTATTCTTTATTTATCGCCCAACCGATGAAAATAAACAAAAATTCGTAAATTTATAGTAACAATTCTTTATTTATGTTTTATAAAGAAAGGCATATTTTTTAGTGCACGGCCACTTATGCTCCTGAATTCGGCCACACCGATTAAGACAAAAACCAATTTTTTCTATATGAATTTAGTACTTAATCGGACCCATGGTTTCTTTTTTCAAAAAGGTGGCCGAATACTGGATTTTAGTGAATTTTAATTTTTGCTCGAATGTTCGTATCATTGCTCATTTATTTAATTAGCAATTTTCTCAAAAAATTAAGTGTTGCATATTTCCGGCCGGGGTACGCTTTACCTCATATGCAATCATTAACCTAATAAATTTCACTAAACTTTGGTATAATGTTTCACTAGTGTTTCCGAACGTTACACAGTGTAAAAAAAATATTGTTCCTGACAGGATCGCCCATTTAATTAATCTATAATTCAGAAAGTAATATACCCATCTAATAAAACTTTTGACATTATAAGGAAGAGATATCAAATGGTTACAAGGCTAAAAGCAGAGAAGTAGATCTATCTTATTTACAACTCTTTTTCTTTTACTTCTTACTACATATGTATGTACCTCTAATTTGTAGACTAAGTTTTACTAATTCATACTTATCTGTCGCAACAAGATCAAAGAGTGTATGGATAGTGTACTTCTAACGACCCAATTCGATGTTCGAAAATTCCTTAAAAAGCTACATATCGAGTATTCAATTAAAGTGAACAAAAAATCTCACGATTACTTATGGGGTTTTCGTTTGGTAAATTTATATTTTGATCTATAAATTGATTTATTTCGTAACGATTCGAATACGTTTTCAGATTGATTTTGATTTCATATAGTATTGGTGTATATTTGTGTTTTTGAATTGCTATCAGCTGTCTTGTCAAACTGATTGCTGTCAATTATAATGCATATAGGTGTTAGTAAAAGAGGGGTAGATCTGCCGAAAAATTTAGATATTGCAAAATTGATTCAAAAATAAATCAATTTATTTGGCCAATCAAAGGCAAACATTGTCAAAATCAGTTTTTTGACAGATCTAAATCAAAAATAAATTGATTTGTGTTACCAAACGATAACCACATTAGTCTGGTATTACAAGTTGAAGCCAGATGCATGCGACTTTTCAAACAATGTAAGTGTAAGAGAGAAAAAAAAATCGAAAAGAAGCGATGAAAAAAAATCTGACGTGTGTGTCGCGTTGCAACAATTTGACATCTCTTCTTTCGATTTTTTTTTCTCTCTTGTACTTATACGATGTTCGAAAAGTCGCATGCATCTAGTTTCAAAGTGTAATACCAGACTTATTACTGATGCTAATTTCGAACTTGCATACCTACACAGTTAGACAATATAGTTGGTGTTCCCGTACTTTGTGTACAAAAATTAACAAACTGTCATTTTCTCAAGAATGGAAATACGAATCTCTAAGTGAGAGAAAATTTATGTATAACAAAGGTACGGAAACGCATTGAACACAAAATTAAGCCTAACCTATTTCTGTAATGGTTTAGTAATGTGTTTTTTAAAATCAACATTTGCTTTCGCAAATATTTATTTATTGCATAAATAAACCCGACGGCACTATAAATTAAATTTTTTTCTTTTTTCCTTTATTGGGCAATCTTCATATTTTACTTAACTTCGCTGTCTGGGTAAATAAATATATTATTCTCTGTGAAAAACTACTAAACCTTGGTTTAGGATTCGACAGTTTTTCTTAGAAATTTAGGTATGCACAGTTTTAGGAAATACTGGAGTTTACTGAGTTGCTTGTTTTTATCAGATATTTTAGTACCTTCTATGATTTTTAACTTTGTTTTAATTACTAAAGAAAAAACTAATCAGTATTCTTAAGAGGTGTTCAATCTATTAAGCAAAATGTATCCTGTCATGTACGAAATAGAGAATTGTATTTATTACCATTACTTTTTTTGATATTTGGTATGTTGAAACTGAGTTGTTTTGATCCGACTGTGGAATCTAATACTTATTAAACTCATATTCAAGCTTTAAAAAAGTTAATTTCATAGCGGTGTGTGGCTTAACAATGGTGTATACAAAACGGAAGCAAATTTTGTTTCTAGAAGTTCAATCGAAACATGACCTACGAAAGTTGGTAGGAACTTATTCTGACTCCGTGAAATTGGCATGGAGCACCCAATAAGACATGAAACAGGCCTAATGAAATTGCACTAGATAAAGATGGAAACTTCGGTTCGCACGCTGAAAAAAACAGATGGTGTATTAGATTGTAGGTAGAAAAAACTATAAGTGCATATAAAATTGCAAGTGTGATTTTTTTAATTTCCTACCCCTTGTTACACTCGTTACGTTTACAATTCCATTTCATGCTAAGATTAAGATATGTAGGTATGTATGTAGGTACAATGCAAACAAATCCATGGGTCTTGGAGGGTGAAGAGAATTAAGGTTTTCTCTCGCAAAGGCAGGCAGATATAATAAATAATTTTTTGTACCAAAGTTTGGGTTTCCTTGATTTCCAAATTTTTAAAAATGTAGGTATAAGCAAAATGTGAATTTTCCTAACAAATATTTCCCTTCGGGGAACTCTGATTGACCTTCATTTATATATTAATTTTGGATCGGATTTGATTCCAAACGATACTTCACATTAAAATCATTTCAATAATTTATAAACTATGAATAAATCCTTTACTCAAGTGAATACATGTAAATAGAACCCTTATACATACGTCCATACATATATACGTATATTCATTTTACTAAACAAATCATGAATCTTTTTATAATCATGTAACTCAGATAAGTATGATCATTAAAATTAAGTCATATAGACTTTTTCACATTCCCTTTAAGTGGTGGATATGAATTGGGTGAACTCTCATTCATTACAACGAGTCTTTAATAATTTTACGATGTAAAATCTATATGCTTTTTTGGACAAATCCAGATTTGATTCGCTGAAATGAAGGTTTATCGAATAGTATTACTGCTTGATCCACTTGTAGCACAATTTCGATTCCAACACAAATAGTTTGTTTTGTTTTTAAATCGGCAAGAGTTATTCTTCGCTTTATTTCTAACGAGATATTGTAGTGAGATGTTATAGCGGATCCCCGGTAGACAAAGTCCCTAACTACCTCAAAGTTGTACCTGTCTATTGTGACGTTTTGTTGTGTGTCCCTTTTTGTGGAAGACAGGTACTTCGTTTTGGCCCCACTGACTGCTAGTCCCATTTTAGCCGCCTCAGCTTCAATGTTAGCAAACGCTCCAGTGACAGCTCGCTATGTTCTGCCAATGCACAAACTTAAAAATATTGTGCCAGTAGTCACTTTAGATACAAAATTAAAATGCATGAATCCACAGTTTTGACAGTTCGAAGCAATTTCGAAGTTTTCGAAATAAGTCGAAAAGTAGAACAAGAATTTTTATTTCACGTGAAATTGAAATGATTTCAATTCGATTGTGATCGAAATGCAGATCATGGGTAAATATGTAGGTTTACGATCAAAGAACGTTATTAAATAGTAGGCATAATTATTTTGACAAGTAAAAAAAATAAAATGAAAATATAAATTGAGAAAATTGAGAATATAAAATCGCCATTGGGTCAATAAGTACAAATATTTAAGTATTTTCGATTGGATTATTTTTATTCATAAAATCACATATCTACATCCCTTTAGACATATTTAATTAAAAATATAAACGAGTAATATAAAAAATAAAATAATAAAATTAATTAAACGTCCTCCTTGTGCGCCGGCTGGGATAGGAAAATGGGCGGGCATAACAATAATAATAATAAAATTAAAACCACCCCAAAGCTCAAAAAGGGTTTCGCCCCAAATAAATTCATTGTTTTAAATTCCACATTTACCATACAAAACTTTCACCTCTTCGTCTTAAAATTTGTTTGGCTTCTTGTGTTAACATATAGGTAGGTCCTACAATGTACATACATACCTATTTCCTGTAGTTTTGGAAATACATATTTAAGTCAATTAAGGAGATCCTTAAACTACGAAGGGAATAATTTGCCCGAGATGGCTATAATCCTCGACATATTCTATACAAAATTATATCAATACATGTGTCTTAGGGACTATTTTTTCATCATTTAGACCAGCCAATTTCGCAAGGTACTGCATGAACAAAAAATGCCTTTTAAATACACACATACACGTTATTGTTGCTGTAATTGTACGCACCGTCCCTCCACGACCTCTCTGCCAAACATTCGCGCCTTCTACTGAGTATCACGATCTCCTGTTAGTGTATATAGAATATTCACACAAAATAAGACTTATGTCGTGTTTATTTTGCAATCCGGAAGCATTCTGGACTCTTCTGAAAATGTTCACTTGGGAAAAATAACAGTTCTGATTCTAAAAAGTAAAGATTTTTGCTTCTGGATTTGAAATTAGAATCAAACCAGAAGCACTCACTCATTCATATATTTGAACGTCAAATACGACTGTTGTCGTTTTTTGTGTCATAAAGATTGTTCAGTGACGAAAAAGTAAGAACAGAATAGAACAGAACAGAACAGATTCGTGAAAAACTTCAGAACAAAATAGAACAACTTATAGCGAGTTTCATTCGAATTTCAAAGATCTCCTCCCAAAATCGAGATTTGATCTTTTCAATTAAACTTTTTTCAGATTTAATTGTAGGATTGGTGAATAACTGACACACACATTGCTGAAAAAAACATATCATCATCAGATGACGAGGAAGACGAAGCAATAAAAACTGCACTGAATTTAAAAAAATATAAATTATTAATTTCTTCGTCCATTATTTCTTTATTTTTTTAGCACGGATTTCCATTTGACCATTGACAGAAAAGACTTTACATGTATGTGTGCATTCAAATCAAATCTGCCAACCCATCAAAGATCCAATCTTTCGTGTTGAGATTTGATCTAGATTTGCTCTTTTTGCTGGAATGAAACTCTCAAAATTCAAAAAGATGAAGTCAGAAAGAACAGATCTTTTCTTGAATGAAACTCGGTATTAGAACAGTCAGTCAATTCAGTTCGTTTATTTTTGCAGAAACGTTCTTAAAAATAATCAGAGATGGAGTTGAATTTATAAAAAAATAATATTTTTCATGAAGTTGAGATGATTCCTACACGGAAAATGATTTATCAAATAAATCTAACAAAGAAATGTTTTTTTTTTTTTAACTACAAGAATTAATTTTGAAAGTTCTCACAAATCAGTTCTAACCTGTTCTACCTAAAAAGCAAGTGCAGAATATCCTGTTCTAAAGTGTTCCAAACGGACTCATTGAACACCAAACCAGAACAGTTTAAAACAGAAAATTTCTCATTGAACAGCTCCTGTACTTTTCTGTTCTAATCTGTTCCGAACAGCCTCATTGAACGCACATATAATTGTGCAAAAAACATTTTTTTAATTTGAATATTTCCATGTACACAATTGTTTTCACACATTCAGAATCGTCAGAATCACACAAAGTGTTCAGTTGGGATCCCAGATTGGAGAGGGATTAATTGCTAAACAAAAACGCCATAACTATTACTAAGCTTAACATCAACTACTCCTTTTATTACACATACCTACTGTAAAAACTTTTAAGCAATCATTAAAGATGCCCACGTCCTATCTTCCTGTACTGTCAATTTTTGTTGCACAGAGTGTAGTATTTTATTTTCAATATATACCTACTAATGTATTTTACTAACATCACTACATGTTATAATTTAGTTGTTTATATCCTTGCACTTTAAACAAATTTTTCACCAATAAACCACAGTCTTTATTTTTTTTAATTTAAAAAAAGGCGAACAATTTTGAACGTTCCCAGTTTTAAATACTTTTTAATAAGCATCATATTTAAACTATTTTAAAATCGATGTAAATGCGCCTAATAGAATAAATTGTCATAGGTATTATGGAAATAGCTCTTTAGCGATTTTAAGTTTAGTTTAACACTAAGAATATGCTTTATCATCGTAGTAAATAATGTAAAATTCTGCGCCAAATATTAAAAAAAAACCGAAGTATTTAAACATTATATTTATTAAACCATCTTCAAGTTTACATGCGCATACATATTAATACATATAAAAAATAGGTATAACTTGGCTGCCAACATTTTGTTCTGATCGCAATATTAATTTAATTTATTATTCATTTTCTTTTACTCTTGCAAAATCTATGTAAAAAAAACTTAATAAGACCTTAAAAAGTAACTTCGCTTTTTTATATTTCAGAACGGATATTGAGACAGAACCGAACACAGCCAATGGTTATTTACCTTCGCAGCCACTTAAGGATAACTCAAATATACGTATTGTAAAGATTGTTAATACAGAGAATAACCATACGACAATAGGTAAATTGTAAACATAAATAAAAATCAAATAAAGTAATATTAACAAATGTATTTTTTTTTTTTTTACAGAAAACTCAATAGGAGAAACAAAAACTCAACAGGATCAACAAATCCAACAACATCAATCACAGCAATCGCAACTTACACAAAAAACACCAGAAAGGCCCCTTAAGTGTTTGGAAACATTAGCTCAAAAAGCTGGTATTACTTTTGACGAAAAATACGACTTAGCTCCAACGACATCCCACCAACAACTGCCACAACAACAGCAGCAACAAACTCATCAACAACCTCATCAACACCAACATCAACAACAACATCAACATCAACAACAACATCAACAAACTATTATAACGATGGAAAAATCTCAAAGTCCAGCTCAAGTCTCAGGGCAATCAACTGTACCCCTTCAAATATCACCCGAGCAGTTGCAACAATTACAACAGCTCCAATTACAACATGCCTCTTCGTTTATCCAAGTCAAACAGGAGTTCCCGACTCACAATAATGCAGAACTGAAACATCAAATGATGGAACAAGCCAACCAAGGGCAAATGCAGCAAATGCAAGTGATAGAAGGATCACCAAGCAGTCCTCACCAGCCTCCGTCCTCGATGGCGAATCAGCAACATTCAACTACTATTAGTACAATGTCACCAATGCAACTATCAGCAGGACAAGTGTCTGATTGGGGACATGGACGCACTGTTCAATTGATGCAGCCATCCCTATCAAATTCAGGCTTCCTTCAGCAGCTATATCCTCCTCAGGTGCTGATGTCCGGCAGTTTAATACATTCGGGATTAGGTCAACAGCCTATTCAACTGATTGCTGCTAGTAAGCCCTTCCAAGGTGGAGGACCTCAGATGATAACTGCCACCGCCCAGAATAAGCAAATGCTGAGCGGCAATACTGGTTTCAGTGGAACTTACACAATGCCAGCGAGTCAATCGCCCCAAACACTGCTCTTTAGTCCTGTCAATGTTATCAGTTCACAGCCACAACAACAACAGCAAAATATAATACAAACCATGACTACACAAGGCAATAAGCAACAGCAACAAGATGGACAAAAAAATCTACAACAGAAAGTAGTTCAGAAAGTGAATACAACTAATTCTGTGCAAGGTGGACCGGGAATGTCTGGACAGGGCAATGGAAATCAACAATCTTCACAACAATGTGTTCAGGTATCTCAGCCAATGTCTACGACACAGATTATTGGACCATTGCATCATGCTGGAGGTCAGCAAATGCAAATAGCAGCCCCATGGATGCAAAGCATGCCACCCTATACTTGGAGTAATGGCCTTCAACAACCGGCTCTATTGGCACAGAATCCAATTATAATTCGGGGCACTCAGCCAGACGGCACACAGGGAATGTTTATCCAGCAACCTACCACGCATCAAACAATACAAACCCAACAACCCAATCGTAAGTTTTTTTTTTTTTTTTGAAAAAAAAATTATGAATGCGTTATTTTGCTTTTAATTTTTTTCTCAAACAATTGTTTCAGTTGTAGGTTCTATTACAGGTACGCCATACAAATATTCGGCTATCAGTTGCTCAATAAGTTCAAACACACAAGAATCAATTGAACTTCTTCCCTTTTTTGAGTCAAAAATTGTTTGGCTATTTCTTTTTTTTATATTTTATTTAACTATATGCCTGTAAGACCTAAGGTCTTTTTAAATGCAACCTGAATTGGACGCCACTAGTTAGAAGGAATAGATAGAAAGATAGGAAAGAATTTTTTTGTTGGCACAGTGGATTTGAGAATTGAAATTGGAGGTATTTCTATCTTTCCATTTAGCCATTTCTATCTTTCTTTTCTTTTTGTGATCTTTATTTCAAAATGTTAGTGTGCTTAAGTGATACTGCAGTAATAAAGTCGTATGCATTGAAAATTTCTTTGAAACTCTCTGGTTTCCAGCAAGTCAGCAGGGTACTCATTCTATATTTCTTGATAGATGTGATAGAGACAGCTATCGTCATTAATCAGCCATTCAAGATTACTTTCGAAATAAGGGAGTCTATTTTATTATGCGATCAGGCCCTGCAGATATACATGTATGGACATTTTCATTTATCTCTTGTGATGAAACCTTGTGGATAAGATAACAAAGTGTTTGCTGTTTGTCAGTACTTTTATAGTTCTGTTATGGGGTTTTCGTTTGGTAACAAAAATCAATTTATTTTTAATTAAGATCTGTCAAAAAACTGATTTTGACAATGTTTGCCTTCGATTGGCAAAAAAAAATTGATTTATTTTTTGATTTTAAATCAATTTTGCAGAACTGGATCGGCAGATCTACCCATCTTTTATTAACACCATTATGCATCATAATTGAAAGCCAACCGTTTGACAAGTTTTTGTTTGATAATAATTTCTTTTGGTTGCAAGATAGAATTAAAATAGTTTTGAGTTCAAATGGAAGCAGTTTTAAGTGAATTAATTTATTCGTCCAGTTCATCTTCGGACAGCGAAGCAAGTGTTGAAGATATTTGTTAAGGTTCACAGACACAAATATACACCAATACTATATCAAATAATAATTAATCTGAAAATGTATTCGATTCGTTACGAAAAAAAATCAATTTATGGATCAAAATATAAATTTACCAAACGTAAACCCCATTAGTAACTGTTAATTGAGTATCCAGTAACATGTTTGGTGATCACAAGAATTGATCTAGAGTCCAACTACATTTTTGAACAAACGTTGAACAATTTTTAGTTTGCATTTCAAACAAGCTGTCGATGCTATAATTGAAGGAAAATCGACGTAGCAAGTCTTTGACTACAGGTTCACCTTGTTGCGTAACAAGGTGAGTAATCTGAGTCAACCTGTCTCAAAGGGTCGTTGCCTCAAACCGACCACGCTTAGTTCGAAATGCTTTTTCTACCAGCTTCACAGCGGGCCATGAGCTATCTATCATAGTCTTAGCGGCGCAAGACAATAAAAAATTTAGACTTTTCAGTGCACTTTCAAGTGGAAGAATTGATTAAAAGCCTGTAGATTACTGTGTCGAAATTATTCTGTCTGTTTCGACAAACAGTTGGATATTTATTTCCATTTATTAAACTTTTATAAATATACCATTGTTAATATCATTTTACAACTTTTAAAATTTTACAGAAACCCTCACACTGCAATGTAATGTGACGCAAACTCAAAACAAACCCAAACAACAACAACAAGGAACTCAAAGCCAACAACAACAGCAACAACAACACCAGCAACAAGTTCAAAGAAGCCAACAAATTCTTCCACAAAATGGTCCACAAATACGGCCTGCTAGTTCCGTGTCCACGCAAACCGCTCAAAATCAAAACCTGATCAAGCAGAAAATACGAAACAAACAACAGCCAGTTCGACCTGCATTGCCAGCAATAAAAACAGAAGTTGGCAGCCAGAATAAAACTACAGGAATTCACCAGTTGGCACCACAGCAGACAATGCATCAAGTTGTTACTTCTGCGGGCAACAAGTAAGTTTTGTCTTTCATAGAAATATTGAGAAATTATATCTAATACATTTTTTTTAGAATGGTTGTGATGAGCGGTACGCCAATAACAATTCAAAATGGACAGACATTGGCACAGGCAGCTCAACAACAAGCGGCGCAACAACAAGTTGATAAACAGCAGCAATTGCAGATGCAACAAATCAAGGCACAACAACAGCAACAGCAGCAGCAACAACAACAACAAGCTCTGCTTCAACAGCAATTAATTATGCAACAGAATTCTAATCAGCAATTACTTCAACAACAAATTGCCCAACAAATTCAACTCCAGCAGCAGCAGCAGCAACAGGTGCAATCGGGGCAACAGCAAATTCAGCTACAAGTATCACAGCCATATATAACACAGCAGCAACAACAGCAACAAATTCAAAATCAATTAATACAGCAACAACATCAGCAGCAGCTTCAACAGCAGCAGCAACAACAACGAGAGCAGCATTCGGCGGGAATAATTCATCAAATTGTTGTACAACAATCTCCGAATGCTCAACAACAACAGCAACATCAACAACAACAACATCAACAACAACAGCAACAACAACAGCAGCAGCAACAACAACAGCACCAACACCAAGTACAAGCAGCTCACCAGCATCAGCAATCTCAAACAGCGCATCAACAGGCTCAGCAGCAGCAACAGCAAGCTCAGCAACAACAACAAGTTCAGCAACAGCAAGCTCAGCAGCAGCAAGCTCAGCAACAGCAAGCTCAGCAGCAGCAAGCTCAGCAACAACAAGCTCAGCAACAACAAGCTCAGCAACAACACCAAGTACAGCAACAGCAGGCACAGCAACAACAAGCACAGCAGCAACAAGCGGCCCAGCAGCAGCTAGCACAACAACAAGCGCAACAACAAGCCCAACAACAAGCCCAGCAACAAGCTCAACAACAAGCTCAACAACAAGCTCAACAACAACATCATCCGAATATTCAGCAACAGATTACAGCAGTCCCTTTTTCAGTGTCATCGTCAACTTCAAACAATGTTCAACACGTGACTTACCAATCGAAAACGACAACCTTGCCATCAACAGCTGTAGTAACAATATCCACCCAAGCCGGGCCTGTAGTCTCCAGCACTGTAGGCCTAGCCCAGACATCTCCTATGTCTGTGAGTGCAATGCCAACATCGCTTCAACCTGGCATGGTGGTTACCAGTATTCCATCGCCATCGCATCAGAATATTCCCACTTCTCCATCACAGAATCCGATTCTTGCAATGGCATCTATGAATCCCAGCATAATGCCATCTACTGTTGCAACGGCGACAGCTATTTCATCGCCCGTATCACCTAATACACCCACCAAACAAGCATCACCAAGTGGGGAACCTAAAACACCGCAACACCAAACTAATGGAAATTTACCATCAACTCCGAGCATATCGCAGTCTTCTACCACAGCACATACTACAGATGCTGCAACGCAATTAAGTACGCCACAAAGTAATGGTGCCGAAAGTAAAGAAGTCGTAAAAGATGAAAATATTAAATCTCCTGTGAATAATGAAGCCACGACCGCCGTTCCACCTGAACCAATTAATGGAGAACCTACTCTGATGGACACAACACCTTCGATACCAACAGGAGCAACAACACCAACCAAAGCTTCTACAGGTAAGAAGATAATTCTATAATGAAATTAGTAATAAGTTCGTATGTATCACTTTAAACACAGACTCATCAGAATCGGTAGGTTCGGTGTTACTTCACCAGTTTGAAGAAAAGTTCATTGTTCAAGGTTTGATTTTACAATGCCACAGTTTGAAAAGTTATTACAATTTTGATTTTTTGACAATTAAATCTGAAAAATAATATAAATATTATATCATATTTTACAACTATTGAGCAAATAAATCCAAACCATTCCAGAAAATTTCTCATATTTTGCCTTTAAAATAGCTATAACACAGCGCTAGGGTTAGGGAAGGATTAAACAGTTCTTCCGAATTTATGCTTAAAGGTAAACTGGTGAGCGTCCCCAGTAGTACGAGTATTAGGGTTGAATTATTTTATTGGATGAATGCAATTGACAATTTAGCTAGAAAATTATTTATAAAAATAAACAACATACAATAATGAAAGGCATTAAACATTCTACCCTAAAATATGGATTGAATTCAGTAAATTTTACTTAACAAGTTTCATTGAATGTTTAGAATTACTAGGATCTTTGAATCTTTTTTTGAATGTGAGATCATTCGAGTATCTAGTTCACTAAAAGAGAATAGATATTCAGTATGTACAAAAAAAAACTTGGCTTATGTATAGAACGTATATCTATTTAGTTGTAGATAATTTGCAATCAAAACAAATTCATTTTTTTTTTTTTTTTTTAATTACTATATGCCTATAAGACCCAGGCCTTTTTAAATGCAACCTGAATTGCACGGCTCTAGCTTGGCACAGTGGATTTGAGAACCAGGTATTGACTGTCTCATTTTAACCCATGGGCGGCATCCAATTAAAATTGGAGGTATAGAAAAGAATGGGAATAGCGTGTGGATCGAACCCACACGTCCCAGTTAGCAATCAAGCACTTTATCCACTGCGCCATTGCCATCCACAATTTTCCCATAAAAAATGTCTGTTCTAAACGTATGTGACGCAAAACACAGAAATAAGGGGTGTTTTTTTAAGTGCTTCAGAACTTTAAATTATAATACAACAAGACAAAAATATTGTTGAAATGAATTTTTTATTATTATAATCTGGTAGATAAATTTCATAGCCCCATAAAAAGAAGTCGTTAAGTCGCACGAACGAGGGGACCAGTTAACAGTATCACTTCTGGATTATAATAATACTAAAGGTGTAACTAAATTGATTTTGTAATAAATGTATGGTTAATATTCAATAACTTTCTGTTGCGTGTAGAAGCACAACACTGATGAAAAAACAGCTATATTGAGTTATTTCAAAAATGTTGCAATAACCCGGCGACATAATGTATAAAACGACTGTAAACTTCCTGTTATAAGTTTTGTTAAAGATTTTTGACAGCTTTCATCTAACCTGTCTGAATCTTTAACAAATACACTCGAATAGTTTGATATTCGAGATAACATATATAAATAAGTGAACACTCAAAAATCAATATGATTATACATACAGTGCTGTGCAAAACATTTGAAACTAGGACCGTACGATCTTTGCATCGCATTAGTACCCAATTTTTGTATCCGCAAAAATAAAGTTCTTTTACTATTTTGTTAACCTAATATTATATTCCATTATTGTAGAAAAAAAGTAAGATAATTCAGTTTAATAAAAATAAAAATAAAAATAAATTGAGAAATTCTTAAAAATAATCATGAATTGTTGTGCAAAACATTTGCAACTAAAAACAATGTCCTACAATTTTTATTTTTTTTTTTAAACAAAAATTTCTAATATTTAACTGCATATCCTTTATGGTTTATAACACTTGCACATCCACTAGGCATTGAGGCAATGAGGTTGTTGATAACAGTTTCTGGTATGTCATCAGAGGCAGTGCTCTGGATTTCGGCATCAAGTTCGTATTTCCGCTGGAAAACTTGACATCCAATCCTTCTTTTTACTATCTCCATTGAGTTCTGTATTGGGATTAGTTCTGGGGACTACGGCGGCCAATTCAAGACCGTAATATTATTTTCAGAAAGCCAGCTTCTGAGCAACCTCGACTTGTGCTTGGGGTCATTGTCGTGCTGGGACCTCCAAATAACTGGCATTTCCCAATCCCAATAAGGAAGCAAGGTGTTTCTCAAATTGTCAACATATCGATCAGCCTTCATAATGTTTCTATTCGTCGAATTGGAACGATTCCTTGACCAGAAAAGCAGCCCCAGGTCACAACAGATCCTCCTCCATGTTTAATTGTTTTTAAATTGGCTTTACCTATTATAATTATAGAAATATGTACGTATATAATAGCTGCGTTTTATTATCTACTGGTCTGGGTTATTTGTAACACTTATTACAAAAACAACAAGAGATCCAGGGGGCCTATTCCTGAATACGAGTCAAGTAAGGTGTCACTCGAGAGCTCACAGTCGAGTCGAGTGGCATTAGGTATTCCACAATTCTAGTGATATTCAAAAACATAACATAACTTAAAATGCCTGAATCCTTTCAGTTGTAGTTAACTTCGCTATACATTGACTTGACGTTTCACAGAAAAATATTTACATTTGCAATACAATATTTTCAGTAAATTTATTTCGGTTTAAATCGATTAAAAACAAAATTACAAAAATTAAAAATTGAAGAAAATAAGAGATAAAACAAATCCCTTAGAGCTTCCTAGCAATTTTATTCTTGCTTGAAAGGTGGGAATGTCTTGTAAAGAAATCCACTAAAATCGTATACTGTCTAGCAGTCGTAACTTTTAATCTATAATACTTAATATTTCATAATCCATTATGAATATTTGTTACTATATTATTTTTATTTTTTTTGCATGTTTGTACTTACGTGTGTAATCCATGTCTATGTAATGTCGATTGCTTTGTAAACATAAATAATTTGTTGCCTACGGATGCCCGGTGTGGTTCAACGTTGCCCCATCTCAAATGGAAAAGATTCGGGTGTTTGAGAGGCAATGTCTTAGACGTTGCCTTGGATTACACAGAACACCAGAGTCGGAGTACACAAGATATTATTCCAACCAGGTTCTATACAACGGAGCCAACATAAACAGAATAGATAATTTTTTGTTCAAGCTGATTCGGGGTCACGTTGCAAGAGCGATGTCCTCAACTAACAGCTTAATTTTTGGGGCTTATTACCCCAATAACGAATATTTTGAGAGTGCGCGGTTAAGTGGTTACATCCCTCCTGAGGCATTCCTCTATTTAGACAGTCGAGGGCTGATACAGGATGGAGGGGCGGTTCCGCTCATCTACCACGTCAGCCGGAAAACTGTGGATAGGCGACTCCTGTATAGTCGAGACGTCATCGCTCAAGGTGGAGAAGAGCGCCTTCGGTTCAGTAGGACTGTGTCCGATCGGGACCGGAGGGATAGGGCGAAACAGAAGAACCAGTTCTGGTGGCTCTCTGAACAGCATCGTGATATTTAAAGTCGATGAAGATGATATATCTTGGCCGACTTACATAGATTTAGGGCATTAGGTATAGGTAACAGTCAGGGTGGCACCAAAAAAAAAATTAAAAATATGTATGTATGCGGGGGCATGCGTGCATGTATCTGCGTGTCTGTACATGTGTGTGCGTACGTATATGTATGTGCGTATGTACATGTGTGGGTGGGTTGCATGCTAGTGTGTGTCTGCATGCATATAAAAAATAAACAAAAAAAAATTAAAAAACGAAAAAAATGCTGCTGTGGCTGTTCTAGTTTTTAAGTAGTTATAAGTATTATTAGGTATTTTAAGTAGTTTAAGTTATTTTTAGTTAGTATAAGTTAGTTTTATTTAGTTTTAATTATTTTTAATATATATTTAAGTTTAGTTTATAGGTAAAAAAAAAAAAAAAAAAAAAAAAAAAAAAAAAAAAAAAAATGATCAGATACCAAGTTTTCTGTATAAAAGTTTCTTGAAATATAAAATAAATAAAAAAAAAAAAAATTTAGATTTAATTAAAATAGTTTTTAGGTCGAAAGACATTAGTTGTAAGAGTTATTGTTTAATTTAGAGCGCCCGTAAAGGGCCAGTAAATTAGTTGTAAGTTATTGATAATTAGGCTAGTTTTAAACATTTTTGTCTAGCTTTAAGATAGTTATAAGTTAATATGAAATAAAAATGAATTTAAAAAAAAAAATAAAAAAAAAAAAAAAAAAATAAATAATTTGTCACATAAAAATGCTCACTTTAGTGTTCAGGCATATACGTATTTTTCACTCGAGTGGCATTTGACGTTCGAGTTGGGGAATACCAATTATTAGTGACTAGTGTTCGGGAATACCATTTCATGTGAAATGTCTCGATTTCACATGAAACTCGCTCGACTCGTGTTCAGGAATAGGGCCCCAGGTTTCTATCGGGGTTTCTATCTGGACTTGCAAATATTAGTAATAAATTCGGCGGACAGAGGGTACATTTAAGTTCTACTACACTTATGATATCATCTTCACTAACGATTAAATTGAACGTGAAATTGATTTTTTTTTCTCATTTCTTATAGCTAGTTTCATTCAAGACAATATTTGGTCTTACGGTCACAAGATTCGATCTTTTTGAGTTTTGAGAGTTTCATTGCAACAAAAAGAGCAAATATAGATCAAATCTCAACACGAAAGGTTGGGTCTCTGATGGGTTGGCACTGTGCAAAAAAAAAAAAATAATAATCAAATAATGGAAGAAGAAGTTAATAATTTAAATTTTATAAATTTAGTGGAGTCTTTGAATGCTTCATCTTTGTCTTCCTCGTCATCTGATGATGAAGATATGTTTTTTTCCAGAAATGTTTTGACCAATACCACAATTAAATCTGGAAACAAGCTTCATTGAAAGGATCAAATCTCGATTTTGAGAACAGATCTTTTTAAATTTGAATGAAACTCGCTATTAGTTTCACGGTCTGATACACCGGTGGTGTGGAAAGCAATTTACCATGTGCCAATCCCGTGCTGTTTTTGTATTGGATATCGTTTCTACAAAATCATTTTTGGCAAATTTTTTAGTAGATACAGATCTCAGTGGATCCATTGTAGTCCCCAATGTATATAGAGGAAGGTTAAAGGAGGTAGGGGAACGGAGAACGTTGATTTCAGAGTGAAATTTAGTATGTTCTTTAGTGGCAATGACGAGATATCGTCCAGATCGACGCTCGAAAAAGTATTCACCGATGCCTGCTTTTCTAGTTCTGGCACTCACTGGGGCACTAACAAAGAAAATGAGGGAGACCTCCTTCGCCTTTTTATCCTCGCACCACTCGAAACCCGACATGTTTCTGTTAATAATTTATAGAAGTTAAAAAAAAAGAAATAAACATTAATCTTAATATATTAAACAAATTTTCATGTAGAATCGAAATGGAAGTGTTTCACTTGACCCACAGTGTTCTTAGAAAATTTGAAAGCTGCTTTTTCCAAAAAAAAATAACTCCTTGCTTGCATTTCAATTTCAGATGTTAAGTATCCAACTATTAACGAAAAGAATCAAGAATCAGAAATATCTAAATGTCAGCCAACAATGCCGGAGGAAACAATTTTAACAAAATCGACTCCAGTAAACACACCGAAAGCTGCCGCAGGAGCTACCACAATAAAAGCGGATAAAGATCTGCCTAAAGCAATGATTAAACCAAACGTTCTTACCCACGTCATCGAAGGTTTCATAATCCAGGAAGCTAATGAGCCATTTGCAGTTACACGCCAACGGTACTCAGAAAGGGACCAATCTGACGAACCTCCAAGTATGTTATATTTTAATGTTCAATATAGATTTACTCTAATTTTTTTTTTGTTTGTTTACAGAAAAGAAACAAGCTTTAGATGAGTCCATTCAGTCCTCCAACTGTCTTCCAACAGATATGATCGAATGTGAAATATGCGGCAAGGCTGAACACAAATCTAAGCTGAAAAAGAAACGTTTTTGTTCACCAAATTGTGCCAGACAGAGAAAGACGTCACTAAGCGAACAGAATACCGATGCAGTTTCAATGCCAGCCTTGCCCAGTCCGAATGCTGAATTGAATAACTCAGCCAAACTAGGAATAGAATGTGCGCCGAGCTCTGAAAAACCACAACCGATGGATATTGCGAATTACCCAACTACAAATAACTCAGTTACACCCACAATTACTGTCCTGGAAGCTGCTGCGGCGGAGGAACCCCCACAGATGGTAAATTGGACAGTGTCCGATGTCTGTGAGTTTATTAAAAGTCTGCCTGGCTGCAGTGACTATGTTGATGACTTCGAACAGCAGGAAATCGATGGCCAAGCTCTACTGCTACTTAAAGAGAACCATTTAGTGAATGCGATGGGTATGAAACTGGGACCGGCACTGAAAATTGTCGCCAAAGTGGAGTCCATGAAAGAAACAACAGGTGCTGAAAAGGAACAGCAATAAAATCGGCCCTCCTGTTAGGGTATTTGTAAATAAGAAGTGAATGTTGTTGTATAATCTTATTGTTTTTTTTTTTTTATTTATTTTATGCTAAAAAAAATATTTTAACCGGGATGTAAATAGTTTTATAAGTGCTTAAGAGAAAATAGAAGTGTTATTTTCAATTCAATATATTTTTACTCTCAACTAAAAAAAAAACGGTCTATTTATGATTAACTCAGCGATAATTCTTTGTATAATATAATTTACGTTTAATTTAGTTTATAAATGCAATGCATTTAAAAGGAGAATAATTATTATTAAGTCTATTATGGTTTAATTTCGTAGTTTTTGTAAGACAATGTAAATTTACGGAATTTATAACAATACAAACAGATTATGTCGTTCAATATTACATATTATATACAATTTAAAATTATAATTAAACTTAAGAACTTCAATAAAAAAGATGAAGCCACGGCTTAATATACATTTAATTAAAATGCTTTTAATTGTTTAATTTTTTTTATAAACTATGCGAGTTTTCTACTTAAAAAAAACGTGATATTTCATACGTAAAACTAGGTCCGATGTATTTTCTCTTCCGCTTCAGAGTCGTATCTTAACTTTATATAAATAAGGCTTTTGACCTTTTTTAAGCAATTGAGAAATTCCGCGGACGAGCCCGAGGGTTCATTACCCAAATAACTGTTAGAACGAGATCGATACATTTTCCAGCATCAGAGCTGCCCGCGTAACGTTTGTCCGGTCACTTTTGAAAAAGCTGATTGTCCACTACTATTTTGGAGGCGGGAAAGTTCAGTACTATCATTAGCTGTGTTTTATTGGGAAATTTATCCGCCGTAAGTTTATCCGACGTAGCATTTTACATACAATTCGCTACGGTCGATAAAAAGCTAAGGTAGAAGTTACGGTGGATGGCTAGATGACGTTTATTCGAGTCTCGAATTTGATTTTGTTAGTTTTGTTGGTACGATTGATAATTGGGTTGAATCTCGATGGATGTGTTCATGGAGTGTTATAATTATTAATTTCATTCGTAAGAAAAATCGATCTTTTTGATTCTTTTTGTTTTCTTTTTTTTTTATAGTTGGGCAGTTTATATTTATAAGATCTTAGATAATTCCTTTTTTTAATAAATTATAAGCTGTTCTGAAAATTTCTGACTTTTACTATTAAGAACTATATTCTTTGCTCAATTATTTTCTGGAGTACGTCTAAAATTCCAACTATTTCTGCAATTTTGCATACCCCTAATGTCAATTAATCAATTTTAACAAATTTCGATTTCCATTTTGAAAAAAAAAATCAATATCTATAATTAGGTTTTACTTTTATGTTTGACTAACTAAGGCCAATATTCGTTTTGTGTTCAATTTTTATTGATAGTTATAAATAAACGGAGTTGGTGAAAAAAATCATCTTTTTATTTAGATCTACAAAAAATCAATTTGAGAAGACGAACTGCACTATAGAGGAACTGCTCAACACTGGGCCGTAAAATATTTATTCGTATGAAATTCTATGAGCTATAAATCTAGGCGCGCACATATGCAACTTACAGTTTTGCAACAGTTTGGTTGCTAAAGTGAATACCATGGACTTATATGAGAGTGCACGCACATGCAAAAACTATTCAGTCCGCGATTCGAGCAACTTAAAAGTTTGTGTTTTGGCACAAATCGAACGATCGCCCCAAATAAGTTCTTCAGTTTGAATCACACCGAACTATAATGTAACTGCGCGCACATTAAATCAATATGTTGTCTGTGTGTTGGTTTATCTCGTTGATTTATTTTTATGTTGCTTATGTGCGCGATCATCTTTCAATTAGCGCTTAAACTATTTCGTTTCCGAAAAAAAATGCATGTGCGTGCCTGGCCTAAGCGCATTAAGCGGAAAGTGAAGTTCACAAATGTGCTTTTTCCTCACTGTTTAATGGACATTGGCCATGAACCGTATTCGCGTACAGTTTTGTGATCCCATTGTTTTTTTTTTCTGGACATGTGAATGGAAATTGCAAACCAAATGTTAACTATTTGTTCCTTAATCCGCGTATGTTAAGTGCAATATGATCTCTGTTGAGTGAATATTGAATTGAAAGCTAAACATACTCAGAAAATAAATTTGTAAATTGACTTGAAAAATAAAACTCTAGCTATCGATCTACTGAGAAAATAAATAAAAGCATGAAATATAAAGGGGAAATGTAAGGGGAGTGAACAATTTAAACTACGTTGTACTGTGCGTTCAAAACCAAGAAACATTAAAAGGAAACATGCAAATTGTGTTCCGGCAATTGTGTTTCCTCGTGTGAAAGGCAACAAACCCGTTCACTTATCATTTCCTTTCTATTGGCGCAAAATGAATGTTTGAATTTAAAATTGCAAATGCAGAAAAAGTGAACTTAAGAAATAGGTTTGAAACATAAATTAAATATTGGTACGTTTTTCTACTTTCTATTTTATATGAATAAAAGCTAATTATTGTTCCTAATTTTGATTTTTTAATAATTTTACTTTGCCAAAGACTTTCATTACTTGTGACTGCTGTGCAGGTGTACCATTTTTACAAAAATAAAAAAGCTACGGTCCATGCTACGGCAATGCGTTTTTTTGGGCATTACTTACGGTAAAATGGATAGATTCCCAATAAAACACAGCTATTGTATACTATATAGATATTAATAGTACTATCATGACGACGAAATTCATCCAGCCTGCAATAAGATCTATTACTCATCATAGGTTCCAGTACTAAATCGGAGATTAGGTAGTGTTGGTGTGTTATGAAAATGCGTATGAAGAGAAATATTGTGATAATAAATTGATGAGAGAACTATATACAAAATTTATTATAAGTTAGAGGAGAAAAGTAAAACAATTTATTTCATGGGTTTTTTTGTTTTTTTTTTTGTATGAGGATTTTTTTGTTGCGTAGGAGCTGGTTGTGTGTGTGTTTTTTATTCTACGGGCAGATAGAATGAAAATTGTTTGATGGCTGTATTGAATATTTAAATATTCATGTATACAATTGTGTGCAACGGTCACTACTCAATAAAATAAACTTTTTTACCAAATGAACAAACATGATAATAATTTAACAGTTAAAATTTGAGATTTCTGTTAATCGTTGTGCAAAAAAAAATTGTTCTTGTGACAAATTTTTTTTTTATTTTATATTAATATTTTTTTTTGATTTTGAAAAAAAAAATAATTTTTTTGAAAATTCTGATTTGATAAGTAATTTCGTAAAAATCAAGTTGACGAATTTTCAAATAAGAATTGTTTATTAACAGGTATTATATATTTTTTTAAGTCGTTTTTAACTTATATTTTTTTAAATGATTATTCAACAATATATGTATTTATAACATATTTATAAATATTTGAAAATATTTAAAAAAATCCTCAAAATATTTAATTTTGCAAAATGGTGTTTTTTTTTCAAAATCCAAAAAATAACCATTTTTTTTGAAAATTCTTGGAGCCGTTTTTGAGAAATAAATTTTTTTCTAAACGGTTTTTAACATTTGTATGGGAGGTACCGTTGTTTTTTATTTTAGAAAAATAGTTTTTTTTTTAACTATTCAAGATAATGTCAAAAAACTACTAAATACGAAGTTTCGAAAAAATCGTTTTCGAAATTTTGATTTTTCAATAAAAAATTAATTTCCAAAAAAAATTATTGAAAAATTTTGGTATACAATAGTGTTTAAACTTTCTAGAAACTTCTGCGTAAACACTTAAAAAAAAATCAGATTAACAGTTTCCGAGAAAATCGAAAACCAAAAAAATGGTTCTACTAGAGGTACCAAAAAAAACAATTTTTTTCCAAAATAAAATTATTAAAAGGTACCCTTTCCCTTCATTAATGAACTCATTTATTTTTTATAAAAATCGTTGAAGCCGTTTTCGAGAAAAATAAGATTTTTGTTTTTGGCCAAAAAAATGTAAATGCTACTGTTATTTGTCGTCTTAAAAAAAAAATTAAAAAACGTGAGGGCATATTACCGAAAAAATAATATGTACCAAGTTTGAAGCAAATCTATCAAAGCGTTTAGGCTGTAGACTCGAGGACAGACAGACGGAATTAGGGGACCCACTTTTTTGGTGTTCTCTATGATCGTAATATCATATTTGATTGCCAGAAAAAAATTTTGTTTGAGAAAAATAATATTTATATTTTTTGTCAAAAAGAAAGTTTGGCAGGTACCTATGTAGGTACGGTCATTTTTCGTCTTAAAAAACTGAAAAAAAACTGGGGGCATGCTTATGAAAAAAACGTTTAGGCTGTAAACTCGAGGACATACAGACAGAGAGACGGAATTGCGGAACCATTTTTTCGTCTTCGCTATCATGTAATGTCAAGTTTGATCAAAATCTCGAGTTCGATTTTTTTCGAATCCATAACTTGTAATACATAGTACCTACATTTATAATCGCTAGTCACAAAAAAAAAAATAGTACCTAGGTATACCTACTTTATTTCCTAATAAAACTGTCTTGAGAAAAAATTAAATTATTCTCAATAGATATTATATTTGAAAAAGAACAAAAAGTACATATGTACATATGTACATATTGTATGTAGGTGGGTATCTGGGTACACATGTATGTACCTACCTAAACAAAACATATTGAAATATCTCAACATTGCTTTGATATTTTCGCATAGAGAAAGTGAAAAGTAGCAACGTTGCTACAATTTAAAATCCTAAAATCCACCAAATATCTAAAATTTGAAAGAAAAATTTAAAATAAATTCTATAATAACCTATACATGTATGTATATCCATATACATTCTTACTTCAAATTCATTTATACGCCAATAGCCTTGATATAATTTATTTATACGCACCATATTTTGAAGGTTGCCATGGCAAAACAAGCTTATTCGGTTTTCTCCCTTACCCTTTATATTGTTGTAAGAACTAATAAGTTTGGACCGTCTCCCTTGCTTTTTTTCGTATTTGCCTCTATCTTTGCTTCTTCCACATCAACAATTCGCTATCAATAAAAGAGAAACTAGCGCCCTCATCGACGGAACTACTAGCTAAAAAATTCGGTCTCAGTAGTACTATAGGTTTCATATACAAAGATAATAGTGCGAATTAGGTAGCAGATTTTAATTTTTTTTTCTGAAATTGAAGTAAGTCCCCTTTCACACAGGGAAACCAGTTGCTGGAGATTTTTTTGGCGTTTTCCTTTAATTGCATTGTAGCTTTCACACGAAGATATTGATGAGGAAACTGAGTTGCTCCTTTTTTGAATTGCTTTTGATTTGACATTCGCTTTTTGTAAACAAACAATTTGCTTCGCGGCTGGAAAATTCTACACAATTTTGAGTTATAAATTAACCGCAGCTTATTTTTAGAAAAATAAATTCAAAATAAAGAAACCTGGTGCGATTATGTAGGTAAATGTTTTTTTTTTATTGTGGTTGTTAATAATGGTTTGCTAAATTAATATATTTAAAGGTCACGGAAAAACAATGAACCAGGAGAAAATTGATTTGTTTTGCGTTTCTCTTGCCATCCAAATCTTGGACCCAACACATGTTAGTGATGATGAGAAGATTATATTGGACTTATTGGAATGCACCGAAGCTTTATGGGTACAGTCGGACACATAAGCCACTGACAGGATGATATGACTGATACCTGTGGTGCTGCCTGCTGCTGCTGCTGCTCGCTAATACAGGAACATCATTATAAGCCAAATGTGATGATGAAGCCACAAGCTGAGAGCTTAGTTGGTCCGTGCGTTTTTGTTGTCGATTTTCCATGTCTTGGCGCATAATTGTATGTATGAAATGTGTATCAATTCGTGATGGATTGAATTAAATGCCTTGCCTACAAGAATTAAAACTTGAAATTTTCTTTCACAATGAATTTATTTAAGTAGCTCACTTGGTTTGGTTAATGTAATAATATAATTGTAGGAAACAATTTCTCTTTAAAAAAAATATGTTTGACATCTATCAGATACAGAAGTCAAAATGGAAACCTAAGAAAATTTCAAAGCATAACGTCAAAAAAATCTCTTCAAATCGTTGACCGGGGAGATTTTTTTCATTTCCCTTACTTCTTGCCCTTCTCACCAACAAACTCCCAGTTGCCGGCAACTCAGTTTTCTTGTGTGAAAGGGGTCTAAATCTATTTCAATTGAAGTTAAAAGTGGTATCGCTGGTATCGCTGGTTGGCATATACGTTTATAAATACGATGAGATGAATTTCTTAAGGAATTATAATAAAAAAGAATGTTAATACAATTGGGTCTATTCGGCGAGATCTTACAGGTTAATTTATTGTTATTCGTCAGTGCCAACTGCCGAGAATTTTTATTTACTACATCTGATAATTTGATAGCAGATTTTAGGTCTGTTCGTATAAATGTTTCTTTTTCGAAGTTCCATAACAGACTTTTATAAAAGATCGAACTCCGGAATACCAATTATAAAATATCTTTTATGGTGGAGATCTGGTATGCATCATAACAGAAAATTCGTAGCAGAATAACAGATGTGGCAGAATAGGCCTAAATAACGAATTTTTTTTGGTTGCTTCCCGGCTCCTTTTACTGGATACCTATAATCTATCGGACAAAAATTAATAGTTTACAGTTCTCAGGACTCTGAAAGATTCCGTACTACGGACCGTAGTTTTTATCATATATACCTACATACCGGAGGGAGATAAATTTGTTTAAAATTGCGAAAGAGTTATAATGAACTATTTTAAGATTTGAAAAGTATTAAGACGTGTATAATGCTAAAAAACCTTGACATTCCACTTCAATGCATTTTTTTATAATAATTATGAATCTGTATTGCACATTGCACTTTGAATGTTTAAGATCCTCTAGCAAATCATTTTTTTTCTAAAAGACAAACAATTTTAACCCTAAAGGACTTATTCATAATTGTTGATTTATCGTGTCAAAACAAATCTTGCGTTGTTGGCAAAAATTTCATCAACTTTACACGCACACTTTTTTTTTTGCAAGTTCCCTACAACAAAAATAATCGATTTGAAATGGTTGTTTGGAATTCGACATTTCTTGCTATATTTTATTATAACTTTTGAAAGCTGTCACAAACATATGTTGGTTGTAAAATTTGTTTGCCGACTCTTTTGTATGGCTAAATAAAAACATTTGAACACATTCACAAAAATACAAATTCAGGGGTAGTATGCATAATAGAATACATATGAACATGTTTATCGTCACTAAAATGAAGGTGGTCTACATTTTTCCTCTTCCAACAAAAATTCTATATACTCTATGTATATGATACTCGTTCTCCTGCATCCCTCTTTTTTTTTTAAGAAATCAAATACATTCCAAAAAGAATCCCCCACCCTTCCTCTATAACTCAATATCTTATGCACTTATAAATAAGTCCCCTTTCATATGCATGAGGAAACCGAGTTGCTAGTAAAAATTTCTGCGAGCAACAATTTGAAGATATTTTTTTGATTTGAGTTTGTTTTCAAAATTTCGACTCAGCCCTATTTTCAGTACCAGTGAAGTCAGAAATTCCGAATACTTGATAAGCTAGTCAAGCACAGGCGGCTCAACAAATTTCAAATTTTTAAGCACAAGTGGATTCTGAGATATAAGGCCTTAGAAATCACACCAACCGTAACTGACTCACTCACTGACAGTTCATCTAAATTGACCTATACTGATAATGACTGATTGATCACAAAAATTATTGAGCACTTCCGGACAACGCAGAACATTTTGCATAACGGTATACTTTTGTTTATTTATTAAGCTTATCTAATGCAGGCGAACACTTTTTCTACTACTCGTATAATAGTCCAGTCGGGTTGTCAAAAAAAGGGCTGAAATGGAAAAAAATTAATTCGTACGATTTTCTTTCACAGTTCATAAGTAGTCTAAATCTCGTTTTTCGGGAAAATCGCGCTTAAGCTTCAGCCGCCATTTTGAATTTAATGAAAACTTTAATTTGGCAATAACTACGCCATTTTTGATTTTTGACAAAAATAATATAGACAAGACTTGTATGAAATTTAATTTTATACAACTTTAGTCTTAATATTTTTTTCAAAAAAATTTCCGTCCGCGAGATATTAATGAAAAACTGTTTGGGGCTTGCAAACCCCCTTCTGGGACTATGAAATATTAATACGTACACTTTTCACTTTTAGTTTGTTGGGAGGATCATTCTCTGGTGCTTGGTGGAAAGGGGTTACTCGTAAGTCAGAAATAGTAGTTTTCCGCAAAATGAGGTATAAGATTAAATATTTATTTGTAAATCCATATATTGCTTTTTTAAAAAATTAATGATTCAGAATAATCATCAAGGCGGTATTCTGTAATAACATTAAGCTATTGACAACAAAATATGAGAACCTACCCATTTTCTGATGACTTATCTCCTTAGACCCATCTGTTTTTTGTGTACCTGTTTAAATTACGTTTTTTTCTAGGGGCTTAAGTCAAGAAAAAAAAATCGTTTTGTACATAAATAAACCAAATGATATAGAAAAAAATGTGACATAATACAAATAAAAAAAACGATTTTTTCGACTTAACCCCTTTCTACCAGACACCAGAGCATCAGTAGTCTAAAAATTGATTTTCGGAAAATACTGCTGCATTTTTCGTCGCCTTTTTGAATTTAATGTAGAATTGTTTATCTTTTTTTTTATTCATATACAACCCTTAAGCGCAACACCGTGGAGGTTGAGTTCAAGTAGGGGCGTTTTTTTTCAAAACTTAAAACAGTCGGTATGTGCTGAGTATATGGAAGGACCATTTCTGCAGACTGTTAAACGGCGATGAAGACCAAAATCCCCATGTCAGGCAGAATGAACCATTCAATGTGGACGATGCCACACAAAACTTCCGTCCAACCTGACCAAAATGAAGTGAGGATAGCAACATCCAAACTAAAAAACAACAAAGCTGCTGGCCCCGACGGACTACCCGCCGAACTCTTTAATGCAGCCGGAGATTACCTGGTACAGTGCATATACCAACTCATCTCTAAAGTCTGGTCAGAAGAAAGTATGCCTGATGAATGGAAACTCAGCATCGTTTGCCCGACCCACAAAAAAGAAGACCCTCTAAACTGCGCCAACTATAGAGGAATAAGACTCCGGAATATTGCGTACAAGATCCTTTCTGCTGTATTATGTGAAAGTCTGAAACCATTTGTCAGCAACCTGATTGCACCCATTCAGTACGGTTTCAGGCCAGGAAAGTCCACAATCTATCAAATGTTCACGCTACTTCAGATCCTGGAAACTACCCAAAAACTCCAAATCGATACCCACAATCTCTTTATCGATTTTAAGGCCGCGTACGATAGCATTTATAGAGACAAGCTATACAGAGCCATGTCTGGTTTTGGCATCCCCACAAAACTCATCCGCCTGTGTAGGATGACGATGGAGAACTCTCGCTGCTCCGTCAAGGTTGGTACTGACCTCACAGAAGCTTTTGATGTCAAAAAAGGATTCCGACAAGGTGATGCGCTATCGCGCGATTTCTTCAACTTAATGCTTGAAAAAATTGGAAGAAATTCCCAAGTTAAGTCTACTGGCACAATTTTTTTTAAATCTGTGCAATTGTTAGCATACGGTGATGAATATCCTTGGCAGAACCCAGCGAGCTGTCACTGGAGCGTTTGCTAACATTGAAGCTGAAGCGGCTAAGATGGGACCAGCAATCAATGAGGCCAAAACGAAGTACCTGCTGTCCACAAAAAGGGATACACAACACCAGCGGATTGGACAAAACGTCACAATAGACAGGTACAACTTTGAGGTAGTTAGGGACCTTGTCTACTTCGGATCCGCTATAACATCTAACAAGAACATCTCGTTAGAAATAAAGCGAAGAATAACTCTTGCCAATCGCTCTTCCTTTGGGCTAGGGAGGCAATTGACTAGTAAATCCCTCTCTCGAAAAACAAAGGAGACTCTTTTTAAGACTCTGATCATACCAGTCCTGCTCTGTGGCGCTGAGACATGGACTCTATCGAAAACAGATGAAGATATCCATAGCCGTTTCGAGTATAAGGTTCTTCGCAAGATTTTCGGCCCTATCTGCGTTAACGGGCAGAAGGTTCAACCTCGAACTATACGAGCTGTACAGCGACATTGACCTGGTACAAAAAATACGTATATCACGTTTAATATGGCTAGGTCATGTAGAGCGTATGGACAACAATGCTCCGGCTCGCAGGATCTTCGATTCCAACCCAGAGGGAAGACGCAGTCAAGGAAGACATCGCCTAAGGTGGCGCGCTCAAGTGGAAGATGACCTCAACCAACTTGGAGTGCGTAACTGGAGGCAGCTAGCCAAAGACCGAGTTAGCTGGGGAGGCATGTTGGTTGAGGCCCAGATTCGTCCCGAACTGTAGTGCCAACTAAGTAAGTAAGTAAGTATGACCCCCCATAACGTACTATGAAAGAAAATTGTACGAATTAATTTTTTCCATTTCAAATGTTTAACCCGACTGGACTATAATAGGTCTGATCGACACTCCCATTTGGCACCAATTTCTGTCAATTTCTAATCCAGACTTACAAATTTAGTACTTTTGGCAGAAGAGAGCGCTCTTGACCTTGAGAGAGTAAAATATTTCCCCTTCCTCACAATTTCTTGCCAATGTCGTGTCGTTGAGCAAGTTGAGCAAGGGTGTGAAAGTTAATTAATTGCAACGGTCTTCATAAGGTGGTAGAAAATAGAGATCACACCAAGGCAGATTACACAAGCGAAACGGAGAAATTTATTATATTTATTGATTTGAAAGGGAGACCTATGTCTGACATATTCAAGGATATACCCAACGTACGTGGTGGTATACAGAGATTTAGTAACATAGGGGTTCGAAAATACTTTAGACCACCGTTTTATAAAATCGAGGTTGGAATTTGTTTAGCAATAACAAGATCTATATGACAGTGAAAATTACCTTTATTATTTTAACGTCATCTGCATAAATAGAGAGATCAGAGAAGGAAATAATTTAACCGTATCCACGTCAATAATGGCGATCACAATAAGGAGTGGGCGAAAGATGGCTACGCGTAGGAACACCAAAAGATGCAACAATTGTATCAGACATTGCACTTCTCAAAACGACACAATATACTCGGATCTCGAGAAAATATTTAACCAACTCGATTAGTGAAAAATCAAACGCTTTGAGTTTAAGATTAAAAAAGATAATTTGATGGCAGATCTTGTCGAATGCTTTACGAAAGTCAGTAGTAACAACATCGGCATCGTTAGCTTTTTCTAGTGCAAATAGTGCCAAGTTGACTAAATCGGTAAGATTAGCCGTGGTAGATCTACAATTTAAGAAACCGTGTTGTAGTAGAGAAATAATTGATTTGCAATGGAAGTAAAGGGAGTCATACACTATTTTTTAAAAGAGCTGGGAATAACGGAAAGTCGATCGATGGTTTGTAATTTAAAACACCATTTATATAACGGGTCCGCCATCTAACGTTTTTGTTTTCAACTAGTGCTTATTTCGTGAATGGTAACACTTAGCTCATGTCTGATTTGACAGATAATTAGTTTTATCCTTCCGCTGAACGAATATGGTTGTGTATACGCTTGAACAACGCTCGATAAGTGGGCCTGCGATCGACTTAGAGAAGATGCCGATTTTGCCAAAAAAATCATCTTTTCAGATGAAGCTCATTTTAATCTTGGCGGGTATGTAAACAAGCAAAATTGTCGCATTTGGGGCACAGAAGACCCGCGCGCATACATTGAAAAGCCGATACACCCAAAACGAGTCACTGTTTGATGCGGATTTTGGTCCAGAGGCATAATTCGAAAATGAGCAAGGAGTGGCCGTTACAGTCAATGGCGATCTTTATCGGGCCATGTTGAACGAAATTTTGTTCACAAAAATTGAAGAGGAGGATATTGGCAATATTTCGTTTCAACAGGACGGCGCTACGTGCAACACAGCCGAAGCTACACTCGATGTTTTGCGCCCATTTTCAAAAAAAAAAGAAGTTATTTGGCGGACCCTATATAAGACCATTTATTTTTAAAACTTGTATGATTTTGCTATAAAAGGTAACATTGCCTCAAAGCAGCGCTTGTGCTGAAAGAATGTTTTCCAAGCTAACGTTGACAAAAAAACAAATTTACATACCGACTTAAAGTAGAATCTTTTCAATCCATGTTTTCTGCCTTAAGCTTTTTAGAAGATGAGCAGCTGGAAGATTGGGTTCCTGATCAATTTTAGTTCATAACTATATGCAAAATATTCCCAACAAATATTCCCACAATTAATATTTTTTAGTTTCTAATTTATTAACTTATTTTGTTAATTTATTTTGAAAATTACTTCAAGTTGTAACTTTTATTTATTTTGAAAAAAAAATATTGTTTTGTTATGTTTATAAAATATATGAATACATATATTTGTTGATTGAATGTGTTCTTCTTATGGTTAATATGGGACTCCTTTTTTTTAAGTCGGGACTCGCTTTTGGACTCCTCCGGAAATTTTTCAGAGGTAACCAGGCTTGGGTCTTTTTTTAACACTTATGTTTTTGGTATGAAGCAAATAAGAGGGAAGTTGCCACTTTTGATGTGGCAACAAAGCTCATGAAATGGGAGTGGCGAGATATAATTTAATATCGGAAAGAAAGGGGAGGGTTTCGTTGATGATCAAAGAAGATATTTCTAACCTTATCCCAAAAGATCGTCCAAAAATGCAGTCTCACAAACGCGATGGCGAATCTAAAACTTAAAGTGATTATAAATTCCTACGAGTACATATGTAAAAATAATCAAAACAGATAGCTACCTGGATTACTTATAATACTGAAGTACTGATATTTATTGGAGTGAATCCTTATAATTACATATGTTATGTATGTATACCTGTATATATGTATCACACGTAACACTATGTATACGTATGAACTATGAAGGTATACAACGAAAGCTATAAATAAAGTAACTATAAACATTCACACAATTTTGTTATGTAAACATATTTCAATATGCATTTCAATTTTAGGTATGTGGGCATTATGGAAACCTAAAAACAATCCATGTTCGTTCCTTTTAGAAAGGGTTGTTTTTTTTTTTTTTTTACTAAAATATGAGGGTTCCTCCTTTGAAAAAGAAACCCCTGTGTCAAATTCAAAAACTATTGTCAAGGCAAACATGGCTTAACGGAAAAGAGGACAGGGTTGAATTTCAGGCAAGTCTTATTGAAACCTATTATTATAAAATGAAAAGGGCAATATTAAATGTATTTTAAGGGTAGTAACTGAACTCTGAAGTTTCAACCTTAATGCTGTACATTTGAGGAAAACGAAATCGGAAACACAAGCGTGCATTTTGTTTATCAAGCGATTTAATGTTTTCAATCTTGTTTTAGGGGATATACCTGGTTAAGATAAAAGGGGTGATGATACAGTTCATAACACTTAAATGACAATAGATCCATTCCATTCACTTTTTTTTGAAGAAAACAAAAGCGATAGGGTCATACACTTTATCACCCTGATCGGTGATAGTCAGTGGTTAAAGACATATTATGTATCTCCTAGAAGCAAAACTCAGGAAATTTGGTGTAACCACTAGTTTACATGTGGCAACCAACGAATGCTTTTCTTAACAATTTTATTTTCATTTTGTTACCAACTCACACTATATACTACCCATTATTACATTTAGTCAATTCAACTTACATCAGTTGATCTTAATTTGGTATGGCTTTTGTTTGTATGCGACATAATAGCTAGTGGCGATTCCTGGTCTTAACTTTTGGGTCAGCTAAGTTCCCTCGTAAAAATAATAGCACTGAAAAAAAAAACAAATATTTCTTTGTTTATTTTATTCATTCCAACAATAATAAATAAATTCTTCCTTCAACGTTTATAAAGTTTTCACTGACTCGCTCATTAAAGTCATTACTTTCTTTCAGTTTTAGTTAAAATCTTCTTTTTTGAATTATTCAATCGTTCCTGACCTTATGTGCCTCGAAGGTAAGTTTTATCTTCTTCAGAGTCACACAAACTTAAACTTCATCACTTCATACATTTTTAAATTCCTAAAGACCCACAGCAAGCAATTGGTACTGAAAGGTAACCAAAATTTAAAAATGCAGATTTATGGGTGATTTTTGTATAGTATGGTGATTTTTTAAGAGCTTGGTTTTTGAAAATTCAAAAAAACACAGAAACTTGTAAAAAGTGAATGAAATTTTTATTTGGATCGATAAATCAATTTCTGCCATTTACTTTTTAAAAATAATTTCACTTAAATGTTGCCCGCGGCTATGCTTCAGGTGGTACATTCTGAAGGTCCAATTTTGGCAAACTTTTTCACACATTTCGGCCGGAATCTCACCAATGACGCGTTCAATGTTGGCTTCCAAGGCAGCAATCGTGTTTGGCTTGTCCCCATAGACAATAGACTTAACATAGCTCCACAAAAAATAGTCTAACGGGGTCAAATCACATGATCTTGGTGGCCAATTGACTGCGCCAAAACGTGAGATCAACTGCTCACCAAATTCGCCTCTCAATTGATGCATGGTTTCGCGTGCAGTGTGGCATGTGGCACCGTCCTGTTGGAACCACATGTCGACCGAGTTCAATTCTTGCATTTTCGGCAAAAAAAATCTGTTATCATCGAACGGTACCTTTCTCCATTGACCGTAACCCAGCGGCCTTCATCGTCCTAGAAGAAGTACGGCCCAATGATGCCGCCTGCCCATAAACCGCACCAAACAGTGCATTTTTCGGGATGCATTGGTAGCTGCTGAATTGCCTCTGGCTGCTCTTCACTCCAAATACGGCAATTCTGCTTATTCACGTATCCATTTAGCCAAAAATGAGCCTCGTCGTTGAAACGGACGTAGCTTGCGAAACACATTTTTCACAGAGCACGAATTTTGATAATAAATTTCAATAATTTGCAAACTTGTTCAGGCGTAAGTCTATTCATGATGAAATGGCAAACAATACTGATTCGAAATGTCAAATGTTCGTGGAATTTGTCATGTGTGATCTGTCAAAAATATAAACGTCAAAAACTAAGTAGCAAAAAAATCAAATTCAAAAGAATTGAATATCCTTATTTTTTCTTTTTTGTAAATTTCGTCAAAACTCAGTAATCACCTTGAGCAATATTTTAAGTATACACATAATTGAGCACTGGGTTCAAGTGCTTCGTCTTATACAATTTTAATAAATCGTCAATCCCAAACGTCTAAAAAAATGGATTCTGCAATCCGCTTGGAAGAATAATTTTGAATTTTGGACAAAAACGCAGTTAAAAACTTGTTTATGTTGTTCGTATAGTGACGTTTGGAGGAGGGATGCTCGTGTAGAAAATGTGTTGAAATAGTTTTTTGAACCCTGCGCTCCAATCTGCACCATTAAACTACAGCTAAAATAAGAACAAAATTTAAAAAATGAGATACCTATTCAATTCGTCATCCCTACAAAAAGCCACTGTCTATACATGTAAAACATTTGATTTTGTGAGCTCTAAGACCAATACGATTATTTTCTTATTATTTTTATACATTTTTGTGGTCTCACCCTCATATTCCAAAGCACAGCACTACTTACAATAAAATTAGTTATTTACTAAAACACTATGTTAATTTGTACTTTACAACCGATCATAAAAGTATACAACTAACAAAAATAATCACACTAAAGGACTATTCACATGAGAGCGACCAACGACCGACGAATAAACGAACTAATTCCATTTAAAACAATTTACCAACCTAAATTCTTCACAAATTCAACAAAATTGTAGAAATAACGGGTTATCCATTTTGCGGTTTCAAAAGTAAACGTAAATAAAACATATAAAATATTTTTTTTTCATGATATTTCTTTTTTATTATAAAGTTTGAACGTTGGCATTATTACGCGAATGTTGCAAGCATCGATTCTTTTGAGGTAATTTTCAACCACTTTTTGACACATATTGGGCGGTATCTCAGCCATAACTTGACGAATTTTGGTTTTCAAGTGCTGAAGAGTTAAAGGTTTATCTGCATAAACACGGTCTTTCGCGTACCCCACAAAAAAAAGTCCAGCGGTGTCAAATCACATGATCTTGGTGGCCAGTTGATATCGCCACTACAAGAAATTACGCCGTCAGTCTGTCAGTCTGTCAGTCTGTCAGTCTGTCAGGCTGTCAGTATGCCAGTCTGAAAATCTGTCATTCTGTCAGTTTGTCAGTCTGTCTGTATGTATGTATACACACCTACAGCACAAACGGGTGGGCCGAATTGCTTCAAGCTTGGTCTATGGAGTTTTTTAGGTATTGTGCAGAGGGGAAATTGAAATATTTTTTTTTTAATTTTTTTCCAAAAAGTTTGAATAAAAACTTTTTTTCTCAAAAACCACTCCACAGATTTTTAATTTTTTTTACAACGAATTCAAATTTATCCAAGAAAAAAAATGGCGTACTTTTTTTTGAGCTCAAATTAGTTTAAGTATTTATTTAAGAATTTTGAATTATTTTTTCTTTGATTAATCCGATTTAATTTTTAAGTTTATATTATTAAATATTTAAGATTGTCATACCAATTTTTTTTAAGAAAAAAATTAAAGAAACTTTGTTTATAAAAAATAAAGTAAAAAATGACTTTAAAAATATATTTAGATTTTAAATAGAAATCTTTTGCATACGATGTGATCGAACATAAGAGCAAGTTCGTGGGATCCAGTCGTGCATTTTATTTATATTTATTAACAAATTCTAGATTTAATTTTTAAAAAATTAGTTTAAATTTGTACATGGTCTTTAGTTATGCCCCACATTGATTCACCTTAAGTACTTATAAATATTACACTTAGGTACCTACAAGACTTTGTTAAAAATGTTAGGTTATTTCTGAGCTCGTGGGCTCTTGCGCCGGGCCCTCTTGGGTCGGGGCCCGTGGCATTTTGCCAGCCCTGCCACCCTATACTTACGTCACTGCTTCACACCTATATGTCCTTAGCTTTGGATCATCCATGCCACAATAAAACATATTTTTTTATATTTACCTTTACTGGGCGATTTTATTTGACTCTCTCTATGTAAATTGGCTTTTTATTTTATTTATTATTATTTAATTTTCAGATTAAAATTAGAAAGCTTTCCTTTGCTATGCTTTGCATTTTTATATACAATTGACAATTGAATTAAAATATTCGGTAACTTTATAATAAGAATAATATGCATAAATTTCTTCTAATATAACGATTGAATATAAAGTGAAAAAAATTTCATTTTTTTTTATTTAAATATTTAACAATTCATAAATTATCTGTATATTTTCATTTTAATTATACATCTCTTAAAGCAAACAATTTTCACAGCCGTTACATTATTAATATTTTCATTTTCTGGTATCTTTGTTAATTTTTTTTTCAATATTTATTTTAACTAATTTTTTTTTATTAATTTATAATTTCGATTAAGTTTAATGTAAATAATGTGTAAATATATATTTTCCATTTATCTATTTATAGTACAATAGCTACTGTCATGCATTCTGGTCCATGAGATAAAAATTCTTTAAATGAAAATTTAAATTTATTTTAGTTCTTTAAATACAATGTATGTTTATTAAATATTGTTCAAAATTGTTTACTATTGTTTGTGAAAAGTAAATTAGTGTGTTATTTTTTGGCTGTTATATTGAAAATAGATTGTTTTGTCATTTGTCACAAAGAGGTTTAAATTTTATTTAGATTTAAGTGTTGGTTTATTTTTGATTGAAAAAGTGAAAAATCGGATTTACCTAATTTGTTTAAGATTTTTATTTAACATTACTCCAATGGTATTTTTAAGGAATTTTTTTATTCTAGAATATTGGTTATAGATTTATTGTTTCGCAAGAAATTTTACATATAGACTCATTTAATATAAATGTTGTTTTTTTTTTTATTTAAATTGGTTTGTTAGAGGAGGTTTGTAGGTGTATTTTATGTATCATATTTTTTTTTGTTTATAATAAAAGGACACACCAAAAAGTTTATTCTACTAAGACGAAAAAATACATTAGATTTATTCATGTCCCAAGTCATTTGTTTATGGTTAAATATATATTCGTCTGAATTTCTTTTTTATTTTTTGTTTAGAAAAATAGAAAAACACAAATATTCCTAATGTTTTGAAACTGGTTTGGAATTCTCAGATGAATTTTCAGTACAATTAAATAAATATTAATACAGGTATAGCTATTAATTTGATCCAGTTTTTAATCTTATAATCGAAACATTTATAGCTACCACTTTTGTTTATTTTAAAATTTTTGTCTAATATGAAGTCGTGCAAATTTGATTTTAATCAAGTGGACTTAATTACGTATTATTTCTTATCACCTAAACATATAATTACCTAATTCTTTTAATAATAAGGCCTAAGTATTTTTTTGTCAAAATTGTGTGGAAACTTTTTGTTATTTGCGCCTAAATACAAATATTTACATAAATATTTTCACTTCGTGTGGTAAGCCCAGTACTCAGTTCGAGTGAAAATGAAGTTTTAATGTTAGAGTGACGAGAAGTAATGGCCTTTTCAGTTGATAATCCGGAAGAACTCTCTGATCCTGGATTCCAATTGAATAAGTTAACGTTCAATTCTTGATTCTAAATTTTAATGTGAGTGAATGTGTAAGGCAGAAAAAACAAAACACGCAATAAAATGTACGGATGGGCTCATCGATCATGGCAACTCAACGATGTTATACAAAAAAAAATATCGATGTTTCAACATCGATATTGAAGCAATTCACATGCATTGATGTTAAGATTCGAAACATGCGTCTACTTAAAATAAGCTAAAATCTTTTGTCAATGGACTCCTGCTTATAAAGATTAGACCGCACTCGAAGGAACTGCAGCACTTCAGCAGAAATACGCTTCACAACTATTTATGTGAAATTGTATGAACATTTTCAAAACAATGAAGATATTTTAAATGTATGTATGTACAATATATTGAATTTCTAATCGATTTTTAAGCATGCTTTTATTTTTCAAAAAATACATCTGAAAACATCGCAGTTGAGAAACATTGATCTATCTGATTTGATAATTTCTGGCATCGATGTTATTTTTGAGATCTTGATATCGATGTTTATTCAATATCGCGCATCCCTACATGACATATTGTTGTTGACATTTAATTCGAGTTTGACATAGTGGGTGTGTATGTGCGTACTTCTGGTTTTGATTCTAACTTCAAATCCGGAAGGAAATTTCTCTTCTATCCAGGAGAAGAATTGTTATTTGATATCACTCGAAGCTTTCCGGAGGACCAATCAAAAAGGCCAATAATTTGCAACCGCGAGCCACACAAAATTAAAAGTATAATTCTGCGTATTTATATTATTTGAAGGAATGTTTGATCAATTTTGAATTGTAAAGTGTATTATATATATTACATATTAAGGATATTCAGGATCCGATGTAAATGGTCTTGTATAATTGAAAAAGTGTAAAAGTGTAGCTTTTAGCATTACAACGACAAATTATACTGAATTGCAAAGTCTTACACTTTTACACTTATACTATACCCGAACCCTATTGTAACAGAAAAATACAAGAGTGTAAAATTTTTTTTAACACAAACTAAGATATTTCAGAACAAATGTGAAACAGATTTTGACATTTGCTTCAGTGTTGCTACAGATTAGAAAATGTGTGTTCACAGTCTGTTGTAAAAAAATATATAAAATTTTACAATTTTACAAGACTTGTTACACCAGGGGCCTATAACACAAAACTACAAGTACTTGAAATACAAGTGTAACAAATATCTGTAACATAAAGCTACAAGTTTGCTGGCTCTTCTACAAGTGTAATGGGCGATCATTACAATTGGGAAATTATATGATTTTCATCTTTTTGTAACACAAAGCTACAAGTGTAGAAAAAAATTAAATCTTACTTGTAGCAAAATCTACTAAATCTTATAGGTGATTCAAGACTTGTAGGATGTAGGAGATGTTATTAAATATACAAAAAAAAAACAATCTTTTCGTAGGTATGATATTTTTAACCAAAAAAACAATATCAAGTGTCAATTTGTGAATATATTTTTGTGTATATTTGTGATCTTTTTCAATAGCTAATTATTTCGGTAATAATTTGTAATGCAACTGAAAAATTTTATATGTAATTTAATTTAATTTAATTTAATAAAGTTTTGAAACCTTAAATCTCAGTAAACTTTATAATAAAAAATTAAACATAATACAAAGTAATGCATTCTATGACTTTTCTTAGATTTACTTAGAAATAATCGAACTTTTATTGATTGATAGACTTAGAAAAATTAGTACCAATGGAAAACATATGAAATCTAAGCAAAGGGAACATGCATAATTATATAATGTACATAATAATTCAATTGAAATTGGATCGACTTTTAACGATTAATTGGGATTGTACTTTTGCACAAAAGTTGTGAAATCCCGAGTCTTAAAAACAATATCCTACGTACAAGTCTTCAAAAAAAAAGATGTTCTTTTTCGATTCTAATGAAAATAGTGATAGTGATTCCAAAAATAAATGAAATAAAATATATAAAGAAAACAAAAACTTTCAAGTAAAAGAACATTTGGTTTGCTTTTTTAAAAGCTTTCGCAAAAGTTCCATTCGTCATTGAATCTCCTCCTTGAATTCATTACTATATTGTTGCAAGTAGTCAGCTGCAATCTTAACCCTCAGCTGCACCCGTTTGCTTTGAGTTGTCTAGTTTTGCATATAAAATATAATATATATGATCTTGTTGTTGATGTTTCGGAAACTAATTTTTTCGACAATTCTCCCATAAAAACACATCGCGGATATAGGTATGGCCCCTCTTTATTTTGAGGAATTAAATTTAAACTCTTGCCTAAAGTACAAATTTCCTTCCATTTTTACATTTAATTTCACACATCCTGAAAGGTACAGAAAACAACGTTTTTATTTTCGCGGCATTTTATTTTGGAACGGATTCTTTATTCATTTTTTTTATTAAGATGCCAGAATGCCTACAAGTGTAGGGAAAATTTTGTTTTCTACAACTGTAATGTTTTTGATTGTGTTACAGATATAACCTACACTTGTAAGCTTAACATTATATTACAAGTGGCTCTTGACTTGTCGACTTGTAGCTTTGTGTTACAGGCCCCAGGTCATGAATACCCCTATTGTATATTGTATACATATGTAAATTATGTATACAATATGTGGACAGTCACTATTTAATTACGCAAATAAATTGTGTTCTTTGAGAGGTAAGGACTTTGTCATATTACTCTGCCATATGATTTCACAAACTCTACATTACAGGGTACGGGGGCGGCGTACTTTCGGTGAATGGAAATGGACTCGTAACGATATTGCTGTTGATCCCGATGTTAACAAGAAAGTTTTGTTAATTTTTGGTTGAACTGATGGCAACGCATTGAGGAACAATTATGCAATTGACAATAATATTAATTTCAAATATAGAAAATGTGTAACGTAAATTTGATAATTTAGCGCAAACAACTATGTATTAACTTTTCACTTGAACTGTGTGCTAGGCTTAAATTATAGTTTCCTATATGTATTTTTTGCTGACCAACTTTTTGATTTCAATTAAAGTGAGTAATAATAATCCACATGGAAATAATTAATGATTTGCCATAGATTTTTTTTTAAACTATAGTTTTTTCTTTGTCATATCACGTCACCAGAGATTAGTGCCAAACTGAGGGTGGTTATATAATTTCATATCAAAGTGATGTTTAGTGCTAAGATCAATGAAACTTTTTGAAAATATTCTTGGGAAAAAACTTTTTATTAATTTATTCGGTTGATTTGATCTTTAAAAAAAATTTAATGTCGATTTCCAAACGACCATTTCAAATTGATTTCATATTTATTCTTCTTTTGTGTTAAGTTACTTGCAAAAAAGTGTACGTGTAAAGTCTATTGTCGTTTTTATTTGGCAATCCGGAAGCTCTCTGGACTCTGTTGAAAGTGTTCACTTGGGAAGAAAATTATAGATCTGATTCTGAAAAGACGAGAATTTTGCTTCTGGATTTGAAATCAGAATCGAAAGCAGAAGCCCTCACACATTCATATACTAGAACGTCAAACTCTTCTGTTGTCATTTCTTGTATCATAATTGTGCAACAAACATTTTTTATGTAATTTGAATATTTCCACGTACACAATTATTTTCACACATACAATCTAATTAAAATTCAAAATTGTCAGAATCACACAAAAGTGTTCAGTTGGGATTGCGGATAGGAGAGGGATTCCGGATTGCCAAACAAAAACGCCATATGAAATCTAGCTAAAAACTCAATATCTGTTTTGACAGCATACAAGCGATTTATTCACAAAATAATTCGATTGTGTTCAGAAAAGTTGCGGGTAAGCATTTATCAGTTTTGTTCTCCATCCGCCAAACAAAATTTTCATTTTCCATTCAAGATCTAGCTCAATAAGCACATCAAAATATTATTTTTCTTATTCCATACTGACAAAGATTAAAAAATGAACGAACTAACAACAAAAATACTTGTTGAATGTTGTTCGATGAATGACTTGCATACACAAAATTGATCAAGAACGCTGCCTGACAGGCAATATCAAAAAATTTTGTGAGCAGTCCTACATGTGTGTAATGCCATCGTGCAAGTGTACACATTATCGATCGTGAGCAAAACTGTCACGAAGGTTCGATAATGTGTAATTGTGTACCCTACTTGAGATAGAGATGTGCTGAAAAAAAGAAGTTAGTAGTCGCGTAGTGAGTTAGGAAAGGGTTGGATATTTTTGCTGAGAAATTCATATTGTTTCAAATAAATAAAAATAGTTTTCATCGGTCTTGCCATTTTCTTCAATTTAAAAACCAATAATTCTTTTCTCATTGTAGAAGTGCTAGTTGGTGTTTAAAAGTAAAAAAAAACAATTTGGCAGCGTAGCCGTGGCTCCATTTTTTTGCTACCGTTTTTCATTTAATCATGATCGTCCCAGGGAGCACCGCGGAATGTCAGTAAATTTCAATCCACTGCCCAAAAACTAAATAGCTGATCCGGTTTGTATTTCACACCGAACACTTTACAACTAAAACTTTTGATATCCTTCATTTGTTGATCTTTAATTCATTTATTTATGCTTGAGCGAAATTAAACATAAATGTACATATTTTATTAAAGTTAGCAACGATAATGAAAAAAAATAAGTCGACTATTCAATTTTTACTATATAAATTGTCAACAATCGCAAAAAGGCAGTTTTTGTTTTCAAATTGCAACAATTCTTGTCGCTAACAGCTGATTTGACGGACTGAAAACAATACCCTAGAAAAAACCTGGGTCTGGTCAGTGCGGACTCAGAGCAGCCACTGCAAAAAAAAATAGAGGACATAGTGCAGATGCGTATTTGCGCAATAGTGAGGGTGAGCATCAAACAAACCTAATGTGTATTGTGCATTCATTCAACACATGCTATTTTTTTTTTATAATCTTACACGCGCTCAAGGGATTATGATTACCCTTTATATGTTTTTAACATAGCGCGTCACTGAAATAAGAGAAAGAGGGATAGGAAAGATGTGTGGCGCGAGGTGGTTGTTGTCTCAGATTTATCTCCAGTAATGGCGGCTGAACTATGCAGAGAAAATTACCGTGTCTGATTTGCTTATGTCTCTTATAATTCGCATTATTTTTATTTATTTCTTTGTCATATTTATGGGTATACAGAATCTCCAAACGAAAATGGCTCTCTCTCAATTTTGGGATGTCAGTGTCACTCACATAATGAGATCCTACTGTCAAATTGATACAAATCTTTGTTCTGTTATCTTTTCTTCTTCTGATTGGTTTTCTGTGTTAAGGGAGGGGAGCTTGGGTGTTTTCATAAACGCCTACCTACCCATGTTCATTACAGACAGTCTCTACTTGATATCTCTGTATCACCAACCATATAACTGTCTTTAAATATCTGAGCATTTTTTTTGTCTTGCCTGGGCAGTTCATGTCTTCCCATTTCATATAAGCAGTAGAGGTTTAGGTGTAGGTAAATGAGTTTCATGAACAAAATATTTTATGGCTGGTATAGTCATGTCAATGAACATTAACTAATAAAAATGGTGTATTTGAAGACTTAAAGTAAAAACACAGCCGTCAAACAAAATCGAAAAGAGAGCGCGCTCACCGAAACACAAAAAGAAACAACGCAACTCCATTAGACAATTAATGTCAGGAAAGAATATATTGCTAGTGGAGTCGGCCTGTTAAGTAGACACATTTTCGGTCGAATCGTCGATTATGTCACGCAGCCATTATATTTCGGCTCCAGAAAGAGCGCGAATGCAAGAAAAAAATTGTACTTCGCGCAATTGCTGAATACATTCAAATTGCAGAATATTGGCTGATTTACAATGCCGCGTTGGGGGTTGCGTTGACAGTTTTTTTTACATTTAGCCTTATGAGAAAGATCTGTCAAAGTGACGCCCAATGCGAGATTGTAAATCAGCTATATGTGCAATTCGAATGCGTCAGCAATCCATGAAAAAAGAAATGCGATTGTACTAGCTCATATTGCATGTATTTTGCATTTATGAAAGCAACCTTTATTCTTTCCGTCAAAAAAGCGTGAACAATCTTTCATCAGCAAGAGTTAGTTTTTAATTATGTGTATGCCATTTAATTGAGTTTCTTTATTTTAAAAAGTGCATTAATTCAGACTAATAGCGAGTTGCATTCAAATTTCAAAGATCTACTCCCAAAATCAAGATTTTATCGTTTGAAATAACCTTGCTTCCAGATTTAATTTTAGTATTGGTGAATAACTGACAAACACATTCCTGAAAAAAAAAACACATATCTTCATCATCAGATGACGAGGAAGACGAAGAACACGCAATCAAAAATTCCACTAAATTTATAAAATCCAAATATTATCTTCTTCGTCCATTATTTGTTTATTTTTTTAGCACGGACTGACACAAGTTCACAATAATAAATTAATAACAAAATATTTTCCATTTGGCTCTTGACAGAAAAGACTTTTCAAATCTGCCAACAGATCAGAGATCAAATCTTTCGTGTTGAGATTTGATCTTTATGTTGCAATGAAACTCTCAAAATTAAAAAAAAAAGATAAAATTTTTCGACAGAAAGAGCAAATCTTTTCTTGATTGAAACTCGCTATAAATTATTATCATTTTATTTGACAGATCGGATATATGAGCAATATGAGTTTGTTCTCTAGTTTGTTCTCTTTTAATCTGGCATGTACTCAGTTATAAACTAACAGTCCGTCCGTGTGTGATAAAAGAGCAATTCTCGATTTTGAGAGCAGAGAAACAACATAAATATCAATATAATTTGAAATAAAAAAATTATGGCCACGACACTATATGACAAACAATTATTGGAATATAGCTGTATATCTGGTTTTTAAATGTCTGTTCTGTTTGTGTTCTATTTTTATATTGGTTCCATAGAAAATTTTAAATTAAATTTTTAGTGTGCTTGTATTTTTAAAATTTTAGCAACATTTTCTTTTTCAAACTTCTGATTAGAAAGATTGATAAAATTAAATTTGCTTATCTCTAAAACTATTCTATATAGATTTTCTAAATCCTATGTGTATATATAGTTTTTTTTTTTTATATTTACTAGAATGTTCTTATAATTGTTATATAAAATTGTATCTAATTATGAGAAACCTAAGGAATTAATCGAAAGATTTATTGTTTTAGAGAGTAAAGTGGCAAATTCGTTTTGCTAAAAATAATATAGTATTCATTTGTTTATATAATTTAAAATTAATATAATTATACTTGTGACCTTCATGCTTATTAGAATATGTGGAAGGCTTATTAAAATATCTTCAAATTCTGAGAGGTCTTGGACCAAAAATATACCAGCAAGCTTAGCTATTACCTATTTATTGATAATTTTACATTTTATTAACAAATTTATAGAAAAAGTAGTTTACGATAGTCCACCATTTTATAGATAATTTTTTATTTACAGGATAGATTTTGTTAGCAAATTTGAAGGCAATCATTTTAAAATTTAAAACTTGTTTTCATTTTTGCGATCGAAATTAACATCTTTGTAAATAGTAAAAAAAAATCAACAAACTATACAATTTGTATTGGATATGTAAGAATTGCATGTCATGATATTTCTAATTTTTCAAGTTACACTGTGTAATTTTCAAATTTGTATATAAGCTTAAGTTTAAAATGTCTATTTTCCTGTTAAAATTAAGATTAATAAAATAAAAGTTACACATATGTTTCCATGTTACAGGACTATCACAATTCATTGAATAATTAGTCATTTTAACTCCGCCCGCACACGATTCATTATTCCTTGATTGCATGCCATTGTGACCCTGTTTAGGTTTTTTTTGTGGGTTCATGGTTCACATGCATGTTGTTAATATTAAAGTGTTTTTATTGTGTCATGACATTCTATAAGTTAATATTTTACTTTCGTTTTAGTGTATTTTCTTATGGACTTCATAGATTAACCATGGTTATAACTAATTTTTTTTTGTTAAATGTAAAAAATGTGCTAAAAATATAAGAAATTTATAATATGAACATAATTATGTACATACGTGTATGTGTTGTATATAAAAATAAGGAATGTTAAACTTATTGTTGTTATTCATACATATGTATTTAAGTTAACTACTTATGATAGCTGAAGTTATAAAGTCAGCAATGTGTTGCCCAACACTGTTATCATTATGGTGGATATCGTAAGTGGCGATATGGCGGGTGCGGTGCTATTTCCGGCAAGAATTTGAGCGCGTTTTCTCATTCGCTCCTGTAAGAAAAAGGATAACAATATACATACATGTTAGCTAAAAATAGAAATAAGTTAAATATTCAATTATTTGTTAAGTTATTTTTCTTTCAGATTTGAGTAAAGTGCAACACGGATATAAGAAAAGTCTGAAAATCCAAGAAATTTCTTTCTTATATCCGAGTTTTTCTTATATTCAAATATCGGATATAAAAAAGAAAATTACTTATATAAGAAACACGGATATAAGAAAGAACATTTCTTTTAAAAAACCTATGAGCAAAGGAAAATATTTTGCACGTGTTCCTACAAAATTTCTTGAAAACGAAGTAGGCCATACCAAGTTTATATGCAAAATGAATGTATGCTCATATAAAAACTTCTTCTATAATATTTTTTAAGATAAAAAGCTTTAATGTAACAAAGTAACAAAAATATACTCTTCTTCAACAAGTTAAAAAAATAAAATAAATAAGTCTTATCTTCAAATAAATAAAATTAAAATTTAAATAAAAGTAAAATATTATGAGCCTGTGGAATTAAGGTTGATACAATATATCTACATATAAATGTACAGAAACTATTTTGTATTACAGGTACATTTATCCTCGAAAGACAACCAGCAAAATGAAGTCAAGCGCAAGTGTCAGAATCACATTTATTTGGATTGTTGTATTTGTAAATTTGATTTTCTCTCCATGAATAGATGTGACATCCAACAACAATATGTGATGCAAAAATATCAGGTTTATCCTACACAGATGCAAAAATATCAGTTTCTTAAAGCGTATAGCTTTTAGGCAAACACAAATAGCTGTCTAAATTTTCCATCTTTGTATTGCTCATCATCCAATTTTCAGCTTTCATTCCTTTGGAAAGTGGGAATTTGTAATGAAGGTCTTAACACAAAGATGTATATTCCAAAGGTTTTGGCACAGGTTTGATTGCCAAAGTAAGTTCCTTATAAGTGTACTTTTTTGTTCTAAGAATTGATTTTGGTGTGTAGGAAAGGCTTTGTTCAAACAGTGTTTTTCTTATATGCGAGTTGCTTATAAACTATTAACTTCGAAAGAAATATAAAGAAAAATGCACGGTGTTTCACGTTGCGTTTCTTATAAGTGAGTTTTTCTTATATGAGTGTTTCCTTTATCCGTAAAATACTGTATATATAAGTGCCTAGCTTAAAGCCGTTGGCGTTGAAAGCAAACTGAATCCTTACAAACTTTTATTAGTGATTTCGCTTTCGGAAGGTCTGAAAATTTAAAATAAAAATTTCAATTATTATAGTTTCACGGAGCCACACATCGTCATAGGAAAGTTTCAGGATTCTATACATTATTATGTGCTGTACTGTATTACCGACTACATAAGGCAAAATATATTGGCGCAAAATTTTAAACAACCCATTGTTAATTGCTTAACATTTTTTCCTGAGTGCTTATTGATTGAATAACTATTTCAAAATGTTTAAACCTTTTCTAAACTAGTAAATTGCTAATTAAGCAGAAAGCTGAGCATTTGTAGGGTTTGAATTTTGATGAACACAATTATTGTTGTTATGCGTTGTAAATTAATTATATGTTGATGGAAACCCAACATGTGCTCTTAAAAGGTATTAGTTATTTCTATTTTCAACATTTTAACTTCATTATTTTCAAAAAAAAAAAAAAAAAAAAAAATTGTGCACCAGCAGGACTCGAACTTGGTCACCCCGCGTGCAAGGCTTATACACTATCAGATTCCACAATGGATTTAGCAAATTGCTAAAAGTTAAAGTAGCCATTCCCTGATTTTAACTTAAGTAAAATGTTAAAATCGTTTAAAATTAGCTCAATCATCTTTTTAGCTTAGTAAATTGCTAAAAGTGGCTTTAACATTTTACTAAATCGTTTAAGATTTTGCGCAATTCTTTTTTACTGACAAACTCTCTTATTTTATTGAGTTTTATATGAATCAAAGAAAACAAGGTTAAGATACTTCTTCTTTTGTCTTATTTTATTGACGGCACCATAGACCAACAATCTTTAAATTGTTGTTGTTTGTCCGAAGTGGATTAATGGATTTTGGTCTCTGGTGCCGTCAATAAAATAAGACAAAAAAAGAAGTGTAGTAATCTTGTTTTCTTTGATTCATGGTTGCCACCCATTGCCACCCCAAGAACTTGGGTAATTTGGCCATTACGGCCCTGCTCGCCCGCGATATAAGTAGTTTTTAGTTTTATTTTTACCAATTCTATTTTTTCTTTAAGCCTGCGCTCTTTATTCCTGTCAGTCCTACTTCTGACTTGTAGGCATGCAACGCATCAAGAGACTTATATGTTTGGTTTCGACCATTGCATATTTTAAAAATATCAAACAAAATATTGATTAGGTACATTTATTTAACAAATAAAAACAAATTTAAAGATAACCAAAACAAACACAAATACGAGGAGCATGAATATATCAAAACACAAGAACAAGCCTCCTTGAGAAAAGAACAAAGCAACATTTAAGCATATAGCACAGATAATAAACTTGTCGGCGCAGGGTCATAAGTCCCTTATTTCTTTTGAAAGAAATGGGACATAACTCCATAATATTATAAAACAAAGCTTCAAAAATAAAGTTGAATGTTTCTTTCTACTCGTACTTACAGGACATATAACTAGGGGAGACTGGGTACGGTTGAAACACAGGACGGTTGAAACAATGCACATATCTCAAGTTTCGCGCAATGTGTATGAGAATAAACAAGTCCGTTTATGATGTCCAGTCTTACCTTGCTCGTCACGCGGTTTAACAGTGCTGTTTTTTTTTGTTAAGAAAAAGAGGTTGATGACAGGGCCAGTGACAATGATTTTTAAATATTACAAACATAGCCAATTCCTTATCATTTTTCATGGAACTTATATCTTTCAAAAATGTTGAACTGACAGCAAGCAACTGAGAGGAAAACTCAGATGACACGTCTTGCGAAAATGAAAACGTATGCGCTTTTTCTCCCAAGTCACTCTGGGACGAGTTTGTTATAAAGGAAAGTTGAAAAACTTCATAAGTATTTAAAACATTCTCCATTCCAGTGTGTTTGCTTGCAAGCAGTGGCGGCGCAAGATCTAAATTTAATATGGCCAAGGTACATTTCGCGATGCCCTATGATAGTGCAAGAAGAATTGAATATAAACTAAAAATCACTTAAAATTAAATAGTTTTTATTCATTACAGCGGTCCTTAGACGCTTAATATAATTGTGCGAAATACCGGGTTTAATGACGAAGATTTGGCAAACGCCGACCGAAATGGGCCCAGTCCCCTGTTAATTTCGAAGAATGAGGTCCAGCTCATCTTCGATTCATTAAAGAAAAAGATGTCAGCAGGAGTCGATGGTATATCCAACGTTGTACTACGACATTTGCCTCAAGAAGCAGTTGACATTTATACCACACTGTTTAACAACGCGCTGAATAATGCCTATTATCCAGTGCGGTGGAAGACAGATGTGGTGCATCCTCTCCCAAAAAAGGGAAAGGACAACTCCAATCCGGCGAATCTCCGGTTGATAAGTCTTCTTCCGAGTTTCAGCAAAGTATTTGAAAAGGTTATTAATAGAGCCCTGTTGATGTGGCAGAGGACTCTTTTGCAGAGTGACTTCGACAAGATTCAGCGATATTTTGATGACTGGAAGTTCAGAAACTATTTTGTTTAGGACTCCGTTGTCTAGCGCCTCAAGGGACACGAGAAAGAACTGGCCCAAGCTGGTGATCGTAGGGCCACATGGACATCCACTGGCGAGTAAAAGTGTAGTTAAGAACCTTGGCATCTGGTTGGATCAGTACCTGCATTTCGACAGACATATAGTTGCTGCCTTGACCAGGGCTAGGGGAGCCTTTGCCTTGAGAAAACGACTGTTTTATAGCAGCCGTCTTGACAGCGGGGTGAAGGTGATTTGTTACATGGCCCTCATCAGGCCGATGATTGCCTACGGATGCCCGGTGTGGTTCAACGTTGTCCCATCTCAAATGGAAAAGATTCGGGTGTTTGAGAGGCAATGTCTTAGACGTTGCCTTGGATTACACAGAACACCATAGTCGGAGTACAAACGATATTATTCCAACAAGGTTCTATACAACGGAGCCAACATAAACAGAATAGATAATTTTTGTTTAAGTTGATTGGGGGTCACACTGCAAGGGCGATGTCCTCAACCGATAGCTTATTTTTTGGGGCTTACTACCCCAATAATGAATATTTTGAGAGTGTGCGGTTAAGTGTCTACATTCCTCCCGAGGCATTCCTCTTTTTAGACAGTGTCGAGGGCTGATACAGGATGGAATGACAGGGCGGTTCCGCTCATCTTCCATGTCAGCCGGAAAACTGTAGATAGGCGACTTCTGTATGGTCGAGACGTCATCGGTCAAGGTGGAGTAGAGTCCCTTTGTTTCAGTAGGACTGTGTCCGATCGGGACCGAAGAGATAAGGCGAAACAAGATAACCAGTTCTGATGGCTCTCTGAATAGCATTATGATACATAAAGTCGATTAGGATGGTATGTCTTGGCCGACTTACGTACGTAGATTTAGGTAAATTAGGTATAAGGAACAGTCGGGGTGGCACAAAAAAAAAATTAAAAAATATGTATGTTTGCGGGGCATTTGTGCATGCAGCTGCGTGCATGTGTATGTGTGTACATACGAATATGTATATACGTATGTACATGGCTGTGTGGGTTGCATATCTCTGTGTGTCTGCATGCGTATACAAAAAAGCTGCTGTGGCTGTTCTAGTTTTTAAGGAGATGTAATTAGTTTTAGGTAATTCTAGTTAGTAACTATAAGTTAGTTGTATCTAGATTTAATTATTTTTAGTTTAGCTTTAGGTAGTATAAGTAAAAATTAAAAAAAAAGTACATGTTACTAAGTTTTTTGTTGAAAAAGTTTTCTTGGTCCTAAAAATAAAATAATTAGAATTAATTAAAATAGTTTTTAGGTCGAAAGACATTAGTATTAGGAGATATAGTTTAGTTTAGAGCGCCCGTAAAGGGCCAGTAAATTAGTTGTAAGTTATTGATAATTAGGCTAGTTTTAAACATATGTGTCTAGCTTTAAGATAGTTATAAGTTAAGATTAAATACAAATGAATAATAAAAAAAAAAAAATTATTGTGCGAAATATTGCACAATATTATGGGCTAGGTGCCCCAACCGGTGAAATATTTCGTCGACTAATTACTAAATAAATCACTCGCGGAGGTACTTCTAGGAACTTCCACAGCTCAAAGTAGATTAATTTTGACAACACTATTCAAAATGCAAATATTAGGGGTGTTCACGATCTGGTGTACCAAGTCTTGTAAAATTGTAAAATTTTATTTTTTTTACAACAGACTGTGAACACACCTTTACTAATCTGTAGCAATACTGAAGCAAATGTCAAAATCTGTTTCACATTTGTTCTGAAGAAGCCTTAGTTTGTTTAAAAAAATAATCTTACAGTCTTGTATTTTTCTGTTACAATAGGGTTCAGGTATTGTAAAAGTGTAAAAGTGTAAGACTTTGACATTCAGTATATTTTGTTGTTGTAGTGGAAAAAAATGCTACACTTTTACACTTTTACAATGATACAAGACCAGATACATCGGATCGTGAATACCCCTATTGTTTCATTTTCTTTTATGATGTAGATGAGACAGGCAGCTTCATTTGTGTGAACCGAATCAAAAAATTCACTTTCGCGACGAATGTGTTCCTTTCGTTATGGGAATAGGTTAGTTCAATTTGTATGTATATCTATTGGACCAATCTAGATTTAAATGAGATTTATTCTAAATCTTTATTAAAATTTGTGTGGCAAATCTTCAAGATTTGTAGGAGATTTAGCCAAATCTACTTAAATATCGGTTTAGTGGTCGGTGGAAACGTAGTATAAATGTTTGCCTTCTTGCTCATTTCTTTTCTATAGTGCACGTGACTTTTTCAACAAGGGAGACAAAAAATTCGTTCATTTTATTTTGTTTTCATTCCTCTATTTTCGATTTATAATACCAAAAAAATGCATTGAATATCCGCCGTTGGCTTTAAACTTTACTCCTCGCAGATGATAATCATATTTTGCATAATTCCTAGGAGAACTAATTAATATGAAGCAGAATAGTAAGGAAATGGACAAGAGAAAAGAGAAATGTCGAGTTGTTCCACCGAAAATTTTACACACGCGACACGCGGCAGTTACTTTTCGTCTCATCTTTTCGAATTTTTTTTTCTCCTGCAGTCGCGTGTATCTAGTTTCATCGTGTAATAGCAGACTTTGATTGGTTTTGTCCCCTTTCACACAGTAAAACTAGTTTCTGAAGATTTTTTTTTTGACGTTTTCCTTTAAACATGGTTTGATTCGAGCTGTAAAGAAGTTATTAGGGTTAGAGAAGTAAGTTTACGGAATTATAAAGCCAGCACCACGGAGGAAAACCAGAAGAAGTTTCAACAAGCTAGAAAGACTTGCAAAGTTCACATTCGTAGAACCAAATTTTTGCATGACCAAAAATTAAGGCAAAAAAATACTACAATGTCCAAAATGTAGTAAGAATTTTTGGTCATTTGTGAAAAATATTCGAAATTCAACTTCCTCTTCGGTTCCAACGCTTCATTCGTCCAAAGCTGGAGTATAATTCACACATTTAGGCAGGAGCTCGCAAAAACTCACTTGAATCTTCTGGATATAATTCATAAAAAGATCTCTAAAAATGATAGGCGATAGAGCTATAACGGAGGCAATCACATCTCTCGAACATCTTTGAAATATTTCATGTATTTCGTTATTTTATCGCTATTTTTATAAATATTGTTCTGGCGAACTAGCCAGTTGCATTACTCCCCTTAAACTATTTAACCGTAATACTCGCGCTTCTAGGAATGCTCATCAGTTTACCCTTGAGCCCAACTTCGGACGTACTGTCAAGTACAGGGATTCTTTCCTTAGTCGAACAACACGAATGTGGAATGCTTTGCCCGGCTCTATTTTCCCCTCCCATTTTGAGCTTCAAAACCAATGTACATCGGTTTCTCCTTTTAAATCCCTTCCTATTTTCTTAATGCTCGCAATGTGGTTAAACATATTAAGGGTAGCCAAAACCCTATTAGTGCGCCTTAAATTAAAAAAATTGCCCAGGAAGCTGAGGAGGAAACTGGGAAGATAATGTTGGGCTTATTGTGAAGCACAGCAAAACGTCAAAAAAAAAAATCCCTTCAAATTGTTAACCGGGGAGATTTTTTTCATTCCAATTACTTTTTGCCCTTCTCGCCTATAAACTCCCAGTTGCCGGCAACTCTGTTTCCTTGTGTGAAAGCATTCTTTCTAATAAGATGAAGTCTCGAGCTGTGCCCTGTTTCTGAACGGGGACACACCGCGATAGTAGCTTAATGGGAATTAATGTTTCCTATTTAGTCTGGCATTTGATGAATTATCAGAACTGACAGATTTTTTAATTAATTAATTTTATAACACAATATAAGTAGTTTATTAGAAATATCAGAATGAAACATTCATTTCATGCGTTCTGAAGAGTAGAATATCTTAAGTTCAGAATTAAATCTAATGTATAAGAAAAACTTTATGGCGTGCACTTTTGGGTTTTCCATACTTTTTCATTTTTTTCGGCTTTGAGGCGCGAGGCCGTGGGCAGTTGCATTATCCCAGACAGCTGTTCTTACTTGCGATTATAGACAGTAGGTGTGTTTTATTGGGATTCTATCCATTGTACCGTAAGTAAATCCCAAAAAAAACGCCATCGACCGTAGCACGGACCGTAGCTTTTTTATTTTTGTAAGATTGGTACCCCTGCACATCAGTCACAAGTAATGAAATAGTCTTTGGCAAAGTAAAATTAAGAAAATATCAAAGTTATGAACAATAATTAGCTTTTATTCATATAAAATAGAGAGTAGAAAAACGTACCAATATTGAATTTATGTTACAAACCTATTTCTTGTTTTTATTTTTTCTGCAATTGCAGTTTTAAATTCGAACATTCATTCTGCACCAACAGAACGGAAACCATAAGTGAATGGCTTTGTTCATAGACTATGGTCAAGTCCCTTTTTACACTGTCCAATTTTTGTATTGCTTTAAAAATGGTCTATGCATTTCACACGAGGAAACAAAAGTGCCGGTAATTTACTTGTTTCCTTTTAATGTTTCTTGGTTTGGAACGCACACTACAACGTAGTTTAAATTGTTCACTCCCCTTATATTTCATGCTTTTATTTATTTTCTGAGCTTATCGATAGCTAGAGTTTTATTTTTCAAGTCAATTTACAAATTTATTTTCTGAGTATGTTTTGCTTTCAATTCAATATTTACTCATCAGACTGCACTTAACATATGCGGAGTAAGTAACAAAAAGTTAAAATTTGGTTTGCCATTTCACAATTTTAGATCACAAAAATGTATGCCCAGAGGGTCAATTCCCGATCTGTGAAGATGTGAAGTGATAAATTTTATCACGCTTTCACGTCTAATTCGATTCTCGATTCGTGAAAAAGTGAAGTTAAATGCCAAACATTTTTCATATGATAATTTTTTTATCACAGTCAATTGTTTTGTGAAGAAAATGTTTCTAATCGAATATTAAGAAGAAAAACAGGATTTGGCACATGACAAGTAAGCAAGCATTATATTTATACACAAATATATTTTGGTTATAAGTTATATTTGTGTGTATTCGAGTAAATAACGAAATTGTTAAATCAACAGATTCACAACAGCCGACGCGACGATGGTGCTCATTCCCGCGACAGATCGTTGGAAACTACCCATTGCAAAAAAATGCAGAGAACTTAACCATATTTAAATGGCACTTATAAGTTGAGTGTTTTTCAAGAATGCTCTCAATTCGCGTATTAAATCTATGCATAAATGTTTTGGGAATCTATAAAGTTCAATTAAGTGCTCCTAGTTGTAACTTCGAATAGATTCTGCGCATCTCGAAGGGAAAGCCTCAATATCCTCACATGAAAAAATAATAAATCTTACTCAAAACAGAGATACTATTGAATATAATATAAAACATACAATTGTTAAGTACGACGTCCTTTATTAATTTATTAAACGAATTATTATTCCGGACATTATTCTTAAGCAAATTTAGAAACTGAAATGAAATATATACCTTTCCCAACAAAAAATCTAATCAGAAATGAGAGAATTTATCATTTAGTACTTTTTAGTACAAATTTTATCACAATGAGTTCTAGAATCGCATTAGGCGTGTGCGTGAAGTTGGAAAATGATAAACCTCTGTGAAAACTGAAATGATATTTTTTTTATCACTTCATAATTTCACAGATCGGGAATTGACCCCCAGGCCATGTCCATGTAGTGAATCGAATACCGCCCATGGCCAGCGTCCATTAAACAGTGAAGAAAAAGAAAAAAGTGAGTTCAGTTTCCGCTTAGTGCGTTTAGGCTTGGCACATGCAATTTTGCCGAGACGAAATAGTTTAATCACTAGTTGAACGATGATCGCGCACATAAGCAATTTAAAAATCAATCAACGAGATAAACGAACACACAAACATCATTTTGATTTAATGTGCGCCCAGTTACATTATAGTTCGATGTGATACAAGCTAAAGAACTTATTTGGGGCGATCGTTTGATTTGTGCCGAAACAGAAACTCTTAAGTTGCTCGAATCGCGGGGTGAATAGTTTTTGCATGTGCCCGCACTCTCATATAAGTCCAGGGTATTCACTTTAGCAACCAAACTGTTGCAAACCTGAAAGTTGCATGTGTGCGTGCCTTATAGCTCATAGAATTTTATACGAATAAATATTTTGCGGCGCAGTGTCAAGCAATTCCTCTACCCAATGCGGTTTGTCTTCTCAACATGCTTTTTTGTAGATCTAAATAAAAACATGATTTTTTTCACCAAACTCCGTTTATTTATAACTATTAATAAAAATTAAACACAAAACGAATATTGGTCTTAAGTTAGTCAAAAATAAAAGAAAAACGGAATTCATTCGATAAATATTGGTTTCTTTTTCAAAATGGATATCAAAATTTGTTAAAATTGATTAATTGACATTATGGGTATGCAAAATTGCAGATAAAGGTGCAATTTTAGATGTACTTTAGAAAATAATTGAGCAAAGAATACAGTTTTTAATAGTAAAAGTCAGAAACTTTTCAGAAGAACAGCTTATAATTTATTAAAAAATGGAGTTATATAAAACAACTACTATAAGGCAAGTTATGTATTCCACAATATCCTAATTGGCAGCTATCGCACAACCAAGCAACGAGCGATGGTTCCTGCATCGGATAATAAAAATATCAAACTGCAGTGTCCAATTCAAACACAAACGCTGTTGCGCGATGAGGTAGCACAGTAGGTCATGTTTGTTTCTATATCGCTCAAGCTACATCACAAAAGCTTTTCAGAATCAAACATTATGCTTTTGCGAATGACGCTTTGAAAAGTAGTTTGGTTGCTTGAAATCAATCAAACATGTTTGTTTTTTTTTGTCGCGCCGTTGGACAAATTAAAATGAAATACGAACAAAATATAAGCAGTAACATTTGTTAAATCCCATTTATGGGATTATTTTTATAAAAAGCGATGAAAAACAGATCTAGTCTGGGAAAAAGTGGTAAACAAATTTTTAAAAAAATAATCAGATAAAACCGTTGCATATGAATTTTCAAATAATAATTCAGCATCTTCACTCACAAAACTTTTCAATTAGGACACACATTTTAGTAGCGCTACCAACAGCGACCTGACCGATCAAAGCTCATCGTTCGGTCGTGCGATGCATGTTCAATTAGGACGTAGCCTTCGGCCAAAAACAAAAATCTTAATTTTCTCAAAAACAGCCCCAACGATCTTGATAATTTTTTTTTTTGGAAAAAAAATTGTTATTTTTGGTTACTCTAGTAGAACCATTTTCTTGGTTTTAGATTTTCTTGGAAACGGTTGAATTAATTTTTTTGGATTTTTTTTACGCAGAAGCTCCTAGAAAGCTTAATCACTATTGTAAGCCAAAATTTTCCAATATTTTTTTTTTGTTTTGGAAATTAATATTTTTTTTTGAAAAATTTCGACAACGACTCAATAGATTTTTTCTAAGCTTCGTATTTGGTGTTTTTTTTTTGAAAAAAAACTAAAAAACAACGGTACCTCCCATACAAAGGTTACAAAACCGTCAAGAAATTTTTTTTCTCAAAAACGGCTCCAAGAATTTTTATAAGAAAATGTGTGTGTTCTTAAATTAGTACACTCCTCTTTCAAGCATACAAATATTTTTTTTAGCGTACTTATTACTGGTACTTCCCATACAACCGCTTTTCATATTTTCAAATTTCTCAACATTGGATAAACCGATTAAAATAATTTTTTTTACAAAAATGCTCCTTAAAATTGTTAATAAAACTTTATACTCAAATTTTCAAAAAAAAGTGTTTCGATTTTTAAAAATAAATAAATTTTATTTTTGAAAAATCGATATTTCAAAAACCAGTCACAGAATTTTTTTGAAATTTGAATTTTATATGTATATTTATAATACCTTCAATATGGGGTTTCAAATTTTTTTTCCAAAAATGTTTTCAAAATAAAGAATTAATTTATTAAAAAACTGCTACAACGATTTTTGATATATTCTTATTTATCCTTGAATTCAAATTGCATCTTTGTTTTATCTCAAACTATAACGACTAAGGAATGTAAAAACATTTAATTATGTGTATTATGTATTTATTTCTACCTTATTATTATTCCCTTTTTATGAATTTTTGCGTACGTCACTGAATACTAAATACAAAACAGGCCCTCATACATTTATATATACATATGTGTCTTTAAAAATCATATAGATCTTATGTAATGCATTTGCACCTAAATTATTAAGTTGTATGTATATAGCTACCTACTCACCTACATTCCTCATTTTCATTATTATATGTACATGTTAACATACTTAGGTTCCATCAGTATGTATATATATGTAGATACAGTTTACCCTCCCAACTTACATAATTAAAATCCATAACTTACACCCAGAGAAAAAACAACGTGAAATCAAAGAAAACCACTTTGATTTAAGTATATTTAGGAATGATCGGGGTTAAAGATGAACATTTTAGAATCAAAGTGGAACATCATTGATTCAACGTTTTTTCCTATATGAAAACAAATAGTTTTCATGCTTGATTTAAATACGTTTTCCTTTGATTTAAGGTGGAATAATAGTAAACTCAATATCATCCAACTTAAAAACGAAATGGAACAACTTTGATTCTACTGTGCGCCATATTAGATTCAAAGGCATACATACGTCTTTGAAAGTATAATGATCCAACTTTATTTTTAGAATGATGCATCTTTAAATTAAATGTATTCGAGCTTAAAAATATTACGAACCAACTTTGGAATTACTATCTTTCAATTTCAATTTCACTACGTTTCAATTTGGTTTTAAGTAATTTCTAATAGAAATTACTTTGAAATGGAAATGTTTTAGTTTCAATCTTACCAACCATGAAACGTTGTAGAATTTACTACTTTACGTTTTTAAAATAATAACCTGGATTCACCCATGATTTACGTCAACCTGAATTTAATAAAAAAATTTCAATTTTTTTAATAAAAAAAAGATAGTTTTGAAATATAAAAATTGTATTTTTGTTTTTTAATACAAATTTGAATTTACTGATTGTTAATGTAGGGATACACTTGTGCTTTGATTCAAACCGCATATTCCAAGAAAATCTTAACGGTCCAAATTTTTTAATTGCATCGGGATTCGAGATAAGCCACCAGAAAATGGTGTCTTGTTTAAGACTTGCTCCAAATAATCTAATGTATAAAAAAATAAACAAATTTCCATCTAGGACTAATTTTCTTATAATTTCACTAAAACAAAACTTACTTTTTAACGTAGGGAAATGTATTCCATTTCAAATTTTCTTAATAGTTTTACTAAAAGTTCAACGTCTTTAATTGGACGTTAAACTGTTTAAGCTCCGATTGTTTAAAAAAAAAAAAACACGACTGAATATATGAAGTCAAAGCTTCACGATCGACGACGCCGGCGCCGACCCGACACTACGTTGCAGGTAGTTTTTATGCTGTTTTCATGATTCTACATGGAATCCACTTAAGATCAACTATGAATCCCTTTGATTTTAAGTCGATCGTAGTTTGAAAATGCAACGTTTCACTTTATTTCTCCATCGTTTCCACTTTAAATTTTAAATATTTCGGTGTTACATTGGGTCCACTTAAAATTTACTATGAATGAATTCAAATTAAAGTTGATTTAACATTGAAAATCCTTCATCAATGTTTATGGAAAAGGAATTTAATATATAAGTGTTATTTGTAAGTGGCTGCAACTTCGAAATGATATTGAACAAAGTAGAATCAACTATGTTACACTTTGAATGTTGTGCATGGAATTTTAATTTTGGATACATTTTTAGCATTTTCCACTTTAAATCAACGTTGAACGTACTTAATAATTTATGAAAGTTGTTCCACTGTTGACTACGGTTCACTTTAAAACAAGAATTACAGTACTAAAAACAACGATGCGTTGTTAAATCAATATATTTTAAACGTTAAATTAAATACGTTCATGATACTATTTCCAACGTTAAATCAAAAACGATTTCTTAGATTTAACGTTGCCTTTTTTCCCTCAGTATAGACTTAAACATACATTTGAAGGAAGCTACCTATGTAACTATTCCTTGAATTATCCATTCCACAAATCATTATACTAAGAATGAAGGTAATCTTACCTACATAGGCTTTAAACCTGCATAGGATAACTACACCTAACGAACTAGACCTGAATATTAGCTACATTAAAGTTGTTAAGTGCAAGAACAAGTTCGTGCATTTTATTTTTTTCGTTTTTCCTGGCAGCTATTTATATGACGATTAATTGAGCGCTGAATGTTTCACAAGGTGTGTTTGTTTAGTTCATCTTGCAAATCCAACATGTTTTTGACAGGTTTTATTTAAAACTTGTAGTTTATCAAAACTTGACTTTTATCAAAAAGTATGGAAAAACTTGTGTTTTCGCTTTAGATTTTCATAATTTCGCGAAAACCGTGTTTTGGGTTTGTTGTCAAAAGGCTATTGTGTGCATCCAGCCGTTGATTTTGGTTTATTGTCTCTTTAATGATTACCTTGGTTAATTTTCGCTGTGCACAAAAATTGTTGTATAATTCTAATACTCTCATTCGTGGTTTTAAATTAAGAGAAGTAAGTTTTTAGTTTTTTATGAATGTAATAATATTTGTTATTTAATTTAACTATTTTTAAACTGTTAGAAAGAGTAAACATGGGCCGTAAATTACATTGTTCTTATCAGTTAAAATAAATTATCAAAAAGGTTTGAAGTGAAGGAAACACACCTATAAAACAATCGCAGAAACACGTTGTTTGTTCTCAAAACATGATCACAAATGCCTTAAAAGGGCCCTGCCATCCAGATAATAAATACCAAAGAAAAAAAGCTAAAACCACTGATCGACAGATTACAAGAGCTTTTAAGTCCAACTCAACATTTCGTCACCTGAGTTCTGTCTCGTTCAATAGACCATTTTTGACGAAATTGAGTTAGAAATGCAGTTTTTATAATTCGAGGGTCCTCTTTCGAATGGCGCAAACTATTTTGTTCCATCTCATTTAGTTTTCAAGTTATGGACAACTGTTTTGTTCAATAAACCACTTTTCTTACCATTTTGAGTTCCACTTTTGTTTAATAAACCACTATTCAATCTTGTTGTATTATATTGAACTATTGAATATAGTATACCTTTTAAATCATACCTTCTTATTTCTTTCTTGTTCGATATCACTTTTATAGCTTTTTGGTCAATATCCTTATACTTCATTTATTTCTATTTTGTTCAATGTTAAAATTATTTTGGTTATAATGTGTACCTTATTGAACAAAAAGATATGAATTTGGTTGTGTAAGAACCAAATTTGTTCAAAATCATACGAGATCGGCATAACGCGTTTTTCTTTTTTATCTCCGGGCAGATCACTAAACAGAGCCTACGTTAACCTAGCTAGCTCTGAATTGAGCTCTCCGATTTAATTTTAAAATAAACTTAAGCGCAGAACTGTCATAAGTTATTAAAACTTGTTTTTTTTTTTTTAAACTTATTTACCTAGTAGTTCCAAGGCTTTCGTTTTCCTTGGTTTACTTCGTGTTTATTGTCAAAATTATGAGTAAAGTTAGCCGCTCTCCGCACTTTTTTTCGTTTGATCGGTAATTTTATTCTGGGCTATAATGGAGCATGCTCCGATTTAGCTCTGTTTAAAAAAACAAACACAAGCTTAGCGATTAGACGTATCTGAGCTAAAAAAGAAACACTTTTTTTTGTGACAGCCGAGTTCTTTACTCGGAGCTAAAAAAGAAAAACGCCTATTGTTGCACTTGATTTGAGTATATGCTCATTCAGTGCTTTGATCTCTCATCGAGTAAGCAAGTGCAAGTGCAGTGCGTTGTTATAAAAGATGAGCTCTGAAAATGTTCCTACCAATAAAATAATTTGTTTTTCCAAATTTTCCGATGAGGAGCGTCTACAAATATTCAATGCTTTTTTTGTAGTAAAAGCAGAGGTGCAAAGGCTTAAGTCACTTTCTAACTTAAGCTTGACTTTACTGTTAAACAACCGGAGAACAACATCGAATTTGTCAATCAAGAAAAAACAATCTATAGAATAATTTAATTTGAACGTCACTTTTATAGAAATTAATTTTTGCTTAACGTTTATTTCAAAACAATAAGTTTTCAAAATGTTTTTGACATCGAAAATAGGTGTTCAATTTATTCCTCAGAATAAATTTTTATTCCGTTCCAAAATGAGCAGATAACTTCATTCCTAGGACTAAGCTATATCTGACTGTTGAAAAACTGATTTTTGCTCTATCTGGAGAATGTGTACTAACTGACTAAGTTACTGACTTATGAATTACAAAAATTTAAATCATAAGCTACTGAGTTAAACAAATTTAATTCACAACCCACTTAAGGCAGTTTGCTGATACACAACTAAAGCATTTAAGTTCTACTCAAGAACTTATGTGACAATTTATGCAGAGAAAAAAGTAGCCCTTAAGCGTTTTAAGTTGAACATAAATATTTATGATTCATATCAGCAAACAGGCCTTAATGCGCACTGGTCACTAGTCACTGAACAAATTGATGGGTGAATGATTTATGTATATTAGTTAAAATAGTTTTTTCCGTGATTTTCATAAAAGCTTCCAAAAGGGAGGATGATAACCCATCATTTGTCCAACACAAATATTTTATCGATATTGCTTTTCGTGAATTGAGTTATAGCGACTGCATAAACGGCAACTCACACAAAATTCTCCAAAAGCTATAAAGCTACTTTCGTTAATAATTAAATAATTATGTAGTAAAAACAAGCTTAAGAATTTCCACTCTACCAACTATCTTATTAATTAAACTTTATCTACAGACTTATGACTTAATGATTTCTTAATTCAAAAATTCGCAACCCTGATTAAAAGACCATGAGAAGATCCAATTTTATTCCAAAGTCGTGCAAAGAATTCAACCAAAAAGAAAAAAAAGTAGTTGTGTCTCGGAAAAAGTTTACCTTTATGTATTCTTTGGGAAAAGTCAACGAAACATTTGATGTCTGCCAAACATTTTTTTTTCAACCCTTTATATTTCTCAAAATCGGATTTACTATTTTTATTGCAACAAAATATAATGACACGGGTACTCATTGTCTAGAGATAGATGGAAAATTTATCAAGAAAATCAGAACATATAAAATCTTTTCCAGTAATGGATTAGCATCAAATTTATGTGAAGACAGCGAGAAAACCTGTTAGCTGTAATATTTATAGAAAAGTTTTCAATGAATCTTTCAATTTGTCGTTTTATAAACCTAAAAAAGATTTTAAGCAATAGGAATTTCGAATACATGTAAAAAACGAGGTTATAAGGTTTATCGCAGTAAACATAGATAAGCAAAGGCTCAGCGTGATATCAATCAAAAAAACAATGAGTTCAGCGGTTATCGCTTATGACCTGCAAAACGATTTTTCGCTACTGAAAAATAATGTTTCGAGTTACTTTTACAGGCGTAATGCTGTATATAATTTAACTGTATATAATATAACATTTTTTGAATTTTAATAAAGCTAGTCTGGATCTTGAAATGGTATCTTTCAAAGATTGCAGACAAATCTAATATAGAGGCAAAGTTTTTTCTAAAACCTTACTTAATCATATTTTTTTTAATTTCGGTATTCAAAATTGTATTGTTCCCATTCATAGTACCATTCAGATAAACTAATGAATACTTATTTGAATAATGAAATATGTTTTGTTCAATTTAATACAAAATGCCTCTGTTTTCCTATAGTATTGTCCTTAATTTCAATATTAAGCTTTTTTGTTCAATATCCACCACATTTATCAACTTATTTTCACACCATATAACTTTGTTCAATAACCAAAATGACATACGCCCTGATTTTTATTTGTTATTATTTCATAACAAAAGAAAAAAGAAAATTGTGAATTGTTTTTAAAACAAAATTGTTAAGGCTTTCAGAAAAACATAACTTCCAAAAATAAATTAGGTAAAATAAACAAAAGCTTTCGACCTTAACTATAAAAATCGATTTCCCAACATTTTGAAAAATGGATATAACAGGTGATTTTTTTGTTACTTGGTTTTTGACGTTAATATTTTTGACAGATCACACATGACAAATTCAACGAACATTTGACATATCGATTCAGTATTTGCCATTTCATCATGAATAGACTTGCGCCTGAACAACGTTTGCAAATTATTGAAATTTATTATCAAAATTCGTGCTCTGTGAAAAATGTGTTTCGCAAGCTACGTCCGTTTCAGCGACGAGGCTCATTTTTGGCTAAATGGATACGTGAATAAGCAGAATTGCCGTATTTGGAGTAAAGAGCAGCAGCTACCAATGCATCCCGAAAAATGCACTGTTTGGTGCGGTTTATGGGCAGGCGGCATCATTCAGCCGTACTTCTTCAAGGACGATGAAGGCCGCAGGGTTACGGTCAATGGAGAAAGGTACCGTTCGATGATAACAGATTTTTTTTTGCCGAGAATGCAAGAATTGAACTCGGTCGACATGTGGTTCCAACAGGACGGTGCCACATGCCACACTGCACGCGAAACCATGCATCAATTGAGAGGCGAATTTGGTGAGCAGTTGATCTCACGTTTTGGCGCAGTCAATTGGCCACCAAGATCATGTGATTTGACCCCGTTAGACTATTTTTTGTGGGGCTATGTTAAGTCTATTGTCTATGGGGACAAGCCAAACACGATTGCTGCCTTGGAAGCCAACATTGAACGCGTCATTGGTGAGATTCCGGCCGAAATGTGTGAAAAAGTTTGCCAAAATTGGACCTTCAGAATGGACCACCTGAAGCGTAGCCGCGGGCAACATTTAAGTGAAATTATTTTTAAAAAGTAAATGGCAGAAATTGATTTATCGATCCAAGTAAAAATTTCATTCACTTTTTACAAGTTTCTGTGTTTTTTTGAATTTTCAAAAACCAAGCTCTTAAAAAATCACCGTTTATAACAAGATAGAACTCAGATGACGATTTACAATTTTTCAAGCGTTTTTGATGATTTTTTAGCACACACCTATTATTTTGCACACGACTGTAAATACTTAAATTTGACCGATAATGTTCTAGAATTAATAAAGACAAAGCACTTATTATTGTAGGCCTTACTTTGGATACAAATGCTTCGAAATCAACCTTAACTTCTTCTGAATTTCTTGAAAGCATTTCAATTAAAACAAAACAACAAAAGCAGTTTGAAACGCTTATCTACTATGTGCAAATGCAGTTAACTCTTTTTAATCAAAGTTTAACTTACAAGAAAGTCGCATATTCAAAATCGCATTCTTATACAAAATTAAAAGCAGTATAAGCTAAACATTATGTGTAACTCACAATTTTTTTTTGAATATTCCTTAATTCCATAGCGGATTTGGAAGCTTGAGAACATCTCTATTGCGATTTACAGGAAAGATTCAAGTGGTTGAGGAAAAAATTTAGTAAAGATACTTATGTATTATGAGTCAAAAAATCGCAAAAATACTTAGGTTAGCTATAGTTAGGTAATAACGTATATAAAGAAATATTAGCAAGGTAATGGGATTTATAAGGTTAAAAGTTTAAAGAGGTTCCGCTTTGTCCGAGTTTTCGTCTCAGAGCCTGGACTTTTTGCACCTGCCTAGAAATGTGATTAGTTTTCTTAGAATTCCACAAAAAAAACTCCTGTTTTATTTTTTTATATCTGACATACCTGGTATTTTGTATCCTCTCCAGGTGGATCCAAGCACTCAAACTCACAGCAATGTGTGCCAACTCGGAAGTTCTTGCAAAACTAATAAAAATAGGGTTTAGAAAAAAAAATAACATCGCAACTTCTTAACCCAGTTAATCTGATAAAAAAGTGTTTCATGTACTTACATAGGGTGGATCACAGTAAATTGCTTTACACCACAACGGCTCGGAATGGTAGCAGACACAAAGACTGCATACTCCGGGACCAGGTACGTACAGCATTCCATGGTTGACAGAGTTTCCTTGAAAATCGATGCAATCCTCCTCCAAGCATCCTGCAAATTGAAAGATACACAAGTACAGTTGATGTATATATTATATGTACATTTTTTTTTAGTGTTTTATAAGAATATATAAGATGCTACATGTATGGATAAATTGAAACTGAGTACAAGTTTGGATGGAGCATTTTGGGTAATTAAGTTTGCTTTTTTGGCAACACGCTTCGAGGGGAATTCTCTGGCAAATGACCAATATTTATCAAAGCTTTATTGAAAGGTGTGCAATGTTGGGTACTTTTTTGTACCTAGCTAGTTAGCTACTGTTATTCAATATTTCTTTGGCATAAAGTAAATTGTGTCATTATTTATAAGTTGCTGCATTTTGTTTTAATGCTGATGAACATTATGTAAGTTACTGAGTAATGTTCAAAGAATATGGACAAAAATTTAAATAGGTATAATGAAGAAGAGATTTCTTAAATTTCACATTTTAAAATTGCACAAGCTTACTACAATTTTAATTTTAAATCCTATGTTCGATCACATTATATGCAAAAGATTTTTAATGTCGTTTTTCAATTAATTTTTATATATAAAAACTCTAAATTTTTTTCTAAAAAAAAAATGGTATGAACATTTTAAATATTTAATAATATATAAATTTAAAAATAAAATTTCAGATAAAATCGTCCACTCGTTTTCAAAATATTGAATTTTCAAAAAAAAAAATGCAGTATTATTTGGAATTAAGGAGCTCCTGTATAAAAATATTTATCGAAATCCGTTAAGCCGTTTTTGAGAAAATCGAAAATCAATTAAGTGGTTTTATGGCAGGGATATAAATATTTAAAAAAAAAATTCAGCCAGTAGACCATACTTAGAGATGTACACACACCAATTTTTATCAAAATCGTTAGAGCCGTTTACGAGATAATTAAGATGGTAGAAAAAATTGTACCGCTATTTTTGGGACTGAAACAACGATTCAAAAATCTATTTTGCACAATCACCTAAAACGCCCTAGTACAAAGTTTGACCAAAATCGGTTCAGCCATTTAGGCTGTAGATCGTTCTACAGACAGGCAGACAGACGGAATTGTGGAAGCCACTTTTTTGGTGTTCTCTATCATCGTAATGTTAACTTTGATTAAGATATCGAGTTCGATTTTTTTCCAGAGAGAGAGAGAGAGAGAGAGAGAGACAGAGAGAGAGAGAGAGAGAGAGAGAGAGAGAGAAAGAGAGAGAAAGAGAGAGAGATAGAGGGAGAGAGAGAAAGAAAGAGAGCGAGAGATAGATAGAGAGAGAGAGAGAGAGAGAGAGAGAGAGAGAGAGAGAGAATAACATTAACATTAACTTCTTGCGGAAAATCACATTTTACATGTTTTTATAATTAAGCGCGCACTAAAGGGGTTTTGACTATCCTTTAAATAAATGATCAATCACTGTTGGAGCGTAAGGAAAGTAGGGAAGCATTTAAGATGGTTTAAATGGTTGTATCGCATGTACCATTAATAACAAATATTCAGAATATTCGCCAAAATGTAGACCATATCTAAAGTAGTACACACACAAATTTTTATCAAAAAAGTTAGAGCCGTTTTCGAGATAATTAAGATGGTAGAAAAATTTGTATGGCAAGTACCGTTATTTTTGGGGCTAAAACAACGATTAAAAAATCTATTTTGGACAATCACCTAAAACGCTTAAATACCAAGTTTGAAGAAAATCGCTTCAGCCGTTTCGGCGGTAGAGAGTTGTACAGACAGACAGACAGACGGAATTGTGCGGAATTGTTGTTCTCCATTATCGTAATGTCAAGCTTGATTAAAATCTCGAGTTCGATTATTTTTCCAAATGCAAAACTTGCCCTATAGTATCTACATATATCGCATAAGTAAAAACAATGTCAACACAGTCATTTTACGTCAAATTATTATTTATTAGTAAATTTTGACTGCATCCTTCGCTATTTAGAGATGTTAATGTAAATCTAAAAAGCGTCCGTTATATCGCAAATTCGCTATATCGGGTGTTTATTATATTGGACATCCACTGTCAAATAAGAAACAAAAATCATTAAATGTGTCCACACGATCAACTAAGCATTCATCAATGTAATACGAGGAATCAGTGGGGTTTTTTTATCCTGGTATACGACATCACTTTGCAATTTTTAGTATTCAGTTCCATTCCGTTTGAAATGCACCATTCAAAGGGTCTGTCAACATTATCCATTTGGATTCGAAAAGCTATAGAACATTTTGAAGTCGTCTGCGAAGATTCGTATTTTTGAGTATAGAATGTCTATACCAATGTCATTAAGAAAGAGAACGAAGAAAAGTGGTCCAATATGACTACCTTGAGGAACTCCGGACAGCACATTAGTAATTTTAGATGAGCAGTTTTTAAATTTAACATATTGGATACGGTTTTTTAAATACGATTTCAAATGACATCTCTAACAAGTGTTGCTATTGTATTAATTTTCGATAAGAAAAGAAACACAAAGATGAAGTCACCCAGAGTAAATCAATGTGTGCAGATCAAAAGAACATAACTTATTCTGTATGTGGTCCTTTATTTCTTTTATGGGACGAAATATTTGAGTGAGTAGGAGACAATAGCAGAAACACCCGCCCCCCATTACTATCATTCGAATTAATTAGTTATATTAATAGTAATGACTCGGTTCTCGTTACATGTTGGTTGTTCAGGTAGGTATAGTAGGTGTGTTTTATTGGGAATCTATCCATTGTACCGTAAGTAATTCCCAAAAAAACGCATCGACCGTAGCATGGACCGTAGCTTTTTTATTTTTGTAAAAATGGTACCCCTGCACAGCAGTAACAAGTAATAAAAGAGTCTTATGCAAAGTAAAATTAAGTAAATATTAAAATTATGAACAATAATTACATTTTATTCATATGAAATAGAAAGTAGAAAAACGTACCAATATTTAATTTATATTTCAAACCTATTTCTTGTTTGCATTTTATCTCCATTTGTAATTTTAAATTCGAACATTCATTTTGCACCAATAGAAAGGAAATGATAAGTGAATAGGTTTGTTCATAGACTATGGTCAAGCTTCTTTTTACACAGGCCAACTTTTGTATTGCTTTAAAAATCGTCTAAGCCTTTTACACGAGGAAACAAAATTGCCGGAGATTTGCTTATTTCCTTTTAATGTTTCTTGGTTTTGAACGCACACTACAACGTAGTTTAAATTGTTCACTCCCCTTACATTTCCCCTTTAAATTTCATGCTTTTATTTATTTTCTGAGTAGATCGATAGCTATAGTTTTATTTTTCAAGTCAATTTATTTTCTGAGTATGTTTTGCTTTCAATTCAATATTCACTCATATTGACAGACTGCACATATACTCGGGGTAAGGAACAAATAGTTAACATCTGGTTTGCCATTTCCATGCACATGTGAAAAAAAAACAATGGGATCACAAAAATGTACGCCCAGTCCATGTCCATGTAGTTTTGCGAATACCGTCCATGGCCAACGTCCATTAAACAGGGAAGAAAAAGCACATTTTGTGAAGTTCAGTTGCCGCTTAGTGCGTTTAGGTTAGGCGCGCACATGCAATTTTTCCGAAACGAAATAATTTAATCAATAGTTGAACGATGATCTCGCACATAATCAACTTAAAATAAATCTACGAAATAAACCAACACATACAATATTTTCCTTTAATGTGCGCGCAGTTACATTAAAGTTCGGTGTAATACAAGCTGAAGAACTTTTAAGTTGCTCGAATCGCGGAGTGCATGCGCGCACTCTCATATAAGTCCATGGTATTCACTTTAGCAACAGAACTGCTGCAAAACTGAAAGCCTTATAGCTCATAGAATTTCATACGAATAAATATTTTGCGGCGCAATGTCGAGCAGTTTCTCTATAGTGCAGTTCCACCCAATGCGGTTTGTCTTCTCAAATTGCTTTTTTGTAGATCTAAATAAAAAGATGATCTTTTTCACCAAATTCCGTTTAATTATAACTATCAATTAAAATTAAACACAAAACGAATATTGGTCTTAAGTTAGTCAAAAATAATGGAAGAACGGAATTCATTCGATAAATAATGGTTTCTTTTTCAAAATGGATATCAAAATTTGTTAAAATTGATTAATTGACATTATGGGTATGCAAAATTGCAGATAAAGGTGCAATTTTAGATTTACTTTAGAAAATAATTGAGCAAAGAATACAGTTTTTAATAGTAAAAGTCAGAAACTTTTCAGAAGAACAGCTTATAATTTATTAAAAAATGGAGTTATCTAAAATTTGAGAAATATAAACTGGTCAACTATTTAAAAAAAATTAAAAAGATCGATTTGTCTTACGAATGAAATTAATAATTATAACACTCCATGAACACATCCAACGAGATTCAATTCAATTATCAATCGTACCAACAAAACTAACAAAACCAGAATCGAGACTCGACTGAACGTCAACCAGCCATCCACCGTAGCTTCTACTTTAGCTTTTTATCGACCGTAGCGAATTGTATGTAAAATGCTACGGCGGATAAACTTACGGCGGATAAATTTCCCAATAAGACACGGCTAGTGTATCTGTTTCAATAAATGACCAAATGAAAATGGAAAAATCGAATAATTTCATTTGCTATTATAGAGTTGGATATAGTCATGATAGATTTCAGCATTTCTTATACATACTATATATTTATGTTTATTAACTAATGTTGGTGTTAAAATAAAAAAAAAACGGAATTAAAAACAGAAATTGGGCTAAAAATGGGAATGTTTTTGCTTCGTGAAATAAAGTGGATAGCATAATAAGGTCGAATCGACTTTATTTCCAATTTTCTTAACTTTTCATAATTCCAATGATCATTCGATTGTTTTAACCAATTGAATACTAATATCCCGATTATTTGAAATCATGTGATTATGCTCATCACTAGTTTAAGGGAAGACATGAAATGTTTCTCAAGGATTATAAATATTTCTGTTATAGTTCTGTCACCTATCACATTTGAAGCTCTATTTTGAAGAATGAAGGCTATATAGATTATACCCAGGTCAGAATTAAATGAGGTTTTTATTTGCCGATAAGCAAAGATGCGAATATGAAAACGAAAGAAGGGGCGAACTTAATTAGATGCTAGTTGGATGTTAAGAAAAATTTCATTTTTTATGGTCTGGTTATGTTATTTTGCATCTATGTATTTAAAAAGATACCATCAAAGACGATCAGCCAATATATTGCGTGTCCTTGGGGAATTTTTTAAATTAAGGCAAGCTTTTAAATTGTAACGTTATTTCAAGATAAGAACGATATGGGTTTAATAAATTATTACTTGAAGAAGATGTTCAAAAGTGTCAAATATTTAACATAGTTATGTATTTATTATCCGCTAATTATGATAATTAGGTAAAACATATTACATAAATATCTTTACTTTTAAATTCATAATTAAGCAGGTAATAGGTTTAAAGTACAAAAAATGTTAATAAAATCTTCATAGTACAGTGGACGTCCAGTATAAGGAATGATATAAGAAGGCCATTCTCTATATCGAGCGCATTCGTTATATCTAGCGACCACTTAAAGAGAAAGATAAAAAATACTAGATACAGTTATAATCCCTTTGGGTCACACCAATACGAGAAAACTTTCGTGTTGACATAAGAACAGATGCAAAGAAAAAAACAATGTCAAAACTGTCATTTAATGTGAAATTATTAATTCGTGCAAATTGTGAAAATCGTTCGCTATTTAGAGATGTTAATTTAAATCTAAAAAACTTTCGTAACATCGCAATTCGTTATATCGGGTATACATTATACTGAACGTTCACTGTACCTACTTATACAATTAATTAAGCGCAACAATGTTAAGACACTAAATGCGCATTGAATTTGCTTCAAACTGTTGCATGTTTCTAAGACTTCTTATTTTTATTATATTTCAAATCGATTTTTCCATATATCGACACTTTTACACATCAATCAACTTGACTGATAAACTTTAGTGCCCTTACGAAACCTTTTTTTATAGGTTTGAGTTGTACGGAAGACGTAGTAGCTATTATATTTACGAGTATGAGAACTATAATGATAAATATAGATTGTATTTATAATATGAGAATATGTACATACATATATTCAGAAGCTTCAGATACCCTTATCGTTAATCGATTACCCAAGAGGATTTTCATGGGGCGAAAGGTGACATCAATCAAAGCTATTAATCTGGCACATCTCAAGCATTCTTCAATTAAAATCCATTCATATAGAATAAAAAATGTATAGTAAATATATGTATTGCAATAAAACCAATTGGAAAGTTTTTAAACTTTTTGATTCACATCATTCAGCTTTGACAGGAAATGTACATTGTAATGGGTTATCCATTTTGCGGTACATGCATGAGGTAGATTATTTTCAATATGATCATATTTTTACTTGCGATATATGTAGGTACTCAAACTCGAGATTTTAATCAAATTTGACATTACGATGATAGAGAACACCAAAAAAGTGGGTCCCGCAATTCCTTTTGTCTATCTGTCTGTCTCTAGATCGATCTCCAGCCTAAACGGCTGAAGTGAATTTCTTCAAACATGGTACTCAAGCGTTTTAGGTGATTGTCTCAAACAGATTTTTAATTCTTTTTTATCTTCAAAAATAACAGTACCTGCCATACAATTTTTTTTTTTTTTTTTGGAAAATTGGAATAAGGGAGAATTAGCGTAAAAAAAATAATTACTTTATCCAGTCGAAAATATGTAAAGTGGTTCTAAGGGAATTATTGTTAATAAGAACGCAAAATAAAATATTTGTTTTCTTAATTAATTTAAGAAAATACACATTTCTTACCAAAGTTCTGGAGCCATTTTTGAGATTTTTTTTTGTCACGGGTTGTTAACATTTGTTTTTGTTTTAGAAATATAGTTGTTTTAAGAGTTTAAGATAATGTTAAAGAACTAACAAATACAAAGCTTCGAAGAAAACTATTTTTAGGAGCTTTTCCACAATAAATTTCAAAAAGACCAAATGAAGCGTTTTCCAGAAATTCGAAAACCAAAGAAATAAAATGCATGACTGGATCGTACGAACTTGCTCTTAGAGCTAACAACCTTAACGCAGCTAAACAATGACGCTGTTTAGTAGGTAGGTAGTCTAGCTATCCTAATGCTGGCTTAAAGCCGACAAGGATCATTACCTTGATTCTTAGTGCCTAATGACTTGTCGAATAAAAGATTCATAGTTATCCACAAATGTATATTTAAATCAAGATTATGGATATTAATTATGTAAGTTACGAGAGAAATATGTACCTACATACATAGATGGAACATATGTATGGAAATATGTACTCATGATAATGAAAATGAAGGATGTAGGTTGGTAGGTAGTTATGTATATGCATTTAACTTTATAATTTAGGTGCAATATGCATACATAAGATCAATGTACATATGTATAATGGCATACATCGTATGTAGTATTCAGTGACGTACCCAAAAACTATATATAGAAATAAATGGATAATACACATAATTAAATATTTTTATATTGCTTAGTTGTTATAGTTTGAGGTAAAACAAAGATGCAATTTGAATTCATAGATAAATAAGAATATAAAAAAAAAATTTCAAAAATCGTTGAAGCGGTTTTTTAATTAATTAATTTTTTGTGTATAAAATTTTGAAAACATTTTTAGAAATATAATTAAAAAGCCATTTTGACGATATTATGAATATATATATAAAATTAAAATTTCAAAAAATTCTGTGAATGGTTTTTGAAAAATCGATTCTACAAAAAAAAAATTTTTATTTATTTTTTAAAAATTGAAAAACTTTTTTTTTGAAAATTTAGATATGCAGTTTTATTTACGGTAGCATTTGTATAAGAAAAAATATTTAAATCAGTTCATTCAAGAAAATCGAAAATATGGAAAGTGTTTCTATGGTAAGTGCCGTTAATAAGTACGCAAAAAAATAATATTTTTATACTTGAAAGTGGACTGTACTAATCTAAGATTTTATAAAAATTCTTGGAGCCGTTTTCGCGAAATAAATTTTTTTCTTAACGGTTTTTTTTTTAACATTTGTATGGGAGGTACCGTTGTTTTTTATTTTAAGAATATAGTTTTTTTAACTTTTCAAGATAATGTCAAAGAACTAACAAATACGAAGTTTCTACAAAATCCATTAAGTCGTTTTCGAAATGTTGAGTCTTCAAAAAAAAAAAATTACATTAGTGTTTAAACTGTTTAGGAGCTTCTGCGCAAAAAATTTCAAGAAAATCAAATTAACCGTTTCCCAGAAAATTGAAAACCAAAAAACAACAAAAAATAACAATTTTTTTTTCCAAAAAAAATTTTCGAAATGTTTATTTTCCTTTCATTAATGAAATCGTTGGAGCTGTTTTAGAGAAAAATACATTTTATCCATCAGAAAATAATAAAGGTCTCGGGGCCCTGGGATCTTGATCTACAAGTATCATTTTATCGAAATACTTTACATCCTACTAAAGTGTTTATATTCTAAAGATAACTAACGTAAAAAGCACACATAATTATGAGCATCAATACCTTTTTGTACGACAAAACATTTCGAAGTAATCAGAAGGCGAAAGTTCCTAAACATCATGAAAACAATTTTCTCATGCAGCCATTTGTGACGAATTATAATAAGTTATGTGAAAATAAAAGAAATTCTAGCACATTGGTCTCACTGTCTTTTGATTTTATTTGAAACACTGATGCAACGTATGCTACTTTGGTAATTCCTTCATCTACAAATGTTGAGTCTCAGATTTGGCATCTCAAGCACACTTTGATTTGGCCTAAAATGCACAAACCTACTAAGTTATCAGTCAAGCATTATACCCACTGCATAACTGCCAGCTGCATTCACATTGTTAGTTCTATGTTCTATCTAAGAAGAAGAAGTTAAAAAAAACCTCTTCAAATCAAATGTGTACCTCTGTGTACATAAATTGGGGTAGGTTCAATACATCACATCTCGATTTTACAACGGTATACACTTAAATAAATCCAATTGGTATTGCAATGATAAACAATAATTTCTTTACTTCTTTCTTTTACTAACAAATAATCCTCGAAGCGACATTCTCTATAGTTGATTGACAAACTTGAGCTTTTCTTTATCTGCACAAAATATTTTATTTTTCTTAAAAAGTTCTTGGGATTGCAGAGACAGTGGCGTAGATAGATTCTAGAAAGAGGTTATTATTTTAGGTTTTTTTTTTTATAAATTTGATTTTTGTTTCTGAAAAAAAAAACAAGTACAAAAATTACTTAAATTTTTCACCTATTCTATTTAGTAGTAGTTATAGAAGAAAATCAAGTTTGTTTGACAGTTCATCTATAGATAGCTTTGTCCGATGTGCTGTATTGCCGGAACACCGATACCTATAACAACATTATAGTTAATTGTCTGACTTGTGTTTTATTTGTTTTTAAATGTTAAAATGGTTGGTAGTTTTAGAGTCGATTATACCAATATTCGCGGGCTTAGGAAAAATTTTTTTGCCGCGTATTTCCACACTGTTAAAAATAGGTCAGCTGTTTTGGCACTGAGTGAGACCCAGATAGGCGAAAATTCTGATCAATCGGAATTTCGTCTGTTTGGGTACAACTTAGTGCCATTATTCTTTTCCCATCATGGCCTCGCCGTATACGTAAGAAATGATGTAGCGTACCAACTCCAACCACAATATGGCTTGTGCTCAAACACAAATTTTAATTTCATGTGGTTAAAATTCACGGTAAATAGGCACATCATACACACATGTTTTATTTATCGGAGCCCAAATTTGGATAGAGTTTCAACTTTTAACGAATTTGATGCTTTGTCCGACTCCATTCAAAGAATTGTTTCCCATTATCCTCACACTGAAATCGTCATTGCGGGCGATTTCAATGTACACAATTCTAGTTGGCTCCGCTTTTCGAGCCAGACAACACCCGAAGGAAGGTATGTTGAGGTCTTTGCTGAGTTAAACCAACTGACTCAGATTGTTGACGAGCCAACCCGAATACCTGATGTTGCAGGTCAAACCGCAAACACTCTAGACTTGTTCCTTACCTCTGACCCTAATAAATACACGCTAAATGTATTATCGCCTCTAGGTACATCAGACCATTGTGTCGTATCTGCATGCCAACAACACTCAGTTAAAGAAAAACTACCTATGAGAACCGTTTGGCAATATGGGAAAGCCAACTGGGATGGTCTCAATAATTTCTTCAGAAACTTTAACTGGTCATTATGCTTCCTCGGTAGTGACATAGACTCCAGCGCAGATATGATAACAAATTTAATCCTTTACGGAATGAGAAATTTTATCCCGAATAGGGTGAAATCTATCAAACCGAAAGAAAATGCATGGTTTGATTCAAGCTGTAAAGAGGTTATTAGGGTTAGAGAAGTCAGTTTCCGGAATTATAAAGCCAATCCCACTGAGGAATACCGGAAAAAGTTTCAACAAGCTAGAAAGACTTGCAACGTTCACATTCGTAGAACCAAATTTTTGCATGACCAAAAATTAAGGCAAAAAATACTACAATGTCCCAAAGGTAGTAAGAATTTTTGGTCATTTGTAAAAACTATTCGAAATTCAATTTCTTCTTCGGTTCCAACGATCGTCTCTAATGACACCCCTTTTGTCAGTTCTCGCGAAAAAGCCAATTTGCTTGCAGCGCAGTTCGCTGTTAATTCGACGCTGTCAGAAAGTGTTATGACTCCTCCAGTACTTGAGAGCGTAAACGATTTTATGGGACGAATCTTCTTTCGCACTCGTGCAGTTGCTAGAGTCCTCAAAGATCTTGACATAAACAAATCTGCTGGCCCGGATAGTATCCCTCCCATCGTTCTGAAGAGGTGTTCTTCAACGCTGGCAAAACCACTGCGTAATCTTTTCTATCTGTCCTACTCTACAGGTCTCTTTCCGAGTGGATGGAAAAAAACATTTGTCCAGCCTGTCCCTAAAAAAGGCCCATCTTCTTCTTACCGTCCAATTGCACTTATGTCCCTTCTTTCCAAGGTCATGGAAACGCTGATTAATTATCAGCTCAAGAAATATCTTGAAGAACGAAAGCCCCTTAATGACCGGCAGTATGGCTTTCGTAGCAATAGGTTCACTGGTGATCTGATGGTATATCTCACCGAACAGTGGCACAAATCTTTACATCGTTTTGGAGAAAGTAAGATTATTGCGCTTGATATTTCAAAAGCATTTGTTAGAGTTTGGCATCAAGCTCTCCTATCGAAAATGCGTGCATTTGGTATCGATGAATGTCTTCTTCGTTGGATTAGAAATTACCTTTCGGACCGCTCAATACAAGTTGTATTGGACGGTTTCAAGTCTGATATTCACAAAATAAATGCTGGTGCGCCCCAGGGCTCCGTATTGTCTCCGACCCTCTTTCTCATTTTTATTAATGATCTCTTATCTGGAACTTCTAATCCACTTAATTGTTTTGCTGACGATAGTACTCTCAGCTTTTCATATTCGTTTTTAGATGCACCTCCTTGTTTTTCGGATGTGCAACTGGAACGGCAGCGTATGATAAGCTCATTAAATTCAGATCTTGACAGCATTGTCCAATGGGGAATTAAAAACCGTGTAGAATTTAATGCTTCAAAAACTCAGTGCTGTCTTCTGTCGTTAAAGCAGAACACACCCCCCATGCCGCTATCCATGAGCGGCACTAGCATTGAAGAAACCGATCAGCTTTCAGTCCTCGGCATGTGCATCACATGTGCATGTGAAATTACCTCAGACAACTGTTTTTTTCTTCGTTTCTCCTGGCAGCAACCCGTCAGCTATTTATGTGACGAGTAATTGAGCACTGAATGTTTCACAAGGTGTGTTTGTTTGGTTCATCTTGCAAATCCAACATGTTTTATTTAAAACTTGTATTTTATCAAAACGAGTGGTTTATCAAAAATGTATGGGAAAACTTTTGTTTTCGCTTTAGGTTTTCAGCCAAAACCGATAATTTCGCGAAAACCGTGTTTTGGGTTTGGTGTGAAAAGGCTATTACGTTGTATATAATATCAGATTATAATCAAAATGGACTTGATCTCACTTCGTTGGTATATTGTTCCTGGAATTCGTTTGTATCCGTTTCAAACGACATCCTTAGCAGGATTTATTATTAGGAAAGTTTTTTCAGGCGCTTCAAATGTATTCTTAGGCTTGATATGTCGCCTACACCGATCAAAAAATTTGTCCGCTATTTATACTAGAACAGCAGATGTCCCTGCAGTAAGAAATTATTAAAAAGTCTTCTTCACTTCACGCGAAATAACCTTCTATACTTCGGACTTAAGGATATTCATCAAAAACTCAAAATTCATAGCGTTTTTGATTTTTTTTGAGTCCATTTCCGGAGTATTCATTCCTTCCAGAGTTTCGTAAACAAACGAGAAGAATTCTAAAAAATCGTGTATAGCTTGATTTTTTGACACATATCGTTTTATATTCAATCTCTTTTTTTGTTCTTGGCACATTTTCAGATTTTTCAGTAGTGTATATTGCAGAATCCATGGGAATGAAAACGGATTGCTCTCCTTATCCATCCCATTTGTGCACGCCACTGTTCAGAGACAACCGAATTTTCTAACTAAATTGCCGTGTGATGACTTGTAAGTATTTACCCGGATACATATAGGTATGTAGGGTAAGCCTACAACGACAATAGTCTTAGGGATTAAAAATGCTTGTACTTCCTGTGTTTGTTGTTAGACATTCAGAAACATTATTGATTTTCGGATAAAAAATGTATTTGTGTAGGAAGTTGTAGCTATAAGTGTTGACTATGAAAATGTAATCTTTACGGATTGACGATAATTATGTATGTTGTACTAATACACATCTGATAAAAAAAACACTAATTTATTAATTTTTGCTCATAGATTCGAATATATAGTTTAAAATTTTACAAAATTAACTAGAGGCTTGAATGCTTGAACATTTTTCATAATTGAAAAGAAAACTATTCGAAACGCCACTTCGTCTTCGATTCCAAACTTCGATTTTAATGACACCCCTTTTGTCAGCTCACATGAAAAAAGCCCATTTTCTTGCAGCGCAGATTGCTGTTAATTCGAGGATGAAAGAAAATAGGATGAATTTGTTATTGCAGAAAAGAGGTACGAAGCTACTACAGAAGAGTGAAACAGTCTACATTAGGTCTCACAAGCCGCCCTGGGCCCTGCAACGATCAGGATAGAAACACCTTATGGGAAACATAGGCGATGTTAGTCATCTGGAGAAACTACTTTAACCAGTTGTTAAATGGCGATGACAGCCAAGATTCCGCCCAGGATCAACTGGTACTAGTTAATCTAGATGACCACAATGATCTACATCCACCCGACCAAAATGAAATCAAAGTAGCCATCACCAAACTAAAGATGAACCAAGCAGTTGGATGAGATGGCCTGCAAGCGGAACTTTTTAAATACGGTGGGGATGACTTGGTCAGGAGCATACACCACTTCATCTGCAAAACATGGTCGGAGGAAAGTATGCCCGATGAGTGGAATCTCAGTACCATCTGCCCGATCCACAAAAAAGGAGACCGCCTAGTCTGCGCCAAATACAGATGCATAAGTCTTCTAAACATCGCTTATAAGATCCTATCTTGCGTTTTATGTGAACGTCTCAAGCCTTTTGCTGATGATCTAATATGTCTTTACCAATGCGGCTTCAGACCTGGAAAATCTACAACCGATCAAATATTTACATTACGCCAGATCTTGGAGAAAACCCAAGAATATAACATCGATACCCACCACCTGTTCGTCGATTATAAAGCAGCCTACGACAGTGTTAATAGAGTTGAACTGTATCGTGCCATGTCCAACTTTGGAATCCCTGCTAAACTGGCACGCCTTATCAGGATGACGTTGGAAAATGCTCGCTATTCCGTCAAAGTTGGTAGGGACTCTACTGAATCCTTCGAAACCACCAGAGGGCTAAGACAAGGTGACGCACTGTCATGCAGCTGTTTTAACATTGTGCTTGAAAACGTCATACGAAACACCCATGCCAGCACATCGGGCACTATCTTCAATGCTAACTCTGGCTAATAGCTGTTTCTTTGGGCTGAGTAAGCAATTGAGGAATAAATCCCTATCGACAAGAACCAAGATGACACTGTATAGAACACTTATCATCCCGGTCCTACTTTATGGTACAGAAACATGGACCCTCTCCCAAGCGGATGAAAAGCCACTTGGAGTCTTCGAGAGTTCTGCGTACGATCTATGGTATTGTCTGCGTAAATCAAGAAAACAAAATTTGGCGAAGAAGATACAACGACGAACTATACGAACTGTACAGCGACATAAGCCTAGCCAGAAAAATTCGAATTCAACGACTTAGATGGCTGGGCCATGTAGAGCGGATGGACATCGACGCTCCAGCTCGTAAAGTCTTCAACGCCAAACCAGAGGGAGCTAGAAGCCAAGGTAGACCTCATCTTCGATGGAGCGACCAAGTAGAGGGAGACCTCCGGCAACCTGGAGTGCAAAATTGGAGACGGCAGGCTAGAGATCGAGCTGGCTGGAGGGGCATACTAAGCAACGCCCAGGAGCACCACACTCTAGTAGCGCCATCATAAGTAAGTAAGTATTTAAAGCTGAATAATATTGAAACATTATTCAAATTAGGATATACATTTTATTATTTGATGAATACTGGAAATTTTGGTGGGCTTACTTGTCAAGTTCTCTTTTTATTATGCTCAATTCGAAAAGTTTTAAAAACTTGACCGGTTAACCCATCAAAATTTAGTAAGTATTCATTAAATAATAAAATATATCTCTTAGATATCACTACTTTTCACGGCTGACTTGCGACAGAGGTTTTTGTATAGAAGAACTGCGGGCTCTCTTTTTGAGGTTTATGTTTTTGGTTTGATCTCACTCCTTTTTGCAAAGATTTGGATTGATTTTAATTTATAGAAATCTTAACGTTTAAATCTTTTTAAAGAAAATGGGTGGATACCACGCCTCTTAAATGTAAAACCTCAAATTGTGTACTTGTCTCTTTTTACTTACTTTAAGGCCTACCCACTTCTCTAAATTTCATTACTCTGCAGCGATCGGAAGTGGTTTATATAATTGATAACAATTCTGGAAAGTGGGCGGGTACCACGCCCCTAAATAGAAACCCAGAAATTTTCGATTTATTCCTGTGATTGCATCACAAGACCTATCATAATTTTCACGATCTATCAGTGAGGACCCACTTATGCTAAAACATTGAAATTTGGAGAAGCACCTGTGTTTTTTACTAGCTTAGCAAGTATTCGGATTTTGAAGTTTATGACTTGATTTGTACTGAAGATGGATGGGGTCGTAAATCGCCTTATGTTTATTGCCAGGTCTTGTCTGGCATTACCGTACCTTTTAAAGCTTTTGGCATTGGGTTGGCGTCTAGTATATTTTGAATTCTCCAAAACTGAGTCCATCTATAGGTACTCTTCGGTTGCATGTTTTTATCTTAAAATTTGTCATCAAATTATATTAATTGCTGCTAAAATATTTACAATTGTTTGTGTAGTCAATAGGATTTTCTTGGAGTTTGGGAGGTCTTATTGTGTTGGTCATTAGCTTTGTTTATTTCCCAAATTATATGCAATCTAAGATTTAGGTATTCGTGGTTGAGTTCGGTAATAAGATATTAAGGTTTGGGAGTTGTATGATTAAAGGATGGTCAAGGATATCCATTATTCAATGAAACTATATAAATAGCACAATAAAGACTATAGACTGGGCGATGTATAAAATGTTTGATTATGTTATTTAAACTCTTACCCCCAGTTTCACAGCGCGAGTTTAAACTCTACTTTTGGTTTAAACTTCAGATCAACAATTTATTCGGTTTCACATTGTCATGTCGTTTAAACCTTGAACTGAGTTCAATTTTTAGTTTAAGTTAACCGAGATTATTCTGCCGTTTAAACTTCAGTTTATCGTTTGTATTGTTTTTTTTTTCAGAAAATATTATGAACAAAATAAAAAAATTGTGTATTAAAATGTTATCGAGTTGTGAAAGTGATTTTGAATATTATTTTACTTATTTTTCTCGTTTTGATATTGCTGACCAAAATCAGAATAATGACGGTACTTTGAAACAAAATAAATCTTCCATCGCTTGTCAAAAGCACAAAGCATTTGTTGTTGTTTCGCGTGTTTTTTGTGTCAGAGATAGAAAGAAAAGACAAGGCAAGAAAAATGCTGCCAATTATTTTTCATAAAATCTAGTTAAGCGAAGTTCACTCTGAAACCGGACAAGTTAAACCAAAAATTTAAACTCAGTTTAAAGTTCAGCTAATCTTAAGTTTAAACTCTTACCGTGAAACTGGGTATCAGTCAACATAAGCTCTATGATATTATGACCAGAATATATAATTTTTGTATTGCTACATTTTGTTATTCGTTGACATTCTATATTCAGCTGTAATTTTGGTAATGTTTCATAATTTTGATGATGTTTCGTTTAACAAGCATCATATTTATCACAATTTTATTTCGACTTTTCAGCAAAATAGTGACATATGTATGTTGTTTAAGAAAACCGGCATAACTCGAAAAATTCAATTCAATTTTTGATTTTTAATTTTGAGTTACTCACTTATTAGATATGTCATCTCCGAGTATATTTGTTAACTAACCGAATATATTTGTGACGGATCAGTTAGGTTAGCTCAAAGCTGTCAAAAAATCAGAACAAAACTCATACCAAATGAAGTTTACAGTCACCTGTTCTATACATTTGTTCTCGGATAGCTATAGTTATTCCAAAATGTTCGGGATAACTCAAGAAAGCAGCTGTTTTTTCATTAGATGTGCTTTGTTACGCATTACAACATAAATCGACTAAAAAAATCATTCTCAGTCTTTCTGTAAAATCGTCATAACTGTATATCTTCAGAATCCCGCTATATGGATCTTGTGCCAGGTTGTAGTTTGTCCCATTTCTTTAGAACACAGACATAACTCGGTAAGTGGCAGGTGTTTCGTCGCCAGCATACATGTGGAAAACCGGATTTTCTTGTGTTGTGTGCAAGATAATTAAGGAATTATATACATATATAATTGAGCAGTGTTCTTAAAAAAGTAGGTATTGTTTTGTAATATTTTTCTTTTTTAAAACAAAATGGTTCACTTCTCTTAATAAATTAAAAAAAAAAACTTTTTTTTTGGAAATGACACTTTTATAAGTTATGCCATTTTCCTAGGCATTCATTTTTAGAAATCAAGGAAAATTAATGTGTTTGTATTTCTAAATTATTACAACCTTAATTTATTATAATATTCGACAAAGCTGTGATGAACTAACTCCGAAATAGAAAAAACATGAATAGTCGGATAAGATGATAAAACCCTTAGTACGCAGCTCTGGCACATTTTTAAAGTTAACTTAGCTCATTTATTAAGGGGGGTTTTGCTGCTACAGTCTCTTACTCACTTAAATATTTCGTGCCAGGAATAAAAGAGAGAAACACAGAAAGAGTTACCAACCAATCCAAAATTCTAATTACATGATAGATGTTGTGTCATTTATAGTTTCATAAAAAAAACTACAAGGCAACACTTATCCTATAGTGATAAGGACCTTCTAACTACGCTCTTGCCTTATTTTATGCATAGCCTCAAAAATTCATCCTTGATTCAGCCCTTTCTCTCCTCTACTACTTTCACATCTTACCTATTTAATTCACAATTTAAAAAAAAATAATTATTAGTTCAAATGAAAATTAAACAGTTTTATTTAATTGTATTATTTTAATCGAAAATTATGTCAATTAATACTAAAAATCTTAATAAAACTAAAATTCTGTTTATGGATATGAAAAATAATAAAATTAAAATTAAAAGTAAAAAAATGGTAAGATTAAAATTACAATTAAAATCAATTTACTATTAAAACCATATACAATTTAAAAAAAAAGGAGTGTGCAAGAGAAAAGAAAAAAAGAAAAAATCAACAAATTACTCACGGTTGTCAATATCATGACTTATTGTTTCTTCTCTTTTAACTTTCTTGAAAATTCTCTCTTGCAACACTCTCAATGAACCAAAACAAAATTAACACAAGCATTATATTGAGCTGTTGAATTATGTCTTCTTGATTAAAAAAAAAATCCTCTAGGGCGCTATCCAGGAACGATATAAAGAATAGAAGCTTAAATGAAGTGGGAACTCCACAATGTTCTTCCAAAATTTAAGAGTTCCAACGTGAACAGTTGGATTCGTGTATTTTTGAAAGGAGTAAATTCCTCAGAGCACATAGACATTCAGAGAGTATTTCCTTTAAATTTGTCGAATTAGACTAGAAGCGTAAGAAGACACATCAGCTTTCAGAATTCGTCACGAAAGTAAAGCATCTTACCTGCAGTACGAACTAGTGTGAACATTCATGCAGGATTCATTATACTGGATCTACATATGTAGCCACTTCGTTTAAAATAATTCGTCTTTTTACGATTTACGAATATACCTCTATACAATAATAAAAAAAATTGAAAAATCTACTAAACCCAATCAAAACACTATATTACCTCTTTGTATTTCAAATGAAAACATGAAATAAAATAATGAAATTAATCCAACAAAAAAAAAATTTGATCTGGAAAACCTTATAGCTCGGCAAATGAGATTCGAATATAAATTTAGAATTTTATTCGAATGTCAACGATGATGAGTTTTTAATTTTTTTTTGTATTTACTCTCATGCAAAGGAGGTATTATTATTTATTTATTTTTTCGTAAAGTACAAAATCATCACAATAGCTACCAATCATAAATTGTTTCTGGAAAAGTGACCTAATTTACTAATTTAATTAACCTAATCGAATTCATTTTTATTTTTTAAATTTATTTTCATTAAATAAAATATGAAACTAAATAAAATTTAAAGCATAATTCAAAAAAAAAAAAAAAAATAATTTAAAACATAACAAAATGAGTGTGCGTACTTATGTACACGCGCTAGAAGTAAGACTTCCCTAATTTGAAACAATTTTATCTTTCATAATTCTAAGTAAGCTAAAACCTGTGTCAATTTAATTCAAATCGGTCAACGAAGTTGACATGGAATTCTGTCAAAGAACAACAAAGTTGACATTTTTTGCCCTTCCGTGTTTTGAAAGTCCGTTTTTTTGTAATATTATCAAAAACACACACAATTTACTTATAATACCTAAATAATGCGTACACTTCACTTCAATCTACCTACATATCTATATAATGTAGCTTACAACCCAACACTCTTTAATTCCTACTCATCATTCCTCATTTAATATCTATATTTCTATAGTGTATATGCCTTCTGTATCCGCACAGTAAACTAAATACAACAACAAATGTTCTTGGTTTTTCCTCTTGCACCTTTCATTATTTCCATGCTAAACCAAAATACGTATACATACAACTATACTAAGCGTTTTTTTTTTTTCGTTAAGAGCAGAGCACTGAACAGAGTTCGAACACATAGATTGTGCACTGAACTTGTTTCAAACAGAGCGAGCTTTAAGCACTGATATGTTTTTCAAACACACTTGAACTACACAAATCAGAATACATTTTCAGTTTTAACTATAAAAAGCAATACCTACCCTCTTTTGTGCACTGGTACATACCAGATACAGAAAATCAACAAGCGATCAACTTCTTTCGCCAAATTATGTACCTAATTATTTTTTGCTTCACATTTTCCTTCTTGGCACACATGGCATTTGGTGCGTTCAGCAATTTACTCACATGCTCAGTCAATAATGTCCGAGTGCGATATACACATGTTCAGAACAAAAAAAGAAACACACATTTGGAACTCTGCATGCTCTGAGTTAAAAAAAAACACAAACAATTTTTTTGACAACTCAGACTCTGCTCTGAACTAAAAAAGAAAAACGCCTACTAATGTCTTAAAAAAATAAAAACAGAAATATCAAAATAACCCAAAACTAATGCCTCAAGCGATTTAGAGATGGGCACCCTTCACACACCTCGTATTTTCACCACACTTTACCTCATATGAAATGCCACCACATATGAAATAAATAATGATTGTTTCAATTTGGATGTAGAAATACAATTATATTAACTTGGAAAATGAAAATTAATTATTTTCTAATTTTATTGTGACGGTCTTTGTCCAAGTTGTACCTAAGTTTTAAATATTTATTTACACTTTTCCACCACTTTTCTGTACTCAGCTATTCACCATCCTAGTATTGCCCAGGCCTAACACAATTCAAGAAATAAGTATGCAACGAAAACATAAGAATATGCAATTTCGAATACATTATCCAATGCAAAAACCATTGGCTTGACATTTATTTTTACTAGAATTTTTCAGTGTTCAATAATACCCAACCCGTTTCCGTTGCTGTTGCGTTTCCGTTGCATCCATAGAAAGTTTTTTTATCCCCAACGCGCGCCGCAAAAGAAGTTTTACTTCAAAATATTATGCAAATTGCTCCGACTCAAAAGTTTTAAACTGATTTTCTGAAGAATCTAGTTTTTTGAGTTTTGCCGGTTTTCTTAAAGGGCGACGCGACGGTAGGTGGAATATTAAAATTAATTTTCCAAATATTTAATATAAATTAAATTGATGAATAATCTAAATAATTGTTGCTATCATATGCGACTTTAAAATCGATAAATAGATTGGCGCAAAATTTTAAACAGCCTGATGTTAAGGGATTAGCATCATACTACTTAACAGTTTGCTAATAATAAAACAGTTTACTAATATTTTCCTAATTTTAAACACTTTTTAACTAGAACCATACTAAATCTATTACAACTAAACACGCCTAAAATAGTGCAAAAAAGTAAGCGAACATAACTTTTTGACGTTTTTAAATGTCAAAGTGGCATATGGATTTAGTACGATACTAAAAAAATAAAGTAGCCATTTTGTGATCTTAACTTTAGTAAAGTGTTAAGAAAATAGTACTATACTAAACTGGTTTAAAATTAGCAAAAATTCTCTTCTTAGCCTAGTATCATACTAATAATGATTTAACATATTACCAAATCGTTAAAAATCTTGCGCCATTGTGTTTATTTATCTAAAATTCAAGGGGGGCTTCTGAAAATTTGGTCAACGGTTATTCCCAAAAACTAAACTGATCACGATCAGATAGTAAATGTGATCTTAAAGCGTTGTCACAGTAAATCTACAGCTGAAAACATCTTAAGCGACATTTAATAAGTTTGCGTTTGTACTTTTTGCAGTTCAGGGGATTTTTCTATTTTTTTTGTTGCATAGTAATTATTTCCTCATTTCTAAATTTTTGGCATTCTGAATCTAAAACTTTGTTGCTGAAAAAACTAAATAAATGACATTTTAACAAGCTTATGCCCTAAACAGATGTACAGCTTTTTCACATGCAGCGAAAATAAATTACACAGGTTCTTATGAGGATTGACACATTCCAAAGGCTGCATGCAGCTCTGTCTAAACGATGTCTCTATTTTTAAATTGGCTGTCAAGTTTCATTGCAACCACAACAGCAAAGATAAAAATCTGAAATAAATCGTCTTTGGCATTACTCATATTGACTTAAAAAAAAAATATTTTTTGTTTTATGATTTAAAAATGGGAGAAAATTTATGAATTGCTGAAGAAAAATTAATGTTTATATCGTAAGCTCTTGATATAAGAATCTTCATGAGAGACAAAATGAGCCTGAGGATACAAGAGTATACAAAAGTTTTTCGAATAGCTTGATATTTATTTTTTGGTAGCCGCTATTTTGTCACCAGCTGTGGTTTTAGACGGGATAACAACAACACCAACCTATACGGATAGCTATGTATCGATTTCTGAATGCGGACATAGTTTTGGCAAAACTATGCATCATAAATGTCAAAGACCCCTTTCACACAAGGCAACTGAGTTGTCGGCAACTGGGAGTTTGTGGGTGAGAAGGGCAAGAAGTAAGGGGAATGAAAAAAATCTCCCCGGTCAACGATTTGAAGCGATTTTTTTGACGTTTTGCTTTGAAATTTTCTTAGATTTCCATTTTGACGTCTGTCTCGGGAGACAGATCTATCAATTAAAGAGAAATTGTTTCTTACAATAATATTATTACAAGATTAAACCAAACCAAGTAAGCTACTTAAATAAATTCATTGTGAAAGAAAATTTTAAGTTTTAATTCTTGTAGGCAATGTTTCCAGGCGGCTGTTCCTGTGATGATTGTGGCAATGCTGGTGCATTTCATAAGCCCAATATAATCTCCCCATCATCATTATCATGTGTTGGGTCCAAGATTTGGATGGCAAGAGAAACGCACTCCAACAAATCTGCATACAAATCAATTTTCTCCTGGTTCATTGTTTTTCCGTGACCTTTTAATATATTAATTTACCAAACCATTATTAACAACCACAATAATAAAAACAACATTTACCTATACAGGTTTCTTTATTTTGTATTTATTTTTCTAAAAATAAGCTGCGGTTGATTTATAACTCAAAATTATGTAGAATTTTCCAACCGCGAAACAAATTGTTTGTTTACAAAAAGCGAATGTCAAATCAAAAGCAATTCAAAAAACGAGTAACTCAGTTTCCTAATCAATATCTTCGTGTGAAAGCTACAAGGCAATTAAAGGAAAACGTCAAAAAAATCTCCAGCATATGGTTTCCCTGTGTGAAAGGGGACAAAGAGTATGTACAGCGCTGCCTGCAGACATGCTGCACGTCTGCTTTAGCCATTAGAAACATTAAATTTTTCAAAGGGTTGATCAAAATTCTTAAACTTCACTATTCATCCAATACACCTCAGGCTGAATGCTAAAAATAAAAACAATCTATACATCGCTCATGCACATATGAATTAATGAATATACAGAGTGACCTTCGATTAGAAATCTGTTCTTCAAGACCTAAATGCATTTTATGGCTTCAAAGGATGTAAATATTTAATGGACTTAAAAATAACTATGAGAATGTTACCAGGTTGGCTTTTAAATTTGTACTTCTTCGTCCTGGAGCGAAAAAAAAACTCAGAACAACACGAGTGAAAGCACTTCTCATTTCGTTCTCATTCTCGTAGTCACTTCAAACCATAGATGACATAGCAAAGGAGTATTTCGAAATAGTCCGGACTATTTAAACAGAGTGCAACCAAGTATCTGCGCACTATGCAGTGCACACTGCATCTTTTGAGTGCTTGTTAAAGATAAAGGACAGAGAATCAACGTCACGTGAGTGCTTTGGCTATACCTATATGTATATGTGCATCACATAGCTATGCAAAATGAAAATGAGGGAAAATATCATATATGCAGTGAAGGTAATCAAGCTCTAGATGTTGTCTTATTCCCTTCTTTTTTAATCTGGAGCAAAAGTCCAAAAGTATATTTGCATGCCTATGGAATGTTTTGCAATCATGATGTGTCGATGTGGACGACATTATGACCACTGAGCAGTGCGTGTGTGCGAGGAAGTGAAAGCCGTATTTGTATGCAACAGTCGAGCAGTGAGATTCAATCCAAATATCAGACAACACAAAATCAACTTTCACCATTTACTGAAAGGAGAAATACAAGGGTTGGTAGTCAATTACTGAGTGAAATGCATTAAATATTAAATGAGTGACCTATTTCCATTCGTGTTTAAATTTGACCGCAGGATATTTTTTTTTCATTTTAGAGTTGATTCAAAGTGGGCTGGTACAGTGGAATCTCCCATAGCATAAGTTTCTATACATTTTCACTTAAATTTCGATTTGGCATTGAGTCTACTGCAATTTAATCAGAGTATGTATGTGAAAAATATTCCAAAAGAAAATTTTGTCACGAATAAGCTGACTCTCACCGTATAGCCGTTTGGATTCGCCAGCGTGGGCAATATCCGTGTTCTGTTGGTAAATCTATCGGCAGCAAAGCAGGATTTTCCAAAAGAACGATCCGCAGTAGTCTGATTTTATGTATTTTTAAGTTGGTATTACCGAATTTGTGTCTAACAACTAAATGCAGAAATCAACAATTTATTTGTTTTTATTTCTTCAGATTAATGGCATATAAGAAAACAAAAACTTGAGTTAAACAATCCAAATAAAATTGAATATATAAGAAGCAGTAAGAAATAACAAGGAGTTGAATTTTCCAGATTTGTGTGTTCCAAAATGTTCATTTTAAAATTATTTTATGTGTTTGACTTTTTTTTTTTAAATAAATCAGATCTTGTGCCAATAAAAAGGTATGTTCGCATTTTGTATGTTTGGAAAAATGACCCCATTCATTATTTAACTATTAAGTATTTTTAAACTTCGTTTACATGCGGCTCAAATCGAATTGGAGTAGAGAGGTTATTAACGTCACAACAAATAAACAGTGAAAAAAAGACGATTATGTCCACTTTTATATTCACTGGTTGGTCAATGGTCAAATCGACTCTGAATTCAAAATGACGTAAGATCGTGAAAATCTGGTTTGAGACGAATTTTAGGGTCAAGTTGATTTTCTGCGACATCCATCAATAAAATTTGACATTTTCAGAAAAATTATATTTTGAAATATTTAGAATGTATTTCTTGCCAAATTTCGCTGAACAGCTCTAAGATTTTCGCAGATGAAATTAAATCTGATTATTTAGGCTTATTCTGCCACATCTGTTATTCTGTTATGAATTTTCTGTTATGATGCATAACAGATCTCCACCATAAAATATATTTTTTAATTGGTATTCAGGAGTTCGATCTTTTATAAAAGTCTGTTATGGAACTTCGAAAAAGAAACATTTATACGAACAGACCTAAAATCTGCTATCAAACTCTCAACTGTAGTAAATACAAATTCTCGGCAGTCAGCACTGACGAATGACAATAAATTAACCTGTGAAATTATGGTATTTTGTTTCGCGAAGATACATTTTTGTTCTCTGTAATTTGTCCATAACAGTTCTTGAATTTAATATATCCAAAACGCACAAGGGTAAGATAAGCGACTACTTTCTTGTGTTTCATCCATCAAATGTGTTCTGTCTTTTAGATGAATTGAAATAATTTAGTTTAAAAATTATTTATATATTTTAGTTTGTTATTATGCATTTTAATTATTAGGGGTATTCACGATCCGGTGTATCTGGTCTTGTATCATTGCAAAAGTGTAGCATTTTTTTGCACTACAACAACAAAATATACTGAATGTCAAAATCTTACACTTTACACTTTTACACTTTTACAATACCCGAAGCCTATTGTAACAGAAAAATACAAGGGTGTAAGATTTTTTTAACACAAACTTAAGCCTTCTTCAGAACAAATGTGAAACAGACTTTGACATTTGCTTCAGTGTTGCTACAGATTAGTAAAGGTGTGTTCACAGCCAATTGTAAAAAAATAAAATTTTACACTTTTACAAGACTTGGTACACCAGATCGTGAATACCCCTATTGTTTGTTATATCTGTCTCCCTTTAACAACAATTCATTAACGAAATATAAGTTTTTACTACATATGTTGAAATCTTTTATGATAAAAGTAACCAAAATGTGTCTTTTATTCTTTTATGATTCATAAAAGATTCCATAACAGATTGTGGGATGCTGAATACCAAAAATGCAGTTCGTAAAAGACTTGTTGAGAATTTCGAAGTTTTGACAGCTCAATAGCAGATTTCTTAACAGATTTCATAGCAGATTTAGCATGCAGAATACCAAAATTATAATTCATAAAAGATTTTTTGACAACTTAAGCTTTTGTATGAAAATTCATAACAGAATAGCAGAATAACAGAATAAAAGATCTCGCCGAATAGACCCAATTTTCAATTGTTGGAATAACAAAATTATAATTTTTTAGAAGATATTTTGCACTTGCACATGTTATAAGAGCTCTATCGATAACATATAATTATGTGCTGCAAATCATTGCTTATATATACTTAATAAAAGATATGCACTGACATGCTCCTTAAATGCTTGTTGCTATTCCAATTTTAGAGCTTTGGTAGTGGCGCAGCTCAAGTTTTAGTTAGTTAATTTTTAGTCAATTTGACAGCAACTGACCCAAAGTCTCAAACATCTTTTATTTAAGTATCTTTGATCGGTCAGTTTCGCACGAATAATCTAACTTAAACTTTTACTTAAAGTGGAGGCGCGCCTATGCTTATTAATATGATTTATAAAGCAATAAAAATAAATAAAACCTATTTTTAGTCCAGTTTGTTGAGTTAGTAATTTTTATTTCCTGTACTTGAATAGGCGTGAAACAATTTGTTTAAGAAAGGAACACATAATTAACTAAAAATTATTGATTTTTTACTGCTTTCAGCTAACTTTTCCGAATCGTTCACAAATATATTCGATTTGTTTAGTTCCCGAGATAATTTATCTAATAAATGGGCGCACGTGCCCATTGACAGAGAAAAGAGAACTCTGTGAACAAGGACTTCGAGATTCATCAGTCTTCGGAACTATCAACCTAACAACATAATATCATTCGGCACTCGAATAAATGTCACAAATCTATCCAAAGCAGACTCCTGCTCTTAGTTTTATCGAAAGCAGGTTCTTGTATTTGTAAGGTGTGTAAATTCTGCTTTGCTGCCGATGGCTTTTGCCAAAAGAATACGGCTAATATTAGTAATTAAGAATATACGTCTATAAGCCACGGATAGCTATACAAATTTCTCTAGTTTGCAAAATAGTCGAGATTATTTTTCAGTGACGTAGACACAACACAAACATTTTGGTGCAGGTGATTGCAGATTCGCATGAGAAAATACTAAGAGGACGCCATGGGTAATATTGTTGCTGTGACTAGTGAACGATTTACACAGTTCAGCAATGTCTGTGGATTTGAAGAAACACCCCAGACAAAAACGAATTTTTGCAGATTAAATTTCCGATATTACAATTCTTATCATTTTCGGTAAGGGTATTTGTATTCCAAGGTACATTTTATTTGTTTAATATCTACTTTCGATTTTTCGAGACTGGACAATGAGTGGTACTGCGCTTCCACATGTCTAAAAAGGACTCCCCAACAAAACTCCAAACGGAATGAATGATCACCACAATGATCTTGGATGTTGTTGCGTGCTAGTTTTAGTTGCTATTATATTCTTAAGTAGTATATTTATCCTCTTTTTATACTTAAAGAATTCATGATGAATTTGAAATTATTGGCTGTGAGAAGATAAGAGTAATAGAGAGCTTAAAAGAAATTTCTTTATTCAGTTTTTCATATGATTTGACGGATTCGTATTCTTTTCGACAGTTCAGTCACTGCTCAATTATATACATATGTAATTTTGAAGTTGACGTTTAGAGTTACTCCCATATACTTCAAATGTTACTTATTCAATAGAAATAGAATATTATACAGTGGAAAAAGAGTAATTCCAAACGTCTACTTTCTAGTAGAGAGAGCGACCGTAATTAAATCAGAGAGTTCAGATAATTCTCTGGTCTGAGCTTTCTCAGTTCGCATAGACTGAACTCAGAGCTTAAGGATAATGGGGAATGTGTATACCATACACCTTGCTTAGATTAGTAAGATTGATTTTAAGTCCGAACTCGTGAGTGTCATCGTGCTTACATGAGAAGCATTGAAATACCTCAAAATACATTGAAACAACAACATTTAAAATGCTTCGCACATTGAAACAACAACAAATTTGACTGAATTATCAGATTTTTTTCGTGCCTCACGAGTATCTTCGCCCGCAATTCATTTTTCAACAAACTGCCTTGATACAAAAAAAAGAAAAATCACCTAAGAGAACCATATGGCAATATTAGATAGCCAACTGCAACGGTCTCAATCATTTTTTCAGGAACTTTAACTGGTCACTATGCTTCCTCGGTGGTGACGTAGACTTCAACACAGATATGATAACAAATTTAATATTTCACGGAATGAGAAATTTTATCCCGAGGTGAAATCTATCAAGCTCAAAGAAAATGCATGATCTGATTCGAGCTGTAAAGAGATTATTAGGGTTATAGAAGTAAGTTTCGGGAAATATAAAGCCAACCCCACTGAGGAAAACCGGAACAAATTTTAACAAGCTAGAAAGACTTGCAACATTCACATTCGTAGAACCAAATTTTTGCATGACCAAAAATTAAGGCAAGAAATACTACAATGTCACAAAGTTAGCAAGAATTTTTGGTCATTTGTACAAAATTAGAAATTCAACTTCGTCTTCGGTTCCTACGCTCGTCTTTAATGACACAACTTCTGTCACGTCTCGTGAAAAAGCCAATTTGCTTGCAGCGCAGTTCGCTGTTAATTCGATGCTACCAGAAAGTGTTATGATTCCTCCAGTACTTGAGAGCGTAAACGATCTTATGGGACGAATCATCTTCGCAATCGTGCGGCTGCTAGAGTCCTCAAGGACTTTGACATAAACAAATCCGCTGGCCCGGATAGTATCGCTCCCATCGTTCTGAAGAAGTGTTCTTCAACGCTGGCAAAAGCTGTCCTACTCTACAGGTCTCTTTCCGAGTGGATGGAAAACAGCATTTGTCCAGCTTGTCCCTAAGAAAGGCGCATCTTCTTCACCCTCTAATTATCGTCCAATTGCTCTTACGCCCCTTCTTTCCAAGGTCATGGAAATGCTGATTACTCATCAGCTTAAGAAATATCTCGAAGATCGAAAGCTCCTTAATGACCGGCAGTATGGCTTTCGTAGCAATAGGTCCACTGGTGTTCTGATAGTATATCTCACCGAATAGTGGCAGAAATCTTTACATCATTTTGGAGAAAATAGGATTATTGTGCTTGATATTTCAAAAGCATTTGATAGAGTTTGGCATCAAGCTCTCTTATCGAAAATGCGTTTATTTGGTATCGATGATCTCTTATTCGTTGGATTAGAAATAAGCTTTCGGACCGTTCAATACAAGTTGTATTGGACGGTTTCAAGTCTGATATCCACAAAATAAATGCTGGTGTGCCTCAGGGCTCCGTATTGTCTCCGACTCTTTTTCTCATTTTTATTAATGATCTCTTATCTGGAATTTCTAATCCACTTAATTGTTTTGCTGGTGATAGTACTCTCAGCTTTTCATATTCTTTTTCAGATTCACCTCCTTGTTCTTCAGATGTGGTATGATAAGCGTATGATAAGCTCATTTAATTCTGAGCTTGACAGCATAGTCAAGATGCTGCCAAAAATACTGCAAGGTGTTTGAGCTTTCTCCGGAGATGCAAGAAATTCTTCTCCCCGTCTGATGTGGCTGTTATCTATAAGGCCTTCATTCGTCCAAATCTGGAGTATAACGCTCCCAAAACTCATTTGAATCTTTTGGATAGAATTCAAAATAGAGCTCTTAGAATGATATATTAAAACACCGCCGAAATTTTAGATGTCTCTCATTATTTTATCGCTATTTTTAATGTTCAAGCGAAATAGCCAGTTACATTCCTCCCCTTAAATGTTTTAACCGTAATATACGCGCTTCCAGGAATGCCCATCAGTTTACCCTTGAGCCCAAATTCGGACGTACTGTGAAGTACAGAGAATCTTTCCGTACAACGCGAATGTGGAATGCTTTACCCGGCTCTATTTTCCCCGGTATCTCCTATTACATCCTGTTGGAAATTGGAAGTATTTCAGATGATTAGAGGGGAGTATTTCGTGCTTGAAATAATATATTTCAAATCCTTCTCTATTTTCTAAACGCTCACAATGTGTTTGACCATAATAATGGAAGTAAAAACTCCTTAAGTGTGCGCACAATTATTTAAAAAAATCAATCATGGAATCGTTTTATTAACAAAATGTGTAGGAATATGATCAGTGAATTATAAATTCGCTCTGAACTGTACATTTGAAAAGCTAAGAATAATTCAGAGTTTATACTGGGACAGATGGGCAAATCATATGAATTTGAAAAACTCTTTTTTTAGAAAGTAGTTGTTTGCAATTAAGCAGAGCTGTTAGAAAGACCATTTTTACTACTGCAAAATAAAAAGTCGAGATGCCTTTATGCTTAAACAGATCATTATTCTTCTTAGCTCAAACTCCTACAGACTTCCTAACTCCCAGCGCTATTTATAGCTCTAAAATTCGGCCATCATATCGTTGATTATGTCCTCAGGATCAACAACAGAGTCAACCTCATCATCATTGCCGTCTTCAACGTGAGACTGTTATTTGAGACCCACAAAAAAAAACAATTGCCGGTTTGCTGAAGCATGCTGTCGATTTATTACTTTCGATGCCGATTCTAATATTAATATCGGTTGGTACTAAGTGCAACGTATTGGTTGCTCCGATCGCGCCACTCGATTGCCTACCCGCTACTTGATTACTAAAGTGCTCAAAAAAATAACAAAATTGTTCGCGGTTGGGTTTTAGAATCCCACTTCTGACTAGTAAAACAAAAAGTCAAGATGCCTTTATGCTTGAACATATCTTAGCTCGAACTGCTACAGACTTCCTAACTATACTCTCAACACTATTTATAGCTCTAGACAACACCAAACATAAAGAATATTGCTATTGTTAAACGAAAGTGTCTTAAAAATATGCATATAATATACTAAAACTAACACAGTGTTCAACATCATTTATAGCGATAATAAATAGAAATTGGCCTAGATGAATTCACTGTAGTACACCAGAGTGAGAATATGAGTTTAAAAAAATAGTTTCTGATTTGACGTAACAGGTTAGGTATGATATTTCAAAGAGAAACCTTTCTTCTTTTCTCGACACCATTTTAAACAAATTGGTCTCGAACTTGTTCTTCACCTAGGAGTTCGGTTCTGATTCTATTGACTTCTTGGATTTGAATTTTACAATATCTTCAAAAAAATTAGTCTTCGACATCTATAGAAAGGAAACTTCCACTGTCACCGTCATCCTAATGTCATCTGCCAACCCATGGAGCACAAAAATGTCAGAATTTCATCATCTTCTACATCGGCTTTTTAAGGTTCCTCTCAACAGTGCCAGCTTTATTAAGGAACAAAATAACATCAAAGACATAGGTGTCAAGAATGGATACAATATCCGAACAATTCACCGCCTTATTTAGACCAAATCAAGAACGATCGCTTTAAATTCAATTTTTCCGATAACAAAGGAGGAGAATGAGAAGCAATGGCGAAAGATCCCTTACATCCCCGGTCTGTCTGAAAAGCTTTCCCAACCTTTATCTAAAGCCAAAATTAAGCCAGCCTACTTTAATAACTTAACGCTTATAAATGCTCTTTGTAACAACCAAATAAAACCAAAAACTGACATTTCAATAAAAAGTTGTGTTTATAAAAAGCTTCGGTTAATCAGGATCCCTCTTCTAGACTCTCGCAACATTAAAAAAAATACTGGACATGGCTGCTCTTTCGACGATGTAACACTTTCACATTACTTATCTGCTGGACGTGTATTGGATAAATACGAAATCAACGAAATAAATCGACACAAATGCTTAAAAATTTTGAATTTCCAAATAGACCTAACAAATAATAGTCCCCTTTTAAATAAAACAAATTATGTAGAATAATTGGTTTGGGTACGATTTGCCGATTTTTAAAATGTCGATTTAAAAAAATCGACTATCTTAATGTCGACTTTCAAAATGTTGATCGGTAAAAATACCGACTGATCAAAATGTCGACTCTTATAAAGTCGATTTTGAAATGTCGACTAATAAAAGACGGACAGTGGCAAAGTGAATGATGTCATTATTCACTTTGCCACTGTCGATAAACAAGCCACTCTCGGATAACTGTTAATGTTTACAATAACATCAGTTTTATTTCATTGATATCAACCTGTTGCAATCTTCAGTACAAATCAATCAATGAGTAAAGACAAAATGGAGTGCCGTGTTACATTACTTAAATCAAATTGATTGCAAAGTTGGCAGAGGAGTACCTTGTTGTAAAACAAACTGTTGACAAAGTTAAGAAAGGACAGCGAAGAGAGCCCAAAAAGTCGATTTTAAAACAGGAGAAACAACTGTCAAATATCTTAAATGATAAAAATAATTATAATAAAGTCAATTTCTTAAATAGTATTGCAGTCCATTTAACGTTGAATTGAAAAGTTTTGTGTATGTGTATCTACGCAATATGTATGTTTTTGTATATATTTTTTTTTATTTATTATTATTTGGTACTTCATTTATAAGATTTACAATTGTATTTGCTTAATACTAAGTACATTTAAGCATGGCTTTGCCGTCTGCCGAGAAATGACAACAAATTTAACAGTTATACAAAATTTAAATTTTAAAGGTATATTTACAAATATTTAAATATGAAAATGTAGATTTGTTATTTATTTTAGAAATTTTCATTAATAATATTTGTTCTATAGTTGAGAGCTGTGTAGCAATATGAAGCAAGTTTTCCCCAATTTTCACTGCCGTTGAGGATACGTTTTACATCTTCAATATTCATCAGATTGACTCCATAATGGTATCGCCTTATTTGTTTCAGGATGGGGCAGGAACCAAGGAAGTGCATCACGTCTTCGTTTTCCCTTGTGTTGCAGAGGTGACAGATTGATGAACTATCTTCGCGATGAATTTTTGTATAAAGACATTATGAATTTTTGTTTTTGTTTTCTATTTATATCATTGAATTAATAAGAAAATTTAGTTTCCACATAAAAGAAATCATTCTTGTTTTATTTTACTGTGTTTTGGAAAGCAGTCGACATTTTTACCGGCAAACTTACAATCGACATTTAGATAGTCTGCATTTAAAATGTCAACTTTTTTTTGTCGGTCAAACTTCAGTCGACATTTTAACAGTCGAGGAAATTTTCATTTGTTCAGTCGACATTTTTATTGTCGACCATTCGTACGCTTCCCACAATAATTTTCTAATTTCAACGTATATTTTTTGTTTGTCTGTCTTTTCATTTTTTATATGTATATGTATTTTTTAAAATATTGTTATATAAATAAAGTATAGATTTAATTTTCACCACGCTAACTTCTATAAAAAAGAATTTGTAAATCAGTGCCCTGATGATGTCCTCATAAGACGAAACGCATTGTTCAATAAAAAATTTACAAATTTTTGGAAAAAACAAGTGTTTTATTTATTTTATAAATTTCTTATAAGTAAAAAATATTTTTTAATATTTTATTTATTAAAAAGTCGTGAATTAGTGTACACAAAATAAGTTTACAGCATTACTATTTTCTTTAGAAAGAATGTAAGAAGATTTGTTACATGAACGTATAGATATATATTAGTTTTGTCAGCCTTTCGTCACACATTTGAGGAAAGAATGCATTTTTCCATGAACAAGGAAATTTCCCACATTTAGTAGAACACGTGATTGAAAAATCAATGAAGGATTTCCATCTGTATGAAATTTAAATTTATTTAATCAGATAATTCCAGACAACCATCATAGTTAAATGTTTAGTGTATATATGTACTTTTCAAAAGATTGTTAAAATCTCCAATGAGTAAACTTTGTTTCTATGCTTTTTCTGCAATTAAATAAATAACTTTCCAAAATAAATATTTTCTATCGTTCTTGCCAAATCCAAATGATAATTGTTGATTTGTTAAATGTTAATTTATGCTGAACAACTGAAATAATTTTAATATGAAAAACAATAATTTTCAAGCCTTTAGAGCTTTCAGCAATGAGAAACTCGACTGTGCGCATAAGTCTTATAAAGAAAATGCGTCGTTTTGTTTGCTTTTATTTATTTTAAAACTAAATTACTGGTGGGGTGAGGTGGTGGCATGGGATAGCGTGGAGAAATCGAAATTCTTTCTGCCCGGACAATTAGTCGAGAACTTTCATAATTAAATTTTCACTGACAAAACTACTTTACGGGAAGCCATTAATATTGCAATTGAATATCCGGATTTTAGTACAGGTGTGTGGCGTAACATAACGTAACGCAACATTTAATAATGTCTGTAAGTGCCAAGTGCCAACCTCTATTTCAGATTCCATTCCATCACAAAGTATATCTATGTATCTACTACATACATATATACTTCCATACATATACATGAATAATAATATGAGTATGTACGTAGGTACCTACTGAATCTAAACAAATGCTTTTGAAATGCAATTAAGTATTGCAATAATTGCATAGTGTCGTTTGATTGGGGTTGAAGGATTTTAATTAAGTACTCACTAAAGGTGTCACATATTCATCCCTAAATATGCACATTTGTATGTATGTATGTAGATACGATAGTATTTTATATGTACATTGGCAAGGAAAGCTTAATTATAAACGGATTAAGAACTGCTGATTCGAAGAATGTGTACCTAACGTTTATTTTATTTGTTTTCTAACATTTTTAATATTATACTTAGAAACTACATATACTGAAGGACAGAAAGTCTACAACATGTTAAATATTTAAAACTTGAGTTACATACTTTAAAGTGTGATTCGCCTCTCTTTTCAAGAACAAATATATTTTGATAAGCTTATTTGTCAGTTCAATGACAGTTATTTCCATTTAATTGTGTCTTCTCCGAATTGACGTCCATTTCACAAATGTCAATCCTCTTCAATGAAATGTGTGCTATGTGCGAAGAAGATATATATTTTGTCTTTGTAAATAATTTTGATGCATTTTAATTTAGGATTTTATACGGAAATGTATGTATGTATGTTATATGGAACCCATATTCTTAAACCCTTCATCAAAAGTATACTTTCATTCAGGAAGCAATGGGACCAGCTGAACGATTAGCGATGACAGTTCGTTATATAGCTAATAGGGAAAGTATACAGATGATGGCAGATATATGTCACTTTCAGCAACAAATAGATACATAATATGTACATGTACATAATATTCGAGATCATTCATTGAATTTTCCTTGTTATCCTTATGTTATGCAGTAGATTAAGAGCCGGACTGCTGCAAATTTTGATTCAGCAATGGGGACATTTACTCAGTTATTCTCAGCAATCTGGAATAACTTTCTGTTGTTATAATGCGTGCAAAAGCACATCTAATGAAAAAACAGCTGTCCTCATGAAAGCTTTCTTCAAGTTTCCCAACAAAATTGGAATAAATAGCTATCCGAGACTGCGAAATTCATTTGGTATGCGTTTTGTTCTGATTTTTTGACAGCTTTCAGCTAACCTAACTGATTCGTTCACAGATGATATACTCCTATAGCTTGGTATCCGAGATAACATATCTAATAAGTGAGTGAACGCCTACAATTGTTTCAATTCCATTGGCCACTTTTTAGATGAATAGCTGATCCTTAGGGAAATTATCATCTTCTGAAGTAGATGTAGGACAGGTATTTTATATATTATTTCTTCTCTTGTTATAAGATATCAATTAAATCTAAATTAAATCAGCTGTCAAATCTGAGTCCTAATGGCAAATAACAAAAAATTTGTTTGTTTTTTTTTTTTTAAGTGGCATTTACTTTTTAAATTTATGTTTTTTTCACAAATTTATTTTCCTTCGTTGATAAAATAGTGTTTGCCAGTTCGTTTTCGATTATATCTATTTGTCATTTTGTGCAAGATAAAAAAACACGTCGTTCTTCAGTTCGGTAAACGACTGGATCGGACGTACTTGCTCCTATGTTAATTTTATGCAAAATATTCTTAATAGAACATCAGTCGATCTCATACTGTGGAGGTGTTAAGACGTTTTCGGCTTCCCAGTTTTTCCAATTAAAATTCGTGTGTGAGCTTAAGTTCTATATTAAATCAACATTTCATAAGTGGTGCAGTAGCACAAAGATAGAGTGGCCGACCGAGAATCCGAGGGTCGCAAGTTCGATTCCCAGCCGGGCATCAGAACTTTATCAGCTTTTTTTCACAACCGTGAAGTGGAAAACTTTATTGGTTGGGAAAACGATCAAAGGAGGAGGAGTTTAAGCACCGGGGCATCGAAAGGTGTCCTAGGGCCAATGAGGCCAGCGATGGCATCAGCAGAGGGAATATCGAAAGATGTTCCAATTACAAACAATGATACTGCAGCAACAACATCATCAGCAATAACAACAACGGCAACATCATCCGATGCTAATCAAAAGCGCAGAAAGAGGATCAAATGCGCACCAAATTTAGTAAAAAGGAGATCCACGGCCACCTCAGCAAAGCTGCCAGCTGGGGTGCATACGTCCGATATAGACGAGACGTCAGAGGCAGCAAGACAAACCGAGCTAGACACTTCACCCGAAGAGGGTATAGCATATATGTCTGAAGAAGGAGAAGGGCACTTCACGACGGGCGATAGTACTGCCCTCGTGAACCTCTCCACATCAGAGGCGTCATCTGAGGAGGACGAGGAACAAAGAATGTTCGCCCAAATTGATGCTTTGGAGGCAGAAATAGAAAAGATAAAAAGTAAAGTTAAGGCCAGCCAAGAAGCGCGCCGAGCGAGGCAACTAAAAGAACTCGACGAAAAAGAACAACAGCAGAAAAAAGAACAATTACAAAAACAACAGCCACAGCAGCAGCCAAAACAACAACGGCCAAAACAACAACAACAGCAACAGCAGCAGACACAAGTCCAGAAACAAACGCAAGAAAAACAGCAGCAGCAGATTCAAAAGCAGCAGAATCAACAGCCGCAGAAAAGCAGCAGCAGCCACAGCCACCGATTATGAAAAAAGAAAAGGTGCCACCCATTAATACTTATAAAATGGAGTTACAGGATACCATAAATCTATGTAAGTTGACCATAGGTCAAAATTTTACTATTAAACGATTAAATAACGATAGGCATGCTATCCAGTGCTTCACACTGGAACAGCACAAAAAAATTAAAGAGTTGCTAAAGGAAACTACTACCGAATTCTTTAGTTTCACCCCTAAAACCGAAAAATTTCAAACGGTCCTTTTGAAGGGCATAGATTCCTACACGGAACCACAGGTGCTCTTAAATGAACTCCGCCAAAAAGCGAATGACGATCTCGACTTTATCGGGGTCAAGCCGTTCGCTACAGTTAGAGCTAGGCGGGAGAAGCGGAGACTTCCCTTCTTCCTTGTTCAACTCTCACCCAGCAGCAAACTGGATAGTTTGAGGAGTATATCCGTCCTCAACTATCAGGTTGTAACTTGGGACAAATTAAAAAGGCGCGGCGACATGCTTCAATGCATGCGCTGCCAAAGGTTCGGCCACGCCGCAGCAAACTGCGAAATGCAGTCACGCTGCGTTAAGTGTGGAGAGAACCACAATGCAGATGAATGCAAGTTAGGAAAGGAACGGGTCGAAGATAGGACCCAGCTTAAATGTGTACTCTGCCGAGGCGCCGGACACCCCGCTAATTATCGGGGATGCCCGACGTTTCAGCTTATAAAAAACAATAAAGCAGCAAAGCAAACAGTGGTAGAAAAGCGTCCAACAGTGCGCCCTCCTACAACAACGCCCGTCAACCCCCAAATTTCTTACGCCCAAATGGCGTCAGGAAGGGGAAGCACGGTACAGCCTACACCAAAGGTCGCCCAACAGGCCCCCGTGCCTAAGGCGCCGGCGGCACAGGCGGACATTATGGGCGTTCTACTGGCCATTCAGGGCCAGTTGAACGGCCTCCAAAACCAGATCAGGGAGCAGGCGACTAGGGTGGATTATATCTACTCTGTTTTGCCGAGCTTAACGCAACTTAGAGGTTAAGGGCGCGCTGCCGGAGAGGCCCTTTAAGATCCTAGCTGTGAATGTAAATTCACTGATTAGGACCGAACGTAGAGCGAATTTATTCCAATTGCTTAAAGACATAAGTCCAGATGTGTTTATGGCTAGCGAAACTAAGCTTAACCAGAAACATAAATTGACTAACAACAATTACAATATCGTAAGGAGAGACCGACCCAACTCCACTCAAGGAGGGGGCGTCGCAATCTTTATACGTAAAGGCATTAGTCATAAGGTAATATATAATAGTGATGTGCGTAAATTTCGGACGTTAGAGGCATGCATCATATGCATTCATCTCCAACAAGGGAAGCGAATGTATGTGATCGCTGCCTATGCACCGGAAACACCTCAGCCCACACAGTTTATAACAGAGCTTGAAAAGCTTTTTGAATGCTTAAGATTGAGCTCGGAAGAAAACTACTACATATTGGCTGGTGATTTGAATGCCAAACATATAGATTGGGGAAATCAAATACAAAATCCTCGTGGTAACCATCTGTATAATTGGATGGGTCGATACAACCTGGAGTATCGCATTGAACTTCTCGCTACAGACAGGCCATCGTTTCCAAGAAGCGGTGCCTATCTGGATCTATTGTTGAAAGACGCAAGACTAACAATTACTGATACTGTGGGCCATCGGTCTAAAAATTGTTTAAGAACGATCGAGTACGACAGTGACCACTGCGGACTCGCCACCGTAATACAACTTCCGAACTCGCTTATGGAGTTGAGGAGTATGTACCGGTGCATACTTACAATTACAGTAAGGTGCGCTGGCCACGCTTCTCGAACGTCTTATTGAGCGAATTACGATCAAATGGTATATCCCCACCAAATGACAGGAACATGAAAAATACTGAAATTGACAGATACTTAGAACAAATGGACGAAACAATTCAACGAACAATGAACAGGACAATACCGAAATACAAAGAACGTAACGCAACTGACATGTACCGTAACGCGACAATTGATGCATTACACAGACAAAAAAGTGGCTTACTGACAAGACTAAAACGCTTGTACAGACGGTTTACGGACACACGAGATCTGGAGATAAGGACACTGAAGTCGTCCATCAAAAACATCAACCAATTGATCAAAGAAAATTATAGGTTGTCCATTAATTTGTTTTGGGACAACAAAATTCGGGCCGTGAACGCTACCGACCCGAGTATGTTCCCACAAATTAATAAGATATTCAGAAGAAAAGATCAAAACGACCTTCCGTGTCTTAAGCTCCAGAGGACGACACAAAACAGAGACGTACTTCTGACAGCAGGCATAGAACCAGATGACGCCGTCTTGGACGATGACCTCTTCATAATCGAAGATCCGCAGGAGAAGGTGGAGGCTGTGGGGGCTGCTTTCCAGCAAGTGTACAAGGTGAATGCTAGCATTCGCCCGAATCATGACCTGGAGAACAGAGCTCTGCTTCATCACTTATGGCTCCGAAACGATATAAGCGAATGGCGATCTGAGAACCTTGGTTTTACCGGGTTTAATGATGAAGATTTGGCAAACGCCATAATCGCCGACCGAAATGGGCCCAGTCCCCTGTTAATTTCGAAGAATGAGCTCCAGCTCATCTTCGATTCATTAAAGAAAAAGAAGTCTGCAGGAGTCGATGGTATATCCAACGTTGTACTACGACATTTGCCTCAAGAAGCAGTTGACATTTATACCACACTGTTTAACAACGCGCTGAATAATGCATATTATCCAGTGCGGTGGAAGACAGCTGTAGTGCACCCTCTCCCAAAAAAGGGAAAGGACAACTCCAATCCGGCGAATCTCCGGTCGATAAGTCTTCTTCCGTGTATCAGCAAAGTATTTGAAAAGGTTATTAATAGAGCCCTGTTCAAGTGGGCGGAGGACAAAAATATCATCCCGGATAATCAGTTCGGTTTTAAGGCGGGACATGACACAATTCATGCCGCGTCTAAACTAGTTTCTGATATCCAATGGAACAAAACTAAAAAGCAGTGTACGGGTGCCTGTCTGGTTGATTTGGAGAAGGCCTTCGACACCGTATGGTTAGAAGGTCTCTATCTAAAGCTAACCAGACTAGGTATAAGTAAACCTCTATTGTATATGCTTTATGACATGCTAAATGGTAGAAAGTTTGTTGTCAAGAGTGGCAATGTAACTTCTACCGCAATTTTTAATATTAATAATGGTCTTCAGCAGGGAGCGGTTAACTCGCCGATTCTATTCAGCATTTACACCAGCGATCTGATAGGTAGTCTAACTCAGGCAATTGCGTACGCCGACGATCTAATTGCGTACAGAACAGCTAATACAGTTGAGGTCATCAAAAGTCTCTTGCAGAGTGACTTCGACAAGATTCAGCGATATTGTGATGACTGGAAGTTGAAAATCAACTTCCAGAAATCAGAAACTATTTTGTTTAGGACTCCGTTGTCTAGCGCCTCAAGGGATACGAGAAAGAACTGGCGCAAGCTGGTGATCGTAGGGCCACATGGACATCCACTGGCGAGTAAAAGTGTAGTAAAGTACCTTGGCATCTGGTTGGATCAGTACCTGTATTTCGACAGACATATTGGTGCTGCTTTGGCCAGGGCTAGGGGAGCCTTTGCCTTGACAAAACGACTGTTTTATAGCAGCCGTCTTGACAGCAGGGTGAAGGTGATTTGCTATATGGCCCTCATCAGGCCGATGATTGCCTACGGATGCCCGGTGTGGTTCAACGTTGCCCCATCTCAAATGGAAAAGATTCGGGTGTTTGAGAGGCAATGTCTTAGACGTTGCCTTGGATTACACAGAACACCAGAGTCGGAGTACACAAGATATTATTCCAACCAGGTTCTATACAACGGAGCCAACATAAACAGAATAGATAATTTTTTGTTCAAGCTGATTCGGGGTCACGTTGCAAGAGCGACGTCCTCAACTAACAGCTTAATTTTTGGGGCGTATTACCCCAATAACGAATATTTTGAGAGTGCGCGGTTAAGTGGTTACATCCCTCCCGAGGCATTCCTCTATTTAGACAGTCGAGGGCTGATACAGGATGGAGGGGCGGTTCCGCTCATCTACTACGTCAGCCGGAAAACTGTGGATAGGCGACTCCTGTATGGTCGAGACGTCATCGCTCAAGGTGGAGAAGAGCACCTTCGGTTCAGTAGGACTGTGTCCGATCGGGACCGGAGGGATAGGGCGAAACAGGAGAACCAGTTCTGGTGGCTCTCTGAACAGCATCGTGATATATAAAGTCGATGAAGATGATATATCTTGGTCGACTTACATAGATTTAGGGCATTAGGTATAGGGAACAGTCAGGGTGGCACCAAAAAAAATTAAAAATATGTATGTATGCGGGGGCATACGTGCATGTATCTGCGTGTCTGTACATGTATGTGCGTACGTATATGTATGTGCGTATGTACATGTGTGGGTGGCTTGCATGCTGGTGTGTGTCTGCATGCATATAAAAAATAAACAAAAAAAAAAATTAAAAAACGAAAAAAATGCTGCTGTGGCTGTTCTAGTTTTTAAGTAGTTTTAAGTATTATTAGGTATTTTAAGTAGTTTAAGTTATTTTTAGTTAGTATAAGTTAGTTTTATTTAGTTTTAATTATTTTTAATATATATTTAGGTTTAGTTTATAGGTAAAAAAAAAAAAAAAAAAAAAAAAAAAAAAAAAAAAATGATCAGATATCAAGTTTTTTGTATATAAGTTTCTTGAAATATAAAATAAATAAAAAAAAAAATTAGATTTAATTAAAATAGTTTTTAGGTCGAAAGACATTAGTTGTAAGAGTTATTGTTTAATTTAGAGCGCCCGTAAAGGGCCAGTAAATTAGTTGTAAGTTATTGATAATTAGGCTAGTTTTAAACATTTTTGTCTAGCTTTAAGATAGTTATAAGTTAAAATGAAATAAAAATGAATAAAAAAAAAAAAAAAAAAAAAAAATTCTTAATAGAAACGGCTAAATGTATTTTTAAAGTCATTTTTCACTTAATTTTTTATATATTTTTCGAAAACAAAATTGGTATGAACATTATAAGTATTTAATAAACTAAATTCAAAAATAAAATTTCAGAAAAAATCGTCCACCCGTTTTTGAAATATTGAATTTAAAAAAAAAATGAAATGCAGTATTATTTAGAATTTTAAGAGCTCCGGAAATCCGTTGAGCCGTTTATGATAAAGTCGAAAATCAATAAAATGGCAGGTACCGTTAATAACAATACATTAAAAAAAATGTTTGGCCAAAATGTAGACCATACCTAAAGTAGTACATACACCAAGTTTTCTCAAAATCGTTTAAGCCGTTTTCGAGATAATTAAGATGGTAGAAACATTTGTATGTCAAGTACTGTTAGTTTTTGGGCTAAAACAACGATTCAAAAATCTATTTCTATCTATGTCGCTTTAGCCGACAGAGAATGTCGCTTTAGCCGACAGAGAGACAGGAATTGCGGGACCCACTTTTTTGGTGTTGTCCATCATCGTAATGTCAACTTTGATTAAAATCTCGAGCAAGTAAAAATTGTATGGCAGGAGCCTCTTTTTCATCTTATAATAAAAATAAAAATAATGTGTGAGCATTTTACCGAAACGAAAGAAAAGAATATGTGTCAATTTCAAAGGAAATCCATCCAGTCGCTAATAATCTGGGCGCATGGACACACAGAAAGAATAGCTTAGCGGGTAAAATGGAGGGCAAGTGCGAGCTCGTACCTGAGACCCAATTAGCGTTGGAAAGCTCCGTTTTGATAACAAGAACTCTTACGGACCCGAATAAAAACACGATTTTTAGTGAAAAAAACGAGAGGGAAACCACTCAAGAAAGAATTTTGCATGTTTCTATTATTGCAAGTACTTCAGCTTAAAAGAAACCAGCAACATCGGGAATTAGGAAAACCTAGAGATTTTTAGCGACTCTGAGAAAATTCCTGCTCCGACATCGCACTCTATTTTAGAACCGTCGGTAAAAATTCTAACGTCGAAATCTTTTGACACTTTGTCATCTTTTTGGATGGGCAGATAACTTTAAGACATTTACAGAGACTCAGTGTAGGCGTGCGACAGTCAGTGTTTGTCGACAGAACATCCGGTTAAAATAAATTGGCTATGTTGCTGTGACCGTAAGGCTTAGCATTTTGACTCTTTAAGTCTTAGCTCGCTGCAAGATAGTGACCAGATGTTTAATGTGGAGGTCAACAGGTAGAAGATATAAGATAACACTTAAAGCATCCGTTGGACAAGTTCTTAAGGACTCTGTGGCGCTAATGGTAGCAGTTCACTGAATGTTCTTAAGTTTATTAGTGTTGTATTGGTCGTACTACCATTGTGTACGTCCATAGGAATATTTTCGATTGAAGACCTAATGTTTTACTCCAACTGTAGAATGAAAGAATAGTGAGCCATTTTTTTTGGTCTTCGCTATCATTGTAAGTCTTATCAACATTTCTTGGCAAATATTTTTGTACGAATCCAAAACTTGCCACAACGATACCCATGTATCTTATACTGCAAGAAAAAAAATTGAGGTGACCATAAAGTCAGCAAGTAGAAAAAGGGTATACAACGAAACACGTAGCGGCAGAAGATGACGCCCAAGCGTTTTTAATAATTCTGAAGAACTTAATGAGTATAGAAAGTTTCTATCATTTTAATTTATTTATGTTTAAGGTCAACTTTTTTATAGCACTAGAACTGCGACACAAGGAGGCAGCAAACCAGATAATTGCTATAGAGGAAAGGTAAAATTTCTCATAGGAGTTCACTTTATACATTAAACTTGCTTCCAAAATAGTAAAAGTCAAAGGTACATAGTAGGTAAGGCGAACTGTTCACAAAAGAACAATTTCCCTTTTATAGATGTGAAAATACTAAGTTTTCTGGAAGTTTTTTAATTATAATTTTCATGACTAACTTTTTTGCCCGCTTCTCTTTGAAAACATCAGAAGTCATTTGACGTCCATAAGAAAAACGAGTGTGCCTATTTGCAAGAAAGACGATTGCAACTTCTATGTAATAAATGACGACGATTTACCGGTCGAATTGACTCTGATTTGACGTTTTCGAAAACGACCTTATTCTACATCAGTGCGGTGTCCAACCCGTAGTTCGCGGGCACTTGGCGCCCGCAAGCACCACGGACTCAACTAAGCTCTTCATGCAGGGTATAATCGGAATTTGAAAGGCGATTTGAGAAAATGTTCTTTATAGAACCTCTGCTTGTTTTTCTTTTCAAGCTCATGGACCTCGTTAAATATAAAAACGTACGTAACTGTACACTCCTTAAAGCATTCTTCGGTTCAACGAATCTATATAAACTATGAACGCACTGTTTCTTAATCAAAAGTGATTAAGACGAAATACAGAAATATGTTAATGAATGAGCGCTTACAAAATTGTAAGGGTAGGAAAGAGAAAGTTAAGGAGGGTAGTAAATGGGGAGATTATGTTTGCGGTTGCTCCCTAAGCCACCCTGACCTTTCAATACATTTCAGGATATGTTTAAGTGGCTTATTAGAGACAATGCGTGTTCGTCGTAAAAGTTATCTGCGAGAGAAATCTCCGAGAGCTCTTCCCAGTTTCCGGCTAGGCTGAATCTCTACATAAGTCAGATATGCGTATGCCCATTCTGGTCATATGCGTTCCGATTGAGTTGTGACCCATTAGGATAGCCGTCAGGAGGGACAGTTGAGTAAATATTAGGTTTTTTTTCTTAGAGATATCTGCTAAAGATTTTTCGAAACCCAACAACTGTCGGTACCTGAAAATCTGCCTTTTGCGGTTTTGACGAAAATTTGTTGGATTGTTAAATTTTTTAATGTAGCAATCTATTCTATCTTTCTTGAATGTTCTCTTTCCAGTTCAGTTTACGATCTATATCAAGAACCATATATTTAGCCGTGCCAGTAATGTCTATTGACGCCCCATTTATTATGGGGGCTTATATTTGGAATGTTACGGTTCCTCATGAACAAAACTAGTTCGGTGTTTAATGGGTTTACATTTAGTCCGCAACTACTGTCCCAATTACTGAGCTTATCAACGCCGTTCTGAAGAATTTTGCACAGTGTGTGAACGAATTCCCCTAATGCCATCAGCATATGCCACGACTTTAACATTGGACTTAGCTTTAGTTAAAACTGGTTAACGACCAGAAGCCAAAGAATGGGAGATAGTACCTCTGCATGTCCGAACCTTAAGTTTGTAGTCGCCCAATTCTCCATACACGATCCTGGACTGAAACATAGAGTTGATCGATCGATGACAATTTGACAGTAGCGGGTGTCACGTGAGTCCAGGTCTTTTCAAATAGCTTTATTTTCAACATTGTTAAATGCCCCTTCTATATCAAGAAATGCTCCCAGCGTAAACTCTTGGAATTTGATAGATTTTTCAATTGTGCCTACTACTTTATGAAGTGCTGTCTTAACAGATTTGCCCTTGGTGTATGCATGCTGCTTCAAGTAAGGAACAGATGTCCTGGTAGGGTGCATGTACCAGCTCATCAGCCAAGTGTCTGAGGAGGAAAGTATGCCCGACGACTGGTAAAATAGCTCCATATGTCCAATCTTCAAAAAGGCGATCCAATGTCCTGCAAAAACTATAGAGGCATATCCCTGCTTAATGTTGCCTACAAGAATCTATCCAAGGTAATATGTGAGCTTTTAAAACCTTTCTGCAACACTATCATCGGCACGTACCAGTGTCACTTAAGGCCAGACAGATCAACAATAGCCCAAATATTTACATTGAGGCAAATCCTGGAAAAGACCAACGAATTTCAAGTCGAGACGTTCCATCTTTTTATGGACTTCAAAGCCGCATATGATAGCATAAGTCGCCAAGAGCTTCTATTTGAGATGTCGGAACACGGGATCCCGAAAAAACTGATCCAGCTATGCCGCATGACGTTACAAAATACGTGGTGCTACGTGCAAATTGGAAATAGCTCATCTGAGCTTTTCCAGACGTGTACAGGGTTCAGACAAGGAGATGTGATATCATGTGACTTCTTCAACATAGTCCTGGAGCAGATAGTGTGCAAGAGTGGTGTTAACCTGGAAGGCACTATCTTCAATAGGTCTTCCCAACTGCTTGGTTATGCGGATGACATCGATATCAAGCCGCTCCAAGCGAGCTGTACTTGAAACATTCACAGCTATTGATGAACAGACGAAACACGTTGGTCTTGAAGTGAATGAGGACAAAACAAAATGTATGCTATCAACAAACAAAGCTTCATCTGTCCATCGCCTAGGACAAACCGTCAATGATGGTAGCAGTAATTTCGAGGTAGTCAAGGAGTTCACCTACCTCTGAACAAACATCAACTCCACGAACGACACCTTAGTGGAAATTCGACGAAGAATTATCCTAGCGAACGGCTGCTACTACGGTTTGGCCAAACAGATTGTTTCAAAACTACTTTCTCGAAAGACAAAGTACACGCTATACAAATCGCTAATTTTACCAGTCCTACTCTATGGTGCCGTGTGGTGGACGATAAGTAAAAAAGCGGAACTTTCGAGAGAAAAATTCTTCGGAGGATATTTGGTCCTATATGCGAAGAGGGCGAATGGAGGAGAAGATTCAATCGAAAATTGTATGAGCTGTTCCACCAAGAAGTGGATGTAGTTCAAAGAGGCAAATGGCGTCGACTACACTGCCTCGGCCACATCGAGCGAATGGACAACAACGCTCCAGCCAAGAAAATCTTCGAATCATAGCCCAAGAGGTTCGAGACGACCAGGAAGACTGAATCTCCACTACATCGACCAGGCGGTTGCAGACGCAAGAGCGCTTGGTCTTGACGACTGGAGGGAGTGTACGAGGGACCGCAATCGACGGAAAACCGCTATATGTCAGGCAGTGACCCTCCATGGATCGGGGGCCTTATAAGTAAGTAAAAAAGTATACATGCTGGGTCTGTGAAAGAACACCATCATTTAGCTTCTGGCCAATCTGTACATCTAGGAGTCTTTCCAGGATCTTCAATAGAAAGGAAGATATGTCTGAAATCTTTTGGTGCACTGTGGATGGGCTTTCCATCTTTCGGACTGAAAAGTATATATTACCTATATCATAATATTATAATGATTAAAAAATGATATAGGGGAATGATGTAGTTTCGTTTAATCTCATTCAATATTTTTTTTACTCGGTAGTGCCCGCGTAGCTCTTTTAGATTTTCAAAAAAGCCCTTGGAGCAATACCAGTTGGACACCATTGTTCTACATCTGATTAAATACAAATTTCGTAACAAAACTGACAGTTGTCGGCGTTTGAAAAAAATTATAGCAAAATCATTTAATTGGAAGATACATTTATACCCGCCATTAAAAATAGATTTTCCTTGAAACTTTTCTTTTATTGTAATTAAAATGATAACTCAAATGAAACACCTAAGCTTTCTTTCAGAAAGTAAGGTTAAATCACCCTATTTCTTTTTAATTTCAATTCAAGCAAATAATATTCCAATCCCAATTATAATTATGAGTAATAAAGGTAAGTGAGATCATTTTTCATAAATAAATTAAATCTCATCTTTCCATGAAACACCATAAGTAAAAAGTTTGGGTACTTCTTGGATTCTTTGTAATGACTAAATACAAAGCTTTTCTAAAAATAACATAAGGCACAACATTGTATTTTATACTTTTGAGGGTTGAAATGGTGGTAAGACAATTCATGTAGTGAAGGTTAAAATTCACAATTCACGACAAGTCTAGCTATTAAAAATATATTTGAACTAGCTGGAGTCACGCAATGTATATTAGTCACATAAATAATAAATGGTATGGTTGGTAGGTGGCTTCTATCGACATAATATAGGAAAGCATTGGCAAATCATTTTCAAGGTAAACAATGTAAGTAGAAAAAACAGGAACATTATCGAAGTAATTATTTAAATAAAGATCAGGAACTAATTGTATTATGCATGTGTAAATTTGAAAAAAAAAATAGGAGCTTAATGGTTAGTCCTTTAGATAACGAATTGCAACCTATTCTAAAATTCCTCAAGGATATTACCTCCTATGAGTAAAAGGGCAAATACTTCAAGTATATATCTTTTGTCATGAGAAAGTATATCTCACCCCAAACTAGCCTTTTAGATACCACGAAAAATTGTACATAATGTAGGGTTCCTAAATTCTAGTCGATTAACAGCACGCAAATTGATATGGTAGTACACACTAAACAATAATTCTCGGAATATTGTCGAATAACCAAATTTATTTATATATGTATTTTTCATTACAAAAACAGATGTCAAAAATTATTGTATATTTTAGCGCACAATTGTGTAAAAGTTGTCATTCGACTCATTTTATTATTTACTAAATATACTGACTAAATTTTGATAGGTTCACTTGTTAAGTTATTAAAACCTTATGAACTGGGCATACAAAAAAGAAAATTTTCCAAGTGAATTTAATCAGTATCATAGTAATAATAAAATGTATCTCGATTTAAGCGAGTTTCATTCAAATTTCAAAGATGTGCTTTCTCGAGATTTGATCTTTTCAATGAAACTTTTTTTCCAGATTTAATTTTAGTATTCACTCTAAAAATAAATTGTGTAATTTTAGGGTTGGTGATGTTTGCTCCAAAAACATAATCCCCAAGAAAAAATCCCCAAAGACAAAATCTCCAAGTGAAAATTGAGCAAAGACAAAATCCATAAGAGAAAATCTCACAAAAAAAAAATCCCCAAGAGAAAATCCCCAAATGAGCAGTGCAAGTAGTGAATTAAGCAATAAAATCGCGCGATTTTATTGCTTGATTCACTACTTACACTGCTTATTTGGGGTCAAGCTTAACAACATTTATTCATTTATGTAATAATTATCTTCATTTTTTTTTTTGATAAAATAAAAACACAGTGCTTCCTAAATCCGTTTCACTTTTATTAAGCAAACAAAGGATCTGATTTTGAAATTTAAAAAAAAAAAACAACAGTTTATCATAAAATAAAGCAAAATAGAAAAACTGTCAATTATAAAAAACGGCATTTTTTTAAAATTAGACAGGGTGTATGATATCCACTTCAAAAAATTTATTTTACTTCCTTAATTAAAATGTATCAAATAATAACTAATTTATTAACTGAATCGCCCTAAGCCAAAAAAATATATTGGGGATTATTTGAGAATTTGGAGAGTTTTGAAGATTTTGGGAAAAAAGATAGTACATTAGGGATTTTGTCCATAGGGCTCCTTTCCCCATGGGGATTTTGTCTTGTTATTTTTTTTTGGGGGATTTCGTCCGATGGAGATTTTGTTTTTTGGGGATTTCAGGCGGCTCCCGTAATTTTACTATCATAAAGCGAGGAAACTTGTTGCCTACCATAATTGCAGTATTTTTACGCACGTATTAATTCTAAATATTTAATGTGTAAATGTTAAACCTCGTGCGTGTTTAATTTCAAATAAAAATTTAAAGTAAAAATGTGTATTTCTACACCAAAGATGTTTAAGCTTAATGTAACGGGTTATCCATTTTGCGGTTTCAAAAGTAAACGTAAATAAAACACATAAAATATTTTTAATTGCGATTATAGGTACTATAAGGCAAGCTATACATTCGTCGAAAAAAAAAGTTGTGAGATAACATTCAAACATGACATTACGATGATAGCGAAGACAAAATAAGATGGTCTAAAAATTCTGTCCGACTGTATGTCAGTCTGTCAGACTGTCAGTCTGTCAGTCTGTCAGTCTGTCAGTCTGTCAGTCTGTCAGTCTGTCAGTCTGTCAGTCTGTCAGTCTGTCAGTCTGTCAGTCTGTCAGTCTGTCAGTCTGTCAGTCTGTCAGTCTGTCAGTCTGTCAGTCTGTCAGTCTGTCAGTCTGTCAGTCTGTCAGTCTGTCAGTCTGTCAGTCTGTCAGTCTGTCAGTCTGTCAGTCTGTCAGTCTGTCAGTCTGTCAGTCTGTCAGTCTGTCAGTCTGTCAGTCTGTCAGTCTGTCAGTCTGTCAGTCTGTCAGTCTGTCAGTCTGTCAGTCTGTCAGTCTGTCAGTCTGTCAGTCTGTCAGTCTGTCAGTCTGTCAGTCTGTCAGTCTGTCAGTCTGTCAGTCTGTCAGTCTGTCAGTCTGTCAGTCTGTCAGTCTGTCAGTCTGTCAGTCTGTCAGTCTGTCAGTCTGTCAGTCTGTCAGTCTGTCAGTCTGTCAGTCTGTCAGTCTGTCAGTCTGTCAGTCTGTCAGTCTGTCAGTCTGTCAGTCTGTCAGTCTGTCAGTCTGTCAGTCTGTCAGTCTGTCAGTCTGTCAGTCTGTCAGTCTGTTAGTCTGTCAGTCTGTCAGTCTGTCAGTCTGTCAGTCTGTCAGTCTGTCAGTCTGTCAGTCTGTCAGTCTGTCAGTCTGTCAGTCTGTCAGTCTGTCAGTCTGTCAGTCTGTCAGTCTTTCAGTCTGTCAGTCTGTCAGTCTGTCAGTCTGTCAGTCTGTCAGTCTGTCAGTCAGTCAGTCAGTCAGTCAGTCAGTCTGTCAGTCTGTCAGTCTGTCAGTCTGTCAGTCTGTCAGTCTGTCAGTCTATCAGTCTGTCAGTCTGTCAGTCTGTCAGTCTGTCAGTCTGTCAGTCTGTCAGTCTGTCAGTCTGTCAGTCTGTCAGTCTGTCAGTCTGTCAGTCTGTCAGTCTGTCAGTCTGTCAGTCTGTCAGTCTGTCAGTCTGTCAGTCTGTCAGTCTGTCAGTCTGTCATGCTGTCAGTCTGTGAGTCTGTGAGTCTGTCAGACTGTAAGTCTGTCAGACTGTAAGTCTGTCAGTCTGTCTGTATGCCTACGAGAGCCCAAACGGGTGGGCCAAATTGCTTCAAACTTGGTATATAGAGTTTTTTAGGTATTGTACAGAGGGGAAATTGAATTTTTTTTAGCTCAAAAAATAACGGTACCTGCCATATAACCGTTACGTTCAAACATATTTTTCTCGGAAACGCCTCTAACGATTTTGATAAAAAAAATCAGTGTGGGTTTTTAGCTACGGCCAATCATATACTTGAAAAAAAAATTAGAAAAATGTCTAAAAACGGTACTTTCCATAGGACCGTTTTTTTTTTGCTTTCGACTATCTCATAAATGGCTTAACCGATTCTTTCGAAATTTCACACATATATATATAGGTTTAGGTTGCCCAAATTATACCGCGTACCAATATTTGTAATTAATATTTTTTTGTATTTTTAAAATCATTTTTTGAAAACTGGACATTAAATTTTTTCACAAATTATATTTATTGGTATTTTCTGAATAGCTATGAATTGGCGTTTTTGAATTTTTTTAAATATTTTCATATTAAAAAAAAATTTTCTCAAAAACCGCTCCACAGATTTTAAAATTGTTTTTTCATAAATTCAAATTTATCCAAGAAATAAAATGGCGTACTTTTTGTACTTTTTTTGAACTAAAATTAGTTTAAGTATTTATTTCAGAATTTGGAATTGTTTTTTCTTTAATTAAACAGATTTAATCTTTTGTTTTTAAGTTTATATTACTAAATATTTAATATTGTCATACCACTTTATTTTAGAACAAAATTAATGAAATTTTGTATATGAATATAAAAAATTGAGTTAAAAATGACTTTAAAAATATATTAAGATTTTTAATAGAAATCTTTTGCATACGATGTGATCGAACATAAGAGCAAGTTCGTGCGATCCAGTCGTGCATCTTACTAAATACTTTTCAAAGCGGACTTGTTACAAAGAGGCTTTTGTTTAGAAGAACTGTGTTCTTTTTATAACATTTATGTTTTTGGTCAGATCTTATTCCTTTTTGCAAAGATTTCAAGTGTAAATATTTAATCATGCAATCTGAAGCTCTCCTTATAATTTATAACAATTCTGAAAATGTGGGTGGATTGCACGATCCTGAAAACCTCTGATTTTCTATTTTGTCCCTTGTATGCGATTTGAGCCCTACTACCGCTCTACCAAATTTCATCGCTCTACAACAATCGGAAGTGCTCCATTCAATTAACACTAATTCTGAGGAAGTGGGCGGATACCACGCCTATTGAATGGAAGACCTCAAATTTTCGAGTTGTTCCTTTGCTTGCATCACAAGACCTACCGTTGGGAAAATTACAACATTCTACTATGTCGGAAAGTGCTCCATAATTTGTGTGGTCTTAAGATAAAAAAGTTGAAATTTGGTAAGGCGCCTGTTGCAATTTGAAGTTCTGACTTCATTGGTACTGAAGATAGAGGGTTGTCGAAAATCGCCTGAGTTTGTTTTTGTAAATGGGTGTAATCCCAGAGTAGTGTGGTGGCAGCTACTGGCTGGACACTACCGTTCCCCTTGATTAGTTAAGAACTTACTAGTTACTAGGACAGCACACATAAGACCAAATGTTCAAAAAATAACAATACCTCCTTGGAGTCTTGTCGTACACAATTAAGGTGGACACAAATGACGAACATGCTCGCACTCGTTGTTTTTTTCTCGGCTGGTTCGCGAGTCGCTCGCTGTTGGGGAAACTATTCGAGTTTGTCGTGTTCGTCGTGTATGGCCATGTTCGCGAGCAAAACGAATTTATATGGGATTCAAAAAGTGAAAACAACAAATATAAGTTTCGGGGAAATAAATGATGTCAAATCGCACATGATATGGCTTTGAAGAATCAGCATGAAATTAGTGTTCGGCAAATGTGTTCGCCGTGTACTAACGCAACGGGGCATGCTCGGCGAGCATATTCGTCATCTGTGCTTACCTTTAGGAAAGTTCGAATTTGAAGAAATTTCCCTTACTCTTACAATTATTAGACTTCGATATTTTATTGTTGGATTATAATTCAAACCTATTAACCCAATGATCATTCAAGCCTTTTATCATTGCGGGTGGCAATAGCACAGTGAATAAAGTGCTTGACTCGAGCAGCATTCGTTACTATACATACATCAAATTTTAATTGGATACCGCCCGTATGTAACATGGGGTCTCCACGATCTAGATTTTCTAGTAATCTAGGTCGCATTCTATGAAAATTGCTCATGTAGACCACAAATAGCATTTTATGAAAAATTTCATACTAGACATTGCACAGCTCATATCATTCTATCGATAGTATACTATTTGGTTGCCATTTTCACTGTTAGGTTAGCGTTTGTGGCTGGTGAACGTTTGTGGTGTTTGTTATTGTTATAATTCCCTGTTTTTTGTTTAATTCCTTTTGTTCAAAGTTTTTTTAATTCTTGTAAAGCTACTAGAGCAAGAACACAGCGAAACGTCTTCCTTCGCGATATTTGTGCAATTGAAATAGTATGCTATGAAATGCCCAATGCAAAATTTTCTAGCATTCTAGTTTTCTTTCTTTCTATCAAAATGACAGATAGCTTACTATACAATATAGAAAGTGGAGATACCGTGTAATAATGAAATAGCAAAAGGTACCTAATTCCCAAATCCACTGTGCCATCAAAAAACTCTTCCCAAACTTTCTATACCTTCTAACTATAGTACCGTGCAATTTAGGTTGCATTTAAAAGACTTTAGGATTACAGGCAAATAGTTGAAATTGTCATTGTTATTATTACTTCTCGCTCGCATAAACCTATCCATAGTTAGGTGGCAAATTAATTCAAATAGCATTTCAGTGCATAGTGTGGGTACACGTAGTTATAAACTCTATTAATATTTCTCGTTTTATACGGGTATTAATCCTAATTAAAAGGAGAAGTATGTATAGAAGAAAATGGCTACAATGCCATTTTCTAAAATTTAACCATCTCAAAAAACTTATAACAAAAACTATTTCAGAATTTAAAAATTCCATTCAAATATTACCCTTCGAAGTATCAAGGGTTATCATTATTTGCAACGATGTACTTGAATACTTTTGGTAATAATCATGAAGCTTATGTAAATACTTATTTACTATGACCGGGTTTTGAAAAACCTCATTATACATCTACATGTTTGGGAATTAAAAAGGACTCAATTGATTTCTACATATGTAGTCTGCGAACTGCAAAATCAAAAAGCATTGGCAATTGATGGCAGAAAAAGCTATTCATTAAACAACTTCCCATTAGTCGATTTGTATATAACAAGCTTAATAAATGCTTGGCTCAGGTTGAAATATTTCTTACCGAAATGGATGTAGGCAATTTGTGAAAGGAAACTCCAAAGTGATCGAGTGAGTTACATATTAATGGCCTTACCATGTAGTCCAAGTGAGAAACAAATCTTGAATTGAAAACATCGTTAGGAAAATAACAATATACATTATTTGATAAACAGAAGATATAAATTTTTAAAATCTCTGATAGCTTATGGCAGATACGCAAAATAAGACAAAAAAAATAAAAACATAGTTTTTAAGCATTTTTTTCGTCGTTGATTTTCTAGGTCCTCCTAGTAGGTACTCCTTTTTATTGACTTGTTGTCACGAAATATTGAATTGCATCTCCCAATATCTTTCCTTGATATTTTTTGTGTGTTGCCAAGTTTTAGCGTTACAATTTTTATTTTAATGCAAGTTTTCCAAAAAAAAAAAATATGCATTGTATGCTAGATAGAACGTTTGCCTTTTATTCTGGCTACAATGGATTGCATAAATCTGTAATGCAATAAAGCTCCCACAGGGTTTTCATAGTATTTATTTTAACTGAACCCAAATATGAAACAATATTATGTAGGGTTACCATCCTTTTTTAGATAGGAATTTGAATTTAATTATTTTATTTATAAAAAATTAAAACATATATCTTTTTCCACACCACTATGAGGCAAAATAAATGGCGCGTTTTTGAAGGGTATTAGTAGGCCTAATCCCGTTTAAATACAAAAAAGCAAAATATAAAAAAAAATGTATTCATTAAGATTAATAATAGTACAAATGAAATAAACAAGTACCTATAACAAAAATAAATATAATAAAACTAAGTGCACAAAGCTCTAAAAAACACACAAACACCTCTTCAAAAACACACTAGTTAAAAACACAAATTACACAAAACAAAACTACACCTTTTAAAAATAAAATTTCCATAAAAATATAGGCATCTATAGTCTCTTACGCTTCATTTGGAGCTCCAAGTGGTTTAATGAATAGGAGGCTTATCTGAGGATTAATTTGGTTTCACAATGGACCAACTCTGGCCTAAGTGTGTCAGTTATAACACTGACAGCCACTTCAACCTAACCTTACATAATTATCTCAAAAGCGGCTCTAACGATTTTGTTATAAATTGATGTGTGTACTAACTTGGGTATGACCTACATTTTGATCAAACATTTTTTTAAAAAATATTCTGTTATTAACGATACCTGCCATACAACCATTTTATTGATTTTCGACTTTCTCAGAAAAACTTTAACGGATTTCGATCAAAAGTTTTGTACCGGAACTCCTTCGAATTCAAAATAATACTAAATTTCAAAATTTTCGAAAAATATTTTTTTTTGAAAACTTAATATTTCGAAAACGGGTGGTTGATTGTTTCTGAAATTTTGTTTTTAAATTTATATTATTAAATATTTAAAATGTTCATACCAATTTTTTTTAGAAAAAATTTAAGAATTTTTATAAATACAAAATTAAATGACAAACAATTTTAAAAATACATTTAGCCGTTTCTATTAGGAATCTTTTTCATAAAATGTGATGGAATAGGAGCAAGTATGTACGATCCAGTCGTGCATTTTACGTCAGCTACAACATATTTAATGCGAAATTGCTATAATTCATGAATGGTATTCTAGTTGGAAACCTTCATGTATTAAAAAACAACATTCTAAAAATTATTCTTAAAGTTCCCAAGCATATTACTTCTCAGGAGTTACACGAGAAATTAAAAGTATAAACATATAGACGAAGCTAGAGTTTTCAATGAAATTTGATTTAACAATATTTTCATTGGAAAATTTGCTTAAATTATTTTTCAAATTTATAAATTAAATGAAAATTATATATGCATGTAAACAATTTATAATTGTATCACCTGCCATGCTGCTACCTACAACAGGGCCCTGTCTACATTGATGTTTGTAGTAAAAAAAATGCAGACACACTTAAGCAAACATATATAAAGCGACTATTTTAGTGTATGCTGTCCCCTATTGCTAAGTAAAAGTATAATGACATAAAAATTAAATAAATAAAGAAAATGTTTTAAATGAAAATCGGCTACCTGTTTTTCATGTTTGTTCCGAATAATTAAGGATCTAGCCATTTTTAATTTAAACAGTGCGCCATTGACTTGAAAGTTCAAGCTAAAAGTTTAAAAACTTTTAATTCAGTAATTAAAAAATTATTTTCTTACAACACCACTTAACAAAGCCTTAACAAACAAAGCCTAGACAAAAAAAAATTAATCCAAGAACCATATTATATTCGTTCTTTGAACTTATTTCTTGAAAGAACCTCCTGTTTTTATTTGAAGCTGTCAAGCTTGAAAAAAAAATATAAAAAGAAAAAAACACAAATGTTCAAGGAACAATGCAATAGTCATTACTTAAATAATAAAGTATAAAAAGAAAATCTTTCTATTCATCTAGCACGTTTTCAGAAACAATATAACATAAATAACAAACGGAAAGCTGTTTTGACGTGCAAACGTTTTCTCAACGAATAATATCAAATGCCCACAGAGGGAAATGTTTCGCACACCCTTAAAAGCGATGTTGTAAAAACACCCGCACAGCAGATAGAAAAAATCGTGATTTGAATTCAGGACGAATGATGATATATGCATTTTTTGTGTCATCGGAAATAGGAACAAAAAAAATTAAATAAAAATAATAAAATACACAGCTGAAACGCACGCACTTGCTCTTGTGACGCAGTTCTCTAATTTGGGAAATTTATTAACATAGAATTACATATATTTTAACAACGAAAAAGTAGATACCTTTGTGTATGATTGAAATAAAATTGGGAATCATAAAGGAGATATGAGTTAATAGACATTGTGCCGTTTTACTACAATAATTTTAGATAGGAATGAAGTTTAATCCAAATCGTTAGAGCTGTTTCGGAATAAAAAGTCTTTGTAGTACTGCTATACATTCTAAATCAAAATAGAACCACAACAGCAGCAGAAATTGCCAACAAATCACAACTTTGCAAAATACTCGAAGTTGATTTACGCCAAAGTTTTACTTGGGTATTACAGCCAAGAACGCTGTGGATCTCAGGTTGAATAGGAGCAATATATGAACACATCTGCAACATCACCAGATAAAGGAGAAGGAACTACATTATCTGAAAATACTTCAGCAACTTAAGTTTCCATAGGGAACAACAAAAGTGAAGAAAAACAGAAAAACCGGAAGCGCATACCTACGCACGATGATTTTTTTTTCACAAAGCCAATACTTGCCCCTTTAAATTAGTAGAAATACTGATATATGGGTGAGGACTTACTCTTTCTCAAATCGAATCAATAAATCTTGTGTTTAAACAAAATAATCCTGCGCTAAGCAAGGTATAAAATAGGGTTATTCTTGTGGAGTCAAACATCACTTGCAGGGCTTCCGAAAGAATTGATGACTATGAAATCCTTTCTAGTAAATTTTGATGTTTCATGTTTTTTTTTGTTTTATTTATAATTTGTATAATGAAAGCATCCACAACACTACCACAGACAATAAACTATAAAATAAATAATAGCGGCATCAGTACAAAGCCAAATATCTTCTAAAATTTTTTATTTATTTATTTATTTATTTATTTATTTAAAAAAAATAACTACTGTACATCAAGGTTCACTTATAAATAGCACAGGATATAATACAATTTACAGATTAGGATAATGCAAGAATGTAAATATTAAATATTAAACAATTTTAGCCAAATATTGATAATAATTTAATATATAAAAATCAATTTAATAAAATTAAAAAGCAAATCAAAGTCGCAAGAAGAAAGATATGTAGACAAAAAAAATTAAAGTACAAAAAATTATATCAGTTCAAATTTGAGAAATATTCAAAACAAAGTTGATGAAACTTTCTATGTTCGATTCCAGACCGCATGTGACTGGGAAGATTATTCCACAGTCTAACAGCATAAACGAAAAATTGCCTCCGTGATGTCAAACAGGTAAACCTGGGGGAGCGCAACAATGTAAAACGATTTGAGGAACAAAAATCAAGCTTGTTAAACAGATAGTTAGGAGTCTTGTTAGCAATTAATTTGAAGATATAGGAACAACACCGATACTTGAAAAAAGCTTCTAAGTTACAATTTAATAGTTGACGAGCCTGAGAAGAAACGTGATCGTATCTTCGGAGGTTGAATACAAACCTGGCAATGGCATTGAATGCTACCTTTAGCTTACGAAGCGAATGTGAGTCAGGATCTGCAAATATCTCACACCCATATGATACTATTGGTATGATAATAGATTTAACCAGCTTCAATTTAACTTGCGTAGGCAGAATTGATCTACTAACAGATAGTCCTCGAAGTGAAGCATAAATTTTGGATATAACAGAGTCTATATGGGTATCCCACGTTAGTCTATTGTTGAAAATTATACCTAGGTTTTTCGTATTAGTTACATATTCGATTTGGTAGGCGTTTAAGAAAAGGGAAGGAAAGTTTTGGGTCTGGGGTTTATTTTTACATATTGGGATTGCTTTCGTTTTTTCCGGATTAAGTTTGAGTTCATTCCGAGTAGACCAATCGAATATTGAGCCTAAATCAATGTTCATTTTTTCTATAGCATCTTTAATCATACCAATAGGGAAGCTTATATATAACTGAACATCGTCCGCGTAGATATGAAACTGACAGTAAGATAAAACAGATGTCAAATCAGTGATAAACAAAGAGAACAGTAAGGGTCCAAGGATAGATCCTTGAGGAACACCGCCATTGACAGGAAGGAACGAAGACATTTTGCCGTTACACGATACGGCTTGCATGCGATTTGTCAAGTACGAATAAATAAGATTTTTAGTTGTGTCAGAGAAATTGAAATAAGTAGTCAGTTTATCACAGAGAAGATTAGAGTTAACACAGTCAAATGCTTTGGAAAAGTCAAGTAAAGTCATCACAGTTGTATAATTATAGTCTAAATTCTGTCTGATATCTTCAGAGACGTTTAAAAGGGCTGAAATGCAGCTGTGTCCAGATCTGAATCCTGATTGGAGTGGGTTAAGAAGATGTGTGTCTTCTATATATTTTTGTATCTGGTTCCTTAATATAGATTCAAAAGCCTTGGATTCTATTTTCTTTCCTCGTTTAGGGATGGCAATAATCTTAGATCTTTTCCAGGAAGTGGGATAGGTTGAGGTCATTATGATGGTGTTAAAAATGTGTGTTATATGAGGAAGTATGAAAGGAAGAATGATTTTTAAAAAGTCAGGGTGGATGTTGTTAAGTCTAGTCGATTTGGACTTAATAGAAAATATTGCTTTACCTACTTGATATACATTTACTGAACATACAAAAAAAGCATCGACTCTATCGTTCTCTGAAGCACTAGAACCAGTGGTGAATTGGCTTGGGGGATTAGATAACTTTCGATTCAACTCCTCTAAATCGATGTTATCGTCGGAAACAGAAGAATCTCCCCTTAATCCAATATTCTTGATTTCTTTCCAAAAATACTTGGAGGAACGATCCGTGTTGAACCTGTTATTATAAAAAATTATATTTAGCTGATTTAATTAATTTTGTTACAAAGTTACGGGATGTTTTGAATTGTCGAAACATTTCTAGACAACCAAATCGTTTCCAACGACGGTATGAGACTTTTTTTGCTTTAATTGCATTAACGATCTCAGGAGAAAGCCAGGGACAACTACGCGATCTTTTGAACCGAGTCTTAATCGGAACGTGTTTGTTAAAAAGATAAGTTATTGCTAAATTAAGGCTATCAATTTGATAATCAACGTTTGATGTTGTAAAAATTGAGTACAATTCAATGGATGAGCAATCACTAAATAAATATTCAACATTTATGTTACGAAAATCACGATACTCGTAGTATTGAGGAGATTTGCTCTCAAGATTTATATCGAGAGTTGCAAAAACCAGATCATGATATAAAAACACTGGTACGGATAACTGACTAGAACATTTAACAAAACTAACATCACTAACAATGAAAACATCAAGCAGGGAGGGGACACAGTCTGGCTTAAAATGAGTCGGTTCAACATAATTTACAAAGGAGGGCCCCAAAGAATTCATTGAAGTTGTGAAACGTTTAGAGGAGGGTTAAAGGAGATTAATATTTAAATCACCACAAACAATTAATTTTGGTACCCGAAAACATATTTCTTCTACGATCGGTGATATTAGAACTTGCGACTCTTGGTGGCATATATATAGTACCGATACTGCATTTATTGTCACCTTCGAGTATATCAATAAAATAATAGTCACACGCTTGGATACCATCAGAGCATTTTACGTGACTAGACCGGATATAATTCTTAACAAATATTGCAACGCCACCTCCGCTAGAGTGAGTTCGATCAGCTCTGTATGGTTTTTTAAATCCAGTTAGTGAAAAAAGACTACTATTCAAAGACGGGTTGAACCAGCTCTCAGACACGCAAATAATATCAACCAAGCTATCTTCAAATATCATTTTAAACTCATCGAATTTGTTAACAAGGCTCTGTGCGTTAATGTGGCAAATATGCAAACCATTATGATTTTTACAAAGAGTATTTAATAAAAATTTGTTTTTTTCGTTAATACTGTGAAAGCCAGCATCATTGTTGCTGCCCATTACAACAAAAGTCTAAAACGAGGCTGGAATCCAAAACAGAAATATCGTACACATTTATTTCATTTCTTTCTGAACTGAAACAACTTGAACATAAAATTTAAGTAAATAAAGGGAAAAACCTAGTTGCGACAAAGAAAGAAAGTAAAAAACAAACAAAAGAAAAACAAACAAAAATTCTTCCATTGAAATATAAATTTTAGCTACCATAATTTTGTAGATCATTGTTGACGTCAGGCCCGACGGCATTCCTCAGATCATCGAAATTATAAATGATGAATGGATTTTCGTTGTTAGGTTTGCGGATGAAGACTTGACCATTGAATGTATGCACCGATGAGATTAGAGATTTTCGTTTCAGTCTTAATGCAAGGCGCTGCAGCTGGTAGTTGTTTTTCGTTAGACTATCGTTAATGAAACATCTTTTTGGAGAATTAAAGCTTATATCAGAAAGGCTAAGCGGAGCTTTTTTGTTTTGCGAAAGTTCGCTACCGCTTGTATAAATTTTTGTTTCCCATGCTTGTCCGTCCACAAATTTCAGTATGACGCTCGAGTCGATAGGAGAATGTTGTTTGTTTTTGGGGCACGAGTACGATAACTTTGGCGCCAAAATATAATAACGGTTTTTGGTAGAGGGGCTTAATATAAGCATTTTTTACTATGGGACCACTTAGTTTCGGCGAGAGGGGTAGTTTTATAAAATTTACTTAAAATCTAGAAAAAAAATATTTAAAAACAACGGCAACACTTACAGTTATAAATTATACTTTTTTAAAAAGTCAGAACTCTACAATTTATAATAAATTTTAAGTAAAGTTGTTTCAGTCAATAGTTTTTGAAATAATTGACTTCAAACCCAAAATTTATGAAAAAAAGTTAAAAAAATCACTTTGAGTATTATTTTTCTCATGATTATAAATACCAATAAAGAAGTAATTGATGTAGTTAACTGTTCCAATTATTTTTTAATCAAACTGAAAACTATTCGTTTCTATGTTTTCTAGTTTTTGAGAAAATTGAAAAACAAAAAAAAAAATTATTTTGTATCAGATGGGTGCATGTAAAGTGTCTTTTGCATGTAAAGAATCTGGATTAAAAAAAATAATTGATAGTATATACATAAACGTATGTACATAGAAAAAAGAAACAATTAATAACCGCATTAACTGTAATAAAATCACAAAGGTATATATGAAATTTACGATGCAAACAGTGAGATGCCTAAGGGGGGGCATGCTTCCCCCTGCAACCACCCTGCTTGGGCTCACTATAGGCTTTGGGGAGGGAGAAAATTGTATTATATGCAAAGTTTCTTTAAAATTAAAGAATCTTTTGGGTTTAAAGAAGTGATTTTTGTAACTTTTTTTTCATAAATTTTGACTTTGAAGTCAATTATTTAAAAACCTATTGACTAAAATAACTTTATTTAAAATTAATTATAAATTATAGAGTTCTGACTTTTGAAAAAGGTATAATTTATAACTGTAAGTGTTGCCGTTCTTTTTTAATATTTTTTTTAAAGATTTTAAGTAAATTTTTATAAAATTGCCCCTCCCTAGTAAAAAATGCTTGTATTAAGCCCCTCTACCAAAAACCGTTATTATATCTTGGCGCCAAAGTTATCGTACTCTCCCCGTTTTTGGCGCGAAAGATTTTTTGTATGTTAGGGGGCTGAATATTTACGGTGGCACAGATTTTGTTGTAAATGGTCTCTAGATTTTCTCCAGGAGTCTCTGGCACACCAGCAGCAATGGATCACAACATATTTTCTCTCGCTCTCCAGTTGATGAACAACGAGTTCAAGCCGTTTGACTTCCTTATGCGCTTTTTGCAGTTGTTGTTCGAATATCAATCTATTTTCCTTTATCTGAGCATTTAGGCGATCCTCCAGGGCGGCGAGTTTAGCATCCAGCGAATGATTAAATGTTTAAAATTAAAAAAGATTTGCATGTAAAGCTTAATAACTTGAGCCAGTTCCTTGTGATTGAACTTAAAAATTGTTTTTTTATGAAAACATTTATTTATATGGAATTTTACATTAAAACATTGCACGATTATAAAGCCACCACTATATCATTTTTTTCTTAATTTGGCGCGCACTCAAGGGGTATTATGGATACTTAAGGATACAAGAACAATGAAGGGCATGAAAAATTGCTTTGGACGACTGTAGGCTTTGCAGATTACAACCAGATCAGAAGGGGACAGATATTTCTTGTATCGACTAAGAAAACCCTGTTTTTGGCGACAAAAAAAATTTCGTCTGTGATCAAAGTTGCCAAAAAAAAAAAAGAATTTTAAGGGCCTTTCTGAGGGTTATTTCCAAAATTACTCGTCCGGATTTTTTTTTTTCAAAAAAAAACTTTAGGGGAAAGTGGTCACCCTTCGTACATGGGGCACATTCGTACAGTAAGTATAAAAGAAAAACTAAGCGGCGCACATACACGTGTTTGCTTGTGAGCATAGACAAACACGCCGCCATGTTGCTCAGTGAAACTCGAGTCAGTTGTGCAACGGTGTGAGAGCTGACTAGACGCAAAGTGTTTCGGAGTGTTGTGAGTAATTTTCTTTACTGAAGTCAACGATCGCATTGTAAGTAAATTTTGTATGTTTTTGGCAAAATAGTGATGACGAATTAATGTCAACAATGTTGATTTTGTGTTTTAATTATTAATATTTCCATAGTAAACTAGAATTCATAAAAAGTTGTCATTTTTATTTTGTGCATAGCCTGGGGAACATTCGTACAGTAGTACAGGGGGCACATTCGTACGCGTACGAATGCTCCCCTTTAAATCTTACTTACGAAAATTATAATTAAAACATCAAATCGATGTTAATGAAATAAAATAAAACCCTTTAAAGTTTGTTTTACGCATTCTATTATTGATACCTACTTTTTATATAAATGTTTCATTGTAGAATCATGGTGCGGAAATATAAAAAAAAGGGCACACGAACTCATGAAGTGGATGAAGAATCAATTAAGGCAGCAGTTGACGAAGTAATTCAAAGACGGTTGTCTTATAGAAAAGTCGCGTTGAAGTACAACGTAAAAACATCAACTCTACAAAGCAGAGTTATTAAATTTAGGGATGACATTAGTAAAGGTAAACAGCCTCGTACTTTTCATTCCAAATTTACAAGCTTGCAAGTCTTCTCCTTGGAAGAAGAGGCGCGTTTAAATGAATATATAATTAATTGCTGCAAGATGCATTATGGACTCACGACGGTACAAATTCGAAAAATTGCCTATGAATACGCAAAGGCGTTGAATTTAAATTATCCACCACAATGGGATGAAAATCAAATGGATGGCTTGGAGTGGATGCGTAAATACAGGGAAAGAAACAACAACCTTAGTTTGCGAAAGCCAGAAAATACCAGCGCTGCTCGAGCATTCGCTTTTAATAAGACTGCAGTGACAGAGTTTTATAAAAATTTGACCGAAGTCTTGCAGCGATATAATTTTACTGCCGACAGGATATTCAATTTTGACGAATCGGGTGTATCTACTGTGTTAGACACTCCCAAAGTCTTGGCTCCTAAGTCACAGAAACAAGTAGGGCAGATCGTTTCAGCCGAAAGAGGCGAACTTGTTACATTTGGTGCTATTATTTCTGCAAACGGAAATACTATACCACCGCTATTTGTATTTCCACGTGTGCACTACAAAGACCATTTTCTTGAAGGTGCACCTGAAGGAAGCATCGGGGCTGCAAATAGAAGTGGCTGGATAAACACTGATATATTTGTGTCAGTATTAAAACATATCCAAAAGTACACATTGAGCTGCAAAGATCATCCGATTTTATTATTATGCGATAATCACGAAAGCCACATCAGCTTACGAGCTATAACCTATGCCCGAGATAATGGAATAACTTTTGTGTCTTTTCCACCACACACAAGCCATCGCTTGCAACCATTAGATGTTGCTGTTTTTGGGCCGTTTAAGTCAAAGTTGAAAATAGCGTTCAATAATTGGCATATGACAAATCCAGGGAAAAAAGTCAGCATCTATAATATTCCCAAACTGGTTAAACTAGCATATTTAGAAAGTTTTACAGCGAAGAATATAACAAGTGGATTTGCTAAACCAGGTATATGGCCGTTCAATGAAATGGCCTTTAGCGATGAAGATTTTGCTCCCATTGACGTTTATGCTTCGAATATTCCACCAAACCCGGAAAGAAGTTTTGCTGTTCCTTCTATAGATATGAATGATAGAAATCCGTTTTTATCCTCGAATAATACTCGTGAGCTTACACCTACTTCCTTGCTTCAAAATCTTGAACAAATTAGAACCGAAACTTTCGAACCATCCACTTCTACAGCTCGGACGCAACCTGAACCAACTACATGCGAGACATCTACTTCTACAGCTCAGATACAACCTGAACTGACTTACGAACCTTCCAGCTCTAAAGCTGATACTCAACCTAGACCAGCTACTAATGTTCTCATAACACCAGAAGCTATAAGACCATATCCTAGAGTTGTAAGAAACAAGCAAACTAATAAAGGAAGAAAACCAGGTAAATCTCGTATTTATACAGATACCCCTGAAAAAAATGAAGTTGAGGAAAGATTCAGACAGAAGGAAATGAAAAAAGTACAACAGGAACGAAAAGCCAGAGCTAAAAAAATTAAAAGTAGTTTGGTGGAGCTTAATTCAACTCAAAAGAAAAAAAAAGTTAAAAAAGTAGAAAGTGATGAAGATTCAGAGGAATCCGGAGGATCGCATATAAGCTTTTGGGAAAGCTCTACGTCTCCATTTGATTTTGAAACCGATGAAGATACTTATGAATTCAATACCAATACACATGTTAAAGTGACACCAGAGAATATAAAAGATAATTCTTTTGTTTTGGTCAAATTTGAAAAAAACAAAATCTGTTGTCTATTACGTCGGAAAAGTTCTCAGCCATTACTCGCCAACAGAGCTAAAAGTCTCATATCTTCGAAAAAAACCGGGATCATTTATGTCATTTGTTTTTCCTGATGTGGAAGACATACATACTTTATACATCATTGACGTCGCCATTATCCTGCCTGATCCTGAACCAAGACCACATTGTACAGCTAGAACATCAAGGCTTTTTACTTTTGCAATTGATTTAAATAATTTTAATGTGCAATGACTTCCAAAGTTACAATTAAATGTTTAACTACCAAGGTACATACTTAAAGTACAAATTGTCAAAGACATTACTATTAATTAAAGATCTCATATCTATAAACTGAATTCCTAATAAATAATCTTAATTATTTTTTTTTAATGTATTTCTTATTTTATTGTTATATTTCTTTATTTATTATTTTTTTTGTAGATGAATTAAAGTTAACTATGAGTCATGTTGAATATTATTAATTAAGTTTTAAGATCATTACTTTTTTTCTTACTGTTTAATAAAAAATTATCAAGATAAAAAGTTTGTTTTAATAAGGTGTATGAGTCTTCCCCATGTTGTACGAAAGTACCCCATCTGCTGTGCGAAAGTGCCCCACCGGTGGGGTACATTCGTACAAATATCTTATCTGAGAAAAATGTCAGTAACTCTTTAACCGTTTCACATAATAGTTTCAGAGTTTTTTGTAATAAACTACGATATATTTACTACACATTAGTGTATTAACCAGATTTTGAAGTGAATTAATTATTAATATAATAACAAAAATGTAAAAAGTGTACGAAGGGTAACCACATTCCCCTAACTATTATTAGGCAACATAAAAATTTATTCATATAGTCACGTCAGTCTGAATGAATGAATTCAGTGTGATTTCAATAAGCGTTTTTCTTTTTCAGCTCTGCGCAGAGTATTAGGCAGAGTTTGAAAATGTACTCTCCGAGCTGAGTTTAATCAGAGCTCTCCGATTTATTTATGAAACACACTAGAACACTGAACTGGCAAAATAATAAAATAATTAATATTTACTATCAACAGAGAAAGAACAACCGGCATCAATCTCTATTTTTATGTCTTTGTTTTTTTACCCGTCTGGCTCTATCATATCACACAAGAATAAAGTTTACTCCATCTTTTTCTTATGTTGCTTGTTTAATGTTAAGTTTCTTATTGATCTTATTGACAACATGTTTTTGGTTTAAAAAACGTTTAAATAAATAAAGGGCTCGAAATATATTTTTTTACGAAACACTCGCCAAAAATATTTTATTCATTAGACGTTACAAATTTTACAAAATGCATTTCGGCATGATTAACATGCCATCATCAGCTTCTCGCTTCAAAATATAAGCCATAGAAAGACATTTAAAATAGAAAAAACAATCATTAATTTGTTAACAAAAGGAAAGGATGAATAAAGAGAAAGTTACATATTATTTTATTTTACTCCATCCTGCTCGTACATTTTATCCTGAGCTCATAGCTCGCAGCTAGTTAGAGGGTACTGTCGTCATCAAAACAAGAGATCATTAATGAATATAATAAAGACAGTCGGAGACATAACAGCGCCCTGGGGTACACCAGCATTTATTTTGTGAACTTCAGACTTGCAACCGTCCAATAAGACTTGAAATGAGCGGTCCAAAAAGTAATTTTTAATCCAAAGAAGAAAAGATTCATCGATACCAAATGCACGCATTTTCGATAAGAGAGCCAAGTTCTATCAAATGCTTTGGAATATAAAGCGCAGTAATCTTACTTTCCCCAAAGCTACGTTATAATTTGTGGAACTGTTCGTTGAGCTATAACATCAAATTACTATTGCTACGAATACCATACTGCTGATCATTAAGGAGCTTTCGTTCTTCAAGATATTTTTTAAACTGATTTGACTTGTGTTATCGAGATCCTATAACAACCTTACGAGTACGAAAGAATATACATAATGTCAAATGAAACTGTTAATGTTCTCAAGTATAGAAGGAGTCATAACACTTTGTGGAAGCGTAAAATAAACAGCAAATTGTGCTGCTAACAAATTTGCTTTACTTGTGAGCTTATTGTCCTGTCATTTTAGGTTTTATCTGCGGAAAAATTCCTAGTGGGCTGAATTTGTGTATGCACCTTTATTACGGTGTTGTAATGAAGATGTGAAAAATCTACATCGATATCGTGATGAATAAAAAAGTTATGAAGGTCAAAAGCCACGAAAATCAGTCCCATACAAAATTTTCCCCAAAGTTTACCCAAGCTAAGATTTAGTCAAGAATTTTAGCGGAGATGTACACAGCTCCAGCTAAGAAATCAAATGTTTGGTTTCCACTGTACTTCTACTCTCTGTCAGAATTTAGCGTGGGTGACAATGGCGCAGTGGATAAAGTATTTGATTGCTAACTAAGATGTGTGTGTTTGATCCCCACACTAGGCGCATTCTTTTCTATACCTACAATTTTAATTGGATGCCGCCCATGGGTTAAAAATGAGACAGTCAATACCTGGCTCTGAAATTCATTGTGCCAAACTAGTGCCGTGCAATTCAAGTTGCATTTAAAAGACCTTAGGTCTTACAGGCATATAGTTAAAATTAAAAAAAAAAAAATAATAAATGTCCAGCACAATAATTCGAAAGCTAAATTTTAACAGATGCAGGAAGCCGTAACATTGAATATGTCAAGAGTTTTTCTTGAAAAGAAACTACAGCAAAGGGACGTTACAGAAAAAAGAGTTTATGCTGTAAGTTTTGTCTTATAAATTATCATACTATATTTTGAATCTGAATAATATTTTATTCAGAACAGCTGTTTTTTGACATATTTTCCACAGAATCTCGTTTCAAATTTTAAACTATCCACAACTCTAATGTCAAATTTTAGCTAGGATTTTGGCTGATGCTTGGAGAGAAAAGTGCCAGCGAAATTTTAGCGTGATCTGCATGCTAGGCTTTACGCGGAGATATTGATGTACTCGGTTCTTCTTGGTGTCGTTTAAAAGCAGCAATACTCAATTTGTTTGCCATAATTTTTACGACAATTACTATGCACATTCACCAAATTCACACAGCCGTATTAACAAAAACGCTTATTCCAACTTTAGGCTATGGACTTACAAAACCATGGAATAAGAGTTAGACCATGAACTAAAATTTCAAATTAACAAAAAATCGAACAAAATCTACTACAATATGTATCATCTACGTCTTTTTATGTCCCTGTAAATTTTATTCTTAAATGTCAATTCTTAGTCCATCGCTAGGCCACCGTCTTCGATCGTCTAGTGAAGGACTAAGTTGGTAAATGTCAAATAGCAGAAATTATGTTTTATTGATAGTATTTCGCACTTAGTCCACGGAATAAGTCCTAAGGCTTCCCTAGTCCATGTTTATTAATTTGGGTGTCAGTATTCAAGTATTCAATATTACCATCACCTCTAGCGACACTAAACTAGGAACAATTTGTATACTGACCACTATTGACCTCCGAGCAATAGGCCGCGAGATTTTTTCCGCGGATTGGGATTTAAAATACCTAAAATGACTGGGCTATTATCTCTTGAGTGTCATTGGTAACTAGCGATAGAACCGACGAGGAGGTGAAATAACCAAACATTTTTACTACTTTTTTAACATTGTTGTATTTTTTTCCTTAATTATTGCTCATGTACAATTTTGGTTCGTTGTATATGACTTTTTTAAGTCTTTCTAGCTTGTTTCAACTTATGTCGGCTTTCTCCAGTTGGGTTGGCCTTATAACATGAGTTTTCTTTTTGTTTGGTGCGTTCTTTCAGTTTCTCTCTTCTCTTTCTGTTCTGTTCGGTATAAACGATTTCATCGCATTAAGAATTATATTTGTTATCATAACAGCAATGGAGTCAACGTTACTATAGAGGAAGCAGTCCAAGCTGGCTTTATTGTATTGACATACGATCCTCTGAGGATTTTTTTCTCTAACTGATGAGAAGCTTAAGCATGAGAAATTGGATGGTGTGATACAATGGTTCGATGTACATTAAGGCAATAACACACTTATAATGTAGAAAATAATAAACTGGAAATGAGAAACAAGTCTAGGGTTTTGGCGGAGTGTCCTGTAACATCAGGTTTTTGATAGGAAAGAGGTGTGGCGCGATATTCGGAGACTGTAGGTGGTTGTTGTCTCAGATCTTATCTCCAGGGATGGCGGCTGAACTAATGCGGTGAAATTTCCGTGTCTTATTTATCGATGCCCTTATAATTCGCATTAATTTTTTTATTCTTTGTCATATTTTATCGGTATACTAGTTTTACTCAATCACATGTTGTTAGTTCTATGCCTAAACAGCATGTAATGAGTAAACCAGTAACTGATTGTATGACATTTATTTTTATAATTGGTTTTTAATGGAAAAAAAATAAGACATAGACTACGGCAGGGATCGAACCTATGACCATAAGGTTGGCAGGCGAACACACAACTATCGCGCCACGGCCACCCCATAAATTTTCGTGTTGGCTCAGCAACTAGATCAAAGTTAGGTTGTTCACCTCAGCAAATAGCTTGACATGCCTTCCTTTGGGCGTTGTCTGACTAGAACAGCGTAGCAGCTTGAAATTGTCTAAATTGAAATCGTCCGTATAACCACAATTTCGTTGTGCGGATATTGGTAAACAATTCTTTGGGTAGAGTCTGACAGAGCATCTAATTCGTTTAAGATCAAATTACGGTCCAAGCTATAGCTACGATAAATAAGACATGTGTGAAGGATGTGCTTATGGACGGTGAATGTGAACCAAATTTTGTAAGCCTATTTGTTTAAAAAATAGTATATACATACAGTACGAACTCGGTAATCGGAACTAATAGAAATCGGGGTTGTCGCATTTACTGAGGTCATTTCACCAACCGAGCAAGAACTATACAGGGAGCAATAAAATAAATTGACCACATTTTGCGATGACTTTTGTCAATACACCACACTTTAGTTTGTTCAAAATTTCATTTTTTTGTTTAATTGTTAGATTTATCAATTTTTTTCTGAAAGCCCTAGCTTTAAAATAAAAACACTACTATCCGGCGCGAGGTGTACGCAAAATTAACGTGCTACTAAAATTTATCTGCATTGACAACTGCAATACGCAAAAAAAACATTAAAAAATTACACAAAATAACCATATAAAAAAGGTCATTTGTGAATTCTTCATAACACTATATGCCTTTCTGGTAACTAGAAGTTTTCACCAAGTTTCTCAAACTTGTTTGTTTTTTTATACAATCAAAATGTGAAAATTTGTGCAAATTCTTGCGAATTTTTAAGTAAACAAACACACCTAATATGAAGTTAAACGAGAAAAGGACAGGAGAGACAAAAAGTAAACAAAACAACATAAATTGGCCCTTATGCATAGATGTTTGATAAGTTGTTATTAGGTTGTTGCTAAACTAGACCCGAGCTTATGTAATTCATAAGCAATTTAAACCCAATTCTAAAATAAAAACTCCAGTCTAACATTAGTCACGAAAAAGTTTTCTTTAAGTTGTTTTTAACTCTTCCGAACGTGAAAAATACTTGAAAAAAGTAAAAAAAAAAAAAAAAAAATTGTGACACAAAAGTGATTTGAATTGAATATTGTATTACATCCACTAACATTTGTTTTACATACTTCATCAAAATAAAGAAAAACGTCAATAATTGATGAAAACATTGAAGAAGATTTTGATATCTTGGTTGATTTGGAAATGGTACCACCAACAAGAAGATGAAAGCGCTATAGGACAAGAATCGACCCCTTTGAACTGACTAACGACGAATTTTATGAAAGGTATCCATTCGACAAGGACACGGCAACATTTATAATTGATTGGCTAAATATTGAAGACCAACCAACTAAAAGAAGTTAGCCAATATCTGGAAGCCTTCAGGTTTTAACAGCATTAAGATTTCTTGGCCGAAATGTTCATCAAAGTGATATAAGTTATGTTAAGTTTAATATAATTTTTTAGTATGATTATTTTTTGGATAACTCATTTTACCTTCAATTAACGCGACCTTCATGGAATGTCACAACCAACTGTTAGTCGAATCATTGCGAAAATATCTAAAAAAAAACTGGCTTTGCAGCTTCCCAATTTTATCATTTTTCCATCTACAAGTACCAAAGTACAACAGGCCAAATCCGAATTTTTCCAAATAGCTAGCTTTCCCGGAGTTATTGGGACAATTGATTGCATTTATGTTCGCATTAAACGTCTTGCAAAAACCGTCAGAGATGTGATGGCTGGCCAATTTCTAAATCGGAAAGGTTATTACTCCTTAAATGTGGAAGTATGTATGGATGCAATTGAATCATTTGGAAATAATGCAGCCAAGTGGTAAATAAATTTAGATTGTCTGTGGTGCAAACTGTAAAATAAGGGATATCGTTGCACGATATCGGGGCTCACGGCATGATGCACGTATTTGGAGTAACAGTAGACTTTAGGTCGTTCTTGAATCGACACGAAATAACCACAACGGAATTTTGCTTGGAGACGCCAAGCCTACTATTTTATTCACTCCTGTAAGGAACCCACAAACGCACAAGAAGACGAAAATGCTTATGTAAGGCCTATGTATGAAAGCAAGAGAATTTCGGCAGAATTTTATAAGTAGACATTTTAATCAAAATGATATTTTATGGAAACAAAAACGAATTGTTAAATATTTTATTAAAAATTTACATATCAATAGCACTGAATTCAGAACCAATAAAACAAAACAAATGTTATATGAAAGGTAACTAACAATAAAAACAAAAAAGAATAAAAAAAAATATTAGGCAGAAGTGCTAGCCTTATCGCTTTTAATTTGTTCCGTCTTCAAACAACATAATTTTTTTCAAATAACTGTCAATGCAACATCAAAATTTCATGTTTTCAATTCTACAATAAACAGCTGCTTTTGGTATGGGAACGGAGTATATGGATACCGAATGTTGGAAGAAATGGAATCTATTCAAATATACTTCTTCAAACGAATTTTTTGAATACCATTTAATACTCCCAACTACGCCATCTACGTTGAGTATGGTTTACCACAAATATACGTTAAGAACTTGAAGGCCAATACAGACTTCCTCACTAAGGTGATGCATAAACCTAATAGTAATTAACATAAACAAATTTTGCTTATATCACTCCGATGTGGATATTCTCCTTTCAAAAACTGACGTGCACTTGCTTTGGCACATAACCTAGCGCTGAATTTAAATGTCAATAACAGAGAAGAGTGAAAAACCATTTCTTACGACTGTTTATCTATGACCGAATGAACTAGGGAATCTGCTTCTAGATCTACCTACAATCGTCTTAATCTAAATTCGTGGATTAGTAATTATTTCAATGAAGATCTTTCAATCTCAGATATGAGTATAATATTTAAAGTACGAACCGAAACTCTTGAGCTTAACCACAAGCCACACAGGTCTGATATTAACTCGATTTGTTCGCTTTGTAATCTGAACCAAAATGAAGACGTATACCATTCTCTTGCAGTGTGCCCTATCTTACAGGAAATCCGTAGACTGCATTTTAATAAAAGTTTCTTGTCTTCCGAAGAATGTTTCAGTGTTCTTAACGGGGAGAGTGGTTGAAGGTTTCTCATGCGAAAAATTACAGAAACTCATTTTTGAACATGTTTTGAGCAAATACATTTTTTCAAGTTAAATAAATAAATTAAAGCCACTACTAAATTAGAACACGTTTGGTAATATATAATATTCTCTAATATTATAGGTCTTAAACCTCCGTTTATATTTAAATTGAATTAATTTATTTTTTCGTTTTAGCTAAACTAAAAGCTTATTTAATTAATTAATTAATTTATTTTTTTTCCTTTTAGCTAAACTAAAAGCCTGCTGAATTTTGTTTCATATTTATATTCTTTTAATGATGCAAGTAAATTTATGTTTTTCTTTATATAACTGCAATTTAAACAGAAATATAAGTACATATGTAATTTGATATATAAATTATTAAATTAGGAAGAAATATGTAATGATTTTTTTTATTATATTGTTTATTTTTTTATCAACTATATACATTTTAGATATTATTGATATGTTGAATCTATCTCATTGATAACCAAAATTTAGATAAAATCCGGCAGACTTCATCTAGGCCAGGCTTATAATTCTTTATTTCAATATTATGTATTATTTTTTTAATTTGTAAATAAAGATTCATTTATCTATCTATCTATCTCACATATTTTCAAGCGAAATTCGATTTCGCAGTAGCTCCATCCTGAGTTTATGGCATTCATTATTTGCTTCATAGTTTCTTTTGGTAGCCGTTTCAGCTTTTGAATAGGAGTTTCTATCGGAGCTGGGGTTTCTCCTTCTCTTCTGTTTCGTTATAATGCAAGCGCTGCAGCATTTGGATTACTGAATCAGCCTCTGGCGGATGATCGGCAAAATCATCACACAAATGGATCTCCGTAACTTCCCCAGTATTGCTATCAATGAGTATTTCATCCTCAATAAAGTCCTCCATTATCATGTCTTTTATTATTTAGTCTTCTTCGGTAGGCTCTTTAATGTTGATTATATTGCCTGTGGCTATTTGGGACACTTTCATTTGACTTACATTCCTGCGAGCAGTATTTTTCATTCGATGCCACTGGTCTTTTAGCTTCTGAAGTGGCCTCGTATATCCAGCTGCATTCATATTATGTTGAATGTCTGCTCATGCTGCGTTGTTGGTCGAAATCATCTTGACATCGTTTCTCCTGTCGTCCACGACTTTTAAATGTCTTCGCACCAGCTCGCGCAGTATTTGCTTTTCTGCCTCAGACCACTTCTGCTCCCTCTGTCTTTTGAAGTTTTCCTTGGAAAGGATATCAATTATTTCAAAATTTACATATATTCTTATTTTATTTTTCTATACATATAAACGGTGATTTTTTAAGAGCTTGGTTTTTGAAAATTCAAAAAAACACAGAAACTTGTAAAAAGTGAATGAAATTTTTATTTGGATCGATAAATCAATTTCTGCCATTTACTTTTTAAAAATAATTTCACTTAAATGTTGCCCGCGGCTACGCTTCAGGTAGTCCATTCTGAAGGTCCAATTTTGGCAAACTTTTTCACACATTTCGGCCGGAATCTCACCAATGACGCGTTTAATGTTGGCTTCCAAGGCAGCAATCGTGTTTGGCTTGTCTCCATAGACAATAGACTTAACATAGCCCCACAAAAAATAGTCTAAAGGGGTCAAATCACATGATCTTGGTGGCCAATTGACTGCGCCAAAACGTGAGATCAACTGCTCACCAAATTCGCCTCTCAATTGATGCATGGTTTCGCGTGCAGTGTGGCATGTGGCACCGTCCTGTTGGAACCACATGTCGACCGAGTTCAATTCTTGCATTTTCCGCAAAAAAAAAATCTGTTATCATCGAACGGTACCTTTCTCCATTGACCGTAACCCTGCGGCCTTCATCGTCCTTGAAGAAGTAAACCGCACCAAACAGTGCATTTTTCGGGATGCATTGGTAGCTGCTGAATTGCCTCTGGCTGCTCTTCACTCCAAATACGGCAATTCTGCTTATTCACGTATCCATTTAGCCAAAAATGAGCCTCGTCGCTGAAGACGATTATGACGACCATAAAACGGACGTAGCTTGCGAAACACAGTTTTCACAGAGCACGAATTTTGATAATAAATTTCAATAATTTGCAAACGTTGTTCAGGCGTAAGTCTATTCATGATGAAATGGCAAACAATACTGAATCGAAATGTCAAATGTTCGTGGAATTTGTCATGTGTGATCTGTCAAAAATATAAACGTCAAAAACCAAGTAGCAAAAAAATGTTATATATGTATGTATACCTTCATATATATGTTTTTATACTTACGGTATATTTATTTTAAACAACTTCAATTAAGATAACGGCACAACAATTCAAAAAATTTTATTTTTTTATGTCCCCTTGTTTTGATATATCGATGTTTTCCTGATAAATTGAAAGAAAATTGTAGCAGAGTTGTAATAAATTTCATGTTAGGGTCGGGTTTTACTAAACAGGGTAACAAAATTCTCTATGAATAGTAGCTGTGACTAAGCTGTGTGATAACTTTAGGCATCAGTTCATCTAGACTCGAGTTTAAAATATGACTATGTATATGGGTCATTGTGTTTATATACTTACTAGCGTCATTAGGAAGTTGCAGTTATTGAGGAGTTGCGTGTATCAAGGGTTGCGATTACCGAGTTCGTACTGTAGTTTCTTTGGCCTTATCTACATTTACCTTACTTGAAACATTTATTTAAACATAATCCATTAAAGAAATTTAAAAAAGATCTACCTGCAAAATGTACAAGGTCAATGGAAAATAATAGTCATGTTTTATTATCGGCAATAACCCATATGGGTTATGAACCTTTTGTTTGCCGAACATATTAGTATTAATACAGTCGTACTTCGATAAGTCGAACTTCGATAACTCGAATGTCTCGATAACTCGAAGATACTACTCGTATTTAGCGTCACCTACGGTAAGTCGAATTTTTAAGGGAAATTATCAAATTCTATAGATTTTTACAAGTTCATTTCATAATGGATTGCGATTTTGGGCACTGTGTTTGTATGTTCTATGACCTTATATACATATGTGTGTGTATTAAAAGCTGTCATGTTCCGGCGTTAGAACACACATTATTAGATTGATATACGTATGTATTATAATAGAAATTCAAAGTCTTATTTTAAAAATTAAAAAAAAGATGAAATGAAAAGTGTAAAGAAAGCGACGTAGATTAATGTCTACTAATAATAGTGCAGTGTAAAGTTTGTGTTTAAAGTAAAGCTAACGTTGATATGTCGTTAAACGAACATTAAAAGCTTCGTTTAAAGATAAATTTAAATTAATAAAAGAGGTGGAAAGGGGGTCAAGAAAGAAGGACGTGGCATTCCGGCAAATCCATTCATCAGTTGAATATTTTAAATAATCACAACAACGGTACTTTTCTTATTCGCAAATAAATAATAAATATTACGTAATTTAAATTTAAGTTTAATTTTCTGTTTTACTTAATAACTCGAAGTCTTGATAACTCGAATTATTTTTTTGGTAAGATGGTTCGAGTTATCGAAGTTCGACTGTATTTGCAAATCCAGATAGAAACCTGGATATCCTGTTGTTTTTGTAATACATGTTAAGAAATAACCAAGACCGTAGATAATAAAACGCAGCTAATAATAATGAAAGCAATAACTAAATAGTAAGTATACGCTACAGTGCACCCATGTATATACATTTTGCTTCAACGAAATTAATTAGATAAATATGTTTGCTTTACACAGACAACCATATATTCCAAAGACAATCCTGTGATTTGCTGGACAGCTATGTAGTCTAGGGGTAACTGCTTTTAGGTATGAACAAAGCAATCAGAGAGATATATATTTTGCTGTTAGGCTTCGTCAATGTGACAGTGAATAAATTCATCTGCCAGCATCTGGTGACAACTTAACAAATAAAAAAATGCATTTTTAAAAATTTCAATTTGAATACATCACAAAGCCCTGGACTCTCCAATTAAAAATGTTGTTAAAAAACCACTTGTACTTAGTTGCATTTAACTTTTAAATGATGACACCTGACAGAAGCTATCGAAACCTCGGGTTTCTGTGACGTTTGTGAACTTCAACATATTACCGTTTTCGGTTTTTCTATTAATTAAAAATTAATTATCAACTTTGGCGGATCATGCTTGTTGGATTTTTATTTTTGTTATTTTTAATTCTTATATTGTATGTTGTCAATTTTAATCTACACTAGAGATTTTATGTAAAATGAAATCAACGAATGTATAGTGTGCATGTACATAACCCATCAAATATTCGATTTTATTATTCATCTGTGACAACCAAATTCATGGAGAGCCTTTCAATGGATTTGGAATTTGATGCATTTTAAACAATTATTCTCAGTAATCCATATTTCCAGGTAAATGGTACGTTTGTTGATGCACTGCACATGCACACACACTTGGTTTCCTTACATTAAAAAAAAAATGATTGTAATTTACATAGATACGTAGATATATGTATATTTGTGTTGGTTGAAGAATGTTGTAATCTCACATATTTATTGTAAGAAATAAAAACTGTGGGTCTCCTAAATTATATGAACTTTATTTTAAATTAGCTGATCCGCCCAGCGTTGCTCGTGTTCATACTCAAAACTTTCGTTGATATTTTGAAAATGCCAGCTATAAATTTTATGAAATTTCAGAGTTCGTAGAGCACAAACCAATTAAATAAAATTCACGACTGGATCGCACGAACTTGCTTTTGTATTGCTAAAATATTTAATTTTGCTAAAACTTGACGCTGTTAGTAGTAGGGTGTAGGGCTAGCAACGAAACGAGGCGCGACGAGACTTTTGTTTGTGTGTTCTCGGTCTCGTCAAAATCGCAAAAAATCAGTCTCGGATCGGTCTCGCCTGGCCACGTCTTCACCGTCAACACCTTTTTCTCGATAAGACGGGTGCTCTGATTGAAAAAATAGAGTATGGTATCTCAGCAGTTTGTTGGTAAGAAAAGTGCAGGGTGTGGAGTTTGTATGAAGCAAATAATAAAATAGGAAAAATTTCGAATTTTCTGAGGCAAAATTTTTCTTGCGATATAGGTACTAAAGTTGACATCACGATGAAAAGTTTGTCCCGCAATTCCGTCTGTCTGTCTGTCCGTACAACTCTCTACAGCCTAAATGGCTAAAGCCATTTTCTTCACACTTGGTTTTAGGTGATTTTCCATAATAGATTTTTGAATCGTTGTTTTAGACCCAAAAATAACGGTACTTGCCATACAAATTTTTCTACCATCTTAATTATCTCGAAAAGGGCTCTAACGATTTTGATAAAAATTGTGTGTGTACTACTTTGGGTATAGTCTACATTTTGGGCAAAAAAAATTTTAAAAATATTTTGTTATTAACGGTACTTGCCATACAACCATTTTATTGATTTTCGACTTTTTCATAAACAGCTCAACGGATTTCGATCAAAATTTTTATTTAGGAGTTCCTTCAAATTCTAAATATTACTGCATTTCAAAATGTTCGAAAAATAATTTTTGGATTCTTGAAAAATAAAATATTTTTTTTTTTGAAAATTCAATATTTCGAAAACGGGTATATGATTTTTTTTTAAATTTTGTTTTTGAATTTATATTATTAAATGTTTAAAATGTTCGTACCATTTTTTTTTTTTTAAATTAAGGATTTTTATATAGGTATAAAGAATTTAGTGAAATACGAGTTTAAAAAAATACAAATATTTTTCTATTAAGAATATTTTGCATATAATGTAAACGGACATAGGAGCAAGTACGTGCGATCCAGTCATGCATCTTATGATAAAAAATCTCGGTGCTTTTTTTGAGAAATACCTTTTATACTTGCAATTATAGGCACTATATAAGGCAAGTTATGCATTCGTCGAAAAAAAAGTTTTGAGATAACAATCAAACATGACATTACGATGATAGCGAAGACGAAAAAAGAGGGTCTAAAAATTCAGTCCGTCTGTATGCCTATCTGTCTGTCAGTCTATCTGTATGTATGTATAGATACCTACAGCCCAAACGGGTGAGCCGAATTGCTTCAAACTTGGTATATGGAGTTTTTAGGTATTGTACAGAGGGGAAATTGAATTTTTTTTTTAGCTCAGAAAATAGCAGTACATATAACCGTTACGTTAAAGCAAGTTTTTCTCGGAAACGGCTCTAACGATTTTGATAAAAAAAAATCAGTGCGGCTTTTTAGCTACGACTGATTATATGGTTGAAATAAAATTAGAAAAATGTCTAAAAACGGTACTATGGAAAGACAGTTTTTTTGTTTCGACTATCTCATAAACGGCTCAACCAATTCTTTCGAAATTTCACACATATATAGGTTTAGGTTGCCCAAATTATACCGAGTACCAATATTTTTTTGTCTTTTTAAAATCATTAAAAATAAATTTTTTAATTTATATTTCGAAAACTGCCCATTAAATTTTTTTCAAAAATTATATTTATATGTATTTATTGAATACCTATGAATTGGCGTTTTGAATTTTTTGTGAAAAATGTTCTCGAAAAGTTAAAAAAAAATTTTTTTCTCAAAAACCGCTCCACATATTTTTAAATTTTTTTTCACATAAATTCAAATTTATCCAAGAAATAAAATTGCGTACTTTTTTTGAGCTCAAATAAGTTAGTATTTATTTCAGAATTTTGAATTATTTTTCTTTGATTAAGCCGATTTAGTATTTTGTTTTAAAGTTTATATTATAATATAAAGATATTTTGTATATATAAAAAATGAAGTAAAAAACTGCTATAAATATATATTTAGATTTTTAACAGAAATGTGTTGCATTCGATGTGATCGAACATAAGAGCAAGTTCGTGCGATCCAGTCGTGCATTTTATTTCTTAACGGTTTTTTAACATTTGTATTGGAGATATAGTTGTTTTTTGTTTTAGTAAAATGGTTTTTTAAGCCTTAAAAATAATATTTAAAAAACTACTACAAACGAAGTAACAAAAAAATCGATTGTGTCGTTTTCAAAATATTCAGTTTTCAAAAAAAAAGTATTTGTTTAAAAAAAAAAATTTTTGTAATATTTTGGTTAACTTTCGTGTTTGAAATTTCTAGAAGCTTCTGCAAAAAAAAAAAAAATAAAATAAAATTTACCGTTTTCCAGAAAATCGAATACCAAAAATTGTAATTCTTGGATAGATGTGTTTTCTGTTCAAAACAAGGTCCATTGACTAAATCTTAAGCTTATTGGTATTCATTCTGTACTTGGATCAAAAGCTAAACTAAAACAAATTCTGATTATTGCTTCTGAAGCACCTAAAATAATTTTTTACTATTATGGAGTTCCTTAAGGTTGCCTTCTTGGACCTTTTCCTTTTTTTCTGTTTTATCCATGACCTCCCTATTGTTGTTTTGTCTTTTTCGTGTTTACTTTATGCTTATGACCTAAAACTAATCCGATCGATTCTGTTTGTAACTTATTACAATATGATCTAAATTTATTATATGATTGGTGAAAGAGTAACAATCCTGATCTCAACGTAAGTGTCTGTTTATATCGTCTACGACAAGGATTCCCAAACTTTTTTGGGCGAGAGACCCCTTTTCCATAATTATTTAATACCTAAGACCTCTAGAGCCAAATAACTTACAAATATTATTTTTTTTTTTTATAATTTTGCACGCGCTCAAGGGATTAAGAATACCCTTTATATGATTTTAACACAGCGCGGGCAGAAGAGAAGGAAGGATGGGAAAGATTTGTGGCCCGATGTTCTGAGACTAGAGCTGGTTGTTGTCTCATATTTATCTCCAGGGATATCGGCTAAATTTATGCGGACAAAATTACCGTGTCTTATTTATTTATGTCTCTTATAATTCGCATTATTTTATTTATTTCGTTGTCATATTTTTTATGGGTATACTATTTTACTCAATCCCATGTTGTTAGTGTTATGCCTGAACAGCATGTAATGAATAAGCCAGGAACTCATTTTATGACAATTTTTGGAATTGGTTTTTAATGGAATATAAGAAGGCATAGACAACATAGGTTGACAGGCGAGACACAACTATCGTGCCACGGCCACCTCCGATTCTTATTGAAACAAGATACTTTCCAATTTAAAAACTTTGCGGTTGGTTAAGAGAGTAAGCTTGACATAATTTTCCAATTAAAATTAAATTAAATTGAATAAATATCAAGTGTATGAAAAAAAAAACATTAACATCTCACGTTAGAGCAACAAAATTTAAAAAATCAGTACGATGGATTAACCTGGTGAGTTTCTACCAATCTAACCAAATCTGGTTCAATATTGGAGAGTTGTAGCCATAAACCTACTGGGGCCTTTTTCGACCAGGTATGATGATGGAAAAAGCAATAAGGAATTTGTCCAGCAATATTCCACAACACAGGATACTTTGTTTTAATGTTGTGTTGCAACCAGAACTACTGGTAACCTTGATTGCACTTTGGCTTAAGCTCCTAGTTTGCTGAATGGTATTCAACTCTTCTTGTGATATCACATCGGCTTCTTTAAATGGATGTGATATCGTACGGATTTATTATCTATTGAGGAATTTGTAAATTTAAGAGATCATAAAACCTTTTAGTAAAATCCTTTTGTAATACGTCCAAATGAGGGACATATGATAAAATAACAACGTCTTGAAGCATTTTTGCTAATTTTGACATAAAGGATAAATTTAAAGACCGGAGGTCGTCACCCTGTAGCTACAAATTAACTTGGTTTAACAGAACAAAGATATCAGTGAAGTAAGAAATAAATGTGTTTTAAATATTTCTTTTTGAAAAACTCCAACACAGATTCAAATGCAAATAGCCGAAAGTAAAGAGTCTCTTGATAGACACAGAACTTCAGTATGCAGAAGAAACCGAGTATAAAGTTCGACATTTTCTTGGCAAATAACCGAGAGTTCAAGGAATTACTTCGACTCTTAGTGACAGCATTTATTACATAATGCAAGGACTGGTGCAGTCTAGGATTCAAATTTGTTTCTACTAAATGCTGCATTCACGCAGTAAATTACCAATACCTCAGGCAGTTCTCGCTTTAAGTGTGCTATAAAACCACGATGACGACCAACCAAACCATTGATGGTGCACCATCATTCGCAACAGAAACAATGTTCTTCCATGGAATATATAATGCGACATATTTGTCATTAGAATTTTGTAAGTCGATGAAGTTTGCGACATCTTTCCTTTTTCCTTGTGTCCCCTTAGATTTGTTTCTTGAAATAAGAAATGCGTAATCCTGAAAGTTTCAAATGAAAACTTGTATTAATTAATAGGGGACGATTTTTAGACCTCTTCGACCCCCAAAATCTGCTTTCATTTATGTCGACACCTGTCAAACCGATTTTGACCCCAAGCGGTCGATATGGACCACTTTGGGAAACACTGTCTATGAGATCGCTTAGCAAAGAAGTTGTTCGAAACCTGGCTTAAACCCCTTGTAAGAAGAATAAGTTGATTAGTTGTGAAAATTTTAATTTAATGTTTCAAGTTAGTAAGGCAGCAAAAAATACATAGAAAAAATTTAATGACAAAATTGAAAATTTCACCTAAAAAACTAATAAATCTATCATCAATTGGTACCTGCCGAGCTTATACTAAGTTTCTTCATTCAGAACTTTAACTTTACACAATAAAAAAAAAATTGCGTGATTGACTCACATTTCTTAGTTTAAGTGAAAAAAAAATATTATTTTATAACAACTATACTCACCTATATATGAGACATACAGGCTGAGCACCACAACAACGATCTTCCCTTTCAAAGCCATTTTAAAAAGTGTAGTCGTCGGATGTGGCTCGTTTTGATGGATTTAACGATCGCAGCGTTTTTAACGAACTTTCTTTTACCACCCAACCAGCGATTATCACAGCGCGCTTCAATAAATTTTAAATTTATTCACAAGCAATTTAAAACAAATCTAAAAGCACTTGAATGGCGCAAATAAACGATTAAATTCCTTCCATTGACGAATACACTTGGCGTTTTAAAAGTGAAATGGTCAATCTACCCCTCTGTGGGGTATGCTGCGCTGGTGGTGCGGTATAAGTTTTATTTTGTTTTCTTAATTCTGCCCCACTTACACAGTAGGTTACCCCAAAATACGGTGACAAAGACGGCTCGGTGGCGAGACGGAGCGGCGCGGCGGACTGATGATGGCTATACAACTGTGTTAAAGAGAGAGGTAGTTGTTTGCTTAACGATTCGATTTAAGGGTAATTTATAGACTGCCGACCGACACTTATGGGAGGCGACATGTATTATTATTAATACGAGCATCAATCACTGGCGTTGACACGAACAACCACTGCACCAGAAACCAACCAATGCATCATTATCATCATAAATATTGTCATGGGAACCAAAGCTAATAATAGGTGCGGATCTATCTAGAATACATATCCAAATGTTGGTCCATAGATAATGCACACGGGTAGTAAGGAGGCAAGATGGTTGAAAGCAAAACAGGAAGTCACGCAATTAAAATCAGAAAAACACACTAAAACGTGAGTTTTTCCAAATAAGAAATATTTTAAACAAAAAAAAAAAAAAAAACGACAAAAGGACTTTTTAGCACTGCAATGGGAGAAATCCTAGGCTGTACTTTTATAATTTTTTTTTTTTTGGCAGATTGCAACTTGGCCTTATTAAAGCACTTGAAACCGAAACCTTTCTTGAAGGTAATAATTTTTTTTTCTAGACTGCGTATGGTATATGTACCTTCGCCTCGGAAAGTTCCTGCCTGAAACGACGACGTTTTATTCACAACTGACGAACTGAGAGAGTGAAATTATACTGCATTATGGACGGATGTGTTTGCCGTGTTAGGGTGTCAAGTTCGTAGGTGTGCGAGAGTATAAGGGGGTACTTTACTGGGAGCACTAGCCCCATATAATCTATATAAACTGTACTCACAGAAATGTGCTTTTCTGTGCTCCATCCACATCCATACCGAAACGATGCTTGATTTAGTGAGGTTGGATGTATACGAAGGGAGCTTTCACTCCGGAAGCATCTGAAGTTTTTGCGGCAACACAACAATAACAACACAAACACAACACGCATATTTAGAGAGAGAGAGAGAGAGAAAGTGAGTGGAAAGTCTCAGGGGGTGGTCTTGGATGGTCGCAGGTTCGCAGGTACAATTTGGTTTATTTCATGGTGTTGCTTTTGCCATCCTAACCTAGTGAGTTTATGTCAGGCATTTACTGCAAAGCTTTACTTTATGTATTTAATAACAAAATTAGTACAAAAAGTAGGTAAACGTAAAGAAGTGCATGGATAGGTGACATTGAATTAAATTATTAAATAATTAGGGCTAGATGCTTAAAGATATAATAATTTGATTTAAATGCATGACATTGTCACACCCAAGTATTAACTGTCTGTCAAGGTACTGATTGCTAAATTAGTGTTAAATTTATAAAATTAGATTCTGGAAATTATTGCTTTAAAATAGATTTTAATGATTTTTGACCCTATCTTATATTGCCTTTAGTACCCTCATTGCAATCAAAAATAATATTCTCTCGCAATTCGAAATAAACATTGAGAATAATATTGGGTACATAAAAGTTAAAGTGTCGAACAAAACTCTTTACATCACTCCAATATACCTTAACTGTAATACGAGTAACTGGCAACAAGAATACGATACATTATATGACCTTTTGTGTGCACTTAAAACCCACAACATAATGATAGTTGGTGACTTAAATGCGAGTACGGGTGATCTGGAAGCAGAAAATACTTTTGGGTACCAAAACAGATAGAGCAAGGATGTTAAAATGAATAGCAAAGGTAAAAATCTAATGGAGCTCTGTAACGATTTTGGTTTGAGCATCTTAAATTGTTGTACAGAAGGGTATAAAAGAGGTGAGTTCACGTATGACGGACAGCAGGAAACCTCGGTAATCGAGGAGAGTGGTGTTCAGTCTTAAAAGATTTTGCGGTAGGTGATGTTACATACTCGGATCACTTTCCATTAACAATAAATATTGCAAATTGAAATAGTCAATCTTCTCCAAAGATTTTTCGGTTGTTTTTGTCTCCATGTTGTGTAGATGAATCAAATACTAAAATAAATATAAAAAACAAAATTTAATTTGATTCAAAATAGCTTTTAACGGCCTTTAGTCCAACAAAAATTACCGTTTCGTCCCGGCGATCTCATGGACTCATCAGTTGACTAGTGAGGACCTTTGTCAATACGCAATTTTTGCCAAATTCAGTTCATCGTACATAGATTTCGTGAGTCCATGTGAGATCGCCGGGACGAAACGCTAATTTTTGTTGGACTAAAGGCCGTTAAAAGCTATTTTGAATCAATGATTCAACAAGTCCAAATATTATAGTGCTAAGTCCTCTACTTGGCTGATGTATTTCAGTAGTATATAGAATTTGTATTATTAAAAAAAACTTCTTATAAAATTTAATTTTATTTTTATGTTTATTTATAAAAATTTTAAATTTTTAAGAAATTATCACAGCATTAATTATTTTTAAAGCTACGCGTTTCGGACTACATGTCCATCATCGGGCTTTAATTTAAACTTTAAACTGCCAACAGGTATGTTTTTTTTTTTTTTTTTTAATAGGTATGTCTTGCACTTTTTACTTTAATATTTTTGTTGTTTTTTGTTGAGTTTTCCTTATCTGGTTGTAATGCGTTGTTATATTGTCTCTTTTTATCTGCTTTGTGTTTCTTGGTGTATTATAGCTGTGTCATATAGTTTGTTATTTTTAATTGTTAATTTGTCGTTGAGTATTTTGTCTTGTTGTGTTTTACATGCTTTATATTTTTTTGCTACTTGGTTTTTGACGTTTATATTTTTGACAGATCACACATGACAAATTCCACGAACATTTGACATTTCGATTCAGTATTGTTTGCCATTTCATCATGAATAGACTTACGCCTGAACAACGTTTGCAAATTATTGAAATTTATTATCAAAATTCGTGCTCTGTGAAAAATGTGTTTCGCAAGCTACGTCCGTTTCAGCGACGAGGCTCATTTTTGGCTAAATGGATACGTGAATAAGCAGAATTGCCGTATTTGGAGTGAAGAGCAGCCAGAGGCAATTCAGCAGCTACCAATGCATCCCGAAAAATGCACTGTTTGGTGCGGTTTATGGGCAGGCGGCATCATTGGGCCGTACTTCTTCAAGGACGATGAAGGCCGCAGGGTTACGGTCAATGGAGAAAGGTACCGTTCGATGATAACAGATTTTTTTTTGCCGAAAATGCAAGAATTGAACTCGGTCGACATGTGGTTCCAACAGGACGGTGCCACATGCCACACTGCACGCGAAACCATGCATCAATTAAGGGGCGAATTTGGTGAGCAGTTGATCTCACGTTTTGGCGCAGTCAATTGGCCACCAAGATCATGTGATTTGACCCCGTTAGACTATTTTTTGTGGGGCTATGTTAAGTCTATTGTCTATGGGGACAAGCCAAATACGATAGCTGCCTTGGAAGCCAACATTGAACGCGTCATTGGTGAGATTCCGGCCGAAATGTGTGAAAAAGTTTGCCAAAATTGGACCTTCAGAATGGACCACCTGAAGCGTAGCCGCGGGCAACATTTAAGTGGCAGAAATTGATTTATTGATCCAAATAAAAATGTCATTCACTTTTTACAAGTTTCTGTGTTTTTTTGAATTTTCAAAAACCAAGCTCTTAAAAAATCACCGTTTATTTTAGCAAATTCCTCCAATGCGTCCAGTGTTTTCCCTTTTCTGCAAATATGTATTGGAATTAAATTAGTTGCAAAGTCGGTGTAGTTATGGTTTTCTTCCATTAAATGTACTGCGAAGTTGGACTTTGTGTTTGCTTTGGGTGCAAGACATATCTGTTGGCAGTTTAAAGTTTAAATTAAAGCCCGATGATGGACATATAGTCTGAAACGCGTAGCTTTCAAAATAATTAATGTTGTGACAATTTTGTAAAAATTTAATTTTTTTATAAATAAACATAAAATTCAAATTAAATTTAGTTTTTTGTATTTATTTTAGTATTTGATTCTTCAAAGAAACAAGAACTTGTGAACAAAAACACTTTTAAAAGGAAAGCATCTGCGAGAACAGCTTTTTAAAACAAAATGGATAACATCAGGTGCGTGGTGGGAGCAAATTTGCTACCGGGATTTAAAATAAAAAACGCCCCCTTCTCCTTTTTTTGAAATAAAAAATCAATTTTAAAAACAATTATACCAAATATAATGGAAACTGGCTTGGGAGATAAATGGAAAACAACCAGTAATACACAAAAAACTGTGTGAAAATTCACTTTTCATTCACTTCAAAGATCTACTAAATCCGGAAACAGCATCAGCAAACTGGAATTATGCAGTTCCTCGCTTTGAGAACGAAATTTTGGACCCAGAATTTAGTTTGCAAGAACTTGAACAAACTTTATGGACTCTTAAAGACGAGAAAGCGGCGGGTTCAAATGGTATTCCAGTAGAGTTCTACAAATAAGGTAGCGTCACACTGAAAGAACATCTGGTAACATTATTTAATAGAGTTTTTGAGGGGAATCTTCCGGTAGATGAATTTAGGAATGCTATAATATTCCCGATTCACAAAAAGGGATCCTTGTTGGATGCAGCGAACTATCGAGGAATCTCCTTTTTAAATTCAACATATAAGATCTTCACAACAATGTTGCAGAAGTGACTTACAAGGTGGATTACAACGCAAAAGGTGTTGAACGAGTGTCAAGCCGGTTTTAGATCCGGTTACTCTACAATCGATAATATCTTTGTCCTGAGAAGCCTGGCCGAAAGCTTCTGCATGCAGGGTAAAAAATTGTATGTATTTTTCATTGACTTCGGAGCAGCTTTTGACAACATCAACCGAGGGGCTTTGTTTTACAAACTGTACAATTTGGGATTGTCGTTGAAGTTCGGTTTAAAACTTTAAGAGTTGTACAGAGGAACACGGGTTGCAGTTTGGAACGGAACGAATCTTTCGGATTGGTTTGCAACTTCATCAGGAGTGAGGCAAGGCTGTACACTGAGTCCTACCCTCTTCTCGCTCTTCATAAATGATTTAATTGATTTCCTTCCTGGAGGAGTTGAATTTGCGGGAGAGCGTATTAAAGCATTGATGTTCGCAGATGATATATTCTTGTTTGCATACTCCCCAGAAACACTTTAACTTATGATTAACAGGATTTACAAATTACTCTCGTTTATGGAATTTAGTTGTTAACATTCAAAAATCTAAGGTGATGATTCTTAAAAGAGGAGGTGGATGAAACGCATCGAACGAAAAGTGGGTGTTTAACAGAGAAGTCATCGAATGTGTCAACGAGTACAAATACCTAGGAGTCATCTTTTCCAGCAACTTAAGCATGGAAAAGTATCTAGTACAAAAATTACAAAAAGCAAAAACAGCCATAAATATAGCTTGGAAAAGAGTTTTTATGAACTTCAACATAGCACATAGCAGCAAATTTAAAGTATTTGAAGCTGCAGCGGAGAGTATCCTATTATATGGCGCCCAAGTTTGGGGATGTAAAAAGTATCTCACAGTGGAGAAACTACTAACTCACTACGTGAAAAGAGTATTTCGTCTGCCAAGTAACACATCAAACTACGTCATTATGCTAGAGACAGGACTTTCACCACTATTCGTCAAAACCCTTAAATTGCAAGCAGACTATTTACTGAAAGTCTTTAAGATGGATGAATCTCGAATGGTCAAGAAAGTAGCTCTTAAGGCAGTACAAAATCAAAATAGCTGGTACAGGCAGTGGAATTGCCTAGCCGAAGGATGTAACGTGGTGTTCAATTTAAACGTTGGAAACATATCAAGTTGTAAGGATATATTATATGATGTGATTGCGAAAGTAGATGATAAATGTAGAGAAGATTATATATCTGAAGCTTCAGAGGCATTATTCAGAACAGTTTATAGAAGGCTGAACCACAATCTTGCAGAAAGAAATTACTTCAGTGATGCAAATAGTGTGAACGAGATTTCAACAATGGTTAGACTCCGAAGCGAACTTATAAGCCTGAATTTCATACCGCACAGACCCGAACTACCATTGGAGTGCAGTATGTGCAATCTTAGAGAAAGAGAGGAAGTTCTTCATTTCGTTGGAAAATGCCCTACTCTTAGGGAAACAAGAAGGAGCTTTTTAGGAAGTGACTTTTTATCGGATGAGCAAGTTGTTGACATTCTAAATGAGATGAATGTCGGCAATTTGTACAAATTTTGCAAAATCGCGCTAAAATATAGATCCAGAATTATGAACGAAGATTTCTGATTTATTACAAAATATTCTACTTAAATGAATTCAAACTTAAAAATTGTGAAAATAACTTCTTTTTTAAATCCATATTCAATAATTATAAAAGCTTAGTACAATACTTGTATAATTTATGTTTATTGTCAATCTGGCAGACGGCAAATGACATGTCATAATTTTTTTTATTTTTTATTACATATATATGTAAAACCATGAATTAAAAATGTATAATAGTCTAATAAAAAAATCTATCTAATCTAATCTAATCTAAAAAATTCAAAAACTAATTTTATTAAAAAATATAGTTTCATAATTACACATATATCTAAATAGAAATCCATATTATATTACTGTAAAAGCCTACTGTATTCGGAAAGGCAGTGCTTCTTTTAACTTTATCTTGAAAAACAACGCCAGTAAAATCGAAACGCCCCGGGAAATTTCCCGGTGTCCCATAGGGCCACCCCGCGCCTGGATAACATGTTTAGCTATGTAGAAAACAATTCATTACTTAAATATATCCCAATATGTGAACTAAAACGAATAATATGCTAGGCAGCGAAATCAATGAAGACAAATAATGTTTTAAGGACAAAAAATTACTGGTATGATTTGTCATGTGATCCGAAAGTATGAGTTGCCAAGCATTAAGCTAGAATATCTGCAGATAAACAAGCTTTATAATAATACATGTAAAGAAAAGAAAAAGATACATGAAGAAAAGTTGGCGATTTCGTTAAGTCGATGTAAGGACGCAGCAAAATTTTGGTCACTAACGAAGAAATTGAATGGAAACACAAACTCACAACAAAAGACAACATTGCCATTAGAAGTGATGTGGGATCATTATGCTTCACTGTTAAATTCCTCAAAACAATTTTCTTGGAGCTTTGCATATCCTTCTATATGAAATGGGAAACTGCAGAGTTTTAAAGATGGCAAGGCAGCCGGCTCAGATGCCATACCAGCGGAGTTTTTTCAACATAGTACCGATCTTTTTGAAATACAACTTACAGAAGCTTTCAACGTTATGTTTAAATTTGCATCTTTCCCAGTCCATTGCTATGAAGCGCATATAATGCCAATCTATAAGAAAGGCTACGCGCAGGATCCTAAGAATTATAGAGGAATATCTTTTCTGAATGCAGCCTTAAAGATTTTTACTCTGATACACTATGACCGACTTAATAACTGGGTGCAAGAAGAAAATAAGCTGAGTGAGTATCAAAGTGGGTTTCGCAAATGGTATTCCACAATCAATAACATCTTTATTCTTCGATCACTTAGAGCAGCTTTTGATTCAATCTACAGAAAAGCGCTGTCTTATAAACTGTACAACTTAGGGGTTTCCACGAAAAGCTGTACCAACACACAATTGCTTATAATCACAATGGAAAAGAAAGATCTGAAAGAATAGACATTTCCCAAGGAGTTAAACAAGGTTGTAACCTCAGTCCTCTTCTGTTTGCTTTTTATCTGGATGATTTGGTGGAGTGGCTGCCGTGTGGAGTGGAGTTTAATAACCCACGGATGAAAATCATCATGTATGCAGATGATATTGTCATTCTCGCGGAGCCTCCTCTCTAAAAATGATAATAAATAAGTTGAAAGGTTACTGCAAAATGTGGAATCTAGAAGTCAATACAGACAAATCGAAAGTTCTGGTTTTTAAGAATGGCTCCGGAAAAAAGGCGAGTGATGAAATATGATGGCGAACTACTAGAAGTGGTGAAATCTTACTCGTATCTAGGATTGGAGATTAGCGCAACCTTAAACTAGGCAATCATCTCAAACTAAAATTAAATAAGGCAAAAGCGGCAATATGTGTTAACTGGCATAGAATATTCAACAACAGACTCATTATGGCGGATTTAAAGCAAAGAGTTTTTAATGCTACTTCGCAAGCGATTATGTTTTATGGAGCCCAGGTGTGGGGAATGCAGAGATATGAACTTGTGGAATATCTTTTACGATTCTTTTTTAAGAAAAATCTTCTTCCTGCCGATAAATACTCCAAAATATATGTATTATTTAGAAACAGGTCTACCATCGTTGTTCATTTGTACTCTGAAACTAAGTGCAGACTACATAGTAAGAATACTACAGATGGGAGAGTTAAGACAACCGAGAACGATCATGGAGTACGCAGTTCGACAGAATTCACTTTTCGTAAAAGACTGGAACTTGTTAGCCGCGGACTGTGGTCTCACACTTAATTGGGGTATAAATGCCACGCAATGCAAAAAATCACTCTACGAAGTAATAGAAGTCACCGATGAGAACGAAAGATATTCCTACATTGAAAAAGCTCGTTCATCTACAGAAAGACACTTTTATCCGAAATGTAACTACAATATTAACGACAAAAACTACTTCAGCACGGCTCATAGCAACCGCATGATTGACACCATTTTTAAAATAAGAGGAGAGCTGGTCAAACTAAACTATATGCCGCACCATAACGAGGGTTCCGATAGATGCACACTCTGTAATCTACAAAAGAGAGAAGATGTAAATCATTTGATTAGCGTCTGTCCCGTGTTTGTCGGAGATAAGATGGGCCCACTTTGGCAAAAGCGCTCTACAAGCGGAAGAGGTTACTAGCTATCTGAATGGTTCAAACTGGAAGCTTCTTTATGAGTACTGTATGGAGGCGTTATCATATAGGTCTCGAATCTTCAAGGAGAATTTTTGATCAAAGCCACATATAAATCATTTAAAATCGACAAAGGAGCAGATATCAATTGAACTAGAAATCCATATTATTCCGTTTAAACTAAACTAAAAGTCCTTAAAACTTGTTTAATTTTCAAAATCTACAAAAAAAATATGTTAACTGGTGCTAAAATTACTGAAAATATTGCATCATATCGTTGCTTTTCCAAATTATAACTTGAAAATGCTGTTTTTTTTATTTTCTTTATAGGCAAGATTGCCACTCAGGCAGACGACACTATATGTCATGTTTAATAATTATTCATTAATTGTATACAAAATGAAACTGTACTTTTGAAAAATGTGAATAAACATCTATCTATCTATCTATCTATTGCCTTTAGACCATGATGTATCGTTGTGGTCCTCTGTGCTTATTAAAAAACAAATATGTTCTTGCAAGACAATGAAACATTGGCATTTGAAAAAAAAATCGAACTTTTTATAGAATAAAAAAACCGAGATTTCGATTATATGTTACAATGATAAAGGAAACGAATCCCCCTTGATCGCAATTACGTCTGGCTGTAGCCAGTGCCGCATTAAACCAGCGCGGGGCCTGCAGCAAATTCTATCACGATGCCTTTAGACTGTTTTAGGTTAGGTACTTATCGAGTTTATGGTTTTAAATAAAACAAAACTGTTGCAAACAAACGTTTCTTTTTTTAATTTGGGCAAATTTATAAATAATGCTGTTGATATCGACTTCTCGGAGTAAATCATGTTCAGTACTCATTAAAGTGAGGTGATTTAGGCGATGTTGGCTCATTGTCAATTCATTTTTAATAGGTTTTAATGTTGAGAAAGATCGTTCACCACTGCAGTTGGTGATCATGAGATGCAAATAAATTCGCAAAGCATTTTCAACGTCCGAGAAACAAGAATTATTGTAAGCCTGCATTTCTAGAGCTTCATGATCCCTGCTCTCAATAATATACTAGCCACATCAGTATTTCGCACTACAGCGAAGTGCACTAATTCGTCGGCCAGACTGTCCTCCAAATCATCGGCGTAAGCACTTACTAAGGTTGCAGTTTTTTTTTTTTAATTTCCTTTGGTGGGAGAGATCTTAGCTCTCGGATTGTTCCGAAAATGCCAGCAAATTTTATGATAACTGTTCAATTGTTTACCTAAATCATTGAGTACGTTATCAATGGTGACAATAAACACCTGAATTTCCAAACGTTGGCTAGGTGTTTGATTTTGAAAAAAAAATCATGATTAGATAATTTTTATTTTATAAGCCTTGCTACGTTCAGATCTTTCAGATGAACCAGCAACTGCTCAAAGTGAAAAGTAATAATAATTACTTATCCTAACTTAAAAATATCTTACCACATACACAGTAGTTATCGTTGAATAATTTTCTCTTATTGACTACGTAAGAGCACTGTTCTATTTAGTAATTTTTTAGAGATAACTGATTTACTTATTCTTGAAGACACACAAAATATATCTGCAGTTTACTGTTCATTAGTTTCCGACAGTAAATATCATACAACGTAGACTAATATTAAAATGAGAAGTGTTCAAAATCTGTTCTTAATCTGTGTTTTTATATGTTTCAAACAAATTATTGTTTTGTATATTAAAAATCTTAAAATTTAACGTTTTGTAAGTCATATTTTGTTCGTTTACTTCTATCAATATGTACAACATTCTATATCTTTTTAATTTTGTAAATAAAGACACCCCTGAAGAAGACGGCAACCACGGTCGAAACGTTGGGAAAATGAAATGACAATTGCTTTCATTTAATCATCATAACGACCAATAAAGCCGTTGCGAATCACTTTAAAAAATTCTCCAAAGTCCAAATTTAAGTCTTGTATAATTTTTAAATGATTTCAATAATTTAAATGCAAAACTTCCAACGCCAAGAAAAAGAAAACTGTATAAAAAACGATTCAATCCAATGAATCAAAGAAATAGAGACTTAAACAAAAAATACAGGTTTTCCAAAACAATTATTGAAATTGTTCGCTTGGACCTTTTTTGGTTGTGTGACGGCGTCCACGGCGAAAGCTGGAAGCCAACCTGCATAAATTAAAGCTAAACCTAAAATTGTTGTGCTTAAAAAACAAATTCACAACTTCTATAATAAATTCAAAAACTAAAAAAGTGTGTTTTGCTACTCAGAACCTAACCGTGAGAGAGCTGAAACCACCGTCACCCTACTCATTCACATAATACTCGACATATGATATAGTGGCGGTGCTACCAATCTAAACGGGATATTAGGGATGGAAGACTATGATCCAATATTTATTATTATTTTGTATTATTATTTATTTTGTTTTCATTAAATCACAATCATAACACAAAAAAAATCTTTAGTTGCGTTTTCTGACAAACAGCTGATTTGATCATGACAGCCAAATGGAATAGATTACCCGTTTTTGCTACTTATTGGACATAAAACCCTGAATAACTATACTTTATGGGAAAATGTTTTATAAATAGGAATTTATGGAAGGGCTACATAAGATCTTATTCACTATATAACTATTCATCTGTTTAACGCATTCTATTAAATAAGAATGAGTATCTATAGAGTATAACATATATATACAAGAACGAAACATGCGTTAATTGGTCCGAACTCTCATCATGCTAATAGTTCCTCCTAGTTCCATATCTTCTCGAAGCCCATTGTCTCGAACATGTTTGTTTCCTATCCTATTCCTAATAAGAAAGAATAGAAATACAACGAAAAGAAAGACATGGAACTATAAAGGGAACTATGAGTATGATAATGAGATCGGACCGATTTACATTAAATCGAACATGAAGGAACTACAACAAATGTTATTGTAGGTATTGTGCTTGAAGAAGATAAGGAACTAAAGGTGAAACTATTTGCATGATGAGAAGTCGGACCAATTAACATTTCTTCGTAGTTCCACGTTCACATTAATTACTAGGTATGGAGTATAGTTAATTTGTTTTAGTTCCTACTGCCTTCATGTTCGGCTGAATGTAAATCGGTCCGATAAGTTTATCATGCTCATAGTTCCCTTAATATAACTAGTTCCGACCGAAAAAAAGAACCGTTCAATGTTCGTTCCGCCTTTGGAACTGTTTTGTACAACTCTAGATTAGTAGTCAATATAACCCTTTTCAAATCGTACGGGTTATTACGACTAGCACGGAGTAAATATTAGGGTATTCCTCGTTTTGTTTAGCAGTATTGCCAAGTTGCGTGTAGTGTGGAGCGAAACATGATTTTTGGTATGACCAAAAATCAGCAGATAGAAAAATAAAATTATAGTTGATCATTTTGATGCAAAGAGTTGTGACTAAATCTAATATATAAATAATACTATTACTACTTATGGTCAGAAAACGTTGGTGCGCGGGACTCCCAAATGCGTGGGGCCCGTAGCATTTGCTACTCCTGCCTCGTGGCTAGTCCGGCACAGGCTGTAGCTCGGTCTACCTGCATCATAAGCCGGTGAAGTTTGTTTGTTCAAGGTGATTCTAAAGATTCTCATTTTAAATCTTTGTTCTACCTCATAAATAACGGTACCTGTCATAAAACCATTACACAATAATGAAAACGACTGTAATTATTTTGATAAAAAAAATCTGTGGACTTTTGTCGGTATAGTCTACATTTTGGGCCAAAATAATGTACGTAGATGCCATAGTTTTTTTTTTTTTTGATTTTAGACTTTCTCCTCAATGGCTTTAATGATTTCGATAATTTTTATTTCAAAAGATCCTTCAAATTCTTAATATAAAATTTTCAGAAAAATATTTTTCAGATTTGAAAAAAAACCTCTTCGTTTCTTTGGAAATGTTTTGTGTTTAAATGTATATGTATTATTAAATTTTGTAGGAAAGAGAAAATGAAATTTTGTAGGTTATTAAGTAAAAATCGGCTTTAAAAATATATTTACATGCAGTAGTAGTAGTAGTTGTAAAATTGTGGTTGATAACGTGACCGCATCATGTGTCCGAGTTTGAGAATTTCGCAGTCTAATAGCTTGTATATACTATGTATATAGCCTTATGCAAGTTAGAGCACGTGGACTTTTATGGTTTGTATATTTTATAGTGTTGTAAGTTAATTTTTACTTCAGGGAAATTCCACCATAAGTTTTGAATAAGTATTTTATATTAATGTTCAAATTGGCTTAACTTCATTGTTAAACAAAATTATTTGTAAGTGAGCACAAAGTCCAAAAAATCGACCAAAACCGAAATCACTTGAAATAGAGAAATCGGATAATTTCCTTCAGCAAATTAGCAACCTCAAAAGTTAAGGCACGGTGCTTTTCTAGGTAGCTTGTATATAGCCATCTTATACAAGCTATAGCACGTGCACTTGTAATTAGTGTAGACTAGTCTTAATTTTCAGACTTTGTTTTCCCCTCCGGAAAAGATGACTTTAAGACTTTTAGTTGAACAAACATTACCGAAACATCAAAATATAGTTTGTTGCCTACCTATGAAGCCATGTTGTCAAAACCTCTACAAAATTCAAATTTTACCTCAGAAAATTCAAAATTTTTCCGATTTTATATTTGGCCGTTCCACAAGAGGTGGTCTGTGATGCACATGCCAAGGACTGACAGCTGATCGGTTTCTTCAATGCAAGTGCCGCACATGGATAGTGGCTTAGGGGTGGATTTTGGTTTAACGACAGAATTGAGTTTTTGAATCATTAAATTCTACATGGTTTTCTTTTCCCCATTGGACAATGCTGTCGAGATCAGAAATTAAAGAGCTTATCATACGCTGCCTTTGCAGCTTCATATCCAAAGAACAAGGATGTGAATCTGAAGGGGAATATGAAAACCTGTGAGTATTATCGTCAGCAAAACAATTTAGTGGATTTGAAGTTCCAGATAAGAGATCATTAATGAAAATGAGAAACAGAGTCGGAGATAAGACGGAGACCTGGGGCACACCATCATTTATATGAATATCATACTTGTAACTCCAATACAATTTGTATTGAGCGGTCCGAAAGCAAATCCGAAGAAGAAATTCATCGATTCCAAAATCACCCAAATTACATTTTCAACAATGCTCCCCAAAACCATAGATACACACATCAAAAGAAAGGTCTGTTCAATACCTATCCACAGCTGAAGACAAAAAGTATCTGCTGCATCCGGTTCTTGAGATATTTTAATTCAAAGTTATTCGCATGATTTTCCACCCAACTGCATTTGCCTTGTTTCGGATGGTGATATCTATGCAACCAAACCCTGCAATAATCTGGGGCTGTCAGTGCTCGAAAGGGATTTCACAGACCTTTCCATTGTTGTACAATTTATGACTTCACTTTTTTCGACATTGTAGAAAAAAATCAAGGGTAACACCTTGCAAGAAAAAAATGCATTTTCAACAATGCTCCCCAAACCCATCGATACGCACATCAAAAGAAAGGTCTGTTCAATACCTACCACAGCTGAAGACAAAAAGTATCTACTGCATCCGTTTCTTGAGATTTTTTAATTCAAAGTTATTCGCATGATTTTCCACCCAACTGCATTTGCCTTGCTTTGAATGGTGATATCTCCGCAACCAAACCCTGCGAAAATCTGGGCTGTCAGTGCTCGAAAGGGATTTCACAGACCTTGCCATTGTTGTACAAATTGCTGTACAATTCATGATTTGACTTTTTTCGACATTTTAGAAAAAAATCAAGGCTAACCCCTTGCAAGAAAAAAATTACATTTTCAACAATGCTCCCCAAACCCATCGATACACACATCAAAAGAAAGGTCTGCTCAATACATATCCACAGCTGAAGACAAAAAGTATCTGCTGCATCCGGTTCTTGAGATATTTTAATTCAAAGTTATTCGCATGATTTTCCCCCCAACTGCATTTGCCTTGCTTCGGATGTTGATATCTCCGCAACCAAACCCTGCAAAAATCTAGGGCGGTCAGTGCCCGAAAGGGATTTCACAGGCCTTTCTATTGTTGTACAACTTGTTGTACAATTTATGACTTCACTTTTTTCGACATTTAAGAAAAAAATCAAGGCTAACCCCTTGCAAGAAAAAAATTACATTTTCAACAATGCTCCCCAAACCCATCGATACACACATCAAAAGAAAGGTCTGTTCAATAACTATCCACAGCTGAATACAAAAAGTATCTGCTGCATCCGGTTCTTGAGATATTTTAATTCAAAGTTATTCGCATGATTTTCCACCCAACTGCATTTGCCTTGCGTCGGATGGTGATATCTCCACAACCAAACCCTGCGAAAATCTGGGGCTCTCAGTGCTCGAAAGGGATTTCACAGACCATTCTATTGTTGTACAACTTGTTGTAAAATTTATGACTTCACTTTTTTCGATATTTAAGAAAAAAATCAGGGCTAACCCCTTGCAAGAAAAAAATTACATTTTCAACAATGCTCCCCAAACCCATCGATACAAACATCAAAAGAAAGGTCTGTTCAATACCTATCCACAGCTGAATACAAAAAGTATCTGCTGCATCCGGTTCTTGAGATATTTTAATTCAAAGTTATTCGCATGATTTTCCACCCAACTGCATTTGCCTTGTTTCGGATGGTGATATCTCCGCAACCAAACCCTGCAAAAATCTGGGGCTGTCAGTGCTCGAAAGGGATTTCACAGACCTTTCTAATGTTGTACAAGAAATTACATTTTCAACAATGTACCCCAAAACCATCGATACTCACATCAAAAGAAAGGTCTGTTCAATACCTACCACAGCTGAAGACAAAAAGTATCTGCTGCATCCGGTTCTTGAGATATTTTAATTCAAAGTTATTCGCATGATTTTCCACCCAACTGCATTTGCCTTGCTTCGGATGTTGATATCTCCGCAACCAAACCCTGCAAGAATCTGGGGCTGTCAGTGCTCGAAAGGGATTTCACAGATCTTTCCATTGTTGTACAATTCATGACTGCACTTTTTTCGACATTTAAGAAAAAATCAAGGCTAACCCCTTGCAAGAAAAAAATTGCATTTTCAAAAATGCTCCCCGAACCCATCGATACACACATCAAAAGAAAGATCTGTTCAATACCTATCCACAGCTGTAGACAAAAAGTATCTGCTGCATCCGGTTCTTGAGATATTTTAATTCAAATTTATTTGCATGATTTTCCACCCAACTGCATTTGCCTTGCTTCGGATGGTGATATCTCCACAACCAAACCCTGAAAAAATATGGGGCTCTCAGTGCTCGAAAGGGATTTCACAGACCTTTCCATTGATGTACAATTCATGACTCCACTTTTTTCGACATTTTAGAAAAAAATCAAGGCTAACCCCTTGCAAGAAAAAAACTACATTTTCAACAATGCTCCCCAAACCCATCGATACACACATCAAAAGAAAGGTCTGTTCAATACATATCCACAGCGGAATACAAAAAATATCTGCTGCATCCGGTTCTTGAGATATTTTAATTCAAAGTTATTCGCATGATCTTCCACCCAACTGAATTTGCCTTGCTTCGGATGTTGATATCTCCGCAACCAAACCCTGCAAAAATCTAGGGCGGTCAGTGCCAGAAAGGGATTTCACAGGCCTTTCTATTGTTGTACAACTTGTTGTACAATTTATGACTTCACTTTTTTCGACATTTAAGAAAAAAATCAAGGCTAACCCCTTGCAAGAAAAAAATTACATTTTCAACAATGCTCCCCAAACCCATCGATACACACATCAAAAGAAAGGTCTGTTCAATAACTATCCACAGCTGAATACAAAAAGTATCTGCTGCATCCGGTTCTTGAGATATTTTAATTCAAAGTTATTCGCATGATTTTCCACCCAACTGCATTTGCCTTGCGTCGGATGGTGATATCTCCACAACCAAACCCTGCGAAAATCTGGGGCTCTCAGTGCTCGAAAGGGATTTCACAGACCATTCTATTGTTGTACAACTTGTTGTAAAATTTATGACTTCACTTTTTTCGATATTTAAGAAAAAAATCAGGGCTAACCCCTTGCAAGAAAAAAATTACATTTTCAACAATGCTCCCCAAACCCATCGATACAAACATCAAAAGAAAGGTCTGTTCAATACCTATCCACAGCTGAATACAAAAAGTATCTGCTGCATCCGGTTCTTGAGATATTTTAATTCAAAGTTATTCGCATGATTTTCCACCCAACTGCATTTGCCTTGTTTCGGATGGTGATATCTCCACAACCAAACCCTGCGAAAATCTGGGGCTCTCAGTGCTCGAAAGGGATTTCACAGACCATTCCATTGTTGTACAATTCATGACTTCACTTTTTTCGACATTTTAGAAAAAAATCAAGGCTAACCCCTTGCAAGAAAAAAACTACATTTTCAACAATGCTCCCCAAACCCATCGATACACACATCAAAAGAAAGGTCTGTTCAATACATATCCACAGCTGAATACAAAAAGTATCTGCTGCATCCGGTTCTTGAGATATTTTAATTCAAAGTAATTCGCATGATTTTCCACCCAACTGCATTTGCCTTGTTTCGGATGGTGATATCTCCGCAACCAAACCCTGCCAAAATCTGGGGCTGTCAGTGCTCGAAAGGGATTTCACAGACCTTTCCATTGTTGTACAACCTGTTGTACAATTTATGACTTCACTTTTTTCGACATTTAAGAAAAAAATCAAGGCTAACCCCTTGCAAGAAAAAAATTGCATTTTCAACAATGCTCCCAAAACCCATCGATACACACATTAAAAAAAAAGGTCTGTTCAATACCTATCCACAGGTGAAGACAAAAAGTATCTGCTGCATCCGATTCTTGAGATATTTTAATTCAAAGTAATTCGCATGATTTTCCACCCAACTGCATTTGCCTTGTTTCGGATGGTGATACCTCCGCAACCAAACCCTGCCAAAATCTGGGGCTGTCAGTGCTCGAAAGGGATTTCACAGATCTTTCCATTGTTGTACAATTCATGACTGCACTTTTTTCGACATTTAAGAAAAAATCAAGGCTAACCCCTTGCAAGAAAAAAATTGCATTTTCAAAAATGCTCCCCGAACCCATCGATACACACATCAAAAGAAAGATCTGTTCAATACCTATCCACAGCTGTAGACAAAAAGTATCTGCTGCATCCGGTTCTTGAGATATTTTAATTCAAATTTATTTGCATGATTTTCCACCCAACTGCATTTGCCTTGCTTCGGATGGTGATATCTCCACAACCAAACCCTGAAAAAATATGGGGCTCTCAGTGCTCGAAAGGGATTTCACAGACCTTTCCATTGATGTACAATTCATGACTCCACTTTTTTCGACATTTTAGAAAAAAATCAAGGCTAACCACTTGCAAGAAAAAAACTACATTTTCAACAATGCTCCCCAAACCCATCGATACACACATTAAAAAAAAAGGTCTGTTCAATACCTATCCACAGGTGAAGACAAAAAGTATCTGCTGCATCCGATTCTTGAGATATTTTAATTCAAAGTTATTCGCATGATCTTCCACCCAACTGCATTTGCCTTGCTTCGGATGTTGATATCTCCGCAACCAAACCCTGCAAAAATCTAGGGCGGTCAGTGCCAGAAAGGGATTTCACAGGCCTTTCTATTGTTGTACAACTTGTTGTACAATTTATGACTTCACTTTTTTCGACATTTAAGAAAAAAATCAAGGCTAACCCCTTGCAAGAAAAAAATTACATTTTCAACAATGCTCCCCAAACCCATCGATACACACATCAAAAGAAAGGTCTGTTCAATAACTATCCACAGCTGAATACAAAAAGTATCTGCTGCATCCGGTTCTTGAGATATTTTAATTCAAAGTTATTCGCATGATTTTCCACCCAACTGCATTTGCCTTGCGTCGGATGGTGATATCTCCACAACCAAACCCTGCGAAAATCTGGGGCTCTCAGTGCTCGAAAGGGATTTCACAGACCATTCTATTGTTGTACAACTTGTTGTAAAATTTATGACTTCACTTTTTTCGATATTTAAGAAAAAAATCAGGGCTAACCCCTTGCAAGAAAAAAATTACATTTTCAACAATGCTCCCCAAACCCATCGATACAAACATCAAAAGAAAGGTCTGTTCAATACCTATCCACAGCTGAATACAAAAAGTATCTGCTGCATCCGGTTCTTGAGATATTTTAATTCAAAGTTATTCGCATGATTTTCCACCCAACTGCATTTGCCTTGTTTCGGATGGTGATATCTCCACAACCAAACCCTGCGAAAATCTGGGGCTCTCAGTGCTCGAAAGGGATTTCACAGACCATTCCATTGTTGTACAATTCATGACTTCACTTTTTTCGACATTTTAGAAAAAAATCAAGGCTAACCCCTTGCAAGAAAAAAACTACATTTTCAACAATGCTCCCCAAACCCATCGATACACACATCAAAAGAAAGGTCTGTTCAATACATATCCACAGCTGAATACAAAAAGTATCTGCTGCATCCGGTTCTTGAGATATTTTAATTCAAAGTAATTCGCATGATTTTCCACCCAACTGCATTTGCCTTGTTTCGGATGGTGATATCTCCGCAACCAAACCCTGCCAAAATCTGGGGCTGTCAGTGCTCGAAAGGGATTTCACAGACCTTTCCATTGTTGTACAACCTGTTGTACAATTTATGACTTCACTTTTTTCGACATTTAAGAAAAAAATCAAGGCTAACCCCTTGCAAGAAAAAAATTGCATTTTCAACAATGCTCCCAAAACCCATCGATACACACATTAAAAAAAAAGGTCTGTTCAATACCTATCCACAGGTGAAGACAAAAAGTATCTGCTGCATCCGATTCTTGAGATATTTTAATTCAAAGTAATTCGCATGATTTTCCACCCAACTGCATTTGCCTTGTTTCGGATGGTGATATCTCCGCAACCAAACCCTGCCAAAATCTGGGGCTGTCAGTGCTCGAAAGAGATTTCACAGACCTTTCCATTGTTGTACAACTTGTTGTACAATTTATGACTTCACTTTTTTGGCCATTTAAGAAAAAAATCAAGGCTAACCCCTTGCAAGAAAAAAACTACATTTTCAACAATGCTCCCCAAACAAATCGATACACACATCAAAAAAAAGGTCTGTTCAATACCTATCCACATCTGTAGACAAAAAGTACCTGCTGCATCCGGTTCTTGAGATATTTTAATTCAAATTTATTTGCATGATTTTCCACCCAACTGCATTTGCCTTGCTTCGGATGGTGATATCTCCACAACCAAACCCTGAAAAAATATGGGGCTCTCAGTGCTCGAAAGGGATTTCACATACCATTCCATTGTTGTACAATTCATGACTTCAGTTTTTTCGACATTTTAGAAAAAAATCAAGGCTAACCCCTTGCAAGAAAAAAACTACATTTTCAACAATGTTCCCCAAACCCATCGATACACACATCAAAAGAAAGGTCTGTTCAATACATATCCACAGCTGAATAAAAAAAGTATCTGCTGCATCCGCTTCTTGAGATATTTTAATTCAAAGTTATTTGCATGATTTTCCACCCAACTGCATTTGCCTTGCTTCGGATGTTGATATCTCCGCAAACAAACCCTGCAAAAATCTGGGGCTGTCAGTGCTCGAAAGGGATTTCACAGATCTTTCCATTGTTGTACAATTCATGACTTCACTTTTTTCGACATTTAAGAAAAAAATCAAGGCTAACCCCTTGCAAGAAAAAAATTGCATTTTCAAAAATGCTCCCCGAACCCATCGATACACACATCAAAAGAAAGATCTGTTCAATACCTATCCACAGCTGTAGAAAAAAAGTATCTGCTGTATCCGGTTCTTGAGATATTTTAATTCAAATTTATTTGCATGATTTTCCACCCAACTGCATTTGCCTTGCTTCGGATGGTGATATCTCCACAACCAAACCCTGAAAAAATATGGGGCTCTCAGTGCTCGAAAGGGATTTCACAGACCTTTCCATTGTTGTACAATTCATGACTTCACTTTTTTTGACATTTTAGAAAAAAATCAAGGCTAACCCCTTGCAAGAAAAAAATTACATTTTCAACAATGCTCCCCAAACCCATCGATACACACATCAAAAGAGAGGTCTGTTCAATACATATCCACAGCTGAAGACAAAAAGTATCTGCTGCATCCGGTTCTTGAGATATTTTAATTCAAAGTAATTCGCATGATTTTCCACTCAACTGCATTTGCCTTGTTTCGGATGGTGATATCTCCGCAACCAAACCCTGCCAAAATCTGGGGCTGTCAGTGCTCGAAAGGGATTTCACAGACCTTTCCATTGTTGTACATACTGTTGTACAATTTATGACTTCACTTTTTTCGACATTTAAGAAAAAAGTCAAGGCTAACCCCTTGCAAGAAAAAAATTGCATTTTCAACAATGCTCCCAAAACCCATCGATACACACATCAAAAAAAAGGTCTGTTCAATACCTATCCACAGGTGAAGACAAAAAGTATCTGCTGCTTCCGGTTCTTGAGATATTTTAATTCAAAGTTATTCGCATGATTTTCCACCCAACTGCATTTGCCTTGCTTCGGATGTTGATATCTCCGCAACCAAACCCTGCAAAAATCTGGGGCTGTCAGTGCTCGAAAGGGATTTCACAGACCTTTCCATTGTTGTACAACTTGTTGTACAATTCATGACTTCACTTTTTTCGACATTTTAGAAAAAAATCAAGGCTAACCCCTTGCAAGAAAAAAATTACATATTCAACAATGGTCCCCAAACCCATCGATACACACATCAAAAGAAAGGTCTGTTCAATACCTATCCACAACTGAAGACAAAATGTATCTGCTGCATCCGGTTCTTGAGATATTTTAATTCAAATTTATTTGCATGATTTTCCACCCAACTGCATTTACCTTGCTGCGGATGGTGATATCTCCACAACCAAACCCTGAAAAAATATGGGGCTGTCAGTGCTCGAAAGGGATTTCACAGACCTTTCCATTGTTGTACAACTTGTTGTACAATTCATGACTTCACTTTTTTCGACATTTAAGAAAAAAATCAAGGCTAACCCCTTGCAAGAAAAAAATTACATTTTCAACAATGCTCCCCAAACCCATCGATACACACATCAAAAGAAAAGTCTTTTCAATACCTATCCACAACTAAAGACAAAATGTATCTGCGGCATCCGGTTCTTGAGATATTTTAATTCAAAGTTATTCGCATGATTTTCCACCCAACTGCATTTGCCTTGTTTCGGATGGTGACTTCTCCGCAACCAAATCCTGCAAAAATCTGGGGCTGTCAGTGCTCGGAAGGGATTTCACAGACTTTTCTATTGTTGTACAAAAAATTACATTTTCAACAATGCTCCCCAAACCCATCGATACACACATCAAAAGAAAAGTCTTTTCAATGCCTACCACAGCTGAAGACAAAAAGTATCTGCTGCATCCGTTTCTTGAGATTTTTTAATTCAAAGTTATTCGCATGATTTTCCATCCAACTGCATTTGCCTTGCTTCGGATGGTGATATCTCCGCAACCAAACCCTGCGAAAATCTGGGGCTGTCAGTGCTCGGAAGGGATTTTACGGACCTTTCCATTGTTGTACAATTCATGACTTCCCAAACCCATCGATACACACTTCAAAAGAAAGGCCTGTTCAATACCTATCCACAACTGAAGACAAAAAGTGTCTGCTGCATCCGGTTCTTGAGATATTTTAATTTAAATTTATTTGCATGATTTTCCACCCAACTGCATTTACCTTGCTTCGGATGGTGATATCTCCACAATCAAACCCTGAAAAAATATGGGGCTGTCAGTGCTCGAAAGGGATTTCACAGACTTTTCTATTGTTGTACAAAAAATTACATTTTCAACAATGCCCCCCAAAACCATCGATACACACATCAAAAGAAAGGTCTGTTCAATGCCTACCACAGCTGAAGACAAAAAAAGTATCTGCTGCATCCGTTTCTTGAGATTTTTTAATTCAAAGTTATTCGCATGATTTTCCATCCAACTGCATTTGCCTTGCTTCGGATGGTGATATCTCCGCAACCAAACCCTGCGAAAATCTGGGGCTGTCAGTGCTCGGAAGGGATTTTACGGACCTTTCCATTGTTGTACAATTCATGACTTCACTTTTTTCGACATTTTAGAAAAAAATCAAGGCTTAACCCCTTGCAAGAAAAAAATTACATTTTACACAATGCTCCCCAAACTCATTGATACACACATCAAAAGAAAGGTCTGTTCAATACCTATCCACAGCTGTAGACAAAAATTATCTGCTGCATCAGGTTCTTGAGATATTTTAATTCAAATTTATTTGCATGATTTTCCACCCAACTGCATTTGCCTTGCTTCGGATGGTGATATCTCCACAAACAAACCCTGAAAAAATATGGGGCTCTCAGTGCTCTAAAGGGATTTCACAGACCTTTCCATTGTTGTACAATTCATGACTTCACTTTTTTCGACATTTTAGAAAAAAATCAAGGCTAACCCCTTGCAAGAAAAAAATTACATTTTCAACAATGCTCCCCAAACCCATCGATACACACATCAAAAGAAAGGTCTGTTCAATACATATCCACAACTGAAGACAAAATGTATCTGCGGCATCCGGTTCTTGAGATATTTTAATTCAAAATTATTCGCATGATTTTCCACCCAACTGAATTTGCCTTGCTTCGGATGGTGATATCACCGCAACCAAACCCTGCATAAATCTGGAGCTGTCAGTGCTCGAAAGGGATTTCACAGACCTTTCCATTGTTGTACAATTCATTACTTCACTTTTTTCGACATTTAAGAAAAAAATCAAGGCTAACCCCTTGCAAGAAAAAAATTGCATTTTCAACAATGCTCCCCAAACCCATCGATACACACATCAAAAGAAAGGTCTGTTCAATACCTATCCACAACTGAAGACAAAAAGTGTCTGCTGCATCCGGTTCTTGAGATATTTTAATTCAAATTTATTTGCATAATTTTCCACCCAACTGCATTTACCTTGCTTCGGATGGTGATATCTCCACAACCGAACCCTGAAAAAATATGGGGCTGTCAGTGCTCGAAAGGGATTTCAAAGACCTTTCCATTGTTGTACAATTCATGACTTCACTTTTTTCGACATTTTAGAAAAAAATCAAGGCTTAACCCCTTGCAAGAAAAAAAAATGCATTTTCAACAATGCTCCCCAAACCCATCGATACATACATCAAAAGAAAGGTCTGTTCAATACCTATCCACAGCTGAAGACAAAAAGTATCTGCTGCATCCGGTTCTTGAGATATTTTAATTCAAAGTTATTCGCATGATTTTCCACCCAACTGCATTTGCCTTGTTTCGGATGGTGATATCTCCACAACCATACCCTGAAAAAATATGGGGCTGTCAGTGCTCGAAAGGGATTTCACAGACCTTTCCATTGTTGTACAATTCATGACTTCACTTTTTCGACATTTAAGAAAAAAATCAAGGCTAACCCCTTGCAAGAAAAAAATTGCATTTTCAACAATGCTCCCCAAACCCATCGATACACACATCAAAAGAAAGGTCTGTTCAATACCTATCCACAACTGAAGCCAAAAAGTGTCTGCTGCATCCGGTTCTTGAGATATTTTAATTCAAATTTATTTGCATGATTTTCCACCCAACTGCATTTACCTTGCTTCGGATGGTGATATCTGCACAACCAAACCCTGAAAAAATATGGGGCTGTCAGTGCTCGAAAGGGATTTCACAGATCTTTCCATTGTTGTACAACTTGTTGTACAATTCATGACTTCACTTTTTTCGACATTTTAGAAAAAAATCAAGGCTTAACCCCTTGCAAGAAAAAAAAATGCATTTTCAACAATGCTCCCCAAGCCCATCGATACATACATCAAAAGAAAGGTCTGTTCAATACCTATCCACAGCTGAAGACAAAAAGTATCTGCTGCATCCGGTTCTAGAGATATTTTAATTCAAATTTATTCGCATGATTTTCCGACCAACTGCATTTGCATTGTTTCGGATGGTGATATTTCCGCAACCAAACCCTGCAAAAATCTGGGGCTGTCAGTGCTCGAAAGGGATTTCACAGACTTTTCTATTATTGTACAAAAAATTACATTTCCAACAATGCTCCCCAAACCCATCGATACACATATCAAAACAAAGGTCTGTTCAATACCTATCCACAGCTGAAGACAAAAAGTATCTGCTGCATCCGGTTCTTGAGATATTTTAATTCAAATTTATTCGCATGATTTTCCATCCAACTGCATTTGCCTTGATTCGGATGGTGATATCTCCGCAACCAAACCCTGCGAAAATCTGGGGCTGTCAGTGCTCGGAAGGGATTTCACAGATCTTTCCATTGTTGTACAACTTGTTGTACAATTCATGACTTCACTTTTTTCGACATTTTAGAAAAAAATCAAGGCTTAACCCCTTGCAAGAAAAAAAAATGCATTTTCAACAATGCTCCCCAAGCCCATCGATACACACATCAAAAGAAAGGTCTGTTCAATACCTATCCACAGCTGAAGACAAAAAGTATCTGCTGCACCCGGTTCTTGAGATATTTTAATTCAAAGTTATTCGCATGATTTTCCACCCAACTGCATTTGCCTTGCTTCGGATGGTGATATCTCCACAACCAAGCCCTGAAAAAATATGGGCCTCTCAGTGCTCGAAAGGAATTTCACAGACCTTTCCATTGTTGTACAATTCATGACTTCACTTTTTTCGACATTTAAGAAAAAAATCAAGGCTTAACCCCTTGCAAGAAAAAAATTACATTTTACACAATGCTCCCCAAACTCATCGATACACACATCAAAAGAAAGGTCTGTTCAATACCTATCCACAGCTGTACACAAAAATTATCTGCTGCATCAGGTTCTTGAGATATTTTAATTCAAATTTATTTGCATGATTTTCCACCCAACTGCATTTGCCTTGCTTCGGATGGTGATATCTCCACAACCAAACCCTGAAAAAATATGGGGCTCTCAGTGCTCTAAATGGATTTCACAGACCTTTCCATTGTTGTACAATTCTTGACTTCACTTTTTTCGACATTTTAGAAAAAAATCAAGGCTAACCCCTTGCAAGAAAAAAATTACATTTTCAACAATGCTCCCCAAACCCATCGATACACACATCAAAAGAAAAGTCTGTTCAATACCTATCCACAGCTGAAGACAAAAAGTATCTGCTGCATCCGGTTCTAGAGATATTTTAATTCAAATTTATTCGCATGATTTTCCGACCAACTGCATTTGCATTGTTTCGGATGGTGATATCTCCGCAACCAAACCCTGCAAAAATCTGGGGCTGTCAGTGCTCGAAAGGGATTTCACAGACTTTTCTATTATTGTACAAAAAATTACATTTTCAACAATGCTCCCCAAGCCCATCGATACACACATCAAAAGAAAGGTCTGTTCAATACATATCCACAGCTGAAGACAAGAAGTATCTGCTGCATCCGGTTCTTGAGATATTTTAATTCAAATTTATTTGCATGATTTTCCACCCAACTGCATTTGCCTTGCTTCGGATGGTGATATCTCCACAACCAAACCCTGAAAAAATATGGGGCTCTCAGTGCTCTAAAGGGATTTCGCAGACCTTTCCATTGTTGTACAATTCTTGACTTCACTTTTTTCGACATTTTAGAAAAAAATCAAGGCTAACCCCTTGCTAGAAAAAAATTACATTTTCAACAATGCTGCCCAAACCCATCGATACACACATCAAAAGAAAAGTCTGTTCAATACATATCCACAGCTGAATACAAAAAGTATCTGCTGCATCCGGTTCTTGAGATATTTTAGTTCAAAGTTATTCGCATGATTTTCCACCCAACTGCATTTGCCTTGTTTCGGATGGTGATATCTCCGCAACCAAACCCTGCCAAAATCTGGGGCTGTCAGTGCTCGAAAGGGATTTCACAGACCTTTCCATTGTTGTAAACGGTGATTTTTTAAGAGCTTGGTTTTTGGAAATTCAAAAAAATACAGAAACTTGTAAAAAATGAATGAAATTTTTATTTGGATCGATAAACCAATTTCTGCCATTTACTTTTTAAAAATAATTTCACTTGAATGTTGCCCGCGGCTACGCTTCAGGTGGTCCATTCTGAAGGTCTGATTTTGGCAAACTTTTTCACACATTTCGGCCGGAATCTCACCAATGACGCGTTCAATATTGGCTTCCAAGGCAGCAATCGTGTTTGGCTTGTCCCCATAGACAATAGACTTAACATAGCCCCACAAAAAATAGTCTAACGGGGTCAAATCACATGATCTTGGTGGCCAATTGACTGCGCGAAAACGTGAGATCAACTGCTCACCAAATTCGCCTCTCAATTGATGCATGGTTTCGCGTGCAGTGTGGCATGTGGCACCGTCCTGTTGGAACCACATGACGACCGAGTTCAATTCTTGCATTTTCGGCAAAAAAAAATCTGTTATCATCGAACGGTACCTTTCTCCATTGACCGTAACCCTGCGGACTTCATCGTCCTTGAAGAAGTACGGCCCAATGATGCCGCCTGCCCATAAACCGCACCAAACAGTGCATTTTTCGGGATGCATTGGTAGCTGCTGAATTGCCTCTGGCTGCTCTTCACTCCAAATACGGCAATTCTGCTTATTCACGTATCCATTTAGCCAAAAATGAGCCTCGTCGCTGAAGACAATTTTGCGATAAAAAAAACGGATCCTCATCCAACTTTTCTAAGGCCCATTCACCGAAAATTCTACGTTGTGGTAGGTCGCCTGGCTTCAATTCTTGCACCAGCTGTATTTTGTATGGCTTTAAACCAAGATCTTTGCGTAAAATCTTCCAGGTGGTCGAAAAACACAAACCCAATTGCTGCGATCGGCGCCGAATGGACATATCGCGATCTTTACCAACACTGACGGATGCGGCAGCAATATTCTCTTCGGTACGCACTCTACGGATACGATTTGTTGGATTAATGTCCAATAAAGTGAAACTGGTGCGAAATTTGGTCACAATGACCTGAATAGCCTGCTCGGTGGGTCGATTCTGACGACCATAAAACGGACGTAGCTTGCGAAACACATTTTTCACAGAGCACGAATTTTGATAATAAATTTCAATCATTTGCAAACGTTGTTCAGGCGTAAGTCTATTCGTGATGAAATGGCAAACAATACTGTATCGAAATGTCAAATGTTCGTGGAATTTGTCATGTGTGATCTGTCTAAAATATAAACGTCAAAAACCAAGAAGCAAAAAAATCACCCGTTACAACCTGTTGTACAATTTATGACTTCACTTTTTTCGACATTTAAGAAAAAAATCAAGGCTAACCCCTTGCAAGAAAAAAATTGCATTTTCAACAATGCTCCCAAAACCCATCGGTACACCCATAAAAAAAAAGGTCAGTTCAATACCTATCCACAGCTGATGACAAAAAGTATCTGCTGCATCCGATTCTTGAGATATTTTAATTCAAAGTTATTCGCATGATTTTCCACCCAACTGCATTTGCCTTGCTTCGGATGGTGATATCTCCACAACCAAACCCTGAAAAAATATGTTGCTGTCAGTGCTCGAAAGGGATTTCGCAGATCTTTCCATTGTTGTACAACTTGTTGTACAATTCATGACTTCACTTTTTGCGATATTTTAGAAAAAAATCAAGGCTCCCTTGGAAGAAAAAAAAACGCATTTTCAACAATGCTCCCCAAACCCATCGATACACACATTAAAAGAAAGGTCTGTTCAATACCTATCCACAGCTGAAGACAAAAAGTATCTGCTGCATCCGGTTCTTGAGATATTTTAATTCAAAGTTATTCGCATGATTTTCCAACCAACTGCATTTGCCTTGTTTCGGATGGTGATATCTCCGCAACCAAACCCTGCTAAAATCTGGGGCTGTCAGTGCTCGAAAGGGATTTCACAGACCTTTCCATTGTTGTACAACCTGTTGTATAATTTATGACTCCACTTTTTTCGACATTTAAGAAAAAAATCAAGGCTAACCCCTTGCAAGAAAAAAATTGCATTTTCAACAATGCTCCCAAAACCCATCGGTACACACATAAAAAAAAGGTCTGTTCAATACCTATCCACAGCTGAAGACAAAATGTATCTGCTGCATCCGGTTCTTGAGATATTTTAATTCAAAGTTATTCGCATGATTTTCCACCCAACTGCATTTGCCTTGCTTCGGATGGTGATATCTCCGCAACCAAACCCTGCGAAAATCTGGGGCTGTCAGTGCTCGAAAGGGATTTCACAGACCTTTCCATTGTTGTACAACCTGTTGTACAATTTATGACTCCACTTTTTTCGACATTTAAGAAAAAAATCAAGGCTAACCCCTTGCAAGAAAAAAATTGCATTTTCAACAATGCTCCCAAAACCCATCGGTACACACATAAAAAAAAGTTCTGTTCAATACCTATCCACAGCTGAAGACAAAATGTATCTGCTGCATCCGGTTCTTGAGATATTTTAATTCAAAGTTATTCGCATGATTTTCCACCCAACTGCATTTGCATTGTTTCGGATGGTGATATCTCCGCAACCAAACCCTGCAAAAATCTGGGGCTGTCAGTGCTCGAAAGGGATTTCACAGACCTTTCTATTGTTGTGCAAAAAATTACATTTTCAACAATGCCCCCCAAAACCATCGATACACACATCAAAAGAAAGGTCTGTTCAATACCTACCACAGCTGAAGACAAAAAGTATCTGCTGCATCCGTTTCTTGAGATTTTTTAATTCAAAGTTATTCGCATGATTTTCCATCCAACTGCATTTGCCTTGCTTCGGATGGTGATATCTCCGCAACCAAACCCTGCGAAAATCTGGGGCTGTCAGTGCTCGAAAGGGATTTTACGGACCTTTCCATTGTTGTACAACTTGTTGTACAATACATGACTTCACTTTTTTCGACATTTTAGAAAAAAATCAAGGCTTAACCCCTTGCAAGAAAAAAATTACATTTTCAACAATGCTCCCCAAACTCATTAATACACACATCAAAAGAAAGGTCTGTTCAATACCCATCCACAACTGAAGACAAAAAGTATCTGCTGCTTCCGGTTGTTGAGATATTTTAATTCAAAGTTATTCGCATGATTTTCCACCCAACTGTATTTGCCTTGTTTCGGATGGTGACTTCTCCGCAACCAAACCCTGCAAAAATCTGGAGCTGTCAGTACTCGAAAGGGATTTCCCAGACCTTTCTATTGTTGTACAACCTGTTGTACAATTTATGACTCCACTTTTTTCGACATTTAAGAAAAAAATCAAGGCTAACCCCTTGCAAGAAAAAAATTGCATTTTCAACAATGCTCCCAAAACCCATCGGTACACACATAAAAAAAAGGTCTGTTCAATACCTATCCACAGCTGAAGACAAAATGTATCTGCTGCATCCGGTTCTTGAGATATTTTAATTCAAAGTTATTCGCATGATTTTCCACCCAACTGCATTTGCATTGTTTCGGATGGTGATATCTCCGCAACCAAACCCTGCAAAAATCTGGGGCTGTCAGTGCTCGAAAGGGATTTCACAGACCTTTCTATTGTTGTGCAAAAAATTACATTTTCAACAATGCCCCCCAAAACCATCGATACACACATCAAAAGAAAGGTCTGTTCAATACCTACCACAGCTGAAGACAAAAAGTATCTGCTGCATCCGTTTCTTGAGATTTTTTAATTCAAAGTTATTCGCATGATTTTCCATCCAACTGCATTTGCCTTGCTTCGGATGGTGATATCTCCGCAACCAAACCCTGCGAAAATCTGGGGCTATCAGTGCTCGAAAGGGATTTTACGGACCTTTCCATTGTTGTACAACTTGTTGTACAATACATGACTTCACTTTTTTCGACATTTTAGAAAAAAATCAAGGCTTAACCCCTTGCAAGAAAAAAATTACATTTTCAACAATGCTCCCCAAACTCATTAATACACACATCAAAAGAAAGGTCTGTTCAATACCCATCCACAACTGAAGACAAAAAGTATCTGCTGCTTCCGGTTGTTGAGATATTTTAATTCAAAGTTATTCGCATGATTTTCCACCCAACTGTATTTGCCTTGTTTCGGATGGTGACTTCTCCGCAACCAAACCCTGCAAAAATCTGGAGCTGTCAGTACTCGAAAGGGATTTCCCAGACCTTTCTATTGTTGTACAACTTGTTGTACAATTCATGACTTCACTTTTTTCGACATTTTAGAAAAAAATCAAGGCTTAACCCCTTGCAAGAAAAAAATTACATTTTACACAATGCTCCCCAAACCCACCGCTACACACATCAAAAGAAAGGTCTGTTCAATACCTATCCACAGCTGAAGACAAAAAGTATCTGCTGCATTCGGTTCTTGAGATATTTTAATTCAAAGTTATTCGCATGATTTTCCACCCAACTGCATTTGCCTTGTTTCGGATGGTGATATCTCCGCAACCAAAACCCTGCAAAAATCTGGGGCTGTCAGTGCTCGAAAGGGATTTCACAGACCTTTCTATTGTTGTACAAAAAATTACATTTTCAACAATGCCCCCCAAAACCATCAATACACACATCAAAAGAAAGGTCTGTTCAATACCTATCCACAGTTGTAGACAAAAAGTATCTGCTGCATCCGGTTCTTGAGATATTTTAATTCAAATTTATTTGCATGATTTTCCACCCAACTGCATTTGCCTTGCTTCGGATGGTGATATCTCCGCAACCAAACCCTGCTAAAATCTGGGGCTGTCAGTGCTCGAAAGGGATTTCATAGACCTTTCCATTGTTGTACAACCTGTTGTACAATTTATGACTTCACTTTTTTCGACATTTAAGAAAAAAATCAAGGCTAACCCCTTGCAAGAAAAAAATTGCATTTTCAACAATGCTCCCAAAACCCATCGGTACACACATAAAAAAAAGGCCTGTTCAATACCTATCCACAGCTGAAGACAAAAAGTATCTGCTGCATCCGATTCTTGAGATATTTTAATTCAAAGTTATTCGCATGATTTTCCACCCAACTGCATTTGCCTTGCTTCGGATGGTGATATCTCCACAACCAAACCCTGAAAAAATATTGGGCTCTCAGTGCTCGAAAGGCATTTCACAGACCTTTCCATTGTTGTACAATTCATGACTTCACTTTTTTCGACATTTAAGAAAAAAATCAAGGCTTAACCCCTTGCAAGAAAAAAATTACATTTTACACAATGTTCCCAAACTCATTGATACACACATCAAAAGAAAGGTCTGTTCAATACCTATCCACAGCTGTAGACACAAATTACCTGCTGCATCAGGTTCTTGAGATATTTTAATTCAAATTTATTTTCATGATTTTCCACCCAACTGCATTTGCCTTGCTTCGGATGGTGATATCTCCACAACCAAACCCTGAAAAAATATGGGGCTCTCAGTGCTCTAAAGGGATTTCACAGACCTTTCCATTGTTGTACAATTCTTGACTTCACTTTTTTCGACATTTTAGAAAAAAATCAAGGCTAACCCCTTGCAAGAAAAAAATTACATTTTCAACAATGCTCCCCAAACCCATCGATACACACATCAAAAGAAAAGTCTGTTCAATACATATCCACAGCTGAATACAAAAAGTATCTGCTGCATCCGGTTCTTGAGATATTTTAATTCAAAGTTATTCGCATGATTTTCCACCCAACTGCATTTGCCTTGCTTCGGATGTTGATATCTCCGCAACCAAACCCTGCAAAAATCTGGGGCTGTCAGTGCTCGAAAGGGATTTCACAGATCTTTCCATTGTTGTACAACTTGTTAAACAATTCATGACTTCACTTTTTTCGACATTTAAAAAAAAAATCAAGGCTTAACCCCTTGCAAGAAAAAAATTACATTTTACACAATGCTCCCCAAACTCATTGATACACACATCAAAAGAAAGGTCTGTTCAATACCTATCCACAGCTGTAGACAAAAATTATCTGCTGCATCAGGTTCTTGAGATATTTTAATTCAAATTTATTTGCATGATTTTCCACCCAACTGCATTTGCCTTGCTTCGGATGGTGATATCTCCACAACCAAACCCTGAAAAAATATGGGGCTCTCAGTGCTCTAAAGGTATTTCACAGACCTTTCCATTGTTGTACAATTCTTGACTTCACTGTTTTCGACATTTTAGAAAAAAATCAAGGCTAACCCCTTGCAAGAAAAAAATTACATTTTCAACAATGCTCCCCAAACCCATCGATACACACATCAAAAGAAAAGTCTGTTCAATACATATCCACAGCTGAATACAAAAAGTATCTGCTGCATCCGGTTCTTGAGATATTTTAATTCAAAGTTATTCGCATGATTTTCCACCCAACTGCATTTGCCTTGCTTCGGATGGTGATATCTCCACAACCAAGCCCTGAAAAAATATGGGGCTCTCAGTGCTCGAAAGGGATTTCACAGACCTTTCCATTGTTGTACAATTCATGACTTCACTTTTTTCGACATTTAAGAAAAAAATCAAGGCTAACCCCTTGCAAGAAAAAAAATGCATTTTCAACAATGCTCCCCAAACCCATCGATACACACATCAAAAGAAAGGTCTGTTCAATACCTATCCACAACTGAAGACAAAAAGTATCTGCTGCATCCGATTCTTGAGATATTTTAATTCAAAGTTATTCGCATGATTTTCCACCCAACTGCATTTGCCTTGCTTCGGATGGTGATATCTCCACAACCAAACCCTGAAAAAATATGGGGCTGTCAGTGCTCGAAAGGGATTTCACAGACCTTTCCATTGTTGTACAACCTGTTGTACAATTTATGACTCCACTTTTTTCGACATTTAAGAAAAAAATCAAGGCTAACCCCTTGCAAGAAAAAAATTGCATTTTCAACAATGCTCCCAAAACCCATCGGTACACACATAAAAAAAAGGTCTGTTCAATACCTATCCACAGCTGAAGACAAAATGTATCTGCTGCATCCGGTTCTTGAGATATTTTAATTCAAAGCTATTCGCATGATTTTCCACCCAACTGCATTTGCATTGTTTCGGATGGTGATATCTCCGCAACCAAACCCTGCAAAAATCTGGGGCTGTCAGTGCTCGAAAGGGATTTCACAGACCTTTCTATTGATATGCAAAAAATTACATTTTCAACAATGCCCCCCAAAACCATCGATACACACATCAAAAGAAAGGTCTGTTCAATACCTACCACAGCTGAAGACAAAAAGTATCTGCTGCATCCGTTTCTTGAGATTTTTTAATTCAAAGTTATTCGCATGATTTTCCATCCAACTGCATTTGCCTTGCTTCGGATGGTGATATCTCCACAACCAAACCCTGCGAAAATCTGGGGCTGTCAGTTCTCGAAAGGGATTTTACGGACCTTTCCATTGTTGTACAACTTGTTGTACAATTCATGACTTCACTTTTTTCGACATTTTAGAAAAAAATCAAGGCTTAACCCCTTGCAAGAAAAAAATTACATTTTCAACAATGCTCCCCAAACTCATTAATACACACATCAAAAGAAAGGTCTGTTCAATACCCATCCACAACTGAAGACAAAAAGTATCTGCTGCTTCCGGTTGTTGAGATATTTTAATTCAAAGTTATTCGCATGATTTTCCACCCAACTGCATTTGCCTTGTTTCGGATGGTGACTTCTCCGCAACCAAACCCTGCAAAAATCTGGAGCTGTCAGTGCTCGAAAGGGATTTCACAGACCTTTCTATTGTTGTACAAAAAATTACATTTTCAACAATGCCCCCCAAAACCATCAATACACACATCAAAAGAAAGGTCTGTTCAATACCTATCCACAGTTGTAGACAAAAAGTATCTGCTGCATCCGGTTCTTGAGATATTTTAATTCAAATTTATTTGCATGATTTTCCACCCAATTGCATTTGCCTTGCTTCGGATGGTGATATCTCCACAACCAAACCCTAAAAAAATATGGGGCTGTCAGTGCTCGAAAGGGATTTCACAGACGTTTCCATTGTTGTACAACTTGTTGTACAATTCATGACTTCACTTTTTTCGACATTTAAGAAAAAAATCAAGGCTTAACCCCTTGCAAGAAAAAAATTGCATTTTCAACAATGCTCCCCAAACCCATCGATACACACATCAAAAGAAAGGTCTGTTCAATACCTATCCACAACTGAAGACAAAAAGTATCTGCTGCATCCGATTCTTCAGATATTTTAATTCAAAGTTATTCGCATAATTTTCCACCCAAATACATTTGCCTTGCTTCGGATGGTGATATCTCCACAACCAAACCCTGAAAAAATATGGGGCTGTCAGTGCTCGAAAGGGATTTCACAGATCTTTCCATTGTTGTACAACTTGTTGTACAATTCATGACTTCACTTTTTGCGACATTTTAGAAAAAAATCAAGGCTCCCTTGCAAGAAAAAAGATGCATTTTCAACAATGCTCCCCAAACCCATCGATACACACATCAAAAGAAAGGTCTGTTCAATACCTATCCACAGCTGAAGACAAAAAGTATCTGCTGCATCCGGTTCTTGAGATATTTTAATTCAAAGTTATTCGCATGATTTTCCAACCAACTGCATTTGCCTTGTTTCGGATGGTGATATCTCCGCAACCAAACCCTGCTAAAATCTGGGGCTGTCAGTGCTCGAAAGGGATTTCACAGACCTTTCCATTGTTGTACAACCTGTTGTACAATTTATGACTTCACTTTTTTCGACATTTAAGAAAAAAATCAAGGCTAACACCCCTTGCAAGAAAAAAATTGCATTTTCAACAATGCTCCCAAAACCCATCGGTACACACATAAAAAAAGGTCTGTTCAATACCTATCCACAGTTGAAGACAAAATGTATCTGCTGCATCCGGTTCTTGAGATATATTAATTCAAAGTTATTCGCATGATTTTCCATCCAACTGCATTTGCCTTGCTTCGGATGGTGATATCTCCGCAACCAAACCCTGCGAAAATCTGGGACTGTCAGTGCTCGAAAGGGATTTTACGGACCTTTCCATTGTTGTACAACTTGTTGTACAATTCATGACTTCACTTTTTTCGACATTTTAGAAAAAAAACAAGGCCTAACCCCTTGCAAGAAAAAAATTACATTTTCAATAATGCTCCCCAAACTCATTAATACACACATCAAAAGAAAGGTCTGTTCAATACCCATCCACAGCTGAAGACAAAAAGTATCTGCTGCTTCCGGTTGTTGAGATATTTTAATTCAAAGTTATTCGCATGATTTTCCACCCAACTGCATTTGCCTTGCTTCGGATGGTGACTTCTCCGCAACCAAACCCTGCAAAAATCTGGAGCTGTCAGTGCTCGAAAGGGATTTCCCAGACCTTTCTATTGTTGTACAACTTGTTGTACACTTCATGACTTCACTTTTTTCGACATTTTAGAAAAAAATCAAGGCTTAACCCCTTGCAAGAAAAAAATTACATATTACACAATGCTCCCCAAACCCACCGCTACACACATCAAAAGAAAGGTCTGTTCAATACCTATCCACAGCTGAAGACAAAAAGTATCTGCTGCATTCGGTTCTTGAGATATTTTAATTCAAAATTATTCGCATGATTTTCCACCCAACTGCATTTGCCTTGTTTCGGATGGTGATATCTCCGCAACCAAAACCCTGCAAAAATCTGGGGCTGTCAGTGCTCGAAAGTGATTTCACAGACCTTTCTATTGTTGTACAAAAAATTACATTTTCAACAATGCCCCCCAAAACCATCGATACACATATCAAAAGAAAGGTCTGTTCAATACATATCCACAGCTGAATACAAAAAGTATCTGCTGCATCCGGTTCTTGAGATATTTTAATTCAAAGTTATTCGCATGATTTTCCACCCAACTGCATTTGCCTTGCTTCGGATGTTGATATCTCCGCAACCAAACCCTGCAAAAATCTTTGCCTGTCAGTGCTCGAAAGGGATTTCACAGACCTTTCCATTGTTGTACAACTTGTTGTACAATTCATGACTTCACTTTTTTCGACATTTAAGAAAAAAATCAAGGCTAACCCCTTGCAAGAAAAAAATTGCATTTTCAACAATGCTCCCCAAACCCATCGATACACACATCAAAAGAAATGTCTGTTCAATACCTATCCACAGCTGAAGACAAAAAGTATCTGCTTCTTCCGGTTCTTGAGATATTTTAATTCAAAGTTATTCGCATGATTTTCCACCCAACTGCATTTGCCTTGTTTCGGATGGTGACTTCTCTACAACCAAACCCTGCAAAAATCTGGGGCTGTCAGTGCTCGAAAGGGATTTCACAGACCTTTCCATTGTTGTACAATTCATGACTTCACTTTTTTCGACATTTAAGAAAAAAATCAAGGCTTAACCCCTTGCAAGAAAAAAATTGCATTTTCAACAATGCTCCCCAAACCCATCGATACACACATCAAAAGAAAGGTCTGTTCAATACCTATCCACAACTGAATACAAAATGTATCTGCTGCATCCGGTTCTTGAGATATTTTAATTCAAAATTATTCGCATGATTTTCCACCCAACTGAATTTGCCTTGCTTCGGATGGTGATATCTCCGCAACCAAACCCTGCATAAATCTGGAGCTGTCAGTGCTCGAAAGGGATTTCCGAGACCTTTCTATTGTTGTACAACTTGTTGTACAATTCATGACTTCACTTTTTTCGACATTTTAGAAAAAAATCAAGGCTTAACCCCTTGCAAGAAAAAAATTACATTTTACACAATGCTCCCCAAACTTATTGATACACACATCAAAAGAAAGGTCTGTTCAATACCTATCCACAGCTGTAGACAAAAAGTATCTGCTGCATCCGGTTCTTGAGATATTTTAATTCAAATTTATTTGCATGATTTTCCACCCAACTGCATTTGCCTTGCTTCGGATGGTGATATCTCCACAACCAAACCCTGAAAAAATATGGGGCTCTCAGTGCTCGAAAGGGATTTCACAGACCTTTCCATTGTTGTACAATTCATGACTTCACTTTTTTCGACATTTTAGAAAAAAATCAAGGCTAACCCCTTGCAAGCAAAATATTAAATTTTCAACAATGCTCCCCAAACCCATCGATACACACATCAAAAGAAAGGTCTGTTCAATACATATCCAGAGCTGAATACAAAAAGTATCTGCTGCATCCGGTTCTTGAGATATTTTAATTCAAAATTATTCGCATGATTTTCCACCCAACTGAATTTGCCTTGCTTCGGATGGTGATATCTCCGCTACCAAACCCTGCATAAATCTGGAGCTATCAGTGCTCGAAAGGGATTTCCCAGACCTTTCTATTGTTGTACAACTTGTTGTACAATTCATGACTTCACTTTTTTCCACATTTTAGAAAAAAATCAAGGCTTAACCCCTTGCAAGAAAAAAATTACATTTTACACAATGCTTCCCAAACCCATCGATACACACATCAGAAGAAAGGTCTGTTCAATACCTATCCACAGCTGAAGACAAAAAGTATCTGCTGCATCCGATTCTTGAGATATTTTAATTCAAATTTATTCGCATGATTTTCCACCCAACTGCATTTGCCTTGTTTCGGATGGTAATATCTCCGCAACCAAACCCTGCCAAAATCTGGGGCTGTCAGTGCTCGAAAGGGATTTCACAGACCTTTCCATTGTTGTACAACCTGTTGTACAATTTATGAAAATCAAGGCTAACCCCTTGCAAGAAAAAAATTGCATTTTCAACAATGCTCCCCAAACCCATCGATACACACATCAAAAGAAATGTCTGTTCAATACCTATCCACAGCTGAAGACAAAAAGTATCTGCTGCTTCCGGTTCTTGAGATATTTTAATTCAAATTTATTCGCATGATTTTCCACCCAACTGCATTTGCCTTGTTTCGGATGGTGACTTCTCTACAACCAAACCCTGCAAAAATCTGGGGCTGTCAGTGCTCGAAAGGGATTTCACAGACCTTTCTATTGTTGTACAAAAATTACATTTTCAACAATGCCCCCCAAAACCATCGATACACACATTAAAAGAAAGGCCTGTTCAATACCTATCCATAGCTGAAGACAAAAAGTATCTGCTGCATCCGATTCTTGAGATATTTTAATTCAAAGTTATTCGCATGATTTTCCACCCAACTGCATTTGCCTTGCTTCGGATGGTGATATCTCCGCAACCAAACCTTGCAAAAATCTTGAACTGTCAGTGCTCGAAAGGGATTTCACAGACCCTTTCCATGGTTGTACAATTCATGACTTCCCTTTTTCGACATTTTAGAAAAAAATCAAGGCTAACCCCTTGCAAAAAAAAAATTACATTTTCAACAATGCTCCCCAAACCCATCGATACACACATCAAAAGAAAGGTCTGTTCAATACCTATCAACAGCTGAATACAAAAAGTATCTGCTAAATCCCGTTCTTGAAATATTTTAATTCAAAGTTTTTCGCATGATTTTAGACTCAACTGCATTTGCCTTGCTTCGGATGTTGATATCTCCGCAACCAAACCCTGCAAAAATCTGGGGCTGTCAGTGCTCGAAAGTGATTTCACAGACCTTTCCATTGTTGTACAACTTGTTGTACAATTCACGACTTCACTTTTTTCGACATTTAAGAAAAAAATCAAGGCTATAACCCCTAGCAAGAAAAAAAATGCATTTTCAACAATGCTCCCAAACCCATCGATACACACATCAAAAGAAAGGTCTGTTCAATACCTATACACAGCTGAAGACAAAAAGTATCTGCTGCATCTGGTTCTTGAGATATTTTAATTCAAAGTTATTCGCATGATTTTCCACCCAACTGCATTTGCCTTATTTCGGATGGTGATATCTCCGCAACCAAACCCTGCAAAAATCTGGGGCTGTCAGTGCTCGAAAGGGATTTCACAGACCTTTCTTTTGTTGTACAAAAAATTACATTTTCAACAATGCCCCCCAAAACCATCTATACACACATCAAAAGAAAGGTCTGTTCAATACCTACCACAGCTGAAGACAAAAAGTATCTGCTGCATCCGTTTCTTGAGATTTTTTAATTCAAAGTTATTCGCATGATTTTCCATCCAACAGCATTTGCCTTGCTTCGGATGGTGATATCTCCGCAACCAAACCCTGCGAAAATCTGGGGCTGTCAGTGCTCGAAAGGGATTTCACAGACCTTTCTATTGTTGTACAAAAAATTACATTTTCAACAATGCCCCCCAAAACCATCGATACACACATCAAAAGAAAGGTCTGTTCAATACCTATCCACAGCTGTAGACAAAAAGTATCTGCTGCATCCGGTTCTTGAGATATTTTAATTCAAATTTATTTGCATGATTTTCCACCCAACTGCATTTGCCTTGCTGCGGATGGTGATATCTCCACAACCAAACCCTGAAAAAATATGGGGCTGTCAGTGCTCGAAAGGGATTTCACAGACCTTTCCATTTTTGTACAATTCATGACTTCATTTTTTTCGACATTTTAGAAAAAAATCAAGGCTAACCCCTTGCAAGAAAAAAACTGCATTTTCAACAATGCTCCCCAAACCCATCGATACACACATTAAAAGAAAGGTCTGTTCAATACCTATCCACAGCTGAAGACAAAAAGTATCTGCTGCATCCGGTTCTTGAGATATTTTAATTCAAAGTTATTCGCATGATTTTCCAACCAACTGCATTTGCCTTGTTTCGGATGGTGATATCTCCGCAACCAAACCCTGCTAAAATCTGGGGCTGTCAGTGCTCGAAAGGGATTTCACAGACCTTTCCATTGTTGTACAACCTGTTGTATAATTTATGACTCCACTTTTTTCGACATTTAAGAAAAAAATCAAGGCTAACCCCTTGCAAGAAAAAAATTGCATTTTCAACAATGCTCCCAAAACCCATCGGTACACACATAAAAAAAAGGTCTGTTCAATACCTATCCACAGCTGAAGACAAAATGTATCTGCTGCATCCGGTTCTTGAGATATTTTAATTCAAAGTTATTCGCATGATTTTCCACCCAACTGCATTTGCCTTGCTTCGGATGGTGATATCTCCGCAACCAAACCCTGCGAAAATCTGGGGCTGTCAGTGCTCGAAAGGGATTTCACAGACCTTTCCATTGTTGTACAACCTGTTGTACAATTTATGACTCCACTTTTTTCGACATTTAAGAAAAAAATCAAGGCTAACCCCTTGCAAGAAAAAAATTGCATTTTCAACAATGCTCCCAAAACCCATCGGTACACACATAAAAAAAAGGTCTGTTCAATACCTATCCACAGCTGAAGACAAAATGTATCTGCTGCATCCGGTTCTTGAGATATTTTAATTCAAAGTTATTCGCATGATTTTCCACCCAACTGCATTTGCATTGTTTCGGATGGTGATATCTCCGCAACCAAACCCTGCAAAAATCTGGGGCTGTCAGTGCTCGAAAGGGATTTCACAGACCTTTCTATTGTTGTGCAAAAAATTACATTTTCAACAATGCCCCCCAAAACCATCGATACACACATCAAAAGAAAGGTCTGTTCAATACCTACCACAGCTGAAGACAAAAAGTATCTGCTGCATCCGTTTCTTGAGATTTTTTAATTCAAAGTTATTCGCATGATTTTCCATCCAACTGCATTTGCCTTGCTTCGGATGGTGATATCTCCGCAACCAAACCCTGCGAAAATCTGGGGCTGTCAGTGCTCGAAAGGGATTTTACGGACCTTTCCATTGTTGTACAACTTGTTGTACAATACATGACTTCACTTTTTTCGACATTTTAGAAAAAAATCAAGGCTTAACCCCTTGCAAGAAAAAAATTACATTTTCAACAATGCTCCCCAAACTCATTAATACACACATCAAAAGAAAGGTCTGTTCAATACCCATCCACAACTGAAGACAAAAAGTATCTGCTGCTTCCGGTTGTTGAGATATTTTAATTCAAAGTTATTCGCATGATTTTCCACCCAACTGTATTTGCCTTGTTTCGGATGGTGACTTCTCCGCAACCAAACCCTGCAAAAATCTGGAGCTGTCAGTACTCGAAAGGGATTTCCCAGACCTTTCTATTGTTGTACAACCTGTTGTACAATTTATGACTCCACTTTTTTCGACATTTAAGAAAAAAATCAAGGCTAACCCCTTGCAAGAAAAAAATTGCATTTTCAACAATGCTCCCAAAACCCATCGGTACACACATAAAAAAAAGGTCTGTTCAATACCTATCCACAGCTGAAGACAAAATGTATCTGCTGCATCCGGTTCTTGAGATATTTTAATTCAAAGTTATTCGCATGATTTTCCACCCAACTGCATTTGCATTGTTTCGGATGGTGATATCTCCGCAACCAAACCCTGCAAAAATCTGGGGCTGTCAGTGCTCGAAAGGGATTTCACAGACCTTTCTATTGTTGTGCAAAAAATTACATTTTCAACAATGCCCCCCAAAACCATCGATACACACATCAAAAGAAAGGTCTGTTCAATACCTACCACAGCTGAAGACAAAAAGTATCTGCTGCATCCGTTTCTTGAGATTTTTTAATTCAAAGTTATTCGCATGATTTTCCATCCAACTGCATTTGCCTTGCTTCGGATGGTGATATCTCCGCAACCAAACCCTGCGAAAATCTGGGGCTATCAGTGCTCGAAAGGGATTTTACGGACCTTTCCATTGTTGTACAACTTGTTGTACAATACATGACTTCACTTTTTTCGACATTTTAGAAAAAAATCAAGGCTTAACCCCTTGCAAGAAAAAAATTACATTTTCAACAATGCTCCCCAAACTCATTAATACACACATCAAAAGAAAGGTCTGTTCAATACCCATCCACAACTGAAGACAAAAAGTATCTGCTGCTTCCGGTTGTTGAGATATTTTAATTCAAAGTTATTCGCATGATTTTCCACCCAACTGTATTTGCCTTGTTTCGGATGGTGACTTCTCCGCAACCAAACCCTGCAAAAATCTGGAGCTGTCAGTACTCGAAAGGGATTTCCCAGACCTTTCTATTGTTGTACAACTTGTTGTACAATTCATGACTTCACTTTTTTCGACATTTTAGAAAAAAATCAAGGCTTAACCCCTTGCAAGAAAAAAATTACATTTTACACAATGCTCCCCAAACCCACCGCTACACACATCAAAAGAAAGGTCTGTTCAATACCTATCCACAGCTGAAGACAAAAAGTATCTGCTGCATTCGGTTCTTGAGATATTTTAATTCAAAGTTATTCGCATGATTTTCCACCCAACTGCATTTGCCTTGTTTCGGATGGTGATATCTCCGCAACCAAAACCCTGCAAAAATCTGGGGCTGTCAGTGCTCGAAAGGGATTTCACAGACCTTTCTATTGTTGTACAAAAAATTACATTTTCAACAATGCCCCCCAAAACCATCAATACACACATCAAAAGAAAGGTCTGTTCAATACCTATCCACAGTTGTAGACAAAAAGTATCTGCTGCATCCGGTTCTTGAGATATTTTAATTCAAATTTATTTGCATGATTTTCCACCCAACTGCATTTGCCTTGCTTCGGATGGTGATATCTCCGCAACCAAACCCTGCTAAAATCTGGGGCTGTCAGTGCTCGAAAGGGATTTCATAGACCTTTCCATTGTTGTACAACCTGTTGTACAATTTATGACTTCACTTTTTTCGACATTTAAGAAAAAAATCAAGGCTAACCCCTTGCAAGAAAAAAATTGCATTTTCAACAATGCTCCCAAAACCCATCGGTACACACATAAAAAAAAGGCCTGTTCAATACCTATCCACAGCTGAAGACAAAAAGTATCTGCTGCATCCGATTCTTGAGATATTTTAATTCAAAGTTATTCGCATGATTTTCCACCCAACTGCATTTGCCTTGCTTCGGATGGTGATATCTCCACAACCAAACCCTGAAAAAATATTGGGCTCTCAGTGCTCGAAAGGCATTTCACAGACCTTTCCATTGTTGTACAATTCATGACTTCACTTTTTTCGACATTTAAGAAAAAAATCAAGGCTTAACCCCTTGCAAGAAAAAAATTACATTTTACACAATGTTCCCAAACTCATTGATACACACATCAAAAGAAAGGTCTGTTCAATACCTATCCACAGCTGTAGACACAAATTACCTGCTGCATCAGGTTCTTGAGATATTTTAATTCAAATTTATTTGCATGATTTTCCACCCAACTGCATTTGCCTTGCTTCGGATGGTGATATCTCCACAACCAAACCCTGAAAAAATATGGGGCTCTCAGTGCTCTAAAGGGATTTCACAGACCTTTCCATTGTTGTACAATTCTTGACTTCACTTTTTTCGACATTTTAGAAAAAAATCAAGGCTAACCCCTTGCAAGAAAAAAATTACATTTTCAACAATGCTCCCCAAACCCATCGATACACACATCAAAAGAAAAGTCTGTTCAATACATATCCACAGCTGAATACAAAAAGTATCTGCTGCATCCGGTTCTTGAGATATTTTAATTCAAAGTTATTCGCATGATTTTCCACCCAACTGCATTTGCCTTGCTTCGGATGTTGATATCTCCGCAACCAAACCCTGCAAAAATCTGGGGCTGTCAGTGCTCGAAAGGGATTTCACAGATCTTTCCATTGTTGTACAACTTGTTAAACAATTCATGACTTCACTTTTTTCGACATTTAAAAAAAAAATCAAGGCTTAACCCCTTGCAAGAAAAAAATTACATTTTACACAATGCTCCCCAAACTCATTGATACACACATCAAAAGAAAGGTCTGTTCAATACCTATCCACAGCTGTAGACAAAAATTATCTGCTGCATCAGGTTCTTGAGATATTTTAATTCAAATTTATTTGCATGATTTTCCACCCAACTGCATTTGCCTTGCTTCGGATGGTGATATCTCCACAACCAAACCCTGAAAAAATATGGGGCTCTCAGTGCTCTAAAGGTATTTCACAGACCTTTCCATTGTTGTACAATTCTTGACTTCACTGTTTTCGACATTTTAGAAAAAAATCAAGGCTAACCCCTTGCAAGAAAAAAATTACATTTTCAACAATGCTCCCCAAACCCATCGATACACACATCAAAAGAAAAGTCTGTTCAATACATATCCACAGCTGAATACAAAAAGTATCTGCTGCATCCGGTTCTTGAGATATTTTAATTCAAAGTTATTCGCATGATTTTCCACCCAACTGCATTTGCCTTGCTTCGGATGGTGATATCTCCACAACCAAGCCCTGAAAAAATATGGGGCTCTCAGTGCTCGAAAGGGATTTCACAGACCTTTCCATTGTTGTACAATTCATGACTTCACTTTTTTCGACATTTAAGAAAAAAATCAAGGCTAACCCCTTTCAAGAAAAAAAATGCATTTTCAACAATGCTCCCCAAACCCATCGATACACACATCAAAAGAAAGGTCTGTTCAATACCTATCCACAACTGAAGACAAAAAGTATCTGCTGCATCCGATTCTTGAGATATTTTAATTCAAAGTTATTCGCATGATTTTCCACCCAACTGCATTTGCCTTGCTTCGGATGGTGATATCTCCACAACCAAACCCTGAAAAAATATGGGGCTGTCAGTGCTCGAAAGGGATTTCACAGACCTTTCCATTGTTGTACAACCTGTTGTACAATTTATGACTCCACTTTTTTCGACATTTAAGAAAAAAATCAAGGCTAACCCCTTGCAAGAAAAAAATTGCATTTTCAACAATGCTCCCAAAACCCATCGGTACACACATAAAAAAAAGGTCTGTTCAATACCTATCCACAGCTGAAGACAAAATGTATCTGCTGCATCCGGTTCTTGAGATATTTTAATTCAAAGCTATTCGCATGATTTTCCACCCAACTGCATTTGCATTGTTTCGGATGGTGATATCTCCGCAACCAAACCCTGCAAAAATCTGGGGCTGTCAGTGCTCGAAAGGGATTTCACAGACCTTTCTATTGATATGCAAAAAATTACATTTTCAACAATGCCCCCCAAAACCATCGATACACACATCAAAAGAAAGGTCTGTTCAATACCTACCACAGCTGAAGACAAAAAGTATCTGCTGCATCCGTTTCTTGAGATTTTTTAATTCAAAGTTATTCGCATGATTTTCCATCCAACTGCATTTGCCTTGCTTCGGATGGTGATATCTCCACAACCAAACCCTGCGAAAATCTGGGGCTGTCAGTTCTCGAAAGGGATTTTACGGACCTTTCCATTGTTGTACAACTTGTTGTACAATTCATGACTTCACTTTTTTCGACATTTTAGAAAAAAATCAAGGCTTAACCCCTTGCAAGAAAAAAATTACATTTTCAACAATGCTCCCCAAACTCATTAATACACACATCAAAAGAAAGGTCTGTTCAATACCCATCCACAACTGAAGACAAAAAGTATCTGCTGCTTCCGGTTGTTGAGATATTTTAATTCAAAGTTATTCGCATGATTTTCCACCCAACTGCATTTGCCTTGTTTCGGATGGTGACTTCTCCGCAACCAAACCCTGCAAAAATCTGGAGCTGTCAGTGCTCGAAAGGGATTTCACAGACCTTTCTATTGTTGTACAAAAAATTACATTTTCAACAATGCCCCCCAAAACCATCAATACACACATCAAAAGAAAGGTCTGTTCAATACCTATCCACAGTTGTAGACAAAAAGTATCTGCTGCATCCGGTTCTTGAGATATTTTAATTCAAATTTATTTGCATGATTTTCCACCCAATTGCATTTGCCTTGCTTCGGATGGTGATATCTCCACAACCAAACCCTAAAAAAATATGGGGCTGTCAGTGCTCGAAAGGGATTTCACAGACGTTTCCATTGTTGTACAACTTGTTGTACAATTCATGACTTCACTTTTTTCGACATTTAAGAAAAAAATCAAGGCTTAACCCCTTGCAAGAAAAAAATTGCATTTTCAACAATGCTCCCCAAACCCATCGATACACACATCAAAAGAAAGGTCTGTTCAATACCTATCCACAACTGAAGACAAAAAGTATCTGCTGCATCCGATTCTTCAGATATTTTAATTCAAAGTTATTCGCATAATTTTCCACCCAAATACATTTGCCTTGCTTCGGATGGTGATATCTCCACAACCAAACCCTGAAAAAATATGGGGCTGTCAGTGCTCGAAAGGGATTTCACAGATCTTTCCATTGTTGTACAACTTGTTGTACAATTCATGACTTCACTTTTTGCGACATTTTAGAAAAAAATCAAGGCTCCCTTGCAAGAAAAAAGATGCATTTTCAACAATGCTCCCCAAACCCATCGATACACACATCAAAAGAAAGGTCTGTTCAATACCTATCCACAGCTGAAGACAAAAAGTATCTGCTGCATCCGGTTCTTGAGATATTTTAATTCAAAGTTATTCGCATGATTTTCCAACCAACTGCATTTGCCTTGTTTCGGATGGTGATATCTCCGCAACCAAACCCTGCTAAAATCTGGGGCTGTCAGTGCTCGAAAGGGATTTCACAGACCTTTCCATTGTTGTACAACCTGTTGTACAATTTATGACTTCACTTTTTTCGACATTTAAGAAAAAAATCAAGGCTAACACCCCTTGCAAGAAAAAAATTGCATTTTCAACAATGCTCCCAAAACCCATCGGTACACACATAAAAAAAGGTCTGTTCAATACCTATCCACAGTTGAAGACAAAATGTATCTGCTGCATCCGGTTCTTGAGATATATTAATTCAAAGTTATTCGCATGATTTTCCATCCAACTGCATTTGCCTTGCTTCGGATGGTGATATCTCCGCAACCAAACCCTGCGAAAATCTGGGACTGTCAGTGCTCGAAAGGGATTTTACGGACCTTTCCATTGTTGTACAACTTGTTGTACAATTCATGACTTCACTTTTTTCGACATTTTAGAAAAAAAACAAGGCCTAACCCCTTGCAAGAAAAAAATTACATTTTCAATAATGCTCCCCAAACTCATTAATACACACATCAAAAGAAAGGTCTGTTCAATACCCATCCACAGCTGAAGACAAAAAGTATCTGCTGCTTCCGGTTGTTGAGATATTTTAATTCAAAGTTATTCGCATGATTTTCCACCCAACTGCATTTGCCTTGCTTCGGATGGTGACTTCTCCGCAACCAAACCCTGCAAAAATCTGGAGCTGTCAGTGCTCGAAAGGGATTTCCCAGACCTTTCTATTGTTGTACAACTTGTTGTACACTTCATGACTTCACTTTTTTCGACATTTTAGAAAAAAATCAAGGCTTAACCCCTTGCAAGAAAAAAATTACATATTACACAATGCTCCCCAAACCCACCGCTACACACATCAAAAGAAAGGTCTGTTCAATACCTATCCACAGCTGAAGACAAAAAGTATCTGCTGCATTCGGTTCTTGAGATATTTTAATTCAAAATTATTCGCATGATTTTCCACCCAACTGCATTTGCCTTGTTTCGGATGGTGATATCTCCGCAACCAAAACCCTGCAAAAATCTGGGGCTGTCAGTGCTCGAAAGTGATTTCACAGACCTTTCTATTGTTGTACAAAAAATTACATTTTCAACAATGCCCCCCAAAACCATCGATACACATATCAAAAGAAAGGTCTGTTCAATACATATCCACAGCTGAATACAAAAAGTATCTGCTGCATCCGGTTCTTGAGATATTTTAATTCAAAGTTATTCGCATGATTTTCCACCCAACTGCATTTGCCTTGCTTCGGATGTTGATATCTCCGCAACCAAACCCTGCAAAAATCTTTGCCTGTCAGTGCTCGAAAGGGATTTCACAGACCTTTCCATTGTTGTACAACTTGTTGTACAATTCATGACTTCACTTTTTTCGACATTTAAGAAAAAAATCAAGGCTAACCCCTTGCAAGAAAAAAATTGCATTTTCAACAATGCTCCCCAAACCCATCGATACACACATCAAAAGAAATGTCTGTTCAATACCTATCCACAGCTGAAGACAAAAAGTATCTGCTTCTTCCGGTTCTTGAGATATTTTAATTCAAAGTTATTCGCATGATTTTCCACCCAACTGCATTTGCCTTGTTTCGGATGGTGACTTCTCTACAACCAAACCCTGCAAAAATCTGGGGCTGTCAGTGCTCGAAAGGGATTTCACAGACCTTTCCATTGTTGTACAATTCATGACTTCACTTTTTTCGACATTTAAGAAAAAAATCAAGGCTTAACCCCTTGCAAGAAAAAAATTGCATTTTCAACAATGCTCCCCAAACCCATCGATACACACATCAAAAGAAAGGTCTGTTCAATACCTATCCACAACTGAATACAAAATGTATCTGCTGCATCCGGTTCTTGAGATATTTTAATTCAAAATTATTCGCATGATTTTCCACCCAACTGAATTTGCCTTGCTTCGGATGGTGATATCTCCGCAACCAAACCCTGCATAAATCTGGAGCTGTCAGTGCTCGAAAGGGATTTCCGAGACCTTTCTATTGTTGTACAACTTGTTGTACAATTCATGACTTCACTTTTTTCGACATTTTAGAAAAAAATCAAGGCTTAACCCCTTGCAAGAAAAAAATTACATTTTACACAATGCTCCCCAAACTTATTGATACACACATCAAAAGAAAGGTCTGTTCAATACCTATCCACAGCTGTAGACAAAAAGTATCTGCTGCATCCGGTTCTTGAGATATTTTAATTCAAATTTATTTGCATGATTTTCCACCCAACTGCATTTGCCTTGCTTCGGATGGTGATATCTCCACAACCAAACCCTGAAAAAATATGGGGCTCTCAGTGCTCGAAAGGGATTTCACAGACCTTTCCATTGTTGTACAATTCATGACTTCACTTTTTTCGACATTTTAGAAAAAAATCAAGGCTAACCCCTTGCAAGCAAAATATTAAATTTTCAACAATGCTCCCCAAACCCATCGATACACACATCAAAAGAAAGGTCTGTTCAATACATATCCAGAGCTGAATACAAAAAGTATCTGCTGCATCCGGTTCTTGAGATATTTTAATTCAAAATTATTCGCATGATTTTCCACCCAACTGAATTTGCCTTGCTTCGGATGGTGATATCTCCGCTACCAAACCCTGCATAAATCTGGAGCTATCAGTGCTCGAAAGGGATTTCCCAGACCTTTCTATTGTTGTACAACTTGTTGTACAATTCATGACTTCACTTTTTTCCACATTTTAGAAAAAAATCAAGGCTTAACCCCTTGCAAGAAAAAAATTACATTTTACACAATGCTTCCCAAACCCATCGATACACACATCAGAAGAAAGGTCTGTTCAATACCTATCCACAGCTGAAGACAAAAAGTATCTGCTGCATCCGATTCTTGAGATATTTTAATTCAAATTTATTCGCATGATTTTCCACCCAACTGCATTTGCCTTGTTTCGGATGGTAATATCTCCGCAACCAAACCCTGCCAAAATCTGGGGCTGTCAGTGCTCGAAAGGGATTTCACAGACCTTTCCATTGTTGTACAACCTGTTGTACAATTTATGAAAATCAAGGCTAACCCCTTGCAAGAAAAAAATTGCATTTTCAACAATGCTCCCCAAACCCATCGATACACACATCAAAAGAAATGTCTGTTCAATACCTATCCACAGCTGAAGACAAAAAGTTTTTGCTGCTTCCGGTTCTTGAGATATTTTAATTCAAATTTATTCGCATGATTTTCCACCCAACTGCATTTGCCTTGTTTCGGATGGTGACTTCTCTACAACCAAACCCTGCAAAAATCTGGGGCTGTCAGTGCTCGAAAGGGATTTCACAGACCTTTCTATTGTTGTACAAAAATTACATTTTCAACAATGCCCCCCAAAACCATCGATACACACATTAAAAGAAAGGCCTGTTCAATACCTATCCATAGCTGAAGACAAAAAGTATCTGCTGCATCCGATTCTTGAGATATTTTAATTCAAAGTTATTCGCATGATTTTCCACCCAACTGCATTTGCCTTGCTTCGGATGGTGATATCTCCGCAACCAAACCTTGCAAAAATCTTGAACTGTCAGTGCTCGAAAGGGATTTCACAGACCCTTTCCATGGTTGTACAATTCATGACTTCCCTTTTTCGACATTTTAGAAAAAATTCAAGGCTAACCCCTTGCAAAAAAAAAATTACATTTTCAACAATGCTCCCCAAACCCATCGATACACACATCAAAAGAAAGGTCTGTTCAATACCTATCAACAGCTGAATACAAAAAGTATCTGCTAAATCCGGTTCTTGAAATATTTTAATTCAAAGTTTTTCGCATGATTTTAGACTCAACTGCATTTGCCTTGCTTCGGATGTTGATATCTCCGCAACCAAACCCTGCAAAAATCTGGGGCTGTCAGTGCTCGAAAGTGATTTCACAGACCTTTCCATTGTTGTACAACTTGTTGTACAATTCACGACTTCACTTTTTTCGACATTTAAGAAAAAAATCAAGGCTATAACCCCTAGCAAGAAAAAAAATGCATTTTCAACAATGCTCCCAAACCCATCGATACACACATCAAAAGAAAGGTCTGTTCAATACCTATACACAGCTGAAGACAAAAAGTATCTGCTGCATCTGGTTCTTGAGATATTTTAATTCAAAGTTATTCGCATGATTTTCCACCCAACTGCATTTGCCTTATTTCGGATGGTGATATCTCCGCAACCAAACCCTGCAAAAATCTGGGGCTGTCAGTGCTCGAAAGGGATTTCACAGACCTTTCTTTTGTTGTACAAAAAATTACATTTTCAACAATGCCCCCCAAAACCATCTATACACACATCAAAAGAAAGGTCTGTTCAATACCTACCACAGCTGAAGACAAAAAGTATCTGCTGCATCCGTTTCTTGAGATTTTTTAATTCAAAGTTATTCGCATGATTTTCCATCCAACAGCATTTGCCTTGCTTCGGATGGTGATATCTCCGCAACCAAACCCTGCGAAAATCTGGGGCTGTCAGTGCTCGAAAGGGATTTCACAGACCTTTCTATTGTTGTACAAAAAATTACATTTTCAACAATGCCCCCCAAAACCATCGATACACACATCAAAAGAAAGGTCTGTTCAATACCTATCCACAGCTGTAGACAAAAAGTATCTGCTGCATCCGGTTCTTGAGATATTTTAATTCAAATTTATTTGCATGATTTTCCACCCAACTGCATTTGCCTTGCTGCGGATGGTGATATCTCCACAACCAAACCCTGAAAAAATATGGGGCTGTCAGTGCTCGAAAGGGATTTCACAGACCTTTCCATTTTTGTACAATTCATGACTTCATTTTTTTCGACATTTTAGAAAAAAATCAAGGCTAACCCCTTGCAAGAAAAAAACTGCATTTTCAACAATGCTCCCCAAACCCATCGATACACACATCAAAAGAAAGGTCTGTTCAATACCTATCCACAGCAGAAGACGAAAAGTATCTGCTGCATCCGGTTCTTGAGATATTTTAATTCAAAGTTATTCGCATGATTTTCCACCCAACTGCATTTGCCTTGTTTCGGATGGTGATATCTCCGCAACCAAACCCTGCAAAAATCTGGGGCTGTCAGTGCTCGAAAGGGATTTCACAGACCTTTCCATTGTTGTACAACTTGTTGTACAATTCATGACTTCACTTTTTTCGACATTTTAGATAAAAATCAAGGCTTAACCCCTTGCAAGAAAAAAATTACATTTTCAACAATGCTCCCCAAACTCATTGATACACACATCAAAAGAAAGGTCTGTTCAATACCTATCCACAGCTGTAGACAAAAAGTATCTGTTGCATCCGGTTCTTGAGATATTTTAATTCAAATTTATTTGCATGATTTTCCACCCAACTGCATTTGCTTTGCTTCGGATGGTGATATCTCCACAACCAAACCCTGAAAAAATATGGGGCTGTCAGTGCTCGAAAGGGATTTCACAGACCTTTCCATTGTTGTACAATTCATGACTTCACTTTTTTCGACATTTTAGAAAAAAATCAAGGCTAACCCCTTGCAAAAAAAAATTACTTTTTCAACAATGCTCCCCAAGCCCATCGATACACACATCAAAAGAAAGGTCTGTTCAATACCTATCCACAGCAGAAGACGAAAAGTATCTGCTGCATCCGGTTCTTGAGATATTTTAATTCAAAGTTATTCGCATGATTTTCCACCCAACTGCATTTGCCTTGTTTCGGATGGTGATATCTCCGCAACCAAACCCTGCAAAAATCTGGGGCTGTCAGTGCTCGAAAGGGATTTCACAGACCTTTCCATTGTTGTACAACTTGTTGTACAATTCATGACTTCACTTTTTTCCACATTTTAGAAAAAAATCAAGGCTTAACCCCTTGCAAGAAAAAAATTACATTTTACACAATGCTTCCCAAACCCATCGATACACACATCAGAAGAAAGGTCTGTTCAATACCTATCCACAGCTGAAGATAAAAAGTATCTGCTGCATCCGGCTCTTGAGATATTTTAATTCAAAGTTATTCGCATGATTTTCCACCCAACTGCATTTGCTTTGCTTCGGATGGTGATATCTCCACAACCAAACCCTGAAAAAATATGGGTCTGTCAGTGCTCGAAAGGGATTTCACAGACCTTTCCATTGTTGTACAATTCATGACTTCACTTTTTTCGACACTTTAGAAAAAAATCAAGGCTAACCCCTTGCAAGAAAAAAATTGCATTTTCAACAATGCTCCCCAAATCCATCGATACACACATCAAAAGAAAGGTCTGTTCAATACCTATCCACAGCAGAAGACAAAAAGTATCTGCTGCATCCGGTTCTTGAGATATTTTAATTCAAAGTTATTCGCATGATTTTCCACCCAACTGCATTTGCCTTGTTTCGGATGGTGATATCTCCACAACCAAACCCTGAAAAAATATGGGGCTGTCAGTGCTCGAAAGGGATTTCCAGACCTTTCCATTGTTGTACAATTCATGACTTCACTTTTTTCGACATTTTAGAAAAAAATCAAGGCTAACCTCTTGCAAGAAAAAAATTGCATTTTCAACAATGCTCCCTAAACTCATCGATACACACATCAAAAGAAAGGTCTGTTCAAAACCTATCCACAGCAGAACACAAAAAGTATCTGCTGCATCCGGTTCTTGAGATATTTTAATTCAAAGTTATTCGCATGATTTTCCACCCAACTGCATTTGCCTTGTTTCGGATGGTGATATCTCCGCAACCAAACCCTGCAAAAATCTGGGGCTGTCAGTGCTCGAAAGGGATTTCACAGACCTTTCTATTGTTGTACAACTTGTTGTACAATTCATGACTTCACTTTTTTCGACATTTTAGAAAAAAATCAAGGCTTAACCCCTTGCAAGAAAAAAATTACATTTTCAACAATGCTCCCCAAACTCATTGATTCACACATCAAAAGAAAGGTCTGTTCAATACCTATCCACAGCTGAAGACAAAAAGTATCTGCTGCATCCGGCTCTTGAGATATTTTAATTCAAAGTTATTTGCATGATTTTTCACCCAACTGCATTTGCCTTGCTTCGGATGGTGATATCTCCATAACCAAACCCTGCAAAAATCTGGGGCTATCAGTGCTCGAAAGGAATTTCACAGACCTTTCTATTGTTGTACAACTTGTTGTACAATTCATGACTTCACTTTTTTCGACATTTTAGAAAAAAATCAAGGCTAAACCCTTGCAAGAAAAAAATTACATTTTCAACAATGCTCCCCAAACTCATTGATACACACATTGAAAGAAAGGTCTGTTCAGTACCTCCCCACAGCTGAATACAAAAATTACCTGCTGCATCCGGTTCTTGAGATATATTAATTCAAAGTTATTCGCATGATTTTCCACCCAACTGCATTTGCCTTGCTTCGGATGGTGATATCTCCGCAACCAAACCCTGCATAAGTCTGGAGCTTTCGGTGCTCGAACGGGATTTCACAGACTTTTCCATTGTTGTACAACTTGTTGTACAATTTATGACTTCACTTTTTTCGACATTTAAGAAAAAAATCAAGGCTAACCCCTTGCAAGAAAAAAATTGCGTTTTCAACTATGCTCCCAAAACCCATCGATACACACATCAAAAATAAGGTCTGTTCAATACCTATCCACAGCTGAAGACAAAAAGTATCTGCTGCATCCGGCTCTTGAGATATTTTAATTCAAAGTTATTCGCATGATTTTCCACCCAACTGCATTTGCCTTGCTTCGGATGGTGATATCTCCACAACCAAACCCTGCCTAAATCTGGAGCTTTCAGTGCTCGAAAGGGATTTCACAGACCTTTCCATTGTTGTCCAACTTATTGTACAATTCATGACTTCACTTTTTTCGACATTTTAGAAAAAAATCAAGGCTTAACCCCTTGCTAGAAAAAAATTACATTTTCAACAATGCTCCCCAAACTCATTGATACACACATCAAAAGAAAGGTGTGTTCAATACCTATCCACAGCTGTAGACAAAAAGTATCTGTTGCATCCGGTTCTTGAGATATTTTAATTCAAATTTATTTGCATGATTTTCCACCCAACTGCATTTGCTTTGCTTCGGATGGTGATATCTCCACAACCAAACCCTAAAAAAAATATGGGGCTGTCAGTGCTCGAAAGGGATTTCACAGACCTTTCCATTGTTGTACAATTCATGACTTCACTTTTTTCGACATTTTAGAAAAAAATCAAGGCTAACCCCTTGCAAAAAAAAATTACTTTTTCAACAATGCTCCCCAAGCCCATCGATACACACATCAAAAGAAAGGTCTGTTCAATACCTATCCACAGCTGAATACAAAAAGTATCTGTTGCATCCGGTTCTTGAGATATTTTAATTCAAATTTATTTGCATGATTTTCCACCCAACTTCATTTGCTTTGCTTCGGATGGTGATATCTCCACAACCAAACCCTGAAAAAATATGGGGCTGTCAGTGCTCGAAAGGGATTTCACAGACCTTTCCATTGTTGTACAATTCATGACTTCACTTTTTTCGACATTTTAGAAAAAAATCAAGGCTTAACCCCTTGCTAGAAAAAAATTACATTTTCAACAATGCTTCCCAAACTCATTGATACACACATCAAAAATAAGGTCTGTTCAATACCTATCCACATCTGAAGACAAAAAGTATCTGCTGCATCCGGCTCTTGAGATATTTTAATTCAAAGTTATTTGCATGATTTTCCACCCAACTGCATTTGCCTTGCTTCGGATGGTGATATCTCCATAACCAAACCCTGAAAAAATCTGGGGCTGTCAGTGCTCGAAAGGAATTTCACAGACCTTTCTATTGTTGTACAACTTGTTGTACAATTCATGACTTCACTTTTTTCGACATTTTCGAAAAAAATCAAGGCTAAACCCTTGCAAGAAAAATATTACATTTTCAACAATGCTCCCTAAACCCATCGATACACACATTGAAAGAAAGGTCTGTTCAATACCTATCCACAGCTGAAGACAAAAAGTATCTGCTGCATCCGGTTCTTGAGATATTTTAATTCAAAGTTATTCGCATGATTTTCCACCCAACTGCATTTGCCTTGTTTCGGATGGTGATATCTCCGCAACCAAACCCTGTAAAAATCTGGGGCTGTCAGTGCTCGAAAGGAATTTCACAGACCTTCCCATTGTTGTACAACTTGTTGTACAATTCATGACTTCACTTTTTTCGACATTTTAGAAAAAAATCAAGGCTTAACCCCTTGCAAAAAAAAATTACTTTTTCAACAATGCTCCCCAAACTCATTGATACACACATCAAAAGAAAGGTGTGTTCAATACCTATCCACAGCTGTAGACAAAAAGTATCTGTTGCATCCGGTTCTTGAGATATTTTAATTCAAATTTATTTGCATGATTTTCCACCCAACTGCATTTGCTTTGCTTCGGATGGTGATATCTCCACAACCAAACCCTAAAAAAATGTGGGGCTGTCAGTGCTCGAAAGGGATTTCACAGACCTTTCCATTGTTGTACAATTCATGACTTCAGTTTTTTCGACATTTTAGAAAAAAATCAAGGCTAACCCCTTGCAAGAAAAAAATTACTTTTTCAACAAAGCTCCCCAAACCCATCGATACACACATCAAAAGAAAGGTCTGTTCAATACCTATCCACAGCTGAATACAAAAATTACCTGCTGCATCCGGTTCTTGAGATATATTAATTCAAAGTTATTCGCATGATTTTCCACCCAACTGCATTTGCCTTGCTTCGGATGGTGATATTTCCGCAACCAAACCCTGCAAAAATCTGGGGCTGTCAGTGATCGAAAGGGATTTCACAGACCTTTCTATTGTTGTACAACTTGTTGTACTATTCATGACTTAACTTTTTCGACATTTTAGAAAAAAATCAAGACTAACCCCTTGCAAGAAAAAATTACATTTTCAACACTGCTCCCCAAACCTATCGATACACACATCAAAAGAAAGGTCTGTTCAATACCTATCCACAACGGAAGACAAAAGTATCTGCTGCATCCGGTTCTTGAGATATTTTAATTCAAATTTATTCGCATGATTTTCAACCCAACTGCATTTGCCTTGCTTCGAATGGTGATATCTCCGCAACCAAACCCTGCAAAAATCTGGGGCTGTCAGTGATCGAAAGGGATTTCACAGACCTTTCTATTGTTGTACAACTTGTTGTACAATTTATGACTTCACATTTTTCGACATTTAAGAAAAAAATCAAGGCTAGCCCCTTGCAAGAAAAAAATTACATTTTCAACAATGCTCCCCAAACCCATCGATACACACATCAAAAGAAAGGTCTGTTCAATACCTATCCACAGCTGTAGACAAAAAGTATCTGCTGCATCCGGTTCTTGAGATATTTTAATTCAAATTTATTCGCATGATTTTCCACCCAACTGCATTTGCCTTGCTTCGGATGGTGATATCTCCGCAACCAAGCCCTGCTAAAATCTAGGGCTGTCAGTGTCAGAAAGGGATTTTACAGACCTTTCCTTTGTTGTACAACTTGTTGTACAATTCATGACTTCACTTTTTCGACATTTTAGAAAAAAATCAAGGCTAACCCCTTGCAAGAAAAAAATTACAGTTTCAACAATGCTCCCCAAACTTATCGATACACACATCAAAAGAAAGGTCTGTTCAATACCTATCCTCAGCTGTAGACAAAAATTCTCTGCTGCATCCGGTTCTTGAAATATTTTAAATCAAAGTTATTCGCATGATTTTCCACCCAACTGCATTTGCCTTGCTTCGGATGGTGATATCTCCGCAACCGAACCCTGTAAAAATCTAGGGCTGTCAGTACTCGAAAGGGATTTCATTTTTTCTATTGTTGTACAACTTGTTGTACAATTCATGACTTCACTTTTTTCGACATTTTAGAAAAAAATCAAGGCTAAACCCTTGCAAGAAAAAAATTACATTTTCAACAATCCTCCCCAAACTCATCGGTACACATATCAAAACAAAGGTCTGTTCAATACCTATCCTCAGCTGTAGACAAAAATTCTCTGCTGCATCCGGTTCTTGAAATATTTTAAATCAAAGTTATTCGCATGATTTTCCACCCAACTGCATTTGCCTTGCTTCGGATGGTGATATCTCCGCAACCGAACCCTGCAAAAATCTAGGGCTGTCAGTGCTCGAAAGGGATTTCACAGACCTTTCTATTGTTGTACAACTTGTTGTACAATTCATGACTTCACTTTTTTCGACATTTTAGAAAAAAATCAAGGCTAAACCCTTGCAAGAAGAAAATTACATTTTCAACAATGCTCCCCAAACCCATCGATACAAACATCAAAAGAAAGGTCTGCTCAATACCTATCCATAGCTGTAGACAAAAATTATCTGCTGCAACCGGTTCTTGAGATATTTTAATTCAAAATTATTTGCATGATTTTCCAAACAACTGCATTTGCCTTGCTTCGGATGGTGATATCTCCGCAACCAAACCCTGCAAAAATCTAGGGCTGTCAGTGCTCGAAAGGGATTTCACAGACCTTTCTATTGTTGTAAAACTTGCTGTGCAATTCATTACTTCACTTTTTTCGACATTTTAGAAAAAAATCAAGGCTTTACCCTCAAGGGGTTACCCTTGCAAGAAAAAAATTACATTTTCAACAATGCTCCCCAAACTCATCGATACACACATCAAAAGAAAGGTCTGTTTAATACCTATCCACAGCTGTAGACAAAAATTATCTGCTGCATCCGGTTCTTGTGATATTTTAATTCAAAGTTATTTGCATGATTTTCCACCAAACTGCATTTGCCTTGCTTCGGATGGTGATATCTCCGCAACCAAACCCTGCAAAAATCTGGGGCTGTCAGTGATCGAAAGGGATTTCACAGACCTTTCTATTGTTGTACAACTTGTTGTACAATTCATGACTTCACTTTTTTCGACATTTTAGAAAAAAATCAAGGCTAAACCCTTGCAAGAAAAAAATTACATTTTCAACAATCCTCCCCAAACTCATCGGTACACATATCAAAACAAAGGTCTGTTCAATACCTATCCTCAGCTGTAGACAAAAATTCTCTGCTGCATCCGGTTCTTGAAATATCTTAAATCAAAGTTATTCGCATGATTTTCCACCCAACTGCATTTGCCTTGCTTCGGATGGTGATATCTCCGCAACCGAACCCTGCAAAAATCTAGGGCTGTCAGTGCTCGAAAGGGATTTCACAGACCTTTCTATTGTTGTACAACTTGTTGTACACTTCATGACTTCACTTTTTTCGACATTTTAGAAAAAAATCAAGGCTAAACCCTTGCAAGAAGAAAATTACATTTTCAACAATGCTCCCCAAACCCATCGATACAAACATCAAAAGAATGGTCTGCTCAATACCTATCCACAGCTGTAGACAAAAATTATCTGCTGCAACCGGTTCTTGAGATATTTTAATTCAAAATTATTTGCATGATTTTCCACCCAACTGCATTTGCCTTGCTTCGGATGGTGATATCTCCGCAACCAAACCCTGCAAAAATCTAGGGTTGTCAGTGCTCGAAAGGGATTTCACAGACCTTTCTATTGTTGTACAACTTGCTGTGCAATTCATTACTTCACTTTTTTCGACATTTTAGAAAAAAATCAAGGCTTTACCCTCAAGGGGTTACCCTTGCAAGAAAAAAATTACATTTTCAACAATGCTCCCCAAACTAATCGATACACACATCAAAAGAAAGGTCTGTTCAATACCTATCCTCAGCTGTAGACAAAAATTCTCTGCTGCATCCGGTTCTTGAAATATTTTAAATCAAAGTTATTCGCATGATTTTCCACCCAACTGCATTTGCCTTGCTTCGGATGGTGATATCTCCACAACCGAACCCTGTAAAAATCTAGGGCTGTCAGTGCTCGAAAGGGATTTCACAGACCTTTCTATTGTTGTACAACTTGCTGTGCAATTCATTACTTCACTTTTTCGACATTTTAGAAAAAAATCAAGGCTAACCCCTTGCAAGAAAAAAATTACAGTTTCAACAATGCTCCCCATACTTATCGATACACACATCAAAAGAAAGGTCTGTTCAATACCTATCCTCAGCTGTAGACAAAAATTCTCTGCTGCATCCGGTTCTTGAAATATTTTAAATCAAAGTTATTCGCATGATTTTCCACCCAACTGCATTTGCCTTGCTTCGGATGGTGATATCTCCGCAACCGAACCCTGTAAAAATCTAGGGCTGTCAGTACTCGAAAGGGATTTCACAGACCTTTCTATTGTTGTACAACTTGTTGTACAATTCATGACTTCACTTTTTTCGACATTTTAGAAAAAAATCAAGGCTAAACCCTTGCAAGAAGAAAATTACATTTTCAACAATGCTCCCCAAACCCATCGATACAAACATCAAAAGAAAGGTCTGCTCAATACCTATCCACAGCTGTAGACAAAAATTATCTGCTGCAACCGGTTCTTGAGATATTTTAATTCAAAATTATTTGCATGATTTTCCACCCAACTGCATTTGCCTTGCTTCGGATGGTGATATCTCCGCAACCAAACCCTGCAAAAATCTAGGGCTGTGAGTGCTCGAAAGGGATTTCACAGACCTTTCTATTGTTGTACAACTTGCTGTGCAATTCATTACTTCACTTTTTTCGACATTTTAGAAAAAAATCAAGGCTTTACCCTCAAGGGGTTACCCTAGCAAGAAAAAAATTACATTTTCAACAATGCTCCCCAAACTCATCGATACACACATCAAAAGAAAGGTCTGTTTAATACCTATCCACAGCTGTAGACAAAAATTATCTGCTGCATCCGGTTCTTGAGATATTTTAATTCAAAGTTATTTGCATGATTTTCCACCAAACTGCATTTGCCTTGCTTCGGATGGTGATATCTCCGCAACCAAACCCTGCAAAAATCTAGGGCTGTCAGTGCTCGAAAGGGATTTCACAGACCTTTCTATTGTTGTACAACTTGTTGTGCAATTCATGACTTCACTTTTTTCGACATTTTAGAAAAAAATCAAGGCTTTACCCTCAAGGGGTTACCCTTGCAAGAAAAAAATTACATTTTCAACAATGCTCCCCAAACTCATTGATACACACATCAAAAGAAAGGTGTGTTCAATACCTATCCACAGCTGTAGACAAAAAGTATCTGTTGCATCCGGTTCTTGAGATATTTTAATTCAAATTTATTTGCATGATTTTCCACCCAACTGCATTTGCTTTGCTTCGGATGGTGATATCTCCACAACCAAACCCTAAAAAAAATATGGGGCTGTCAGTGCTCGAAAGGGATTTCACAGACCTTTCCATTGTTGTACAATTCATGACTTCACTTTTTTCGACATTTTAGAAAAAAATCAAGGCTAACCCCTTGCAAAAAAAAATTACTTTTTCAACAATGCTCCCCAAGCCCATCGATACACACATCAAAAGAAAGGTCTGTTCAATACCTATCCACAGCTGAATACAAAAAGTATCTGTTGCATCCGGTTCTTGAGATATTTTAATTCAAATTTATTTGCATGATTTTCCACCCAACTGCATTTGCTTTGCTTCGGATGGTGATATCTCCACAACCAAACCCTGAAAAAATATGGGGCTGTCAGTGCTCGAAAGGGATTTCACAGACCTTTCCATTGTTGTACAATTCATGACTTCACTTTTTTCGACATTTTAGAAAAAAATCAAGGCTTAACCCCTTGCTAGAAAAAAATTACATTTTCAACAATGCTTCCCAAACTCATTGATACACACATCAAAAATAAGGTCTGTTCAATACCTATCCACATCTGAAGACAAAAAGTATCTGCTGCATCCGGCTCTTGAGATATTTTAATTCAAAGTTATTTGCATGATTTTCCACCCAACTGCATTTGCCTTGCTTCGGATGGTGATATCTCCATAACCAAACCCTGAAAAAATCTGGGGCTCTCAGTGCTCGAAAGGAATTTCACAGACCTTTCTATTGTTGTACAACTTGTTGTACAATTCATGACTTCACTTTTTTCGACATTTTCGAAAAAAATCAAGGCTAAACCCTTGCAAGAAAAAAATTACATTTTCAACAATGCTCCCTAAACCCATCGATACACACATTGAAAGAAAGGTCTGTTCAATACCTATCCACAGCAGAAGACAAAAAGTATCTGCTGCATCCGGTTCTTGAGATATTTTAATTCAAAGTGATTCGCATGATTTTCCACCCAACTGCATTAGCCTTGTTTCGGATGGTGATATCTCCGCAACCAAACCCTGTAAAAATCTGGGGCTGTCAGTGCTCGAAAGGAATTTCACAGACCTTTCCATTGTTGTACAACTTGTTGTACAATTTATGACTTCACATTTTTCGACATTTAAGAAAAAAATCAAGGCTAGCCCCTTGCAAGAAAAAAATTACATTTTCAACAATGCTCCCCAAACCCATCGATACACACATCAAAAGAAAGGTCTGTTCAATACCTATCCACAGCTGTAGACAAAAAGTATCTGCTGCATCCGGTTCTTGAGATATTTTAATTCAAATTTATTCGCATGATTTTCCACCCAACTGCATTTGCCTTGCTTCGGATGGTGATATCTCCGCAACCAAGCCCTGCTAAAATCTAGGGCTGTCAGTGTCAGAAAGGGATTTTACAGACCTTTCCTTTGTTGTACAACTTGTTGTACAATTCATGACTTCACTTTTTCGACATTTTAGAAAAAAATCAAGGCTAACCCCTTGCAAGAAAAAAATTACAGTTTCCACAATGCTCCCCAAACTTATCGATACACACATCAAAAGAAAGGTCTGTTCAATACCTATCCTCAGCTGTAGACAAAAATTCTCTGCTGCATCCGGTTCTTGAAATATTTTAAATCAAAGTTATTCGCATGATTTTCCACCCAACTGCATTTGCCTTGCTTCGGATGGTGATATCTCCGCAACCGAACCCTGTAAAAATCTAGGGCTGTCAGTACTCGAAAGGGATTTCATTTTTTCTATTGTTGTACAACTTGTTGTACAATTCATGACTTCACTTTTTTCGACATTTTAGAAAAAAATCAAGGCTAAACCCTTGCAAGAAAAAAATTACATTTTCAACAATCCTCCCCAAACTCATCGGTACACATATCAAAACAAAGGTCTGTTCAATACCTATCCTCAGCTGTAGACAAAAATTCTCTGCTGCATCCGGTTCTTGAAATATTTTAAATCAAAGTTATTCGCATGATTTTCCACCCAACTGCATTTGCCTTGCTTCGGATGGTGATATCTCCGCAACCGAACCCTGCAAAAATCTAGGGCTGTCAGTGCTCGAAAGGGATTTCACAGACCTTTCTATTGTTGTACAACTTGTTGTACAATTCATGACTTCACTTTTTTCGACATTTTAGAAAAAAATCAAGGCTAAACCCTTGCAAGAAGAAAATTACATTTTCAACAATGCTCCCCAAACCCATCGATACAAACATCAAAAGAAAGGTCTGCTCAATACCTATCCATAGCTGTAGACAAAAATTATCTGCTGCAACCGGTTCTTGAGATATTTTAATTCAAAATTATTTGCATGATTTTCCACCCAACTGCATTTGCCTTGCTTCGGATGGTGATATCTCCGCAACCAAACCCTGCAAAAATCTAGGGCTGTCAGTGCTCGAAAGGGATTTCACAGACCTTTCTATTGTTGTACAACTTGCTGTGCAATTCATTACTTCACTTTTTTCGACATTTTAGAAAAAAATCAAGGCTTTACCCTCAAGGGGTTACCCTTGCAAGAAAAAAATTACATTTTCAACAATGCTCCCCAAACTCATCGATACACACATCAAAAGAAAGGTCTGTTTAATACCTATCCACAGCTGTAGACAAAAATTATCTGCTGCATCCGGTTCTTGTGATATTTTAATTCAAAGTTATTTGCATGATTTTCCACCAAACTGCATTTGCCTTGCTTCGGATGGTGATATCTCCGCAACCAAACCCTGCAAAAATCTGGGGCTGTCAGTGATCGAAAGGGATTTCACAGACCTTTCTATTGTTGTACAACTTGTTGTACTATTCATGACTTCACTTTTTCGACATTTGAGAAAAAAATCAAGACTAACCCCTTGCAAGAAAAAATTACATTTTCAACACTGCTCCCCAAACCTATCGATACACACATCAAAAGAAAGGTCTGTTCAATACCTATCCAAAACGGAAGACAAAAGTATCTGCTGCATCCGGTTCTTGAGATATTTTAATTCAAATTTATTCGCATGATTTTCCACCCAACTGCATTTGCCTTGCTTCGAATGGTGATATCTCCGCAACCAAACCCTGCAAAAATCTGGGGCTGTCAGTGCTCGAAAGGGATTTCACAGACCTTTCTATTGTTGTACAACTTGTTGTACAATTTATGACTTCACATTTTTCGACATTTAAGAAAAAAATCAAGGCTAGCCCCTTGCAAGAAAAAAATTACATTTTCAACAATGCTCCCCAAACTCATCGATACACACATCAAAAATAAGGTCTGTTCAATACCTATCCACAGCTGAAGACAAAAAGTATCTGCTGCATGCCGTTCTTGAGATATTTTAATTCAAATTTATTCGCATGATTTTCCACCCAACTGCATTTGCCTTGCTTCGGATGGTGATATCTCCGCAACCAAGCCCTGCTAAAATCTAGGGCTGTCAGTGTCAGAAAGGGATTTTACAGACCTTTCCTTTGTTGTACAACTTGTTGTACAATTCATGACTTCACTTTTTCGACATTTTAGAAAAAAATCAAGGCTAACCCCTTGCAAGAAAAAAATTACAGTTTCAACAATGCTCCCCAAACTTATCGATACACACATCAAAAGAAAGGTCTGTTCAATACCTATCCTCAGCTGTAGACAAAAATTCTCTGCTGCATCCGGTTCTTGAAATATTTTAAATCTAAGTTATTCGCATGATTTTCCACCCAACTGCATTTGCCTTGCTTCGGATGGTGATATCTCCGCAACCGAACCCTGCAAAAATCTAGGGCTGTCAGTGCTCGAAAGGGATTTCACAGACCTTTCTATTGTTGTACAACTTGTTGTACACTTCATGACTTCACTTTTTTCGACATTTTAGAAAAAAATCAAGGCTAAACCCTTGCAAGAAGAAAATTACATTTTCAACAATGCTCCCCAAACCCATCGATACAAACATCAAAAGAATGGTCTGCTCAATACCTATCCACAGCTGTAGACAAAAATTATCTGCTGCAACCGGTTCTTGAGATATTTTAATTCAAAATTATTTGCATGATTTTCCACCCAACTGCATTTGCCTTGCTTCGGATGGTGATATCTCCGCAACCGAACCCTGTAAAAATCTAGGGCTGTCAGTACTCGAAAGGGATTTCACAGACCTTTCTATTGTTGTACAACTTGTTGTACAATTCATGACTTCACTTTTTTCGACATTTTAGAAAAAAATCAAGGCTAAACCCTTGCAAGAAAAAAATTACATTTTCAACAATCCTCCCCAAACTCATCGGTACACATATCAAAACAAAGGTCTGTTCAATACCTATCCTCAGCTGTAGACAAAAATTCTCTGCTGCATCCGGTTCTTGAAATATTTTAAATCAAAGTTATTCGCATGATTTTCCACCCAACTGCATTTGCCTTGCTTCGGATGGTGATATCTCCGCAACCGAACCCTGCAAAAATCTAGGGCTGTCAGTGCTCGAAAGGGATTTCACAGACCTTTCTATTGTTGTACAACTTGTTGTACACTTCATGACTTCACTTTTTTCGACATTTTAGAAAAAAATCAAGGCTAAACCCTTGCAAGAAGAAAATTACATTTTCAACAATGCTCCCCAAACCCATCGATACAAACATCAAAAGAATGGTCTGCTCAATACCTATCCACAGCTGTAGACAAAAATTATCTGCTGCAACCGGTTCTTGAGATATTTTAATTCAAAATTATTTGCATGATTTTCCACCCAACTGCATTTGCCTTGCTTCGGATGGTGATATCTCCGCAACCAAACCCTGCAAAAATCTAGGGTTGTCAGTGCTCGAAAGGGATTTCACAGACCTTTCTATTGTTGTACAACTTGCTGTGCAATTCATTACTTCACTTTTTTCGACATTTTAGAAAAAAATCAAGGCTTTACCCTCAAGGGGTTACCCTTGCAAGAAAAAAATTACATTTTCAACAATGCTCCCCAAACTCATCGATACACACATCAAAAGAAAGGTCTGTTCAATACCTATCCTCAGCTGTAGACAAAAATTCTCTGCTGCATCCGGTTCTTGAAATATTTTAAATCAAAGTTATTCGCATGATTTTCCACCCAACTGCATTTGCCTTGCTTCGGATGGTGATATCTCCACAACCGAATCCTGTAAAAATCTAGGGCTGTCAGTGCTCGAAAGGGATTTCACAGACCTTTCTATTGTTGTACAACTTGCTGTGCAATTCATTACTTCACTTTTTCGACATTTTAGAAAAAAATCAAGGCTAACCCCTTGCAAGAAAAAAATTACAGTTTCAACAATGCTCCCCATACTTATCGATACACACATCAAAAGAAAGGTCTGTTCAATACCTATCCTCAGCTGTAGACAAAAATTCTCTGCTGCATCCGGTTCTTGAAATATTTTAAATCAAAGTTATTCGCATGATTTTCCACCCAACTGCATTTGCCTTGCTTCGGATGGTGATAACTCCGCAACCGAACCCTGTAAAAATCTAGGGCTGTCAGTACTCGAAAGGGATTTCACAGACCTTTCTATTGTTGTACAACTTGTTGTATAATTCATGACTTCACTTTTTTCGACATTTTAGAAAAAAATCAAGGCTAAACCCTTGCAAGAAGAAAATTACATTTTCAACAATGCTCCCCAAACCCATCGATACAAACATCAAAAGAAAGGTCTGCTCAATACCTATCCACAGCTGTAGACAAAAATTATCTGCTGCAACCGGTTCTTGAGATATTTTAATTCAAAGTTATTTGCATGATTTTCCACCAAACTGCATTTGCCTTGCTTCGGATGGTGATATCTCCGCAACCAAACCCTGCAAAAATCTAGGGCTGTCAGTGCTCGAAAGGGATTTCACAGACCTTTCTATTGTTGTACAACTTGTTGTGCAATTCATGACTTCACTTTTTTCGACATTTTAGAAAAAAATCAAGGCTTTACCCTCAAGGGGTTACCCTTGCAAGAAAAAAATTACATTTTCAACAATGCTCCCCAAACTCATCGATACACACATCAAATGAAAGGTCTGTTTAATACCTATCCACAGCTGTAGAAACAAATTATCTGCTGCATCCGGTTCTTAAGATATTTTAATTCAAAGTTATTTGCATGATTTTCCACCAAACTGCATTTGCCTTGCTTCGGATGGTGATATCTCCGCAACCAAACCCTGCGAAAATCTGGGGCTGTCAGTGCTCGAAAGGGATTTCACAGACCTTTCCATTGTTGTACAACTTGTTGTACAATTCATGACTTCACTTTTTTCGACATTTTAGAAAAAAATCAAGGCTAAACCCTTGCAAGAAGAAAATTACATTTTCAACAATGCTCCCCAAACCCATCGATACAAACATCAAAAGAAAGGTCTGCTCAATACCTATCCATAGCTGTAGACAAAAATTATCTGCTGCAACCGGTTCTTGAGATATTTTAATTCAAAATTATTTGCATGATTTTCCACCCAACTGCATTTGCCTTGCTTCGGATGGTGATATCTCCGCAACCAAACCCTGCAAAAATCTAGGGCTGTCAGTGTTCGAAAGGGATTTCACAGACCTTTCTATTGTTGTACAACTTGCTGTGCAATTCATTACTTCACTTTTTTCGACATTTTAGAAAAAAATCAAGGCTTTACCCTCAAGGGGTTACCCTTGCAAGAAAAAAATTACATTTTCAACAATGCTCCCCAAACTCATCGATACACACATCAAAAGAAAGGTCTGTTTAATACCTATCCACAGCTGTAGACAAAAATTATCTGCTGCATCCGGTTCTTGTGATATTTTAATTCAAAGTTATTTGCATGATTTTCCACCAAACTGCATTTGCCTTGCTTCGGATGGTGATATCTCCGCAACCAAACCCTGCAAAAATCTGGGGCTGTCAGTGATCGAAAGGGATTTCACAGACCTTTCTATTGTTGTACAACTTGTTGTACTATTCATGACTTCACTTTTTCGACATTTTAGAAAAAAATCAAGACTAACCCCTTGCAAGAAAAAATTACATTTTCAACACTGCTCCCCAAACCTATCGATACACACATCAAAAGAAAGGTCTGTTCAATACCTATCCACAACGGAAGACAAAAGTATCTGCTGCATCCGGTTCTTGAGATATTTTAATTCAAATTTATTCGCATGATTTTCCACCCAACTGCATTTGCCTTGCTTCGAATGGTGATATCTCCGCAACCAAACCCTGCAAAAATCTGGGGCTGTCAGTGCTCGAAAGGGATTTCACAGAACTTTCTATTGTTGTACAACTTGTTGTACAATTTATGACTTCACATTTTTCGACATTTAAGAAAAAAATCAAGGCTAGCCCCTTGCAAGAAAAAAATTACATTTTCAACAATGCTCCCCCAAACCCATCGATACACACATCAAAAATAAGGTCTGTTCAATACCTATCCACAGCTGAAGACAAAAAGTATCTGCTGCATGCCGTTCTTGAGATATTTTAATTCAAATTTATTCGCATGATTTTCCACCCAACTGCATTTGCCTTGCTTCGGATGGTGATATCTCCGCAACCAAGCCCTGCTAAAATCTAGGGCTGTCAGTGTCAGAAAGGGATTTTACAGACCTTTCCTTAGTTGTACAACTTGTTGTACAATTCATGACTTCACTTTTTCGACATTTTAGAAAAAAATCAAGGCTAACCCCTTGCAAGAAAAAAATTACAGTTTCAACAATGCTCCCCAAACTTATCGATACACACATCAAAAGAAAGGTCTGTTCAATACCTATCCTCAGCTGTAGACAAAAATTCTCTGCTGCATCCGGTTCTTGAAATATTTTAAATCAAAGTTATTCGCATGATTTTCCATCCAACTGCATTTGCCTTGCTTCGGATGGTGATATCTCCGCAACCGAACCCTGTAAAAATCTAGGGCTGTCAGTACTCGAAAGGGATTTCACAGACCTTTCTATTGTTGTACAACTTGTTGTACAATTCATGACTTCACTTTTTTCGACATTTTAGAAAAAAATCAAGGCTAAACCCTTGCAAGAAAAAAATTACATTTTCAACAATCCTCCCCAAACTCATCGGTACACATATCAAAACAAAGGTCTGTTCAATACCTATCCTCAGCTGTAGACAAAAATTCTCTGCTGCATCCGGTTCTTGAAATATTTTAAATCAAAGTTATTCGCATGATTTTCCACCCAACTGCATTTGCCTTGCTTCGGATGGTGATATCTCCGCAACCGAACCCTGCAAAAATCTAGGGCTGTCAGTGCTCGAAAGGGATTTCACAGACCTTTCTATTGTTGTACAACTTGTTGTACACTTCATGACTTCACTTTTTTCGACATTTTAGAAAAAAATCAAGGCTAAACCCTTGCAAGAAGAAAATTACATTTTCAACAATGCTCCCCAAACCCATCGATACAAACATCAAAAGAATGGTCTGCTCAATACCTATCCACAGCTGTAGACAAAAATTATCTGCTGCAACCGGTTCTTGAGATATTTTAATTCAAAATTATTTGCATGATTTTCCACCCAACTGCATTTGCCTTGCTTCGGATGGTGATATCTCCGCAACCAAACCCTGCAAAAATCTAGGGTTGTCAGTGCTCGAAAGGGATTTCACAGACCTTTCTATTGTTGTACAACTTGCTGTGCAATTCATTACTTCACTTTTTTCGACATTTTAGAAAAAAATCAAGGCTTTACCCTCAAGGGGTTACCCTTGCAAGAAAAAAATTACATTTTCAACAATGCTCCCCAAACTCATCGATACACACATCAAAAGAAAGGTCTGTTCAATACCTATCCTCAGCTGTAGACAAAAATTCTCTGCTGCATCCGGTTCTTGAAATATTTTAAATCAAAGTTATTCGCATGATTTTCCACCCAACTGCATTTGCCTTGCTTCGGATGGTGATATCTCCACAACCGAACCCTGTAAAAATCTAGGGCTGTCAGTGCTCGAAAGGGATTTCACAGACCTTTCTATTGTTGTACAACTTGCTGTGCAATTCATTACTTCACTTTTTCGACATTTTAGAAAAAAATCAAGGCTAACCCCTTGCAAGAAAAAAATTACAGTTTCAACAATGCTCCCCATACTTATCGATACACACATCAAAAGAAAGGTCTGTTCAATACCTATCCTCAGCTGTAGAAAAAATTCTCTGCTGCATCCGGTTCTTGAAATATTTTAAATCAAAGTTATTCGCATGATTTTCCACCCAACTGCATTTGCCTTGCTTCGGATGGTGATATCTCCGCAACCGAACCCTGTAAAAATCTAGGGCTGTCAGTACTCGAAAGGGATTTCACAGACCTTTCTATTGTTGTACAACTTGTTGTACAATTCATGACTTCACTTTTTTCGACATTTTAGAAAAAAATCAAGGCTAAACCCTTGCAAGAAGAAAATTACATTTTCAACAATGCTCCCCAAACCCATCGATACAAACATCAAAAGAAAGGTCTGCTCAATACCTATCCACAGCTGTAGACAAAAATTATCTGCTGCAACCGGTTCTTGAGATATTTTAATTCAAAATTATTTGCATGATTTTCCACCCAACTGCATTTGCCTTGCTTCGGATGGTGATATCTCCGCAACCAAACCCTGCAAAAATCTAGGGCTGTGAGTGCTCGAAAGGGATTTCACAGACCTTTCTATTGTTGTACAACTTGCTGTGCAATTCATTACTTCACTTTTTTCGACATTTTAGAAAAAAATCAAGGCTTTACCCTCAAGGGGTTACCCTAGCAAGAAAAAAATTACATTTTCAACAATGCTCCCCAAACTCATCGATACACACATCAAAAGAAAGGTCTGTTTAATACCTATCCACAGCTGTAGACAAAAATTATCTGCTGCATCCGGTTCTTGAGATATTTTAATTCAAAGTTATTTGCATGATTTTCCACCAAACTGCATTTGCCTTGCTTCGGATGGTGATATCTCCGCAACCAAACCCTGCAAAAATCTAGGGCTGTCAGTGCTCGAAAGGGATTTCACAGACCTTTCTATTGTTGTACAACTTGTTGTGCAATTCATGACTTCACTTTTTTCGACATTTTAGAAAAAAATCAAGGCTTTACCCTCAAGGGGTTACCCTTGCAAGAAAAAAATTACATTTTCAACAATGCTCCCCAAACTCATCGATACACACATCAAATGAAAGGTCTGTTTAATACCTATCCACAGCTGTAGAAACAAATTATCTGCTGCATCCGGTTCTTGAGATATTTTAATTCAAAGTTATTTGCATGATTTTCCACCAAACTGCATTTGCCTTGCTTCGGATGGTGATATCTCCGCAACCAAACCCTGCGAAAATCTGGGGCTGTCAGTGCTCGAAAGGGATTTCACAGACCTTTCCATTGTTGTACAACTTGTTGTACAATTCATGACTTCACTTTTTTCGACATTTTAGAAAAAAATTAAGGCTAACCCCTTGCAAGAAAAAATTTGCATTTTCAACAATGCTCCCCGAACCCATCGATACACACATCAAAAAAATGTCTGTTCAGTACCTATCCACAGCTGAAGAAAAAAGTGTCTGCTGCATCTGGTTCTTGAGATATTTTAATTCAAAGTTATTCGCATGATTTTCCACCAAACTGCATTTGCCTTGCTTCGGATGGTGATATCTCCGCAACCAAACCCTGCGAAAATCTGGGGCTGTCAGTGCTCGAAAGGGATTTCACAGACCTTTCCATTGTTGTACAACTTGTTGTACAATTCATGACTTCACTTTTTTCGACATTTTAGAAAAAAATTAAGGCTAACCCCTTGCAAGAAAAAATTTGCATTTTCAACAATGCTCCCCGAACCCATCGATACACACATCAAAAAAATGTCTGTTCAGTACCTATCCACAGCTGAAGAAAAAAGTGTCTGCTGCATCTGGTTCTTGAGATATTTTAATTCAAAGTTATTCGCATGATTTTCCACCAAACTGCATTTGCCTTGTTTCGGATGGTGATATCTCCGCTAAAAAACCCTGCAAAAATCTGAGGCTGTCAGTGCTCGAAATGGATTTCACAGGCCTTTCCATTGTTGTACAACTTGTTGTACAATTTATGACTTCACTTTTTTCGACATTTAAGAAAAAAATCAAGGCTAACCCCTTGCAAGAAGAAAATTACATTTTCAACAATGCTCCCCAAACTCATCGATACAAATATCAAAAGAAAGGTCTGCTCAATACCTATCCACAGCTGTAGACAAAAATTATCTGCTGCAACCGGTTCTTGAGATATTTTAATTCAAAATTATTTGCATGATTTTCCACCCAACTGCATTTGCCTTGCTTCGGATGGTGATATCTCCGCAACCAAACCCTGCAAAAATCTGAGGCTGTCAGTGCTCGAAAGGGATTTCACAGGCCTTTCCATTGTTGTACAACTTGTTGTACAATTTATGACTTCACTTTTTCCGACATTTAAGAAAAAAATCAAGGCTAACCCCTTGCAAGAAAAAAATTACATTTTCAACAATGCTCCCCAAACTCATCGATACACACATCAAAAGAAAGGTCTGTTTAATACCTATCCACAGCTGTAGACAAAAATTATCTGCTGCATCCGGTTCTTGAGATATTTTAATTCAAAGTTATTTGCATGATTTTCCACCAAACTGCATTTGCCTTGCTTCGGATGGTGATATCTCCGCAACCAAACCCTGCGAAAATCTGGGGTTGTCAGTGCTCGAAAGGGATTTCACAGACCTTTCCATTGTCGTACAACTTGTTGTACAATTCATGACTTCACTTTTTTCGACATTTTAGAAAAAAATCAAGGCTTAACCCCTTGCTAGAAAAAAATTACATTTTCAACAATGCTCCCCAAACTCATTGATACACACATCAAAAGAAAGGTGTGTTCAATACCTATCCACAGCTGTAGACAAAAAGTATCTGTTGCATCCGGTTCTTGAGATATTTTAATTCAAATTTATTTGCATGATTTTCCACCCAACTGCATTTGCTTTGCTTCGGATGGTGATATCTCCACAACCAAACCCTGACAAAATATGGGGCTGTCAGTGCTCGAAAGGGATTTCACAGACCTTTCCATTGTTGTACAATTCATGACTTCACTTTTTTCGACATTTTAGAAAAAAATCAAGGCTAACCATTTGCAAGAAAAAAATTGCATTTTCAACAATGCTCCCTAAACCCATCGATACACACATCAAAAGAAAGGTCTGTTCAATACCTATCCACAGCTAAAGACAAAAAGTATCTGCTGCATCCGGTTCTTGAGATATTTTAATTCAAAGTTATTCGCATGATTTTCCACCCAACTGCTTTTGCCTTGCTTCGAATGGTGATATCTCCGCAACCAAACCCTGCAAAAATCTGGGGCTGTCAGTGCTCGAAAGGGATTTCACAGACCTTTCTATTGTTGTACAACTTGTTGTACAATTCATGACTTCACTTTTTTCGACATTTTAGAAAAAAATCAAGGCTAAACCCTTGCAAGAAGAAAATTACATTTACAACAAAGCTCCCCAAACCCATCGATACAAACATCAAAAGAAAGGTCTGCTCAATACCTATCCACAGCTGTAGACAAAAATTATCTGCTGCAACCGGTTCTTGAGATATTTTAATTCAAAATTATTTGCATGATTTTCCACCCAACTGCATTTGCCTTGCTTCGGATGGTGATATCTCCGCAACCAAACCATGCAAAAATCTAGGGCTGTCAGTGCTCGAAAGGGATTTCACAGACCTTTCTATTGTTGTACAACTTGCTGTGCAATTCATTACTTCACTTTTTTCGACATTTTAGAAAAAAATCAAGGCTTTACCCTCAAGGGGTTACCCTTGCAAGAAAAAAATTACATTTTCAACAATGCTCCCCAAACTCATCGATACACACATCAAATGAAAGGTCTGTTTAATACCTATCCACAGCTGTAGACAAAAATTATCTGCTGCATCCGGTTCTTGAGATATTTTAATTCAAAGTTATTTGCATGATTTTCCACCAAACTGCATTTGCCTTGCTTCGGATGGTGATATCTCCGCAACCAAACCCTGCGAAAATCTGGGGCTGTCAGTGCTCGAAAGGGATTTCACAGACCTTTCCATTGTTGTACAACTTGTTGTAAAATTCATGACTTCACTTTTTTCGACATTTTAGAAAAAAATTAAGGCTAACCCCTTGCAAGAAGAAAATTACATTTTCAACAATGCTCCCCAAACTCATCGATACAAATATCAAAAGAAAGGTCTGCTCAATACCTATCCACAGCTGTAGACAAAAATTATCTGCTGCAAGCGGTTCTTGAGATATTTTAATTCAAAATTATTTGCATGATTTTCCACCCAACTGCATTTGCCTTGCTTCGGATGGTGATATCTCCGCAACCAAACCCTGCAAAAATCTGAGGCTGTCAGTGCTCGAAAGGGATTTCACAGGCCTTTCCATTGTTGAACAACTTGTTGTACAATTTATGACTTCACTTTTTTCGACATTTAAGAAAAAAATCAAGGCTAACCCCTTGCAAGAAAAAAATTACATTTTCAACAATGCTCCCCAAACTCATCGATACACACATCAAAAGAAAGGTCTGTTTAATACCTATCCACAGCTGTAGACAAAAATTATCTGCTGCATCCGGTTCTTGAGATATTTTAATTCAAAGTTATTTGCATGATTTTCCACCAAACTGCATTTGCCTTGCTTCGGATGGTGATATCTCCGCAACCAAACCCTGCGAAAATCTGGGGTTGTCAGTGCTCGAAAGGGATTTCACAGACCTTTCCATTGTTGTACAACTTGATGTACAATTCATGACTTCACTTTTTTCGACATTTTAGAAAAAAATCAAGGCTTAACCCCTTGCTAGAAAAAAATTACATTTTCAACAATGCTTCCCAAACTCATTGATACACACATCAAAAAAAGGTCTGTTGAATACCTATCCACAGCTGTAGACAAAAAGTATCTGTTGTATCCGGTTCTTGAGATATTTTAATTCAAATTTATTTGCATGATTTTCCACCCAACTGCATTTGCTTTGCTTCGGATGGTGATATCTCCACAAACAAGCCCTGAAAAAATATGGGGCTGTCAGTGCTCAAAAGGGATTTCACAGACCTTTCCATTGTTGTACAATTCATGACTTCACTTTTTTCGACATTTTAGAAAAACATCAAGGCTAACCCCTTGCAAGAAAAAAATTGCATTTTCAACAATGCTCCCTAAACCCATCGATACACACATCAAAAGAAAGGTCTGTTCAATACCTATCCACAGCTGAAGACAAAAAGTATCTGCTTCATCCGGTTCTTGAGATATTTTAATTCAAATTTATTCGCATGATTTTCCAACCAACTGCATTTGCCTTGCTTCGAATGGTGATATCTCCACAACCAAACCCTGCAAAAATCTGGGGCTGTCAGTGCTCGAAAGGGATTTCACAGACCTTTCTATTGTTGTACAACTTGTTGTACAATTTATGACTTCACATTTTTCGACATTTAAGAAAAAAATCAAGGCTAGCCCCTTGCAAGAAAAAAATTACATTTTCAACAATGCTCCCCAAACACATCGATACACACATCAAAAATAAGGTCTGTTCAATACCTATCCACAGCTGAAGACAAAAAGTATTTGCTGCATGCCGTTCTTGAGATATTTTAATTCAAAGTTATTCGCATGATTTTCCACCCACCTGCATTTGCTTTGCTTCGGATGGTGATATCTCCACAACCAATCCCTGAAAAAATATGGGGCTGTCAGTGCTCGAAAGGGATTTCACAGACCTTTCCATTGTTGTACAATTCATGACTTCACTTTTTTCGACATTTTAGAAAAAAATCAAGGCTAACCCCTTGCAAGAAAAAAATTACCTTTTCAACAATGCTCCCCAAGCCCATCGATACACACATCAAAAGAAAGGTCTGTTCAATACCTATCCACAGCTGTAGACAAAAAGTATCTGCTGCATCCGGTTCTTGAGATATTTTAATTAAAATTTATTCGCATGATTTTCCACCCAACTGCATTTGCCTTGCTTCGGATGGTGATATCTCCGTAACCGAACCCTGCAAAAATCTAGGGCTGTCAGTGTCAGAAAGGGATTTCACAGACCTTTCTATTGTTGTACAACTTGTTGTACAATTCATGACTTCACTTTTTTCGACATTTTAGAAAAAAATCAAGGCTAAACCCTTGCAAGAAGAAAATTACATTTTCAACAATGCTCCCCAAACCCATCGATACAAACATCAAAAGAAAGGTCTGCTCAATACCTATCCACAGCTGTAGACAAAAATTATCTGCTGCAACCGGTTCTTGAGATATTTTAATTCAAAATTATTTGCATGATTTTCCACCCAACTGCATTTGCCTTGCTTCGGATGGTGATATCTCCGCAACCAAACCATGCAAAAATCTAGGGCTGTCAGTGCTCGAAAGGGATTTCACAGACCTTTCTATTGTTGTACAACTTGCTGTGCAATTCATTACTTCACTTTTTTCGACATTTTAGAAAAAAATCAAGGCTTTACCCTCAAGGGGTTACCCTTGCAAGAAAAAAATTACATTTTCAACAATGCTCCCCAAACTCATCGATGCACACATCAAAAGAAAGGTCTGTTCAATACCTATCCACAGCTGAAGACAAAAAGTATCTGCTGCATCCCGGTGTTGAGATATTTTAATTCAAAGTAATTCGCATGATTTTCCACCCAACTGCATTTGCCTTGTTTCGGATGGTGATATCTCCGCTTAAAAACCCTGCAAAAATCTGAGGCTGTCAGTGCTCGAAAGGGATTTCACAGGCCTTTCCAATGTTGTACAACTTCTTGTACAATTTATGACTTCACTTTTTTCGACATTTAAGAAAAAAATCAAGGCTAACCCCTTGCAAGAAAAAAATTGCATTTTCAACAATGCTCCCCAAACCCATCGATACACACATCAAAAGAAAGGTCTGTTCAATACCTATCCACAGCTGAAGACAAAAAGTATCTGCTGCATCCCGGTGTTGAGATATTTTAATTCAAAGTAATTCGCATGATTTTCCACCCAACTGCATTTGACTTGTTTCGGATGGTGATATCTCCGCAACCAAACCCTGCAAAAATCTGGGGCTGTCAGTGCCCGAAACGGATTTCACAGACCTTCATATTGTTGTACAACTTGTTGTACAATTTATGACTTCACTTTTTTCGACATTTAAGAAAAAAATCAAGGCTAACCCCTTGCAAGAAAAAAATTGCATTTTCAACAATGCTCCCCGAACCCATCGACACACACATCAAAAGAAAGGTCTGTTCAATACCTATCCACAGCTGTAGACAAAAAGTATCTGCTGCATCCGGTTCTTGAGATATTTTAAATCAAAGTTATTCGCACGATTTTCCACTCAACTGCATTTGCCTTGCTTCGGATGGTGATATATCCGCAACCGAACCCTGTAAAAATCCAGGGCTGTCAGTACTCCAAAGGGATTTCACAGGCCTTTCCATTGTTGTACAACTTGTTGTGCAATTCATGACTTCACTTTTTTCGACATTTTAGAAAAAAATCAAGGCTTTACCCTCAAGGGGTTACCCTTGCAAGAAAAAAATTACAGTTTCAACAATGCTCCCCAAACACATCGATACACACATCAAAAATAAGGTCTGTTCAATACCTATCCACAGCTGAAGACAAAAAGTATTTGCTGCATGCCGTTCTTGAGATATTTTAATTCAAAGTAATTCGCATGATTTTCCACCAAACTGCATTTGCCTTGCTTCGGATGGTGATATCTCCGCTACCAAACCCTGCGAAAATCTGGGGTTGTCAGTGCTCGAAAGGGATTTCACAGACCTTTCCATTGTTGTACAACTTGATGTACAATTCATGACTTCACTTTTTTCGACATTTTAGAAAAAAATCAAGGCTTAACCCCTTGCTAGAAAAAAATTACATTTTCAACAATGCTTCCCAAACTCATTGATACACACATCAAAAAAAGGTCTGTTGAATACCTATCCACAGCTGTAGACAAAAAGTATCTGTTGTATCCGGTTCTTGAGATATTTTAATTCAAATTTATTTGCATGATTTTCCACCCAACTGCATTTGCTTTGCTTCGGATGGTGATATCTCCACAACCAAACCCTGAAAAAATATGGGGCTGTCAGTGCTCAAAAGGGATTTCACAGACCTTTCCATTGTTGTACAATTCATGACTTCACTTTTTTCGACATTTTAGAAAAACATCAAGGCTAACCCCTTGCAAGAAAAAAATTGCATTTTCAACAATGCTCCCTAAACCCATCGATACACACATCAAAAGAAAGGTCTGTTCAATACCTATCCACAGCTGAAGACAAAAAGTATCTGCTTCATCCGGTTCTTGAGATATTTTATTTCAAATTTATTCGCATGATTTTCCAACCAACTGCATTTGCCTTGCTTCGAATGGTGATATCTCCACAACCAAACCCTGCAAAAATCTGGGGCTGTCAGTGCTCGAAAGGGATTTCACAGACCTTTCTATTGTTGTACAACTTGTTGTACAATTTATGACTTCACATTTTTCGACATTTAAGAAAAAAATCAAGGCTAGCCCCTTGCAAGAAAAAAATTACATTTTCAACAATGCTCCCCAAACACATCGATACACACATCAAAAATAAGGTCTGTTCAATACCTATCCACAGCTGAAGACAAAAAGTATTTGCTGCATGCCGTTCTTGAGATATTTTAATTCAAAGTTATTCGCATGATTTTCCACCCACCTGCATTTGCTTTGCTTCGGATGGTGATATCTCCACAACCAAACCCTGAAAAAATATGGGGCTGTCAGTGCTCGAAAGGGATTTCACAGACCTTTCCATTGTTGTACAATTCATGACTTCACTTTTTTCGACATTTTAGAAAAAAATCAAGGCTAACCCCTTGCAAGAAAAAAATTACCTTTTCAACAATGCTCCCCAAGCCCATCGATACACACATCAAAAGAAAGGTCTGTTCAATACCTATCCACAGCTGTAGACAAAAAGTATCTGCTGCATCCGGTTCTTGAGATATTTTAATTAAAATTTATTCGCATGATTTTCCACCCAACTGCATTTGCCTTGCTTCGGATGGTGATATCTCCGTAACCGAACCCTGCAAAAATCTAGGGCTGTCAGTGTCAGAAAGGGATTTCACAGACCTTTCTATTGTTGTACAACTTGTTGTACAATTCATGACTTCACTTTTTTCGACATTTTAGAAAAAAATCAAGGCTAAACCCTTGCAAGAAGAAAATTACATTTTCAACAATGCTCCCCAAACCCATCGATACAAACATCAAAAGAAAGGTCTGCTCAATACCTATCCACAGCTGTAGACAAAAATTATCTGCTGCAACCGGTTCTTGAGATATTTTAATTCAAAATTATTTGCATGATTTTCCACCCAACTGCATTTGCCTTGCTTCGGATGGTGATATCTCCGCAACCAAACCATGCAAAAATCTAGGGCTGTCAGTGCTCGAAAGGGATTTCACAGACCTTTCTATTGTTGTACAACTTGCTGTGCAATTCATTACTTCACTTTTTTCGACATTTTAGAAAAAATCAAGGCTTTACCCTCAAGGGGTTACCCTTGCAAGAAAAAAATTACATTTTCAACAATGCTCCCCAAACTCATCGATGCACACATCAAAAGAAAGGTCTGTTCAATACCTATCCACAGCTGAAGACAAAAAGTATCTGCTGCATCCCGGTGTTGAGATATTTTAATTCAAAGTAATTCGCATGATTTTCCACCCAACTGCATTTGCCTTGTTTCGGATGGTGATATCTCCGCTAAAAAACCCTGCAAAAATCTGAGGCTGTCAGTGCTCGAAAGGGATTTCACAGGCCTTTCCAATGTTGTACAACTTCTTGTACAATTTATGACTTCACTTTTTTCGACATTTAAGAAAAAAATCAAGGCTAACCCCTTGCAAGAAAAAAATTGCATTTTCAACAATGCTCCCCAAACCCATCGATACACACATCAAAAGAAAGGTCTGTTCAATACCTATCCACAGCTGAAGACAAAAAGTATCTGCTGCATCCCGGTGTTGAGATATTTTAATTCAAAGTAATTCGCATGATTTTCCACCCAACTGCATTTGACTTGTTTCGGATGGTGATATCTCCGCAACCAAACTCTGCAAAAATCTGGGGCTGTCAGTGCCCGAAACGGATTTCACAGACCTTCATATTGTTGTACAACTTGTTGTACAATTTATGACTTCACTTTTTTCGACATTTAAGAAAAAAATCAAGGCTAACCCCTTGCAAGAAAAAAATTGCATTTTCAACAATGCTCCCCGAACCCATCGACACACACATCAAAAGAAAGGTCTGTTCAATACCTATCCACAGCTGTAGACAAAAAGTATCTGCTGCATCCGGTTCTTGAGATATTTTAAATCAAAGTTATTCGCACGATTTTCCACTCAACTGCATTTGCCTTGCTTCGGATGGTGATATATCCGCAACCGAACCCTGTAAAAATCCAGGGCTGTCAGTACTCCAAAGGGATTTCACAGGCCTTTCCATTGTTGTACAACTTGTTGTGCAATTCATGACTTCACTTTTTTCGACATTTTAGAAAAAAATCAAGGCTTTACCCTCAAGGGGTTACCCTTGCAAGAAAAAAATTACAGTTTCAACAATGCTCGCCAAACTTATCGATACACACATCAAAAGAAAGGTCTGTTCAATACCTATCCTCAGATGTAGACAAAAATTCTCTGCTGCATCCGGTTCTTGAAATATTTTAATACAAAGTTATTCGCATGATTTTCCACCCAACTGCATTTGCCTTGCTTCGGATGGTGATATCTCCTCAACCGAACCCTGTAAAAATCTAGGGCTGTCAGTACTCGAAAGGGATTCCACAGACCTTTCTATTGTTGTACAACTTGTTGTACAATTCATGACTTCACTTTTTTCGACATTTTAGAAAAAAATCAAGGCTAACCCCTTGCAAGAAAAAAATTACATTTTCAACAATCCTCCCCAAACTCATCGGTACACACATCAAAACAAAGGTCTGTTCAATACCTATCCTCAGCTGTAGACAAAAGTTCTCTGCTGCATCCGGTTCTTGAAATATTTTAAATCAAAGTTATTCGCATGATTTTCCACCCAACTGCATTTGCCTTGCTTCGGATGGTGATATCTCCGCAACCGAACCCTGCAAAAATCTAGGGCTGTCAGTGCTCGAAAGGGATTTCACAGACCTTTCTATTGTTGTACAACTTGCTGTGCAATTCATTACTTCACTTTTTTCGACATTTTAGAAAAAAATCAAGGCTTTACCCTCAAGGGTTACCCTTGCAAGAAAAAAATTACATTTTCAACAATGCTTTCTATTGTTGTACAACTTGTTGTACAATTCATGACTTCACTTTTTTCGACATTTTAGAAAAAAATCAAGGCTAACCCCTTGCAAGAAAAAAATTACATTTTCAACAATCCTCCCCAAACTCATCGGTACACACAGCAAAACAAAGGTCTGTTCAATACCTATCCTCAGCTGTAGACAAAAATTCTCTGCTGCATCCGGTTCTTGAAATATTTTAAATCAAAGTTATTCGCATGATTTTCCACCCAACTGCATTTGCCTTGCTTCGGATAGTGATATCTCCGCAACCGAACCCTGCAAAAATCTAGGGCTGTCAGTGCTCGAAAGGGATTTCACAGACCTTTCTATAGTTGTACAACTTGTTGTACAATTCATGACTTCACTTTTTTCGACATTTTAGAAAAAAATCAAGGCTAAACCCTTGCAAGAAGAAAATTACATTTTCAACAATGCCCCCCAAACCCATCGATACAAACATCAAAAGAAAGGTCTGCTCAATACCTATCCACAGCTGTAGACAAAAATTATCTGCTGCAACCGGTTCTTGAGATATTTTAATTCAAAGTTATTTGCATGATTTTCCACCAAACTGCATTTGCCTTGCTTCGGATGGTGATATCTCCGCAACCAAACCCTGCAAAAATCTAGGGCTGTCAGTGCTCGAAAGGGATTTCACAGACCTTTCTATTGTTGTACAACTTGTTGTGCAATTCGTGACTTCACTTTTTTCGACATTTTAGAAAAAAATAAAGGCTTTACCCTCAAGGGGATACCCTTGCAAGAAAAAAATTACATTTTCAACAATGCTCCCCAAACTCATCGATACACACATCAAATGAAAGGTCTGTTCAATACCTATCCACAGCTGAAGACAAAAAGTATCTGCTGCATGCCGTTCTTGAGATATTTTAATTCAAAGTTATTCGCATGATTTTCCACCCAACTGCATTTGCCTTGTTTCGGATGGTGATATCTCCGCAACCAAACCCTGCAAAAATCTAGGGCTGTCAGTGCTCGAAAGGGATTTCACAGACCTTTCTATTGTTGTACAACTTGTTGTGCAATTCGTGACTTCACTTTTTTCGACATTTTAGAAAAAAATAAAGGCTTTACCCTCAAGGGGATACCCTTGCAAGAAAAAAATTACATTTTCAACAATGCTCCCCAAACTCATCGATACACACATCAAATGAAAGGTCTGTTCAATACCTATCCACAGCTGAAGACAAAAAGTATCTGCTGCATGCCGTTCTTGAGATATTTTAGTTCAAAGTTATTTGCATGATTTTCCACCAAACTGCATTTTCCTTGCTTCGGATGGTGATATCTCCGCTAAAAAACCCTGCAAAAATCTGAGGCAGTCAGTGCTCGAGAGGGATTTCACAGGCCTTTCCATTGTTGTACGACTTGTTGTACAATTTATGACTTCACTTTTTTCGACATTTAAGAAAAAAATCAAGGCTAACCCCTTGCAAGAAAAAAATTAAATTTTCAACAATGCTCCCCAAACCCATCGATACACACATCAAAAGAAAGGTCTGTTCAATACCTATCCACAGCTCAACTGCATTTGCCTTGTTTCGGATGGTGATATCTATGCAACCAAACCCTGCAAAAATCCGGGGCTGTCAGTACTCGAAACGGATTTCACAGACCTTTCCATTGTTGTACAACTTGTTGTACAATTCATGACTTCACTTTTTTCGACATATGAGAGAAAAATCAAGGCTAACCCCTTGCAAGAAAAAAATTAAATTTTCAACAATGCTCCCCAAACCCATCGATACACACATCAAAAGAAAGGTCTGTTCAATACCTATCCACAGCTCAACTGCATTTTCCTTGCTTCGGATGGTGATATCTCCGCTAAAAAACCCTGCAAAAATCTGAGGCAGTCAGTGCTCGAGAGGGATTTCACAGGCCTTTCCATTGTTGTACGACTTGTTGTACAATTTATGACTTCACTTTTTTCGACATTTAAGAAAAAAATCAAGGCTAACCCCTTGCAAGAAAAAAATTACATTTTCAACAATGCTCCCCAAACTCATCGGTACACACATCAAAACAAAGGTCTGTTCAATACCTATCCTCAGCTGTAGACAAAAATTCTCTGCTGCATCCGGTTCTTGAAATATTTTAAATCAAAGTTATTCGCATGATTTTCCACCCAACTGCATTTGCCTTGCTTCGGATGGTGATATCTCCGCAACCGAACCCTGCAAAAATCTAGGGCTGTCAGTGCTCGAAAGGGATTTCACAGACCTTTCTATAGTTGTACAACTTGTTGTACAATTCATGACTTCACTTTTTTCGACATTTTAGAAAAAAAATCAAGGCTAAACCCTTGCAAGAAGAAAATTACATTTTCAACAATGCTCCCCAAACCCATCGATACAAACATCAAAAGAAAGGTCTGCTCAATACCTATCCACAGCTGTAGACAAAAATTATCTGCTGCAACCGGTTCTTGAGATATTTTAATTCAAAATTATTTGCATGATTTTCCACCCAACTGCATTTGCCTTGCTTCGGATGGTGATATCTCCGCAACCAAACCCTGCAAAAATCTAGGGCTGTCAGTGCTCGAAAGGGATTTCACAGACCTTTCTATTGTTGTACAACTTGTTGTGCAATTCATTACTTCACTTTTTTCGACATTTTAGAAAAAAATAAAGGCTTTACCCTCAAGGGGATACCCTTGCAAGGAAAAAATTACATTTTCAACAATGCTCCCCAAACTCATCGATACACACATCAAATGAAAGGTCTGTTCAATACCTATCCACAGCTGAAGACAAAAAGTATCTGCTGCATGCCGTTCTTGAGATATTTTAATTCAAAGTTATTCGCATGATTTTCCACCCAACTGCATTTGCCTTGTTTCGGATGGTGATATCTCCGCTAAAAAACCCTGCAAAAATCTGAGGCTGTCAGTGCTCGAAAGGGATTTCACAGGCCTTTCCATTGTTGTACAACTTGCTGTGCAATTCATTACTTCACTTTTTTCGACATTTTAGAAAAAAATCAAAGCTTTACCCTCAAGGGGTTACCCTTGCAAGAAAAAAATTACATTTTCAACAATGCTCCCCAAACTCATCGATACACACATCAAAAGAAAGGTCTGTTCAATACCTATCCACAGCTCAACTGCATTTGCCTTGTTTCGGATGGTGATATCTATGCAACCAAACCCTGCAAAAATCTGGGGCTGTCAGTACTCGAAACGGATTTCACAGACCTTTCCATTGTTGTACAACTTGTTGTACAATTCATGACTTCACTTTTTTCGACATATGAGAGAAAAATCAAGGCTAACCCCTTGCAAGAAAAAAAATACATTTTCAACAATGCTCCCCAAACTCATCGGTACATACATCAAAACAAAGGTCTGTTCAATACCTATCCTCAGCTGTAGACAAAAATTCTCTGCTGCATCCGGTTCTTGAAATATTTTAAATCAAAGTTATTCGCATGATTTTCCACCCAACTGCATTTGCCTTGCTTCGGATGGTGATATCTCCGCAACCGAACCCTGCAAAAATCTAGGGCTGTCAGTGCTCGAAAGGGATTTCACAGACCTTTCTATAGTTGTACAACTTGTTGTACAATTCATGACTTCACTTTTTTCGACATTTTAGAAAAAAATCAAGGCTAAACCCTTGCAAGAAGAAAATTACATTTTCAACAATGCTCCCCAAACCCATCGATACAAACATCAAAAGAAAGGTCTGCTCAAATACCTATCCACAGCTGTAGACAAAAATTATCTGCTACAACCGGTTCTTGAGATATTTTAATTCAAAATTATTTGCATGATTTTCCACCCAACTGCATTTGCCTTGCTTCGGATGGTGATATCTCCGCAACCAAACCCTGCAAAAATCTAGGGCTGTCAGTGCTCGAAAGGGATTTCACAGACCTTTCTATTGTTGTACAACTTGTTGTGCAATTCATTACTTCACTTTTTTCGACATTTTAGAAAAAAATCAAGGCTTTACCCTCAAGGGGTTACCCTTGCAAGAAAAAAATTACATTTTCAACAATGCTCCCCAAACTCATCGATACACACATCAAAAGAAAGGTCTGTTTAATACCTATCCACAGCTGTAGACAAAAATTATCTGCTGCATCCGGTTCTTGAGATATTTTAATTCAAAGTTATTTGCATGATTTTCCACCAAACTGCATTTGCCTTGCTTCGGATGGTGATATCTCCGCAACCGAACCCTGCAAAAATCTAGGGCTGTCAGTGCTCGAAAGGGATTTCACAGACCTTTCTATTGTTGTACAACTTGTTGTGCAATTCATGACTTCACTTTTTTCGACATTTTAGAAAAAAATAAAGGCTTTACACGATACACACATCAAATGAAAGGTCTGTTCAATACCTATCCACAGCTGAAGACAAAAAGTATCTGCTGCATGCCGTTCTTGAGATATTTTAATTCAAAGTTATTCGCATGATTTTCCCCCAACTGCATTTGCCTTGTTTCTTTGCTTGTACAATTCATGACTTCACTTTTTTCGACATTTTAGAAAAAAATCAAGGCTAAACCCTTGCAAGAAGAAAATTACATTTTCAACAATGCTCCCCAAACCCATCGATACAAACATCAAAAGAAAGGTCTGCTCAATACCTATCCACAGCTGTAGACAAAAATTATCTGCTGCAACCGGTTCTTGAGATATTTTAATTCAAAATTATTTGCATGATTTTCCACCCAACTGCATTTGCCTTGCTTCGGATGGTGATATCTCCGCAACCAAACCCTGCAAAAATCTAGGGCTGTCAGTGCTCGAAAGGGATTTCACAGACCTTTCTATTGTTGTACAACTTGTTGTGCAATTCATTACTTCACTTTTTTCGACATTTTAGAAAAAAATCAAGGCTTTACCCTCAAGGGGTTACCCTTGCAAGAAAAAAATTACATTTTCAACAATGCTCCCCAAACTCATCGATACACACATCAAAAGAAAGGTCTGTTTAATACCTATCCACAGCTGTAGACAAAAATTATCTGCTGCATCCGGTTCTTGAGATATTTTAATTCAAAGTTATTTGCATGATTTTCCACCAAACTGCATTTGCCTTGCTTCGGATGGTGATATCTCCGCAACCAAACCCTGCAAAAATCTAGGGCTGTCAGTGCTCGAAAGGGATTTCACAGACCTTTCTATTGTTGTACAACTTGTTGTGCAATTCATGACTTCACTTTTTTCGACATTTTAGAAAAAAATAAAGGCTTTACCCTCAAGGGGATACCCTTGCAAGAAAAAATTACATTTTCAACAATGCTCCCCAAACTCATCGATACACACATCAAATGAAAGGTCTGTTCAATACCTATCCACAGCTGAAGACAAAAAGTATCTGCTGCATGCCGTTCTTGAGATATTTTAATTCAAAGTTATTCGCATGATTTTCCACCCAACTGCATTTGCCTTGTTTCGGATGGTGATATCTCCGCTAAAAAACCCTGCAAAAATCTGAGGCTGTCAGTGCTCGAAAGGGATTTCACAGGCCTTGCCATTGTTGTACAACTTGTTGTACAATTTATGACTTCACTTTTTTCGACATTTAAGAAAAAAATCAAGGCTAACCCCTTGCAAGAAGAAAATTACATTTTCAACAATGCTCCCCAAACTCATCGATACAAACATCAAAAGAAAGGTCTGCTCAATACCTATCCACAGCTGTAGACAAAAATTATCTGCTGCAACCGGTTCTTGAGATATTTTAATTCAAAATTATTTGCATGATTTTCCACCCAACTGCATTTGCCTTGCTTCGGATGGTGATATCTCCGCAACCAAACCCTGCAAAAATCTAGGGCTGTCAGTGCTCGAAAGGGATTTCACAGACCTTTCTATTGTTGTACAACTTGCTGTGCAATTCATTACTTCACTTTTTTCGACATTTTAGAAAAAAATCAAAGCTTTACCCTCAAGGGGTTACCCTTGCAAGAAAAAAATTACATTTTCAACAATGCTCCCCAAACTCATCGATACACACATCAAAAGAAAGGTCTGTTTAATACCTATCCACAGCTGTAGACAAAAATTATCTGCGGCATCCGGTTCTTGAGATATTTTATTTCAAAGTTATTCGCATGATTTTCCACCCAACTGCATTTGCCTTGCTTCGGATAGTCATATCTCCGCAACCAAACCCTGCAAAAATCTGGGGCTGTCAGTGCTCGAAAGGGATTTCATAGACCTTTCCATTGTTGTACAACTTGTTGTGCAATTTATGACTTCACTTTTTTCGACATTTAAGAAAAAAATCAAGTCTAACCCCTTGCAAGAAAAATATTACATTTTCAACAATGATCCCCAAATCTATCGATACACACATCAAAAGAAAGGTCTCTTCAATACCTATCCACAGCTGAAGACAAAAAGTATCTGCTGCATCCGGTTCTTGAGATATTTTAATTCAAAGTTATTCGCATGATTTTCCACCCAACTGCATTTGCCTTGTTTCGGATGGTGATATCTCCGCTAAAAAAACCCTGCAAAAATCTGAGGCTGTCAGTGCTCGAAAGGGATTTCACAGGCCTTTCCATTGTTGTACAACTTGTTGTACAATTTATGACTTCACTTTTTTCGACATTTAAGAAAAAAATCAAGGCTAACCCCTTGCAAGAAAAAAATTAAATTTTCAACAATGCTCCCCAAACCCATCGATACACACATCAAAAGAAAGGTCTGTTCAATACCTATCCACAGCTCAACAGCATTTGCCTTGTTTCGGATGGTGATATCTACGCAACCAAACCCTGCAAAAATCTGGGGCTGTCAGTACTCGAAACGGATTTCACAGACCTTTCCATTGTTGTACAACTTGTTGTACAATTCATGACTTCACTTTTTTCGACATATGAGAGAAAAATCAAGGCTAACCCCTTGCAAGAAAAAAATTAAATTTTCAACAATGCTCCCCAAACCCATCGATACACACATCAAAAGAAAAGTCTGTTCAATACCTATACACAGCTGTAGACAAAAAGTATCTGCTGCATTCGGTTCTTGAGATATTTTAATTCAAAGTTATTTGCATGATTTTCCACCAAACTGCATTTGCCTTGCTTCGGATGGTGATATTTCCGCAACCAAACCCTGCAAAAATCTAGGGCTGTCAGTGCTCGAAAGGGATTTCACAGACCTTTCTATTGTTGTACAACTTGTTGTGCAATTCATGACTTCACTTTTTTCGACATTTTAGAAAAAAATAAAGGCTTTACCCTCAAGGGGATACCCTTGCAAGAAAAAAATTACATTTTCAACAATGCTCCCCAAACTCATCGATACACACATCAAATGAAAGGTCTGTTCAATACCTATCCACAGCTGAAGACAAAAAGTATCTGCTGCATGCCGTTCTTGAGATATTTTAATTCAAAGTTATTCGCATGATTTTCCACCCAACTGCATTTGCCTTGTTTCGGATGGTGATATCTCCGCTAAAAAACCCTGCAAAAATCTGAGGCTGTCAGTGCTCGAAAGGGATTTCACAGGCCTTTCCATTGTTGAAAAACTTGTTGTACAATTTATGACTTCACTTTTTTCGACATTTAAGAAAAAATCAAGGCTAACCCCTTGCAAGAAAAAAATTGCATTTTCAACAATGCTCCCCAAACCCATCGAAACACACATCAAAAGAAAGGTCTGTTCAATACCTATCTACAGCTGAAGACAAAAAGTATCTGCTGCATCCCGTTCTTGATATATTTTAATTCAAAGTAATTCGCATGATTTTCCACCCAACTGCGTTTGCCTTGTTTCGGATGGTGATATCTCCGCAACCAAACCCTGCAAAAATCTGGGGCTGTCAGTGCTCGAAACGGACTTCAAAGACCTTCATATTGTTGTACAACTTGTTGTACAATTCATGACTTCACTTTTTTCGGCATTTTAGAAAAAAATCAAGGCTAACCCCTTGCAAGAAAAAAATTAAATTTTCAACAATGCTCCCCAAACCCATCGATACACACATCAAAAGAAAGGTCTGTTCAATACTTATCCACAGCTCCACTGCATTTGCCTTGTTTCGGATGGTGATATCTCCGCAACCAAACCCTGCAAAAATCTGGGGCTGTCAGTGCTCGAAAGGGATTTCACAGACCTTTCTATTGTTGTACAACTTGTTGTACAATTTATGACTTCACTTTTTTCGACATTGAAGAAAAAAATCAAGGCTAACCCCTTGCAAGAAAAAAATTGCATTTTCAACAATGATCCCCAAATCCATCGATACATACATCAAAAGAAAGGTCTGTTCAATACCTATCCACAGCTCAACAGCATTTGCCTTGTTTCGGATGGTGATATCTACGCAACCAAACCCTGCAAAAATGTGGGGCTGTCAGTACTCGAAACGGATTTCACAGACCTTTCCATTGTTGTACAACTTGTTGTACAATTCATGACTTCACTTTTTTCGACATATGAGAGAAAAATCAAGGCTAACCCCTTGCAAGAAAAAAATTAAATTTTCAACAATGCTCCCCAAACCCATCGATACACACATCAAAAGAAAAGTCTGTTCAATACCTATACACAGCTGTAGCCAAAAAGTATCTGCTGCATTCGGTTCTTGAGATATTTTAATTCAAAGTTATTTGCATGATTTTCCACCAAACTGCATTTGCCTTGCTTCGGATGGTGATATCTCCGCAACCAAACCCTGCAAAAATCTAGGGCTGTCAGTGCTCGAAAGGGATTTCACAGACCTTTCTATTGTTGTACAACTTGTTGTGCAATTCATGACTTCACTTTTTTCGACATTTTAGAAAAAAATAAAGGCTTTACCCTCAAGGGGATACTCTTGCAAGAAAAAAATTACATTTTCAACAATGCTCCCCAAACTCATCGATACACACATCAAATGAAAGGTCTGTTCAATACCTATCCAAAGCTGAAGACAAAAAGTATCTGCTGCATGCCGTTCTTGAGATATTTTAATTCAAAGTTATTCGCATGATTTTCCACCCAACTGCATTTGCCTTGTTTCGGATGGTGATATCTCCGCTAAAAAACCCTGCAAAAATCTGAGGCTGTCAGTGCTCGAAAGGGATTTCACAGGCCTTTCCATTGTTGAAAAACTTGTTGTACAATTTATGACTTCACTTTTTTCGACATTTAAGAAAAAATCAAGGCTAACCCCTTGCAAGAAAAAAATTGCATTTTCAACAATGCTCCCCAAACCCATCGAAACACACATCAAAGGAAAGGTCTGTTCAATACCTATCTACAGCTGAAGACAAAAAGTATCTGCTGCATCCCGTTCTTGAGATATTTTAATTCAAAGTAATTCGCATGATTTTCCACCCAACTGCGTTTGCCTTGTTTCGGATGGTGATATCTCCGCAACCAAACCCTGCAAAAATCTGGGGCTGTCAGTGCTCGAAACGGACTTCACAGACCTTCATATTGTTGTACAACTTGTTGTACAATTCATGACTTCACTTTTTTCGGCATTTTAGAAAAAAATCAAGGCTAACCCCTTGCAAGAAAAAAATTAAATTTTCAACAATGCTCCCCAAACCCATCGATACACACATCAAAAGAAAGGTCTGTTCAATACTTATCCACAGCTCCACTGCATTTGCCTTGTTTCGGATGGTGATATCTCCGCAACCAAACCCTGCAAAAATCTGGGGCTGTCAGTGCTCGAAAGGAATTTCACAGACCTTTCTATTGTTGTACAACTTGTTGTACAATTTATGACTTCACTTTTTTCGACATTGAAGAAAAAAATCAAGGCTAACCCCTTGCAAGAAAAAAATTGCATTTTCAACAATGATCCCCAAATCCATCGATACATACATCAAAAGAAAGGTCTGTTCAATACCTATCCACAACTGAAGACAAGAAGTATCTGTTGTATCCGGTTCATGAGAAATTTTAATTCAAAGCTATTCGCATGATTTTCCACCCAACTGCATTTGTCTTGCTTCGGATGATGATATCTCCGCAACCAAACCCTGCAAAAATCTGGGGACGTCAGTGCTCGAAAGGGATTTCACAGACCTTTCTCTTGTTGTAAAACTTGTTGTACAATTCATGACTTCACTTTTTTCGGCATTTTAGAAAAAAATCAAGGCTAACCCCTTGCAAGAAAAAAACTACATTTTCAACAATGCTCCCCAAACCCATCGATACACACATCAAAAGAAAGGTCTCTTCAATACCTATCCACAGCTGAAGACAAAAAGTATCTGCTGCATCCGGTTCTTGAGATATTTTAATTCAAAGTTATTCGCATGATTTTCCACCCAACTGCATTTGCCTTGTTTCGGATGGTGATATCTCCGCAACCAAACCCTGCAAAAATCTGGGGCTGTCAGTGCTCGAAACGGATTTCACAGACCTTCATATTGTTGTACAACTTGTTGTACAATTCATGACTTCACTTTTTTCGGCATTTTAGAAAAAAATCAAGGCTAACCCCTTGCAAGAAAAAAATTAAATTTTCAACAATGCTCCCCAAACCCATCGATACACACATCAAAAGAAAGGTCTGTTCAATACCTATCCACAGCTCCACTGCATTTGCCTTGTTTCGGATGGTGATATCTCCGCAACCAAACCCTGCAAAAATCTGGGGCTGTCAGTGCTCGAAAGGGATTTCACAGACCTTTCTATCGTTGTACAACTTGTTGTACAATTTATGACTTCACTTTTTTCGACATTGAAGAAAAAAATCAAGGCTAACCCCTTGCAAGAAAAAAATTGCATTTTCAACAATGATCCCCAAATCCATCGATACATACATCAAAAGAAAGGTCTGTTCAATACCTATCCACAACTGAAGACAAAAAGTATCTGTTGTATCCGGTTCATGAGAAATTTTAATTCAAAGCTATTCGCATGATTTTCCACCCAACTGCATTTGTCTTGCTTCGGATGATGATATCTCCGCAACCAAACCCTGCAAAAATCTGGGGCTGTCAGTGCTCGAAAGGGATTTCACAGACCTTTCCATTGTTGTACAACTTGTTGTACAATTCATGACTTCACTTTTTTCGACATTTAAGAAAAAAATCAAGGCTAACCCCTTGCAAGAAAAAATTGCATTTTCAACAATGCTCCCCAAACCTATCGATACACACATCAAAAGAAAAGTCTGTTCAATACCTATCCACAGCTGAAGACAAAAAGTATCTGCTGCATCCGGTTCTTGAGATATTTTAATTTAAAGTTATTCGCATGATTTTCCAGCCAACTGCATTTGCATTGCTTCGGATGGTGATATCTCCGCTACCAAACCCTGCAAAAATCTGGGGCTACCAGTGCTCGAAAGGGATTTCACAGACCTTTCCATTGTTGTACAACTTGTTGTACAATTCATGACTTCACTTTTTTCGACATTTAAGAAAAAAATCAAGGCTAACCCCTTGCAAGAAAAAAATTGCATTTTCAACAATGCTCCCCAAACCTATCGATACACACATCAAAAGAAAGGTCTGTTCAATACCTATCCACAGCTAAAGACAAAAAGTATCTGCTGCATCCGGTTCTTGAGATATTTTAATTCAAAATTATTCGCATGATTTTCCACCCAACTGCATTTGCCTTGCTTCGGATGGTGATATCTCCGCAACCAAACCCTGCAAAAATCTGGGGCTGTCAGTGCTCGAAAGGGATTTCACAGACCTTTCTATTGTTGAACAACTTGTTGTACCATTCATGACTTCACTTTTTTCGACATTTTAGAAAAAAATCAAGACCCCTGGCAAGAAAAAAATTGCATTTTCAACAATGCTCCCCAAACTCATCGATACACACATCAAAAGAAAGGTCTGTTCAATACCTATCCACAGCTGAAGACAAAAAGTATCTGCTGCATCCGGTTCTTGAGATATTTTAATTCAAACTTATTCGCACATTTTTTCCACCCATCTGCATTTGCCTTGTTTCGGATGGTGATATCTCCGCAACCAGACTTTGCAAGAATCTGGGGCTTTCAGTGCTCGAAAGGGATTTCACAGACCTTTCCATTGTTGTACAACTTGTTGTACAATTCATGAGTTCACTTTTTTCGACATTTTAGAAAAAAATCAAGGCTAACCCCTTGCAAGAAAAAAATTACATTTTCAACAATGCTCCCCAAACCCGTCGATACACACACCAAAAGAAAGGTCTGTTCAATACCTATCCACAACTGAAGACAACAAGTATCTGCTGCATCCGGTTCTTGAGATATTTTAATTCAAAATTATTCGCATGATTTTCCACCCAACTGCATTTGCCTTGCTTCGGATGGTGATATCTCCGCAACCAAACCCTGCAAAAATCTGGGGCTGTCAGTGCTCGAAAGGGATTTCACAGACCTTTCTATTGTTGAACAACTTGTTGTACCATTCATGACTTCACTTTTTTCGACATTTTAGAAAAAAATCAAGGCTAACCCCTTGCAAGAAAAAAATTACATTTTCAACAATGCTCCCCAAACCCATCGATACAAACATCAAAAGAAAGGTCTGTTCAATACCTATCCACAGCAGAAGACAAAAGTATCTGCTGCATCCGGTTCTTGAGATATTTTAATTTAAAGTTATTCGGATGATTTTAGAACAAAATCAAGGTTAACCCCTTGAAAGAAAAAAATTACATTTTCAACAATGCTCCCCAAACCCATCGATACACACATCAAGAGAAAGGTCTGTTCAATACCTATCCACAACTGAAGACAACAAGTATCTGCTGCATCCGGTTCTTGAGATATTTTAATTCAAAATTATTCGCATGATTTTCCACCCAACTGCATTTGCCTTGCTTCGGATGGTGATATCTCCGCAACCAAACCCTGCAAAAATCTGGGGCTATCAGTGCTCGAAAGGTATTTCACAGACCTTTCCATTGTTGTACAACTTGTTGTACAATTCATGACTTCACTTTTTTCGACATTTAAGAAAAAATCAAGGCTAACCCCTTGCAAGAAAAAATTGCATTTTCAACAATGCTCCCCAAACCTATCGATACACACATCAAAAGAAAGGTCTGTGCAATACCTATCCACAGCTGAAGACAAAAAGTATCTGCTGCATCCGGTTCTTGAGATATTTTAATTTAAAGTTATTCGCATGATTTTCCAGCCAACTGCATTTGCATTGCTTCGGATGGTGATATCTCCGCTACCAAACCCTGCAAAAATCTGGGGCTACCAGTGCTCGAAAGGGATTTCACAGACCTTTCCATTGTTGTACAACTTGTTGTACAATTCATGACTTCACTTTTTTCGACATTTAAGAAAAAAATCAAGGCTAACCCCTTGCAAGAAAAAAATTGCATTTTCAACAATGCTCCCCAAACCTATCGATACACACATCAAAAGAAAGGTCTGTTCAATACCTATCCACAGCTAAAGACAAAAAGTATCTGCTGCATCCGGTTCTTGAGATATTTTAATTCAAAATTATTCGCATGATTTTCCACCCAACTGCATTTGCATTGCTTCGGATGGTGATATCTCCGCTACCAAACCCTGCAAAAATCTGGGGCTGTCAGTGCTCGAAAGGGATTTCACAGACCTTTCTATTGTTGAACAACTTGTTGTACCATTCATGACTTCACTTTTTTCGACATTTTAGAAAAAAATCAAGACCCCTGGCAAGAAAAAAATTGCATTTTCAACAATGCTCCCCAAACTCATCGATACACACATCAAAAGAAAGGTCTGTTCAATACCTATCCACAGCTGAAGACAAAAAGTATCTGCTGCATCCGGTTCTTGAGATATTTTAATTCAAACTTATTCGCACATTTTTTCCACCCATCTGCATTTGCCTTGTTTCGGATGGTGATATCTCCGCAACCAGACTTTGCAAGAATCTGGGGCTTTCAGTGCTCGAAAGGGATTTCACAGACCTTTCCATTGTTGTACAACTTGTTGTACAATTCATGAGTTCACTTTTTTCGACATTTTAGAAAAAAATCAAGGCTAACCCCTTGCAAGAAAAAAATTACATTTTCAACAATGCTCCCCAAACCCGTCGATACACACACCAAAAGAAAGGTCTGTTCAATACCTATCCACAACTGAAGACAACAAGTATCTGCTGCATCCGGTTCTTGAGATATTTTAATTCAAAATTATTCGCATGATTTTCCACCCAACTGCATTTGCCTTGCTTCGGATGGTGATATCTCCGCAACCAAACCCTGCAAAAATCTGGGGCTGTCAGTGCTCGAAAGGGATTTCACAGACCTTTCTATTGTTGAACAACTTGTTGTACCATTCATGACTTCACTTTTTTCGACATTTTAGAAAAAAATCAAGGCTAACCCCTTGCAAGAAAAAAATTACATTTTCAACAATGCTCCCCAAACCCATCGATACAAACATCAAAAGAAAGGTCTGTTCAATACCTATCCACAGCAGAAGACAAAAGTATCTGCTGCATCCGGTTCTTGAGATATTTTAATTTAAAGTTATTCGGATGATTTTAGAACAAAATCAAGGTTAACCCCTTGAAAGAAAAAAATTACATTTTCAACAATGCTCCCCAAACCCATCGATACACACATCAAGAGAAAGGTCTGTTCAATACCTATCCACAACTGAAGACAACAAGTATCTGCTGCATCCGGTTCTTGAGATATTTTAATTCAAAATTATTCGCATGATTTTCCACCCAACTGCATTTGCCTTGCTTCGGATGGTGATATCTCCGCAACCAAACCCTGCAAAAATCTGGGGCTATCAGTGCTCGAAAGGTATTTCACAGACCTTTCCATTGTTGTACAACTTGTTGTACAATTTATGACTTCTCTTTTTTCGACATTTAAGAAAAAAATCAAGGCTCCCTTGCAAGAAAAAATTGCATTTTCAACAATGCTCCCCAAACCCATCGATACACACATCAAAAGAAAGGTCTGTTCAATACCTATCCACAGCTGAAGACAAAAAGTATCTGCTGCATCCGGTTCTTGAGATATTTTAATTCAAAATTATTCGCATGATTTTCCACCCAACTGCATTTGCGTTTCTTCGGATGGTGATATCTCCGCAACCAAACAATGCAAAAATCTGGGGCTGTCAGTGCTCGAAAGGAATTTCACAGACCTTTCGATTGTTGTGCAACTTGTTGTACAATTCATGACTTCACTTTTTTCGACATTTTAGAAAAAAATCAAGGCTAACCCCTTGCAAGAAAAAAATTACATTTTCAACAATGCTCCCCAAACCCATCGATATTAACATCAAGAGAAAAGTCTGTTCAATACTTATCCACAGCTATAGACAAACAGTATCTGCTGCATCCGATTCTTGAGATATTTAAATTCAAAGTTATTCGCATGATTTTCCACCCAACTGCATTTGCGTTGCTTCGGATGGTGATATCTCCGCAACCAAACCCTGCAAAAATCTGGGGCTGTCAGTGCTCGAAAGGGATTTCACAGACCTTTCTATTGTTGTACAACTTGTTGTACAATTCATGACTTCACTTTTTTCGACATTGAAGAAAAAAATCAAGGCTAACCCCTTGCAAGAAAAAAATTGCATTTTCAACAATGATCCCCAAATCCATCGATACATACATCAAAAGAAAGGTCTGTTCAATACCTATCCACAACTGAAGACAAAAAGTATCTGTTGTATCCGGTTCATGAGAAATTTTAATTCAAAGCTATTCGCATGATTTTCCACCCAACTGCATTTGTCTTGCTTCGGATGATGATATCTCCGCAACCAAACCCTGCAAAAATCTGGGGCTGTCAGTGCTCGAAAGGGATTTCACAGACCTTTCAATTGTTGTACAACTTGTTGTACAATTCATGACTTCACTTTTTTCGACATTTAAGAAAAAAATCAAGGCTAACCCCTTGCAAGAAAAAATTGCATTTTCAACAATGCTCCCCAAACCTATCGATACACACATCAAAAGAAAGGTCTGTTCAATACCTATCCACAGCTGAAGACAAAAAGTATCTGCTGCATCCGGTTCTTGAGATATTTTAATTTAAAGTTATTCGCATGATTTTCCAGCCAACTGCATTTGCATTGCTTCGGATGGTGATATCTCCGCTACCAAAGCCTGCAAAAATCTGGGGCTACCAGTGCTCGAAAGGGATTTCACAGACCTTTCCATTGTTGTACAACTTGTTGTACAATTCATGACTTCACTTTTTTCGACATTTAAGAAAAAAATCAAGGCTAACCCCTTGCAAGAAAAAAATTGCATTTTCAACAATGCTCCCCAAACCTATCGATACACACATCAAAAGAAAGGTCTGTTCAATACCTATCCACAGCTAAAGACAAAAAGTATCTGCTGCATCCGGTTCTTGAGATATTTTAATTCAAAATTATTCGCATGATTTTCCACCCAACTGCATTTGCCTTGCTTCGGATGGTGATATCTCCGCAACCAAACCCTGCAAAAATCTGGGGCTGTCAGTGCTCGAAAGGGATTTCACAGACCTTTCCATTGTTGTACAACTTATTGTACAATTCATGACTTCACTTTTTTCGACATTTAAGAAAAAAATCAAGGCTAACCCCTTGCAAGAAAAAAATTGCATTTTCAACAATGCTCCCCAAACCTATCGATACACACATCAAAAGAAAGGTCTGTTCAATACCTATCCACAGCTAAAGACAAAAAGTATCTGCTGCATCCGGTTCTTGAGATATTTTAATTCAAAATTATTCGCATGATTTTCCACCCAACTGCATTTGCCTTGCTTCGGATGGTGATATCTCCGCAACCAAACCCTGCAAAAATCTGGGGCTGTCAGTGCTCGAAAGGGATTTCACAGACCTTTCTATTGTTGAACAACTTGTTGTACCATTCATGACTTCACTTTTTTCGACATTTTAGAAAAAAATCAAGACCCCTGGCAAGAAAAAAATTGCATTTTCAACAATGCTCCCCAAACTCATCGATACACACATCAAAAGAAAGGTCTGTTCAATACCTATCCACAGCTGAAGACAAAAAGTATCTGCTGCATCCGGTTCTTGAGATATTTTAATTCAAACTTATTCGCACATTTTTTCCACCCATCTGCATTTGCCTTGTTTCGGATGGTGATATCTCCGCAACCAGACTTTGCAAGAATCTGGGGCTTTCAGTGCTCGAAAGGGATTTCACAGACCTTCCTATTGTTGAACAACTTGTTGTACCATTCATGACTGCACTTTTTTCGACATTTTAGAAAAAAATCAAGGCTAACCCCTTGCAAGAAAAAAATTACATTTTCAACAATGCTCCCCAAACCCATCGATACAAACATCAAAAGAAAGGTCTGTTCAATACCTATCCACAGCTGTAGACAAAGAGTATCTGCTGCATCCGGTTCTTGGGATATTTGAATTCAAATTTATTTGCATGATTTTCCACCCAACTGCATTTGGCTTGCTTCGGATGGTGATATCTCCGCAACCAAACCCTGCAAAAATCTGGGGCTATCAGTGCTCGAAAGGTATTTTACAGACCTTTCCATTGTTGTACAACTTGTTGTACAATTTATGACTTCTCTTTTTTCGACATTTAAGAAAAAAATCAAGGCTAACCCCTTGCAAGAAAAAAATTGCATTTTCAACAATGCTCCCCAAACCCATCGATACACACATCAAAAGAAAGGTCTGTTCAATACCTATCCACAGCTAAAGACAAAAAGTATCTGCTGCATCCGGTTCTTGAGATATTTTAATTCAAAGTTATTCGCATGATTTTCCACCCAACTGCATTTGCCTTGCTTCGGATGGTGATATCTCCGCTACCAAACCCTGCAAAAATCTGGGGCTGTCAGTGCTCGAAAGGGATTTCACAGACATTTCCATTGTTGTACAACTTGTTGTACAATTCATGACTTCACTTTTTTCGACATTTTAGAAAAAAAATCAAGGCTAACCCCTTGCAAGAAAAAAATTGCATTTTCAACAATGCTCCCCAAACCCATCGATGCACACATCAAAAGAAATGTCTGTTCAATACCTATCCACAACTGAAGACAAAAAGTATCTGCTAGATCCGGTTCTTGAGATATTTGAATTCAAAGTTATTCGCATGATTTTCCACCCAACTGCATTTGCCTTGCTTCGGATGGTGATATCTCCGCAACCAAACCCTGCAAAAATCTGGGGCTGTCAGTCCACGAAAGGGATTTCACAGACCTTTCCATTGTTGTACAACCTGTTGTACAATTTATGACTTCACCTTTTTCGACATTTTAGAAAAAAAATCAAGGCTAACCCCTTGCAAGAAAAAAATTGCATTTTCAACAATGCTCCCCAAACCCATCGATACATACATCAAAAGAAAAGTCTGTTAAATACCTATCCATAGCTGTAGACAAAAAGTATCTGCTGCATCCGGTTCTTGAGATATTTTAATTCAAACTTATTCGCACATTTTTTCCACCCATCTGCATTTGCCTTGTTTCGGATGGTGATATCTCCGCAACCAGACTTTGCAAGAATCTGGGGCTTTCAGTGCTCGAAAGGGATTTCACAGACCTTTCTATTGTTGAACAACTTGTTGTACCATTCATGACTTCACTTTTTTCGACATTTTAGAAAAAAATCAAGGCTAACCCCTTGCAAGAAAAAAATTACATTTTCAACAATGCTCCCCAAACCCATCGATACAAACATCAAAAGAAAGGTCTGTTCAATACCTATCCACAGCAGAAGACAAAAGTATCTGCTGCATCCGGTTCTTGAGATATTTTAATTTAAAGTTATTCGCATGATTTTAGAAAAAAATCAAGGTTAACCCCTTGCAAGAAAAAAATTACATTTTCAACAATGCTCCCCAAACCCATCGATACACACATCAAGAGAAAGGTCTGTTCAATACCTATCCACAGCTGTAGACAAAGAGTATCTGCTGCATCCGGTTCTTGAGATATTTGAATTCAAATTTATTCGCATGATTTTCCACCCAACTGCATTTGGCTTGCTTCGGATGGTGATATCTCCGCAACCAAACCCTGCAAAAATCTGGGGCTGTCAGTCCACGAAAGGGATTTCACAGACCTTTCCATTGTTGTACAACCTGTTGTACAATTTATGACTTCACCTTTTTCGACATTTTAGAAAAAAAATCAAGGTTAACCCCTTGAAAGAAAAAAATTACATTTTCAACAATGCTCCCCAAACCCATCGATACACACATCAAGAGAAAGGTCTGTTCAATACCTATCCACAGCTGTAGACAAAGAGTATCTGCTGCATCCGGTTCTTGAGATATTTGAATTCAAATTTATTCGCATGATTTTCCACCCAACTGCATTTGGCTTGCTTCGGATGGTGATATCTCCGCAACCAAACCCTGCAAAAATCTGGGGCTATCAGTGCTCGAAAGGTATTTCACAGACCTTTCCATTGTTGTACAACTTGTTGTACAATTTATGACTTCTCTTTTTTCGACATTTAAGAAAAAAATCAAGGCTAACCCCTTGCAAGAAAAAAATTGCATTTTCAACAATGCTCCCCAAACCCATCGATACACACATCAAAAGAAAGGTCTGTTCAATACCTATCCACAGCTGAAGACAAAAAGTATCTGCTGCATCCGGTTCTTGAGATATTTTAATTCAAAATTATTCGCATGATTTTCCACCCAAATGCATTTGCGTTTCTTCGGATGGTGATATCTCCGCAACCAAACAATGCAAAAATCTGGGGCTGTCAGTGCTCGAAAGGAATTTCACAGACCTTTCCATTGTTGTACAACTTGTTGTACAATTTATGACTTCTCTTTTTTCGACATTTAAGAAAAAAATCAAGGCTAACCCCTTGCAAGAAAAAAATTGCATTTTCAACAATGCTCCCCAAACCCATCGATACACACATCAAAAGAAAGGTCTGTTCAATACCTATCCACAGCTATAGACAAACAGTATCTGCTGCATCCGGTTCTTGAGATATTTTAATTCAAAGTTATTTGCATAATTTTCCACCCAACTGCATTTGCCTTGCTTCGGATGAAGATATCTCCACAATCAAACCCTGCAAAAATCTGGGGCTGTCAGTGCTCGAAAGGGATTTCACAGACCTTTCCATTGTTGTACAACTTGTTGTACAATTCATGACTTCACTTTTTTCGACATTTTAGAAAAAAAATCAAGGCTAACCCCTTGCAAGAAAAAAATTGCATTTTCAACAATGCTCCCCAAACCCATCGATGCACACATCAAAAGAAATGTCTGTTCAATACCTATCCACAACTGAAGACAAAAAGTATCTGCTACATCCGGTTCTTGAGATATTTGAATTCAAAGTTATTCGCATGATTTTCCACCCAACTGCATTTGCCTTGCTTCGGATGGTGATATCTCCGCAACCAAACCCTGCAAAAATCTAGGGCTGTCAGTCCACGAAAGGGATTTCACAGACCTTTCCATTGTTGTACAACCTGTTGTACAATTTATGACTTCACCTTTTTCGACATTTTAGAAAAAAAATCAAGGCTAACCCCTTGCAAGAAAAAAATTGCATTTTCAACAATGCTCCCCAAACCCATCGATACATACATCAAAAGAAAAGTCTGTTAAATACCTATCCATAGCTGTAGACAAAAAGTATCTGCTGCATCCGGTTCTTGAGATATTTTAATTCAAAGTTATTTGCATAATTTTTCACCCAAACCCTGTAAAAATCTGGGGCTTTCAGTCCGCGAAAGGGATTTCACAGACCTTTCCATTGTTGTACAACTTGTTGTACAATTTATGACTTCACTTTTTTCGACATTTAAGAAAAAAATCAAGGCTAACCTCTTGCAAGAAAATTTGCATTTTCAACAATGCTCCCCAAACCCATCGATACATACATCAAAAGAAAGGTCTGGACAATACCTATCCATAGCTGTAGACAAAAAGTATCTGCTGCATCCGGTTCTTGAGATATTTTAATTCAAAGTTATTCGCATGATTTTCCACCCAACTGCATTTGCCTTGCTTCGGATGGTGATATCTCCGCAACCAAACCCTGCAAAAATCTGGGGCTGTCAGTGCTCGAAAGGGATTTCACAGACCTTTCTATTGTTGAACAACTTGTTGTACCATTCATGACTTCACTTTTTTCGACATTTTAGAAAAAAATCAAGACCCCTGGCAAGAAAAAAATTGCATTTTCAACAATGCTCCCCAAACTCATCGATACACACATCAAAAGAAAGGTCTGTTCAATACCTATCCACAGCTAAAGACAAAAAGTATCTGCTGCATCCGGTTCTTGAGATATTTTAATTCAAAATTATTCGCATGATTTTCCACCCAACTGCATTTGCCTTGCTTCGGATGGTGATATCTCCGCAACCAAACCCTGCAAAAATCTAGGGCTGTCAGTGCTCGAAAGGGATTTCACAGACCTTTCTATTATTGTACAACTTGCTGTGCAATTCATTACTTCAGTTTTTTCGACATTTTAGAAAAAAATCAAGGCTTTACCATCAAGGGGTTACCATTGCAAAAAAAAAAAATACATTTTCAACAATGCTCCCCAAACCCATCGATACATACATCAAAAGAAAGGTCTGGACAATACCTATCCATAGCTGTAGACAAAAAGTATCTGCTGCATCCGGTTCTTGAGATATTTTAATTCAAACTTATTCGCACATTTTTTCCACCCATCTGCATTTGCCTTGTTTCGGATGGTGATATCTCCGCAACCAGACTTTGCAAGAATCTGGGGCTTTCAGTGCTCGAAAGGGATTTCACAGACCTTTCTATTGTTGAACAACTTGTTGTACCATTCATGACTTCACTTTTTTCGACATTTTAGAAAAAAATCAAGGCTAACCCCTTGCAAGAAAAAAATTACATTTTCAACAATGCTCCCCAAACCCATCGATACAAACATCAAAAGAAAGGTCTGTTCAATACCTATCCACAGCAGAAGACAAAAGTATCTGCTGCATCCGGTTCTTGAGATATTTTAATTTAAAGTTATTCGCATGATTTTAGAAAAAAATCAAGGTTAACCCCTTGAAAGAAAAAAATTACATTTTCAACAATGCTCCCCAAACCCATCGATACACACATCAAGAGAAAGGTCTGTTCAATACCTATCCACAGCTGTAGACAAAGAGTATCTGCTGCATCCGGTTCTTGAGATATTTGAATTCAAATTTATTCGCATGATTTTCCACCCAACTGCATTTGGCTTGCTTCGGATGGTGATATCTCCGCAACCAAACCCTGCAAAAATCTGGGGCTATCAGTGCTCGAAAGGTATTTCACAGACCTTTCCATTGTTGTACAACTTGTTGTACAATTTATGACTTCTCTTTTTTCGACATTTAAGAAAAAAATCAAGGCTAACCCCTTGCAAGAAAAAAATTGCATTTTCAACAATGCTCCCCAAACCCATCGATACACACATCAAAAGAAAGGTCTGTTCAATACCTATCCACAGCTGAAGACAAAAAGTATCTGCTGCATCCGGTTCTTGAGATATTTTAATTCAAAATTATTCGCATGATTTTCCACCCAAATGCATTTGCGTTTCTTCGGATGGTGATATCTCCGCAACCAAACAATGCAAAAATCTGGGGCTGTCAGTGCTCGAAAGGAATTTCACAGACCTTTCCATTGTTGTACAACTTGTTGTACAATTTATGACTTCTCTTTTTTCGACATTTAAGAAAAAAATCAAGGCTAACCCCTTGCAAGAAAAAAATTGCATTTTCAACAATGCTCCCCAAACCCATCGATACACACATCAAAAGAAAGGTCTGTTCAATACCTATCCACAGCTATAGACAAACAGTATCTGCTGCATCCGGTTCTTGAGATATTTTAATTCAAAGTTATTTGCATAATTTTCCACCCAACTGCATTTGCCTTGCTTCGGATGAAGATATCTCCACAATCAAACCCTGCAAAAATCTGGGGCTGTCAGTGCTCGAAAGGGATTTCACAGACCTTTCCATTGTTGTACAACTTGTTGTACAATTCATGACTTCACTTTTTTCGACATTTTAGAAAAAAAATCAAGGCTAACCCCTTGCAAGAAAAAAATTGCATTTTCAACAATGCTCCCCAAACCCATCGATGCACACATCAAAAGAAATGTCTGTTCAATACCTATCCACAACTGAAGACAAAAAGTATCTGCTACATCCGGTTCTTGAGATATTTGAATTCAAAGTTATTCGCATGATTTTCCACCCAACTGCATTTGCCTTGCTTCGGATGGTGATATCTCCGCAACCAAACCCTGCAAAAATCTAGGGCTGTCAGTCCACGAAAGGGATTTCACAGACCTTTCCATTGTTGTACAACCTGTTGTACAATTTATGACTTCACCTTTTTCGACATTTTAGAAAAAAAATCAAGGCTAACCCCTTGCAAGAAAAAAATTGCATTTTCAACAATGCTCCCCAAACCCATCGATACATACATCAAAAGAAAAGTCTGTTAAATACCTATCCATAGCTGTAGACAAAAAGTATCTGCTGCATCCGGTTCTTGAGATATTTTAATTCAAAGTTATTTGCATAATTTTTCACCCAAACCCTGTAAAAATCTGGGGCTTTCAGTCCGCGAAAGGGATTTCACAGACCTTTCCATTGTTGTACAACTTGTTGTACAATTTATGACTTCACTTTTTTCGACATTTAAGAAAAAAATCAAGGCTAACCTCTTGCAAGAAAATTTGCATTTTCAACAATGCTCCCCAAACCCATCGATACATACATCAAAAGAAAGGTCTGGACAATACCTATCCATAGCTGTAGACAAAAAGTATCTGCTGCATCCGGTTCTTGAGATATTTTAATTCAAAGTTATTCGCATGATTTTCCACCCAACTGCATTTGCCTTGCTTCGGATGGTGATATCTCCGCAACCAAACCCTGCAAAAATCTGGGGCTGTCAGTGCTCGAAAGGGATTTCACAGACCTTTCTATTGTTGAACAACTTGTTGTACCATTCATGACTTCACTTTTTTCGACATTTTAGAAAAAAATCAAGACCCCTGGCAAGAAAAAAATTGCATTTTCAACAATGCTCCCCAAACTCATCGATACACACATCAAAAGAAAGGTCTGTTCAATACCTATCCACAGCTAAAGACAAAAAGTATCTGCTGCATCCGGTTCTTGAGATATTTTAATTCAAAATTATTCGCATGATTTTCCACCCAACTGCATTTGCCTTGCTTCGGATGGTGATATCTCCGCAACCAAACCCTGCAAAAATCTAGGGCTGTCAGTGCTCGAAAGGGATTTCACAGACCTTTCTATTATTGTACAACTTGCTGTGCAATTCATTACTTCAGTTTTTTCGACATTTTAGAAAAAAATCAAGGCTTTACCATCAAGGGGTTACCATTGCAAAAAAAAAAAATACATTTTCAACAATGCTCCCCAAATTCATCGATACACACATCAAATGAAAGGTCTGTTCAATACCTATCCACAGCTGAAGACAAAAAGTATCTGCTGCATGCCGTTCTTGAGATATTTTAATTCAAAGTTATTCGCATGATTTTCCACCCACCTGCATTTGCCTTGTTTCGGATGGTGATATCTCCGCTTCCAAACCCTCCAAAAATCTGGGGCTGTCAGTGCTCGAAAGGGATTTCACAGGCTTTTCCATTGTTGTACAACTTGTTGTACAATTTATGACTTCACTTTTTTCGACATTTAAGAAAAAAATCAAGGCTAACCCCTTGCAAGAAAAAAATTGCATTTTCAACAATGCTCCCCAAACCCATCGATACACACATCAAAAGAAAGGTCTGTTCAATACCTATCCACAGCTGAAGACAAAAAGTATCTGCTGCATCCCGTTCTTGAGATATTTTAATTCAAAGTAATTCGCATGATTTTCCACCCAACTGCATTTGCCTTGTTTCGGATGGTGATATCTCCGCAACCAAACCCTGCAATTATCTGGGGCTGTCGGTGCTCGTAAGGGATTTCACAGACCTTTCCATTGTTGAAAAACTTGTTGTACAATTTATGACTTCACTTTTTTCGACATTTTAGAAAAAATCATGGCAAGGGGTGCAAGAAAAAAATTACATTTTCAACAATGCTCCCCAAACCCATCGATACACACATCAAAAAAAGGTCTGTTCAATATCTATCCACAGCTCAACTGCATTTGCCTTGTTTCGGATGGTGATATCTCCGCAACCAAACCCTGCAAAAATCTGGGGCTGTCAGTACTCGAAACGGATTTCACAGACCTTTCCATTATTGTACAACTTGTTGTACAATTCATGACTTCACTTTTTTCGACATTTTAGAAAAAAATCAAGGCTAACCCCTTGCAAGAAAAAAATTACATTTTCAACAATGCTCCCCAAACCCATCGATACACACATCAAAAGAAAGGTCTGCTCAATACATATCCACAGCTGAAGACAAAAAGTATCTGCTGCATCCGGTTCTTGAGATATTTTAATTCAAAGTTATTCGCATAATTTTCCATCCAACTGCATTTGCCTTGCTTCGGATGGTGATATCTCCGCAACCAAACCCTGCAAAAATCTGGGGCTGTCAGTGCTAGAAAGGGATTTCACAGACCTTTCCATTGTTGTACAACTTGTTGTACAATTCATGACTTCACTTTTTTCGACATTTTAGAAAAAAATTAAGGCTAACCCCTTGCAAGAAAATATTTGCATTTTCAACAATGCTCCCCGAACCCATCGATACACAAATCAAAAAAATGTCTGTTCAGTACCTATCCACAGCTGAAGACAAAAAGTGTCTGCTGCATCTGGTTCTTGAGATATTTTAATTCAAAGTTATTCGCATGATTTTCCACCCAACTGCATTTGCCTTGCTTCGGATGGTGATATCTCCGCAACCAAACCCTGCAAAAATCTAGGGCGGTCAGTGCCCGAAAGGGATTTCACAGGCCTTTCTATTGTTGTACAACTTGTTGTACAATTTATGACTTCACTTTTTTCGACATTTAAGAAAAAAATCAAGGCTAACCCCTTGCAAGAAAAAAATTACATTTTCAACAATGCTCCCCAAATCCATCGATACACACATCAAAAGAAAGGTCTGTTCAATAACTATCCACAGCTGAATACAAAAAGTATCTGCTGCATCCGGTTCTTGAGATATTTTATTTCAAAGTTATTCGCATGATTTTCCACCCAACTGCATTTGCCTTGCGTCGGATGGTGATATTTCCACAACCAAACCCTGCGAAAATCTAGGGCTGTCAGTGCTCGAAAGTGATTTCACAGACCTTTCCATTGTTGTAAAATTTATGACTTCACTTTTTTCGATATTTAAGAAAAAAATCAGGGCTAACCCCTTGCAAGAAAAAAATTACATTTTCAACAATGCTCCCCAAACCCATCGATACAAACATCAAAAGAAAGGTCTGTTCAATACCTATCCACAGCTGAATACAAAAAGTATCTGCTGCATCCGGTTCTTGAGATATTTTAATTCAAAGTTATTCGCATGATTTTCCACCCAACTGCATTTGCCTTGTTTCGGATGGTGATATCTCCGCAACCAAACCCTGCAAAAATCTGGGGCTGTCAGTGCCCGAAAGGGATTTCACAGGCCTTTCTATTGTTGTACAACTTGTTGTACAATTTATGACTTCACTTTTTTCGACATTTAAGAAAAAAATCAAGGCTAACCCCTTGCAAGAAAAAAATTACATTTTCAACAATGCTCCCCAAACCCATCGATACACACATCAAAAGAAAGGTCTGTTCAATACCTACCACAGCTGAAGACCAAAAGTATCTGCTGCATCCGGTTCTTGAGATATTTTAATTCAAAGTTATTCGCATGATTTTCCACCCAACTGCATTTGCCTTGCTTCGGATGGTGATATCTCCGCAACCAAACCCTGCAAAAATCTAGGGCGGTCAGTGCCCGAAAGGGATTTCACAGGCCTTTCTATTGTTGTATAACTTGTTGTACAATTTATGACTTCACTTTTTTCGACATTTAAGAAAAAAATCAAGGCTAACCCCTTGCAAGAAAAAAATTACATTTTCAACAATGCTCCCCAAACCCATCGATACACACATCAAAAGAAAGGTCTGTTCAATAACTATCCACAGCTGAAGACAAAAAGTATCTGCTGCATCCCGTTCTTGAGATATTTTAATTCAAAGTAATTCGCATGATTTTCCACCCAACTGCGTTTGCCTTGTTTCGGATGGTGATATCTCCGCAACCAAACCCTGCAAAAATCTGGGGCTGTCAGTACTCGAAACGGATTTCACAGACCTTTCAATTGTTGTACAACTTGTTGTACAATTCATGACTTCACTTTTTTCGACATTTTAGAAAAAATCAGGGGTAACCCCTTGCAAGAAAAAAATTACATTTTCAACAATTCTCGCCAAATCCATCGATACATACATCAAACCCTGTAAAAATCTGGGGCTTTCAGTCCGCGAAAGGGATTTCACAGACCTTTCTATTGTTGTACAACTTGTTGTACAATTTATGACTTCACTTTTTTCGACATTTAAGAAAAAAATCAAGGCTAACCCCTTGCAAGAAAAAAATTACATTTTCAACAATGCTCCCCAAACCCATCGATACATACATCAAAAGAAAGGTCTGGTCAATACCTATCCATAGCTGTAGACAAAAAGTATCTGCTGCATCCGGTTCTTGAGATATTTTAATTCAAAGTTATTCGCATGATTTTCCACCCAACTGCATTTGCATTGCTTCGGATGGTGATATCTCCGCAACCAAACTCTGCAAAAATCTGGGGCTGTCAGTGTTCGAAAGGGTTTTCACAGACCTTTCTGTTGTTGTACAACTCTTTGTACAATTCATGACTTCACTTTTTTCGAAATTTTAAAAAAAATTCAAGGCTAACCCCTTGCAAGAAAAAAATTACATTTTCAACAATGCTAACCAAACCCATCGATACACACATCAAAAGGAAGGTCTGTTCAATACCTATCCACAACTGAAGACAAAAAGTATCTGCTACATCCGGTTCTTGAGATATTTGAATTCAAAGTTTTTCGCATGATTTTCCACCTAACTGCATTTGCCTTGCTTCGGATGGCGATATCTCCGCAACCAAATCCTGCAAAAATCTAGGGCTGTCAGTGCTCGAAAGGGATGTCACAGACCTTTCCATTGTTGTACAACTTGTTGTACAATTCATGACTTCACTTTTTTCGACATTTTACAAAAAACCAAGGCTAACCCCTTGCAAGAAAAAAATTACATTTTCAACAATGCTCCCCAAACCCATCGATGCAAACATCAAAAGAAAGGTCTGTTCAATACCTATCCACAGCTGAAGACAAAAGTATATGCTGCATCAAGAACCGGTTCTTGAGATATTTTAATTCAAAATTATTCGCATGATTTTCCACCCAACTGCATTTGCGTTTCTTCGGATGGTGATATCTCCGCAACCAAACAATGCAAAAATCTGGGGCTGTCAGTGCTCGAAAGGAATTTTACAGACCTTTCTATTGTTGTGCAACTTGTTGTACAATTCATGACTTCACTTTTTTCGACATTTTAGAAAAAAATCAAGGCTAACCCCTTGCAAGAAAAAAATTACATTTTCAACAATGCTCCCCAAACCCATCGATACATACATCAAGAGAAAAGTCTGTTCAATACTTATCCACAGCTATAGACAAAAAGTATCTGCTGCATCCGGTTCTTCAGATATTTTAATTCAAAGTTATTTGCATAATTTTCCACCCAACTGCATTTGCCTTGCTTCGGATGGAGATATCTCCGCAATCAAACCCTGCAAAAATCTGGGGCTGTCAGTGCTCGAAAGGGATTTCACAGGCATTTCCATTGTTGTACAACTTGTTGTACAATTCATGACTTCACTTTTTTCGATATTTTAGAAAAAAAATCAAGGCTAACCCCTTGCAAGAAAAAAATTGCATTTTCAACAATGCTCCCCAAACCCATCGATACACACATCAAAAGAACTGTCTGTTCAATACCTATCCACAGCTGAAGACAAAAAGTATCTGCTGCATCCGGTTCTTGAGATATTTTAATTCAAAGTTATTTGCATGATTTTCTACCCAACTGCATTTGCATTGCTTCGGATGGTTATATCTCCGCAACCAAACTCTGCAAAAATCTGGGGCTTTCAGTGTTCGAAAGGGATTTCACAAACCTTTCTGTTGTTGTACAACTTGTTGTACAATTCATGACTTCACTTTTTTCGAAATTTAAAAAAAAATTCAAGACCCCAGCGACTTAAAAATTATATATTCGTGATCTTGGAACTGCCACCTTTTAATCCATGTAACGAATGACACGAAAAACTAATTTTAAAAAAATTGGACATTTTTATCTTTAAACGCGTTTTCCGGCTAAATTATGCGTCCTAGACCCATCAAACTTTACACTTTTTCTGTCCCTTAAAATTCGATTTGCGGCTAAACTACTTGCCCCAGCGACTTAAAAATTATATATTCGTGATCTTGGAACTGCCACCTTTTAATCCATGTAACGGATGACACGAAAAACTAATTTTAAAAAAATTGGACATTTTTATCTTTAAACGCGTTTTCCGGCTAAACTATGCGTCCTAGACCCATCAAACTTTACACTTTTTCTGTCCCTTAAAATTCGATTTGCGGCTAAACTACTTGCCCCAGCGACTTAAAAATTATATATTCGTGATCTTGGAACTGCCACCTTTTAATCCATGTAACGAATGACACGAAAAACTAATTTTAAAAAAATTGGACATTTTTATCTTTAAACGCGTTTTCCGGCTAAACTATGCGTCCTAGACCCATCAAACTTTACACTTTTTCTGTCCCTTAAAATTCGATTTGCGGCTAAACTACTTGCTCCAGCGACTTAAAAATTATATATTCGTGATCTTGGAACTGCCACCTTTTAATCCATGTAACGAATGACACGAAAAACTAATTTTAAAAAAATTGGACATTTTTATCTTTAAACGCGTTTTCCGGCTAAACTATGCGTCCTAGACCCATCAAACTTTACACTTTTTCTGTCCCTTAAAATTCGATTTGCGGCTAAACTACTTGCCCCAGCGACTTAAAAATTATATATTCGTGATCTTGGAACTGCCACCTTTTAATCCATGTAACGAATGACACGAAAAACTAATTTTAAAAAAATTGGACATTTTTATCTTTAAACGCGTTTTCCGGCTAAACTATGCGTCCTAGACCAATCAAACTTTACACTTTTTCTGTCCCTTAAAATACGATTTGCGGCTAAACTACTTGCCCCAGCGACTTAAAAATTATATATTCGTGATCTTGGAACTGCCACTTTTTAATCCATGTAACGAATGACACGAAAAACTAATTTTAAAAAAATTGGACATTTTTATCTTTAAACGCGTTTTCCGGCTAAACTATGCGTCCTAGACCCATCAAACTTTACACTTTTTCTGTCCCTTAAAATTCGATTTGCGGCTAAACTACTTGCCCCAGCGACTTAAAAATTATATATTCGTGATCTTGGAACTGCCACCTTTTAATCCATGTAACGAATGACACGAAAAACTAATTTTAAAAAAATTGGACATTTTTATCTTTAAACGCGTTTTCCGGCTAAACTATGCGTCCTAGACCCATCAAACTTTACACTTTTTCTGTCCCTTAAAATTCGATTTGCGGCTAAACTACTTGCCCCAGCGACTTAAAAATTATATATTCGTGATCTTGGAACTGCCATCTTTTAATCCATGTAACGAATGACACGAAAAACTAATTTTAAAAAAATTGGACATTTTTATCTTTAAACGCGTTTTCCGGCTAAACTATGCGTCCTAGACCCATCAAACTTTACATTTTATCTGTCCCTTAAAATTCGATTTGCGGCTAAACTACTTGCCCCAGCGACTTAAAAATTATATATTCGTGATCTTGGAACTGCCACCTTTTAATCCATGTAACGAATGACACGAAAAACTAATTTTAAAAAAATTGGACATTTTTATCTTTAAACGCGTTTTCCGGCTAAACTATGCGTCCTAGACCCATCAAACTTTACACTTTTTCTGTCCCTTAAAATACGATTTGCGGCTAAACTACTTGCCCCAGCGACTTAAAAATTATATATTCGTGATCTTGGAACTGCCACCTTTTAATCCATGTAACGAATGACACGAAAAACTAATTTTAAAAAAATTGGACATTTTTATCTTTAAACGCGTTTTCCGGCTAAACTATGCGTCCTAGACCCATCAAACTTTACACTTTTTCTGTCCCTTAAAATTCGATTTGCGGCTAAACTACTTGCCCCAGCGACTTAAAAATTATATATTCGTGATCTTGGAACTGCCACCTTTTAATCCATGTAACGAATGACACGAAAAACTAATTTTAAAAAAATTGGACATTTTTATCTTTAAACGCGTTTTCCGGCTAAACTATGCGTCCTAGACCCATCAAACTTTACACTTTTTCTGTCCCTTAAAATTCGATTTGCGGCTAAACTACTTGCCCCAGCGACTTAAAAATTATATATTCGTGATCTTGGAACTGCCACCTTTTAATCCATGTAACGAATGACACGAAAAACTAATTTTAAAAAATTGGACATTTTTATCTTTAAACGCGTTTTCCGGCTAAACTATGCGTCCTAGACCCATCAAACTTTACACTTTTTCTGTCCCTTAAAATTCGATTTGCGGCTAAACTACTTGCCCCAGCGACTTAAAAATTATATATTCGTGATCTTGGAACTGCCACCTTTTAATCCATGTAACGAATGACACGAAAAACTAATTTAAAAAAAATTGGACATTTTTATCTTTAAACGCGTTTTCCGGCTAAACTATGCGTCCTAGACCCATCAAACTTTACACTTTTTCTGTCCCTTAAAATTCGATTTGCGGCTAAACTACTTGCCCCAGCGACTTAAAAATTATATATTCGTGATCTTGGAACTGCCACCTTTTAATCCATGTAACGAATGACACGAAAAACTAATTTTTAAAAAATTGGACATTTTTATCTTTAAACGCGTTTTCCGGCTAAACTATGCGTCCTAGACCCATCAAACTTTACACTTTTTCTGTCCCTTAAAATTCGATTTGCGGCTAAACTACTTGCCCAGCGACTTAAAAATTATATATTCGTGATCTTGGAACTGCCACCTTTTAATCCATGTAACGAATGACACGAAAAACTAATTTTAAAAAAATTGGACGTTTTTATCTTTAAACTCGTTTTCCGGCTAAACTATTCGTCCTAGACCCATCAAACTTTACACTTTTTCTGTCCCTTAAAATTCGATTTGCGGCTAAACTACTTGCCCCAGCGACTTAAAAATTATATATTCGTGATCTTGGAACTGCCACCTTTTAATCCATGTAACGAATGACACGAAAAACTTATTTTAAAAAAATTGGACATTTTTATCTTTAAACGCGTTTTCCGGCTAAACTATGCGTCCTAGACCCATCAAACTTTACACTTTTTCTGTCCCTTAAAATTCGATTTGCGGCTAAAGTACTTGCCCCAGCGACTTAAAAATTATATATTCGTTATCTTGGAACTGCCACCTTTTAATCCATGTAACGACACGAAAAACTAATTTTAAAAAAATTGGACATTTTTATCTTTAAACGCGTTTTCCGGCTAAACTATGCGTCCTAGACCCATCAAACTTTACATTTTATCTGTCCCTTTAAATTCGATTTGCGACTAAACTACTTGCCCCAGCGACTTAAAAATTATATATTCGTGATCTTGGAACTGCCACCTTTTAATCCATGTAACGAATGACACGAAAAACTAATTTTATAAAAATTGGACATTTTTATCTTTAAACGCGTTTTCCGGCTAAACTATGCGTGCTAGACCCATCAAACTTTACACTTTTTCTGTCCCTTAAAATTCGATTTGCGGCTAAACTACTTGCCAGAGCGACTTAAAAATTATATATTCGTGATCTTGGAACTGCCACCTTTTAATCCATGTAACGAATGACACGAAAAACTAATTTTAAAAAAATTGGACATTTTTATCTTTAAACGCGTTTTCCGGCTAAACTATGCGTCCTAGACCCATCAAACTTTACACTTTTTCTGTCCCTTAAAATTCGATTTGCGGCTAAACTACTTGCCCCAGCGACTTAAAAATTATATATTCGTGATCTTGGAACTGCCACCTTTTAATCCATGTAACGAATGACACGAAAAACTAATTTTAAAAAATTGGACATTTTTATCTTTAAACGCGTTTTCCGGCTAAACTATGCGTCCTAGACCCATCAAACTTTACACTTTTTCTGTCCCTTAAAATTCGATTTGCGGCTAAACTACTTGCCCCAGCGACTTAAAAATTATATATTCGTGATCTTGGAACTGCCACCTTTTAATCTATGTAACGAATGACACGAAAAACTAATTTTAAAAAAATTGGACATTTTTATCTTTAAACGCGTTTTCCGGCTAAACTATGCGTCCTAGACCCATCAAACTTTACACTTTTTCTGTCCCTTAAAATTCGATTTGCGGCTAAACTACTTGCCCCAGCGACTTAAAAATTATATATTCGTGATCTTGGAACTGCCACCTTTTAATCCATGTAACGAATGACACGAAAAACTAATTTTAAAAAAATTGGACATTTTTATCTTTAAACGCGTTTTCCGGCTAAACTATGCGTCCTAGACCCATCAAACTTTACACTTTTTCTGTCCCTTAAAATTCGATTTGCGGCTAAACTACTTGCCCCAGCGACTTAAAAATTATATATTCGTGATCTTGGAACTGCCACCTTTTAATCCATGTAACGAATGACACGAAAAACTAATTTTAAGAAAATTGGACATTTTTATCTTTAAACTCGTTTTCCGGCTAAACTATGCGTCCTAGACCCATCAAACTTTACACTTTTTCTGTCCCTTAAGATTCGATTTGCGGCTAAACTACTTGCCCCAGCGACTTAAAAATTATATATTCGTGATCTTGGAACTGCCACCTTTTAATCCATGTAACGAATGACACGAAAAACTAATTTTAAAAAAATTGGACATTTTTATCTTTAAACGCGTTTTCCGGCTAAACTATGCGTCCTAGACCCATCAAACTTTACACTTTTTCTGTCCCTTAAAATTCGATTTGCGGCTAAACTACTTGCCCCAGCGACTTAAAAATTATATATTCGTGATCTTGGAACTGCCACCTTTTAATCCATGTAACGAATGACACGAAAAACTAATTTTAAAAAAATTGGACATTTTTATCTTTAAACGCGTTTTCCGGCTAAACTATGCGTCCTAGACCCATCAAACTTTACACTTTTTCTGTCCCTTAAAATTCGATTTGCGGCTAAACTACTTGCCCCAGCGACTTAAAAATTATATATTCGTGATCTTGGAACTGCCGCCTTTTAATCCATGTAACGAATGACACGAAAAACTAATTTTAAAAAAATTGGACATTTTTATCTTTAAACTCGTTTTCCGGCTAAACTATGCGTCCTAGACCCATCAAACTTTACACTTTTTCTGTCCCTTAAAATTCGATTTGCAGCTAAACTACTTGCCCCAGCGACTTAAAAATTATATATTCGTGATCTTGGAACTGCCACCTTTTAATCCATGTAACGAATGACACGAAAAACTAATTTTAAAAAAATTGGACATTTTTATCTTTAAACGCGTTTTCCGGCTAAACTATGCGTCCTAGACCCATCAAACTTTACACTTTTTCTGTCCCTTAAAATTCGATTTGCGGCTAAACTACTTGCCCCAGCGACTTAAAAATTATATATTCGTGATCTTGGAACTGCCACCTTTTAATCCATGTAACGAATGACACGAAAAACTAATTTAAAAAAAATTGGACATTTTTATCTTTAAACGCGTTTTCCGGCTAAACTATGCGTCCTAGACCCATCAAACTTTACACTTTTTCTGTCCCTTAAAATTCGATTTGCGGCTAAACTACTTGCCCCAGCGACTTAAAAATTATATATTCGTGATCTTGGAACTGCCACCTTTTATTCCATGTAACGAATGACACGAAAAACTAATTTTAAAAAAATTGGACATTTTTATCTTTAAACGCGTTTTCCGGCTAAACTATGCGTCCTAGACCCATCAAACTTTACACTTTTTCTGTCCCTTAAAATTCGATTTGCGGCTAAACTACTTGCCCCAGCGACTTAAAAATTATATATTCGTGATCTTGGAACTGCCACCTTTTAATCCATGTAACGAATGACACGAAAAACTAATTTTAAAAAAATTGGACGTTTTTATCTTTAAACGCGTTTTCCGGCTAAACTATTCGTCCTAGACCCATCAAACTTTACACTTTTTCTGTCCCTTAAAATTCGATTTGCGGCTAAACTACTTGCCCCAGCGACTTAAAAATTATATATTCGTGATCTTGGAACTGCCACCTTTTAATCCATGTAACGAATGACACGAAAAACTAATTTTAAAAAAATTGGACATTTTTATCTTTAAACGCGTTTTCCGGCTAAACTATGCGTCCTAGACCCATCAAACTTTACACTTTTTCTGTCCCTTAAAATTCGATTTGCGGCTAAACTACTTGCCCCAGCGACTTAAAAATTATATATTCGTGATCTTGGAACTGCCACCTTTTAATCCATGTAACGAATGACACGAAAAACTAATTTTAAAAAAATTGGACATTTTTATCTTTAAACGCGTTTTCCGGCTAAACTATGCGTCCTAGACCCATCAAACTTTACACTTTTTCTGTCCCTTAAAATTCGATTTGCGGCTAAACTACTTGCCCCAGCGACTTAAAAATTATATATTCGTGATCTTGGAACTGCCACCTTTTAATCCATGTAACGAATGACACGAAAAACTAATTTTAAAAAAATTGGACATTTTTATCTTTAAACGCGTTTTCCGGCTAAACTATGCGTCCTAGACCCATCAAACTTTACACTTTTTCTGTCCCTTAAAATTCGATTTGCGGCTAAACTACTTGCCCCAGCGACTTAAAAATTATATATTCTTGATCTTGAAACTGCCACCTTTTAATCCATGTAACGAATGACACGAAAAACTAATTTTAAAAAAATTGGACATTTTTATCTTTAAACGCGTTTTCCGGCTAAACTATGCGTCCTAGACCCATCAAACTTTACACTTTTTCTGTCCCTTAAAATTCGATTTGCGGCTAAACTACTTGCCCCAGCGACTTAAAAATTATATATTCGTGATCTTGGAACTGCCACCTTTTAATCCATGTAACGAATGACACGAAAAACTAATTTAAAAAAAATTGGACATTTTTATCTTTAAACGCGTTTTCCGGCTAAACTATGCGTCCTAGACCCATCAAACTTTACACTTTTTCTGTCCCTTAAAATTCGATTTGCGGCTAAACTACTTGCCCCAGCGACTTAAAAATTATATATTCGTGATCTTGGAACTGCCACCTTTTAATCCATGTAACGAATGACACGAAAAACTAATTTTAAAAAAATTGGACATTTTTATCTTTAAACGCGTTTTCCGGCTAAACTATGCGTCCTAGACCCATCAAACTTTACACTTTTTCTGTCCCTTAAAATTCGATTTGCGGCTAAACTACTTGCCCCAGCGACTTAAAAATTATATATTCGTGATCTTGGAACTGCCACCTTTTAATCCATGTAACGAATGACACGAAAAACTAATTTTAAAAAAATTGGACGTTTTTATCTTTAAACGCGTTTTCCGGCTAAACTATTCGTCCTAGACCCATCAAACTTTACACTTTTTCTGTCCCTTAAAATTCGATTTGCGGCTAAACTACTTGCCCCAGCGACTTAAAAATTATATATTCGTGATCTTGGAACTGCCACCTTTTAATCCATGTAACGAATGACACGAAAAACTAATTTTAAAAAAATTGGACATTTTTATCTTTAAACGCGTTTTCCGGCTAAACTATGCGTCCTAGACCCATCAAACTTTACACATTTTCTGTCCCTTAAAATTCGATTTGCGGCTAAGCTACTTGCCCCAGCGACTTAAAAATTATATATTCGTGATCTTGGAACTGCCACCTTTTAATCCATGTAACGAATGACACGAAAAACTAATTTTAAAAAAATTGGACATTTTTATCTTTAAACGCGTTTTCCGGCTAAACTATGCGTCCTAGACCCATCAAACTTTACACTTTTTCTGTCCCTTAAAATTCGATTTGCGGCTAAACTACTTGCCCCAGCGACTTAAAAATTATATATTCGTGATCTTGGAACTGCCACCTTTTATTCCATGTAACGAATGACACGAAAAACTAATTTTAAAAAAATTGGACATTTTTATCTTTAAACGCGTTTTCCGGCTAAACTATGCGTCCTAGACCCATCAAACTTTACATTTTATCTGTCCCTTTAAATTCGATTTGCGGCTAAACTACTTGCCCCAGCGACTTAAAAATTATATATTCGTGATCTTGGAGCTGCCACCTTTTAATCCATGTAACGAATGACACGAAAAACTAATTTTAAAAAAATTGGACATTTTTATCTTTAAACGCGTTTTCCGGCTAAACTATGCGTGCTAGACCCATCAAACTTTACACTTTTTCTGTCCCTTAAAATTCGATTTGCGGCTAAACTACTTGCCAGAGCGACTTAAAAATTATATATTCGTGATCTTGGAACTGCCACCTTTTAATCCATGTAACGAATGACACGAAAAACTAATTTTAAAAAAATTGGACATTTTTATCTTTAAACGCGTTTTCCGGCTAAACTATGCGTCCTAGACCCATCAAACCTTACACTTTTTCTGTCCCTTAAAATTCGATTTGCGGCTAAACTACTTGCCCCAGCGACTTAAAAATTATATATTCGTGATCTTGGAACTGCCACCTTTTAATCTATGTAACGAATGAAACGAAAAACTAATTTTAAAAAAATTGGACATTTTTATCTTTAAACGCGTTTTCCGGCTAAACTATGCGTCCTAGACCCATCAAACTTTACACTTTTTCTGTCCCTTAAAATTCGATTTGCGGGTAAACTACTTGCCCCAGCGACTTAAAAATTATATATTCGTGATCTTGGAACTGCCACCTTTTAATCCATGTAACGAATGACACGAAAAACTAATTTTAAAAAAATTGGACATTTTTATCTTTAAACGCGTTTTCCGGCTAAACTATGCGTCCTAGACCCATCAAACTTTACACTTTTTCTGTCCCTTAAAATTCGATTTGCGGCTAAACTACTTGCCCCAGCGACTTAAAAATTATATATTCGTGATCTTGGAACTGCCACCTTTTAATCCATGTAACGAATGACACGAAAAACTAATTTTAAAAAAATTGGACATTTTTATCTTTAAACGCGTTTTCCGGCTAAACTATGCGTCCTAGACCCATCAAACTTTACACTTTTTCTGTCCCTTAAAATTCGATTTGCGGCTAAACTACTTGTCCCAGCGACTTAAAAATTATATATTCGTGATCTTGGAACTGCCACCTATTAATCCATGTAACGAATGACACGAAAAACTAATTTTAAAAAAATTGGACATTTTTATCTTTAAACGCGTTTTCCGGCTAAACTATGCGTCCTAGACCCATCAAACTTTACACTTTTTCTATCCCTTAAAATTCGATTTGCGGCTAAACTACTTGCCCCAGCGACTTAAAAATTATATATTCGTGATCTTGGAACTGCCACCTTTTAATCCATGTAACGAATGACACGAAAAACTAATTTTAAAAAAATTGGACATTTTTATCTTTAAACGCGTTTTCCGGCTAAACTATGCGTCCTAGACCCATCAAACTTTACACTTTTTCTGTCCCTTAAAATTCGATTTGCGGCTAAACTACTTGCCCCAGCGACTTAAAAATTATATATTCGTGATCTTGGAACTGCCACCTTTTAATCCATGTAACGAATGACACGAAAAACTAATTTAAAAAAAAATTGGACATTTTTATCTTTAAACGCGTTTTCCGGCTAAACTATGGGTCCTAGACCAATCAAACTTTACACTTTTTCTGTCCCTTAAAATTCGATTTGCGTCTAAGCTACTTGCCCCAGCGACTTAAAAATTATATATTCGTGATCTTGGAACTGCCACCTTTTAATCCATGTAACGAATGACACGAAAAATTATTTTAAAAAAATTGGACATTTTTATCTTTAAACGCGTTTTCCGGCTAAACTGTGCGTCCTAGACCCATCAAACTTTACACTTTTTCTGTCCCTTAAAATTCGATTTGCGGCTAAACTACTTGCCCCAGCGACTTAAAAATTATATATTCGTGATCTTGGAACTGCCACCTTTTAATCCATGTAACGAATGACACGAAAAACTAATTTAAAAAAAATTGGACATTTTTATCTTTAAACGCGTTTTCCGGCTAAACTATGCGTCCTAGACCCATCAAACTTTACACTTTTTCTGTCCCTTAAAATTCGATTTGCGGCTAAACTACTTGCCCCAGCGACTTAAAAATTATATATTCGTGATCTTGGAACTGCCACCTTTTAATCCATGTAACGAATGACACGAAAAACTAATTTTAAAAAAATTGGACATTTTTATCTTTAAACGCGTTTTCCGGCTTAAACTATGCGTCCTAGACCCATCAAACTTTACACTTTTTCTGTCCCTTAAAATTCGATTTGCGGCTAAACTACTTGCCCCAGCGACTTAAAAATTATATATTCGTGATCTTGGAACTGCCACCTTTTAATCCATGTAACGAATGACACGAAAAACTAATTTTAAAAAAATTGGACATTTTTATCTTTAAACGCGTTTTCCGGCTAAACTATGCGTCCTAGACCCATCAAACTTTACACTTTTTCTGTCCCTTAAAATTCGATTTGCGGCTAAACTACTTGCCCCAGCGACTTAAAAATTATATATTCGTGATCTTGGAACTGCCACCTTTTAATCCATGTAACGAATGACACGAAAAACTAATTTTAAAAAAATTGGACATTTTTATCTTTAAACGCGTTTTCCGGCTAAACTATGCGTCCTAGACCCATCAAACTTTACACTTTTTCTGTCCCTTAAAATTCGATTTGCGGCTAAACTACTTGCCCCAGCGACTTAAAAATTATATATTCGTGATCTTGGAACTGCCACCTTTTAATCCATGTAACGAATGACACGAAAAACTAATTTTAAAAAAATTGGACATTTTTATCTTTAAACGTGTTTTCCGGCTAAACTATGCGTCCTAGACCCATCAAACTTTACACTTTTTCTGTCCCTTAAAATTCGATTTGCGGCTAAACTACTTGCCCCAGCGACTTAAAAATTATATATTCGTGATCTTGGAACTGCCACCTTTTAATCCATGTAAAGAATGACACGAAAAACTAATTTTAAAAAAATTGGACATTTTTATCTTTAAACGCGTTTTCCGGCTAAACTATGCGTCCTAGACCCATCAAACTTTACACTTTTTCTGTCCCTTAAAATTCGATTTGCGGCTAAACTACTTGCCCCAGCGACTTAAAAATTATATATTCGTGATCTTGGAACTGCCACCTTTTAATCCATGTAACGAATGACACGAAAAACTATTTTTAAAAAAATTGGACATTTTTATCTTTAAACGCGTTTTCCGGCTAAACTATGCGTCCTAGACCCATCAAACTTTACACTTTTTCTGTCCCTTAAAATTCGATTTGCGGCTAAACTACTTGCCCCAGCGACTTAAAAATTATATATTCGTGATCTTGGAACTGCCACCTTTTAATCCGTGTAACGAATGACACGAAAAACAAGACATTTTTATCTTTAAACGCGTTTTCCGGCTAAACTATGCGTCCTAGACCCATCAAACTTTACACTTTTTCTGTCCCTTAAAATTCGATTTGCGGCTAAACTACTTGCCCCAGCGACTTAAAAATTATATATTCGTGATCTTGGAACTGCCACCTTTTAATCCATGTAACGAATGACACGAAAAACTAATTTTAAAAAAATTGGACATTTTAATCTTTAAACGCGTTTTCCGGCTAAACTATGCGTCCTAGACCCATCAAACTTTACACTTTTTCTGTCCCTTAAAATTCGATTTGCGGCTAAACTACTTGCCCCAGCGACTTAAAAATTATATATTCGTGATCTTGGAACTGCCACCTTTTAATCCATGTAACGAATGACACGAAAAACTAATTTTAAAAAAATTGGACATTTTTATCTTTAAACGCGTTTTCCGGCTAAACTATGCGTCCTAGACCCATCAAACTTTACACTTTTTCTGTCCCTTAAAATTCGATTTGCGGCTAAACTACTTGCCCCAGCGACTTAAAAATTATATATTCGTGATCTTGGAACTGCCACCTTTTAATCCATGTAACGAATGACACGAAAAACTATTTTTAAAAAAATTGGACATTTTTATCTTTAAACGCGTTTTCCGGCTAAACTATGCGTCCTAGACCCATCAAACTTTACACTTTTTCTGTCGCTTAAAATTCGATTTGCGGCTAAACTACTTGCCCCAGCGACTTAAAAATTATATATTCGTGATCTTGGAACTGCCACCTTTTAATCCATGTAACGAATGACACGAAAAACTAATTTTAAAAAAATTGGACATTTTTATCTTTAAACGCGTTTTCCGGCTAAACTATGCGTCCTAGACCCATCAAACTTTACACTTTTTCTGTCCCTTAAAATTCGATTTGCGGCTAAACTACTTGCCCCAGCGACTTAAAAATTATATATTCGTGATCTTGGAACTGCCACCTTTTAATCCATGTAACGAATGACACGAAAAACTATTTTTAAAAAAATTGGACATTTTTATCTTTAAACGCGTTTTCCGGCTAAACTATGCGTCCTAGACCCATCAAACTTTACACTTTTTCTGTCCCTTAAAATTCGATTTGCGTCTAAGCTACTTGCCCCAGCGACTTAAAAATTATATATTCGTGATCTTGGAACTGCCACCTTTTAATCCATGTACCGAATGACATGAAAAACTAATTTTAAAAAAATTGGACATTTTTATCTTTAAACGCGTTTTCCGGCTAAACTATGCGTCCTAGACCCATCAAACTTTACACTTTTTCTGTCCCTTAAAATTCGATTTGCGTCTAAGCTACTTGCCCCAGCGACTTAAAAATTATATATTCGTGATCTTGGAACTGCCACCTTTTAATCCATGTAACGAATGACACGAAAAACTAATTTTAAAAAAATTGGACATTTTTATCCTTAAACGCGTTTTCCGGCTAAACTATGCGTCCTAGACCCATCAAACTTTACACTTTTTCTGTCCCTTAAAATTCGATTTGCGGCTAAACTACTTGCCCCAGCGACTTAAAAATTATATATTCGTGATCTTGGATCTGCCACCTTTTAATCCATGTTCCGAATGACACGAAAAACTAATTTTAAAAAAATTGGACATTTTTATCTTTAAACGCGTTTTCCGGCTAAACTATGCGTCCTAGACCCATCAAACTTTACACTTTTTCTGTCCCTTAAAATTCGATTTGCGGCTAAACTACTTGCCCCAGCGACTTAAAAATTATATATTCGTGATCTTGGAACTGCCACCTTTTAATCCATGTAACGAATGACACGAAAAACTAATTTTAAAAAAATTGGACATTTTAATCTTTAAACGCGTTTTCCGGCTAAACTATGCGTCCTAGACCCATCAAACTTTACACTTTTTCTGTCCCTTAAAATTCGATTTGCGGCTGAACTACTTGCCCCAGCGACTTAAAAATTATATATTCGTGATCTTGGAACTGCCACCTTTTAATCCATGTAACGAATGACACGAAAAACTAATTTTAAAAAAATTGGACATTTTTATCTTTAAACGCGTTTTCCGGCTAAACTATGCGTCCTAGACCCATCAAACTTTACACTTTTTCTGTCCCTTAAAATTCGATTTGCGGCTAAACTACTTGCCCCAGCGACTTAAAAATTATATATTCGTGATCTTGGAACTGCCACCTTTTAATCCATGTAACGAATGACACGAAAAACTAATTTTAAAAAAAATTGGACATTTTTATCTTTAAACGCGTTTTCCGGCTAAACTATGCGTCCTAGACCCATCAAACTTTACACTTTTTCTGTCCCTTAAAATTCGATTTGCGGCTAAACTACTTGCCCCAGCGACTTAAAAATTATATATTCGTGATCTTGGAACTGCCACCTTTTAATCCATGTAACGAATGACACGAAAACCAATTTTTAAAAAAATTGGACATTTTTATCTTTAAACGCGTTTTCCGGCTAAACTATGCGTCCTAGACCCATCAAACTTTACACTTTTTCTGTCCCTTAAAATTCGATTTGCGGCTAAACTACTTGCCCCAGCGACTTAAAAATTATATATTCGTGATCTTGGAACTGCCACCTTTTAATCCATGTAACGAATGACACGAAAAACTAATTTTAAAAAAATTGGACATTTTTATCTTTAAACGCGTTTTCCGGCTAAACTATGCGTCCTAGACCCATCAAACTTTACACTTTTTCTGTCCCTTAAAATTCGATTTGCGGCTAAACTACTTGCCCCAGCGACTTAAAAATTATATATTCGTGATCTTGGAACTGCCACCTTTTAATCCATGTAACGAATGACACGAAAAACTAATTTTAAAAAAATTGGACATTTTTATCTTTAAACGCGTTTTCCGGCTAAACTATGCGTCCTAGACCCATCAAACCTAACACTTTTTCTGTCCCTTAAAATTCGATTTGCGGCTAAACTACTTGCCCCAGCGACTTAAAAATTATATATTCGTGATCTTGGAACTGCCACCTTTTAATCCATGTAACGAATGACACGAAAAACTAATTTTAAAAAAAATTGGACATTTTTATCTTTAAACGCGTTTTCCGGCTAACTATGCGTCCTAGACCCATAAAACTTTACACTTTTTCTGTCCCTTAAAATTCGATTTGCGGCTAAACTACTTGCCCCAGCGACTTAAAAATTATATATTCGTGATCTTGGAACTGCCACCTTTTAATCCATGTAACGAATGACACGAAAAACTAATTTTAAAAAAATTGGACATTTTTATCTTTAAACGCGTTTTCCGGCTAAACTATGCGTCCTAGACCCATCAAACTTTACACTTTTTCTGTCCCTTAAAATTCGATTTGCGGCTAAGCTACTTGCCCCAGCGACTTAAAAATTATATATTCGTGATATTGGAACTGCCACATTTTAATCCATGTAACGAATGACACGAAAAACTAATTTTAAAAAAATTGGACATTTTTATCTTTAAACGCGTTTTCCGGCTAAACTATGCGTCCTAGACCCATCAAACTTTACACTTTTTATGTCCCTTAAAATTCGATTTGCGGCTAAACTACTTGCCCCAGCGACTTAAAAATTATATATTCGTGATCTTGGAACTGCCACCTTTTAATCCATGTAACGAATGACACGAAAAACTAATTTTAAAAAAATTGGACATTTTAATCTTTAAACGCGTTTTCCGGCTAAACTATGCGTCCTAGACCCATCAAACTTTACACTTTTTCTGTCCCTTAAAATTCGATTTGCGGCTAAACTACTTGCCCCAGCGACTTAAAAATTATATATTCGTGATCTTGGAACTGCCACCTTTTAATCCATGTAACGAATGACACGAAAAACTAATTTTAAAAAAATTGGACATTTTTATCTTTAAACGCGTTTTCCGGCTAAACTATGCGTCCTAGACCCATCAAACTTTACACTTTTTCTGTCCCTTAAAATTCGATTTGCGGCTAAACTACTTGCCCCAGCGACTTAAAAATTATATATTCGTGATCTTGGAACTGCCACCTTTTAATCCATGTAACGAATGACACGAAAAACTATTTTTAAAAAAATTGGACATTTTTATCTTTAAACGCGTTTTCCGGCTAAACTATGCGTCCTAGACCCATCAAACTTTACACTTTTTCTGTCGCTTAAAATTCGATTTGCGGCTAAACTACTTGCCCCAGCGACTTAAAAATTATATATTCGTGATCTTGGAACTGCCACCTTTTAATCCATGTAACGAATGACACGAAAAACTAATTTTAAAAAAATTGGACATTTTTATCTTTAAACGCGTTTTCCGGCTAAACTATGCGTCCTAGACCCATCAAACTTTACACTTTTTCTGTCCCTTAAAATTCGATTTGCGGCTAAACTACTTGCCCCAGCGACTTAAAAATTATATATTCGTGATCTTGGAACTGCCACCTTTTAATCCATGTAACGAATGACACGAAAAACTATTTTTAAAAAAATTGGACATTTTTATCTTTAAACGCGTTTTCCGGCTAAACTATGCGTCCTAGACCCATCAAACTTTACACTTTTTCTGTCCCTTAAAATTCGATTTGCGTCTAAACTACTTGCCCCAGCGACTTAAAAATTATATATTTGTGATCTTGGAACTGCCACCTTTTAATCCATGTACCGAATGACATGAAAAACTAATTTTAAAAAAATTGGACATTTTTATCTTTAAACGCGTTTTCCGGCTAAACTATGCGTCCTAGACCCATCAAACTTTACACTTTTTCTGTCCCTTAAAATTCGATTTGCGTCTAAGCTACTTGCCCCAGCGACTTAAAAATTATATATTCGTGATCTTGGAACTGCCACCTTTTAATCCATGTAACGAATGACACGAAAAACTAATTTTAAAAAAATTGGACATTTTTATCCTTAAACGCGTTTTCCGGCTAAACTATGCGTCCTAGACCCATCAAACTTTACACTTTTTCTGTCCCTTAAAATTCGATTTGCGGCTAAACTACTTGCCCCAGCGACTTAAAAATTATATATTCGTGATCTTGGATCTGCCACCTTTTAATCCATGTACCGAATGACACGAAAAACTAATTTTAAAAAAATTGGACATTTTTATCTTTAAACGCGTTTTCCGGCTAAACTATGCGTCCTAGACCCATCAAACTTTACACTTTTTCTGTCCCTTAAAATTCGATTTGCGGCTAAACTACTTGCCCCAGCGACTTAAAAATTATATATTCGTGATCTTGGAACTGCCACCTTTTAATCCATGTAACGAATGACACGAAAAACTAATTTTAAAAAAATTGGACATTTTAATCTTTAAACGCGTTTTCCGGCTAAACTATGCGTCCTAGACCCATCAAACTTTACACTTTTTCTGTCCCTTAAAATTCGATTTGCGGCTGAACTACTTGCCCCAGCGACTTAAAAATTATATATTCGTGATCTTGGAACTGCCACCTTTTAATCCATGTAACGAATGACACGAAAAACTAATTTTAAAAAAATTGGACATTTTTATCTTTAAACGCGTTTTCCGGCTAAACTATGCGTCCTAGACCCATCAAACTTTACACTTTTTCTGTCCCTTAAAATTCGATTTGCGGCTAAACTACTTGCCCCAGCGACTTAAAAATTATATATTCGTGATCTTGGAACTGCCACCTTTTAATCCATGTAACGAATGACACGAAAAACTAATTTTAAAAAAAATTGGACATTTTTATCTTTAAACGCGTTTTCCGGCTAAACTATGCGTCCTAGACCCATCAAACTTTACACTTTTTCTGTCCCTTAAAATTCGATTTGCGGCTAAACTACTTGCCCCAGCGACTTAAAAATTATATATTCGTGATCTTGGAACTGCCACCTTTTAATCCATGTAACGAATGACACGAAAACCAATTTTTAAAAAAATTGGACATTTTTATCTTTAAACGCGTTTTCCGGCTAAACTATGCGTCCTAGACCCATCAAACTTTACACTTTTTCTGTCCCTTAAAATTCGATTTGCGGCTAAACTACTTGCCCCAGCGACTTAAAAATTATATATTCGTGATCTTGGAACTGCCACCTTTTAATCCATGTAACGAATGACACGAAAAACTAATTTTAAAAAAATTGGACATTTTTATCTTTAAACGCGTTTTCCGGCTAAACTATGCGTCCTAGACCCATCAAACTTTACACTTTTTCTGTCCCTTAAAATTCGATTTGCGGCTAAACTACTTGCCCCAGCGACTTAAAAATTATATATTCGTGATCTTGGAACTGCCACCTTTTAATCCATGTAACGAATGACACGAAAAACTAATTTTAAAAAAATTGGACATTTTTATCTTTAAACGCGTTTTCCGGCTAAACTATGCGTCCTAGACCCATCAAACTTAACACTTTTTCTGTCCCTTAAAATTCGATTTGCGGCTAAACTACTTGCCCCAGCGACTTAAAAATTATATATTCGTGATCTTGGAACTGCCACCTTTTAATCCATGTAACGAATGACACGAAAAACTAATTTTAAAAAAAATTGGACATTTTTATCTTTAAACGCGTTTTCCGGCTAACTATGCGTCCTAGACCCATAAAACTTTACACTTTTTCTGTCCCTTAAAATTCGATTTGCGGCTAAACTACTTGCCCCAGCGACTTAAAAATTATATATTCGTGATCTTGGAACTGCCACCTTTTAATCCATGTAACGAATGACACGAAAAACTAATTTTAAAAAAATTGGACATTTTTATCTTTAAACGCGTTTTCCGGCTAAACTATGCGTCCTAGACCCATCAAACTTTACACTTTTTCTGTCCCTTAAAATTCGATTTGCGGCTAAGCTACTTGCCCCAGCGACTTAAAAATTATATATTCGTGATATTGGAACTGCCACATTTTAATCCATGTAACGAATGACACGAAAAACTAATTTTAAAAAAATTGGACATTTTTATCTTTAAACGCGTTTTCCGGCTAAACTATGCGTCCTAGACCCATCAAACTTTACACTTTTTATGTCCCTTAAAATTCGATTTGCGGCTAAACTACTTGCCCCAGCGACTTAAAAATTATATATTCGTGATCTTGGAACTGCCACCTTTTAATCCATGTAAAGAATGACACTAAAAACTAATTTTAAAAAAATTGGACATTTTTATCTTTAAACGCGTTTTCCGGCTAAACTATGCGTCCTAGACCCATCAAACTTTACACTTTTTCTGTCCCTTAAAATTCGATTTGCGGCTAAACTACTTGCCCCAGCGACTTAAAAATTATATATTCGTGATCTTGGAACTGCCACCTTTTAATCCATGTAACGAATGACACGAAAAACTAATTTTAAAAAAATTGGACATTTTTATCTTTAAACGCGTTTTCCGGCTAAACTATGCGTCCTAGACCCATCAAACTTTACACTTTTTCTGTCCCTTAAAATTCGATTTGCGGCTAAACTACTTGCCCCAGCGACTTAAAAATTATATATTCGTGATCTTGGAACTGCCACCTTTTAATCCATGTAACGAATGACACGAAAAACTAATTTTAAAAAAATTGGACATTTTTATCTTTAAACGCGTTTTCCGGCTAAACTATGCGTCCTAGACCCATCAAACTTTACACTTTTTGTGTCCCTTAAAATTCGATTTGCGGCTAAACTACTTGCCCCAGCGACTTAAAAATTATATATTCGTGACCTTGGAACTGCCACCTTTTAATCCATGTAACGAATGACACGAAAAACTAATTTTAAAAAAATTGGACATTTTTATCTTTAAACGCGTTTTCCGGCTAAACTATGCGTCCTAGACCCATCAAACTTTACACTTTTTCTGTCCCTTAAAATTCGATTTGCGGCTAAACTACTTGCCCCAGCGACTTAAAAATTATATATTCGTGATCTTGGAACTGCCACCTTTTAATCCATGTAACGAATGACACGAAAAACTAATTTTAAAAAAATTGGACATTTTTATCTTTAAACGCGTTTTCCGGCTAAACTATGCGTCCTAGACCCATCAAACTTTACACTTTTTCTGTCCCTTAAAATTCGATTTGCGGCTAAACTACTTGCCCCAGCGACTTAAAAATTATATATTCGTGATCTTGGAACTGCCACCTTTTAATCCATGTAACGAATGACACGAAAAACTAATTTTAAAAAAATTGGACATTTTTATCTTTAAACGCGTTTTCCGGCTAAACTATGCGTCCTAGACCCATCAAACTTTACACTTTTTCTGTCCCTTAAAATTCGATTTGCGGCTAAACTACTTGCCCCAGCGACTTAAAAATTATATATTCGTGATCTTGGAACTGCCACCTTTTAATCCATGTAACGAATGACACGAAAAACTAATTTTAAAAAATTGGACATTTTTATCTTTAAACGCGTTTTCCGGCTAAACTATGCGTCCTAGACCCATCAAACTTTACACTTTTTCTGTCCCTTAAAATTCGATTTGCGGCTAAACTACTTGCCCCAGCGACTTAAAAATTATATATTCGTGATCTTGGAACTGCCACCTTTTAATCCATGTAACGAATGACACGAAAAACTAATTTTAAAAAAATTGGACATTTTTATCTTTAAACGCGTTTTCCGGCTAAACTATGCGTCCTAGACCCATCAAACTTTACACTTTTTCTGTCCCTTAAAATTCGATTTGCGGCTAAACTACTTGCCCCAACGACTTAAAAATTATATATTCGTGATCTTGGAACTGCCACCTTTTAATCCATGTAACGAATGACACGAAAAACTAATTTTAAAAAAATTGGACATTTTTATCTTTAAACGCGTTTTCCGGCTAAACTATGCGTCCTAGACCCATCAAACTTTACACTTTTTCTGACCCTTAAAATTCGATTTGCGGCTAAACTACTTGCCCCAGCGACTTAAAAATTATATATTCGTGATCTTGGAACTGCCACCTTTTAATCCATGTAACGAATGACACGAAAAACTAATTTTAAAAAAATTGGACATTTTTATCTTTAAACGCGTTTTCCGGCTAAACTATGCGTCCTAGACCCATCAAACTTTACACTTTTTCTGTCCCTTAAAATTCGATTTGCGGCTAAACTACTTGCCCCAGCGACTTAAAAATTATATATTCGTGATTTTAAAAAAATTGGACATTTTTATCTTTAAACGCGTTTTCCGGCTAAACTATGCGTCCTAGACCCATCAAACTTTACACTTTTTATGTCCCTTAAAATTCGATTTGCGGCTAAACTACTTGCCCCAGCAACTTAAAAATTATATATTCGTGATCTTGGAACTGCCACCTTTTAATCCATGTAACGAATGACACGAAAAACTAATTTTAAAAAAATTGGACATTTTTATCTTTAAACGCGTTTTCCGGCTAAACTATGCGTCCTAGACCCATCAAACTTTACACTTTTTCTGCCCCTTAAAATTCGATTTGCGGCTAAACTACTTGCCCCAGCGACTTAAAAATTATATATTCGTGATCTTGGAACTGCCACCTTTTAATCCATGTAACGAATGACACGAAAAACAAATTTTAAAAAAATTGGACATTTTTATCTTTAAACGCGTTTTCCGGCTAAACTATGCGTCCTAGACCCATCAAACTTTACACTTTTTCTGTCCCTTAAAATTCGATTTGCGGCTAAACTACTTGCCCCAGCGACTTAAAAATTATATATTCGTGATCTTGGAACTGCCCCTTTTAATCCATGTAACGAATGACACGAAAAACTAATTTTAAAAAAATTGGACATTTTTATCTTTAAACGCGTTTTCCGGCTAAACTATGCGTCCTAGACCATCAAACTTTACACTTTTTCTGTCCCTTAAAATTCGATTTGCGGCTAAACTACTTGCCCCAGCGACTTAAAAATTATATATTCGTGATCTTGGAACTGCCACCTTTTAATCCATGTAACGAATGACACGAAAAACTAATTTTAAAAAAATTGGACATTTTTATCTTTAAACGCGTTTTCCGGCTAAACTATGCGTCCTAGACCCATCAAACTTTACACTTTTTCTGTCCCTTAAAATTCGATTTGCGGCTAAACTACTTGCCCCAGCGACTTAAAAATTATATATTCGTGATCTTGGAACTGCCACCTTTTAATCCATGTAACGAATGACACGAAAAACTAATTTTAAAAAAATTGGACATTTTTATCTTTAAACGCGTTTTCCGGCTAAACTATGCGTCCTAGACCCATCAAACTTTACACTTTTTCTGTCCCTTAAAATTCGATTTGCGGCTAAGCTACTTGCCCCAGCGACTTAAAAATTATATATTCGTGATCTTGGAACTGCCACCTTTTAATCCATGTAACGAATGACACGAAAAACTAATTTTAAAAAAATTGGACATTTTTATCTTTAAACGCGTTTTCCGGCTAAACTATGCGTCCTAGACCCATCAAACTTTACACTTTTTATGTCCCTTAAAATTCGATTTGCGGCTAAACTACTTGCCCCAGCGACTTAAAAATTATATATTCGTGATCTTGGAACTGCCACCTTTTAATCCATGTAACGAATGACACGAAAAACTAATTTTAAAAAATTGGACATTTTTATCTTTAAACGCGTTTTCCGGCTAAACTATGCGTCCTAGACCCATCAAACTTTACACTTTTTCTGCCCCTTAAAATTCGATTTGCGGCTAAACTACTTGCCCCAGCGACTTAAAAATTATATATTCGTGATCTTGGAACTGCCACCTTTTAATCCATGTAACGAATGACACGAAAAACAAATTTTAAAAAAATTGGACATTTTTATCTTTAAACGCGTTTTCCGGCTAAACTATGCGTCCTAGACCCATCAAACTTTACACTTTTTCTGTCCCTTAAAATTCGATTTGCGGCTAAACTACTTGCCCCAGCGACTTAAAAATTATATATTCGTGATCTTGGAACTGCCCCTTTTAATCCATGTAACGAATGACACGAAAAACTAATTTTAAAAAAATTGGACATTTTTATCTTTAAACGCGTTTTCCGGCTAAACTATGCGTCCTAGACCATCAAACTTTACACTTTTTCTGTCCCTTAAAATTCGATTTGCGGCTAAACTACTTGCCCCAGCGACTTAAAAATTATATATTCGTGATCTTGGAACTGCCACCTTTTAATCCATGTAACGAATGACACGAAAAACTAATTTTAAAAAAATTGGACATTTTTATCTTTAAACGCGTTTTCCGGCTAAACTATGCGTCCTAGACCCATCAAACTTTACACTTTTTCTGTCCCTTAAAATTCGATTTGCGGCTAAACTACTTGCCCCAGCGACTTAAAAATTATATATTCGTGATCTTGGAACTGCCACCTTTTAATCCATGTAACGAATGACACGAAAAACTAATTTTAAAAAAATTGGACATTTTTATCTTTAAACGCGTTTTCCGGCTAAACTATGCGTCCTAGACCCATCAAACTTTACACTTTTTCTGTCCCTTAAAATTCGATTTGCGGCTAAGCTACTTGCCCCAGCGACTTAAAAATTATATATTCGTGATCTTGGAACTGCCACCTTTTAATCCATGTAACGAATGACACGAAAAACTAATTTTAAAAAAATTGGACATTTTTATCTTTAAACGCGTTTTCCGGCTAAACTATGCGTCCTAGACCCATCAAACTTTACACTTTTTATGTCCCTTAAAATTCGATTTGCGGCTAAACTACTTGCCCCAGCGACTTAAAAATTATATATTCGTGATCTTGGAACTGCCACCTTTTAATCCATGTAACGAATGACACGAAAAACTAATTTTAAAAAAATTGGACATTTTTATCTTTAAACGCGTTTTCCGGCTAAACTATGCGTCCTAGACCCATCAAACTTTACACTTTTTCTGTCCCTTAAAATTCGGTTTGCGGCTAAACTACTTGCCCCAGCGACTTAAAAATTATATATTCGTGATCTTGGAACTGCCACCTTTTAATCCATGTAACGAATGACACGAAAAACTAATTTTAAAAAAATTGGACATTTTTATCTTTAAATGCGTTTTCCGGCTAAACTATGCGTCCTAGACCCATCAAACTTTACACTTTTTCTGTCCCTTAAAATTCGATTTGCGGCTAAACTACTTGCCCCAGCGACTTAAAAATTATATATTCGTGATCTTGGAACTGCCACCTTTTAATCCATGTAACGAATGACACGAAAAACTAATTTTAAAAAAATTGGACATTTTTATCTTTAAATGCGTTTTCCGGCTAAACTATGCGTCCTAGACCCATCAAACTTTACTCTTTTTCTGTCCCTTAAAATTCGATTTGCGGCTAAACTACTTGCCCCAGCGACTTAAAAATTATATATTCGTGATCTTGGAACTGCCACCTTTTAATCCATGTAAGGAATGACACGAAAAACTAATTTTAAAAAAATTGGACATTTTTATCTTTAAACGCGTTTTCCGGCTAAACTATGCGTCCTAGACCCATCAAACTTTACACTTTTTCTGTCCCTTAAAATTCGATTAGCGGCTAAGCTACTTGCCCCAGCGACTTAAAAATTATATATTCGTGATCTTGGAACTGCCACCTTTTAATCCATGTAACGAATGACACGCAAAACTAATTTTAAAAAAATTGGACATTTTTATCTTTAAACGCGTTTTCCGGCTAAACTATGCGTCCTAGACCCATCAAACTTTACACTTTTTCTGTCCCTTAAAATTCGAATTGCGGCTAAACTACTTGCCCCAGCGACTTAAAAATTATATATTCGTGATCTTGGAACTGCCACCTTTTAATCCATGTAACGAATGACACGAAAAACTAATTTTAAAAAAATTGGACATTTTTATCTTTAAACGCGTTTTCCGGCTAAACTATGCGTCCTAGACCCATCAAACTTTACACTTTTTCTGTCCCTTAAAATTCGATTTGCGGCTAAACTACTTGCCCCAGCGACTTAAAAATTATATATTCGTGATCTTGGAACTGCCACCTTTTAATCCATGTAACGAATGACACGAAAAACTAATTTTAAAAAAATTGGACATTTTTATCTTTAAACGCGTTTTCCGGCTAAACTATGCGTCCTAGACCCATCAAACTTTACACTTTTTATGTCCCTTAAAATTCGATTTGCGGCTAAACTACTTGCCCCAGCGACTTAAAAATTATATATTCGTGATCTTGGAACTGCCACCTTTTAATCCATGTAACGAATGACACGAAAAACTAATTTTAAAAAAATTGGACATTTTTATCTTTAAACGCGTTTTCCGGCTAAACTATGCGTCCTAGACCCATCAAACTTTACACTTTTTCTGCCCCTTAAAATTCGATTTGCGGCTAAACTACTTGCCCCAGCGACTTAAAAATTATATATTCGTGATCTTGGAACTGCCACCTTTTAATCCATGTAACGAATGACACGAAAAACAAATTTTAAAAAAATTGGACATTTTTATCTTTAAACGCGTTTTCCGGCTAAACTATGCGTCCTAGACCCATCAAACTTTACACTTTTTCTGTCCCTTAAAATTCGATTTGCGGCTAAACTACTTGCCCCAGCGACTTAAAAATTATATATTCGTGATCTTGGAACTGCCCCTTTTAATCCATGTAACGAATGACACGAAAAACTAATTTTTAAAAAATTGGACATTTTTATCTTTAAACGCGTTTTCCGGCTAAACTATGCGTCCTAGACCATCAAACTTTACACTTTTTCTGTCCCTTAAAATTCGATTTGCGGCTAAACTACTTGCCCCAGCGACTTAAAAATTATATATTCGTGATCTTGGAACTGCCACCTTTTAATCCATGTAACGAATGACACGAAAAACTAATTTTAAAAAAATTGGACATTTTTATCTTTAAACGCGTTTTCCGGCTAAACTATGCGTCCTAGACCCATCAAACTTTACACTTTTTCTGTCCCTTAAAATTCGATTTGCGGCTAAACTACTTGCCCCAGCGACTTAAAAATTATATATTCGTGATCTTGGAACTGCCACCTTTTAATCCATGTAACGAATGACACGAAAAACTAATTTTAAAAAAATTGGACATTTTTATCTTTAAACGCGTTTTCCGGCTAAACTATGCGTCCTAGACCCATCAAACTTTACACTTTTTCTGTCCCTTAAAATTCGATTTGCGGCTAAGCTACTTGCCCCAGCGACTTAAAAATTATATATTCGTGATCTTGGAACTGCCACCTTTTAATCCATGTAACGAATGACACGAAAAACTAATTTTAAAAAAATTGGACATTTTTATCTTTAAACGCGTTTTCCGGCTAAACTATGCGTCCTAGACCCATCAAACTTTACACTTTTTATGTCCCTTAAAATTCGATTTGCGGCTAAACTACTTGCCCCAGCGACTTAAAAATTATATATTCGTGATCTTGGAACTGCCACCTTTTAATCCATGTAACGAATGACACGAAAAACTAATTTTAAAAAAATTGGACATATTTATCTTTAAACGCGTTTTCCGGCTAAACTATGCGTCCTAGACCCATCAAACTTTACACTTTTTCTGCCCCTTAAAATTCGATTTGCGGCTAAACTACTTGCCCCAGCGACTTAAAAATTATATATTCGTGATCTTGGAACTGCCACCTTTTAATCCATGTAACGAATGACACGAAAAACTAATTTTAAAAAAATTGGACATTTTTATCTTTAAACGCGTTTTCCGGCTAAACTATGCGTCCTAGACCCATCAAACTTTACACTTTTTCTGTCCCTTAAAATTCGATTTGCGGCTAAACTACTTGCCCCAGCGACTTAAAAATTATATATTCGTGATCTTGGAACTGCCCCTTTTAATCCATGTAACGAATGACACGAAAAACTAATTTTAAAAAAATTGGACATTTTTATCTTTAAACGCGTTTTCCGGCTAAACTATGCGTCCTAGACCATCAAACTTTACACTTTTTCTGTCCCTTAAAATTCGATTTGCGGCTAAACTACTTGCCCCAGCGACTTAAAAATTATATATTCGTGATCTTGGAACTGCCACCTTTTAATCCATGTAACGAATGACACGAAAAACTAATTTTAAAAAAATTGGACATTTTTATCTTTAAACGCGTTTTCCGGCTAAACTATGCGTCCTAGACCCATCAAACTTTACACTTTTTCTGTCCCTTAAAATTCGATTTGCGGCTAAACTACTTGCCCCAGCGACTTAAAAATTATATATTCGTGATCTTGGAACTGCCACCTTTTAATCCATGTAACGAATGACTCGAAAAACTAATTTTAAAAAAATTGGACATTTTTATCTTTAAACGCGTTTTCCGGCTAAACTATGCGTCCTAGACCCATCAAACTTTACACTTTTTCTGTCCCTTAAAATTCGATTTGCGGCTAAGCTACTTGCCCCAGCGACTTAAAAATTATATATTCGTGATCTTGGAACTGCCACCTTTTAATCCATGTAACGAATGACACGAAAAACTAATTTTAAAAAAATTGGACATTTTTATCTTTAAACGCGTTTTCCGGCTAAACTATGCGTCCTAGACCCATCAAACTTTACACTTTTTATGTCCCTTAAAATTCGATTTGCGGCTAAACTACTTGCCCCAGCGACTTAAAAATTATATATTCGTGATCTTGGAACTGCCACCTTTTAATCCATGTAACGAATGACACGAAAAACTAATTTTAAAAAAATTGGACATTTTTATCTTTAAACGCGTTTTCCGGCTAAACTATGCGTCCTAGACCCATCAAACTTTACACTTTTTCTGTCCCTTAAAATTCGATTTGCGGCTAAACTACTTGCCCCAGCGACTTAAAAATTATATATTCGTGATCTTGGAACTGCCACCTTTTAATCCATGTAACGAATGACACGAAAAACTAATTTTAAAAAAATTGGACATTTTTATCTTTAAATGCGTTTTCCGGCTAAGCTATGCGTCCTAGACCCATCAAACTTTACACTTTTTCTGTCCCTTAAAATTCGATTTGCGGCTAAACTACTTGCCCCAGCGACTTAAAAATTATATATTCGTGATCTTGGAACTGCCACCTTTTAATCCATGTAACGAATGACACGAAAAACTAATTTTAAAAAAATTGGACATTTTTATCTTTAAATGCGTTTTCCGGCTAAACTATGCGTCCTAGACCCATCAAACTTTACACTTTTTCTGTCCCTTAAAATTCGATTTGCGGCTAAACTACTTGCCCCAGCGACTTAAAAATTATATATTCGTGATCTTGGAACTGCCACCTTTTAATCCATGTAAGGAATGACACGAAAAACTAATTTTAAAAAAAATGGACATTTTTATCTTTAAACGCGTTTTCCGGCTAAACTATGCGTCCTAGACCCATCAAACTTTACACTTTTTCTGTCCCTTAAAATTCGATTTGCGGCTAAGCTACTTGCCCCAGCGACTTAAAAATTATATATTCGTGATCTTGGAACTGCCACCTTTTAATCCATGTAACGAATGACACGCAAAACTAATTTTAAAAAAATTGGACATTTTTATCTTTAAACGCGTTTTCCGGCTAAACTATGCGTCCTAGACCCATCAAACTTTACACTTTTTCTGTCCCTTAAAATTCGAATTGCGGCTAAACTACTTGCCCCAGCGACTTAAAAATTATATATTCGTGATCTTGGAACTGCCACCTTTTAATCCATGTAACGAATGACACGAAAAACTAATTTTAAAAAAATTGGACATTTTTATCTTTGAACGCGTTTTCCGGCTAAACTATGCGTCCTAGACCCATCAAACTTTACACTCTTTTTGTCCCTTAAAATTCGATTTGCGGCTAAACTACTTGCCCCAGCGACTTAAAAATTATATATTCGTGATCTTGGAACTGCCACCTTTTAATCCATGTAACGAATGACACGAAAAACTAATTTTAAAAAAATTGGACATTTTTATCTTTAAACGCGTTTTCCGGCTAAACTATGCGTCCTAGACCCATCAAACTTTACACTTTTTCTGTCCCTTAAAATTCGATTTGCGGCTAAACTACTTGCCCCAGCGACTTAAAAATTATATATTCGTGATCTTGGAACTGCCACCTTTTAATCCATGTAACGAATGACACGAAAAACTAATTTTAAAAAAATTGGACATTTTTATCTTTAAACGCGTTTTCCGGCTAAACTATGCGTCCTAGACCCATCAAACTTTACACTTTTTCTGTCCCTTAAAATTCGATTTGCGGCTAAACTACTTGCCCCAGCGACTTAAAAATTATATATTCGTGATCTTGGAACTGCCACCTTTTAATCCATGTAACGAATGACACGAAAAACTAATTTTAAAAAAATTGGACATTTTTATCTTTAAACGCGTTTTCCGGCTAAACTATGCGTCCTAGACCCATCAAACTTTACACTTTTTCTGTCCCTTAAAATTCGATTTGCGGCTAAACTACTTGCCCCAGCGACTTAAAAATTATATATTCGTGATCTTGGAACTGCCACCTTTTAATCCATGTAACGAATGACACGAAAAACTAATTTTAAAAAAATTGGACATTTTTATCTTTAAACGCGTTTTCCGGCTAAACTATGCGTCCCAGACCCATCAAACTTTACACTTTTTCTGTCCCTTAAAATTCGATTTGCGGCTAAACTACTTGCCCCAGCGACTTAAAAATTATATATTCGTGATCTTGGAACTGCCACCTTTTAATCCATGTAACGAATGACACGAAAAACTAATTTTAAGAAAATTGGACATTTTTATCTTTAAACGCGTTTTCCGGCTAAACTATGCGTCCTAGACCCATCAAACTTTACACTTTTTCTGTCCCTTAAAATTCGATTTGCGGCTAAACTACTTGCCCCAGCGACTTAAAAATTATATATTCGCGATCTTGGAACTGCCACCTTTTAATCCATGTAACGAATGACACGAAAAACTAATTTTAAAAAAATTGGACATTTTTATCTTTAAACGCGTTTTCCGGCTAAACTATGCGTCCTAGACCCATCAAACTTTACACTTTTTCTGTCCCTTAAAATTCGATTTGCGGCTAAACTACTTGCCCCAGCGACTTAAAAATTATATATTCGTGATCTTGGAACTGCCACCTTTTAATCCATGTAACGAATGACACGAAAAACTAATTTTAAAAAAATTGGACATTTTTATCTTTAAATGCGTTTTCCGGCTAAACTATGCGTCCTAGACCCATCAAACTTTACACTTTTTCTGTCCCTTAAAATTCGATTTGCGGCTAAACTACTTGCCCCAGCGACTTAAAAATTATATATTCGTGATCTTGGAACTGCCACCTTTTAATCCATGTAACGAATGACACGAAAAACTAATTTAAAAAAAATTGGACATTTTTATCTTTAAACGCGTTTTCCGGCTAAACTATGCGTCCTAGACCCATCAAACTTTACACTTTTTCTGTCCCTTAAAATTCGATTTGCGGCTAAACTACTTGCCCCAGCGACTTAAAAATTATATATTCGTGATCTTGGAATTGCCACCTTTTAATCCATGTAACGAATGACACGAAAAATTAATTTTAAAAAAATTGGACATTTTTATCTTTAAACGCGTTTTCCGGCTAAACTATGCGTCCTAGACCCATCAAACTTTACACTTTTTCTGTCCCTTAAAATTCGATTTGCGGCTAAACTACTTGCCCCAGCGACTTAAAAATTATATGTTCGTGATCTTGGAACTGCCACCTTTTAATCCATGTAACGAATGACACGAAAAACTAATTTTAAAAAAATTGGACATTTTTATCTTTAAACGCGTTTTCCGGCTAAACTATGCGTCCTAGACCCATCAAACTTTACACTTTTTCTGTCCCTTAAAATTCGATTTGCGGCTAAACTACTTGCCCCAGCGACTTAAAAATTATATATTCGTGATCTTGGAACTGCCACCTTTTAATCCATGTAACGAATGACACGAAAAACTAATTTTAAAAAAATTGGACATTTTTATCTTTGAACGCGTTTTCCGGCTAAACTATGCGTCCTAGACCCATCAAACTTTACACTTTTTCTGTCCCTTAAAATTCGATTTGCGGCTAAACTACTTGCCCCAGCGACTTAAAAATTATATATTCGTGATCTTGGAACTGCCACCTTTTAATCCATGTAACGAATGACACGAAAAACTAATTTTAAAAAAATTGGACATTTTTATCTTTAAACGCGTTTTCCGGCTAAAATATGCGTCCTAGACCCATCAAACTTTACACTTTTTCTGTCCCTTAAAATTCGATTTGCGGCTAAACTACTTGCCCCAGCGACTTAAAAATTATATATTCGTGATCTTGGAACTGCCACCTTTTAATCCATGTAACGAATGACACGAAAAACTAATTTTAAAAAAATTGGACATTTTTATCTTTAAACGCGTTTTCCGGCTAAACTATGCGTCCTAGACCCATCAAACTTTACACTTTTTCTGTCCCTTAAAATTCGATTTGCGGCTAAACTACTTGCCCCAGCGACTTAAAAATTATATATTCGTGATCTTGGAACTGCCACCTTTTAATCCATGTAACGAATGACACGAAAAACTAATTGTAAAAAAATTGGACATTTTTATCTTTAAACGCGTTTTCCGGCTAAACTAGGCGTCCTAGACCCATCAAACTTTACACTTTTTCTGTCCCTTAAAATTCGATTTGCGGCTAAACTACTTGCCCCAGCGACTTAAAAATTATATATTCGTGATCTTGGAACTGCCACCTTTTAATCCATGTAACGAATGACACGAAAAACTAATTTTAAAAAAATTGGACATTTTTATCTTTAAACGCGTTTTCCGGCTAAACTATGCGTCCTAGACCCATCAAACTTTACACTTTTTCTGTCCCTTAAAATTCGATTTGCGGCTAAACTACTTGCCCCAGCGACTTAAAAATTATATATTCGTGATCTTGGAACTGCCACCTTTTAATCCATGTAACGAATGACACGAAAAACTAATTTTAAAAAAATTGGACATTTTTATCTTTAAACGCGTTTTCCGGCTAAACTATGCGTCCTAGACCCATCAAACTTTACACTTTTTCTGTCCCTTAAAATTCGATTTGCGGCTAAACTGCTTGCCCCAGCGACTTAAAAATTATATATTCGTGATCTTGGAACTGCCACCTTTTAATACATGTAACGAAAGACACGAAAAACTAATTTTAAAAAAATTGGACATTTTTATCTTTAAACGCGTTTTCCGGCTAAACTATGCGTCCTAGACCCATCAAACTTTACACTTTTTCTGTCCCTTAAAATTCGATTTGCGGCTAAACTACTTGCCCCAGCGACTTAAAAATTATATATTCGTGATCTTGGAACTGCCACCTTTTAATCCATGTAACGAATGACACGAAAAACTAAGTTTAAAAAAATTGGACATTTTTATCTTTAAACGCGTTTTCCGGCTAAACTATGCGTCCTAGACCCATCAAACTTTACACTTTTTCTGTCCCTTAAAATTCGATTTGCGGCTAAACTACTTGCCCCAGCGATTTAAAAATTATATATTCGTGATCTTGGAACTGCCACCTTTTAATCCATGTAACGAATGACACGAAAAACTAATTTTAAAAAAAATGGACATTTTTATCTTTAAACGCGATTTCCGGCTAAACTATGCGTCCTAGACCCATCAAACTTTACACTTTTTCTGTCCCTTAAAATTCGATTTGCGGCTAAATTACTTGCCCCAGCGACTTAAAAATTATATATTCGTGATCTTGGAACTGCCACCTTTTAATCCATGTAACGAATGACACGAAAAACTAATTTTAAAAAAATTGGACATTTTTATCTTTAAACGCGTTTTCCGGCTAAACTATGCGTCCTAGACCCATCAAACTTTACACTTTTTCTGTCCCTTAAAATTCGATTTGCGGCTAAACTACTTGCCCCAGCGACTTAAAAATTATATATTCGTGATCTTGGAACTGCCACCTTTTAATCCATGTAACGAATGACACGAAAAACTAATTGTAAAAAAATTGGACATTTTTATCTTTAAACGCGTTTTCCGGCTAAACTAGGCGTCCTAGACCCATCAAACTTTACACTTTTTCTGTCCCTTAAAATTCGATTTGCGGCTAAACTACTTGCCCCAGCGACTTAAAAATTATATATTCGTGATCTTGGAACTGCCACCTTTTAATCCATGTAACGAATGACACGAAAAACTAATTTTAAAAAAATTGGACATTTTTATCTTTAAACGCGTTTTCCGGCTAAACTATGCGTCCTAGACCCATCAAACTTTACACTTTTTCTGTCCCTTAAAATTCGATTTGCGGCTAAACTACTTGCCCCAGCGACTTAAAAATTATATATTCGTGATCTTGGAACTGCCACCTTTTAATCCATGTAACGAATGACACGAAAAACTAATTTTAAAAAAATTGGACATTTTTATCTTTAAACGCGTTTTCCGGCTAAACTATGCGTCCTAGACCCATCAAACTTTACACTTTTTCTGTCCCTTAAAATTCGATTTGCGGCTAAACTGCTTGCCCCAGCGACTTAAAAATTATATATTCGTGATCTTGGAACTGCCACCTTTTAATACATGTAACGAAAGACACGAAAAACTAATTTTAAAAAAATTGGACATTTTTATCTTTAAACGCGTTTTCCGGCTAAACTATGCGTCCTAGACCCATCAAACTTTACACTTTTTCTGTCCCTTAAAATTCGATTTGCGGCTAAACTACTTGCCCCAGCGACTTAAAAATTATATATTCGTGATCTTGGAACTGCCACCTTTTAATCCATGTAACGAATGACACGAAAAACTAAGTTTAAAAAAATTGGACATTTTTATCTTTAAACGCGTTTTCCGGCTAAACTATGCGTCCTAGACCCATCAAACTTTACACTTTTTCTGTCCCTTAAAATTCGATTTGCGGCTAAACTACTTGCCCCAGCGATTTAAAAATTATATATTCGTGATCTTGGAACTGCCACCTTTTAATCCATGTAACGAATGACACGAAAAACTAATTTTAAAAAAAATGGACATTTTTATCTTTAAACGCGATTTCCGGCTAAACTATGCGTCCTAGACCCATCAAACTTTACACTTTTTCTGTCCCTTAAAATTCGATTTGCGGCTAAACTACTTGCCCCAGCGACTTAAAAATTATGTATTCGTGATCTTGGAACTGCCACCTTTTAATCCATGTAACGAATGACACGAAAAACTAATTTTAAAAAAATTGGACATTTTTATCTTTAAACGCGTTTTCCGGCTAAACTATGCGTCCTAGACCCATCAAACTTTACACTTTTTCTGTCCCTTAAAATTCGATTTGCGGCTAAACTACTTGCCCCAGCGACTTAAAAATTATATATTCGTGATCTTGGAACTGCCACCTTTTAATCCATGTAACGAATGACACGAAAAACTAATTTTAAAAAAATTGGACATTTTTATCTTCAAACGCGTTTTCCGGCTAAACTATGCGTCCTAGACCCATCAAACTTTACACTTTTTCTGTCCCTTAAAATTCGATTTGCGGCTAAACTACTTGCCCCAGCGACTTAAAAATTATATATTCGTGATCTTGGAACTGCCACCTTTTAATCCATGTAACGAATGACACGAAAAACTAATTTTAAAAAAATTGGACATTTTTATCTTTAAACGCGTTTTCCGGCTAAACTATGCGTCCTAGGCCCATCAAACTTTACACTTTTTCTGTCCCTTAAAATTCGATTTGCGGCTAAACTACTTGCCCCAGCGACTTAAAAATTATATATTCGTGATCTTGGAACTGCCACCTTTTAATCCATGTAACGAATGACACGAAAAACTAATTTTAAAAAAATTGGACATTTTTATCTTTAAACGCGTTTTCCGGCTAAACTATGCGTCCTAGACCCATCAAACTTTACACTTTTTCTGTCCCTTAAAATTCGATTTGCGGCTAAACTGCTTGCCCCAGCGACTTAAAAATTATATATTCGTGATCTTGGAACTGCCACCTTTTAATACATGTAACGAATGACACGAAAAACTAATTTTAAAAAAATTGGACATTTTTATCTTTAAACGCGTTTTCCGGCTAAACTATGCGTCCTAGACCCATCAAACTTTACACTTTTTCTGTCCCTTAAAATTCGATTTGCGGCTAAACTACTTGCCCCAGCGACTTAAAAATTATATATTCGTGATCTTGGAACTGCCACCTTTTAATCCATGTAACGAATGACACGAAAAACTAATTTTAAAAAAATTGGACATTTTTATCTTTAAACGCGTTTTCCGGCTAAACTATGCGTCCTAGACCCATCAAACTTTACACTTTTTCTGTCCCTTAAAATTCGATTTGCGGCTAAACTACTTGCCCCAGCGATTTAAAAATTATATATTCGTGATCTTGGAACTGCCACCTTTTAATCCATGTAACGAATGACACGAAAAACTAATTTTAAAAAAAATGGACATTTTTATCTTTAAACGCGATTTCCGGCTAAACTATGCGTCCTAGACCCATCAAACTTTAAACTTTTTCTGTCCCTTAAAATTCGATTTGCGGCTAAACTACTTGCCCCAGCGACTTAAAAATTATGTATTCGTGATCTTGGAACTGCCACCTTTTAATCCATGTAACGAATGACACGAAAAACTAATTTTAAAAAAAATTGACATTTTTATCTTTAAACGCGTTTTCCGGCTAAACTATGCGTCCTAGACCCATCAAACTTTACACTTTTTCTGTCCCTTAAAATTCGATTTGCGGCTAAACTACTTGCCCCAGCGACTTAAAAATTATATATTCGTGATCTTGGAACTGCCACCTTTTAATTCATGTAACGAATGACACGAAAAACTAATTTTAAAAAAATTGGACATTTTTATCTTCAAACGCGTTTTCCGGCTAAACTATGCGTCCTAGACCCATCAAACTTTACACTTTTTCTGTCCCTTAAAATTCGATTTGCGGCTAAACTACTTGCCCCAGCGACTTAAAAATTATATATTCGTGATCTTGGAACTGCCACCTTTTAATCCATGTAACGAATGACACGAAAAACTAATTTTAAAAAAATTGGACATTTTTATCTTTAAACGCGTTTTCCGGCTAAACTATGCGTCCTAGACCCATCAAACTTTACACTTTTTCTGTCCCTTAAAATTCGATTTGCGGCTAAACTACTTGCCCCAGCGACTTAAAAATTATATATTCGTGATCTTGGAACTGCCACCTTTTAATCCATGTAACGAATGACACGAAAAACTAATTTTAAAAAAATTGGACATTTTTATCTTTAAACGCGTTTTCCGGCTAAACTATGCGTCCTAGACCCATCAAACTTTACACTTTTTCTGTCCCTTAAAATTCGATTTGCGGCTAAACTACTTGCCCCAGCGACTTAAAAATTATATATTCGTGATCTTGGAACTGCCACCTTTTAATCCATGTAACGAATGACACGAAAAACTAATTTTAAAAAAATTGGACATTTTTATCTTTAAACGCGTTTTCCGGCTAAACTATGCGTCCTAGACCCATCAAACTTTACACTTTTTCTGTCCCTTAAAATTTGATTTGCGGCTAAACTACTTGCCCCAGCGACTTAAAAATTATATATTCGTGATCTTGGAACTGCCACCTTTTAATCCATGTAACGAATGACACGAAAAACTAATTTTAAAAAAATTGGACATTTTTATCTTTAAACGCGTTTTCCGGCTAAACTATGCGTCCTAGACCCATCAAACTTTACACTTTTTCTGTCCCTTAAAATTCGATTTGCGGCTAAACTACTTGCCCCAGCGACTTAAAAATTATATATTCGTGATCTTGGAACTGCCACCTTTTAATCCATGTAACGAATGACACGAAAAACTAATTTTAAAAAAAATGGACATTTTTATCCTTAAACGCGATTTCCGGCTAAACTATGCGTCCTAGACCCATCAAACTTTACACTTTTTCTGTCCCTTAAAATTCGATTTGCGGCTAAACTACTTGCCCCAGCGACTTAAAAATTATGTATTCGTGATCTTGGAACTGCCACCTTTTAATCCATGTAACGAATGACACGAAAAACTAATTTTAAAAAAATTGGACATTTTTATCTTTAAACGCGTTTTCCGGCTAAACTATGCGTCCTAGACCCATCAAACTTTACACTTTTTCTGTCCCTTAAAATTCGATTTGCGGCTAAACTACTTGCCCCAGCGACTTAAAAATTATATATTCGTGATCTTGGAACTGCCACCTTTTAATCCATGTAACGAATGACACGAAAAACTAATTTTAAAAAAATTGGACATTTTTATCTTTAAACGCGTTTTCCGGCTAAACTATGCGTCCTAGACCCATCAAACTTTACACTTTTTCTGTCCCTTAAAATTCGATTTGCGGCTAAACTACTTGCCCCAGCGACTTAAAAATTATATATTCGTGATCTTGGAACTGCCACCTTTTAATCCATGTAACGAATGACACGAAAAACTAATTTTAAAAAAATTGGACATTTTTATCTTTAAACGCGTTTTCCGGCTAAACTATGCGTCCTAGACCCATCAAACTTTACACTTTTTCTGTCCCTTAAAATTCGATTTGCGGCTAAACTACTTGCCCCAGCGACTTAAAAATTATATATTCGTGATCTTGGAACTGCCACCTTTTAATCCATGTAACGAATGACACGAAAAACTAATTTTAAAAAAAATTGGACATTTTTATCTTTAAACGCGTTTTCCGGCTAAACTATGCGTCCTAGACCCATCAAACTTTACACTTTTTCTGTCCCTTAAAATTTGATTTGCGGCTAAACTACTTGCCCCAGCGACTTAAAAATTATATATTCGTGATCTTGGAACTGCCACCTTTTAATCCATGTAACGAATGACACGAAAAACTAATTTTAAAAAAATTGGACATTTTTATCTTTAAACGCGTTTTCCGGCTAAACTATGCGTCCTAGACCCATCAAACTTTACACTTTTTCTGTCCCTTAAAATTCGATTTGCGGCTAAACTACTTGCCCCAGCGACTTAAAAATTATATATTCGTGATCTTGGAACTGCCACCTTTTAATCCATGTAACGAATGACACGAAAAACTAATTTTAAAAAAAATGGACATTTTTATCCTTAAACGCGATTTCCGGCTAAACTATGCGTCCTAGACCCATCAAACTTTACACTTTTTCTGTCCCTTAAAATTCGATTTGCGGCTAAACTACTTGCCCCAGCGACTTAAAAATTATGTATTCGTGATCTTGGAACTGCCACCTTTTAATCCATGTAACGAATGACACGAAAAACTAATTTTAAAAAAATTGGACATTTTTATCTTTAAACGCGTTTTCCGGCTAAACTATGCGTCCTAGACCCATCAAACTTTTCACTTTTTCTGTCCCTTAAAATTCGATTTGCGGCTAAACTACTTGCCCCAGCGACTTAAAAATTATATATTCGTGATCTTGGAACTGCCACCTTTTAATCCATGTAACGAATGACACGAAAAACTAATTTTAAAAAAATTGGACATTTTTATCTTTAAACGCGTTTTCCGGCTAAACTATGCGTCCTAGACCCATCAAACTTTACACTTTTTCTGTCCCTTAAAATTCGATTTGCGGCTAAACTACTTGCTCCAGCGACTTAAAAATTATATATTCGTGATCTTGGAACTGCCACCTTTTAATCCATGTAACGAATGACACGAAAAACTAATTTTAAAAAAATTGGACATTTTTATCTTTAAACGCGTTTTCCGGCTAAACTATGCGTCCTAGACCCATCAAACTTTACACTTTTTCTGTCCCTTAAAATTCGATTTGCGGCTAAACTACTTGCCCCAGCGACTTAAAAATTATATATTCGTGATCTTGGAACTGCCACCTTTTAATCCATGTAACGAATGACACGAAAAACTAATTTTAAAAAAAATGGACATTTTTATCTTTAAACGCGATTTCCGGCTAAACTATGCGTCCTAGACCCATCAAACTTTACACTTTTTCTGTCCCTTAAAATTCGATTTGCGGCTAAACTACTTGCCCCAGCGACTTAAAAATTATGTATTCGTGATCTTGGAACTGCCACCTTTTAATCCATGTAACGAATGACACGAAAAACTAATTTTAAAAAAATTGGACATTTTTATCTTTAAACGCGTTTTCCGGCTAAACTATGCGTCCTAGACCCATCAAACTTTACACTTTTTCTGTCCCTTAAAATTCGATTTGCGGCTAAACTACTTGCCCCAGCGACTTAAAAATTATATATTCGTGATCTTGGAACTGCCACCTTTTAATCCATGTAACGAATGACACGAAAAACTAATTTTTAAAAAATTGGACATTTTTATCTTTAAACGCGTTTTCCGGCTAAACTATGCGTCCTAGACCCATCAAACTTTACACTTTTTCTGTCCCTTAAAATTCGATTTGCGGCTAAACTACTTGCCCCAGCGACTTAAAAATTATATATTCGTGATCTTGGAACTGCCACCTTTTAATCCATGTAACGAATGACACGAAAAACTAATTTTAAAAAAATTGGACATTTTTATCTTTAAACGCGTTTTCCGGCTAAACTATGCGTCCTAGACCCATCAAACTTTACACTTTTTCTGTCCCTTAAAATTCGATTTGCGGCTAAACTACTTGCCCCAGCGACTTAAAAATTATATATTCGTGATCTTGGAACTGCCACCTTTTAATCCATGTAACGAATGACACGAAAAACTAATTTTAAAAAAATTGGACATTTTTATCTTTAAACGCGTTTTCCGGCTAAACTATGCGTCCTAGACCCATCAAACTTTACACTTTTTCTGTCCCTTAAAATTCGATTTGCGGCTAAACTACTTGCCCAAGCGACTTAAAAATTATATATTCGTGATCTTGGAACTGCCACCTTTTAATCCATGTAACGAATGACACGAAAAACTAATTTTAAAAAAATTGGACATTTTTATCTTTAAACGCGTTTTCCGGCTAAACTATGCGTCCTAGACCCATCAAACTTTACACTTTTTCTGTCCCTTAAAATTCGATTTGCGGCTAAACTACTTGCCCCAGCGACTTAAAAATTATATATTCGTGATCTTGGAACTGCCACCTTTTAATCCTTTAAAATTAGTTTTTCGTGTCATTCGTTACATGGATTAAAAGGTGGCAGTTCCAAATCGAATTTTAAGGGACAGAAAAAGTGTAAAGTTTGATGGGTCTAGGACGCATAGTTTAGCCGGAAAACGCGTTTAAAGATAAAAATGTCCAATTTTTTTTAAATTAGTTTTTCGTGTCATTCGTTACATGGATTAAAAAGTGGCAGTTCCAAGATCACGAATATATAATTTTTAAGTCGCTGGGGCAAGTAGTTTAGCCGCAAATCGAATTTTAAGGGACAGAAAAAGTGTAAAGTTTGATGGGTCTAGGACGCATAGTTTAGCCGGAAAACGCGTTTAAAGATAAAAATGTCCATTTTTTTTAAAATTAGTTTTTCGTGTCATTCGTTACATGGATTAAAAGGTGGCAGTTCCAAGATCACGAATATATAATTTTTAAGTCGCTGGGGCAAGTAGTTTAGCCGCAAATCGAATTTTAAGGGACAGAAAAAGTGTAAAGTTTGATGGGTCTAGGACGCATAGTTTAGCCGGAAAACGCGTTTAAAGATAAAAATGTCCAATTTTTTTAAAATTAGTTTTTCGTGTCATTCGTTACATGGATTAAAAGGTGGCAGTTCCAAGATCACGAATATATAATTTTTAAGTCGCTGGGGCAAGTAGTTTAGCCGCAAATCGAATTTTAAGGGACAGAAAAAGTGTAAGGTTTGATGGGTCTAGGACGCATAGTTTAGCCGGAAAACGCGTTTAAAGATAAAAATGTCCAATTTTTTTAAAATTAGTTTTTCGTGTCATTCGTTACATGGATTAAAAGGTGGCAGTTCCAAGATCACGAATATATAATTTTTAAGTCGCTGGGGCAAGTAGTTTAGCCGCAAATCGAATTTTAAGGGACAGAAAAAGTGTAAAGTTTGATGGGTCTAGGACGCATAGTTTAGCCGGAAAACGCGTTTAAAGATAAAAATGTCCAATTTTTTTAAAATTAGTTTTTCGTGTCATTCGTTACATGGATTAAAAGATGGCAGTTCCAAGATCACGAATATATAATTTTTAAGTCGCTGGGGCAAGTAGCTTAGCCGCAAATCGAATTTTAAGGGACAGAAAAAGTGTAAAGTTTGATGGGTCTAGGACGCATAGTTTAGCCGGAAAACGCGTTTAAAGATAAAAATGTCCAATTTTTTTAAAATTAGTTTTTCGTGTCATTCGTTACATGGATTAAAAGGTGGCAGTTCCAAGATCACGAATATATAATTTTTAAGTCGCTGGGGCAAGTAGTTTAGCCGCAAATCGAATTTTAAGGGACAGAAAAAGTGTAAAGTTTGATGGGTCTAGGACGCATAGTTTAGCCGGAAAACGCGTTTAAAGATAAAAATGTCCAATTTTTTTAAAATTAGTTTTTCGTGTCATTCGTTACATGGATTAAAAGGTGGCAGTTCCAAGATCACGAATATATAATTTTTAAGTCGCTGGGGCAAGTAGCTTAGCCGCAAATCGAATTTTAAGGGACAGAAAAAGTGTAAAGTTTGATGGGTCTAGGACGCATAGTTTAGCCGGAAAACGCGTTTAAAGATAAAAATGTCCAATTTTTTTAAAATTAGTCTTTCGTGTCATTCGTTACATGGATTAAAAGTGGCAGTTCCAAGATCACGAATATATAATTTTTAAGTCGCTGGGGCAAGTAGTTTAGCCGCAAATCGAATTTTAAGGGACAGAAAAAGTGTAAAGTTTGATGGGTCTAGGACGCATAGTTTAGCCGGAAAACGCGTTTAAAGATAAAAATGTCCAATTTTTTTAAAATTAGTTTTTCGTGTCATTCGTTACATGGATTAAAAGGTGGCAGTTCCAAGATCACGAATATATAATTTTTAAGTCGCTGGGGCAAGTAGTTTAGCCGCAAATCGAATTTTAAGGGACAGAAAAAGTGTAAAGTTTGATGGGTCTAGGATGCATTGTTTAGCCGGAAAACGCGTTTAAAGATAAAAATGTCCAATTTTTTTAAAATTAGTTTTTCGTGTCATTCGTTACATGGATTAAAAGGTGGCAGTTCCAAGATCACGAATATATAATTTTTAAGTCGCTGGGGCAAGTAATTTAGCCGCAAATCGAATTTTAAGGGACAGAAAAAGTGTAAAGTTTGATGGGTCTAGGACGTTTAGTTTAGCCGGAAAACGCGTTTAAAGATAAAAATGTCCAATTTTTTTAAAATTAGTTTTTCGTGTCATTCGTTACATGGATTAAAAGGTGGCAGTTCCAAGATCACGAATATATAATTTTTAAGTCGCTGGGGCAAGTAGCTTAGCCGCAAATCGAATTTTAAGGGACAGAAAAAGTGTAAAGTTTGATGGGTCTAGGACGCATAGTTTAGCCGGAAAACGCGTTTAAAGATAAAAATGTCAAATTTTTTTAAAATTAGTTTTTCGTGTCATTCGTTACATGGATTAAAAGGTGGCAGTTCCAAGATCACGAATATATAATTTTTAAGTCGCTGGGGCAAGTAGTTTAGCCGCAAATCGAATTTTAAGGGACAGAAAAAGTGTAAAGTTTGATGGGTCTAGGACGCATAGTTTAGCCGGAAAACGCGTTTAAAGATAAAAATGTCCAATTTTTTTAAAATTAGTTTTTCGTGTCATTCGTTACATGGATTAAAAGGTGGCAGTTCCAAGATCACGAATATATAATTTTTAAGTCGCTGGGGCAAGTAGTTTAGCCGCAAATCGAATTTTAAGGGACAGAAAAAGTGTGAACTTTGATGGGTCTAGGACGCATAGTTTAGCCGGAAAACGCGTTTAAAGATAAAAATGTCCAATTTTTTTAAAATTAGTTTTTCGTGTCATTCGTTACATGGATTAAAAGGTGGCAGTTCCAAGATCACGAATATATAATTTTTAAGTCGCTGGGGCAAGTAGTTTAGCCGCAAATCGAATTTTAAGGGACAGAAAAAGTGTAAAGTTTGATGGGTCTAGGACGCATAGTTTAGCCGGAAAACGCGTTTAAAGATAAAAATGTCCATTTTTTTTTAAATTAGTTTTTCGTGTCATTCGTTACATGGATTAAAAGGTGGCAGTTCCAAGATCACGAATATATAATTTTTAAGTCGCTGGGGCAAGTAGTTTAGCCGCAAATCGAATTTTAAGGGACAGAAAAAGTGTAAAGTTTGATGGGTCTAGGACGCATAGTTTAGCCGGAAAACGCGTTTAAAGATAAAAATGTCCAATTTTTTTAAAATTAGTTTTTCGTGTCATTCGTTACATGGATTAAAAGGTGGCAGTTCCAAGATCACGAATATATAATTTTTAAGTCGCTGGGGCAAGTAGTTTAGCCGCAAATCGAATTTTAAGGGATAGAAAAAGTGTAAAGTTTGATGGGTCTAGGACGCATTGTTTAGCCGGAAAACGCGTTTAAAGATAAAAATGTCCAATTTTTTTAAAATTAGTTTTTCGTGTCATTCGTTACATGGATTAAAAGGTGGCAGTTCCAAGATCACGAATATATAATTTTTAAGTCGCTGGGGCAAGTAGTTTAGCCGCAAATCGAATTTTAAGGGACAGAAAAAGTGTAAAGTTTGATGGGTCTAGGACGTTTAGTTTAGCCGGAAAACGCGTTTAAAGATAAAAATGTCCAATTTTTTTTAAATTAGTTTTTCGTGTCATTCGTTACATGGATTAAAAGGTGGCAGTTCCAAGATCACGAATATATAATTTTTAAGTCACTGGGGCAAGTAGCTTAGCCGCAAATCGAATTTTAAGGGACAGAAAAAGTGTAAAGTTTGATGGGTCTAGGACGCATAGTTTAGCCGGAAAACGCGTTTAAAGATAAAAATGTCCAATTTTTTTAAAATTAGTTTTTCGTGTCATTCGTTACATGGATTAAAAGGTGGCAGTTCCAAGATCACGAATATATAATTTTTAAGTCGCTGGGGCAAGTAGTTTAGCCGCAAATCGAATTTTAAGGGACAGAAAAAGTGTAAAGTTTGATGGGTCTAGGACGCATAGTTTAGCCGGAAAACGCGTTTAAAGATAAAAATGTCCAATTTTTTTAAAATTAGTTTTTCGTGTCATTCGTTACATGGATTAAAAGGTGGCAGTTCCAAGATAACGAATATATAATTTTTAAGTCGCTGGGGCAAGTAGTTTAGCCGCAAATCGAATTTTAAGGGACAGAAAAAGTGTAAAGTTTGATGGGTCTAGGATGCATAGCTTAGCCGGAAAATGCGTTTAAAGATAAAAATGTCCAATTTTTTTAAAATTAGTTTTTCGTGTCATTCGTTACATGGATTAAAAGGTGGCAGTTCCAAGATCACGAATATATAATTTTTAAGTCGCTGGGGCAAGTAGTTTAGCCGCAAATCGAATTTTAAGGGACAGAAAAAGTGTAAAGTTTGATGGGTCTAGGACGCATAGTTTAGCCGGACACGCGTTTAAAGATAAAAATGTCCAATTTTTTTAAAATTAGTTTTTCGTGTCATTCGTTACATGGATTAAAAGGTGGCAGTTCCAAGATCACGAATATATAATTTTTAAGTCGCTGGGGCAAGTAGTTTAGCCGCAAATCGAATTTTAAGGGACAGAAAAAGTGTAAAGTTTGATGGGTCTAAGACGCATATTTTAGCCGGAAAACGCGTTTAAAGATAAAAATGTCCAATTTTTTTAAAATTAGTTTTTCGTGTCATTCGTTACATGGATTAAAAGGTGGCAGTTCCAAGATCACGAATATATAATTTTTAAGTCGCTGGGGCAAGTAGTTTAGCCGCAAATCGAATTTTAAGGGACAGAAAAAGTGTAAAGTTTGATGGGTCTAGGACGCATAGTTTAGCCGGAAAACGCGTTTAAAGATAAAAAAGTCCAATTTTTTTAAAATTAGTTTTTCGTGTCATTCGTTACATGGATTAAAAGGTGGCAGTTCCAAGATCACGAATATATAATTTTTAAGTCGCTGGGGCAAGTAGTTTAGCCGCAAATCGAATTTTAAGGGACAGAAAAAGTGTAAAGTTTGATGGGTCTAGGACGCATAGTTTAGCCGGAAAACGCGTTTAAAGATAAAAATGTCCAATTTTTTTAAAATTAGTTTTTCGTGTCATTCGTTACATGGATTAAAAGGTGGCAGTTCCAAGATCACGAATATATAATTTTTAAGTCGCTGGGGCAAGTAGTTTAGCCGCAAATCGAATTTTAAGGGACAGAAAAAGTGTAAAGTTTGATGGGTCTAGGACGCATAGTTTAGCCGGAAAACGCGTTTAAAGATAAAAATGTCCAATTTTTTTAAAATTAGTTTTTCGTGTCATTCGTTACATGGATTAAAAGGTGGCAGTTCCAAGATCACGAATATATGATTTTTAAGTCGCTGTGGCAAGTAGTTTAGCCGCAAATCGAATTTTAAGGGACAGAAAAAGTGTAAAGTTTGATGGGTCTAGGACGCATAGTTTAGCCGGAAAACGCGTTTAAAGATAAAAATGTCCAATTTTTTTAAAATTAGTTTTTCGTGTCATTCGTTACATGGATTAAAAGGTGGCAGTTCCAAGATCACGAATATATAATTTTTAAGTCGCTGGGGCAAGTAGTTTAGCCGCAAATCGAATTTTAAGGGACAGAAAAAGTGTAAAGTTTGATGGGTCTAGGACGCATAGTTTAGCCGGAAAACGCGTTTAAAGATAAAAATGTCCAATTTTTTTAAAATTAGTTTTTCGTGTCATTCGTTACATGGATTAAAAGGTGGCAGTTCCAAGATCACGAATATATAATTTTTAAGTCGCTGGGGCAAGTAGTTTAGCCGCAAATCGAATTTTAATGGACAGAAAAAGTGTAAAGTTTGATGGGTCTAGGACGCATAGTTTAGCCGGAAAACGCGTTTAAAGATAAAAATGTCCAATTTTTTTAAAATTAGTTTTTCGTGTCATTCGTTACATGGATTAAAAGTGGCAGTTCCAAGATCACGAATATATAATTTTTAAGTCGCTGGGGCAAGTAGTTTAGCCGCAAATCGAATTTTAAGGGACAGAAAAAGTGTAAAGTTTGATGGGTCTAGGACGCATAGTTTAGCCGGAAAACGCGTTTAAAGATAAAAATGTCCAATTTTTTTAAAATTAGTTTTTCGTGTCATTCGTTACATGGATTAAAAGGTGGCAGTTCCAAGATCACGAATATATAATTTTTAAGTCGCTGGGGCAAGTAGTTAAGCCGCAAATCGAATTTTAAGGGACAGAAAAAGTGTAAAGTTTGATGGGTCTAGGACGCATAGTTTAGCCGGAAAACGCGTTTAAAGATAAAAATGTCCAATTTTTTTAAAATTAGTTTTTCGTGTCATTCGTTACATGGATTAAAAGGTGGCAGTTCCAAGATCACGAATATATAATTTTTAAGTCGCTGGGGCAAGTAGTTTAGCCGCAAATCGAATTTTGAGGGACAGAAAAAGTGTAAAGTTTGATGGGTCTAGGACGCATAGTTTAGCCGGAAAACGCGTTTAAAGATAAAAATGTCCAATTTTTTTAAAATTAGTTTTTCGTGTCATTCGTTACATGGATTAAAAGGTGGCAGTTCCAAGATCACGAATATATAATTTTTAAGTCGCTGGGGCAAGTAGTTTAGCCGTAAATCGAATTTTAAGGGACAGAAAAAGTGTAAAGTTTGATGGGTCTAGGACGCATAGTTTAGCCGGAAAACGCGTTTAAAGATAAAAATGTCCAATTTTTTTAAAATTAGTTTTTCGTGTCATTCATTACATGGATTAAAAGGTGGCAGTTCCAAGATCACGAATATATAATTTTTAAGTCGCTGGGGCAAGTAGTTTAGCCGCAAATCGAATTTTAAGGGACAGAAAAAGTGTAAAGTTTGATGGGTCTAGGACGCAAAGTTTAGCCGGAAAACGCGTTTAAAGATAAAAATGTCCAATTTTTTCAAAATTAGTTTTTCGTGTCATTCGTTACATGGATTAAAAGGTGGCAGTTCCAAGATCACGAATATATAATTTTTAAGTCGCTGGGGCAAGTAGTTTAGCCGCAAATCGAATTTTAAGGGACAGAAAAAGTGTAAAGTTTGATGGGTCTAGGACGCATAGTTTAGCCGGAAAACGCGTTTAAAGATAAAAATGTCCAATTTTTTTAAAATTAGTTTTTCGTGTCATTCGTTACATGGATTAAAAGGTGGCAGTTCCAAGATCACGAATATATAATTTTTAAGTCGCTGGGGCAAGTAGTTTAGCCGCAAATCGAATTTTAAGGGACAGAAAAAGTGTAAAGTTTGATGGGTCTAGGACGCATAGTTTAGCCGGAAAACGCGTTTAAAGATAAAAATGTCCAATTTTTTTAAAATTAGTTTTTCGTGTCATTCGTTACATGGATTAAAAGGTGGCAGTTCCAAGATCACGAATATATAATTTTTAAGTCGCTGGGGCAAGTAGTTTAGCCGCAAATCGAATTTTAAGGGACAGAAAAAGTGTAAAGTTTGATGGGTCTAGGACGCATAGTTTAGCCGGAAAACGCGTTTAAAGATAAAAATGTCTAATTTTTTTAAAATTAGTTTTTCGTGTCATTCGTTACATGGATTAAAAGGTGGCAGTTCCAAGATCACGAATATATAATTTTTAAGTCGCTGGGGCAAGTAGTTTAGCCGCAAATCGAATTTTAAGGGACAGAAAAAGTGTAAAGTTTGATGGGTCTAGGACGCATAGTTTAGCCGGAAAACGCGTTTAAAGATAAAAATGTCCAATTTTTTTAAAATTAGTTTTTCGTGTCATTCGTTACATGGATTAAAAGGTGGCAGTTTCAAGATCACGAATATATAATTTTTAAGTCGCTGGGGCAAGTAGTTTAGCCGCAAATCGAATTTTAAGGGACAGAAAAAGTGTAAAGTTTGATGGGTCTAGGACGCATAGTTTAGCCGGAAAACGCGTTTAAAGATAAAAATGTCCAATTTTTTTAAAATTAGTTTTTCGTGTCATTCGTTACATGGATTAAAAGGTGGCAGTTCCAAGATCACGAATATATAATTTTTAAGTCGCTGGGGCAAGTAGCTTAGCCGCAAATCGAATTTTAAGGGACAGAAAAAGTGTAAAGTTTGATGGGTCTAGGAGGCATAGTTTAGCCGGAAAACGCGTTTAAAGATAAAAATGTCCAATTTTTTTAAAATTAGTTTTTCGTGTCATTCGTTACATGGATTAAAAGGTGGCAGTTCCAAGATCACGAATATATAATTTTTAAGTCGCTGGGGCAAGTAGTTTAGCCGCAAATCGAATTTTAAGGGACAGAAAAAGTGTAAAGTTTGATGGGTCTAGGACGCATAGTTTAGCCGGAAAACGCGTTTAAAGATAAAAATGTCCAATTTTTTTAAAATTAGTTTTTCGTGTCATTCGTTACATGGATTAAAAGGTGGCAGTTCCAAGATCACGAATATATAATTTTTAAGTCGCTGGGGCAAGTAGTTTAGCCGCAAATCGAATTTTAAGGGACAGAAAAAGTGTAAAGTTTGATGGGTCTAGGACGCATAGTTTAGCCGCGTTTAAAGATAAAAATGTCCAATTTTTTTAAAATTAGTTTTTCGTGTCATTCGTTACATGGATTAAAAGGTGGCAGTTCCAAGATCACCAATATATAATTTTTAAGTCGCTGGGGCAAGTAGTTTAGCCGCAAATCGAATTTTAAGGGACAGAAAAAGTGTAAAGTTTGATGGGTCTAGGACGCATAGTTTAGCCGGAAAACGCGTTTAAAGATAAAAATGTCCAATTTTTTTAAAATTAGTTTTTCGTGTCATTCGTTACATGGATTAAAAGGTGGCAGTTCCAAGATCACGAATATATAATTTTTAAGTCGCTGGGGCAAGTAGTTTAGCCGCAAATCGAATTTTAAGGGACAGAAAAAGTGTAAAGTTTGATGGGTCTAGGACGCATAGTTTAGCCGGAAAACGCGTTTAAGGATAAAAATGTCCAATTTTTTTAAAATTAGTTTTTCGTGTCATTCGTTACATGGATTAAAAGGTGGCAGTTCCAAGATCACGAATATATAATTTTTAAGTCGCTGGGGCAAGTAGTTTAGCCGCAAATCGAATTTTAAGGGACAGAAAAAGTGTAAAGTTTGATGGGTCTAGGACGCATAGTTTAGCCGGAAAACGCGTTTAAAGATAAAATGTCCAATTTTTTTAAAATTAGTTTTTCGTGTCATTCGTTACATGGATTAAAAGGTGGCAGTTCCAAGATCACGAATATATAATTTTTAAGTCGCTGGGGCAAGTAGTTTAGCCGCAAATCGAATTTTAAGGGACAGAAAAAGTGTAAAGTTTATGGGTCTAGGACGCATAGTTTAGCCGGAAAACGCGTTTAAAGATAAAAATGTCCAATTTTTTTAAAATTAGTTTTTCGTGTCATTCGTTACATGGATTAAAAGGTGGCAGTTCCAAGATCACGAATATATAATTTTTAAGTCGCTGGGGCAAGTAGTTTAGCCGCAAATCGAATTTTAAGGGACAGATAAAATGTAAAGTTTGATGGGTCTAGGACACATAGTTTAGCCGGAAAACGCGTTTAAAGATAAAAATGTCCAATTTTTTTTAAATTAGTTTTTCGTGTCATTCGTTACATGGATTAAAAGGTGGCAGTTCCAAGATCACGAATATATAATTTTTAAGTCGCTGGGGCAAGTAGTTTAGCCGCAAATCGAATTTTAAGGGACAGAAAAAGTGTAAAGTTTGATGGGTCTAGGACGCATAGTTTAGCCGGAAAACGCGTTTAAAGATAAAAATGTCCAATTTTTTTAAAATTAGTTTTTTGTGTCATTCGTTACATGGATTAAAAGGTGGCAGTTCCAAGATCACGAATATATAATTTTTAAGTCGCTGGGGCAAGTAGTTTAGCCGCAAATCGAATTTTAAGGGACAGAAAAAGTGTAAAGTTTGATGGGTCTAGGACGCATAGTTTAGCCGGAAAACGCGTTTAAAGATAAAAATGTCCAATTTTTTTTTTTAAATTAGTTTTTCGTGTCATTCCTTATATGGATTAAAAGGTGGCAGTTCCAAGATCACGAATATATAATTTTTAAGTCGCTGGGGCAAGTAGTTTAGCCGCAAATCGAATTTTAAGGCACAGAAAAAGTGTAAAGTTTGATGGGTCTAGGACGCATAGTTTAGCCGGAAAACGCGTTTAAAGATAAAAATGTCCAATTTTTTTTAAATTAGTTTTTCGTGTCATTCGTTACATGGATTAAAAGGTGGCAGTTCCAAGATCACGAATATATAATTTTTAATTCGCTGGGGCAAGTAGTTTAGCCGCAAATCGAATTTTAAGGGACAGAAAAAGTGTAAAGTTTGATGGGTCTAGGACGCATAGTTTAGCCGGAAAACGCGTTTAAAGATAAAAATGTCCAATTTTTTTAAAATTAGTTTTTCGTGTCATTCGTTACATGGATTAAAAGGTGGCAGTTCCAAGATCACGAATATATAATTTTTAAGCCGCTGGGGCAAGTAGTTTAGCCGCAAATCGAATTTTAAGGGACAGAAAAAGTGTAAAGTTTGATGGGTCTAGGACGCATAGTTTAGCCGGAAAACGCGTTTAAAGATAAAAATGTCCAATTTTTTTTAAATTAGTTTTTCGTGTCATTCGTTACATGGATTAAAAGGTGGCAGTTCCAAGATCACGAATATATAATTTTTAAGTCGCTGGGGCAAGTAGTTTAGCCGCAAATCGAATTTTAAGGGACAGAAAAAGTGTAAAGTTTGATGGGTCTAGGACGCATAGTTTAGCCGGAAAACGCGTTTAAAGATAAAAATGTCCAATTTTTTTAAAATTAGTTTTTCGTGTCATTCGTTACATGGATTAAAAGGTGGCAGTTCCAAGATCACGAATATATAATTTTTAAGTCGCAGGGGCAAGTAGTTTAGCCGCAAATCGAATTTTAAGGGACAGAAAAAGTGTAAAGTTTGATGGGTCTAGGACGCATAGTTTAGCCGGAAAACGCGTTTAAAGATAAAAATGTCCAATTTTTTTAAAATTAGTTTTTCGTGTCATTCGTTACATGGATTAAAAGGTGGCAGTTCCAAGATCACGAATATATATTTTTTAAGTCGCTGGGGCAAGTAGTTTAGCCGCAAATCGAATTTTAAGGGACAGAAAAAGTGTAAAGTTTGATGGGTCTAGGACGCATAGTTTAGCCGGAAAACGCGTTTAAAGATAAAAATGTCCAATTTTTTTAAAATTAGTTTTTCGTGTCATTCGTTACATGGATTAAAAGGTGGCAGTTCCAAGATCACGAATATATAATTTTTAAGTCGCTGGGGCAAGTAGTTTAGCCGCAAATCGAATTTTAAGGGACAGAAAAAGTGTAAAGTTTGATGGGTCTAGGACACATAGTTTAGCCGGAAAACGCGTTTAAAGATAAAAATGTCCAATTTTTTTTAAAATTAGTTTTTCGTGTCATTCGTTACATGGATTAAAAGGTGGCAGTTCCAAGATCACGAATATATAATTTTTAAGTCGCTGGGGCAAGTAGTTTAGCCGCAAATCGAATTTTAAGGGACAGAAAAAGTGTAAAGTTTGATGGGTCTAGGACGCATAGTTTAGCCGGAAAACGCGTTTAAAGATAAAAATGTCCAATTTTTTTAAAATTAGTTTTTCGTGTCATTCGTTACATGGATTAAAAGGTGGCAGTTCCAAGATCACGAATATATAATTTTTAAGTCGCAGGGGCAAGTAGTTTAGCCGCAAATCGAATTTTAAGGGACAGAAAAAGTGTAAAGTTTGATGGGTCTAGGACGCATAGTTTAGCCGGAAAACGCGTTTAAAGATAAAAATGTCCAATTTTTTTAAAATTAGTTTTTCGTGTCATTCGTTACATGGATTAAAAGGTGGCAGTTCCAAGATCACGAATATATAATTTTTAAGTCGCTGGGGCAAGTAGTTTAGCCGCAAATCGAATTTTAAGGGACAGAAAAAGTGTAAAGTTTTAATGGGTCTAGGACGCATAGTTTAGCCGGAAAACGCGTTTAAAGATAAAAATGTCCAATTTTTTTTTAAATTAGTTTTTCGTGTCATTCCTTACATGGATTAAAAGGTGGCAGTTCCAAGATCACGAATATATAATTTTTAAGTCGCTGGGGCAAGTAGTTTAGCCGCAAATCGAATTTTAAGGGACAGAAAAAGTGTAAAGTTTGATGGGTCTAGGACGCATAGTTTAGCCGGAAAACGCGTTTAAAGATAAAAATGTCCAATTTTTTTAAAATTAGTTTTTCGTGTCATTCGTTACATGGATTAAAAGGTGGCAGTTCCAAGATCACGAATATATAATTTTTAAGCCGCTGGGGCAAGTAGTTTAGCCGCAAATCGAATTTTAAGGGACAGAAAAAGTGTAAAGTTTGATGGGTCTAGGATGCATAGTTTAGCCGGAAAACGCGTTTAAAGATAAAAATGTCCAATTTTTTTAAAATTAGTTTTTCGTGTCATTCGTTACATGGATTAAAAGGTGGCAGTTCCAAGATCACGAATATATAATTTTTAAGTCGCTGGGGCAAGTAGTTTAGCCGCAAATCGAATTTTAAGGGACAGAAAAAGTGTAAAGTTTGATGGGTCTAGGACGCATAGTTTAGCCGGAAAACGCGTTTAAAGATAAAAATGTCCAATTTTTTTAAAATTAGTTTTTCGTGTCATTCGTTACATGGATTAAAAGGTGGCAGTTCCAAGATCACGAATATATAATTTTTAAGTCGCAGGGGCAAGTAGTTTAGCCGCAAATCGAATTTTAAGGGACAGAAAAAGTGTAAAGTTTGATGGGTCTAGGACGCATAGTTTAGCCGGAAAACGCGTTTAAAGATAAAAATGTCCAATTTTTTTAAAATTAGTTTTTCGTGTCATTCGTTACATGGATTAAAAGGTGGCAGTTCCAAGATCACGAATATATAATTTTTAAGTCGCTGGGGCAAGTAGTTTAGCCGCAAATCGAATTTTAAGGGACAGAAAAAGTGTAAAGTTTGATGGGTCTAGGACGCATAGTTTAGCCGGAAAACGCGTTTAAAGATAAAAATGTCCAATTTTTTTAAAATTAGTTTTTCGTGTCATTCGTTACATGGATTAAAAGGTGGCAGTTCCAAGATCACGAATATATAATTTTTAAGTCGCTGGGGCAAGTAGTTTAGCCGCAAATCGAATTTTAAGGGACAGAAAAAGTGTAAAGTTTGATGGGTCTAGGACGCATAGTTTAGCCGGAAAACGCGTTTAAAGATAAAAATGTCCAATTTTTTTAAAATTAGTTTTTCGTGTCATTCGTTACATGGATTAAAAGGTGGCAGTTCCAAGATCACGAATATATAATTTTTAAGTCGCAGGGGCAAGTAGTTTAGCCGCAAATCGAATTTTAAGGGACAGAAAAAGTGTAAAGTTTGATGGGTCTAGGACGCATAGTTTAGCCGGAAAACGCGTTTAAAGATAAAAATGTCCAATTTTTTTAAAATTAGTTTTTCGTGTCATTCGTTACATGGATTAAAAGGTGGCAGTTCCAAGATCACGAATATATAATTTTTAAGTCGCTGGGGCAAGTAGTTTAGCCGCAAATCGAATTTTAAGGGACAGAAAAAGTGTAAAGTTTGATGGGTCTAGGACGCATAGTTTAGCCGGAAAACGCGTTTAAAGATAAAAATGTCCAATTTTTTTTTTAAATTAGTTTTTCGTGTCATTCCTTACATGGATTAAAAGGTGGCAGTTCCAAGATCACGAATATATAATTTTTAAGTCGCTGGGGCAAGTAGTTTAGCCGCAAATCGAATTTTAAGGCACAGAAAAAGTGTAAAGTTTGATGGGTCTAGGACGCATAGTTTAGCCGGAAAACGCGTTTAAAGATAAAAATGTCCAATTTTTTTAAAATTAGTTTTTCGTGTCATTCGTTACATGGATTAAAAGGTGGCAGTTCCAAGATCACGAATATATAATTTTTAAGTCACTGGGGCAAGTAGTTTAGCCGCAAATCGAATTTTAAGGGACAGAAAAAGTGTAAAGTTTGATGGGTCTAGGACGCATAGTTTAGCCGGAAAACGCGTTTAAAGATAAAAATGTCCAATTTTTTTAAAATTAGTTTTTCGTGTCATTCGTTACATGGATTAAAAGGTGGCAGTTCCAAGATCACGAATATATAATTTTTAAGTCGCAGGGGCAAGTAGTTTAGCCGCAAATCGAATTTTAAGGGACAGAAAAAGTGTAAAGTTTGATGGGTCTAGGACGCATAGTTTAGCCGGAAAACGCGTTTAAAGATAAAAATGTCCAATTTTTTTAAAATTAGTTTTTCGTGTCATTCGTTACATGGATTAAAAGGTGGCAGTTCCAAGATCACGAATATATATTTTTTAAGTCGCTGGGGCAAGTAGTTTAGCCGCAAATCGAATTTTAAGGGACAGAAAAAGTGTAAAGTTTGATGGGTCTAGGACGCATAGTTTAGCCGGAAAACGCGTTTAAAGATAAAAATGTCCAATTTTTTTAAAATTAGTTTTTCGTGTCATTCGTTACATGGATTAAAAGGTGGCAGTTCCAAGATCACGAATATATAATTTTTAAGTCGCTGGGGCAAGTAGTTTAGCCGCAAATCGAATTTTAAGGGACAGAAAAAGTGTAAAGTTTGATGGGTCTAGGACGCATAGTTTAGCCGGAAAACACGTTTAAAGATAAAAATGTCCAATTTTTTTAAAATTAGTTTTTCGTGTCATTCGTTACATGGATTAAAAGGTGGCAGTTCCAAGATCACGAATATATAATTTTTAAGTCGCTGGGGCAAGTAGTTTAGCCGCAAATCGAATTTTAAGGGACAGAAAAAGTGTAAAGTTTGATGGGTCTAGGACGCATAGTTTAGCCGGAAAACGCGTTTAAAGATAAAAATGTCCAATTTTTTTAAAATTAGTTTTTCGTGTCATTCGTTACATGGATTAAAAGGTGGCAGTTCCAAGATCACGAATAAATAATTTTTAAGTCGCTGGGGCAAGTAGTTTAGCCGCAAATCGAATTTTAAGGGACAGAAAAAGTGTAAAGTTTGATGGGTCTAGGACGCATAGTTTAGCCGGAAAACGCGTTTAAAGATAAAAATGTCCAATTTTTTTAAAATTAGTTTTTTGTGTCATTCGTTACATGGATTAAAAGGTGGCAGTTCCAAGATCACGAATATATAATTTTTAAGTCGCTGGGGCAAGTAGTTTAGCCGCAAATCGAATTTTAAGGGACAGAAAAAGTGTAAAGTTTGATGGGTCTAGGACGCATAGTTTAGCCGGAAAACGCGTTTAAAGATAAAAATGTCCAATTTTTTTTAAATTAGTTTTTCGTGTCATTCGTTACATGGATTAAAACGTGGCAGTTCCAAGATCACGAATATATAATTTTTAAGCCGCTGGGGCAAGTAGTTTAGCCGCAAATCGAATTTTAAGGGACAGAAAAAGTGTAAAGTTTGATGGGTCTAGGACGCATAGTTTAGCCGGAAAACGCGTTTAAAGATAAAAATGTCCAATTTTTTTAAAATTAGTTTTTCGTGTCATTCGTTACATGGATTAAAAGGTGGCAGTTCCAAGATCACGAATATATAATTTTTAAGTCGCTGGGGCAAGTAGTTTAGCCGCAAATCGAATTTTAAGGGACAGAAAAAGTGTAAAGTTTGATGGGTCTAGGACGCATAGTTTAGCCGGAAAACGCGTTTAAAGATAAAAATGTCCAATTTTTTTAAAATTAGTTTTTCGTGTCATTCGTTACATGGATTAAAAGGTGGCAGTTCCAAGATCACGAATATATAATTTTTAAGTCGCTGGGGCAAGTAGTTTAGCCGCAAATCGAATTTTAAGGGACAGAAAAAGTGTAAAGTTTGGTGGGTCTAGGACGCATAGTTTAGCCGGAAAACGCGTTTAAGGATAAAAATGTCCAATTTTTTTAAAATTAGTTTTTCGTGTCATTCGTTACATGGATTAAAAGGTGGCAGTTCCAAGATCACGAATATATATTTTTTAAGTCGCTGGGGCAAGTAGTTTAGCCGCAAATCGAATTTTAAGGGACAGAAAAAGTGTAAAGTTTGATGGGTCTAGGACGCATAGTTTAGCCGGAAAACGCGTTTAAAGATAAAAATGTCCAATTTTTTTTAAATTAGTTTTTCGTGTCATTCGTTACATGGATTAAAAGGTGGCAGTTCCAAGATCACGAATATATAATTTTTAAGTCGCTGGGGCAAGTAGTTTAGCCGCAAATCGAATTTTAAGGGACAGAAAAAGTGTAAAGTTTGATGGGTCTAGGACGCATAGTTTAGCCGGAAAACGCTTTTAAAGATAAAAATGTCCAATTTTTTTAAAATTAGTTTTTCGTGTCATTCGTTACATGGATTAAAAGGTGGCAGTTCCAAGATCACGAATATATAATTTTTAAGTCGCTGGGGCAAGTAGTTTAGCCGCAAATCGAATTTTAAGGGACAGAAAAAGTGTAAAGTTTGATGGGTCTAGGACGCATAGTTTAGCCGGAAAACGCGTTTAAAGATAAAAATGTCCAATTTTTTTAAAATTAGTTTTTCGTGTCATTCGTTACATGGATTAAAAGGTGGCAGTTCCAAGATCACGAATATATAATTTTTAAGTCGCTGGGGCAAGTAGTTTAGCCGCATATCGAATTTTAAGGGACAGAAAAAGTGTAAAGTTTGATGGGTCTAGGACGCATAGTTTAGCCGGAAAACGCGTTTAAAGATAAAAATGTCCAATTTTTTTAAAATTAGTTTTTCGTGTCATTCGTTACATGGATTAAAAGGTGGCAGTTCCAAGATCACGAATATATAATTTTTAAGTCGCTGGGGCAAGTAGTTTAGCCGCAAATCGAATTTTAAGGGACAGAAAAAGTGTAAAGTTTGGTGGGTCTAGGACGCATAGTTTAGCCGGAAAACGCGTTTAAGGATAAAAATGTCCAATTTTTTTAAAATTAGTTTTTCGTGTCATTCGTTACATGGATTAAAAGGTGGCAGTTCCAAGATCACGAATATATAATTTTTAAGTCGCTGGGGCAAGTAGGTTAGCCGCAAATCGAATTTTAAGGGACAGAAAAAGTGTAAAGTTTGATGGGTCTAGGACGCATAGTTTAGCCGGAAAACGCGTTTAAAGATAAAAATGTCCAATTTTTTTTAAATTAGTTTTTCGTGTCATTCGTTACATGGATTAAAAGGTGGCAGTTCCAAGATCACGAATATATAATTTTTAAGCCGCTGGGGCAAGTAGTTTAGCCGCAAATCGAATTTTAAGGGACAGAAAAAGTGTAAAGTTTGATGGGTCTAGGACGCATAGTTTAGCCGGAAAACGCGTTTAAAGATAAAAATGTCCAATTTTTTTAAAATTAGTTTTTCGTGTCATTCGTTACATGGATTAAAAGGTGGCAGTTCCAAGATCACGAATATATAATTTTTAAGTCGCTGGGGCAAGTAGTTTAGCCGCAAATCGAATTTTAAGGGACAGAAAAAGTGTAAAGTTTGATGGGTCTAGGACGCATAGTTTAGCCGGAAAACGCGTTTAAAGATAAAAATGTCCAATTTTTTTAAAATTAGTTTTTCGTGTCATTCGTTACATGGATTAAAAGGTGGCAGTTCCAAGATCATGAATATATAATTTTTAAGTCGCAGGGGCTAGTAGTTTAGCCGCAAATCGAATTTTAAGGGACAGAAAAAGTGTAAAGTTTGATGGGTCTAGGACGCATAGTTTAGCCGGAAAACGCGTTTAAAGATAAAAATGTCCAATTTTTTTAAAATTAGTTTTTCGTGTCATTCGTTACATGGATTAAAAGGTGGCAGTTCCAAGATCACGAATAAATAATTTTTAAGTCGCTGGGGCAAGTAGTTTAGCCGCAAATCGAATTTTAAGGGACAGAAAAAGTGTAAAGTTTGATGGGTCTAGGACGCATAGTTTAGCCGGAAAACGCGTTTAAAGATAAAAATGTCCAATTTTTTTAAAATTAGTCATTCGTTACATGGATTAAAAGGTGGCAGTTCCAAGATCACGAATATATAATTTTTAAGTCGCTGGGGCAAGTAGTTTAGCCGCAAATCGAATTTTAAGGGACAGAAAAAGTGTAAAGTTTGATGGGTCTAGGACGCATAGTTTAGCCGGAAAACGCGTTTAAAGATAAAAATGTCCAATTTTTTTAAAATTAGTTTTTCGTGTCATTCGTTACATGGATTAAAAGGTGGCAGTTCCAAGATCACGAATATATAATTTTTAAGTCGCTGGGGCAAGTAGTTTAGCCGCAAATCGAATTTTAAGGGACAGAAAAAGTGTAAAGTTTGATGGGTCTAGGACGCATAGTTTAGCCGGAAAACGCGTTTAAAGATAAAAATGTCCAATTTTTTTAAAATTAGTTTTTCGTGTCATTCGTTACATGGATTAAAAGGTGGCAGTTCCAAGATCACGAATATATAATTTTTAAGTCGCAGGGGCAAGTAGTTTAGCCGCAAATCGAATTTTAAGGGACAGAAAAAGTGTAAAGTTTGATGGGTCTAGGACGCATAGTTTAGCCGGAAAACGCGTTTAAAGATAAAAATGTCCAATTTTTTTAAAATTAGTTTTTCGTGTCATTGGTTACATGGATTAAAAGGTGGCAGTTCCAAGATCACGAATATATAATTTTTAAGTCGCTGGGGCAAGTAGTTTAGCCGCAAATCGAATTTTAAGGGACAGAAAAAGTGTAAAGTTTGATGGGTCTAGGACGCATAGTTTAGCCGGAAAACGCGTTTAAAGATAAAAATGTCCAATTTTTTTTTTAAATTAGTTTTTCGTGTCATTCCTTACATGGATTAAAAGGTGGCAGTTCCAAGATCACGAATATATAATTTTTAAGTCGCTGGGGCAAGTAGTTTAGCCGCAAATCGAATTTTAAGGCACAGAAAAAGTGTAAAGTTTGATGGGTCTAGGACGCATAGTTTAGCCGGAAAACGCGTTTAAAGATAAAAATGTCCAATTTTTTTAAAATTAGTTTTTCGTGTCATTCGTTACATGGATTAAAAGGTGGCAGTTCCAAGATCACGAATATATAATTTTTAAGTCACTGGGGCAAGTAGTTTAGCCGCAAATCGAATTTTAAGGGACAGAAAAAGTGTAAAGTTTGATGGGTCTAGGACGCATAGTTTAGCCGGAAAACGCGTTTAAAGATAAAAATGTCCAATTTTTTAAAAATTAGTTTTTCGTGTCATTCGTTACATGGATTAAAAGGTGGCAGTTCCAAGATCACGAATATATAATTTTTAAGTCGCTGGGGCAAGTAGGTTAGCCGCAAATCGAATTTTAAGGGATGGAAAAAGTGTAAAGTTTGATGGGTCTAGGACGCATAGTTTAGCCGGAAAACGCGTTTAAAGATAAAAATGTCCAATTTTTTTTAAATAAGTTTTTCGTGTCATTCGTTACATGGATTAAAAGGTGGCAGTTCCAAGATCACGAATATATAATTTTTAAGTCGCTGGGGCAAGTAGTTTAGCCGCAAATCGAATTTTAAGGGACAGAAAAAGTGTAAAGTTTGATGGGTCTAGGACGCATAGTTTAGCCGGAAAACGCGTTTAAAGATAAAAATGTCCAATTTTTTTTAAATTAGTTTTTCGTGTCATTCGTTACATGGATTAAAAGGTGGCAGTTCCAAGATCACGAATATATAATTTTTAAGCCGCTGGGGCAAGTAGTTTAGCCGCAAATCGAATTTTAAGGGACAGAAAAAGTGTAAAGTTTGATGGGTCTAGGACGCATAGTTTAGCCGGAAAACGCGTTTAAAGATAAAAATGTCCAATTTTTTTAAAATTAGTTTTTCGTGTCATTCGTTACATGGATTAAAAGGTGGCAGTTCCAAGATCACGAATATATAATTTTTAAGTCGCTGGGGCAAGTAGTTTAGCCGCAAATCGAATTTTAAGGGACAGAAAAAGTGTAAAGTTTGATGGGTCTAGGACGCATAGTTTAGCCGGAAAACGCGTTTAAAGATAAAAATGTCCAATTTTTTTAAAATTAGTTTTTCGTGTCATTCGTTACATGTATTAAAAGGTGGCAGTTCCAAGATCACGAATATATAATTTTTAAGTCGCTGGGGCAAGTAGTTTAGCCGCAAATCGAATTTTAAGGGACAGAAAAAGTGTAAAGTTTGATGGGTCTAGGACGCATAGTTTAGCCGGAAAACGCGTTTAAAGATAAAAATGTCCAATTTTTTTAAAATTAGTTTTTCGTGTCATTCGTTACATGGATTAAAAGGTGGCAGTTCCAAGATCACGAATATATAATTTTTAAGTCGCTGGGGCAAGTAGTTTAGCCGCAAATCGAATTTTAAGGGACAGAAAAAGTGTAAAGTTTGATGGGTCTAGGACGCATAGTTTAGCCGGAAAACGCGTTTAAAGATAAAAATGTCCAATTTTTTTAAAATTAGTTTTTCGTGTCATTCGTTACATGGATTAAAAGGTGGCAGTTCCAAGATCACGAATATATAATTTTTAAGTCGCTGGGGCAAGTAGTTTAGCCGCAAATCGAATTTTAAGGGACAGAAAAAGTGTAAAGTTTGATGGGTCTAGGACGCATAGTTTAGCCGGAAAACGCGTTTAAAGATAAAAATGTCCAATTTTTTTAAAATTAGTTTTTCGTGTCATTCGTTACGAATATATAATTTTTAAGTCGCTGGGGCAAGTAGTTTAGCCGCAAATCGAATTTTAAGGGACAGAAAAAGTGTAAAGTTTGATGGGTCTAGGACGCATAGTTTAGCCGGAAAACGCGTTTAAAGATAAAAATGTCCAATTTTTTTAAAATTAGTTTTTCGTGTCATTCGTTACATGGATTAAAAGGTGGCAGTTCCAAGATCACGAATATATAATTTTTAAGTCGCTGGGGCAAGTAGTTTAGCCGCAAATCGAATTTTAAGGGACAGAAAAAGTGTAAGTTTGATGGGTCTAGGACGCATAGTTTAGCCGGAAAACGCGTTTAAAGATAAAAATGTCCAATTTTTTTAAAATTAGTTTTTCGTGTCATTCGTTACATGGATTAAAAGGTGGCAGTTCCAAGATCACGAATATATAATTTTTAAGTCGCTGGGGCAAGTAGTTTAGCCGCAAATCGAATTTTAAGGGACAGAAAAAGTGTAAAGTTTGATGGGTCTAGGACGCATAGTTTAGCCGGAAAACGCGTTTAAAGATAAAAATGTCCAATTTTTTTAAAATTAGTTTTTCGTGTCATTCGTTACATGGATTAAAAGGTGGCAGTTCCAAGATCACGAAAAACTAATTTTTAAGTCGCTGGGGCAAGTAGTTTAGCCGCAAATCGAATTTTAAGGGACAGAAAAAGTGTAAAGTTTGATGGGTCTAGGACGCATAGTTTAGCCGGAAAACGCGTTTAAAGATAAAAATGTCCAATTTTTTTAAAATTAGTTTTTTGTGTCATTCGTTACATGGATTAAAAGGTGGCAGTTCCAAGATCACGAATATATAATTTTTAAGTCGCTGGGGCAAGTAGTTTAGCCGCAAATCGAAAAATGTCCAATTTTTTTAAAATTAGTTTTTCGTGTCATTCGTTACATGGATTAAAAGGTGTCAGTTCCAAGATCACGAATATATAATTTTTAAGTCGCTGGGCAAGTAGTTTAGCCGCAAATCGAATTTTAAGGGACAGAAAAAGTGTAAAGTTTGATGGGTCTAGGACGCATAGTTTAGCCGGAAAACGCGTTTAAAGATAAAAATGTCCAATTTTTTTAAAATTAGTTTTTCGTGTCATTCGTTACATGGATTAAAAGGTGGCAGTTCCAAGATCACGAATATATAATTTTTAAGTCGCTGGGGCAAGTAGTTTAGCTGCAAATCGAATTTTAAGGGACAGAAAAAGTGTAAAGTTTGATGGGTCTAGGACGCATAGCTTAGCCGGAAAACGCGTTTAAAGATAAAAATGTCCAATTTTTTTAAAATTAGTTTTTCGTGTCATTCGTTACATGGATTAAAAGGTGGCAGTTCCAAGATCACGAATATATAATTTTTAAGTCGCTGGGGCAAGTAGTTTAGCCGCAAATCGAATTTTAAGGGACAGAAAAAGTGTAAAGTTTGATGGGTCTAGGACGCATAGTTTAGCCGGAAAACGTGTTTAAAGATAAAAATGTCAAATTTTTTTAAAATTAGTTTTTCGTGTCATTCGTTACATGGATTAAAAGGTGGCAGTTCCAAGATCACGAATATATAATTTTTAAGTCGCTGGGGCAAGTAGTTTAGCCGCAAATCGAATTTTAAGGGACAGAAAAAGTGTAAAGTTTGATGGGTCTAGGACGCATAGTTTAGCCGGAAAACGCGTTTAAAGATAAAAATGTCCAATTTTTTTAAAATTAGTTTTTCGTGTCATTCGTTACATGGATTAAAAGGTGGCAGTTCCAAGATCACGAATATATAATTTTTAAGTCGCTGGGGCAAGTAGTTTAGCCGCAAATCGAATTTTAAGGGACAGAAAAAGTGTAAAGTTTGATGGGTCTAGGACGCATAGTTTAGCCGGAAAACGCGTTTAAAGATAAAAATGTCCAATTTTTTTAAAATTAGTTTTTCGTGTCATTCGTTACATGGATTAAAAGGTGGCAGTTCCAAGATCACGAATATATAATTTTTAAGTCGCTGGGGCAAGTAGTTTAGCCGCAAATCGAATTTTAAGGGACAGAAAAAGTGTAAAGTTTGATGGGTCTAGGACGCATAGTTTAGCCGGAAAACGCGTTTAAAGATAAAAATGTCCAATTTTTTTAAAATTAGTTTTTCGTGTCATTCGTTACATGGATTAAAAGGTGGCAGTTCCAAGATCACGAATATATAATTTTTAAGTCGCTGGGGCAAGTAGTTTAGCCGCAAATCGAATTTTAAGGGACAGAAAAAGTGTAAGTTTGATGGGTCTAGGTCGCATAGTTTAGCCGGAAAACGCGTTTAAAGATAAAAATGTCCAATTTTTTTAAAATTAGTTTTTCGTGTCATTCGTTACATGGATTAAAAGGTGGCAGTTCCAAGATCACGAATATATAATTTTTAAGTCGCTGGGGCAAGTAGTTTAGCCGCAAATCGAATTTTAAGGGACAGAAAAAGTGTAAAGTTTGATGGGTCTAGGACGCATAGTTTAGCCGGAAAACGCGTTTAAAGATAAAAATGTCCAATTTTTTTAAAATTAGTTTTTCGTGTCATTCGTTACATGGATTAAAAGGTGGCAGTTCCAAGATCACGAATAAATAATTTTTAAGTCGCTGGGGCAAGTAGTTTAGCCGCAAATCGAATTTTAAGGGACAGAAAAAGTGTAAAGTTTGATGGGTCTAGGACGCATAGTTTAGCCGGAAAACGCGTTTAAAGATAAAAATGTCCAATTTTTTTAAAATTAGTTTTTTGTGTCATTCGTTACATGGATTAAAAGGTGGCAGTTCCAAGATCACGAATATATAATTTTTAAGTCGCTGGGGCAAGTAGTTTAGCCGCAAATCGAAAAATGTCCAATTTTTTTAAAATTAGTTTTTCGTGTCATTCGTTACATGGATTAAAAGGTGTCAGTTCCAAGATCACGAATATATAATTTTTAAGTCGCTGGGCAAGTAGTTTAGCCGCAAATCGAATTTTAAGGGACAGAAAAAGTGTAAAGTTTGATGGGTCTAGGACGCATAGTTTAGCCGGAAAACGCGTTTAAAGATAAAAATGTCCAATTTTTTTAAAATTAGTTTTTCGTGTCATTCGTTACATGGATTAAAAGGTGGCAGTTCCAAGATCACGAATATATAATTTTTAAGTCGCTGGGGCAAGTAGTTTAGCTGCAAATCGAATTTTAAGGGACAGAAAAAGTGTAAAGTTTGATGGGTCTAGGACGCATAGCTTAGCCGGAAAACGCGTTTAAAGATAAAAATGTCCAATTTTTTTAAAATTAGTTTTTCGTGTCATTCGTTACATGGATTAAAAGGTGGCAGTTCCAAGATCACGAATATATAATTTTTAAGTCGCTGGGGCAAGTAGTTTAGCCGCAAATCGAATTTTAAGGGACAGAAAAAGTGTAAAGTTTGATGGGTCTAGGACGCATAGTTTAGCCGGAAAACGTGTTTAAAGATAAAAATGTCAAATTTTTTTAAAATTAGTTTTTCGTGTCATTCGTTACATGGATTAAAAGGTGGCAGTTCCAAGATCACGAATATATAATTTTTAAGTCGCTGGGGCAAGTAGTTTAGCCGCAAATCGAATTTTAAGGGACAGAAAAAGTGTAAAGTTTGATGGGTCTAGGACGCATAGTTTAGCCGGAAAACGCGTTTAAAGATAAAAATGTCCAATTTTTTTAAAATTAGTTTTTCGTGTCATTCGTTACATGGATTAAAAGGTGGCAGTTCCAAGATCACGAATATATAATTTTTAAGTCGCTGGGGCAAGTAGTTTAGCCGCAAATCGAATTTTAAGGGACAGAAAAAGTGTAAAGTTTGATGGGTCTAGGACGCATAGTTTAGCCGGAAAACGCGTTTAAAGATAAAAATGTCCAATTTTTTTAAAATTAGTTTTTCGTGTCATTCGTTACATGGATTAAAAGGTGGCAGTTCCAAGATCACGAATATATAATTTTTAAGTCGCTGGGGCAAGTAGTTTAGCCGCAAATCGAATTTTAAGGGACAGAAAAAGTGTAAAGTTTGATGGGTCTAGGACGCATAGTTTAGCCGGAAAACGCGTTTAAAGATAAAAATGTCCAATTTTTTTAAAATTAGTTTTTCGTGTCATTCGTTACATGGATTAAAAGGTGGCAGTTCCAAGATCACGAATATATAATTTTTAAGTCGCTGGGGCAAGTAGTTTAGCCGCAAATCGAATTTTAAGGGACAGAAAAAGTGTAAATTTTGATGGGTCTAGGACGCATAGTTTAGCCGGAAAACGCGTTTAAAGATAAAAATGTCCAATTTTTTTAAAATTAGTTTTTCGTGTCATTCGTTACATGGATTAAAAGGTGGCAGTTCTAAGATCACGAATATATAATTTTTAAGTCGCTGGGGCAAGTAGTTTAGCCGCAAATCGAATTTTAAGGGACAGAAAAAGTGTAAAGTTTGATGGGTCTAGGACGCACAGTTTAGCCGGAAAACGCGTTTAAAGATAAAAATGTCCAATTTTTTTTAAATTAGTTTTTCGTGTCATTCGTTACATGGATTAAAAGGTGGCAGTTCCAAGATCACGAATATATAATTTTTAAGTCGCTGGGGCAAGTAGTTTAGCCGCAAATCGAATTTTAAGGGACAGAAAAAGTGTAAAGTTTGATGGGTCTAGGACGCATAGTTTAGCCGGAAAACGCGTTTAAAGATAAAAATGTCCAATTTTTTTAAAATTAGTTTTTCGTGTCATTCGTTACATGGATTAAAAGGTGGCAGTTCCAAGATCACGAATATATAATTTTTAAGTCGCTGGGGCAAGTAGTTTAGCCGCAAATCGAATTTTAAGGGACAGAAAAAGTGTAAAGTTTGATGGGTCTAGGACGCATAGTTTAGCCGGAAAACGCGTTTAAAGATAAAAATGTCCAATTTTTTTAAAATTAGTTTTTCGTGTCATTCGTTACATGGATTAAAAGGTGGCAGTTCCAAGATCACGAATATATAATTCTTAAGTCGCTGGGGCAAGTAGTTTAGCCGCAAATCGAATTTTAAGGGACAGAAAAAGTGTAAAGTTTGATGGGTCTAGGACGCATAGTTTAGCCGGAAAACGCGTTTAAAGATAAAAATGTCCAATTTTTTTAAAATTAGTTTTTCGTGTCATTCGTTACATGGATTAAAAGGTGGCAGTTCCAAGATCACGAATATATAATTTTTAAGTCGCTGGGGCAAGCAGTTTAGCCGCAAATCGAATTTTAAGGGACAGAAAAAGTGTAAAGTTTGATGGGTCTAGGACGCATAGTTTAGCCGGAAAACGCGTTTAAAGATAAAAATGTCCAATTTTTTTAAAATAAGTTTTTCCAGTGGCAGTTCCAAGATCACGAATATATAATTTTTAAGTCGCTGGGGCAAGTAGTTTAGCCGCAAATCGAATTTTAAGGGACAGAAAAAGTGTAAAGTTTGATGGGTCTAGGACGCATAGTTTAGCCGGAAAACGCGTTTAAAGATAAAAATGTCCAATTTTTTTAAAATTAGTTTTTCGTGTCATTCGTTACATGGATTAAAAGGTGGCAGTTCCAAGATCACGAATATATAATTTTTAAGTCGCTGGGGCAAGTAGTTTAGCCGCAAATCGAATTTTAAGGGACAGAAAAAGTGTAAAGTTTGATGGGTCTAGGACGCATAGTTTAGCCGGAAAACGCGCTTAAAGATAAAAATGTCCAATTTTTTTTAAATTAGTTTTTCGTGTCATTCGTTTCATGGATTAAAAGGTGGCAGTTCCAAGATCACGAATATATAATTCTTAAGTCGCTGGGGCAAGTAGTTTAGCCGCAAATCGAATTTTAAGGGACAGAAAAAGTGTAAAGTTTGATGGGTCTAGGACGCATAGTTTAGCCGGAAAACGCGCTTAAAGATAAAAATGTCCAATTTTTTTTAAATTAGTTTTTCGTGTCATTCGTTACATGGATTAAAAGGTGGCAGTTCCAAGATCACGAATATATAATTTTTAAGTCGCTGGGGCAAGTAGTTTAGCCGCAAATCGAATTTTAAGGGACAGAAAAAGTGTAAATTTTGATGGGTCTAGGACGCATAGTTTAGCCGGAAAACGCGTTTAAAGATAAAAATGTCCAATTTTTTTAAAATTAGTTTTTCGTGTCATTCGTTACATGGATTAAAAGGTGGCAGTTCTAAGATCACGAATATATAATTTTTAAGTCGCTGGGGCAAGTAGTTTAGCCGCAAATCGAATTTTAAGGGACAGAAAAAGTGTAAAGTTTGATGGGTCTAGGACGCACAGTTTAGCCGGAAAACGCGTTTAAAGATAAAAATGTCCAATTTTTTTTAAATTAGTTTTTCGTGTCATTCGTTACATGGATTAAAAGGTGGCAGTTCCAAGATCACGAATATATAATTTTTAAGTCGCTGGGGCAAGTAGTTTAGCCGCAAATCGAATTTTAAGGGACAGAAAAAGTGTAAAGTTTGATGGGTCTAGGACGCATAGTTTAGCCGGAAAACGCGTTTAAAGATAAAAATGTCCAATTTTTTTAAAATTAGTTTTTCGTGTCATTCGTTACATGGATTAAAAGGTGGCAGTTCCAAGATCACGAATATATAATTTTTAAGTCGCTGGGGCAAGTAGTTTAGCCGCAAATCGAATTTTAAGGGACAGAAAAAGTGTAAAGTTTGATGGGTCTAGGACGCATAGTTTAGCCGGAAAACGCGTTTAAAGATAAAAATGTCCAATTTTTTTAAAATTAGTTTTTCGTGTCATTCGTTACATGGATTAAAAGGTGGCAGTTCCAAGATCACGAATATATAATTCTTAAGTCGCTGGGGCAAGTAGTTTAGCCGCAAATCGAATTTTAAGGGACAGAAAAAGTGTAAAGTTTGATGGGTCTAGGACGCATAGTTTAGCCGGAAAACGCGTTTAAAGATAAAAATGTCCAATTTTTTTAAAATTAGTTTTTCGTGTCATTCGTTACATGGATTAAAAGGTGGCAGTTCCAAGATCACGAATATATAATTTTTAAGTCGCTGGGGCAAGCAGTTTAGCCGCAAATCGAATTTTAAGGGACAGAAAAAGTGTAAAGTTTGATGGGTCTAGGACGCATAGTTTAGCCGGAAAACGCGTTTAAAGATAAAAATGTCCAATTTTTTTAAAATAAGTTTTTCCAGTGGCAGTTCCAAGATCACGAATATATAATTTTTAAGTCGCTGGGGCAAGTAGTTTAGCCGCAAATCGAATTTTAAGGGACAGAAAAAGTGTAAAGTTTGATGGGTCTAGGACGCATAGTTTAGCCGGAAAACGCGTTTAAAGATAAAAATGTCCAATTTTTTTAAAATTAGTTTTTCGTGTCATTCGTTACATGGATTAAAAGGTGGCAGTTCCAAGATCACGAATATATAATTTTTAAGTCGCTGGGGCAAGTAGTTTAGCCGCAAATCGAATTTTAAGGGACAGAAAAAGTGTAAAGTTTGATGGGTCTAGGACGCATAGTTTAGCCGGAAAACGCGCTTAAAGATAAAAATGTCCAATTTTTTTTAAATTAGTTTTTCGTGTCATTCGTTTCATGGATTAAAAGGTGGCAGTTCCAAGATCACGAATATATAATTCTTAAGTCGCTGGGGCAAGTAGTTTAGCCGCAAATCGAATTTTAAGGGACAGAAAAAGTGTAAAGTTTGATGGGTCTAGGACGCATAGTTTAGCCGGAAAACGCGTTTAAAGATAAAAATGTCCATTTTTTTTTAAATTAGTTTTTCGTGTCATTCGTTACATGGATTAAAAGGTGGCAGTTCCAAGATCACGAATATATAATTTTTAAGTCGCTGGGGCAAGTAGTTTAGCCGCAAATCGAATTTTAAGGGACAGAAAAAGTGTAAAGTTTGATGGGTCTAGGACGCATAGTTTAGCCGGAAAACGCGTTTAAAGATAAAAATGTCCAATTTTTTTAAAATTAGTTTTTCGTGTCATTCGTTACATGGATTAAAAGGTGGCAGTTCCAAGATCACGAATATATAATTTTTAAGTCGCTGGGGCAAGTAGTTTAGCCGCAAATCGAATTTTAAGGGATAGAAAAAGTGTAAAGTTTGATGGGTCTAGGACGCATAGTTTAGCCGGAAAACGCGTTTAAAGATAAAAATGTCCAATTTTTTTTAAATTAGTTTTTCGTGTCATTCGTTACATGGATTAAAAGGTGGCAGTTCCAAGATCACGAATATATAATTTTTAAGTCGCTGGGGCAAGTATTTTAGCCGCAAATCGAATTTTAAGGGACAGAAAAAGTGTAAAGTTTGATGGGTCTAGGACGCATAGTTTAGCCGGAAAACGCGTTTAAAGATAAAAATGTCCAATTTTTTTAAAATTAGTTTTTCGTGTCATTCGTTACATGGATTAAAAGGTGGCAGTTCCAAGATCACGAATATATAATTTTTAAGTCGCTGGGGCAAGTAGTTTAGCCGCAAATCGAATTTTAAGGGACAGAAAAAGTGTAAAGTTTGATGGGTCTAGGACGCATAGTTTAGCCGGAAAACGCGTTTAAAGATAAAAATGTCCAATTTTTTTAAAATTAGTTTTTCGTGTCATTCGTTACATGGATTAAAAGGTGGCAGTTCCAAGATCACGAATATATAATTTTTAAGTCGCTGGGGCAAGTAGTTTAGCCGCAAATCGAATTTTAAGGGACAGATAAAATGTAAAGTTTGATGGGTCTAGGACGCATAGCTTAGCCGGAAAACGCGTTTAAAGATAAAAATGTCCAATTTTTTTAAAATTAGTTTTTCGTGTCATTCGTTACATGGATTAAAAGGTGGCAGTTCCAAGATCACGAATATATAATTTTTAAGTCGCTGGGGCAAGTAGTTTAGCCGCAAATCGAATTTTAAGGGACAGAAAAAGTGTAAAGTTTGATGGGTCTAGGACGCATAGTTTAGCCGGAAAACGCGTTTAAAGATAAAAATGTCCAATATTTTTAAAATTAGTTTTTCGTGTCATTCGTTACATGGATTAAAAGGTGGCAGTTCCAAGATCACGAATATATCATTTTTAAGTCGCTGGGGCAAGTAGTTTAGCCGCAAATCGAATTTTAAGGGACAGAAAAAGTGTAAAGTTTGATGGGTCTAGGACGCATAGTTTAGCCGGAAAACGCGTTTAAAGATAAAAATGTCCAATTTTTTTAAAATTAGTTTTTCGTGTCATTCGTTACATGGATTAAAAGGTGGCAGTTCCAAGATCACGAATATATAATTTTTAAGTCGCTGGGGCAAGTAGTTTAGCCGCAAATCGAATTTTAAGGGACAGAAAAAGTGTAAAGGTTGATGGGTCTAGGACGCATAGTTTAGCCGGAAAACGCGTTTAAAGATAAAAATGTCCAATTTTTTTAAAATTAGTTTTTCGTGTCATTCGTTACATGGATTAAAAGGTGGTAGTTCCAAGATCACGAATATATAATTTTTAAGTCGCTGGAGCAAGTAGTTTAGCCGCAAATCGAATTTTAAGGGACAGAAAAAGTGTAAAGTTTGATGGGTCTAGGACGCATAGTTTAGCCGGAAAACGCGTTTAAAGATAAAAATGTCCAATTTTTTTAAAATTAGTTTTTCGTGTAATTCGTTACATGGATAAAAGGTGGCAGTTCCAAGATCACGAATATATAATTTTTAAGTCGCTGGGGCAAGTAGTTTAGCCGCAAATCGAATTTTAAGGGACAGAAAAAGTGTAAAGTTTGATGGGTCTAGGACGCATAGTTTAGCCGGAAAACGCGTTTAAAGATAAAAATGTCCAATTTTTTTAAAATTAGTTTTTCGTGTCATTCGTTACATGGATTAAAAGGTGGCAGTTCCAAGATCACGAATATATAATTTTTAAGTCGCTGGGGCAAGTAGTTTAGCCGCAAATCGAATTTTAAGGGACAGAAAAATGTAAAGTTTGATGGGTCTAGGACGCATAGTTTAGCCGGAAAACGCGTTTGAAGATAAAAACGTCCAATTTTTTTAAAATTAGTTTTTCGTGTCATTCGTTACATGGATTAAAAGGTGGCAGTTCCAAGATCACGAATATATAATTTTTAAGTCGCTGGGGCAAGTAGTTTAGCCGCAAATCGAATTTTAAGGGACAGAAAAAGTGTAAAGTTTGATGGGTCTAGGACGCATAGTTTAGCCGGAAAACGCGTTTAAAGATAAAAATGTCCAATTTTTTTAAAATTAGTTTTTCGTGTCATTCGTTACATGGATTAAAAGGTGGCAGTTCCAAGATCACGAATATATAATATTTAAGTCGCTGGGGCAAGTAGTTTAGCCGCAAATCGAATTTTAAGGGACAGAAAAAGTGTAAAGTTTGATGGGTCTAGGACGCATAGTTTAGCCGGAAAACGCGTTTAAAGATAAAAATGTCCAATTTTTAAAAAATTGGTTTTTCGTGTCATTCGTTACATGGATTAAAAGGTGGCAGTTCCAAGATCACGAATATATAATTTTTAAGTCGCTGGGGCAAGTAGTTTAGCCGCAAATCGAATTTTAAGGGACAGAAAAAGTGTAAAGTTTGATGGGCCTAGGACGCATAGTTTAGCCGGAAAACGCGTTTAAAGATAAAAATGTCCAATTTTTTTAAAATTAGTTTTTCGTGTCATTCGTTACATGGATTAAAAGGTGGCAGTTCCAAGATCACGAATATATAATTTTTAAGTCGCTGGGGCAAGTAGTTTAGCCGCAAATCGAATTTTAAGGGACAGAAAAAGTGTAAAGTTTGATGGGTCTAGGACGCATAGTTTAGCCGGAAAACGCGTTTAAAGATAAAAATGTCCAATTTTTTTAAAATTAGTTTTTCGTGTCATTCGTTACATGGATTAAAAGGTGGCAGTTCCAAGATCACGAATATATAATTTTTAAGTCGCTGGGGCAAGTAGTTTAGCCGCAAATCGAATTTTAAGGGACAGAAAAAGTGTAAAGTTTGATGGGTCTAGGACGCATAGTTTAGCCGGAAAACGCGTTTAAAGATAAAAATGTCCAATTTTTTTAAAATTAGTTTTTCGTGTCATTCGTTACATGGATTAAAAGGTGGCAGTTCCAAGATCACGAATATATAATTTTTAAGTCGCTGGGGCAAGTAGTTTAGCCGCAAATCGAATTTTAAGGGACAGAAAAAGTGTAAAGTTTGATGGGTCTAGGACGCATAGTTTAGCCGGAAAACGCGTTTAAAGATAAAAATGTCCAATTTTTTTAAAATTAGTTTTTCGTGTCATTCGTTACATGGATTAAAATGTGGCAGTTCCAAGATCACGAATATATAATTTTTAAGTCGCTGGGGCAAGTAGTTTAGCCGCAAATCGAATTTTAAGGGACAGAAAAAGTGTAAAGTTTGATGGGTCTAGGACGCATAGTTTAGCCGGAAAACGCGTTTAAAGATAAAAATGTCCAATTTTTTTAAAATTAGTTTTTCGTGTCATTCGTTACATGGATTAAAAGGTGGCAGTTCCAAGATCACGAATATATAATTTTTAAGTCGCTGGGGCAAGTAGTTTAGCCGCAAATAGAATTTTAAGGGACAGAAAAAATGTAAAGTTTGATGGGTCTAGGACGCATAGTTTAGCCGGAAAACGCGTTTAAAGATAAAAATGTCCAATTTTTTTAAATTAGTTTTTCGTTTCATTCGTTACATGGATTAAAAGGTGGCAGTTCCAAGATCACGGATATATAATTTTTAAGTCGCTGGGGCAAGTAGTTTAGCCGCAAATCGAATTTTAAGGGACAGAAAAAGTGTAAAGTTTGATGGGTCTAGGACGCATAGTTTAGCCGGAAAACGAGTTTAAAGATAAAAATGTCCAATTTTTTTAAAATTAGTTTTTCGTGTCATTCGTTACATGGATTAAAAGGTGGCAGTTCCAAGATCACGAATATATAATTTTAAGATGCTGGGGCAAGTAGTTTAGCCGCAAATCGAATTTTAAGGGACAGAAAAAGTGTAAAGTTTGATGGGTCTAGGACGCATAGTTTAGCCGGAAAACGCGTTTAAAGATAAAAATGTCCTTTTTTAAAATTAGTTTTTCGTGTCATTCGTTACATGGATTAAAAGGTGGCAGTTCCAAGATCACGAATATATAATTTTTAAATAGCTGGGGCAAGTAGTTTAGCCGCAAATCGAATTTTAAGGGACAGAAAAAGTGTAAAGTTTGATGGGTCTAGGACGCATAGTTTAGCCGGAAAACGCGTTTAAAGATAAAAATGTCCAATTTTTTTAAAATTAGTTATTCGTGTCATTCGTTACATGGATTAAAAGGTGGCAGTTCCAAGATCACGAATATATAATTTTTAAGTAGCTGGGGCAAGTAGCTTAGCCGCAAATCGAATTTTAAGGGACAGAAAAAGTGTAAAGTTTGATGGGTCTAGGACGCATAGTTTAGCCGGAAAACGAGTTTAAAGATAAAAATGTCCAATTTTTTTAAAATTAGTTTTTCGTGTCATTCGTTACATGGATTAAAAGGTGGCAGTTCCAAGATCACGAATATATAATTTTTAAGTCGCTGGGGCAAGTAGTTTAGCCGCAAATCGAATTTTAAGGGACAGAAAAAGTGTAAAGTTTGATGGGTCTAGGACGCATAGTTTAGCCAGAAAACGCGTTTAAAGATAAAAATGTCCAATTTTTTTAAAATTAGTTTTTCGTGTCATTCGTTACATGGATTAATAGGTGGCAGTTCCAAGATCACGAATATATAATTTTTAAGTCGCTGGGGCAAGTAGTTTAGCCGCAAATCGAATTTTAAGGGACAGAAAAAGTGTAAAGTTTGATGGGTCTAGGACGCATAGTTTAGCCGGAAAACGCGTTTAAAGATAAAAATGTCCAATTTTTTTAAAATTAGTTTTTCGTGTCATTCGTTACATGGATTAAAAGGTGGCAGTTCCAAGATCACGAATATATAATTTTTAAGTCGCTGGGGCAAGTAGTTTAGCCGCAAATCGAATATTAAGGGACAGAAAAAGTGTAAGGTTTGATAGGTCTAGGACGCATAGTTTAGCCGGAAAACGCGTTTAAAGATAAAAATGTCCAATTTTTTTAAAATTAGTTTTTCGTGTCATTCGTTACATGGATTAAAAGGTGGCAGTTCCAAGATCACGAATATATAATTTTTAAGTCGCTGGGGCAAGTAGTTTAGCCGCAAATCGAATTTTAAGGGACAGAAAAAGTGTAAAGTTTGATGGGTCTAGGACGCATAGTTTAGCCGGAAAACTCGTTTAAAGATAAAAATGTCCAATTTTTTTAAAATTAGTTTTTCGTGTCATTCGTTACATGGATTAAAAGGTGGCAGTTCCAAGATCACGAATATATAATTTTTAAGTCGCTGGGGCAAGTAGTTTAGCCGCAAATCGAATTTTAAGGGACATAAAAAGTGTAAAGTTTGATGGGTCTAGGACGCATAGTTTAGCCGGAAAACGCGTTTAAAGATAAAAATGTCCAATTTTTTTAAAATTAGTTTTTCGTGTCATTCGTTACATGGATTAAAAGGTGGCAGTTCCAAGATCACGAATATATAATTTTTAAGTCGCAGGGGCAAGTAGTTTAGCCGCAAATCGAATTTTAAGGGACAGAAAAAGTGTAAAGTTTGATGGGTCTAGGACGCATAGTTTAGCCGGAAAACGCGTTTAAAGATAGAAATGTCCAATTTTTTTAAAATTAGTTTTTCGTGTCATTCGTTACATGGATTAAAAGGTGGCAGTTCCAAGATCACGAATATATAATTTTTAAGTCGCTGGGGCAAGTAGTTTAGCCGCAAATCGAATTTTAAGGGACAGAAAAAGTGTAAAGTTTGATGGGGGTCTAGGACGCATAGTTTAGCCGGAAAACGCGTTTAAAGATAAAAATGTCCAATTTTTTTAAAATTAGTTTTTCGTGTCATTCGTTACATGGATTAAAAGGTGGCAGTTCCAAGATCACGAATATATAATTTTTAAGTAGCTGGGGCAAGTAGTTTAGCCGCAAATCGAATTTTAAGGGACAGAAAAAGTGTAAAGTTTGGTGGGTCTAGGACGCATAGTTTAGCCGGAAAACGCGTTTAAAGATAAAAATGTCCAATTTTTTTAAAATTAGTTTTTCGTGTCATTCGTTACATGGATTAAAGGGTGGCAGTTTCAAGATCACGAATATATAATTTTTAAGTCGCTGGGGCAAGTAGTTTAGCCGCAAATCGAATTTTAAGGGACAGAAAAAGTGTAAAGTTTGATGGGTCTAGGACGCATAGTTTAGCCGGAAAACGCGTTTAAAGATAAAAATGTCCAATTTTTTTTAAAATTAGTTTTTCGTGTCATTCGTTACATGGATTAAAAGGTGGCAGTTCCAAGATCACGAATATATAATTTTTAAGTCGCTGGGGCAAGTAGTTTAGCCGCAAATCGAATTTTAAGGGACAGAAAAAGTGTAAAGTTTGATGGGTCTAGGACGCATAGTTTAGCCGGAAAACGCGTTTAAAGATAAAAATGTCCAATTTTTTTAAAATTAGTTTTTCGTGTCATTCGTTACATGGATTAAAAGGTGGCAGTTCCAAGATCACGAATATATAATTTTTAAGTCGCTGGGGCAAGTAGTTTAGCCGCAAATTGAATTTTAAGGGACAGAAAAAGTGTAAAGTTTGATGGGTCTAGGACGCATAGTTTAGCCGGAAAACGCGTTTAAAGATAAAAATGTCCAATTTTTTAAAAATTAGTTTTTCGTGTCATTCGTTACATGGATTAAAAGGTGGCAGTTCCAAGATCACGAATATATAATTTTTAAGTCGCTGGGGCAAGTAGTTTAGCCGCAAATCGAATTTTAAGGGACAGAAAAAGTGTAAAGTTTGATGGGTCTAGGACGCATAGTTTAGCCGGAAAACGCGTTTAAAGATAAAAATGTCCAATTTTTTTTTAAATTAGTTTTTCGTGTCATTCGTTACATGGATTAAAAGGTGGCCGTTCCAAGATCACGAATATATAATTTTTAAGTCGCTGGGGCAAGTAGTTTAGCCGCAAATCGAATTTTAAGGGACAGATAAAGTGTAAAGTTTGATGGGTCTGGGACGCATAGTTTAGCCGGAAAACGCGTTTAAAGATAAAAATGTCCAAATTTTTTAAAATTAGTTTTTCGTGTCATTCGTTACATGGATTAAAAGGTGGCAGTTCCAAGATCACGAATATATAATTTTTAAGTCGCTGGTGCAAGTAGTTTAGCCGCAAATCGAATTTTAAGGGACAGAAAAAGTGTAAAGTTTGATGGGTCTAGGACGCATAGTTTAGCCGGAAAACGCGTTTAAAGATAAAAATGTCCAATTTTTTTAAAATTAGTTTTTCGTGTCATTCGTTACATGGATTAAAAGGTGGCAGTTCCAAGATCACGAATATATAATTTTTAAGTCGCTGGGGCAAGTAGTTTAGCCGCAAATCGAATTTTAAGGGACAGAAAAAGTGTAAAGTTTGATGGGTCTAGGACGCATAGCTTAGCCGGAAAACGCGTTTAAAGATAAAAATGTCCAATTTTTTTAAAATTAGTTTTTCGTGTCATTCGTTACATGGATTAAAGGGTGGCAGTTTCAAGATCACGAATATATAATTTTTAAGTCGCTGGGGCAAGTAGTTTAGCCGCAAATCGAATTTTAAGGGACAGGAAAAGTGTAAAGTTTGATGGGTCTAGGACGCATAGTTTAGCCGGAAAACGCGTTTAAAGATAAAAATGTCCAATTTTTTTTAAAATTAGTTTTTCGTGTCATTCGTTACATGGATTAAAAGGTGGCAGTTCCAAGATCACGAATATATAATTTTTAAGTCGCTGGGGCAAGTAGTTTAGCCGCAAATCGAATTTTAAGGGACAGAAAAAGTGTAAAGTTTGATGGGTCTAGGACGCATAGTTTAGCCGGAAAACGCGTTTAAAGATAAAAATGTCCAATTTTTTTAAAATTAGTTTTTCGTGTCATTCGTTACATGGATTAAAAGGTGGCAGTTCCAAGATCACGAATATATAATTTTTAAGTCGCTGGGGCAAGTAGTTTAGCCGCAAATCGAATTTTAAGGGACAGAAAAAGTGTAAAGTTTGATGGGTCTAGGACGCATAGCTTAGCCGGAAAACGCGTTTAAAGATAAAAATGTCCAATTTTTTTAAAATTAGTTTTTCGTGTCATTCGTTACATGGATTAAAAGGTGGCAGTTCCAAGATCACGAATATATAATTTTTAAGTCGCTGGGGCAAGTAGTTTAGCCGCAAATAGAATTTTAAGGGACAGAAAAAATGTAAAGTTTGATGGGTCTAGGACGCATAGTTTAGCCGGAAAACGCGTTTAAAGATAAAAATGTCCAATTTTTTTAAATTAGTTTTTCGTTTCATTCGTTACATGGATTAAAAGGTGGCAGTTCCAAGATCACGAATATATAATTTTTAAGTCGCTGGGGCAAGTAGTTTAGCCGCAAATCGAATTTTAAGGGACAGAAAAAGTGTAAAGTTTGATGGGTCTAGGACGCATAGTTTAGCCGGAAAACGCGTTTAAAGATAAAAATGTCCAATTTTTTTAAAATTAGTTTTTCGTGTCATTCGTTACATGGATTAAAAGGTGGCAGTTCCAAGATCACGAATATATAATTTTAAGATGCTGGGGCAAGTAGTTTAGCCGCAAATCGAATTTTAAGGGACAGAAAAAGTGTAAAGTTTGATGGGTCTAGGACGCATAGTTTAGCCGGAAAACGCGTTTAAAGATAAAAATGTCCTTTTTTAAAATTAGTTTTTCGTGTCATTCGTTACATGGATTAAAAGGTGGCAGTTCCAAGATCACGAATATATAATTTTTAAATAGCTGGGGCAAGTAGTTTAGCCGCAAATCGAATTTTAAGGGACAGAAAAAGTGTAAAGTTTGATGGGTCTAGGACGCATAGTTTAGCCGGAAAACGCGTTTAAAGATAAAAATGTCCAATTTTTTTAAAATTAGTTATTCGTGTCATTCGTTACATGGATTAAAAGGTGGCAGTTCCAAGATCACGAATATATAATTTTTAAGTAGCTGGGGCAAGTAGCTTAGCCGCAAATCGAATTTTAAGGGACAGAAAAAGTGTAAAGTTTGATGGGTCTAGGACGCATAGTTTAGCCGGAAAACGAGTTTAAAGATAAAAATGTCCAATTTTTTTAAAATTAGTTTTTCGTGTCATTCGTTACATGGATTAAAAGGTGGCAGTTCCAAGATCACGAATATATAATTTTAAGATGCTGGGGCAAGTAGTTTAGCCGCAAATCGAATTTTAAGGGACAGAAAAAGTGTAAAGTTTGATGGGTCTAGGACGCATAGTTTAGCCGGAAAACGCGTTTAAAGATAAAAATGTCCTTTTTTAAAATTAGTTTTTCGTGTCATTCGTTACATGGATTAAAAGGTGGCAGTTCCAAGATCACGAATATATAATTTTTAAATAGCTGGGGCAAGTAGTTTAGCCGCAAATCGAATTTTAAGGGACAGAAAAAGTGTAAAGTTTGATGGGTCTAGGACGCATAGTTTAGCCGGAAAACGCGTTTAAAGATAAAAATGTCCAATTTTTTTAAATTAGTTTTTCGTTTCATTCGTTACATGGATTAAAAGGTGGCAGTTCCAAGATCACGAATATATAATTTTTAAGTCGCTGGGGCAAGTAGTTTAGCCGCAAATCGAATTTTAAGGGACAGAAAAAGTGTAAAGTTTGATGGGTCTAGGACGCATAGTTTAGCCGGAAAACGAGTTTAAAGATAAAAATGTCCAATTTTTTTAAAATTAGTTTTTCGTGTCATTCGTTACATGGATTAAAAGGTGGCAGTTCCAAGATCACGAATATATAATTTTAAGATGCTGGGGCAAGTAGTTTAGCCGCAAATCGAATTTTAAGGGACAGAAAAAGTGTAAAGTTTGATGGGTCTAGGACGCATAGTTTAGCCGGAAAACGCGTTTAAAGATAAAAATGTCCTTTTTTAAAATTAGTTTTTCGTGTCATTCGTTACATGGATTAAAAGGTGGCAGTTCCAAGATCACGAATATATAATTTTTAAATAGCTGGGGCAAGTAGTTTAGCCGCAAATCGAATTTTAAGGGACAGAAAAAGTGTAAAGTTTGATGGGTCTAGGACGCATAGTTTAGCCGGAAAACGCGTTTAAAGATAAAAATGTCCAATTTTTTTAAAATTAGTTATTCGTGTCATTCGTTACATGGATTAAAAGGTGGCAGTTCCAAGATCACGAATATATAATTTTTAAGTAGCTGGGGCAAGTAGCTTAGCCGCAAATCGAATTTTAAGGGACAGAAAAAGTGTAAAGTTTGATGGGTCTAGGACGCATAGTTTAGCCGGAAAACGAGTTTAAAGATAAAAATGTCCAATTTTTTTAAAATTAGTTTTTCGTGTCATTCGTTACATGGATTAAAAGGTGGCAGTTCCAAGATCACGAATATATAATTTTAAGATGCTGGGGCAAGTAGTTTAGCCGCAAATCGAATTTTAAGGGACAGAAAAAGTGTAAAGTTTGATGGGTCTAGGACGCATAGTTTAGCCGGAAAACGCGTTTAAAGATAAAAATGTCCTTTTTTAAAATTAGTTTTTCGTGTCATTCGTTACATGGATTAAAAGGTGGCAGTTCCAAGATCACGAATATATAATTTTTAAATAGCTGGGGCAAGTAGTTTAGCCGCAAATCGAATTTTAAGGGACAGAAAAAGTGTAAAGTTTGATGGGTCTAGGACGCATAGTTTAGCCGGAAAACGCGTTTAAAGATAAAAATGTCCAATTTTTTTAAAATTAGTTATTCGTGTCATTCGTTACATGGATTAAAAGGTGGCAGTTCCAAGATCACGAATATATAATTTTTAAGTAGCTGGGGCAAGTAGCTTAGCCGCAAATCGAATTTTAAGGGACAGAAAAAGTGTAAAGTTTGATGGGTCTAGGACGCATAGTTTAGCCAGAAAACGCGTTTAAAGATAAAAATGTCCAATTTTTTTAAAATTAGTTTTTCGTGTCATTCGTTACATGGATTAATAGGTGGCAGTTCCAAGATCACGAATATATAATTTTTAAGTCGCTGGGGCAAGTAGTTTAGCCGCAAATCGAATTTTAAGGGACAGAAAAAGTGTAAAGTTTGATGGGTCTAGGACGCATAGTTTAGCCGGAAAACGCGTTTAAAGATAAAAATGTCCAATTTTTTTAAAATTAGTTTTTCGTGTCATTCGTTACATGGATTAAAAGGTGGCAGTTCCAAGATCACGAATATATAATTTTTAAGTCGCTGGGGCAAGTAGTTTAGCCGCAAATCGAATATTAAGGGACAGAAAAAGTGTAAGGTTTGATAGGTCTAGGACGCATAGTTTAGCCGGAAAACGCGTTTAAAGATAAAAATGTCCAATTTTTTTAAAATTAGTTTTTCGTGTCATTCGTTACATGGATTAAAAGGTGGCAGTTCCAAGATCACGAATATATAATTTTTAAGTCGCTGGGGCAAGTAGTTTAGCCGCAAATCGAATTTTAAGGGACAGAAAAAGTGTAAAGTTTGATGGGTCTAGGACGCATAGTTTAGCCGGAAAACGCGTTTAAAGATAAAAATGTCCAATTTTTTTAAAATTAGTTTTTCGTGTCATTCGTTACATGGATTAAAAGGTGGCAGTTCCAAGATCACGAATATATAATTTTTAAGTCGCTGGGGCAAGTAGTTTAGCCGCAAATCGAATTTTAAGGGACATAAAAAGTGTAAAGTTTGATGGGTCTAGGACGCATAGTTTAGCCGGAAAACGCGTTTAAAGATAAAAATGTCCAATTTTTTTAAAATTAGTTTTTCGTGTCATTCGTTACATGGATTAAAAGGTGGCAGTTCCAAGATCACGAATATATAATTTTTAAGTCGCAGGGGCAAGTAGTTTAGCCGCAAATCGAATTTTAAGGGACAGAAAAAGTGTAAAGTTTGATGGGTCTAGGACGCATAGTTTAGCCGGAAAACGCGTTTAAAGATAGAAATGTCCAATTTTTTTAAAATTAGTTTTTCGTGTCATTCGTTACATGGATTAAAAGGTGGCAGTTCCAAGATCACGAATATATAATTTTTAAGTCGCTGGGGCAAGTAGTTTAGCCGCAAATCGAATTTTAAGGGACAGAAAAAGTGTAAAGTTTGATGGGGGTCTAGGACGCATAGTTTAGCCGGAAAACGCGTTTAAAGATAAAAATGTCCAATTTTTTTAAAATTAGTTTTTCGTGTCATTCGTTACATGGATTAAAAGGTGGCAGTTCCAAGATCACGAATATATAATTTTTAAGTAGCTGGGGCAAGTAGTTTAGCCGCAAATCGAATTTTAAGGGACAGAAAAAGTGTAAAGTTTGGTGGGTCTAGGACGCATAGTTTAGCCGGAAAACGCGTTTAAAGATAAAAATGTCCAATTTTTTTAAAATTAGTTTTTCGTGTCATTCGTTACATGGATTAAAGGGTGGCAGTTTCAAGATCACGAATATATAATTTTTAAGTCGCTGGGGCAAGTAGTTTAGCCGCAAATCGAATTTTAAGGGACAGAAAAAGTGTAAAGTTTGATGGGTCTAGGACGCATAGTTTAGCCGGAAAACGCGTTTAAAGATAAAAATGTCCAATTTTTTTTAAAATTAGTTTTTCGTGTCATTCGTTACATGGATTAAAAGGTGGCAGTTCCAAGATCACGAATATATAATTTTTAAGTCGCTGGGGCAAGTAGTTTAGCCGCAAATCGAATTTTAAGGGACAGAAAAAGTGTAAAGTTTGATGGGTCTAGGACGCATAGTTTAGCCGGAAAACGCGTTTAAAGATAAAAATGTCCAATTTTTTTAAAATTAGTTTTTCGTGTCATTCGTTACATGGATTAAAAGGTGGCAGTTCCAAGATCACGAATATATAATTTTTAAGTCGCTGGGGCAAGTAGTTTAGCCGCAAATCGAATTTTAAGGGACAGAAAAAGTGTAAAGTTTGATGGGTCTAGGACGCATAGCTTAGCCGGAAAACGCGTTTAAAGATAAAAATGTCCAATTTTTTTAAAATTAGTTTTTCGTGTCATTCGTTACATGGATTAAAAGGTGGCAGTTCCAAGATCACGAATATATAATTTTTAAGTCGCTGGGGCAAGTAGTTTAGCCGCAAATTGAATTTTAAGGGACAGAAAAAGTGTAAAGTTTGATGGGTCTAGGACGCATAGTTTAGCCGGAAAACGCGTTTAAAGATAAAAATGTCCAATTTTTTAAAAATTAGTTTTTCGTGTCATTCGTTACATGGATTAAAAGGTGGCAGTTCCAAGATCACGAATATATAATTTTTAAGTCGCTGGGGCAAGTAGTTTAGCCGCAAATCGAATTTTAAGGGACAGAAAAAGTGTAAAGTTTGATGGGTCTAGGACGCATAGTTTAGCCGGAAAACGCGTTTAAAGATAAAAATGTCCAATTTTTTTTTAAATTAGTTTTTCGTGTCATTCGTTACATGGATTAAAAGGTGGCCGTTCCAAGATCACGAATATATAATTTTTAAGTCGCTGGGGCAAGTAGTTTAGCCGCAAATCGAATTTTAAGGGACAGATAAAGTGTAAAGTTTGATGGGTCTGGGACGCATAGTTTAGCCGGAAAACGCGTTTAAAGATAAAAATGTCCAAATTTTTTAAAATTAGTTTTTCGTGTCATTCGTTACATGGATTAAAAGGTGGCAGTTCCAAGATCACGAATATATAATTTTTAAGTCGCTGGTGCAAGTAGTTTAGCCGCAAATCGAATTTTAAGGGACAGAAAAAGTGTAAAGTTTGATGGGTCTAGGACCCATAGTTTAGCCGGAAAACGCGTTTAAAGATAAAAATGTCCAATTTGTTTAAAATTAGTTTTTCGTGTCATTCGTTACATGGATTAAAAGGAAGCAGTTCCAAGATCACGAATATATAATTTTTAAGTCGCTGGGGCAAGTAGTTTAGCCGCAAATCGAATTTTAAGGGACAGAAAAAGTGTAAAGTTTGATGGGTCTAGGACGCATAGTTTAGCCGGAAAACGCGTTTAAAGATAAAAACTTCCAATTTTTTTAAAATTAGTTTTTCGTGTCATTCGTTACATGGATTAAAAGGTGGCAGTTCCAAGATCACGAATATATAATTTTTAAGTCGCTGGGGCAAGTAGTTTAGCCGCAAATCGAATTTTAAGGGACAGAAAAAGTGTAAAGTTTGATGGGTCTAGGACGCATAGTTTAGCCGGAAAACACGTTTAAAGATAAAAATGTCCAATTTTTTTAAAATTAGTTTTTCGTGTCATTCGTTACATGGATTAAAAGGTGGCAGTTCCAAGATCACGAATATATAATTTTTAAGTCGCTGGGGCAAGTAGTTTAGCCGCAAATCGAATTTTAAGGGACAGAAAAAGTGTAAAGTTTGATGGGTCTAGGACGCATAGTTTAGCCGGAAAACGCGTTTAAAGATAAAAATGTCCAATTTTTTTAAAATTAGTTTTTCGTGTCATTCGTTACATTGATTAAAAGGTGGCAGTTCCAAGATCACGAATATCTAATTTTTAAGTCGCTGGGGCAAGTAGTTTAGCCGCAAATCGAATTTTAAGGGACAGAAAAAGTGTAAAGTTTGATGGGTCTAGGACGCATAGTTTAGCCGGAAAACGCGTTTAAAGATAAAAATGTCCAATATTTTTAAAATTAGTTTTTCGTGTCATTCGTTACATGGATTAAAAGGTGGCAGTTCCAAGATCACGAATATATAATTTTTAAGTCGCTGGGGCAAGTAGTTTAGCCGCAAATCGAATTTTAAGGGACAGAAAAAGTGTAAAGTTTGATGGGTCTAGGACGCATAGTTTAGCCGGAAAACGCGTTTAAAGATAAAAATGTCCAATTTTTTTAAAATTAGTTTTTCGTGTCATTCGTTACATGGATTAAAAGGTGGCAGTTCCAAGATCACGAATATATAATTTTTAAGTCGGTGGGGCAAGTAGTTTAGCCGCAAATCGAATTTTAAGGGACAGAAAAAGTGTAAAGTTTGATGGGTCTGGGACGCATAGTTTAGCCGGAAAACGCGTTTAAAGATAAAAATGTCCAAATTTTTTAAAATTAGTTTTTCGTGTCATTCGTTACATGGATTAAAAGGTGGCAGTTCCAAGATCACGAATATATAATTTTTAAGTCGCTGGTGCAAGTAGTTTAGCCGCAAATCGAATTTTAAGGGACAGAAAAAGTGTAAAGTTTGATGGGTCTAGGACCCATAGTTTAGCCGGAAAACGCGTTTAAAGATAAAAATGTCCAATTTGTTTAAAATTAGTTTTTCGTGTCATTCGTTACATGGATTAAAAGGAAGCAGTTCCAAGATCACGAATATATAATTTTTAAGTCGCTGGGGCAAGTAGTTTAGCCGCAAATCGAATTTTAAGGGACAGAAAAAGTATAAAGTTTGATGGGTCTAGGACGCATAGTTTAGCCGGAAAACGCGTTTAAAGATAAAAACTTCCAATTTTTTTAAAATTAGTTTTTCGTGTCATTCGTTACATGGATTAAAAGGTGGCAGTTCCAAGATCACGAATATATAATTTTTAAGTCGCTGGGGCAAGTAGTTTAGCCGCAAATCGAATTTTAAGGGACAGAAAAAGTGTAAAGTTTGATGGGTCTAGGACGCATAGTTTAGCCGGAAAACGCGTTTAAAGATAAAAATGTCCAATTTTTTTAAAATTAGTTTTTCGTGTCATTCGTTACATGGATTAAAAGGTGGCAGTTCCAAGATCACGAATATATAATTTTTAAGTCGGTGGGGCAAGTAGTTTAGCCGCAAATCGAATTTTAAGGGACAGAAAAAGTGTAAAGTTTGATGGGTCTAGGACGCATAGTTTAGCCGGAAAACGCGTTTAAAGATAAAAATGTCCAATTTTTTTAAAATTAGTTTTTCGTGTCATTCGTTACATGGATTAAAAGGTGGCAGTTCCAAGATCACTAATATATAATTTTTAAGTCGCTGGGGCAAGTAGTTTAGCCGCAAATCGAATTTTAAGGGACAGAAAAAGTGTAAAGTTTGATGGGTCTAGGACGCATAGTTTAGCCGGAAAACGCGTTTAAAGATAAAAATGTCCAATTTTTTTAAAATTAGTTTTTTGTGTCATTCGTTACATGGATTAAAAGGTGGCAGTTCCAAGATCACGAATATATAATTTTTAAGTCGCTGGGGCAAGTAGTTTAGCCGCAAATCGAATTTTAAGGGACAGAAAAAGTGTAAAGTTTGATGGGTCTAGGACGCATAGTTTAGCCGGAAAACGCGGTTAAAGATAAAAATGTCCAATTTTTTTAAAATTAGTTTTTCGTGTCATTCGTTACATGGATTAAAAGGTGGCAGTTCCAAGATCACGAATATATAATTTTTAAGTCGCTGGGGCAAGTAGTTTAGCCGCAAATCGAATTTTAAGGGACAGAAAAAGTGTAAAGTTTGATGGGTCTAGGACGCATAGTTTAGCCGGAAAACGCGTTTAAAGATAAAAATGTCCAATTTTTTTAAAATTAGTTTTTCGTGTCATTCGTTACATGGATTAAAAGGTGGCAGTTCCAAGATCACGAATATATAATTTTTAAGTCGCTGGGGCAAGTAGTTTAGCCGCAAATCGAATTTTAAGGGACAGAAAAAGTGTAAAGTTTGATGGGTCTAGGACGCATAGTTTAGCCGGAAAACGCGTTTAAAGATAAAAATGTCCAATTTTTTTAAAATTAGTTTTTCGTGTCATTCGTTACATGGATTAAAAAGTGGCAGTTCCAAGATCACGAATATATAATTTTTAAGTCGCTGGGGCAAGTAGTTTAGCCGCAAATCGAATTTTAAGGGACAGAAAAAGTGTAAAGTTTGATGGGTCTAGGACGCATAGTTTAGCCGGAAAACGCGTTTAAAGATAAAAATGTCCAATTTTTTTAAAATTAGTTTTTCGTGTCATTCGTTACATGGATTAAAAGGTGGCAGTTCCAAGATCACGAATATATAATTTTTAAGTCGCTGGGGCAAGTAGTTTAGCCGCAAATCGAATTTTAAGGGACAGAAAAAGTGTAAAGTTTGATGGGTCTAGGACGCATAGTTTAGCCGGAAAACGCGTTTAAAGATAAAAATGTCCAATTTTTTTAAAATTAGTTTTTCGTGTCATTCGTTACATGGATTAAAAGGTGGCAGTTCCAAGATCGCGAATATATAATTTTTAAGTCGCTGGGGCAAGTAGTTTAGCCGCAAATCGAATTTTAAGGGACAGAAAAAGTGTAAAGTTTGATGGGTCTAGGACGCATAGTTTAGCCGGAAAACGCGTTTAAAGATAAAAATGTCCAATTTTTTTAAAATTAGTTTTTCGTGTCATTCGTTACATGGATTAAAAGGTGGCAGTTCCAAGATCACGAATATATAATTTTTAAGTCGCTGGGGCAAGTAGTTTAGCCGCAAATCGAATTTTAGGGGACAGAAAAAGTGTAAAGTTTGATGGGTCTAGGACGCATAGTTTAGCCGGAAAACGCGTTTAAAGATAAAAATGTCCAATTTTTTTAAAATTAGTTTTTCGTGTCATTCGTTACATGGATTAAAAGGTGGCAGTTCCAAGATCACGAATATATAATTTTTAAGTCGCTGGGGCAAGTAGTTTAGCCGCAAATCGAATTTTAAGGGACAGAAAAAGTGTAAAGTTTGATGGGTCTAGGACGCATAGTTTAGCCGGAAAACGCGTTTAAAGATAAAAATGTCCAATTTTTTTTTAATTAGTTTTTCGTGTAATTCGTTACATGGATTAAAAGGTGGCAGTTCCAAGATCACGAATATATAATTTTTAAGTCGCTGGGGCAAGTAGTTTAGCCGCAAATCGAATTTTAAGGGACAGAAAAAGTGTAAAGTTTGATGGGTCTAGGACGCATAGTTTAGCCGGAAAACGCGTTTAAAGATAAAAATGTCCAATTTTTTTAAAATTAGTTTTTCGTGTCATTCGTTACATGGATTAAAAGGTGGCAGTTCCAAGATCACGAATATATAATTTTTAAGTCGCTGGGGCAAGTAGTTTAGCCGCAAATCGAATTTTAAGGGACAGAAAAAGTGTAAAGTTTGATGGGTCTAGTACTCATAGTTTAGCCGGAAAACGCGTTTAAAGATAAAAATGTCCAATTTTTTTAAAATTAGTTTTTCGTGTCATTCGTTACATGGATTAAAAGGTGGCAGTTCCAAGATCGCGAATATATAATTTTTAAGTCGCTGGGGCAAGTAGTTTAGCCGCAAATCGAATTTTAAGGGACAGAAAAAGTGTAAAGTTTGATGGGTCTAGGACGCATAGTTTAGCCGGAAAACGCGGTTAAAGATAAAAATGTCCAATTTTTTTAAAATTAGTTTTTCGTGTCATTCGTTACATGGATTAAAAGGTGGCAGTTCCAAGATCACGAATATATAATTTTTAAGTCGCTGGGGCAAGTAGTTTAGCCGCAAATCGAATTTTAAGGGACAGAAAAAGTGTAAAGTTTGATGGGTCTAGGACGCATAGTTTAGCCGGAAAACGCGTTTAAAGATAAAAATGTCCAATTTTTTTAAAATTAGTTTTTCGTGTCATTCGTTACATGGATTAAAAGGTGGCAGTTCCAAGATCACGAATATATAATTTTTAAGTCGCTGGGGCAAGTAGTTTAGCCGCAAATCGAATTTTAAGGGACAGAAAAAGTGTAAAGTTTGATGGGTCTAGGACGCATAGTTTAGCCGGAAAACGCGTTTAAAGATAAAAATGTCCAATTTTTTTAAAATTAGTTTTTCGTGTCATTCGTTACATGGATTAAAAAGTGGCAGTTCCAAGATCACGAATATATAATTTTTAAGTCGCTGGGGCAAGTAGTTTAGCCGCAAATCGAATTTTAAGGGACAGAAAAAGTGTAAAGTTTGATGGGTCTAGGACGCATAGTTTAGCCGGAAAACGCGTTTAAAGATAAAAATGTCCAATATTTTTAAAATTAGTTTTTCGTGTCATTCGTTACATGGATTAAAAGGTGGCAGTTCCAAGATCACGAATATATAATTTTTAAGTCGCTGGGGCAAGTAGTTTAGCCGCAAATCGAATTTTAAGGGACAGAAAAAGTGTAAAGTTTGATGGGTCTAGGACGCATAGTTTAGCCGGAAAACGCGTTTAAAGATAAAAATGTCCAATTTTTTTAAAATTAGTTTTTCGTGTCATTCGTTACATGGATTAAAAGGTGGCAGTTCCAAGATCACGAATATATAATTTTTAAGTCGCTGGGGCAAGTAGTTTAGCCGCAAATCGAATTTTAAGGGACAGAAAAAGTGTAAAGTTTGATGGGTCTAGGACGCATAGTTTAGCCGGAAAACGCGTTTAAAGATAAAAATGTCCAATTTTTTTAAAATTAGTTTTTCGTGTCATTCGTTACATGGATTAAAAAGTGGCAGTTCCAAGATCACGAATATATAATTTTTAAGTCGCTGGGGCAAGTAGTTTAGCCGCAAATCGAATTTTAAGGGACAGAAAAAGTGTAAAGTTTGATGGGTCTAGGACGCATAGTTTAGCCGGAAAACGCGTTTAAAGATAAAAATGTCCAATATTTTTAAAATTAGTTTTTCGTGTCATTCGTTACATGGATTAAAAGGTGGCAGTTCCAAGATCACGAATATATAATTTTTAAGTCGCTGGGGCAAGTAGTTTAGCCGCAAATCGAATTTTAAGGGACAGAAAAAGTGTAAAGTTTGATGGGTCTAGGACGCATAGTTTAGCCGGAAAACGCGTTTAAAGATAAAAATGTCCAATTTTTTTAAAATTAGTTTTTCGTGTCATTCGTTACATGGATTAAAAGGTGGCAGTTCCAAGATCGCGAATATATAATTTTTAAGTCGCTGGGGCAAGTAGTTTAGCCGCAAATCGAATTTTAAGGGACAGAAAAAGTGTAAAGTTTGATGGGTCTAGGACCCATAGTTTAGCCGGAAAACGCGTTTAAAGATAAAAATGTCCAATTTTTTTAAAATTAGTTTTTCGTGTCATTCGTTACATGGATTAAAAGGTGGCAGTTCCAAGATCACGAATATATAATTTTTAAGTCGCTGGGGCAAGTAGTTTAGCCGCAAATCGAATTTTAGGGGACAGAAAAAGTGTAAAGTTTGATGGGTCTAGGACGCATAGTTTAGCCGGAAAACGCGTTTAAAGATAAAAATGTCCAATTTTTTTAAAATTAGTTTTTCGTGTCATTCGTTACATGGATTAAAAGGTGGCAGTTCCAAGATCACGAATATATAATTTTTAAGTCGCTGGGGCAAGTAGTTTAGCCGCAAATCGAATTTTAAGGGACAGAAAAAGTGTAAAGTTTGATGGGTCTAGGACGCATAGTTTAGCCGGAAAACGCGTTTAAAGATAAAAATGTCCAATTTTTTTTAAATTAGTTTTTCGTGTAATTCGTTACATGGATTAAAAGGTGGCAGTTCCAAGATCACGAATATATAATTTTTAAGTCGCTGGGGCAAGTAGTTTAGCCGCAAATCGAATTTTAAGGGACAGAAAAAGTGTAAAGTTTGATGGGTCTAGGACGCATAGTTTAGCCGGAAAACGCGTTTAAAGATAAAAATGTCCAATTTTTTTAAAATTAGTTTTTCGTGTCATTCGTTACATGGATTAAAAGGTGGCAGTTCCAAGATCACGAATATATAATTTTTAAGTCGCTGGGACAAGTAGTTTAGCCGCAAATCGAATTTTAAGGGACAGAAAAAGTGTAAAGTTTGATGGGTCTAGTACTCATAGTTTAGCCGGAAAACGCGTTTAAAGATAAAAATGTCCAATTTTTTTAAAATTAGTTTTTCGTGTCATTCGTTACATGGATTAAAAGGTGGCAGTTCCAAGATCGCGAATATATAATTTTTAAGTCGCTGGGGCAAGTAGTTTAGCCGCAAATCGAATTTTAAGGGACAGAAAAAGTGTAAAGTTTGATGGGTCTAGGACGCATAGTTTAGCCGGAAAACGCGTTTAAAGATAAAAAGGTCCAATTTTTTTAAAATTAGTTTTTCGTGTCATTCGTTACATGGATTAAAAGGTGGCAGTTCCAAGATCGCGAATATATAATTTTTAAGTCGCTGGGGCTAGTAGTTTAGCCGCAAATCGAATTTTAAGGGACAGAAAAAGTGTAAAGTTTGATGGGTCTAGGACCCATTGTTTAGCCGGAAAACGCGTTTAAAGATAAAAATGTCCAATTTTTTTAAAATTAGTTTTTCGTGTCATTCGTTACATGGATTAAAAGGTGGCAGTTCCAAGATCACGAATATATAATTTTTAAGTCGCTGGGGCAAGTAGTTTAGCCGCAAATAGAATTTTAAGGGACAGAAAAAATGTAAAGTTTGATGGGTCTAGGACGCATAGTTTAGCCGGAAAACGCGTTTAAAGATAAAAATGTCCAATTTTTTTAAAATTAGTTTTTCGTGTCATTCGTTACATGGATTAAAAGGTGGCAGTTCCAAGATCACGAATATATAATTTTTAAGTCGCTGGGGCAAGTAGTTTAGCCGCAAATCGAATTTTAAGGGACAGAAAAAGTGTAAAGTTTGATGGGCCTAGGACGCATAGTTTAGCCGGAAAACGCGTTTAAAGATAAAAATGTCCAATTTTTTTAAAATTAGTTTTTCGTGTCATTCGTTACATGGATTAAAAGGTGGCAGTTCCAAGATCACGAATATATAATTTTTAAGTCGCTGGGGCAAGTAGTTTAGCCGCAAATCGAATTTTAAGGGACAGAAAAAGTGTAAAGTTTGATGGGTCTAGGACGCATAGTTTAGCCGGAAAACGCGTTTAAAGATAAAAATGTCCAATTTTTTTAAAATTAGTTTTTCGTGTCATTCGTTACATGGATTAAAAGGTGGCAGTTCCAAGATCACGAATATATAATTTTTAAGTCGCTGGGGCAAGTAGTTTAGCCGCAAATCGAATTTTAAGGGACAGAAAAAGTGTAAAGTTTGATGGTTGAGTTCCAAGATCACGAATATATAATTTTTAAGTCGCTGGGGCAAGTAGTTTAGCCGCAAATCGAATTTTAAGGGACAGAAAAAGTGTAAAGTTTGATGGGTCTAGGACGCATAGTTTAGCCGGAAAACGCGTTTAAAGATAAAAATGTCCAAATTTTTTAAAATTAGATTTTTCTGTAATTCGTTACATGGATTAAAAGGTGGCACTTCCAAGATCACGAATATATAATTTTTAAGTCGCTGGGGCAAGTAGTTTAGCCGCAAATCGAATTTTAAGGGACAGAAAAAGTGTAAAGTTTGATGGGTCTAGGACCCATAGTTTAGTCGGAAAACGCGTTTAAAGATAAAAATGTCCAATTTTTTTAAAATTAGTTTTTCGTGTCATTCGTTACATGGAATAAAAGGTGGCAGTTCCTTGATCACGAATATATAATTTTTAAGTCGCTGGGGCAAGTAGTTTAGCCGCAAATCGAATTTTAAGGGACAGAAAAAGTGTAAAGTTTGATGGGTATAGGACGCATAGTTTAGCCGGAAAACGCGTTTAAAGATAAAAATGTCCAATTTTTTTAAAATTAGTTTTTCGTGTCATTCGTTACATGGATTAAAAGGTGGCAGTTCCAAGATCACGAATATATAATTTTTAAGTCGCTGGGGCAAGTAGTTTAGCCGCAAATCGAATTTTAAGGGACAGATAAAGTGTAAAGTTTGATGGGTCTAGGACGCATAGTTTAGCCGGAAAACGCGTTTAAAGATAAAAATGTCCAAATTTTTTAAAATAAGATTTTCGTGTAATTCGTTACATGGATTAAAAGGTGGCACTTCCAAGATCACGAATATATAATTTTTAAGTCGCTGGGGCAAGTAGTTTAGCCGCAAATCGAATTTTAAGGGACAGAAAAAGTGTAAAGTTTGATGGGTCTAGGACCCATAGTTTAGTCGGAAAACGCGTTTAAAGATAAAAATGTCCAATTTTTTTAAAATTAGTTTTTCGTGTCATTCGTTACATGGATTAAAAGGTGGCAGTTCCAAGATCACGAATATATAATTTTTAAGTCGCTTGGGCAAGTAGTTTAGCCGCAAATCGAAATTTAAGGGACAGAAAAAGTGTAAAGTTTGATGGGTCTAGGACGCATAGTTTAGCCGGAAAACGCGTTTAAAGATAAAAATGTCCAATTTTTTTTAAAATTAGTTTTTTCGTGTCATTCGTTGCATGGATTAAAAGGTGGCAGTTCCAAGATCACGAATATATAATTTTTAAGTCGCTGGGGAAAGTAGTTTAGCCGCAAATCGAATTTTAAGGGACAGAAAAAGTGTAAAGTTTGATGGGTCAAGGACGCATAGTTTAGCCGGAAAACGCGTTTAAAGATAAGAATGTCCAATTTTTTTAAAATTAGTTTTCCGTGTCATTCGTTACATGGATTAAAAGGTGGCAGTTCCAAGATCGCGAATATATAATTTTTAAGTCGCTGGGGCAAGTAGTTTAGCCGCAAATCGAATTTTAAGGGTCAGAAAAAGTGTAAAGTTTGATGGGTCTAGGACGCATAGTTTAGCCGGAAAACGCGTTTAAAGATAAAAATGTCCAATTTTTTTAAAATTAGTTTTTCGTGTCATTCGTTACATGGATTAAAAGGTGGCAGTTCCAAGATCGCGAATATATAATTTTTAAGTCGCTGGGGCAAGTAGTTTAGCCGCAAATCGAATTTTAAGGGACAGAAAAAGTGTAAAGTTTGATGGGTCTAGGACCCATAGTTTAGCCGGAAAACGCGTTTAAAGATAAAAATGTCCAATTTTTTTAAAATTAGTTGTTCGTGTCATTCGTTACATGGATTAAAAGGTGGCAGTTCCAAGATCACGAATATATAATTTTTAAGTCGCTGGGGCAAGTAGTTTAGCCGCAAATAGAATTTTAAGGGACAGAAAAAATGTAAAGTTTGATGGGTCTAGGACGCATAGTTTAGCCGGAAAACGCGTTTAAAGATAAAAATGTCCAATTTTTTTAAAATTAGTTTTTCGTGTCATTCGTTACATGGATTAAAAGGTGGCAGTTCCAAGATCACGAATATATAATTTTTAAGTCGCTGGGGCAAGTAGTTTAGCCGCAAATCGAATTTTAAGGGACAGAAAAAGTGTAAAGTTTGATGGGTCTAGGACGCATAGTTTAGCCGGAAAACGCGTTTAAAGATAAAAATGTCCAATTTTCTTAAAATTAGTTTTTCGTGTCATTCGTTACATGGATTAAAAGGTGGCAGTTCCAAGATCGCAAATATATAATTTTTAAGTCGCTGGGGCAAGTAGTTTAGCCGCAAATCGAATTTTAAGGGACAGAAAAAGTGTAAAGTTTGATGGGTCTAGGACCCATAGTTTAGCCGGAAAACGCGTTTAAAGATAAAAATGTCCAATTTTTTTAAAATTAGTTTTTCGTGTCATTCGTTACATGGATTAAAAGGTGGCAGTTCCAAGATCACGAATATATAATTTTTAAGTCGCTGGGGCAAGTAGTTTAGCCGCAAATCGAATTTTAAGGGACAGAAAAAGTGTAAAGTTTGATGGGTCTAGGACGCATAGTTTAGCCGGAAAACGCGTTTAAAGATAAAAATGTCCAAATTTTTTAAAATTAGATTTTTCTGTAATTCGTTACATGGATTAAAAGGTGGCAGTTCCAAGATCACGAATATATAATTTTTAAGTCGCTGGGGCAAGTAGTTTAGCCGCAAATCGAATTTTAAGGGACAGAAAAAGTGTAAAGTTTGATGGGTCTAGGACCCATAGTTTAGTCGGAAAACGCGTTTAAAGATAAAAATGTCCAATTTTTTTAAAATTAGTTTTTCGTGTCATTCGTTACATGGAATAAAAGGTGGCAGTTCCTAGATCACGAATATATAATTTTTAAGTCGCTGGGGCAAGTAGTTTAGCCGCAAATCGAATTTTAAGGGACAGAAAAAGTGTAAAGTTTGATCGGTCTAGGACGCATAGTTTAGCCGGAAAACGCGTTTAAAGATAAAAATGTCCAATTTTTTTAAAATTAGTTTTTCGTGTCATTCGTTACATGGATTAAAAGGTGGCAGTTCCAAGATCACGAATATATAATTTTTAAGTCGCTGGGGCAAGTAGTTTAGCCGCAAATCGAATTTTAAGGGACAGATAAAGTGTAAAGTTTGATGGGTCTAGGACACATAGTTTAGCCGGAAAACGCGTTTAAAGATAAAAATGTCCAAATTTTTTAAAATTAGATTTTCGTGTAATTCGTTACATGGATTAAAAGGTGGCACTTCCAAGATCACGAATATATAATTTTTAAGTCGCTGGGGCAAGTAGTTTAGCCGCAAATCGAATTTTAAGGGACAGAAAAAGTGTAAAGTTTGATGGGTCTAGGACCCATAGTTTAGTCGGAAAACGCGTTTAAAGATAAAAATGTCCAATTTTTTTAAAATTAGTTTTTCGTGTCATTCGTTACATGGATTAAAAGGTGGCAGTTCCAAGATCACGAATATATAATTTTTAAGTCGCTTGGGCAAGTAGTTTAGCCGCAAATCGAATTTTAAGGGACAGAAAAAGTGTAAAGTTTGATGGGTCTAGGACGCATAGTTTAGCCGGAAAACGCGTTTAAAGATAAAAATGTCCAATTTTTTTTAAAATTAGTTTTTTCGTGTCATTCGTTACATGGATTAAAAGGTGGCAGTTCCAAGATCACGAATATATAATTTTTAAGTCGCTGGGGAAAGTAGTTTAGCCGCAAATCGAATTTTAAGGGACAGAAAAAGTGTAAAGTTTGATGGGTCAAGGACGCATAGTTTAGCCGGAAAACGCGTTTAAAGATAAGAATGTCCAATTTTTTTAAAATTAGTTTTCCGTGTCATTCGTTACATGGATTAAAAGGTGGCAGTTCCAAGATCGCGAATATATAATTTTTAAGTCGCTGGGGCAAGTAGTTTAGCCGCAAATCGAATTTTAAGGGACAGAAAAAGTGTAAAGTTTGATGGGTCTAGGACGCATAGTTTAGCCGGAAAACGCGTTTAAAGATAAAAATGTCCAATTTTTTTAAAATTAGTTTTTCGTGTCATTCGTTACATGGATTAAAAGGTGGCAGTTCCAAGATCGCGAATATATAATTTTTAAGTCGCTGGGGCAAGTAGTTTAGCCGCAAATCGAATTTTAAGGGACAGAAAAAGTGTAAAGTTTGATGGGTCTAGGACCCATAGTTTAGCCGGAAAACGCGTTTAAAGATAAAAATGTCCAATTTTTTTAAAATTAGTTGTTCGTGTCATTCGTTACATGGATTAAAAGGTGGCAGTTCCAAGATCACGAATATATAATTTTTAAGTCGCTGGGGCAAGTAGTTTAGCCGCAAATAGAATTTTAAGGGACAGAAAAAATGTAAAGTTTGATGGGTCTAGGACGCATAGTTTAGCCGGAAAACGCGTTTAAAGATAAAAATGTCCAATTTTTTTAAAATTAGTTTTTCGTGTCATTCGTTACATGGATTAAAAGGTGGCAGTTCCAAGATCACGAATATATAATTTTTAAGTCGCTGGGGCAAGTAGTTTAGCCGCAAATCGAATTTTAAGGGACAGAAAAAGTGTAAAGTTTGATGGGTCTAGGACGCATAGTTTAGCCGGAAAACGCGTTTAAAGATAAAAATGTCCAATTTTCTTAAAATTAGCTTTTCGTGTCATTCGTTACATGGATTAAAAGGTGGCAGTTCCAAGATAGCAAATATATAATTTTTAAGTCGCTGGGGCAAGTAGTTTAGCCGCAAATCGAATTTTAAGGGACAGAAAAAGTGTAAAGTTTGATGGGTCTAGGATCCATAGTTTAGCCGGAAAACGCGTTTAAAGATAAAAATGTCCAATTTTTTTAAAATTAGTTTTTCGTGTCATTCGTTACATGGATTAAAAGCTGGCAGTTCCAAGATCACGAATATATAATTTTTAAGTCGCTGGGGCAAGTAGTTTAGCCGCAAATCGAATTTTAAGGGACAGAAAAAGTGTAAAGTTTGATGGGTCTAGGACGCATAGTTTAGCCGGAAAACGCGTTTAAAGATAAAAATGTCCAATTTTTTTTAAAATTAGTTTTTCGTGTCATTCGTTACATGGATTAAAGGGTGGCAGTTCCAAGATCACGAATATATAATTTTTAAGTCGCTGGGGCAAGTAGTTTAGCCGCAAATCGAATTTTAAGGGACAGAAAAAGTGTAAAGTTTGATGGGTCTAGTACGCATAGTTTAGCCGGAAAACGCGTTTAAAGATAAAAATGTCCAATTTTTTTAAAATTAGTTTTTCGTGTCATTCGTTACATGGATTAAAAGGTGGCAGTTCCAAGATCGCGAATATATAATTTTTAAGTCGCTGGGGCAAGTAGTTTAGCCGCAAATCGAATTTTAAGGGACAGAAAAAGTGTAAAGTTTGATGGGTCTAGGACGCATAGTTTAGCCGGAAAACGCGTTTAAAGATAAAAATGTCCAATTTTCTTAAAATTAGTTTTTCGTGTCATTCGTTACATGGATTAAAAGGTGGCAGTTCCAAGATCGCAAATATATAATTTTTAAGTCGCTGGGGCAAGTAGTTTAGCCGCAAATCGAATTTTAAGGGACAGAAAAAGTGTAAAGTTTGATGGGTCTAGGATCCATAGTTTAGCCGGAAAACGCGTTTAAAGATAAAAATGTCCAATTTTTTTAAAATTAGTTTTTCGTGTCATTCGTTACATGGATTAAAAGGTGGCAGTTCCAAGATCACGAATATATAATTTTTAAGTCGCTGGGGCAAGTAGTTTAGCCGCAAATCGAATTTTAAGGGACAGAAAAAGTGTAAAGTTTGATGGGTCTAGGACGCATAGTTTAGCCGGAAAACGCGTTTAAAGATAAAAATGTCCAATTTTTTTTAAAATTAGTTTTTCGTGTCATTCGTTACATGGATTAAAGGGTGGCAGTTCCAAGATCACGAATATATAATTTTTAAGTCGCTGGGGCAAGTAGTTTAGCCGCAAATCGAATTTTAAGGGACAGAAAAAGTGTAAAGTTTGATGGGTCTAGTACGCATAGTTTAGCCGGAAAACGCGTTTAAAGATAAAAATGTCCAATTTTTTTAAAATTAGTTTTTCGTGTCATTCGTTACATGGATTAAAAGGTGGCAGTTCCAAGATCGCGAATATATAATTTTTAAGTCGCTGGGGCAAGTAGTTTAGCCGCAAATCGAATTTTAAGGGACAGAAAAAGTGTAAAGTTTGATGGGTCTAGGACCCATAGTTTAGCCGGAAAACGCGTTTAAAGATAAAAATGTCCAATTTTTTTAAAATTAGTTTTTCGTGTCATTCGTTACATGGATTAAAAGGTGGCAGTTCCAAGATCACGAATATATAATTTTTAAGTCGCTGGGGCAAGTAGTTTAGCCGCAAATAGAATTTTAAGGGACAGAAAAAATGTAAAGTTTGATGGGTCTAGGACGCATAGTTTAGCCGGAAAACGCGTTTAAAGATAAAAATGTCCAATTTTTGTAAAATTAGTTTTTCGTGTCATTCGTTACATGGATTAAAAGGTGGCAGTTCCAAGATCACGAATATATAATTTTTAAGTCGCTGGGGCAAGTAGTTTAGCCGCAAATCGAATTTTAAGGGACAGAAAAAGTGTAAAGTTTGATGGGTCTAGGACCCATAGTTTAGCCGGAAAACGCGTTTAAAGATAAAAATGTCCAATTTTTTTTAAAATTAGTTTTTCGTGTCATTCGTTATATGGATTAAAAGGTGGCAGTTCCAAGATCACGAATATATAATTTTTAAGTCGCTGGGGCAAGTAGTTTAGCCGCAAATCGAATTTTAAGGGACAGATAAAGTGTAAAGTTTGATGGGTCTAGGACGCATAGTTTAGCCGGAAAACGCGTTTAAAGATAAAAATGTCAAAATTTTTTAAAATTAGATTTTCGTGTAATTCGTTACATGGATTAAAAGGTGGCACTTCCAAGATCACGAATATATAATTTTTAAGTCGCTGGGGCAAGTAGTTTAGCCGCAAATCGAATTTTAAGGGACAGAAAAAGTGTAAAGTTTGATGGGTCTAGGACGCACAGTTTAGCCGGAAAACGCGTTTAAAGATAAAAATGTCCAATTTTTTTAAAATTAGTTTTTCGTGTCATTCGTTACATGGATTAAAAGGTGGCAGTTCCAAGATCACGAATATATAATTTTTAAGTCGCTGGGGCAAGTAGTTTAGCCGCAAATCGAATTTTAAGGGACAGAAAAAGTGTAAAGTTTGATGGGTCTAGGACGCATAGTTTAGCCGGAAAACGCGTTTAAAGATAAAAAGGTCCAATTTTTTTAAAATTAGTTTTTCGTGTCATTCGTTACATGGATTAAAAGGTGGCAGTTCCAAGATCGCGAATATATAATTTTTAAGTCGCTGGGGCTAGTAGTTTAGCCGCAAATCGAATTTTAAGGGACAGAAAAAGTGTATAGTTTGATGGGTCTAGGACCCATTGTTTAGCCGGAAAACGCGTTTAAACATAAAAATGTCCAATTTTTTTAAAATTAGTTTTTCGCTGGGGCAAGTAGTTTAGTCGCAAATCGAATTTTAAGGGCCAGAAAAAGTGTAAAGTTTGATGGGTCTAGGACGCATAGTTTAGCCGGAAAACGCGTTTAAAGATAAAAATGTCCAATTTTTTTAAAATTAGTTTTTCGTGTCATTTGTTACATGGATTAAAAGGTGGCAGTTCCAAGATCACGAATATATAATTTTTAAGTCGCTGGGGCAAGTAGTTTAGCCGCAAATCGAATTTTAAGGGACAGAAAAAGTGTAAAGTTTGATGGGTCTAGGACGCATAGTTTAGCCGGAAAACGCGTTTAAAGATAAAAATGTCCAATTTTTTTAAAATTAGTTTTTTCGTGTCATTCGTTACATGGATTAAAAGGTGGCAGTTCCAAGATCACGAATATATAATTTTTAAGTCGCTGGGGAAAGTAGTTTAGCCGCAAATCGAATTTTAAGGGACAGAAAAAGTGTAAAGTTTGATGGGTCAAGGACGCATAGTTTAGCCGGAAAACGCGTTTAAAGATAAGAATGTCCAATTTTTTTAAAATTAGTTTTCCGTGTCATTCGTTACATGGATTAAAAGGTGGCAGTTCCAAGATCGCGAATATATAATTTTTAAGTCGCTGGGGCAAGTAGTTTAGCCGCAAATCGAATTTTAAGGGTCAGAAAAAGTGTAAAGTTTGATGGGTCTAGGACGCATAGTTTAGCCGGAAAACGCGTTTAAAGATAAAAATGTCCAATTTTTTTAAAATTAGTTTTTCGTGTCATTCGTTACATGCAATCAAAGGTGGCAGTTCCAAGATCACGAATATATAATTTTTAAGTCGCTGGGGCAAGTAGTTTAGCCGCAAATCGAATTTTAAGGGACAGAAAAAGTGTAAAGTTTGATGGGTCTAGGACGCATAGTTTAGCCGGAAAACGCGTTTAAAGATCAAAGTGTCCAATTTTTTTAAAATTAGTTTTTCGTGTCATTCGTTACATGGATTAAAAGGTGGCAGTTCCAAGATCGCGAATATATAATTTTTAAGTCGCTGGGGCAAGTAGTTTAGCCGCAAATCGAATTTTAAGGGACAGCAAAAGTGTAAAGTTTGATGGGTCTAGGACCCATAGTTTAGCCGGAAAACGCGTTTAAAGATAAAAATGTCCAATTTTTTTAAAATTAGTTTTTCGTGTCATTCGTTACATGGATTAAAAGGTGGCAGTTCCAAGATCACGAATATATAATTTTTAAGTCGCTGGGGCAAGTAGTTTAGCCGCAAATAGAATTTTAAGGGACAGAAAAAATGTAAAGTTTGATGGTAGGACGCATAGTTTAGCCGGAAAACGCGTTTAAAGATAAAAATGTCCAATTTTTTTAAAATTAGTTTTTCGTGTCATTCGTTACATGGATTAAAAGGTGGCAGTTCCAAGATCACGAATATATAATTTTTAAGTCGCTGGGGCAAGTAGTTTAGCCGCAAATCGAATTTTAAGGGACAGAAAAAGTGTAAAGTTTGATGGGTCTAGGACGCATAGTTTAGCCGGAAAACGCGTTTAAAGATAAAAATGTCCAATTTTTTTAAAATTAGTTTTTCGTGTCATTCGTTACATGGATTAAAAGGTGGCAGTTCCAAGATCACGAATATATAATTTTTAAGTCGCTGGGGAAAGTAGTTTAGCCGCAAATCGAATTTTAAGGGACAGAAAAAGTGTAAAGTTTGATGGGTCTAGAACCCATAGCTTAGCCGGAAAACGCGTTTAAAGATAAAAATGTCCAATTTTTTTAAAATTAGTTTTTCGTGTCATTCGTTACATGGATTAAAAGGTGGCAGTTCCAAGATCACGAATATATAATTTTTAAATCGCTGGGGCAAGTAGTTTAGCCGCAAATCGAATTTTAAGGGACAGAAAAAGTGTAAAGTTTGATGGGTCTAGGACCCATAGTTTAGCCGGAAAACGCGTTTAAAGATAAAAATGTCCAATTTTTTTTAAATTAGTTTTTCGTGTCATTCGTTACATGGATTAAAAGGTGGCAGTTCCAAGATCACGAATATATAATTTTTAAGTCGCTGGGGCAAGTAGTTTAGCCGCAAATCGAATTTTAAGGGACAGAAAAAGTGTAAAGTTTGATGGGTCTAGGACCCATAGTTTAGCCGGAAAACGCGTTTAAAGATAAAAATGTCCAATTTTTTTAAAATTAGTTTTTCGTGTCATTCGTTACATGGATTAAAAGGTGGCAGTTCCAAGATCACGAATATATAATTTTTAAGTCGCTGGGGCAAGTAGTTTAGCCGCAAATCGAATTTTAAGGGACAGATAAAGTGTAAAGTTTGATGGGTCTAGGACGCATAGTTTAGCCGGAAAACGCGTTTAAAGATAAAAATGTCCAAATTTTTTAAAATTAGATTTTCGTGTAATTCGTTACATGGATTAAAAGGTGGCACTTCCAAGATCACGAATATATAATTTTTAAGTCGCTGGGGCAAGTAGTTTAGCCGCAAATCGAATTTTAAGGTACAGAAAAAGTGTAAAGTTTGATGGGTCTAGGACGCATAGTTTAGCCGGAAAACGCGTTTAAAGATAAAAATGTCCAATTTTTTTAAAATTAGTTTTTCGTGTCATTCGTTACATGGATTAAAAGGTGGCAGTTCCAAGATCACGAATATATAATTTTTAAGTCGCTGGGGCAAGTAGTTTAGCCGCAAATCGAATTTTAAGGGACAGAAAAAGTGTAAAGTTTGATGGGTCTAGGACGCATAGTTTAGCCGGAAAACGCGTTTAAAGATAAAAATGTCCAATTTTTTTAAAATTAGTTTTTCGTGTCATTCGTTACATGGATTAAAAGGTGGCAGTTCCAAGATCGCGAATATATAATTTTTAAGTCGCTGGGGCAAGTAGCTTAGCCACAAATCGAATTTTAAGGGACAGAAAAAGTGTAAAGTTTGATGGGTCTAGGACCCATAGTTTAGCCGGAAAACGCGTTTAAAGATAAAAATGTCCAATTTTTTTAAAATTAGTTTTTCGTGTCATTCGTTACATGGATTAAAAGGTGGCAGTTCCAAGATCACGAATATATAATTTTTAAGTCGCTGGGGCAAGTAGTTTAGCCGCAAATAGAATTTTAAGGGACAGAAAAAATGTAAAGTTTGATCGGTCTAGGACGCATAGTTTAGCCGGAATACGCGTTTAAAGATAAAAATGTCCAATTTTTTTTAAAATTAGTTTTTCGTGTCATTCGTTACATGGATTAAAAGGTGGCAGTTCCAAGATCACGAATATATAATTTTTAAGTCGCTGGGGCAAGTAGTTTAGCCGCAAATCGAATTTTAAGGGACAGAAAAAGTGTAAAGTTTGATGTTTAGTTCAGCCGCAAATCGAATTTTAAGGGACAGAAAAAGTGTAAAGTTTGATGGGTCTACGACGCATAGTTTAGCCGGAAAACGCGTTTAAAGATAAAAATGTCCAATTTTTTTAAAATTAGTTTTTCGTGTCATTCGTACATGGATTAAAAGGTGGCAGTTCCAAGATCACGAATATATAATTTTTAAATCGCTGGGGCAAGTAGTTTAGCCGCAAATCGAATTTTAAGGGACAGAAAAAGTGTAAAGTTTGATGGGTCTAGGACGCATAGCTTAGCCGGAAAACGCGTTTAAAGATAAAAATGTCCAATTTTTTTAAAATAAGTTTTTCGTGTCATTCGTTACATGGATTAAAAGGTGGCAGTTCCAAGATCACGAATATATAATTTTTAAGTCGCTGGGGCAAGTAGTTTAGCCGCAAATCGAATTTTAAGGGACAGAAAAAGTGTAAAGTTTGATGGGTCTAGGACGCATAGTTTAGCCGGAAAACGCGTTTAAAGATAAAAATGTCCAATTTTTTTAAAATTAGTTTTTCGTGTCATTAGTTACATGGATTAAAAGGTGGCAGTTCCAAGATCGCGAATATATAATTTTTAAGTCGCTGGGGCAAGCCGCAAATCGAATTTTAAGGGACAGAAAAAGTGTAAAGTTTGATGGGTCTAGGACGCATAGTTTAGCCGGAATAAATTTTTAAGTCGCTGGGGCAAGTAGTTTAGCCGCAAATCGAATTTTAAGGGACAGAAAAAGTGTAAAGTTTGATGGGTCTAGGGCGCATAGTTTAGCCGGAAAACGCGTTTAAAGATAAAAATGTCCAATTTTTTTAAAATTAGTTTTTCGTGTCATTCGTTACATGGATTAAAAGGTGGCAGTTCCAAGATCACGAATACATAATTTTTAAGTCGCTGGGGCAAGTAGCTTAGCCGCAAATCGAATTTTAAGGGACAGAAAAAGTGTAAAGTTTGATGGGTCTAGGACGCATAGTTTAGCCGGAAAACGCGTTTAAAGATAAAAATGTCCATTTTTTTTTAAATTAGTTTTTCGTGTCATTCGTTACATGGATTAAAAGGTGGCAGTTCCAAGATCACGAATATATAATTTTTAAGTCGCTGGGGCAAGTAGTTTAGCCGCAAATCGAATTTTAAGGGACAGAAAAAGTGTAAAGTTTGATGGGTCTAGGACGCATAGCTTAGCCGGAAAACGCGTTTAAAGATAAAAATGTCCAATTTTTTTAAAATTAGTTTTTCGTGTCATTCGTTACATGGATTAAAAGGTGGCAGTTCCAAGATCGCGAATATATAATTTTTAAGTCGCTGGGGCAAGTAGTTTAGCCGCAAATCGAATTTTAAGGGACAGAAAAAGTGTAAAGTTTGATGGGTCTAGGACGCATAGTTTAGCCGGAAAACGCGTTTAAAGATAAAAATGTCCAATTTTTTTAAAATTAGTTTTTCGTGTCATTCGTTACATGGATTAAAAGGTGGCAGTTCCAAGATCACGAATATATAATTTTTAAGTCGCTGGGGCAAGTAGTTTAGCCGCAAATCGAATTTTAAGGGACAGAAAAAGTGTAAAGTTTGATGGGTCTAGGAGGTATAGTTTAGCCGGAAAACGCGTTTAAAGATAAAAATGTCCAATTTTTTTAAAATAAGTTTTTCGTGTCATTCGTTACATGGATTAAAATGTGGCAGTTCCAAGATCACGAATATATAATTTTTAAGTCGCTGGGGCAAGTAGTTTAGCCGCAAATCGAATTTTAAGGGACAGAAAAAGTGTAAAGTTTGATGGGTCTACGACGCATAGTTTAGCCGGAAAACGCGTTTAAAGATAAAAATGTCCATTTTTTTTTAAATTAGTTTTTCGTGTCATTCGTTACATGGATTAAAAGGTGGCAGTTCCAAGATCACGAATATATAATTTTTAAGTCGCTGGGGCAAGTAGTTTAGCCGCAAATCGAATTTTAAGGGACAGAAAAAGTGTAAAGTTTGATGAGTCTAGGACGCATAGTTTAGCCGGAAAACGTGTTTAAAGATAAAAATGTCCAATTTTTTTAAAATTAGATTTTCGTGTCATTCGTTACATGGATTAAGAGGTGGCAGTTCCAAGATCGCGAATATATAATTTTTAAGTCGCTGGGGAAAGTAGTTTAGCCGCAAATCGAATTTTAAGGGCAGAAAAAGTGTAGAGTTTGATGGGTCTAGGACCCATAGTTTAGCCGGAAAACGCGTTTAAAGATAAAAATGTCCAATTTTTTTAAAATTAGTTTTTCGTGTCATTCGTTACATGGAGTAAAAGGTGGCAGTTCCAAGATCACGAATATATAATTTTTAAGTCGCTGGGGCAAGTAGTTTAGCCGCAAATCGAATTTTAAGGGACAGAAAAAGTGTAAAGTTTGATGGGTCTAGGACGCATAGTTTAGCCGGAAAACGGGTTTTTAAGATAAAAATGTCCAATTTTTTTAAAATTAGTTTATCGTGTCATTCGTTACATGGATTAAAAGGTGGCAGTTCCAAGATCACGAATATATAATTTTTAAGTCGCTGGGGCAAGTAGCTTAGCCGCAAATCGAATTTTAAGGGACAGAAAAAGTGTAAAGTTTGATGGGTCTAGGACGCATAGTTTAGCCGGAAAACGCGTTTAAAGATAAAAATGTCCATTTTTTTTTAAATTAGTTTTTCGTGTCATTCGTTACATGGATTAAAAGGTGGCAGTTCCAAGATCACGAATATATAATTTTTAAGTCGCTGGGGCAAGTAGTTTAGCCGCAAATCGAATTTTAAGGGACAGAAAAAGTGTAAAGTTTGATGGGTCTAGGAGGTATAGTTTAGCCGGAAAACGCGTTTAAAGATAAAAATGTCCAATTTTTTTAAAATTAGTTTTTCGTGTCATTCGTTACATGGATTAAAAGGTGGCAGTTCCAAGATCACGAATATATAATTTTTAAGTCGCTGGGGCAAGTAGCTTAGCCGCAAATCGAATTTTAAGGGACAGAAAAAGTGTAAAGTTTGATGGGTCTAGGACGCATAGTTTAGCCGGAAAACGCGTTTAAAGATAAAAATGTCCATTTTTTTTTAAATTAGTTTTTCGTGTCATTCGTTACATGGATTAAAAGGTGGCAGTTCCAAGATCACGAATATATAATTTTTAAGTCGCTGGGGCAAGTAGTTTAGCCGCAAATCGAATTTTAAGGGACAGAAAAAGTGTAAAGTTTGATGGGTCTAGGAGGTATAGTTTAGCCGGAAAACGCGTTTAAAGATAAAAATGTCCAATTTTTTTAAAATTAGTTTTTCGTGTCATTCGTTACATGGATTAAAAGGTGGCAGTTCCAAGATCACGAATATATAATTTTTAAGTCGCTGGGGCAAGTAGTTTAGCCGCAAATCGAATTTTAAGGGACAGAAAAAGTGTAAAGTTTGATGGGTCTACGACGCATAGTTTAGCCGGAAAACGCGTTTAAAGATAAAAATGTCCAATTTTTTTAAAATTAGTTTTTCGTGTCATTCGTTACATGGATTAAAAGGTGGCAGTTCCAAGATCACGAATATATAATTTTTAAGTCGCTGGGGCAAGTAGTTTAGCCGCAAATCGAATTTTAAGGGACAGAAAAAGTGTAAAGTTTGATGGGTCTACGACGCATAGTTTAGCCGGAAAACGCGTTTAAAGATAAAAATGTCCATTTTTTTTAAAATTAGTTTTTCGTGTCATTCGTTACATGGATTAAAAGGTGGCAGTTCCAAGATCACGAATATATAATTTTTAAGTCGCTGGGGCAAGTAGTTTAGCCGCAAATCGAATTTTAAGGGACAGAAAAAGTGTAAAGTTTGATGAGTCTAGGACGCATAGTTTAGCCGGAAAACGTGTTTAAAGATAAAAATGTCCAATTTTTTTAAAATTAGTTTTTCGTGTCATTCGTTACATGGATTAAGAGGTGGCAGTTCCAAGATCGCGAATATATAATTTTTAAGTCGCTGGGGCAAGTAGTTTAGCCGCAAATCGAATTTTAAGGGCAGAAAAAGTGTAGAGTTTGATGGGTCTAGGACCCATAGTTTAGCCGGAAAACGCGTTTAAAGATAAAAATGTCCAATTTTTTTAAAATTAGATTTTCGTGTCATTCGTTACATGGATTAAGAGGTGGCAGTTCCAAGATCGCGAATATATAATTTTTAAGTCGCTGGGGAAAGTAGTTTAGCCGCAAATCGAATTTTAAGGGCAGAAAAAGTGTAGAGTTTGATGGGTCTAGGACCCATAGTTTAGCCGGAAAACGCGTTTAAAGATAAAAATGTCCAATTTTTTTAAAATTAGTTTTTCGTGTCATTCGTTACATGGATTAAAAGGTGGCAGTTCCAAGATCACGAATATATAATTTTTAAGTCGCTGGGGCAAGTAGCTTAGCCGCAAATCGAATTTTAAGGGACAGAAAAAGTGTAAAGTTTGATGGGTCTAGGACGCATAGTTTAGCCGGAAAACGCGTTTAAAGATAAAAATGTCCATTTTTTTTTAAATTAGTTTTTCGTGTCATTCGTTACATGGATTAAAAGGTGGCAGTTCCAAGATCACGAATATATAATTTTTAAGTCGCTGGGGCAAGTAGTTTAGCCGCAAATCGAATTTTAAGGGACAGAAAAAGTGTAAAGTTTGATGGGTCTAGGAGGTATAGTTTAGCCGGAAAACGCGTTTAAAGATAAAAATGTCCAATTTTTTTAAAATTAGTTTTTCGTGTCATTCGTTACATGGATTAAAAGGTGGCAGTTCCAAGATCACGAATATATAATTTTTAAGTCGCTGGGGCAAGTAGTTTAGCCGCAAATCGAATTTTAAGGGACAGAAAAAGTGTAAAGTTTGATGGGTCTACGACGCATAGTTTAGCCGGAAAACGCGTTTAAAGATAAAAATGTCCATTTTTTTTAAAATTAGTTTTTCGTGTCATTCGTTACATGGATTAAAAGGTGGCAGTTCCAAGATCACGAATATATAATTTTTAAGTCGCTGGGGCAAGTAGTTTAGCCGCAAATCGAATTTTAAGGGACAGAAAAAGTGTAAAGTTTGATGAGTCTAGGACGCATAGTTTAGCCGGAAAACGTGTTTAAAGATAAAAATGTCCAATTTTTTTAAAATTAGTTTTTCGTGTCATTCGTTACATGGATTAAGAGGTGGCAGTTCCAAGATCGCGAATATATAATTTTTAAGTCGCTGGGGCAAGTAGTTTAGCCGCAAATCGAATTTTAAGGGCAGAAAAAGTGTAGAGTTTGATGGGTCTAGGACCCATAGTTTAGCCGGAAAACGCGTTTAAAGATAAAAATGTCCAATTTTTTTAAAATTAGTTTTTCGTGTCATTCGTTACATGGATTAAAAGGTGGCAGTTCCAAGATCACGAATATATAATTTTTAAGTCGCTGGGGCAAGTAGTTTAGCCGCAAATCGAATTTTAAGGGACAGAAAAAGTGTAAAGTTTGATGGGTCTAGGACGCATAGTTTAGCCGGAAAACGGGTTTTTAAGATAAAAATGTCCAATTTTTTTAAAATTAGTTTTTCGTGTCATTCGTTACATGGATTAAAAGGTGGCAGTTCCAAGATCACGAATATATAATTTTTAAGTCGCTGGGGCAAGTAGCTTAGCCGCAAATCGAATTTTAAGGGACAGAAAAAGTGTAAAGTTTGATGGGTCTAGGACGCATAGTTTAGCCGGAAAACGCGTTTAAAGATAAAAATGTCCATTTTTTTTTAAATTAGTTTTTCGTGTCATTCGTTACATGGATTAAAAGGTGGCAGTTCCAAGATCAAGAATATATAATTTTTAAGTCGCTGGGGCAAGTAGTTTAGCCGCAAATCGAATTTTAAGGGACAGATAAAGTGTAAAGTTTGATGGGTCTAGGACGCATAGTTTAGCCGGAAAACGCGTTTAAAGATAAAAATGTCCAAATTTTTTAAAATTAGATTTTCGTGTAATTCGTTACATGGATTAAAAGGTGGCACTTCCAAGATCACGAATATATAATTTTTAAGTCGCTGGGGCAAGTAGTTTAGCCGCAAATCGAATTTTAAGGGACAGAAAAAGTGTAAAGTTTGATGGGTCTAGGACGTATAGTTTAGCCGGAAAACGCGTTTAAAGATAAAAATGTCCAATTTTTTTAAAACTAGTTTTTCGTGTCATTCGTTACATGGATTAAAAGGTGGCAGTTCCAAGATCACGAATATATAATTTTTAAGTCGCTGGGGCAAGTAGTTTAGCCGAAAATCGAATTTTAAGGGACAGAACAAGTGTAAAGTTTGATGGATCTACGACGCATAGTTTAGCCGGAAAACGCGTTTAAAGATAAAAATGTCCAATTTTTTAAAATTAGTTTTTCGTGTCATTCGTTACATGGATTAAAAGGTGGCAGTTCCAAGATCACGAATATATAATTTTTAAGTCGCTGGGGCAAGTAGTTTAGCCGCAAATCGAATTTTAAGGGACAGAAAAAGTGTAAAGTTTGATGGGTCTAGGACGCATAGTTTAGCCGGAAAACGCGTTTAAAGATAAAAATGTCCAATTTTTTTAAAATTAGTTTTTCGTGTCATTCGTTACATGGATTTAAAGGTGGCAGTTCGAAGATCGCGAATATATAATTTTTAAGTCGCTGGGGCAAGTAGTTTAGCCGCAAATCGAATTTTAAGGGACAGAAAAAGTGTAAAGTTTGATGGGTCTAGGACCCATAGTTAAGCCGGAAAACGCGTTTAAAGATAAAAATGTCCAATTTTTTTAAAATTAGTTTTTCGTGTCATTCGTTACATGGATTAAAAGGTGGCAGTTCCAAGATCACGAATATATAATTTTTAAGTCGCTGGGGCAAGTAGTTTTGCCGCAAATCGAATTTTAAGGGACAGAAAAAGTGTAAAGTTTGATGGGTCTAGGACGCATAGTTTAGCCGGAAAACGGGTTTAAAGATAAAAATGTCCAATTTTTTTAAAATTAGTTTTTCGTGTCATTCGTTACATGGATTAAAAGGTGGCAGTTCCAAGATCGCGAATATATAATTTTTAAGTCGCTGGGGCAAGTAGTTTAGCCGCAAATCGAATTTTAAAGGACAGAAAAAGTGTAAAGTTTGATGGGTCTAGGACCCATAGTTTAGCCGGAAAACGCGTTTAAAGATAAAAATGTCCAATTTTTTTAAAATTAGTTTTTCGTGTCATTCGTTACATGGATTAAAAGGTGGCAGTTCCAAGATCACGAATATATAATTTTTAAGTCGCTGGGGCAAGTAGTTTAGCCGCAAATCGAATTTTAAGGGACAGAAAAAGTGTAAAGTTTGATGGGTCTAGGACGCATAGTTTAGCCGGAAAACGCGTTTAAAGATAAAAATGTCCAATTTTTTTAAAATTAGTTTTTCGTGTCATTCGTTACATGGATGAAAAGGTGGCAGTTCCAAGATCGCGAATATATAATTTTTAAGTCGCTGGGGCAAGTAGTTTAGCCGCAAATCGAATTTTAAGGGACAGAAAAAGTGTAAAGTTTGATGGGTCTAGGACGCATAGTTTAGCCGGAAAACGCGTTTAAAGATAAAAATGTCCAATTTTTTTAAGATTTGTTTTTCGTGTCATTCGTTACATGGATTAAAAGGTGGCAGTTCCAAGATCGCGAATATATAATTTTTAAGTCGCTGGGGCAAGTAGTTTAGCCGCAAATCGAATTTTAAGGGACAGACAAAGTGTAAAGTTTGATGGGTCTAGGACCCATAGTTTAGCCGGAAAACGCGTTTAAAGATAATAATGTCCAATTTTTTTAAAATTAGTTTTTCGTGTCATTCGTTACATGGATTAAAAGGTGGCAGTTCCAAGATCACGAATATATAATTTTTAAGTCGCTGGGGCAAGTAGTTTAGCCGCAAATCGAATTTTAAGGGACAGAAAAAATGTAAAGTTTGATGGGTCTAGGACGCATAGTTTAGCCGGAAAACGCGTTTAAAGATAAAAATGTCCAATTTTTTTAAAATTAGTTTTTCGTGTCATTCGTTACATGGATTAAAAGGTGGCAGTTCCAAGATCACGAATATATAATTTTTAAGTCTCTGGGGCAAGTAGTTTAGCCGCAAATCGAATTTTAAGGGACAGAAAAAGTGTAAAGTTTGATGGGTCTAGGACGCATAGCTTAACCGGAAAACGCGTTTAAAGATAAAAATGTCCAATTTTTTTAAAATTAGTTTTTCGTGTCATTCGTTACATGGATTAAAAGGTGGCAGTTCCAAGATCGCGAATATATAATTTTTAAGTCGCTGGGGCAAGTAGTTTAGCCGCAAATCGAATTTTAAGGGACAGAAAAAGTGTAAAGTTTGATGGGTCAAGGACCCATAGTTTAGCCGGAAAACGCGTTTAAAGATAAAAATGTCCAATTTTTTTAAAATTAGTTTTTCGTGTCATTCGTTACATGGATTAAAAGGTGGCAGTTCCAAGATCACGAATATATAATTTTTAAGTCGCTGGGGCAAGTAGTTTAGCCGCAAATCGAATTTTAAGGGACAGAAAAAGTGTAAAGTTTGATGGGTCTAGGACGCATAGTTTAGCCGGAAAACGCGTTTAAAGATAAAAATGTCCAATTTTTTTAAAATTAGCTTTTCGTGTCATTCGTTACATGGATTAAAAGGTGGCAGTTCCAAGATCACGAATATATAATTTTTAAGTCGCTGGGGCAAGTAGTTTAGCCGCAAATCGAATTTTAAGGGACAGAAAAAGTGTAAAGTTTGATGGGTCTACGACGCATAGTTTAGCCGGAAAACGCGTTTAAAGATAAAAATGTCCAATTTTTTTAAAATTAGTTTTTCGTGTCATTCGTTACATGGATTAAAAGGTGGCAGTTCCAAGATCACGAATATATAATTTTTAAGTCGCTGGGGCAAGCCGCAAATCGAATTTTAAGGGACAGAAAAAGTGTAAAGTTTGATGGGTCTAGGACCCATAGTTTAGCCGGAAAACGCGTTTAAAGATAAAAATGTCCAATTTTTTTAAAATTAGTTTTTCGTGTCATTCGTTACATGGATTAAAAGGTGGCAGTTCCAAGATCGCGAATATATAATTTTTAAGTCGCTGGGGCAAGTAGTTTAGCCGCAAATCGAATTTTAAGGGACAGAAAAAGTGTAAAGTAGTTTAGCCGCAAATCGAATTTTAACGGACAGATAAAGTGTAAAGTTTGATGGGTCTAGGACGCATAGTTTTGCCGGAAAACGCGTTTAAAGATAAAAATGTCCAAATTTTTTAAAATTAGATTTTCGTGTAATTCGTTACATGGATTAAAAGGTGGCACTTCCAAGATCACGAATATATAATTTTTAAGTCGCTGGGGCAAGTAGTTTAGCCGCAAATCGAATTTTAAGGGACAGAAAAAGTGTAAAGTTTGATGGGTCTAGGACGCATAGTTTAGCCGGAAAACGCGTTTAAAGATAAAAATGTCCAATTTTTTTAAAATTAGTTTTTCGTGTCATTCGTGACATGGATTAAAAGGTGGCAGTTCCAAGATCACGAATATGTAATTTTTAAGTCGCTGGGGCAAGTAGTTTAGCCGCAAATCGAATTTTAAGGGACAGAAAAAGTGTAAAGTTTGATGGGTCTAGGACCCATAGTTTAGCCGGAAAACGCGTTTAAAGATAAAAATGTCAAATTTTTTTAAAATTAGTTTTTCGTGTCATTCGTTACATGGATTAAAAGGTGGCAGTTCCAAGATCACGAATATATAATTTTTAAGTCGCTGGGGCAAGTAGTTTAGCCGCAAATCGAATTTTAAGGGACAGAAAAAGTGTAAAGTTTGATGGGTCTAGGACGCATAGTTTAGCCGGAAAACGCGTTTAAAGATAAAAATGTCCAATTTTTTTAAAATTAGTTTTTCGTGTCATTCGTTACATGGATTAAAAGGTGGCAGTTCCAAGATCGCGAATATATAATTTTTAAGTCGCTGGGGCAAGTAGTTTAGCCGCAAATCGAATTTTAAGGGACAGAAAAAGTGTAAAGTTTGATGGGTCTAGGACCCATAGTTTAGCCGGAAAACGCGCTTAAAGATAAAAATGTCCAATTTTTTTAAAATTAGTTTTTCGTGTCATTCGTTACATGGATTAAAAGGTGGCAGTTCCAAGATCACGAATATATAATTTTTAAGTCGCTGGGGCAAGTAGTTTGGAAGCAAATAGAATTTTAAGGGACAGAAAAAATGTAAAGTTTGATGGGTCTAGGACGCATAGTTTAGCCGGAAAACGCGTTTAAAGATAAAAATGTCCAATTTTTTTAAGTAGTTTAGCCGCAAATCGAATTTTAAGGGACAGAAAAAGTGTAAAGTTTGATGGGTCGAAGACGCATAGTTTAGCCGGAAAACGCGTTTAAAGATAAAAATGTCCATTTTTTTTAAAATTAGTTTTTCGTGTCATTCGTTACATGGATTAAAAGGTGGCAATTCCAAGATCACGAATATATAATTTTTAAGTCGCTGGGGCAAGTAGTTTAGCCGCAAATCGAATTTTAAGGGACAGAAAAAGTGTAAAGTTTGATGGGTCTAGGATGCATAGTTTAGCCGGAAAACGCGTTTAAAGATAAAAATGTCCAATTTTTTTAAAATTAGTTTTTCGTGTCATTCGTTACATGGATTAAAAGGTGGCAGTTCCAAGATCGCGAATATATAATTTTTAAGTCGCTGGGGCAAGTAGTTTAGCCGCAAATCGAATTTTAAGGGACAGAAAAAGTGTAAAGTTTGATGGGTCTAGGACCCATAGTTTAGCCGGAAAACGCGTTTAAAGATAAAAATGTCCAATTTTTTTAAAATTAGTTTTTCGTGTCATTCGTTACATGGATTAAAAGGTGGCAGTTCCAAGATCACGAATATATAATTTTTAAGTCGCTGGGGCAAGTAGTTTAGCCGCAAATCGAATTTTAAGGGACAGAAAAACTGTAAAGTTTGATGGGTCTAGGACGCATAGTTTAGCCGGAAAACGCGTTTAAAGATAAAAATGTCCAATTTTTTTAAAATTAGTTTTTCGTGTCATTCGTTACATGGATTAAAATGTGGCAGTTCCAAGATCACGAATATATAATTTTTAAGTCGCTGGGGCAAGTAGTTTAGCCGCAAATCGAATTTTAAGGGACAGAAAAAGTGTAAAGTTTGATGGGTCTAGGACGCATAGTTTAGCCGGAAAACGCGTTTAAAGATAAAAATATCCAATTTTTTTAAAATTAGTTTTTCGTGTCATTCGTTACATGGATTAAAAGGTGGCAGTTCCAAGATCGCGAATATATAATTTTTAAGTCGCTGGGGCAAGTAGTTTAGCCGCAAATCGAATTTTAAGGGACAGAAAAAGTGTAAAGTTTGATGGGTCTAGGACGCATAGCTTAGCCGGAAAACGCGTTTAAAGATAAAAATGTCCAATTTTTTTAAAATTAGTTTTTCGTGTCATTCGTTACATGGATTAAAAGGTGGCAGTTCCAAGATCGCGAATATATAATTTTTAAGTCGCTGGGGCAAGTAGTTTAGCCGCAAATCGAATTTTAAGGGACAGAAAAAGTGTAAAGTAGTTTAGCCGCAAATCGAATTTTAACGGACAGATAAAGTGTAAAGTTTGATGGGTCTAGGACGCACAGTTTTGCCGGAAAACGCGTTTAAAGATAAAAATGTCCAAATTTTTTAAAATTAGATTTTCGTGTAATTCGTTACATGGATTAAAAGGTGGCACTTCCAAGATCACGAATATATATTTTTTAAGTCGCTGGGGCAAGTAGTTTAGCCGCAAATCGAATTTTAAGGGACAGAAAAAGTGTATAGTTTGATGGGTCTAGGACGCATAGTTTAGCCGGAAAACGCGTTTAAAGATAAAAATGTCCAATTTTTTTAAAATTAGTTTTTCGTGTCATTCGTGACATGGATTAAAAGGTGGCAGTTCCAAGATCACGAATATGTAATTTTTAAGTCGCTGGGGCAAGTAGTTTAGCCGCAAATCGAATTTTAAGGGACAGAAAAAGTGTAAAGTTTGATGGGTCTAGGACCCATAGTTTAGCCGGAAAACGCGTTTAAAGATAAAAATGTCAATTTTTTTTAAAATTAGTTTTTCGTGTCATTCGTTACATGGATTAAAAGGTGGCAGTTCCAAGATCACGAATATATAATTTTTAAGTCGCTGGGGCAAGTAGTTTAGCCGCAAATCGAATTTTAAGGGACAGAAAAAGTGTAAAGTTTGATGGGTCTAGGACGCATAGTTTAGCCGGAAAACGCGTTTAAAGATAAAAATGTCCAATTTTTTTAAAATTAGTTTTTCGTGTCATTCGTTACATGGATTAAAAGGTGGCAGTTCCAAGATCGCGAATATATAATTTTTAAGTCGCTGGGGCAAGTAGTTTAGCCGCAAATCGAATTTTAAGGGACAGAAAAAGTGTAAAGTTTGATGGGTCTAGGACCCATAGTTTAGCCGGAAAACGCGCTTAAAGATAAAAATGTCCAATTTTTTTAAAATTAGTTTTTCGTGTCATTCGTTACATGGATTAAAAGGTGGCAGTTCCAAGATCACGAATATATAATTTTTAAGTCGCTGGGGCAAGTAGTTTGGAAGCAAATAGAATTTTAAGGGACAGAAAAAATGTAAAGTTTGATGGGTCTAGGACGCATAGTTTAGCCGGAAAACGCGTTTAAAGATAAAAATGTCCAATTTTTTTAAGTAGTTTAGCCGCAAATCGAATTTTAAGGGACAGAAAAAGTGTAAAGTTTGATGGGTCGAAGACGCATAGTTTAGCCCGAAAACGCGTTTAAAGATAAAAATGTCCAATTTTTTTAAAATTAGTTTTTCGTGTCATTCGTTACATGGATTAAAAGGTGGCAGTTCCAAGATCACGAATATATAATTTTTAAGTCGCTGGGGCAAGTAGTTTAGCCGCAAATCGAATTTTAAGGGACAGAAAAAGTGTAAAGTTTGATGGGTCTAGGATGCATAGTTTAGCCGGAAAACGCGTTTAAAGATAAAAATGTCCAATTTTTTTAAAATTAGTTTTTCGTGTCATTCGTTACATGGATTAAAAGGTGGCAGTTCCAAGATCGCGAATATATAATTTTTAAGTCGCTGGGGCAAGTAGTTTAGCCGCAAATCGAATTTTAAGGGACAGAAAAAGTGTAAAGTTTGATGGGTCTAGGACCCATAGTTTAGCCGGAAAACGCGTTTAAAGATAAAAATGTCCAATTTTTTTAAAATTAGTTTTTCGTGTCATTCGTTACATGGATTAAAAGGTGGCAGTTCCAAGATCACGAATATATAATTTTTAAGTCGCTGGGGCAAGTAGTTTAGCCGCAAATCGAATTTTAAGGGACAGAAAAACTGTAAAGTTTGATGGGTCTAGGACGCATAGTTTAGCCGGAAAACGCGTTTAAAGATAAAAATGTCCAATTTTTTTAAAATTAGTTTTTCGTGTCATTCGTTACATGGATTAAAATGTGGCAGTTCCAAGATCACGAATATATAATTTTTAAGTCGCTGGGGCAAGTAGTTTAGCCGCAAATCGAATTTTAAGGGACAGAAAAAGTGTAAAGTTTGATGGGTCTAGGACGCATAGTTTAGCCGGAAAACGCGTTTAAAGATAAAAATATCCAATTTTTTTTAAAATTAGTTTTTCGTGTCATTCGTTACATGGATTAAAAGGTGGCAGTTCCAAGATCGCGAATATATAATTTTTAAGTCGCTGGGGCAAGTAGTTTAGCCGCAAATCGAATTTTAAGGGACAGAAAAAGTGTAAAGTTTGATGGGTCTAGGACGCATAGTTTAGCCGGAAAACGCGTTTAAAGATAAAAATGTCCAATTTTTTTAAAATTAGTTTTTCGTGTCATTCGTTACATGGATTAAAACGTGGCAGTTCCAAGATCACGAATATATAATTTTTAAGTCGCTGGGGCAAGCCGCAAATCGAATTTTAAGGGACAGAAAAAGTGTAAAGTTTGATGGGTCTAGGACGCATAGTTTAGCCGGAAAACGCGTTTAAAGATAAAAATGTCCAATTTTTTTAAAATTAGTTTTTCGTGTCATTCGTTACATGGATTAAAAGATGGCAGTTCCAAGATCGCGAATATATAATTTTTAAGTCGCTGGGGCAAGTAGTTTAGCCGCAAATCGAATTTTAAGGGACAGAAAAAGTGTAAAGTTTGATGGGTCTAGGACCCATAGTTTAGCCGTAAAACGCGTTTAAAGATAAAAATGTCCAATTTTTTTAAAATTAGTTTTTCGTGTCATTCGTTACATGGATTAAAAGGTGGCAGTTCCAAGATCAAAAATATATAATTTTTAAGTCGCTGGGGCAAGTAGTTTAGCCGCAAATCGAATTTTAAGGGACAGAAAAAGTGTAAAGTTTGATGGGTCTAGGACGCATAGCTTAGCCGGAAAACGCGTTTAAAGATAAAAATGTCCAATTTTTTTAAAATTAGTTTTTCGTGTCATTCGTTACATGGATTAAAAGGTGGCAGTTCCAAGATCGCGAATATATAATTTTTAAGTCGCTGGGGCAAGTAGTTTAGCCGCAAATCGAATTTTAAGGGACAGAAAAAGTGTAAAGTAGTTTAGCCGCAAATCGAATTTTAACGGACAGATAAAGTGTAAAGTTTGATGGGTCTAGGACGCATAGTTTTGCCGGAAAACGCGTTTAAAGATAAAAATGTCCAAATTTTTTAAAATTAGATTTTCGTGTAATTCGTTACATGGATTAAAAGGTGGCACTTCCAAGATCACGAATATATAATTTTTAAGTCGCTGGGGCAAGTAGTTTAGCCGCAAATCGAATTTTAAGGGACAGAAAAAGTGTATAGTTTGATGGGTCTAGGACGCATAGTTTAGCCGGAAAACGCGTTTAAAGATAAAAATGTCCAATTTTTTTAAAATTAGTTTTTCGTGTCATTCGTGACATGGATTAAAAGGTGGCAGTTCCAAGATCACGAATATGTAATTTTTAAGTCGCTGGGGCAAGTAGTTTAGCCGCAAATCGAATTTTAAGGGACAGAAAAAGTGTAAAGTTTGATGGGTCTAGGACCCATAGTTTAGCCGGAAAACGCGTTTAAAGATAAAAATGTCAATTTTTTTTAAAATTAGTTTTTCGTGTCATTCGTTACATGGATTAAAAGGTGGCAGTTCCAAGATCACGAATATATAATTTTTAAGTCGCTGGGGCAAGTAGTTTAGCCGCAAATCGAATTTTAAGGGACAGAAAAAGTGTAAAGTTTGATGGGTCTAGGACGCATAGTTTAGCCGGAAAACGCGTTTAAAGATAAAAATGTCCAATTTTTTTAAAATTAGTTTTTCGTGTCATTCGTTACATGGATTAAAAGGTGGCAGTTCCAAGATCGCGAATATATAATTTTTAAGTCGCTGGGGCAAGTAGTTTAGCCGCAAATCGAATTTTAAGGGACAGAAAAAGTGTAAAGTTTGATGAGTCTAGGACCCATAGTTTAGCCGGAAAACGCGCTTAAAGATAAAAATGTCCAATTTTTTTAAAATTAGTTTTTCGTGTCATTCGTTACATGGATTAAAAGGTGGCAGTTCCAAGATCACGAATATATAATTTTTAAGTCGCTGGGGCAAGTAGTTTGGAAGCAAATAGAATTTTAAGGGACAGAAAAAATGTAAAGTTTGATGGGTCTAGGACGCATAGTTTAGCCGGAAAACGCGTTTAAAGATAAAAATGTCCAATTTTTTTAAGTAGTTTAGCCGCAAATCGAATTTTAAGGGACAGAAAAAGTGTAAAGTTTGATGGGTCGAAGACGCATAGTTTAGCCCGAAAACGCGTTTAAAGATAAAAATGTCCAATTTTTTTAAAATTAGTTTTTCGTGTCATTCGTTACATGGATTAAAAGGTGGCAGTTCCAAGATCACGAATATATAATTTTTAAGTCGCTGGGGCAAGTAGTTTAGCCGCAAATCGAATTTTAAGGGACAGAAAAAGTGTAAAGTTTGATGGGTCTAGGATGCATAGTTTAGCCGGAAAACGCGTTTAAAGATAAAAATGTCCAATTTTTTTAAAATTAGTTTTTCGTGTCATTCGTTACATGGATTAAAAGGTGGCAGTTCCAAGATCGCGAATATATAATTTTTAAGTCGCTGGGGCAAGTAGTTTAGCCGCAAATCGAATTTTAAGGGACAGAAAAAGTGTAAAGTTTGATGGGTCTAGGACCCATAGTTTAGCCGGAAAACGCGTTTAAAGATAAAAATGTCCAATTTTTTTAAAATTAGTTTTTCGTGTCATTCGTTACATGGATTAAAAGGTGGCAGTTCCAAGATCACGAATATATAATTTTTAAGTCGCTGGGGCAAGTAGTTTAGCCGCAAATCGAATTTTAAGGGACAGAAAAACTGTAAAGTTTGATGGGTCTAGGACGCATAGTTTAGCCGGAAAACGCGTTTAAAGATAAAAATGTCCAATTTTTTTAAAATTAGTTTTTCGTGTCATTCGTTACATGGATTAAAATGTGGCAGTTCCAAGATCACGAATATATAATTTTTAAGTCGCTGGGGCAAGTAGTTTAGCCGCAAATCGAATTTTAAGGGACAGAAAAAGTGTAAAGTTTGATGGGTCTAGGACGCATAGTTTAGCCGGAAAACGCGTTTAAAGATAAAAATATCCAATTTTTTTTAAAATTAGTTTTTCGTGTCATTCGTTACATGGATTAAAAGGTGGCAGTTCCAAGATCGCGAATATATAATTTTTAAGTCGCTGGGGCAAGTAGTTTAGCCGCAAATCGAATTTTAAGGGACAGAAAAAGTGTAAAGTTTGATGGGTCTAGGACGCATAGTTTAGCCGGAAAACGCGTTTAAAGATAAAAATGTCCAATTTTTTTAAAATTAGTTTTTCGTGTCATTCGTTACATGGATTAAAACGTGGCAGTTCCAAGATCACGAATATATAATTTTTAAGTCGCTGGGGCAAGCCGCAAATCGAATTTTAAGGGACAGAAAAAGTGTAAAGTTTGATGGGTCTAGGACGCATAGTTTAGCCGGAAAACGCGTTTAAAGATAAAAATGTCCAATTTTTTTAAAATTAGTTTTTCGTGTCATTCGTTACATGGATTAAAAGATGGCAGTTCCAAGATCGCGAATATATAATTTTTAAGTCGCTGGGGCAAGTAGTTTAGCCGCAAATCGAATTTTAAGGGACAGAAAAAGTGTAAAGTTTGATGGGTCTAGGACCCATAGTTTAGCCGTAAAACGCGTTTAAAGATAAAAATGTCCAATTTTTTTAAAATTAGTTTTTCGTGTCATTCGTTACATGGATTAAAAGGTGGCAGTTCCAAGATCAAAAATATATAATTTTTAAGTCGCTGGGGCAAGTAGTTTAGCCGCAAATAGAATTTTAAGGGACAGAAAAAATGTAAAGTTTGATGGGTCTAGGACGCATAGTTTGGCCGGAAAACGCGTTTAAAGATAAAAATGTCCAATTTTTTTAAAATTAGTTTTTCGTGTCATTCGTTACATGGATTAAAAGGTGGCAGTTCCAAGATCACGAATATATAATTTTTAAGTCGCTGGGGCAAGTAGTTTAGCCGCAAATCGAATTTTAAGGGACAGAAAAAGTGTAAAGTAGCTTAGCCACAAATCGAATTTTAACGGACAGATAAAGTGTAAAGTTTGATTTGTCTAGGACGCATAGTTTAGCCGGAAAACGCGTTTAAAGATAAAAATGTCCAATTTTTTTAAAATTAGTTTTTCGTGTCATTCGTTACATGGATTAAAAGGTGGCAGTTCCAAGATCACGAATATATAATTTTTAAGTCGCTGGGGCAAGTAGTTTAGCCGCAAATCGAATTTTAAGGGACAGAAAAAGTGTAAAGTTTGATGGGTCTAGGACCCATAGTTTAGCCGGAAAACGCGTTTAAAGATAAAAATGTCAAATTTTTTTAAAATTAGTTTTTCGTGTCATTCGTTACATGGATTAAAAGGTGGCAGTTCCAAGATCACGAATATATAATTTTTAAGTCGCTGGGGCAAGTAGTTTAGCCGCAAATCGAATTTTAAGGGACAGAAAAAGTGTAAAGTTTGATGGGTCTAGGACGCATAGTTTAGCCGGAAAACGCGTTTAAAGATAAAAATGTCCAATTTTTTTAAAATTAGTTTTTCGTGTCATTCGTTACATGGATTAAAAGATGGCAGTTCCAAGATCGCGAATATATAATTTTTAAGTCGCTGGGGCAAGTAGTTTAGCCGCAAATCGAATTTTAAGGGACAGAAAAAGTGTAAAGTTTGATGGGTCTAGGACGCATAGTTTAGCCGGAAAACGCGTTTAAAGATAAAAATGTCCAATTTTTTTAAAATTAGTTTTTCGTGTCATTCGTTACATGGATTAAAAGGTGGCAGTTCAAAGATCACGAATATATAATTTTTAAGTCGCTGGGGCAAGCCGCAAATCGAATTTTAAGGGACAGAAAAAGTGTAAAGTTTGATGGGTCTAGGACGCATAGTTTAGCCGGAAAACGCGTTTAGATATAAAAATGTCCAATTTTTTTAAAATTAGTTTTTCGTGTCATTCGTTACATGGATTAAAAGATGGCAGTTCCAAGATCGCGAATATATAATTTTTAAGTCGCTGGGGCAAGTAGTTTAGCCGCAAATCGAATTTTAAGGGACAGAAAAAGTGTAAAGTTTGATGGGTCTAGGACCCATAGTTTAGCCGGAAAACGCGTTTAAAGATAAAAATGTCCAATTTTTTTTAAAATTAGTTTTTCGTGTCATTCGTTACATGGATTAAAAGGTGGCAGTTCCAAGATCAAAAATATATAATTTTTAAGTCGCTGGGGCAAGTAGTTTAGCCGCAAATAGAATTTTAAGGGACAGAAAAAATGTAAAGTTTGATGGGTCTAGGACGCATAGTTTAGCCGGAAAACGCGTTTAAAGATAAAAATGTCCAATTTTTTTAAAATTAGTTTTTCGTGTCATTCGTTACATGGATTAAAAGGTGGCAGTTCGAAGATCACGAATATATAATTTTTAAGTCGCTGGGGCAAGTAGTTTAGCCGCAAATCGAATTTTAAGGGACAGAAAAAGTGTAAAGTAGTTTAGCCACAAATCGAATTTTAACGGACAGATAAAGTCTAAAGTTTGATGGGTCTAGGACGCATAGTTTTGCCGGAAAACGCGTTTAAAGATAAAAATGTCCAAATTTTTTAAAATTAGATTTTCGTGTAATTCGTTACATGGATTAAAAGGTGGCACTTCCAAGATCACGAATATATAATTTTTAAGCCGCTGGGGCAAGTAGTTTAGCCGCAAATCGAATTTTAAGGGACAGAAAAAGTGTAAAGTTTGATGGGTCTAGGACCCATAGTTTAGCCGGAAAACGCGTTTAAAGATAAAAATGTCAAATTTTTTTAAAATTAGTTTTTCGTGTCATTCGTTACATGGATTAAAAGGTGGCAGTTCCAAGATCACGAATATATAATTTTTAAGTCGCTGGGGCAAGTAGTTTAGCCGCAAATCGAATTTTAAGGGACAGAAAAAGTGTAAAGTTTGATGGGTCTAGGACGCATAGTTTAGCCGGAAAACGCGTTTAAAGATAAAAATGTCCAATTTTTTTAAAATTAGTTTTTCGTGTCATTCGTTACATGGATTAAAAGGTGGCAGTTCCAAGATCACGAATATATAATTTTTAAGTCGCTGGGGCAAATAGTTTAGCCGCAAATCGAATTTTAAGGGACAGAAAAAGTGTAAAGTTTGATGGGTCTAGGACGCATAGTTTAGCCGGAAAACGCGTTTAAAGATAAAAATGTCCAATTTTTTAAAATTAGTTTTTCGTGTCATTCGTTACATGGATTAAAAGGTGGCAGTCCCAAGATCGCGAATATATAATTTTTAAGTCGCTGGGGCAAGTAGTTTAGCCGCAAATCGAATTTTAAGGGACAGAAAAAGTGTAAAGTTTGATGGGTCTAGGACCCATAGTTTAGCCGGAAAACGCGCTTAAAGATAAAAATGTCCAATTTTTTTAAAATTAGTTTTTCGTGTCATTCGTTACATGGATTAAAAGGTGGCAGTTCCAAGATCACGAATATATAATTTTTAAGTCGCTGGGGCAAGTAGTTTGGCCGCAAATAGAATTTTAAGGGACAGAAAAAATGTAAAGTTTGATGGGTCTAGGACGCATAGTTTAGCCGGAAAACGCGTTTAAAGATAAAAATGTCCAATTTTTTTAAAATTAGTTTTTCGTGTCATTCGTTACATGGATTAAAAGGTGGCAGTTCCAAGATCACGAATATATAATTTTTAAGTCGCTGGGGCAAGTAGTTTAGCCGCAAATCGAATTTTAAGGGACAGAAAAAGTGTAAAGTTTGATGAGTCTAGGACCCATAGTTTAGCCGGAAAACGCGTTTAAATATAAAAATGTCCAATTTTTTTAAAATTAGTGTTTCGTGTCATTCGTTACATGGATTAAAAGGTGGCAGTTCCAAGATCACGAATATATAATTTTTAAGTCGCTGGGGCAAGTAGTTTAGCCGCAAATCGAATTTTAAGGGACAGATAAAGTGTAAAGTTTGATGGGTCTAGGACGCATAGTTTAGCCGGAAAACGCGTTTAAAGATAAAAATGTCCAATTTTTTTAAAATTAGATTTTCGTGCAATTCTTTACATGGATTAAAAGGTGGCTCTTCCAAGATCACGAATATATAATTTTTAAGTCGCTGGGGCAAGTAGTTTAGCCGCAAATCGAATTTTAAGGGACAGAAAAAGTGTAAAGTTTGATGGGTCTAGGACGCATAGTTTAGCCGGAAAACGCGTTTAAAGATAAAAATGTCCAATTTTTTTAAAATTAGTTTTTCGTGTCATTCGTTACATGGATTAAAATGTGGCAGTTCCAAGATCACGAATATATAATTTTTAAGTCGCTGGGGCAAGTAGTTTAGCCGCAAATCGAATTTTAAGGGACAGAAAAAGTGTAAAGTTTGATGGGTCTACGACGCATAGTTTAGCCGGAAAACGCGTTTAAAGATAAAAATGTCCAATTTTTTTAAAATTAGTTTTTCGTGTCATTCGTTACATGGATTAAAAGGTGGCAGTTCCAAGATCACGAATATATAATTTTTAAGTCGCTGGGGCAAGTAGTTTAGCCGCAAATCGAATTTTAAGGGACAGAAAAAGTGTAAAGTTTGATGGGTCTAGGACGCATAGTTTAGCCGGAAAACGCGTTTAAAGATAAAAATGTCCAATTTTTTTTAAAATTAGTTTTTCGTGTCATTCGTTACATGGATTAAAAGGTGGCAGTTCCAAGATCACGAATATATAATTTTTAAGTCGCTGGGGCAAGTAGTTTAGCCGCAAATCGAATTTTAAGGGACAGAAAAAGTGTAAAGTTTGATGGGTCTAGGACGCATAGTTTAGCCGGAAAACGCGTTTAAAGATAAAAATGTCCATTTTTTTTTTAAATTAGTTTTTCGTGTCATTCGTTACATGGATTAAAAGGTGGCAGTTCCAAGATCACGAATATATAATTTTTAAGTCGCTGGGGCAAGTAGTTTAGCCGCAAATCGAATTTTAAGGGACAGAAAAAGTGTAAAGTTTGATGGGTCTAGGACGCATAGCTTAGCCGGTAAACGCGTTTAAAGATAAAAATGTCCAATTTTTTTAAAATTAGTTTTTCGTGTCATTCGTTACATGGATTAAAAGGTTTTTTTTTTTTTTTTTATAACTTTGCACGCGCTCAAGGGATTATGAATACCCTTTATATGTTTTTCTTAACACAGCGCGGGCATTCGGTGGAAGAAGAGAAAGAAGGATATGAAAGAAGTGTGGAGCGATGTTCTGAGACTAGAGCTGGTTGATGTCTCAGATTTATCTCCAGGGATGGCGGCTGAACTAATGCGGAGAAAATGACCGTGTCTTATTTATGTATGACTCTTATAATTCGCATTATTTTATTTATTTCCTTGTCATATTTTATGGTTATGCTTGTTTACTTAATCACATGTTGTTAGTGTTATGCCTAAACACCATGTAATGAGCAAGGCAGCAACTTATTTTATGACAATTTTTAGAATTGGTTTTTAATGGAATATAAGAAGACATAGACAACGGCAGGAATCGAACCTGCAACCACGAGGTTGACAGGCGAGCACACAACTATCGCGCCACGGCGTATGGTCTAATTGTCTTTCGCTTTTGATTTAAACACATATTCTTTTTCAGTGGGCCTTCTGAAATAATAAGAGCTTAAGTTTTAGCAGACTTGGCCAAAGTTAGTTGGTGGCAGTTCCAAGATCACGAATATATAATTTTTAAGTCGCTGGGGCAAGCCGCAAATCGAATTTTAAGGGACAGAAAAAGTGTGAAGTTTGATGGGTCTAGGACCCATAGTTTAGCCGGAAAACGCGTTTAAAGATAAAAATGTCCAATTTTTTTAAAATTAGTTTTTCGTGTCATTCGTTACATGGATTAAAAGGTGGCAGTTCCAAGATCACGAATATATAATTTTTAAGTCGCTGGGGCAAGTAGTTTAGCCGCAAATCGAATTTTAAGGGACAGATAAAGTGTAAAGTTTGATGGGTCTAGGACGCATAGTTTAGCCGGAAAACGAGTTTAAAGATAAAAATGTCCAAATTTTTTAAAATTAGATTTTCGTGTAATTCGTTACATGGATTAAAAGGTGGCAGTTCCAAGATCACGAATATATAATTTTTAAGTCGCTGGGGCAAGTAGTTTAGCCGCAAATCGAATTTTAAGGGACAGAAAAAGTGTAAAGTTTGATGGGTCTACGACGCATAGTTTAGCCGGAAAACGCGTTTAAAGATAAAAATGTCCAATTTTTTTAAAATTAGTTTTTCGTGTCATTCGTTACATGGATTAAAAGGTGGCAGTTCCAAAATCGCGAATATATAATTTTTAAGTCGCTGGGGCAAGTAGTTTAGCCGCAAATCGAATTTTAAGGGACAGAAAAAGTTTAAAGTTTGATGGGTCTAGGACGCATAGTTTAGCCGGAAAACGCGTTTAAAGATAAAAATGTCCAATTTTTTTAAAATTAGTTTTAAGGGACAGCAAATCGAATTTTAAGGGACAGAAAAAGTGTAAAGTTTGATGGGTCTAGGACCCATAGTTTAGCCGGAAAACGCGTTTAAATATAAAAATGTCCAATTTTTTTAAAATTAGTGTTTCGTGTCATTCGTTACATGGATTAAAAGGTGGCAGTTCCAAGATCACGAATATATAATTTTTAAGTCGCTGGGGCAAGTAGTTTAGCCGCAAATCGAATTTTAAGGGACAGATAAAGTGTAAAGTTTGATGGGTCTAGGACGCATAGTTTAGCCGGAAAACGCGTTTAAAGATAAAAATGTCCAAATTTTTTAAAATTAGATTTTCGTGCAATTCTTTACATGGATTAAAAGGTGGCTCTTCCAAGATCACGAATATATAATTTTTAAGTCGCTGGGGCAAGTAGTTTAGCCGCAAATCGAATTTTAAGGGACAGAAAAAGTGTAAAGTTTGATGGGTCTAGGACGCATAGTTTAGCCGGAAAACGCGTTTAAAGATAAAAATGTCCAATTTTTTTAAAATTAGTTTTTCGTGTCATTCGTTACATGGATTAAAAGGTGGCAGTTCCAAGATCGCGAATATATAATTTTTAAGTCGCTGGGGCAAGTAGTTTAGCCGCAAATCGAATTTTAAGGGCAGAAAAAGTGTAGAGTTTGATGGGTCTAGGACCCATAGTTTAGCCGGAAAACGCGTTTAAAGATAAAAATGTCCAATTTTTTTAAAATTAGTTTTTCGTGTCATTCGTTACATGGATTAAAAGGTGGCAGTTCCAAGATTACGAATATGTAATTTTTAAGTCGCTGGGGCAAGTAGTTTAGCCGCAAATCGAATTTTAAGGGACAGAAAAAGTGTAAAGTTTGATGGGTCTAGGACGCATAAAATTAGTTTTTCGTGTCATTCGTTACATGGATTAAAAGGTGGCAGTTCCAAGATCACGAATATATAATTTTTAAGTCGCTGGGGCAAGTAGTTTAGCCGCAAATCGAATTTTAAGGGACAGAAAAAGTGTAAAGTTTGATGGGTCTACGACGCATAGTTTAGCCGGAAAACGCGTTTAAAGATAAAAATGTCCATTTTTTTTAAAATAAGTTTTTCGTGTCATTCGTTACATGGATTAAAAGGTGGCAGTTCCAAGATCACGAATATATAATTTTTAAGTCGCTGGGGCAAGTAGTTTAGCCGCAAATCGAATTTTAAGGGACAGAAAAAGTGTAAAGTTTGATGAGTCTAGGACGCATAGTTTAGCCGGAAAACGTGTTTAAAGATAAAAATGTCCAATTTTTTTAAAATTAGTTTTTCGTGTCATTCGTTACATGGATTAAAAGGTGGCAGTTCCAAGATCGCGAATATATAATTTTTAAGTCGCTGGGGCAAGTAGTTTAGCCGCAAATCGAATTTTAAGGGCAGAAAAAGTGTAGAGTTTGATGGGTCTAGGACCAATAGTTTAGCCGGAAAACGCGTTTAAAGATAAAAATGTCCAATTTTTTTAAAATTAGTTTTTCGTGTCATTCGTTACATGGATTAAAAGGTGGCAGTTCCAAGATCACGAATATATAATTTTTAAGTCGCTGGGGCAAGTAGTTTAGCCGCAAATCGAATCTTAAGGGACAGAAAAAGTGTAAAGTTTGATGGGTCTAGGACGCATAGTTTAGCCGGAAAACGCGTTTTTAAGATAAAAATGTCCAATTTTTTTAAAATTAGTTTTTCGTGTCATTCGTTACATGGATTAAAAGGTGGCAGTTCCAAGATCACGAATATATAATTTTTAAGTCGCTGGGGCAAGTAGCTTAGCCGCAAATCGAATTTTAAGGGACAGAAAAAGTGTAAAGTTTGATGGGTCTAGGACGCATAGTTTAGCCGGAAAACGCGTTTAAAGATAAAAATGTCCATTTTTTTTTAAATTAGTTTTTCGTGTCATTCGTTACATGGATTAAAAGGTGGCAGTTCCAAGATCACGAATATATAATTTTTAAGTCGCTGGGGCAAGTAGTTTAGCCGCAAATCGAATTTTAAGGGACAGAAAAAGTGTAAAGTTTGATGGGTCTAGGACGCATAGCTTAGCCGGAAAACGCGTTTAAAGATAAAAATGTCCAATTTTTTTAAAATTAGTTTTTCGTGTCATTCGTTACATGGATTAAAAGGTGGCAGTTCTAAGATCGCGAATATATATTTTTTAAGTCGCTGGGGCAAGTAGTTTAGCCGCAAATCGAATTTTAAGGGACAGAAAAAGTGTAAAGTTTGATGGATCTAGGACGCACAGTTTAGCCGGAAAACGCGTTTAAAGATTAAAATGTCCAATTTTTTTAAAATTAGTTTTTCGTGTCATTCGTTACATGGATTAAAGGGTGGCAGTTCCAAGATCACGAATATATAATTTTTAAGTCGCTGGGGCAAGCCGCAAATCGAATTTTAAGGGACAGAAAAAGTGTAAAGTTTGATGGGTCTAGGACCCATAGTTTAGCCGGAAAACGCGTTTAAAGATAAAAATGTCCAATTTTTTTAAAATTAGTTTTTCGTGTCATTCGTTACATGGATTAAAAGGTGGCAGTTCCAAGATCAAGAATATATAATTTTTAAGTCGCTGGGGCAAGTAGTTTAGCCGCAAATCGAATTTTAAGGGACAGATAAAGTGTAAAGTTTGATGGGTCTAGGACGCATAGTTTAGCCGGAAAACGCGTTTAAAGATAAAAATGTCCAAATTTTTTAAAATTAGATTTTCGTGTAATTCGTTACATGGATTAAAAGGTGGCACTTCCAAGATCACGAATATATAATTTTTAAGTCGCTGGGGCAAGTAGTTTAGCCGCAAATCGAATTTTAAGGGACAGAAAAAGTGTAAAGTTTGATGGGTCTAGGACGTATAGTTTAGCCGGAAAACGCGTTTAAAGATAAAAATGTCCAATTTTTTTAAAATTAGTTTTTCGTGTCATTCGTTACATGGATTAAAAGGTGGCAGTTCCAAGATCACGAATATATAATTTTTAAGTCGCTGGGGCAAGTAGTTTAGCCGCAAATCGAATTTTAAGGGACAGAACAAGTGTAAAGTTTGATGGGTCTACGACGCATAGTTTAGCCGGAAAACGCGTTTAAAGATAAAAATGTCCAATTTTTTAAAATTAGTTTTTCGTGTCATTCGTTACATGGATTAAAAGGTGGCAGTTCCAAGATCACAAATATATAATTTTTAAGTCGCTGGGGCAAGTAGTTTAGCCGCAAATCGAATTTTAAGGGACAGAAAAAGTGTAAAGTTTGATGGGTCTAGGACGCATAGTTTAGCCGGAAAACGCGTTTAAAGATAAAAATGTCCAATTTTTTTAAAATTAGTTTTTCGTGTCATTCGTTACATGGATTTAAAGGTGGCAGTTCGAAGATCGCGAATATATAATTTTTAAGTCGCTGGGGCAAGTAGTTTAGCCGCAAATCGAATTTTAAGGGACAGAAAAAGTGTAAAGTTTGATGGGTCTAGGACCCATAGTTAAGCCGAAAACGCGTTTAAAGATAAAAATGTCCAATTTTTTTAAAATTAGTTTTTCGTGTCATTCGTTACATGGATTAAAAGGTGGCAGTTCCAAGATCACGAATATATAATTTTTAAGTCGCTGGGGCAAGTAGTTTTGCCGCAAATCGAATTTTAAGGGACAGAAAAAGTGTAAAGTTTGATGGGTCTAGGACGCATATTTTAGCCGGAAAACGCGTTTAAAGATAAAAATGTCCAATTTTTTTAAAATTAGTTTTTCGTGTCATTCGTTACATGGATTAAAAGGTGGCAGTTCCAAGATCGCGAATATATAATTTTTAAGTCGCTGGGGCAAGTAGTTTAGCCGCAAATCGAATTTTAAGGGACAGAAATAGTGTAAAGTTTGATGGGTCTAGGACACATAGTTTAGCCGGAAAACGCGTTTAAAGATAAAAATGTCCAATTTTTTTAAAATTAGTTTTTCGTGTCATTCGTTACATGGATTAAAAGGTGGCAGTTCCAAGATCACGAATATATAATTTTTAAGTCGCTGGGGCAAGTAGTTTAGCCGCAAATCGAATTTTAAGGGACAGAAAAAGTGTAAAGTTTGATGGGTCTAGGATGCATAGTTTAGCCGGAAAACGCGTTTAAAGATAAAAATGTCCAATTTTTTTAAAATTAGTTTTTCGTGTCATTCGTTACATGGATTAAAAGGTGGCAGTTCCAAGATCGCGAATATATAATTTTTAAGTCGCTGGGGCAAGTAGTTTAGCCGCAAATCGAATTTTAAAGGACAGAAAAAGTGTAAAGTTTGATGGGTCTAGGACCCATAGTTTAGCCGGAAAACGCGTTTAAAGATAAAAATGTCCAATTTTTTTAAAATTAGTTTTTCGTGTCATTCGTTACATGGATTAAAAGGTGGCAGTTCCAAGATCACGAATATATAATTTTTAAGTCGCTGGGCAAGTAGTTTAGCCGCAAATCGAATTTTAAGGGACAGAAAAAGTGTAAAGTTTGATGGGTCTAGGACCCATAGTTTAGCCGGAAAACGCGTTTAAAGATAAAAATGTCCAATTTTTTTAAAATTAGTTTTTCGTGTCATTCGTTACATGGATTAAAAGGTGGCAGTTCCAAGATCACGAATATATAATTTTTAAGTCGCTGGGGCAAGTAGTTTAGCCGCAAATCGAATTTTAAGGGACAGATAAAGTGTAAAGTTTGATGGGTCTAGGACGCATAGTTTAGCCGCAAAACGCGTTTAAAGATAAAAATGTCCAAATTTTTTAAAATTAGATTTTCGTGTAATTCGTTACATGGATTAAAAGGTGGCAGTTCCAAGATCACGAATATATAATTTTTAAGTCGCTGGGGCAAGAAGTTTAGCCGCAAATCGAATTTTAAGGGACAGAAAAAGTGTAAAGTTTGATGGGTCTAGGACGCATAGTTTAGCCGGAAAACGCGTTTAAAGATAAAAATGTCCAAATTTTTTAAAATTAGATTTTCGTGTAATTCGTTACATGGATTAAAAGGTGGCAGTTCCAAGATCACGAATATATAATTTTTAAGTCGCTGGGGCAAGTAGTTTAGCTGCAAATCGAATTTTAAGGGACATAAAAAGTGTAAAGTTTGATGGGTCTAGGACCCATAGTTTAGCCGGAAAACGCGTTTAAAGATAAAAATGTCCAATTTTTTTTAAATTAGTTTTTCGTGTCATTCGTTACATGGATTAAAAGGTGGCAGTTCCAAGATCACGAATATATAATTTTTAAGTCGCTGGGGCAAGTAGTTTAGCCGCAAATCGAATTTTAAGGGACAGATAAAGTGTAAAGTTTGATGGGTCTAGGACGCATAGTTTAGCCGGAAAACGCGTTTAAAGATAAAAATGTCCAAATTTTTTAAAATTAGATTTTCGTGTAATTCGTTACATGGATTAAAAGGTGGCACTTCCAAGATCACGAATATATAATTTTTAAGTCGCTGGGGCAAGTAGTTTAGCCGCAAATCGAATTTTAAGGGACAGAAAAGTGTAAAGTTTGATTTGTCTAGGACGCATAGTTTAGCCGGAAAACGCGTTTAAAGATAAAAATGTCCAATTTTTTTAAAATTAGTTTTTCGTGTCATTCGTGACATGGATTAAAAGGTGGCAGTTCCAAGATCACGAATATATAATTTTTAAGTCGCTGGGGCAAGTAGTTTAGCCGCAAATCGAATTTTAAGGGACAGAAAAAGTGTAAAGTTTGATGGGTCTAGGACCCATAGTTTAGCCGGAAAACGCGTTTAAAGATAAAAATGTCCAATTTTTTTAAAATTAGTTTTTCGTGTCATTCGTTACATGGATTAAAAGGTGGCAGTTCAAAGATCACGAATATATAATTTTTAAGTCGCTGGGGCAAGCCGCAAATCGAATTTTAAGGGACAGAAAAAGTGTAAAGTTTGATGGGTCTAGGACGCATAGTTTAGCCGGAAAACGCGTTTAGAGATAAAAATGTCCAATTTTTTTAAAATTAGTTTTTCGTGTCATTCGTTACATGGATTAAAAGATGGCAGTTCCAAGATCGCGAATATATAATTTTTAAGTCGCTGGGGCAAGTAGTTTAGCCGCAAATCGAATTTTAAGGGACAGAAAAAGTGTAAAGTTTGATGGGTCTAGGACCCATAGTTTAGCCGGAAAACGCGTTTAAAGATAAAAATGTCCAATTTTTTTTAAAATTAGTTTTTCGTGTCATTCGTTACATGGATTAAAAGGTGGCAGTTCCAAGATCAAAAATATATAATTTTTAAGTCGCTGGGGCAAGTAGTTTAGCCGCAAATAGAATTTTAAGGGACAGAAAAAATGTAAAGTTTGATGGGTCTAGGACGCATAGTTTAGCCGGAAAACGCGTTTAAAGATAAAAATGTCCAATTTTTTTAAAATTAGTTTTTCGTGTCATTCGTTACATGGATTAAAAGGTGGCAGTTCCAAGATCACGAATATATAATTTTTAAGTCGCTGGGGCAAGTAGTTTAGCCGCAAATCGAATTTTAAGGGACAGAAAAAGTGTAAAGTAGTTTAGCCGCAAATCGAATTTTAACGGACAGATAAAGTGTAAAGTTTGATGGGTCTAGGACGCATAGTTTTGCCGGAAAACGCGTTTAAAGATAAAAATGTCCAAATTTTTTAAAATTAGATTTTCGTGTAATTCGTTACATGGATTAAAAGGTGGCACTTCCAAGATCACGAATATATAATTTTTAAGTCGCTGGGGCAAGTAGTTTAGCCGCAAATCGAACTTTAAGGGACAGAAAAGTGTAAAGTTTGATTTGTCTAGGACGCATAGTTTAGCCGGAAAACGCGTTTAAAGATAAAAATGTCCAATTTTTTTTAAAATTAGTTTTTCGTGTCATTCGTGACATGGATTAAAAGGTGGCAGTTCCAAGATCACGAATATATAATTTTTAAGTCGCTGGGGCAAGTAGTTTAGCCGCAAATCGAATTTTAAGGGACAGAAAAAGTGTAAAGTTTGATGGGTCTAGGACCCATAGTTTAGCCGGAAAACGCGTTTAAAGATAAAAATGTCAAATTTTTTTTAAATTAGTTTTTCGTGTCATTCGTTACATGGATTAAAAGGTGGCAGTTCCAAGATCACGAATATATAATTTTTAAGTCGCTGGGGCAAGTAGTTTAGCCGCAAATCGAATTTTAAGGGACAGAAAAAGTGTAAAGTTTGATGGGTCTAGGACGCATAGTTTAGCCGGAAAACGCGTTTAAAGATAAAAATGTCCAATTTTTTTAAAATTAGTTTTTCGTGTCATTCGTTACATGGATTAAAAGGTGGCAGTTCCAAGATCACGAATATATAATTTTTAAGTCGCTGGGGCAAATAGTTTAGCCGCAAATCGAATTTTAAGGAACAGAAAAAGTGTAAAGTTTGATGGGTCTAGGACGCATAGTTTAGCCGGAAAACGCGTTTAAAGATAAAAATGTCCAATTTTTTAAAATTAGTTTTTCGTGTCATTCGTTACATGGATTAAAAGGTGGCAGTTCCAAGATCGCGAATATATAATTTTTAAGTCGCTGGGGCAAGTAGTTTAGCCGCAAATCGAATTTTAAGGGACAGAAAAAGTGTAAAGTTTGATGGGTCTAGGACCCATAGTTTAGCCGGAAAACGCGCTTAAAGATAAAAATGTCCAATTTTTTTAAAATTAGTTTTTCGTGTCATTCGTTACATGGATTAAAAGGTGGCAGTTCCAAGATCACGAATATATAATTTTTAAGTCGCTGGGGCAAGTAGTTTGGCCGCAAATAGAATTTTAAGGGACAGAAAAAATGTAAAGTTTGATGGGTCTAGGACGCATAGTTTAGCCGGAAAACGCGTTTAAAGATAAAAATGTCCAATTTTTTTAAAATTAGTTGTTCGTGTCATTCGTTACATGGATTAAAAGGTGGCAGTTCCAAGATCACGAATATATAATTTTTAAGTCGCTGGGGCAAGTAGTTTAGCCGCAAATCGAATTTTAAGGGACAGAAAAAGTGTAAAGTTTGATGGGTCTAGGACCCATAGTTTAGCCGGAAAACGCGTTTAAAGATAAAAATGTCAAATTTTTTTAAAATTAGTTTTTCGTGTCATTCGTTACATGGATTAAAAGGTGGCAGTTCCAAGATCACGAATATATAATTTTTAAGTCGCTGGGGCAAATAGTTTAGCCGCAAATCGAATTTTAAGGAACAGAAAAAGTGTAAAGTTTGATGGGTCTAGGACGCATAGTTTAGCCGGAAAACGCGTTTAAAGATAAAAATGTCCAATTTTTTAAAATTAGTTTTTCGTGTCATTCGTTACATGGATTAAAAGGTGGCAGTTCCAAGATCGCGAATATATAATTTTTAAGTCGCTGGGGCAAGTAGTTTAGCCGCAAATCGAATTTGAAGGGACAGAAAAAGTGTAAAGTTTGATGGGTCTAGGACGCATAGTTTAGCCGGAAAACGCGTTTAAAGATAAAAATGTCCAATTTTTTAAAATTAGTTTTTCGTGTCATTCGTTACATGGATTAAAAGGTGGCAGTTCCAAGATCGCGAATATATAATTTTTAAGTCGCTGGGGCAAGTAGTTTAGCCGCAAATCGAATTTTAAGGGACAGAAAAAGTGTAAAGTTTGATGGGTCTAGGACCCATAGTTTAGCCCGAAAACGCGCTTAAAGATAAAAATGTCCAATTTTTTTAAAATTAGTTTTTCGTGTCATTCGTTACATGGATTAAAAGGTGGCAGTTCCAAGATCACGAATATATAATTTTTAAGTCGCTGGGGCAAGTAGTTTGGCCGCAAATAGAATTTTAAGGGACAGAAAAAATGTAAAGTTTGATGGGTCTAGGACGCATAGTTTAGCCGGAAAACGCGTTTAAAGATAAAAATGTCCAATTTTTTTAAAATTAGTTGTTCGTGTCATTCGTTACATGGATTAAAAGGTGGCAGTTCCAAGATCACGAATATATAATTTTTAAGTCGCTGGGGCAAGTAGTTTAGCCGCAAATCGAATTTTAAGGGACAGAAAAAGTGTAAAGTTTGATGGGTCTAGGACCCATAGTTTAGCCGGAAAACGAGTTTAAATATAAAATTGTCCAATTTTTTTAAAATTAGTGTTTCGTGTCATTCGTTACATTGATTAAAAGGTGGCAGTTCCAAGATCACGAATATATAATTTTTAAGTCGCTGGGGCAAGTAGTTTAGCCGCAAATCGAATTTTAAGGGACAGATAAAGTGTAAAGTTTGATGGGTCTAGGACGCATAGTTTAGCCGGAAAACGCGTTTAAAGATAAAAATGTCCAAATTTTTTAAAATTAGATTTTCGTGTAATTCTTTACATGGATTAAAAGGTGGCTCTTCCAAGATCACGAATATATAATTTTTAAGTCGCTGGGGCAAGTAGTTTAGCCGCAAATCGAATTTTAAGGGACAGAAAAAGTGTAAAGTTTGATGGGTCTAGGACGCATAGTTTAGCCGGAAAACGCGTTTAAAGATAAAAATGTCCAATTTTTTTAAAATTAGTTTTTCGTGTCATTCGTTACATGGATTAAAAGGTGGCAGTTCCAAGATCACGAATATATAATTTTTAAGTCGCTGGGGCAAGTAGTTTAGCCGCAAATCGAATTTTAAGGGACAGAAAAAGTGTAAAGTTTGATGGGTCTACGACGCATAGTTTAGCCGGAAAACGCGTTTAAAGATAAAAATGTCCAATTTTTTTAAAATTAGTTTTTCGTGTCATTCGTTACATAGATTAAAAGGTGGCAGTTCCAAGATCACGAATATATAATTTTTAAGTCGCTGGGGCAAGTAGTTTAGCCGCAAATCGAATTTTAAGGGACAGAAAAAGTGTAAAGTTTGATGGGTCTAGGACGCATAGTTTAGCCGGAAAACGCTTTTAAAGATAAAAATGTCCAATTTTTTTAAAATTAGTTTTTCGTGTCATTCGTTACATGGATTAAAAGGTGGCAGTTCCAAGATCGCGAATATATAATTTTTAAGTCGCTGGGGCAAGTAGTTTAGCCGCAAATCGAATTTTAAGGGCAGAAAAAGTGTAGAGTTTGATGGGTCTAGGACGCATAGTTTAGCCGGAAAACGCGTTTAAAGATAAAAATGTCCAATTTTTTTAAAATTAGTTTTTCGTGTCATTCGTTACATGGATTAAAAGGTGGCAGTTCCAAGATCACGAATATATAATTTTTAAGTCGCTGGGGCAAATAGTTTAGCCGCAAATCGAATTTTAAGGAACAGAAAAAGTGTAAAGTTTGATGGGTCTAGGACGCATAGTTTAGCCGGAAAACGCGTTTAAAGATAAAAATGTCCAATTTTTTAAAATTAGTTTTTCGTGTCATTCGTTACATGGATTAAAAGGTGGCAGTTCCAAGATCGCGAATATATAATTTTTAAGTCGCTGGGGCAAGTAGTTTAGCCGCAAATCGAATTTTAAGGGACAGAAAAAGTGTAAAGTTTGATGGGTCTAGGACCCATAGTTTAGCCGGAAAACGCGCTTAAAGATAAAAATGTCCAATTTTTTTAAAATTAGTTTTTCGTGTCATTCGTTACATGGATTAAAAGGTGGCAGTTCCAAGATCACGAATATATAATTTTTAAGTCGCTGGGGCAAGTAGTTTGGCCGCAAATAGAATTTTAAGGGACAGAAAAAATGTAAAGTTTGATGGGTCTAGGACGCATAGTTTAACCGGAAAACGCGTTTAAAGATAAAAATGTCCAATTTTTTTAAAATTAGTTGTTCGTGTCATTCGTTACATGGATTAAAAGGTGGCAGTTCCAAGATCACGAATATATAATTTTTAAGTCGCTGGGGCAAGTAGTTTAGCCGCAAATCGAATTTTAAGGGACAGAAAAAGTGTAAAGTTTGATGGGTCTAGGACCCATAGTTTAGCCGGAAAACGCGTTTAAATATAAAAATGTCCAATTTTTTTAAAATTAGTGTTTCGTGTCATTCGTTACATGGATTAAAAGGTGGCAGTTCCAAGATCACGAATATATAATTTTTAAGTCGCTGGGGCAAGTAGTTTAGCCGCAAATCGAATTTTAAGGGACAGATAAAGTGTAAAGTTTGATGGGTCTAGGACGCATAGTTTAGCCGGAAAACGCGTTTAAAGATAAAAATGTCCAAATTTTTTAAAATTAGATTTTCGTGTAATTCTTTACATGGATTAAAAGGTGGCTCTTCCAAGATCACGAATATATAATTTTTAAGTCGCCGGGGCAAGTAGTTTAGCCGCAAATCGAATTTTAAGGGACAGAAAAAGTGTAAAGTTTGATGGGTCTAGGACGCATAGTTTAGCCGGAAAACGCGTTTAAAGATAAAAATGTCCAATTTTTTTAAAATTAGTTTTTCGTGTCATTCGTTACATGGATTAAAAGGTGGCAGTTCCAAGATCACGAATATATAATTTTTAAGTCGCTGGGGCAAGTAGATTAGCCGCAAATCGAATTTTAAGGGACAGAAAAAGTGTAAAGTTTGATGGGTCTACGACGCATAGTTTAGCCGGAAAACGCGTTTAAAGATAAAAATGTCCAATTTTTTTAAAATTAGTTTTTCGTGTCATTCGTTACATGGATTAAAAGGTGGCAGTTCCAAGATCACGAATATATAATTTTTAAGTCGCTGGGGCAAGTAGTTTAGCCGCAAATCGAATTTTAAGGGACAGAAAAAGTGTAAAGTTTGATGGGTCTAGGACGCATAGTTTAGCCGGAAAACGCGTTTAAAGATAAAAATGTCCAATTTTTTTAAAATTAGTTTTTCGTGTCATTCGTTACATGGATTAAAAGGTGGCAGTTCCAAGATCGCGAATATATAATTTTTAAGTCGCTGGGGCAAGTAGTTTAGCCGCAAATCGAATTTTAAGGGCAGAAAAAGTGTAGAGTTTGATGGGTCTAGGACGCATAGTTTAGCCGGAAAACGCGTTTAAAGATAAAAATGTCCAATTTTTTTTAAAATTAGTTTTTCGTGTCATTCGTTACATGGATTAAAAGGTGGCAGTTCCAAGATCACGAATATATAATTTTTAAGTCGCTGGGGCAAGTAGTTTAGCCGCAAATCGAATTTTAAGGGACAGAAAAAGTGTAAAGTTTGATGGGTCTAGGACGCATAGTTTAGCCGGAAAACGCGTTTAAAGATAAAAATGTCCAATTTTTTTTTAAATTAGTTTTTCGTGTCATTCGTTACATGGATTAAAAGGTGGCAGTTCCAAGATCGCGAATATATAATTTTTAAGTCGCTGGGGCAAGTAGTTTAGCCGCAAATCGAATTTTAAGGGACAGAAAAAGTGTAAAGTTTGATGGGTCTAGGACGAATAGTTTAGCCGGAAAACGCGTTTAAAGATAAAAATGTCCAATTTTTTTAAAATTAGTTTTTCGTGTCATTCGTTACATGGATTAAAAGGTGGCAGTTCCAAGATCACGAATATATAATTTTTAAGTCGCTGGGGCAAGCCGCAAATCGAATTTTAAGGGACAGAAAAAGTGTAAAGTTTGATGGGTCTAGGACCCATAGTTTAGCCGGAAAACGCGTTTAAAGATAAAAATGTCCAATTTTTTTAAAATTAGTTTTTCGTGTCATTCGTTACATGGATTAAAAGGTGGCAGTTCCAAGATCACGAATATATAATTTTTAAGTCGCTGGGGCAAGTAGTTTAGCCGCAAATCGAATTTTAAGGGACAGATAAAGTGTAAAGTTTGATGGGTCTAGGACGCATAGTTTAGCCGGAAAACGCGTTTAAAGATAAAAATGTCCAAATTTTTTAAAATTAGATTTTCGTGTAATTCGTTACATGGATTAAAAGGTGGCACTTCCAAGATCACGAATATATAATTTTTAAGTCGCTGGGGCAAGTAGTTTAGCCGCAAATCGAATTTTAAGGGACAGAAAAAGTGTAAAGTTTGATGGGTCTAGGACGTATAGTTTAGCCGGAAAACGCGTTTAAAGATAAAAATGTCCAAATTTTTTAAAATTAGATTTTCGTGTAATTCTTTACATGGATTAAAAGGTGGCTCTTCCAAGATCACGAATATATAATTTTTAAGTCGCCGGGGCAAGTAGTTTAGCCGCAAATCGAATTTTAAGGGACAGAAAAAGTGTAAAGTTTGATGGGTCTAGGACGCATAGTTTAGCCGGAAAACGCGTTTAAAGATAAAAATGTCCAATTTTTTTAAAATTAGTTTTTCGTGTCATTCGTTACATGGATTAAAAGGTGGCAGTTCCAAGATCACGAATATATAATTTTTAAGTCGCTGGGGCAAGTAGATTAGCCGCAAATCGAATTTTAAGGGACAGAAAAAGTGTAAAGTTTGATGGGTCTACGACGCATAGTTTAGCCGGAAAACGCGTTTAAAGATAAAAATGTCCAATTTTTTTAAAATTAGTTTTTCGTGTCATTCGTTACATGGATTAAAAGGTGGCAGTTCCAAGATCACGAATATATAATTTTTAAGTCGCTGGGGCAAGTAGTTTAGCCGCAAATCGAATTTTAAGGGACAGAAAAAGTGTAAAGTTTGATGGGTCTAGGACGCATAGTTTAGCCGGAAAACGCGTTTAAAGATAAAAATGTCCAATTTTTTTAAAATTAGTTTTTCGTGTCATTCGTTACATGGATTAAAAGGTGGCAGTTCCAAGATCGCGAATATATAATTTTTAAGTCGCTGGGGCAAGTAGTTTAGCCGCAAATCGAATTTTAAGGGCAGAAAAAGTGTAGAGTTTGATGGGTCTAGGACGCATAGTTTAGCCGGAAAACGCGTTTAAAGATAAAAATGTCCAATTTTTTTTAAAATTAGTTTTTCGTGTCATTCGTTACATGGATTAAAAGGTGGCAGTTCCAAGATCACGAATATATAATTTTTAAGTCGCTGGGGCAAGTAGTTTAGCCGCAAATCGAATTTTAAGGGACAGAAAAAGTGTAAAGTTTGATGGGTCTAGGACGCATAGTTTAGCCGGAAAACGCGTTTAAAGATAAAAATGTCCAATTTTTTTTTAAATTAGTTTTTCGTGTCATTCGTTACATGGATTAAAAGGTGGCAGTTCCAAGATCGCGAATATATAATTTTTAAGTCGCTGGGGCAAGTAGTTTAGCCGCAAATCGAATTTTAAGGGACAGAAAAAGTGTAAAGTTTGATGGGTCTAGGACGAATAGTTTAGCCGGAAAACGCGTTTAAAGATAAAAATGTCCAATTTTTTTAAAATTAGTTTTTCGTGTCATTCGTTACATGGATTAAAAGGTGGCAGTTCCAAGATCACGAATATATAATTTTTAAGTCGCTGGGGCAAGCCGCAAATCGAATTTTAAGGGACAGAAAAAGTGTAAAGTTTGATGGGTCTAGGACCCATAGTTTAGCCGGAAAACGCGTTTAAAGATAAAAATGTCCAATTTTTTTAAAATTAGTTTTTCGTGTCATTCGTTACATGGATTAAAAGGTGGCAGTTCCAAGATCACGAATATATAATTTTTAAGTCGCTGGGGCAAGTAGTTTAGCCGCAAATCGAATTTTAAGGGACAGATAAAGTGTAAAGTTTGATGGGTCTAGGACGCATAGTTTAGCCGGAAAACGCGTTTAAAGATAAAAATGTCCAAATTTTTTAAAATTAGATTTTCGTGTAATTCGTTACATGGATTAAAAGGTGGCACTTCCAAGATCACGAATATATAATTTTTAAGTCGCTGGGGCAAGTAGTTTAGCCGCAAATCGAATTTTAAGGGACAGAAAAAGTGTAAAGTTTGATGGGTCTAGGACGTATAGTTTAGCCGGAAAACGCGTTTAAAGATAAAAATGTCCAAATTTTTTAAAATTAGATTTTCGTGTAATTCGTTACATGGATTAAAAGGTGGCACTTCCAAGATCACGAATATATAATTTTTAAGTCGCTGGGGCAAGTAGTTTAGCCGCAAATCGAATTTTAAGGGACAGAAAAAGTGTAAAGTTTGATGGGTCTAGGAGGTATAGTTTAGCCGGAAAACGCGTTTAAAGATAAAAATGTCCAACTTTTTTAAAATTAGTTTTTCGTGTCATTCGTTACATGGATTAAAAGGTGGCAGTTCCAAGATCGCGAATATATAATTTTTAAGCCGCTGGGGCAAGTAGTTTAGCCGCAAATCGAATTTTAAGGGCAGAAAAAGTGTAGAGTTTGATGGGTCTAGGACCCATAGTTTAGCCGGAAAACGCGTTTAAAGATAAAAATGTCCAATTTTTTTAAAATTAGTTTTTCGTGTCATTCGTTACATGGATTAAAAGGTGGCAGTTCCAAGATCACGAATATATAATTTTTAAGTCGGTGGGGCAAGTAGTTTAGCCGCAAATCGAATTTTAAGGGACAGAAAAAGTGTAAAGTTTGATGGGTCTAGGACGCATAGTTTAGCCGGAAAACGTGTTTAAAGATAAAAATGTCCAATTTTTTTAAAATTAGTTTTTCGTGTCATTCGTTACATGGATTAAAAGGTGGCAGTTCCAAGATCGCGAATATATAATTTTTAAGCCGCTGGGGCAAGTAGTTTAGCCGCAAATCGAATTTGAAGGGACAGAAAAAGTGTAAAGTTTGATGGGTCTAGGACGCATAGTTTAGCCGGAAAACGCGTTTAAAGATAAAAATGTCCAATTTTTTAAAATTAGTTTTTCGTGTCATTCGTTACATGGATTAAAAGGTGGCAGTTCCAAGATCGCGAATATATAATTTTTAAGTCGCTGGGGCAAGTAGTTTAGCCGCAAATCGAATTTTAAGGGACAGAAAAAGTGTAAAGTTTGATGGGTCTAGGACCCATAGTTTAGCCGGAAAACGCGCTTAAAGATAAAAATGTCCAATTTTTTTAAAATTAGTTTTTCGTGTCATTCGTTACATGGATTAAAAGGTGGCAGTTCCAAGATCACGAATATATAATTTTTAAGTCGCTGGGGCAAGTAGTTTGGCCGCAAATAGAATTTTAAGGGACAGAAAAAATGTAAAGTTTGATGGGTCTAGGACGCATAGTTTAGCCGGAAAACGCGTTTAAAGATAAAAATGTCCAATTTTTTTAAAATTAGTTGTTCGTGTCATTCGTTACATGGATTAAAAGGTGGCAGTTCCAAGATCACGAATATATAATTTTTAAGTCGCTGGGGCAAGTAGTTTAGCCGCAAATCGAATTTTAAGGGACAGAAAAAGTGTAAAGTTTGATGGGTCTAGGACCCATAGTTTAGCCGGAAAACGAGTTTAAATATAAAATTGTCCAATTTTTTTAAAATTAGTGTTTCGTGTCATTCGTTACATTGATTAAAAGGTGGCAGTTCCAAGATCACGAATATATAATTTTTAAGTCGCTGGGGCAAGTAGTTTAGCCGCAAATCGAATTTTAAGGGACAGATAAAGTGTAAAGTTTGATGGGTCTAGGACGCATAGTTTAGCCGGAAAACGCGTTTAAAGATAAAAATGTCCAAATTTTTTAAAATTAGATTTTCGTGTAATTCTTTACATGGATTAAAAGGTGGCTCTTCCAAGATCACGAATATATAATTTTTAAGTCGCTGGGGCAAGTAGTTTAGCCGCAAATCGAATTTTAAGGGACAGAAAAAGTGTAAAGTTTGATGGGTCTAGGACGCATAGTTTAGCCGGAAAACGCGTTTAAAGATAAAAATGTCCAATTTTTTTAAAATTAGTTTTTCGTGTCATTCGTTACATGGATTAAAAGGTGGCAGTTCCAAGATCACGAATATATAATTTTTAAGTCGCTGGGGCAAGTAGTTTAGCCGCAAATCGAATTTTAAGGGACAGAAAAAGTGTAAAGTTTGATGGGTCTACGACGCATAGTTTAGCCGGAAAACGCGTTTAAAGATAAAAATGTCCAATTTTTTTAAAATTAGTTTTTCGTGTCATTCGTTACATGGATTAAAAGGTGGCAGTTCCAAGATCACGAATATATAATTTTTAAGTCGCTGGGGCAAGTAGTTTAGCCGCAAATCGAATTTTAAGGGACAGAAAAAGTGTAAAGTTTGATGGGTCTAGGACGCATAGTTTAGCCGGAAAACGCTTTTAAAGATAAAAATGTCCAATTTTTTTAAAATTAGTTTTTCGTGTCATTCGTTACATGGATTAAAAGGTGGCAGTTCCAAGATCGCGAATATATAATTTTTAAGTCGCTGGGGCAAGTAGTTTAGCCGCAAATCGAATTTTAAGGGCAGAAAAAGTGTAGAGTTTGATGGGTCTAGGACGCATAGTTTAGCCGGAAAACGCGTTTAAAGATAAAAATGTCCAATTTTTTTAAAATTAGTTTTTCGTGTCATTCGTTACATGGATTAAAAGGTGGCAGTTCCAAGATCACGAATATATAATTTTTAAGTCGCTGGGGCAAATAGTTTAGCCGCAAATCGAATTTTAAGGAACAGAAAAAGTGTAAAGTTTGATGGGTCTAGGACGCATAGTTTAGCCGGAAAACGCGTTTAAAGATAAAAATGTCCAATTTTTTAAAATTAGTTTTTCGTGTCATTCGTTACATGGATTAAAAGGTGGCAGTTCCAAGATCACGAATATATAATTTTTAAGTCGCTGGGGCAAGTAGTTTAGCCGCAAATCGAATTTTAAGGGACAGAAAAAGTGTAAAGTTTGATGGGTCTAGGACCCATAGTTTAGCCGGAAAACGCGCTTAAAGATAAAAATGTCCAATTTTTTTAAAATTAGTTTTTCGTGTCATTCGTTACATGGATTAAAAGGTGGCAGTTCCAAGATCACGAATATATAATTTTTAAGTCGCTGGGGCAAGTAGTTTGGCCGCAAATAGAATTTTAAGGGACAGAAAAAATGTAAAGTTTGATGGGTCTAGGACGCATAGTTTAACCGGAAAACGCGTTTAAAGATAAAAATGTCCAATTTTTTTAAAATTAGTTGTTCGTGTCATTCGTTACATGGATTAAAAGGTGGCAGTTCCAAGATCACGAATATATAATTTTTAAGTCGCTGGGGCAAGTAGTTTAGCCGCAAATCGAATTTTAAGGGACAGAAAAAGTGTAAAGTTTGATGGGTCTAGGACCCATAGTTTAGCCGGAAAACGCGTTTAAATATAAAAATGTCCAATTTTTTTAAAATTAGTGTTTCGTGTCATTCGTTACATGGATTAAAAGGTGGCAGTTCCAAGATCACGAATATATAATTTTTAAGTCGCTGGGGCAAGTAGTTTAGCCGCAAATCGAATTTTAAGGGACAGATAAAGTGTAAAGTTTGATGGGTCTAGGACGCATAGTTTAGCCGGAAAACGCGTTTAAAGATAAAAATGTCCAAATTTTTTAAAATTAGATTTTCGTGTAATTCTTTACATGGATTAAAAGGTGGCTCTTCCAAGATCACGAATATATAATTTTTAAGTCGCCGGGGCAAGTAGTTTAGCCGCAAATCGAATTTTAAGGGACAGAAAAAGTGTAAAGTTTGATGGGTCTAGGACGCATAGTTTAGCCGGAAAACGCGTTTAAAGATAAAAATGTCCAATTTTTTTAAAATTAGTTTTTCGTGTCATTCGTTACATGGATTAAAAGGTGGCAGTTCCAAGATCACGAATATATAATTTTTAAGTCGCTGGGGCAAGTAGATTAGCCGCAAATCGAATTTTAAGGGACAGAAAAAGTGTAAAGTTTGATGGGTCTACGACGCATAGTTTAGCCGGAAAACGCGTTTAAAGATAAAAATGTCCAATTTTTTTAAAATTAGTTTTTCGTGTCATTCGTTACATGGATTAAAAGGTGGCAGTTCCAAGATCACGAATATATAATTTTTAAGTCGCTGGGGCAAGTAGTTTAGCCGCAAATCGAATTTTAAGGGACAGAAAAAGTGTAAAGTTTGATGGGTCTAGGACGCATAGTTTAGCCGGAAAACGCGTTTAAAGATAAAAATGTCCAATTTTTTTAAAATTAGTTTTTCGTGTCATTCGTTACATGGATTAAAAGGTGGCAGTTCCAAGATCGCGAATATATAATTTTTAAGTCGCTGGGGCAAGTAGTTTAGCCGCAAATCGAATTTTAAGGGCAGAAAAAGTGTAGAGTTTGATGGGTCTAGGACGCATAGTTTAGCCGGAAAACGCGTTTAAAGATAAAAATGTCCAATTTTTTTTAAAATTAGTTTTTCGTGTCATTCGTTACATGGATTAAAAGGTGGCAGTTCCAAGATCACGAATATATAATTTTTAAGTCGCTGGGGCAAGTAGTTTAGCCGCAAATCGAATTTTAAGGGACAGAAAAAGTGTAAAGTTTGATGGGTCTAGGACGCATAGTTTAGCCGGAAAACGCGTTTAAAGATAAAAATGTCCAATTTTTTTTTAAATTAGTTTTTCGTGTCATTCGTTACATGGATTAAAAGGTGGCAGTTCCAAGATCGCGAATATATAATTTTTAAGTCGCTGGGGCAAGTAGTTTAGCCGCAAATCGAATTTTAAGGGACAGAAAAAGTGTAAAGTTTGATGGGTCTAGGACGAATAGTTTAGCCGGAAAACGCGTTTAAAGATAAAAAGGTCCAATTTTTTTAAAATTAGTTTTTCGTGTCATTCGTTACATGGATTAAAAGGTGGCAGTTCCAAGATCACGAATATATAATTTTTAAGTCGCTGGGGCAAGCCGCAAATCGAATTTTAAGGGACAGAAAAAGTGTAAAGTTTGATGGGTCTAGGACCCATAGTTTAGCCGGAAAACGCGTTTAAAGATAAAAATGTCCAATTTTTTTAAAATTAGTTTTTCGTGTCATTCGTTACATGGATTAAAAGGTGGCAGTTCCAAGATCACGAATATATAATTTTTAAGTCGCTGGGGCAAGTAGTTTAGCCGCAAATCGAATTTTAAGGGACAGAAAAAGTGTAAAGTTTGATGGGTCTAGGACGCATAGTTTAGCCGGAAAACGCGTTTAAAGATAAAAATGTCCAAATTTTTTAAAATTAGATTTTCGTGTAATTCGTTACATGGATTAAAAGGTGGCACTTCCAAGATCACGAATATATAATTTTTAAGTCGCTGGGGCAAGTAGTTTAGCCGCAAATCGAATTTTAAGGGACAGAAAAAGTGTAAAGTTTGATGGGTCTAGGACGTATAGTTTAGCCGGAAAACGCGTTTAAAGATAAAAATGTCCAAATTTTTTAAAATTAGATTTTCGTGTAATTCTTTACATGGATTAAAAGGTGGCTCTTCCAAGATCACGAATATATAATTTTTAAGTCGCCGGGGCAAGTAGTTTAGCCGCAAATCGAATTTTAAGGGACAGAAAAAGTGTAAAGTTTGATGGGTCTAGGACGCATAGTTTAGCCGGAAAACGCGTTTAAAGATAAAAATGTCCAATTTTTTTAAAATTAGTTTTTCGTGTCATTCGTTACATGGATTAAAAGGTGGCAGTTCCAAGATCACGAATATATAATTTTTAAGTCGCTGGGGCAAGTAGATTAGCCGCAAATCGAATTTTAAGGGACAGAAAAAGTGTAAAGTTTGATGGGTCTACGACGCATAGTTTAGCCGGAAAACGCGTTTAAAGATAAAAATGTCCAATTTTTTTAAAATTAGTTTTTCGTGTCATTCGTTACATGGATTAAAAGGTGGCAGTTCCAAGATCACGAATATATAATTTTTAAGTCGCTGGGGCAAGTAGTTTAGCCGCAAATCGAATTTTAAGGGACAGAAAAAGTGTAAAGTTTGATGGGTCTAGGACGCATAGTTTAGCCGGAAAACGCGTTTAAAGATAAAAATGTCCAATTTTTTTAAAATTAGTTTTTCGTGTCATTCGTTACATGGATTAAAAGGTGGCAGTTCCAAGATCGCGAATATATAATTTTTAAGTCGCTGGGGCAAGTAGTTTAGCCGCAAATCGAATTTTAAGGGCAGAAAAAGTGTAGAGTTTGATGGGTCTAGGACGCATAGTTTAGCCGGAAAACGCGTTTAAAGATAAAAATGTCCAATTTTTTTTAAAATTAGTTTTTCGTGTCATTCGTTACATGGATTAAAAGGTGGCAGTTCCAAGATCACGAATATATAATTTTTAAGTCGCTGGGGCAAGTAGTTTAGCCGCAAATCGAATTTTAAGGGACAGAAAAAGTGTAAAGTTTGATGGGTCTAGGACGCATAGTTTAGCCGGAAAACGCGTTTAAAGATAAAAATGTCCAATTTTTTTTTAAATTAGTTTTTCGTGTCATTCGTTACATGGATTAAAAGGTGGCAGTTCCAAGATCGCGAATATATAATTTTTAAGTCGCTGGGGCAAGTAGTTTAGCCGCAAATCGAATTTTAAGGGACAGAAAAAGTGTAAAGTTTGATGGGTCTAGGACGAATAGTTTAGCCGGAAAACGCGTTTAAAGATAAAAATGTCCAATTTTTTTAAAATTAGTTTTTCGTGTCATTCGTTACATGGATTAAAAGGTGGCAGTTCCAAGATCACGAATATATAATTTTTAAGTCGCTGGGGCAAGCCGCAAATCGAATTTTAAGGGACAGAAAAAGTGTAAAGTTTGATGGGTCTAGGACCCATAGTTTAGCCGGAAAACGCGTTTAAAGATAAAAATGTCCAATTTTTTTAAAATTAGTTTTTCGTGTCATTCGTTACATGGATTAAAAGGTGGCAGTTCCAAGATCACGAATATATAATTTTTAAGTCGCTGGGGCAAGTAGTTTAGCCGCAAATCGAATTTTAAGGGACAGATAAAGTGTAAAGTTTGATGGGTCTAGGACGCATAGTTTAGCCGGAAAACGCGTTTAAAGATAAAAATGTCCAAATTTTTTAAAATTAGATTTTCGTGTAATTCGTTACATGGATTAAAAGGTGGCACTTCCAAGATCACGAATATATAATTTTTAAGTCGCTGGGGCAAGTAGTTTAGCCGCAAATCGAATTTTAAGGGACAGAAAAAGTGTAAAGTTTGATGGGTCTAGGACGTATAGTTTAGCCGGAAAACGCGTTTAAAGATAAAAATGTCCAAATTTTTTAAAATTAGATTTTCGTGTAATTCGTTACATGGATTAAAAGGTGGCACTTCCAAGATCACGAATATATAATTTTTAAGTCGCTGGGGCAAGTAGTTTAGCCGCAAATCGAATTTTAAGGGACAGAAAAAGTGTAAAGTTTGATGGGTCTAGGAGGTATAGTTTAGCCGGAAAACGCGTTTAAAGATAAAAATGTCCAACTTTTTTAAAATTAGTTTTTCGTGTCATTCGTTACATGGATTAAAAGGTGGCAGTTCCAAGATCGCGAATATATAATTTTTAAGCCGCTGGGGCAAGTAGTTTAGCCGCAAATCGAATTTTAAGGGCAGAAAAAGTGTAGAGTTTGATGGGTCTAGGACCCATAGTTTAGCCGGAAAACGCGTTTAAAGATAAAAATGTCCAATTTTTTTAAAATTAGTTTTTCGTGTCATTCGTTACATGGATTAAAAGGTGGCAGTTCCAAGATCACGAATATATAATTTTTAAGTCGCTGGGGCAAGTAGTTTAGCCGCAAATCGAATTTTAAGGGACAGAAAAAGTGTAAAGTTTGATGGGTCTAGGACGCATAGTTTAGCCGGAAAACGTGTTTAAAGATAAAAATGTCCAATTTTTTTAAAATTAGTTTTTCGTGTCATTCGTTACATGGATTAAAAGGTGGCAGTTCCAAGATCGCGAATATATAATTTTTAAGCCGCTGGGGCAAGTAGTTTAGCCGCAAATCGAATTTTAAGGGCAGAAAAAGTGTAGAGTTTGATGGGTCTAGGACCCATAGTTTAGCCGGAAAACGCGTTTAAAGATAAAAATGTCCAATTTTTTTAAAATTAGTTTTTTCGTGTCATTCGTTACATGGATTAAAAGGTGGCAGTTCCAAGATCACGAATATATAATTTTTAAGTCGCTGGGGCAAGTAGTTTAGCCGCAAATCGAATTTTAAGGGACAGAAAAAGTGTAAAGTTTGATGGGTCTAGGACGCATAGTTTAGCCGGAAAACGCGTTTAAAGATAAAAATGTCCAATTTTTTTAAAATTAGTTTTTCGTGTCATTCGTTACATGGATTAAAAGGTGGCAGTTCCAAGATCACGAATATATAATTTTTAAGTCGCTGGGGCAAGTAGCTTAGCCGCAAATCGAATTTTAAGGGACAGAAAAAGTGTAAAGTTTGATGGGTCTAGGACGCATAGTTTAGCCGGAAAACGCGTTTAAAGATAAAAATGTCCATTTTTTTTTAAATTAGTTTTTCGTGTCATTCGTTACATGGATTAAAAGGTGGCAGTTCCAAGATCACGAATATATAATTTTTAAGTCGCTGGGGCAAGTAGTTTAGCCGCAAATCGAATTTTAAGGGACAGAAAAAGTGTAAAGTTTGATGGGTCTAGGAAGCATAGCTTAGCCGGAAAACGCGTTTAAAGATAAAAATGTCCAGTTTTTTTTAAAATTAGTTTTTCGTGTCATTCGTTACATGGATTAAAAGGTGGCAGTTCCAAGATCGCGAATATATAATTTTTAAGTCGCTGGGGCAAGTAGTTTAGCCGCAAATCGAATTTTAAGGGACAGAAAAAGTGTAAAGTTTGATGGGTCTAGGACGCATAGTTTAGCCGGAAAACGCGTTTAAAGATAAAAATGTCCAATTTTTTTAAAATTGGTTTTTCGTGTCATTCGTTACATGGATTAAAAGGTGGCAGTTCCAAGATCACGAATATATAATTTTTAAGTCGCTGGGGCAAGCCGCAAATCGAATTTTAAGGGACAGAAAAAGTGTAAAACGCGTTTAAAGATAAAAATGTCCAATTTTTTTAAAATTAGTTTTTCGTGTCATTCGTTACATGGATTAAAAGGTTGCAGTTCCAAGATAACGAATATATAATTTTTAAGTCGCTGGGGCAAGTAGTTTAGCCGCAAATCGAATTTTAAGGGACAGAAAAAGTGTAAAGTTTGATGGGTCTAGGACGCATAGTTTAGCCGGAAAACGTGTTTAAAGATAAAAATGTCAAATTTTTTTAAAATTAGTTTTTCGTGTCATTCGTTACATGGATTAAAAGGTGGCAGTTCCAAGATCGCGAATATATAATTTTTAAGTCGCTGGGGCAAGTAGTTTAGCCGCAAATCGAATTTTAAGGGCAGAAAAAGTGTAGAGTTTGATGGGTCTAGGACCCATAGTTTAGCCGGAAAACGCGTTTAAAGATAAAAATGTCCAATTTTTTTAAAATTAGTTTTTCGTGTCATTCGTTACATGGATTAAAAGGTGGCAGTTCCAAGATCACGAATATATAATTTTTAAGTCGCTGGGGCAAGTAGTTTAGCCGCAAATCGAATTTTAAGGGACAGAAAAAGTGTAAAGTTTGATGGGTCTAGGGCGCATAGTTTAGCCGGAAAACGCGTTTAAAGATAAAAATGTCCAATTTTTTTAAAATTAGTTTTTCGTGTCATTCGTTACATGGATTAAAAGGTGGCAGTTCCAAGATCACGAATACATAATTTTTAAGTCGCTGGGGCAAGTAGCTTAGCCGCAAATCGAATTTTAAGGGACAGAAAAAGTGTAAAGTTTGATGGGTCTAGGACGCATAGTTTAGCCGGAAAACGCGTTTAAAGATAAAAATGTCCATTTTTTTTTAAATTAGTTTTTCGTGTCATTCGTTACATGGATTAAAAGGTGGCAGTTCCAAGATCACGAATATATAATTTTTAAGTCGCTGGGGCAAGTAGTTTAGCCGCAAATCGAATTTTAAGGGACAGAAAAAGTGTAAAGTTTGATGGGTCTAGGACGCATAGCTTAGCCGGAAAACGCGTTTAAAGATAAAAATGTCCAATTTTTTTAAAATTAGTTTTTCGTGTCATTCGTTACATGGATTAAAAGGTGGCAGTTCCAAGATCGCGAATATATAATTTTTAAGTCGCTGGGGCAAGTAGTTTAGCCGCAAATCGAATTTTAAGGGACAGAAAAAGTGTAAAGTTTGATGGGTCTAGGACGCATAGTTTAGCCGGAAAACGCGTTTAAAGATAAAAATGTCCAATTTTTTTAAAATTAGTTTTTCGTGTCATTCGTTACATGGATTAAAAGGTGGCAGTTCCAAGATCACGAATATATAATTTTTAAGTCGCTGGGGCAAGTAGTTTAGCCGCAAATCGAATTTTAAGGGACAGAAAAAGTGTAAAGTTTGATGGGTCTAGGAGGTATAGTTTAGCCGGAAAACGCGTTTAAAGATAAAAATGTCCAATTTTTTTAAAATAAGTTTTTCGTGTCATTCGTTACATGGATTAAAATGTGGCAGTTCCAAGATCACGAATATATAATTTTTAAGTCGCTGGGGCAAGTAGTTTAGCCGCAAATCGAATTTTAAGGGACAGAAAAAGTGTAAAGTTTGATGGGTCTACGACGCATAGTTTAGCCGGAAAACGCGTTTAAAGATAAAAATGTCCATTTTTTTTAAATTAGTTTTTCGTGTCATTCGTTACATGGATTAAAAGGTGGCAGTTCCAAGATCACGAATATATAATTTTTAAGTCGCTGGGGCAAGTAGTTTAGCCGCAAATCGAATTTTAAGGGACAGAAAAAGTGTAAAGTTTGATGAGTCTAGGACGCATAGTTTAGCCGGAAAACGTGTTTAAAGATAAAAATGTCCAATTTTTTTAAAATTAGATTTTCGTGTCATTCGTTACATGGATTAAGAGGTGGCAGTTCCAAGATCGCGAATATATAATTTTTAAGTCGCTGGGGAAAGTAGTTTAGCCGCAAATCGAATTTTAAGGGCAGAAAAAGTGTAGAGTTTGATGGGTCTAGGACCCATAGTTTAGCCGGAAAACGCGTTTAAAGATAAAAATGTCCAATTTTTTTAAAATTAGTTTTTCGTGTCATTCGTTACATGGAGTAAAAGGTGGCAGTTCCAAGATCACGAATATATAATTTTTAAGTCGCTGGGGCAAGTAGTTTAGCCGCAAATCGAATTTTAAGGGACAGAAAAAGTGTAAAGTTTGATGGGTCTAGGACGCATAGTTTAGCCGGAAAACGGGTTTTTAAGATAAAAATGTCCAATTTTTTTAAAATTAGTTTTTCGTGTCATTCGTTACATGGATTAAAAGGTGGCAGTTCCAAGATCACGAATATATAATTTTTAAGTCGCTGGGGCAAGTAGCTTAGCCGCAAATCGAATTTTAAGGGACAGAAAAAGTGTAAAGTTTGATGGGTCTAGGACGCATAGTTTAGCCGGAAAACGCGTTTAAAGATAAAAATGTCCATTTTTTTTTAAATTAGTTTTTCGTGTCATTCGTTACATGGATTAAAAGGTGGCAGTTCCAAGATCACGAATATATAATTTTTAAGTCGCTGGGGCAAGTAGTTTAGCCGCAAATCGAATTTTAAGGGACAGAAAAAGTGTAAAGTTTGATGGGTCTAGGACGCATAGCTTAGACGGAAAACGCGTTTAAAGATAAAAATGTCCAATTTTTTTAAAATTAGTTTTTCGTGTCATTCGTTACATGGATTAAAAGGTGGCAGTTCCAAGATCGCGAATATATAATTTTTAAGTCGCTGGGGCAAGTAGTTTAGCCGCAAATCGAATTTTAAGGGACAGAAAAAGTGTAAAGTTTGATGGATCTAGGACGCACAGTTTAGCCGGAAAACGCGTTTAAAGATAAAAATGTCCAATTTTTTTAAAATTAGTTTTTCGTGTCATTCGTTACATGGATTAAAAGGTGGCAGTTCCAAGATCACGAATATATAATTTTTAAGTCGCTGGGGCAAGCTGCAAATCGAATTTTAAGGGACAGAAAAAGTGTAAAGTTTGATGGGTCTAGGACGCATAGCTTAGCCGGAAAACGCGTTTAAAGATAAAAATGTCCAATTTTTTTAAAATTAGTTTTTCGTGTCATTCGTTACATGGATTAAAAGGTGGCAGTTCCAAGATCGCGAATATATAATTTTTAAGTCGCTGGGGCAAGTAGTTTAGCCGCAAATCGAATTTTAAGGGACAGAAAAAGTGTAAAGTTTGATGGGTCTAGGACGCATAGTTTAGCCGGAAAACGCGTTTAAAGATAAAAATGTCCATTTTTTTTAAAATTAGTTTTTCGTGTCATTCGTTACATGGATTAAAAGGTGGCAGTTCCAAGATCACGAATATATAATTTTTAAGTCGCTGGGGCAAGTAGTTTAGCCGCAAATCGAATTTTAAGGGACAGAAAAAGTGTAAAGTTTGATGGGTCTAGGAGGTATAGTTTAGCCGGAAAACGCGTTTAAAGATAAAAATGTCCAATTTTTTTAAAATTAGTTTTTCGTGTCATTCGTTACATGGATTAAAAGGTGGCAGTTCCAAGATCACGAATATATAATTTTTAAGTCGCTGGGGCAAGTAGTTTAGCCGCAAATCGAATTTTAAGGGACAGAAAAAGTGTAAAGTTTGATGGGTCTACGACGCATAGTTTAGCCGGAAAACGCGTTTAAAGATAAAAATGTCCATTTTTTTTAAAATTAGTTTTTCGTGTCATTCGTTACATGGATTAAAAGGTGGCAGTTCCAAGATCACGAATATATAATTTTTAAGTCGCTGGGGCAAGTAGTTTAGCCGCAAATCGAATTTTAAGGGACAGAAAAAGTGTAAAGTTTGATGAGTCTAGGACGCATAGTTTAGCCGGAAAACGTGTTTAAAGATAAAAATGTCCAATTTTTTTAAAATTAGTTTTTCGTGTCATTCGTTACATGGATTAAGAGGTGGCAGTTCCAAGATCGCGAATATATAATTTTTAAGTCGCTGGGGCAAGTAGTTTAGCCGCAAATCGAATTTTAAGGGCAGAAAAAGTGTAGAGTTTGATGGGTCTAGGACCCATAGTTTAGCCGGAAAACGCGTTTAAAGATAAAAATGTCCAATTTTTTTAAAATTAGTTTTTCGTGTCATTCGTTACATGGATTAAAAGGTGGCAGTTCCAAGATCACGAATATATAATTTTTAAGTCGCTGGGGCAAGTAGTTTAGCCGCAAATCGAATTTTAAGGGACAGAAAAAGTGTAAAGTTTGATGGGTCTAGGACGCATAGTTTAGCCGGAAAACGCGTTTAAAGATAAAAATGTCCATTTTTTTTTAAATTAGTTTTTCGTGTCATTCGTTACATGGATTAAAAGGTGGCAGTTCCAAGATCACGAATATATAATTTTTAAGTCGCTGGGGCAAGTAGTTTAGCCGCAAATCGAATTTTAAGGGACAGAAAAAGTGTAAAGTTTGATGGGTCTAGGACGCATAGCTTAGACGGAAAACGCGTTTAAAGATAAAAATGTCCAATTTTTTTAAAATTAGTTTTTCGTGTCATTCGTTACATGGATTAAAAGGTGGCAGTTCCAAGATCGCGAATATATAATTTTTAAGTCGCTGGGGCAAGTAGTTTAGCCGCAAATCGAATTTTAAGGGACAGAAAAAGTGTAAAGTTTGATGGATCTAGGACGCACAGTTTAGCCGGAAAACGCGTTTAAAGATAAAAATGTCCAATTTTTTTAAAATTAGTTTTTCGTGTCATTCGTTACATGGATTAAAAGGTGGCAGTTCCAAGATCACGAATATATAATTTTTAAGTCGCTGGGGCAAGCTGCAAATCGAATTTTAAGGGACAGAAAAAGTGTAAAGTTTGATGGGTCTAGGACCCATAGTTTAGCCGGAAAACGCGTTTAAAGATAAAAATGTCCAATTTTTTTAAAATTAGTTCTTCGTGTCATTCGTTACATGGATTAAAAGGTGGCAGTTCCAAGATCAAGAATATATAATTTTTAAGTCGCTGGGGCAAGTAGTTTAGCCGCAAATCGAATTTTAAGGGACAGATAAAGTGTAAAGTTTGATGGGTCTAGGACGCATAGTTTAGCCGGAAAACGCGTTTAAAGATAAAAATGTCCAAATTTTTTAAAATTAGATTTTCGTGTAATTCGTTACATGGATTAAAAGGTGGCACTTCCAAGATCACGAATATATAATTTTTAAGTCGCTGGGGCAAGTAGTTTAGCCGCAAATCGAATTTTAAGGGACAGAAAAAGTGTAAAGTTTGATGGGTCTAGGACGTATAGTTTAGCCGGAAAACGCGTTTAAAGATAAAAATGTCCAATTTTTTTAAAATTAGTTTTTCGTGTCATTCGTTACATGGATTAAAAGGTGGCAGTTCCAAGATCACGAATATATAATTTTTAAGTCGCTGGGGCAAGTAGTTTAGCCGAAAATCGAATTTTAAGGGACAGAACAAGTGTAAAGTTTGATGGATCTACGACGCATAGTTTAGCCGGAAAACGCGTTTAAAGATAAAAATGTCCAATTTTTTAAAATTAGTTTTTCGTGTCATTCGTTACATGGATTAAAAGGTGGCAGTTCCAAGATCACGAATATATAATTTTTAAGTCGCTGGGGCAAGTAGTTTAGCCGCAAATCGAATTTTAAGGGACAGAAAAAGTGTAAAGTTTGATGGGTCTAGGACGCATAGTTTAGCCGGAAAACGCGTTTAAAGATAAAAATGTCCAATTTTTTTAAAATTAGTTTTTCGTGTCATTCGTTACATGGATTTAAAGGTGGCAGTTCGAAGATCGCGAATATATAATTTTTAAGTCGCTGGGGCAAGTAGTTTAGCCGCAAATCGAATTTTAAGGGACAGAAAAAGTGTAAAGTTTGATGGGTCTAGGACCCATAGTTAAGCCGGAAAACGCGTTTAAAGATAAAAATGTCCAATTTTTTTAAAATTAGTTTTTCGTGTCATTCGTTACATGGATTAAAAGGTGGCAGTTCCAAGATCACGAATATATAATTTTTAAGTCGCTGGGGCAAGTAGTTTTGCCGCAAATCGAATTTTAAGGGACAGAAAAAGTGTAAAGTTTGATGGGTCTAGGACGCATAGTTTAGCCGGAAAACGGGTTTAAAGATAAAAATGTCCAATTTTTTTAAAATTAGTTTTTCGTGTCATTCGTTACATGGATTAAAAGGTGGCAGTTCCAAGATCGCGAATATATAATATTTAAGTCGCTGGGGCAAGTAGTTTAGCCGCAAATCGAATTTTAAAGGACAGAAAAAGTGTAAAGTTTGATGGGTCTAGGACCCATAGTTTAGCCGGAAAACGCGTTTAAAGATAAAAATGTCCAATTTTTTTAAAATTAGTTTTTCGTGTCATTCGTTACATGGATTAAAAGGTGGCAGTTCCAAGATCACGAATATATAATTTTTAAGTCGCTGGGGCAAGTAGTTTAGCCGCAAATCGAATTTTAAGGGACAGAAAAAGTGTAAAGTTTGATGGGTCTAGGACGCATAGTTTAGCCGGAAAACGCGTTTAAAGATAAAAATGTCCAATTTTTTTAAAATTAGTTTTTCGTGTCATTCGTTACATGGATGAAAAGGTGGCAGTTCCAAGATCGCGAATATATAATTTTTAAGTCGCTGGGGCAAGTAGTTTAGCCGCAAATCGAATTTTAAGGGACAGAAAAAGTGTAAAGTTTGATGGGTCTAGGACGCATAGTTTAGCCGGAAAACGCGTTTAAAGATAAAAATGTCCAATTTTTTTAAGATTTGTTTTTCGTGTCATTCGTTACATGGATTAAAAGGTGGCAGTTCCAAGATCGCGAATATATAATTTTTAAGTCGCTGGGGCAAGTAGTTTAGCCGCAAATCGAATTTTAAGGGACAGACAAAGTGTAAAGTTTGATGGGTCTAGGACCCATAGTTTAGCCGGAAAACGCGTTTAAAGATAATAATGTCCAATTTTTTTAAAATTAGTTTTTCGTGTCATTCGTTACATGGATTAAAAGGTGGCAGTTCCAAGATCACGAATATATAATTTTTAAGTCGCTGGGGCAAGTAGTTTAGCCGCAAATCGAATTTTAAGGGACAGAAAAAATGTAAAGTTTGATGGGTCTAGGACGCATAGTTTAGCCGGAAAACGCGTTTAAAGATAAAAATGTCCAATTTTTTTAAAATTAGTTTTTCGTGTCATTCGTTACATGGATTAAAAGGTGGCAGTTCCAAGATCACGAATATATAATTTTTAAGTCTCTGGGGCAAGTAGTTTAGCCGCAAATCGAATTTTAAGGGACAGAAAAAGTGTAAAGTTTGATGGGTCTAGGACGCATAGCTTAGCCGGAAAACGCGTTTAAAGATAAAAATGTCCAATTTTTTTAAAATTAGTTTTTCGTGTCATTCGTTACATGGATTAAAAGGTGGCAGTTCCAAGATCGCGAATATATAATTTTTAAGTCGCTGGGGCAAGTAGTTTAGCCGCAAATCGAATTTTAAGGGACAGAAAAAGTGTAAAGTTTGATGGGTCTAGGACCCATAGTTTAGCCGGAAAACGCGTTTAAAGATAAAAATGTCCAATTTTTTTAAAATTAGTTTTTCGTGTCATTCGTTACATGGATTAAAAGGTGGCAGTTCCAAGATCACGAATATATAATTTTTAAGTCGCTGGGGCAAGTAGTTTAGCCGCAAATCGAATTTTAAGGGACAGAAAAAGTGTAAAGTTTGATGGGTCTAGGACGCATAGTTTAGCCGGAAAACGCGTTTAAAGATAAAAATGTCCAATTTTTTTAAAATTAGCTTTTCGTGTCATTCGTTACATGGATTAAAAGGTGGCAGTTCCAAGATCACGAATATATAATTTTTAAGTCGCTGGGGCAAGTAGTTTAGCCGCAAATCGAATTTTAAGGGACAGAAAAAGTGTAAAGTTTGATGGGTCTACGACGCATAGTTTAGCCGGAAAACGCGTTTAAAGATAAAAATGTCCAATTTTTTTAAAATTAGTTTTTCGTGTCATTCGTTACATGGATTAAAAGGTGGCAGTTCCAAGATCACGAATATATAATTTTTAAGTCGCTGGGGCAAGCCGCAAATCGAATTTTAAGGGACAGAAAAAGTGTAAAGTTTGATGGGTCTAGGACCCATAGTTTAGCCGGAAAACGCGTTTAAAGATAAAAATGTCCAATTTTTTTAAAATTAGTTTTTCGTGTCATTCGTTACATGGATTAAAAGGTGGCAGTTCCAAGATCGCGAATATATAATTTTTAAGTCGCTGGGGCAAGTAGTTTAGCCGCAAATCGAATTTTAAGGGACAGAAAAAGTGAAAAGTAGTTTAGCCGCAAATCGAATTTTAACGGACAGATAAAGTGTAAAGTTTGATGGGTCTAGGACGCATAGTTTTGCCGGAAAACGCGTTTAAAGATAAAAATGTCCAAATTTTTTAAAATTAGATTTTCGTGTAATTCGTTACATGGATTAAAAGGTGGCACTTCCAAGATCACGAATATATAATTTTTAAGTCGCTGGGGCAAGTAGTTTAGCCGCAAATCGAATTTTAAGGGACAGAAAAAGTGTATAGTTTGATGGGTCTAGGACGCATAGTTTAGCCGGAAAACGCGTTTAAAGATAAAAATGTCCAATTTTTTTAAAATTAGTTTTTCGTGTCATTCGTGACATGGATTAAAAGGTGGCAGTTCCAAGATCACGAATATGTAATTTTTAAGTCGCTGGGGCAAGTAGTTTAGCCGCAAATCGAATTTTAAGGGACAGAAAAAGTGTAAAGTTTGATGGGTCTAGGACCCATAGTTTAGCCGGAAAACGCGTTTAAAGATAAAAATGTCAAATTTTTTTAAAATTAGTTTTTCGTGTCATTCGTTACATGGATTAAAAGGTGGCAGTTCCAAGATCACGAATATATAATTTTTAAGTCGCTGGGGCAAGTAGTTTAGCCGCAAATCGAATTTTAAGGGACAGAAAAAGTGTAAAGTTTGATGGGTCTAGGACGCATAGTTTAGCCGGAAAACGCGTTTAAAGATAAAAATGTCCAATTTTTTTAAAATTAGTTTTTCGTGTCATTCGTTACATGGATTAAAAGGTGGCAGTTCCAAGATCGCGAATATATAATTTTTAAGTCGCTGGGGCAAGTAGTTTAGCCGCAAATCGAATTTTAAGGGACAGAAAAAGTGTAAAGTTTGATGGGTCTAGGACCCATAGTTTAGCCGGAAAACGCGCTTAAAGATAAAAATGTCCAATTTTTTTAAAATTAGTTTTTCGTGTCATTCGTTACATGGATTAAAAGGTGGCAGTTCCAAGATCACGAATATATAATTTTTAAGTCGCTGGGGCAAGTAGTTTGGAAGCAAATAGAATTTTAAGGGACAGAAAAAATGTAAAGTTTGATGGGTCTAGGACGCATAGTTTAGCCGGAAAACGCGTTTAAAGATAAAAATGTCCAATTTTTTTAAGTAGTTTAGCCGCAAATCGAATTTTAAGGGACAGAAAAAGTGTAAAGTTTGATGGGTCGAAGACGCATAGTTTAGCCGGAAAACGCGTTTAAAGATAAAAATGTCCAATTTTTTTAAAATTAGTTTTTCGTGTCATTCGTTACATGGATTAAAAGGTGGCAGTTCCAAGATCACGAATATATAATTTTTAAGTCGCTGGGGCAAGTAGTTTAGCCGCAAATCGAATTTTAAGGGACAGAAAAAGTGTAAAGTTTGATGGGTCTAGGATGCATAGTTTAGCCGGAAAACGCGTTTAAAGATAAAAATGTCCAATTTTTTTAAAATTAGTTTTTCGTGTCATTCGTTACATGGATTAAAAGGTGGCAGTTCCAAGATCGCGAATATATAATTTTTAAGTCGCTGGGGCAAGTAGTTTAGCCGCAAATCGAATTTTAAGGGACAGAAAAAGTGTAAAGTTTGATGGGTCTAGGACCCATAGTTTAGCCGGAAAACGCGTTTAAAGATAAAAATGTCCAATTTTTTTAAAATTAGTTTTTCGTGTCATTCGTTACATGGATTAAAAGGTGGCAGTTCCAAGATCACGAATATATAATTTTTAAGTCGCTGGGGCAAGTAGTTTAGCCGCAAATCGAATTTTAAGGGACAGAAAAACTGTAAAGTTTGATGGGTCTAGGACGCATAGTTTAGCCGGAAAACGCGTTTAAAGATAAAAATGTCCAATTTTTTTAAAATTAGTTTTTCGTGTCATTCGTTACATGGATTAAAATGTGGCAGTTCCAAGATCACGAATATATAATTTTTAAGTCGCTGGGGCAAGTAGTTTAGCCGCAAATCGAATTTTAAGGGACAGAAAAAGTGTAAAGTTTGATGGGTCTAGGACCCATAGTTTAGCCGGAAAACGCGCTTAAAGATAAAAATGTCCAATTTTTTTAAAATTAGTTTTTCGTGTCATTCGTTACATGGATTAAAAGGTGGCAGTTCCAAGATCACGAATATATAATTTTTAAGTCGCTGGGGCAAGTAGTTTGGAAGCAAATAGAATTTTAAGGGACAGAAAAAATGTAAAGTTTGATGGGTCTAGGACGCATAGTTTAGCCGGAAAACGCGTTTAAAGATAAAAATGTCCAATTTTTTTAAGTAGTTTAGCCGCAAATCGAATTTTAAGGGACAGAAAAAGTGTAAAGTTTGATGGGTCGAAGACGCATAGTTTAGCCGGAAAACGCGTTTAAAGATAAAAATGTCCAATTTTTTTAAAATTAGTTTTTCGTGTCATTCGTTACATGGATTAAAAGGTGGCAGTTCCAAGATCACGAATATATAATTTTTAAGTCGCTGGGGCAAGTAGTTTAGCCGCAAATCGAATTTTAAGGGACAGAAAAAGTGTAAAGTTTGATGGGTCTAGGATGCATAGTTTAGCCGGAAAACGCGTTTAAAGATAAAAATGTCCAATTTTTTTAAAATTAGTTTTTCGTGTCATTCGTTACATGGATTAAAAGGTGGCAGTTCCAAGATCGCGAATATATAATTTTTAAGTCGCTGGGGCAAGTAGTTTAGCCGCAAATCGAATTTTAAGGGACAGAAAAAGTGTAAAGTTTGATGGGTCTAGGACCCATAGTTTAGCCGGAAAACGCGTTTAAAGATAAAAATGTCCAATTTTTTTAAAATTAGTTTTTCGTGTCATTCGTTACATGGATTAAAAGGTGGCAGTTCCAAGATCACGAATATATAATTTTTAAGTCGCTGGGGCAAGTAGTTTAGCCGCAAATCGAATTTTAAGGGACAGAAAAACTGTAAAGTTTGATGGGTCTAGGACGCATAGTTTAGCCGGAAAACGCGTTTAAAGATAAAAATGTCCAATTTTTTTAAAATTAGTTTTTCGTGTCATTCGTTACATGGATTAAAATGTGGCAGTTCCAAGATCACGAATATATAATTTTTAAGTCGCTGGGGCAAGTAGTTTAGCCGCAAATCGAATTTTAAGGGACAGAAAAAGTGTAAAGTTTGATGGGTCTAGGACGCATAGTTTAGCCGGAAAACGCGTTTAAAGATAAAAATATCCAATTTTTTTAAAATTAGTTTTTCGTGCCATTCGTTACATGGATTAAAAGGTGGCAGTTCCAAGATCGCGAATATATAATTTTTAAGTCGCTGGGGCAAGTAGTTTAGCCGCAAATCGAATTTTAAGGGACAGAAAAAGTGTAAAGTTTGATGGGTCTAGGACGCATAGCTTAGCCGGAAAACGCGTTTAAAGATAAAAATGTCCAATTTTTTTAAAATTAGTTTTTCGTGTCATTCGTTACATGGATTAAAAGGTGGCAGTTCCAAGATCGCGAATATATAATTTTTAAGTCGCTGGGGCAAGTAGTTTAGCCGCAAATCGAATTTTAAGGGACAGAAAAAGTGTAAAGTAGTTTAGCCGCAAATCGAATTTTAACGGACAGATAAAGTGTAAAGTTTGATGGGTCTAGGACGCATAGTTTTGCCGGAAAACGCGTTTAAAGATAAAAATGTCCAAATTTTTTAAAATTAGATTTTCGTGTAATTCGTTACATGGATTAAAAGGTGGCACTTCCAAGATCACGAATATATAATTTTTAAGTCGCTGGGGCAAGTAGTTTAGCCGCAAATCGAATTTTAAGGGACAGAAAAAGTGTAAAGTTTGATGGGTCTAGGACGCATAGTTTAGCCGGAAAACGCGTTTAAAGATAAAAATGTCCAATTTTTTTAAAATTAGTTTTTCGTGTCATTCGTGACATGGATTAAAAGGTGGCAGTTCCAAGATCACGAATATGTAATTTTTAAGTCGCTGGGGCAAGTAGTTTAGCCGCAAATCGAATTTTAAGGGACAGAAAAAGTGTAAAGTTTGATGGGTCTAGGACCCATAGTTTAGCCGGAAAACGCGTTTAAAGATAAAAATGTCAATTTTTTTTAAAATTAGTTTTTCGTGTCATTCGTTACATGGATTAAAAGGTGGCAGTTCCAAGATCACGAATATATAATTTTTAAGTCGCTGGGGCAAGTAGTTTAGCCGCAAATCGAATTTTAAGGGACAGAAAAAGTGTAAAGTTTGATGGGTCTAGGACGCATAGTTTAGCCGGAAAACGCGTTTAAAGATAAAAATGTCCAATTTTTTTAAAATTAGTTTTTCGTGTCATTCGTTACATGGATTAAAAGGTGGCAGTTCCAAGATCGCGAATATATAATTTTTAAGTCGCTGGGGCAAGTAGTTTAGCCGCAAATCGAATTTTAAGGGACAGAAAAAGTGTAAAGTTTGATGGGTCTAGGACCCATAGTTTAGCCGGAAAACGCGCTTAAAGATAAAAATGTCCAATTTTTTTAAAATTAGTTTTTCGTGTCATTCGTTACATGGATTAAAAGGTGGCAGTTCCAAGATCACGAATATATAATTTTTAAGTCGCTGGGGCAAGTAGTTTGGAAGCAAATAGAATTTTAAGGGACAGAAAAAATGTAAAGTTTGATGGGTCTAGGACGCATAGTTTAGCCGGAAAACGCGTTTAAAGATAAAAATGTCCAATTTTTTTAAGTAGTTTAGCCGCAAATCGAATTTTAAGGGACAGAAAAAGTGTAAAGTTTGATGGGTCGAAGACGCATAGTTTAGCCCGAAAACGCGTTTAAAGATAAAAATGTCCAATTTTTTTAAAATTAGTTTTTCGTGTCATTCGTTACATGGATTAAAAGGTGGCAGTTCCAAGATCACGAATATATAATTTTTAAGTCGCTGGGGCAAGTAGTTTAGCCGCAAATCGAATTTTAAGGGACAGAAAAAGTGTAAAGTTTGATGGGTCTAGGATGCATAGTTTAGCCGGAAAACGCGTTTAAAGATAAAAATGTCCAATTTTTTTAAAATTAGTTTTTCGTGTCATTCGTTACATGGATTAAAAGGTGGCAGTTCCAAGATCGCGAATATATAATTTTTAAGTCGCTGGGGCAAGTAGTTTAGCCGCAAATCGAATTTTAAGGGACAGAAAAAGTGTAAAGTTTGATGGGTCTAGGACCCATAGTTTAGCCGGAAAACGCGTTTAAAGATAAAAATGTCCAATTTTTTTAAAATTAGTTTTTCGTGTCATTCGTTACATGGATTAAAAGGTGGCAGTTCCAAGATCACGAATATATAATTTTTAAGTCGCTGGGGCAAGTAGTTTAGCCGCAAATCGAATTTTAAGGGACAGAAAAACTGTAAAGTTTGATGGGTCTAGGACGCATAGTTTAGCCGGAAAACGCGTTTAAAGATAAAAATGTCCAATTTTTTTAAAATTAGTTTTTCGTGTCATTCGTTACATGGATTAAAATGTGGCAGTTCCAAGATCACGAATATATAATTTTTAAGTCGCTGGGGCAAGTAGTTTAGCCGCAAATCGAATTTTAAGGGACAGAAAAAGTGTAAAGTTTGATGGGTCTAGGACGCATAGTTTAGCCGGAAAACGCTTTTAAAGATAAAAATATCCAATTTTTTTTAAAATTAGTTTTTCGTGTCATTCGTTACATGGATTAAAAGGTGGCAGTTCCAAGATCGCGAATATATAATTTTTAAGTCGCTGGGGCAAGTAGTTTAGCCGCAAATCGAATTTTAAGGGACAGAAAAAGTGTAAAGTTTGATGGGTCTAGGACGCATAGTTTAGCCGGAAAACGCGTTTAAAGATAAAAATGTCCAATTTTTTTAAAATTAGTTTTTCGTGTCATTCGTTACATGGATTAAAACGTGGCAGTTCCAAGATCACGAATATATAATTTTTAAGTCGCTGGGGCAAGCCGCAAATCGAATTTTAAGGGACAGAAAAAGTGTAAAGTTTGATGGGTCTAGGACGCATAGTTTAGCCGGAAAACGCGTTTAAAGATAAAAATGTCCAATTTTTTTAAAATTAGTTTTTCGTGTCATTCGTTACATGGATTAAAAGATGGCAGTTCCAAGATCGCGAATATATAATTTTTAAGTCGCTGGGGCAAGTAGTTTAGCCGCAAATCGAATTTTAAGGGACAGAAAAAGTGTAAAGTTTGATGGGTCTAGGACCCATAGTTTAGCCGTAAAACGCGTTTAAAGATAAAAATGTCCAATTTTTTTAAAATTAGTTTTTCGTGTCATTCGTTACATGGATTAAAAGGTGGCAGTTCCAAGATCAAAAATATATAATTTTTAAGTCGCTGGGGCAAGTAGTTTAGCCGCAAATCGAATTTTAAGGGACAGAAAAAGTGTAAAGTTTGATGGGTCTAGGACGCATAGCTTAGCCGGAAAACGCGTTTAAAGATAAAAATGTCCAATTTTTTTAAAATTAGTTTTTCGTGTCATTCGTTACATGGATTAAAAGGTGGCAGTTCCAAGATCGCGAATATATAATTTTTAAGTCGCTGGGGCAAGTAGTTTAGCCGCAAATCGAATTTTAAGGGACAAAAAAAGTGTAAAGTAGTTTAGCCGCAAATCGAATTTTAACGGACAGATAAAGTGTAAAGTTTGATGGGTCTAGGACGCATAGTTTTGCCGGAAAACGCGTTTAAAGATAAAAATGTCCAAATTTTTTAAAATTAGATTTTCGTGTAATTCGTTACATGGATTAAAAGGTGGCACTTCCAAGATCACGAATATATAATTTTTAAGTCGCTGGGGCAAGTAGTTTAGCCGCAAATCGAATTTTAAGGGACAGAAAAAGTGTAAAGTTTGATGGGTCTAGGACCCATAGTTTAGCCGGAAAACGCGTTTAAAGATAAAAATGTCAATTTTTTTTAAAATTAGTTTTTCGTGTCATTCGTTACATGGATTAAAAGGTGGCAGTTCCAAGATCACGAATATATAATTTTTAAGTCGCTGGGGCAAGTAGTTTAGCCGCAAATCGAATTTTAAGGGACAGAAAAAGTGTAAAGTTTGATGGGTCTAGGACGCATAGTTTAGCCGGAAAACGCGTTTAAAGATAAAAATGTCCAATTTTTTTAAAATTAGTTTTTCGTGTCATTCGTTACATGGATTAAAAGGTGGCAGTTCCAAGATCGCGAATATATAATTTTTAAGTCGCTGGGGCAAGTAGTTTAGCCGCAAATCGAATTTTAAGGGACAGAAAAAGTGTAAAGTTTGATGGGTCTAGGACCCATAGTTTAGCCGGAAAACGCGCTTAAAGATAAAAATGTCCAATTTTTTTAAAATTAGTTTTTCGTGTCATTCGTTACATGGATTAAAAGGTGGCAGTTCCAAGATCACGAATATATAATTTTTAAGTCGCTGGGGCAAGTAGTTTGGAAGCAAATAGAATTTTAAGGGACAGAAAAAATGTAAAGTTTGATGGGTCTAGGACGCATAGTTTAGCCGGAAAACGCGTTTAAAGATAAAAATGTCCAATTTTTTTAAGTAGTTTAGCCGCAAATCGAATTTTAAGGGACAGAAAAAGTGTAAAGTTTGATGGGTCGAAGACGCATAGTTTAGCCCGAAAACGCGTTTAAAGATAAAAATGTCCAATTTTTTTAAAATTAGTTTTTCGTGTCATTCGTTACATGGATTAAAAGGTGGCAGTTCCAAGATCACGAATATATAATTTTTAAGTCGCTGGGGCAAGTAGTTTAGCCGCAAATCGAATTTTAAGGGACAGAAAAAGTGTAAAGTTTGATGGGTCTAGGATGCATAGTTTAGCCGGAAAACGCGTTTAAAGATAAAAATGTCCAATTTTTTTAAAATTAGTTTTTCGTGTCATTCGTTACATGGATTAAAAGGTGGCAGTTCCAAGATCGCGAATATATAATTTTTAAGTCGCTGGGGCAAGTAGTTTAGCCGCAAATCGAATTTTAAGGGACAGAAAAAGTGTAAAGTTTGATGGGTCTAGGACGCATAGTTTAGCCGGAAAACGCGTTTAAAGATAAAAATGTCCAATTTTTTTAAAATTAGTTTTTCGTGTCATTCGTTACATGGATTAAAAGGTGGCAGTTCCAAGATCACGAATATATAATTTTTAAGTCGCTGGGGCAAGTAGTTTAGCCGCAAATCGAATTTTAAGGGACAGAAAAACTGTAAAGTTTGATGGGTCTAGGACGCATAGTTTAGCCGGAAAACGCGTTTAAAGATAAAAATGTCCAATTTTTTTAAAATTAGTTTTTCGTGTCATTCGTTACATGGATTAAAATGTGGCAGTTCCAAGATCACGAATATATAATTTTTAAGTCGCTGGGGCAAGTAGTTTAGCCGCAAATCGAATTTTAAGGGACAGAAAAAGTGTAAAGTTTGATGGGTCTAGGACGCATAGTTTAGCCGGAAAACGCGTTTAAAGATAAAAATATCCAATTTTTTTTAAAATTAGTTTTTCGTGTCATTCGTTACATGGATTAAAAGGTGGCAGTTCCAAGATCGCGAATATATAATTTTTAAGTCGCTGGGGCAAGTAGTTTAGCCGCAAATCGAATTTTAAGGGACAGAAAAAGTGTAAAGTTTGATGGGTCTAGGACGCATAGTTTAGCCGGAAAACGCGTTTAAAGATAAAAATGTCCAATTTTTTTAAAATTAGTTTTTCGTGTCATTCGTTACATGGATTAAAACGTGGCAGTTCCAAGATCACGAATATATAATTTTTAAGTCGCTGGGGCAAGCCGCAAATCGAATTTTAAGGGACAGAAAAAGTGTAAAGTTTGATGGGTCTAGGACGCATAGTTTAGCCGGAAAACGCGTTTAAAGATAAAAATGTCCAATTTTTTTAAAATTAGTTTTTCGTGTCATTCGTTACATGGATTAAAAGATGGCAGTTCCAAGATCGCGAATATATAATTTTTAAGTCGCTGGGGCAAGTAGTTTAGCCGCAAATCGAATTTTAAGGGACAGAAAAAGTGTAAAGTTTGATGGGTCTAGGACCCATAGTTTAGCCGTAAAACGCGTTTAAAGATAAAAATGTCCAATTTTTTTAAAATTAGTTTTTCGTGTCATTCGTTACATGGATTAAAAGGTGGCAGTTCCAAGATCAAAAATATATAATTTTTAAGTCGCTGGGGCAAGTAGTTTAGCCGCAAATAGAATTTTAAGGGACAGAAAAAATGTAAAGTTTGATGGGTCTAGGACGCATAGTTTAGCCGGAAAACGCGTTTAAAGATAAAAATGTCCAATTTTTTTAAAATTAGTTTTTCGTGTCATTCGTTACATGGATTAAAAGGTGGCAGTTCCAAGATCACGAATATATAATTTTTAAGTCGCTGGGGCAAGTAGTTTAGCCGCAAATCGAATTTTAAGGGACAGAAAAAGTGTAAAGTAGTTTAGCCACAAATCGAATTTTAACGGACAGATAAAGTGTAAAGTTTGATTTGTCTAGGACGCATAGTTTAGCCGGAAAACGCGTTTAAAGATAAAAATGTCCAATTTTTTTAAAATTAGTTTTTCGTGTCATTCGTTACATGGATTAAAAGGTGGCAGTTCCAAGATCACGAATATATAATTTTTAAGTCGCTGGGGCAAGTAGTTTAGCCGCAAATCGAATTTTAAGGGACAGAAAAAGTGTAAAGTTTGATGGGTCTAGGACCCATAGTTTAGCCGGAAAACGCGTTTAAAGATAAAAATGTCAAATTTTTTTAAAATTAGTTTTTCGTGTCATTCGTTACATGGATTAAAAGGTGGCAGTTCCAAGATCACGAATATATAATTTTTAAGTCGCTGGGGCAAGTAGTTTAGCCGCAAATCGAATTTTAAGGGACAGAAAAAGTGTAAAGTTTGATGGGTCTAGGACGCATAGTTTAGCCGGAAAACGCGTTTAAAGATAAAAATGTCCAATTTTTTTAAAATTAGTTTTTCGTGTCATTCGTTACATGGATTAAAAGATGGCAGTTCCAAGATCGCGAATATATAATTTTTAAGTCGCTGGGGCAAGTAGTTTAGCCGCAAATCGAATTTTAAGGGACAGAAAAAGTGTAAAGTTTGATGGGTCTAGGACGCATAGTTTAGCCGGAAAACGCGTTTAAAGATAAAAATGTCCAATTTTTTTAAAATTAGTTTTTCGTGTCATTCGTTACATGGATTAAAAGGTGGCAGTTCAAAGATCACGAATATATAATTTTTAAGTCGCTGGGGCAAGCCGCAAATCGAATTTTAAGGGACAGAAAAAGTGTAAAGTTTGATGGGTCTAGGACGCATAGTTTAGCCGGAAAACGCGTTTAGATATAAAAATGTCCAATTTTTTTAAAATTAGTTTTTCGTGTCATTCGTTACATGGATTAAAAGATGGCAGTTCCAAGATCGCGAATATATAATTTTTAAGTCGCTGGGGCAAGTAGTTTAGCCGCAAATCGAATTTTAAGGGACAGAAAAAGTGTAAAGTTTGATGGGTCTAGGACCCATAGTTTAGCCGGAAAACGCGTTTAAAGATAAAAATGTCCAATTTTTTTTAAAATTAGTTTTTCGTGTCATTCGTTACATGGATTAAAAGGTGGCAGTTCCAAGATCAAAAATATATAATTTTTAAGTCGCTGGGGCAAGTAGTTTAGCCGCAAATAGAATTTTAAGGGACAGAAAAAATGTAAAGTTTGATGGGTCTAGGACGCATAGTTTAGCCGGAAAACGCGTTTAAAGATAAAAATGTCCAATTTTTTTAAAATTAGTTTTTCGTGTCATTCGTTACATGGATTAAAAGGTGGCAGTTCCAAGATCACGAATATATAATTTTTAAGTCGCTGGGGCAAGTAGTTTAGCCGCAAATCGAATTTTAAGGGACAGAAAAAGTGTAAAGTAGTTTAGCCACAAATCGAATTTTAACGGACAGATAAAGTCTAAAGTTTGATGGGTCTAGGACGCATAGTTTTGCCGGAAAACGCGTTTAAAGATAAAAATGTCCAAATTTTTTAAAATTAGATTTTCGTGTAATTCGTTACATGGATTAAAAGGTGGCACTTCCAAGATCACGAATATATAATTTTTAAGCCGCTGGGGCAAGTAGTTTAGCCGCAAATCGAATTTTAAGGGACAGAAAAAGTGTAAAGTTTGATGGGTCTAGGACCCATAGTTTAGCCGGAAAACGCGTTTAAAGATAAAAATGTCAAATTTTTTTAAAATTAGTTTTTCGTGTCATTCGTTACATGGATTAAAAGGTGGCAGTTCCAAGATCACGAATATATAATTTTTAAGTCGCTGGGGCAAGTAGTTTAGCCGCAAATCGAATTTTAAGGGACAGAAAAAGTGTAAAGTTTGATGGGTCTAGGACGCATAGTTTAGCCGGAAAACGCGTTTAAAGATAAAAATGTCCAATTTTTTTAAAATTAGTTTTTCGTGTCATTCGTTACATGGATTAAAAGGTGGCAGTTCCAAGATCACGAATATATAATTTTTAAGTCGCTGGGGCAAATAGTTTAGCCGCAAATCGAATTTTAAGGGACAGAAAAAGTGTAAAGTTTGATGGGTCTAGGACGCATAGTTTAGCCGGAAAACGCGTTTAAAGATAAAAATGTCCAATTTTTTAAAATTAGTTTTTCGTGTCATTCGTTACATGGATTAAAAGGTGGCAGTTCCAAGATCGCGAATATATAATTTTTAAGTCGCTGGGGCAAGTAGTTTAGCCGCAAATCGAATTTTAAGGGACAGAAAAAGTGTAAAGTTTGATGGGTCTAGGACCCATAGTTTAGCCGGAAAACGCGCTTAAAGATAAAAATGTCCAATTTTTTTAAAATTAGTTTTTCGTGTCATTCGTTACATGGATTAAAAGGTGGCAGTTCCAAGATCACGAATATATAATTTTTAAGTCGCTGGGGCAAGTAGTTTGGCCGCAAATAGAATTTTAAGGGACAGAAAAAATGTAAAGTTTGATGGGTCTAGGACGCATAGTTTAGCCGGAAAACGCGTTTAAAGATAAAAATGTCCAATTTTTTTAAAATTAGTTTTTCGTGTCATTCGTTACATGGATTAAAAGGTGGCAGTTCCAAGATCACGAATATATAATTTTTAAGTCGCTGGGGCAAGTAGTTTAGCCGCAAATCGAATTTTAAGGGACAGAAAAAGTGTAAAGTTTGATGGGTCTAGGACGCATAGTTTAGCCGGAAAACGCGTTTAAAGATAAAAATGTCCAAATTTTTTAAAATTAGATTTTCGTGCAATTCTTTACATGGATTAAAAGGTGGCTCTTCCAAGATCACGAATATATAATTTTTAAGTCGCTGGGGCAAGTAGTTTAGCCGCAAATCGAATTTTAAGGGACAGAAAAAGTGTAAAGTTTGATGGGTCTAGGACGCATAGTTTAGCCGGAAAACGCGTTTAAAGATAAAAATGTCCAATTTTTTTAAAATTAGTTTTTCGTGTCATTCGTTACATGGATTAAAATGTGGCAGTTCCAAGATCACGAATATATAATTTTTAAGTCGCTGGGGCAAGTAGTTTAGCCGCAAATCGAATTTTAAGGGACAGAAAAAGTGTAAAGTTTGATGGGTCTACGACGCATAGTTTAGCCGGAAAACGCGTTTAAAGATAAAAATGTCCAATTTTTTTAAAATTAGTTTTTCGTGTCATTCGTTACATGGATTAAAAGGTGGCAGTTCCAAGATCACGAATATATAATTTTTAAGTCGCTGGGGCAAGTAGTTTAGCCGCAAATCGAATTTTAAGGGACAGAAAAAGTGTAAAGTTTGATGGGTCTAGGACGCATAGTTTAGCCGGAAAACGCGTTTAAAGATAAAAATGTCCAATTTTTTTTAAAATTAGTTTTTCGTGTCATTCGTTACATGGATTAAAAGGTGGCAGTTCCAATATCACGAATATATAATTTTTAAGTCGCTGGGGCAAGTAGTTTAGCCGCAAATCGAATTTTAAGGGACAGAAAAAGTGTAAAGTTTGATGGGTCTAGGACGCATAGTTTAGCCGGAAAACGCGTTTAAAGATAAAAATGTCCATTTTTTTTTTAAATTAGTTTTTCGTGTCATTCGTTACATGGATTAAAAGGTGGCAGTTCCAAGATCACGAATATATAATTTTTAAGTCGCTGGGGCAAGTAGTTTAGCCGCAAATCGAATTTTAAGGGACAGAAAAAGTGTAAAGTTTGATGGGTCTAGGACGCATAGCTTAGCCGGTAAACGCGTTTAAAGATAAAAATGTCCAATTTTTTTAAAATTAGTTTTTCGTGTCATTCGTTACATGGATTAAAAGGTGGCAGTTCCAAGATCGCGAATATATAATTTTTAAGTCGCTGGGGCAAGTAGTTTAGCCGCAAATCGAATTTTAAGGGACAGAAAAAGTGTAAAGTTTGATGGGTCTAGGACGCATAGTTTAGCCGGAAAACGCGTTTAAAGATAAAAATGTCCAATTTTTTTAAAATTAGTTTTTCGTGTCATTCGTTACATGGATTAAAAGGTTTTTTTTTTTTTTTTATAACTTTGCACGCGCTCAAGGGATTATGAATACCCTTTATATGTTTTTCTTAACACAGCGCGGGCATTCGGTGGAAGAAGAGAAAGAAGGATAGGAAAGAAGTGTGGAGCGATGTTCTGAGACTAGAGCTGGTTGATGTCTCAGATTTATCTCCAGGGATGGCGGCTGAACTAATGCGGAGAAAATGACCGTGTCTTATTTATGTATGACTCTTATAATTCGCATTATTTTATTTATTTCCTTGTCATATTTTATGGTTATGCTTGTTTACTTAATCACATGTTGTTAGTGTTATGCCTAAACACCATGTAATGAGCAAGGCAGCAACTTATTTTATGACAATTTTTAGAATTGGTTTTTAATGGAATATAAGAAGACATAGACAACGGCAGGAATCGAACCTGCAACCACGAGGTTGACAGGCGAGCACACAACTATCGCGCCACGGCGTATGGTTTAATTGTCTTTCGCTTTTGATTTAAACACATATTCTTTTTCAGTGGGCCTTCTGAAATAATAAGAGCTTAAGTTTTAGCAGACTTGGCCAAAGTTAGTTGGTGGCAGTTCCAAGATCACGAATATATAATTTTTAAGTCGCTGGGGCAAGCCGCAAATCGAATTTTAAGGGACAGAAAAAGTGTGAAGTTTGATGGGTCTAGGACCCATAGTTTAGCCGGAAAACGCGTTTAAAGATAAAAATGTCCAATTTTTTTAAAATTAGTTTTTCGTGTCATTCGTTACATGGATTAAAAGGTGGCAGTTCCAAGATCACGAATATATAATTTTTAAGTCGCTGGGGCAAGTAGTTTAGCCGCAAATCGAATTTTAAGGGACAGATAAAGTGTAAAGTTTGATGGGTCTAGGACGCATAGTTTAGCCGGAAAACGAGTTTAAAGATAAAAATGTCCAAATTTTTTAAAATTAGATTTTCGTGTAATTCGTTACATGGATTAAAAGGTGGCAGTTCCAAGATCACGAATATATAATTTTTAAGTCGCTGGGGCAAGTAGTTTAGCCGCAAATCGAATTTTAAGGGACAGAAAAAGTGTAAAGTTTGATGGGTCTACGACGCATAGTTTAGCCGGAAAACGCGTTTAAAGATAAAAATGTCCAATTTTTTTAAAATTAGTTTTTCGTGTCATTCGTTACATGGATTAAAAGGTGGCAGTTCCAAAATCGCGAATATATAATTTTTAAGTCGCTGGGGCAAGTAGTTTAGCCGCAAATCGAATTTTAAGGGACAGAAAAAGTTTAAAGTTTGATGGGTCTAGGACGCATAGTTTAGCCGGAAAACGCGTTTAAAGATAAAAATGTCCAATTTTTTTAAAATTAGTTTTAAGGGACAGCAAATCGAATTTTAAGGGACAGAAAAAGTGTAAAGTTTGATGGGTCTAGGACCCATAGTTTAGCCGGAAAACGCGTTTAAATATAAAAATGTCCAATTTTTTTAAAATTAGTGTTTCGTGTCATTCGTTACATGGATTAAAAGGTGGCAGTTCCAAGATCACGAATATATAATTTTTAAGTCGCTGGGGCAAGTAGTTTAGCCGCAAATCGAATTTTAAGGGACAGATAAAGTGTAAAGTTTGATGGGTCTAGGACGCATAGTTTAGCCGGAAAACGCGTTTAAAGATAAAAATGTCCAAATTTTTTAAAATTAGATTTTCGTGCAATTCTTTACATGGATTAAAAGGTGGCTCTTCCAAGATCACGAATATATAATTTTTAAGTCGCTGGGGCAAGTAGTTTAGCCGCAAATCGAATTTTAAGGGACAGAAAAAGTGTAAAGTTTGATGGGTCTAGGACGCATAGTTTAGCCGGAAAACGCGTTTAAAGATAAAAATGTCCAATTTTTTTAAAATTAGTTTTTCGTGTCATTCGTTACATGGATTAAAAGGTGGCAGTTCCAAGATCACGAATATATAATTTTTAAGTCGCTGGGGCAAGTAGTTTAGCCGCAAATCGAATTTTAAGGGACAGAAAAAGTGTAAAGTTTGATGGGTCTACGACGCATAGTTTAGCCGGAAAACGCGTTTAAAGATAAAAATGTCCAATTTTTTTAAAATTAGTTTTTCGTGTCATTCGTTACATGGATTAAAAGGTGGCAGTTCCAAGATCACGAATATATAATTTTTAAGTCGCTGGGGCAAGTAGTTTAGCCGCAAATCGAATTTTAAGGGACAGAAAAAGTGTAAAGTTTGATGGGTCTAGGACGCATAGTTTAGCCGGAAAACGCGTTTAAAGATAAAAATGTCCAATTTTTTTAAAATTAGTTTTTCGTGTCATTCGTTACATGGATTAAAAGGTGGCAGTTCCAAGATCGCGAATATATAATTTTTAAGTCGCTGGGGCAAGTAGTTTAGCCGCAAATCGAATTTTAAGGGCAGAAAAAGTGTAGAGTTTGATGGGTCTAGGACCCATAGTTTAGCCGGAAAACGCGTTTAAAGATAAAAATGTCCAATTTTTTTAAAATTAGTTTTTCGTGTCATTCGTTACATGGATTAAAAGGTGGCAGTTCCAAGATTACGAATATGTAATTTTTAAGTCGCTGGGGCAAGTAGTTTAGCCGCAAATCGAATTTTAAGGGACAGAAAAAGTGTAAAGTTTGATGGGTCTAGGACGCATAAAATTAGTTTTTCGTGTCATTCGTTACATGGATTAAAAGGTGGCAGTTCCAAGATCACGAATATATAATTTTTAAGTCGCTGGGGCAAGTAGTTTAGCCGCAAATCGAATTTTAAGGGACAGAAAAAGTGTAAAGTTTGATGGGTCTACGACGCATAGTTTAGCCGGAAAACGCGTTTAAAGATAAAAATGTCCATTTTTTTTAAAATAAGTTTTTCGTGTCATTCGTTACATGGATTAAAAGGTGGCAGTTCCAAGATCACGGATATATAATTTTTAAGTCGCTGGGGCAAGTAGTTTAGCCGCAAATCGAATTTTAAGGGACAGAAAAAGTGTAAAGTTTGATGAGTCTAGGACGCATAGTTTAGCCGGAAAACGTGTTTAAAGATAAAAATGTCCAATTTTTTTAAAATTAGTTTTTCGTGTCATTCGTTACATGGATTAAAAGGTGGCAGTTCCAAGATCGCGAATATATAATTTTTAAGTCGCTGGGGCAAGTAGTTTAGCCGCAAATCGAATTTTAAGGGCAGAAAAAGTGTAGAGTTTGATGGGTCTAGGACCCATAGTTTAGCCGGAAAACGCGTTTAAAGATAAAAATGTCCAATTTTTTTAAAATTAGTTTTTCGTGTCATTCGTTACATGGATTAAAAGGTGGCAGTTCCAAGATCACGAATATATAATTTTTAAGTCGCTGGGGCAAGTAGTTTAGCCGCAAATCGAATCTTAAGGGACAGAAAAAGTGTAAAGTTTGATGGGTCTAGGACGCATAGTTTAGCCGGAAAACGCGTTTTTAAGATAAAAATGTCCAATTTTTTTAAAATTAGTTTTTCGTGTCATTCGTTACATGGATTAAAAGGTGGCAGTTCCAAGATCACGAATATATAATTTTTAAGTCGCTGGGGCAAGTAGCTTAGCCGCAAATCGAATTTTAAGGGACAGAAAAAGTGTAAAGTTTGATGGGTCTAGGACGCATAGTTTAGCCGGAAAACGCGTTTAAAGATAAAAATGTCCATTTTTTTTTAAATTAGTTTTTCGTGTCATTCGTTACATGGATTAAAAGGTGGCAGTTCCAAGATCACGAATATATAATTTTTAAGTCGCTGGGGCAAGTAGTTTAGCCGCAAATCGAATTTTAAGGGACAGAAAAAGTGTAAAGTTTGATGGGTCTAGGACGCATAGCTTAGCCGGAAAACGCGTTTAAAGATAAAAATGTCCAATTTTTTTAAAATTAGTTTTTCGTGTCATTCGTTACATGGATTAAAAGGTGGCAGTTCTAAGATCGCGAATATATATTTTTTAAGTCGCTGGGGCAAGTAGTTTAGCCGCAAATCGAATTTTAAGGGACAGAAAAAGTGTAAAGTTTGATGGATCTAGGACGCACAGTTTAGCCGGAAAACGCGTTTAAAGATTAAAATGTCCAATTTTTTTAAAATTAGTTTTTCGTGTCATTCGTTACATGGATTAAAGGGTGGCAGTTCCAAGATCACGAATATATAATTTTTAAGTCGCTGGGGCAAGCCGCAAATCGAATTTTAAGGGACAGAAAAAGTGTAAAGTTTGATGGGTCTAGGACCCATAGTTTAGCCGGAAAACGCGTTTAAAGATAAAAATGTCCAATTTTTTTAAAATTAGTTTTTCGTGTCATTCGTTACATGGATTAAAAGGTGGCAGTTCCAAGATCAAGAATATATAATTTTTAAGTCGCTGGGGCAAGTAGTTTAGCCGCAAATCGAATTTTAAGGGACAGATAAAGTGTAAAGTTTGATGGGTCTAGGACGCATAGTTTAGCCGGAAAACGCGTTTAAAGATAAAAATGTCCAAATTTTTTAAAATTAGATTTTCGTGTAATTCGTTACATGGATTAAAAGGTGGCACTTCCAAGATCACGAATATATAATTTTTAAGTCGCTGGGGCAAGTAGTTTAGCCGCAAATCGAATTTTAAGGGACAGAAAAAGTGTAAAGTTTGATGGGTCTAGGACGTATAGTTTAGCCGGAAAACGCGTTTAAAGATAAAAATGTCCAATTTTTTTAAAATTAGTTTTTCGTGTCATTCGTTACATGGATTAAAAGGTGGCAGTTCCAAGATCACGAATATATAATTTTTAAGTCGCTGGGGCAAGTAGTTTAGCCGCAAATCGAATTTTAAGGGACAGAACAAGTGTAAAGTTTGATGGGTCTACGACGCATAGTTTAGCCGGAAAACGCGTTTAAAGATAAAAATGTCCAATTTTTTAAAATTAGTTTTTCGTGTCATTCGTTACATGGATTAAAAGGTGGCAGTTCCAAGATCACAAATATATAATTTTTAAGTCGCTGGGGCAAGTAGTTTAGCCGCAAATCGAATTTTAAGGGACAGAAAAAGTGTAAAGTTTGATGGGTCTAGGACGCATAGTTTAGCCGGAAAACGCGTTTAAAGATAAAAATGTCCAATTTTTTTAAAATTAGTTTTTCGTGTCATTCGTTACATGGATTTAAAGGTGGCAGTTCGAAGATCGCGAATATATAATTTTTAAGTCGCTGGGGCAAGTAGTTTAGCCGCAAATCGAATTTTAAGGGACAGAAAAAGTGTAAAGTTTGATGGGTCTAGGACCCATAGTTAAGCCGAAAACGCGTTTAAAGATAAAAATGTCCAATTTTTTTAAAATTAGTTTTTCGTGTCATTCGTTACATGGATTAAAAGGTGGCAGTTCCAAGATCACGAATATATAATTTTTAAGTCGCTGGGGCAAGTAGTTTTGCCGCAAATCGAATTTTAAGGGACAGAAAAAGTGTAAAGTTTGATGGGTCTAGGACGCATATTTTAGCCGGAAAACGCGTTTAAAGATAAAAATGTCCAATTTTTTTAAAATTAGTTTTTCGTGTCATTCGTTACATGGATTAAAAGGTGGCAGTTCCAAGATCGCGAATATATAATTTTTAAGTCGCTGGGGCAAGTAGTTTAGCCGCAAATCGAATTTTAAGGGACAGAAATAGTGTAAAGTTTGATGGGTCTAGGACACATAGTTTAGCCGGAAAACGCGTTTAAAGATAAAAATGTCCAATTTTTTTAAAATTAGTTTTTCGTGTCATTCGTTACATGGATTAAAAGGTGGCAGTTCCAAGATCACGAATATATAATTTTTAAGTCGCTGGGGCAAGTAGTTTAGCCGCAAATCGAATTTTAAGGGACAGAAAAAGTGTAAAGTTTGATGGGTCTAGGATGCATAGTTTAGCCGGAAAACGCGTTTAAAGATAAAAATGTCCAATTTTTTTAAAATTAGTTTTTCGTGTCATTCGTTACATGGATTAAAAGGTGGCAGTTCCAAGATCGCGAATATATAATTTTTAAGTCGCTGGGGCAAGTAGTTTAGCCGCAAATCGAATTTTAAAGGACAGAAAAAGTGTAAAGTTTGATGGGTCTAGGACCCATAGTTTAGCCGGAAAACGCGTTTAAAGATAAAAATGTCCAATTTTTTTAAAATTAGTTTTTCGTGTCATTCGTTACATGGATTAAAAGGTGGCAGTTCCAAGATCACGAATATATAATTTTTAAGTCGCTGGGCAAGTAGTTTAGCCGCAAATCGAATTTTAAGGGACAGAAAAAGTGTAAAGTTTGATGGGTCTAGGACCCATAGTTTAGCCGGAAAACGCGTTTAAAGATAAAAATGTCCAATTTTTTTAAAATTAGTTTTTCGTGTCATTCGTTACATGGATTAAAAGGTGGCAGTTCCAAGATCACGAATATATAATTTTTAAGTCGCTGGGGCAAGTAGTTTAGCCGCAAATCGAATTTTAAGGGACAGATAAAGTGTAAAGTTTGATGGGTCTAGGACGCATAGTTTAGCCGCAAAACGCGTTTAAAGATAAAAATGTCCAAATTTTTTAAAATTAGATTTTCGTGTAATTCGTTACATGGATTAAAAGGTGGCAGTTCCAAGATCACGAATATATAATTTTTAAGTCGCTGGGGCAAGAAGTTTAGCCGCAAATCGAATTTTAAGGGACAGAAAAAGTGTAAAGTTTGATGGGTCTAGGACGCATAGTTTAGCCGGAAAACGCGTTTAAAGATAAAAATGTCCAAATTTTTTAAAATTAGATTTTCGTGTAATTCGTTACATGGATTAAAAGGTGGCAGTTCCAAGATCACGAATATATAATTTTTAAGTCGCTGGGGCAAGTAGTTTAGCTGCAAATCGAATTTTAAGGGACATAAAAAGTGTAAAGTTTGATGGGTCTAGGACCCATAGTTTAGCCGGAAAACGCGTTTAAAGATAAAAATGTCCAATTTTTTTAAAATTAGTTTTTCGTGTCATTCGTTACATGGATTAAAAGGTGGCAGTTCCAAGATCACGAATATATAATTTTTAAGTCGCTGGGGCAAGTAGTTTAGCCGCAAATCGAATTTTAAGGGACAGATAAAGTGTAAAGTTTGATGGGTCTAGGACGCATAGTTTAGCCGGAAAACGCGTTTAAAGATAAAAATGTCCAAATTTTTTAAAATTAGATTTTCGTGTAATTCGTTACATGGATTAAAAGGTGGCACTTCCAAGATCACGAATATATAATTTTTAAGTCGCTGCCCAAATAACAATTTTTGGTTTGAAAACGGTTATTAAACCGGATATTAGCCCAGGTTATTTAAACCTTTTGGTTACAAATTGGTTAAAAAGACGTCTTAAAGACGCTCTGGGAACGTCTCCATAACCGAAAATGGTCAGTAACTAAATAACGTCCGTTGGATTGTGGTAACAAGAAAACTTTTAAAAACCGTTAATTAATAACTGCTTTTTAGAGTTTATTTATGGTTTTTAAAAAAACCCAGTATATGCTCCAAATAATGGGTTTTTTTAAAAACCTGTTTTTAACGGCTTTTATATAACCGTTTATATATAGTTTTAAAAAAACCTGTAATATGCTGTTTTATGGCTTTTTTGTAAACGTTTAGATACAGTTTTTATAAAGCCTGTAATATGTTGTTTTCACGGCTATTTTATAACCATTTACATACAGTTTTTATTAAACCTGTAATATGTTATTTTCACGGCTATTTTATAACCGTTTACCAACCGTTTTTATAAAACCTGTGGTAAGTTTATTTCACGGCTTTGTATAACCGTTTATCTACAGTTTTTATAAACCTGCAAATGTTTTCTTCATAGCTTTTTTATAACCGTTTGCTTACCTGTATGCTGCAAACCATGATTTACGTTATTGCGAAATTCTTCTCAGCTGAAAGTCAAATGCTTTAAAGGAGAACAATCAAATTATGAATTAATTAAATTAATTTTAATGGATTATATTAGTAGATATTCATAATATAGTATATTGATTAAAATTAAATTAAATTAAAATTAAACTTAAATTTAACTTAAACTTAACTTAAAATTAACTTAAACTTAACTTAAAACTATTATGAAGTTGATTCAGGATCAAGGCCATCGGATGAACTTTGTATTTCTGTTAATAGTAAAATAATTTTATAAAATATTTTTCAAAAACTCACTTTTTTTAAACTTACGAATTCAGTTTGCCAAGCCTGAAAGGCGCCTGCTTCAAAAAGCTTTTGAAAAACGTTGACCCCTCAACGTCGCTAAATGAGGGGTATCTGGTCCTCACTGCTTCCATAATAGCACCGAAGATATTGACGTATTTGTTGAAGCTCTTCTTTATGGTTGTTCCTTGCCAGGAAAACTCCGCTAGGAGCGAGTCAGCAAAAATGCATCTGCATATTGTGCGGATCGTCTTCATCCCGTTCACCCCCCCAAATGTGCTCAATTTACGGACCTGTAAAGAAAAAAATATATGTATTAAGAATAATGTACTATAAAGTGTGTTAGGGCGATTCGCATAAGAAGCAAACAAATGCTACTGCATGTAGTTTGTGAGCACAAGAATTGTGTAAGAGGAGGATCTATTTCCCCCGCTTAGGAAATCTGATAAAAAATCATCTTAAAATAGAAAACAAATTATTTACAAATAACGGCAACATTAACGACATTCAAAATGTAATTTTTCTGAATTTTACTTTACTAAGTACAATTTTTTGTTAAACACTATAAATGAAATGGTTCTAGAACTTATGCTTTTCAAAATATTAAAAATTAAAATACAATCATTAAAACAATAAGAAACTTCTAATGATAAAATGTACGTGTTCCTGTTTCTTATATTCTTCTTATTGAAATCAATTATAGGTAATCGTAATCGTAATTGATAAGTAAAAGTCCTCTAGATCCATTTGGTTTTCATTGTATAGAATACTTTAATTGAAAATTTTAAACAAAAATAGAACTAAGCATGGAATCTCGAAAAAGCTAGTTTGAAAAAAATGTAGTTAATTTTAATTAAGTTAATAAGTATAAAACAAAAACGATACAAAATGTTCTATATGCCTTCACTTTAATAAAAAATAAAATACAAAACAACCAGACTATCTCGTAGGCTGAATGCTTTCAGGGATTACTTCTTCTATAATTCCTTAATGAAACAAAACTCAATTTCAATTTTCATCGTTTCCTATTTAATATGTCAGCAGAGAGAAAAAGAAAAAAACACCCATGTTCTACATTCCACTTATTGTGAATTCATATGACGAAATTGAATTTATGTGTTCCACAATCCGTTCGAATTTCGAAAACGAAAATTGATGTTCATTCCGTTTTCTGAACCTATTCAATCCACTTTTGTATGGGTTGTGAAATTAGTCCATTTGCACATCGTTTTGTATTTCTTGGTACAAAATGTAAGCAAACTTTTTTTTTTTGTTTCTATTAGTATTTATTTATTATTATTTTCGTAAGAACGTACGAATGAAAGAATGCAAAATGCATCTTAAAAACAATTAAAAATGGATGCACCTTGAATTCATTCGAAATGCATAACATCGGCGAAAATATTCGTTGTAACAATTAATTCACATAATAAGTCTATATATTAACTTTTGTAGTCAGATTTTTCAAATAATTTTTTCATTTTCAATATTGAAATGTAAAAAAGGCATTTTTTTATTATTTACTATTGTAATTATTAATGATTATTTCTTTTGACATTTTCATATTAATGATGTTATTGTGTACTCTTTCATATCATATAATACTGAAAATTATTGTGACTTGATGTACATTTGTCAGCTTTTAGAAACTTTTATCATGATTGAAAATGAAAAATAAAAAAAAAAAAGAAACTGACTACGAAAGTTAATTGGCGAGTTTATATTCCAGAGCGCTCAGTAATTTTCTCCGTCACTTTGACAGAGCAAGATAATGAAATATAAACACAAATAAAAACTCAAAATTTTGTGAGAAAGCGGAGATCTCTGATATCTCTGAAATATGAACTGGCCAAATATATTAATTTAAAATTTTGTTTAAAAGTAGTTAAAACATATGGCAAGTTCAGAAAAATGATATCTCAGAGGTTTCACTTTTTAAATAATGTACATGAACAAATGAATTCAAAAAAGTATTTTGACCTCTGCGATATAAATTGGTATATCGACGCTTTCATAAAAAGAATATATATGTATATGAATGTATTTACCAATTGTTTTTTGAAATGGAGATCTTTTCGAATTTTTTCCTCAACATCCTCAATTTGCTCCTTTGTAGATAGTGGAAATATTTCATCAAGGAGGAGATCTTCAACTTGCTCTTCCCCAACTTTTTGGCAAAATTTTTCCACCAACAAATTAATTGAGGCTTCTGTTTTTGCCATGAAGCTCTCCAACATTACCTGTTGGTTCTCAATTTTTTTTTGCGGCGGAGCTTTGATTCTCGATGACCAAGTCCAATTTAGAAGTCAATTCCTTAAATTGACTGGTAGAGAGTCCTATGTATGAAAAGTTAAAATAGTTATTATAACAGCAGTAGGTCGTTAGAGGCAGTTAGTACAGAAGATATTAAGTTAACATTGTAATTTACTTACAAACATTATTAAAATTACAATGTTAACTTATGTTATAATATAATAATAAACGTAATAATAAAATAGCGTATAGTATAAGCCATTAGTTAATTAGTTTTACCTTCATTATTCATATTATATACCTCAGAGGTCACGTTTGTTATCGTCACATCATCTTCTGAGAGGGTGAACGGGGTATTGTCTTAAAAATTAAATGTATGAGAAAATTAACAATTGTTTGCCAAGATGTAAATAACATTAAAGCTTACCAGAATTGGGAATTAACGTTGACATTAAGGTGTTCAGGTCCGTTAATAATTCCGAATTTTTTGCCAGTGTTATTTCTTCTGAATTGTCTTCGGAAGACAAATATTCGGCATCCTTCTCTTTTTGCACGGCTTGCTCCCAGGAATCTTCAAATGAAAAACAACATTTTTTATAAAGATTAGTTGCATGAAAGGCATACAAGAAACTATAGTTTTGAAATACAGTCTGGTTTCTGTAACAAAACCCTTGTTGACCATATAGTTATGAAAAATAAAATAGATAGATAAATAAGTATCTTACCAATGTTGTCAAAAAGTATTTTGCAGCCCATTTTTTGCCAGTCTTCGGATGGCTGGATAGAGTTTTTCCGACCTAAACCAGAGTCCTTCTTGCTCTTTGGCCATAATAACGTCATTCCATCGAGAATCCAACTTTTGGGAACTGCCGTCACGAATTTCTCTTCAGCCTCGACTGTCTCCACTACACAATACATTTTGTTTAACAATGTACTAAAGGGAAGAAAACAGATTCCGTTTGGTAAGGTTATTTTAAAAAATTTGGAGGAAATATTTTCTAAATCCCAAAATTGAGGCACATTTTCTTCTTCATTTGATTTGTAAACGCTTACAAATTTAGAATAAAACGGTTTCTCGTAAAAATTTTGTTTTTGCTTTAAGCTTGAACCATAGATAACTGGGCTGCCATGTCGATAAGTTGCAAATTCCATTCTAACAATTTCTTCTGACTTTGTTAAAAAATAACTATCTGCATACGACGACTTCAGAACAAATTGTTTAAGCTGAATTGCTCTATAGACCCCACAACAATCTTTTAATTTGCATATTATATTTTTATCTTTCATATAAAGCATATGACTTTCGTTTGAATCTTCATCGTTTAAATCTATATTGTCAAAATCTTCGATAATCCTATTTGCAATTTGCTCCAGTGGCCTATTTCCAGATCTTATTCGACGTTTTAAATATTGTAAACGATTTTCGTATTTAAAAGCACTTATATTATCTAAAGGTCCATGGTATTTTACATCATCTACAATATGGTATAAGTTGTAAACGTTATAACTTATGTTTTCAGATCCATAGATTTTAGCGAAGTTCTGTATGAATGATTTGAATAAACTCTGTGCGACATCAATAAAAACGTGCTTATTTTTACTCAAACAAATTGAAACAGCGCAGTGTAGTTCCATGAAATTGGCATATACTTCATCATGAATTTCATTTTTCAAAACAACCGGACCTAAGTACAACAAAAACGTACGAAATTCAGTGGCCTTCCAAAAACTAATAACATCAAGTCCACGAGGTGTTCTATTGAAGTCGCATGGAGTGCATTTTCGTAATGATACTAAGGTTTCAGAGATTTGTTCAATGTTTTTGGCCGAAAGCTTTGTTTTAAGAGATCTATTCTTAATCCATATAACCAATAATTTTTTCATAACACCTAAGCACAATAAATGCATGTAATCTAGTGGAAAATTCATAATAATATCGATTGGGAGTTTTTCTAATGGAGATGGTTGAGTATGGTGATCTTCGTGTAACCTAGCCCGGAAAGAAGCATTCGTTCGAAGGGATTTTGATAAGCTTGGAAAACACATTTGGTGAGATTTGTAATTATAATCCCCTTCTACATTACATCTTTCACACGCAAAATAACCATTATGTCCTTTAATCCCTTTTAAATAAGAGCGAGCGGGGGCATCACAAATGAAATTTCTAACTTTAAAATGTATGTTTTTCGAACCAATATTCACATCTTCAATGGTGCTAGCCTCCTCAAGAAATAATCGTAGGAATTCATTAACACTTGAAGGTTTTGCCATTCCGTAATAAACACATATTACCAGCGGCGGCAAACGAAAACCATCTGGTGAACACAAAATAGGCCAAAACTGACCCTTTGAACTTTTGCTAACAGGAATGCCATCAATATTAAAGTCCAAAAATATTTCTGTGCGACACGTATCAACACTTTCAAAAACTTTTGTTAAAGTACGAACCAAACCGAAATGCCAGTATCTACCAGGTGGAACTTCAATAAAATTTGTCTCAACTGCCACGGAAGAATGTAAAAATGTTCGGGGATCTAATCGTAAATAAGAATGAAAGTTATGCAAAATATTAAGCAAATCTCTCAAACAAACATTAGGTACATTATGTTGAATAGCCCATTTTACTAAGTTTTTTTTCAATTCTTCTGGATTAGTTTTAAGATTATTTGAGAGCGCGAAACTATTGTCTTTAGAACTGTCACTATCACTATCATTTTCACAAATCCTATTTGGAAGGTGTGATGGCTGCTCTTCAAAATCCATGTTAAGAAGCTCTTGTTCACGATTCTTTATTTTTTCATTTTCACGCATTTGTGATATAATTTTTTTAACTTTTCTTTTAAATGTAGTCCTACTACATATTTTGTTTCTAATAATAGAATTCATTTTGTTCGACGAAGTTTATACCGACAAGCTTAAATATTACTACCCGGAATGACATTGACAACTATAAAGAAGAAAAAAATGTGCAGCATGAAAAGTGTTTTTTTTTGGTAATTTTTTACCTCTCAGCGTTATTTTGTTACCCTCAAGGTTACTTTTTCACTTTGAGAGTTATTTTGTTACGCTTTTTTTATTTTGGAAGGTTATTATTTCACTATGAAAGTTACTTTGTTACCCTCAAGGTTAATTTTTCACTTTGAGAGTTATTTTGTTACCGTAAACAAGTTAAAAAAAGAAACATTTTAACAAAATAGTTATTTTGGTTGTTTATAAATTATTCACACTTTATAACACAAAATATAAAAGATAATTATTTAAATATAATTAAAATAACTTACCTCAAAATGTTTCACACGAATTTAATACACTTTTAATTATTTTTCTTTAATTTTCCACGCACAATAAACGAAAACAAAACCGGTCACCACTAATTGTCAATTGCAACTAGCCAAAGCATAATGCAGAACTGACTGAGAGGGAAAATGAGAGACATATGTATGAGAATGATGAGCGTGCGAGTGAATTGGTGAATTGTGTTTGCACCTGATGAGAGTGTGTGTGTGGAATGTTGTTGGTTTGGATAGTTGAAACGCAGCTAGAACAAGTTGAAATTTCACCAGGGTTGGTAAAGAGTTAGATTTGGTTAATTTTTAACAAATATTTATTACTGGAGTTGTAAGTAGGATAATAAAGAGTTAATTATTAACTTAAAGAATTATATTTGGTTAATTTTTAACCTATAAGTAATTATTTTTGCTGAAAAAAGAGTTATTAAAATACTTACTTTAAACCTTGCATTAAATTTGGTTTATTTTTAACCAATAAAATATAATTTGTGTAAAAAAGAAGGGTTTTTTTTTAAACTAACTTGAAACTTAGGATTTAATTGGTGAATTTAAAACCGATGTGCAACTATCAGCGTAAAAAAATACTTCTTTCAAAATTGCAATAATACTGGTTAATTTTTTACCGAAAAATTTGGGCTAAAAAAGAGTTATTAAAATACTTACTTTAAACCTTGAATTAAATTTGGTTAATTTAAAACCAATTTGTGTAAAAAACAGGGTTATTTTAAAACTTACTTGAAACTTAGGATTTAATTGGTTAATTTCAAACCGATATGCAACTATCAGCGTAAAAAGTCGGTTATTTAAAAACTCACTTTAAACTTGGAAATAGATTTGGTTAATTTCTAACCTATAAATAATTATCTGCGTTAAAAAAGAGTTATTAAAATACTTCCTTCAAACTTTCGATAAAATTTGGTTAATTTTTAACCCAAAAATAACAATTTTTGAGTTATTTTATAACTTACTTCAAACTTTGTATTAAATTGATTAATTTTTAACCAACAAATAACACTTTATTTTTTTAAAAAGGGTTATTTAAAAACTCATTTTAAACTGAGGATTAAATTGGTTAATTTGTAACCAATAAATAACAATTTAGTGGTTAGAAGTGCGTTTAAAAAATACCGAGTTGTAACCTGGGTTCCAAAAAGTCTTAATAATTATCCAAAATACACCTTTTAGTTTAAAAATGGTATTTTTTAAACTAAATTATGACTAAAACGTTATTTTCGAGTGAAATTTTTACCCAAAATAAACCTTAACGTAATACTGGGCTTATTTATAGCGTGAAATTAAATAGCGTAATTTAATAACTCATTTATAGCCTTATTATGACCTGAGTTATTAGCAGTTATTTTTTAACCGCAGTTATTTTGTACCTCAGGTTAGAAATTGTTTCTTGGGTAGTAAGCCTTGATTTTTTTCTAAAATGTTGAAAAAAAGTAAAGTCGTGAATTGTACAACAAGTTGTACACCAGTGAAAAGGACTGTGAAATCCCTTTCGAGGACTGGCAGCCGCAGATTTTTGCGGGGCTTGGTTGCAGAGATATCGCCATCCAAAACAAGTCAAATGCAGTTGGGTGGAAAATCATGCGAATAACTTTGAATTGAAATATCTCAAGAACCAGATGCCACAGGTACTTTTTGACAAGTCAAATGCAGTTGGGTGGAAAATCATGCGAATAATTTTGAATTGAAATATATCAAGAACCAGATGCCACAGATACTTTTTGTCTTCAGCTGTGGATAGGTATTGAACATACCTTTCTGTTGATGTATCTATCGATGGGCGTGGGAAACATTGTTTAAAAATGTAATTTTTTTCGGCAAGGGGTTAGCCTTGATTTTTTTCTAAAATGTTGAAAAAAAAAGGCGTGAACTGTACAACAAGTTGTACACCAGTAGAAAGGTCTGTAAAATCCCTTTCGAGGACTGGCACCCGCAGATTTTTGCGGGGCTTGGTTGCAGAGATATCGCCATCCAAAACAAGTCAAATGCAGTTGGGTGGAAAATCATGCGAATAACTTTGATTTGATATATCTCAAGAACCAGATGCCACAGATACTTTTCGTCTTCAGCTGTGGATAGGTAATGAACATACCTTTCTTTTGATGTATCTATCGATGGGTTTGGGAAACATTGTTGAAAATGTATTTTTTTCGGCAAGGGGTTGTTAGCCTTGATTTTTTTCTAAAATGTTGAAAAAAAGTAAAGTCGTGAATTGTACAACAAGTTGTACACCAGTGAAAAGGACTGTGAAATCCCTTTCGAGGACTGGCAGCCGCAGATTTTTGCGGGGCTTGGTTGCAGAGATATCGCCATGCAAAACAAGTCAAATGCAGTTGGGTGGAAAATCATGCGAATAACTTTGAATTGAAATATCTCAAGAACCAGATGCCACAGATACTTTTTGTCTTCAGCTGTGGATAGGTAATGAACATACCTTTCTTTTGATGTATCTATCGATGGATGCCACAGATACTTTTTGTCTTCAGCTGTGGATAGGTAATGAACATACCTTTCTTTTGATGTATCTATCGATGGGTTTGGGAAACATTGTTTCAAATTTAATTTTTTTCGGCAAGGGGTGCCTTGATTTTTTTCTAAAATGTTGAAAAAAAGTAAAGACGTGAACTGTACAACAAGTTGTACACCATTAGAAAGGTCTGTAAAATCCCTTTCGAGGACTGGCAGCCGCAGATTTTTGCGGGGCTTCGTTGCAGAGATATCGCCATCCAAAACAAGTCAAATGCAGTTGGGTGGAAAATCATGCGAATAACTTTGAATTGAAATATCTCAAGAACCAGATGCCATAGATACTTTTTGTCTTCAGCTTTGGATAGGTAATGAACATACCTTTCTTTTGATGTATCTATCGATGGGTTTGGGAAACATTGTTGAAAATGTATTTTTTTCGGCAAGGGGTTAGCCTTGATTTTTTTCTAAAATGTTGAAAAAAAGTAAAGTCGTGAATTGTACAACAAGTTGTACACCAGTGAAAAGGACTGTGAAATCCCTTTCGAGGACTGGCAGCCGCAGATTTTTGCGGGGCGTGGTTGCAGAGATATCGCCATCCAAAACAAGTCAAATGCAGTTGGGTGGAAAATCATGCGAATAACTTTGAATTGAAATATCTCAAGAACCAGATGCCACAGATACTTTTTGACAAGTCAAATGCAGTTGGGTGGAAAATCATGCGAATAATTTTGAATTGAAATATATCAAGAACCAGATGCCACAGATACTTTTTGTCTTCACCTGTGGATAGGTATTGAACATACCTTTCTTTTGATGTATCTATCGATGGGCGTGGGAAACATTGTTGAAAATTTAATTTTTTTCGGCAAGGGGTTAGCCTTGATTTTTTTCTAAAATGCTGAAAAAAAGTAAAGACGTGAACTGTACAACAAGTTGTACACCAGTAGAAAGGTCTGTGAAATCCCTTTCGAGGACTGGCAGCCGCAGATTTTTGCGGGGCTTAGGTGCAGAGGTATCACCATCCAAAACAAGTCAAATGCAGTTGGGTGGAAAATCATGCGAATAACTTTGAATTGAAATATCTCAAGAACCAGATTTCACAAATACTTTTTGTCTTCAGCTGTGGATAGGTAATGAACAGACCTTTCTTTTGATGTATCTATCGATGGGTTTGGGAAACATAGTTGAAAATGTAATTTTTTTTGGCAAGGGGTTAGCCTTGATTTTTTTTCTAAAATGTTGAAAAAAGTAAAGTCGTGAATTGTACAACAAGTTGTACACTAGTGGAAAGGTCTGTGAAATCCCTTTCGAGGACTGGCAGTCGCAGATTTTTTCGGGGCTTGGTTGGAGAGGTATGACCATCCAAAACAAGTCAAATGCAGTTGGGTGGAAAATCATGCGAATAACTTTTAATTGCAATATCTCAAGAACCAGATGTCACAAATACTTTTTGTCTTCAGCTGTGGATAGGTAATGAACAGACCTTTCTTTTGATGTATCTATCGATGGGTTTGGGAAACATTGTTGAAAATGTAATTTTTTTTGGCAATGGGTTAGCCTTGATTTTTTTCTAAAATGTTGAAAAAAGTAAAGTCGTGAATTGTACAACAAGTTGTACACCAGTGGAAAGGTCTGTGAAATCCCTTTCGAGGACTGGCAGCCGCAGATTATTGCGGGGCTTGGTTGCAGAGATATTGCCATCCAAAACAAGTCAAATGCAGTTGGGTGGAAAATCATGCGAATAACTTTGAATTGAAATATCTCAAGAACCAGATGTCATAAATACTTTTTGTCTTCAGCTGTGGATAGGTAATGAACATACCTTTCTCTTGATGTATCTATCGATGGGTGTGGGAAACATTGTTGAAAATTTAATTTTTTTCGGCAAGGGGTTAGCCTTGATTTTTTTCTAAAATGTTGAAAAAAAAGTAAAGTCGTGAATTGTACAACAAGTCGTACACCAGTGGAAAGGTCTGTGAAATCCCTTTCGAGGACTGGCAGCAGCAGATATTTCCGGGGCTTGGTTGAAGAGGTATGACCATCCAAAACAAGTCAAATGCAGTTGGTGGAAAATCATGCGAATAACTTTGAATTGAAATATCTCAAGAACCAGATGTCACAGAGTCTTTTTGTCTTCAGCTGTGGATATGTAATGAACAGACCTTTCTTTTAATGTATCTATCGATGGGTTTGGGAAACATTGTTGAAAATGTAATTTTTTTCGGCAAGGGGTTAGCCTTGATTTTTTTCTAAAATGTTGAAAAAAAGTAAAGACGTGAACTGTACAACAAGTTGTACACTAGTGGAAAGGTCTGTGAAATCCCTTTCGAGGACTGGCAGTCGCAGATTTTTTCGGGGCTTGGTTGGAGAGGTATGACCATCCAAAACAAGTCAAATGCATTTGGGTGGAAAATCATGCGGAAAATCATGCGAATAACTTTGAATTGAAATATCTCAAGAGCCAGATGTCACAAATACTTTTTGTCTTCAGCTGTGGATAGGTAATGAACAGACCTTTCTTTTGATGTATCTATCGATGGGTTTGGGAAACATTGTTGAAAATGTAATTTTTTTTGGCAAGGGGTTAGCCTTGATTTTTTTCTAAAATGTTGAAAAAAGTAAAGTCGTGAATTGTACAACAAGTTGTACACCAGTGGAAAGGTCTGTGAAATCCCTTTCGAGGACTGGCAGCCGCAGATTTTTGCGGGGCTTGGTTGCAGAGATATCGCCATCCAAAACAAGTCAAATGCAGTTGGGTGGAAAGTCATGCGAATAACTTTGAATTGAAATATCTCAAAAACCAGATGTCACAAATACTTTTTGTCTTCAGCTGTGGATATGTAATGAACAGACCTTTCTTTTGATGTATCTATCGATGGGTTTGGGAAACATTGTTGAAAATGTAATTTTTTTTGGCAAGGGGTTAGCCTTGATTTTTTTCTAAAATGTTGAAAAAAAGTAAAGTCATGAATTGTACAACAAGTTGTACACCAGTGAAAAGGACTGTGAAATCCCTTTCGAGGACTGGCAGCAGCAGATTTTTGCGGGGCTTGGTTGCAGAGATATCGCCATCCAAAACAAGTCAAATGCAGTTGGGTGGAAAATCATGCGAATAACTTTGAATTGAAATATCTCAAGAACCAGATGCCACAGATACTTTTTGTCTTCAGCTGTGGATAGGTAATGAACATACCTTTCTTTTGATGTATCTATCGATGGGTTTGGGAAACATTGTTGAAAATTTAATTTTTTTCGGCAAGGGGTTAGCCTTGATTTTTTTCTAAAATGTTGAAAAAAAGTAAAGACGTGAACTGTACAACAAGTTGTTCACCAGTGAAAAGGACTGTGAAATCCCTTTCGAGGACTGGCAGCCGCAGATTTTTGCGGGGCTTGGTTGCAGAGATATCGCCATCCAAAACAAGTCAAATGCAGTTGGGTGGAAAATCATGCGAATAACTTTGAATTGAAATATCTCAAGAACCAGATGTCACAAATACTTTTTGTCTTCAGCTGAGGATAGGTAATGAACATACCTTTCTTTTGATGTATCTATCGATGGGCGTGGGAAACATTGTTGAAAATGTAATTTTTTTCGGCAAGGGGTTAGCCTTGATTTTTTTCTAAAATGTTGAAAAAAAGTAAAGTCGTGAATTGTACAACAAGTTGTACACCAGTGGAAATGTCTGTGAAATCCCTTTCGAGGACTGGCAGCCGCAGATTTTTGAGGTGCTTGGTTGCAGAGATATCGCCATCCAAAACAAGTCAAATGCAGTTGGGTGGAAAATCATGCGAATAACTTTGAATTGAAATATCTCAAGAACCAGATGCCACAGATACTTTTTGTCTTCAGCTGTGGATAGGTAATGAACATACCTTTCTTTTGATGTATCTATCGATGGGTTTGGGAAACATTGTTGAAAATTTAATTTTTTTCGGCAAGGGGTTAGCCTTGATTTTTTTCTAAAATGTTGAAAAAAAGTAAAGACGTGAACTGTACAACAAGTTGTACACCAGTGAAAAGGACTGTGAAATCCCTTTCGAGGACTGGCAGCCGCAGATTTTTGCGGGGCTTGGTTGCAGAGATATCGCCATCCAAAACAAGTCAAATGCAGTTGGGTGGAAAATCATGCGAATAACTTTGAATTGAAATATCTCAAGAACCAGATGTCACAAATACTTTTTGTCTTCAGCTGTGGATAGGTAATGAACAGACCTTTCTTTTGATGTATCTATCGATGGGTTTGGGAAACATTGTTGAAAATATAATTTTTTTTGGCAAGGGGTTAGCCTTGATTTTTTTCTAAAATGTTGAAAAAAAGTAACGCTGTGAATTGTACAACAAGTTGTACACCAGTAGAAAGGTCTGTGAAATCCCTTTCGAGGACTGGCAGCCGCAGATTTTTGCGGGGCTTGGTTGCAGAGATATCGCCATCCAAAACAAGTCAAATGCAGTTGGGTGGAAAATCATGCGAATAACTTTGAATTGAAATATCTCAAGAACCAGATGTCATAAATACTTTTTGTCTTCAGCTGTGGATAGGTAATGAACATACCTTTCTCTTGATGTATCTATCGATGGGTGTGGGAAACATTGTTGAAAATTTAATTTTTTTCGGCAAGGGGTTAGCCTTGATTTTTTTCTAAAATGTTGAAAAAAAGTAAAGTCGTGAATTGTACAACAAGTCGTACACCAGTGGAAAGGTCTGTGAAATCCCTTTCGAGGACTGGCAGCAGCAGATTTTTTCGGGGCTTGGTTGAAGAGGTATGACCATCCAAAACAAGTCAAATGCAGTTGGTGGAAAATCATGCGAATAACTTTGAATTGAAATATCTCAAGAACCAGATGTCACAGAGTCTTTTTGTCTTCAGCTGTGGATATGTAATGAACAGACCTTTCTTTTAATGTATCTATCGATGGGTTTGGGAAACATTGTTGAAAATGTAATTTTTTTCGGCAAGGGGTTAGCCTTGATTTTTTTCTAAAATGTTGAAAAAAAGTAAAGACGTGAACTGTACAACAAGTTGTACACTAGTGGAAAGGTCTGTGAAATCCCTTTCGAGGACTGGCAGTCGCAGATTTTTTCGGGGCTTGGTTGGAGAGGTATGACCATCCAAAACAAGTCAAATGCAGTTGGGTGGAAAATCATGCGGAAAATCATGCGAATAACTTTGAATTGAAATATCTCAAGAGCCAGATGTCACAAATACTTTTTGTCTTCAGCTGTGGATAGGTAATGAACAGACCTTTCTTTTGATGTATCTATCGATGGGTTTGGGAAACATTGTTGAAAATGTAATTTTTTTTGGCAAGGGGTTAGCCTTGATTTTTTTCTAAAATGTTGAAAAAAGTAAAGTCGTGAATTGTACAACAAGTTGTACACCAGTGGAAAGGTCTGTGAAATCCCTTTCGAGGACTGGCAGCCGCAGATTTTTGCGGGGCTTGGTTGCAGAGATATCGCCATCCAAAACAAGTCAAATGCAGTTGGGTGGAAAGTCATGCGAATAACTTTGAATTGAAATATCTCAAGAGCCAGATGTCACAAATACTTTTTGTCTTCAGCTGTGGATAGGTAATGAACAGACCTTTCTTTTGATGTATCTATCGATGGGTTTGGGAAACATTGTTGAAAATGTAATTTTTTTTGGCAAGGGGTTAGCCTTGATTTTTTTCTAAAATGTTGAAAAAAGTAAAGTCGTGAATTGTACAACAAGTTGTACACCAGTGGAAAGGTCTGTGAAATCCCTTTCGAGGACTGGCAGCCGCAGATTTTTGCGGGGCTTGGTTGCAGAGATATCGCCATCCAAAACAAGTCAAATGCAGTTGGGTGGAAAGTCATGCGAATAACTTTGAATTGAAATATCTCAAGAACCAGATGTCACAAATACTTTTTGTCTTCAGCTGTGGATATGTAATGAACAGACCTTTCTTTTGATGTATCTATCGATGGGTTTGGGAAACATTGTTGAAAATGTAATTTTTTTCGGCAAGGGGTTAGCCTTGATTTTTTTCTAAAATGTTGAAAAAAAGTAAAGTCATGAATTGTACAACAAGTTGTACACCAGTGAAAAGGACTGTGAAATCCCTTTCGAGGACTGGCAGCAGCAGATTTTTGCGGGGCTTGGTTGCAGAGATATCGCCATCCAAAACAAGTCAAATGCAGTTGGGTGGAAAATCATGCGAATAACTTTGAATTGAAATATCTCAAGAACCAGATGCCACAGATACTTTTTGTCTTCAGCTGTGGATAGGTAATGAACATACCTTTCTTTTGATGTATCTATCGATGGGTTTGGGAAACATTGTTGAAAATTTAATTTTTTTCGGCAAGGTGTTAGCCTTGATTTTTTTCTAAAATGTTGAAAAAAAGTAAAGACGTGAACTGTACAACAAGTTGTACACCAGTGAAAAGGACTGTGAAATCCCTTTCGAGGACTGGCAGCCGCAGATTTTTGCTGGGCTTGGTTGCAGAGATATCGCCATCCAAAACAAGTCAAATGCAGTTGGGTGGAAAATCATGCGAATAACTTTGAATTGAAATATCTCAAGAACCAGATGTCACAAATACTTTTTGTCTTCAGCTGTGGATATGTAATGAACAGACCTTTCTTTTGATGTATCTATCGATGGGTTTGGGAAACATTGTTGAAAATGTAATTTTTTTCGGCAATGGGTTAGCCTTGATTTTTTTCTAATATGTTGAAAAAAAGTAAAGACGTGAACTGTACAACAAGTTGTACACCAGTAGAAAGGTCTGTGAAATCCCTTTCGAGGACTGGCAGCCGCAGATTTTTGCGGGGCTTGGTTGCAGAGATATCGCCATCCAAAACAAGTCAAATGCAGTTGGGTGGAAAATCATGCGAATAACTTTGAATTGAAATATCTCAAGAACCAGATGTCACAAATACTTTTTGTCTTCAGCTGTGGATAGGTAATGACCAGACCTTTCTTTTGATGTATCTATCGATGGGTTTGGGAAACATTGTTGAAAATATAATTTTTTTTGGCAAGGGGTTAGCTTTGATTTTTTTCTAAAATGTTGAAAAAAAGTAAAGTCGTGAATTGTACAACAAGTTGTACACCAGTGGAAAGGTCTGTGAGATATCGCCATCCAAACCAAGTCAAATGCAGTTGGGTGGAAAATCATGCGAATAACTTTGAATTGAAATATCTCAAGAACCAGATGTCACAAATACTTTTTGGCTTCAGCTGTGGATAGGTAATGAACAGACCTTTCTTTTGATGTATCTATCGATGAGTTTGGGAAACATTGTTGAAAATGTAATTTTTTTCGGCAAGGGGTTAGCCTTGATTTTTTTCTAAAATGTTGAAAAAAAGTAACGCTGTGAATTGTACAACAAGTTGTACACCAGTGAAAAGGTCTGTGAAATCCCTTTCGAGGACTGGCAGCCGCAGATTTTTGCGGGGCTTGGTTGCAGAGATATCGCCATCCAAAACAAGTCAAATGCATTTGGGTGGAAAATCATGCGAATAACTTTGAATTGAAATATCTCAAGAACCAGATGTCACAAATACTTTTTGTCTTCAGCTGTGGATAGGTAATGAACGGACCTTTTTTTTGATGTATCTATCGATGGGTTTGGGAAACATTGTTGAAAATGTAATTTTTTTCGGTAAGGGGTTAGCCTTGATTTTTTTCTAAAATGTTGAAAAAAAGTAAAGTCGTGAATTGTACAACAAGTCGTACACCAGTGGAAAGGTCTGTGAAATCCCTTTCGAGGACTGGCATGAGCAGATTTTTTCGGGGCTTGGTTGAAGAGGTATGACCATCCAAAACAAGTCAAATGCAGTTGGTGGAAAATCATGCGAATAACTTTGAATTGAAATATCTCAAGAGCCAGATGTCACAGATACTTTTTGTCTTCAGCTGTGGATAGGTAATGAACATACCTTTCTTTTGATGTATCTATCGATGGGTTTGGGAAACATTGTTGAAAATTTAATTTTTTTCGGCAAGGGGTTAGCCTTGATTTTTTTCTAAAATGTTGAAAAAAAGTAAAGTCATGAATTGTACAACAAGTTGTACACCAGTGAAAAGGACTGTGAAATCCCTTTCGAGGACTGGCAGCAGCAGATTTTTGCGGGGCTTGGTTGCAGAGATATCGCCATCCAAAACAAGTCAAATGCAGTTGGGTGGAAAATCATGCGAATAACTTTGAATTGAAATATCTCAAGAACCAGATGTCACAAATACTTTTTGTCTTCAGCTGTGGATAGGTAATGACCAGACCTTTCTTTTGATGTATCTATCGATGGGTTTGGGAAACATTGTTGAAAATATAATTTTTTTTGGCAAGGGGTTAGCCTTGATTTTTTTCTAAAATGTTGAAAAAAAGTAAAGTCGTGAATTGTACAACAAGTTGTACACCAGTGGAAAGGTCTGTGAGATATCGCCATCCAAAACAAGTCAAATGCAGTTGGTGGAAAATCATGCGAATAACTTTGAATTGAAATATCTCAAGAGCCAGATGTCACAGATACTTTTTGTCTTCAGCTGTGGATAGGTAATGAACATACCTTTCTTTTGATGTATCTATCGATGGGTTTGGGAAACATTGTTGAAAATTTAATTTTTTTCGGCAAGGGGTTAGCCTTGATTTTTTTCTAAAATGTTGAAAAAAAGTAAAGTCATGAATTGTACAACAAGTTGTACACTAGTGAAAAGGACTGTGAAATCCCTTTCGAGGACTGGCAGCAGCAGATTTTTGCGGGGCTTGGTTGCAGAGATATCGCCATCCAAAACAAGTCAAATGCAGTTGGGTGGAAAATCATGCGAATAACTTTGAATTGAAATATCTCAAGAACCAGATGTCACAAATACTTTTTGTCTTCAGCTGTGGATAGGTAATGACCAGACCTTTCTTTTGATGTATCTATCGATGGGTTTGGGAAACATTGTTGAAAATATAATTTTTTTTGGCAAGGGGTTAGCCTTGATTTTTTTCTAAAATGTTGAAAAAAAGTAAAGTCGTGAATTGTACAACAAGTTGTACACCAGTGGAAAGGTCTGTGAGATATCGCCATCCAAAACAAGTCAAATGCAGTTGGGTGGAAAATCATGCGAATAACTTTGAATTGAAATATCTCAAGAACCAGATGTCACAAATACTTTTTGGCTTCAGCTGTGGATAGGTAATGAACTGGCCTTTCTTTTTATGTATCTATCGATGGGTTTGGGAAACATTGTTGAAAATGTAATTTTTTTTGGCAAGGGGTTAGCCTTGATTTTTTTCTAAAATGTTGAAAAAAGTAAAGTCGTGAATTGTACAACAAGTTGTACACCAGTGGAAAGGTCTGTGAAATCCCTTTCGAGGACTGGCAGCCGCAGATTTTTGCGGGGCTTGGTTGCAGAGATATCGCCATCCAAAACAAGTCAAATGCAGTTGGGTGGAAAGTCATGCGAATAACTTTGAATTGAAATATCTCAAGAACCAGATGTCACAAATACTCTTTGTCTTCAGCTGTGGATATGTAATGAACAGATCTTTCTTTTGATGTATCTATCGATGGGTTTGGGAAACATTGTTGAAAATGTAATTTTTTTCGGAAAGGGGTTAAGCTTGATTTTTTTCTAAAATGTTGAAAAAAAGTAAAGTCATGAATTGTACAACAAGTTGTACACTAGTGAAAAGGACTGTGAAATCCCTTTCGAGGACTGGAAGCAGCAGATTTTTGCGGGGCTTGGTTGCAGAGATATCGCCATCCAAAACAAGTCAAATGCAGTTGGGTGGAAAATCATGCGAATAACTTTGAATTGAAATATCTCAAGAACCAGATGCCACAGATACTTTTTGTCTTCAGCTGTGGATAGGTAATGAACATACCTTTCTTTTGATGTATCCATCGATGGGTTTGGGAAACATTGTTGAAAATTTAATTTTTTTCGGCAAGGGGTTAGCCTTGATTTTTTTCTAAAATGTTGAAAAAAAGTAAAGACGTGAACTGTACAACAAGTTGTATACCAGTAGAAAGGTCTGTGAAATCCCTTTCGAGGACTGGCAGCAGCAGATTTTTGCGGGGCTTGGTTACAGAGATATCGCCATCCAAAACAAGTCAAATGCAGTTGGGTGGAAAATCATGCGAATAACTTTGAATTGAAATATCTCAAGAACCAGATGCCACAGATACTTTTTGTCTTCAGCTGTGGATAGGTAATGAACATACCTTTCTTTTGATGTATCTATCGATGGGTTTGGGAAACATTGTTGAAAATGTAATTTTTTTCGGTAAGGGGTTAGCCTTGATTTTTTTCTAAAATGTTGAAAAAAAGTAAAGTCGTGAATTGTACAACAAGTCGTACACCAGTGGAAAGGTCTGTGAAATCCCTTTCGAGGACTGGCATGAGCAGATTTTTTCGGGGCTTGGTTGAAGAGGTATGACCATCCAAAACAAGTCAAATGCAGTTGGTGGAAAATCATGCGAATAACTTTGAATTGAAATATCTCAAGAGCCAGATGTCACAGATACTTTTTGTCTTCAGCTGTGGATAGGTAATGAACATACCTTTCTTTTGATGTATCTATCGATGGGTTTGGGAAACATTGTTGAAAATTTAATTTTTTTCGGCAAGGGGTTAGCCTTGATTTTTTTCTAAAATGTTGAAAAAAAGTAAAGTCATGAATTGTACAACAAGTTGTACACCAGTGAAAAGGACTGTGAAATCCCTTTCGAGGACTGGCAGCAGCAGATTTTTGCGGGGCTTGGTTGCAGAGATATCGCCATCCAAAACAAGTCAAATGCAGTTGGGTGGAAAATCATGCGAATAACTTTGAATTGAAATATCTCAAGAACCAGATGTCACAAATACTTTTTGTCTTCAGCTGTGGATAGGTAATGACCAGACCTTTCTTTTGATGTATCTATCGATGGGTTTGGGAAACATTGTTGAAAATATAATTTTTTTTGGCAAGGGGTTAGCCTTGATTTTTTTTTAAATGTTGAAAAAAAGTAAAGTCGTGAATTGTACAACAAGTTGTACACCAGTGGAAAGGTCTGTGAGATATCGCCATCCAAAACAAGTCAAATGCAGTTGGGTGGAAAATCATGCGAATAACTTTGAATTGAAATATCTCAAGAACCAGATGTCACAAATACTTTTTGGCTTCAGCTGTGGATAGGTAATGAACTGGCCTTTCTTTTTATGTATCTATCGATGGGTTTGGGAAACATTGTTGAAAATGTAATTTTTTTTGGCAAGGGGTTAGCCTTGATTTTTTTCTAAAATGTTGAAAAAAGTAAAGTCGTGAATTGTACAACAAGTTGTACACCAGTGGAAAGGTCTGTGAAATCCCTTTCGAGGACTGGCAGCCGCAGATTTTTGCGGGGCTTGGTTGCAGAGATATCGCCATCCAAAACAAGTCAAATGCAGTTGGGTGGAAAGTCATGCGAATAACTTTGAATTGAAATATCTCAAGAACCAGATGTCACAAATACTTTTTGTCTTCAGCTGTGGATATGTAATGAACAGACCTTTCTTTTGATGTATCTATCGATGGGTTTGGGAAACATTGTTGAAAATGTAATTTTTTTCGGAAAGGGGTTAAGCTTGATTTTTTTCTAAAATGTTGAAAAAAAGTAAAGTCATGAATTGTACAACAAGTTGTACACCAGTGAAAAGGACTGTGAAATCCCTTTCGAGGACTGGCAGCAGCAGATTTTTGCGGGGCTTGGTTGCAGAGATATCGCCATCCAAAACAAGTCAAATGCAGTTGGGTGGAAAATCATGCGAATAACTTTGAATTGAAATATCTCAAGAACCAGATGCCACAGATACTTTTTGTCTTCAGCTGTGGATAGGTAATGAACATACCTTTCTTTTGATGTATCCATCGATGGGTTTGGGAAACATTGTTGAAAATTTAATTTTTTTCGGCAAGGGGTTAGCCTTGATTTTTTTCTAAAATGTTGAAAAAAAGTAAAGACGTGAACTGTACAACAAGTTGTATACCAGTAGAAAGGTCTGTGAAATCCCTTTCGAGGACTGGCAGCAGCAGATTTTTGCGGGGCTTGGTTACAGAGATATCGCCATCCAAAACAAGTCAAATGCAGTTGGGTGGAAAATCATGCGAATAACTTTGAATTGAAATATCTCAAGAACCAGATGCCACAGATACTTTTTGTCTTCAGCTGTGGATAGGTAATGAACATACCTTTCTTTTGATGTATCTATCGATGGGTTTGGGAAACATTGTTGAAAATTTAATTTTTTTCGGCAAGGGGTTAGCCTTGATTTTTTTCTAAAATGTTGAAAAAAGTAACGCTGTGAATTGTACAACAAGTTGTACACCAGTGAAAAGGACTGTGAAATCCCTTTCGAGGACTGGCAGCCGCAGATTTTTGCGGGGCTTGGTTGCAGAGATATCGCCATCCAAAACAAGTCAAATGCAGTTGGGTGGAAAATCATGCGAATAACTTTGAATTGAAATATCTCAAGAACCAGATGCCGCAGATACTTTTTGTCTTCAGCTGTGGATAGGTAATGAACATACATTTCTCTTGATGTATCTATCGATGGGTGTGGGAAACATTGTTGAAAATTTAATTTTTTTCGCCTTGATTTTTTTCTAAAATGTTGAAAAAAAGTAAAGTCGTGAATTGTACAACAAGTCGTACACCAGTGGAAAGGTCTGTGAAATCCATTTCGAGGACTGGCAGCAGCAGATTTTTTCGGGGCTTGGTTGAAGAGGTATGACCATCCAAAACAAGTCAAATGCAGTTGGTGGAAAATCATGCGAATAACTTTGAATTGAAATATCTCAAGAACCAGATGTCACAGATTCTTTTTGTCTTCAGCTGTGGATAGGTAATGAACATACCTTTCTTTTGATGTATCTGTCGATGGGTTTGGGAAACATTGTTGAAAATGTAATTTTTTTCGGCAAGGGGTTAGCCTTGATTTTTTTCTAAAATATTGAAAAAAAGTAAAGTCGTGAATTGTACAACAATTTGTACACCAGTGAAAAGGTGTGTGAAATCCCTTTCGAGGACTGGCAGCCGCAGATTTTTGCGGGGCTTGGTTGCAGAGATATCGCCATCCAAAACAAGTCAAATGCAGTTGGGTGGAAAATCATGCGAATAAGTTTGAATTGAAATATCTCAAGAACCAGATGCCACAGATACTTTTTGTCTTCAGCTGTGGATAGGTAATGAACATACCTTTCTTTTGATGTATCTGTCGATGGGTTTGGGAAACATTGTTGAAAATGTAATTTTTTTCGGCAAGGGGTTAGCCTTGATTTTTTTCTAAAATGTTGAAAAAAAGTAAAGTCGTGAATTGTATAACAAGTTGTACACCAGTGGAAAGGTCTGTGAAATCCCTTTCGAGGACTGGAAGCCGCAGATTTTTGCGGGGCTTGGTTGCAGAGATATCGCCATCCAAAACAAATCAAATGCAGTTGGGTGGAAAATCATGCGAATAACTTTGAATTGAAATATCTCAAGAACCAGATGCCACAGATACTTTTTGTCTTCAGCTGTGGATAGGTAATGAACATACCTTTCTTTTGATGTATCTATCGATGGGTTTGGGAAACATTGTTGAAAATGTAATTTTTTTTGGCAAGGGGTTAGCCTTGATTATTTTCTAAAATGTTGAAAAAAGTAAAGACGTGAATTGTACAACAAGTTGTACACCAGTGGAAAGGTCTGTGAAATCCCTTTCGAGGACTGGCAGCCGCAGATTTTTGCGGGGCTTGGTTGCAGAGATATCGCCATCCAAAACAAGTCAAATGCAGTTGGGTGGAAAATCATGCGAATAACTTTGAATTGAAATATCTCAAGAACCAGATGCCACAGATACTTTTTGTCTTCAGCTGTGGATAGGTAATGAACATACCTTTCTTTTGATGTATCTATCGATGGGCTTGGGAAACATTGTTGAAAATGTAATTTTTTTCGGCAAGGGGTTAGCCTTGATTTTTTTCTAAAATGTTGAAAAAAAGTAAAGTCGTGAATTGTACAACAAGTTGTACACCAGTGGAAAGGTCTGTGAAATCCCTTTCGAGGACTGGCAGCCGCAGATTTTTGCGGGGCTTGGTTGCAGAGATATCGCCATCCAAAACAAGTCAAATGCAGTTGGGTGGAAAATCATGCGAATAACTTTGAATTGAAATATCTCAAGAACCAGATGCCACAGATACTTTTTGTCTTCAGCTGTGGATAGGTAATGAACATACCTTTCTTTTGATGTATCTATCGATGGGCTTGGGAAACATTGTTGAAAATGTAATTTTTTTCGGCAAGGGGTTAGCCTTGATTTTTTTCTAAAATGTTGAAAAAAAGTAAAGTCGTGAATTGTACAACAAGTTGTACACCAGTGGAAAGGTTTGTGAAATCCCTTTCGAGGACTGGCAGCCGCAGATTTTTGCGGGGCTTGGTTGCAGAGATATCGCCATCCAAAACAAGTCAAATGCAGTTGGGTGGAAAATCATGCGAATAACTTTGAATTGAAATATCTCAAGAACCAGATGCCACAGATACTTTTTGTCTTCAGCTGTGGATAAGTAATGAACATACCTTTCTTTTGATGTATCTATCGATGGGTTTGGGAAACATTGTTGAAAATTTAATTTTTTTCGGCAAGGGCACTGTACAACAAGTTGTACACCAGTAGAAAGGTCTGTGAAATCCCTTTCGAGGACTGGCAGCCGCAGATTTTTGCGGGGCTTGGTTGCAGAGATATCGCCATCCAAAACAAGTCAAATGCAGTTGGGTGGAAAATCATGCGAATAACTCTGAATTGAAATATCTCAAGAACCAGATGCCGCAGATACTTTTTGTCTTCAGCTGTGGATAGGTAATGAACATACCTTTCTTTTGATGTATCTATCGATGGGTTTGGGAAACATTGTTGAAAATGTAATTTTTTTCGGCAAGGGGTTAGCCTTGATTTTTTTCTAAAATGTTGAAAAAAAGTAAAGTCGTGAATTGTACAACAAGTTGTACACCAGTGGAAATGTCTGTGAAATCCCTTTCGGGGACTGGCAGCCGCAGATTTTTGCGGGGCTTGGTTGCAGAGATATCGCCATCCAAAACAAGTCAAATGCAGTTGGGTGGAAAATCATGCGAATAACTTTGAATTGAAATATCTCAAGAACCAGATGCCACAGATACTTTTTGTCTTCAGCTGTGGATAGGTAATGAACATACCATTTTTTTGATGTATCTGTCGATTGGTTTGGGAAACATTGTTGAAAATGTAATTTTTTTCGGCAAGGGGTTAGCCTTGATTTTTTTCTAAAATATTGAAAAAAAGTAAAGTCGTGAATTGTACAACAAGTTGTACACCAGTGAAAAGGTCTGTGAAATCCCTTTCGAGGACTGGCAGCCGCAGATTTGTTCGGGGCTTGGTTGAAGACGTATGACCATCCAAAACAAGTCAAATGCAGTTGGGTTGAAAATCATGCGAATAAATTTGAATTGAAATATCTCAAGAACCAGATGCCAGAGATACTTTTTGTCTTCAGCTGTGGATAGGTAATGAACAGACCTTTCTTTTGATGTATCTATCGATGGGTTTGGGAAACATTGTTGAAAATGTAATTTTTTTTGGCAAGGGGTTAGCCTTGATTTTTTTCTAAAATGTTGAAAAAAGTAAAGACGTGAATTGTACAACAAGTTGTACACCAGTGGAAAGGTCTATGAGATCCCTTTCGAGGGCTGGCAGCCGCAGATTTTTGCGGGGCTTGGTTGCAGAGATATCGCCATCCAAAACAAGTCAAATGCAGTTGGGTGGAAATCATGCGAATAACTTTGAATTGAAATATCTCAAGAACCAGATGCCACAGATAATTTTTGTCTTCAACTGTGGATAGGTAATGAACATATCTTTCTTTTGATGTATCTATCGATGGGTTTGGGAAACATTGTTGAAAATGTAATTTTTTTCGGCAAGCGGTTAGCCTTGATTTTTTTCTAAAATGTTGAAAAAAAGTAAAGTCGTGAATTATACAACAAGTTGTTCACCAGTGGAAAGGTTTGTGAAATCCCTTTCGAGGACTGGCAGCCGCAGATTTTTGCGGGGCTTGGTTGCAGAGATATCGCCATCCAAAACAAGTCAAATGCAGTTGGGTGGAAAATCATGCGAATAACTTTGAATTGAAATATCTCAAGAACCAGATGCCACAAATACTTTTTGTCTTCAGCTGTGGATAGGTAATGGACAGACCTTTCTTTTGATGTATCTATCGATGGGTTTGGGAAACATTGTTGAAAATTTAATTTTTTTCGGCAAGGGGTTAGCCTTGATTTTTTTCTAAAATGTTGAAAAAAAGTAAAGTCGTGAATTATACAACAAGTTGTACACCAGTAGAAAGGTCTGTGAAATCCCTTTCGAGGACTGGCAGCCGCAGATTTTTGCGGGGCTTGGTTGCAGAGATATCGCCATCCAAAACAAGTCAAATGCAGTTGGGTGGAAAATCATGCGAATAACTCTGAATTGAAATATCTCAAGAACCAGATGCCGCAGATACTTTTTGTCTTCAGCTGTGGATAGGTAATGAACATACCTTTCTTTTGATGTATCTATCGATGGGTTTGGGAAACATTGTTGAAAATGTAATTTTTTTCGGCAAGGGGTTAGCCTTGATTTTTTTCTAAAATGTTGAAAAAAAGTAAAGTCGTGAATTGTACAACAAGTTGTACACCAGTGGAAATGTCTGTGAAATCCCTTTCGGGGACTGGCAGCCGCAGATTTTTGCGGGGCTTGGTTGCAGAGATATCGCCATCCAAAACAAGTCAAATGCAGTTGGGTGGAAAATCATGCGAATAACTTTGAATTGAAATATCTCAAGAACCAGATGCCACAGATACTTTTTGTCTTCAGCTGTGGATAGGTAATGAACATACCATTTTTTTGATGTATCTGTCGATTGGTTTGGGAAACATTGTTGAAAATGTAATTTTTTTCGGCAAGGGGTTAGCCTTGATTTTTTTCTAAAATATTGAAAAAAAGTAAAGTCGTGAATTGTACAACAAGTTGTACACCAGTGAAAAGGTCTGTGAAATCCCTTTCGAGGACTGGCAGCCGCAGATTTGTTCGGGGCTTGGTTGAAGACGTATGACCATCCAAAACAAGTCAAATGCAGTTGGGTTGAAAATCATGCGAATAACTTTGAATTGAAATATCTCAAGAACCAGATGCCAGAGATACTTTTTGTCTTCAGCTGTGGATAGGTAATGAACAGACCTTTCTTTTGATGTATCTATCGATGGGTTTGGGAAACATTGTTGAAAATGTAATTTTTTTTGGCAAGGGGTTAGCCTTGATTTTTTTCTAAAATGTTGAAAAAAGTAAAGACGTGAATTGTACAACAAGTTGTACACCAGTGGAAAGGTCTATGAGATCCCTTTCGAGGGCTGGCAGCCGCAGATTTTTGCGGGGCTTGGTTGCAGAGATATCGCCATCCAAAACAAGTCAAATGCAGTTGGGTGGAAATCATGCGAATAACTTTGAATTGAAATATCTCAAGAACCAGATGCCACAGATAATTTTTGTCTTCAACTGTGGATAGGTAATGAACATATCTTTCTTTTGATGTATCTATCGATGGGTTTATGAAACATTGTTGAAAATGTAATTTTTTTCGGCAAGCGGTTAGCCTTGATTTTTTTCTAAAATGTTGAAAAAAAGTAAAGTCGTGAATTATACAACAAGTTGTTCACCAGTGGAAAGGTTTGTGAAATCCCTTTCGAGGACTGGCAGCCGCAGATTTTTGCGGGGCTTGGTTGCAGAGATATCGCCATCCAAAACAAGTCAAATGCAGTTGGGTGGAAAATCATGCGAATAACTTTGAATTGAAATATCTCAAGAACCAGATGCCACAAATACTTTTTGTCTTCAGCTGTGGATAGGTAATGGACAGACCTTTCTTTTGATGTATCTATCGATGGGTTTGGGAAACATTGTTGAAAATTTAATTTTTTTCGGCAAGGGCACTGTACAACAAGTTGTACACCAGTAGAAAGGTCTGTGAAATCCCTTTCGAGGACTGGCAGCCGCAGATTTTTGCGGGGCTTGGTTGCAGAGATATCGCCATCCAAAACAAGTCAAATGCAGTTGGGTGGAAAATCATGCGAATAACTTTGAATTGAAATATCTCAAGAACCAGATGCCACAGATACTTTTTGTCTTCAGCTGTGGATAAGTAATGAACATACCTTTCTTTTGATGTATCTATCGATGGGTTTGGGAAACATTGTTGAAAATTTAATTTTTTTCGGCAAGGGCACTGTACAACAAGTTGTACACCAGTAGAAAGGTCTGTGAAATCCCTTTCGAGGACTGGCAGCCGCAGATTTTTGCGGGGCTTGGTTGCAGAGATATCGCCATCCAAAACAAGTCAAATGCAGTTGGGTGGAAAATCATGCGAATAACTTTGAATTGAAATATCTCAAGAACCAGATGCCGCAGATACTTTTTGTCTTCAGCTGTGGATAGGTAATGAACATACCATTTTTTTGATGTATCTGTCGATTGGTTTGGGAAACATTGTTGAAAATGTAATTTTTTTCGGCAAGGGGTTAGCCTTGATTTTTTTCTAAAATATTGAAAAAAAGTAAAGTCGTGAATTGTACAACAAGTTGTACACCAGTGAAAAGGTCTGTGAAATCCCTTTCGAGGACTGGCAGCCGCAGATTTGTTCGGGGCTTGGTTGAAGACGTATGACCATCCAAAACAAGTCAAATGCAGTTGGGTTGAAAATCATGCGAATAACTTTGAATTGAAATATCTCAAGAACCAGATGCCAGAGATACTTTTTGTCTTCAGCTGTGGATAGGTAATGAACAGACCTTTCTTTTGATGTATCTAGCGATGGGTTTGGGAAACATTGTTGAAAATGTAATTTTTTTTGGCAAGGGGTTAGCCTTGATTTTTTTCTAAAATGTTGAAAAAAGTAAAGACGTGAATTGTACAACAAGTTGTACACCAGTGGAAAGGTCTATGAAATCCCTTTCGTGGACTGGCAGCCGCAGATTTTTGCTGGGCTTGGTTGCAGAGATATCGCCATCCAAAACAAGTCAAATGCAGTTGGGTGGAAAATCATGCGAATAACTTTGAATTGAAATATCTCAAGAACCAGATGTCACAAATACTTTTTGTCTTCAGCTGTGGATAGGTAATGGACAGACCTTTCTTTTGATGTATCTATCGATGGGTTTGGGAAACATTGTTGAAAATGTAATTTTTTTCGGCAAGGGGTTAGCCTTGATTTTTTTCTAAAATGTTGAAAAAAAGTAAAGTCGTGAATTGTACAACAAGTTGTACACCAGTGGAAAGGTCTATGAAATCCCTTTCGTGGACTGGCAGCCGCAGATTTTTGCTGGGCTTGGTTGCAGAGATATCACCATCCAAAACAAGTCAAATGCAGTTGGGTGGAAAATCATGCGAATAACTTTGAATTGAAATATCTCAAGAACCAGATGCCACAGATACTTTTTGTCTTCAGCTGTGGATAGGTAATGAACATACCATTTTTTTGATGTATCTGTCGATTGGTTTGGGAAACATTGTTGAAAATGTAATTTTTTTCGGCAAGGGGTTAGCCTTGATTTTTTTCTAAAATATTGAAAAAAAGTAAAGTCGTGAATTGTACAACAAGTTGTACACCAGTGAAAAGGTCTGTGAAATCCCTTTCGAGGACTGGCAGCCGCAGATTTGTTCGGGGCTTGGTTGAAGACGTATGACCATCCAAAACAAGTCAAATGCAGTTGGGTTGAAAATCATGCGAATAACTTTGAATTGAAATATCTCAAGAACCAGATGCCAGAGATACTTTTTGTCTTCAGCTGTGGATAGGTAATGAACAGACCTTTCTTTTGATGTATCTAGCGATGGGTTTGGGAAACATTGTTGAAAATGTAATTTTTTTCGGCAAGGGGTTAGCCTTGATTTTTTCTAAAATGTTGAAAAAAAGTAAAGTCGTGAATTGTACAACAAGTTGTACACCAGTGGAAAGGTCTATGAAATCCCTTTCGAGGACTGGCAGCCGCAGATTTTTGCAGGGCTTGGTTGCAGAGATATCGCCATCTAAAACAAGTCAAATGCAATTGGGTGGTGGAAAATCATGCGAATAAATTTGAATTGAAATATCTCAAGAACCAGATGCCACAGATACTTTTTGTCTTCAGCTGTGGATAGGTAATAAACATACCTTTCTTTTGATGTATCTATCGATGGGTTTGGGAAATATTGTTGAAAATGTAATTTTTTTTGGCAAGGGGTTAGCCTTGATTTTTTTCTAAAATGTTGAAAAAAGTAAAGACGTGAATTGTACAACAAGTTGTACACCAGTGGAAAGGTCTGTGAAATCCCTTTCGAGGACTGGCAGCCCCAGATTTTTGCGGGGCTTGGTTGCAGAGATATCGCCATCCAAAACAAGTCAAATGCAGTTGGGTGGAAAATCATGCGAATAACTTTGAATTGAAATATCTCAAGAACCAGATGCCACAGATACTTTTTGTCTTCAGCTTTGGATAGGTAATGAACATACCTTTCTTTTGATGTATCTGTCGATTGGTTTGGGAAACATTGTTGAAAATGTAATTTTTTTCGGCAAGGGGTTAGCCTTGATTTTTTTCTAAAATGTTGAAAAAAAGTAAAGTCGTGAATTGTACAACAAGTTGTACACCAGTGAAAAGGTCTGTGAAATCCCTTTCGAGGACTGGCAGCCGCAGATTTTTTCGGGGCTTGGTTGAAGACGTATGACCATCCAAAACAAATCAAATGCAGTTGGGTTGAAAATCATGCGAATAACTTTGAATTGAAATATCTCAAGAACCAGATGCCACAGATACTTTTTGTCTTCAGCTGTGGATAGGTAATGAACATACCTTTCTTTTGATGTTTCTATCGATGGGTTTGGGAAACATTGTTGAAAATGTAATTTTTTTCGGCAAGGGGTTAGCCTTGATTTTTTTCTAAAATGTTGAAAAAATGTAAAGTCGTGAATTGTACAACAAGTTGTACACCAGTGGAAAGGTCTATGAAATCCCTTTCGAGGACTGGCAGCCGCAGATTTTTGCGGGGCTTGGTTGCAGAGATATCGCCATCCAAAGCAAGTCAAATGCAGTTGGGTGGAAAATCATGTGAATAACTTTGAATTGAAATATCTCAAGAACCAGATGTCACAAATACTTTTTGTCTTCAGCTGTGGATAGGTAATGAACAGACCTTTCTTTTGATGTATCTATCGATGGGTTTGGGAAACATAGTTGAAAATGTAATTTTTTTCGGCAAGGGGTTAGCCTTGATTTTTTTCTAAAATGTTGAAAAAAAGCTGTGGATAGGTAATGAACATACCTTTCTTTTGAAGTATATATCGATGGGTTTGGGAAACATAGTTGAAAATGTAATTTTTTTTTGGCAAGGGGTTAGCCTTGATTTTTTTCTAAAATGTTGAAAAAAGTAAAGTCGTGAATTGTACAACAAGTTGTACACCAGTGGAAAGGTCTGTGAAATCCCTTTCGAGGACTGGCAGCCGCAGATTTTTGCGGGGCTTGGTTGCAGAGATATCGCCATCCAAAACAAGTCAAATGCAGTTGGGTGGAAAATCATGCGAATAACTTTGAATTGAAATATCTCAAGAACCAGATGCCTCAGATACTTTTTGTCTTCAGCTGTGGATAAGTAATGAACATACCTTTCTTTTGATGTATCTATCGATGGGTTTGGGAAACATTGTTGAAAATTTAATTTTTTTCGGCAAGGGGTTAGCCTTGATTTTTTTCTAAAATGTTGAAAAAAAGTAAAGACGTGAACTGTACAACAAGTTGTACACCAGTAGAAAGGTCTGTGAAATCCCTTTCGAGGACTGGCAGCCGCAGATTTTTGCGGGGCTTGGTTGCAGAGATATCGCCATCCAAAACAAGTCAAATGCAGTTGGGTGGAAAATCATGCGAATAACTTTGAATTGAAATATCTCAAGAACCAGATGCCACAGATACTTTTTGTCTTCAGCTGTGGATAGGTAATGAACATACCTTTCTTTTAATGTATCTATCGATGGGTTTGGGAAACATTGTTGAAAATGTAATTTTTTTCGGCAAGGTGTTAGCCTTGATTTTTTTCTAAAATGTTGAAAAAAAGTAAAGTCGTGAATTGTACAAAAAGTTGTTCACCAGTGGAAATGTCTGTGAAATCCCTTTCGAGGACTGGCAGCCGCAGATTTTTGAGGTGCTTGGTTGCAGAGATATCGCCATCCAAAACAAGTCAAATGCAGTTGGGTGGAAAATCATGCGAATAACTTTGAATTGAAATATCTCAAGAACCAGATGCCACAGATACTTTTTGTCTTCAGCTGTGGATAGGTAATGAACATACCTTTCTTTTGATGTATCTATCGATGGGTTTGGGAAACATTGTTGAAAATGTAATTTTTTTCGGCAAAGGGGTTAGCCTTGATTTTTTCTAAAATGTTGAAAAAAAGTAAAGTCGTGAATTGTACAACAAGTTGTACACCAGTGGAAAGGTCTATGAAATCCCTTTCGAGGACTGTCAGCCGCAGATTTTTGCGGGGCTTGGTTGCAGAGATATCGCCATCCAAAACAAGTCAAATGCAGTTGGGTGGAAAATCATGCGAATAATTTTGAATTGAAATATCTCAAGAACCAGATGCCACAGATACTTTTTGTCTTCAGCTGTGGATAGGTAATGAACATACCTTTCTTTTGATGTATCTGTCGATTGGTTTGGGAAACGTTGTTGAAAATGTAATTTTTTTCGGCAAGGGGTTAGCCTTGATTTTTTTCTAAAATATTGAAAAAAAGTAAAGTCGTGAATTGTACAACAAGTTGTACACCATTGAAAAGGTCTGTGAAATCCCTTTCGAGGACTGGCAGCCGCAGATTTGTTCGGGGCTTGGTTGAAGACGTATGACCATCCAAAACAAGTCAAATGCAGTTGGGTTGAAAATCATGCGAATAACTTTGAATTGAAATATCTCAAGAACCAGATACCAGAGATACTTTTTGTCTTCAGCTGTGGATAGGTAATGAACAGACCTTTCTTTTGATGTATCTAGCGATGGGTTTGGGAAACATTGTTGAAAATGTAATTTTTTTCGGCAAGGGGTTAGCCTTGATTTTTTCTAAATTGTTGAAAAAAAGTAAAGTCGTGAATTGTACAACAAGTTGTACACCAGTGGAAAGGTCTATGAAATCCCTTTCGAGGACTGGCAGCCGCAGATTTTTGCGGGGCTTGGTTGCAGAGATATCGCCATCCAAAACAAGTCAAATGCAGTTGGGTGGAAAATCATGCGAATAACTTTGAATTGAAATATCTCAAGAACCAGATGCCACAGATACTTTTTGTCTTCAGCTGTGGATAGGTAATGAACATACCTTTCTTTTGATGTATCTGTCGATGGGTTTGGGAAACATTGTTGAAAATGTAATTTTTTTCGGCAAGGGGTTAGCCTTGATTTTTTTCTAAAATGTTGAAAAAAAGTAAAGTCGTGAATTGTACAACAAGTTGTACACCAGTGAAAAGGTCTGTGAAATCCCTTTCGAGGACTGGCAGCCGCAGATTTTTTCGGGGCTTGGTTGAAGACGTATGACCATCCAAAACAAATCAAATGCAGTTGGGTTGAAAATCATGCGAATAACTTTGAATTGAAATATCTCAAGAACCAGATGCCACAGATACTTTTTGTCTTCAGCTGTGGATAGGTAATGAACATACCTTTCTTTTGATGTATCTGTCGATGGGTTTGGGAAACAGTGTTGAAAATGTAATTTTTTTCGGCAAGGGGTTAGCCTTGATTTTTAAAATAAAATAATAAATAAAAATAATAATAAAATATTGAAAAAAAGTAAAGTCGTGAATTGTACAACAAGTTGTACACCAGTGAAAAGATGTGTGAAATCCCTTTCGAGGACTGGCAGCCGCAGATTTTTGCGGGGCTTGGTTGCAGAGATATCGCCATCCAAAACAAGTCAAATGCAGTTGGGTGGAAAATCATGCGAATAACTTTGAATTGAAATATCTCAAGAACCAGATGCCACACATACTTTTTGTCTTCAGCTGTGGATAGGTAATGAACATACCTGTCTTTTGATGTATCTGTCGATGGGTTTGGGAAACATTGTTGAAAATGTAATTTTTTTCGGCAAGGGGTTAGCCTTGATTTTTTTCTAAAATGTTGAAAAAAAGTAAAGTCGTGAATTGTACAACAAGTTGTACACCAGTGAAAAGGTCTGTGAAATCCCTTTCGAGGACTGGCAGCCGCAGATTTTTTCGGGGCTTGGTTGAAGACGTATGACCATCCAAAACAAATCAAATGCAGTTGGGTTGAAAATCATGCGAATAACTTTGAATTGAAATATCTCAAGAACCAGATGCCACAGATACTTTTTGTCTTCAGCTGTGGATAGGTAATGAACATACCTTTCTTTTGATGTATCTATCGATGGGTTTGGGAAACATTGTTGAAAATGTAATTTTTTTCGGCAAGGGGTTAGCCTTGATTTTTTTCTAAAATGTTGAAAAAATGTAAAGTCGTGAATTGTACAACAAGTTGTACACTAGTGGAAAGGTCTGTGAAATCCCTTTCGAGGACTGGCAGCCGCAAATTTTTGCGGGGCTTGGTTGCAGAGATATCGCCATCTAAAACAAGTCAAATGCAGTTGGGTGGAAAATCATGCGAATAATTTTGAATTGAAATATCTCAAGAACCAGATGCCACAGATACTTTTTGTCTTCAGCTGTGGATAGGTAATGAACATACCTTTCTTTTGAAGTATCTATCGATGGGTTTGGGAAACATAGTTGAAAATGTAATTTTTTTTGGCAAGGGGTTAGCCTTGATTTTTTTCTAAAATGTTGAAAAAAGTAAAGTCGTGAATTGTACAACAAGTTGTACACCAGTGGAAAGGTCTGTGAAATCCCTTTCGAGGACTGGCAGCCGCAGATTTTTGCGGGGCTTGGTTGCAGAGCTATCGCCATCCAAAACAATTCAAATGCAGTTGGGTGGAAAATCATGCGAATAATTTTGAATTTAAATATCTCAAGAACCAGATGCCACAGATACTTTTTGTCTTCAGCTGTGGATAGGTAATGAACATACCTTTCTTTTGAAGTATCTATCGATGGGTTTGGGAAACATAGTTGAAAATGTAATTTTTTTTGGCAAGGGGTTAGCCTTGATTTTTTTCAAAAATGTTGAAAAAAGTAAAGTCGTGAATTGTACAACAAGTTGTACACCAGTGGAAAGGTCTGTGAAATCCCTTTCGAGGACTGGCAGCCGCAGATTTTTGCGGGGCTTGGTTGCAGAGATATCGCCATCCAAAACAAGTCAAATGCAGTTGGGTGGAAAATCATGCGAATAACTTTGAATGGAAATATCTCAAGAACCAGATGCCACAGATACTTTTTGTCTTCAACTGTGGATAGGTTATGAACATACCTTTCTTTTGATATATCTATCGATGGGTTTGGGAAACATTGTTGAAAATGTAATTTTTTTCGGCAAGGGGTTAGCCTTGATTTTTTTCTAAAATGTTGAAAAAAAGTAAAGACGTGAACTGTACAACAAGTTGTACACCAGTAGAAAGGTCTGTGAAATCCCTTTCGAGGACTGGCAGCCGCAGATTTTTGCGGGGCTTGGTTGCAGAGATATCGCCATCCAAAACAAGTCAAATGCAGTTGGGTGGAAAATCATGCGAATAACTTTGAATTGAAATATCTCAAGAACCAGATGCCACAGATACTTTTTGTCTTCAGCTGTGGATAGGTAATGAACATACCTTTCTTTTAATGTATCTATCGATGGGTTTGGGAAACATTGTTGAAAATGTAATTTTTTTCGGCAAGGTGTTAGCCTTGATTTTTTTCTAAAATGTTGAAAAAAAGTAAAGTCGTGAATTGTACAAAAAGTTGTTCACCAGTGGAAATGTCTGTGAAATCCCTTTCGAGGACTGGCAGCCGCAGATTTTTGAGGTGCTTGGTTGCAGAGATATCGCCATCCAAAACAAGTCAAATGCAGTTGGGTGGAAAATCATGCGAATAACTTTGAATTGAAATATCTCAAGAACCAGATGCCACAGATACTTTTTGTCTTCAGCTGTGGATAGGTAATGAACATACCTTTCTTTTGATGTATCTATCGATGGGTTTGGGAAACATTGTTGAAAATGTAATTTTTTTCGGCAAAGGGGTTAGCCTTGATTTTTTCTAAAATGTTGAAAAAAAGTAAAGTCGTGAATTGTACAACAAGTTGTACACCAGTGGAAAGGTCTATGAAATCCCTTTCGAGGACTGTCAGCCGCAGATTTTTGCGGGGCTTGGTTGCAGAGATATCGCCATCCAAAACAAGTCAAATGCAGTTGGGTGGAAAATCATGCGAATAACTTTGAATTGAAATATCTCAAGAACCAGATGCCACAGATACTTTTTGTCTTCAGCTGTGGATAGGTAATGAACATACCTTTCTTTTGATGTATCTGTCGATTGGTTTGGGAAACATTGTTGAAAATGTAATTTTTTTCGGCAAGGGGTTAGCCTTGATTTTTTTCTAAAATATTGAAAAAAAGTAAAGTCGTGAATTGTACAACAAGTTGTACACCATTGAAAAGGTCTGTGAAATCCCTTTCGAGGACTGGCAGCCGCAGATTTGTTCGGGGCTTGGTTGAAGACGTATGACCATCCAAAACAAGTCAAATGCAGTTGGGTTGAAAATCATGCGAATAACTTTGAATTGAAATATCTCAAGAACCAGATACCAGAGATACTTTTTGTCTTCAGCTGTGGATAGGTAATGAACAGACCTTTCTTTTGATGTATCTAGCGATGGGTTTGGGAAACATTGTTGAAAATGTAATTTTTTTCGGCAAGGGGTTAGCCTTGATTTTTTCTAAATTGTTGAAAAAAAGTAAAGTCGTGAATTGTACAACAAGTTGTACACCAGTGGAAAGGTCTATGAAATCCCTTTCGAGGACTGGCAGCCGCAGATTTTTGCGGGGCTTGGTTGCAGAGATATCGCCATCCAAAACAAGTCAAATGCAGTTGGGTGGAAAATCATGCGAATAACTTTGAATTGAAATATCTCAAGAACCAGATGCCACAGATACTTTTTGTCTTCAGCTGTGGATAGGTAATGAACATACCTTTCTTTTGATGTATCTGTCGATGGGTTTGGGAAACATTGTTGAAAATGTAATTTTTTTCGGCAAGGGGTTAGCCTTGATTTTTTTCTAAAATATTGAAAAAAAGTAAAGTCGTGAATTGTACAACAAGTTGTACACCAGTGAAAAGGTCTGTGAAATCCCTTTCGAGGACTGGCAGCCGCAGATTTTTTCGGGGCTTGGTTGAAGACGTATGACCATCCAAAACAAATCAAATGCAGTTGGGTTGAAAATCATGCGAATAACTTTGAATTGAAATATCTCAAGAACCAGATGCCACAGATACTTTTTGTCTTCAGCTGTGGATAGGTAATGAACATACCTTTCTTTTGATGTATCTGTCGATGGGTTTGGGAAACAGTGTTGAAAATGTAATTTTTTTCGGCAAGGGGTTAGCCTTGATTTTTAAAATAAAATAATAAATAAAAATAATAATAAAATATTGAAAAAAAGTAAAGTCGTGAATTGTACAACAAGTTGTACACCAGTGAAAAGATGTGTGAAATCCCTTTCGAGGACTGGCAGCCGCAGATTTTTGCGGGGCTTGGTTGCAGAGATATCGCCATCCAAAACAAGTCAAATGCAGTTGGGTGGAAAATCATGCGAATAACTTTGAATTGAAATATCTCAAGAACCAGATGCCACACATACTTTTTGTCTTCAGCTGTGGATAGGTAATGAACATACCTGTCTTTTGATGTATCTGTCGATGGGTTTGGGAAACATTGTTGAAAATGTAATTTTTTTCGGCAAGGGGTTAGCCTTGATTTTTTTCTAAAATGTTGAAAAAAAGTAAAGTCGTGAATTGTACAACAAGTTGTACACCAGTGAAAAGGTCTGTGAAATCCCTTTCGAGGACTGGCAGCCGCAGATTTTTTCGGGGCTTGGTTGAAGACGTATGACCATCCAAAACAAATCAAATGCAGTTGGGTTGAAAATCATGCGAATAACTTTGAATTGAAATATCTCAAGAACCAGATGCCACAGATACTTTTTGTCTTCAGCTGTGGATAGGTAATGAACATACCTTTCTTTTGATGTATCTACCGATGAGTTTGGGAAACATTGTTGAAAATGTAATTTTTTTCGGCAAGGGGTTAGCCTTGATTTTTTTCTAAAATGTTGAAAAAATGTAAAGTCGTGAATTGTACAACAAGTTGTACACCAGTGGAAAGGTCTGTGAAATCCCTTTCGAGGACTGGCAGCCGCAGATTTTTGCGGGGCTTGGTTGCAGAGATATCGCCATCTAAAACAAGTCAAATGCAGTTGGGTGGAAAATCATGCGAATAATTTTGAATTGAAATATCTCAAGAACCAGATGCCACAGATACTTTTTGTCTTCAGCTGTGGATAGGTAATGAACATACCTTTCTTTTGAAGTATCTATCGATGGGTTTGGGAAACATAGTTGAAAATGTAATTTTTTTTGGCAAGGGGTTAGCCTTGATTTTTTTCTAAAATGTTGAAAAAAGTAAAGTCGTGAATTGTACAACAAGTTGTACACCAGTGGAAAGGTCTGTGAAATCCCTTTCGAGGACTGGCAGCCGCAGATTTTTGCGGGGCTTGGTTGCAGAGCTATCGCCATCCAAAACAATTCAAATGCAGTTGGGTGGAAAATCATGCGAATAACTTTGAATTTAAATATCTCAAGAACCAGATGCCACAGATACTTTTTGTCTTCAGCTGTGGATAGGTAATGAACATACCTTTCTTTTGAAGTATCTATCGATGGGTTTGGGAAACATAGTTGAAAATGTAATTTTTTTTGGCAAGGGGTTAGCCTTGATTTTTTTCTAAAATGTTGAAAAAAGTAAAGTCGTGAATTGTACAACAAGTTGTACACCAGTGGAAAGGTCTGTGAAATCCCTTTCGAGGACTGGCAGCCGCAGATTTTTGCGGGGCTTGGTTGCAGAGATATCGCCATCCAAAACAAGTCAAATGCAGTTGGGTGGAAAATCATGCGAATAACTTTGAATGGAAATATCTCAAGAACCAGATGCCACAGATACTTTTTGTCTTCAACTGTGGATAGGTTATGAACATACCTTTCTTTTGATATATCTATCGATGGGTTTGGGAAACATTGTTGAAAATGTAATTTTTTTCGGCAAGGGGTTAGCCTTGATTTTTTTCTTAAATGTTGAAAAAAAGTAAAGTCGTGAATTGTACAACAAGTTGTACACCAGTGGAAATTTCTGTGAAATCCCTTTCGAGGACTGGCAGCCGCAGATTTTTGCGGTGCTTGGTTGCAGAGATATCGCCATCCAAAACAAGTCAAATGCAGTTGGGTGGAAAATCATGCGAATAACTTGGAATTGAAATATCTCAAGAACCAGATGCCACAGATACTTTTTGTCTTCAGCTGTGGATAGGTAATGAACATACCTTTCTTTTGATGTATCTATCGATGGGTTTGGGAAACATTGTCGAAAATTAAATTTTTTTCGGCAAGGGGTTAGCCATGATTTTTTTCTAAGATGTTGAAAAAAGTAAAGTCGTGAATTGTACAACAAGTTGTACACCAGTGGAAAGGTCTGTGAAATCCCTTTCGAAGACTGGCAGCCGCAGATTTTTGCGGGGCTTGGTTGCAGAGATATCGCCATCCAAAACAAGTCAAATGCAGTTGGGTGGAAAATCATGCGAATAACTTTGAATTAAAATATCTCAAGAACCAGATGCCACAGATACTTTTTGTCTTCAGCTGTGGATAGGTAATGAACATACCTTTCTTTTGATGTATCTATCGATGGGTTTGGGAAACATTGTTGAAAATGTAATTTTTTTCGGCAAGGGGTTAGCCTTGATTTTTTTCTAAAATGTTGAAAAAAAGTAAAGTCGTGAATTGTACAACAAGTTGTACACCAGTGGAAATTTCTGTGAAATCCCTTTCGAGGACTGGCAGCCGCAGATTTTTGCGGTGCTTGGTTGCAGAGATATCGCCATCCAAAACAAGTCAAATGCAGTTGGGTGGAAAATCATGCGAATAACTTGGAATTGAAATATCTCAAGAACCAGATGTCACAAATACTTTTTGTCTTCAGCTGTGGATATGTAATGAACAGACCTTTCTTTTGATGTATCTATCGATGGGTTTGGGAAACGTTGTTGAAAATGCAATTTTTTTCGGCAAGGGGTTAGCCTTGATTTTTTTCTAAAATGTTGAAAAAAGTAAAGTCGTGAATTGTACAACAAGTTGTACACCAGTGAAAAGGTCTGTGAAATCCCTTTCGAGTACTGGCAGCCGCAGATTTTTGCTGGGCTTGGTTGCAGAGATATCGCCATCCAAAACAAGTCAAATGCAGTTGGGTGGAAAATCATGCGAATAACTTTGAATTGAAATATCTCAAGAACCAGATGCCACAGATACTTTTTGTCTTCAGCTGTGGATAGGTAATGAACATACCTTTCTTTTGATGTATCTATCGATGGGTTTGGGAAACATAGTTGAAAATGTAATTTTTTTTGGCAAGGGGTTAGCCTTGATTTTTTTCTAAAATGTTGAAAAAAGTAAAGTCGTGAATTGTACAACAAGTTGTACACCAGTGGAAAGGTCTGTGAAATCCCTTTCGAGGACTGGCAGCCGCAGATTTTTGCGGGGCTTGGTTGCAGAGCTATCGCCATCCAAAACAAGTCAAATGCAGTTGGGTGGAAAATCATGCGAATAACTTTGAATTTAAATATCTCAAGAACCAGATGCCACAGATACTTTTTGTCTTCAGCTGTGGATAGGTAATGAACATACCTTTCTTTTGAAGTATCTATCGATGGGTTTGGGAAACATAGTTGAAAATGTAATTTTTTTTGGCAAGGGGTTAGCCTTGATTTTTTTCTAAAATGTTGAAAAAAGTAAAGTCGTGAATTGTACAACAAGTTGTACACCAGTGGAAAGGTCTGTGAAATCCCTTTCGAGGACTGGCAGCCGCAGATTTTTGCGGGGCTTGGTTGCAGAGATATCGCCATCCAAAACAAGTCAAATGCAGTTGGGTGGAAAATCATGCGAATAACTTTGAATTGAAATATCTCAAGAACCAGATGCCACAGACGCTTTTTGTCTTCAACTGTGGATAGGTTATGAACATACCTTTCTTTTGATATATCTATCGATGGGTTTGGGAAACATTGTTGAAAATGTAATTTTTTTTCGGCAAGGGGTTAGCCTTGATTTTTTTCTTAAATGTTGAAAAAAAGTAAAGTCGTGAATTGTACAACAAGTTGTACACCAGTGGAAAGGTCTGTGAAATCCCTTTCGAGGACTGGTAGCCGCAGATTTTTGCGGGGCTTGGTTGCAGAGATATCGCCATCCAAAACAAGTCAAATGCAGTTGGGTGGAAAATCATGCGAATAATTTTGAATTGAAATATCTCAAGAACTAGATGCCACAGATAGTTTTTGTCTTCAGCTGTGGAAAGCTAATGAACATACTTTTCTTTTGAAGTATCTATCGATGGGCTTGGGAAACATAGTTGAAAATGTAATTTTTTTTGGCAAGGGGTTAGCCTTGATTTTTTTCTAAAATGTTGAAAAAAAGTAAAGTCGTGAATTGTACAACAAGTTGTACGCCAGTGGAAATTTCTGTGAAATCCCTTTCGAGGACTGGCAGCCGCAGATTTTTGCGGTGCTTGGTTGCAGAGATATCGCCATCCAAAACAAGTCAAATGCAGTTGGGTGGAAAATCATGCGAATAACTTGGAATTGAAATATCTCAAGAACCAGATGTCACAAATACTTTTTGTCTTCAGCTGTGGATATGTAATGAACAGGCCTTTCTTTTGATGTATCTATCGATGGGTTTGGGAAACGTTGTTGAAAATGCAATTTTTTTCGGCAAGGGGTTAGCCTTGATTTTTTTCTAAAATGTTGAAAAAAGTAAAGTCGTGAATTGTACAACAAGTTGTACACCAGTGAAAAGGTCTGTGAAATCCCTTTCGAGGACTGGCAGCCGCAGATTTTTGCTGGGCTTGGTTGCAGAGATATCGCCATCCAAAACAAGTCAAATGCAGTTGGGTGGAAAATCATGCGAATAACTTTGAATTGAAATATCTCAAGAACCAGATGCCACAGATACTTTTTGTCTTCAGCTGTGGATAGGTAATGAACATACCTTTCTTTTGATGTATCTATCGATGGGTTTGGGAAACATTGTTGAAAATTAAATTTTTTTCGGCAAGGGGTTAGCCATGATTTTTTTCTAAAATGTTGAAAAAAGTAAAGTCGTGAATTGTACAACAAGTTGTACACCAGTGGAAAGGTCTGTGAAATCCCTTTCGAGGACTGGCAGCCGCAGATTTTTGCGGGGCTTGGTTGCAGAGATATCGCCATCCAAAACAAGTCAAATGCAGTTGGGTGGAAAATCATGCGAATAACTTTGAATTGAAATATCTCAAGAACCAGATGTCACAAATACTTTTTGTGTCAGCTGTGGATAGGTAATGAACAGACCTTTCTTTTGATGTATCTATCGATGGGTTTGGGAAACATTGTTGAAAATGTAATTTTTTTCGGCAAGGGGTTAGCCTTGATTTTTTTCTAAAATGTTGAAAAAAAGCTGTGGATAGGTAATGAACATACCTTTCTTTTGAAGTATCTATCGATGGGTTTGGGAAACATAGTTGAAAATGTAATTTTTTTTGGCAAGGGGTTAGCCTTGATTTTTTTCTAAAATGTTGAAAAAAGTAAAGTCGTGAATTGTACAACAAGTTGTACACCAGTGGAAAGGTCTGTGAAATCCCTTTCGAGGACTGGCAGCCGCAGATTTTTGCGGGGCTTGGTTGCAGAGCTATCGCCATCCAAAACAAGTCAAATGCAGTTGGGTGGAAAATCATGCGAATAACTTTGAATTTAAATATCTCAAGAACCAGATGCCACAGATACTTTTTGTCTTCAGCTGTGGATAGGTAATGAACATACCTTTCTTTTGAAGTATCTATCGATGGGTTTGGGAAACATAGTTGAAAATGTAATTTTTTTTGGCAAGGGGTTAGCCTTGATTTTTTTCTAAAATGTTGAAAAAAGTAAAGTCGTGAATTGTACAACAAGTTGTACACCAGTGGAAAGGTCTGTGAAATCCCTTTCGAGGACTGGCAGCCGCAGATTTTTGCGGGGCTTGGTTGCAGAGATATCGCCATCCAAAACAAGTCAAATGCAGTTGGGTGGAAAATCATGCGAATAACTTTGAATTGAAATATCTCAAGAACCAGATGCCACAGATACTTTTTGTCTTCAACTGTGGATAGGTTATGAACATACCTTTCTTTTGATGTATCTATCGATGGGTTTGGGAAACATTGTTGAAAATGTAATTTTTTTCGGCAAGGGGTTAGCCTTGATTTTTTTCTAAAATGTTGAAAAAAAGCTGTGGATAGGTAATGAACATACCTTTCTTTTGAAGTATCTATCGATGGGTTTGGGAAACATAGTTGAAAATGTAATTTTTTTCGGCAAGGGGTTAGCCTTGATTTTTTTCTTAAATGTTGAAAAAAAGTAAAGTCGTGAATTGTACAACAAGTTGTACACCAGTGGAAAGGTCTGTGAAATCCCTTTCGAGGACTGGTAGCCGCAGATCTTTGCGGGGCTTGGTTGCAGAGATATCGCCATCCAAAACAAGTCAAATGCAGTTGGGTGGAAAATCATGCGAATAATTTTGAATTGAAATATCTCAAGAACTAGATGCCACAGATACTTTTTGTCTTCAGCTGTGGATAGCTAATGAACATACTTTTCTTTTGAAGTATATATCGATGGGTTTGGGAAACATTGTTGAAAATGTAATTTTTTTCGGCAAGGGGTTAGCCTTGATTTTTTTCTAAAATGTTGAAAAAAAGTAAAGTCGTGAATTGTACAACAAGTTGTACACCAGTGGAAATTTCTGTGAAATCCCTTTCGAGGACTGGCAGCCGCAGATTTTTGCGGTGCTTGGTTGCAGAGATATCGCCATCCAAAACAAGTCAAATGCAGTTGGGTGGAAAATCATGCGAATAACTTGGAATTGAAATATCTCAAGAACCAGATGTCACAAATACTTTTTGTCTTCAGCTGTGGATATGTAATGAACAGACCTTTCTTTTGATGTATCTATCGATGGGTTTGGGAAACGTTGTTGAAAATGCAATTTTTTTCGGCAAGGGGTTAGCCTTGATTTTTTTCTAAAATGTTGAAAAAAAGTAAAGACGTGAACTGTACAACAAGTTGTACACCAGTAGAAAGGTCTGTGAAATCCCTTTCGAGGACTGGTAGCCGCAGATTTTTGCGGGGCTTGGTTGCAGAGATATCGCCATCCAAAACAAGTCAAATGCAGTTGGGTGGAAAATCATGCGAATAACTTTGAATTGAAATATCTCAAGAACCAGATGTCACAAATACTTTTTGTGTCAGCTGTGGATAGGTAATGAACAGACCTTTCTTTTGATGTATCTATCGATGGGTTTGGGAAACATTGTTGAAAATGTAATTTTTTTCGGCAAGGGGTTAGCCTTGATTTTTTTCTAAAATGTTGAAAAAAAGCTGTGGATAGGTAATGAACATACCTTTCTTTTGAAGTATCTATCGATGGGTTTGGGAAACATAGTTGAAAATGTAATTTTTTTCGGCAAGGGGTTAGCCTTGATTTTTTTCTAAAATGTTGAAAAAAAGTAAAGTCGTGAATTGTACAACAAGTTGTACACCAGTGGAAATTTCTGTGAAATCCCTTTCGAGGACTGGCAGCCGCAGATTTTTGCGGTGCTTGGTTGCAGAGATATCGCCATCCAAAACAAGTCAAATGCAGTTGGGTGGAAAATCATGCGAATAACTTGGAATTGAAATATCTCAAGAACCAGATGTCACAAATACTTTTTGTCTTCAGCTGTGGATATGTAATGAACAGACCTTTCTTTTGATGTATCTATCGATGGGTTTGGGAAACGTTGTTGAAAATGCAATTTTTTTCGGCAAGGGGTTAGCCTTGATTTTTTTCTAAAATGTTGAAAAAAGTAAAGTCGTGAATTGTACAACAAGTTGTACACCAGTGAAAAGGTCTGTGAAATCCCTTTCGAGGACTGGCAGCCGCAGATTTTTGCGGGGCTTGGTTGCAGAGATATCGCCATCCAAATCAAGTCAAATGCAGTTGGGTGGAAAATCATGCGAATAACTTTGAATTGAAATATCTCAAGAACCAGATGTCACAAATACTTTTTGTCTTCAGCTGTGGATAGGTAATGAACAGACCTTTCTTTTGATGTATCTATCGATGGGTTTGGGAAACATTGTTGAAAATGTAATTTTTTTCGGCAAGGGGTTAGCCTTGATTTTTTTCTAAAATGTTGAAAAAAAGCTGTGGATAGGTAATGAACATACCTTTCTTTTGAAGTATCTATCGATGGGTTTGGGAAACATAGTTGAAAATGTAATTTTTTTTGGCAAGGGGTTAGCCTTGATTTTTTTCTAAAATGTTGAAAAAAGTAAAATCGTGAATTGTACAACAAGTCGTACACCAGTGGAAAGGTCTGTGAAATCCCTTTCGAGGACTGGCAGCCGCAGATTTTTGCGGGGCTTGGTTGCAGAGATATCGCCATCCAAAACAAGTCAAATGCAGTTGGGTGGAAAATCATGCGAATAACTTTGAATTGAAATATCTCAAGAACCAGATGCCACAGATACTTTTTGTCTTCAGCTGTGGATAGGTAATGAACATACCTTTCTTTTGATGTATCTATCGATGGGTTTGGGAAACATTGTTGAAAATGTAATTTTTTTCGGCAAGGGGTTAGCCTTGATTTTTTTCTAAAATGTTGAAAAAAAGTAAAGTCGTGAATTCCATCCTATGAATCTAGGTGCGCATTGATTGATTTGAAATCTTTAAAAAGCCGCCGAGAAACTTTGTGTACACTTTTTATAAAGGATATAGTAGTTGGTAGAATAAACTCACCTGAGTTATTAAATCTTATGCCCTTTTATTTTCCAGAGAGAAACCTTAGAAACAGAGACGCTCTTTTTCTTGTTCCCAGTCACAGGACAAACTATGGTTTAAATGAACCTATATCACGTTCATTATCTCTTTTTAATTCTATTAATCTTGAAGTCGACCTTCCAATGGATAGAAGTATTTTTAAGAATATTGTTTCTAGAATCTTTAATAATTGTTAAATGTAATCAAAGATAAATATCCATTGATGAATAAGTAAATAAATAAATAAATAATTGTACAACAAGTTGTACACCAGTGGAAATTTCTGTGAAATCCCTTTCGAGGACTGGCAGCCGCAGATTTTTGCGGGGCTTGGTTGCAGAGCTATCGCCATCCAAAACAAGTCAAATGCAGTTGGGTGGAAAATCATGCGAATAACTTTGAATTGAAATATCTCAAGAACCAGATGCCACAGATACTTTTTGTCTTCAACTGTGGATAGGTTATGAACATACCTTTCTTTTGATGTATCTATCGATGGGTTTGGGAAACATTGTTGAAAATGTAATTTTTTTCGGCAAGGGGTTAGCCTTGATTTTTTTCTAAAATGTTGAAAAAAAGCTGTGGATAGGTAATGAACATACCTTTCTTTTGAAGTATCTATCGATGGGTTTGGGAAACATAGTTGAAAATGTAATTTTTTTCGGCAAGGGGTTAGCCTTGATTTTTTTCTTAAATGTTGAAAAAAAGTAAAGTCGTGAATTGTACAACAAGTTGTACACCAGTGGAAAGGTCTGTGAAATCCCTTTCGAGGACTGGTAGCCGCAGATTTTTGCGGGGCTTGGTTGCAGAGATATCGCCATCCAAAACAAGTCAAATGCAGTTGGGTGGAAAATCATGCGAATAATTTTGAATTGAAATATCTCAAGAACTAGATGCCACAGATACTTTTTGTCTTCAGCTGTGGATAGCTAATGAACATACTTTTCTTTTGAAGTATCTATCGATGGGTTTGGGAAACATAGTTGAAAATGTAATTTTTTTTGGCAAGGGGTTAGCCTTGATTTTTTTCTAAAATGTTGAAAAAAGTAAAATCGTGAATTGTACAACAAGTCGTACACCAGTGGAAAGGTCTGTGAAATCCCTTTCGAGGACTGGCAGCCGCAGATTTTTGCGGGGCTTGGTTGCAGAGATATCGCCATCCAAAACAAGTCAAATGCAGTTGGGTGGAAAATCATGCGAATAACTTGGAATTGAAATATCTCAAGAACCAGATGTCACAAATACTTTTTGTCTTCAGCTGTGGATATGTAATGAACAGACCTTTCTTTTGATGTATCTATCGATGGGTTTGGGAAACGTTGTTGAAAATGCAATTTTTTTCGGCAAGGGGTTAGCCTTGATTTTTTTCTAAAATGTTGAAAAAAGTATAGTCGTGAATTGTACAACAAGTTGTACACCAGTGAAAAGGTCTGTGAAATCCCTTTCGAGGACTGGCAGCCGCAGATTTTTGCGGGGCTTGGTTGCAGAGATATCGCCATCCAAATCAAGTCAAATGCAGTTGGGTGGAAAATCATGCGAATAACTTTGAATTGAAATATCTCAAGAACCAGATGTCACAAATACTTTTTGTCTTCAGCTGTGGATAGGTAATGAACAGACCTTTCTTTTGATGTATCTATCGATGGGTTTGGGAAACATTGTTGAAAATGTAATTTTTTTCGGCAAGGGGTTAGCCTTGATTTTTTTCTAAAATGTTGAAAAAAAGCTGTGGATAGGTAATGAACATACCTTTCTTTTGAAGTATCTATCGATGGGTTTGGGAAACATAGTTGAAAATGTAATTTTTTTTGGCAAGGGGTTAGCCTTGATTTTTTTCTAAAATGTTGAAAAAAGTAAAGTCGTGAATTGTACAACAAGTTGTACACCAGTGGAAAGGTCTGTGAAATCCCTTTCGAGGACTGGCAGCCGCAGATTTTTGCGGGGCTTGGTTGCAGAGATATCGCCATCCAAATCAAGTCAAATGCAGTTGGGTGGAAAATCATGCGAATAACTTTGAATTGAAATATCTCAAGAACCAGATGTCACAAATACTTTTTGTCTTCAGCTGTGGATAGGTAATGAACATACCTTTCTTTTGAAGTATCTATCGATGGGTTTGGGAAACATAGTTGAAAATGTAATTTTTTTCGGCAAGGGGTTAGCCTTGATTTTTTTCTTAAATGTTGAAAAAAAGTAAAGTCGTGAATTGTACAACAAGTTGTACACCAGTGGAAAGGTCTGTGAAATCCCTTTCGAGGACTGGTAGCCGCAGATTTTTGCGGGGCTTGGTTGCAGAGATATCGCCATCCAAAACAAGTCAAATGCAGTTGGGTGGAAAATCATGCGAATAATTTTGAATTGAAATATCTCAAGAACTAGATGCCACAGATACTTTTTGTCTTCAGCTGTGGATAGCTAATGAACATACTTTTCTTTTGAAGTATCTATCGATGGGTTTGGGAAACATAGTTGAAAATGTAATTTTTTTTGGCAAGGGGTTAGCCTTGATTTTTTTCTAAAATGTTGAAAAAAGTAAAATCGTGAATTGTACAACAAGTCGTACACCAGTGGAAAGGTCTGTGAAATCCCTTTCGAGGACTGGCAGCCGCAGATTTTTGCGGGGCTTGGTTGCAGAGATATCGCCATCCAAAACAAGTCAAATGCAGTTGGGTGGAAAATCATGCGAATAACTTTGAATTGAAATATCTCAAGAACCAGATGCCACAGATACTTTTTGTCTTCAGCTGTGGATAGGTAATGAACATACCTTTCTTTTGATGTATCTATCGATGGGTTTGGGAAACATTGTTGAAAATGTAATTTTTTTCGGCAAGGGGTTAGCCTTGATTTTTTTCTAAAATGTTGAAAAAAAGTAAAGTCGTGAATTGTACAACAAGTTGTACACCAGTGGAAATTTCTGTGAAATCCCTTTCGAGGACTGGCAGCCGCAGATTTTTGCGGTGCTTGGTTGCAGAGATATCGCCATCCAAAACAAGTCAAATGCAGTTGGGTGGAAAATCATGCGAATAACTTGGAATTGAAATATCTCAAGAACCAGATGTCACAAATACTTTTTGTCTTCAGCTGTGGATATGTAATGAACAGACCTTTCTTTTGATGTATCTATCGATGGGTTTGGGAAACGTTGTTGAAAATGCAATTTTTTTCGGCAAGGGGTTAGCCTTGATTTTTTTCTAAAATGTTGAAAAAAGTAAAGTCGTGAATTGTACAACAAGTTGTACACCAGTGAAAAGGTCTGTGAAATCCCTTTCGAGGACTGGCAGCCGCAGATTTTTGCTGGGCTTGGTTGCAGAGATATCGCCATCCAAAACAAGTCAAATGCAGTTGGGTGGAAAATCATGCGAATAACTTTGAATTGAAATATCTCAAGAACCAGATGCCACAGATACTTTTTGTCTTCAGCTGTGGATAGGTAATGAACATACCTTTCTTTTGATGTATCTATCGATGGGTTTGGGAAACATTGTTGAAAATTAAATTTTTTTCGGCAAGGGGTTAGCCATGATTTTTTTCTAAGGTGTTGAAAAAAGTAAAGTCGTGAATTGTACAACAAGTTGTACACCAGTGGAAAGGTCTGTGAAATCCCTTTCGAGGACTGGCAGCCGCAGATTTTTGCGGGGCTTGGTTGCAGAGATATCGCCATCCAAAACAAGTAAAATGCAGTTGGGTGGAAAATCATGCGAATAACTTTGAATTAAAATATCTCAAGAACCAGATGCCACAGATACTTTTTGTCTTCAGATGTGGATAGGTAATGAACATACCTTTCTTTTGATGTATCTATCGATGGGTTTGGGAAACATTGTTGAAAATGTAATTTTTTTCGGCAAGGGGTTAGCCTTGATTTTTTTCTAAAATGTTGAAAAAAAGTAAAGTCGTGAATTGTACAACAAGTTGTACACCAGTGGAAATTTCTGTGAAATCCCTTTCGAGGACTGGCAGCCGCAGATTTTTGCGGTGCTTGGTTGCAGAGATATCGCCATCCAAAACAAGTCAAATGCAGTTGGGTGGAAAATCATGCGAATAACTTGGAATTGAAATATCTCAAGAACCAGATGTCACAAATACTTTTTGTCTTCAGCTGTGGATATGTAATGAACAGACCTTTCTTTTGATGTATCTATCGATGGGTTTGGGAAACGTTGTTGAAAATGCAATTTTTTTCGGCAAGGTGTTAGCCTTGATTTTTTTCTAAAATGTTGAAAAAAGTAAAGTCGTGAATTGTACAACAAGTTGTACACCAGTGAAAAGGTCTGTGAAATCCCTTTCGAGGACTGGCAGCCGCAGATTTTTGCTGGGCTTGGTTGCAGAGATATCGCCATCCAAAACAAGTCAAATGCAGTTGGGTGGAAAATCATGCGAATAACTTTGAATTGAAATATCTCAAGAACCCGATGCCACAGATACTTTTTGTCTTCAGCTGTGGATAGGTAATGAACATTCCTTTCTTTTGATGTATCTATCGATGGGTTTGGGAAACATTGTTGAAAATTAAATTTTTTTCGGCAAGGGGTTAGCCATGATTTTTTTCTAAAATGTTGAAAAAAGTAAAGTCGTGAATTGTACAACAAGTTGTACACCAGTGGAAAGGTCTGTGAAATCCCTTTCGAGGACTGGCAGCCGCAGATTTTTGCGGGGCTTGGTTGCAGAGATATCGCCATCCAAAACAAGTCAAATGCAGTTGGGTGGAAAATCATGCGAATAACTTTGAATTGAAATATCTCAAGAACCAGATGCCACAGATACTTTTTGTCTTCAGCTGTGGATAAGTAATGAACATACCTTTCTTTTGATGTATCTATCGATGGGTTTGGGAAAGATTGTTGAAAATTTAATTTTTTTCGGCAAGGGGTTAGCCTTGATTTTTTTCTAAAATGTTGAAAAAAAGTAAAGACGTGAACTGTACAACAAGTTGTACACCAGTAGAAAGGTCTGTGAAATCCCTTTCGAGGACTGGTAGCCGCAGATTTTTGCGGGGCTTGGTTGCAGAGATATCGCCATCCAAAACAAGTCAAATGCAGTTGGGTGGAAAATCATGCGAATAACTTTGAATTGAAATATCTCAAGAACCAGATGTCACAAATAATTTTTGTCTTCAGCTGTGGATAGGTAATGAACAGACCTTTCTTTTGATGTATCTATCGATGGGTTTGGGAAACATTGTTGAAAATGTAATTTTTTTCGGCAAGGGGTTAGCCTTGATTTTTTTCTAAAATGTTGAAAAAAAGCTGTGGATAGGTAATGAACATACCTTTCTTTTGAAGTATCTATCGATGGGTTTGGGAAACATAGTTGAAAATGTAATTTTTTTTGGCAAGGGGTTAGCCTTGATTTTTTTCTAAAATGTTGAAAAAAGTAAAGTCGTGAATGTACAACAAGTTGTACACCAGTGGAAAGGTCTGTGAAATCCCTTTCGAGGACTGGCAGCCGCAGATTTTTGCGGGGCTTGGTTGCAGAGCTATCGCCATCCAAAACAAGTCAAATGCAGTTGGGTGGAAAATCATGCGAATAACTTTGAATTTAAATATCTCAAGAACCAGATGCCACAGATACTTTTTGTCTTCAGCTGTGGATAGGTAATGAACATACCTTTCTTTTGAAGTATCTATCGATGGGTTTGGGAAACATAGTTGAAAATGTAATTTTTTTTGGCAAGGGGTTAGCCTTGATTTTTTTCTAAAATGTTGAAAAAAGTAAAGTCGTGAATTGTACAACAAGTTGTACACCAGTGGAAAGGTCTGTGAAATCCCTTTCGAGGACTGGCAGCCGCAGATTTTTGCGGAGCTTGGTTGCAGAGATATCGCCATCCAAAACAAGTCAAATGCAGTTGGGTGGAAAATCATGCGAATAACTTTGAATTGAAATATCTCAAGAAGCAGATGCCACAGATACTTTTTGTCTTCAACTGTGGATAGGTTATGAACATACCTTTCTTTTGATATATCTATCGATGGGTTTGGGAAACATTGTTGAAAATGTAATTTTTTTCGGCAAGGGGTTAGCCTTGATTTTTTTCTTAAATGTTGAAAAAAAGTAAAGTCGTGAACTGTACAACAAGTTGTACACCAGTGGAAAGGTCTGTGAAATCCCTTTCGAGGACTGGTAGCCGCAGATTTTTGCGGGGCTTGGTTGCAGAGATATCGCCATCCAAAACAAGTCAAATGCAGTTGGGTGGAAAATCATGCGAATAATTTTGAATTGAAATATCTCAAGAACTAGATGCCACAGATACTTTTTGTCTTCAGCTGTGGATAGCTAATGAACATACTTTTCTTTTGAAGTATCTATCGATGGGTTTGGGAAACATAGTTGAAAATGTAATTTTTTTTGGCAAGGGTTTAGCCTTGATTTTTTTCTAAAATGTTGAAAAAAGTAAAATCGTGAATTGTACAACAAGTCGTACACCAGTGGAAAGGTCTGTGAAATCCCTTTCGAGGACTGGCAGCCGCAGATTTTTGCGGGGCTTGGTTTCAGAGATATCGCCATCCAAAACAAGTCAAATGCAGTTGGGTGGAAAATCATGCGAATAACTTTGAATTGAAATATCTCAAGAACCAGATGCCACAGATACTTTTTGTCTTCAGCTGTGGATAGGTAATGAACATACCTTTCTTTTGATGTATCTATCGATGGGTTTGGGAAACGTTGTTGAAAATGTAATTTTTTTCGGCAAGGGGTTAGCCTTGATTTTTTTCTAAAATGTTGAAAAAAAGTAAAGTCGTGAATTGTACAACAAGTTGTACACCAGTGGAAATTTCTGTGAAATCCCTTTCGAGGACTGGCAGCCGCAGATTTTTGCGGTGCTTGGTTGCAGAGATATCGCCATCCAAAACAAGTCAAATGCAGTTGGGTGGAAAATCATGCGAATAACTTGGAATTGAAATATCTCAAGAACCAGATGTCACAAATACTTTTTGTCTTCAGCTGTGGATATGTAATGAACAGACCTTTCTTTTGATGTATCTATCGATGGGTTTGGGAAACGTTGTTGAAAATGCAATTTTTTTCGGCAAGGGGTTAGCCTTGATTTTTTTCTAAAATGTTGAAAAAAGTAAAGTCGTGAATTGTACAACAAGTTGTACACCAGTGAAAAGGTCTGTGAAATCCCTTTCGAGGACTGGCAGCCGCAGATTTTTGCTGGGCTTGGTTGCAGAGATATCGCCATCCAAAACAAGTCAAATGCAGTTGGGTGGAAAATCATGCGAATAACTTTGAATTGAAATATCTCAAGAACCAGATGCCACAGATACTTTTTGTCTTCAGCTGTGGATAGGTAATGAACATACCTTTCTTTTGATGTATCTATCGATGGGTTTGGGAAACATTGTTGAAAATTAAATTTTTTTCGGCAAGGGGTTAGCCATGATTTTTTTCTAAGATGTTGAAAAAAGTAAAGTCGTGAATTGTACAACAAGTTGTACACCAGTGGAAAGGTCTGTGAAATCCCTTTCGAGGACTGGCAGCCGCAGATTTTTGCGGGGCTTGGTTGCAGAGATATCGCCATCCAAAACAAGTCAAATGCAGTTGGGTGGAAAATCATGCGAATAACTTTGAATTAAAATATCTCAAGAACCAGATGCCACAGATACTTTTTGTCTTCAGCTGTGGATAGGTAATGAACATACCTTTCTTTTGATGTATCTATCGATGGGTTTGGGAAACATTGTTGAAAATGTAATTTTTTTCGGCAAGGGGTTAGCCTTGATTTTTTTCTAAAATGTTGAAAAAAAGTAAAGTCGTGAATTGTACAACAAGTTGTACACCAGTGTAAATTTCTGTGAAATCCCTTTCGAGGACTGACAGCCGCAGATTTTTGCGGTGCTTGGTTGCAGAGATATCGCCATCCAAAACAAGTCAAATGCAGTTGGGTGGAAAATCATGCGAATAACTTGGAATTGAAATATCTCAAGAACCAGATGTCTCAAATACTTTTCGTCTTCAGCTGTGGATATGTAATGAACAGACCTTTCTTTTGATGTATCTATCGATGGGTTTGGGAAACGTTGTTGAAAATGCAATTTTTTTCGGCAAGGGGTTAGCCTTGATTTTTTTCTAAAATGTTGAAAAAAGTAAAGTCGTGAATTGTACAACAAGTTGTACACCAGTGAAAAGGTCTGTGAAATCCCTTTCGAGGACTGGCAGCCGCAGATTTTTGCTGGGCTTGGTTGCAGAGATATCGCCATCCAAAACAAGTCAAATGCAGTTGGGTGGAAAATCATGCGAATAACTTTGAATTGAAATATCTCAAGAACCAGATGCCACAGATACTTTTTGTCTTCAGCTGTGGATATGTAATGAACATACCTTTCTTTTGATGTATCTATCGATGGGTTTGGGAAACATTGTTGAAAATGTAATTTTTTTCGGCAAGGGGTTAGCCTTGATTTTTTTCTAAAATGTTGAAAAAAAAGTAAAGTCGTGAATTGTACAACAAGTTGTACACCAGTGGAAATGTCTGTGAAATCCCTTTCGAGGACTGGCAGCCGCAGATTTTTGCGGTGCTTGGTTGCAGAGATATCGCCATCCAAAACAAGTCAAATGCAGTTGGTTGGAAAATCATGCGAATAACTTTGAATTGAATTGAAATATCTCAAGAACCAGATCCACAGATACTTTTTGTCTTCAGCTGTGGATAGGTAATGAACATACCTTTCTTTTGAAGTATCTATCGATGGGTTTGGGGAACATAGTTGAAAATGTAATTTTTTTTGGCAAGGGGTTAGCCTTGATTTTTTTCTAAAATGTTGAAAAAAGTAAAGTCGTGAATTGTACAACAAGTTGTGCACCAGTGGAAAGGTCTGTGAAATCCCTTTCGAGGACTGGCAGCCGCAGATTTTTGCGGGGCTTGGTTGCAGAGATATCGCCATCCAAAACAAGTCAAATGCAGTTGGGTGGAAAATCATGCGAATAAATTTGAATTGAAATATCTCAAGAACCAGATGCCACAGATACTTTTTGTCTTCAGCTGTGGATAGGTAATGAACATACCTTTCTTTTGATGTATCTATCGATGGGTTTGGGAAACATTGTTGAAAAAGTAATTTTTTTCGGCAAGGGGTTAGCCTTGATTTTTTTCTAAAATGTTGAAAAAAAGTAAAGTCGTGAATTGTACAACAAGTTGTACACCAGTGGAAATGTCTGTGAAATCCCTTTCGAGGACTGGCAGCCGCAGATTTTTGCGGTGCTTGGTTGCAGAGATATCGCCATGCAAAACAAGTCAAATGCAGTTGGGTGGAAAATCATGCGAATAACTTTGAATTGAAATATCTCAAGAACCAGATCCACAGATACTTTTTGTCTTCAGCTGTGGATAGGTAATGAACATACCTTTCTTTTGAAGTATCTATCGATGGGTTTGGGAAACATAGTTGAAAATGTAATTTTTTTGGCAAGGGGTTAGCCTTGATTTTTTTCTAAAATGTTGAAAAAAGTAAAGTCGTGAATTGTACAACAAGTTGTACACCAGTGGAAAGGTCTGTGAAATCCCTTTCGAGGACTGGCAGCCGCAGATTTTTGCGGGGATTGGTTGCAGAGATATCGCCATCCAAAACAAGTCAAATGCAGTTGGGTGGAAAATCATGCGAATAACTTTGAATTGAAATATCTCAAGAACCAGATGCCACAGATACTTTTTGTCTTCAGCTGTGGATAAGTAATGAACATACCTTTCTTTTGATGTATCTATCGATGGGTTTGGGAAACATTGTTGAAAATTTAATTTTTTTCGGCAAGGGGTTAGCCTTGATTTTTTTCTAAAATGTTGAAAAAAAGTAAAGACGTGAACTGTACAACAAGTTGTACACCAGTAGAAAGGTCTGTGAAATCCCTTTCGAGGACTGGTAGCCGCAGATTTTTGCGGGGCTTGGTTGCAGAGATATCGCCATCCAAAACAAGTCAAATGCAGTTGGGTGGAAAATCATGCGAATAACTTTGAATTGAAATATCTCAAGAACCAGATGCCACAGATACTTTTTGTCTTCAGCTGTGGATAAGTAATGAACATACCTTTCTTTTGATGTATCTATCGATGGGTTTGGGAAACATTGTTGAAAATTAAATTTTTTTCGGCAAGGGGTTAGCCTTGATTTTTTTCTAAAATGTTGAAAAAAAGTAAAGACGTGAACTGTACAACAAGTTGTACACCAGTAGAAAGGTCTGTGAAATCCCTTTCGAGGACTGGTAGCCGCAGATTTTTGCGGGGCTTGGTTGCAGAGATATCGCCATCCAAAACAAGTCAAATGCAGTTGGGTGGAAAATCATGCGAATAACTTTGAATTGAAATATCTCAAGAACCAGATGCCACAGATACTTTTTGTCTTCAGCTGTGGATAGGTAATGAACATACCTTTCTTTTGATGTATCTATCGATGGGTTTGGGAAACATTGTTGAAAATGTAATTTTTTTCGGCAAGGGGTTAGCCTTGATTTTTTTCTAAAATGTTGAAAAAAAGTAAAGTCGTGAATTGTACAACAAGTTGTACACCAGTGGAAATGTCTGTGAAATACCTTTCGAGGACTGGCAGCCGCATCTTTTTGCGGTGCTTGGTTGCAGAGATATCGCCATCCAAAACAAGTCAAATGCAGTTGGGTGGAAAATCATGCGAATAACTTTGAATTGAATTGAAATATCTCAAGAACCAGATCCACAGATACTTTTTGTCTTCAGCTGTGGATAGGTAATGAACATACCTTTCTTTTGAAGTATCTATCGATGGGTTTGGGAAACATAGTTGAAAATGTAATTTTTTTTGGCAAGGGGTTAGCCTTGATTTTTTTCTAAAATGTTGAAAAAAGTAAAGTCGTGAATTGTACAACAAGTTGTGCACCAGTGGAAAGGTCTGTGAAATCCCTTTCGAGGACTGGCAGCCGCAGATTTTTGCGGGGCTTGGTTGCAGAGATATCGCCATCCAAAACAAGTCAAATGCAGTTGGGTGGAAAATCATGCGAATAAATTTGAATTGAAATATCTCAAGAACCAGATGCCACAGATACTTTTTGTCTTCAGGTGTGGATAGGTAATGAACATACCTTTCTTTTGATGTATCTATCGATGGGTTTGGGAAACATTGTTGAAAAAGTAATTTTTTTCGGCAAGGGGTTAGCCTTGATTTTTTTCTAAAATGTTGAAAAAAAGTAAAGTCGTGAATTGTACAACAAGTTGTACACCAGTGGAAATGTCTGTGAAATCCCTTTCGAGGACTGGCAGCTGCAGATTTTTGCGGTGCTTGGTTGCAGAGATATCGCCATGCAAAACAAGTCAAATGCAGTTGGGTGGAAAATCATGCGAATAACTTTGAATTGAAATATCTCAAGAACCAGATGCCACAGATACTTTTTGTCTTCAGCTGTGGATAGGTAATGAACATACCTTTCTTTTGAAGTATCTATCGATGGGTTTGGGAAACATAGTTGAAAATGTAATTTTTTTTGGCAAGGGGTTAGCCTTGATTTTTTTCTAAAATGTTGAAAAAAGTAAAGTCGTGAATTGTACAACAAGTTGTGCACCAGTGGAAAGGTCTGTGAAATCCCTTTCGAGGACTGGCAGCCGCAGATTTTTGCGGGGCTTGGTTGCAGAGATATCGCCATCCAAAACAAGTCAAATGCAGTTGGGTGGAAAATCATGCGAATAAATTTGAATTGAAATATCTCAAGAACCAGATGCCACAGATACTTTTTGTCTTCAGCTGTGGATAGGTAATGAACATACCTTTCTTTTGATGTATCTATAGATGGGTTTGGGAAACATTGTTGAAAAAGTAATTTTTTTCGGCAAGGGGTTAGCCTTGATTTTTTTCTAAAATGTTGAAAAAAAGTAAAGTCGTGAATTGTACAACAAGTTGTACACCAGTGGAAATGTCTGTGAAATCCCTTTCGAGGACTGGCAGCCGCAGATTTTTGCGGGGCTTGGTTGCAGAGATATCGCCATCCAAAACAAGTCAAATGCAGTTGGGTGGAAAATCATGCGAATAACTTTGAATTGAAATATCTCAAGAACCAGATGCCACAGATACTTTTTGTCTTCAGCTGTGGATAGGTAATGAACATACCTTTCTTTTGATGTATCTATCGATGGATTTGGGAAACATTGTTGAAAATGTAATTTTTTTCGGCAAGGGGTTAGCCTTGATTTTTTTCTAAAATGTTGAAAAAAAGTAAAGTCGTGAATTGTACAACAAGTTGTACACCAGTGGAAATGTCTGTGAAATTCCTTTCGAGGACTGGCAGCCGCAGATTTTTGCGGTGCTTGGTTGCAGAGATATCGCCATCCAAAACAAGTCAAATGCAGTTGGGTGGAAAATCATGCGAATAACTTTGAATTGAAATATCTCAAGAACCAGATGCCACAGATACTTTTTGTCTTCAGCTGTGGATAGGTAATGAACATACCTTTCTTTTGAAGTATCTATCGATGTGTTTGGGAAACATTGTTGAAAATGTAATTTTTTTCGGCAAGGGGTTAGCCTTGATTTTTTTTCTAAAATGTTGAAAAAAAGTAAAGACGTGAACTGTACAACAAGTTGTACACCAGTAGAAAGGTCTGTGAAATCCCTTTCGAGGACTGGCAGCCGCAGATTTTTGCGGGGCTTAGGTGCAGAGGTATCACCATCCAAAACAAGTCAAATGCAGTTGGGTGGAAAATCATGCGAATAACTTTGAATTGAAATATCTCAAGAACCAGATGCCACAGATACTTTTTGTCTTCAGCTGTGGATAGGTAATGAACATACCTTTCTCTTGATGTATCTATCGATGGGTTTGGGAAACATTGTTGAAAATGTAATTTTTTTCGGCAAGGGGTTAGCCTTGATTTTTTTCTAAAATGTTGAAAAAAAGTAAAGTCGTGAATTGTACAACAAGTTGTACACCAGTGGAAAGGTCTGTGAAATCCCTTTCGAGGACTGGCAGCCGCAGATTTTTGCGGGGCTTGGTTGCAGAGATATCGCCATCCAAAACAAGTCAAATGCAGTTGGGTGGAAAATCATGCGAATTACTTTGAATTGAAATATCTCAAGAACCAGATGCCACAGATAATTTTTGTCTTCAACTGTGGATAGGTTATGAACCTACGTTTCTTTTGATGTATCTATCGATGTGTTTGGGAAACATTGTTGAAAATGTAATTTTTTTCGGCAAGGGGTTAGCCTTGATTTTTTTCTAAAATGTTGAAAAAAAGTAAAGACGTGAACTGTACAACAAGTTGTACACCAGTAGAAAGGTCTGTGAAATCCCTTTCGAGGACTGGCAGCCGCAGATTTTTGCGGGGCTTAGGTGCAGAGGTATCACCATCCAAAACAAGTCAAATGCAGTTGGGTGGAAAATCATGCGAATAACTTTGAATTGAAATATCTCAAGAACCAGATGCCACAGATACTTTTTGTCTTCAGCTGTGGATAGGTAATGAACATACCTTTCTCTTGATGTATCTGTCGATGGGTTTGGGAAACATTGTTGAAAATGTAATTTTTTTCGGCAAGGGGTTAGCCTTGATTTTTTTCTAAAATGTTGAAAAAAAGTAAAGTCGTGAATTGTACAACAAGTTGTACACCAGTGGAAAGGTCTGTGAAATCCCTTTCGAGGACTGGCAGCCGCAGATTTTTGCGGGGCTTGGTTGCAGAGATATCTCCATCCAAAACAAGTCAAATGCAGTTGGGTGGAAAATCATGCGAATAACTTTGAATTGAAATATCTCAAGAACCAGATGCCACAGATACTTTTTGTCTTCAGCTGTGGATAGGTAATGAACATACCTTTCTTTTGATGTATCTATCGATGGATTTTGGAAACATTGTTGAAAATGTAATTTTTTTCGGCAAGGGGTTAGCCTTGATTTTTTTCTAAAATGTTGAAAAAAAGTAAAGTCGTGAATTGTACAACAAGTTGTACACCAGTGGAAATGTCTGTGAAATCCCTTTCGAGGACTGGCAGCCGCAGATTTTTGCGGTGCTTGGTTGCAGAGATATCGCCATCCAAAACAAGTCAAATGCAGTTGGGTGGAAAATCATGCGAATAACTTTGAATTGAAATATCTCAAGAACCAGATGCCACAGATACTTTTTGTCTTCAGCTGTGGATAGGTAATGAATATACCTTTCTTTTGAAGTATCTATCGATGGGTTTGGGAAACATAGTTGAAAATGTAATTTTTTTTGGCAAGGGGTTAGCCTTGATTTTTTTCTAAAATGTTGAAAAAAGTAAAGTCGTGAATTGTACAACAAGTTGTACACCAGTGGAAAGGTCTGTGAAATCCCTTTCGAGGACTGGCAGCCGCAGATTTTTGGGGGCTTGGTTGCAGAGATATCGCCATCCAAAACAAGTCAAATGCAGTTGGGTGGAAAATCATGCGAATAACTTTGAATTGAAATATCTCAAGAACCAGATGCCACAGATAATTTTTGTCTTCAACTGTGGATAGGTTATGAACCTACGTTTCTTTTGATGTATCTATCGATGTGTTTGGGAAACATTGTTGAAAATGTAATTTTTTTCGGCAAGGGGTTAGCCTTGATTTTTTTCTAAAATGTTGAAAAAAAGTAAAGACGTGAACTGTACAACAAGTTGTACACCAGTAGAAAGGTCTGTGAAATCCCTTTCGAGGACTGGCAGCCGCAGATTTTTGCGGGGCTTAGGTGCAGAGGTATCACCATCCAAAACAAGTCAAATGCAGTTGGGTGGAAAATCATGCGAATAACTTTGAATTGAAATATCTCAAGAACCAGATGCCACAGATACTTTTTGTCTTCAGCTGTGGATAGGTAATGAACATACCTTTCTCTTGATGTATCTGTCGATGGGTTTGGGAAACATTGTTGAAAATGTAATTTTTTTCGGCAAGGGGTTAGCCTTGATTTTTTTCTAAAATGTTGAAAAAAAGTAAAGTCGTGAATTGTACAACAAGTTGTACACCAGTGGAAAGGTCTGTGAAATCCCTTTCGAGGACTGGCAGCCGCAGATTTTTGCGGGGCTTGATTGCAGAGATATCGCCATCCAAAACAAGTCAAATGCAGTTGGGTGGAAAATCATGCGATTAACTTTGAATTGAAATATCTCAAGAACCAGGTGCCACAGATACTTTTTGTCTTCAGCTGTGGATAGGTAATGAACATACCTTTCTTTTGAAGTATCTATCGATGGGTTTGGGAAACATAGTTGAAAATGTAATTTTTTTTGGCAAGGGGTTAGCCTTGATTTTTTTCTAAAATGTTGAAAAAAGTAAAGTCGTGAATTGTACAACAAGTTGTACACCAGTGGAAAGGTCTGTGAAATCCCTTTCGAGGACTGGCAGCCGCAGATTTTTGCGGGGCTTGGTTGCAGAGATATCGCCATCCAAAACAAGTCAAATGCAGTTGGGTGGAAAATCATGCGAATAACTTTGAATTGAAATATCTCAAGAACCAGATGCCACAGATAATTTTTGTCTTCAACTGTGGATAGGTTATGAACCTACCTTTCTTTTGATGTATCTATCGATGTGTTTGGGAAACATTGTTGAAAATGTAATTTTTTTCGGCAAGGGGTTAGCCTTGATTTTTTTCTAAAATGTTGAAAAAAGTAAAGTCGTGAATTGTACAACATGTTGTACACCAGTGGAAAGGTCTGTGAAATCCCTTTCGAAGACTGGCAGCCGCAGATTTTTGCGGGGCTTGGTTGCAGAGATATCGCCATCCAAAACAAGTCAAATGCAGTTGGGTGGAAAATCATGCGAATAACTTTGAATTGAAATATCTCAAGAACCAGATGCCACAGATACTTTTTGTCTTCAGCTGTGGATAGGTAATGAACATACCTTTCTTTTGAAGTATCTATCGATGGGTTTGGGAAACATAGTTGAAAATGTAATTTTTTTTGGCAAGGGGTTAGCCTTGATTTTTTTCTAAAATGTTGAAAAAAAGTAAAGACGTGAACTGTACAACAAGTTGTACACCAGTAGAAAGGTCTGTGAAATCCCTTTCTAGGACTGGCAGCCGCAGATTTTTGCGGGGCTTAGGTGCAGAGGTATCACCATCCAAAACAAGTCAAATGCAGTTGGGTTGAAAATCATGCGAATAATTTTGAATTGAAATATCTCAAGAACCAGATGCCACAGATACTTTTTGTCTCCAGCTGTGGATAGGTAATGAACATACCTTTCTTTTGATGTATCTATCGATGGGTTTGGGAAACATTGTTGAAAATTTAATTTTTTTCGGCAAGGGGTTAGCCTTGATTTTTTTCTAAAATGTTGAAAAAAAGCTGTGGATAGGTAATGAACATACCTTTCTTTTGATGTATCTATCGATGGGTTTGGGAAACATTGTTGAAAATTTAATTTTTTTCGGCAAGGGGTTAGCCTTGATTTTTTTCTAAAATGTTGAAAAAAAGCTGTGGATAGGTAATGAACATACCTTTCTTTTGAAGTATCTATCGATGGGTTTGGGAAACATAGTTGAAAATGTAATTTTTTTTGGCAAGGGGTTAGCCTTGATTTTTTTCTAAAATGTTGAAAAAAGTAAAGTCGTGGAAAGGTCTGTGAAATCCCTTTCGAGGACTGGCAGCCGCAGATTTTTGCGGGGATTGGTTGCAGAGATATCGCCATCCAAAACAAGTCAAATGCAGTTGGGTGGAAAATCATGCGAATAACTTTGAATTGAAATATCTCAAGAACCAGATGTCACAAATACTTTTTGTCTTCAGCTGTGGATAGGTAATGAACAGACCTTTCTTTTGATATATCTATCGATGGGTTTGGGAAACTGTAATTTTTTTCGGCAGGGGGTTAGCCTTGATTTTTTTCTAAAATGTTGAAAAAAAGCTGTGGATAGGTAATGAACATACCTTTCTTTTGAAGTATCTATCGATGGGTTTGGGAAACATAGTTGAAAATGTATTTTTTTTTGGCAAGGGGTTAGCCTTGATTTTTTTCTAAAATGTTGAAAAAAGTAAAGTCGTGAATTGTACAACAAGTTGTACACCAGTGGAAAGGTCTGTGAAATCCCTTTCGAAGACTGGCAGCCGCAGATTTTTGCGGGGCTTGGTTGCAGAGATATCGCCATCCAAAACAAGTCAAATGCAGTTGGGTGGAAAATCATGCGAATAACTTTGAATTGAAATATCTCAAGAACCAGATGCCACAGATACTTTTTGTCTTCAGCTGTGGATAAGTAATGAACATACCTTTCTTTTGATGTATCTATCGATGGGTTTGGAAAACATTGTTGAAAATGTAATTTTTTTCGGCAAGAGGTTAGCCTTGATTTTTTTCTAAAATGTTGAAAAAAAGTAAAGTCGTGAATTGTACAACAAGTTGTACACCAGTGGAAATGTCTGTGAAATCCCTTTCGAGGACTGGCAGCCGCAGATTTTTGCGGTGCTTGGTTGCAGAGATATCGCCATCCAAAACAAGTCAAATGCAGTTGGGTGGAAAATCATGCGAATAACTTTGAACTGAAATATCTCAAGAACCAGATGTCACAAATACTTTTTGTCTTCAACTGTGGATAGGTTATGAACATACCTTTCTTTTGATGTATCTATCGATGGATTTGGGAAACATTGTTGAAAATGTAATTTTTTTCGGCAAGGGGTTAGCCTTGATTTTTTTCTAAAATGTTGAAAAAAGGTAAAGTCGTGAATTGTACAACAAGTTGTACACTAGTGGAAAGGTCTGTGAAATCCCTTTCGAGGACTGGCAGCCGCAGATTTTTGCGGGGCTTGGTTGCAGAGATATCGCCATGCAAAACAAGTCAAATGCAGTTGGGTGGAAAATCATGCGAATAACTTTGAATTGAAATATCTCAAGAACCAGATGCCACAGATACGTTTTGTCTTCAACTGTGGATAGGTTATGAACATACCTTTCTTTTGATGTATCTATCGATGTGTTTGGGAAACATTGTTGAAAATGTAATTTTTTTCGGCAAGGGGTTAGCCTTGATTTTTTTCTAAAATGTTGAAAAAAAGCTGTGGATAGGTAATGAACATACCTTTCTTTTGATGTATCTATCGATGGGTTTGGGAAACATTGTTGAAAATTTAATTTTTTTCGGCAAGGGGTTAACCTTGATTTTTTTCTAAAATGTTGAAAAAAAGCTGTGGATAGGTAATGAACATACCTTTATTTTGAAGTATCTATCGATGGGTTTGGGAAACATAGTTGAAAATGTAATTTTTTTTGGCAAGGGGTTAGCCTTGATTTTTTTCTAAAATGTTGAAAAAAGTAAAGTCGTGAATTGTACAACAAGTTGTACACCAGTGGAAAGGTCTGTGAAATCCCTTTCGAGGACTGGCAGCCGCAGATTTTTGCGGGGATTGGTTGCAGAGATATCGCCATCCAAAACAAGTCAAATGCAGTTGGGTGGAAAATCATGCGAATAACTTTGAATTGAAATATCTCAAGAACCAGATGTCACAAATACTTTTTGTATTCAGCTGTGGATAGGTAATGAACAGACCTTTCTTTTGATATATCTATCGATGGGTTTGGGAAACTGTAATTTTTTTCGGCAGGGGGTTAGCCTTGATTTTTTCTAAAATGTTGAAAAAAAGTAAAGTCGTGAATTGTACAACAAGTTGTACACCAGTGGAAATGTCTATGAAATCCCTTTCGTGGACTGGCAGCCGCAGATTTTTGCTGGGCTTGGTTGCAGAGATATCGCCATCCAAAACAATTCAAATGCAGTTGGGTGGAAAATCATGCGAATAACTTTGAATTGAAATATCTCAAGAACCAGATGCCACAGATACTTTTTGTCTTCAGCTGTGGATAGGTAATGAACATACCTTTCTTTTGATGTATCTATCGATGGGTTTGGGAAACATTGTTGAAAATTTAATTTTTTTCGGCAAGGGGTTAGCCTTGATTTTTTTCTAAAATGTTGAAAAAAAGCTGTGGATAGGTAATGAACATACCTTTCTTTTGAAGTATCTATCGATGGGTTTGGGAAACATAGTTGAAAATGTATTTTTTTTTTGGCAAGGGGTTAGCCTTGATTTTTTTCTAAAATGTTGAAAAAAGTAAAGTCGTGAATTGTACATCAAGTTGTACACCAGTAGAAAGGTCTGTGAAATGCCTTTCGAGGACTGGCAGCCGCAGATTTTTGCGGGGCTTAGGTGCAGAGGTATCACCATCCAAAACAAGTCAAATGCAGTTGGGTGGAAAATCATGCGAATAACTTTGAATTGAAATATCTCAAGAACCAGATGCCACAGATACTTTTTGTCTTCAGCTGTGGATAGGTAATGAACATACCTTTCTTTTGATGTATCTATCGATGGGTTTGGGAAACATTGTTGAAAATGTAATTTTTTTCGGCAAGGGGTTAGCCTTGATTTTTTTCTAAAATGTTGAAAAAAAGTAAAGTCGTGAATTGTACAACAAGTTGTACACCAGTGGAAAGGTCTGTGAAATCCCTTTCGAGGACTGGCAGCCGCAGATTTTTGCGGGGCTTGGTTGCAGAGATATCGCCATCCAAAACAAGTCAAATGCAGTTGGGTGGAAAATCATGCGAATAACTTTAAATTGAAATATCTCAAGAACAAGATGCCACACATACTTTTTGTCTTCAGCTGTGGTTAGGTTATGAACAGACCTTTCTTTTGATGTTTCTATCGATGGGTTTGGGAAACATAGTTGAAAATGTAATTTTTTTTGGCAAGGGGTTAGCCTTGATTTTTTTCTAAAATGTTGAAAAAAAGTAAAGTCGTGAATTGTACAACAAGTTGTACACCAGTGGAAAGGTCTGTGAAATCCCTTTCAAGGACTGGCAGCCGCAGATTTTTGCGGGGCTTGGTTGCAGAGATATCGCCATCCAAAACAAGTCAAATGCAGTTGGGTGGAAAATCGTGCGAATAACTTTGAATTGAAATATCTCAAGAAGCAGATGTCACAAATACTTTTTGTCTTCAGCTGTGGATAGGTAATGAACAGACCTTTCTTTTGATATATCTATCGATGGGTTTGGGAAACTGTAATTTTTTTCGGCAGGGGGTTAGCCTTGATTTTTTCTAAAATGTTGAAAAAAAGTAAAGTCGTGAATTGTACAACAAGTTGTACACCAGTGGAAAGGTCTATGAAATCCCTTTCGTGGACTGGCAGCCGCAGATTTTTGCTGGGCTTGGTTGCAGAGATATCGCCATCCAAAACAATTCAAATGCAGTTGGGTGGAAAATCATGCGACTAACTTTGAATTGAAATATCTCAAGAACCAGATGCCACAGATACTTTTTGTCTTCAGCTGTGGATAGGTAATGAACATACCTTTCTTTTGATGTATCTATCGATGGGTTTGGGAAACATTGTTGAAAATTTAATTTTTTTCGGCAAGGGGTTAGCCTTGATTTTTTTCTAAAATGTTGAAAAAAAGCTGTGGATAGGTAATGAACATACCTTTCTTTTGAAGTATCTATCGATGGGTTTGGGAAACATAGTTGAAAATGTATTTTTTTTTTGGCAAGGGGTTAGCCTTGATTTTTTTCTAAAATGTTGAAAAAAGTAAAGTCGTGAATTGTACAACAAGTTGTACACCAGTAGAAAGGTCTGTGAAATGCCTTTCGAGGACTGGCAGCCGCAGATTTTTGCGGGGCTTAGGTGCAGAGGTATCACCATCCAAAACAAGTCAAATGCAGTTGGGTGGAAAATCATGCGAATAACTTTGAATTGAAATATCTCAAGAACCAGATGCCACAGATACTTTTTGTCTTCAGCTGTGGATAGGTAATGAACATACCTTTCTTTTGATGTATCTATCGATGGGTTTGGGAAACATTGTTGAAAATGTAATTTTTTTCGGCAAGGGGTTAGCCTTGATTTTTTTCTAAAATGTTGAAAAAAAGTAAAGTCGTGAATTGTACAACAAGTTGTACACCAGTGGAAAGGTCTGTGAAATCCCTTTCGAGGACTGGCAGCCGCAGATTTTTGCGGGGCTTGGTTGCAGAGATATCGCCATCCAAAACAAGTCAAATGCAGTTGGGTGGAAAATCATGCGAATAACTTTAAATTGAAATATCTCAAGAACTAGATGCCACACATACTTTTTGTCTTCAGCTGTGGTTAGGTTATGAACAGACCTTTCTTTTGATGTATCTATCGATGGGTTTGGGAAACATAGTTGAAAATGTAATTTTTTTCGGCAAGGGGTTAACCTTGATTTTTTTCTAAAATGTTGAAAAAAAGTAAAGTCGTGAATTGTACAACAAGTTGTACACCAGTGGAAAGGTCTGTAAATCCCTTTCGAGGACTGGCAGCCGCAGATTTTTTCGGGGCTTGGTAGGAGAGGTATGACCATCCAAAACAAGTCAAATGCAGTTGGGTTGAAAATCATGCGAATAACTTTGAATTGAAATATCTCAAGAACCAGATGCCACAGATACTTTTTGTCTTCAGCAGTGGATAGGTAATGAACATACCTTTCTTTTGATGTATCTATCGATGGGTTTGAGAAACATTGTTGAAAATGTAATTTTTTTCGGCAAGGGGTTAGCCTTGATTTTTTTCTAAAATGTTGAAAAAAAGTAAAGGCGTGAATTGTACAACAAGTTGTACACCAGTGGAAAGGTCTGTGAAATCCCTTTCGAGGACTGGCAGCCGCAGATTTTTGCGGGGCTTGGTTGCAGAGATATCGCCATCCAAAACAAGTCAAATGCAGTTGGGTTGAAAATCATGCGAATAACTTTGAATTGAAATATCTCAAGAACCAGATGCCACAGATACTTTTTGTCTTCAGCTGTGGATAGGTAATGAACATACCTTTCTTTTGATGTATCTATCGATGGGTTTGGGAAACATTGTTGAAAATGTAATTTTTTTCGGCAAGGGGTTAGCCTTGATTTTTTTCTAAAATGTTGAAAAAAAGAAAAGTCGTGAATTGTACAACAAGTTGTACACCAGTGGAAAGGTCTGTGAAATCTTTTTCGAGGACTGGCAGCCGCAGATTTTTGCGGGGCTTGGTTGCAGAGATATCGCCATCCAAAACAAGTCAAATGCAGTTGGGTGGAAAATCATGCGAATAAGTTTGAATTGAAATATCTCAAGAACCAGATGCCACAGATACTTTTTGTCTTCAGCTGTGGATAGGTAATGAACAGACCTTTCTTTTGATGTATCTATCGATGGGTTTGGGAAACATTGTTGAAAATGTAATTTTTTTCGGCAAGGGGTTAGCCTTGATTTTTTCTAAAATGTTGAAAAAAAGTAAAGTCGTGAATTGTACAACAAGTTGTACACCAGTGGAAAGGTCTGTGAAATCCCTTTCGAGGACTGGCAGCCGAAGATTTTTTCGGGACTTGGTTGCAGAGATATCGCCATCCAAAACAAGTCAAATGCAGTTGGGTGGAAAATCATGCGAATAACTTTGAATTGAAATATCTCAAGAACCAGATGCCACAGATACTTTTTGTCTTCAGCTGTGGATAGGTAATGAACAGACCTTTCTTTTGATGTATCTATCGATGGGTTTGGGAAACATTGTTGAAAATGTAATTTTTTTCGGCAAGGGGTTAGCCTTGATTTTTTCTAAAATGTTGAAAAAAAGTAAAGTCGTGAATTGTACAACAAGTTGTACACCAGTGGAAAGGTCTGTGAAATCCCTTTCGAGGACTGGCAGCCGAAGATTTTTTCGGGACTTGGTTGAAGAGGTATGACCATCCAAAACAAGTCAAATGCAGTTGGGTTGAAAATCATGCGAACAACTTTGAATTGAAATATCTCAAGAACCAGATGCCACAGATAATTTTTGTCTTCAGCTGTGGATAGGTAATGAACATACCTTATTCTTCTGATGTATCTATCGGTGGGTTTGGGAAACATTATTGAAAATGTAATTTGTTTCGGCAAGGGGTTAGCCTTGATTTTTTTCTAAAATGTTGAAAAAAATTAAAGTCGTGAATTGTACAACAAGTTGTACACCAGTGGAAAGGTCTGTGAAATCCCTTTCGAGGACTGGCAGCCGCAGATTTTTGCGGGGCTTGGTTGCAGAGATATCGCCATCCAAAACAAGTCAAATGCAGTTGGGTGGAAAATCATGCGAATAACTTTGAATTGAAATATCTCAAGAACCAGATGCCACAGATACTTTTTGTCTCCAGCTGTGGATAGGTAATGAACATACCTTTCTTTTGATGTATCTATCGATGGGTTTGGGAAACATTGTTGAAAATTTAATTTTTTTCGGCAAGGGGTTAGCCTTGATTTTTTTCTAAAATGTTGAAAAAAGGTAAAGTCGTGAATTGTACAACAAGTTGTACACTAGTGGAAAGGTCTGTGAAATCCCTTTCGAGGACTGGCAGCCGCAGATTTTTGCGGGGCTTGGTTGCAGAGATATCGCCATGCAAAACAAGTCAAATGCAGTTGGGTGGAAAATCATGCGAATAACTTTGAATTGAAATATCTCAAGAACCAGATGCCACAGATACGTTTTGTCTTCAACTGTGGATAGGTTATGAACATACCTTTCTTTTGATGTATCTATCGATGTGTTTGGGAAACATTGTTGAAAATGTAATTTTTTTCGGCAAGGGGTTAGCCTTGATTTTTTTCTAAAATGTTGAAAAAAAGTAAAGACGTGAACTGTACAACAAGTTGTACACCAGTAGAAAGGTCTGTGAAATGCATTTCGAGGACTGGCAGCCGCAGATTTTTGCGGGGCTTAGGTGCAGAGGTATCACCATCCAAAACAAGTCAAATGCAGTTGGGTTGAAAATCATGCGAATAACTTTGAATTGAAATATCTCAAGAACCAGATGCCACAGATACTTTTTGTCTCCAGCTGTGGATAGGTAATGAACAGACCTTTCTTTTGATATATCTATCGATGGGTTTGGGAAACTGTAATTTTTTTCGGCAGGGGGTTAGCCTTGATTTTTTTCTAAAATGTTGAAAAAAAGCTGTGGATAGGTAATGAACATACCTTTCTTTTGAAGTATCTATCGATGGGTTTGGGAAACATAGTTGAAAATGTATTTTTTTTTGGCAAGGGGTTAGCCTTGATTTTTTTCTAAAATGTTGAAAAAAGTAAAGTCGTGAATTGTACAACAAGTTGTACACCAGTGGAAAGGTCTGTGAAATCCCTTTCGAAGACTGGCAGCCGCAGATTTTTGCGGGGCTTGGTTGCAGAGATATCGCCATCCAAAACAAGTCAAATGCAGTTGGGTGGAAAATCATGCGAATAACTTTGAATTCAAATATCTCAAGAACCAGATGCCACAGATACTTTTTGTCTTCAGCTGTGGATAAGTAATGAACATACCTTTCTTTTGATGTATCTATCGATGGGTTTGGAAAACATTGTTGAAAATGTAATTTTTTTCGGCAAGGGGTTAGCCTTGATTTTTTTCTAAAATGTTGAAAAAAAGTAAAGTCGTGAATTGTACAACAAGTTGTACACCAGTGGAAATGTCTGTGAAATCCCTTTCGAGGACTGGCAGCCGCAGATTTTTGCGGTGCTTGGTTGCAGAGATATCGCCATCCAAAACAAGTCAAATGCAGTTGGGTGGAAAATCATGCGAATAACTTTGAACTGAAATATCTCAAGAACCAGATGTCACAAATACTTTTTGTCTTCAACTGTGGATAGGTTATGAACATACCTTTCTTTTGATGTATCTATCGATGTGTTTGGGAAACATTGTTGAAAATGTAATTTTTTTCGGCAAGGGGTTAGCCTTGATTTTTTTCTAAAATGTTGAAAAAAGGTAAAGTCGTGAATTGTACAACAAGTTGTACACTAGTGGAAAGGTCTGTGAAATCCCTTTCGAGGACTGGCAGCCGCAGATTTTTGCGGGGCTTGGTTGCAGAGATATCGCCATGCAAAACAAGTCAAATGCAGTTGGGTGGAAAATCATGCGAATAACTTTGAATTGAAATATCTCAAGAACCAGATGCCACAGATACGTTTTGTTTTCAACTGTGGATAGGTTATGAACATACCTTTCTTTTGATGTATCTATCGATGTGTTTGGGAAACATTGTTGAAAATGTAATTTTTTTCGGCAAGGGGTTAGCCTTGATTTTTTTCTAAAATGTTGAAAAAAAGTAAAGACGTGAACTGTACAACAAGTTGTACACCAGTAGAAAGGTCTGTGAAATGCATTTCGAGGACTGGCAGCCGCAGATTTTTGCGGGGCTTAGGTGCAGAGGTATCACCATCCAAAACAAGTCAAATGCAGTTGGGTTGAAAATCATGCGAATAACTTTGAATTGAAATATCTCAAGAACCAGATGCCACAGATACTTTTTGTCTCCAGCTGTGGATAGGTAATGAACAGACCTTTCTTTTGATATATCTATCGATGGGTTTGGGAAACTGTAATTTTTTTCGGCAGGGGGTTAGCCTTGATTTTTTTCTAAAATGTTGAAAAAAAGCTGTGGATAGGTAATGAACATACCTTTCTTTTGAAGTATCTATCGATGGGTTTGGGAAACATAGTTGAAAATGTATTTTTTTTTGGCAAGGGGTTAGCCTTGATTTTTTTCTAAAATGTTGAAAAAAGTAAAGTCGTGAATTGTACAACAAGTTGTACACCAGTGGAAAGGTCTGTGAAATCCCTTTCGAAGACTGGCAGCCGCAGATTTTTGCGGGGCTTGGTTGCAGAGATATCGCCATCCAAAACAAGTCAAATGCAGTTGGGTGGAAAATCATGCGAATAACTTTGAACTGAAATATCTCAAGAACCAGATGCCACAGATACTTTTTGTCTTCAGCTGTGGATAAGTAATGAACATACCTTTCTTTTGATGTATCTATCGATGGGTTTGGAAAATATTGTTGAAAATGTAATTTTTTTCGGCAAGGGGTTAGCCTTGATTTTTTTCTAAAATGTTGAAAAAAAGTAAAGTCGTGAATTGTACAACAAGTTGTACACCAGTGGAAATGTCTGTGAAATCCCTTTCGAGGACTGGCAGCCGCAGATTTTTGCGGTGCTTGGTTGCAGAGATATCGCCATCCAAAACAAGTCAAATGCAGTTGGGTGGAAAATCATGCGAATAACTTTGAACTGAAATATCTCAAGAACCAGATGTCACAAATACTTTTTGTCTTCAACTGTGGATAGGTTATGAACATACCTTTCTTTTGATGTATCTATCGATGTGTTTGGGAAACATTGTTGAAAATGTAATTTTTTTCGGCAAGGGGTTAGCCTTGATTTTTTTCTAAAATGTTGAAAAAAGGTAAAGTCGTGAATTGTACAACAAGTTGTACACTAGTGGAAAGGTCTGTGAAATCCCTTTCGAGGACTGGCAGCCGCAGATTTTTGCGGGGCTTGGTTGCAGAGATATCGCCATGCAAAACAAGTCAAATGCAGTTGGGTGGAAAATCATGCGAATAACTTTGAATTGAAATATCTCAAGAACCAGATGCCACAGATACGTTTTGTCTTCAACTGTGGATAGGTTATGAACATACCTTTCTTTTAAAGTATCTATCGATGTGTTTGGGAAACATTGTTGAAAATGTAATTTTTTTCGGCAAGGGGTTAGCCTTGATTTTTTTCTAAAATGTTGAAAAAAAGTAAAGACGTGAACTGTACAACAAGTTGTACACCAGTAGAAAGGTCTGTGAAATGCCTTTCGAGGACTGGCAGCCGCAGATTTTTGCGGGGCTTAGGTGCAGAGGTATCACCATCCAAAACAAGTCAAATGCAGTTGGGTTGAAAATCATGCGAATAACTTTGAATTGAAATATCTCAAGAACCAGATGCCACAGATACTTTTTGTCTCCAGCTGTGGATAGGTAATGAACATACCTTTCTTTTGATGTATCTATCGATGGGTTTGGGAAACATTGTTGAAAATTTAATTTTTTTCGGCAAGGGGTTAGCCTTGATTTTTTTCTAAAATGTTGAAAAAAAGCTGTGGATAGGTAAGGAACATACCTTTCTTTTGATGTATCTATCGATGGGTTTGGGAAACATTGTTGAAAATTTAATTTTTTTCGGCAAGGGGTTAGCCTTGATTTTTTTCTAAAATGTTGAAAAAAAGCTGTGGATAGGTAATGAACATACCTTTCTTTTGAAGTATCTATCGATGGGTTTGGGAAACATAGTTGAAAATGTATTTTTTTTTGGCAAGGGGTTAGCCTTGATTTTTTTCTAAAATGTTGAAAAAAGTAAAGTCGTGAATTGTACAACAAGTTGTACACCAGTGGAAAGGTCTGTGAAATCCCTTTCGAAGACTGGCAGCCGCAGATTTTTGCGGGGCTTGGTTGCAGAGATATCGCCATCCAAAACAAGTCAAATGCAGTTGGGTGGAAAATCATGCGAATAACTTTGAATTGAAATATCTCAAGAACCAGATGCCACAGATACTTTTTGTCTTCAGCTGTGGATAAGTAATGAACATACCTTTCTTTTGATGTATCTATCGATGGGTTTGGAAAACATTGTTGAAAATGTAATTTTTTTCGGCAAGGGGTTAGCCTTGATTTTTTTCTAAAATGTTGAAAAAAAGTAAAGTCGTGAATTGTACAACAAGTTGTACACCAGTGGAAATGTCTGTGAAATCCCTTTCGAGGACTGGCAGCCGCAGATTTTTGCGGTGCTTGGTTGCAGAGATATCGCCATCCAAAACAAGTCAAATGCAGTTGGGTGGAAAATCATGCGAATAACTTTGAACTGAAATATCTCAAGAACCAGATGTCACAAATACTTTTTGTCTTCAACTGTGGATAGGTTATGAACATACCTTTCTTTTGATGTATCTATCGATGTGTTTGGGAAACATTGTTGAAAATGTAATTTTTTTCGGCAAGGGGTTAGCCTTGATTTTTTTCTAAAATGTTGAAAAAAGGTAAAGTCGTGAATTGTACAACAAGTTGTACACCAGTGGAAAGGTCTGTGAAATCCCTTTCGAGGACTGGCAGCCGCAGATTTTTGCGGGGCTTGGTTGCAGAGATATCGCCATGCAAAACAAGTCAAATGCAGTTGGGTGGAAAATCATGCGAATAACTTTGAATTGAAATATCTCAAGAACCAGATGCCACAGATACGTTTTGTCTTCAACTGTGGATAGGTTATGAACATACCTTTCTTTTGATGTATCTATCGATGTGTTTGGGAAACATTGTTGAAAATGTAATTTTTTTCGGCAAGGGGTTAGCCTTGATTTTTTTCTAAAATGTTGAAAAAAAGTAAAGACGTGAACTGTACAACAAGTTGTACACCAGTAGAAAGGTCTGTGAAATGCCTTTCGAGGACTGGCAGCCGCAGATTTTTGCGGGGCTTAGGTGCAGAGGTATCACCATCCAAAACAAGTCAAATGCAGTTGGGTGGAAAATCATGCGAATAACTTTGAATTGAAATATCTCAAGAACCAGATGCCACAGATACTTTTTGTCTCCAGCTGTGGATAGGTAATGAACATACCTTTCTTTTGATGTATCTATCGATGGGTTTGGGAAACATTGTTGAAAATGTAATTTTTTTCGGCAAGGGGTTAGCCTTGATTTTTTTCTAAAATGTTGAAAAAAAGCTGTGGATAGGTAATGAACATACCTTTCTTTTGATGTATCTATCGATGGGTTTGGGAAACATTGTTGAAAATTTAATTTTTTTCGGCAAGGGGTTAGCCTTGATTTTTTTCTAAAATGTTGAAAAAAAGCTGTGGATAGGTAATGAACATACCTTTCTTTTGAAGTATCTATCGATGGGTTTGGGAAACATAGTTGAAAATGTATTTTTTTTTGGCAAGGGGTTAGCCTTGATTTTTTTCTAAAATGTTGAAAAAAGTAAAGTCGTGAATTGTACAACAAGTTGTACACCAGTAGAAAAGTCTGTGAAATGCCTTTCGAGGACTGGCAGCCGCAGATTTTTGCGGGGCTTAGGTGCAGAGGTATCACCATCCAAAACAAGTCAAATGCAGTTGGGTGGAAAATCATGCGAATAACTTTGAATTGAAATATCTCAAGAACCAGATGCCACAGATACTTTTTGTCTTCAGCTGTGGATAGGTAATGAACATACCTTTCTTTTGATGTATCTATCGATGGGTTTGGGAAACATTGTTGAAAATGTAATTGTTTTCGGCAAGGGGTTAGCCTTGATTTTTTTCTAAAATGTTGAAAAAAAGTAAAGTCGTGAATTGTACAACAAGTTGTACACCAGTGGAAAGGTCTGTGAAATCCCTTTCGAGGACTGGCAGCCGCAGATTTTTGCGGGGCTTGGTTGCAGAGATATCGCCATCCAAAACAAGTCAAATGCAGTTGGGTGGAAAATCATGCGAATAACTTTGAATTGAAATATCTCAAGAACCAGATGTCACAAATACTTTTTGTCTTCAGCTGTGGATAGGTAATGAACATACCTTTCTTTTGATATATCTATCGATGGGTTTGGGAAACTGTAATTTTTTTCGGCAGGGGGTTAGCCTTGATTTTTTCTAAAATGTTGAAAAAAAGTAAAGTCGTGAATTGTACAACAAGTTGTACACCAGTGGAAAGGTCTATGAAATCCCTTTCGTGGACTGGCAGCCGCAGATTTTTGCTGGGCTTGGTTGCAGAGATATCGCCATCCAAAACAATTCAAATGCAGTTGGGTGGAAAATCATGCGAATAACTTTGAATTGAAATATCTCAAGAACCAGATGCCACAGATACTTTTTGTCTTCAGCTGTGGATAGGTAATGAACATACCTTTCTTTTGATGTATCTATCGATGGGTTTGGGAAACATTGTTGAAAATTTAATTTTTTTCGGCAAGGGGTTAGCCTTGATTTTTTTCTAAAATGTTGAAAAAAAGCTGTGGATAGGTAATGAACATACCTTTCTTTTGAAGTATCTATCGATGGGTTTGGGAAACATAGTTGAAAATGTATTTTTTTTTTGGCAAGGGGTTAGCCTTGATTTTTTTCTAAAATGTTGAAAAAAGTAAAGTCGTGAATTGTGCATCAAGTTGTACACCAGTAGAAAGGTCTGTGAAATGCCTTTCGAGGACTGGCAGCCGCAGATTTTTGCGGGGCTTAGGTGCAGAGGTATCACCATCCAAAACAAGTCAAATGCAGTTGGGTGGAAAATCATGCGAATAACTTTGAATTGAAATATCTCAAGAACCAGATGCCACAGATACTTTTTGTCTTCAGCTGTGGATAGGTAATGAACATACCTTTCTTTTGATGTATCTATCGATGGGTTTGGGAAACATTGTTGAAAATGTAATTTTTTTCGGCAAGGGGTTAGCCTTGATTTTTTTCTAAAATGTTGAAAAAAAGTAAAGTCGTGAATTGTACAACAAGTTGTACACCAGTGGAAAGGTCTGTGAAATCCCTTTCGAGGACTGGCAGCCGCAGATTTTTGCGGTGCTTGGTTGCAGAGATATCGCCATCCAAAACAAGTCAAATGCAGTTGGGTGGAAAATCATGCGAATAACTTTGAACTGAAATATCTCAAGAACCAGATGTCACAAATACTTTTTGTCTTCAACTGTGGATAGGTTATGAACATACCTTTCTTTTGATGTATCTATCGATGTGTTTGGGAAACATTGTTGAAAATGTAATTTTTTTCGGCAAGGGGTTAGCCTTGATTTTTTTCTAAAATGTTGAAAAAAGGTAAAGTCGTGAATTGTACAACAAGTTGTACACTAGTGGAAAGGTCTGTGAAATCCCTTTCGAGGACTGGCAGCCGCAGATTTTTGCGGGGCTTGGTTGCAGAGATATCGCCATGCAAAACAAGTCAAATGCAGTTGGGTGGAAAATCATGCGAATAACTTTGAATTGAAATATCTCAAGAACCAGATGCCACAGATACGTTTTGTCTTCAACTGTGGATAGGTTATGAACATACCTTTCTTTTGATGTATCTATCGATGTGTTTGGGAAACATTGTTGAAAATGTAATTTTTTTCGGCAAGGGGTTAGCCTTGATTTTTTTCTAAAATGTTGAAAAAAAGTAAAGACGTGAATTGTACAACAAGTTGTACACCAGTGGAAAGGTCTGTGAAATCCCTTTCGAAGACTGGCAGCCGCAGATTTTTGCGGGGCTTGGTTGCAGAGATATCGCCATCCAAAACAAGTCAAATGCAGTTGGGTGGAAAATCATGCGAATAACTTTGAACTGAAATATCTCAAGAACCAGATGCCACAGATACTTTTTGTCTTCAGCTGTGGATAAGTAATGAACATACCTTTCTTTTGATGTATCTATCGATGGGTTTGGAAAATATTGTTGAAAATGTAATTTTTTTCGGCAAGGGGTTAGCCTTGATTTTTTTCTAAAATGTTGAAAAAAAGTAAAGTCGTGAATTGTACAACAAGTTGTACACCAGTGGAAATGTCTGTGAAATCCCTTTCGAGGACTGGCAGCCGCAGATTTTTGCGGTGCTTGGTTGCAGAGATATCGCCATCCAAAACAAGTCAAATGCAGTTGGGTGGAAAATCATGCGAATAACTTTGAACTGAAATATCTCAAGAACCAGATGTCACAAATACTTTTTGTCTTCAACTGTGGATAGGTTATGAACATACCTTTCTTTTGATGTATCTATCGATGTGTTTGGGAAACATTGTTGAAAATGTAATTTTTTTCGGCAAGGGGTTAGCCTTGATTTTTTTCTAAAATGTTGAAAAAAGGTAAAGTCGTGAATTGTACAACAAGTTGTACACTAGTGGAAAGGTCTGTGAAATCCCTTTCGAGGACTGGCAGCCGCAGATTTTTGCGGGGCTTGGTTGCAGAGATATCGCCATGCAAAACAAGTCAAATGCAGTTGGGTGGAAAATCATGCGAATAACTTTGAATTGAAATATCTCAAGAACCAGATGCCACAGATACGTTTTGTCTTCAACTGTGGATAGGTTATGAACATACCTTTCTTTTAAAGTATCTATCGATGTGTTTGGGAAACATTGTTGAAAATGTAATTTTTTTCGGCAAGGGGTTAGCCTTGATTTTTTTCTAAAATGTTGAAAAAAAGTAAAGACGTGAACTGTACAACAAGTTGTACACCAGTAGAAAGGTCTGTGAAATGCCTTTCGAGGACTGGCAGCCGCAGATTTTTGCGGGGCTTAGGTGCAGAGGTATCACCATCCAAAACAAGTCAAATGCAGTTGGGTTGAAAATCATGCGAATAACTTTGAATTGAAATATCTCAAGAACCAGATGCCACAGATACTTTTTGTCTCCAGCTGTGGATAGGTAATGAACATACCTTTCTTTTGATGTATCTATCGATGGGTTTGGGAAACATTGTTGAAAATTTAATTTTTTTCGGCAAGGGGTTAGCCTTGATTTTTTTCTAAAATGTTGAAAAAAAGCTGTGGATAGGTAATGAACATACCTTTCTTTTGATGTATCTATCGATGGGTTTGGGAAACATTGTTGAAAATTTAATTTTTTTCGGCAAGGGGTTAGCCTTGATTTTTTTCTAAAATGTTGAAAAAAAGCTGTGGATAGGTAATGAACATACCTTTCTTTTGAAGTATCTATCGATGGGTTTGGGAAACATAGTTGAAAATGTATTTTTTTTTGGCAAGGGGTTAGCCTTGATTTTTTTCTAAAATGTTGAAAAAAGTAAAGTCGTGAATTGTACAACAAGTTGTACACCAGTGGAAAGGTCTGTGAAATCCCTTTCGAAGACTGGCAGCCGCAGATTTTTGCGGGGCTTGGTTGCAGAGATATCGCCATCCAAAACAAGTCAAATGCAGTTGGGTGGAAAATCATGCGAATAACTTTGAATTGAAATATCTCAAGAACCAGATGCCACAGATACTTTTTGTCTTCAGCTGTGGATAAGTAATGAACATACCTTTCTTTTGATGTATCTATCGATGGGTTTGGAAAACATTGTTGAAAATGTAATTTTTTTCGGCAAGGGGTTAGCCTTGATTTTTTTCTAAAATGTTGAAAAAAAGTAAAGTCGTGAATTGTACAACAAGTTGTACACCAGTGGAAATGTCTGTGAAATCCCTTTCGAGGACTGGCAGCCGCAGATTTTTGCGGTGCTTGGTTGCAGAGATATCGCCATCCAAAACAAGTCAAATGCAGTTGGGTGGAAAATCATGCGAATAACTTTGAACTGAAATATCTCAAGAACCAGATGTCACAAATACTTTTTGTCTTCAACTGTGGATAGGTTATGAACATACCTTTCTTTTGATGTATCTATCGATGTGTTTGGGAAACATTGTTGAAAATGTAATTTTTTTCGGCAAGGGGTTAGCCTTGATTTTTTTCTAAAATGTTGAAAAAAGGTAAAGTCGTGAATTGTACAACAAGTTGTACACTAGTGGAAAGGTCTGTGAAATCCCTTTCGAGGACTGGCAGCCGCAGATTTTTGCGGGGCTTGGTTGCAGAGATATCGCCATGCAAAACAAGTCAAATGCAGTTGGGTGGAAAATCATGCGAATAACTTTGAATTGAAATATCTCAAGAACCAGATGCCACAGATACTTTTTGTCTCCAGCTGTGGATAGGTAATGAACATACCTTTCTTTTGATGTATCTATCGATGGGTTTGGGAAACATTGTTGAAAATGTAATTTTTTTCGGCAAGGGGTTAGCTGTGGATAGGTAATGAACATACCTTTCTTTTGATGTATCTATCGATGGGTTTGGGAAACATTGTTGAAAATTTAATTTTTTTCGGCAAGGGGTTAGCCTTGATTTTTTTCTAAAATGTTGAAAAAAAGCTGTGGATAGGTAATGAACATACCTTTCTTTTGAAGTATCTATCGATGGGTTTGGGAAACATAGTTGAAAATGTATTTTTTTTTGGCAAGGGGTTAGCCTTGATTTTTTTCTAAAATGTTGAAAAAAGTAAAGTCGTGAATTGTACAACAAGTTGTACACCAGTGGAAAGGTCTGTGAAATCCCTTTCGAGGACTGGCAGCCGCAGATTTTTGCGGGGCTTGGTTGCAGAGATATCGCCATCCAAAACAAGTCAAATGCAGTTGGGTGGAAAATCATGCGAATAACTTTGAATTGAAATATCTCAAGAACCAGATGCCACAGATACTTTTTGTCTTCAGCTGTGGATAAGTAATGAACATACCTTTCTTTTGATGTATCTATCGATGGGTTTGGAAAACATTGTTGAAAATGTAATTTTTTTCGGCAAGGGGTTAGCCTTGATTTTTTTCTAAAATGTTGAAAAAAAGTAAAGTCGTGAATTGTACAACAAGTTGTACACCAGTGGAAATGTCTGTGAAATCCCTTTCGAGGACTGGCAGCCGCAGATTTTTGCGGTGCTTGGTTGCAGAGATATCGCCATCCAAAACAAGTCAAATGCAGTTGGGTGGAAAATCATGCGAATAACTTTGAACTGAAATATCTCAAGAACCAGATGTCACAAATACTTTTTGTCTTCAACTGTGGATAGGTTATGAACATACCTTTCTTTTGATGTATCTATCGATGTGTTTGGGAAACATTGTTGAAAATGTAATTTTTTTCGGCAAGGGGTTAGCCTTGATTTTTTTCTAAAATGTTGAAAAAAGGTAAAGTCGTGAATTGTACAACAAGTTGTACACTAGTGGAAAGGTCTGTGAAATCCCTTTCGAGGACTGGCAGCCGCAGATTTTTGCGGGGCTTGGTTGCAGAGATATCGCCATGCAAAACAAGTCAAATGCAGTTGGGTGGAAAATCATGCGAATAACTTTGAATTGAAATATCTCAAGAACCAGATGCCACAGATACGTTTTGTCTTCAACTGTGGATAGGTTATGAACATACCTTTCTTTTGATGTATCTATCGATGTGTTTGGGAAACATTGTTGAAAATGTAATTTTTTTCGGCAAGGGGTTAGCCTTGATTTTTTTCTAAAATGTTGAAAAAAAGTAAAGACGTGAACTGTACAACAAGTTGTACACCAGTAGAAAGGTCTGTGAAATGCCTTTCGAGGACTGGCAGCCGCAGATTTTTGCGGGGCTTAGGTGCAGAGGTATGACCATCCAAAACAAGTCAAATGCAGTTGGGTTGAAAATCATGCGAATAACTTTGAATTGAAATATCTCAAGAACCAGATGCCACAGATACTTTTTGTCTCCAGCTGTGGATAGGTTATGAACATACCTTTCTTTTGATGTATCTATCGATGGGTTTGGGAAACATTGTTGAAAATTTAATTTTTTTCGGCAAGGGGTTAGCCTTGATTTTTTTCTAAAATGTTGAAAAAAAGCTGTGGATAGGTAATGAACATACCTTTCTTTTGATGTATCTATCGATGGGTTTGGGAAACATTGTTGAAAATTTAATTTTTTTCGGCAAGGGGTTAGCCTTGATTTTTTTCTAAAATGTTGAAAAAAAGCTGTGGATAGGTAATGAACATACCTTTCTTTTGAAGTATCTATCGATGGGTTTGGGAAACATAGTTGAAAATGTATTTTTTTTTGGCAAGGGGTTAGCCTTGATTTTTTTCTAAAATGTTGAAAAAAGTAAAGTCGTGAATTGTACAACAAGTTGTACACCAGTAGAAAAGTCTGTGAAATGCCTTTCGAGGACTGGCAGCCGCAGATTTTTGCGGGGCTTAGGTGCAGAGGTATCACCATCCAAAACAAGTCAAATGCAGTTGGGTGGAAAATCATGCGAATAACTTTGAATTGAAATATCTCAAGAACCAGATGCCACAGATACTTTTTGTCTTCAGCTGTGGATAGGTAATGAACATACCTTTCTTTTGATGTATCTATCGATGGGTTTGGGAAACATTGTTGAAAATGTAATTGTTTTCGGCAAGGGGTTAGCCTTGATTTTTTTCTAAAATGTTGAAAAAAAGTAAAGTCGTGAATTGTACAACAAGTTGTACACCAGTGGAAAGGTCTGTGAAATCCCTTTCGAGGACTGGCAGCCGCAGATTTTTGCGGGGCTTGGTTGCAGAGATATCGCCATCCAAAACAAGTCAAATGCAGTTGGGTGGAAAATCATGCGAATAACTTTGAATTGAAATATCTCAAGAACCAGATGTCACAAATACTTTTTGTCTTCAGCTGTGGATAGGTAATGAACAGACCTTTCTTTTGATATATCTATCGATGGGTTTGGGAAACTGTAATTTTTTTCGGCAGGGGGTTAGCCTTGATTTTTTCTAAAATGTTGAAAAAAAGTAAAGTCGTGAATTGTACAACAAGTTGTACACCAGTGGAAAGGTCTATGAAATCCCTTTCGTGGACTGGCAGCCGCAGATTTTTGCTGGGCTTGGTTGCAGAGATATCGCCATCCAAAACAATTCAAATGCAGTTGGGTGGAAAATCATGCGAATAACTTTGAATTGAAATATCTCAAGAACCAGATGCCACAGATACTTTTTGTCTTCAGCTGTGGATAGGTAATGAACATACCTTTCTTTTGATGTATCTATCGATGGGTTTGGGAAACATTGTTGAAAATTTAATTTTTTTCGGCAAGGGGTTAGCCTTGATTTTTTTCTAAAATGTTGAAAAAAAGCTGTGGATAGGTAATGAACATACCTTTCTTTTGAAGTATCTATCGATGGGTTTGGGAAACATAGTTGAAAATGTATTTTTTTTTTGGCAAGGGGTTAGCCTTGATTTTTTTCTAAAATGTTGAAAAAAGTAAAGTCGTGAATTGTGCATCAAGTTGTACACCAGTAGAAAGGTCTGTGAAATGCCTTTCGAGGACTGGCAGCCGCAGATTTTTGCGGGGCTTAGGTGCAGAGGTATCACCATCCAAAACAAGTCAAATGCAGTTGGGTGGAAAATCATGCGAATAACTTTGAATTGAAATATCTCAAGAACCAGATGCCACAGATACTTTTTGTCTTCAGCTGTGGATAGGTAATGAACATACCTTTCTTTTGATGTATCTATCGATGGGTTTGGGAAACATTGTTGAAAATGTAATTTTTTTCGGCAAGGGGTTAGCCTTGATTTTTTTCTAAAATGTTGAAAAAAAGTAAAGTCGTGAATTGTACAACAAGTTGTACACCAGTGGAAAGGTCTGTGAAATCCCTTTCGAGGACTGGCAGCCGCAGATTTTTGCGGGGCTTGGTTGCAGAGATATCGCCATCCAAAACAAGTCAAATGCAGTTGGGTGGAAAATCATGCGAATAACTTTAAATTGAAATATCTCAAGAACTAGATGCCACACATACTTTTTGTCTTCAGCTGTGGTTAGGTAATGAACAGACCTTTCTTTTGATATATCTATCGATGGGTTTGGGAAACTGTAATTTTTTTCGGCAGGGGGTTAGCCTTGATTTTTTCTAAAATGTTGAAAAAAAGTAAAGTCGTGAATTGTACAACAAGTTGTACACCAGTGGAAAGGTCTATGAAATCCCTTTCGTGGACTGGCAGCCGCAGATTTTTGCTGGGCTTGGTTGCAGAGATATCGCCATCCAAAACAATTCAAATGCAGTTGGGTGGAAAATCATGCGACTAACTTTGAATTGAAATATCTCAAGAACCAGATGCCACAGATACTTTTTGTCTTCAGCTGTGGATAGGTAATGAACATACCTTTCTTTTGAAGTATCTATCGATGGGTTTGGGAAACATAGTTGAAAATGTATTTTTTTTTTGGCAAGGGGTTAGCCTTGATTTTTTTCTAAAATGTTGAAAAAAGTAAAGTCGTGAATTGTACAACAAGTTGTACACCAGTAGAAAGGTCTGTGAAATGCCTTTCGAGGACTGGCAGCCGCAGATTTTTGCGGGGCTTAGGTGCAGAGGTATGACCATCCAAAACAAGTCAAATGCAGTTGGGTTGAAAATCATGCGAATAACTTTGAATTGAAATATCTCAAGAACCAGATGCCACAGATACTTTTTGTCTTCAGCTGTGGATAGGTAATGAACATACCTTTCTTTTGATGTATCTATCGATGGGTTTGGGAAACATTGTTGAAAATGTAATTTTTTTCGGCAAGGGGTTAGCCTTGATTTTTTTCTAAAATGTTGAAAAAAAGTAAAGTCGTGAATTGTACAACAAGTTGTACACCAGTGGAAAGGTCTGTGAAATCCCTTTCGAGGACTGGCAGCCGCAGATTTTTGCGGGGCTTGGTTGCAGAGATATCGCCATCCAAAACAAGTCAAATGCAGTTGGGTGGAAAATCATGCGAATAACTTTAAATTGAAATATCTCAAGAACTAGATGCCACACATACTTTTTGTCTTCAGCTGTGGTTAGGTTATGAACAGACCTTTCTTTTGATGTATCTATCGATGGGTTTGGGAAACATAGTTGAAAATGTAATTTTTTTCGGCAAGGGGTTAACCTTGATTTTTTTCTAAAATGTTGAAAAAAAGTAAAGTCGTGAATTGTACAACAAGTTGTACACCAGTGGAAAGGTCTGTAAATCCCTTTCGAGGACTGGCAGCCGCAGATTTTTGCGGGGCTTGGTTGCAGAGATATCGCCATCCAAAACAAGTCAAATGCAGTTGGGTTGAAAATCATGCGAATAACTTTGAATTGAAATATCTCAAGAACCAGATGCCACAGATACTTTTTGTCTTCAGCTGTGGATAGGTAATGAACATACCTTTCTTTTGATGTATCTATCGATGGGTTTGGGAAACATTGTTGAAAATGTAATTTTTTTCGGCAAGGGGTTAGCCTTGATTTTTTTCTAAAATGTTGAAAAAAAGTAAAGTCGTGAATTGTACAACAAGTTGTACACCAGTGGAAAGGTCTGTGAAATCTTTTTCGAGGACTGGCAGCCGCAGATTTTTGCGGGGCTTGGTTGCAGAGATATCGCCATCCAAAACAAGTCAAATGCAGTTGGGTGCAAAATCATGCGAATAACTTTGAATTGAAATATCTCAAGAACCAGATGCCACAGATACTTTTTGTCTTCAGCTGTGGATAGGTAATGAACAGACCTTTCTTTTGATGTATCTATCGATGGGTTTGGGAAACATTGTTGAAAATGTAATTTTTTTCGGCAAGGGGTTAGCCTTGATTTTTTTCTAAAATGTTGAAAAAAATTAAAGTCGTGAATTGTACAACAAGTTGTACACCAGTGGAAAGGTCTGTGAAATCCCTTTCGAGGACTGGCAGCCGCAGATTTTTGCGGGGCTTGGTTGCAGAGATATCGCCATCCAAAACAAGTCAAATGCAGTTGGGTGGAAAATCATGCGAATAACTTTGAATTGAAATATCTCAAGAACCAGATGCCACAGATACTTTTTGTCTTCAGCTGTGGATAGGTAATGAACATACCTTTCTTTTGATGTATCTATCGATGTGCTTGGGAAACATTGTTGAAAATGTAATTTTTTTTAGCAAGGGGTTAGCCTTGATTTTTTTCTAAAATGTTGAAAAAAAGTAAAGTCGTGAATTGTACAACAAGTTGTACACCAGTGGAAAGGTCTGTGAAATCCCTTTCGAGGACTGGCAGCCGAAGATTTTTTCGGGGCTTGGTTGAAGAGGTATGACCATCCAAAACAAGTCAAATGCAGTTGGGTTGAAAATCATGCGAATAACTTTGAATTGAAATATCTCAAGAACCAGATGCCACAGATACTTTTTGTCTTCAGCTGTGGATAGGTAATGAACATACCTTTCTTTTGATGTATCTATCGATGGGTTTGGGAAACATTGTTGAAAATGTAATTTTTTTCGGCAAGGGGTTCGCCTTGATTTTTTTCTAAAATGTTGAAAAAAAGTAAAGTCGTGAATTGTACAACAAGTTGTACACCAGTGGAAAGGTCTGTGAAATCCCTTTCGAAGACTGGCAGCCGCAGATTTTTTCGGGACTTGGTTGAAGAGGTATGACCATCCAAAACAAGTCAAATGCAGTTGGGTTGAAAATCATGCGAACAACTTTGAATTGAAATATCTCAAGAACCAGATGCCACAGATAATTTTTGTCTTCAGCTGTGGATAGGTAATGAACATACCTTATTCTTCTGATGTATCTATCGGTGGGTTTGGGAAACATTATTGAAAATGTAATTTGTTTCGGCAAGGGGTTAGCCTTGATTTTTTTCTAAAATGTTGAAAAAAATTAAAGTCGTGAATTGTACAACAAGTTGTACACCAGTGGAAAGGTCTGTGAAATCCCTTTCGAGGACTGGCAGCCGCAGATTTTTGCGGGGCTTGGTTGCAGAGATATCGCCATCCAAAACAAGTCAAATGCAGTTGGGTGGAAAATCATGCGAATAACTTTGAATTGAAATATCTCAAGAACCAGATGCCACAGATACTTTTTGTCTTCAGCTGTGGATAGGTAATGAACATACCTTTCTTTTGATGTATCTATCGATGTGCTTGGGAAACATTGTTGAAAATGTAATTTTTTTAGCAAGGGGTTAGCCTTGATTTTTTTCTAAAATGTTGAAAAAAAGTAAAGTCGTGAATTGTACAACAAGTTGTACACCAGTGGAAAGGTCTGTGAAATCCCTTTCGAGGACTGGCAGCCGAAGATTTTTTCGGGACTTGGTTGAAGAGGTATGACCATCCAAAACAAGTCAAATGCAGTTGGGTTGAAAATCATGCGAATAACTTTGAATTGAAATATCTCAAGAACCAGATGCCACAGATACTTTTTGTCTTCAGCTGTGGATAGGTAATGAACATACCTTTCTTTTGATGTATCTATCGATGGGTTTGGGAAACATTGTTGAATATGTAATTTTTTTCGGCAAGGGGTTCGCCTTGATTTTTTTCTAAAATGTTGAAAAAAAGTAAAGTCGTGAATTGTACAACAAGTTGTACACCAGTGGAAAGGTCTGTGAAATCCCTTTCGAAGACTGGCAGCCGCAGATTTTTGTGGGGCTTGGTTGCAGAGATATCGCCATCCAAAACAAGTCAAATGCAGTTGGGTGGAAAATCATGCGAATAACTTTGAATTGAAATATCTCAAGAACCAGATGTCACAGATACTTTTTGTCTTCAGCTGTGGATAGGTAATGAACATACCTTTCTTTTGATGTATCTATCGATGGGTTTGGGAAACATTGTTGAAAATGTAATTTTTTTCGGCAAGGGGTTAGCCTTGATTTTTTTCTAAAATGTTGAAAAAAAGTAAAGTCGTGAATTGTACAACAAGTTGTACACCAGTGGAAAGGTCTGTGAAATCCCTTTCGAGGACTGGCAGCCGCAGATTTTTGCGGGGCTTGGTTGCAGAGATATCGCCATCCAATACAAGTCAAATGCAGTTGGGTGGAAAATCATGCGAATAACTTTGAATTGAAATATCTCAAGAACCAGATGCCACAGATACTTTTTGTCTTCAGCTGTGGATAGGTAATGAACAGACCTTTCTTTTGATGTATCTATCGATGGGTTTGGGAAACATTGTTGAAAATGTAATTTTTTTCGGCAAGGGGTTAGCCTTGATTTTTTTCTAAAATGTTGAAAAAAAGTAAAGGCGTGAATTGTACAACAAGTTGTACACCAGTGGAAAGGTCTGTGAAATCCCTTTCGAGGACTGGCAGCCGCAGATTTTTGCGGGGCTTGGTTGCAGAGATATCGCCATCCAAAACAAGTCAAATGCAGTTGGGTTGAAAATCATGCGAATAACTTTGAATTGAAATATCTCAAGAACCAGATGCCACAGATACTTTTTGTCTTCAGCTGTGGATAGGTAATGAACATACCTTTCTTTTGATGTATCTATCGATGGGTTTGGGAAACATTGTTGAAAATGTAATTTTTTTCGGCAAGGGGTTAGCCTTGATTTTTTTCTAAAATGTTGAAAAAAAGTAAAGTCGTGAATTGTACAACAAGTTGTACACCAGTGGAAAGGTCTGTGAAATCCCTTTCGAGGACTGGCAGCCGCAGATTTTTGCGGGGCTTGGTTGCAGAGATATCGGCATCCAAAACAAGTCAAATGCAGTTGGGTGGAAAATCATGCGAATAACTTTGAATTGAAATATCTCAAGAACCAGATGCCACAGATACTTTTTGTCTTCAGCTGTGGATAGGTAATGAACAGACCTTTCATTTGATGTATCTATCGATGGGTTTGGGAAACATTGTTGAAAATGTAATTTTTTTCGGCAAGGGGTTAGCCTTGATTTTTTCTAAAATGTTGAAAAAAAGTAAATTCGTGAATTGTACAACAAGTTGTACACCAGTGAAAAGGACTATGAAATCCCTTTCGAGGACTGGCAGCCGCAGATTTTTGCGGGGCTTGGTTGCAGAGATATCGCCATCCAAAACAAGTCAAATGCAGTTGGGTGGAAAATCATGCGAATAACTTTGAATTGAAATATCTCAAGAACCAGATGCCACAGATACTTTTTGTCTTCAGCTGTGGATAGGTAATGAACATACCTTTCTTTTGATGTATCTATCGATGTGTTTGGGAAACATTGTTGAAAATGTAATTTTTTTTGGCAAGGGGTTAGCCTTGATTTTTTTCTAAAATGTTGAAAAAAAGTAAAGTCGCGAATTGTACAACAAGTTGTACACCAGTGGAAAGGTCTGTGAAATCCCTTTCGAGGACTGGCAGCCGCAGATTTTTTCGGGGCTTGGTTGAAGAGGTATGACCATCCAAAACAAGTCAAATGCAGTTGGGTTGAAAATCATGCGAATAACTTTGAATTGAAATATCTCAAGAACCAGATGCCACAGATACTTTTTGTCTTCAGCTGTGGATAGGTAATGAATATACCTTTCTTTTGATGTATCTATCGATGGGTTTGGGAAACATTGTTGAAAATGTAATTTTTTTCGGCAAGGGGTTAGCCTTGATTTTTTTCTAAAATGTTGAAAAAAAGTAAAGTCGTGAATTGTAAAACAAGTTGTACACCAGTGGAAAGGTCTGTGAAATCCCTTTCGAGGACTGGCAGCCGCAGATTTTTTCGGGGCTTGGTTGAAGAGGTATGACCATCCAAAACAAGTCAAATGCAGTTGGGTTGAAAATCATGCGAATAACTTTGAATTGAAATATCTCAAGAACCAGATGCCACAGATAATTTTTGTCTTCAGCTGTGGATAGGTAATGAACATACCTTTCTTTTGATGTATCTATCGATGGGTTTGGGAAACATTGTTGAAAATGTAATTTTTTTCGGCAAGGGGTTAGCCTTGATTTTTTTCTAAAATGTTGAAAAAAAGTAAAGTCGTGAATTGTACAACAAGTTGTACACCAGTGGAAAGGTCTGTGAAATCCCTTTCGAGGACTGGCAGCCGCAGATTTTTTCGGGGCTTGGTTGAAGAGGTATGACCATCCAAAACAAGTCAAATGCAGTTGGGTTGAAAATCATGCGAATAACTTTGAATTGAAATATCTCAAGAACCAGATGCCACAGATACTTTTTGTCTTCAGCTGTGGATAGGTAATGAACATACCTTTCTTTTGATGTATCTATCGATGTGTTTGGGAAACATTGTTGAAAATGTAATTTTTTTTGGCAAGGGGTTAGCCTTGATTTTTTTCTAAAATGTTGAAAAAATGTAAAGTCGCGAATTGTACAACCAGTTGTACACCAGTGGAAAGGTCTGTGAAATCCCTTTCGAGGACTGGCAGCCGCAGATTTTTTCGGGGCTTGGTTGAAGAGGTATGACCATCCAAAACAAGTCAAATGCAGTTGGGTTGAAAATCATGCGAACAACTTTGAATTGAAATATCTCAAGAACCAGATGCCACAGATACTTTTTGTCTCCAGCTGTGGATAGATAATGAACATACCTTTCTTTTGATGTATCTATCGATGTGTTTGGGAAACATTGTTGAAAATGTAATTTTTTTTGGCAAGGGGTTAGCCTTGATTTTTTTCTAAAATGTTGAAAAAAAGTAAAGTCGCGAATTGTACAACAAGTTGTACACCAGTGGAAAGGTCTGTGAAATCCCTTTCGAGGACTGGCAGCCGCAGATTTTTTCGGGGCTTGGTTGAAGATGTATGACCATCCAAAACAAGTCAAATGCAGTTGGGTTGAAAATCATGCGAACAACTTTGAATTGAAATATCTCAAGAACCAGATGCCACAGATACTTTTTGTCTCCAGCTGTGGATAGGTAATGAACATACCTTTCTTCTGATGTATCTATCGGTGGGTTTGGGAAACATTGTTGAAAATGTAATTTGTTTCGGCAAGGGGTTAGCCTTGATTTTTTTCTAAAATGTTGAAAAAAAGCAAAGTCGTGAATTGTACAACAAGTTGTACACCAGAGGAAAGGTCTGTGAAATCCCTTTCGAGGACTGGCAGCCGAAGATTTTTTCGGGGCTTGGTTGAAGAGGTATGACCATCCAAAACAAGTCAAATGCAGTTGGGTTGAAAATCATGCGAATAACTTTGAATTGGAATATCTCAAGAACCAGATGCCACAGATACTTTTTGTCTCCAGCTGTGGATAGGTAATGAACATACCTTTCTTTTGATGTATCTATCGGTGGGTTTGGGAAACATTGTTGAAAATGTAATTTTTTTCGGCAAGGGGTTAGCCTTGATTTTTTTCTAAAATGTTGAAAAAAAGTAAAGTCGTGAATTGTAAAACAAGTTGTACACCAGTGGAAAGGTCTGTGAAATCCCTTTCGAGGACTGGCAGCCGCAGATTTTTTCGGGGCTTGGTTGAAGAGGTATGACCATCCAAAACAAGTCAAATGCAGTTGGGTTGAAAATCATGCGAATAACTTTGAATTGAAATATCTCAAGAACCAGATGCTACAGATACTTTTTGTCTTCAGCTGTGGATAGGTAATGAACATACCTTTCTTTTGATGTATCTATCGATGCGTTTGGGAAACATTGTTGAAAATGTAATTTTTTTCGGCAAGGGGTTAGCCTTGATTTTTTTCTAAAATGTTGAAAAAAAGTAAAGTCGTGAATTGTACAACAAGTTGTACACCAGTGGAAAGGTCTGTGAAATCCCTTTCGCGGACTGGCAGCCGCAGATTTTTTCGGGGCTTGGTTGAAGAGGTATGACCATCCAAAACAAGTCAAATGCAGTTGGGTTGAAAATCATGCGAATAACTTTGAATTGAAATATCTCAAGAACCAGATGCCACAGATACTTTTTGTCTTCAGCTGTGGATAGGTAATGAACATACCTTTCTTTTGATGTATCTATAGATGGGTTTGGGAAACATTGTTGAAAATGTAATTTTTTTCGGCAAGGGGTTAGCCTTGATTTTTTTCTAAAATGTTGAAAAAAAGTAAAGTCGTGAATTGTACAACAAGTTGTACACCAGTGGAAAGGTCTGTGAAATCTCTTTCGAGTTCTGGCAGCCGCAGATTTTTTCGGGGCTTGGTTGAAGAGGTATGACCATCCAAAACAAGTCAAATGCAGTTGGGTTGAAAATCATGTGAATAACTTTGAATTGAAATATCTCAAGAACCAGATGCCACAGATACTTTTTGTCTTCAGCTGTGGATAGGTTATGAACAGACCTTTCTTTTGATGTATCTATCGATGGGTTTGGGAAACATAGTTGAAAATGTAATTTTTTTTGGCAAGGGGTTAGCCTTGATTTTTTTCTAAAATGTTGAAAAAAAGTAAAGTCGTGAATTGTACGACAAGTTGTACACCAGTGGAAAGGTCTGTGAAATCCCTTTCGAGGACTGGCAGCCGCAGATTTTTTCGGGGCTTGGTTGAAGAGGTATGACCATCCAAAACAAGTCAAATGCAGTTGGGTTGAAAATCATGCGAATAACTTTGAATTGAAATATCTCAAGAACCAGATGCCACAGATACTTTTTGTCTTCAGCTGTGGATAGGTAATGAATATACCTTTCTTTTGATGTATCTATCGATGGGTTTGGGAAACATTGTTGAAAATGTAATTTTTTTCGGCAAGGGGTTAGCCTTGATTTTTTTCTAAAATGTTGAAAAAAAGTAAAGTCGTGAATTATAAAACAAGTTGTACACCAGTGGAAAGGTCTGTGAAATCCCTTTCGAGGACTGGCAGCCGCAGATTTTTTCGGGGCTTGGTTGAAGAGGTATGACCATCCAAAACAAGTCAAATGCAGTTGGGTTGAAAATCATGCGAATAACTTTGAATTGAAATATCTCAAGAACCAGATGCTACAGATACTTTTTGTCTTCAGCTGTGGATAGGTAATGAACATACCTTTCTGTTGATGTATCTATCGATGCGTTTGGGAAACATTGTTGAAAATGTAATTTTTTTCGGCAAGGGGTTAGCCTTGATTTTTTTCTAAAATGTTGAAAAAAAGTAAAGTCGTGAATTGTACAACAAGTTGTACACCAGTGGAAAGGTCTGTGAAATCCCTTTCGCGGACTGGCAGCCGCAGATTTTTTCGGGGCTTGGTTGAAGAGGTATGACCATCCAAAACAAGTCAAATGCAGTTGGGTTGAAAATCATGCGAATAACTTTGAATTGAAATATCTCAAGAACCAGATGCCACAGATAATTTTTGTCTTCAGCTGTGGATAGGTAATGAACATACCTTTCTTTTGATGTATCTATAGATGGGTTTGGGAAACATTGTTGAAAATGTAATTTTTTTCGGCAAAGGGTTAGCCTTGATTTTTTTCTAAAATGTTGAAAAAAAGTAAAGTCGTGAATTGTACAACAAGTTGTACACCAGTGGAAAGGTCTGTAAAATCTCTTTCGAGTTCTGGCAGCCGCAGATTTTTTCGGGGCTTGGTTGAAGAGGTATGACCATCCAAAACAAGTCAAATGCAGTTGGGTTGAAAATCATGTGAATAACTTTGAATTGAAATATCTCAAGAACCAGATGCCACAGATACTTTTTGTCTTCAGCTGTGGAGAGGTTATGAACAGACCTTTCTTTTGATGTATCTATCGATGGGTTTGGGAAACATAGTTGAAAATGTAATTTTTTTTGGCAAGGGGTTAGCCTTGATTTTTTTCTAAAATGTTGAAAAAAAGTAAAGTCGTGAATTGTACAACAAGTTGTACACCAGTGGAAAGGTCTGTGAAATCCCTTTCGAGGACTGGCAGCCGCAGATTTTTGCGGGGCTTGGTTGCAGAGATATCGCCATCCAAAATAAGTCAAATGCAGTTGGGTGGAAAATCATGCGAATAACTTTGAATTGAAATATCTCAAGAACCAGATGCCACAGATACTTTTTGTCTTCAGATGTGGATAGTTAATGAACATACCTTCCTTTTGATGTATCTATCGATGGGTTTGGGAAACATTGTTGAAAATGTAATTTTTTTCGGCAAGGGGTTAGCCTTGATTTTTTTCTAAAATGTTGAAAAAAAGTAAAGTCGTGAATTGTACAACAAGTTGTACACCAGTGGAAAGGTCTGTGAAATCCCTTTCGAGGACTGGCAGCCGCAGATTTTTGCGGGGCTTGGTTGCAGAGATATCGCCATCCAAAACAAGTCAAATGCAGTTGGGTTGAAAATCATGCGAATAAATTTGAATTGAAATATCTCAAGAACCAGATGCCACAGATACTTTTTGTCTTCAGTTGTGGATAGGTAATGAACATACCTTTCTTTTGATGTATCTATCGATGGGTTTGGGAAACATTGTTGAAAATGTAATTTTTTTCGGCAAGGGGTTAGCCTTGATTTTTTTCTAAAATGTTGAAAAAAAGTAAAGTCGTGAATTGTACAACAAGTTGTACACCAGTGGAAAGGTCTGTGAAATCTTTTTCGAGGACTGGCAGCCGCAGATTTTTGCGGGGCTTGGTTGCAGAGATATCGCCATCCAAAACAAGTCAAATGCAGTTGGGTGGAAAATCATGCGAATAATTTTGAATTGAAATATCTCAAGAACCAGATGCCACAGATACTTTTTGTATTCAGCTGTGGATAGGTAATGAACAGACCTTTCTTTTGATGTATCTATCGATGGGTTTGGGAAACATTGTTGAAAATGTAATTTTTTTCGGCAAGGGGTTAGCCTTGATTTTTTCTAAAATGTTGAAAAAAAGTAAAGTCGTGAATTGTACAACAAGTTGTACACCAGTGGAAAGGTCTGTGAAATCCCTTTCGAGGACTGGCAGCCGAAGATTTTTTCGGGACTTGGTTGAAGAGGTATGACCATCCAAAACAAGTCAAATGCAGTTGGGTTGAAAATCATGCGAACAACTTTGAATTGAAATATCTCAAGAACCAGATGCCACAGATACTTTTTGTCTCCAGCTGTGGATAGGTAATGAACATACCTTTCTTTTGATGTATCTATCGATGGGTTTGGGAAACATTGTTGAAAATGTATTTTTTTTTTGCAAGGGGTTAGCCTTGATTTTTTTCTAAAATGTTGAAAAAAAGTAAAGTCGTGAATTGTACAAGTTGTACACCAGTGGAAAGGTCTGTGAAATCCCTTTCGAGGACTGGCAGCCGAAGATTTTTTCGGGGCTTGGTTGAAGAGGTATGACCATCCAAAACAAGTCAAATGCAGTTGGGTTGAAAATCATGCGAATAACTTTGAATTGAAATATCTCAAGAACCAGATGCCACAGATAATTTTTGTCTTCAGCTGTGGATAGGTAATGAACATACCTTTCTTCTGATGTATCTATCGGTGGGTTTGGGAAACATTATTGAAAATGTAATTTGTTTCGGCAAGGGGTTAGCCTTGATTTTTTTCTAAAATGTTGAAAAAAATTAAAGTCGTGAATTGTACAACAAGTTGTACACCAGTGGAAAGGTCTGTGAAATCCCTTTCGAGGACTGGCAGCCGAAGATTTTTTCGGGGCTTGGTTGAAGAGGTATGACCATCAAAAACAAGTCAAATGCAGTTGGGTTGAAAATCATGTGAATAACTTTGAATTGAAATATCTCAAGAACCAGATGCCACAGATACTTTTTGTCTTCAGCTGTGGATAGGTTATGAACAGACCTTTCTTTTGGTGTATCTATCGATGGGTTTGGGAAACAAAGTTGAAAATGTAATTTTTTTTGGCAAGGGGTTAGCCTTGATTTTTTTCTAAAATGTTGAAAAAAAGTAAAGTCGTGAATTGTACGACAAGTTGTACACCAGTGGAAAGGTCTGTGAAATCCCTTTCGAGGACTGGCAGCCGCAGATTTTTTCGGGGCTTGGTTGAAGAGGTATGACCATCCAAAACAAGTCAAATGCAGTTGGGTTGAAAATCATGCGAATAACTTTGAATTGAAATATCTCAAGAACCAGATGCCACAGATACTTTTTGTCTTCAGCTGTGTATAGGTAATGAATATACCTTTCTTTTGATGTATCTATCGATGGGTTTGGGAAACATTGTTGAAAATGTAATTTTTTTCGGCAAGGGGTTAGCCTTGATTTTTTTCTAAAATGTTGAAAAAAAGTAAAGTCGTGAATTGTAAAACAAGTTGTACACCAGTGGAAAGGTCTGTGAAATCCCTTTCGAGGACTGGCAGCCGCAGATTTTTTCGGGGCTTGGTTGAAGAGGTATGACCATCCAAAACAAGTCAAATGCAGTTGGGTTGAAAATCATGCGAATAACTTTGAATTGAAATATCTCAAGAACCAGATGCTACAGATACTTTTTGTCTTCAGCTGTGGATAGGTAATGAACATACCTTTCTTTTGATGTATCTATCGATGCGTTTGGGAAACATTGTTGAAAATGTAATTTTTTTCGGCAAGGGGTTAGCCTTGATTTTTTTCTAAAATGTTGAAAAAAAGTAAAGTCGTGAATTGTACAACAAGTTGTACACCAGTGGAAAGGTCTGTGAAATCCCTTTCGCGGACTGGCAGCCGCAGATTTTTTCGGGGCTTGGTTGAAGAGGTATGACCATCCAAAACAAGTCAAATGCAGTTGGGTTGAAAATCATGCGAATAACTTTGAATTGAAATATCTCAAGAACCAGATGCCACAGATACTTTTTGTCTTCAGCTGTGGATAGGTAATGAACATACCTTTCTTTTGATGTATCTATAGATGGGTTTGGGAAACATTGTTGAAAATGTAAATTTTTTCGGCAAGGGGTTAGCCTTGATTTTTTTCTAAAATGTTGAAAAAAAGTAAAGTCGTGAATTGTACAACAAGTTGTACACCAGTGGAAAGGTCTGTGAAATCTCTTTCGAGTTCTGGCAGCCGCAGATTTTTTCGGGGCTTGGTTGAAGAGGTATGACCATCCAAAACAAGTCAAATGCAGTTGGGTTGAAAATCATGTGAATAACTTTGAATTGAAATATCTCAAGAACCAGATGCCACAGATACTTTTTGTCTTCAGCTGTGGATAGGTTATGAACAGACCTTTCTTTTGATGTATCTATCGATGGGTTTGGGAAACATATTCGAAAATGTAATTTTTTTTGGCAAGGGGTTAGCCTTGATTTTTTTCTAAAATGTTGAAAAAAAGTAAAGTCGTGAATTGTACAACAAGTTGTACACCAGTGGAAAGGTCTGTGAAATCCCTTTCGAGGACTGGCAGCCGCAGATTTTTGCGGGGCTTGGTTGCAGAGATATCGCCATCCAAAATAAGTCAAATGCAGTTGGGTGGAAAATCATGCGAATAACTTTGAATTGAAATATCTCAAGAACCAGATGCCACAGATACTTTTTGTCTTCAGCTGTGGATAGTTAATGAACATACCTTTCTTTTGATGTATCTATCGATGGGTTTGGGAAACATTGTTGAAAATGTAATTTTTTTCGGCAAGGGGTTAGCCTTGATTTTTTTCTAAAATGTTGAAAAAAAGTAAAGTCGTGAATTGTACAACAAGTTGTACACCAGTGGAAAGGTCTGTGAAATCCCTTTCGAAGACTGGCAGCCGCAGATTTTTGCGGGGCTTGGTTGCAGAGATATCGCCATCCAAAACAAGTCAAATGCAGTTGGGTGGAAAATCATGCGAATAACTTTGAATTGAAATATCTCAAGAACCAGATGCCACAGATACTTTTTGTCTTCAGCTGTGGATAGGTAATGAACATACCTTTCTTTTGATGTATCTATCGATGGGTTTGAGAAACATTGTTGAAAATGTAATTTTTTTCGGCAAGGGGTTAGCCTTGATTTTTTTCTAAAATGTTGAAAAAAAGTAAAGGCGTGAATTGTACAACAAGATGTACACCAGTGGAAAGGTCTGTGAAATCCCTTTCGAGGACTGGCAGCCGCAGATTTTTGCGGGGCTTGGTTGCAGAGATATCGCCATCCAAAACAAGTCAAATGCAGTTGGGTGGAAAATCATGCGAATAATTTTGAATTGAAATATCTCAAGAACCAGATGCCACAGATACTTTTTGTCTTCAGCTGTGGATAGGTAATGAACAGACCTTTCTTTTGATGTATCTATCGATGGGTTTGGGAAACATTGTTGAAAATGTAATTTTTTTCGGCAAGGGGTTAGCCTTGATTTTTTCTAAAATGTTGAAAAAAAGTAAAGTCGTGAATTGTACAAGTTGTACACCAGTGGAAAAGTCTGTGAAATCCCTTTCGAGGACTGGCAGCCGAAGATTTTTTCGGGGCTTGGTTGAAGAGATATGACCATCCAAAACAAGTCAAATGCAGTTGGGTTGAAAATCATGCGAATAACTTTGAATTGAAATATCTCAAGAACCAGATGCCACAGATAATTTTTGTCTTCAGCTGTGGATAGGTAATGAACATACCTTTCTTCTGATGTATCTATCGGTGGGTTTGGGAAACATTATTGAAAATGTAATTTGTTTCGGCAAGGGGTTAGCCTTGATTTTTTTCTAAAATGTTGAAAAAAATTAAAGTCGTGAATTGTACAACAAGTTGTACACCAGTGGAAAGGTCTGTGAAATCCCTTTCGAGGACTGGCAGCCGAAGATTTTTTCGGGGCTTGGTTGAAGAGGTATGACCATCAAAAACAAGTCAAATGCATTTGGGTTGAAAATCATGCGAATAACTTTGAATTGAAATATCTCAAGAACCAGATGCCACAGGTACTTTTTGTCTTCAGCTGTGGATAGGTAATGAACATACCTTTCTTTTGATGTATCTATCGATGGGTTTGGGAAACATTGTTGAAAATGTAATTTTTTTCGGCAAGGGATTCGCCTTGATTTTTTTCTAAAATGTTGAAAAAAAAGTAAAGTCGTGAATTGTACAACAAGTTGTACACCAGTGGAAAGGTCTGTGAAATCCCTTTCGAAGACTGGCAGCCGCAGATTTTTGCGGGGCTTGGTTGCAGAGATATCGCCATCCAAAACAAGTCAAATGCAGTTGGGTGGAAAATCATGCGAATAACTTTGAATTGAAATATCTCAAGAACCAGATGCCACAGGTACTTTTTGTCTTCAGCTGTGGATAGGTAATGAACATACCTTTCTTTTGATGTATCTATCGATGGGTTTGGGAAACATTGTCGAAAATGTAATTTTTTTCGGCAAGGGGTTAGCCTTGATTTTTTTCTAAAATGTTGAAAAAAAGTAAAGTCGTGAATTGTACAACAAGTTGTACACCAGTGGAAAGGTCTGTGAAATCCCTTTCGAGGACTGGCAGCCGCAGATTTTTGCGGGGCTTGGTTGCAGAGATATCGCCATCCAAAACAAGTCAAATGCAGTTGGGTGGAAAATCATGCGAATAACTTTGAATTGAAATATCTCAAGAACCAGATGCCACAGATACTTTTTTTCTTCAGCTGTGGATAGGTAATGAACATACCTTTCTTTTGATGTATCTATCGATGTGTTTGGGAAACATTGTTGAAAATGTAATTTTTTTTGGCAAGGGGTTAGCCTTGATTTTTTTCTAAAATGTTGAAAAAAAGTAAAGTCGTGAATTGTACAACAAGTTGTACACCAGTGGAAAGGTCTGTGAAATCCCTTTCGAGGACTGGCAGCCGAAGATTTTTTCGGGGCTTGGTTGAAGAGGTATGACCATCCAAAACAAGTCAAATGCAGTTGGGTTGAAAATCATGCGAACAACTTTGAATTGAAATATCTCAAGAACCAGATGCCACAGATACTTTTTGTCTCCAGCTGTGGATAGGTAATGAACATTCCTTTCTTTTGATGTATCTATCGATGGGTTTGGGAAACATTGTTGAAAATGTATTTTTTTTTTGCAAGGGGTTAGCCTTGATTTTTTTCTAAAATGTTGAAAAAAAGTAAAGTCGTGAATTGTACAACAAGTTGTACACCAGTGGAAAGGTCTGTGAAATTCCTTTCGAGGACTGGCAGCCGAAGATTTTTTCGGGGCTTGGTTGAAGAGGTATGACCATCCAAAACAAGTCAAATGCAGTTGGGTTGAAAATCATGCGAATAACTTTGAATTGAAATATCTCAAGAACCAGATGCCACAGATACTTTTTGTCTTCAGCTGTGGAAAGGTAATGAATATAACTTTCTTTTGATGTATCTATCGATGGGTTTGGGAAACATTGTTGAAAATGTAATTTTTTCGGCAAGGGGTTAGCCTTGATTTTTTTCTAAAATGTTGAAAAAAAGTAAAGTCGTGAATTGTACAACAAGTTGTACACCAGTGGAAAGGTCTGTGAAATCCCTTTCGAGGACTGGCGGCCGCAGATTTTTGCGGGGCTTGGTTGCAGAGATATCGCCATCCAAAACAAGTCAAATGCAGTTGGGTGGAAAATCATGCGAATAACTTTGAATTGAAATATCTCAAGAACCAGATGCCACAGATACTTTTTGTCTTCAGCTGTGGATAGGTAATGAACATACCTTTTCTTTTGATGAATCTATCGATGGGTTTGGAAAACATTGTTGAAAATGTAATTTTTTTCGGCAAGGGGTTAGCCTTGATTTTTTTCTAAAATGTTGAAAAAAAGTAAAGTCGTGAATTGTACAACAAGTTGTACACCAGTGGAAAGGTCTGTGAAATCCCTTTCGCGGACTGGCAGCCGCAGATTTTTTCGGGGCTTGGTTGAAGAGGTATGACCATCCAAAACAAGTCAAATGCAGTTGGGTTGAAAATCATGCGAATAACTTTGAATTGAAATATCTCAAGAACCAGATGCCACAGATACTTTTTGCTTTCAGCTGTGGATAGGTAATGAACATACCTTTCTTTTGATGTATCTATAGATGGGTTTGGGAAACATTGTTGAAAATGTAATTTTTTTCGGCAAGGGGTTAATTTTTTTCTAAAATGTTGAAAAAAAGTAAAGTCGTGAATTGTACAACAAGTTGTACACCAGTGGAAAGGTCTGTGTAATCCCTTTCGAGTTCTGGCAGCCGCAGATTTTTTCGGGGCTTGGTTGAAGAGGTATGACCATCCAAAACAAGTCAAATGCAGTTGGGTTGAAAATCATGTGAATATCTTTGGATTGAAATATCTCAAGAACCAGATGCCACAGATACTTTTTGTCTTCAGCTGTGGATAGGTTATGAAGAGACCTTTCTTTTGATGTATCTATCGATGGGTTTGGGAAACATAGTTGAAAATGTAATTTTTTTTGGCAAGGGGTTAGCCTTGATTTTTTTCTAAAATGTTGAAAAAAAGTAAAGTCGTGAATTGTACAACAAGTTGTACACCAGTGGAAAGGTCTGTGAAATCCCTTTCGAGGACTGGCAGCCGCAGATTTTTGCGGGGCTTGGTTGCAGAGATATCGCCATCCAAAATAAGTCAAATGCAGTTGGGTGGAAAATCATGCGAATAACTTTGAATTGAAATATCTCAAGAACCAGATGCCACAGATACTTTTTGTCTTCAGCTGTGGATAGGTAATGAACATACCTTTCTTTTGATGTATCTATCGATGGGTTTGGGAAACATTGTTGAAAATGTAATTTTTTCGGCAAGGGGTTAGCCTTGATTTTTTTCTAAAATGTTGAAAAAAAGTAAAGTCGTGAATTGTCCAACAAGTTGTACACCAGTGGAAAGGTCTGTGAAATCCCTTTCGATGACTTGCAGCCGCAGATTTTTTCGGGGCTTGGTTGAAGAGGTATGACAAAACAAGTGAAATGCAGTTGGGTTGAAAATCATGCGAATAACTTTGAATTGAAATATCTCAAGAACCAGATGCCACAGATACTTTTTGTCTTCAGCTGTGGAAAGGTAATGAACATACCTTTCTTTTGATGTATCTATCGATGGGTTTGGGAAACATTGTTGAAAATGTAATTTTTTCGGCAAGGGGTTAGCCTTGATTTTTTTCTAAAATGTTGAAAAAAAGTAAAGTCGTGAATTGTACAACAAGTTGTACACCAGTGGAAAGGTCTGTGAAATCCCTTTCGAGGACTGGCGGCCGCAGATTTTTGCGGGGCTTGGTTGCAGAGATATCGCCATCCAAAACAAGTCAAATGCAGTTGGGTGGAAAATCATGCGAATAACTTTGAATTGAAATATCTCAAGAACCAGATGCCACAGATACTTTTTGTCTTCAGCTGTGGATAGGTAATGAACATACCTTTTCTTTTGATGAATCTATCGATGGGTTTGGAAAACATTGTTGAAAATGTAATTTTTTTCGGCAAGGGGTTAGCCTTGATTTTTTTCTAAAATGTTGAAAAAAAAGTAAAGTCGTGAATTGTACAACAAGTTGTACACCAGTGGAAAGGTCTGTGAAATCCCTTTCGAGGACTGGCAGCCGCAGATTTTTGCGGGGCTTGGTTGCAGACATATCGCCATCCAAAACAAGTCAAATGCAGTTGGGGGGAAAATCATGCGAATAACTTTGAATTGAAATATCTCAAGAACCAGATGCCACAGATACTTTTTGTCTTCAGCTCTTCAGCTATGGATAGGTAATGAACAGACCTTTCTTTTGATGTATCTATCGATGGGCTTGGGAAACATTGTTGAAAATGTAATTTTTTTCGGCAAGGGGTTAGCCTTGATTTTTTTCTAAAATGTTGAAAAAAAAGTAAAGTCGTGAATTGTACAACAAGTTGTACACCAGTGGAAAGGTCTGTGAAATCCCTTTCGAGGACTGGCAGCCGCAGATTTTTTCGGGGCTTGGTTGAAGAGGTATGACCATCCAAAACAAGTCAAATGCAGTTGGGTTGAAAATCATGCGAATAACTTTGAATTGAAATATCTCAAGAACCAGATGCCACAGATACTTTTTGTCTTCAGCTGTGGATAGGTAATGAACAGACCTTTCTTTTGATGTATCTATCGATGGGTTTGGGAAACATTGTTGAAAATGTAATTTTTTTCGGCAAGGGGTTAGCCTTGATTTTTTCTAAAATGTTGAAAAAAAGTAAAGTCGTGAATTGTACAACAAGTTGTACACCAGTGGAAAGGACTATGAAATCCCTTTCGAGGACTGGCAGCCGCAGATTTTTACGGGGCTTGGTTGCAGAGATATCGCCATCCAAAACAAGTCAAATGCAGTTGGGTGGAAAATCATGCGAATAACTTTGAATTGAAATATCTCAAGAACCAGATGCCACAGATACTTTTTGTCTTCAGCTGTGGATAGGTAATGAACATACCTTTCTTTTGATGTATCTATCGATGGGTTTGAGAAACATTGTTGAAAATGTAATTTTTTTCGGCAAGGGGTTAAGCCTTGATTTTTTTCTAAAATGTTGAAAAAAAGTAAAGGCGTGAATTGTACAACAAGTTGTACACCAGTGGAAAGGTCTGTGAAATCCCTTTCGAGGACTGGCAGCCGCAGATTTTTGCGGGGCTTGGTTGCAGAGATATCGCCATCCAAAACAAGTCAAATGCAGTTGGGTTGAAAATCATGCGAATAACTTTGAATTGAAATATCTCAAGAACCAGATGCCACAGATACTTTTTGTCTTCAGCTTTGGATAGGTAATGAACATACCTTTCTTTTGATGTATCTATCGATGGGTTTGGGAAACATTGTTGAAAATGTAATTTTTTTCGGCAAGGGGTTAGCCTTGATTTTTTTCTAAAATGTTGAAAAAAAGTAAAGTCGTGAATTGTACAACAAGTTGTACACCAGTGGAAAGGTCTGTGAAATCCCTTTCGAGGACTGGCAGCCGCAGATTTTTGCGGGGCTTGGTTGCAGAGATATCGCCATCCAAAACAAGTCAAATGCAGTTGGGTGGAAAATCATGCGAATAACTTTGAATTGAAATATCTCAAGAACCAGATGCCACAGATACTTTTTGTCTTCAGCTGTGGATAGGTTATGAACAGACCTTTCATTTGATGTATCTATCGATGGGTTTGGGAAACATTGTTGAAAATGTAATTTTTTTCGGCAAGGGGTTAGCCTTGATTTTTTCTAAAATGTTGAAAAAAAGTAAAGTCGTGAATTGTACAACAAGTTGTACACCAGTGGAAAGGACTATGAAATCCCTTTCGAGGACTGGCAGCCGCAGATTTTTGCGGGGCTTGGTTGCAGAGATATCGCCATCCAAAACAAGTCAAATGCAGTTGGGTGGAAAATCATGCGAATAGCTTTGAATTGAAATATCTCAAGAACCAGATGCCACAGATACTTTTTGTCTTCAGCTGTGGATAGGTAATGAACATACCTTTCTTTTGATGTATCTATCGATGTGTTTGGGAAACATTGTTGAAAATGTAATTTTTTTTGGCAAGGGGTTAGCCTTGATTTTTTTCTAAAATGTTGAAAAAAAGTAAAGTCGTGAATTGTACAACAAGTTGTACACCAGTGGAAAGGTCTGTGAAATCCCTTTCGAGGACTGGCAGCCGAAGATTTTTTCGGGGCTTGGTTGAAGTGGTATGACCATCCAAAACAAGTCAAATGCAGTTGGGTTGAAAATCATGCGAATAACTTTGAATTGAAATATCTCAAGAACCAGATGCCACAGATACTTTTTGTCTTCAGCTGTGGAAAGGTAATGAACATACCTTTCTTTTGATGTATCTATCGATGGGTTTGGGAAACATTGTTGAAAATGTAATTTTTTCGGCAAGGGGTTAGCCTTGATTTTTTTCTAAAATGTTGAAAAAAAGTAAAGTCGTGAATTGTACAACAAGTTGTACACCAGTGGAAAGGTCTGTGAAATCCCTTTCGAGGACTGGCGGCCGCAGATTTTTGCGGGGCTTGGTTGCAGAGATATCGCCATCCAAAACAAGTCAAATGCAGTTGGGTGGAAAATCATGCGAATAACTTTGAATTGAAATATCTCAAGAACCAGATGCCACAGATACTTTTTGTCTTCAGCTGTGGATAGGTAATGAACATACCTTTTCTTTTGATGAATCTATCGATGGGTTTGGAAAACATTGTTGAAAATGTAATTTTTTCGGCAAGGGGTTAGCCTTGATTTTTTTCTAAAATGTTGAAAAAAAGTAAAGTCGTGAATTGTACAACAAGTTGTACACCAGTGGAAAGGTCTGTGAAATCCCTTTCGAGGACTGGCAGCCGCAGATTTTTGCGGGGCTTGGTTGCAGACATATCGCCATCCAAAACAAGTCAAATGCAGTTGGGGGGAAAATCATGCGAATAACTTTGAATTGAAATATCTCAAGAACCAGATGCCACAGATACTTTTTGTCTCCAGCTGTGGATAGGTAATGAACATACCTTTCTTTTGATGTATCTATCGATGGGTTTGGGAAACATTGTTGAAAATGTATTTTTTTTTTGCAAGGGGTTAGCCTTGATTTTTTTCTAAAATGTTGAAAAAAAGTAAAGTCGTGAATTGTACAACAAGTTGTACACCAGTGGAAAGGTCTGTGAAATCCCTTTCGAGCACTGGCAGCCGCAGATTTTTGCGGGGCTTGGTTGCAGAGATATCGCCATCCAAAACAAGTCAAATGCAGTTGGGTGGAAAATTATGCGAATAACTTTGAATTGAAATATCTCAAGAACCAGATGCCACAGATACTTTTTGTCTTCAGCTGTGGATAGGTTATGAACAGACCTTTCTTTTGATGTATCTATCGATGGGTTTGGGAAACATTGTTGAAAATGTAATTTTTTTCGGCAAGGGGTTAGCCTTGATTTTTTTCTAAAATGTTGAAAAAAAGTAAAGTCGTGAATTGTACAACAAGTTGTACACCAGTGGAAAGGTCTGTGAAATCCCTTTCGAGTTCTGGCAGCCGCAGATTTTTTCGGGGCTTGGTTGAAGAGGTATGACCATCCAAAACAAGTCAAATGCAGTTGGGTTGAAAATCATGTGAATAACTTTGAATTGAAATATATCAAGAACCAGATGCCACAGATACTTTTTGTCTTCAGCTGTGGATAGGTTATGAACAGACCTTTCTTTTGATGTATCTATCGATGGGTTTGGGAAACATTGTTGAAAATGTAATTTTTTTCGGCAAGGGGTTAGCCTTGATTTTTTTCTAAAATGTTGAAAAAAAGTAAAGTCGTGAATTGTACAACAAGTTGTACACCAGTGGAAAGGTCTGTGAAATCCCTTTCGAGGACTGGCAGCCGAAGATTTTTTCGGGGCTTGGTTGAAGTGGTATGACCATCCAAAACAAGTCAAATGCAGTTGGGTTGAAAATCATGCGAATAACTTTGAATTGAAATATATCAAGAACCAGATGCCACAGATACTTTTTGTCTTCAGCTGTGGATAGGTTATGAACAGACCTTTCTTTTGATGTATCTATCGATGGGTTTGAGAAACATTGTTGAAAATGTAATTTTTTTCGGCAAGGGGTTAGCCTTGATTTTTTTCTAAAATGTTGAAAAAAGTAAAGGCGTGAATTGTACAACAAGTTGTACACCAGTGGAAAGGTCTGTGAAATCCCTTTCGAGGACTGGCAGCCGCAGATTTTTGCGGGGCTTGGTTGCAGAAATATCGCCATCCAAAACAAGTCAAATGCAGTTGGGTTGAAAATCATGCGAATAACTTTGAATTGAAATATCTCAAGAACCAGATGCCAGAGATACTTTTTGTCTTCAGCTGTGGATAGGTAATGAACATACCTTTCTTTTGATGTATCTATCGATGGGTTTGGGAAACATTGTTGAAAATGTAATTTTTTTCGGCAAGGGGTTAGCCTTGATTTTTTTCTAAAATGTTGAAAAAAAGTAAAGTCGTGAATTGTACAACAAGTTGTACACCAGTGGAAAGGTCTGTGAAATCTTTTTCGAGGACTGGCAGCCGCAGATTTTTGCGGGGCTTGGTTGCAGAGATATCGCCATCCAAAACAAGTCAAATGCAGTTGGGTGGAAAATCATGCGAATAACTTTGAATTGAAATATCTCAAGAACCAGATGCCACAGATACTTTTTGTCTTCAGCTGTGGATAGGTAATGAACAGACCTTTCTTTTGATGTATCTATCGATGGGTTTGGGAAACATTGTTGAAAATGTAATTTTTTTCGGCAAGGGGTTAGCCTTGATTTTTTCTAAAATGTTGAAAAAAAGTAAAGTCGTGAATTGTACAACAAGTTGTACACCAGTGGAAAGGTCTGTGAAATCCCTTTCGAGGACGGGCAGCCGAAGATTTTTTCGGGACTTGGTTGAAGAGTTATGACCATCCAAAACAAGTCAAATGCAGTTGGGTTGAAAATCATGCGAACAACTTTGAATTGAAATATCTCAAGAACCAGATGCCACAGATACTTTTTGTCTCCAGCTGTGGATAGGTAATGAACATACCTTTCTTTTGATGTATCTATCGATGGGTTTGGGAAACATTGTTGAAAATGTATTTTTTTTTTGCAAGGGGTTAGCCTTGATTTTTTTCTAAAATGTTGAAAAAAAGTAAAGTCGTGAATTGTACAACAAGTTGTACACCAGTGGAAAGGTCTGTGAAATCCCTTTCGAGGACTGGCAGCCGCAGATTTTTGCGGGGCTTGGTTGCAGAGATATCGCCATCCAAAACAAGTCAAATGCAGTTGGGTGGAAAATCATGCGAATAACTTTGAATTGAAATATCTCAAGAACCAGATGCCACAGATACTTTTTGTCTTCAGCTGTGGATAGGTAATGAACATACCTTTCTTTTGATGTACCTATCGATGTGTTTGGGAAAAATTGTTGTAAATGTAATTTTTTTTAGCAAGGGGTTAGCCTTGATTTTTTTCTAAAATGTTGAAAAAAAGTAAAGTCGTGAATTGTACAACAAGTTGTACACCAGTGGAAAGGTCTGTGAAATCCCTTTCGAGGACTGGCAGCCGAAGATTTTTTCGGGGCTTGGTTGAAGAGGTATGACCATCAAAAACAAGTCAAATGCAGTTGGGTTGAAAATCATGCGAATAACTTTGAATTGAAATATCTCAAGAACCAGATGCCACAGATACTTCTTGTCTTCAGCTGTGGATAGGTAATGAACATACCTTTCTTTTGATGTATCTATCGATGGGTTTGGGAAACATTGTTGAAAATGTAATTTTTTTCGGCAAGGGGTTCGCCTTGATGTTTTTCTAAAATGTTGAAAAAAAGTAAAGTCGTGAATTGTACAACAAGTTGTACACCAGTGGAAAGGTCTGTGAAATCCCTTTCGAAGACTGGCAGCCGCAGATTTTTGCGGGGCTTGGTTGCAGAGATATCGCCATCCAAAACAAGTCAAATGCAGTTGGGTGGAAAATCATGCGAATAACTTTGAATTGAAATATCTCAAGAACCAGATGCCACAGATACTTTTTGTCTTCAGCTGTGGATAGGTAATGAACATACCTTTCTTTTGATGTATCTATCGATGGGTTTGGGAAACATTGTTGAAAATGTAATTTTTTTCGGCAAGGGGTTAGCCTTGATTTTTTCTAAAATGTTGAAAAAAAGTAAAGTCGTGAATTGTACAACAAGTTGTACACCAGTGGAAAGGACTATGAAATCCCTTTCGAGGACTGGCAGCCGCAGATTTTTGCGGGGCTTGGTTGCAGAGATATCGCCATCCAAAATAAGTCAAATGCAGTTGGGTGGAAAATCATGCGAATAAGTTTGAATTGAAATATCTCAAGAACCAGATGCCACAGATACTTTTTGTCTTCAGCTGTGGATAGGTAATGAACATACCTTTCTTTTGATGTATTTATCGATGGGTTTGAGAAACATTGTTGAAAATGTAATTTTTTTCGGCAAGGGGTTAGCCTTGATTTTTTTCTAAAATGTTGAAAAAAAGTAAAGTCGTGAATTGTACAACAAGTTGTACACCAGTGGAAAGGTCTGTGAAATCCCTTTCGAGGACTGGCAGCCGCAGATTTTTGCGGGGCTTGGTTGCAGAGATATCGCCATCCAAAACAAGTCAAATGCAGTTGGGTGGAAAATCATGCGAATAACTTTGAATTGAAATATCTCAAGAACCAGATGCCACAGATACTTTTTGTCTTCAGCTGTGGATAGGTAATGAACATACCTTTCTTTTGATGTACCTATCGATGTGTTTGGGAAACATTGTTGTAAATGTAATTTTTTTTAGCAAGGGGTTAGCCTTGATTTTTTTCTAAAATGTTGAAAAAAAGTAAAGTCGTGAATTGTACAACAAGTTGTACACCAGTGGAAAGGTCTGTGAAATCCCTTTCGAGGACTGGCAGCCGAAGATTTTTTCGGGGCTTGGTTGAAGAGGTATGACCATCAAAAACAAGTCAAATGCAGTTGGGTTGAAAATCATGCGAATAACTTTGAATTGAAATATCTCAAGAACCAGATGCCACAGATACTTCTTGTCTTCAGCTGTGGATAGGTAATGAACATACCTTTCTTTTGATGTATCTATCGATGGGTTTGGGAAACATTGTTGAAAATGTAATTTTTTTCGGCAAGGGGTTCGCCTTGATTTTTTTCTAAAATGTTGAAAAAAAGTAAAGTCGTGACCATCAAAAACAAGTCAAATGCAGTTGGGTTGAAAATCATGCGAATAACTTTGAATTGAAATATCTCAAGAACCAGATGCCACAGATACTTCTTGTCTTCAGCTGTGGATAGGTAATGAACATACCTTTCTTTTGATGTATCTATCGATGGGTTTGGGAAACATTGTTGAAAATGTAATTTTTTTCGGCAAGGGGTTCGCCTTGATGTTTTTCTAAAATGTTGAAAAAAAGTAAAGTCGTGAATTGTACAACAAGTTGTACACCAGTGGAAAGGTCTGTGAAATCCCTTTCGAAGACTGGCAGCCGCAGATTTTTGCGGGGCTTGGTTGCAGAGATATCGCCATCCAAAACAAGTCAAATGCAGTTGGGTGGAAAATCATGCGAATAACTTTGAATTGAAATATCTCAAGAACCAGATGCCACAGATACTTTTTGTCTTCAGCTGTGGATAGGTAATGAACATACCTTTCTTTTGATGTATCTATCGATGGGTTTGGGAAACATTGTTGAAAATGTAATTTTTTTCGGCAAGGGGTTCGCCTTGATGTTTTTCTAAAATGTTGAAAAAAAGTAAAGTCGTGAATTGTACAACAAGTTGTACACCAGTGGAAAGGTCTGTGAAATCCCTTTCGAAGACTGGCAGCCGCAGATTTTTGCGGGGCTTGGTTGCAGAGATATCGCCATCCAAAACAAGTCAAATGCAGTTGGGTGGAAAATCATGCGAATAACTTTGAATTGAAATATCTCAAGAACCAGATGCCACAGATACTTTTTGTCTTCAGCTGTGGATAGGTAATGAACATACCTTTCTTTTGATGTATCTATCGATGGGTTTGGGAAACATTGTTGAAAATGTAATTTTTTTCGGCAAGGGGTTAGCCTTGATTTTTTCTAAAATGTTGAAAAAAAGTAAAGTCGTGAATTGTACAACAAGTTGTACACCAGTGGAAAGGACTATGAAATCCCTTTCGAGGACTGGCAGCCGCAGATTTTTGCGGGGCTTGGTTGCAGAGATATCGCCATCCAAAATAAGTCAAATGCAGTTGGGTGGAAAATCATGCGAATAAGTTTGAATTGAAATATCTCAAGAACCAGATGCCACAGATACTTTTTGTCTTCAGCTGTGGATAGGTAATGAACATACCTTTCTTTTGATGTATCTATCGATGGGTTTGAGAAACATTGTTGAAAATGTAATTTTTTTCGGCAAGGGGTTAGCCTTGATTTTTTTCTAAAATGTTGAAAAAAAGTAAAGTCGTGAATTGTACAACAAGTTGTACACCAGTGGAAAGGTCTGTGAAATCCCTTTCGAGGACTGGCAGCCGCAGATTTTTGCGGGGCTTGGTTGCAGAGATATCGCCATCCAAAACAAGTCAAATGCAGTTGGGTGGAAAATCATGCGAATAACTTTGAATTGAAATATCTCAAGAACCAGATGCCACAGATACTTTTTGTCTTCAGCTGTGGATAGGTAATGAACATACCTTTCTTTTGATGTACCTATCGATGTGTTTGGGAAACATTGTTGTAAATGTAATTTTTTTTAGCAAGGGGTTAGCCTTGATTTTTTTCTAAAATGTTGAAAAAAAGTAAAGTCGTGAATTGTACAACAAGTTGTACACCAGTGGAAAGGTCTGTGAAATCCCTTTCGAGGACTGGCAGCCGAAGATTTTTTCGGGGCTTGGTTGAAGAGGTATGACCATCAAAAACAAGTCAAATGCAGTTGGGTTGAAAATCATGCGAATAACTTTGAATTGAAATATCTCAAGAACCAGATGCCACAGATACTTCTTGTCTTCAGCTGTGGATAGGTAATGAACATACCTTTCTTTTGATGTATCTATCGATGGGTTTGGGAAACATTGTTGAAAATGTAATTTTTTTCGGCAAGGGGTTCGCCTTGATTTTTTTCTAAAATGTTGAAAAAAAGTAAAGTCGTGAATTGTACAACAAGTTGTACACCAGTGGAAAGGTCTGTGAAATCCCTTTCGAAGGCTGGCAGCCGCAGATTTTTGCGGGGCTTGGTTGCAGAGATATCGCCATCCAAAACAAGTCAAATGCAGTTGGGTGGAAAATCATGCGAATAACTTTGAATTGAAATATCTCAAGAACCAGATGCCACAGATACTTTTTGTCTTCAGCTGTGGATAGGTAATGAACATACCTTTCTTTTGATGTATCTATCGATGGGTTTGAGAAACATTGTTGAAAATGTAATTTTTTTCGGCAAGGGGTTAGCCTTGATTTTTTTCTAAAATGTTGAAAAAAAGTAAAGGCGTGAGTTGTACAACAAGTTGTACACCAGTGGAAAGGTCTGTGAAATCCCTTTCGAGGACTGGCAGCCGCAGATTTTTGCGGGGCTTGGTTGCAGAGATATCGCCATCCAAAACAAGTCAAATGCAGTTGGGTTGAAAATCATGCGAATAACTTTGAATTGAAATATCTCAAGAACCAGATGCCACAGATACTTTTTGTCTCCAGCTATGGATAGGTAATGAACATACCTTTCTTTTGATGTATCTATTGATGGGTTTGGGAAACATTGTTGAAAATGTATTTTTTTTTTTGCAAGGGGTTAGCCTTGATTTTTTTCTAAAATGTTGAAAAAAAGTAAAGTCGTGAATTGTACAACAAGTTGTACACCAGTGGAAAGGTCTGTGAAATCCCTTTCGAGGACTGGCAGCCGCAGATTTTTGCGGGGCTTGGTTGCAGAGATATCGCCATCCAAAACAAGTCAAATGCAGTTGGGTGGAAAATCATGCGAATAACTTTGAATTGAAATATCTCAAGAACCAGATGCCACAGATACGTTTTGTCTTCAGCTGTGGATAGGTAATGAACATACCTTTCTTTTGATGTATCTATCGATGGGTTTGAGAAACATTGTTGAAAATGTAATTTTTTTCGGCAAGGGGTTAGCCTTGATTTTTTTCTAAAATGTTGAAAAAAAGTAAAGGCGTGAATTGTACAACAAGTTGTACACCAGTGGAAAGGTCTGTGAAATCCCTTTCGAGGACTGGCAGCCGCAGATTTTTGCGGGGCTTGGTTGCAGAGATATCGCCATCCAAAACAAGTCAAATGCAGTTGGGTTGAAAATCATGCGAATAACTTTGAATTGAAATATCTCAAGAACCAGATGCCACAGATACTTTTTGTCTCCAGCTATGGATAGGTAATGAACATACCTTTCTTTTGATGTATCTATTGATGGGTTTGGGAAACATTGTTGAAAATGTATTTTTTTTTTGCAAGGGGTTAGCCTTGATTTTTTTCTAAAATGTTGAAAAAAAGTAAAGTCGTGAATTGTACAACAAGTTGTACACCAGTGGAAAGGTCTGTGAAATCCCTTTCGAGGACTGGCAGCCGCAGATTTTTGCGGGGCTTGGTTGCAGAGATATCGCCATCCAAAACAAGTCAAATGCAGTTGGGTGGAAAATCATGCGAATAACTTTGAATTGAAATATCTCAAGAACCAGATGCCACAGATACTTTTTGTCTTCAGCTGTGGATAGGTAATGAACATACCTTTCTTTTGATGTACCTATCGATGTGTTTGGGAAAAATTGTTGTAAATGTAATTTTTTTTAGCAAGGGGTTAGCCTTGATTTTTTTCTAAAATGTTGAAAAAAAGTAAAGTCGTGAATTGTACAACAAGTTGTACACCAGTGGAAAGGTCTGTGAAATCCCTTTCGAGGGCTGGCAGCCGAAGATTTTTTCGGGGCTTGGTTGAAGAGGTATGACCATCAAAAACAAGTCAAATGCAGTTGGGTTGAAAATCATGCGAATAACTTTGAATTGAAATATCTCAAGAACCAGATGCCACAGATACTTCTTGTCTTCAGCTGTGGATAGGTAATGAACATACCTTTCTTTTGATGTATCTATCGATGGGTTTGGGAAACATTGTTGAAAATGTAATTTTTTTCGGCAAGGGGTTCGCCTTGATGTTTTTCTAAAATGTTGAAAAAAAGTAAAGTCGTGAATTGTACAACAAGTTGTACACCAGTGGAAAGGTCTGTGAAATCCCTTTCGAAGACTGGCAGCCGCAGATTTTTGCGGGGCTTGGTTGCAGAGATATCGCCATCCAAAACAAGTCAAATGCAGTTGGGTGGAAAATCATGCGAATAACTTTGAATTGAAATATCTCAAGAACCAGATGCCACAGATACTTTTTGTCTTCAGCTGTGGATAGGTAATGAACATACCTTTCTTTTGATGTATCTATCGATGGGTTTGGGAAACATTGTTGAAAATGTAATTTTTTTCGGCAAGGGGTTAGCCTTGATTTTTTCTAAAATGTTGAAAAAAAGTAAAGTCGTGAATTGTACAACAAGTTGTACACCAGTGGAAAGGACTATGAAATCCCTTTCGAGGACTGGCAGCCGCAGATTTTTGCGGGGCTTGGTTGCAGAGATATCGCCATCCAAAATAAGTCAAATGCAGTTGGGTGGAAAATCATGCGAATAACTTTGAATTGAAATATCTCAAGAACCAGATGCCACAGATACTTTTTGTCTTCAGCTGTGGATATGTAATGAACATACCTTTCTTTTGATGTACCTATCGATGTGTTTGGGAAACATTGTTGTAAATGTAATTTTTTTTAGCAAGGGGTTAGCCTTGATTTTTTTCTAAAATGTTGAAAAAAAGTAAAGTCGTGAATTGTACAACAAGTTGTACACCAGTGGAAAGGTCTGTGAAATCCCTTTCGAGGACTGGCAGCCGAAGATTTTTTCGGGGCTTGGTTGAAGAGGTATGACCATCAAAAACAAGTCAAATGCAGTTGGGTTGAAAGTCATGCGAATAACTTTGAATTGAAATATCTCAAAAACCAGATGCCACAGATACTTCTTGTCTTCAGCTGTGGATATGTAATGAACATACCTTTCTTTTGATGTACCTATCGATGTGTTTGGGAAACATTGTTGTAAATGTAATTTTTTTTAGCAAGGGGTTAGCCTTGATTTTTTTCTAAAATGTTGAAAAAAAGTAAAGGCGTGAATTGTACAACAAGTTGTACACCAGTGGAAAGGTCTGTGAAATCCCTTTCGAGGACTGGCAGCCGCAGATTTTTGCGGGGCTTGGTTGCAGAGATATCGCCATCCAAAACAAGTCAAATGCAGTTGGGTTGAAAATCATGCGAATGACTTTGAATTGAAATATCTCAAGAACCAGATGCCACAGATACTTTTTGTCTCCAGCTATGGATAGGTAATGAACATACCTTTCTTTTGATGTATCTATTGATGGGTTTGGGAAACATTGTTGAAAATGTATTTTTTTTTTTGCAAGGGGTTAGCCTTGATTTTTTTCTAAAATGTTGAAAAAAAGTAAAGTCGTGAATTGTACAACAAGTTGTACACCAGTGGAAAGGTCTGTGAAATCCCTTTCGAAGGCTGGCAGCCGCAGATTTTTGCGGGGCTTGGTTGCAGAGATATCGCCATCCAAAACAAGTCAAATGCAGTTGGGTGGAAAATCATGCGAATAACTTTGAATTGAAATATCTCAAGAACCAGATGCCACAGATACTTTTTGTCTTCAGCTGTGGATAGGTAATGAACATACCTTTCTTTTGATGTATCTATCGATGGGTTTGAGAAACATTGTTGAAAATGTAATTTTTTTCGGCAAGGGGTTAGCCTTGATTTTTTTCTAAAATGTTGAAAAAAAGTAAAGGCGTGAATTGTACAACAAGTTGTACACCAGTGGAAAGGTCTGTGAAATCCCTTTCGAGGACTGGCAGCCGCAGATTTTTGCGGGGCTTGGTTGCAGAGATATCGCCATCCAAAACAAGTCAAATGCAGTTGGGTTGAAAATCATGCGAATAACTTTGAATTGAAATATCTCAAGAACCAGATGCCACAGATACTTTTTGTCTCCAGCTATGGATAGGTAATGAACATACCTTTCTTTTGATGTATCTATTGATGGGTTTGGGAAACATTGTTGAAAATGTATTTTTTTTTTTGCAAGGGGTTAGCCTTGATTTTTTTCTAAAATGTTGAAAAAAAGTAAAGTCGTGAATTGTACAACAAGTTGTACACCAGTGGAAAGGTCTGTGAAATCCCTTTCGAGGACTGGCAGCCGCAGATTTTTGCGGGGCTTGGTTGCAGAGATATCGCCATCCAAAACAAGTCAAATGCAGTTGGGTGGAAAATCATGCGAATAACTTTGAATTGAAATATCTCAAGAACCAGATGCCACAGATACGTTTTGTCTTCAGCTGTGGATAGGTAATGAACATACCTTTCTTTTGATGTATCTATCGATGGGTTTGAGAAACATTGTTGAAAATGTAATTTTTTTCGGCAAGGGGTTAGCCTTGATTTTTTTCTAAAATGTTGAAAAAAAGTAAAGGCGTGAATTGTACAACAAGTTGTACACCAGTGGAAAGGTCTGTGAAATCCCTTTCGAGGACTGGCAGCCGCAGATTTTTGCGGGGCTTGGTTGCAGAGATATCGCCATCCAAAACAAGTCAAATGCAGTTGGGTTGAAAATCATGCGAATAACTTTGAATTGAAATATCTCAAGAACCAGATGCCACAGATACTTTTTGTCTCCAGCTATGGATAGGTAATGAACATACCTTTCTTTTGATGTATCTATTGATGGGTTTGGGAAACATTGTTGAAAATGTATTTTTTTTTTGCAAGGGGTTAGCCTTGATTTTTTTCTAAAATGTTGAAAAAAAGTAAAGTCGTGAATTGTACAACAAGTTGTACACCAGTGGAAAGGTCTGTGAAATCCCTTTCGAGGACTGGCAGCCGCAGATTTTTGCGGGGCTTGGTTGCAGAGATATCGCCATCCAAAACAAGTCAAATGCAGTTGGGTGGAAAATCATGCGAATAACTTTGAATTGAAATATCTCAAGAACCAGATGCCACAGATACTTTTTGTCTTCAGCTGTGGATAGGTAATGAACATACCTTTCTTTTGATGTACCTATCGATGTGTTTGGGAAAAATTGTTGTAAATGTAATTTTTTTTAGCAAGGGGTTAGCCTTGATTTTTTTCTAAAATGTTGAAAAAAAGTAAAGTCGTGAATTGTACAACAAGTTGTACACCAGTGGAAAGGTCTGTGAAATCCCTTTCGAGGGCTGGCAGCCGAAGATTTTTTCGGGGCTTGGTTGAAGAGGTATGACCATCAAAAACAAGTCAAATGCAGTTGGGTTGAAAATCATGCGAATAACTTTGAATTGAAATATCTCAAGAACCAGATGCCACAGATACTTCTTGTCTTCAGCTGTGGATAGGTAATGAACATACCTTTCTTTTGATGTATCTATCGATGGGTTTGGGAAACATTGTTGAAAATGTAATTTTTTTCGGCAAGGGGTTCGCCTTGATGTTTTTCTAAAATGTTGAAAAAAAGTAAAGTCGTGAATTGTACAACAAGTTGTACACCAGTGGAAAGGTCTGTGAAATCCCTTTCGAAGACTGGCAGCCGCAGATTTTTGCGGGGCTTGGTTGCAGAGATATCGCCATCCAAAACAAGTCAAATGCAGTTGGGTGGAAAATCATGCGAATAACTTTGAATTGAAATATCTCAAGAACCAGATGCCACAGATACTTTTTGTCTTCAGCTGTGGATAGGTAATGAACATACCTTTCTTTTGATGTATCTATCGATGGGTTTGGGAAACATTGTTGAAAATGTAATTTTTTTCGGCAAGGGGTTAGCCTTGATTTTTTCTAAAATGTTGAAAAAAAGTAAAGTCGTGAATTGTACAACAAGTTGTACACCAGTGGAAAGGACTATGAAATCCCTTTCGAGGACTGGCAGCCGCAGATTTTTGCGGGGCTTGGTTGCAGAGATATCGCCATCCAAAATAAGTCAAATGCAGTTGGGTGGAAAATCATGCGAATAACTTTGAATTGAAATATCTCAAGAACCAGATGCCACAGATACTTTTTGTCTTCAGCTGTGGATATGTAATGAACATACCTTTCTTTTGATGTACCTATCGATGTGTTTGGGAAACATTGTTGTAAATGTAATTTTTTTTAGCAAGGGGTTAGCCTTGATTTTTTTCTAAAATGTTGAAAAAAAGTAAAGTCGTGAATTGTACAACAAGTTGTACACCAGTGGAAAGGTCTGTGAAATCCCTTTCGAGGACTGGCAGCCGAAGATTTTTTCGGGGCTTGGTTGAAGAGGTATGACCATCAAAAACAAGTCAAATGCAGTTGGGTTGAAAGTCATGCGAATAACTTTGAATTGAAATATCTCAAAAACCAGATGCCACAGATACTTCTTGTCTTCAGCTGTGGATAGGTAATGAACATACCTTTCTTTTGATGTATCTATCGATGGGTTTGGGAAACATTGTTGAAAATGTAATTTTTTTCGGCAAGGGGTTCGCCTTGATTTTTTTCTAAAATGTTGAAAAAAAGTAAAGTCGTGAATTGTACAACAAGTTGTACACCAGTGGAAAGGTCTGTGAAATCCCTTTCGAAGACTGGCAGCCGCAGATTTTTGCGGGGCTTGGTTGCAGAGATATCGCCATCCAAAACAAGTCAAATGCATTTGGGTGGAAAATCATGCGAATAACTTTGAATTGAAATATCTCAAGAACCAGATGCCACAGATACTTTTTGCTTTCAGCTGTGGATAGGTAATGAACATACCTTTCTTTTGATGTATCTATAGATGGGTTTGGGAAACATTGTTGAAAATGTAATTTTTTTCGGCAAGGGGTTAATTTTTTTCTAAAATGTTGAAAAAAAGTAAAGTCGTGAATTGTACAACAAGTTGTACACCAGTGGAAAGGTCTGTGAAATCCCTTTCGAGTTCTGGCAGCCGCAGATTTTTTCGGGGCTTGGTTGAAGAGGTATGACCATCCAAAACAAGTCAAATGCAGTTGGGTTGAAAATCATGTGAATATCTTTGGATTGAAATATCTCAAGAACCAGATGCCACAGATACTTTTTGTCTTCAGCTGTGGATAGGTTATGAACAGACCTTTCTTTTGATGTATCTATCGATGGGTTTGGGAAACATAGTTGAAAATGTAATTTTTTTTGGCAAGGGGTTAGCCTTGATTTTTTTCTAAAATGTTGAAAAAAAGTAAAGTCGTGAATTGTACAACAAGTTGTACACCAGTGGAAAGGTCTGTGAAATCCCTTTCGAGGACTGGCAGCCGCAGATTTTTGCGGGGCTTGGTTGCAGAGATATCGCCATCCAAAATAAGTCAAATGCAGTTGGGTGGAAAATCATGCGAATAACTTTGAATTGAAATATCTCAAGAACCAGATGCCACAGATACTTTTTGTCTTCAGCTGTGGATAGGTAATGAACATACCTTTCTTTTGATGTATCTATCGATGGGTTTGGGAAACATTGTTGAAAATGTAATTTTTTCGGCAAGGGGTTAGCCTTGATTTTTTTCTAAAATGTTGAAAAAAAGTAAAGTCGTGAATTGTCCAACAAGTTGTACACCAGTGGAAAGGTCTGTGAAATCCCTTTCGATGACTTGCAGCCGCAGATTTTTTCGGGGCTTGGTTGAAGAGGTATGACAAAACAAGTGAAATGCAGTTGGGTTGAAAATCATGCGAATAACTTTGAATTGAAATATCTCAAGAACCAGATGCCACAGATACTTTTTGTCTTCAGCTGTGGAAAGGTAATGAACATACCTTTCTTTTGATGTATCTATCGATGGGTTTGGGAAACATTGTTGAAAATGTAATTTTTTCGGCAAGGGGTTAGCCTTGATTTTTTTCTAAAATGTTGAATAAAAGTAAAGTCGTGAATTGTACAACAAGTTGTACACCAGTGGAAAGGTCTGTGAAATCCCTTTCGAGGACTGGCGGCCGCAGATTTTTGCGGGGCTTGGTTGCAGAGATATCGCCATCCAAAACAAGTCAAATGCAGTTGGGTGGAAAATCATGCGAATAACTTTGAATTGAAATATCTCAAGAACCAGATGCCACAGATACTTTTTGTCTTCAGCTGTGGATAGGTAATGAACATACCTTTTCTTTTGATGAATCTATCGATGGGTTTGGAAAATATTGTTGAAAATGTAATTTTTTTCGGCAAGGGGTTAGCCTTGATTTTTTTCTAAAATGTTGAAAAAAAAGTAAAGTCGTGAATTGTACAACAAGTTGTACACCAGTGGAAAGGTCTGTGAAATCCCTTTCGAGGACTGGCAGCCGCAGATTTTTGCGGGGCTTGGTTGCAGACATATCGCCATCCAAAACAAGTCAAATGCAGTTGGGGGGAAAATCATGCGAATAACTTTGAATTGAAATATCTCAAGAACCAGATGCCACAGATACTTTTTGTCTTCAGCTCTTCAGCTATGGATAGGTAATGAACAGACCTTTCTTTTGATGTATCTATCGATGGGCTTGGGAAACATTGTTGAAAATGTAATTTTTTTCGGCAAGGGGTTAGCCTTGATTTTTTTCTAAAATGTTGAAAAAAAAGTAAAGTCGTGAATTGTACAACAAGTTGTACACCAGTGGAAAGGTCTGTGAAATCCCTTTCGAGGACTGGCAGCCGCAGATTTTTTCGGGGCTTGGTTGAAGAGGTATGACCATCCAAAACAAGTCAAATGCAGTTGGGTTGAAAATCATGCGAATAACTTTGAATTGAAATATCTCAAGAACCAGATGCCACAGATACTTTTTGTCTTCAGCTGTGGATAGGTAATGAACAGACCTTTCTTTTGATGTATCTATCGATGGGTTTGGGAAACATTGTTGAAAATGTAATTTTTTTCGGCAAGGGGTTAGCCTTGATTTTTTCTAAAATGTTGAAAAAAAGTAAAGTCGTGAATTGTACAACAAGTTGTACACCAGTGGAAAGGACTATGAAATCCCTTTCGAGGACTGGCAGCCGCAGATTTTTGCGGGGCTTGGTTGCAGAGATATCGCCATCCAAAACAAGTCAAATGCAGTTGGGTGGAAAATCATGCGAATAACTTTGAATTGAAATATCTCAAGAACCAGATGCCACAGATACTTTTTGTCTTCAGCTGTGGATAGGTAATGAACATACCTTTCTTTTGATGTATCTATCGATGGGTTTGAGAAACATTGTTGAAAATGTAATTTTTTTCGGCAAGGGGTTAAGCCTTGATTTTTTTCTAAAATGTTGAAAAAAAGTAAAGGCGTGAATTGTACAACAAGTTGTACACCAGTGGAAAGGTCTGTGAAATCCCTTTCGAGGACTGGCAGCCGCAGATTTTTGCGGGGCTTGGTTGCAGAGATATCGCCATCCAAAACAAGTCAAATGCAGTTGGGTTGAAAATCATGCGAATAACTTTGAATTGAAATATCTCAAGAACCAGATGCCACAGATACTTTTTGTCTTCAGCTTTGGATAGGTAATGAACATACCTTTCTTTTGATGTATCTATCGATGGGTTTGGGAAACATTGTTGAAAATGTAATTTTTTTCGGCAAGGGGTTAGCCTTGATTTTTTTCTAAAATGTTGAAAAAAAGTAAAGTCGTGAATTGTACAACAAGTTGTACACCAGTGGAAAGGTCTGTGAAATCCCTTTCGAGGACTGGCAGCCGCAGATTTTTGCGGGGCTTGGTTGCAGAGATATCGCCATCCAAAACAAGTCAAATGCAGTTGGGTGGAAAATCATGCGAATAACTTTGAATTGAAATATCTCAAGAACCAGATGCCACAGATACTTTTTGTCTTCAGCTGTGGATAGGTTATGAACAGACCTTTCATTTGATGTATCTATCGATGGGTTTGGGAAACATTGTTGAAAATGTAATTTTTTTCGGCAAGGGGTTAGCCTTGATTTTTTCTAAAATGTTGAAAAAAAGTAAAGTCGTGAATTGTACAACAAGTTGTACACCAGTGGAAAGGACTATGAAATCCCTTTCGAGGACTGGCAGCCGCAGATTTTTGCGGGGCTTGGTTGCAGAGATATCGCCATCCAAAACAAGTCAAATGCAGTTGGGTGGAAAATCATGCGAATAGCTTTGAATTGAAATATCTCAAGAACCAGATGCCACAGATACTTTTTGTCTTCAGCTGTGGATAGGTAATGAACATACCTTTCTTTTGATGTATCTATCGATGTGTTTGGGAAACATTGTTGAAAATGTAATTTTTTTTGGCAAGGGGTTAGCCTTGATTTTTTTCTAAAATGTTGAAAAAAAGTAAAGTCGTGAATTGTACAACAAGTTGTACACCAGTGGAAAGGTCTGTGAAATCCCTTTCGAGGACTGGCAGCCGAAGATTTTTTCGGGGCTTGGTTGAAGTGGTATGACCATCCAAAACAAGTCAAATGCAGTTGGGTTGAAAATCATGCGAATAACTTTGAATTGAAATATCTCAAGAACCAGATGCCACAGATACTTTTTGTCTTCAGCTGTGGAAAGGTAATGAACATACCTTTCTTTTGATGTATCTATCGATGGGTTTGGGAAACATTGTTGAAAATGTAATTTTTTCGGCAAGGGGTTAGCCTTGATTTTTTTCTAAAATGTTGAAAAAAAGTAAAGTCGTGAATTGTACAACAAGTTGTACACCAGTGGAAAGGTCTGTGAAATCCCTTTCGAGGACTGGCGGCCGCAGATTTTTGCGGGGCTTGGTTGCAGAGATATCGCCATCCAAAACAAGTCAAATGCAGTTGGGTGGAAAATCATGCGAATAACTTTGAATTGAAATATCTCAAGAACCAGATGCCACAGATACTTTTTGTCTTCAGCTGTGGATAGGTAATGAACATACCTTTTCTTTTGATGAATCTATCGATGGGTTTGGAAAACATTGTTGAAAATGTAATTTTTTTCGGCAAGGGGTTAGCCTTGATTTTTTTCTAAAATGTTGAAAAAAAGTAAAGTCGTGAATTGTACAACAAGTTGTACACCAGTGGAAAGGTCTGTGAAATCCCTTTCGAGGACTGGCAGCCGCAGATTTTTGCGGGGCTTGGTTGCAGACATATCGCCATCCAAAACAAGTCAAATGCAGTTGGGGGGAAAATCATGCGAATAACTTTGAATTGAAATATCTCAAGAACCAGATGCCACAGATACTTTTTGTCTCCAGCTGTGGATAGGTAATGAACATACCTTTCTTTTGATGTATCTATCGATGGGTTTGGGAAACATTGTTGAAAATGTATTTTTTTTTTGCAAGGGGTTAGCCTTGATTTTTTTCTAAAATGTTGAAAAAAAGTAAAGTCGTGAATTGTACAACAAGTTGTACACCAGTGGAAAGGTCTGTGAAATCCCTTTCGAGCACTGGCAGCCGCAGATTTTTGCGGGGCTTGGTTGCAGAGATATCGCCATCCAAAACAAGTCAAATGCAGTTGGGTGGAAAATTATGCGAATAACTTTGAATTGAAATATCTCAAGAACCAGATGCCACAGATACTTTTTGTCTTCAGCTGTGGATAGGTTATGAACAGACCTTTCTTTTGATGTATCTATCGATGGGTTTGGGAAACATTGTTGAAAATGTAATTTTTTTCGGCAAGGGGTTAGCCTTGATTTTTTTCTAAAATGTTGAAAAAAAGTAAAGTCGTGAATTGTACAACAAGTTGTACACCAGTGGAAAGGTCTGTGAAATCCCTTTCGAGTTCTGGCAGCCGCAGATTTTTTCGGGGCTTGGTTGAAGAGGTATGACCATCCAAAACAAGTCAAATGCAGTTGGGTTGAAAATCATGTGAATAACTTTGAATTGAAATATATCAAGAACCAGATGCCACAGATACTTTTTGTCTTCAGCTGTGGATAGGTTATGAACAGACCTTTCTTTTGATGTATCTATCGATGGGTTTGGGAAACATTGTTGAAAATGTAATTTTTTTCGGCAAGGGGTTAGCCTTGATTTTTTTCTAAAATGTTGAAAAAAAGTAAAGTCGTGAATTGTACAACAAGTTGTACACCAGTGGAAAGGTCTGTGAAATCCCTTTCGAGGACTGGCAGCCGAAGATTTTTTCGGGGCTTGGTTGAAGTGGTATGACCATCCAAAACAAGTCAAATGCAGTTGGGTTGAAAATCATGCGAATAACTTTGAATTGAAATATATCAAGAACCAGATGCCACAGATACTTTTTGTCTTCAGCTGTGGATAGGTTATGAACAGACCTTTCTTTTGATGTATCTATCGATGGGTTTGAGAAACATTGTTGAAAATGTAATTTTTTTCGGCAAGGGGTTAGCCTTGATTTTTTTCTAAAATGTTGAAAAAAGTAAAGGCGTGAATTGTACAACAAGTTGTACACCAGTGGAAAGGTCTGTGAAATCCCTTTCGAGGACTGGCAGCCGCAGATTTTTGCGGGGCTTGGTTGCAGAAATATCGCCATCCAAAACAAGTCAAATGCAGTTGGGTTGAAAATCATGCGAATAACTTTGAATTGAAATATCTCAAGAACCAGATGCCAGAGATACTTTTTGTCTTCAGCTGTGGATAGGTAATGAACATACCTTTCTTTTGATGTATCTATCGATGGGTTTGGGAAACATTGTTGAAAATGTAATTTTTTTCGGCAAGGGGTTAGCCTTGATTTTTTTCTAAAATGTTGAAAAAAAGTAAAGTCGTGAATTGTACAACAAGTTGTACACCAGTTGAAAGGTCTGTGAAATCTTTTTCGAGGACTGGCAGCCGCAGATTTTTGCGGGGCTTGGTTGCAGAGATATCGCCATCCAAAACAAGTCAAATGCAGTTGGGTTGAAAATCATGCGAACAACTTTGAATTGAAATATCTCAAGAACCAGATGCCACAGATACTTTTTGTCTCCAGCTGTGGATAGGTAATGAACATACCTTTCTTTTGATGTATCTATCGATGGGTTTGGGAAACATTGTTGAAAATGTATTTTTTTTTTGCAAGGGGTTAGCCTTGATTTTTTTCTAAAATGTTGAAAAAAAGTAAAGTCGTGAATTGTACAACAAGTTGTACACCAGTGGAAAGGTCTGTGAAATCCCTTTCGAGGACTGGCAGCCGCAGATTTTTGCGGGGCTTGGTTGCAGAGATATCGCCATCCAAAACAAGTCAAATGCAGTTGGGTGGAAAATCATGCGAATAACTTTGAATTGAAATATCTCAAGAACCAGATGCCACAGATACTTTTTGTCTTCAGCTGTGGATAGGTAATGAACATACCTTTCTTTTGATGTACCTATCGATGTGTTTGGGAAAAATTGTTGTAAATGTAATTTTTTTTAGCAAGGGGTTAGCCTTGATTTTTTTCTAAAATGTTGAAAAAAAGTAAAGTCGTGAATTGTACAACAAGTTGTACACCAGTGGAAAGGTCTGTGAAATCCCTTTCGAGGACTGGCAGCCGAAGATTTTTTCGGGGCTTGGTTGAAGAGGTATGACCATCAAAAACAAGTCAAATGCAGTTGGGTTGAAAATCATGCGAATAACTTTGAATTGAAATATCTCAAGAACCAGATGCCACAGATACTTTTTGTCTTCAGCTGTGGATAGGTAATGAACATACCTTTCTTTTGATGTATCTATCGATGGGTTTGGGAAACATTGTTGAAAATGTAATTTTTTTCGGCAAGGGGTTCGCCTTGATGTTTTTCTAAAATGTTGAAAAAAAGTAAAGTCGTGAATTGTACAACAAGTTGTACACCAGTGGAAAGGTCTGTGAAATCCCTTTCGAAGACTGGCAGCCGCAGATTTTTGCGGGGCTTGGTTGCAGAGATATCGCCATCCAAAACAAGTCAAATGCAGTTGGGTGGAAAATCATGCGAATAACTTTGAATTGAAATATCTCAAGAACCAGATGCCACAGATACTTTTTGTCTTCAGCTGTGGATAGGTAATGAACATACCTTTCTTTTGATGTATCTATCGATGGGTTTGGGAAACATTGTTGAAAATGTAATTTTTTTCGGCAAGGGGTTAGCCTTGATTTTTTCTAAAATGTTGAAAAAAAGTAAAGTCGTGAATTGTACAACAAGTTGTACACCAGTGGAAAGGACTATGAAATCCCTTTCGAGGACTGGCAGCCGCAGATTTTTGCGGGGCTTGGTTGCAGAGATATCGCCATCCAAAATAAGTCAAATGCAGTTGGGTGGAAAATCATGCGAATAACTTTGAATTGAAATATCTCAAGAACCAGATGCCACAGATACTTTTTGTCTTCAGCTGTGGATAGGTAATGAACATACCTTTCTTTTGATGTATCTATCGATGGGTTTGAGAAACATTGTTGAAAATGTAATTTTTTTCGGCAAGGGGTTAGCCTTGATTTTTTTCTAAAATGTTGAAAAAAAGTAAAGTCGTGAATTGTACAACAAGTTGTACACCAGTGGAAAGGTCTGTGAAATCCCTTTCGAGGACTGGCAGCCGCAGATTTTTGCGGGGCTTGGTTGCAGAGATATCGCCATCCAAAACAAGTCAAATGCAGTTGGGTGGAAAATCATGCGAATAACTTTGAATTGAAATATCTCAAGAACCAGATGCCACAGATACTTTTTGTCTTCAGCTCTTCAGCTATGGATAGGTAATGAACAGACCTTTCTTTTGATGTATCTATCGATGGGCTTGGGAAACATTGTTGAAAATGTAATTTTTTTCGGCAAGGGATTAGCCTTGATTTTTTTCTAAAATGTTGAAAAAAAGTAAAGTCGTGAATTGTACAACAAGTTGTACACCAGTGGAAAGGTCTGTGAAATCCCTTTCGAGGACTGGCAGCCGCAGATTTTTGCGGGGCTTGGTTGCAGAGATATCGCCATCCAAAATAAGTCAAATGCAGTTGGGTGGAAAATCATGCGAATAACTTTGAATTGAAATATCTCAAGAACCAGATGCCACAGATACTTTTTGTCTTCAGCTGTGGATAGTTAATGAACATACCTTTCTTTTGATGTATCTATCGATGGGTTTGGGAAACATTGTTGAAAATGTAATTTTTTTCGGCAAGGGGTTAGCCTTGATTTTTTTCTAAAATGTTGAAAAAAAGTAAAGTCGTGAATTGTACAACAAGTTGTACACCAGTGGAAAGGTCTGTGAAATCCCTTTCGAGGACTGGCAGCCGAAGATTTTTTCGGGGCTTGGTTGAAGAGGTATGACCATCAAAAACAAGTCAAATGCAGTTGGGTTGAAAATCATGCGAATAACTTTGAATTGAAATATCTCAAGAACCAGATGCCACAGATACTTCTTGTCTTCAGCTGTGGATAGGTAATGAACATACCTTTCTTTTGATGTATCTATCGATGGGTTTGGGAAACATTGTTGAAAATGTAATTTTTTTCGGCAAGGGGTTCGCCTTGATGTTTTTCTAAAATGTTGAAAAAAAGTAAAGTCGTGAATTGTACAACAAGTTGTACACCAGTGGAAAGGTCTGTGAAATCCCTTTCGAAGACTGGCAGCCGCAGATTTTTGCGGGGCTTGGTTGCAGAGATATCGCCATCCAAAACAAGTCAAATGCAGTTGGGTGGAAAATCATGCGAATAACTTTGAATTGAAATATCTCAAGAACCAGATGCCACAGATACTTTTTGTCTTCAGCTGTGGATAGGTAATGAACATACCTTTCTTTTGATGTATCTATCGATGGGTTTGGGAAACATTGTTGAAAATGTAATTTTTTTCGGCAAGGGGTTAGCCTTGATTTTTTCTAAAATGTTGAAAAAAAGTAAAGTCGTGAATTGTACAACAAGTTGTACACCAGTGGAAAGGACTATGAAATCCCTTTCGAGGACTGGCAGCCGCAGATTTTTGCGGGGCTTGGTTGCAGAGATATCGCCATCCAAAATAAGTCAAATGCAGTTGGGTGGAAAATCATGCGAATAACTTTGAATTGAAATATCTCAAGAACCAGATGCCACAGATACTTTTTGTCTTCAGCTGTGGATAGGTAATGAACATACCTTTCTTTTGATGTATCTATCGATGGGTTTGAGAAACATTGTTGAAAATGTAATTTTTTTCGGCAAGGGGTTAGCCTTGATTTTTTTCTAAAATGTTGAAAAAAAGTAAAGTCGTGAATTGTACAACAAGTTGTACACCAGTGGAAAGGTCTGTGAAATCCCTTTCGAGGACTGGCAGCCGCAGATTTTTGCGGGGCTTGGTTGCAGAGATATCGCCATCCAAAACAAGTCAAATGCAGTTGGGTGGAAAATCATGCGAATAACTTTGAATTGAAATATCTCAAGAACCAGATGCCACAGATACTTTTTGTCTTCAGCTGTGGATAGGTAATGAACATACCTTTCTTTTGATGTACCTATCGATGTGTTTGGGAAACATTGTTGTAAATGTAATTTTTTTTAGCAAGGGGTTAGCCTTGATTTTTTTCTAAAATGTTGAAAAAAAGTAAAGTCGTGAATTGTACAACAAGTTGTCCACCAGTGGAAAGGTCTGTGAAATCCCTTTCGAGGACTGGCAGCCGAAGATTTTTTCGGGGCTTGGTTGAAGAGGTATGACCATCAAAAACAAGTCAAATGCAGTTGGGTTGAAAATCATGCGAATAACTTTGAATTGAAATATCTCAAGAACCAGATGCCACAGATACTTCTTGTCTTCAGCTGTGGATAGGTAATGAACATACCTTTCTTTTGATGTATCTATCGATGGGTTTGGGAAACATTGTTGAAAATGTAATTTTTTTCGGCAAGGGGTTCGCCTTGATTTTTTTCTAAAATGTTGAAAAAAAGTAAAGTCGTGAATTGTACAACAAGTTGTACACCAGTGGAAAGGTCTGTGAAATCCCTTTCGAAGGCTGGCAGCCGCAGATTTTTGCGGGGCTTGGTTGCAGAGATATCGCCATCCAAAATAAGTCAAATGCAGTTGGGTGGAAAATCATGCGAATAACTTTGAATTGAAATATCTCAAGAACCAGATGCCACAGATACGTTTTGTCTTCAGCTGTGGATAGGTAATGAACATACCTTTCTTTTGATGTATCTATCGATGGGTTTGAGAAACATTGTTGAAAATGTAATTTTTTTCGGCAAGGGGTTAGCCTTGATTTTTTTCTAAAATGTTGAAAAAAAGTAAAGGCGTGAATTGTACAACAAGTTGTACACCAGTGGAAAGGTCTGTGAAATCCCTTTCGAGGACTGGCAGCCGCAGATTTTTGCGGGGCTTGGTTGCAGAGATATCGCCATCCAAAACAAGTCAAATGCAGTTGGGTTGAAAATCATGCGAATAACTTTGAATTGAAATATCTCAAGAACCAGATGCCACAGATACTTTTTGTCTCCAGCTATGGATAGGTAATGAACATACCTTTCTTTTGATGTATCTATTGATGGGTTTGGGAAACATTGTTGAAAATGTATTTTTTTTTTTGCAAGGGGTTAGCCTTGATTTTTTTCTAAAATGTTGAAAAAAAGTAAAGTCGTGAATTGTACAACAAGTTGTACACCAGTGGAAAGGTCTGTGAAATCCCTTTCGAGGACTGGCAGCCGCAGATTTTTGCGGGGCTTGGTTGCAGAGATATCGCCATCCAAAACAAGTCAAATGCAGTTGGGTGGAAAATCATGCGAATAACTTTGAATTGAAATATCTCAAGAACCAGATGCCACAGATACTTTTTGTCTTCAGCTGTGGATAGGTAATGAACATACCTTTCTTTTGATGTACCTATCGATGTGTTTGGGAAAAATTGTTGTAAATGTAATTTTTTTTAGCAAGGGGTTAGCCTTGATTTTTTTCTAAAATGTTGAAAAAAAGTAAAGTCGTGAATTGTACAACAAGTTGTACACCAGTGGAAAGGTCTGTGAAATCCCTTTCGAGGGCTGGCAGCCGAAGATTTTTTCGGGGCTTGGTTGAAGAGGTATGACCATCAAAAACAAGTCAAATGCAGTTGGGTTGAAAATCATGCGAATAACTTTGAATTGAAATATCTCAAGAACCAGATGCCACAGATACTTCTTGTCTTCAGCTGTGGATAGGTAATGAACATACCTTTCTTTTGATGTATCTATCGATGGGTTTGGGAAACATTGTTGAAAATGTAATTTTTTTCGGCAAGGGGTTCGCCTTGATGTTTTTCTAAAATGTTGAAAAAAAGTAAAGTCGTGAATTGTACAACAAGTTGTACACCAGTGGAAAGGTCTGTGAAATCCCTTTCGAAGACTGGCAGCCGCAGATTTTTGCGGGGCTTGGTTGCAGAGATATCGCCATCCAAAACAAGTCAAATGCAGTTGGGTGGAAAATCATGCGAATAACTTTGAATTGAAATATCTCAAGAACCAGATGCCACAGATACTTTTTGTCTTCAGCTGTGGATAGGTAATGAACATACCTTTCTTTTGATGTATCTATCGATGGGTTTGGGAAACATTGTTGAAAATGTAATTTTTTTCGGCAAGGGGTTAGCCTTGATTTTTTCTAAAATGTTGAAAAAAAGTAAAGTCGTGAATTGTACAACAAGTTGTACACCAGTGGAAAGGACTATGAAATCCCTTTCGAGGACTGGCAGCCGCAGATTTTTGCGGGGCTTGGTTGCAGAGATATCGCCATCCAAAATAAGTCAAATGCAGTTGGGTGGAAAATCATGCGAATAACTTTGAATTGAAATATCTCAAGAACCAGATGCCACAGATACTTTTTGTCTTCAGCTGTGGATAGGTAATGAACATACCTTTCTTTTGATGTACCTATCGATGTGTTTGGGAAACATTGTTGTAAATGTAATTTTTTTTAGCAAGGGGTTAGCCTTGATTTTTTTCTAAAATGTTGAAAAAAAGTAAAGTCGTGAATTGTACAACAAGTTGTACACCAGTGGAAAGGTCTGTGAAATCCCTTTCGAGGACTGGCAGCCGAAGATTTTTTCGGGGCTTGGTTGAAGAGGTATGACCATCAAAAACAAGTCAAATGCAGTTGGGTTGAAAATCATGCGAATAACTTTGAATTGAAATATCTCAAAAACCAGATGCCACAGATACTTCTTGTCTTCAGCTGTGGATAGGTAATGAACATACCTTTCTTTTGATGTATCTATCGATGGGTTTGGGAAACATTGTTGAAAATGTAATTTTTTTCGGCAAGGGGTTCGCCTTGATTTTTTTCTAAAATGTTGAAAAAAAGTAAAGTCGTGAATTGTACAACAAGTTGTACACCAGTGGAAAGGTCTGTGAAATCCCTTTCGAAGACTGGCAGCCGCAGATTTTTGCGGGGCTTGGTTGCAGAGATATCGCCATCCAAAACAAGTCAAATGCATTTGGGTGGAAAATCATGCGAATAACTTTGAATTGAAATATCTCAAGAACCAGATGCCACAGATACTTTTTGTCTTCAGCTGTGGATAGGTAATGAACATACCTTTCTTTTGATGTATCTATCGATGGGTTTGGGAAACATTGTTGAAAATGTAATTTTTTTCGGCAAGGGGTTAGCCTTGATTTTTTCTAAAATGTTGAAAAAAAGTAAAGTCGTGAATTGTACAACAAGTTGTACACCAGTGGAAAGGACTATGAAATCCCTTTCGAGGACTGGCAGCCGCAGATTTTTGCGGGGCTTGGTTGCAGAGATATCGCCATCCAAAATAAGTCAAATGCAGTTGGGTGGAAAATCATGCGAATAACTTTGAATTAAAATATCTCAAGAACCAGATGCCACAGATACGTTTTGTCTTCAGCTGTGGATAGGTAATGAACATACCTTTCTTTTGATGTATCTATCGATGGGTTTGAGAAACATTGTTGAAAATGTAATTTTTTTCGGCAAGGGGTTAGCCTTGATTTTTTTCTAAAGTGTTGAAAAAAAGTAAAGGCGTGAATTGTACAACAAGTTGTACACCAGTGGAAAGGTCTGTGAAATCCCTTTCGAGGACTGGCAGCCGCAGATTTTTTCGGGGCTTGGTTGAAGAGGTATGACCATCCAAAACAAGTCAAATGCAGTTGGGTTGAAAATCATGCGAATAACTTTGAATTGAAATATCTCAAGAACCAGATGCCACAGATACTTTTTGTCTTCAGCTGTGGATAGGTAATGAATATACCTTTCTTTTGATGTATCTATCGATGGGTTTGGGAAACATTGTTATAAATGTAATTTTTTTCGGCAAGGGGTTCGCCTTGATTTTTTTCTAAAATGTTGAAAAAAAGTAAAGTCGTGAATTGTACAACAAGTTGTACACCAGTGGAAAGGTCTGTGAAATCCCTTTCGAGGACTGGCAGCCGAAGATTTTTTCGGGGCTTGGTTGAAGAGGTATGACCATCCAAAACAAGTCAAATGCAGTTGGGTTGAAAATCATGCGAATAACTTTGAATTGAAATATCTCAAGAACCAGATGCCACAGATAATTTTTGTCTTCAGCTGTGGATAGGTAATGAACATACCTTTCTTCTGATGTATCTATCGGTGGGTTTGGGAAACATTATTGAAAATGTAATTTGTTTCGGCAAGGGGTTAGCCTTGATTTTTTTCTAAAATGTTGAAAAAATTTAAAGTCGTGAATTGTACAACAAGTTGTACACCAGTGGAAAGGTCTGTGAAATCCCTTTCGAGGACTGGCAGCCGCAGATTTTTGCGGGGCTTGGTTGCAGAGATATCGCCATCCAAAACAAGTCAAATGCAGTTGGGTGGAAAATCATGCGAATAACTTTGAATTGAAATATCTAAAGAACCAGATGCCACAGATACTTTTTGTCTTCAGCTGTGGATAGGTAATGAACATCCCTTTCTTTTGATGTATCTATCGATGTGTTTGGGAAACATTGTTGTAAATGTAATTTTTTTTAGCAAGGGGTTAGCCTTGATTTTTTTCTAAAATGTTGAAAAAAAGTAAAGTCGTGAATTGTACAACAAGTTGTACACCAGTGGAAAGGTCTGTGAAATCCCTTTCGAGGACTGGCAGCCGAAGATTTTTTCGGGGCTTGGTTGAAGAGGTATGACCATCAAAAACAAGTCAAATGCAGTTGGGTTGAAAATCATGCGAATAACTTTGAATTGAAATATCTCAAGAACCAGATGCCACAGATACTTTTTGTCTTCAGCTGTGGATAGGTAATGAACATACCTTTCTTTTGATATATCTATCGATGGGTTTGGGAAACATTGTTGAAAATGTAATTTTTTTCGGCAAGGGGTTCGCCTTGATTTTTTTCTAAAATGTTGAAAAAAAGTAAAGTCGTGAATTGTACAACAAGTTGTACACCAGTGGAAAGGTCTGTGAAATCCCTTTCGAAGACTAGCAGCCGCAGATTTTTGCGGGGCTTGGTTGCAGAGATATCGCCATCCAAAATAAGTCAAATGCAGTTGGGTGGAAAATCATGCGAATAACTTTGAATTGAAATATCTCAAGAACCAGATGCCACAGATACTTTTTGTCTTCAGCTGTGGATAGGTAATGAACATACCTTTCTTTTGATGTATGTATCGATGGGTTTGGGAAACATTGTTGAAAATGTAATTTTTTTCGGCAAGGGGTTAGCCTTGATTTTTTCTAAAATGTTGAAAAAAAGTAAAGTCGTGAATTGTACAACAAGTTGTACACCAGTGGAAAGGACTATGAAATCCCTTTCGAGGACTGGCAGCCGCAGATTTTTGCGGGGCTTGGTTGCAGAGATATCGCCATCCAAAACAAGTCAAATGCAGTTGGGTGGAAAATCATGCGAATAACTTTGAATTGAAATATCTCAAGAACCAGATGCCACAGATAATTTTTGTCTTCAGCTGTGGATAGGTAATGAACATACCTTTCTTTTGATGTATCTATCGATGGGTTTGAGAAACATTGTTGAAAATGTAATTTTTTTCGGCAAGGGGTTAGCCTTGATTTTTTTCTAAAGTGTTGAAAAAAAGTAAAGGCGTGAATTGTACAACAAGTTGTACACCAGTGGAAAGGTCTGTGAAATCCCTTTCGAGGACTGGCAGCCGCAGATTTTTTCGGGGCTTGGTTGAAGAGGTATGACCATCCAAAACAAGTCAAATGCAGTTGGGTTGAAAATCATGCGAATAACTTTGAATTGAAATATCTCAAGAACCAGATGCCACAGATACTTTTTGTCTTCAGCTGTGGATAGGTAATGAATATACCTTTCTTTTGATGTATCTATCGATGGGTTTGGGAAACATTGTTATAAATGTAATTTTTTTCGGCAAGGGGTTCGCCTTGATTTTTTTCTAAAATGTTGAAAAAAAGTAAAGTCGTGAATTGTACAACAAGTTGTACACCAGTGGAAAGGTCTGTGAAATCCCTTTCGAGGACTGGCAGCCGAAGATTTTTTCGGGGCTTGGTTGAAGAGGTATGACCATCCAAAACAAGTCAAATGCAGTTGGGTTGAAAATCATGCGAATAACTTTGAATTGAAATATCTCAAGAACCAGATGCCACAGATAATTTTTGTCTTCAGCTGTGGATAGGTAATGAACATACCTTTCTTCTGATGTATCTATCGGTGGGTTTGGGAAACATTGTTGAAAATGTAATTTGTTTCGGCAAGGGGTTAGCCTTGATTTTTTTCTAAAATGTTGAAAAAATTTAAAGTCGTGAATTGTACAACAAGTTGTACACCAGTGGAAAGGTCTGTGAAATCCCTTTCGAGGACTGGCAGCCGCAGATTTTTGCGGGGCTTGGTTGCAGAGATATCGCCATCCAAAACAAGTCAAATGCAGTTGGGTGGAAAATCATGCGAATAACTTTGAATTGAAATATCTAAAGAACCAGATGCCACAGATACTTTTTGTCTTCAGCTGTGGATAGGTAATGAACATCCCTTTCTTTTGATGTATCTATCGATGTGTTTGGGAAACATTGTTGTAAATGTAATTTTTTTTAGCAAGGGGTTAGCCTTGATTTTTTTCTAAAATGTTGAAAAAAAGTAAAGTCGTGAATTGTACAACAAGTTGTACACCAGTGGAAAGGTCTGTGAAATCCCTTTCGAGGACTGGCAGCCGAAGATTTTTTCGGGGCTTGGTTGAAGAGGTATGACCATCAAAAACAAGTCAAATGCAGTTGGGTTGAAAATCATGCGAATAACTTTGAATTGAAATATCTCAAGAACCAGATGCCACAGATACTTTTTGTCTTCAGCTGTGGATAGGTAATGAACATACCTTTCTTTTGATATATCTATCGATGGGTTTGGGAAACATTGTTGAAAATGTAATTTTTTTCGGCAAGGGGTTCGCCTTGATTTTTTTCTAAAATGTTGAAAAAAAGTAAAGTCGTGAATTGTACAACAAGTTGTACACCAGTGGAAAGGTCTGTGAAATCCCTTTCGAAGACTAGCAGCCGCAGATTTTTGCGGGGCTTGGTTGCAGAGATATCGCCATCCAAAATAAGTCAAATGCAGTTGGGTGGAAAATCATGCGAATAACTTTGAATTGAAATATCTCAAGAACCAGATGCCACAGATACTTTTTGTCTTCAGCTGTGGATAGGTAATGAACATACCTTTCTTTTGATGTATGTATCGATGGGTTTGGGAAACATTGTTGAAAATGTAATTTTTTTCGGCAAGGGGTTAGCCTTGATTTTTTCTAAAATGTTGAAAAAAAGTAAAGTCGTGAATTGTACAACAAGTTGTACACCAGTGGAAAGGACTATGAAATCCCTTTCGAGGACTGGCAGCCGCAGATTTTTGCGGGGCTTGGTTGCAGAGATATCGCCATCCAAAACAAGTCAAATGCAGTTGGGTGGAAAATCATGCGAATAACTTTGAATTGAAATATCTCAAGAACCAGATGCCACAGATAATTTTTGTCTTCAGCTGTGGATAGGTAATGAACATACCTTTCTTTTGATGTATCTATCGATGGGTTTGGGAAACATTGTTGAAAATGTAATTTTTTTCGGCAAAGGGTTAGCCTTGATTTTTTCTAAAATGTTGAAAAAAAGTAAAGTCGTGAATTGTACAACAAGTTGTACACCAGTGGAAAGGACTATGAAATCCCTTTCGAGGACTGGCAGCCGCAGATTTTTGCGGGGCTTGGTTGCAGAGATATCGCCATCCAAAACAAGTCAAATGCAGTTGGGTTGAAAATCATGCGAATAACTTTGAATTGAAATATCTCAAGAACCAGATGCCACAGATACTTTTTGTCTCAAGCTATGGATAGGTAATGAACATACCTTTCTTTTGATGTATCTATCGATGGGTTTGGGAAACATTGTTGAAAATGTATTTTTTTTTTGCAAGGGGTTAGCCTTGATTTTTTTCTAAAATGTTGAAAAAAAGTAAAGTCGTGAATTGTACAACAAGTTGTACACCAGTGGAAAGGTCTGTGAAATCCCTTTCGAGGACTGGCAGCCGCAGATTTTTTCGGGGCTTGGTTGAAGAGATATGACCATCCAAAACAAGTCAAATGCAGTTGGGTTGAAAATCATGCGAATAACTTTGAATTGAAATATCTCAAGAACCAGATGCCACAGATACTTTTTGTCTTCAGCTGTGGATAGGTAATGAATATACCTTTCTTTTGATGTATCTATCGATGGGTTTGGGAAACATTGTTATAAATGTAATTTTTTTCGGCAAGGGGTTCGCCTTGATTTTTTTCTAAAATGTTGAAAAAAAGTAAAGTCGTGAATTGTACAACAAGTTGTACACCAGTGGAAAGGTCTGTGAAATCCCTTTCGAGGACTGGCAGCCGAAGATTTTTTCGGGGCTTGGTTGAAGAGGTATGACCATCCAAAACAAGTCAAATGCAGTTGGGTTGAAAATCATGCGAATAACTTTGAATTGAAATATCTCAAGAACCAGATGCCACAGATAATTTTTGTCTTCAGCTGTGGATAGGTAATGAACATACCTTTCTTCTGATGTATCTATCGGTGGGTTTGGGAAACATTGTTGAAAATGTAATTTGTTTCGGCAAGGGGTTAGCCTTGATTTTTTTCTAAAATGTTGAAAAAATTTAAAGTCGTGAATTGTACAACAAGTTGTACACCAGTGGAAAGGTCTGTGAAATCCCTTTCGAGGACTGGCAGCCGCAGATTTTTGCGGGGCTTGGTTGCAGAGATATCGCCATCCAAAACAAGTCAAATGCAGTTGGGTGGAAAATCATGCGAATAACTTTGAATTGAAATATCTAAAGAACCAGATGCCACAGATACTTTTTGTCTTCAGCTGTGGATAGGTAATGAACATACCTTTCTTTTGATGTATCTATCGATGTGTTTGGGAAACATTGTTGTAAATGTAATTTTTTTTAGCAAGGGGTTAGCCTTGATTTTTTTCTAAAATGTTGAAAAAAAGTAAAGTCGTGAATTGTACAACAAGTTGTACACCAGTGGAAAGGTCTGTGAAATCCCTTTCGAGGACTGGCAGCCGAAGATTTTTTCGGGGCTTGGTTGAAGAGGTATGACCATCAAAAACAAGTCAAATGCAGTTGGGTTGAAAATCATGCGAATAACTTTGAATTGAAATATCTCAAGAACCAGATGCCACAGATACTTTTTGTCTTCAGCTGTGGATAGGTAATGAACATACCTTTCTTTTGATATATCTATCGATGGGTTTGGGAAACATTGTTGAAAATGTAATTTTTTTCGGCAAGGGGTTCGCCTTGATTTTTTTCTAAAATGTTGAAAAAAAGTAAAGTCGTGAATTGTACAACAAGTTGTACACCAGTGGAAAGGTCTGTGAAATCCATTTCGAAGACTAGCAGCCGCAGATTTTTGCGGGGCTTGGTTGCAGAGATATCGCCATCCAAAATAAGTCAAATGCAGTTGGGTGGAAAATCATGCGAATAACTTTGAATTGAAATATCTCAAGAACCAGATGCCACAGATACTTTTTGTCTTCAGCTGTGGATAGGTAATGAACATACCTTTCTTTTGATGTATCTATCGATGGGTTTGGGAAACATTGTTGAAAATGTAATTTTTTTCGGCAAGGGGTTAGCCTTGATTTTTTCTAAAATGTTGAAAAAAAGTAAAGTCGTGAATTGTACAACAAGTTGTACACCAGTGGAAAGGAATATGAAATCCCTTTCGAGGACTGGCAGCCGCAGATTTTTGCGGGGCTTGGTTGCAGAGATATCGCCATCCAAAACAAGTCAAATGCAGTTGGGTGGAAAATCATGCGAATAACTTTGAATTGAAATATCTCAAGAACCAGATGCCTCAGATACTTTTTGTCTTCAGCTGTGGATAGGTAATGAACATACCTTTCTTTTGATGTATGTATCGATGGGTTTGGGAAACATTGTTGAAAATGTAATTTTTTTCGGCAAGGGGTTAGCCTTGATTTTTTCTAAAATGTTGAAAAAAAGTAAAGTCGTGAATTGTACAACAAGTTGTACACCAGTGGAAAGGACTATGAAATCCCTTTCGAGGACTGGCAGCCGCAGATTTTTGCGGGGCTTGGTTGCAGAGATATCGCCATCCAAAACAAGTCAAATGCAGTTGGGTTGAAAATCATGCGAATAACTTTGAATTGAAATATCTCAAGAACCAGATGCCACAGATACTTTTCGTCTCCAGCTGTGGATAGGTAATGAACATACCTTTCTTTTGATGTATCTATCGATGGGTTTGGGAAACATTGTTGAAAATGTATTTTTTTTTTTGCAAGGGGTTAGCCTTGATTTTTTTCTAAAATGTTGAAAAAAAGTAAAGTCGTGAATTGTAAAACAAGTTGTACACCAGTGGAAAGGTTTGTGAAATCCCTTTCGAGGACTGGCAGCCGCAGATTTTTTCGGGGCTTGGTTGAAGAGGTATGACCATCCAAAACAAGTCAAATGCAGTTGGGTTGAAAATCATGCGAATAACTTTGAATTGAAATATCTCAAGAACCAGATGCTACAGATACTTTTTGTCTTCAGCTGTGGATAGGTAATGAACATGCCTTTCTTTTGATGTATCTATCGATGCGTATGGGAAACATTGTTGAAAATGTAATTTTTTTCGGCAAGGGGTTAGCCTTGATTTTTTTCTAAAATGTTGAAAAAAAGTAAAGTCGTGAATTGTACAACAAGTTGTACACCAGTGGAAAGGTCTGTGAAATCCCTTTCGAGGACTGGCAGCCGCAGATTTTTGCGGGGCTTGGTTGCAGAGATATTGCCATCCAAAACAAGTCAAATGCAGTTGGGTGGAAAATCATGCGAATAACTTTGAATTGAAATATCTCAAGAACCAGATGCCACAGATACTTTTTGTCTTCAGCTGTGGATAGGTTATGAACAGACCTTTCTTTTGATGTATCTATCGATGGGTTTGGGAAACATTGTTGAAAATGTAATTTTTTTCGGCAAGGGGTTAGCCTTGATTTTTTTCTAAAATGTTGAAAAAAAGTAAAGTCGTGAATTGTACAACAAGTTGTACACCAGTGGAAAGGTCTGTGAAATCCCTTTCGAGGACTGGCAGCCGCAGATTTTTGCGGGGCTTGGTTGCAGAGATATCGCCATCCAAAACAAGTCAAATGCAGTTGGGTGGAAAATCATGCGAATAACTTTGAATTGAAATATCTCAAGAACCAGATGCCACAGATACTTTTTGTCTTCAGCTGTGGATAGGTAATGAACATACCTTTCTTTTGATGTATCTATCGATGGGTTTGGAAAACATTTTTGAAAATGTAATTTTTTTCGGCAAGGGGTTAGCCTTGATTTTTTTCTAAAATGTTGAAAAAAAGTAAAGTCGTGAATTGTAAAACAAGTTGTACACCAGTGGAAAGGTCTGTGAAATCCCTTTCGAGGACTGGCAGCCGCAGATTTTTTCGGGGCTTGGTTGAAGAGGTATGACCATCCAAAACAAGTCAAATGCAGTTGGGTTGAAAATCATGCGAATAACTTTGAATTGAAATATCTCAGGAACCAGATGCCACAGATACTTTTTGTCTTCAGCTGTGGATAGGTAATGAACATACCTTTCTTTTGATGTATATATAGATGGGTTTGGGAAACATTGTTGAAAATGTAATTTTTTTCGGCAAGGGGTTAGCCTTGATTTTTTTCTAAAATGTTGAAAAAAAGTAAAGTCGTGAATTGTACAACAAGTTGTACACCAGTGGAAAGGTCTGTGAAATCCCTTTCGAGTTCTGGCAGCCGCAGATTTTTTCGGGGCTTGGTTGAAGAGGTATGACCATCCAAAACAAGTCAAATGCAGTTGGGTTGAAAATCATGTGAATAACTTTGAATTGAAATATCTCAAGAACCAGATGCCACAGATACTTTTTGTCTTCAGCTGTGGATAGGTTATGAACAGACCTTTCGTTTGATGTATCTATCGATGGGTTTGGGAAACATAGTTGAAAATGTAATTTTTTTTGGCAAGGGGTTAGCCTTGATTTTTTTCTAAAATGTTGAAAAAAAGTAAAGTCGTGAATTGTACAACAAGTTGTACACCAGTGGAAAGGTCTGTGAAATCCCTTTCGAGGACTGGCAGCCGCAGATTTTTGCGGGGCTTGGTTGCAGAGATATCGCCATCCAAAATAAGTCAAATGCAGTTGGGTGGAAAATCATGCGAATAACTTTGAATTGAAATATCTCAAGAACCAGATGCCACAGATACTTTTTGTCTTCAGCTGTGGATAGTTAATGAACATACCTTTCTTTTGATGTATCTATCGATGGGTTTGGGAAACATTGTTGAAAATGTAATTTTTTTCGGCAAGGGGTTAGCCTTGATTTTTTTCTAAAATGTTGAAAAAAAGTAAAGTCGTGAATTGTACAACAAGTTGTACACCAGTGGAAATGTCTGTGAAATCCCTTTCGAGGACTGGCAGCCGCAGATTTTTGCGGTGCTTGGTTGCAGAGATATCGCCATCCAAAACAAGTCAAATGCAGTTGGGTGGAAAATCATGCGAATAACTTTGAATTGAAATATCTCAAGAACCAGATGCCACAGATACTTTTTGTCTTCAGCTGTGGATAGGTAATGAACATACCTTTCTTTTGATGTATCTATCGATGGGTTTGGAAAACATTTTTGAAAATGTAATTTTTTTCGGCAAGGGGTTAGCCTTGATTTTTTTCTAAAATGTTGAAAAAAAGTAAAGTCGTGAATTGTCCAACAAGTTGTACACCAGTGGAAAGGTCTGTGAAATCCCTTTCGATGACTTGCAGCCGCAGATTTTTTCGGGGCTTGGTTGAAGAGGTATGACAAAACAAGTCAAATGCAGTTGGGTTGAAAATCATGCGAATAACTTTGAATTGAAATATCTCAAGAACCAGATGCCACAGATACTTTTTGTCTTCAGCTGTGGAAAGGTAATGAACATACCTTTCTTTTGATGTATCTATCGATGGGTTTGGGAAACATTGTTGAAAATGTAATTTTTTCGGCAAGGGGTTAGCCTTGATTTTTTTCTAAAATGTTGAAAAAAAGTAAAGTCGTGAATTGTACAACAAGTTGTACACCAGTGGTAAGGTCTGTGAAATCCCTTTCGAGGACTGGCGGCCGCAGATTTTTGCGGGGCTTGGTTGCAGAGATATCGCCATCCAAAACAAGTCAAATGCAGTTGGGTGGAAAATCATGCGAATAACTTTGAATTGAAATATCTCAAGAACCAGATGCCACAGATACTTTTTGTCTTCAGCTGTGGATAGGTAATGAACATACCTTTTCTTTTGATGAATCTATCGATGGGTTTGGAAAACATTGTTGAAAATGTAATTTTTTTCGGCAAGGGGTTAGCCTTGATTTTTTTCTAAAATGTTGAAAAAAAGTAAAGTCGTGAATTGTACAACAAGTTGTACACCAGTGGAAAGGTCTGTGAAATCCCTTTCGAGGCCTGGCAGCCGCAGATTTTTGCGGGGCTTGGTTGCAGAGATATCGCCATCCAAAACAAGTCAAATGCAGTTGGGTGGAAAATCATGCGAATAACTTTGAATTGAAATATCTCAAGAACCAGATGCCACAGATACTTTTTGTCTTCAGCTCTTCAGCTATGGATAGGCAATGAACATACCTTTCTTTTGATGTATCTATCGATGGGTTTGGGAAACATAGTTGAAAATGTAATTTTTGTCGGCAAGGGGTTAGCCTAGATTTTTTTCTAAAATGTTGAAAAAAAGTAAAGTCGCGAATTGTACAACAAGTTGTACACCAGTGGAAAGGTCTGTGAAATCCCTTTCGAGGACTGGCAGCCGCAGATTTTTGCGGGGCTTGGTTGCAGAGGTATCGCCATCCAAAACAAGTCAAATGCAGTTGGGTGGAAAATCATGCGAATAACTTTGAATTGAAATATCTCAAGAACCAGATGCCACAGATACTTTTTGTCTTCAGCTGTGGATAGGTAATGAACATACCTTTCTTTTGATGTATCTATCGATGGGCTTGGGAAACATTGTTGAAAATGTAATTTTTGTCGGCAAGGGGTTAGCCTAGATTTTTTTCTAAAATGTTGAAAAAAAGTAAAGTCGCGAATTGTACAACAAGTTGTACACCAGTGGAAAGGTCTGTGAAATCCCTTTCGAGGACTGGCAGCCGCAGATTTTTGCGGGGCTTGGTTGCAGAGGTATCGCCATCCAAAACAAGTCAAATGCAGTTGGGTGGAAAATCATGCGAATAACTTTGAATTGAAATATCTCAAGAACCAGATGCCACAGATACTTTTTGTCTTCAGCTGTGGATAGGTAATGAACATACCTTTCTTTTGATGTATCTATCGATGGGCTTGGGAAACATTGTTGAAAATGTAATTTTTTTCGGCAAGGGGTTAGCCTCGATTTTTTTCTAAAATGTTGAAAAAAAGTAAAGTCGTGAATTGTACAACAAGTTGTACACCAGTGGATAGGTCTGTGAAATCCCTTTCGAGGACTGGCAGCCGCAGATTTTTTCGGGGCTTGGTTGCAGAGATATCGCCATCCAAAACAAGTCAAATGCAGTTGGGTGGAAAATCATGCGAATAACTTTGAATTGAAATATCTCAAGAACCAGATGCCACAGATACTTTTTGTCTTCAGCTGTGGATAGGTAATGAACATACCTTTCTTTTGATGTATCTATCGATGGGTTTGGGAAACATTGTTGAAAATGTAATTTTTTTCGGCAAGGGGTTAGCCTTGATTTTTTTCTAAAATGTTGAAAAAAAAGTAAAGTCGTGAATTGTACAACAAGTTGTACACCAGTGGAAAGGTCAGCGAAATCCCTTTCGACGACTGGCAGCCGCAGATTTTTGGGGGGCTTGGTTGCAGAGATATCGCCATCCAAAACAAGTCAAATGCAGTTGGGTGGAAAATCATGCGAATAACTTTGAATTGAAATATCTCAAGAACCAGATGCCACAGATACTTTTTGTCTTCAGCTGTGGATAGGTAATGAACATACCTTTCTTTTGATGTATCTATCGATGGGTTTGGGAAACATTGTTGAAAATGTAATTTTTTTCGGCAAGGGATTAGCCTTGATTTTTTTCTAAAATGTTGAAAAAAAGTAAAGTCGTGAATTGTACAACAAGTTGTACACCAGTGGAAAGGTCTGTGAAATCCCTTTCGAGGACTGGCAGCCGCAGATTTTTTCGGGGCTTGGTTGAAGAGGTATGACCATCCAAAACAAGTCAAATGCAGTTGGGTTGAAAATCATGCGAATAACTTTGAATTGAAATATCTCAAGAACCAGATGCCACAGATACTTTTTGTCTTCAGCTGTGGATAGGTAATGACCATACCTTTCTTTTGATGTATCTATCGATGGGTTTGGGAAACATTGTTGAAAATGTAATTTTTTTCGGCAACGGGTTAGCCTTGATTTTTTTCTAAAATGTTGAAAAAAAGTAAAGTCGTGAATTGTACAACAAGTTGTACACCAGTGGAAAGGTCTGTGAAATCCCTTTCGAGGACTGGCAGCCGCAGATTTTTGCGGGACTTGGTTGCAGAGATATCGCCATCGAAAACAAGTCAAATACAGTTGGGTGGAAAATCATGCGAATAACTTTGAATTGAAATATCTCAAGAACCAGATGCCACAGATACTTTTTGTCTTCAGCTGTGGATAGGTAATGAACAGACCTTTCTTTTGATGTATCTATCGATGGGTTTGGGAAACATTGTTGAAAATGTAATTTTTGTCGGCAAGGGGTTAGCCTTGATTTTTTTCTAAAATGTTGAAAAAAAGTAAAGTCGCGAATTGTACAACAAGTTGTACACCAGTGGAAAGGTTTGTGAAATCCCTTTGGAGGACTGGCAGCCGCAGATTTTTGCGGGGCTTGGTTGCAGAGATATCGCCATCCAAAACAAGTCAAATGCAGTTGGGTGGAAAATCATGCGAATAACTTTGAATTGAAATATCTCAAGAACCAGATGCCACAGATACTTTTTGTCTTCAGCTGTGGATAGGTAATGAACATACCTTTCTTTTGATGTATCTATCGATGAGTTTGGAAAACATTTTTGAAAATGTAATTTTTTTCGGCAAGGGGTTAGCCTTGATTTTTTTCTAAAATGTTGAAAAAAAGTAAAGTCGTGACTTGTACAACAAGTTGTACACCAGTGGAAAGGTCTGCGAAATCCCTTTCGAGGACTGGCAGCCGCAGATTTTTTCGGGGCTTGATTGAAGAGGTATGACCATCCAAAACAAGTCAAATGCAGTTGGGTTGAAAATCATGCGAATAACTTTGAATTGAAATATCTCAAGAACCAGATGCCACAGATACTTTTTGTCTTCAGCTGTGGATAGGTTATGAACAGACCTTTCTTTTGATGTATCTATCGATGGGTTTGGGAAACATAGTTGAAAATGTAATTTTTTTTGGCAAGGGGTTAGCCTTGATTTTTTTCTAAAATGTTGAAAAAAAGTAAAGTCGTGAATTGTACAACAAGTTGTACACCAGTGGAAAGGTCTGTGAAATCCCTTTCGATGACTGGCAGCCGCAGATTTTTTCGGGGCTTGGTTGAAGAGGTATGACCATCCAAATCAAGTCAAATGCAGTTGGGTTGAAAATCATGCGAATAACTTTGAATTGAAATATCTCAAGAACCAGATGCCACAGATACTTTTTGTCTTCAGCTGTGGATAGGTAATGAACATACCTTTCTTTTGATGTATCTATCGATGGGTTTGGGAAACATTGTTGAAAATGTAATTTTTTTCGGCAAGGGATTAGCCTTGATTTTTTTCTAAAATGTTGAAAAAAAGTAAAGTCGTGAATTGTACAACAAGTTGTACACCAGTGGAAAGGTCTGTGAAATCCCTTTCGAGGACTGGCAGCCGCAGATTTTTTCGGGGCTTGGTTGAAGAGGTATGACCATCCAAAACAAGTCAAATGCAGTTGGGTTGAAAATCATGCGAATAACTTTGAATTGAAATATCTCAAGAACCAGATGCCACAGATACTTTTTGTCTTCAGCTGTGGATAGGTAATGACCATACCTTTCTTTTGATGTATCTATCGATGGGTTTGGGAAACATTGTTGAAAATGTAATTTTTTTCGGCAACGGGTTAGCCTTGATTTTTTTCTAAAATGTTGAAAAAAAGTAAAGTCGTGAATTGTACAACAAGTTGTACACCAGTGGAAAGGTCTGTGAAATCCCTTTCGAGGACTGGCAGCCGCAGATTTTTGCGGGACTTGGTTGCAGAGATATCGCCATCGAAAACAAGTCAAATACAGTTGGGTGGAAAATCATGCGAATAACTTTGAATTGAAATATCTCAAGAACCAGATGCCACAGATACTTTTTGTCTTCAGCTGTGGATAGGTAATGAACAGACCTTTCTTTTGATGTATCTATCGATGGGTTTGGGAAACATTGTTGAAAATGTAATTTTTGTCGGCAAGGGGTTAGCCTTGATTTTTTTCTAAAATGTTGAAAAAAAGTAAAGTCGTGACTTGTACAACAAGTTGTACACCAGTGGAAAGGTCTGTGAAATCCCTTTCGAGGACTGGCAGCCTCAGATTTTTTCGGGGCTTGATTGAAGAGGTATGACCATCCAAAACAAGTCAAATGCAGTTGGGTTGAAAATCATGCGAATAACTTTGAATTGAAATATCTCAAGAACCAGATGCCACAGATACTTTTTGTCTTCAGCTGTGGATAGGTTATGAACAGACTTTTCTTTTGATGTATCTATCGATGGGTTTGGGAAACATAGTTGAAAATGTAATTTTTTTTGGCAAGGGGTTAGCCTTGATTTTTTTCTAAAATGTTGAAAAAAAGTAAAGTCGTGAATTGTACAACAAGTTGTACACCAGTGGAAAGGTCTGTGAAATCCCTTTCGATGACTGGCAGCCGCAGATTTTTTCGGGGCTTGGTTGAAGAGGTATGACCATCCAAAACAAGTCAAATGCAGTTGGGTTGAAAATCATGCGAATAACTTTGAATTGAAATATCTCAAGAACCAGACGCCACAGATACTTTTTGTCTTCAGCTGTGGATAGGTAATGAACAGACCTTTCTTTTGATGTATCTATCGATGAGTTTGGGAAACATTGTTGAAAATGTAATTTTTTTTGGCAAGGGGTTAGCCTTGATTTTTTTCTAAAATGTTGAAAAAAAGTAAAGTCGTGAATTGTACAACAAGTTGTGCACTTGTGGAAAGGTCTGTGAAATCCCTTTCGAGGACTGGCAGCCGCAGATTTTTTCGGGGCTTGGTTGAAGAGGTATGACCATCCAAAACAAGCCAAATGCAGTTGGGTTGAAAATCATGCGAATAACTTTGAATTGAAATATCTCAAGAACCAGACGCCACAGATACTTTTTGTCTTTAGCTGTGGATAGGTAATGAACAGACCTTTCTTTTAATGTATCTATCGATGAGTTTGGGAAACATAGTTGAAAATGTAATTTTTTTTGGCAAGGGGTTAGCCTTGATTTTTTCTAAAATGTTGAAAAAAAGTAAAGTCGTGAATTGTACAACAAGTTGTGCACTTGTGGAAAGGTCTGTGAAATCCCTTTCGAGGACTGGCAGCCGCAGATTTTTTCGGGGCTTGGATTAAGAGGTATGACCATCCAAAACAAGTCAAATGCAGTTGGGTGAAAATCATGCGAATAATTTTGAATTGAAATATCTCAAGAACCAGATGCCACAGATACTTTTTGTCTTCAGCTGTGGATAGGTAATGAACATACCTTTCTTTTGATGAATCTATCGATGGGTTTGGGAAACATTGTTGAAAATGTAATTTTTTTTGGCAAGGGGTTAGCCTTGATTTTTTTCTAAAATGTTGAAAAAAAGTAAAGTCGTGAATTGTACAACAAATTGTACACCAGTAGAAAGGTCTGTGAAATCCCTTTCGAGGACTGGCAGCCGCAGATTTTTTCGGGGCTTGGTTGAAGAGGTATGACCATCCAAAACAAGCCAAATGCAGTTGGGTTGAAAATCATGCGAATAACTTTGAATTGAAATATCTCAAGAACCAGACGCCACAGATACTTTTTGTCTTTAGCTGTGGATAGGTAATGAACAGACCTTTCTTTTAATGTATCTATCGATGAGTTTGGGAAACATAGTTGAAAATGTAATTTTTTTTGGCAAGGGGTTAGCCTTGATTTTTTTCTAAAATGTTGAAAAAAGGTAAAGTCGTGAATTGTACAACAAGTTGTACACCAGTGGAAAGGTCTGTGAAATCCCTTTCGAGGACTGTCAGCCGCAAATTTTTTCGGGGCTTGGTTTAAGAGGTATGACCATCCAAAACAAGTCAAATGCAGTTGGGTGAAAATCATGCGAATAATTTTGAATTGAAATATCTCAAGAACCAGATGCCACAGATACTTTTTGTCTTCAGCTGTGGATAGGTAATGAACATACCTTTCTTTTGATGAATCTATCGATGGGTTTGGGAAACATTGTTGAAAATGTAATTTTTTTTGGCAAGGGGTTAGCCTTGATTTTTTTCTAAAATGTTGAAAAAAAGTAAAGTCGTGAATTGTACAACAAATTGTACACCAGTGGAAAGGTCTGTGAAATCCCTTTCGAGGACTGGCAGCCGCAGATTTTTTCGGGGCTTGGTTGAAGAGGTATGACCATCCAAAACAAGCCAAATGCAGTTGGGTTGAAAATCATGCGAATAACTTTGAAATGAAATATCTCAAGAACCAGACGCCACAGATACTTTTTGTCTTTAGCTGTGGATAGCTAATGAACAGACCTTTCTTTTAATGTATCTATCGATGAGTTTGGGAAACATTGTTGAAAATGTAATTTTTTTTGGCAAGGGGTTAGCCTTGATTTTTTTCTAAAATGTTGAAAAAAAGTAAAGTCGTGAATTGTACAACAAGTTGTACACCAGTGGAAAGGTCTGTGAAATTCCTTTCGAGGGCTGACAGCCGCAGATTTTTGCGGGGCTTGGTTGCAGAGATATCGCCATCCAAAACAAGTCAAATGCAGTTGGGTGGAAAATCATGCGAATAACTTTGAATTGAAATATCTCAAGAACCAGATGCCACAGATACTTTTTGTCTTCAGCTGTGGATAGGTAATGAACATACCTTTCTTTTGATATATCTATCGATGGGTTTGGGAAACATTGTTGAAAATGTAATTTTTTTTGGCAAGGGGTTAGCCTTGATTTTTTTCTAAAATGTTGAAAAAAAGTAAAGTCGTGAATTGTACAACAAGTTGTACACCAGTGGAAAGGTCTGTGAAATTCCTTTCGAGGACTGACAGCCGCAGATTTTTGCGGGGCTTGGTTGCAGAGATATCGCCATCCAAAACAAGTCAAATGCAGTTGGGTGGAAAATCATGCGAATAATTTTGAATTGAAATATCTCAAGAACCAGATGCCACAGATACTTTTTGTCTTCAGCTGTGGATAGATAACGAACATACCTTTCTTTTGATATATCTATCGATGGGTTTGGGAAACATTGTTGAAAATGTAATTTTTTTCGGCAAGGGGTTAGCCTTGATTTTTTTCTAAAATGTTGAAAAAAAGTAAAGTCGTGAATTGTACAACAAGTTGTACACCAATGGAAAGGTCTGTGAAATCCCTTTCGAGGACTGGCCGCCGCAGATTTTTGCGGGGCTTGGTTGCAGAGATATCGCCATCCAAAACAAGTCAAATGCAGTTGGGTGGAAAATCATGCGAATAACTTTGAATTGAAATATCTCAAGAACGAGACGCCACAGATACTTTTTGTCTTCAGCTGTAGATAGGTAATGAACATACCTTTCTTTTGATGTATCTATCGATGGGTTTGGGAAACATTGTTGAAAATGTAATTTTTTTCGGCAAGGGGTTAGTTAGCCTTGATTTTTTTCTAAAATGTTGAAAAAAAGTAAAGTCGTGAATTGTACAACAAGTTGTACACCAGTGGAAAGGTCTGTGAAATCCCTTTCGAGGACTGGCAGCCGCAGATTTTTTCGGGGCTTGGTTGAAGAGGTATGACCATCCAAAACAAGTCAAATGCAGTTGGGTTGAAAATCATGCGAATAACTTTGAATTGAAATATCTCAAGAACCAGATGCCACAGATACTTTTTGTCTTCAGCTGTGGATAGGTAATGAACATACCTTTCTTTTGATGTATCTATCGATGGGTTTGGGAAACATTGTTGAAAATGTAATTTTTTTCGACAAGGGGTTAGCCTTGATATTTTTCTAAAATGTTGAAAAAAAAGTAAAGTCGTGAATTGTAAAACAAGTTGTACACCAGTGGAAAGGTCTGTGAAATCCCTTTCGAGGACTGGCAGCCGCAGATTTTTGCGGGGCTTGGTTGCAGAGATATCGCCATCCAAAACAAGTAAAAATGCAGCTGGGTGGAAAATCATGCGAATAACTTTGAATTGAAATATCTCAAGAACCAGATGCCACAGATACTTTTTGTCTTCAGCTGTGGATAGGTAATGAACAGACCCTTCTTTTGATGTATCTATCGATGGGTTTGGGAAACATTGTTGAAAATGTAATTTTTTTCGGCAAGGGGTTAGCCTTGATTTTTTCTAAAATGTTGAAAAAAAGTAAAGTCGTGAATTGTACAACAAGTTATACACCAGTGGAAAGGTCTGTGAAATCCCTTTCGAGGACTGGCAGCCGAAGATTTTTTCGGGACTTGGTTGAAGAGGTATGACCATCCAAAACAAGTCAAATGCAGTTGGGTTGAAAATCATGCGAACAACTTTGAATTGAAATATCTCAAGAACCAGATGCCACAGATACTTTTTGTCTCCAGCTGTGGATAGGTAATGAACATACCTTTCTTTTAATGTATCTATCGATGGGTTTGGGAAACATTGTTGAAAATGTATTTTTTTTTGCAAGGGGTTAGCCTTGATTTTTTTCTAAAATATTGAAAAAAAGTAAAGTCGTGAATTGTACAACAAGTTGTACACCAGTGGAAAGGTCTGTGAAATCCCTTTCGAGGACTGGCAGCCCAAGATTTTTTCGGGGCTTGGTTGAAGAGGTATGACCATCAAAAACAAGTCAAATGCAGTTGGGTTGAAAATCATGCGAATAATTTTGAATTGAAATATCTCAAGAACCAGATGCCACAGATACTTTTTGTCTTCAGCTGTGCATAGGTAATGAACATACCTTTCTTTTGATGTATCTATCGATGGGTTTGGGAAACATTGTTGAAAATGTAATTTTTTTCGGCAAGGGGTTAGCCTTGATTTTTTTCTAAAATGTTGAAAAAAATTAAAGTCGTGAATTGTACAACAAGTTGTACACCAGTGGAAAGGTCTGTGAAATCCCTTTCGAAGACTGGCGGCCGCAGATTTTTGCGGGGCTTGGTTGCAGAGATATCGCCATCCAAAACAAGTCAAATGCAGTTGGGTGGAAAATCATGCGAATAACTTTGAATTGAAATATCTCAAGAACCAGATGCCACAGATACTTTTTGTCTTCAGCTGTGGATAGGTAATGAACATACCTTTCTTTTGATGTATCTATCGATGGGTTTGGGAAACATTGTTGAAAATGTAATTTTTTTCGGCAAGGGGTTAGCCTTGATTTTTTCTAAAATGTTGAAAAAAAGTAAAGTCGTGAATTGTACAACAAGTTGTACACCAGTGGAAAGGACTATGAAATCCCTTTCGAGGACTGGCAGCCGCAGATTTTTGCGGGGCTTGGTTGCAGAGATATCGCCATCCAAAACAAGTCAAATGCAGTTGGGTTGAAAATCATGCGAATAACTTTGAATTGAAATATCTCAAGAACCAGATGCCACAGATACTTTTTGTCTTCAGCTGTGGATAGGTAATGAACATACCTTTCTTTTGATGTATCTATCGATGGGTTTGGGAAACATTGTTGAAAATGTAATTTTTTTCGGCAAGGGGTTAGCCTTGATTTTTTTCTAAAATGTTGAAAAAAAAGTAAAGTCGTGAATTGTACAACAAGTTGTACACCAGTGGAAAGGTCTGTGAAATCCCTTTCGAGGACTGGCAGCCGCAGATTTTTGCGGGGCTTGGTTGCAGAGATATCGCCATCCAAAACAAGTCAAATGCAGTTGGGTGGAAAATCATGCGAATAACTTTGAATTGAAATATCTCAAGAACCAGATGCCACAGATACTTTTTGTCTTCAGCTGTGGATAGGTAATGAACATACCTTTCTTTTGATGTATCTATCGATGGGTTTGGGAAACATTGTTGAAAATGTAATTTTTTTCGGCAAGGGATTAGCCTTGATTTTTTTCTAAAATGTTGAAAAAAAGTAAAGTCGTGAATTGTACAACAAGTTGTACACCAGTGGAAAGGTCTGTGAAATCCCTTTCGAGGACTGGCAGCCGCAGATTTTTTCGGGGCTTGATTGAAGAGGTATGACCATCCAAAACAAGTCAAATGCAGTTGGGTTGAAAATCATGCGAATAACTTTGAATTGAAATATCTCAAGAACCAGATGCCACAGATACTTTTTGTCTTCAGCTGTGGATAGGTTATGAACAGACCTTTCTTTTGATGTATCTATCGATGGGTTTGGGAAACATAGTTGAAAATGTAATTTTTTTTGGCAAGGGGTTAGCCTTGATTTTTTTCTAAAATGTTGAAAAAAAGTAAAGTCGTGAATTGTACAACAAGTTGTACACCAGTGGAAAGGTCTGTAAAATCCCTTTCGAGGACTGGCAGCCGCAGATTTTTGCGGGGCTTGGTTGAAGAGGTATGACCATCCAAAACAAGTCAAATGCAGTTGGGTTGAAAATCATGCGAATAACTTTGAATTGAAATATCTCAAGAACCAGACGCCACAGATACTTTTTGTCTTCAGCTGTGGATAGGTAATGAACAGACCTTCCTTTTGATGTATCTATCGATGAGTTTGGGAAACATTGTTGAAAATGTAATTTTTTTTGGCAAGGGGTTAGCCTTGATTTTTTTCTAAAATGTTGAAAAAAAGTAAAGTCGTGAATTGTACAACAAGTTGTACACCAGTGGAAAGGTCTGTGAAATTCCTTTCGAGGACTGGCAGCCGCAGATTTTTGCGGGGCTTGGTTGCAGAGATATCGCCATCCAAAACAAGTCAAATGCAGTTGGGTGTAAAATCATGCGAATAACTTTGAATTGAAATATCTCAAGAACCAGATGCTACAGATACTTTTTGTCTTTAGCTGTGGATAGGTAATGAACATACCTTTCTGTTGATGTATCTATCGATGGGTTTGGGAAACATTGTTGAAAATGTAATTTTTTCGGCAAGGGGTTAGCCTTGATTTTTTTCTAAAATGTTGAAAAAAAGTAAAGTCGTGAATTGTACAACAAGTTGTGCACTTGTGGAAAGGTCTGTGAAATCCCTTTCGAGGACTGGCAGCCGCAGATTTTTTCGGGGCTTGTTTGAAGAGGTATGACCATCCAAAACAAGTCAAATGCAGTTGGGTTGAAAATCATGCGAATAACTTTGAATTGAAATATCTCAAGAACCAGATGCCACAGATACTTTTTGTCTTCAGCTGTGGATAGGTAATGAACATACCTTTCTTTTGATGAATCTATCGATGGGTTTGGGAAACATTGTTGAAAATGTAATTTTTTTTGGCAAGGGGTTAGCCTTGATTTTTTTCTAAAATGTTGAAAAAAAGTAAAGTCGTGAATTGTACAACAAATTGTACACCAGTGGAAAGGTCTGTGAAATCCCTTTCGAGGACTGGCAGCCGCAGATTTTTTCGGGGCTTGGTTGAAGAGGTATGACCATCCAAAACAAGCCAAATGCAGTTGGGTTGAAAATCATGCGAATAACTTTGAATTGAAATATCTCAAGAACCAGACGCCACAGATACTTTTTGTCTTTAGCTGTGGATATGTAATGAACAGACCTTTCTTTTAATGTATCTATCGATGAGTTTGGGAAACATAGTTGAAAATGTAATTTTTTTTGGCAAGGGGTTAGCCTTGATTTTTTTCTAAAATGCTGAAAAAAAGTAAAGTCGTGAATTGTACAACAAGTTGTGCACTTGTGGAAAGGTCTGTGAAATCCCTTTCGAGGACTGGCAGCCGCAGATTTTTTCGGGGCTTGGATTAAGAGGTATGACCATCCAAAACAAGTCAAATGCAGTTGGGTGAAAATCATGCGAATAACTTTGAATTGAAATATCTTAAGAACCGGATGCCACAGATACTTTTTGTCTTCAGCTGTGGATAGGTAATGAACATACCTTTCTTTTGATGTATCTATCGATGGGTTTGGAAAACATTTTTGAAAATGTAAGTTGTACACCAGTGGAAAGGTCTGTGAAATTCCTTTCGAGGACTGGCAGCCGCAGATTTTTGCGGGGCTTGGTTGCAGAGATATCGCCATCCAAAACAAGTCAAATGCAGTTGGGTGTAAAATCATGCGAATAACTTTGAATTGAAATATCTCAAGAACCAGATGCTACAGATACTTTTTGTCTTTAGCTGTGGATAGGTAATGAACATACCTTTCTGTTGATGTATCTATCGATGGGTTTGGGAAACATTGTTGAAAATGTAATTTTTTCGGCAAGGGGTTAGCCTTGATTTTTTTCTAAAATGTTGAAAAAAAGTAAAGTCGTGAATTGTACAACAAGTTGTGCACTTGTGGAAAGGTCTGTGAAATCCCTTTCGAGGACTGGCAGCCGCAGATTTTTTCGGGGCTTGTTTGAAGAGGTATGACCATCCAAAACAAGTCAAATGCAGTTGGGTTGAAAATCATGCGAATAACTTTGAATTGAAATATCTCAAGAACCAGATGCCACAGATACTTTTTGTCTTCAGCTGTGGATAGGTAATGAACATACCTTTCTTTTGATGTATCTATCGATGGGTTTGGGAAACATTGTTGAAAATGTAATTTTTTTCGGCAAGGGGTTAGCCTTGATTTTTTCTAAAATGTTGAAAAAAAGTAAAGTCGTGAATTGTACAACAAGTTGTACACCAGTGGAAAGGTCTGTGAAATCCCTTTCGAGGACTGGCAGCCGAAGATTTTTTCGGGACTTGGTTGAAGAGGTATGACCATCCAAAACAAGTCAAATGCAGTTGGGTTGAAAATCATGCGAACAACTTTGAATTGAAATATCTCAAGAACCAGATGCCACAGATACTTTTTGTCTCCAGCTGTGGATAGGTAATGAACATACCTTTCTTTTAATGTATCTATCGATGGGTTTGGGAAACATTGTTGAAAATGTATTTTTTTGTGCAAGGGGTTAGCCTTGATTTTTTTCTAAAATGTTGAAAAAAAGTAAAGTCGTGAATTGTACAACAAGTTGTACACCAGTGGAAAGGTCTGTGAAATCCCTTTCGAGGACTGGCAGCCCAAGATTTTTTCGGGGCTTGGTTGAAGAGGTATGACCATCAAAAACAAGTCAAATGCAGTTGGGTTGAAAATCATGCGAATAACTTTGAATTGAAATATCTCAAGAACCAGATGCCACAGATACTTTTTGTCTTCAGCTGTGCATAGGTAATGAACATACCTTTCTTTTGATGTATCTATCGATGGGTTTGGGAAACATTGTTGAAAATGTAATTTTTTTCGGCAAGGGGTTAGCCTTGATTTTTTTCTAAAATGTTGAAAAAAATTAAATTCGTGAATTGTACAACAAGTTGTACACCAGTGGAAAGGTCTGTGAAATCCCTTTCGAAGACTGGCAGCCGCAGATTTTTGCGGGGCTTGGTTGCAGAGATATCGCCATCCAAAACAAGTCAAATGCAGTTGGGTGGAAAATCATGCGAATAACTTTGAATTGAAATATCTCAAGAACCAGATGCCACAGATACTTTTTGTCTTCAGCTGTGGATAGGTAATGAACATACCTTTCTTTTGATGTATCTATCGATGGGTTTGGGAAACATTGTTGAAAATGTAATTTTTTTCGGCAAGGGGTTAGCCTTGATTTTTTCTAAAATGTTGAAAAAAAGTAAAGTCGTGAATTGTACAACAAGTTGTACACCAGTGGAAAGGACTATGAAATCCCTTTCGAGGACTGGCAGCCGCAGATTTTTGCGGGGCTTGGTTGCAGAGATATCGCCATCCAAAACAAGTCAAATGCAGTTGGGTTGAAAATCATGCGAATAACTTTGAATTGAAATATCTCAAGAACCAGATGCCACAGATACTTTTTGTCTTCAGCTGTGGATAGGTAATGAACATACCTTTCTTTTGATGTATCTATCGATGGGTTTGGGAAACATTGTTGAAAATGTAATTTTTTTCGGCAAGGGGTTAGCCTTGATTTTTTTCTAAAATGTTGAAAAAAAGTAAAGTCGTGAATTGTACAACAAGTTGTACACCAGTGGAATGGTCTGTGAAATCCCTTTCGAGGACTGGCAGCCGCAGATTTTTGCGGGGCTTGGTTGCAGAGATATCGCCATCCAAAACAAGTCAAATGCAGTTGGGTGGAAAATCATGCGAATAACTTTGAATTGAAATATCTCAAGAACCAGATGCCACAGATACTTTTTGTCTTCAGCTGTGGATAGGTAATGAACATACCTTTCTTTTGATGTATCTATCGATGGGTTTGGGAAACATTGTTGAAAATGTAATTTTTTTCGGCAAGGGATTAGCCTTGATTTTTTTCTAAAATGTTGAAAAAAAGTAAAGTCGTGAATTGTACAACAAGTTGTACACCAGTGGAAAGGTCTGTGAAATCCCTTTCGAGGACTGGCAGCCGCAGATTTTTTCGGGGCTTGGTTGAAGAGATACGACCATCCAAAACAAGTCAAATGCAGTTGGGTTGAAAATCATGCGAATAACTTTGAATTGAAATATCTCAAGAACCAGATGCCACAGATACTTTTTGTCTTCAGCTGTGGATAGGTAATGACCATACCTTTCTTTTGATGTATCTATCGATGGGTTTGGGAAACATTGTTGAAAATGTAATTTTTTTCGGCAACGGGTTAGCCTTGATTTTTTTCTAAAATGTTGAAAAAAAGTAAAGTCGTGAATTGTACAACAAGTTGTACACCAGTGGAAAGGTCTGTGAAATCCCTTTCGAGGACTGGCAGCCGCAGATTTTTGCGGGGCTTGGTTGCAGAGATATCGCCATCCAAAACAAGTCAAATGCAGTTGGGTGGAAAATCATGCGAATAACTTTGAATTGAAATATCTCAAGAACCAGATGCCACAGATACTTTTTGTCTTCAGCTGTGGATAGGTTATGAACAGACCTTTCTTTTGATGTATCTATCGATGGGTTTGGGAAACATAGTTGAAAATGTAATTTTTTTTGGCAAGGGGTTAGCCTTGATTTTTTTCTAAAATGTTGAAAAAAAGTAAAGTCGTGAATTGTACAACAAGTTGTACACCAGTGGAAAGGTCTGTAAAATCCCTTTCGAGGACTGGCAGCCGCAGATTTTTTCGGGGCTTGGTTGCAGAGATATCGCCATCCAAAACAAGTCAAATGCAGTTGGGTGGAAAATCATGCGAATAACTTTGAATTGAAATATCTCAAGAACCAGATGCCACAGATACTTTTTGTCTTCAGCTGTGGATAGGTAATGAACATACCTTTCTTTTGATGTATCTATCGATGGGTTTGGGAAACATTGTTGAAAATGTAATTTTTTTCGGCAAGGGATTAGCCTTGATTTTTTTCTAAAATGTTGAAAAAAAGTAAAGTCGTGAATTGTACAACAAGTTGTACACCAGTGGAAAGGTCTGTGAAATCCCTTTCGAGGACTGGCAGCCGCAGATTTTTTCGGGGCTTGGTTGAAGAGATACGACCATCCAAAACAAGTCAAATGCAGTTGGGTTGAAAATCATGCGAATAACTTTGAATTGAAATATCTCAAGAACCAGATGCCACAGATACTTTTTGTCTTCAGCTGTGGATAGGTAATGACCATACCTTTCTTTTGATGTATCTATCGATGGGTTTGGGAAACATTGTTGAAAATGTAATTTTTTTCGGCAACGGGTTAGCCTTGATTTTTTTCTAAAATGTTGAAAAAAAGTAAAGTCGTGAATTGTACAACAAGTTGTACACCAGTGGAAAGGTCTGTGAAATCCCTTTCGAGGACTGGCAGCCGCAGATTTTTGCGGGGCTTGGTTGCAGAGATATCGCCATCCAAAACAAGTCAAATGCAGTTGGGTGGAAAATCATGCGAATAACTTTGAATTGAAATATCTCAAGAACCAGATGCCACAGATACTTTTTGTCTTCAGCTGTGGATAGGTAATGAACATACCTTTCTTTTGATGTATCTATCGATGGGTTTGGAAAACATTTTTGAAAATGTAATTTTTTTCGGCAAGGGGTTAGTCTTGATTTTTTTCTAAAATGTTGAAAAAAAGTAAAGTCGTGACTTGTACAACAAGTTGTACACCAGTGGAAAGGTCTGTGAAATCCCTTTCGAGGACTGGCAGCCGCAGATTTTTTCGGGGCTTGATTGAAGAGGTATGACCATCCAAAACAAGTCAAATGCAGTTGGGTTGAAAATCATGCGAATAACTTTGAATTGAAATATCTCAAGAACCAGATGCCACAGATACTTTTTGTCTTCAGCTGTGGATAGGTTATGAACAGACCTTTCTTTTGATGTATCTATCGATGGGTTTGGGAAACATAGTTGAAAATGTAATTTTTTTTGGCAAGGGGTTAGCCTTGATTTTTTTCTAAAATGTTGAAAAAAAGTAAAGTCGTGAATTGTACAACAAGTTGTACACCAGTGGAAAGGTCTGTAAAATCCCTTTCGAGGACTGGCAGCCGCAGATTTTTTCGGGGCTTGGTTGAAGAGGTATGACCATCCAAAACAAGTCAAATGCAGTTGGGTTGAAAATCATGCGAATAACTTTGAATTGAAATATCTCAAGAACCAGACGCCACAGATACTTTTTGTCTTCAGCTGTGGATAGGTAATGAACAGACCTTCCTTTTGATGTATCTATCGATGAGTTTGGGAAACATTGTTGAAAATGTAATTTTTTTTGGCAAGGGGTTAGCCTTGATTTTTTTCTAAAATGTTGAAAAAAAGTAAAGTCGTGAATTGTACAACAAGTTGTACACCAGTGGAAAGGTCTGTGAAATTCCTTTCGAGGACTGGCAGCCGCAGATTTTTGCGGGGCTTGGTTGCAGAGATATCGCCATCCAAAACAAGTCAAATGCAGTTGGGTGTAAAATCATGCGAATAACTTTGAATTGAAATATCTCAAGAACCAGATGCTACAGATACTTTTTGTCTTTAGCTGTGGATAGGTAATGAACATACCTTTCTGTTGATGTATCTATCGATGGGTTTGGGAAACATTGTTGAAAATGTAATTTTTTCGGCAAGGGGTTAGCCTTGATTTTTTTCTAAAATGTTGAAAAAAAGTAAAGTCGTGAATTGTACAACAAGTTGTGCACTTGTGGAAAGGTCTGTGAAATCCCTTTCGAGGACTGGCAGCCGCAGATTTTTTCGGGGCTTGTTTGAAGAGGTATGACCATCCAAAACAAGTCAAATGCAGTTGGGTTGAAAATCATGCGAATAACTTTGAATTGAAATATCTCAAGAACCAGATGCCACAGATACTTTTTGTCTTCAGCTGTGGATAGGTAATGAACATACCTTTCTTTTGATGTATCTATCGATGGGTTTGGGAAACATTGTTGAAAATATAATTTTTTTCGGCAAGGGGTTAGCCTTGATTTTTTTCTAAAATGTTGAAAAAAAGTAAAGTCGTGAATTGTACAACAAGTTGTACACCAGTGGAAAGGTCTGTGAAATCCCTTTCGAGGACTGGCAGCCGCAGATTTTTTCGGGGCTTGGATTAAGAGGTATGACCATCCAAAACAAGTCAAATGCAGTTGGGTGAAAATCATGCGAATAATTTTGAATTGAAATATCTCAAGAACCAGATGCCACAGATACTTTTTGTCTTCAGCTGTGGATAGGTAATGAACATACCTTTCTTTTGATGAATCTATCGATGGGTTTGGGAAACATTGTTGAAAATGTAATTTTTTTTGGCAAGGGGTTAGCCTTGATTTTTTTCTAAAATGTTGAAAAAAAGTAAAGTCGTGAATTGTACAACAAATTGTACACCAGTGGAAAGGTCTGTGAAATCCCTTTCGAGGACTGGCAGCCGCAGATTTTTTCGGGGCTTGGTTGAAGAGGTATGACCATCCAAAACAAGCCAAATGCAGTTGGGTTGAAAATCATGCGAATAACTTTGAATTGAAATATCTCAAGAACCAGACGCCACAGATACTTTTTGTCTTTAGCTGTGGATAGGTAATGAACAGACCTTTCTTTTAATGTATCTATCGATGAGTTTGGGAAACATAGTTGAAAATGTAATTTTTTTTGGCAAGGGGTTAGCCTTGATTTTTTTCTAAAATGCTGAAAAAAAGTAAAGTCGTGAATTGTACAACAAGTTGTGCACTTGTGGAAAGGTCTGTGAAATCCCTTTCGAGGACTGGCAGCCGCAGATTTTTTCGGGGCTTGGATTAAGAGGTATGACCATCCAAAACAAGTCAAATGCAGTTGGGTGAAAATCATGCGAATAATTTTGAATTGAAATATCTCAAGAACCAGATGCCACAGATACTTTTTGTCTTCAGCTGTGGATAGGTAATGAACATACCTTTCTTTTGATATATCTATCGATGGGTTTGGGAAACATTGTTGAAAATGTAATTTTTTTCGGCAAGGGGTTAGCCTTGATTTTTTTCTAAAATGTTGAAAAAAAGTAAAGTCGTGAATTGTACAACAAGTTGTACACCAATGGAAAGGTCTGTGAAATCCCTTTCGAGGACTGGCCGCCGCAGATTTTTTCGGGACTTGGTTGAAGAGGTATGACCATCCAAAACAAGTCAAATGCAGTTGGGTTGAAAATCATGCGTATAACTTTGAATTGAAATATCTCAAGAACCAGACGCCACAGACCCTTTTTGTCTTCAGCTGTGGATAGGTAATGAACAGACCTTTCTTTTGATGTATCTATCGATGAGTTTGGGAAACATTGTTGAAAATGTAATTTTTTTTGGCAAGGGGTTAGCCTTGATTTTTTTCTAAAATGTTGAAAAAAAGTAAAGTCGTGAATTGTACAACAAGTTGTACACCAGTGGAAAGGTCTGTGAAATCCCTTTCGAGGACTGGCAGCCCAAGATTTTTTCGGGGCTTGGTTGAAGAGGTATGACCATCAAAAACAAGTCAAATGCAGTTGGGTTGAAAATCATGCGAATAACTTTGAATTGAAATATCTCAAGAACCAGATGCCACAGATACTTTTTGTCTTCAGCTGTGGATAGGTAATGAACATACCTTTCTTTTGATGTATCTATCGATGGGTTTGGGAAACATTGTTGAAAATGTAATTTTTTTCGGCAAGGGGTTAGCCTTGATTTTTTTCTAAAATGTTGAAAAAAATTAAAGTCGTGAATTGTACAACAAGTTGTACACCAGTGGAAAGGTCTGTGAAATCCCTTTCGAGGACTGGCAGCCGCAGATTTTTGCGGGGCTTGGTTGCAGAGATATCGCCATCCAAAACAAGTCAAATGCAGTTGGGTTGAAAATCATGCGAATAACTTTGAATTGAAATATCTCAAGAACCAGATGCCACAGATACTTTTTGTCTTCAGCTGTGGATAGGTAATGAACATACCTTTCTTTTGATGTATCTATCGATGGGTTTGGGAAACATTGTTGAAAATGTAATTTTTTTCGGCAAGGGGTTAGCCTTGATTTTTTTCTAAAATGTTGAAAAAAAGTAAAGTCGTGAATTGTACAACAAGTTGTACACCAGTGGAAAGGTCTGTGAAATCCCTTTCGAGGACTGGCAGCCGCAGATTTTTTCGGGGCTTGGTTGAAGAGGTATGACCATCCAAAACAAGTCAAATGCAGTTGGGTTGAAAATCATGCGAATAACTTTGAATTGAAATATCTCAAGAACCAGATGCCACAGATACTTTTTGTCTTCAGCTGTGGATAGGTAATGAATATACCTTTCTTTTGATGTATCTATCGATGGGTTTGGGAAACATTGTTGAAAATGTAATTTTTTTCGGCAAGGGGTTAGCCTTGATTTTTTCTAAAATGTTGAAAAAAAGTAAAGTCGTGAATTGTACAACAAGTTGTACACCAGTGGAAAGGTCTGTGAAATCCCTTTCGAGGACTGGCAGCCGAAGATTTTTTCGGGACTTGGTTGAAGAGGTATGACCATCCAAAACAAGTCAAATGCAGTTGGGTTGAAAATCATGCGAACAACTTTGAATTGAAATATCTCAAGAACCAGATGCCACAGATACTTTTTGTCTCCAGCTGTGGATAGGTAATGAACATACCTTTCTTTTGATGTATCTATCGATGGGTTTGGGAAACATTGTTGAAAATGTATTTTTTTTTGCAAGGGGTTAGCCTTGATTTTTTTCTAAAATGTTGAAAAAAAGTAAAGTCGTGAATTGTACAACAAGTTGTACACCAGTGGAAAGGTCTGTGAAATCCCTTTCGAGGACTGGCAGCCCAAGATTTTTTCGGGGCTTGGTTGAAGAGGTATGACCATCAAAAACAAGTCAAATGCAGTTGGGTTGAAAATCATGCGAATAACTTTGAATTGAAATATCTCAAGAACCAGATGCCACAGATACTTTTTGTCTTCAGCTGTGGATAGGTAATGAACATACCTTTCTTTTGATGTATCTATCGATGGGTTTGGGAAACATTGTTGAAAATGTAATTTTTTTCGGCAAGGGGTTAGCCTTGATTTTTTTCTAAAATGTTGAAAAAAAGTAAAGTCTTGAATTGTACAACAAGTTGTACACCAGTGGAAAGGTCTGTGAAATCCCTTTCGAGGACTGGCAGCCGCAGATTTTTTCGGGGCTTGGTTGAAGAGGTATGACCATCCAAAACAAGTCAAATGCAGTTGGGTTGAAAATCATGCGAATAACTTTGAATTGAAATATCTCAAGAACCAGATGCCACAGATACTTTTTGTCTTCAGCTGTGGATAGGTATTGAATATACCTTTCTTTTGATGTATCTATCGATGGGTTTGGGAAACATTGTTGAAAATGTAATTTTTTTCGGCAAGGGGTTAGCCTTGATTTTTTTCTAAAATGTTGAAAAAAAGTAAAGTCGTGAATTGTAAAACAAGTTGTACACCAGTGGAAAGGTCTGTGAAATCCCTTTCGAGTTCTGGCAGCCGCAGATTTTTTCGGGGCTTGGTTGAAGAGGTATGACCATCCAAAACAATTCAAATGCAGTTGGGTTGAAAATCATGCGAATAACTTTGAATTGAAATATCTCAAGAACCAGATGCCACAGATACTTTTTGTCTTCAGCTGTGGATAGGTAATGAATATACCTTTCTTTTGATGTATCTATCGATGGGTTTGGGAAACATTGTTGAAAATGTAATTTTTTTCGGCAAGGGGTTAGCCTTGATTTTTTTCTAAAATGTTGAAAAAAAGTAAAGTCGTGAATTGTAAAACAAGTTGTACACCAGTGGAAAGGTCTGTGAAATCCCTTTCGAGTTCTGGCAGCCGCAGATTTTTTCGGGGCTTGGTTGAAGAGGTATGACAAAACAAGTCAAATGCAGTTGGGTTGAAAATCATGCGAATAACTTTGAATTGAAATATCTCAAGAACCAGATGCCACAGATACTTTTTGTCTTCAGCTGTAGAAAGGTAATGAACATACCTTTCTTTTGATGTATCTATCGATGGGTTTGGGAAACATTGTTGAAAATGTAATTTTTTCGGCAAGGGGTTAGCCTTGATTTTTTTCTAAAATGTTGAAAAAAAGTAAAGTCGTGAATTGTACAACAAGTTGTACACCAGTGGAAAGGTCTGTGAAATCCCTTTCGAGGACTGGCAGCCGCAGATTTTTGCGGGGCTTGGTTGCAGAGATATCGCCATCCAAAACAAGTCAAATGCAGTTGTGTTGAAAATCATGCGAATAACTTTGAATTGAAATATCTCAAGAACCAGATGCCACAGATACTTTTTGTCTTCAGCTGTGGATAGGTAATGAACATACCTTTCTTTTGATGTATCTATCGATGGGTTTGGGAAACATTGTTGAAAATGTAATTTTTTTCGGCAAGGGGTTAGCCTTGATTTTTTTCTAAAATGTTGAAAAAAAGTAAAGTCGTGAATTGTACAACAAGTTGTACACCAGTGGAAAGGTCTGTGAAATCCCTTTCGAGGACTGGCAGCCGCAGATTTTTTCGGGGCTTGGTTGAAGAGGTATGACCATCCAAAACAAGTCAAATGCAGTTGGGTTGAAAATCATGCGAATAACTTTGAATTGAAATATCTCAAGAACCAGATGCCACAGATACTTTTTGTCTTCAGCTGTGGATAGGTATTGAATATACCTTTCTTTTGATGTATCTATCGATGGGTTTGGGAAACATTGTTGAAAATGTAATTTTTTTCGGCAAGGGGTTAGCCTTGATTTTTTTCTAAAATGTTGAAAAAAAGTAAAGTCGTGAATTGTAAAACAAGTTGTACACCAGTGGAAAGGTCTGTGAAATCCCTTTCGAGTTCTGGCAGCCGCAGATTTTTTCGGGGCTTGGTTGAAGAGGTATGACCATCCAAAACAATTCAAATGCAGTTGGGTTGAAAATCATGCGAATAACTTTGAATTGAAATATCTCAAGAATCAGATGCCACAGATACTTTTTGTCTTCAGCTGTGGATAGGTATTGAATATACCTTTCTTTTGATGTATCTATCGATGGGTTTGGGAAACATTGTTGAAAATGTAATTTTTTTCGGCAAGGGGTTAGCCTTGATTTTTTTCTAAAATGTTGAAAAAAAGTAAAGTCGTGAATTGTAAAACAAGTTGTACACCAGTGGAAAGGTCTGTGAAATCCCTTTCGAGTTCTGGCAGCCGCAGATTTTTTCGGGGCTTGGTTGAAGAGGTATGACCATCCAAAACAATTCAAATGCAGTTGGGTTGAAAATCATGCGAATAACTTTGAATTGAAATATCTCAAGAACCAGATGCCACAGATACTTTTTGTCTTCAGCTGTGGATAGGTAATGAATATACCTTTCTTTTGATGTATCTATCGATGGGTTTGGGAAACATTGTTGAAAATGTAATTTTTTTCGGCAAGGGGTTAGCCTTGATTTTTTTCTAAAATGTTGAAAAAAAGTAAAGTCGTGAATTGTAAAACAAGTTGTACACCAGTGGAAAGGTCTGTGAAATCCCTTTCGAGTTCTGGCAGCCGCAGATTTTTTCGGGGCTTGGTTGAAGAGGTATGACAAAACAAGTCAAATGCAGTTGGGTTGAAAATCATGCGAATAACTTTGAATTGAAATATCTCAAGAACCAGATGCCACAGATACTTTTTGTCTTCAGCTGTGGAAAGGTAATGAACATACCTTTCTTTTGATGTATCTATCGATGGGTTTGGGAAACATTGTTGAAAATGTAATTTTTTCGGCAAGGGGTTAGCCTTGATTTTTTTCTAAAATGTTGAAAAAAAGTAAAGTCGTGAATTGGACAACAAGTTGTACACCAGTGGAAAGGTCTGTGAAATCCCTTTCGAGGACTGGCGGCCGCAGATTTTTGCGGGGCTTGGTTGCAGAGATATCGCCATCCAAAACAAGTCAAATGCAGTTGGGTGGAAAATCATGCGAATAACTTTGAATTGAAATATCTCAAGAACCAGATGCCACATATACTTTTGTCTTCAGCTGTGGATAGGTAATGAACATACCTTTTCTTTTGATGAATCTATCGATGGGTTTGGAAAACATTGTTGAAAATGTAATTTTTTTCGGCAAGGGGTTAGCCTTGATTTTTTTCTAAAATGTTGAAAAAAAGTAAAGTCGTGAATTGTACAACAAGTTGTACACCAGCGGAAAGGTCTGTGAAATCCCTTTCGAGGACTGGCAGCCGCAGATTTTTGCGGGGCTTGGTTGCAGAGATATCGCCATCCAAAACAAGTCAAATGCAGTTGGGTGGAAAATCATGCGAATAACTTTGAATTGAAATATCTCAAGAACCAGATGCCACAGATACTTTTTGTCTTCAGCTGTGGATAGGTATTGAATATACCTTTCTTTTGATGTATCTATCGATGGGTTTGGGAAACATTGTTGAAAATGTAATTTTTTTCGGCAAGGGGTTAGCCTTGATTTTTTTCTAAAATGTTGAAAAAAAGTAAAGTCGTGAATTGTAAAACAAGTTGTACACCAGTGGAAAGGTCTGTGAAATCCCTTTCGAGTTCTGGCAGCCGCAGATTTTTTCGGGGCTTGGTTGAAGAGGTATGACCATCCAAAACAATTCAAATGCAGTTGGGTTGAAAATCATGCGAATAACTTTGAATTGAAATATCTCAAGAACCAGATGCCACAGATACTTTTTGTCTTCAGCTGTGGATAGGTAATGAATATACCTTTCTTTTGATGTATCTATCGATGGGTTTGGGAAACATTGTTGAAAATGTAATTTTTTTCGGCAAGGGGTTAGCCTTGATTTTTTTCTAAAATGTTGAAAAAAAGTAAAGTCGTGAATTGTAAAACAAGTTGTACACCAGTGGAAAGGTCTGTGAAATCCCTTTCGAGTTCTGGCAGCCGCAGATTTTTTCGGGGCTTGGTTGAAGAGGTATGACAAAACAAGTCAAATGCAGTTGGGTTGAAAATCATGCGAATAACTTTGAATTGAAATATCTCAAGAACCAGATGCCACAGATACTTTTTGTCTTCAGCTGTGGAAAGGTAATGAACATACCTTTCTTTTGATGTATCTATCGATGGGTTTGGGAAACATTGTTGAAAATGTAATTTTTTCGGCAAGGGGTTAGCCTTGATTTTTTTCTAAAATGTTGAAAAAAAGTAAAGTCGTGAATTGGACAACAAGTTGTACACCAGTGGAAAGGTCTGTGAAATCCCTTTCGAGGACTGGCGGCCGCAGATTTTTGCGGGGCTTGGTTGCAGAGATATCGCCATCCAAAACAAGTCAAATGCAGTTGGGTGGAAAATCATGCGAATAACTTTGAATTGAAATATCTCAAGAACCAGATGCCACATATACTTTTGTCTTCAGCTGTGGATAGGTAATGAACATACCTTTTCTTTTGATGAATCTATCGATGGGTTTGGAAAACATTGTTGAAAATGTAATTTTTTTCGGCAAGGGGTTAGCCTTGATTTTTTTCTAAAATGTTGAAAAAAAGTAAAGTCGTGAATTGTACAACAAGTTGTACACCAGCGGAAAGGTCTGTGAAATCCCTTTCGAGGACTGGCAGCCGCAGATTTTTGCGGGGCTTGGTTGCAGAGATATCGCCATCCAAAACAAGTCAAATGCAGTTGGGTGGAAAATCATGCGAATAACTTTGAATTGAAATATCTCAAGAACCAGATGCCACAGATACTTTTTGTCCTCAGCTGTGGATAGGCAATGAACATACCTTTCTTTTGATGTATCTATCGATGGGTTTGGGAAACATAGTTGAAAATGTAATTTTTGTCGGCAAGGGGTTAGCCTTGATTTTTTTCTAAAATGTTGAAAAAAAGTAAAGTCGCGAATTGTACAACAAGTTGTACACCAGTGGAAAGGCCTGTGAAATCCCTTTCGAGGACTGGCAGCCGCAGATTTTTGCGGAGCTTGGTTGCAGAGGTATCGCCATCCAAAACAAGTCAAATGCAGTTGGGTGGAAAATCATGCGAATAACTTTGAATTGAAATATCTCAAGAACCAGATGCCACAGATACTTTTTGTCTTCAGCTGTGGATAGGTAATGAACATACCTTTCTTTTGATGTATCTATCGATGGGTTTGGGAAACATTGTTGAAAATGTAATTTTTTTTGGCAAGGGGTTAGCCTTGATTTTTTTCTAAAATGTTGAAAAAAAAGTAAAGTCGTGAATTGTACAACAAGTTGTACACCAGTGGAAAGGTCTGTGAAATCCCTTTCGAGGACTGGCAGCCGCAGATTTCTGCGGGGCTTGGTTGCAGAGATATTGCCATCCAAAACAAGTCAAATGCTTTTTGTCTTCAGCTGTGGATAGGTAATGAACATACCTTTCTTTTGATGTATCTATCGATGGGTTTGGGAAACATTGTTGAAAATCTAATTTTTTTCGGCAAGGGTTTTTTTCTAAAATGTTGAAAAAAAGTAAAGTCGTGAATTGTACAACAAGTTGTACACCAGTGGAAAGGTCTGTGAAATCCCTTTCGAGGACAGAGATTTTTTCGGGGCTTGGTTGAAGAGGTATGACCATCCAAAACAAGTCAAATGCAGTTGGGTTGAAAATCATGCGAATAACTTTGAATTGAAATATCTCAAGAACCAGATGCCACAGATACTTTTTGTCTTCAGCTGTGGATAGGTAATAAACAGACCTTTCTTTTGATGTAACTATCGATGTGTTTGGGAAACATTGTTGAAAATGTAATTTTTTTCGGCAAGGGGTTAGCCTTGATTTTTTTCTAAAATGTTGAAAAAAAAGTAAAGTCGCGAATTGTACAACAAGTTGTACACAAGTGGAAAGGTCTGTGAAATCCCTTTCGGGGACTGGCAGCCGCAGATTTTTGCGGGGCTTGGTTGCAGAGATATCGCCATCCAATTTTTTTCTAAAATGTTGAAAAAAAGTAAAGTCGTGAATTGTACAACAAGTTGTACACCAGTGGAAAGGTCTGTGAAATCCCTTTCGAGGACTGGCAGCCGCAGATTTTTGCGGGGCTTGGTTGCAGAGATATCGCCATCCAAAACAAGTCAAATGCAGTTGGGTGGAAAATCATGCGAATAACTTTGAATTGAAATATCTCAAGAACCAGATGCCACAGATACTTTTTGTCTTCAGCTGTGGATAGGCAATGAACATACCTTTCTTTTGATGTATCTATCGATGGGTTTGGGAAACATAGTTGAAAATGTAATTTTTGTCGGCAAGGGGTTAGCCTTGATTTTTTTCTAAAATGTTGAAAAAAAAGTAAAGTCGCGAATTGTACAACAAGTTGTACACCAGTGGATAGGTCTGTGAAATCCCTTTCGAGGACTGGCAGCCGCAGATTTTTTCGGGGCTTGGTTGCAGAGATATCGCCATTCAAAACAAGTCAAATGCAGTTGAGTGGAAAATCATGCGAATAACTTTGAATTGAAATATCTCAAGAACCAGATGCCACAGATACTTTTTGTCTTCAGCTGTGGATAGGTAATGAACATACCTTTCTTTTGATGTATCTATCGATGGGTTTGGGAAACATATAATTGAAAATGTAATTTTTTTGGCAAGGGGTTAGCCTTGATTTTTTTCTAAAATGTTGAAAAAAAGTAAAGTCGTGAATTGTATAACAAGTTGTTCACCAGTGGAAAGGTCTGTGAAATCCCTTTCGAGGACTGGCAGCCGCAGATTTTTTCGGGGCTTGGTTGAAGAGGTATGACCATCCAAAACAAGTCAAATGCAGTTGGGTTGAAAATCATGCGAATAACTTTAAATTGAAATATCTCAAGAACCAGATGCCACAGATACTTCTTGTCTTCAGCTGTGGATAGGTAATGAACATACCTTTCTTTTGATGTATCTATCGATGGGTTTGGGAAACATTGTTGAAAATGTAATTTTTTCGGCAAGGGGTTAGCCTTGATTTTTTTCTAAAATGTTGAAAAAAAGTAAACTCGTGAAATGTACAACAAGTTGTACACCAGTGGAAAGGTCTGTGAAATCCCTTTCGAGGACTGGCAGCCGCAGATTTTTTCGGGGCTTGGTAGAAGAGGTATGACCATCCAAAACAAGTCAAATGCAGTTGGGTTGAAAATCATGCGAATAACTTTGAATTGAAATATCTCAAGAACCAGATGCCACAGATACTTTTTGTCTTCAGCTGTGGATAGGTAATGAACATACCTCTCTTTTGATGTATCTATCGATGGGCTTGGGAAACATTGTTGAAAATGTAATTTTTTTCGGCAAGGGGTTAGCCTTGATTTTTTTCTAAAATGTTGAAAAAAAGTAAAGTCGTGAAATGTACAACAAATTGTACACCAGTGGAAAGGTCTGTGAAATCCCTTTCGAGGACTGGCAGCCGCAGATTTTTGCGGTACTTGGTTGCAGAGATATCGCCATCCAAAACATGTCAAATGCAGTTGGGTGGAAAATCATGCGAATAACTTTGAATTGAAATATCTCAAGAACCAGATGCCACAGATACTTTTTGTCTTCAGCTGTGGATAGGTAATGAATATACCTTTCTTTTGATGTATCTATCGATGGATTTGGGAAACATTGTTGAAAATGTAATTTTTTTCGGCAAGGGGTTAGCCTTGATTTTTTTCTAAAATGTTGAAAAAAAGTAAAGTCGTGAATTGTACAACAATTTGTACACCAGTGGAAAGGTCTGTGAAATCCCTTTCGAGGACTGGCAGCCGCAGATTTTTTCGGGGCTTGGTTGAAGAGGTATGACCATCCAAAACAAGTCAAATGCAGTTGGGTTGAAAATGATGCGAATAACTTTGAATTGAAATATCTCAAGAACCAGATGCCACAGATACTTTTTGTCTTCAGCTGTGGATAGGTAATGAACAGACCTTTCTTTTGATGTATCTATCGATGGGTTTGGGAAACATTGTTGAAAATGTAATTTTTTTCGGCAAGTGGTTAGCCTTGATTTTTTTCTAAAATGTTGAAAAAAAGTAAGGTCGTGAATTGTACAACAATTTGTACACCAGTGGAAAGGTCTGTGAAATCCCTTTCGAGGACTGGCAGCCGCAGATTTTTGCGGGGCTTGGTTGCAGAGATATCGCCATCCAAAACAAATCAAATGCAGTTGGGTGGAAAATCATGCGAATAACTTTGAATTGAAATATCTCAAGAACCAGATGCCACAGATAATTTTTGTCTTCAGCTGTGGATAGGTAATGAACATACCTTTCTTTTGATGTATCTATCGATGGGTTTGGGAAACATATAATTGAAAATGTAATTTTTTTTGGCAAGGGGTTAGCCTTGATTTTTTTCTAAAATGTTGATAAAAAGTAAAGTCGTGAATTGTATAACAAGTTGTACACCAGTGGAAAGGTCTGTGAAATCCCTTTCGAGGACTGGCAGCCGCAGATTTTTGCGGGGCTTGGTTGCAGAGATATCGCCATCCAAAACAAGTCAAATGCAGTAGGGTGGAAAATCATGCGAATAACTTTGAATTGAAATATCTCAAGAACCAGATGCCACATATACTTTTTGTCTTCAGCTGTCGATAGGTAATGAACATACCTTTCTTTTGATCTATCTATCGATGGGTTTGGGAAACATTGTTGAAAATGTAATTTTTTTCGGCAAGGGGTTGGCCTTAATTTTTTTCTAAAATGTTGAAAAAAAGTAAAGTCGTGAATTGTACAACAATTTGTACACCAGTGGAAAGGTCTGTGAAATCCCTTTCGAGGACTGGCAGCCGCAGATTTTTTCGGGGCTTGGTTGAAGAGGTATGACCATCCAAAACAAGTCAAATGCAGTTAGGTTGAAAATCATTCGAATAACTTTGAATTGAAATATCTCAAGAACCAGATGCCACAGATACTTTTTGTCTTCAGCTGTGGATAGGTAATGAACATACCTTTCTTTTGATGTATCTATCGATGGGTTTGAGAAACATTGTTGAAAATGTAATTTTTTTCGGCAAGGGGTTAGCCTTGATTTTTTTCTAAAATGTTGAAAAAAAGTAAAGTAGTGAATTGTACAACAAGTTGTACACCAGTGGAAAGGTCTGTGAAATCCCTTTCGAGGACTGGCAGCCGCAGATTTTTGCGGGGCTTGGTTGAAGAGGTATGACCATCCAAAACAAGTCAAATGCAGTTGGGTTGAAAATCATGCGAATAACTTTGAATTGAAATATCTCAAGAACCAGATGCCACAGATACTTTTTGTCTTCAGCTGTGGATAGGTAATGAACATACCTTTCTTTTGATGTATCTGTCGATGGGTTTGGGAAACATTGTTGAAAATGTAATTTTTTTCGGCAAGGGGTTAGCCTTGATTTTTTTCTAAAATGTTGAAAAAAAGTAAAGTAGTGAATTGTACAACAAGTTGTACACCAGTGGAAAGGTCTGTGAAATCCCTTTCGAGGACTGGCAGCCGCAGATTTTTGCGGGGCTTGGTTGCAGAGATATCGCCATCCAAAACAAGTCAAATGCAGTTGGGTGGAAATTCATGCGAATAACTTTGAATTGAAATATCTCAAGAACCAGATGCCACAGATACTTTTTGTCTTCAGCTGTGGATAGGTAATGAACAGACCTTTCTTTTGACGTATCTATCGATGGGTTTGGGAAACATTGTTGAAAATGTAATTTTTTTCGGCAAGGGGTTAGCCTTGATTTTTTTCTAAAATGTTGAAAAAAAGTAAAGTCGTGAATTGTACAACAAGTTGTACACCAGTGGAAAGGTCTGTGAAATCCCTTTCGAGGACTGGCAGCCGAAGATTTTTGCGGGGCTTGGTTGCAGAGATATCGCCATCCAAAACAAGTCAAATGCAGTTGGGTGGAAAATCATGCGAATAACTTTGAATTGAAATATCTCAAGAACCAGATGCCACAGATAATTTTAGTCTTCAGCTGTGGATAGGTAATGAACAGACCTTTCTTTTGATGTATCTATCGATGGGTTTGGGAAACATTGTTGAAAATGTAATTTTTTTCGGCAAGGGGTTAGCCTTGATTTTTTTGTAAAATGTTGAAAAAAAGTAAAGTCGTGAATTGTACAACAAGTTGTACACCAGTGGAAAGGTCTGTGAAATCCCTTTCGAGGACTGGCAGCCGCAGATTTTTGCGGGACTTGGTTGCAGAGATATCGCCATCCAAAACAAGTCAAATGCAGTTGGGTGGAAAATCATGCGAATAACTTTGAATTGAAATATCTCAAGAACCAGATGCCACAGATACTTTTTGTCTTCAGCTGTGGATAGGTAATGAACAGACCTTTCTTTTGATGTATCTATCGATGGGTTTGGGAAACATTGTTGAAAATGTAATTTTTTTCGGCAAGGGGTTAGCCTTGATTTTTTTCTAAAATGTTGAAAAAAAGTAAAGTCGTGAATTGTACAACAATTTGTACACCAGTGGAAAGGTCTGTGAAATCCCTTTCGAGGACTGGCAGCCGCAGATTTTTTCGGGGCTTGGTTGAAGAGGTATGACCATCCAAAACAAGTCAAATGCAGTTGGGTTGAAAATGATGCGAATAACTTTGAATTGAAATATCTCAAGAACCAGATGCCACAGATACTTTTTGTCTTCAGCTGTGGATAGGTAATGAACAGACCTTTCTTTTGATGTATCTATCGATGGGTTTGGGAAACATTGTTGAAAATGTAATTTTTTTCGGCAAGGGGTTAGCCTTGATTTTTTTCTAAAATGTTGAAAAAAAGTAAGGTCGTGAATTGTACAACAATTTGTACACCAGTGGAAAGGTCTGTGAAATCCCTTTCGAGGACTGGCAGCCGCAGATTTTTGCGGGGCTTGGTTGCAGAGATATCGCCATCCAAAACAAGTCAAATGCAGTTGGGTGGAAAATCATGCGAATAACTTTGAATTGAAATATCTCAAGAACCAGATGCCACAGATACTTTTTGTCTTCAGCTGTGGATAGGTAATGAACATACCTTTCTTTTGATGTATCTATCGATGGGTTTGAGAAACATTGTTGAAAATGTAATTTTTTTCGGCAAGGGGTTAGCCTTGATTTTTTTCTAAAATGTTGAAAAAAAGTAAAGTAGTGAATTGTACAACAAGTTGTACACCAGTGGAAAGGTCTGTGAAATCCCTTTCGAGGACTGGCAGCCGCAGATTTTTGCGGGGCTTGGTTGAAGAGGTATGACCATCCAAAACAAGTCAAATGCAGTTGGGTTGAAAATCATGCGAATAACTTTGAATTGAAATATCTCAAGAACCAGATGCCACAGATACTTTTTGTCTTCAGCTGTGGATAGGTAATGAACATACCTTTCTTTTGATGTATCTGTCGATGGGTTTGGGAAACATTGTTGAAAATGTAATTTTTTTCGGCAAGGGGTTAGCCTTGATTTTTTTCTAAAATGTTGAAAAAAAGTAAAGTAGTGAATTGTACAACAAGTTGTACACCAGTGGAAAGGTCTGTGAAATCCCTTTCGAGGACTGGCAGCCGCAGATTTTTGCGGGGCTTGGTTGCAGAGATATCGCCATCCAAAACAAGTCAAATGCAGTTGGGTGGAAATTCATGCGAATAACTTTGAATTGAAATATCTCAAGACCCAGATGCCACAGATACTTTTTGTCTTCAGCTGTGGATAGGTAATGAACAGACCTTTCTTTTGACGTATCTATCGATGGGTTTGGGAAACATTGTTGAAAATGTAATTTTTTTCGGCAAGGGGTTAGCCTTGATTTTTTTCTAAAATGTTGAAAAAAAGTAAAGTCGTGAATTGTACAACAAGTTGTACACCAGTGGAAAGGTCTGTGAAATCCCTTTCGAGGACTGGCAGCCGAAGATTTTTGCGGGGCTTGGTTGCAGAGATATCGCCATCCAAAACAAGTCAAATGCAGTTGGGTGGAAAATCATGCGAATAACTTTGAATTGAAATATCTCAAGAACCAGATGCCACAGATAATTTTAGTCTTCAGCTGTGGATAGGTAATGAACAGACCTTTCTTTTGATGTATCTATCGATGGGTTTGGGAAACATTGTTGAAAATGTAATTTTTTTCGGCAAGGGGTTAGCCTTGATTTTTTTGTAAAATGTTGAAAAAAAGTAAAGTCGTGAATTGTACAACAAGTTGTACACCAGTGGAAAGGTCTGTGAAATCCCTTTCGAGGACTGGCAGCCGCAGATTTTTGCGGGACTTGGTTGCAGAGATATCGCCATCCAAAACAAGTCAAATGCAGTTGGGTGGAAAATCATGCGAATAACTTTGAATTGAAATATCTCAAGAACCAGATGCCACAGATACTTTTTGTCTTCAGCTGTGGATAGGTAATGAACAGACCTTTCTTTTGATGTATCTATCGATGGGTTTGGGAAACATTGTTGAAAATGTAATTTTTTTCGGCAAGGGGTTAGCCCTGATTTTTTTCTAAAATGTTGAAAAAAAAGTAAAGTCGTGAATTGTACAACAAGTTGTACACCAGTGGAAAGGTCTGTGAAATCCCTTTCGAGGACTGGCATCCGCAGATTTTTTCGGGGCTTGGTTGAAGAGGTATGACCATCTAAAACAAGTCAAATGCAGTTGGGTTGAAAATCATGCGAATATCTTTGAATTGAAATATCTCAAGAACCAGATGCCACAGATACTTTTTGTCTTCAGCTGTGGATAGGTAATGAACAGACCTTTCTTTTGAAGTATCTATCGATGGGTTTGGGAAACATTGTTGAAAATGTAATTTTTTTCGGCAAGGGGTTAGCCTTGATTTTTTTCTAAAATGTTGAAAAAAAGTAAAGTCGTGAATTGTACAACAAGTTGTACACCAGTGGAAAGGTCTGTGAAATCCCTTTCGAGGACTGGCAGCCGAAGATTTTTGCGGGGCTTGGTTGCAGAGATATCGCCATCCAAAACAAGTCAAATGCAGTTGGGTGGAAAATCATGCGAATAACTTTGAATTGAAATATCTCAAGAACCAGATGCCACAGATAATTTTAGTCTTCAGCTGTGGATAGGTAATGAACAGACTTTTCTTTTGATTTATCTATCGATGGGTTTGGGAAACATTGTTGAAAATGTAATTTTTTTCGGCAAGGGGTTAGCCTTGATTTTTTTCTAAAATGTTGAAAAAAAGTAAAGTCGTGAATTGTACAACAAGTTGTACACCAGTGGAAAGGTCTGTGAAATCCCTTTCGAGGACTGGCAGCCGCAGATTTTTGCGGGGCTTGGTTGCAGAGATATCGCCATCCAAAACAAGTCAAATGCAGTTGGGTGGAAATTCATGCGAATAACTTTGAATTGAAATATCTCAAGAACCAGATGCCACAGATACTTTTTGTCTTCAGCTGTGGATAGGTAATGAACAGACCTTTCTTTTGATGTATCTATCGATGGGTTTGGGAAACATTGTTGAAAATGTAATTTTTTTCGGCAAGGGGTTAGCCTTGATTTTTTTCTAAAATGTTGAAAAAAAAGAAAGTCGTGAATTGTACAACAAGTTGTACACCAGTGGAAAGGTCTGTGAAATCCCTTTCGAGGACTGGCAGCCGCAGATTTTTTCGGGGCTTGGTTGAAGAGGTATGACCATCCAAAACAAGTCAAATGCAGTTGGGTTGAAAATCATGCGAATAACTTTGAATTGAAATATCTCAAGAACCAGATGCCACAGATACTTTTTGTCTTCAGCTGTGGATAGGTAATGAACATACCTTTCTTTTGATGTATCTATCGATGGGTTTGGAAAACATTTTTGAAAATGTAATTTTTTTCGGCAAGGGGTTAGCCTTGATTTTTTTCTAAAATGTTGAAAAAAAGTAAAGTCGTGAATTGTAAAACAAGTTGTACACCAGTGGAAAGGTCTGTGAAATCCCTTTCGAGGACTGGCAGCCGCAGATTTTTTCGGGGCTTGGTTGAAGAGGTATGACCATCCAAAACAAGTCAAATGCAGTTGGGTTGAAAATCATGCGAATAACTTTGAATTGAAATATCTCAGGAACCAGATGCCACAGATACTTTTTGTCTTCAGCTGTGGATAGGTAATGAACATACCTTTCTTTTGATGTATATATAGATGGGTTTGGGAAACATTGTTGAAAATGTAATTTTTTTCGGCAAGGGGTTAGCCTTGATTTTTTTCTAAAATGTTGAAAAAAAGTAAAGTCGTGAATTGTACAACAAGTTGTACACCAGTGGAAAGGTCTGTGAAATCCCTTTCGAGTTCTGGCAGCCGCAGATTTTTTCGGGGCTTAGTTGAAGAGGTATGACCATCCAAAACAAGTCAAATGCAGTTGGGTTGAAAATCATGTGAATAACTTTGAAGTGAAATATCTCAAGAACCAGATGCCACAGATACTTTTTGTCTTCAGCTGTGGATAGGTTATGAACAGACCTTTCTTTTGATGTATCTATCGATGGGTTTGGGAAACATAGTTGAAAATGTAATTTTTTTTGGCAAGGGGTTAGCCTTGATTTTTTTCTAAAATGTTGAAAAAAAGTAAAGTCGTGAATTGTACAACAAGTTGTACACCAGTGGAAAGGTCTGTGAAATCCCTTTCGAGGACTGGCAGCCGCAGATTTTTGCGGGGCTTGGTTGCAGAGATATCGCCATCCAAAATAAGTCAAATGCAGTTGGGTGGAAAATCATGCGAATAACTTTGAATTGAAATATCTCAAGAACCAGATGCCACAGATACTTTTTGTCTTCAGCTGTGGATAGTTAATGAACATACCTTTCTTTTGATGTATCTATCGATGGGTTTGGGAAACATTGTTGAAAATGTAATTTTTTTCGGCAAGGGGTTAGCCTTGATTTTTTTCTAAAATGTTGAAAAAAAGTAAAGTCGTGAATTGTACAACAAGTTGTACACCAGTTGAAATGTCTGTGAAATCCCTTTCGAGGACTGGCAGCCGCAGATTTTTGCGGTGCTTGGTTGCAGAGATATCGCCATCCAAAACAAGTCAAATGCAGTTGGGTGGAAAATCATGCGAATAACTTTGAATTGAAATATCTCAAGAACCAGATGCCACAGATACTTTTTGTCTTCAGCTGTGGATAGGTAATGAACATACCTTTCTTTTGATGTATCTATTGATGGGTTTGGGAAACATTGTTGAAAATGTAATTTTTTCGGCAGCCTTGATTTTTTTCTAAAATGTTGAAAAAAAGTAAAGTCGTGAATTGTCCAACAAGTTGTACACCAGTGGAAAGGTCTGTGAAATCCCTTTCGATGACTTGCAGCCGCAGATTTTTTCGGGGCTTGGTTGAAGAGGTATGACAAAACAAGTCAAATGCAGTTGGGTTGAAAATCATGCGAATAACTTTGAATTGAAATATCTCAAGAACCAGATGCCACAGATACTTTTTGTCTTCAGCTGTGGAAAGGTAATGAACATACCTTTCTTTTGATGTATCTATCGATGGGTTTGGGAAACATTGTTGAAAATGTAATTTTTTCGGCAAGGGGTTAGCCTTGATTTTTTTCTAAAATGTTGAAAAAAAGTAAAGTCGTGAATTGTACAACAAGTTGTTCACCAGTGGTAAGGTCTGTGAAATCCCTTTCGAGGACTGGCGGCCGCAGATTTTTGCGGGGCTTGGTTGCAGAGATATCGCCATCCAAAACAAGTCAAATGCAGTTGGGTGGAAAATCATGCGAATAACTTTGAATTGAAATATCTCAAGAACCAGATGCCACAGATACTTTTTGTCTTCAGCTGTGGATAGGTAATGAACATACCTTTTCTTTTGATGAATCTATCGATGGGTTTGGAAAACATTGTTGAAAATGTAATTTTTTTCGGCAAGGGGTTAGCCTTGATTTTTTTCTAAAATGTTGAAAAAAAGTAAAGTCGTGAATTGTACAACAAGTTGTACACCAGTGGAAAGGTCTGTGAAATCCCTTTCGAGGCCTGGCAGCCGCAGATTTTTGCGGGGCTTGGTTGCAGAGATATCGCCATCCAAAACAAGTCAAATGCAGTTGGGTGGAAAATCATGCGAATAACTTTGAATTGAAATATCTCAAGAACCAGATGCCACAGATACTTTTTGTCTTCAGCTCTTCAGCTATGGATAGGTAATGAACAGACCTTTCTTTTGATGTATCTATCGATGGGCTTGGGAAACATTGTTGAAAATGTAATTTTTTTCGGCAAGGGATTAGCCTTGATTTTTTTCTAAAATGTTGAAAAAAAGTAAAGTCGTGAATTGTACAACAAGTTGTACACCAGTGGAAAGGTCTGTGAAATCCCTTTCGAGGACTGGCAGCCGCAGATTTTTGCGGGGCTTGGTTGCAGAGATATCGCCATCCAAAATAAGTCAAATGCAGTTGGGTGGAAAATCATGCGAATAACTTTGAATTGAAATATCTCAAGAACCAGATGCCACAGATACTTTTTGTCTTCAGCTGTGGATAGTTAATGAACATACCTTTCTTTTGATGTATCTATCGATGGGTTTGGGAAACATTGTTGAAAATGTAATTTTTTTTGGCAAGGGGTTAGCCTTGATTTTTTTCTAAAATGTTGAAAAAAAGTAAAGTCGTGAATTGTACAACAAGTTGTACACCAGTGGAAATGTCTGTGAAATCCCTTTCGAGGACTGGCAGCCGCAGATTTTTGCGGTGCTTGGTTGCAGAGATATCGCCATCCAAAACAAGTCAAATGCAGTTGGGTGGAAAATCATGCGAATAACTTTGAATTGAAATATCTCAAGAACCAGATGCCACAGATACTTTTTGTCTTCAGCTGTGGATAGGTAATGAACATACCTTTCTTTTGATGTATCTATCGATGGGTTTGGGAAACATTGTTGAAAATGTAATTTTTTCGGCAAGGGGTTAGCCTTGATTTTTTTCTAAAATGTTGAAAAAAAGTAAAGTCGTGAATTGTCCAACAAGTTGTACACCAGTGGAAAGGTCTGTGAAATCCCTTTCGATGACTTGCAGCCGCAGATTTTTTCGGGGCTTGGTTGAAGAGGTATGACAAAACAAGTCAAATGCAGTTGGGTGGAAAATCATGCGAATAACTTTGAATTGAAATATCTCAAGAACCAGATGCCACAGATACTTTTTGTCTTCAGCTGTGGAAAGGTAATGAACATACCTTTCTTTTGATGTATCTATCGATGGGTTTGGGAAACATTGTTGAAAATGTAATTTTTTCGGCAAGGGGTTAGCCTTGATTTTTTTCTAAAATGTTGAAAAAAAGTAAAGTCGTGAATTGTACAACAAGTTGTACACCAGTGGAAAGGTCTGTGAAATCCCTTTCGAGGACTGGCAGCCGCAGATTTTTTCGGGGCTTGGTTGAAGAGGTATGACCATCCAAAACAAGTCAAATGCAGTTGGGTTGAAAATCATGCGAATAACTTTGAATTGAAATATCTCAAGAACCAGATGCCACAGATACTTTTTGTCTTCAGCTGTGGATAGGTAATGACCATACCTTTCTTTTGATGTATCTATCGATGGGTTTGGGAAACATTGTTGAAAATGTAATTTTTTTCGGCAACGGGTTAGCCTTGATTTTTTTCTAAAATGTTGAAAAAAAGTAAAGTCGTGAATTGTACAACAAGTTGTATACCAGTGGAAAGGTCTGTGAAATCCCTTTCGAGGACTGGCAGCCGCAGATTTTTGCGGGACTTGGTTGCAGAGATATCGCCATCGAAAACAAGTCAAATACAGTTGGGTGGAAAATCATGCGAATAACTTTGAATTGAAATATCTCAAGAACCAGATGCCACAGATACTTTTTGTCTTCAGCTGTGGATAGGTAATGACCATACCTTTCTTTTGATGTATCTATCGATGGGTTTGGGAAACATTGTTGAAAATGTAATTTTTGTCGGCAAGGGGTTAGCCTTGATTTTTTTCTAAAATGTTGAAAAAAAGTAAGGTCGCGAATTGTACAACAAGTTGTACACCAGCCTTTACATATACCAATTATCGAATCTATCGTTGATTTAGAGACTTGCATAAAACACAAACCACCACAAATTAAGGATGAAATAAGGGAATTTGCTAAACCTATCATTAGAGATGCAAAATTAAAATTCAAATGTGATACGGAATCCGTGAAAACTCATGAGATTATTCGTGAATTGCAACAAAAAGATGTGTTCTACATGAAGGCCGACAAAGGAAATAAGTTGGTTATTATGCAAAAACAAGACTATGATGAGAGAGTAAAAAATTCATTGCTCACAAATAATATAAAATTACTATCAAAAACACCTTTACCAAAAATGATACGCGAATCAAAAGAAGTTATAAAATGTATTAACACAGTCTTTGGTGTGCCTAAATGGAAATTGGATATTTCAAACCCAGTTGTCCCAAAACTGTATGCACTACCAAAAGTACACAAACCTGGCCATACAATGCGACATATAGTATCAAACATTAATTCACCATCAGTTAAAATAGCCAAATGGTTGGTCGAAGATCTAAAGATGTTTCCAATTAAAACCCTCTCTGTGAAAAATTCGTTTGACTTCGTTGAAAAGTCAAAAAATATTCACATCGATGATGACGAAATCATGATCTCCTTTGATGTTGAAGCTTTGTTTCCCAGTATTCCTATTCCAGATGCATTAGCTGCTCTAAACACGCATTTAGACAATTATAGAGTCGATGATGACAAAAAACTATTGTACATACAAACTGCGAAACTATGCATGTCACACAATTTTTTCCAGTACAGAGGACAATTTTATCAAATTGATAAGGGCACTAGCATGGGAAACCCTCTTTCACCCTTAATTGCCGAAGTTTTTATGTCTTCATTTGAAATTAATTTGAAGTCGAGAGGTTTACTTCCACGAATCTGGTATCGCTACGTGGACGATGTTTTCGCTGTAATCAAAACTACAGACATAGAAAAAGTTGTAAAAACAATAAATTCTCAATTCGAAAATATCAATTTCACCTACGAAAAAGAGTCAAACAACACCTTGAGTTTCTTAGATTTAATGATAACAAGAAAAAACAATAAAATCGAATTTTCTATATATAGAAAACCAACAACAACAAATCGTTATATAACTAGTGACTCTTTCTGTCCGATTCAACATAAATTAGCGACCTTTCACTCGATGGTCCATCGACTTTGCAAGCTTCCTTTATCGATCGCAAATTATTCAAAGGAATATAAACATATAAAGGAAATCGCAACCATCAACGGCTACAACGAATCTTTTGTGGATAAGCTAATCATAAAACACACCAACAAAATTAAAAAATCCAAGTTATCAACACTATTTACACAACACAGACGACTAAACAACAACAACAACTCAGAACGAGCAAGTATGACTTTCTTTCCAACAATTACTGACAGGTTAAAGTCCAAATTCAAAAAGAAAAACATTGAATGCGTTTTTTCTAGTAATGGGAAAATAAAGAACATGTTTGGTACAACGAAAGACAGAACCAAAACAAATGATAAATCGGGAATTTACGAGGTTAAATGTGGAAACTGTGAAGCTAGGTACATCGGTCAAACGAAGAGGAGCATCGAAGTACGTCTCAAGGAACATTCTAGCCACATAAAATTCAATCGCCCCGAAAAATCCTCCGTTGCCTCGCACGCCCTCACCAACAATCATTTCAATGTTAAGTTCGAAGACGTAAAGCTTCTTAAACACGTCACAAACCCCAGACGACTTGATGCGTATGAAAGCTTACACATACACATCAACAACAACTTGATGAACAGTGACGACGGGAATATAATTTCACCGCTCTTCAACTTAATATAACCATCTCTCTCACTCTTTAACTTTCTGTGATTTGTTAATTTTGTAAAGCTATTTTGTTTACATTTTTTTATTCTATTGTCTTATGTAATTTTGTTGTAATTTCCATACCAATTAGTGTATTGCTGAAGATGAGTCACATCAGACTCGAAATGCATTCAATTTAAATAAAAAGTTAAAATAATAATTTTTAAATTAAAAAACGTTTTTTATTTTGTTTTTTCTTTTTAACTTTTTTACATTTTTTGTGGTCAATAAGGTTCCTTTCTTTCTCTATATTTAAGTCAAATGCAGTTGGGTGGAAAATCATGCGAATAACTTTGAATTGAAATATCTCAAGAACCAGATGCCACAGATACTTTTTGTCTTCAGCTGTGGATAGGCAATGAACATACCTTTCTTTTGATGTATCTATCGATGGGTTTGGGAAACATAGTTGAAAATGTAATTTTTGTCGGCAAGGGGTTAGCCTAGATTTTTTTCTAAAATGTTGAAAAAAAGTAAAGTCGCGAATTGTACAACAAGTTGTACACCAGTGGAAAGGTCTGTGAAATCCCTTTCGAGGACTGGCAGCCGCAGATTTTTGCGGGGCTTGGTTGCAGAGGTATCGCCATCCAAAACAAGTCAAATGCAGTTGGGTGGAAAATCATGCGAATAACTTTGAATTGAAATATCTCAAGAACCAGATGCCACAGATACTTTTTGTCTTCAGCTGTGGATAGGTAATGAACATACCTTTCTTTTGATGTATATATCGATGGGCTTGGGAAACATTGTTGAAAATGTAATTTTTTTCGGCAAGGGGTTAGCCTTGATTTTTTTCTAAAATGTTGAAAAAAAAGTAAAGTCGTGAATTGTACAACAAGTTGTACACCAGTGGAAAGGTCAGCGAAATCCCTTTCGACGACTGGCAGCCGCAGATTTTTGGGGGGCTTGGTTGCAGAGATATCGCCATCCAAAACAAGTCAAATGCAGTTGGGTGGAAAATCATGCGAATAACTTTGAATTGAAATATCTCAAGAACCAGATGCCACAGATACTTTTTGTCTTCAGCTGTGGATAGGTAATGAACATACCTTTCTTTTGATGTATTTATCGATGGGTTTGGGAAACATTGTTGAAAATGTAATTTTTTTCGGCAAGGGATTAGCCTTGATTTTTTTCTAAAATGTTGAAAAAAAGTAAAGTCGTGAATTGTACAACAAGTTGTACACCAGTGGAAAGGTCTGTGAAATCCCTTTCGAGGACTGGCAGCCGCAGATTTTTTCGGGGCTTGGTTGAAGAGGTATGACCATCCAAAACAAGTCAAATGCAGTTGGGTTGAAAATCATGCGAATAACTTTGAATTGAAATATCTCAAGAACCAGATGCCACAGATACTTTTTGTCTTCAGCTGTGGATAGGTAATGACCATACCTTTCTTTTGATGTATCTATCGATGGGTTTGGGAAACATTGTTGAAAATGTAATTTTTTTCGGCAACGGGTTAGCCTTGATTTTTTTCTAAAATGTTGAAAAAAAGTAAAGTCGTGAATTGTACAACAAGTTGTACACCAGTGGAAAGGTCTGTGAAATCCCTTTCGAGGACTGGCAGCCGCAGATTTTTGCGGGACTTGGTTGCAGAGATATCGCCATCGAAAACAAGTCAAATACAGTTGGGTGGAAAATCATGCGAATAACTTTGAATTGAAATATCTCAAGAACCAGATGCCACAGATACTTTTTGTCTTCAGCTGTGGATAGGTAATGAACAGACCTTTCTTTTGATGTATCTATCGATGGGTTTGGGAAACATTGTTGAAAATGTAATTTTTGTCGGCAAGGGGTTAGCCTTGATTTTTTTCTAAAATGTTGAAAAAAAGTAAAGTCGCGAATTGTACAACAAGTTGTACACCAGTGGAAAGGTCTGTGAAATCCCTTTCGAGGACTGGCAGCCGCAGATTTTTGCGGGGCTTGGTTGCAGAGATATCGCCATCCAAAACAAGTCAAATGCAGTTGGGTGGAAAATCATGCGAATAACTTTGAATTGAAATATCTCAAGAACCAGATGCCACAGATACTTTTTGTCTTCAGCTGTGGATAGGTAATGAACATACCTTTCTTTTGATGTATCTATCGATGGGTTTGGAAAACATTTTTGAAAATGTAATTTTTTTCGGCAAGGGGTTAGCCTTGATTTTTTTCTAAAATGTTGAAAAAAAGTAAAGTCGTGACTTGTACAACAAGTTGTACACCAGTGGAAAGGTCTGTGAAATCCCTTTCGAGGACTGGCAGCCGCAGATTTTTTCGGGGCTTGATTGAAGAGGTATGACCATCCAAAACAAGTCAAATGCAGTTGGGTTGAAAATCATGCGAATAACTTTGAATTGAAATATCTCAAGAACCAGATGCCACAGATACTTTTTGTCTTCAGCTGTGGATAGGTTATGAACAGACCTTTCTTTTGATGTATCTATCGATGGGTTTGGGAAACATAGTTGAAAATGTAATTTTTTTTGGCAAGGGGTTAGCTTTGATTTTTTTCTAAAATGTTGAAAAAAAGTAAAGTCGTGAATTGTACAACAAGTTGTACACCAGTGGAAAGGTCTGTGAAATCCCTTTCGATGACTGGCAGCCGCAGATTTTTTCGGGGCTTGGTTGAAGAGGTATGACCATCCAAAACAAGTCAAATGCAGTTGGGTTGAAAATCATGCGAATAACTTTGAATTGAAATATCTCAAGAACCAGACGCCACAGATACTTTTTGTCTTCAGCTGTGGATAGGTAATGAACAGACCTTTCTTTTGATGTATCTATCGATGAGTTTGGGAAACATTGTTGAAAATGTAATTTTTTTTGGCAAGGGGTTAGCCTTGATTTTTTTCTAAAATGTTGAAAAAAAGTAAAGTCGTGAATTGTACAACAAGTTGTACACCAGTGGAAAGGTCTGTGAAATTCCTTTCGAGGACTGGCAGCCGCAGATTTTTGCGGGGCTTGGTTGCAGAGATATCGCCATCCAAAACAAGTCAAATGCAGTTGGGTGGAAAATCATGCGAATAACTTTGAATTGAAATATCTCAAGAACCAGATGCCACAGATACTTTTTGTCTTCAGCTGTGGATAGGTAATGAACATACCTTTCTTTTGATGTATCTATCGATGGGTTTGGGAAACATTGTTGAAAATGTAATTTTTTTCGGCAAGGGATTAGCCTTGATTTTTTTCTAAAATGTTGAAAAAAAGTAAAGTCGTGAATTGTACAACAAGTTGTACACCAGTGGAAAGGTCTGTGAAATCCCTTTCGAGGACTGGCAGCCGCAGATTTTGTCGGGGCTTGGTTGAAGAGGTATGACCATCCAAAACAAGTCAAATGCAGTTGGGTTGAAAATCATGCGAATAACTTTGAATTGAAATATCTCAAGAACCAGATACCACAGATACTTTTTGTCTTCAGCTGTGTATAGGTAATGACCATACCTTTCTTTTGATGTATCTATCGATGGGTTTGGGAAACATTGTTGAAAATGTAATTTTTTTCGGCAACGGGTTAGCCTTGATTTTTTTCTAAAATGTTGAAAAAAAGTAAAGTCGTGAATTGTACAACAAGTTGTACACCAGTGGAAAGGTCTGTGAAATCCCTTTCGAGGACTGGCAGCCGCAGATTTTTGCGGGACTTGGTTGCAGAGATATCGCCATCGAAAACAAGTCAAATACAGTTGGGTGGAAAATCATGCGAATAACTTTGAATTGAAATATCTCAAGAACCAGATGCCACAGATACTTTTTGTCTTCAGCTGTGGATAGGTAATGAACAGACCTTTCTTTTGATGTATCTATCGATGGGTTTGGGAAACATTGTTGAAAATGTAATTTTTGTCGGCAAGGGGTTAGCCTTGATTTTTTTCTAAAATGTTGAAAAAAAGTAAAGTCGTGACTTGTACAACAAGTTGTACACCAGTGGAAAGGTCTGTGAAATCCCTTTCGAGGACTGGCAGCCGCAGATTTTTTCGGGGCTTGATTGAAGAGGTATGACCATCCAAAACAAGTCAAATGCAGTTGGGTTGAAAATCATGCGAATAACTTTGAATTGAAATATCTCAAGAACCAGATGCCACAGATACTTTTTGTCTTCAGCTGTGGATAGGTTATGAACAGACTTTTCTTTTGATGTATCTATCGATGGGTTTGGGAAACATAGTTGAAAATGTAATTTTTTTTGGCAAGGGGTTAGCCTTGATTTTTTTCTAAAATGTTGAAAAAAAGTAAAGTCGTGAATTGTACAACAAGTTGTACACCAGTGGAAAGGTCTGTGAAATCCCTTTCGATGACTGGCAGCCGCAGATTTTTTCGGGGCTTGGTTGAAGAGGTATGACCATCCAAAACAAGTCAAATGCAGTTGGGTTGAAAATCATGCGAATAACTTTGAATTGAAATATCTCAAGAACCAGACGCCACAGATACTTTTTGTCTTCAGCTGTGGATAGGTAATGAACAGACCTTTCTTTTGATGTATCTATCGATGAGTTTGGGAAACATTGTTGAAAATATAATTTTTTTTGGCAAGGGGTTAGCCTTGATTTTTTTCTAAAATGTTGAAAAAAAGTAAAGTCGTGAATTGTACAACAAGTTGTACACCAGTGGAAAGGTCTGTGAAATTCCTTTCGAGGACTGGCAGCCGCAGATTTTTGCGGGGCTTGGTTGCAGAGATATCGCCATCCAAAACAAGTCAAATGCAGTTGGGTGGAAAATCATGCGAATAACTTTGAATTGAAATATCTCAAGAACCAGATGCCACAGATACTTTTTGTCTTCAGCTGTGGATAGGTAATGAACATACCTTTCTTTTGATGTATCTATCGATGGGTTTGGGAAACATTGTTGAAAATGTAATTTTTTTCGGCAAGGGATTAGCCTTGATTTTTTTCTAAAATGTTAAAAAAAAGTAAAGTCGTGAATTGTACAACAAGTTGTACACCAGTGGAAAGGTCTGTGAAATCCCTTTCGAGGACTGGCAGCCGCAGATTTTGTCGGGGCTTGGTTGAAGAGGTATGACCATCCAAAACAAGTCAAATGCAGTTGGGTTGAAAATCATGCGAATAACTTTGAATTGAAATATCTCAAGAACCAGATGCCACAGATACTTTTTGTCTTCAGCTGTGGATAGGTAATGACCATACCTTTCTTTTGATGTATCTATCGATGGGTTTGGGAAACATTGTTGAAAATGTAATTTTTTTCGGCAACGGGTTAGCCTTGATTTTTTTCTAAAATGTTGAAAAAAAGTAAAGTCGTGAATTGTACAACAAGTTGTACACCAGTGGAAAGGTCTGTGAAATCCCTTTCGAGGACTGGCAGCCGCAGATTTTTGCGGGACTTGGTTGCAGAGATATCGCCATCGAAAACAAGTCAAATACAGTTGGGTGGAAAATCATGCGAATAACTTTGAATTGAAATATCTCAAGAACCAGATGCCACAGCTACTTTTTGTCTTCAGCTGTGGATAGGTAATGAACAGACCTTTCTTTTGATGTATCTATCGATGGGTTTGGGAAACATTGTTGAAAATGTAATTTTTGTCGGCAAGGGGTTAGCCTTGATTTTTTTCTAAAATGTTGAAAAAAAGTAAAGTCGTGACTTGTACAACAAGTTGTACACCAGTGGAAAGGTCTGTGAAATCCCTTTCGAGGACTGGCAGCCGCAGATTTTTTCGGGGCTTGATTGAAGAGGTATGACCATCCAAAACAAGTCAAATGCAGTTGGGTTGAAAATCATGCGAATAACTTTGAATTGAAATATCTCAAGAACCAGATGCCACAGATACTTTTTGTCTTCAGCTGTGTATAGGTAATGACCATACCTTTCTTTTGATGTATCTATCGATGGGTTTGGGAAACATTGTTGAAAATGTAATTTTTTTCGGCAACGGGTTAGCCTTGATTTTTTTCTAAAATGTTGAAAAAAAGTAAAGTCGTGAATTGTACAACAAGTTGTACACCAGTGGAAAGGTCTGTGAAATCCCTTTCGAGGACTGGCAGCCGCAGATTTTTGCGGGACTTGGTTGCAGAGATATCGCCATCGAAAACAAGTCAAATACAGTTGGGTGGAAAATCATGCGAATAACTTTGAATTGAAATATCTCAAGAACCAGATGCCACAGATACTTTTTGTCTTCAGCTGTGGATAGGTAATGAACAGACCTTTCTTTTGATGTATCTATCGATGGGTTTGGGAAACATTGTTGAAAATGTAATTTTTGTCGGCAAGGGGTTAGCCTTGATTTTTTTCTAAAATGTTGAAAAAAAGTAAAGTCGTGACTTGTACAACAAGTTGTACACCAGTGGAAAGGTCTGTGAAATCCCTTTCGAGGACTGGCAGCCGCAGATTTTTTCGGGGCTTGATTGAAGAGGTATGACCATCCAAAACAAGTCAAATGCAGTTGGGTTGAAAATCATGCGAATAACTTTGAATTGAAATATCTCAAGAACCAGATGCCACAGATACTTTTTGTCTTCAGCTGTGGATAGGTTATGAACAGACTTTTCTTTTGATGTATCTATCGATGGGTTTGGGAAACATTGTTGAAAATGTAATTTTTTTTGGCAAGGGGTTAGCCTTGATTTTTTTCTAAAATGTTGAAAAAAAGTAAAGTCGTGAATTGTACAACAAGTTGTACACCAGTGGAAAGGTCTGTGAAATCCCTTTCGATGACTGGCAGCCGCAGATTTTTTCGGGGCTTGGTTGAAGAGGTATGACCATCCAAAACAAGTCAAATGCAGTTGGGTTGAAAATCATGCGAATAACTTTGAATTGAAATATCTCAAGAACCAGACGCCACAGATACTTTTTGTCTTCAGCTGTGGATAGGTAATGAACAGACCTTTCTTTTGATGTATCTATCGATGAGTTTGGGAAACATTGTTGAAAATATAATTTTTTTTGGCAAGGGGTTAGCCTTGATTTTTTTCTAAAATGTTGAAAAAAAGTAAAGTCGTGAATTGTACAACAAGTTGTACACCAGTGGAAAGGTCTGTGAAATTCCTTTCGAGGACTGGCAGCCGCAGATTTTTGCGGGGCTTGGTTGCAGAGATATCGCCATCCAAAACAAGTCAAATGCAGTTGGGTGGAAAATCATGCGAATAACTTTGAATTGAAATATCTCAAGAACCAGATGCCACAGATACTTTTTGTCTTCAGCTGTGGATAGGTAATGAACATACCTTTCTTTTGATGTATCTATCGATGGGTTTGGGAAACATTGTTGAAAATGTAATTTTTTTCGGCAAGGGATTAGCCTTGATTTTTTTCTAAAATGTTAAAAAAAAGTAAAGTCGTGAATTGTACAACAAGTTGTACACCAGTGGAAAGGTCTGTGAAATCCCTTTCGACGACTGGCAGCCGCAGATTTTGTCGGGGCTTGGTTGAAGAGGTATGACCATCCAAAACAAGTCAAATGCAGTTGGGTTGAAAATCATGCGAATAACTTTGAATTGAAATATCTCAAGAACCAGATGCCACAGATACTTTTTGTCTTCAGCTGTGGATAGGTAATGACCATACCTTTCTTTTGATGTATCTATCGATGGGTTTGGGAAACATTGTTGAAAATGTAATTTTTTTCGGCAACGGGTTAGCCTTGATTTTTTTCTAAAATGTTGAAAAAAAGTAAAGTCGTGAATTGTACAACAAGTTGTACACCAGTGGAAAGGTCTGTGAAATCCCTTTCGAGGACTGGCAGCCGCAGATTTTTGCGGGACTTGGTTGCAGAGATATCGCCATCGAAAACAAGTCAAATGCAGTTGGGTGGAAAATCATGCGAATAACTTTGAATTGAAATATCTCAAGAACCAGATGCCACAGCTACTTTTTGTCTTCAGCTGTGGATAGGTAATGAACAGACCTTTCTTTTGATGTATCTATCGATGGGTTTGGGAAACATTGTTGAAAATGTAATTTTTGTCGGCAAGGGGTTAGCCTTGATTTTTTTCTAAAATGTTGAAAAAAAGTAAAGTCGTGACTTGTACAACAAGTTGTACACCAGTGGAAAGGTCTGTGAAATCCCTTTCGAGGACTGGCAGCCGCAGATTTTTTCGGGGCTTGATTGAAGAGGTATGACCATCCAAAACAAGTCAAATGCAGTTGGGTTGAAAATCATGCGAATAACTTTGAATTGAAATATCTCAAGAACCAGATGCCACAGATACTTTTTGTCTTCAGCTGTGGATAGGTTATGAACAGACTTTTCTTTTGATGTATCTATCGATGGGTTTGGGAAACATAGTTGAAAATGTAATTTTTTTTGGCAAGGGGTTAGCCTTGATTTTTTTCTAAAATGTTGAAAAAAAGTAAAGTCGTGAATTGTACAACAAGTTGTACACCAGTGGAAAGGTCTGTGAAATCCCTTTCGATGACTGGCAGCCGCAGATTTTTTCGGGGCTTGGTTGAAGAGGTATGACCATCCAAAACAAGTCAAATGCAGTTGGGTTGAAAATCATGCGAATAACTTTGAATTGAAATATCTCAAGAACCAGACGCCACAGATACTTTTTGTCTTCAGCTGTGGATAGGTAATGAACAGACCTTTCTTTTGATGAATCTATCGATGAGTTTGGGAAACATTGTTGAAAATGTAATTTTTTTTGGCAAGGGGTTAGCCTTGATTTTTTTCTAAAATGTTGAAAAAAAGTAAAGTCGTGAATTGTACAACAAGTTGTACACCAGTGGAAAGGTCTGTGAAATTCCTTTCGAGGACTGGCAGCCGCAGATTTTTGCGGGGCTTGGTTGCAGAGATATCGCCATCCAAAACAAGTCAAATGCAGTTGGGTGTAAAATCATGCGAATAACTTTGAATTGAAATATCTCAAGAACCAGATGCTACAGATACTTTTTGTCTTTAGCTGTGGATAGGTAATGAACATACCTTTCTGTTGATGTATCTATCGATGGGTTTGGGAAACATTGTTGAAAATGTAATTTTTTCGGCAAGGGGTTAGCCTTGATTTTTTTCTACAATGTTGAAAAAAAGTAAAGTCGTGAATTGTACAACAAGTTGTGCACTTGTGGAAAGGTCTGTGAAATCCCTTTCGAGGACTGGCAGCCGCAGATTTTTTCGGGGCTTGGTTGAAGAGGTATGACCATCCAAAACAAGCCAAATGCAGTTGGGTTGAAAATCATGCGAATAACTTTGAATTGAAATATCTCAAGAACCAGACGCCACAGATACTTTTTGTCTTTAGCTGTGGATAGGTAATGAACAGACCTTTCTTTTAATGTATCTATCGATGAGTTTGGGAAACATAGTTGAAAATGTAATTTTTTTTGGCAAGGGGTTAGCCTTGATTTTTTTCTAAAATGTTGAAAAAAAGTAAAGTCGTGAATTGTACAACAAGTTGTGCACTTGTGGAAAGGTCTGTGAAATCCCTTTCGAGGACTGGCAGCCGCAGATTTTTTCGGGGCTTGGATTAAGAGGTATGACCATCCAAAACAAGTCAAATGCAGTTGGGTGAAAATCATGCGAATAATTTTGAATTGAAATATCTCAAGAACCAGATGCCACAGATACTTTTTGTCTTCAGCTGTGGATAGGTAATGAACATACCTTTCTTTTGATGAATCTATCGATGGGTTTGGGAAACATTGTTGAAAATGTAATTTTTTTTGGCAAGGGGTTAGCCTTGATTTTTTTCTAAAATGTTGAAAAAAAGTAAAGTCGTGAATTGTACAACAAATTGTACACCAGTGGAAAGGTCTGTGAAATCCCTTTCGAAGACTGGCAGCCGCAGATTTTTTCGGGGCTTGGTTGAAGAGGTATGACCATCCAAAACAAGCCAAATGCAGTTGGGTTGAAAATCATGCGAATAACTTTGAATTGAAATATCTCAAGAACCAGACGCCACAGATACTTTTTGTCTTTAGCTGTGGATAGGTAATGAACAGACCTTTCTTTTAATGTATCTATCGATGAGTTTGGGAAACATAGTTGAAAATGTAATTTTTTTTGGCAAGGGGTTAGCCTTGATTTTTTTCTAAAATGTTGAAAAAAGGTAAAGTCGTGAATTGTACAACAAGTTGTACACCAGTGGAAAGGTCTGTGAAATCCCTTTCGAGGACTGTCAGCCGCAAATTTTTTCGGGGCTTGGTTTAAGAGGTATGACCATCCAAAACAAGTCAAATGCAGTTGGGTGAAAATCATGCGAATAATTTTGAATTGAAATATCTCAAGAACCAGATGCCACAGATACTTTTTGTCTTCAGCTGTGGATAGGTAATGAACATACCTTTCTTTTGATGAATCTATCGATGGGTTTGGGAAACATTGTTGAAAATGTAATTTTTTTTGGCAAGGGGTTAGCCTTGATTTTTTTCTAAAATGTTGAAAAAAAGTAAAGTCGTGAATTGTACAACAAATTGTACACCAGTGGAAAGGTCTGTGAAATCCCTTTCGAGGACTGGCAGCCGCAGATTTTTTCGGGGCTTGGTTGAAGAGGTATGACCATCCAAAACAAGCCAAATGCAGTTGGGTTGAAAATCATGCGAATAACTTTGAAATGAAATATCTCAAGAACCAGACGCCACAGATACTTTTTGTCTTTAGCTGTGGATAGGTAATGAACAGACCTTTCTTTTAATGTATCTATCGATGAGTTTGGGAAACATTGTTGAAAATGTAATTTTTTTTGGCAAGGGGTTAGCCTTGATTTTTTTCTAAAATGTTGAAAAAAAGTAAAGTCGTGAACTGTACAACAAGTTGTACACCAGTGGAAAGGTCTGTGAAATTCCTTTCGAGGACTGACAGCCGCAGATTTTTGCGGGGCTTGGTTGCAGAGATATCGCCATCCAAAACAAGTCAAATGCAGTTGGGTGGAAAATCATGCGAATAACTTTGAATTGAAATATCTCAAGAACCAGATGCCACAGATACTTTTTGTCTTCAGCTGTGGATAGGTAATGAACATACCTTTCTTTTGATATATCTATCGATGGGTTTGGGAAACATTGTTGAAAATGTAATTTTTTTTGGCAAGGGGTTAGCCTTGATTTTTTTCTAAAATGTTGAAAAAAAGTAAAGTCGTGAATTGTACAACAAGTTGTACACCAGTGGAAAGGTCTGTGAAATTCCTTTCGAGGACTGACAGCCGCAGATTTTTGCGGGGCTTGGTTGCAGAGATATCGCCATCCAAAACAAGTCAAATGCAGTTGGGTGGAAAATCATGCGAATAATTTTGAATTGAAATATCTCAAGAACCAGATGCCACAGATACTTTTTGTCTTCAGCTGTGGATAGGTAACGAACATACCTTTCTTTTGATATATCTATCGATGGGTTTGGGAAACATTGTTGAAAATGTAATTTTTTTCGGCAAGGGGTTAGCCTTGATTTTTTTCTAAAATGTTGAAAAAAAGTAAAGTCGTGAATTGTACAACAAGTTGTACACCAATGGAAAGGTCTGTGAAATCCCTTTCGAGGACTGGCCGCCGCAGATTTTTGCGGGGCTTGGTTGCAGAGATATCGCCATCCAAAACAAGTCAAATGCAGTTGGGTGGAAAATCATGCGAATAACTTTGAATTGAAATATCTCAAGAACCAGATGCCACAGATACTTTTTGTCTTCAGCTGTGGATAGGTAATGAACATACCTTTCTTTTGATGTATCTATCGATGGGTTTGGGAAACATTGTTGAAAATGTAATTTTTTTCGGCAAGGGGTTAGTTAGCCTTGATTTTTTTCTAAAATGTTGAAAAAAAGTAAAGTCGTGAATTGTACAACAAGTTGTACACCAGTGGAAAGGTCTGTGAAATCCCTTTCGAGGACTGGCAGCCGCAGATTTTTTCGGGGCTTGGTTGAAGAGGTATGACCATCCAAAACAAGTCAAATGCAGTTGGGTTGAAAATCATGCGAATAACTTTGAATTGAAATATCTCAAGAACCAGATGCCACAGATAATTTTTGTCTTCAGCTGTGGATAGGTAATGAACATACCTTTCTTTTGACGTATCTATCGATGGGTTTGGGAAACATTGTTGAAAATGTAATTTTTTTCGACAAGGGGTTAGCCTTGATATTTTTCTAAAATGTTGAAAAAAAAGTAAAGTCGTGAATTGTAAAACAAGTTGTACACCAGTGGAAAGGTCTGTGAAATCCCTTTCGAGGACTGGCAGCCGCAGATTTTTGCGGGGCTTGGTTGCAGAGATATCGCCATCCAAAACAAGTAAAAATGCAGCTGGGTGGAAAATCATGCGAATAACTTTGAATTGAAATATCTCAAGAACCAGATGCCACAGATACTTTTTGTCTTCAGCTGTGGATAGGTAATGAACAGACCTTTCTTTTGATGTATCTATCGATGGGTTTGGGAAACATTGTTGAAAATGTAATTTTTTTCGGCAAGGGGTTAGCCTTGATTTTTTCTAAAATGTTGAAAAAAAGTAAAGTCGTGAATTGTACAACAAGTTGTACACCAGTGGAAAGGTCTGTGAAATCCCTTTCGAGGACTGGCAGCCGAAGATTTTTTCGGGACTTGGTTGAAGAGGTATGACCATCAAAAACAAGTCAAATGCAGTTGGGTTGAAAATCATGCGAATAACTTTGAATTGAAATATCTCAAGAACCAGATGCCACAGATACTTTTTGTCTTCAGCTGTGCATAGGTAATGAACATACCTTTCTTTTGATGTATATATAGATGGGTTTGGGAAACATTGTTGAAAATGTAATTTTTTTCGGCAAGGGGTTAGCCTTGATTTTTTTCTAAGATGTTGAAAAAAATTAAAGTCGTGAATTGTACAACAAGTTGTACACCAGTGGAAAGGTCTGTGAAATCCCTTTCGAAGACTGGCAGCCGCAGATTTTTGCGGGGCTTGGTTGCAGAGATATCGCCATCCAAAACAAGTCAAATGCAGTTGGGTGGAAAATCATGCGAATAACTTTGAATTGAAATATCTCAAGAACCAGATGCCACAGATACTTTTTGTCTTCAGCTGTGGATAGGTAATGAACATACCTTTCTTTTGATGTATCTATCGATGGGTTTGGGAAACATTGTTGAAAATGTAATTTTTTTCGGCAAGGGGTTAGCCTTGATTTTTTCTAAAATGTTGAAAAAAAGTAAAGTCGTGAATTGTACAACAAGTTGTACACCAGTGGAAAGGACTATGAAATCCCTTTCGAGGACTGGCAGCCGCAGATTTTTGCGGGGCTTGGTTGCAGAGATATCGCCATCCAAAACAAGTCAAATGCAGTTGGGTTGAAAATCATGCGAATAACTTTGAATTGAAATATCTCAAGAACCAGATGCCACAGATACTTTTTGTCTTCAGCTGTGGATAGGTAATGAACATACCTTTCTTTTGATGTATCTATCGATGGGTTTGGGAAACATTGTTGAAAATGTAATTTTTTTCGGCAAGGGGTTAGCCTTGATTTTTTTCTAAAATGTTGAAAAAAAGTAAAGTCGTGAATTGTACAACAAGTTGTACACCAGTGGAAAGGTCTGTGAAATCCCTTTCGAGGACTGGCAGCCGCAGATTTTTGCGGGGCTTGGTTGCAGAGATATCGCCATCCAAAACAAGTCAAATGCAGTTGGGTGGAAAATCATGCGAATAACTTTGAATTGAAATATCTCAAGAACCAGATGCCACAGATACTTTTTGTCTTCAGCTGTGGATAGGTAATGAACATACCTTTCTTTTGATGTATCTATCGATGGGTTTGGGAAACATTGTTGAAAATGTAATTTTTTTCGGCAAGGGTTTTTTTTTCTAAAATGTTGAAAAAAAGTAAAGTCGTGAATTGTACAACAAGTTGTACACCAGTGGAAAGGTCTGTGAAATCCCTTTCGAGGACTGGCAGCCGCAGTTTTTTTCGGGGCTTGGTTGAAGAGGTATGACCATCCAAAACAAGCCAAATGCAGTTGGGTTGAAAATCATGCGAATAACTTTGAATTGAAATATCTCAAGAACCAGATGCCACAGATACTTTTTGTCTTCAGCTGTGGATAGGTTATGAACAGACCTCTCTTTTGATGTATCTATCGATGGGTTTGGGAAACATTGTTGAAAATGTAATTTTTTTCGGCAAGGGGTTAGCCTTGATTTTTTTCTAAAATGGTGAAAAAAAGTAAAGTCGTGAATTGTACAACAAATTGTACACCAGTGGAAAGGTCTGTGAAATCCCTTTCGAGGACTGGCAGCCGCAGATTTTTGCGGGGCTTGGTTGCAGAGATATCGCCATCCAAAACAAGTCAAATGCAGTTGGGTGGAAAATCATGCGAATAACTTTGAATTGAAATATCTCAAGAACCAGATGCCAAAGATACTTTTTGTCTTCAGCTGTGGATAGGTAATGAACATACCTTTCTTTTGATGCATCTATCGATGGGTTTGGGAAACATTGTTGAAAATGTAATTTTTTTCGGCAAGGGGTTAGCCTTGATTTTTTTCTAAAATGTTGAAAAAAAGTAAAGTCGTGAATTGTACAACAAGTTGTACACCAGTGGAAAGGTCTGTGAAATCCCTTTCGAGGACTGGCAGCCGCATATTTTTTCGGGGCTTGGTTGAAGAGGTATGACCATCCAAAACAAGTCAAATGCATTTGGGTTGAAAATCATGCGAATAACTTTGAATTGAAATATCTCAAGAACCAGATGCCAAAGGTACTTTTTGTCTTCAGCTGTGGATAGGTAATGAACAGACCTTTCTTTTGATGTATCTATCGATGGGTTTGGGAAACATTGTTGAAAATGTAATTTTTTTCGGCAAGGGGTTAGCCTTGATTTTTTTCTAAAATGTTGAAAAAAAGTAAAGTCGTGAATTGTACAACAAGTTGTACACCAGTGGAAAGGTCTGTGAAATCCCTTTCGAGAACTGGCAGCCGCAGATTTTTGCGGGGCTTGGTTGCAGAGATATCGCCATCCAAAACAAGTCAAATGCAGTTGGGTGGAAAATCATGCGAATAACTTTGAATTGAAATATCTCAAGAACCAGATGCCACAGATACTTTTTGTCTTCAGCTGTGGATAGGTAATGAACAGACCTTTCTTTTGATGTATCTATCGATGGGTTTGGGAAACATTGTTGAAAATGTAATTTTTTTCGGCAAGGGGTTAGCCTTGATTTTTTTCTAAAATGTTGAAAAAAAGTAAAGTCGTGAATTGTACAACAAGTTGTACACCAGTGGAAAGGTCTGTGAAATCCCTTTCGAGAACTGGCAGCCGCAGATTTTTGCGGGGCTTGGTTGCAGAGATATCGCCATCCAAAACAAGTCAAATGCAGTTGGGTGGAAAATCATGCGAATAACTTTGAATTGAAATATCTCAAGAACCAGATGCCACAGATACTTTTTGTCTTCAGCTGTGGATAGGTAATGAACAGACCTTTCTTTTGATGTATCTATCGATGGGTTTGGGAAACATTGTTGAAAATGTAATTTTTTTCGGCAAGGGGTTAGCCTTGTTTTTTTTCTAAAATGTTGAAAAAAAGTAAAGTCGTGAATTGTACAACAAGTTGTACACCAGTGGAAAGGTCTGTGAAATCCCTTTCGAGGACTGGCAGCCGCAGATTTTTTCGGGGCTTGGTTGAAGAGGTATGACCATCCAAAACAAGTCAAATGCAGTTGGGTGGAAAATCATGCGAATAACTTTGAATTGAAATATCTCAAGAACCAGATGCCACAGATACTTTTTGTCTTCAGCTGTGGATAGGTTATGAACAGACCTCTCTTTTGATGTATCTATCGATGGGTTTGGGAAACATTGTTGAAAATGTAATTTTTTTCGGCAAGGGGTTAGCCTTGATTTTTTTCTAAAATGGTGAAAAAAGTAAAGTCGTGAATTGTACAACAAGTTGTACACCAGTGGAAAGGTCTGTGAAATCCCTTTCGAGAACTGGCAGCCGCAGATTTTTTCGAGGCTTGGTTGAAGAGGTATGACCATCCAAAACAAGTCAAATGCAGTTGGGTTGAAAATCATGCGAATAAATTTGAATTGAAATATCTCAAGAACCAGATGCCACAGATACTTTTTGTCTTCAGGTGTGGATAGGTAATGAACATACCTTTCTTTTGATGTATCTATCGATGGGTTTGGGAAACATTGTTGAAAATGTAATTTTTTTCGGCAAGGGGTTAGCCTTGATTTTTTTCTAAAATGTTGAAAAAAAGTAAAGTCGTGAATTGTACAACAAGTTGTACACCAGTGGAAAGGTCTGTGAAATCCCTTTCGAGAACTGGCAGCCGCAGATTTTTTCGGGGCTTGGTTGAAGAGGTATGACCATCCAAAACAAGTCAAATGCAGTTGGGTTGAAAATCATGCGAATAACTTTGAATTGAAATATCGCAAGAACCAGATGCCACAGATAATTTTTGTCTTCAGGTGTGGATAGGTAATGAACATACCTTTCTTTTGATGTATCTATCGATGGGTTTGGGAAACATTGTTGAAAATGTAATTTTTTTTCGGCAAGGGGTTAGCCTTGATTTTTTTCTAAAATGTTGAAAAAAAGTAAAGTCGTGAATTGTACAACAAGTTGTACACCAGTGGAAAGGTCTGTGAAATCCATTTCGAGGACTGGCAGCCGCAGATTTTTGCGGGGCTTGGTTGCAGAGATATCGCCATCCAAAACAAGTCAAATGCAGTTGGGTGGAAAATCATGCGAATAACTTTGAATTGAAATATCTCAAGAACCAGATTCCACAGATACTTTTTGTCTTCAGCTGTGGATAGGTAATGAACAGACCTTTCTTTTGATGTATCTATCGATGGGTTTGGGAAACATTGTTGAAAATGTAATTTTTTTCGGCAAGGGGTTAGCCTTGATTTTTTTCTAAAATGTTGAAAAAAAGTAAAGTCGTGAATTGTACAACAAGTTGTACACCAGTGGAAAGGTCTGTGAAATCCCTTTCGAGGACTGGCAGCCGCAGATTTTTGCGGGGCTTGGTTGCAGAGATATCGCCATCCAAAACAAGTCAAATGCAGTTGGGTGGAAAATCATGCGAATAACTTTGAATTGAAATATCTCAAGAACCAGATTCCACAGATACTTTTTGTCTTCAGCTGTGGATAGGTAATGAACAGACCTTTCTTTTGATGTATCTATCGATGGGTTTGAGAAACATTGTTGAAAATGTAATTTTTTTCGGCAAGGGTTTTTTTTTCTAAAATGTTGAAAAAAAGTAAAGTCGTGAATTGTACAACAAGTTGTACACCAGTGGAAAGGTCTGTGAAATCCCTTTCGAGGACTGGCAGCCGCAGTTTTTTTCGGGGCTTGGTTGAAGAGGTATGACCATCCAAAACAAGTCAAATGCAGTTGGGTGGAAAATCATGCGAATAACTTTGAATTGAAATATCTCAAGAACCAGATGCCACAGATACTTTTTGTCTTCAGCTGTGGATAGGTTATGAACAGACCTCTCTTTTGATGTATCTATCGATTGGTTTGGGAAACATTGTTGAAAATGTAATTTTTTTCGGCAAGGGGTTAGCCTTGATTTTTTTCTAAAATGGTGAAAAAAAGTAAAGTCGTGAATTGTACAACAAGTTGTACACCAGTGGAAAGGTCTGTGAAATCCCTTTCGAGGACTGGCAGCCGCAGATTTTTGCGGGGCTTGGTTGCAGAGATATCGCCATCCAAAACAAGTCAAATGCAGTTGGGTGGAAAATCATGCGAATAACTTTGAATTGAAATATCTCAAGAACCAGATGCCAAAGATACTTTTTGTCTTCAGCTGTGGATAGGTAATGAACATACCTTTCTTTTGATGCATCTATCGATGGGTTTGGGAAACATTGTTGAAAATGTAATTTTTTTCGGCAAGGGGTTAGCCTTGATTTTTTTCTAAAATGTTGAAAAAAAGTAAAGTCGTGAATTGTACAACAAGTTGTGCACCAGTGGAAAGGTCTGTGAAATCCCTTTCGAGGACTGGCAGCCGCATATTTTTTCGGGGCTTGGTTGAAGAGGTATGACCATCCAAGACAAGTCAAATGCAGTTGGGTTGAAAATCATGCGAATAACTTTGAATTGAAATATCTCAAGAACCAGATGCCAAAGGTACTTTTTGTCTTCAGGTGTGGATAGGTAATGAACATACCTTTCTTTTGATGTATCTATTGATGGGTTTGGGAAACATTGTTGAAAATGTAATTTTTTTCGGCAAGGGGTTAGCCTTGATTTTTTTCTAAAATGTTGAAAAAAAGTAAAGTCGTGAATTGTACAACAAGTTGTACACCAGTGGAAAGGTCTGTGAAATCCCTTTCGAGAACTGGCAGCCGCAGATTTTTGCGGGGCTTGGTTGCAGAGATATCGCCATCCAAAACAAGTCAAATGCAGTTGGGTGGAAAATCATGCGAATAACTTTGAATTGAAATATCTCAAGAACCAGATGCCACAGATACTTTTTGTCTTCAGCTGTGGATAGGTAATGAACAGACCTTTCTTTTGATGTATCTATCGATGGGTTTGGGAAACATTGTTGAAAATGTAATTTTTTTCGGCAAGGGGTTAGCCTTGATTTTTTTCTAAAATGTTGAAAAAAAGTAAAGTCGTGAATTGTACAACAAGTTGTACACCAGTGGAAAGGTCTGTGAAATCCCTTTCGAGAACTGGCAGCCGCAGATTTTTGCGGGGCTTGGTTGCAGAGATATCGCCATCCAAAACAAGTCAAATGCAGTTGGGTGGAAAATCATGCGAATAACTTTGAATTGAAATATCTCAAGAACCAGATGCCACAGATACTTTTTGTCTTCAGCTGTGGATAGGTAATGAACAGACCTTTCTTTTGATGTATCTATCGATGGGTTTGGGAAACATTGTTGAAAATGTAATTTTTTTCGGCAAGGGGTTAGCCTTGTTTTTTTTCTAAAATGTTGAAAAAAAGTAAAGTCGTGAATTGTACAACAAGTTGTACACCAGTGGAAAGGTCTGTGAAATCCCTTTCGAGAACTGGCAGCCGCAGATTTTTGCGGGGCTTGGTTGCAGAGATATCGCCATCCAAAACAAGTCAAATGCAGTTGGGTTGAAAATCATGCGAATAACTTTAAATTGAAATATCTCAAGAACCAGATGCCACAGATACTTTTTGTCTTCAGCTGTGGATAGGTAATGAACATACCTTTCTTTTGATGTATCTATCGATGGGTTTGGGAAACATTGTTGAAAATGTAATTTTTTTCGGCAAGGGGTTAGCCTTGATTTTTTTCTAAAATGTTGAAAAAAAGTAAAGTCGTGAAATGTACAACAAGTTGTACACCAGTGGAATGGTCTGTGAAATCCCTTTCGAGGACTGGCAGCCGCAGATTTTTGCGGGGCTTGGTTGCAGAGATATCGCCATCCAAAACAAGTCAAATGCAGTTGGGTGGAAAATCATGCGAATAACTTTGAATTGAAATATCTCAAGAACCAGATGCCACAGATACTTTTTGTCTTCAGCTGTGGATAGGTAATGAACATACCTTTCTTTTGATGTATCTATCGATGGGTTTGGGAAACATTGTTGAAAATGTAATTTTTTTCGGCAAGGGGTTAGCCTTGATTTTTTTCTAAAATGTTGAAAAAAAGTAAAGTCGTGAATTGTACAACAAGTTGTACACCAGTGGAAAGGTCTGTGAAATCCCTTTCGAGGACTGGCAGCCGCAGATTTTTTCGGGGCTTGGTTGAAGAGGTATGACCATCCAAAACAAGTCAAATGCAGTTGGGTTGAAAATCATGCGAATAACTTTGAATTGAAATATCTCAAGAACCAGATGCCACAGATACTTTTTGTCTTCAGCTGTGGATAGGTAATGAACATACCTTTCTTTTGATGTATCTATCGATGGGTTTGGGAAACATTGTTGAAAATGTAATTTTTTTCGGCAAGGGGTTAGCCTTGATTTTTTTCTAAAATGTTGAAAAAAAGTAAAGTAGTGAATTGTACAACAAGTTGTACACCAGTGGAAAGGTCTGTGAAATCCCTTTCGAGGACTGGCAGCCGCAGATTTTTGCGGGGCTTGGTTGCAGAGATATCGCCATCCAAAACAAGTCAAATGCAGATGGGTGGAAAATCATTCGAATAACTTTGAATTGAAATATCTCAAGAACCAGATGCCACAGATACTTTTTGTCTTCAGCTGTGGATAGGTAATGAACAGACCTTTCTTTTTATGTATCTATCGATGGGTTTGGGAAACATTGTTGAAAATGTAATTTTTTTCGGCAAGGGGTTAGCCTTGATTTTTTTCTAAAATGTTGAAAAAAGTAAAGTCGTGAATTGTACAACAAGTTGTACACCAGTGGAAAGGTCTGTGAAATCCCTTTCGAGGACTGGCAGCCGAAGATTTTTGCGGGGCCTGGTTGCAGAGATATCGCCATCCAAAACAAGTCAAATGCAGTTGGGTGGAAAATCATGCGAATAACTTTGAATTGAAATATCTCAAGAACCTGATGCCACAGATACTTTTTGTCTTCAGCTGTGGATAGGTAATGAACAGACCTTTCTTTTGATGTATCTATCGATGGGTTTGGGAAACATTGTTGAAAATGTAATTTTTTTCGGCAAGGGGTTAGCCTTGATTTTTTTCTAAAATGTTGAAAAAAAAAGTAAAGTCGTGAATTGTACAACAAATTGTACACCAGTGGAAAGGTCTGTGAAATCCCTTTCGAGGACTGGCAGCCGCAGATTTTTTCGGGGCTTGGTTGAAGAGGTATGACCATCCAAAACAAGTCAAATGCAGTTGGGTTGAAAATCATGCGAATAACTTTGAATTGAAATATCTCAAGAACCAGATGCCACAGATACTTTTTGTCTTCAGCTGTGGATAGGTAATGAACATACCTTTCTTCTGATGTATATATCGATGGGTTTGGGAAACATAGTTGAAAATGTAATTTTTTTTGGCAAGGGGTTAGCCTTGATTTTTTTCTAAAATGTTGAAAAAAAGTAAAGTCGTGAATTGTACAACAAGTTGTACACCAGTGGAAAGGTCTGTGAAATCCCTTTCGAGGACTGGCAGCCGCAGATTTTCGCGGGGCTTGGTTGCAGAGATATCGCCATCCAAAACAAGTCAAATGCAGTTGGGTGGAAAATCATGCGAATAACTTTGAATTGAAATATCTCAAGAACCAGATGCCACAGATACTTTTTGTCTTCAGATGTGGATAGGTAATGAACAGACCTTTCTTTTGATGTATCTATCGATGGGTTTGGGAAACATTGTTGAAAATGTAATTTTTTTCGGCAAGGGGTTAGCCTTGATTTTTTTTCTAAAATGTTGAAAAAAAATAAAGTCGTGAATTGTACAACAAGTTGTACACCAGTGGAAAGGTCTGTGAAATCCCTTTCGAGGACTGGCAGCCGCAGATTTTTTCGGGGCTTGGTTGAAGAGGTATGACCATCCAAAACAAGTCAAATACAGTTGGGTTGAAAATCATGCGAATAACTTTGAATTGAAATATCTCAAGAACCAGATGCCACAGATACTTTTTGTCTTCAGCTGTGGATAGGTTATGAACAGACCTTTCTTTTGATGTATCTATCGATGGGTTTGGGAAACATTGTTGAAAATGTAATTTTTTTCGGCAAGGGTTTAGCCTTGATATTTTTCTAAAATGTTGAAAAAAAGTAAAGTCGTGAATTGTACAACAAGTTGTACACCAGTGGAAAGGTCTGTGAAATCTCTTTCGAAGACTGGCAGCCGCAGATTTTTTCGGGGCTTGGTTGAAGAGGTATGACCATCCAAAACAAGTCAAATGCAGTTGGGTTGAAAATCATGCGAATAACTTTGAATTGAAATATCTCAAGAACCAGATGCCACAGATACTTTTTGTCTTCAGCTGTGGATAGGTAATAAACAGACCTTTCTTTTGATGTATCTATCGATGGGTTTGGGAAACATTGTTGAAAATGTAATTTTTTCCGGCAAGGGGTTAGCCTTGATTTTTTTCTAAAATGTTGGAAAAAAGTAAAGTCGTGAATTGTACAACAAGTTGTACACCTGTGGAAATGTCTGTGAAATCCCTTTCGAGGACTGGTAGCCGCAGATATTTTCGGGGCTTGGTTGGAGAGATATCACCATCCAAAACAAGTCAAATGCAGTTGGGTGGAAAATCATGCGAATAACTTTGAATTGAAATATCTCAAGAACCAGACGCCACAGATACTTTTTGTCTTCAGCTGTGGATAGGTTATGAACAGACCTTTCTTTTGATGTATCTATCGATGGGTTTGGGAAACATTGTTGAAAATGTAATTTTTTTCGGCAAGGGGTTAGCCTTGATTTTCTTTCTAAAATGTTGAAAAAAAGTAAAGTCGTGAATTGTACAACAAGTTGTACACCAGTGGAAAGGTCTGTGAAATCCCTTTCGAGGACTGGCAGCCGAAGATTTTTGCGGGGCTTGGTTGCAGAGATATCGCCATCCAAAACAAGTCAAATGCAGTTGGGTGGAAAATCATGCGAATAACTTTGAATTGAAATATCTCAAGAACCAGATGCCACAGATAATTTTTGTCTTCAGCTGTGGATAGGTAATGAACAGACCTTTCTTTTGATGTATCTATCGATGGGTTTGGGAAACATTGTTGAAAATGTAATTTTTTTCGGCAAGGGGTTAGCCTTGATTTTTTTCTAAAATGTTGAAAAAAAGTAAAGTCGTGAATTGTACAACAAGTTGTACACCAGTGGAAAGGTCTGTGAAATCCCTTTCGAGGACTGGCAGCCGCAGATTTTTGCGGGGCTTGGTTGCAGAGATATCGCCATCCAAAACAAGTCAAATGCAGTTGGGTGGAAAATCATGCGAATAACTTTGAATTGAAATATCTCAAGAACCTGATGCCACAGATACTTTTTGTCTTCAGCTGTGGATAGGTAATGAACAGACCTTTCTTTTGATGTATCTATCGATGGGTTTGGGAAACATTGTTGAAAATGTAATTTTTTTTGGCAAGGGGTTAGCCTTGATTTTTTTCTAAAATTTTGAAAAAAAGTAAAGTCGTGAATTGTACAACAAGTTGTACACCAGTGGAAAGGTCTGTGAAATCCCTTTCGAGGACTGGCAGCCGCAGATTTTCGCGGGGCTTGGTTGCAGAGATATCGCCATCCAAAACAAGTCAAATGCAGTTGGGTGGAAAATCATGCGAATAACTTTGAATTGAAATATCTCAAGAACCAGATGCCACAGATACTTTTTGTCTTCAGCTGTGGATAGGTAATGAACAGACCTTTCTTTTGATGTATCTATCGATGGGTTTGGGAAACATTGTTGAAAATGTAATTTTTTTCGGCAAGGGGTTAGCCTTGATTTTTTTCTAAAATGTTGAAAAAAAATAAAGTCGTGAATTGTACAACAAGTTGTACACCAGTGGAAAGGTCTGTGAAATCCCTTTCGAGGACTGGCAGCCGCAGATTTTTTCGGGGCTTGGTTGAAGAGGTATGACCATCCAAAACAAGTCAAATGCAGTTGGGTTGAAAATCATGCGAATAACTTTGAATTGAAATATCTCAAGAACCAGATGCCACAGATACTTTTTGTCTTCAGCTGTGGATAGGTTATGAACAGACCTTTCTTTTGATGTATCTATCGATGGGTTTGGGAAACATTGTTGAAAATGTAATTTTTTTCGGCAAGGGTTTAGCTTGGTTTTTTTCTAAAATGTTGAAAAAAAGTAAAGTCGTGAATTGTACAACAAGTTGTACACCAGTGGAAAGGTCTGTGAAATCTCTTTCGAAGACTGGCAGCCGCAGATTTTTTCGGGGCTTGGTTGAAGAGGTATGACCATCCAAAACAAGTCAAATGCAGTTGGGTGGAAAATCATGCGAATAACTTTGAATTGAAATATCTCAAGAACCAGATGCCACAGATACTTTTTGTCTTCAGCTGTGGATAGGTAATGAACAGACCTTTCTTTTGATGTATCTATCGATGGGTTTGAGAAACATTGTTGAAAATGTAATTTTTTTCGGCAATGGGTTAGCCTTGATTTTTTTTCTAAAATGTTGAAAAAAAATAAAGTCGTGAATTGTACAACAAGTTGTACACCAGTGGAAAGGTCTGTGAAATCCCTTTCGAGGACTGGCAGCCGCAGATTTTTTCGGGGCTTGGTTGAAGAGGTATGACCATCCAAAACAAGTCAAATGCAGTTGGGTTGAAACTCATGCGAATAACTTTGAATTGAAATATCTCAAGAACCAGATGCCACAGATACTTTTTGTCTTCAGCTGTGGATAGGTTATGAACAGACCTTTCTTTTGATGCATCTATCGATGGGTTTGGGAAACATTGTTGAAAATGTAATTTTTTTCGGCAAGGGTTTAGCCTTGATTTTTTTCTAAAATGTTGAAAAAAAGTAAAGTCGTGAATTGTACAACAAGTTGTACACCAGTGGAAAGGTCTGTGAAATCTCTTTCGAAGACTGGCAGCCGCAGATTTTTTCGGGGCTTGGTTGAAGAGGTATGACCATCCAAAACAAGTCAAATGCAGTTGGGTTGAAAATCATGCGAATAACTTTGAATTGAAATATCTCAAGAACCAGATGCCACAGATACTTTTTGTCTTCAGCTGTGGATAGGTAATAAACAGACCTTTCTTTTGATGTATCTATCGATGGGTTTGGGAAACATTGTTGAAAATGTAATTTTTTCCGGCAAGGGGTTAGCCTTGATTTTTTTCTAAAATGTTGAAAAAAAGTAAAGTCGTGAATTGTACAACAAGTTGTACACCTGTGGAAAGGTCTGTGAAATCCCTTTCGAGGACTGGTAGCCGCAGATTTTTTCGGGGCTTGGTTGAAGAGGTATGACCATCCAAAACAAGTCAAATGCAGTTGGGTTGAAAATCATGCGAATAACTTTGAATTGAAATATCTCAAGAACCAGATGCCACAGATACTTTTTGTCTTCAGCTGTGGATAGGTAATAAACAGACCTTTCTTTTGATGTATATATCGATGGGTTTGGGAAACATTGTTGAAAATGTAATTTTTTCCGGCAAGGGGTTAGCCTTGATTTTTTTCTAAAATGTTGAAAAAAAGTAAAGTCGTGAATTGTACAACAAGTTGTACACCTGTGGAAAGGTCTGTGAAATCCCTTTCGAGGACTGGTAGCCGCAGATATTTTCTGGGCTTGGTTGGAGAGATATCACCATCCAAAACAAGTCAAATACAGTTGGGTTGAAAATCATGCGAATAACTTTGAATTGAAATATCTCAAGAACCAGATGCCACAGATACTTTTTGTCTTCAGCTGTGGATAGGTTATGAACAGACCTTTCTTTTGATGTATCTATCGATGGGTTTGGGAACATTGTTGAAAATGTAATTTTTTTCGGCAAGGGTTTAGCCTTAATTTTTTTCTAAAATGTTGAAAAAAAGTAAAGTCGTGAATTGTACAACAAGTTGTACACCAGTGGAAAGGTCTGTGAAATCTCTTTCGAAGACTGGCAGCCGCAGATTTTTTCGGGGCTTGGTTGGAGAGATATCACCATCCAAAACAAGTCAAATGCAGTTGGGTGGAAAATCATGCGAATAACTTTGAATTGAAATATCTCAAGAACCAGATGCCACAGATAACTTTTGTCTTCAGCTGTTGATAGGTAATGAACAGACCTTTCTTTTGATGTATCTATCGATGGGTTTGGGAAACATTGTTGAAAATGTAATTTTTTTCGGCAAGGGGTTAGCCTTGATTTTTTTCTAAAATGTTGAAAAAAAGTAAAGTCGTGAATTGTACAACAAGTTGTACACCTGTGGAAAGGTCTGTGAAATCCCTTTCGAGGACTGGTAGCCGCAGATATTTTCGGGGCTTGGTTGGAGAGATATCACCATCCAAAACAAGTAAAATGCAGTTGGGTGGAAAATCATGCGAATAACTTTGAATTGAAATATCTCAAGAACCAGACGCCACAGATACTTTTTGTCTTCAGCTGTGGATAGGTTATGAACAGACCTTTCTTTTGATGTATCTATCGATGGGTTTGGGAAACATTGTTGAAAATGTAATTTTTTTCGGCAAGGGGTTAGCCTTGATTTTTTTCTAAAATGTTGAAAAAAAATAAAGTCGTGAATTGTACAACAAGTTGTACACCAGTGGAAAGGTCTGTGAAATCCCTTTCGAGGACTGGCAGCCGCAGATTTTTTCGGGGCTTGGTTGAAGAGGTATGACCATCCAAAACAAGTCAAATGCAGTTGGGTTGAAAATCATGCGAATAACTTTGAATTGAAATATCTCAAGAACCAGATGCCACAGATACTTTTTGTCTTCAGCTGTGGAGAGGTTATGAACAGACGCAGATTTTTTCGGGGCTTGGTTGAAGAGGTATGACCATCCAAAACAAGTCAAATGCTGTTGGGTTGAAAATCATGCGAATAACTTTGAATTGAAATATCTCAAGAACCAGATGCCACAGATACTTTTTGTCTTCAGCTGTGGATAGGTTATGAACAGACCTTTCTTTTGATGTATCTATCGATGGGTTTGGGAAACATTGTTGAAAATGTAATTTTTTTCGGCAAGGGTTTAGCCTTGATTTTTTTCTAAAATGTTGAAAAAAAGTAAAGTCGTGAATTGTACAACAAGTTGTACACCAGTGGAAAGGTCTGTGAAATCTCTTTCGAAGACTGGCAGCCGCAGATTTTTTCGGGGCTTGGTTGAAGAGGTATGACCATCCAAAACAAGTCAAATGCAGTTGGGTTGAAAATCATGCGAATAACTTTGAATTGAAATATCTCAAGAACCAGATGCCACAGATACTTTTTGTCTTCAGCTGTGGATAGGTAATAAACAGACCTTTCTTTTGATGTATCTATCGATGGGTTTGGGAAACATTGTTGAAAATGTAATTTTTTCCGGCAAGGGGTTAGCCTTGATTTTTTTCTAAAATGTTGAAAAAAAGTAAAGTCGTGAATTGTACAACAAGTTGTACACCTGTGGAAACGTCTGTGAAATCCCTTTCGAGGACTGGTAGCCGCAGATATTTTCGGGGCTTGGTTGGAGAGATATCACCATCCAAAACAAGTAAAATGCAGTTGGGTGGAAAATCATGCGAATAACTTTGAATTGAAATATCTCAAGAACCAGACGCCACAGATACTTTTTGTCTTCAGCTGTGGATAGGTTATGAACAGACCTTTCTTTTGATGTATCTATCGATGGGTTTGGGAAACATTGTTGAAAATGTAATTTTTTTCGGCAAGGGGTTAGCCTTGATTTTTTTCTAAAATGTTGAAAAAAAATAAAGTCGTGAATTGTACAACAAGTTGTACACCAGTGGAAAGGTCTGTGAAATCCCTTTCGAGGACTGGCAGCCGCAGATTTTTTCGGGGCTTGGTTGAAGAGGTATGACCATCCAAAACAAGTCAAATGCAGTTGGGTTGAAAATCATGCGAATAACTTTGAATTGAAATATCTCAAGAACCAGATGCCACAGATACTTTTTGTCTTCAGCTGTGGAGAGGTTATGAACAGACGCAGATTTTTTCGGGGCTTGGTTGAAGAGGTATGACCATCCAAAACAAGTCAAATGCAGTTGGGTTGAAAATCATGCGAATAACTTTGAATTGAAATATCTCAAGAACCAGATGCCACAGATACTTTTTGTCTTCAGCTGTGGATAGGTTATGAACAGACCTTTCTTTTGATGTATCTATCGATGGGTTTGGGAAACATTGTTGAAAATGTAATTTTTTTCGGCAAGGGGTTAGCCTTGATTTTTTTCTAAAATGTTGGAAAAAAGTAAAGTCGTGAATTGTACAACAAGTTGTACACCTGTGGAAATGTCTGTGAAATCCCTTTCGAGGACTGGTAGCCGCAGATATTTTCGGGGCTTGGTTGGAGAGATATCACCATCCAAAACAAGTCAAATGCAGTTGGGTGGAAAATCATGCGAATAACTTTGAATTGAAATATCTCAAGAACCAGACGCCACAGATACTTTTTGTCTTCAGCTGTGGATAGGTTATGAACAGACCTTTCTTTTGATGTATCTATCGATGGGTTTGGGAAACATTGTTGAAAATGTAATTTTTTTCGGCAAGGGGTTAGCCTTGATTTTCTTTCTAAAATGTTGAAAAAAAGTAAAGTCGTGAATTGTACAACAAGTTGTACACCAGTGGAAAGGTCTGTGAAATCCCTTTCGAGGACTGGCAGCCGAAGATTTTTGCGGGGCTTGGTTGCAGAGATATCGCCATCCAAAACAAGTCAAATGCAGTTGGGTGGAAAATCATGCGAATAACTTTGAATTGAAATATCTCAAGAACCAGATGCCACAGATAATTTTTGTCTTCAGCTGTGGATAGGTAATGAACAGACCTTTCTTTTGATGTATCTATCGATGGGTTTGGGAAACATTGTTGAAAATGTAATTTTTTTCGGCAAGGGGTTAGCCTTGATTTTTTTCTAAAATGTTGAAAAAAAGTAAAGTCGTGAATTGTACAACAAGTTGTACACCAGTGGAAAGGTCTGTGAAATCCCTTTCGAGGACTGGCAGCCGCAGATTTTTGCGGGGCTTGGTTGCAGAGATATCGCCATCCAAAACAAGTCAAATGCAGTTGGGTGGAAAATCATGCGAATAACTTTGAATTGAAATATCTCAAGAACCTGATGCCACAGATACTTTTTGTCTTCAGCCGTGGATAGGTAAAGAACAGACCTTTCTTTTGATGTATCTATCGATGGGTTTGGGAAACATTGTTGAAAATGTAATTTTTTTTGGCAAGGGGTTAGCCTTGATTTTTTTCTAAAATTTTGAAAAAAAGTAAAGTCGTGAATTGTACAACAAGTTGTACACCAGTGGAAAGGTCTGTGAAATCCCTTTCGAGGACTGGCAGCCGCAGATTTTCGCGGGGCTTGGTTGCAGAGATATCGCCATCCAAAACAAGTCAAATGCAGTTGGGTGGAAAATCATGCGAATAACTTTGAATTGAAATATCTCAAGAACCAGATGCCACAGATACTTTTTGTCTTCAGCTGTGGATAGGTAATGAACAGACCTTCCTTTTGATGCATCTATCGATGGGTTTGGGAAACATTGTTGAAAATGTAATTTTTTTCGGCAAGGGTTTAGCCTTGATTTTTTTCTAAAATGTTGAAAAAAAGTAAAGTCGTGAATTGTACAACAAGTTGTACACCAGTGGAAAGGTCTGTGAAATCTCTTTCGAAGACTGGCAGCCGCAGATTTTTTCGGGGCTTGGTTGAAGAGGTATGACCATCCAAAACAAGTCAAATGCAGTTGGGTTGAAAATCATGCGAATAACTTTGAATTGAAATATCTCAAGAACCAGATGCCACAGATACTTTTTGTCTTCAGCTGTGGATAGGTAATAAACAGACCTTTCTTTTGATGTATCTATCGATGGGTTTGGGAAACATTGTTGAAAATGTAATTTTTTCCGGCAAGGGGTTAGCCTTGATTTTTTTCTAAAATGTTGAAAAAAAGTAAAGTCGTGAATTGTACAACAAGTTGTACACCTGTGGAAAGGTCTGTGAAATCCCTTTCGAGGACTGGTAGCCGCAGATTTTTACGGGGCTTGGTTGAAGAGGTATGACCATCCAAAACAAGTCAAATGCAGTTGGGTTGAAAATCATGCGAATAACTTTGAATTGAAATATCTCAAGAACCAGATGCCACAGATACTTTTTGTCTTCAGCTGTGGATAGGTAATAAACAGACCTTTCTTTTGATGTATATATCGATGGGTTTGGGAAACATTGTTGAAAATGTAATTTTTTCCGGCAAGGGGTTAGCCTTGATTTTTTTCTAAAATGTTGAAAAAAAGTAAAGTCGTGAATTGTACAACAAGTTGTACACCTGTGGAAAGGTCTGTGAAATCCCTTTCGAGGACTGGTAGCCGCAGATATTTTCGGGGCTTGGTTGGAGAGATATCACCATCCAAAACAAGTCAAATACAGTTGGGTTGAAAATCATGCGAATAACTTTGAATTGAAATATCTCAAGAACCAGATGCCACAGATACTTTTTGTCTTCAGCTGTGGATAGGTTATGAACAGACCTTTCTTTTGATGTATCTATCGATGGGTTTGGGAAACATTGTTGAAAATGTAATTTTTTTCGGCAAGGGTTTAGCCTTAATTTTTTTCTAAAATGTTGAAAAAAAGTAAAGTCGTGAATTGTACAACAAGTTGTACACCAGTGGAAAGGTCTGTGAAATCTCTTTCGAAGACTGGCAGCCGCAGATTTTTTCGGGGCTTGGTTGAAGAGGTATGACCATCCAAAACAAGTCAAATGCAGTTGGGTTGAAAATCATGCGAATAACTTTGAATTGAAATATCTCAAGAACCAGATGCCACAGATACTTTTTGTCTTCAGCTGTGGATAGGTAATAAACAGACCTTTCTTTTGATGTATCTATCGATGGGCTTGGGAAACATTGTTGAAAATGTAATTTTTTCCGGCAAGGGGTTAGCCTTGATTTTTTTCTAAAATGTTGAAAAAAAGTAAAGTCGTGAATTGTACAACAAGTTGTACACCTGTGGAAAGGTCTGTGAAATCCCTTTCGAGGACTGGTAGCCGCAGATATTTTCGGGGCTTGGTTGGAGAGATATCACCATCCAAAACAAGTAAAATGCAGTTGGGTGGAAAATCATGCGAATAACTTTGAATTGAAATATCTCAAGAACCAGACGCCACAGATACTTTTTGTCTTCAGCTGTGGATAGGTTATGAACAGACCTTTCTTTTGATGTATCTATCGATGGGTTTGGGAAACATTGTTGAAAATGTAATTTTTTTCGGCAAGGGGTTAGCCTTGATTTTTTTCTAAAATGTTGAAAAAAAATAAAGTCGTGAATTGTACAACAAGTTGTACACCAGTGGAAAGGTCTGTGAAATCCCTTTCGAGGACTGGCAGCCGCAGATTTTTTCGGGGCTTGGTTGAAGAGGTATGACCATCCAAAACAAGTCAAATGCAGTTGGGTTGAAAATCATGCGAATAACTTTGAATTGAAATATCTCAAGAACCAGATGCCACAGATACTTTTTGTCTTCAGCTGTGGAGAGGTTATGAACAGACGCAGATTTTTTCGGGGCTTGGTTGAAGAGGTATGACCATCCAAAACAAGTCAAATGCAGTTGGGTTGAAAATCATGCGAATAACTTTGAATTGAAATATCTCAAGAACCAGATGCCACAGATACTTTTTGTCTTCAGCTGTGGATAGGTTATGAACAGACCTTTCTTTTGATGTATCTATCGATGGGTTTGGGAAACATTGTTGAAAATGTAATTTTTTTCGGCAAGGGTTTAGCCTTGATTTTTTTCTAAAATGTTGAAAAAAAGTAAAGTCGTGAATTGTACAACAAGTTGTACACCAGTGGAAAGGTCTGTGAAATCTCTTTCGAAGACTGGCAGCCGCAGATTTTTTCGGGGCTTGGTTGAAGAGGTATGACCATCCAAAACAAGTCAAATGCAGTTGGGTTGAAAATCATGCGAATAACTTTGAATTGAAATATCTCAAGAACCAGATGCCACAGATACTTTTTGTCTTCAGCTGTGGATAGGTAATAAACAGACCTTTCTTTTGATGTATCTATCGATGGGTTTGGGAAACATTGTTGAAAATGTAATTTTTTCCGGCAAGGGGTTAGCCTTGATTTTTTTCTAAAATGTTGAAAAAAAGTAAAGTCGTGAATTGTACAACAAGTTGTACACCTGTGGAAAGGTCTGTGAAATCCCTTTCGAGGACTGGTAGCCGCAGATATTTTCGGGGCTTGGTTGGAGAGATATCACCATCCAAAACAAGTAAAATGCAGTTGGGTGGAAAATCATGCGAATAACTTTGAATTGAAATATCTCAAGAACCAGACGCCACAGATACTTTTTGTCTTCAGCTGTGGATAGGTTATGAACAGACCTTTCTTTTGATGTATCTATCGATGGGTTTGGGAAACATTGTTGAAAATGTAATTTTTTTCGGCAAGGGGTTAGCCTTGATTTTTTTCTAAAATGTTGAAAAAAAATAAAGTCGTGAATTGTACAACAAGTTGTACACCAGTGGAAAGGTCTGTGAAATCCCTTTCGAGGACTGGCAGCCGCAGATTTTTTCGGGGCTTGGTTGAAGAGGTATGACCATCCAAAACAAGTCAAATGCAGTTGGGTGGAAAATCATGCGAATAACTTTGAATTGAAATATCTCAAGAACCAGATGCCACAGATACTTTTTGTCTTCAGCTGTGGATAGGTTATGAACAGACCTTTCTTTTGATGTATCTATCGATGGGTTTGGGAAACATTGTTGAAAATGTAATTTTTTTCGGCAAGGGGTTAGCCTTGATTTTTTTTCTAAAATGTTGAAAAAAAGTAAAGTCGTGAATTGTACAACAAGTTGCACACCAGTGGAAAGGTCTGTGAAATCCCTTTCGAGGACTGGCAGCCGCAGATTTTCGCGGGGCTTGGTTGCAGAGATATCGCCATCCAAAACAAGTCAAATGCAGTTGGGTGGAAAATCATGCGAATAACTTTGAATTGAAATATCTCAAGAACCAGATGCCACAGATACTTTTTGTCTTCAGCTGTGGATAGGTAATGAACAGACCTTTCTTTTGATGTATCTATCGATGGGTTTGAGAAACATTGTTGAAAATGTAATTTTTTTCGGCAATGGGTTAGCCTTGATTTTTTTTCTAAAATGTTGAAAAAAAATAAAGTCGTGAATTGTACAACAAGTTGTACACCAGTGGAAAGGTCTGTGAAATCCCTTTCGAGGACTGGCAGCCGCAGATTTTTTCGGGGCTTGGTTGAAGAGGTATGACCATCCAAAACAAGTCAAATGCAGTTGGGTGGAAAATCATGCGAATAACTTTGAATTGAAATATCTCAAGAACCAGATGCCACAGATACTTTTTGTCTTCAGCTGTGGATAGGTTATGAACAGACCTTTCTTTTGATGTATCTATCGATGGGTTTGGGAAACATTGTTGAAAATGTAATTTTTTTCGGCAAGGGTTTAGCCTTGATTTTTTTCTAAAATGTTGAAAAAAAGTAAAGTCGTGAATTGTACAACAAGTTGTACACCAGTGGAAAGGTCTGTGAAATCTCTTTCGAAGACTGGCAGCCGCAGATTTTTTCGGGGCTTGGTTGAAGAGGTATGACCATCCAAAACAAGTCAAATGCAGTTGGGTTGAAAATCATGCGAATAACTTTGAATTGAAATATCTCAAGAACCAGATGCCACAGATACTTTTTGTCTTCAGCTGTGGATAGGTAATAAACAGACCTTTCTTTTGATGTATCTATCGATGGGTTTGGGAAACATTGTTGAAAATGTAATTTTTTCCGGCAAGGGGTTAGCCTTGATTTTTTTCTAAAATGTTGAAAAAAAGTAAAGTCGTGAATTGTACAACAAGTTGTACACCTGTGGAAAGGTCTGTGAAATCCCTTTCGAGGACTGGTAGCCGCAGATATTTTCGGGGCTTGGTTGGAGAGATATCACCATCCAAAACAAGTCAAATACAGTTGGGTTGAAAATCATGCGAATAACTTTGAATTGAAATATCTCAAGAACCAGATGCCACAGATACTTTTTGTCTTCAGCTGTGGATAGGTTATGAACAGACCTTTCTTTTGATGTATCTATCGATGGGTTTGGGAAACATTGTTGAAAATGTAATTTTTTTCGGCAAGGGGTTAGCCTTGATTTTTTTTCTAAAATGTTGAAAAAAAGTAAAGTCGTGAATTGTACAACAAGTTGCACACCAGTGGAAAGGTCTGTGAAATCCCTTTCGAGGACTGGCAGCCGCAGATTTTTTCGGGGCTTGGTTGAAGAGGTATGACCATCCAAAACAAGTCAAATGCAGTTGGGTTGAAAATCATGCGAATAACTTTGAATTGAAATATCTCAAGAACCAGATGCCACAGATACTTTTTGTCTTCAGCTGTGGATAGGTTATGAACAGACCTTTCTTTTGATGTATCTATCGATGGGTTTGGGAAACATTGTTGAAAATGTAATTTTTTTCGGCAAGGGTTTAGCCTTGATTTTTTTCTAAAATGTTGAAAAAAAGTAAAGTCGTGAATTGTACAACAAGTTGTACACCAGTGGAAAGGTCTGTGAAATCTCTTTCGAAGACTGGCAGCCGCAGATTTTTTCGGGGCTTGGTTGAAGAGGTATGACCATCCAAAACAAGTCAAATGCAGTTGGGTTGAAAATCATGCGAATAACTTTGAATTGAAATATCTCAAGAACCAGATGCCACAGATACTTTTTGTCTTCAGCTGTGGATAGGTAATAAACAGACCTTTCTTTTGATGTATCTATCGATGGGTTTGGGAAACATTGTTGAAAATGTAATTTTTTCCGGCAAGGGGTTAGCCTTGATTTTTTTTCTAAAATGTTGAAAAAAAGTAAAGTCGTGAATTGTACAACAAGTTGTACACCTGTGGAAAGGTCTGTGAAATCCCTTTCGAGGACTGGTAGCCGCAGATATTTTCGGGGCTTGGTTGGAGAGATATCACCATCCAAAACAAGTCAAATACAGTTGGGTTGAAAATCATGCGAATAACTTTGAATTGAAATATCTCAAGAACCAGATGCCACAGATACTTTTTGTCTTCAGCTGTGGATAGGTTATGAACAGACCTTTCTTTTGATGTATCTATCGATGGGTTTGGGAAACATTGTTGAAAATGTAATTTTTTTCGGCAAGGGTTTAGCCTTAATTTTTTTCTAAAATGTTGAAAAAAAGTAAAGTCGTGAATTGTACAACAAGTTGTACACCAGTGGAAAGGTCTGTGAAATCTCTTTCGAAGACTGGCAGCCGCAGATTTTTTCGGGGCTTGGTTGGAGAGATATCACCATCCAAAACAAGTCAAATGCAGTTGGGTGGAAAATCATGCGAATAACTTTGAATTGAAATATCTCAAGAACCAGATGCCACAGATAACTTTTGTCTTCAGCTGTTGATAGGTAATGAACAGACCTTTCTTTTGATGTATCTATCGATGGGTTTGGGAAACATTGTTGAAAATGTAATTTTTTTCGGCAAGGGGTTAGCCTTGATTTTTTTCTAAAATGTTGAAAAAAAGTAAAGTCGTGAATTGTACAACAAGTTTTTCACCAGTGGAAAGGTCTGTGAAATCCCTTTCGAGGACTGGCAGCCGCAGATTTTTGCGGGGCTTGGTTGCAGAGATATCGCCATCCAAAACAAGTCAAATGCAGTTGGGTTGAAAATCATGCGAATAACTTTGAATTGAAATATCTCAAGAACCAGATGCCACAGATACTTTTTGTCTTCAGCTGTGGATAGGTTATGAACAGACCTTTCTTTTGATGTATCTATCGATGGGTTTGGGAAACATTGTTGAAAATGTAATTTTTTTCGGCAAGGGTTTAGCCTTGATTTTTTTCTAAAATGTTGAAAAAAAGTAAAGTCGTGAATTGTACAACAAGTTGTACACCAGTGGAAAGGTCTGTGAAATCTCTTTCGAAGACTGGCAGCCGCAGATTTTTTCGGGGCTTGGTTGAAGAGGTATGACCATCCAAAACAAGTCAAATGCAGTTGGGTTGAAAATCATGCGAATAACTTTGAATTGAAATATCTCAAGAACCAGATGCCACAGATACTTTTTGTCTTCAGCTGTGGATAGGTAATAAACAGACCTTTCTTTTGATGTATCTATCGATGGGTTTGGGAAACATTGTTGAAAATGTAATTTTTTCCGGCAAGGGGTTAGCCTTGATTTTTTTCTAAAATGTTGAAAAAAAGTAAAGTCGTGAATTGTACAACAAGTTGTACACCTGTGGAAAGGTCTGTGAAATCCCTTTCGAGGACTGGTAGCCGCAGATATTTTCGGGGCTTGGTTGGAGAGATATCACCATCCAAAACAAGTAAAATGCAGTTGGGTGGAAAATCATGCGAATAACTTTGAATTGAAATATCTCAAGAACCAGACGCCACAGATACTTTTTATCTTCAGCTGTGGATAGGTTATGAACAGACCTTTCTTTTGATGTATCTATCGATGGGTTTGGGAAACATTGTTGAAAATGTAATTTTTTTCGGCAAGGGGTTAGCCTTGATTTTTTTCTAAAATGTTGAAAAAAAATAAAGTCGTGAATTGTACAACAAGTTGTACACCAGTGGAAAGGTCTGTGAAATCCCTTTCGAGGACTGGCAGCCGCAGATTTTTTCGGGGCTTGGTTGAAGAGGTATGACCATCCAAAACAAGTCAAATGCAGTTGGGTTGAAAATCATGCGAATAACTTTGAATTGAAATATCTCAAGAACCAGATGCCACAGATACTTTTTGTCTTCAGCTGTGGAGAGGTTATGAACAGACGCAGATTTTTTCGGGGCTTGGTTGAAGAGGTATGACCATCCAAAACAAGTCAAATGCAGTTGGGTTGAAAATCATGCGAATAACTTTGAATTGAAATATCTCAAGAACCAGATGCCACAGATACTTTTTGTCTTCAGCTGTGGATAGGTTATGAACAGACCTTTCTTTTGATGTATCTATCGATGGGTTTGGGAAACATTGTTGAAAATGTAATTTTTTCCGGCAAGGGGTTAGCCTTGATTTTTTTCTAAAATGTTGAAAAAAAATAAAGTCGTGAATTGTACAACAAGTTGTACACCAGTGGAAAGGTCTGTGAAATCCCTTTCGAGGACTGGCAGCCGCAGATTATTTCGGGGCTTGGTTGAAGAGGTATGACCATCCAAAACAAGTCAAATGCAGTTGGGTTGAAAATCATGCGAATAACTTTGAATGGAAATATCTCAAGAACCAGATGCCACAGATACTTTTTGTCTTCAGCTGTGGATAGGTTATGAACAGACCTTTCTTTTGATGTATCTATCGATGGGTTTGGGAAACATTGTTGAAAATGTAATTTTTTTCGGCAAGGGTTTAGCCTTGATTTTTTTCTAAAATGTTGAAAAAAAGTAAAGTTGTGAATTGTACAACAAGTTGTACACCAGTGGAAAGGTCTGTGAAATCTCTTTCGAGGACTGGCAGCCGCAGATTTTTTCGGGGCTTGGTTGAAGAGGTATGACCATCCAAAACAAGTCAAATGCAGTTGGGTTGAAAATCATGCGAATAACTTTGAATTGAAATATCTCAAGAACCAGATGCCACAGATACTTTTTGTCTTCAGCTGTGGATAGGTAATAAACAGACCTTTCTTTTGATGTATCTATCGATGGGTTTGGGGAACATTGTTGAAAATGTAATTTTTTTCGGCAAGGGGTTAGCCTTGATTTTTTTCTAAAATGTTGAAAAAAAATAAAGTCGTGAATTGTACAACAATTTGTACACCAGTGGAAAGGTCTGTGAAATCCCTTTCGAGGACTGGCAGCCGCAGATTTTTTCGGGGCTTGGTTGAAGAGGTATGACCATCCAAAACAAGTCAAATGCAGTTGGGTTGAAAATCATGCGAATAATTTTGAATTGAAATATCTCAAGAACCAGATGCCACAGATACTTTTTGTCTTCATCTGCGGAGAGGTTATGAACAGACCTTTCTTTTGATGTATCTATCGATGGGTTTGGGAAACATTGTTGAAAATGTAATTTTTTTCGGCAAGGGGTTAGCCTTGATTTTTTTCTAAAATGTTGAAAAAAAGTAAAGTCGTGAATTGTACAACAAGTTGTACACCTGTGGAAAGGTCTGTGAAATCCCTTTCGAGGACTGGTAGCCGCAGATATTTTCGGGGCTTGGTTGGAGAGATATCACCATCCAAAACAAGTCAAATACAGTTGGGTTGAAAATCATGCGAATAACTTTGAATTGAAATATCTCAAGAACCAGATGCCACAGATACTTTTTGTCTTCAGCTGTGGATAGGTTATGAACAGACCTTTCTTTTGATGTATCTATCGATGGGTTTGGGAAACATTGTTGAAAATGTAATTTTTTTCGGCAAGGGTTTAGCCTTAATTTTTTTCTAAAATGTTGAAAAAAAGTAAAGTCGTGAATTGCACAACAAGTTGTACACCAGTGGAAAGGTCTGTGAAATCTCTTTCGAAGACTGGCAGCCGCAGATTTTTTCGGGGCTTGGTTGGAGAGATATCACCATCCAAAACAAGTCAAATGCAGTTGGGTGGAAAATCATGCGAATAACTTTGAATTGAAATATCTCAAGAACCAGATGCCACAGATAACTTTTGTCTTCAGCTGTTGATAGGTAATGAACAGACCTTTCTTTTGATGTATCTATCGATGGGTTTGGGAAACATTGTTAAAATGTAATTTTTTTCGGCAAGGGGTTAGCCTTGATTTTTTTCTAAAATGTTGAAAAAAAGTAAAGTCGTGAATTGTACAACAAGTTTTTCACCAGTGGAAAGGTCTGTGAAATCCCTTTCGAGGACTGGCAGCCGCAGATTTTTGCGGGGCTTGGTTGCAGAGATATCGCCATCCAAAACAAGTCAAATGCAGTTGGGTTGAAAATCATGCGAATAACTTTGAATTGAAATATCTCAAGAACCAGATGCCACAGATACTTTTTGTCTTCAGCTGTGGATAGGTTATGAACAGACCTTTCTTTTGATGTATCTATCGATGGGTTTGGGAAACATTGTTGAAAATGTAATTTTTTTCGGCAAGGGTTTAGCCTTGATTTTTTTCTAAAATGTTGAAAAAAAGTAAAGTCGTGAATTGTACAACAAGTTGTACACCAGTGGAAAGGTCTGTGAAATCTCTTTCGAAGACTGGCAGCCGCAGATTTTTTCGGGGCTTGGTTGAAGAGGTATGACCATCCAAAACAAGTCAAATGCAGTTGGGTTGAAAATCATGCGAATAACTTTGAATTGAAATATCTCAAGAACCAGATGCCACAGATACTTTTTGTCTTCAGCTGTGGATAGGTAATAAACAGACCTTTCTTTTGATGTATCTATCGATGGGTTTGGGAAACATTGTTGAAAATGTAATTTTTTCCGGCAAGGGGTTAGCCTTGATTTTTTTCTAAAATGTTGAAAAAAAGTAAAGTCGTGAATTGTACAACAAGTTGTACACCTGTGGAAAGGTCTGTGAAATCCCTTTGGAGGACTGGTAGCCGCAGATATTTTCGGGGCTTGGTTGGAGAGATATCACCATCCAAAACAAGTAAAATGCAGTTGGGTGGAAAATCATGCGAATAACTTTGAATTGAAATATCTCAAGAACCAGACGCCACAGATACTTTTTATCTTCAGCTGTGGATAGGTTATGAACAGACCTTTCTTTTGATGTATCTATCGATGGGTTTGGGAAACATTGTTGAAAATGTAATTTTTTTCGGCAAGGGGTTAGCCTTGATTTTTTTCTAAAATGTTGAAAAAAAATAAAGTCGTGAATTGTACAACAAGTTGTACACCAGTGGAAAGGTCTGTGAAATCCCTTTCGAGGACTGGCAGCCGCAGATTTTTTCGGGGCTTGGTTGAAGAGGTATGACCATCCAAAACAAGTCAAATGCAGTTGGGTTGAAAATCATGCGAATAACTTTGAATTGAAATATCTCAAGAACCAGATGCCACAGATACTTTTTGTCTTCAGCTGTGGAGAGGTTATGAACAGACGCAGATTTTTTCGGGGCTTGGTTGAAGAGGTATGACCATCCAAAACAAGTCAAATGCAGTTGGGTTGAAAATCATGCGAATAACTTTGAATTGAAATATCTCAAGAACCAGATGCCACAGATACTTTTTGTCTTCAGCTGTGGATAGGTTATGAACAGACCTTTCTTTTGATGTATCTATCGATGGGTTTGGGAAACATTGTTGAAAATGTAATTTTTTCCGGCAAGGGGTTAGCCTTGATTTTTTTCTAAAATGTTGAAAAAAAATAAAGTCGTGAATTGTACAACAAGTTGTACACCAGTGGAAAGGTCTGTGAAATCCCTTTCGAGGACTGGCAGCCGCAGATTATTTCGGGGCTTGGTTGAAGAGGTATGACCATCCAAAACAAGTCAAATGCAGTTGGGTTGAAAATCATGCGAATAACTTTGAATTGAAATATCTCAAGAACCAGATGCCACAGATACTTTTTGTCTTCAGCTGTGGATAGGTAATAAACAGACCTTTCTTTTGATGTATCTATCGATGGGTTTGGGGAACATTGTTGAAAATGTAATTTTTTTCGGCAAGGGGTTAGCCTTGATTTTTTTCTAAAATGTTGAAAAAAAATAAAGTCGTGAATTGTACAACAATTTGTACACCAGTGGAAAGGTCTGTGAAATCCCTTTCGAGGACTGGCAGCCGCAGATTTTTTCGGGGCTTGGTTGAAGAGGTATGACCATCCAAAACAAGTCAAATGCAGTTGGGTTGAAAATCATGCGAATAATTTTGAATTGAAATATCTCAAGAACCAGATGCCACAGATACTTTTTGTCTTCATCTGCGGAGAGGTTATGAACAGACCTTTCTTTTGATGTATCTATCGATGGGTTTGGGAAACATTGTTGAAAATGTAATTTTTTTCGGCAAGGGGTTAGCCTTGATTTTTTTCTAAAATGTTGAAAAAAAGTAAAGTCGTGAATTGTACAACAAGTTGTACACCAGTGGAAAGGTCTGGGAAATCTTTTTCGAGGACTGGTAGCCGCAGATATTTTCGGGGCTTGGTTGGAGAGATATCACCATCCAAAACAAGTCAAATGCAGTTGGGTGGAAAATCATGCGAATAACTTTGAATTGAAATATCTCAAGAACCAGACGCCACAGATACTTTTTGTCTTCAGCTGTGGATAGGTTATGAACAGACCTTTCTTTTGATGTATCTATCGATGGGTTTGGGGAACATTGTTGAAAATGTAATTTTTTTCGGCAAGGAACAGACCTTTCTTTTGATGTATCTATCGATGGGTTTGGGAAACATTGTTGAAAATGTAATTTTTTTCGGCAAGGGGTTAGCCTTGATTTTTTTCTAAAATGTTGAAAAAAAGTAAAGTCGTGAATTGTACAACAAGTTGTACACCAGTGGAAAGGTCTGTGAAATCCCTTTCGAGGACTGGCAGCCGCAGATTTTTTCGGGGCTTGGTTGAAGAGGTATGACCATCCAAAACAAGTCAAATGCAGTTGGGTTGAAAATCATGCGAATAACTTTGAATTGAAATATCTCAAGAACCAGATACCACAGATACTTTTTGTCTTCAGCTGTGGATAGGTAATAAACAGACCTTTCTTTTGATATATCTATCGATGGGTTTGGGAAATATTGTTGAAAATGTAATTTTTTTCGGCAAGGGGTTAGCCTTGATTTTTTTCTAAAATGTTGAAAAAAAGTAAAGTCGTGAATTGTACAACAAGTTGTACACCAGTGGAAAGGTCTGTGAAATCCCTTTTGAGGACTGGCAGCCGCAGATTTTTTCGGGGCTTGGTTGAAGAGGTATGACCATCTAAAATAAGTCAAATGCAGTTGGGTTGAAAATCATGCGAATAACTTTGAATTGAAATATCTCAAGAACCAGATACCACAGATACTTTTTGTCTTCAGCTGTGGATAGGTAATAAACAGACCTTTCTTTTGATGTATCTATCGATGGGTTTGGGAAACATTGTTGAAAATGTAATTTTTTTCGGCAAGGGGTTAGCCTTGATTTTTTTCTAAAATGTTGAAAAAAAGTAAAGTCGTGAATTGTACAACAAGTTGTACACCAGTGGAAAGGTCTGTGAAATCCCTTTTGAGGACTGGAAGCCGCAGATTTTTTCGGGGCTTGGTTGAAGAGGTATGACCATCCAAAACAAGTCAAATGCAGTTGGGTTGACAATCATGCGAATAACTTTGAATTGAAATATCTCAAGAACCAGATGCCACAGATACTTTTTGTCTTCAGCTGTGGATAGGTTATGAACAGACCTTTCTTTTGATGTATCTATCGATGGGTTTGGGAAACATTGTTGAAAATGTAAATTTTTTCGGCAAGGGGTTAGCCTTGATTTTTTTCTAAAATGTTGAAAAAAAGTAAAGTCGTGAATTGTACAACAAGTTGTACACCAGTGGAAAGGTCTGTGAAATCCCTTTCGAGGACTGGCAGCCGCAGATTTTTTCGGGGCTTGGTTGAAGAGGTATGACCATCCAAAATAAGTCAAATGCAGTTGGGTTGAAAATCATGCAAATAACTTTGAATTGAAATATCTCAAGAACCAGATACCACAGATACTTTTTGTCTTCAGCAGTGGATAGGTAATAAACAGACCTTTCTTTTGATATATCTATCGATGGGTTTGGGAAATATTTTTGAAAATGTAATTTTTTTCGGCAAGGGGTTAGCCTTGATTTTTTTCTAAAATGTTGAAAAAAAGTAAAGTCGTGAATTGTACAACAAGTTGTACACCAGTGGAAAGGTCTGTGAAATCCCTTTCGAGGACTGGCAGCCGCAGATTTTTTCGGGGCTTGGTTGAAGAGGTATGACCATCTAAAATAAGTCAAATGCAGTTGGGTTGAAAATCATGCGAATAACTTTGAATTGAAATATCTCAAGAACCAGATACCACAGATACTTTTTGTCTTCAGCTGTGGATAGGTAATAAACAGACCTTTCTTTTGATGTATCTATCGATGGGTTTGGGAAACATTGTTGAAAATGTAATTTTTTTCGGCAAGGGGTTAGCCTTGATTTTTTTCTAAAATGTTGAAAAAAAGTAAAGTCGTGAATTGTACAACAAGTTGTACACCAGTGGAAAGGTCTGTGAAATCCCTTTCGAGGACTGGCAGCCGCAGATTTTTTCGGGGCTTGGTTGAAGAGGTATGACCATCCAAAACAAGTCAAATGCAGTTGGGTTGAAAATCATGCAAATAACTTTGAATTGAAATATCTCAAGAACCAGATACCACAGATACTTTTTGTCTTCAGCTGTGGATAGGTAATAAACAGACCTTTCTTTTGATATATCTATCGATGGGTTTGGGAAATATTGTTGAAAATATATTTTTTTTCGGCAAGGGGTTAGCCTTGATTTTTTTCTAAAATGTTGAAAAAAAGTAAAGTCGTGAATTGTACAACAAGTTGTACACCAGTGGAAAGGTCTGTGAAATCCCTTTTGAGGACTGGCAGCCGCAGATTTTTTCGGGGCTTGGTTGAAGAGGTATGACCATCCAAAATAAGTCAAATGCAGTTGGGTTGAAAATCATGCGAATAACTTTGAATTGAAATATCTCAAGAACCAGATACCACAGATACTTTTTGTCTTCAGCTGTGGATAGGTAATAAACAGAACTTTCTTTTGATATATCTATCGATGGGTTTGGGAAATATTGTTGAAAATATAATTTTTTTCGGCAAGGGGTTAGCCTTGATTTTTTTCTAAAATGTTGAAAAAAAGTAAAGTCGTGAATTGTACAACAAGTTGTACACCAGTGGAAAGGTCTGTGAAATCCCTTTTGAGGACTGGCAGCCGCAGATTTTTTCGGGGCTTGGTTGAAGAGGTATGACCATCCAAAATAAGTCAAATGCAGTTGGGTTGAAAATCATGCGAATAACTTTGAATTGAAATATCTCAAGAACCAGATACCACAGATACTTTTTGTCTTCAGCTGTGGATAGGTAATAAACAGATCTTTCTTTTGATATATCTATCGATGGGTTTGGGAAATATTGTTGAAAATGTAATTTTTTTCGGCAAGGGGTTAGCCTTGATTTTTTTCTAAAATGTTGAAAAAAAGTAAAGTCGTGAATTGTACAACAAGTTGTACACCAGTGGAAAGGTCTGTGAAATCCCTTTCGAGGACTGGCAGCCGCAGATTTTTTCGGGGCTTGGTTGAAGAGGTATGACCATCTAAAATAAGTCAAATGCAGTTGGGTTGAAAATCATGCGAATAACTTTGAATTGAAATATCTCAAGAACCAGATACCACAGATACTTTTTGTCTTCAGCTGTGGATAGGTAATAAACAGACCTTTCTTTTGATGTATCTATCGATGGGTTTGGGAAACATAGTTGAAAATGTAATTTTTTTCGGCAAGGGGTTAGCCTTGATTTTTTTCTAAAATGTTGAAAAAAAGTAAAGTCGTGAATTGTACAACAAGTGGTACACCAGTGGAAAGGTCTGTGAAATCCCTTTTGAGGACTGGCAGCCGCAGATTTTTTCGGGGCTTGGTTGAAGAGGTATGACCATCTAAAATAAGTCAAATGCAGTTGGGTTGAAAATCATGCGAATAACTTTGAATTGAAATATCTCAAGAACCAGAAACCACAGATACTTTTTGTCTTCAGCTGTGGATAGGTAATAAACAGACCTTTCTTTTGATGTATCTATCGATGGGTTTGGGAAACATTGTTGAAAATGTAATTTTTTTCGGCAAGGGGTTAGCCTTGATTTTTTTCTAAAATGTTGAAAAAAAAATAAAGTCGTGAATTGTACAACAAGTTGTACATCAGTGGAAAGGTCTGTGAAATCCCTTTCGAGGACTGGCAGCCGCAGATTTTTTCGGGGCTTGGTTGAAGAGGTATGACCATCCAAAACAAGTCAAATGCAGTTGGGTTGACAATCATGCGAATAACTTTGAATTGAAATATCTCAAGAACCAGATGCCACAGATACTTTTTGTCTTCAGCTGTGGATATGTTATGACCAGACCTTTCTTTTGATGTATCTATCGATGGGTTTGGGAAGCATAGTTGAAAATGTAATTTTTTTTGGCAAGGGGTTAGCCTTGATTTTTTTCTAAGATGTTGAAAAAAAGTAAAGTCGTGAATTGTACAACAAGTTGTACACAAGTGGAAAGGTCTGTGAAATCCCTTTCGAGGACTGGCAGCCGCAGATTTTTGCGGGGCTTGGTTGCAGAGATATCGCCATCCAAAACAAGGCAAATTCAGTTGGGTGGAAAATCATGCTAATAACTTTGAATTGAAAGATCTCAAGAACCAGATGCCACAGATACTTTTTGTCTTCAGCTGTGGATAGGTTATGAACAGACCTTTCTTTTGATGTATCTATCGATGGGTTTGGGAAACATTGTTGAAAATGTAAATTTTTTCGGCAAGGGGTTAGCCTTGATTTTTTTCTAAAATGTTGAAAAAAAATAAAGTCGTGAATTGTACAACAAGTTGTACACCAGTGGAAAGGTCTGTGAAATCCCTTTCGAGGACTGGCAGCCGCAGATTTTTTCGGGGCTTGGTTGAAGAGGTATGACCATCCAAAATAAGTCAAATGCAGTTGGGTTGAAAATCATGCGAATAACTTTGAATTGAAATATCTCAAGAACCAGATACCACAGATACTTTTTGTCTTCAGCTGTGGATAGGTAATAAACAGACCTTTCTTTTGATATATCTATCGATGGGTTTGGGAAATATTGTTGAAAATGTAATTTTTTTCGGCAAGGGGTTAGCCTTGATTTTTTTCTAAAATGTTGAAAAAAAGTAAAGTCGTGAATTGTACAACCAGTTGTACACCAGTGGAAAGGTCTGTGAAATCCCTTTCGAGGACTGGCAGCCGCAGATTTTTTCGGGGCTTGGTTGAAGAGGTATGACCATCTAAAATAAGTCAAATGCAGTTGGGTTGAAAATCATGCGAATAACTTTGAATTGAAATATCTCAAGAACCAGATACCACAGATACTTTTTGTCTTCAGCTGTGGATAGGTAATAAACAGACCTTTCTTTTGATGTATCTATCGATGGGTTTGGGAAACATTGTTGAAAATGTAATTTTTTTCGGCAAGGGGTTAGCCTTGATTTTTTTCTAAAATGTTGAAAAAAAGTAAAGTCGTGAATTGTACAGCAAGTTGTACACCAGTGGAAAGGTCTGTGAAATCCCTTTTGAGGACTGGCAGCCGCAGATTTTTTCGGGGCTTGGTTGAAGAGGTATGACCATCTAAAATAAGTCAAATGCAGTTGGGTGGAAAATCATGCGAATAACTTTGAATTGAAATATCTCAAGAACCAGATACCACAGATACTTTTTGTCTTCAGCTGTGGATAGGTAATAAACAGACCTTTCTTTTGATGTATCTATCGATGGGTTTGGGAAACATTGTTGAAAATGTAATTTTTTTCGGCAAGGGGTTAGCCTTGATTTTTTTCTAAAATGTTGAAAAAAAAATAAAGTCGTGAATTGTACAACAAGTTGTACATCAGTGGAAAGGTCTGTGAAATCCCTTTCGAGGACTGGCAGCCGCAGATTTTTTCGGGGCTTGGTTGAAGAGGTATGACCATCCAAAACAAGTCAAATGCAGTTGGGTTGAAAATCATGCGATTAACTTTGAATTGAAATATCTCAAGAACCAGATACCACAGATACTTTTTGTCTTCAGCTGTGGATAGGTAATAAACAGACCTTTCTTTTGATATATATATCGATGGGTTTGGAAACATTGTTGAAAATGTAATTTTTTTCGGCAAGGGGTTGGCCTTGATTTTTTTCTAAAATGTTGAAAAAAAGTAAAGTCGTGAATTGTACAACAAGTTGTACACCAGTGGAAAGGTCTGTGAAATCCCTTTCGAGGACTGGCAGCCGCAGATTTTTTCGGGGCTTGGTTGAAGAGGTATGACCATCCAAAATAAGTCAAATGCAGTTGGGTTGAAAATCATGCGAATAACTTTGAATTGAAATATCTCAAGAACCAGATGCCACAGATACTTTTTGTCTTCAGGTGTGGATAGGTAATGAACATACCTTTCTTTTGATGTATCTATCGATGGTTTTGGGAAACATTGTTGAAAATGTAATCTTTTTCGGCAAGGGGTTAGCCTTGATTTTTTTCTAAAATGTTGAAAAAAGTAAAGTCGTGAATTGTACAACAAGTTGTACACCAGTGGAAAGGTCTATGAAATCCCTTTCGAGGACTGGCAGCCGCAGATTTTTTCGGGGCTTGGTTGAAGAGGTATGACCATCCAAAACAAGTCAAATGCAGTTGGGTTGAAAATCATGCGAATAACTTTGAATTGAAATATCTCAAGAACCAGATGCCACAGATACTTTTTGTCTTCAGGTGTGGATAGGAAATAAACATACCTTTCTTTTGATGTATCTATCGATAGGTTTGGGAAACATTGTTGAAAATGTAATTTTTTTCGGCAAGGGGTTAGCCTTGATTTTTTTCTAAAATGTTGAAAAAAAAATAAAGTGAATTGTACAACAAGTTGTACATCAGTGGAAAGGTCTGTGAAATCCCTTTCGAGGACTGGCAGCCGCAGATTTTTTCGGGGCTTGGTTGAAGAGGTATGACCATCCAAAACAAGTCAAATGCAGTTGGGTTGACAATCATGCGAATAACTTTGAACTGAAATATCTCAAGAACCAGATGCCACAGATACTTTTTGTCTTCAGCTGTGGATAGGTTATGAACAGACCTTTCTTTTGATGTATCTATCGATGGATTTAGGAAACATAGTTGAAAATGTAATTTTTTTTGGCAAGGGGTTAGCCTTGATTTTTTTCTAAAATGTTGAAAAAAAGTAAAGTCGTGAATTGTACAACCAGTTGTACACAAGTGGAAAGGTCTGTGAAATCCCTTTCGAGGACTGGCAGCCGCAGATTTTTGCGGGGCTTGGTTGCAGAGATATCGCCATCCAAAACAAGTCAAATGCAGTTGGGTGGAAAATCATGCGAATAACTTTGAATTGAAATATCTCAAGAACCAGATGCCACAGATACTTTTTGTCTTCAGCTGTGGATAGGTAATGAACAGACCTTTCTTTTGATATATCTATCGATGGGTTTGGGAAACATTGTTGAAAATGTAATTTTTTTCGGCAAGGGGTTAGCCTTGATTTTTTTCTAAGATTTTGAAAAAAAGTAAAGTCGTGAATTGTACAACAAGTTGTACACCAGTGGAAAGGTCTGTGAAATCCCTTTCGAGGACTGGCAGCCGCAGATTTTTGCGGGGCTTGGTTGCAGAGATATCGCCATCCAAAACAAGGCAAATTCAGTTGGGTGGAAAATCATGCTAATAACTTTGAATTGAAAGATCTCAAGAACCAGATGCCACAGATACTTTTTGTCTTCAGCTGTGGATAGGTTATGAACAGACCTTTCTTTTGATGTATCTATCGATGGGTTTGGGAAACATTGTTGAAAATGTAAATTTTTTCGGCAAGGGGTTAGCCTTGATTTTTTTCTAAAATGTTGAAAAAAAATAAAGTCGTGAATTGTACAACAAGTTGTACACCAGTGGAAAGGTCTGTGAAATCCCTTTCGAGGACTGGCAGCCGCAGATTTTTTCGGGGCTTGGTTGAAGAGGTATGACCATCCAAAACAAGTCAAATGCAGTTGGGTTGAAAATCATGCAAATAACTTTGAATTGAAATATCTCAAGAACCAGATGCCACAGATACTTTTTGTCTTCAGCTGTGGATATGTTATGAATAGACCTTTCTTTTGATGTATCTATCGATGGGTTTGGGAAACATAGTTGAAAATGTAATTTTTTTTGGCAAGGGTTTAGCCTTGATTTTTTTCTAAAATGTTGAAAAAAAGTAAAGTCGTGAATTGTACAACAAGTTGTACACCAGTGGAAAGGTCTGTGAAATCCCTTTCGAGGCCTGGCAGCCGCAGATTTTTTCGGGGCTTGGTTGAACAGGTATGACCATCCAAAATAAGTCAAATGCAGTTGGGTTGAAAATCACGCGAATAACTTTGAATTGAAATATCTCAAGAACCAGATACCACAGATACTTTTTGTCTTCAGCTGTGGATAGGTAATAAACAGACCTTTCTTTTGATGTATCTATCGATGGGTTTGGGAAACATTGTTGAAAATGTAATTTTTTTCGGCAAGGGGTTAGCCTTGATTTTTTTCTAAAATGTTGAAAAAAAAATAAAGTCGTGAATTGTTCAACAAGTTGTACACCAGTGGAAAGGTCTGTGAAATCCCTTTCGAGGACTGGCAGCCGCAGATTTGTTCGAGGCTTGGTTGAAGAGGTATGACCATCCAAAACAAGTCAAATGCAGTTGGGTTGACAATCATGCGAATAACTTTGAATTGAAATATCTCAAGAACCAGATGCCACAGATACTTTTTGTCTTCAGCTGTGGATAGGTTATGAACAGACCTTTCTTTTGATGTATCTATCGATGGGTTTGGGAAACATTGTTGAAAATGTAAATTTTTTCGGCAAGGGGTTAGCCTTGATTTTTTTCTAAAATGTTGAAAAAAAATAAAGTCGTGAATTGTACAACAAGTTGTACACCAGTGGAAAGGTCTGTGAAATCCCTTTCGAGGACTGGCAGCCGCAGATTTTTTCGGGGCTTGGTTGAAGAGGTATGACCATCCAAAACAAGTCAAATGCATTTGGGTTGAAAATCATGCAAATAACTTTGAATTGAAATATCTCAAGAACCAGATGCCACAGATACTTTTTGTCTTCAGCTGTGGATAGGTTATGAACAGACCTTTCTTTTGATGTATCTATCGATGGGTTTGGGAAACATAGTTGAAAATGTAATTTTTTTTTGGCAAGGGTTTAGCCTTGATTTTTTTCTAAAATGTTGAAAAAAAGTAAAGTCGTGAATTGTACAACAAGTTGTACACCAGTGGAAAGGTCTGTGAAATCCCTTTCGAGAACTGGCAGCCGCAGATTTTTTCGAGGCTTGGTTGAAGAGGTATGACCATCCAAAACAAGTCAAATGCAGTTGGGTGGAAAATCATGCGAATAACTTTGAATTGAAATATCTCAAGAACCAGATGCCACAGATACTTTTTTTCTTCAGCTGTGGATAGGTTATGAACAGACCTTTCTTTTGATGTATCTATCGATGGGTTTGGGAAACATAGTTGAAAATGTAATTTTTTTTGGCAAGGGTTTAGCCTTGATTTTTTTTCTAAAATGTTGAAAAAAAGTAAAGTCGTGAATTGTACAACAAGTTGTACACAAGTGGAAAGGTCTGTGAAATCCCTTTCGAGGACTGGCAGCCGCAGATTTTTGCGGGGCTTGGTTGCAGAGATATCGCCATCCAAAACAAGTCAAATGCAGTTGGGTGGAAAATCATGCGAATAACTTTGAATTGAAATATCTCAAGAACCACATGCCACATATACTTTTTGTCTTCAGCGGTGGATAGGTAATGAAAATACCTTTCTTTTGATGTATCTATCGATGGGTTTGGGAAACATTGTTGAAAATGTAATTTTTTTTGGCAAGGGGTTAGCCTTGATTTTTTTCTTAAATGTTGAAAAAAAGTAAAGTCGTGAATTGTACAACAAGTTGTACACTAGTGGAAATGTCTGTGAAATCCCTTTCGAGGACTGGCAGCCGCAGAATTTTGCGGGGCTTGGTTGCAGAGATATCGCCATCCAAAACAAGTCAAATGCAGTTGGGTGGAAAATCATGCGAATAACTTTGAATTGAAATATCTCAAGAACCACATGCCACAGATACTTTTTGGGGCTTGGTTGAAGAGGTATGACCATCCAAAACAAGTCAAATGCTGTTGGGTTGAAAATCATGCGAATAACTTTGAATTGAAATATCTCAAGAACCAGATGCCACAGATACTTTTTGTCTTCAGCTGTGGATAGGTTATGAACAGACCTTTCTTTTGATGTATCTATCGATGGGTTTGGGAAACATTGTTGAAAATGTAATTTTTTTTGGCAAGGGGTTAGCCTTGATTTTTTTCTAAAATGTTGAAAAAAAGTAAAGTCGTGAATTGTACAACAAGTTGTACACCAGGGAAAAGGACTGGCAGCCGCAGATTTTTTCGGGGCTTGGTTGAACAGGTATGACCATCCAAAACAAGTCAAATGCAGTTGGGTTGAAAATCATGCGAATAACTTTGAATTGAAATATCTCAAGAACCAGATGCCACAGATACTTTTTGTCTTCAGCTGTGGATAGGTAATAAACAGACCTTTCTTTTGAATTATCTATCGATGGGTTTCTGAAACATTGTTGAAAATGTAATTTTTTTCGGCAAGGGGTTAGCCTTGATTTTTTTCTAAAATTTTGAAAAAAAGTAAAGTCGTGAATTGTACAACAAGTTGTACACCAGTGGAAAGGTCTGTGAAATCCCTTTCGAGGACTGGCAGCCGCAGATTTTTGCGGGGCTTGGTTGAAGAGATATCGCCATCCAAAACAAGTCAAATGCAGTTGGGTGGAAAATCATGCGAATAACTTTGAATTGAAATATCTCAAGAACCAGATGCCACATATACTTTTTGTCTTCAGCTGTGGATAGGTTATGAACAGACCTTTCTTTTGATGTATCTATCGATGGGTTTGGGAAACATTGTTGAAAATGTAATTTTTTTCGGCAAGGGGTTAGCCTTGATTTTTTTCTAAAATGTTGAAAAAAAATAAAGTCGTGAATTGTACAACAAGTTGTACACCAGTGGAAAGGTCTGTGAAATCCCTTTCGAGGACTGCAGCCGCAGATTTTTTCGGGGCTTGGTTGAAGAGGTATGACCATCCAAAACAAGTCAAATGCAGTTGGGTTGAAAATCATGCGAATAACTTTGAATTGAAATATCTCAAGAACCAGATGCCACAGATACTTTTTGTCTTCAGTTGTGGATAGGTTATGAACAGACCTTTCTTTTGATGTATCTATCGATGGGTTTGGGAAACATAGTTGAAAATGTAATTTTTTTTGGCAAGGGGTTAGCCTTGATTTTTTTCTAAAATGTTGAAAAAAAGTAAAGTCGTGAATTGTACAACAAGTTGTACACCAGTATCTGTGGAGATGCCACAGATACTTTTTGTCTTCAGCTGTGGATAGGTAATGAACAGACCTTTCTTTTGATGTATCTATCGATGGGTTTGGGAAAAATTGTTGAAAATGTAATTTTTTTCGGCAAGGGGTTAGCCTTGATTTTTTTCTAAAATGTTGAAAAAAAGTAAAGTCGTGAATTGTACAACAAGTTGCACACCAGTGGAAAGGTCTGTGAAATCCCTTTCGAGGACTGGCAGCCGCAGATTTTTTCGGGGCTTGGTTGAAGAGGTATGACCATCCAAAACAAGTCAAATGCAGTTGGGTGGAAAATCATGCGAATAACTTTGAATTGAAATATCTCAAGAACCAGATGCCACAGATACTTTTTGTCTTCAGCTGTGGATAGGTTATGAACAGACCTTTCTTTTGATGTATCTATCGATGGGTTTGGGAAACATTGTTGAAAATGTAATTTTTTTCGGCAAGGGGTTAGCCTTGATTTTTTTCTAAAATGTTGAAAAAAAATAAAGTCGTGAATTGTACAACAAGTTGTACACCAGTGGAAAGGTCTGTGAAATCCCTTTCGAGGACTGGCAGCCGCAGATTTTTTCGGGGCTTGGTTGAAGAGGTATGACCATCAAAAACAAGTCAAATGCAGTTGGGTTGAAAATCATGCGAATAACTTTGAATTAAAATATCTCAAGAACCAGATGCCACAGATAATTTTTGTCTTCAGCTGTGGATAGGTAATAAACAGACCTTTCTTTTGAATTATCTATCGATGGGTTTGGGAAACATTGTTGAAAATGTAATTTTTTTCGGCAAGGGGTTAGCCTTGATTTTTTTCTAAAATTTTGAAAAAAAGTAAAGTCGTGAATTGTACAACAAGTTGTACACCAGTGGTAAGGTCTGTGAAATCCCTTTCGAGGACTGGCAGCCGCAGATTTTTGCGGGGCTTGGTTGCAGAGATATCGCCATCCAAAACAAGTCAAATGCAGTTGGGTGGAAAATCATGCGAATAACTTTGAATTGAAAGATCTCAAGAACCAGAAAACAAGTCAAATGCAGTTGGGTTGAAAATCATGCGAATAACTTTGAATTGAAATATCTCAAGAACCAGATGCCACAGATACTTTTTGTCTTCAGCTGTGGATAGGTTATGAACAGACCTTTCTTTTGATGTATCTATCGATGGGTTTGGGAAACATAGTTGAAAATGTAATTTTTTTTGGCAAGGGGTTAGCCTTGATTTTTTTCTAAAATGTTGAAAAAAAGTAAAGTCGTGAATTGTACAACAAGTTGTACACCAGTATCTGTGGAGATGCCACAGATACTTTTTGTCTTCAGCTGTGGATAGGTAATGAACAGACCTTTCTTTTGATGTATCTATCGATGGGTTTGGGAAAAATTGTTGAAAATGTAATTTTTTTCGGCAAGGGGTTAGCCTTGATTTTTTTCTAAAATGTTGAAAAAAAGTAAAGTCGTGAATTGTACAACAAGTTGCACACCAGTGGAAAGGTCTGTGAAATCCCTTTCGAGGACTGGCAGCCGCAGAATTTTTCGGGGCTTGGTTGAAGAGGTATGACCATCCAAAACAAGTCAAATGCAGTTGGGTGGAAAATCATGCGAATAACTTTGAATTGAAATATCTCAAGAACCAGATGCCACAGATACTTTTTGTCTTCAGCTGTGGATAGGTTATGAACAGACCTTTCTTTTGATGTATCTATCGATGGGTTTGGGAAACATTGTTGAAAATGTAATTTTTTTCGGCAAGGGGTTAGCCTTGATTTTTTTCTAAAATGTTGAAAAAAAATAAAGTCGTGAATTGTACAACAAGTTGTACACCAGTGGAAAGGTCTGTGAAATCCCTTTCGAGGACTGGCAGCCGCAGATTTTTTCGGGGCTTGGTTGAAGAGGTATGACCATCCAAAACAAGTCAAATGCAGTTGGGTTGAAAATCATGCGAATAACTTTGAATTAAAATATCTCAAGAACCAGATGCCACAGATAATTTTTGTCTTCAGCTGTGGATAGGTAATAAACAGACCTTTCTTTTGAATTATCTATCGATGGGTTTGGGAAACATTGTTGAAAATGTAATTTTTTTCGGCAAGGGGTTAGCCTTGATTTTTTTCTAAAATTTTGAAAAAAAGTAAAGTCGTGAATTGTACAACAAGTTGTACACCAGTGGTAAGGTCTGTGAAATCCCTTTCGAGGACTGGCAGCCGCAGATTTTTGCGGGGCTTGGTTGCAGAGATATCGCCATCCAAAACAAGTCAAATGCAGTTGGGTGGAAAATCATGCGAATAACTTTGAATTGAAAGATCTCAAGAACCAGAAAACAAGTCAAATGCAGTTGGGTTGAAAATCATGCGAATAACTTTGAATTGAAATATCTCAAGAACCAGATGCCACAGATACTTTTTGTCTTCAGCTGTGGACAGGTTATGAACAGACCTTTCTTTTGATGTATCCATCGATGGGTTTGGGAAACATAGTTGAAAATGTAATTTTTTTTGGTAAGGGGTTAGCCTTGATTTTTTTCTAAAATGTTGAAAAAAAAGTAAAGTCGTGAATTGTACAACAAGTTGTACACCAGTGGAAAGGTCTGTGAAATCCCTTTCGAGGACTGGCAGCCGCAGATTTTTTCGGGGCTTGGTTGAAGAGGTATGACCATCCAAAACAAATCAAATGCAGTTGGGTTGAAAATCATGCGAATAACTTTGAATTGAAATATCTCAAGAACCAGATGCCACAGATACTTTTTGTCTTCAGCTGTGGATAGGTAATGAACAGACCTTTCTTTTGATCTATCTATCGATGGGTTTGGGAAACATTGTTGAAAATGTAATTTTTTTCGGCAAGGGGTTAGCCTTGATTTTTTTCTAAAATGTTGAAAAAAAGTAAAGTCGTGAATTGTACAACAAGTTGTACACCAGTGGAAAGGTCTGTGAAATCCCTTTCGAGGACTGGCAGCCGCAGATTTTTTCGGGGCTTGGTTGAAGAGGTATGACCATCCAAAACAAGTCAAATGCAGTTGGGTGGAAAATCATGCGAATAACTTTGAATTGAAATATCTCAAGAACCAGATGCCACAGATACTTTTTGTGTTCAGCTGTGGATAGGTTATGAACAGACCTTTCTTTTGATGTATCTATCGATGGGTTTGGGAAACATTGTTGAAAATGTAATTTTTTTCGGCAAGGGGTTAGCCTTGATTTTTTTCTAAAATGTTGAAAAAAAGTAAAGTCTTGAATTGTACAACAAGTTGTACACCAGTGGAAAGGTCTGTGAAATCCCTTTCGAGAACTGGCAGCCGCAGATTTTTTCGGGGCTTGGTTGAAGAGTTATGACCATCCAAAACAAGTCAAATGCAGTTGGGTGGAAAATCATGCGAATAACTTTGAATTGAAATATCTCAAGAACCAGAAGCCACAGATACTTTTTGTCTTCAGCTGTGGATAGGTTATGAACAGACCTTTCTTTTGATGTATCTATCGATGGGTTTGGGAAACATTGTTGAAAATGTAATTTTTTTCGGCAAGGGGTTAGCCTTGATTTTTTTCTAAAATTTTGAAAAAAGTAAAGTCGTGAATTGTACAACAAGTTGTACACCAGTGGAAAGGTCTGTGAAATCCCTTTCGAGGACTGGCAGCCGCAGAATTTTGCGGGGCTTGGTTGCAGAGATATCGCCATCCAAAACAAGTCAAATGCAGTTGGGTGGAAAATCATGCGAATAACTTTGAATTGAAAGATCTCAAGAACCAGAAAACAAGTCAAATGCAGTTGGGTTGAAAATCATGCGAATAACTTTGAATTGAAATATCTCAAGAACCAGATGCCACAGATACTTTTTGTCTTCAGCTGTGGATAGGTTATGAACAGACCTTTCTTTTGATGTATCTATCGATGGGTTTGGGAAACATAGTTGAAAATGTAATTTTTTTTGGCAAGGGGTTAGCCTTGATTTTTTTCTAAAATGTTGAAAAAAAGTAAAGTCGTGAATTGTACAACAAGTTGTACACAATTGGAAAGGTCTGTGAAATCCCTTTCGAGGACTGGCAGCCGCAGATTTTTGCGGGGCTTGGTTGCAGAGATATCGGCATCCAAAACAAGTCAAATGCAGTTGGGTGGAAAATCATGCGAATAACTTTGAATTGAAATATCTCAAGAACAACATGCCGCAGATACTTTTTGTCTTCAGCTGTGGATAGGTAATGAACATACCTTTCTTTTGATGTATCTATCGATGGGTTTGGAAAACATTGTTGAAAATGTAATTTTTTTTGGCAAGGGGTTAGCCTTGATTTTTTTCTAAAATGTTGAAAAAAAGTAAAGTCGTGAATTGTACAACAAGTTGTACACCTGTGGAAAGGTCTGTGAAATCCCTTTCGAGGACTGGCAGCCGCAGATTTTTTCGGGGCTTGGTTGAAGAGGTATGACCATCCAAAACAAGTCAAATGCAGTTGGGTTGAAAATCATGCGAATAACTTTGAATTGAAATATCTCAAGAACCAGATGCCACAGATACTTTTTGTCTTCAGCTGTGGATAGGTAATAAACATACCTTTCTTTTGAATTATCTATCGATGGGTTTCTGAAACATTGTTGAAAATGTAATTTTTTTCGGCAAGGGGTTAGCCTTGATTTTTTTCTAAAATTTTGAATTATCGTGAATTGTACAACAAGTTGTACACCAGTGGAAAGGTCTGTGAAATCCCTTTGGAGAACTGGCAGCCGCAGATTTTTTCGGGGCTTGGTTGAAGAGTTATGACCATCCAAAACAAGTCAAATGCAGTTGGGTGGAAAATCATGCGAATAACTTTGAATTGAAATATCTCAAGAACCAGATGCCACAGATACTTTTTGTCTTCAGCTGTGGATAGGTTATGAACAGACCTTTCTTTTGATGTATCTATCGATGGGTTTGGGAAACATTGTTGAAAATGTAATTTTTTTCGGCAAGGGGTTAGCCTTGATTTTTTTCTAAAATGTTGAAAAAAAATAAAGTCGTGAATTGTACAACAAGTTGTACACCAGTGGAAAGGTCTGTGAAATCCCTTTCGAGGACTGGCAGCCGCAGATTTTTTCGGGGCTTGGTTGAAGAGGTATGACCATCCAAAACAAGTCAAATGCAGTTGGGTTGAAAATCATGCGAATAACTTTGAATTGAAATATCTCAAGAACCAGATGCCACAGATACTTTTTGTCTTCAGCTGTGGATAGGTAATAAACAGACCTTTCTTTTGAATTATCTATCGATGGGTTTGGGAAACATTGTTGAAAATGTAATTTTTTTCGGCAAGGGGTTAGCCTTGATTTTTTTCTAAAATTTTGAAAAAAGTAAAGTCGTGAATTGTACAACAAGTTGTACACCAGTGGAAAGGTCTGTGAAATCCCTTTCGAGGACTTGGTTGCAGAGATATCGCCATCCAAAACAAGTCAAATGCAGTTGGGTGGAAAATCATGCGAATAACTTTGAATTGAAAGATCTCAAGAACCAGAAAACAAGTCAAATGCAGTTGGGTTGAAAATCATGCGAATAACTTTGAATTGAAATATCTCAAGAACCAGATGCCACAGATACTTTTTGTCTTCAGCTGTGGATAGGTTATGAACAGACCTTTCTTTTGATGTATCTATCGATGGGTTTGGGAAACATAGTTGAAAATGTAATTTTTTTTGGCAAGGGGTTAGCCTTGATTTTTTTCTAAAATGTTGAAAAAAAGTAAAGTCGTGAATTGTACAACAAGTTGTACACAATTGGAAAGGTCTGTGAAATCCCTTTCGAGGACTGGCAGCCGCAGATTTTTGCGGGGCTTGGTTGCAGAGATATCGCCATCCAAAACAAGTCAAATGCAGTTGGGTGGAAAATCATGCGAATGACTTTGAATTGAAATATCTCAAGAACAACATGCCACAGATACTTTTTGTCTTCAGCTGTGGATAGGTAATCAACATACCTTTCTTTTGATGTATCTATCGATGGGTTTGGAAAACATTGTTGAAAATGTAATTTTTTTTGGCAAGGGGTTAGCCTTGATTTTTTTCTAAAATGTTGAAAAAAAGTAAAGTCGTGAATTGTACAACAAGTTGTACACCAGTGGAAAGGTCTGTGAAATCCCTTTCGAGGACTGGCAGCCGCAGATTTTTTCGGGGCTTGGTTGAAGAGGTATGACCATCCAAAACAAGTCAAATGCAGTTGGGTTGAAAATCATGCGAATAACTTTGAATTGAAATATCTCAAGAACGAGATGCCACAGATACTTTTTGTCTTCAGCTGTGGATAGGTAATAAACAGACCTTTCTTTTGAATTATCTATCGATGGGTTTCTGAAACATTGTTGAAAATGTAATTTTTTTCGGCAAGGGGTTAGCCTTGATTTTTTTCTAAAATTTTGAAAAAAAGTAAAGTCGTGAATTGTACAACAAGTTGTACACCAGTGGAAAGGTCTGTGAAATCCCTTTCGAGGTCTGGCAGCCGCAGATTTTTGCGGGGCTTGGTTGAAGAGATATCGCCATCCAAAACAAGTCAAATGCAGTTGGGTGGAAAATCATGCGAATAACTTTGAATTGAAATATCTCAAGAACCAGATGCCACAGATACTTTTTATCTTCAGCTGTGGATAGGTAATGAACAGACCTTTCTTTTGATGTATCTATCGACGGGTTTGGGAAACATTGTTGAAAATGTAATTTTTTTCGGCAAGGGGTTAGCCTTGATTTTTTTCTAAAATGTTGAAAAAAAGTAAAGTCGTGAATTGTACAACAAGTTGTACACCAGTGGAAAGGTCTGTGAAATCCCTTTCGAGGACTGGCAGCCGCAGATTTTTTCGGGGCTTGGTTGAAGAGGTATGACCATCCAAAACAAGTCAAATGCAGTTGGGTGGAAAATCATGCGAATAACTTTGAATTGAAATATCTCAAGAACCAGATGCCACAGATACTTTTTGTCTTCAGCTGTGGATAGGTTATGAACAGACCTTTCTTTTAATGTATCTATCGATGGGTTTGGGAAACATTGTTGAAAATGTAATTTTTTTCGGCAAGGGGTTAGCCTTGATTTTTTTCTAAAATGTTGAAAAAAAATAAAGTCGTGAATTGTACAACAAGTTGTACACCAGTGGAAAGGTCTGTGAAATCCCTTTCGAGGACTGGCAGCCGCAGATTTTTTTGGGGCTTGGTTGAAGAGGTATGACCATCCAAAACAAGTCAAATGCAGTTGGGTTGAAAATCATGCGAATAACTCTGAATTGAAATATCTCAAGAACCAGATGCCACAGATACTTTTTGTCTTCAACTGTGGATAGGTAATAAACAGACCTTTCTTTTGAATTATCTATCGATGGGTTTGGGAAACATTGTTGAAAATGTAATTTTTTTCGGCAAGGGGTTAGCCTTGATTTTTTTCTAAAATGTTGAAAAAAAATAAAGTCGTGAATTGTACAACAAGTTGTACACCAGTGGAAAGGTCTGTGAAATCCCTTTCGAGGACTGGCAGCCGCAGATTTTTTCGGGGCTTGGTTGAAGAGGTATGACCATCCAAAACAAGTCAAATGCAGTTGGGTTGAAAATCATGCGAATAACTTTGAATTGAAATATCTCAAGAACCAGATGCCACAGATACTTTTTGTCTTCAGCTGTGGATAGGTAATAAACAGACCTTTCTTTTGAATTATCTATCGATGGGTTTGGGAAACATTGTTGAAAGTGTAATTTTTTTCGGCAAGGGGTTAGCCTTGATTTTTTTCTAAAATTTTGAAAAAAGTAAAGTCGTGAATTGTACAACAAGTTGTACACCAGTGGAAAGGTCTGTGAAATCCCTTTCGAGGACTGGCAGCCGCAGAATTTTGCGGGGCTTGGTTGCAGAGATATCGCCATCCAAAACAAGTCAAATGCAGTTGGGTGGAAAATCATGCGAATAACTTTGAATTGAAAGATCTCAAGAACCAGAAAACAAGTCAAATGCAGTTGGGTTGAAAATCATGCGAATAACTTTGAATTGAAATATCTCAAGAACCAGATGCCACAGATACTTTTTGTCTTCAGCTGTGGATAGGTTATGAACAGACCTTTCTTTTGATGTATCTATCGATGGGTTTGGGAAACATAGTTGAAAATGTAATTTTTTTTGGCAAGGGGTTAGCCTTGATTTTTTTCTAAAATGTTGAAAAAAAGTAAAGTCGTGAATTGTACAACAAGTTGTACACAATTGGAAAGGTCTGTGAAATCCCTTTCGAGGACTGGCAGCCGCAGATTTTTGCGGGGCTTGGTTGCAGAGATATCGCCATCCAAAACAAGTCAAATGCAGTTGGGTGGAAAATCATGCGAATGACTTTGAATTGAAATATCTCAAGAACAACATGCCACAGATACTTTTTGTCGTCAGCTGTGGATAGGTAATGAACATACCTTTCTTTTGATGTATCTATCGATGGGTTTGGAAAACATTGTTGAAAATGTAATTTTTTTTGGCAAGGGGTTAGCCTTGATTTTTTTCTAAAATGTTGAAAAAAAGTAAAGTCGTGAATTGTACAACAAGTTGTACACCAGTGGAAAGGTCTGTGAAATCCCTTTCGAGGACTGGCAGCCGCAGATTTTTTCGGGGCTTGGTTGAAGAGGTATGACCATCCAAAACAAGTCAAATGCAGTTGGGTTGAAAATCATGCGAATAACTTTGAATTGAAATATCTCAAGAACCAGATGCCACAGATACTTTTTGTCTTCAGCTGTGGATAGGTAATAAACAGACCTTTCTTTTGAATTATCTATCGATGGGTTTCTGAAACATTGTTGAAAATGTAATTTTTTTCGGCAAGGGGTTAGCCTTGATTTTTTTCTAAAATTTTGAAAAAAAGTAAAGTCGTGAATTGTACAACAAGTTGTACACCAGTGGAAAGGTCTGTGAAAACCCTTTCGAGGTCTGGCAGCCGCAGATTTTTGCGGGGCTTGGTTGAAGAGATATCGCCATCCAAAACAAGTCAAATGCAGTTGGGTGGAAAATCATGCGAATAACTTTGAATTGAAATATCTCAAGAACCAGATGCCACAGATACTTTTTGTCTTCAGCTGTGGATAGGTTATGAACAGACCTTTCTTTTGATGTATCTATCGATGGGTTTGGGAAACATTGTTGAAAATGTAATTTTTTTCGGCAAGGGGTTAGCCTTGATTTTTTTCTAAAATGTTGAAAAAAAAATAAAGTCGTGAATTGTACAACAAGTTGTACACCAGTGGAAAGGTCTGTGAAATCCCTTTCGAGGACTGGCAGCCGCAGATTTTTTTGGGGCTTGGTTGAAGAGGTATGACCATCCAAAACAAGTCAAATGCAGTTGGGTTGAAAATCATGCGAATAACTCTGAATTGAAATATCTCAAGAACCAGATGCCACAGATACTTTTTGTCTTCAGCTGTGGATAGGTAATAAACAGACCTTTCTTTTGAATTATCTATCGATGGGTTTGGGAAACATTGTTGAAAATGTAATTTTTTTCGGCAAGGGGTTAGCCTTGATTTTTTTCTAAAATTTTGAAAAAAAGTAAAGTCGTGAATTGTACAACAAGTTGTACACCAGTGGAAAGGTCTGTGAAATCCTTTTCGAGGACTGGCAGCCGCAGATTTTTGCGGGGCTTGGTTGCAGAGATATCGCCATCCAAAACAAGTCAAATGCAGTTGGGTTGAAAATCATGCGAATAACTTTGAATTGAAATATCTCAAGAACCAGATGCCACAGATACTTTTTGTCTTCAGCTGTGGATAGGTTATGAACAGACCTTTCTTTTGATGTACCTATCGATGGGTTTGGGAAACATAGTTGAAAATGTAATTTTTTTTTGGCAAGGGGTTAGCCTTGATTTTTTTCTAAAATGTTGAAAAAAAGTAAAGTCGTGAATTGTACAACAAGTTGTACACAAGTGGAAAGGTCTGTGAAATCCCTTTCGAGGACTGGCAGCCGCAGATTTTTTCGGGGCTTGGTTGAAGAGGTATGACCATCCAAAACAAGTCAAATGCAGTTGGGTTGAAAATCATGCGAATAACTTTGAATTGAAATATCTCAAGAACCAGATGCTACAGATACTTTTTGTCTTCAGCTGTGGATAGGTAATAAACAGACCTTTCTTTTGAATTATCTATCGATGGGTTTGGGAAACATTGTTGAAAATGTAATTTTTTTCGGCAAGGGGTTAGCCTTGATTTTTTTCTAAAATTTTGAAAAAAAGTAAAGTCGTGAATTGTACAACAACTTGTACACCAGTGGAAAGGTCTGTGAAATCCTTTTCGAGGACTGGCAGCCGCAGATTTTTGCGGGGCTTGATTGCAGAGATATCGCCATCCAAAACAAGTCAAATGCAGTTGGGTGGAAAATCATGCGAATAACTTTGAATTGAAAGATCTCAAGAACCAGATGCCACAGATACTTTTTGTCTTCAGCTGTGGATAGGTTATGAACAGACCTTTCTTTTGATGTATCTATCGATGGGTTTGGGAAACATTGTTGAAAATGTAATTTTTTTCGGCAAGGGGTTAGCCTTGATTTTTTTCTAAAATGTTGAAAAAAAATAAAGTCGTGAATTGTACAACAAGTTGTACACCAGTGGAAAGGTCTGTGAAATCCCTTTCGAGGACTGGCAGCCGCAGATTTTTTCGGGGCTTGGTTGAAGAGGTATGACCATCCAAAACAAGTCAAATGCAGTTGGGTTGAAAATCATGCGAATAACTTTGAATTGAAATATCTCAAGAACCAGATGCCACAGATACTTTTTGTCTTCAGCTGTGGATAGGTTATGAACAGACCTTTCTTTTGATGTACCTATCGATGGGTTTGGGAAACATTGTTGAAAATGTAATTTTTTTTGGCAAGGGGTTAGCCTTGATTTTCTTCTAAAATGTTGAAAAAAGTAAAGTTGTGAATTGTACAACAAGTTGTACACCAGTGGAAAGGTCTGTGAAATCCCTTTCGAGGACTGGCAGCCGCTGATTTTTTCGGGGCTTGGTTGAAGAGGTATGACCATCCAAAACAAGTCAAATGCAGTTGGGTTGAAAATCATGCGAATAACTTTGAATTGAAATATCTCAAGAACCAGATGCCACAGATACTTTTTGTCTTCAGCTGTGGATAGGTTATGAACAGACCTTTCTTTTGATGTACCTATCGATGGGTTTGGGAAACATTGTTGAAAATGTAATTTTTTTTGGCAAGGGGTTAGCCTTGATTTTTTTCTAAAATGTTGAAAAAAAGTAAAGTCGTGAATTGTACAACAAGTTGTACACCAGTGGAAAGGTCTGTGAAATCCCTTTCGAGGACTGGCAGCCGCAGATTTTTTCGGGGCTTGGTTGAAGAGGTATGACCATCCAAAACAAGTCAAATGCAGTTGGGTTGAAAATCATGCGAATAACTTTGAATTGAAATATCTCAAGAACCAGATGCCACAGATACTTTTTGTCTTCAGCTGTGGATAGGTAATAAACAGACCTTTCTTTTGAATTATCTATCGATGGGTTTCTGAAACATTGTTGAAAATGTAATTTTTTTCGGCAAGGGGTTAGCCTTGATTTTTTTCTAAAATTTTGAAAAAAAGTAAAGTCGTGAATTGTACAACAAGTTGTACACCAGTGGAAAGGTCTGTGAAATCCCTTTCGAGGTCTGGCAGCCGCAGATTTTTGTGGGGCTTGGTTGAAGAGATATCGCCATCCAAAACAAGTCAAATGCAGTTGGGTGGAAAATCATGCGAATAACTTTGAATTGAAATATCTCAAGAACCAGATGCCACAGATACTTTTTGTCTTCAGCTGTGGATAGGTAATGAACAGACCTTTCTTTTGATGTATCTATCGATGGGTTTGGGAAACATTGTTGAAAATGTAATTTTTTTCGGCAAGGGGTTAGCCTTGATTTTTTTCTAAAATGTTGAAAAAAAGTAAAGTCGTGAATTGTACAACAAGTTGTACACCAGTGGAAAGGTCTGTGAAATCCCTTTCGAGGACTGGCAGCCGCAGATTTTTTCGGGGCTTGGTTGAAGAGGTATGACCATCCAAAACAAGTCAAATGCAGTTGGGTGGAAAATCATGCGAATAACTTTGAATTGAAATATCTCAAGAACCAGATGCCACAGATACTTTTTGTCTTCAGCTGTGGATAGGTTATGAACAGACCTTTCCTTTAATGTATCTATCGATGGGTTTGGGAAACATTGTTGAAAATGTAATTTTTTTCGGCAAGGGGTTAGCCTTGATTTTTTTCTAAAATGTTGAAAAAAAAATAAAGTCGTGAATTGTACAACAAGTTGTACACCAGTGGAAAGGTCTGTGAAATCCCTTTCGAGGACTGGCAGCCGCAGATTTTTTTGGGGCTTGGTTGAAGAGGTATGACCATCCAAAACAAGTCAAATGCAGTTGGGTTGAAAATCATGCGAATAACTCTGAATTGAAATATCTCAAGAACCAGATGCCACAGATACTTTTTGTCTTCAACTGTGGATAGGTAATAAACAGACCTTTCTTTTGAATTATCTATCGATGGGTTTGGGAAACATTGTTGAAAATGTAATTTTTTTCGGCAAGGGGTTAGCCTTGATTTTTTTCTAAAATTTTGAAAAAAAGTAAAGTCGTGAATTGTACAACAAGTTGTACACCAGTGGAAAGGTCTGTGAAATCCTTTTCGAGGACTGGCAGCCGCAGATTTTTGCGGGGCTTGGTTGCAGAGATATCGCCATCCAAAACAAGTCAAATGCAGTTGGGTTGAAAATCATGCGAATAACTTTGAATTGAAATATCTCAAGAACCAGATGCCACAGATACTTTTTGTCTTCAGCTGTGGATAGGTTATGAACAGACCTTTCTTTTGATGTACCTATCGATGGGTTTGGGAAACATAGTTGAAAATGTAATTTTTTTTGGCAAGGGGTTAGCCTTGATTTTTTTCTAAAATGTTGAAAAAAAGTAAAGTCGTGAATTGTACAACAAGTTGTACACCAGTGGAAAGGTCTGTGAAATCCCTTTCGAGGACTGGCAGCCGCAGATTTTTTCGGGGCTTGGTTGAAGAGGTATGACCATCCAAAACAAGTCAAATGCAGCTGGGTTGAAAATCATGCGAATAACTTTGAATTGAAATATCTCAAGAACCAGATGCCACAGATACTTTTTGTCTTCAGCTGTGGATAGGTAATAAACATACCTTTCTTTTGAATTATCTATCGATGGGTTTCTGAAACATTGTTGAAAATGTAATTTTTTTCGGCAAGGGGTTAGCCTTGATTTTTTTCTAAAATTTTGAATTATCGTGAATTGTACAACAAGTTGTACACCAGTGGAAAGGTCTGTGAAATCCCTTTCGAGAACTGGCAGCCGCAGATTTTTTCGGGGCTTGGTTGAAGAGTTATGACCATCCAAAACAAGTCAAATGCAGTTGGGTGGAAAATCATGCGAATAACTTTGAATTGAAATATCTCAAGAACCAGATGCCACAGATACTTTTTGTCTTCAGCTGTGGATAGGTTATGAACAGACCTTTCTTTTGATGTATCTATCGATGGGTTTGGGAAACATTGTTGAAAATGTAATTTTTTTCGGCAAGGGGTTAGCCTTGATTTTTTTCTAAAATGTTGAAAAAAAATAAAGTCGTGAATTGTACAACAAGTTGTACACCAGTGGAAAGGTCTGTGAAATCCCTTTCGAGGACTGGCAGCCGCAGATTTTTTCGGGGCTTGGTTGAAGAGGTATGACCATCCAAAACAAGTCAAATGCAGTTGGGTTGAAAATCATGCGAATAGCTTTGAATTGAAATATCTCAAGAACCAGATGCCACAGATACTTTTTGTCTTCAGCTGTGGATAGGTTATGAACAGACCTTTCTTTTGATGTATCTATCGATGGGTTTGGGAAACATTGTTGAAAATGTAATTTTTTTCGGCAAGGGGTTAGCCTTGATTTTTTTCTAAAATGTTGAAAAAAAATAAAGTCGTGAATTGTACAACAAGTTGTACACCAGTGGAAAGGTCTGTGAAATCCCTTTCGAGGACTGGCTGCCGCAGATTTTTTCGGGGCTTGGTTGAAGAGGTATGACCATCCAAAACAAGTCAAATGCAGTTGGGTGGAAAATCATGCGAATAACTTTGAATTGAAAGATCTCAAGAACCAGAAAACAAGTCAAATGCAGTTGGGTTGGAAATCATGCGAATAACTTTGAATTGAAATATCTCAAGAACCAGATGCCACAGATACTTTTTGTCTTCAGCTGTGGATAGGTTATGAACAGGCCTTTCTTTTGATGTATCTATCGATGGGTTTGGGAAACATAGTTGAAAATGTAATTTTTTTTGGCAAGGGGTTAGCCTTGATTTTTTTCTAAAATGTTGAAAAAAAGTAAAGTCGTGAATTGTACAACAAGTTGTACACAATTGGAAAGATCTGTGAAATCCCTTTCGAGGACTGGCAGCCGCAGATTTTTGCGGGGCTTGGTTGCAGAGATATCGCCATCCAAAACAAGTCAAATGCAGTTGGGTGGAAAATCATGCGAATGACTTTGAATTGAAATATCTCAAGAACAACATGCCACAGATACTTTTTGTCTTCAGCTGTGGATAGGTAATCAACATACCTTTCTTTTGATGTATCTATCGATGGGTTTGGAAAACATTGTTGAAAATGTAATTTTTTTTGGCAAGGGGTTAGCCTTGATTTTTTTCTAAAATGTTGAAAAAAAGTAAAGTCGTGAATTGTACAACAAGTTGTACACCAGTGGAAAGGTCTGTGAAATCCCTTTCGAGGACTGGCAGCCGCAGATTTTTTCGGGGCTTGGTTGAAGAGGTATGACCATCCAAAACAAGTCAAATGCAGTTGGGTTGAAAATCATGCGAATAACTTTGAATTGAAATATCTCAAGAACCAGATGCCACAGATACTTTTTGTCTTCAGCTGTGGATAGGTAATAAACAGACCTTTCTTTTGAATTATCTATCGATGGGTTTCTGAAACATTGTTGAAAATGTAATTTTTTTCGGCAAGGGGTTAGCCTTGATTTTTTTCTAAAATTTTGAAAAAAAGTAAAGTCGTGAATTGTACAACAAGTTGTACACCAGTGGAAAGTTCTGTGAAATCCCTTTCGAGGTCTGGCAGCCGCAGATTTTTGCGGGGATTGGTTGAAGAGATATCGCCATCCAAAACAAGTCAAATGCAGTTGGATGGAAAATCATGCGAATAACTTTGAATTGAAATATCTCAAGAACCAGATGCCACAGATACTTTTTGTCTTCAGCTGTGGATAGGTAATGAACAGACCTCTCTTTTGATGTATCTATCGATGGGTTTGGGAAACATTGTTGAAAATGTAATTTTTTTCGGCAAGGGGTTAGCCTTGATTTTTTTCTAAAATGGTGAAAAAAAGTAAAGTCGTGAATTGTACAACAAGTTGTACACCAGTGGAAAGGTCTGTGAAATCCCTTTCGAGGACTGGCAGCCGCAGATTTTTGCGGGGCTTGGTTGCAGAGATATCGCCATCCAAAACAAGTCAAATGCAGTTGGGTGGAAAATCATGCGAATAACTTTGAATTGAAATATCTCAAGAACCAGATGCCAAAGATACTTTTTGTCTTCAGCTGTGGATAGGTAATGAACAGACCTTTCTTTTGATGTATCTATCGATGGGTTTGGGAAACATTGTTGAAAATGTAATTTTTTTCGGCAAGGGGTTAGCCTTGATTTTTTTGTAAAATGTTGAAAAAAAGTAAAGTCGTGAATTGTACAACAAGTTGTACACCAGTGGAAAGGTCTGTGGAATCCCTTTCGAGGACTGGCAGCCGCAGATTTTTGCGGGGCTTGGTTGCAGAGATATCGCCATCCAAAACAAGTCAAATGCAGTTGGGTGGAAAATCATGCGAATAACTTTGAATTGAAATATCTCAAGAACCAGATGACACAGATACTTTTCGTCTTCATCTGTGGATATGTAATGAACATACCTTTCTTTTGATGTATCTATCGATGGGTTTGAGAAACATTGTTGAAAATGTAATTTTTTTCGGCAAGGGGTTAGCCTTGATTTTTTTCTAAAATGTTGAAAAAAAGTAAAGTCGTGAATTGTACAACAAGTTGTACACCAGTGGAAAGGTCTGTGAAATCCCTTTCGAGGACTGTCAGCCGCATATTTTTTCGGGGCTTGGTTGAAGAGGTATGACCATCCAAAACAAGTCAAATGCAGTTGGGTTGAAAATCATGCGAATAACTTTGAATTGAAATATCTCAAGAACCAGATGCCACAGATACTTTTTGTCTTCAGGTGTGGATAGGTTATGAACAGACCTTTCTTTTGATGTATCTATCGATGGGTTTGGGAAACATTGTTGAAAATGTAATTTTTTTCGGCAAGGGGTTAGCCTTGATTTTTTTCTAAAATGTTGAAAAAAAATAAAGTCGTGAATTGTACAACAAGTTGTACACCAGTGGAAAGGTCTGTGAAATCCTTTTCGAGGACTGGCAGCCGCAGATTTTTGCGGGGCTTGGTTGCAGAGATATCGCCATCCAAAACAAGTCAAATGCAGTTGGGTGGAAAATCATGCGAATAACTTTGAATTGAAAGATCTCAAGAACCAGATGCCACAGATACTTTTTGTCTTCAGCTGTGGATAGGTTATGAACAGACCTTTCTTTTGATGTATCTATCGATGGGTTTGGGAAACATTGTTGAAAATGTAATTTTTTTCGGCAAGGGGTTAGCCTTGATTTTTTTCTAAAATGTTGAAAAAAAATAAAGTCGTGAATTGTACAACAAGTTGTACACCAGTGGAAAGGTCTGTGAAATCCCTTTCGAGGACTGGCAGCCGCAGATTTTTTCGGGGCTTGGTTGAAGAGGTATGACCATCCAAAACAAGTCAAATGCAGTTGGGTTGAAAATCATGCGAATAACTTTGAATTGAAATATCTCAAGAACCAGATGCCACAGATACTTTTTGTCTTCAGCTGTGGATAGGTTATGAACAGACCTTTCTTTTGATGTACCTATCGATGGGTTTGGGAAACATTGTTGAAAATGTAATTTTTTTTGGCAAGGGAGCCTTGATTTTCTTCTAAAATGTTGAAAAAAGTAAAGTTGTGAATTGTACAACAAGTTGTACACCAGTGGAAAGGTCTGTGAAATCCCTTTCGAGGACTGGCAGCCGCTGATTTTTTCGGGGCTTGGTTGAAGAGGTATGACCATCCAAAACAAGTCAAATGCAGTTGGGTTGAAAATCATGCGAATAACTTTGAATTGAAATATCTCAAGAACCAGATGCCACAGATACTTTTTGTCTTCAGCTGTGGATAGGTTATGAACAGACCTTTATTTTGATGTATCTATCGATGGGTTTGGGAAACATATTTGAAAATGTAATTTTTTTTGGCAAGGGGTTAGCCTTGATTTTTTTCTAAGATATTGAAAAAAAGTAAAGTCGTGAATTGTACAACAAGTTGTACACCAGTGGAAAGGTCTGTGAAATCCTTTTCGAGGACTGACAGCCGCAGATTTTTGCGGGGCTTGGTTGCAGAGATATCGCCATCCAAAACAAGTCAAATGCAGTTGGGTGGAAAATCATGCGAATAACTTTGAATTGAAAGATCTCAAGAACCAGATGCCACAGATACTTTTTGTCTTCAGCTGTGGATAGGTTATGAACAGACCTTTCTTTTGATGTATCTATCGATGGGTTTGGGAAACATTGTTGAAAATGTAATTTTTTTCGGCAAGGGGTTAGCCTTGATTTTTTTCTAAAATGTTGAAAAAAAATAAAGTCGTGAATTGTACAACAAGTTGTACACCAGTGGAAAGGTCTGTGAAATCCCTTTCGAGGACTGGCTGCCGCAGATTTTTTCGGGGCTTGGTTGAAGAGGTATGACCATCCAAAACAAGTCAAATGCAGTTGGGTGGAAAATCATGCGAATAACTTTGAACTGAAAGATCTCAAGAACCAGAAAACAAGTCAAATGCAGTTGGGTTGAAAATCATGCGAATAACTTTGAATTGAAATATCTCAAGAACCAGATGCCACAGATACTTTTTGTCTTCAGCTGTGGATAGGTTATGAACAGACCTTTCTTTTGATGTATCTATCGATGGGTTTGGGAAACATAGTTGAAAATGTAATTTTTTTTGGCAAGGGGTTAGCCTTGATTTTTTTCTAAAATGTTGAAAAAAAGTAAAGTCGTGAATTGTACAACAAGTTGTACACAATTGGAAAGGTCTGTGAAATCCCTTTCGAGGACTGGCAGCCGCAGATTTTTGCGGGGCTTGGTTGCACAGATATCGCCATCCAAAACAAGTCAAATGCAGTTGGGTGGAAAATCATGCGAATGACTTTGAATTGAAATATCTCAAGAACAACATGCCACAGATACTTTTTGTCTTCAGCTGTGGATAGGTAATCAACATACCTTTCTTTTGATGCATCTATCGATGGGTTTGGAAAACATTGTTGAAAATGTAATTTTTTTTGGCAAGGGGTTAGCCTTGATTTTTTTCTAAAATGTTGAAAAAAAGTAAAGTCGTGAATTGTACAACAAGTTGTACACCAGTGGAAAGGTCTGTGAAATCCCTTTCGAGGACTGGCAGCCGCAGATTTTTTCGGGGCTTGGTTGAAGAGGTATGACCATCCAAAACAAGTCAAATGCAGTTGGGTTGAAAATCATGCGAATAACTTTGAATTGAAATATCTCAAGAACCAGATGCCACAGATACTTTTTGTCTTCAGCTGTGGATAGGTAATAAACAGACCTTTCTTTTGAATTATCTATCGATGGGTTTCTGAAACATTGTTGAAAATGTAATTTTTTTCGGCAAGGGGTTAGCCTTGATTTTTTTCTAAAATTTTGAAAAAAAGTAAAGTCGTGAATTGTACAACAAGTTGTACACCAGTGGAAAGGTCTGTGAAATCCCTTTCGAGGTCTGGCAGCCGCAGATTTTTGTGGGGCTTGGTTGAAGAGATATCGCCATCCAAAACAAGTCAAATGCAGTTGGGTGGAAAATCATGCGAATAACTTTGAATTGAAATATCTCAAGAACCAGATGCCACAGATACTTTTTGTCTTCAGCTGTGGATAGGTAATGAACAGACCTTTCTTTTGATGTATCTATCGATGGGTTTGGGAAACATTGTTGAAAATGTAATTTTTTTCGGCAAGGGGTTAGCCTTGATTTTTTTCTAAAATGTTGAAAAAAAGTAAAGTCGTGAATTGTACAACAAGTTGTACACCAGTGGAAAGGTCTGTGAAATCCCTTTCGAGGACTGGCAGCCGCAGATTTTTTCGGGGCTTGGTTGAAGAGGTATGACCATCCAAAACAAGTCAAATGCAGTTGGGTGGAAAATCATGCGAATAACTTTGAATTGAAATATCTCAAGAACCAGATGCCACAGATACTTTTTGTCTTCAGCTGTGGATAGGTTATGAACAGACCTTTCTTTTAATGTATCTATCGATGGGTTTGGGAAACATTGTTGAAAATGTAATTTTTTTCGGCAAGGGGTTAGCCTTGATTTTTTTCTAAAATGTTGAAAAAAAAATAAAGTCGTGAATTGTACAACAAGTTGTACACCAGTGGAAAGGTCTGTGAAATCCCTTTCGAGGACTGGCAACCGCAGATTTTTTTGGGGCTTGGTTGAAGAGGTATGACCATCCAAAACAAGTCAAATGCAGTTGGGTTGAAAATCATGCGAATAACTCTGAATTGAAATATCTCAAGAACCAGATGCCACAGATACTTTTTGTCTTCAACTGTGGATAGGTAATAAACAGACCTTTCTTTTGAATTATCTATCGATGGGTTTGGGAAACATTGTTGAAAATGTAATTTTTTTCGGCAAGGGGTTAGCCTTGATTTTTTTCTAAAATTTTGAAAAAAAGTAAAGTCGTGAATTGTACAACAAGTTGTACACCAGTGGAAAGGTCTGTGAAATCCTTTTCGAGGACTGGCAGCCGCAGATTTTTGCGGGGCTTGGTTGCAGAGATATCGCCATCCAAAACAAGTCAAATGCAGTTGGGTTGAAAATCATGCGAATAACTTTGAATTGAAATATCTCAAGAACCAGATGCCACAGATACTTTTTGTCTTCAGCTGTGGATAGGTTATGAACAGACCTTTCTTTTGATGTACCTATCGATGGGTTTGGGAAACATAGTTGAAAATGTAATTTTTTTTGGCAAGGGGTTAGCCTTGATTTTTTTCTAAAATGTTGAAAAAAAGTAAAGTCGTGAATTGTACAACAAGTTGTACACCAGTGGAAAGGTCTGTGAAATCCCTTTCGAGGACTGGCAGCCGCAGATTTTTTCGGGGCTTGGTTGAAGAGGTATGACCATCCAAAACAAGTCAAATGCAGCTGGGTTGAAAATCATGCGAATAACTTTGAATTGAAATATCTCAAGAACCAGATGCCACAGATACTTTTTGTCTTCAGCTGTGGATAGGTAATAAACATACCTTTCTTTTGAATTATCTATCGATGGGTTTCTGAAACATTGTTGAAAATGTAATTTTTTTCGGCAAGGGGTTAGCCTTGATTTTTTTCTAAAATTTTGAATTATCGTGAATTGTACAACAAGTTGTACACCAGTGGAAAGGTCTGTGAAATCCCTTTCGAGAACTGGCAGCCGCAGATTTTTTCGGGGCTTGGTTGAAGAGGTATGACCATCCAAAACAAGTCAAATGCAGTTGGGTGGAAAATCATGCGAATAACTTTGAATTGAAATATCTCAAGAACCAGATGCCACAGATACTTTTTGTCTTCAGCTGTGGATAGGTTATGAACAGACCTTTCTTTTGATGTATCTATCGATGGGTTTGGGAAACATTGTTGAAAATGTAATTTTTTTCGGCAAGGGGTTAGCCTTGATTTTTTTCTAAAATGTTGAAAAAAAATAAAGTCGTGAATTGTACAACAAGTTGTACACCAGTGGAAAGGTCTGTGAAATCCCTTTCGAGGACTGGCAGCCGCAGATTTTTTCGGGGCTTGGTTGAAGAGGTATGACCATCCAAAACAAGTCAAATGCAGTTGGGTTGAAAATCATGCGAATAACTTTGAATTGAAATATCTCAAGAACCAGATGCCACAGATACTTTTTGTCTTCAGCTGTGGATAGGTTATGAACAGACCTTTCTTTTGATGTATCTATCGATGGCTTTGGGAAACATTGTTGAAAATGTAATTTTTTTCGGCAAGGGGTTAGCCTTGATTTTTTTCTAAAATGTTGAAAAAAAATAAAGTCGTGAATTGTACAACAAGTTGTACACCAGTGGAAAGGTCTGTGAAATCCCTTTCGAGGACTGGCAGCCGCAGATTTTTTCGGGGCTTGGTTGAAGAGGTATGACCATCCAAAACAAGTCAAATGCAGTTGGGTGGAAAATCATGCGAATAACTTTGAATTGAAAGATCTCAAGAACCAGAAAACAAGTCAAATGCAGTTGGGTTGAAAATCATGCGAATAACTTTGAATTGAAATATCTCAAGAACCAGATGCCACAGATACTTTTTGTCTTCAGCTGTGGATAGGTTATGAACAGGCCTTTCTTTTGATGTATCTATCGATGGGTTTGGGAAACATAGTTGAAAATGTAATTTTTTTTGGCAAGGGGTTAGCCTTGATTTTTTTCTAAAATGTTGAAAAAAAGTAAAGTCGTGAATTGTACAACAAGTTGTACACAATTGGAAAGGTCTGTGAAATCCCTTTCGAGGACTGGCAGCCGCAGATTCTTGCGGGGCTTGGTTGCAGAGATATCGCCATCCAAAACAAGTCAAATGCAGTTGGGTGGAAAATCATGCGAATGACTTTGAATTGAAATATCTCAAGAACAACATGCCACAGATACTTTTTGTCTTCAGCTGTGGATAGGTAATCAACATACCTTTCTTTTGATGTATCTATCGATGGGTTTGGAAAACATTGTTGAAAATGTAATTTTTTTTGGCAAGGGGTTAGCCTTGATTTTTTTCTAAAATGTTGAAAAAAAGTAAAGTCGTGAATTGTACAACAAGTTGTACACCAGTGGAAAGGTCTGTGAAATCCCTTTCGAGGACTGGCAGCCGCAGATTTTTTCGGGGCTTGGTTGAAGAGGTATGACCATCCAAAACAAGTCAAATGCAGTTGGGTTGAAAATCATGCGAATAACTTTGAATTGAAATATCTCAAGAACCAGATGCCACAGATACTTTTTGTCTTCAGCTGTGGATAGGTAATAAACATACCTTTCTTTTGAATTATCTATCGATGGGTTTCTGAAACATTGTTGAAAATGTAATTTTTTTCGGCAAGGGGTTAGCCTTGATTTTTTTCTAAAATTTTGAATTATCGTGAATTGTACAACAAGTTGTACACCAGTGGAAAGGTCTGTGAAATCCCTTTCGAGAACTGGCAGCCGCAGATTTTTTCGGGGCTTGGTTGAAGAGTTATGACCATCCAAAACAAGTCAAATGCAGTTGGGTGGAAAATCATGCGAATAACTTTGAATTGAAATATCTCAAGAACCAGATGCCACAGATACTTTTTGTCTTCAGCTGTGGATAGGTTATGAACAGACCTTTCTTTTGATGTATCTATCGATGGGTTTGGGAAACATTGTTGAAAATGTAATTTTTTTCGGCAAGGGGTTAGCCTTGATTTTTTTCTAAAATGTTGAAAAAAAATAAAGTCGTGAATTGTACAACAAGTTGTACACCAGTGGAAAGGTCTGTGAAATCCCTTTCGAGGACTGGCAGCCGCAGATTTTTTCGGGGCTTGGTTGAAGAGGTATGACCATCCAAAACAAGTCAAATGCAGTTGGGTTGAAAATCATGCGAATAACTTTGAATTGAAATATCTCAAGAACCAGATGCCACAGATACTTTTTGTCTTCAGCTGTGGATAGGTAATAAACAGACCTTTCTTTTGAATTATCTATCGATGGGTTTCTGAAACATTGTTTAAAATGTAATTTTTTTCGGCAAGGGGTTAGCCTTGATTTTTTTCTAAAATTTTGAAAAAAAGTAAAGTCGTGAATTGTACAACAAGTTGTACACCAGTGGAAAGTTCTGTGAAATCCCTTTCGAGGACTGGCAGCCGCAGATTTTTTCGGGGCTTGGTTGAAGAGGTATGACCATCCAAAACAAGTCAAATGCAGCTGGGTTGAAAATCATGCGAATAACTTTGAATTGAAATATCTCAAGAACCAGATGCCACAGATACTTTTTGTCTTCAGCTGTGGATAGGTAATAAACATACCTTTCTTTTGAATTATCTATCGATGGGTTTCTGAAACATTGTTGAAAATGTAATTTTTTTCGGCAAGGGGTTAGCCTTGATTTTTTTCTAAAATTTTGAATTATCGTGAATTGTACAACAAGTTGTACACCAGTGGAAAGGTCTGTGAAATCCCTTTCGAGAACTGGCAGCCGCAGATTTTTTCGGGGCTTGGTTGAAGAGTTATGACCATCCAAAACAAGTCAAATGCAGTTGGGTGGAAAATCATGCGAATAACTTTGAATTGAAATATCTCAAGAACCAGATGCCACAGATACTTTTTGTCTTCAGCTGTGGATAGGTTATGAACAGACCTTTCTTTTGATGTATCTATCGATGGGTTTGGGAAACATTGTTGAAAATGTAATTTTTTTCGGCAAGGGGTTAGCCTTGATTTTTTTCTAAAATGTTGAAAAAAAATAAAGTCGTGAATTGTACAACAAGTTGTACACCAGTGGAAAGGTCTGTGAAATCCCTTTCGAGGACTGGCAGCCGCAGATTTTTTCGGGGCTTGGTTGAAGAGGTATGACCATCCAAAACAAGTCAAATGCAGTTGGGTTGAAAATCATGCGAATAACTTTGAATTGAAATATCTCAAGAACCAGATGCCACAGATACTTTTTGTCTTCAGCTGTGGATAGGTTATGAACAGACCTTTCTTTTGATGTATCTATCGATGGCTTTGGGAAACATTGTTGAAAATGTAATTTTTTTCGGCAAGGGGTTAGCCTTGATTTTTTTCTAAAATGTTGAAAAAAAATAAAGTCGTGAATTGTACAACAAGTTGTACACCAGTGGAAAGGTCTGTGAAATCCCTTTCGAGGACTGGCTGCCGCAGATTTTTTCGGGGCTTGGTTGAAGAGGTATGACCATCCAAAACAAGTCAAATGCAGTTGGGTTGAAAATCATGCGAATAACTTTGAATTGAAAGATCTCAAGAACCAGAAAACAAGTCAAATGCAGTTGGGTTGAAAATCATGCGAATAACTTTGAATTGAAATATCTCAAGAACCAGATGCCACAGATACTTTTTGTCTTCAGCTGTGGATAGGTTATGAACAGGCCTTTCTTTTGATGTATCTATCGATGGGTTTGGGAAACATAGTTGAAAATGTAATTTTTTTTGGCAAGGGGTTAGCCTTGATTTTTTTCTAAAATGTTGAAAAAAAGTAAAGTCGTGAATTGTACAACAAGTTGTACACAATTGGAAAGGTCTGTGAAATCCCTTTCGAGGACTGGCAGCCGCAGATTCTTGCGGGGCTTGGTTGCAGAGATATCGCCATCCAAAACAAGTCAAATGCAGTTGGGTGGAAAATCATGCGAATGACTTTGAATTGAAATATCTCAAGAACAACATGCCACAGATACTTTTTGTCTTCAGCTGTGGATAGGTAATCAACATACCTTTCTTTTGATGTATCTATCGATGGGTTTGGAAAACATTGTTGAAAATGTAATTTTTTTTGGCAAGGGGTTAGCCTTGATTTTTTTCTAAAATGTTGAAAAAAAGTAAAGTCGTGAATTGTACAACAAGTTGTACACCAGTGGAAAGGTCTGTGAAATCCCTTTCGAGGACTGGCAGCCGCAGATTTTTTCGGGGCTTGGTTGAAGAGGTATGACCATCCAAAACAAGTCAAATGCAGTTGGGTTGAAAATCATGCGAATAACTTTGAATTGAAATATCTCAAGAACCAGATGCCACAGATACTTTTTGTCTTCAGCTGTGGATAGGTAATAAACAGACCTTTCTTTTGAATTATCTATCGATGGGTTTCTGAAACATTGTTTAAAATGTAATTTTTTTCGGCAAGGGGTTAGCCTTGATTTTTTTCTAAAATTTTGAAAAAAAGTAAAGTCGTGAATTGTACAACAAGTTGTACACCAGTGGAAAGTTCTGTGAAATCCCTTTCGAGGTCTGGCAGCCGCAGATTTTTGCGGGGCTTGGTTGAAGAGATATCGCCATCCAAAACAAGTCAAATGCAGTTGGGTGGAAAATCATGCGAATAACTTTGAATTGAAATATCTCAAGAACCAGATGCCACAGATACTTTTTGTCTTCAGCTGTGGATAGGTAATGAACAGACCTTTCTTTTGATGTATCTATCGATGGGTTTGGGAAACATTGTTGAAAATGTAATTTTTTTCGGCAAGGGGTTAGCCTTGATTTTTTTCTAAAATGTTGAAAAAAAGTAAAGTCGTGAATTGTACAACAAGTTGTACACCAGTGGAAAGGTCTGTGAAATCCCTTTCGAGGACTGGCAGCCGCAGATTTTTTCGGGGCTTGGTTGAAGAGGTATGACCATCCAAAACAAGTCAAATGCAGTTGGGTGGAAAATCATGCGAATAACTTTGAATTGAAATATCTCAAGAACCAGATGCCACAGATACTTTTTGTCTTCAGCTGTGGATAGGTTATGAACAGACCTTTCTTTTAATGTATCTATCGATGGGTTTGGGAAACATTGTTGAAAATGTAATTTTTTTCGGCAAGGGGTTAGCCTTGATTTTTTTCTAAAATGTTGAAAAAAAAATAAAGTCGTGAATTGCACAACAAGTTGTACACCAGTGGAAAGGTCTGTGAAATCCTTTTCGAGGACTGGCAGCCGCAGATTTTTGCGGGGCTTGGTTGCAGAGATATCGCCATCCAAAACAAGTCAAATGCAGTTGGGTTGAAAATCATGCGAATAACTTTGAATTGAAATATCTCAAGAACCAGATGCCACAGATACTTTTTGTCTTCAGCTGTGGATAGGTTATGAACAGACCTTTCTTTTGATGTACCTATCGATGGGTTTGGGAAACATAGTTGAAAATGTAATTTTTTTTGGCAAGGGGTTAGCCTTGATTTTTTTCTAAAATGTTGAAAAAAAGTAAAGTCGTGAATTGTACAACAAGTTGTACACCAGTGGAAAGGTCTGTGAAATCCCTTTCGAGGACTGGCAGCCGCAGATTTTTTCGGGGCTTGGTTGAAGAGGTATGACCATCCAAAACAAGTCAAATGCAGCTGGGTTGAAAATCATGCGAATAACTTTGAATTGAAATATCTCAAGAACCAGATGCCACAGATACTTTTTGTCTTCAGCTGTGGATAGGTAATAAACATACCTTTCTTTTGAATTATCTATCGATGGGTTTCTGAAACATTGTTGAAAATGTAATTTTTTTCGGCAAGGGGTTAGCCTTGATTTTTTTCTAAAATTTTGAATTATCGTGAATTGTACAACAAGTTGTACACCAGTGGAAAGGTCTGTGAAATCCCTTTCGAGAACTGGCAGCCGCAGATTTTTTCGGGGCTTGGTTGAAGAGTTATGACCATCCAAAACAAGTCAAATGCAGTTGGGTGGAAAATCATGCGAATAACTTTGAATTGAAATATCTCAAGAACCAGATGCCACAGATACTTTTTGTCTTCAGCTGTGGATAGGTTATGAACAGACCTTTCTTTTGATGTATCTATCGATGGGTTTGGGAAACATTGTTGAAAATGTAATTTTTTTCGGCAAGGGGTTAGCCTTGATTTTTTTCTAAAATGTTGAAAAAAAATAAAGTCGTGAATTGTACAACAAGTTGTACACCAGTGGAAAGGTCTGTGAAATCCCTTTCGAGGACTGGCAGCCGCAGATTTTTTCGGGGCTTGGTTGAAGAGGTATGACCATCCAAAACAAGTCAAATGCAGTTGGGTTGAAAATCATGCGAATAACTTTGAATTGAAATATCTCAAGAACCAGATGCCACAGATACTTTTTGTCTTCAGCTGTGGATAGGTAATAAACAGACCTTTCTTTTGAATTATCTATCGATGGGTTTGGGAAACATTGTTGAAAATGTAATTTTTTTCGGCAAGGGGTTAGCCTTGATTTTTTTCTAAAATTTTGAAAAAAGTAAAGTCGTGAATTGTACAACAAGTTGTACACCAGTGGAAAGGTCTGTGAAATCCCTTTCGAGGACTGGCAGCCGCAGAATTTTGCGGGGCTTGGTTGCAGAGATATCGCCATCCAAAACAAGTCAAATGCAGTTGGGTGGAAAATCATGCGAATAACTTTGAATTGAAAGATCTCAAGAACCAGAAAACAAGTCAAATGCAGTTGGGTTGAAAATCATGCGAATAACTTTGAATTGAAATATCTCAAGAACCAGATGCCACAGATACTTTTTGTCTTCAGCTGTGGATAGGTAATAAACAGACCTTTCTTTTGAATTATCTATCGATGGGTTTGGGAAACATTGTTGAAAATGTAATTTTTTTCGGCAAGGGGTTAGCCTTGATTTTTTTCTAAAATGTTGAAAAAAAGTAAAGTCGTGAATTGTACAACAAGTTGTACACCAGTGGAAAGGTCTGTGAAATCCCTTTCGAGGACTGGCAGCCGCAGATTTTTTCGGGGCTTGGTTGAAGAGGTATGACCATCCAAAACAAGTCAAATGCAGTTGGGTGGAAAATCATGCGAATAACTTTGAATTGAAATATCTCAAGAACCAGATGCCACAGATACTTTTTGTCTTCAGCTGTGGATAGGTTATGAACAGACCTTTCTTTTGATGTATCTATCGATGGGTTTGGGAAACATTGTTGAAAATGTAATTTTTTTCGGCAAGGGGTTAGCCTTGATTTTTTTCTAAAATGTTGAAAAAAAATAAAGTCGTGAATTGTACAACAAGTTGTACACCAGTGGAAAGGTCTGTGAAATCCCTTTCGAGGACTGGCAGCCGCAGATTTTTGCGGGGCTTGGTTGCAGAGATATCGCCATCCAAAACAAGTCAAATGCAGTTGGGTTGAAAATCATGCGAATAACTTTGAATTGAAATATCTCAAGAACCAGATGCCACAGATACTTTTTGTCTTCAGCTGTGGATAGGTTATGAACAGACCTTTCTTTTGATGTACCTATCGATGGGTTTGGGAAACATAGTTGAAAATGTAATTTTTTTTTGGCAAGGGGTTAGCCTTGATTTTTTTCTAAAATGTTGAAAAAAAGTAAAGTCGTGAATTGTACAACAAGTTGTACACAAGTGGAAAGGTCTGTGAAATCCCTTTCGAGGACTGGCAGCCGCAGATTTTTTCGGGGCTTGGTTGAAGAGGTATGACCATCCAAAACAAGTCAAATGCAGTTGGGTTGAAAATCATGCGAATAACTTTGAATTGAAATATCTCAAGAACCAGATGCTACAGATACTTTTTGTCTTCAGCTGTGGATAGGTAATAAACAGACCTTTCTTTTGAATTATCTATCGATGGGTTTGGGAAACATTGTTGAAAATGTAATTTTTTTCGGCAAGGGGTTAGCCTTGATTTTTTTCTAAAATTTTGAAAAAAAGTAAAGTCGTGAATTGTACAACAACTTGTACACCAGTGGAAAGGTCTGTGAAATCCTTTTCGAGGACTGGCAGCCGCAGATTTTTGCGGGGCTTGGTTGCAGAGATATCGCCATCCAAAACAAGTCAAATGCAGTTGGGTGGAAAATCATGCGAATAACTTTGAATTGAAAGATCTCAAGAACCAGATGCCACAGATACTTTTTGTCTTCAGCTGTGGATAGGTTATGAACAGACCTTTCTTTTGATGTATCTATCGATGGGTTTGGGAAACATTGTTGAAAATGTAATTTTTTTCGGCAAGGGGTTAGCCTTGATTTTTTTCTAAAATGTTGAAAAAAAATAAAGTCGTGAATTGTACAACAAGTTGTACACCAGTGGAAAGGTCTGTGAAATCCCTTTCGAGGACTGGCAGCCGCAGATTTTTTCGGGGCTTGGTTGAAGAGGTATGACCATCCAAAACAAGTCAAATGCAGTTGGGTTGAAAATCATGCGAATAACTTTGAATTGAAATATCTCAAGAACCAGATGCCACAGATACTTTTTGTCTTCAGCTGTGGATAGGTTATGAACAGACCTTTCTTTTGATGTACCTATCGATGGGTTTGGGAAACATTGTTGAAAATGTAATTTTTTTTGGCAAGGGGTTAGCCTTGATTTTTTTCTAAAATGTTGTAAAAAAATAAAGTTGTGAATTGTACAACAAGTTGTACACCAGTGGAAAGGTCTGTGAAATCCCTTTCGAGGACTGGCAGCCGCTGATTTTTTCGGGGCTTGGTTGAAGAGGTATGACCATCCAAAACAAGTCAAATGCAGTTGGGTTGAAAATCATGCGAATAACTTTGAATTGAAATATCTCAAGAACCAGATGCCACAGATACTTTTTGTCTTCAGCTGTGGATAGGTTATGAACAGACCTTTCTTTTGATGTACCTATCGATGGGTTTGGGAAACATAGTTGAAAATGTAATTTTTTTTTGGCAAGGGGTTAGCCTTAATTTTTTTCTAAAATGTTGAAAAAAAGTAAAGTCGTGAATTGTACAACAAGTTGTACACAAGTGGAAAGTTCTGTGAAATCCCTTTCGAGGACTGGCAGCCGCAGATTTTTGCGGGGCTTGGTTACAGAGATATCGCCATCCAAAACAAGTCAAATGCAGTTGGGTGGAAAATCATGCGAATAACTTTGAATTGAAATATCTCAAGAACCACATGCCACAGATACTTTTTGTCTTCAGCTGTGGATAGGTAATGAACAGACCTTTCTTTTGATGTATCTATCGATGGGTTTGGGAAACATTGTTGAAAATGTATTTTTTTTCGGCAAGGGGTTAGCCTTGATTTTTTTCTAAAATGTTGAAAAAAAGTAAAGTCGTGAATTGTACAACAAGTTGTACACCAGTGGAAAGGTCTGTGAAATCCCTTTCGAGGACTGGCAGCCGCAGATTTTTTCGGGGCTTGGTTGAAGTGGTATGACCATCCAAAACAAGTCAAATGCAGTTGGGTTGAAAATCATGCGAATAACTTTGAATTGAAATATCTCAAGAACCAGATGCCACAGATACTTTTTGTCTTCAGCTGTGGATAGGTAATGAACAGACCTTTCTTTTGATGTATCTATCGATGGGTTTGGGAAACATTGTTGAAAATGTAATTTTTTTCGGCAAGGGGTTAGCCTTGATTTTTTTCTAAAATGTTGAAAAAAAGTAAAGTCGTGAATTGTACAACAAGTTGTACACCAGTGGAAAGGTCTGTGAAATCCCTTTCGAGGACTGGCAGCCGCAGATTTTTGCGGGGCTTGGTTGCAGAGATATCGCCATCCAAAACAAGTCAAATTCAGTTGGGTGGAAAATCATGCGAATAACTTTGAATTGAAATATCTCAAGAACCAGATGCCACAGATACTTTTTGTCTTCAGCTGTGGATAGGTTATGAACAGACCTTTCTTTTGATGTATCTATCGATGGGTTTGGGAAACATTGTTGAAAATGTAATTTTTTTTCGGCAAGGGGTTAGCCTTGATTTTTTTCTAAAATGTTGAAAAAAAGTAAAGTCGTGAATTGTACAACAAGTTGTACACCAGTGGAAAGGTCTGTGAAATCCCTTTCGAGGACTGGCAGCCGCAGATTTTTGCGGGGCTTGGTTGCAGAGATATCGCCATCCAAAACAAGTCAAATGCAGTTGGGTGGAAAATCATGCGAATAACTTTGAATTGAAATATCTCAAGAACCAGATGCCACAGATACTTTTTGTCTTCAGCTGTGGATAGGTAATAAACAGACCTTTCTTTTGATGTATCTATCGATGGGTTTGCGAAACATAGTTGAAAATGTAATTTTTTTTTTGGCAAGGGGTTAGCCTTGATTTTTTTCTAAAATGTTGAAAAAAAGTAAAGTCGTGAATTGTACAACAAGTTGTACACCAGTGGAAAGGTCTGTGAAATCCCTTTCGAGGACTGGCAGCCGCAGATTTTTGCGGGGCTTGGTTGCAGAGATATCGCCATCCAAAACAAGTCAAATGCAGTTGGGTTGAAAATCATGCGAATAACTTTGAATTGAAATATCTCAAGAACCAGATGCCACAGATACTTTTTGTCTTCAGCTGTGGATAGGTAATAAACAGACCTTTCTTTTGATGTATCTATCGATGGGTTTGGGAAACATAGTTGAAAATGTAATTTTTTTTTTGGCAAGGGGTTAGCCTTGATTTTTTTCTAAAATGTTGAAAAAAAGTAAAGTCGTGAATTGTACAACAAGTTGTACACCAGTGGAAAGGTCTGTGAAATCCCTTTCGAGGACTGGCAGCTGCAGATTTTTTCGGGGCTTGGTTGAAGAGGTATGACCATCCAAAACAAGTCAAATGCAGTTGGGTTGAAAATCATGCGAATAACTTTGAATTGAAATATCTCAAGAACCAGATGCCACAGATACTTTTTGTCTTCAGCTGTGGATAGGTAATGAACAGACCTTTCTTTTGATGTATCTATCGATGGGTTTGGGAAACATTGTTGAAAATGTAATTTTTTTTGGCAAGGGGTTAGCCTTGATTTTTTTCTAAAATGTTGAAAAAAAGTAAAGTCGTGAATTGTACAACAAGTTGTACACCAGTGGAAAGGTCTGTGAAATCCCTTTCGAGGAATGGCAGCCGCAGATTTTTTCGGGGCTTGGTTGAAGAGGTATGACCATCCAAAACAAGTCAAATGCAGTTGGGTTGAAAATCATGCGAATAACTTTGAATTGAAATATCTCAAGAACCAGATGCCACAGATACTTTTTGTCTTCAGCTGTGGATAGGTAATGAACAGACCTTTCTTTTGATGTATCTATCGATGGGTTTGGGAAACATTGTTGAAAATGTAATTTTTTTCGGCAAGGGGTTAGCCTTGATTTTTTTCTAAAATGTTGAAAAAAAGTAAAGTCGTGAATTGTACAACAAGTTGTACCCCAGTGGAAAGGTCTGTGAAATCCCTTTCGAGGACTGGCAGCCGCAGATTTTTGCGGGGCTTGGTTGAAGAGGTATGACCATCCAAAACAAGTCAAATGCAGTTGGGTTGAAAATCATGCGAATAACTTTGAATTGAAATATCTCAAGAACCAGATGCCACAGATACTTTTTGTCTTCAGCTGTGGATAGGTTATGAACAGACCTTTCTTTTGATGTATCTATCGATGGGTTTGGGAAACATTGTTGAAAATGTAATTTTTTTTTGGCAAGGGGTTAGCCTTGATTTTTTTCTAAAATGTTGAAAAAAAGTAAAGTCGTGAATTGTACAACAAGTTGTACACCAGTGGAAAGGTCTGTGAAATCCCTTTCGAGGACTGGCAGCCGCAGATTTTTTTCGGGGCTTGGTTGAAGAGGTATGACCATCCAAAACAAGTCAAATGCAGTTGGGTTGAAAATCATGCGAATAACTTTGAATTGAAATATCTCAAGAACCAGATGCCACAGATACTTTTTGTCTTCAGCTGTGGATAGGTAATGAACAGACCTTTCTTTTGATGTATCTATCGATGGGTTTGGGAAACATTGTTGAAAATGTAATTTTTTTTGGCAAGGGGTTAGCCTTGATTTTTTTCTAAAATGTTGAAAAAAAGTAAAGTCGTGAATTGTACAACAAGTTGTACACCAGTGGAAAGGTCTGTGAAATCCCTTTCGAGGAATGGCAGCCGCAGATTTTTTCGGGGCTTGGTTGAAGAGGTATGACCATCCAAAACAAGTCAAATGCAGTTGGGTTGAAAATCATGCGAATAACTTTGAATTGAAATATCTCAAGAACCAGATGCCACAGATACTTTTTGTCTTCAGCTGTGGATAGGTAATGAACAGACCTTTCTTTTGATGTATCTATCGATGGGTTTGGGAAACATTGTTGAAAATGTAATTTTTTTCGGCAAGGGGTTAGCCTTGATTTTTTTCTAAAATGTTGAAAAAAAGTAAAGTCGTGAATTGTACAACAAGTTGTACACCAGTGGAAAGGTCTGTGAAATCCCTTTCGAGGACTGGCAGCCGCAGATTTTTGCGGGGCTTGGTTGAAGAGGTATGACCATCCAAAACAAGTCAAATGCAGTTGGGTTGAAAATCATGCGAATAACTTTGAATTGAAATATCTCAAGAACCAGATGCCACAGATACTTTTTGTCTTCAGCTGTGGATAGGTTATGAACAGACCTTTCTTTTGATGTATCTATCGATGGGTTTGGGAAACATTGTTGAAAATGTAATTTTTTTTTGGCAAGGGGTTAGCCTTGATTTTTTTCTAAAATGTTGAAAAAAAGTAAAGTCGTGAATTGTACAACAAGTTGTACACCAGTGGAAAGGTCTGTGAAATCCCTTTCGAGGACTGGCAGCCGCAGATTTTTTTCGGGGCTTGGTTGAAGAGGTATGACCATCCAAAACAAGTCAAATGCAGTTGGGTTGAAAATCATGCGAATAACTTTGAATTGAAATATCTCAAGAACCAGATGCCACAGATACTTTTTGTCTTCAGCTGTGGATAGGTAATGAACAGACCTTTCTTTTGATGTATCTATCGTTGGGTTTGGGAAACATTGTTGAAAATGTAATTTTTTTCGGCAAGGGGTTAGCCTTGATTTTTTTCTAAAATGTTGAAAAAAAGTAAAGTCGTGAATTGTACAACAAGTTGTACACCAGTGGAAAGGTCTGTGAAATCCCTTTCGAGGACTGGCAGCCACAGATTTTTTCGGGGCTTGGTTGAAGAGGTATGACCATCCAAAACAAGTCAAATGCAGTTGGGTTGAAAATCATGCGAATAACTTTGAATTGAAATATCTCAAGAACCAGATGCCACAGATACTTTTTGTCTTCAGCTGTGGATAGGTAATAAACAGACCTTTCTTTTGATGTATCTATCGATGGGTTTGGGAAACATTGTTGAAAATGTAATTTTTTTCGGCAAGGGGTTAGCATTGATTTTTTTCTAAAATGTTGAAAAAAAGTAAAGTCGTGAATTGTACAACAAGTTGTACACCAGTGGAAAGGTCTGTGAAATCCCTTTCGAGGACTGGCAGCCGCAGATTTTTGCGTGGCTTGGTTGCAGAGATATCGCCATCCAAAACAAGTCAAATGCAGTTGGGTGGAAAATCATGCGAATAACTTTGAATTGAAATATCTCAAGAACCAGATGCCACAGATACTTTTTGTCTTCAGCTGTGGATAGGTTATGAACAGACCTTTCTTTTGATGTATCTATCGATGGGTTTGGGAAACATTGTTGAAAATGTAATTTTTTTCGGCAAGGGGTAAGCCTTGATTTTTTTCTAAAATGTTGAAAAAAAGTAAAGTCGTGAATTGTACAACAAGTTGTACACCAGTGGAAAGGTCTGGGAAATCCCTTTCGAGGACTGGCAGCCACAGATTTTTTCGGGGCTTGGTTGAAGAGGTATGACCATCCAAAACAAGTCAAATGCAGTTGGGTTGAAAATCATGCGAATAACTTTGAATTGAAATATCTCAAGAACCAGATGCCACAGATACTTTTTGTCTTCAGCTGTGGATAGGTAATAAACAGACCTTTCTTTTGATGTATCTATCGATGGGTTTGGGAAACATAGTTGAAAATGTAATTTTTTTTTTGGCAAGGGGTTAGCCTTGATTTTTTTCTAAAATGTTGAAAAAAAGTAAAGTCGTGAATTGTACAACAAGTTGTACACCAGTGGAAAGGTCTGTGAAATCCCTTTCGAGGACTGGCAGCTGCAGATTTTTTCGGGGCTTGGTTGAAGAGGTATGACCATCCAAAACAAGTCAAATGCAGTTGGGTTGAAAATCATGCGAATAACTTTGAATTGAAATATCTCAAGAACCAGATGCCACAGATACTTTTTGTCTTCAGCTGTGGATAGGTTATGAACAGACCTTTCTTTTGATGTATCTATCGATGGGTTTGGGAAACATTGTTGAAAATGTAATTTTTTTCGGCAAGGGGTTAGCCTTGATTTTTTTCTAAAATGTTGAAAAAAAGTAAAGTCGTGAATTGTACAACAAGTTGTACACCAGTGGAAAGGTCTGTGAAATCCCTTTCGAGGACTGGCAGCCGCAGATTTTTTCGGGGCTTGGTTGAAGAGGTATGACCATCCAAAACAAGTCAAATGCAGTTGGGTTGAAAATCATGCGAATAACTTTGAATTGAAATATCTCAAGAACCAGATGCCACAGATACTTTTTGTCTTCAGCTGTGGATAGGTAATGAACAGACCTTTCTTTTGATGTATCTATCGATGGGTTTGGGAAACATTGTTGAAAATGTAATTTTTTTCGGCAAGGGGTTAGCCTTGATTTTTTTCTAAAATGTTGAAAAAAAGTAAAGTCGTGAATTGTACAACAAGTTGTACCCCAGTGGAAAGGTCTGTGAAATCCCTTTCGAGGACTGGCAGCCGCAGATTTTTGCGGGGCTTGGTTGCAGAGATATCGCCATCCAAAACAAGTCAAATGCAGTTGGGTTGAAAATCATGCGAATAACTTTGAATTGAAATATCTCAAGAACCAGATGCCACAGATACTTTTTGTCTTCAGCTGTGGATAGGTAATAAACAGACCTTTCTTTTGATGTATCTATCGATGGGTTTGGGAAACATTGTTGAAAATGTAATTTTTTTCGGCAAGGGGTTAGCATTGATTTTTTTCTAAAATGTTGAAAAAAAGTAAAGTCGTGAATTGTACAACAAGTTGTACACCAGTGGAAAGGTCTGTGAAATCCCTTTCGAGGACTGGCAGCCGCAGATTTTTGCGTGGCTTGGTTGCAGAGATATCGCCATCCAAAACAAGTCAAATGCAGTTGGGTGGAAAATCATGCGAATAACTTTGAATTGAAATATCTCAAGAACCAGATGCCACAGATACTTTTTGTCTTCAGCTGTGGATAGGTTATGAACAGACCTTTCTTTTGATGTATCTATCGATGGGTTTGGGAAACATTGTTGAAAATGTAATTTTTTTCGGCAAGGGGTAAGCCTTGATTTTTTTCTAAAATGTTGAAAAAAAGTAAAGTCGTGAATTGTACAACAAGTTGTACACCAGTGGAAAGGTCTGGGAAATCCCTTTCGAGGACTGGCAGCCACAGATTTTTTCGGGGCTTGGTTGAAGAGGTATGACCATCCAAAACAAGTCAAATGCAGTTGGGTTGAAAATCATGCGAATAACTTTGAATTGAAATATCTCAAGAACCAGATGCCACAGATACTTTTTGTCTTCAGCTGTGGATAGGTAATAAACAGACCTTTCTTTTGATGTATCTATCGATGGGTTTGGGAAACATAGTTGAAAATGTAATTTTTTTTTTGGCAAGGGGTTAGCCTTGATTTTTTTCTAAAATGTTGAAAAAAAGTAAAGTCGTGAATTGTACAACAAGTTGTACACCAGTGGAAAGGTCTGTGAAATCCCTTTCGAGGACTGGCAGCTGCAGATTTTTTCGGGGCTTGGTTGAAGAGGTATGACCATCCAAAACAAGTCAAATGCAGTTGGGTTGAAAATCATGCGAATAACTTTGAATTGAAATATCTCAAGAACCAGATGCCACAGATACTTTTTGTCTTCAGCTGTGGATAGGTTATGAACAGACCTTTCTTTTGATGTATCTATCGATGGGTTTGGGAAACATTGTTGAAAATGTAATTTTTTTTGGCAAGGGGTTAGCCTTGATTTTTTTCTAAAATGTTGAAAAAAAGTAAAGTCGTGAATTGTACAACAAGTTGTACACCAGTGGAAAGGTCTGTGAAATCGCTTTCGAGGACTGGCAGCCGCAGATTTTTTCGGGGCTTGGTTGAAGAGGTATGACCATCCAAAACAAGTCAAATGCAGTTGGGTTGAAAATCATGCGAATAACTTTGAATTGAAATATCTCAAGAACCAGATGCCACAGATACTTTTTGTCTTCAGCTGTGGATAGGTAATGAACAGACCTTTCTTTTGATGTATCTATCGATGGGTTTGGGAAACATTGTTGAAAATGTAATTTTTTTCGGCAAGGGGTTAGCCTTGATTTTTTTCTAAAATGTTGAAAAAAAGTAAAGTCGTGAATTGTACAACAAGTTGTACCCCAGTGGAAAGGTCTGTGAAATCCCTTTCGAGGACTGGCAGCCGCAGATTTTTGCGGGGCTTGGTTGCAGAGATATCGCCATCCAAAACAAGTCAAATGCAGTTGGGAGGAAAATCATGCGAATAACTTTGAATTGAAATATCTCAAGAACCAGATGCCACAGATACTTTTTGTCTTCAGCTATGGAGAGGTTATGAACAGACCTTTCTTTTGATGTATCTATCGATGGGTTTGGGAAACATTGTTGAAAATGTAATTTTTTTCGGCAAGGGGTTAGCCTTGATTTTTTTCTAAAATGTTGAAAAAAAGTAAAGTCGTGAATTGTACAACAAGTTGTACACCAGTGGAAAGGTCTGTGAAATCCCTTTCGAGGACTGGCAGCCGCAGATTTTTGCGGGGCTTGGTTGCAGAGATATCGCCATCCAAAACAAGTCAAATGCAGTTGGGTGGAAAATCATGCGAATAACTTTGAATTGAAATATCTCAAGAACCAGATGCCACAGATACTTTTTGTCTTCAGCTGTGGATAGGTTATGAACAGACCTTTCTTTTGATGTATCTATCGATGGGTTTGGGAAACATTGTTGAAAATGTAATTTTTTTGGGCAAGGGGTTAGCCTTGATTTTTTTCTAAAATGTTGAAAAAAAGTAAAGTCGTGAATTGTACAACAAGTTGTACACCAGTGGAAAGGTCTGTGAAATCCCTTTCGAGGACTGGCAGCCGCAGATTTTTGCGGGGCTTGGTTGCAGAGATATCGCCATCCAAAACAAGTCAAATGCAGTTGGGTGGAAAATCATGCGAATAACTTTGAATTGAAATATCTCAAGAACCAGATGCCACAGATACTTTTTGTCTTCAGCTGTGGATAGGTTATGAACAGACCTTTCTTTTGATGTATCTATCGATGGGTTTGGGAAAAATTGTTTAGCCGGAAAACGCGTTTAAAGATAAAAATGTTCAATTTTTTTAAAATTAGTTTTTCGTGTCATTCGTTACATGGATTAAAAGGTGGCAGTTCCAAGATCACGAATATATAATTTTTAAGTCGCTGGGGCAAGTAGTTTAGCCGCAAATCGAATTTTAAGGGACAGAAAAAGTGTAAAGTTTGATGGGTCTACGACGCATAGTTTAGCCGGAAAACGCGTTTAAAGATAAAAATGTCCAATTTTTTTAAAATTAGTTTTTCGTGTCATTCGTTACATGGATTAAAAGGTGGCAGCTCCAAGATCACGAATATATAATTTTGAAGTCGCTGGGGCAAGTAGTTTAACCGCAAATCGAATTTTAAGGGACAGAAAAAGTGTAAAGTTTGATGGGCCTAGGACGCATAGCTTAGCCGGAAAACGCGTTTAAAGATAAAAATGTCCAATTTTTTAAAAATTAGTTTTTCGTGTCATTCGTTACATGGATTAAAAGGTGGCAGTTCCAAGATCACGAATATATAATTTTTAAGTCGCTGGGGCAAGTAGTTTAGCCGCAAATCGAATTTTAAGGGACAGAAAAAGTGTAAAGTTTGATGGGTCTAGGACGCATAGTTTAGCCGGAAAACGCGTTTAAAGATAAAAATGTAAAATTTTTTTAAAATTAGTTTATCGTGTCATTCGTTACATGGATTAAAAGGTGGCAGTTCCAAGATCACGAATATATAATTGGCAGCCGCAGATTTTTTCGGGGCTTGGTTGAAGAGGTATGACCATCCAAAACAAGTCAAATGCAGTTGGGTTGAAAATCATGCGAATAACTTTGAATTGAAATATCTCAAGAACCAGATGCCACAGATACTTTTTGTCTTCAGCTGTGGATAGGTAATAAACAGACCTTTCTTTTGATGTATCTATCGATGGGTTTGGGAAACATTGTTGAAAATGTAATTTTTTTCGGCAAGGGGTTAGCCTTGATTTTTTTCTAAAATGTTGAAAAAAAGTAAAGTCGTGAATTGTACAATAAGTTGTACACCAGTGGAAAGGTCTGTAAAATCCCTTTCGAGGACTGGCAGCCGCAGATTTTTGCGGGGCTTGGTTGCAGAGATATCGCCATCCAAAACAAGTCAAATGCAGTTGGGTGGAAAATCATGCGAATAACTTTGAATTGAAATATCTCAAGAACCAGATGCCACAGATACTTTTTGTCTTCAGCTGTGGATAGGTTATGAACAGACCTTTCTTTTGATGTATCTATCGATGGGTTTGGGAAACATTGTTGAAAATGTAATTTTTTTCGGCAAGGGGTTAGCCTTGATTTTTTTCTAAAATGTTGAAAAAAAGTAAATTCGTGAATTGTAAAACAAGTTGTACACCAGTGGAAAGGTCTGTGAAATCCCTTTCGAGGACTGGCAGCCGCAGATTTTTGCGGGGCTTGGTTGCAGAGATATCGCCATCCAAAACAAGTCAAATGCAGTTGGGTGGAAAATCATGCGAATAACTTTGAATTGAAATATCTCAAGAACCAGATGCCACAGATACTTTTTGTCTTCAGCTGTGGATAGGTTATGAACAGACCTTTCTTTTGATGTATCTATCGATGGGTTTGGGAAACATAGTTGAAAATGTAATTTTTTTTTTGGCAAGGGGTTAGCCTTGATTTTTTTCTAAAATGTTGAAAAAAAGTAAAGTCGTGAATTGTACAACAAGTTGTACACCAGTGGAAAGGTCTGTGAAATCCCTTTCGAGGACTGGCAGCCGCAGATTTTTTCGGGGCTTGGTTGAAGAGGTATGACCATCCAAAACAAGTCAAATGCAGTTGGGTTGAAAATCATGCGAATAACTTTGAATTGAAATATCTCAAGAACCAGATGCCACAGATACTTTTTGTCTTCAGCTGTGGATAGGTAATGAACAGACCTTTCTTTTGATGTATCTATCGATGGGTTTGGGAAACATTGTTGAAAATGTAATTTTTTTCGGCAAGGGGTTAGCCTTGATTTTTTTCTAAAATGTTGAAAAAAAGTAAAGTCGTGAATTGTACAACAAGTTGTACCCCAGTGGAAAGGTCTGTGAAATCCCTTTCGAGGACTGGCAGCCGCAGATTTTTGCGGGGCTTGGTTGAAGAGGTATGACCATCCAAAACAAGTCAAATGCAGTTGGGTTGAAAATCATGCGAATAACTTTGAATTGAAATATCTCAAGAACCAGATGCCACAGATACTTTTTGTCTTCAGCTGTGGATAGGTTATGAACAGACCTTTCTTTTGATGTATCTATCGATGGGTTTGGGAAACATTGTTGAAAATGTAATTTTTTTCGGCAAGGGGTTAGCCTTGATTTTTTTCTAAAATGTTGAAAAAAAGTAAAGTCGTGAATTGTACAACAAGTTGTACCCCAGTGGAAAGGTCTGTGAAATCCCTTTCGAGGACTGGCAGCCGCAGATTTTTGCGGGGCTTGGTTGCAGAGATATCGCCATCCAAAACAAGTCAAATGCAGTTGGGTGGAAAATCATGCGAATAACTTTGAATTGAAATATCTCAAGAACCAGATGCCACAGATACTTTTTGTCTTCAGCTGTGGATAGGTAATGAACAGACCTTTCTTTTGATGTATCTATCGATGGGTTTGGGAAACATTGTTGAAAATGTAATTTTTTTCGGCAAGGGGATAGCCTTGATTTTTTTCTAAAATGTTGAAAAAAAGTAAAGTCGTGAATTGTACAACAAGTTGTACCCCAGTGGAAAGGTCTGTGAAATCCCTTTCGAGGACTGGCAGCCGCAGATTTTTGCGGGGCTTGGTTGAAGAGGTATGACCATCCAAAACAAGTCAAATGCAGTTGGGTTGAAAATCATGCGAATAACTTTGAATTGAAATATCTCAAGAACCAGATGCCACAGATACTTTTTGTCTTCAGCTGTGGATAGGTTATGAACAGACCTTTCTTTTGATGTATCTATCGATGGGTTTGGGAAACATTGTTGAAAATGTAATTTTTTTTGGCAAGGGGTTAGCCTTGATTTTATTCTAAAATGTTGAAAAAAAGTAAAGTCGTGAATTGTACAACAAGTTGTACACCAGTGGAAAGGTCTGTGAAATCCCTTTCGAGGACTGGCAGCCGCAGATTTTTTCGGGGCTTGGTTGAAGAGGTATGACCATCCAAAACAAGTCAAATGCAGTTGGGTTGAAAATCATGCGAATAACTTTGAATTGAAATATCTCAAGAATCAGATGCCACAGATACTTTTTGTCTTCAGCTGTGGATAGGTAATGAACAGACCTTTCTTTTGATGTATCTATCGATGGGTTTGGGAAACATTGTTGAAAATGTAATTTTTTTCGGCAAAGGGTTAGCCTTGATTTTTTTCTAAAATGTTGAAAAAAAGTAAAGTCGTGAATTGTACAACAAGTTGTACCCCAGTGGAAAGGTCTGTGAAATCCCTTTCGAGGACTGGCAGCCGCAGATTTTTGCGGGGCTTGGTTGCAGAGATATCGCCATCCAAAACAAGTCAAATGCAGTTGGGTGGAAAATCATGCGAATAACTTTGAATTGAAATATCTCAAGAACCAGATGCCACAGATACTTTTTGTCTTCAGCTGTGGATAGGCTATGAACAGACCTTTCTTTTGATGTATCTATCGATGGGTTTGGGAAACATTGTTGAAAATGTAATTTTTTTCGGCAAGGTGTTAGCCTTGATTTTTTTCTAAAATGTTGAAAAAAAGTTAAGTCGTGAATTGTACAACAAGTTGTACACCAGTGGAAAGGTCTGTGAAATCCCTTTCGAGGACTGGCAGCCACAGATTTTTTCGGGGCTAGGTTGAAGAGGTATGACCATCCAAAACAAGTCAAATGCAGTTGGGTTGAAAATCATGCGAATAACTTTGAATTGAAATATCTCAAGAACCAGATGCCACAGATACTTTTTGTCTTCAGCTGTGGATAGGTAATAAACAGACCTTTCTTTTGATGTATCTATCGATGGGTTTGGGAAACATTGTTGAAAATGTAATTTTTTTCGGCAAGGGGTTAGCCTTGATTTTTTTCTAAAATGTTGAAAAAAAGTAAAGTCGTGAATTGTACAACAAGTTGTACACCAGTGGAAAGGTCTGTGAAATCCGTTTCGAGGACTGGCAGCCGCAGATTTTTGCGGGGCTTGGTTGCAGAGATATCGCCATCCAAAACAAGTCAAATGCAGTTGGGTGGAAAATCATGCGAATAACTTTGAATTGAAATATCTCAAGAACCAGATGCCACAGATACTTTTTGTCTTCAGCTGTGGATAGGTAATAAACAGACCTTTCTTTTGATGTATCTATCGATGGGTTTGGGAAACATTGTTGAAAATGTAATTTTTTTCGGCAAGGGGTTAGCCTTGATTTTTTTCTAAAATGTTGAAAAAAAGTAAAGTCGTGAATTGTACAACAAGTTGTACCCCAGTGGAAAGGTCTGTGAAATCCCTTTCGAGGACTGGCAGCCGCAGATTTTTGCGGGGCTTGGTTGAAGAGGTATGACCATCCAAAACAAGTCAAATGCAGTTTGATGGGTCTAGGACGCATAGTTAAGCCGGAAAACGCGTTTAAAGATAAAAATGTCCAATTTTTTTAAAATTAGTTTTTCGTGTCATTCGTTACATGGATTAAAAGGTGGCAGTTCCAAGATCACGAATATATAATTTTTAAGTCGCTGGGGCAAGTAGTTCAGCCGCAAATCGAATTTTAAGGGACAGAAAAAGTGTAAAGTTTGATGGGTCTAGGACCCATAGTTTAGCCGGAAAACGCGTTTAAAGATAAAAATGTCCAATTTTTTTAAAATTAGTTTTTCGTGTCATTCGTTACATGGATTAAAAGGTGGCAGTTCCAAGATCACGAATATATAATTTTTAAGTCGCTGGGGCAAGTAGTTTAGCCGCAAATCGAATTTTAAGGGACAGATAAATTGTAAAGTTTGATGGGTCTAGGGCGCATAATTTGGCCGGAAAACGCGTTTAAAGATAAAAATGTCCAAATTTTTTAAAATTAGATTTTCGTGTAATTCGTTACATGGATTAAAAGGTGGCACTTCCAATATCACGAATATATAATTTTTAAGTCGCTGGGGCAAGTAGCTTAGCCGCAAATCGAATTTTAAGGGACAGAAAAAGTGTAAAGTTTGATGGGTCTAGGACGGATAGTTTAGCCGGAAAACGCGTTTAAAGATAAAAATGTCCAATTTTTTTAAAATTAGTTTTTCGTGTCATTCGTTACATGGATTAAAAGGTGGCAGTTCCAAGATCACGAATATATAATTTTTAAGTCGCTGGGGCAAGTAGCTTAGCCGCAAATCGAATTTTAAGGGACAGAAAAAGTGTAAAGTTTGATGGGTCTAGGACGCATAGTTTAGCCGGAAAACGCGTTTAAAGATAAAAATGTCCAATTTTTTTAAAATTAGTTTTTCGTGTCATTCGTTACATGGATTAAAAGGTGGCAGTTCCAAGATCGCGAATATATAATTTTTAAGTCGCTGGGGCAAGTAGTTTAGCCGCAAATCGAATTTTAAGGGACAGAAAAAGTGTAAAGTTTGATGGGTCTAGGACGCATAGTTTAGCCGGAAAACGCGTTTAAAGATAAAAATGTCCAATTTTTTTTTTAATTAGTTTTTCGTGTCATTCGTTACATGGATTAAAAGGTGGCAGTTCCAAGATCACGAATATATAATTTTTAAGTCGCTGGGGCAAGTAGTTTAGCCGCAAATCGAATTTTAAGGGACAGAAAAAGTGTAAAGTTTGATGGGTCTAGGACGCATAGTTTAGCCGGAAAACGCGTTTAAAGATAAAAATGTCCAATTTTTTTAAAATTAGTTTTTCGTGTCATTCGTTACATGGATTAAAAGGTGGCAGTTCCAAGATCGCGAATATATAATTTTTAAGTCGCTGGGGCAAGTAGTTTAGCCGCAAATCGAATTTTAAGGGACAGAAAAAGTGTAAAGTTTGATGGGTCTAGGACCCATAGTTTAGCCGGAAAACGCGTTTAAAGATAAAAATGTCCAATTTTTTTAAAATTAGTTTTTCGTGTCATTCGTTACATGGAATAAAAGGTGGCAGTTCCAAGATCACGAATATATAAATTTTAAGTCGCTGGGGCAAGTAGTTTAGCCGCAAATAGAATTTTAAGGGACAGAAAAAATGTAAAGTTTGATGGGTCTAGGACGCATAGTTTAGCCGGAAAACGCGTTTAAAGATAAAAATGTCCAATTTTTTTATAATTAGTTTTTCGTGTCATTCGTTACATGGGTTAAAAGGTGGCAGTTCCAAGATCACGAATATATAATTTTTAAGTCGCTGGGGCAAGTAGTTTAGCCGCAAATCGAATTTTAAGGGACAGAAAAAATGTAAAGTTTGATGGGTCTAGGACCCATAGTTTAGCCGGAAAACGCGTTTACAGATAAAAATGTCCAATTTTTTTAAAATTAGTTTTTCGTGTCATTCGTTACATGGATTAAAAGGTTGCAGTTCCAAGATCACGAATATATAATTTTTAAGTTGCTGGGGCAAGTAGTTTAGCCGCAAGTCGAATTTTAAGGGACAGAAAAAGTGTAAAGTTTGATGGGTCTAGGACGCATAGTTTAGCCGGAAAACGCGTTTAAAGATAAAAATGTCCAATTTTTTTAAAATTAGTTTTTCGCGTCATTCGTTACATGGATTAAAAGGTGGCAGTTGCAAGATCACGAATATATAATTTTTAAGTCGCTGGGGCAAGTAGTTTAGCCGCAAATCGAATTTTAAGGGACAGAAAAAGTGTAAAGTTTGATGGGTCTAGGACGCATAGTTTAGCCGGAAAACGCGTTTAAAGATAAAAATGTCCAATTTTTTTAAAATTAGTTTTTCGTGTCATTCGTTACATTGATTAAAAGGTGGCAGTTCCAAGATCGCGAATATATAATTTTTAAGTCGCTGGGGCAAGTAGTTTAGCCGCAAATCGAATTTTAAGGGACAGAAAAAGTGTAAAGTTTGATGGGTCTAGGACCCATAGTTTAGCCGGAAAACGCGTTTAAAGATAAAAATGTCCAATTTTTTTAAAATTAGTTTTTCGTGTCATTCGTTACATGGATTAAAAGGTGGCAGTTCCAAGATCACGAATATATAATTTTTAAGTCGCTGGGGCAAGTAGTTTAGCCGCAAATAGAATTTTAAGGGACAGAAAAAATGTAAAGTTTGATGGGTCTAGGACGCATAGTTTAGCCGGAAAACGCGTTTAAAGATAAAAATGTCCAATTTTTTTAAAATTAGTTTTTCGTGTCATTCGTTACATGGATTAAAAGGTGGCAGTTCCAAGATCACGAATATATAATTTTTAAGTCGCTGGGGCAAGTAGTTTAGCCGCAAATCGAATTTTAAGGGACACATAAAGTGTAAAGTTTGATGGGTCTAGGACGCATAGTTTAGCCGGAAAACGCGTTTAAAGATAAAAATGTTCAAATTTTCTAAAATTAAATTTTCGTGTAATTCGTTACATGGATGAAAAGGTGGCACTTCCAAGATCACGAATATATAATTTTTAAGTCGCTGGGGCAAGTAGTTTAGCCGCAAATCGAATTTTAAGGGACAGAAAAAGTGTAAAGTTTGATGGGTCTAGGACGCATAGTTTAGCCGGAAAACGCGTTTAAAGATAAAAATGTCCAATTTTTTTAAAATTAGTTTTTCGTGCCATTCGTTACATGGATTAAATGGTGGCAGTTCCAAGATCACGAATATATAATTTTTAAGTCGCTGGGGCAAGTAGTTTAGCCGCAAATCGAATTTTAAGGGACAGAAAAAGTTTGATGGGTCTACGACGAATAGTTTAGCCGGAAAACGCGTTTAAAGATAAAAATGTCCAATTTTTTTAAAATTAGTTTTTCGTGTCATTCGTTACATGGATTAAAAGGTGGCAGTTGCAAGATCACGAATATATAATTTTTAAGTCGCTGGGGCAAGTAGTTTAGCCGCAAATCGAATTTTAAGGGACAGAAAAAGTGTAAAGTTTGATGGGTCTAGGACGCATAGTTTAGCCGGAAAACGCGTTTAAAGATAAAAATGTCCAATTTTTTTAAAATTAGTTTTTCGTGTCATTCGTTACATGGATTAAAAGGTGGCAGTTGCAAGATCACGAATATATAATTTTTAAGTCGCTGGGGCAAGTAGTTTAGCCGCAAATCGAATTTTAAGGGACAGAAAAAGTGTAAAGTTTGATGGGTCTAGGACGCATAGTTTAGCCGGAAAACGCGTTTAAAGATAAAAATGTCCAATTTTTTTAAAATTAGTTTTTCGTGTCATTCGTTACATGGATTAAAAGGTGGCAGTTCCAAGATCACGAATATATAATTTTTAAGTCGCTGGGGCAAGTAGTTTAGCCGCAAATCGAATTTTAAGGGACAGAAAAAGTGTAAAGTTTGATGGGTCTAGGACGCATAGTTTAGCCGGAAAACGCGTTTAAAGATAAAAATGTCCAATTTTTTTAAAATTAGTTTTTCGTGTCATTCGTTACATGGATTAAAAGGTGGCAGTTCCAAGATCGCGAATATATAATTTTTAAGTCGCTGGGGCAAGTAGTTTAGCCGCAAATCGAATTTTAAGGGACAGAAAAAGTGTAAAGTTTGATGGGTCTAGGACCCATAGTTTAGCCGGAAAATGCGTTTAAAGATAAAAATGTCCAATTTTTTTAAAATTAGTTTTTCGTGTCATTCGTTACATGGATTAAAAGGTGGCAGTTCCAAGATCACGAATATATAATTTTTAAGTCGCTGGGGCAAGTAGTTTAGCCGCAAATCGAATTTTAAGGGACAGATAAAGTGTAAAGTTTGATGGGTCTAGGACGCATAGTTTGGCCGGAAAACGCGTTTAAAGATAAAAATGTCCAAATTTTTTAAAATTAGTTTTTCGTGTCATTCGTTACATTGATTAAAAGGTGGCACTTCCAAGATCACGAATATATAATTTTTAAGTCGCTGGGGCAAGTAGTTTAGCCGCAAATCGAATTTTAAGGGACAGAAAAAGTGTAAAGTTTGATGGGTCTAGGACGCATAGTTTAGACGGAAAACGCGTTTAGAGATAAAAATGTCCAATTTTTTTAAAATTAGTTTTTCGTGTCATTCTTTACATGGATTAAAAGGTGGCAGTTCCAAGATCACGAATATATAATTTTTAAGTCGCTGGGGCAAGTAGTTTAGCCGCAAATCGAATTTTAAGGGACAGAAAAAGTGTAAAGTTTGATGGGTCTAGGACGCATAGTTTAGCCGGAAAACGCGTTTAAAGATAAGAATGTCCAATTTTTTTAAAATTAGTTTTTCGTGTCATTCTTTACATGGATTAAAAGGTGGCAGTTCCAAGATCACGAATATATAATTTTTAAGTCGCTGGGGCAAGTAGTTTAGCCGCAAATCGAATTTTAAGGGACAGAAAAAGTGTAAAGTTTGATGGGTCTAGGACCCATAGTTTAGCCGGAAAACGCGTTTAAAGATAAAAATGTCCAATTTTTTTAAAATAAGTTTTTCGTGTCATTCGTTACATGGATTAAAAGGTGGCAGTTCCAAGATCACGAATATATAATTTTTAAGTCGCTGGGGCAAGTAGTTTAGCCGCAAATCGAATTTTAAGGGACAGAAAAAGTGTACAGTTTGATGGGTCTAGGACGCATAGTTTAGACGGAAAACGCGTTTAAAGATAAAAATGTCCAATTTTTTTTAAAATTAGTTTATCGTGTCATTCGTTACATTGATTAAAAGGTGGCAGTTCCAAGATCACGAATATATAATTTTTAAGTCGCTGGGGCAAGTAGTTTAGCCGCAAATCGAATTTTAAGGGACAGAAAAAGTGTAAAGTTTGATGGGTCTAGGACGCATAGTTTAGCCGGAAAACGCGTTTAAAGATAAAAATGTCCAATTTTTTTAAAATTAGTTTTTCGTGTCATTCTTTACATGGATTAAAAGGTGGCAGTTCCAAGATCACGAATATATAATTTTTAAGTCGCTGGGGCAAGTAGTTTAGCCGCAAATCGAATTTTAAGGGACAGAAAAAGTGTAAAGTTTGATTAGCTTTTCGTGCCATTCGTTACATGGATTAAATGGTGGCAGTTCCAAGATCACGAATATATAATTTTTAAGTCGCTGGGGCAAGTAGTTTAGCCGCAAATCGAATTTTAAGGGACAGAAAAAGTTTGATGGGTCTACGACGCATAGTTTAGCCGGAAAACGCGTTTAAAGATAAAAATGTCCAATTTTTTTAAAATTAGTTTTTCGTGTCATTCGTTACATGGATTAAAAGGTGGCAGTTGCAAGATCACATATATATAATTTTTAAGTCGCTGGGGCAAGTAGTTTAGCCGCAAATCGAATTTTAAGGGACAGAAAAAGTGTAAAGTTTGATGGGTCTAGGACGCATAGTTTAGCCGGAAAACGCGTTTAAAGATAAAAATGTCCAATTTTTTTAAAATTAGTTTTTCGTGTCATTCGTTTCATGGATTAAAAGGTGGCAGTTCCAAGATCACGAATATATAATTTTTAAGTCGCTGGGGCAAGTAGTTTAGCCGCAAATCGAATTTTAAGGGACAGAAAAAGTGTAAAGTTTGATGGGTCTAGGACGCATAGTTTAGCCGGAAAACGCGTTTAAAGATAAAAATGTCCAATTTTTTTAAAATTAGTTTTTCGTGTCATTCGTTACATGGATTAAAAGGTGGCAGTTACAAGATCGCGAATATATAATTCTTAAGTCGCTGGGGCAAGTAGTTTAGCCGCAAATCGAATTTTAAGGGACAGAAAAAGTGTAAAGTTTGATGGGTCTAGGACGCATAGTTTAGCCGGAAAACGCGTTTAAAGATAAAAATGTCCAATTTTTTTTTAAATTAGTTTTTCGTGTCATTCGATACATGGATTAAAAGGTGGCAGTTTCAAGATCACGAATATATAATTTTTAAGTCGCTGGGGCAAGTAGTTTAGCCGCAAATCGAATTTTAAGGGACAGAAAAAGTGTAAAGTTTGATGGGTCTAGGACGCATAGTTTAGCCGGAAAACGCGTTTAAAGATAAAAATGTCCAATTTTTTTAAAATTAGTTTTTCGTGTCATTCGTTACATGGATTAAAAGGTGGCAGTTCCAAGATCGCGAATATATAATTTTTAAGTCGCTGGGGCAAGTAGTTTAGCCGCAAATCGAATTTTAAGGGACAGAAAAAGTGTAAAGTTTGATGGGTCTAGGACCCATAGTTTAGCCGGAAAACGCGTTTAAAGATAAAAATGTCCAATTTTTTTAAAATTAGTTTTTCGTGTCATTCGTTACATGGATTAAAAGGTGGCAGTTCCAAGATCACGAATATATAATTTTTAAGTCGCTGGGGCAAGTAGTTTAGCCGCAAATCGAATTTTAAGGGACAGATAAAGTGTAAAGTTTGATGGGTCTAGGACGCATAGTTTGGCCGGAAAACGCGTTTAAAGATAAAAATGTCCAAATTTTTTAAAATTAGATTTTCGTGTAATTCGTTACATGGATTAAAAGGTGGCACTTCCAAGATCACGAATATATAATTTTTAAGTCGCTGGGGCAAGTAGTTTAGCCGCAAATCGAATTTTAAGGGACAGAAAAAGTGTACAGTTTGATGGGTCTAGGACGCATAGTTTAGACGGAAAACGCGTTTAAAGATAAAAATGTCCAATTTTTTTAAAATTAGTTTTTCGTGTCATTCGTTACATTGATTAAAAGGTGGCAGTTCCAAGATCACGAATATATAATTTTTAAGTCGCTGGGGCAAGTAGTTTAGCCGCAAATCGAATTTTAAGGGACAGAAAAAGTGTAAAGTTTGATGGGTCTAGGACGCATAGTTTAGCCGGAAAACGCGTTTAAAGATAAAAATGTCCAATTTTTTTAAAATTAGTTTTTCGTGTCATTCTTTACATGGATTAAAAGGTGGCAGTTCCAAGATCACGAATATATAATTTTTAAGTCGCTGGGGCAAGTAGTTTAGCCGCAAATCGAATTTTAAGGGACAGAAAAAGTGTAAAGTTTGATGGGTCTAGGACGCATAGTTTAGCCGGAAAACGCGTTTAAAGATAAAAATGTCCAATTTTTTTAAAATTAGTTTTTCGTGTCATTCGTTACATGGATTAAAAAGTGGCAGTTCCAAGATCACGAATATATAATTTTTAAGTCGCTGGGGCAAGTAGTTTAGCCGCAAATCGAATTTTAAGGGACAGAAAAAGTGTAAAGTTTGATGGGTCTAGGACGCATAGTTTAGCCGGAAAACGCGCTTAAAGATAAAAATGTCCAATTTTTTTAAAATTAGTTTTTCGTGTCATTCGTTACATGGATTAAAAGGTGGCAGTTCCAAGATCACGAATATATAATTTTTAAGTCGCTGGGGCAAGTAGTTTAGCCGCAAATCGAATTTTAAGGGACAGAAAAAGTGTAAAGTTTGATGGGTCTAGGACGCATAGTTTAGCCGGAAAACTCGTTTAAAGATAAAAATGTCCAATTTTTTTAAAATTAGTTTTTCGTGTCATTCGTTACATGGACTAAAAGGTGGCAGTTCCAAGATCGCGAATATATAATTTTTAAGTCGCTGGGGCAAGTAGTTTAGCCGCAAATCGAATCTTAAGGGACAGAAAAAGTGTAAAGTTTGATGGGTCTAGGACCCTTAGTTTAGCCGGAAAACGCGTTTAAAGATAAAAATGTCCAATTTTTTTAAAATTAGTTTTTCGTGTCATTCGTTACATGGATTAAAAGGTGGCAGTTCCAAGATCACGAATATATAATTTTTAAGTCGCTGGGACAAGTAGTTTAGCCGCAAATCGAATTTTAAGGGACAGAAAAAGTGTAAAGTTTGATGGGTCTAGGACGCATAGTTTAGCCGGAAAACGCGTTTAAAGATAAAAATGTCCAAATTTTTTAAAATTAGATTTTCGTGTAATTCGTTACATGGATTAAAAGGTGGCACTTCCAAGATCACGAATATATAATTTTTAAGTCGCTGGGGCAAGTAGTTTAGCCGCAAATCGAATTTTAAGGGACAGAAAAAGTGTAAAGTTTGATGGGTCTAGGACGCATAGTTTAGCCGGAAAACGAGTTTAAAGATAAAAATGTCCTATTTTTTTAAAATTATTTTTTTCGTGTCATTCGTTACATGGATTAAAAGGTGGCAGTTCCAAGATCACGAATATATAATTTTTAAGTCGCTGGGACAAGTAGTTTAGCCGCAAATAGAATTTTAAGGGACAGAAAATGTAAAGTTTGATGGGTCTAGGACGCATAGTTTAGCCGGAAAACGCGTTTAAAGATAAAAATGTCCAATTTTTTTAAAATTAGTTTTTCGTGTCATTCGTTACATGGATTAAAAGGTGGCAGTTCCAAGATAACGAATATATAATTTTTAAGTCGCTGGGGCAAGTAGTTTAGCCGCAAATCGAATTTTAAGGGACAGAAAAAGTGTAAAGTTTGATGGGTCTAGGACGCATAGTTTAGCCGGAAAACGCGTTTAAAGATAAAAATGTCCTATTTTTTTAAAATTATTTTTTTCGTGTCATTCGTTACATGGATTAAAAGGTGGCAGTTCCAAGATCACGAATATATAATTTTTAAGTCGCTGGGGCAAGTAGTTTAGCCGCAAATAGAATTTTAAGGGACAGAAAATGTAAAGTTTGATGGGTCTAGGACGCATAGTTTAGCCGGAAAACGCGTTTAAAGATAAAAATGTCCAATTTTTTTAAAATTAGTTTTTCGTGTCATTCGTTACATGGATTAAAAGGTGGCAGTTCCAAGATCACGAATATATAATTTTTAAGTCGCTGGGGCAAGTAGTTTAGCCGCAAATCGAATTTTAAGGGACAGAAAAAGTGTAAAGTTTGATGGGTCTAGGACGCATAGTATAGCCGGAAAACGCGTTTAAAGATAAAAATGTCCAATTTTTTTAAAATTAGTTTTTCGTGTCATTCGTTACATGGATTAAAAGGTGGCAGTTCCAATATCACGAATATATAATTTTTAAGTCGCTGGGGCAAGTAGTTTAGCCGCAAATCGAATTTTAAGGGACAGAAAAAGTGTAAAGTTTGATGGGTCTAGGACGCATAGTTTAGCCGGAAAACGCGTTTAAAGATAAAAATGTCCAATTTTTTTAAAATTAGTTTTTCGTGTCATTCGTTACATGGATTAAAAGGTGGCAGTTCCAAGATCGCGAATATATAATTTTTAAGTCGCTGGGGCAAGTAGTTTAGCCGCAAATCGAGTTTTAAGGGACAGAAAAAGTGTAAAGTTTGATGGGTCTAGGACCCATAGTTTAGCCGGAAAACGCGTTTAAGGATAGAAATGTCCAATTTTTTTAAAATTAGTTTTTCGTGTCATTCGTTACATGGATTAAAAGGTGGCAGTTCCAAGATCACGAATATATAATTTTTAAGTCGCTGGGGCAAGTAGTTTAGTCGCAAATAGAATTTTAAGGGACAGAAAAAATGTAAAGTTTGATGGGTCTAGGACGCATAGTTTAGCCGGAAAACGCGTTTAAAGATAAAAATGTCCAATTTTTTTAAAATTAGTTTTTCGTGTCATTCGTTACATGGATTAAAAGGTGGCAGTTCCAAGATCGCGAATATATAATTTTTAAGTCGCTGGGGCAAGTAGTTTAGCCGCAAATCGAATTTTAAGGGACAGAAAAAGTGTAAAGTTTGATGGGTCTACGACCCATAGTTTAGCCGGAAAACGCGTTTAAAGATAAAAATGTCCAATTTTTTTAAAATTAGTTTTTCGTGTCATTCGTTACATGGATTAAAAGGTGGCAGTTCCAAGATCACGAATATATAATTTTTAAGTCGCTGGGGCAAGTAGTTTAGCCGCAAATCGAATTTTAAGGGACAGAAAAAGTGTAAAGTTTGATGGGTCTAGGACGCATAGTTTAGCCGGAAAACGCGTTTAAAGATAAAAATGTCCAATTTTTTTAAAATTAGTTTTTCGTGTCATTCGTTACATGGATTAAAAGGTGGCAGTTCCAAGATCACGAATATATAATTTTTAAGTCGCTGGGGCAAGTAGTTTAGCCGCAAATCGAATTTTAAGGGACAGAAAAAGTGTAAAGTTTGATGGGTCTAGGACGCATAGTTTAGCCGGAAAACGCGTTTAAAGATAAAAATGTCCAATTTTTTTAAAATTAGTTTTTCGTGTCATTCGTTACATGGATTAAAAGGTGGCAGTTCCAAGATCGCGAATATATAATTTTTAAGTCGCTGGGGCAAGTAGTTTAGCCGCAAATCGAATTTTAAGGGACAGAAAAAGTGTAAAGTTTGATGGGTCTAGGACCCATAGTTTAGCCGGAAAACGCGTTTAAGGATAAAAATGTCCAATTTTTTTAAAATTAGTTTTTCGTGTCATTCGTTACATGGATTAAAAGGTGGCAGTTCCAAGATCACGAATATATAATTTTTAAGTCGCTGGGGCAAGTAGTTTAGCCGCAAATAGAATTTTAAGGGACAGAAAAAATGTAAAGTTTGATGGGTCTAGGACGCATAGTTTAGCCGGAAAACGCGTTTAAAGATAAAAATGTCCAATTTTTTTTAAAATTAGTTTTTCGTGTCATTCGTTACATGGATTAAAAGGTGGCAGTTCCAAGATCACGAATATATAATTTTTAAGTCGCTGGGGCAAGTAGTTTAGCCGCAAATCGAATTTTAAGGGACAGAAAAAGTGTAAAGTTTGATGGGTCTAGGACGCATAGTTTAGCCGGAAAACGCGTTTAAAGATAAAAATGTCCAATTTTTTTAAAATTAGTTTTTCGTGTCATTCGTTACATGGATTAAAAGGTGGCAGTTCCAAGATCGCGAATATATAATTTTTAAGTCGCTGGGGCAAGTAGTTTAGCCGCAAATCGAATTTTAAGGGACAGAAAAAGTGTAAAGTTTGATGGGTCTAGGACGCATAGTTTAGCCGGAAAACGCGTTTAAAGATAATAATGTACAATTTTTTTAAAATTAGTTTTTCGTGTCATTCGTTACATGGATTAAAAGGTGGCAGTTCCAAGATCGCGAATATATAATTTTTAAGTCGCTGGGGCAAGTAGTTTAGCCGCAAATCGAATTTTAAGGGACAGAAAAAGTGTAAAGTTTGATGGGTCTAGGACCCATAGTTTAGCCGGAAAACGCGTTTAAGGATAGAAATGTCCAATTTTTTTAAAATTAGTTTTTCGTGTCATTCGTTACATGGATTAAAAGGTGGCAGTTCCAAGATCACGAATATATAATTTTTAAGTCGCTGGGGCAAGTAGTTTAGCCGCAAATCGAATTTTAAGGGACAGAAAAAGTGTAAAGTTTGATGGGTCTAGGACGCATAGTTTAGCCGGAAAACGCGTTTAAAGATAAAAATGTCCAATTTTTTTTAAAATTAGTTTTTCGTGTCATTCGTTACATGGATTAAAAGGTGGCAGTTCCAAGATCACGAATATATAATTTTTAAGTCGCTGGGGCAAGTAGTTTAGCCGCAAATCGAATTTTAAGGGACAGAAAAAGTGTAAAGTTTGATGGGTCTAGGACGCATAGTTTAGCCGGAAAACGCGTTTAAAGATAAAAATGTCCAATTTTTTTAAAATTAGTTTTTCGTGTCATTCGTTACATGGATTAAAAGGTGGCAGTTCCAAGATCACGAATATATAATTTTTAAGTCGCTGGGGCAAGTAGTTTAGCCGCAAATAGAATTTTAAGGGACAGAAAAAATGTAAAGTTTGATGGGTCTAGGACGCATAGTTTAGCCGGAAAACGCGTTTAAAGATAAAAATGTCCAATTTTTTTAAAATTAGTTTTTCGTGTCATTCGTTACATGGATTAAAAGGTGGCAGTTCCAAGATCACGAATATATAATTTTTAAGTCGCTGGGGCAAGTAGTTTAGCCGCAAATCGAATTTTAGGGGACAGAAAAAATGTAAAGTTTGATGGGTATAGGACGCATAGTTTAGGCGGAAAACGCGTTTAAAGATAAAAATGTCCAATTTTTTTAAAATTAGTTTTTCGTGTCATTCGTTACATGGATTAAAAGGTGGCAGTTCCAAGATCACGAATATATAATTTTTAAGTCGCTGGGGCAAGTAGTTTAGCCGCAAATCGAATTTTAAGGGACAGAAAAAGTGTAAAGTTTGATGGGTCTAGGACGCATAGTTTAGCCGGAAACCGCGTTTAAAGATAAAAATGTCCAATTTTTTTAAAATTAGTTTTTCGTGTCATTCGTTACATGGATTAAAAGGTGGCAGTTCCAAGATAACGAATATATAATTTTTAAGTCGCTGGGGCAAGTAGTTTAGCCGCAAATCGAATTTTAAGGGACAGAAAAAGTGTAAAGTTTGATGGGTCTAGGACGCATAGTTTAGCCGGAAAACGCGTTTAAAGATAAAAATGTCCTATTTTTTTAAAATTATTTTTTTCGTGTCATTCGTTACATGGATTAAAAGGTGGCAGTTCCAAGATCACGAATATATAATTTTTAAGTCGCTGGGGCAAGTAGTTTAGCCGCAAATAGAATTTTAAGGGACAGAAAATGTAAAGTTTGATGGGTCTAGGACGCATAGTTTAGCCGGAAAACGCGTTTAAAGATAAAAATGTCCAATTTTTTTAAAATTAGTTTTTCGTGTCATTCGTTACATGGATTAAAAGGTGGCAGTTCCAAGATCACGAATATATAATTTTTAAGTCGCTGGGGCAAGTAGTTTAGCCGCAAATCGAATTTTAAGGGACAGAAAAAGTGTAAAGTTTGATGGGTCTAGGACGCATAGTATAGCCGGAAAACGCGTTTAAAGATAAAAATGTCCAATTTTTTTAAAATTAGTTTTTCGTGTCATTCGTTACATGGATTAAAAGGTGGCAGTTCCAATATCACGAATATATAATTTTTAAGTCGCTGGGGCAAGTAGTTTAGCCGCAAATCGAATTTTAAGGGACAGAAAAAGTGTAAAGTTTGATGGGTCTAGGACGCATAGTTTAGCCGGAAAACGCGTTTAAAGATAAAAATGTCCAATTTTTTTAAAATTAGTTTTTCGTGTCATTCGTTACATGGATTAAAAGGTGGCAGTTCCAAGATCGCGAATATATAATTTTTAAGTCGCTGGGGCAAGTAGTTTAGCCGCAAATCGAGTTTTAAGGGACAGAAAAAGTGTAAAGTTTGATGGGTCTAGGACCCATAGTTTAGCCGGAAAACGCGTTTAAGGATAGAAATGTCCAATTTTTTTAAAATTAGTTTTTCGTGTCATTCGTTACATGGATTAAAAGGTGGCAGTTCCAAGATCACGAATATATAATTTTTAAGTCGCTGGGGCAAGTAGTTTAGTCGCAAATAGAATTTTAAGGGACAGAAAAAATGTAAAGTTTGATGGGTCTAGGACGCATAGTTTAGCCGGAAAACGCGTTTAAAGATAAAAATGTCCAATTTTTTTAAAATTAGTTTTTCGTGTCATTCGTTACATGGATTAAAAGGTGGCAGTTCCAAGATCACGAATATATAATTTTTAAGTCGCTGGGGCAAGTAGTTTAGCCGCAAATCGAATTTTAGGGGACAGAAAAAATGTAAAGTTTGATGGGTATAGGACGCATAGTTTAGGCGGAAAACGCGTTTAAAGATAAAAATGTCCAATTTTTTTAAAATTAGTTTTTCGTGTCATTCGTTACATGGATTAAAAGGTGGCAGTTCCAAGATCACGAATATATAATTTTTAAGTCGCTGGGGCAAGTAGTTTAGCCGCAAATCGAATTTTAAGGGACAGAAAAAGTGTAAAGTTTGATGGGTCTAGGACGCATAGTTTAGCCGGAAAACGCGTTTAAAGATAAAAATGTCCAATTTTTTTAAAATTAGTTTTTCGTGTCATTCGTTACATGGATTAAAAGGTGGCAGTTCCAAGATAACGAATATATAATTTTTAAGTCGCTGGGGCAAGTAGTTTAGCCGCAAATCGAATTTTAAGGGACAGAAAAAGTGTAAAGTTTGATGGGTCTAGGACGCATAGTTTAGCCGGAAAACGCGTTTAAAGATAAAAATGTCCTATTTTTTTAAAATTATTTTTTTCGTGTCATTCGTTACATGGATTAAAAGGTGGCAGTTCCAAGATCACGAATATATAATTTTTAAGTCGCTGGGGCAAGTAGTTTAGTCGCAAATAGAATTTTAAGGGACAGAAAAAATGTAAAATTTGATGGGTCTAGGACGCATAGTTTAGCCGGAAAACGCGTTTAAAGATAAAAATGTCCAATTTTTTTAAAATTAGTTTTTCGTGTCATTCGTTACATGGATTAAAAGGTGGCAGTTCCAAGATCGCGAATATATAATTTTTAAGTCGCTGGGGCAAGTAGTTTAGCCGCAAATCGAATTTTAAGGGACAGAAAAAGTGTAAAGTTTGATGGGTCTACGACCCATAGTTTAGCCGGAAAACGCGTTTAAAGATAAAAATGTCCAATTTTTTTAAAATTAGTTTTTCGTGTCATTCGTTACATGGATTAAAAGGTGGCAGTTCCAAGATCACGAATATATAATTTTTAAGTCGCTGGGGCAAGTAGTTTAGCCGCAAATCGAATTTTAAGGGACAGAAAAAGTGTAAAGTTTGATGGGTCTAGGACGCATAGTTTAGCCGGAAAACGCGTTTAAAGATAAAAATGTCCAATTTTTTTAAAATTAGTTTTTCGTGTCATTCGTTACATGGATTAAAAGGTGGCAGTTCCAAGATCACGAATATATAATTTTTAAGTCGCTGGGGCAAGTAGTTTAACCGCAAATCGAATTTTAAGGGACAGAAAAAGTGTAAAGTTTGATGGGTCTAGGACGCATAGTTTAGCCGGAAAACGCGTTTAAAGATAAAAATGTCCAATTTTTTTAAAATTAGTTTTTCGTGTCATTCGTTACATGGATTAAAAGGTGGCAGTTCCAAGATCGCGAATATATAATTTTTAAGTCGCTGGGGCAAGTAGTTTAGCCGCAAATCGAATTTTAAGGGACAGAAAAAGTGTAAAGTTTGATGGGTCTAGGACGCATAGTTTAGCCGGAAAACGCGTTTAAAGATAAAAATGTCCAATTTTTTTTAAAATTAGTTTTTCGTGTCATTCGTTACATGGATTAAAAGGTGGCAGTTCCAAGATCACGAATATATAATTTTTAAGTCGCTGGGGCAAGTAGTTTAGCCGCAAATCGAATTTTAAGGGACAGAAAAAGTGTAAAGTTTGATGGGTCTAGGACGCATAGTTTAGCCGGAAAACGCGTTTAAAGATAAAAATGTCCAATTTTTTTAAAATTAGTTTTTCGTGTCATTCGTTACATGGATTAAAAGGTGGCAGTTCCAAGATCGCGAATATATAATTTTTAAGTCGCTGGGGCAAGTAGTTTAGCCGCAAATCGAATTTTAAGGGACAGAAAAAGTGTAAAGTTTGATGGGTCTAGGACGCATAGTTTAGCCGGAAAACGCGTTTAAAGATAAAAATGTACAATTTTTTTAAAATTAGTTTTTCGTGTCATTCGTTACATGGATTAAAAGGTGGCAGTTCCAAGATCGCGAATATATAATTTTTAAGTCGCTGGGGCAAGTAGTTTAGCCGCAAATCGAATTTTAAGGGACAGAAAAAGTGTAAAGTTTGATGGGTCTAGGACCCATAGTTTAGCCGGAAAACGCGTTTAAGGATAGAAATGTCCAATTTTTTTAAAATTAGTTTTTCGTGTCATTCGTTACATGGATTAAAAGGTGGCAGTTCCAAGATCACGAATATATAATTTTTAAGTCGCTGGGGCAAGTAGTTTAGCCGCAAATCGAATTTTAAGGGACAGAAAAAGTGTAAAGTTTGATGGGTCTAGGACGCATAGTTTAGCCGGAAAACGCGTTTAAAGATAAAAATGTCCAATTTTTTTTAAAATTAGTTTTTCGTGTCATTCGTTACATGGATTAAAAGGTGGCAGTTCCAAGATCACGAATATATAATTTTTAAGTCGCTGGGGCAAGTAGTTTAGCCGCAAATCGAATTTTAAGGGACAGAAAAAGTGTAAAGTTTGATGGGTCTAGGACGCATAGTTTAGCCGGAAAACGCGTTTAAAGATAAAAATGTCCAATTTTTTTAAAATTAGTTCTTCGTGTCATTCGTTACATGGATTAAAAGGTGGCAGTTCCAAGATCACGAATATATAATTTTTAAGTCGCTGGGGCAAGTAGTTTAGCCGCAAATAGAATTTTAAGGGACAGAAAAAGTGTAAAGTTTGATGGGTCTAGGACGCATAGTTTAGCCGGAAAACGCGTTTAAAGATAAAAATGTCCAATTTTTTTAAAATTAGTTTTTCGTGTCATTCGTTACATGGATTAAAAGGTGGCAGTTCCAAGATCACGAATATATAATTTTTAAGTCGCTGGGGCAAGTAGTTTAGCCGCAAATCGAATTTTAGGGGACAGAAAAAATGTAAAGTTTGATGGGTATAGGACGCATAGTTTAGGCGGAAAACGCGTTTAAAGATAAAAATGTCCAATTTTTTTAAAATTAGTTTTTCGTGTCATTCGTTACATGGATTAAAAGGTGGCAGTTCCAAGATCACGAATATATAATTTTTAAGTCGCTGGGGCAAGTAGTTTAGCCGCAAATCGAATTTTAAGGGACAGAAAAAGTGTAAAGTTTGATGGGTCTAGGACGCATAGTTTAGCCGGAAAACGCGTTTAAAGATAAAAATGTCCAATTTTTTTAAAATTAGTTTTTCGTGTCATTCGTTACATGGATTAAAAGGTGGCAGTTCCAAGATCACGAATATATAATTTTTAAGTCGCTGGGGCAAGTAGTTTAGCCGCAAATCGAATTTTAAGGGACAGAAAAAGTGTAAAGTTTGATGGGTCTAGGACGCATAGTTTAGCCGGAAAACGCGTTTAAAGATAAAAATGTCCATATTTTTTAAAATTAGATTTTCGTGTAATTCGTTACATGGATTAAAAGGTGGCACTTCCAAGATCACGAATATATAATTTTTAAGTCGCTGGGGCAAGTAGTTTAGCCGCAAATCGAATTTTAAGGGACAGAAAAAGTGTAAAGTTTGATGGGTCTAGGACGCATAGTTTAGCCGGAAAACGCGTTTAAAGATAAAAATGTCCTATTTTTTTAAAATTAGTTTTTTCGTGTCATTCGTTACATGGATTAAAAGGTGGCAGTTCCAAGATGACGAATATATAATTTTTAAGTCGCTGGGCAAGTAGTTTAGCCGCAAATAGAATTTTAAGGGACAGAAAAAGTGTAAAGTTTGATGGGTCTAGGACGCATAGTTTAGGCGGAAAACGCGTTTAAAGATAAAAATGTCCAATTTTTTTAAAATTAGTTTTTCGTGTCATTCGTTACATGGATTAAAAGGTGGCAGTTCCAAGATCGCGAATATATAATTTTTAAGTCGCTGGGGCAAGTAGTTTAGCCGCAAATCGAATTTTAAGGGACAGAAAAAGTGTAAAGTTTAATGGGTCTAGGACCCATAGTTTAGCCGGAAAACGCGTTTAAAGATAAAAATGTCCAATTTTTTTAAAATTAGTTTTTCGTGTCATTCGTTACATGGATTAAAAGGTGGCAGTTCCAAGATCACGAATATATAATTTTTAAGTCGCTGGGGCAAGTAGTTTAACCGCAAATCGAATTTTAAGGGACAGAAAAAGTGTAAAGTTTGATGGGTCTAGGACGCATAGTTTAGCCGGAAAACGCGTTTAAAGATAAAAATGTCCAATTTTTTTAAAATTAGTTTTTCGTGTCATTCGTTACATGGATTAAAAGGTGGCAGTTCCAAGATCACGAATATATAATTTGTAAGTCGCTGGGGCAAGTAGTTTAGCCGCAAATCGAATTTTAAGGGACAGAAAAAGTGTAAAGTTTGATGGGTCTTGGACGCATAGTTTAGCCGGAAAACGCGTTTAAAGATAAAAATGTCCAATTTTTTTAAAATTAGTTTTTCCTGTCATTCGTTACATGGATTAAAAGGTGGTCGTTCCAAGATCGCGAATATATAATTTTTAAGTCGCTGGGGCAAGTAGTTTAGCCGCAAATCGAATTTTAAGGGACAGAAAAAGAGTAAAGTTTGATGGGTCTAGGACCCATAGTTTAGCCGGAAAACGCGTTTAAAGATAAAAATGTCCAATTTTTTTAAAATTAGTTTTTCGTGTCATTCGTTACATGGATTAAAAGGTGGCCGTTCCAAGATCACGAATATATAATTTTTAAGTCGCTGGGGCAAGTAGTTTAGCCGCAAATCGAATTTTAAGGGACAGAAAAAGTGTAAAGTTTGATGGGTCTAGGACGCATAGTTTAGGCGGAAAACGCGTTTAAAGATAAAAATGTCCAATTTTTTTAAAATTAGTTTTTCGTGTCATTCGTTACATGGATTAAAAGGTGGCAGTTCCAAGATCGCGAATATATAATTTTTAAGTCGCTGGGGCAAGTAGTTTAGCCGCAAATCGAATTTTAAGGGACAGAAAAAGTGTAAAGTTTGATGGGTCTAGGACGCATAGTTTAGCCGGAAAACGCGTTTAAAGATAAAAATGTCCAAATTTTTTAAAATTAGATTTTCGTGTAATTCGTTACATGGATTAAAAGGTGGCACTTCCAAGATCACGAATATATAATTTTTAAGTCGCTGGGGCAAGTAGTTTAGCCGCAAATCGAATTTTAAGGGACAGAAAAAATGTAAAGTTTGATGGGTCTAGGACGCATAGTTTAGCCGGAAAACGCGTTTAAAGATAAAAATGTCCAATTTTTTAAAAATTAGTTTTTCGTGTCATTCGTTACATGGATTAAAAGGTGGCAGTTCCAAGATCACGAATATATAATTTTTAAGTCGCTGGGGCAAGTAGTTTAACCGCAAATCGAATTTTAAGGGACAGAAAAAGTGTAAAGTTTGATGGGTCTAGGACGCATAGTTTAGCCGGAAAACGCGTTTAAAGATAAAAATGTCCAATTTTTTTAAAATTAGTTTTTCGTGTCATTCGTTACATGGATAAAAGGTGGCAGTTCCAAGATCACGAATATATAATTTGTAAGTCGCTGGGGCAAGTAGTTTAGCCGCAAATCGAATTTTAAGGGACAGAAAAAGTGTAAAGTTTGATGGGTCTTGGACGCATAGTTTAGCCGGAAAACGCGTTTAAAGATAAAAATGTCCAATTTTTTTAAAATTAGTTTTTCGTGTCATTCGTTACATGGATTAAAAGGTGGTCGTTCCAAGATCGCGAATATATAATTTTTAAGTCGCTGGGGCAAGTAGTTTAGCCGCAAATCGAATTTTAAGGGACAGAAAAAGAGTAAAGTTTGATGGGTCTAGGACCCATAGTTTAGCCGGAAAACGCGTTTAAAGATAAAAATGTCCAATTTTTTTAAAATTAGTTTTTCGTGTCATTCGTTACATGGATTAAAAGGTGGCAGTTCCAAGATCACGAATATATAATTTTTAAGTCGCTGGGGCAAGTAGTTTAGCCGCAAATCGAATTTTAAGGGACAGAAAAAGTGTAAAGTTTGATGGGTCTAGGACGCATAGTTTAGGCGGAAAACGCGTTTAAAGATAAAAATGTCCAATTTTTTTAAAATTAGTTTTTCGTGTCATTCGTTACATGGATTAAAAGGTGGCAGTTCCAAGATCGCGAATATATAATTTTTAAGTCGCTGGGGCAAGTAGTTTAGCCGCAAATCGAATTTTAAGGGACAGAAAAAGTGTAAAGTTTGATGGGTCTAGGACCCATAGTTTAGCCGGAAAACGCGTTTAAAGATAAAAATGTCCAATTTTTTTAAAATTAGTTTTTCGTGTCATTCGTTTCATGGATTAAAAGGTGGCAGTTCCAAGATCACGAATATATAATTTTTAAGTCGCTGGGGCAAGTAGTTTAGCCGCAAATCGAATTTTAAGGGACAGAAAAAGTGTAAAGTTTGATGGGTCTAGGACGCATAGTTTAGCCGGAAAACGCGTTTAAAGATAAAAATGTCCAAATTTTTTAAAATTAGATTTTCGTGTAATTCGTTACATGGATTAAAAGGTGGCACTTCCAAGATCACGAATATATAATTTTTAAGTCGCTGGGGCAAGTAGTTTAGCCGCAAATCGAATTTTAAGGGACAGAAAAAGTGTAAAGTTTGATGGGTCTAGGACGCATAGTTTAGCCGGAAAACGCGTTTAAAGATAAAAATGTCCTATTTTTTTAAAATTAGTTTTTTCGTGTCATTCGTTACATGGATTAAAAGGTGGCAGTTCCAAGATCACGAATATATAATTTTTAAGTCGCTGGGGCAAGTAGTTTAGCCGCAAATCGAATTTTAGGGGACAGAAAAAATGTAAAGTTTGATGGGTCTAGGACGCATAGTTTAGCCGGAAAACGCGTTTAAAGATAAAAATGTCCAATTTTTTTAAAATTAGTTTTTCGTGTCAGTCGTTACATGGATTAAAAGGTGGCAGTGCCAAGATCGCGAATATATAATTTTTAAGTCGCTGGGGCAAGTAGTTTAGCCGCAAATCGAATTTTAAGGGACAGAAAAAGTGTAAAGTTTGATGGGTCTACGACCCATAGTTTAGCCGGAAAACGCGTTTAAAGATAAAAATGTCCAATTTTTTTAAAATTAGTTTTTCGTGTCATTCGTTACATGGATTAAAAGGTGGCAGTTCCAAGATCACGAATATATAATTTTTAAGTCGCTGGGGCAAGTAGTTTAACCGCAAATCGAATTTTAAGGGACAGAAAAAGTGTAAAGTTTGATGGGTCTAGGACGCATAGTTTAGCCGGAAAACGCGTTTAAAGATAAAAATGTCCAATTTTTTTAAAATTAGTTTTTCGTGTCATTCGTTACATGGATTAAAAGGTGGCAGTTCCAAGATCACGAATATATAATTTGTAAGTCGCTGGGGCAAGTAGTTTAGCCGCAAAGTGTAAAGTTTGATGGGTCTAGCACGCATAGCTTAGCCGGAAAACGCGTTTAAAGATAAAAACGTCCAATTTTTTTTAAAATTAGTTTTTCGTGTCATTCGTTACATGGATTAAAAGGTGGCAGTTCCAAGATCGCGAATATATAATTTTTAAGTCGCTGGGGCAAGTAGTTTAGCCGCAAATCGAATTTTAAGGGACAGAAAAAGTGTAAAGTTTGATGGGTCTAGGACGCATAGCTTAGGCGGAAAACGCGTTTAAAGATAAAAATGTCCAATTTTTTTAAAATTAGTTTTTCGTGTCATTCGTTACATGGATTAAAAGGTGGCAGTTCCAAGATCACGAATATATAATTTTTAAGTCGCTGGGGCAAGTAGTTTAGCCGCAAATCGAATTTTAAGGGACAGAAAAAGTGTAAAGTTTGATGGGTCTAGGACGCATAGTTTAGGCGGAAAACGCGTTTAAAGATAAAAATGTCCAATTTTTTAAAATTAGTTTTTCGTGTCATTCGTTACATGGATTAAAAGGTGGCAGTTCCAAGATCGCGAATATATAATTTTTAAGTCGCTGGGGCAAGTAGTTTAGCCGCAAATCGAATTTTAAGGGACAGAAAAAGTGTAAAGTTTGATGGGTCTAGGACCCATAGTTTAGCCGGAAAACGCGTTTAAAGATAAAAATGTCCAATTTTTTTAAAATTAGTTTTTCGTGTCATTCGTTACATGGATTAAAAGGTGGCAGTTCCAAGATCACGAATATATAATTTTTAAGTCGCTGGGGCAAGTAGCTTAGCCGCAAATCGAATTTTAAGGGACAGAAAAAGTGTAAAGTTTGATGGGTCTAGGACGCATAGTTTAGCCGGAAAACGCGTTTAAAGATAAAAATGTCCAAATTTTTTAAAATTAGATTTTCGTGTAATTCGTTACATGGATTAAAAGGTGGCACTTCCAAGATCACGAATATATATTTTTTAAGTCGCTGGGGCAAGTAGTTTAGCCGAAAATCGAATTTTAAGGGACAGAAAAAGTGTAAAGTTTGATGGGTCTACGACCCATAGTTTAGCCGGAAAACGCGTTTAAAGATAAAAATGTCCAATTTTTTTAAAATTAGTTTTTCGTGTCATTCGTTACATGGATTAAAAGGTGGCAGTTCCAAGATCACGAATATATAATTTTTAAGTCGCTGGGGCAAGTAGTTTAGCCGCAAATCGAATTTTAAGGGACAGAAAAAGTGTAAAGTTTGATGGGTCTAGGACGCATAGTTTAGCCGGAAAACGCGTTTAAAGATAAAAATGTCCAATTTTTTTAAAATTAGTTTTTCGTGTCATTCGTTACATGGATTAAAAGGTGGCAGTTCCAAGATCACGAATATATAATTTTTAAGTCGCTGGGGCAAGTAGTTTAGCCGCAAATCGAATTTTAAGGGACAGAAAAAGTGTAAAGTTTAATGGGTCTAGGACGCATAGTTTAGCCGGAAAACGCGTTTAAAGATAAAAATGTCCAATTTTTTTAAAATTAGTTTTTCGTGTCATTCGTTACATGGATTAAAAGGTGGCAGTTCCAAGATCGCGAATAATTTTTAAGTCGCTGGGGCAAGTAGTTTAGCCGCAAATCGAATTTTAAGGGACAGAAAAAGTGTAAAGTTTGATGGGTCTAGGACCCATAGTTTAGCCGGAAAACGCGTTTAAAGATAAAAATGTCCAATTTTTTTAAAATTAGTTTTTCGTGTCATTCGTTACATGGATTAAAAGGTGGCAGTTCCAAGATCACGAATATATAATTTTTAAGTCGCTGGGGCAAGTAGTTTAGCCGCAAATAGAATTTTAAGGGACAGAAAAAATGTAAAGTTTGATGGGTCTAGGACGCATAGTTTAGCCGGAAAACGCGTTTAAAGATAAAAATGTCCAATTTTTTTAAAATTAGTTTTTCGTGTCATTCGTTACATGGATTAAAAGGTGCCAGTTCCAAGATCACGAATATATAATTTTTAAGTCGCTGGGGCAAGTAGTTTAGCCGCAAATCGAATTTTAAGGTACAGAAAAAGTGTAAATTTTGATGGGTCTAGGACGCATAGTTTAGCCGGAAAACGCGTTTAAAGATAAAAATGTCCAATTTTTTTAAAATTAGTTTTACGTGTCATTCGTTACATGGATTAAAAGGTGGCAGTTCCAAGATCACGAATATATAATTTTTAAGTCGCTGGGGCAAGTAGTTTAGCCGCAAATCGAATTTTAAGGGACAGAAAAAGTGTAAAGTTTGATGGGTCTAGGACGCATAGTTTAGCCGGAAAACGCGTTTAAAGATAAAAATGTCCAATTTTTTTTAAATTAGTTTTTCGTGTCATTCGTTACATGGATTAAAAGGTGGCAGTTCCAAGATCGCGAATATATAATTTTTAAGTCGCTGGGGCAAGTAGTTTAGCCGCAAATCGAATTTTAAGGGACAGAAAAAGTGTAAAGTTTGATGGGTCTAGGACGCATAGTTTAGGCGGAAAACGCGTTTAAAGATAAAAATGTCCAATTTTTTTAAAATTAGTTTTTCGTGTCATTCGTTACATGGATTAAAAGGTGGCAGTTCCAAGATCGCGAATATATAATTTTTAAGTCGCTGGGGCAAGTAGTTTAGCCGCAAATCGAATTTTAAGGGACAGAAAAAGTGTAAAGTTTAATGGGTCTAGGACCCATAGTTTAGCCGGAAAACGCGTTTAAAGATAAAAATGTCCAATTTTTTTAAAATTAGTTTTTCGTGTCATTCGTTACATGGATTAAAAGGTGGCAGTTCCAAGATCACGAATATATAATTTTTAAGTCGCTGGGGCAAGTAGTTTAGCCGCAAATCGAATTTTAAGGGACAGAAAAAGTGTAAAGTTTGATGGGTCTAGGACGCATAGTTTAGCCGGAAAACGCGTTTAAAGATAAAAATGTCCAATTTTTTTAAAATTAGTTTTTCGTGTCATTCGTTACATGGATTAAAAGGTGGCAGTTCCAAGATCGCGAATATATAATTTTTAAGTCGCTGGGGCAAGTAGTTTAGCCGCAAATCGAATTTTAAGGGACAGAAAAAGTGTAAAGTTTGATGGGTCTAGGACCCATAGTTTAGCCGGAAAACGCGTTTAAAGATAAAAATGTCCAATTTTTTTAAAATTAGTTTTTCGTGTCATTCGTTACATGGATTAAAAGGTGGCAGTTCCAAGATTGCGAATATATAATTTTTAAGTCGCTGGGACAAGTAGTTTAGCCGCAAATCGAATTTTAAGGGACAGAAAAAGTGTAAAGTTTGATGGGTCTAGGACCCATAGTTTAGCCGGAAAACGCGTTTAAAGATAAAAATGTCCAATTTTTTTAAAATTAGTTTTTCGTGTCATTCGTTACATGGATTAAAAGGTGGCAGTTCCAAGATCACGAATATATAATTTTTAAGTCGCTGGGGCAAGTAGTTTAGCCGCAAATCGAATTTTAAGGGACAGAAAAAGTGTAAAGTTTGATGGGTCTAGGACGCATAGTTTAGCCGGAAAACGCGTTTAAAGATAAAAATGTCCAATTTTTTTAAAATTAGTTTTTCGTGTCATTCGTTACATGGATTAAAAGGTGGCAGTTCCAAGATCGCGAATATATAATTTTTAAGTCGCTGGGGCAAGTAGTTTAGCCGCAAATAGAATTTTAAGGGACAGAAAAAATGTAAAGTTTGATGGGTATAGGACGCATAGTTTAGCCGGAAAACGCGTTTAAAGATAAAAATGTCCAATTTTTTTAAAATTAGTTTTTCGTGTCATTCGTTACATGGATTAAAAGGTGGCAGTTCCAAGATCACGAATATATAATTTTTAAGTCGCTGGGGCAAGTAGTTTAGCCGCAAATCGAATTTTAAGGGACAGAAAAAGTGTAAAGTTTGATGGGTCTAGGACGCATAGTTTAGCCGGAAAACGCGTTTAAAGATAAAAACGTCCAATTTTTTTTAAAATTAGTTTTTCGTGTCATTCGTTACATGGATTAAAAGGTGGCAGTTCCAAGATCGCGAATATATAATTTTTAAGTCGCTGGGGCAAGTAGTTTAGCCGCAAATCGAATTTTAAGGGACAGAAAAAGTGTAAAGTTTGATGGGTCTAGGACGCATAGCTTAGGCGGAAAACGCGTTTAAAGATAAAAATGTCCAATTTTTTTAAAATTAGTTTTTCGTGTCATTCGTTACATGGATTAAAAGGTGGCAGTTCCAAGATCACGAATATATAATTTTTAAGTCGCTGGGGCAAGTAGTTTAGCCGCAAATCGAATTTTAAGGGACAGAAAAAGTGTAAAGTTTGATGGGTCTAGGACGCATAGTTTAGGCGGAAAACGCGTTTAAAGATAAAAATGTCCAATTTTTTTAAAATTAGTTTTTCGTGTCATTCGTTACATGGATTAAAAGGTGGCAGTTCCAAGATCGCGAATATATAATTTTTAAGTCGCTGGGGCAAGTAGTTTAGCCGCAAATCGAATTTTAAGGGACAGAAAAAGTGTAAAGTTTGATGGGTCTAGGACCCATAGTTTAGCCGGAAAACGCGTTTAAAGATAAAAATGTCCATTTTTTTTTTAAATTAGTTTTTCGTGTCATTCATTACATGGATTAAAAGGTGGCAGTTCCAAGATCACGAATATATAATTTTTAAGTCGCTGGGGCAAGTAGCTTAGCCGCAAATCGAATTTTAAGGGACAGAAAAAGTGTAAAGTTTGATGGGTCTAGGACGCATAGTTTAGCCGGAAAACGCGTTTAAAGATAAAAATATCCAAATTTTTTAAAATTAGATTTTCGTGTAATTCGTTACATGGATTAAAAGGTGGCACTTCCAAGATCACGAATATATAATTTTTAAGTCGCTGGGGCAAGTAGTTTAGCCGCAAATCGAATTTTAAGGGACAGAAAAAGTGTAAAGTTTGATGGGTCTAGGACGCATAGTTTAGCGGGAAAACGCGTTTAAAGATAAAAATGTCCTATTTTTTTAAAATTAGTTTTTTCGTGTCATTCGTTACATGGATTAAAAGGTGGCAGTTCCAAGATCACGAATATATAATTTTTAAGTCGCTGGGGCAAGTAGTTTAGCCGCAAATCGAATTTTAAAGAACAGAAAAAATGTAAAGTTTGATGGGTCTAGGACGCATAGTTTAGCCGGAAAACGCGTTTAAAGATAAAAATGTCCAATTTTTTTAAAATTAGTTTTTCGTGTCATTCGTTACATGGATTAAAAGGTGGCAGTTCCAAGATCGCGAATATATAATTTTTAAGTCGCTGGGGCAAGTAGTTTAGCCGCAAATCGAATTTTAAGGGACAGAAAAAGTGTAAAGTTTGATGGGTCTACGACCCATAGTTTAGCCGGAAAACGCGTTTAAAGATAAAAATGTCCAATTTTTTTAAAATTAGTTTTTCGTGTCATTCGTTACATGGATTAAAAGGTGGCAGTTCCAAGATCACGAATATATAATTTTTAAGTCGCTGGGGCAAGTAGTTTAGCCGCAAATCGAATTTTAAGGGACAGAAAAAGTGTAAAGTTTGATGGGTCTAGGACGCATAGTTTAGCCGGAAAACGCGTTTAAAGATAAAAATGTCCAATTTTTTTTAAATTAGTTTTTCGTGTCATTCGTTACATGGATTAAAAGGTGGCAGTTCCAAGATCACGAATATATAATTTTTAAGTCGCTGGGGCAAGTAGTTTAGCCGCAAATCGAATTTTAAGGGACAGAAAAAGTGTAAAGTTTGATGGGTCTAGGACGCATAGTTTAGCCGGAAAACGCGTTTAAAGATAAAAATGTCCAATTATTTTAAAATTAGTTTTTCGTGTCATTCGTTACATGGATTAAAAGGTGGCAGTTCCAAGATCGCGAATATATAATTTTTAAGTCGCTGGGGCAAGTAGTTTAGCCGCAAATCGAATTTTAAGGGACAGAAAAAGTGTAAAGTTTGATGGGTCTAGGACCCATAGTTTAGCCGGAAAACGCGTTTAAAGATAAAAATGTCCAATTTTTTTTAAATTAGTTTTTCGTGTCATTCGTTACATGGATTAAAAGGTGGCAGTTCCAAGATCACGAATATATAATTTTTAAGTCGCTGGGGCAAGTAGTTTAGCCGCAAATAGAATTTTAAGGGACAGAAAAAATGTAAAGTTTGATGGGTCTAGGACGCATAGTTTAGCCGGAAAACGCGTTTAAAGATAAAAATGTCCAATTTTTTTTAAAATTAGTTTTTCGTGTCATTCGTTACATGGATTAAAAGGTGCCAGTTCCAAGATCACGAATATATAATTTTTAAGTCGCTGGGGCAAGTAGTTTAGCCGCAAATCGAATTTTAAGGGACAGAAAAAGTTTAAAGTTTGATGGGTCTAGGACCCATAGTTTAGCCGGAAAACGCGTTTAAAGATAAAAATGTCCAATTTTTTTAAAATTAGTTTTTCGTGTCATTCGTTACATGGATTAAAAGGTGGCAGTTCCAAGATCACGAATATATAATTTTTAAGTCGCTGGGGCAAGTAGTTTAGCCGCAAATCGAATTTTAAGGTACAGAAAAAGTGTAAAGTTTGATGGGTCTAGGACGCATAGTTTAGCCGGAAAACGCGTTTAAAGATAAAAATGTCCAATTTTTTTAAAATTAGTTTTTCGTGTCATTCGTTACATGGATTAAAAGGTGGTAGTTCCAAGATCGCGAATATATAATTTTTAAGTCGCTGGGGCAAGTAGTTTAGCCGCAAATCGAATTTTAAGGGACAGAACAAGTGTAAAGTTTGATGGGTCTAGGACGCATAGCTTAGCCGGAAAACGCGTTTAAAGATAAAAATGTCCAATTTTTTTAAAATTAGTTTTTCGTGTCATTCGTTACATGGATTAAAAGGTGGCAGTTCCAAGATCACGAATATATAATTTTTAAGTCGCTGGGGCAAGTAGTTTAGCCGCAAATCGAATTTTAAGGGACAGAAAAAGTGTAAAGTTTGATGGATCTACGACCCATAGTTTAGCCGGAAAACGCGTTTAAAGATAAAAATGTCCAATTTTTTTTAAAATTAGTTTTTCGTGTCATTCGTTACATGGATTAAAAGGTGGCAGTTCCAAGATCACGAATATATAATTTTTAAGTCGCTGGGGCAAGTAGTTTAGCCGCAAATCGAATTTTAAGGGACAGAAAAAGTGTAAAGTTTGATGGGTCTAGGACGCATAGTTTAGCCGGAAAACGCGTTTAAAGATAAAAATGTCCAATTTTTTTTAAATTAGTTTTTCGTGTCATTCGTTACATGGATTAAAAGGTGGCAGTTCCAAGATCACGAATATATAATTTTTAAGTCGCTGGGGCAAGTAGTTTAGCCGCAAATCGAATTTTAAGGGACAGAAAAAGTGTAAAGTTTGATGGGTCTAGGACGCATAGTTTAGCCGGAAAACGCGTTTAAAGATAAAAATGTCCAATTTTTTTAAAATTAGTTTTTCGTGTCATTCGTTACATGGATTAAAAGGTGGCAGTTCCAAGATCTCGAATATATAATTTTTAAGTCGCTGGGGCAAGTAGTTTAGCCGCAAATCGAATTTTAAGGGACAGAAAAAGTGTAAAGTTTGATGGGTCTAGGACCCATAGTTTAGCCGGAAAACGCGTTTAAAGATAAAAATGTCCAATTTTTTTAAAATTAGTTTTTCGTGTCATTCGTTACATGGATTAAAAGGTGGCAGTTCCAAGATCACGAATATATAATTTTTAAGTCGCTGGGGCAAGTAGTTTAGCCGCAAATAGAATTTTAAGGGACAGAAAAAATGTAAAGTTTGATGGGTCTAGGACGCATAGTTTAGCCGGAAAACGCGTTTAAAGATAAAAATGTCCAATTTTTTTAAAATTAGTTTTTCGTGTCATTCGTTACATGGATTAAAAGGTGCCAGTTCCAAGATCACGAATATATAATTTTTAAGTCGCTGGGGCAAGTAGTTTAGCCGCAAATCGAATTTTAAGGGACAGAAAAAGTGTAAAGTTTGATGGGTCTAGGACCCATAGTTTAGCCGGAAAACGCGTTTAAAGATAAAAATGTCCAATTTTTTTAAAATTAGTTTTTCGTGTCATTCGTTACATGGATTAAAAGGTGGCAGTTCCAAGATCACGAATATATAATTTTTAAGTCGCTGGGGCAAGTAGCTTAGCCGCAAATCGAATTTTAAGGTACAGAAGAAGTGTAAAGTTTGATGGGTCTAGGACGCATAGTTTAGCCGGAAAACGCGTTTAAAGATAAAAATGTCCAATTTTTTTAAAATTAGTTTTTCGTGTCATTCGTTACATGGATTAAAAGGTGGCAGTTCCAAGATCGCGAATATATAATTTTTAAGTCGCTGGGGCAAGTAGTTTAGCCGCAAATCGAATTTTAAGGGACAGAAAAAGTGTAAAGTTTGATGGGTCTAGGACGCATAGTTTAGCCGGAAAACGCGTTTAAAGATAAAAATGTCCAATTTTTTTAAAATTAGTTGTTCGTGTCATTCGTTACATGGATTAAAAGGTGGCAGTTCCAAGATCGCGAATATATAATTTTTAAGTCGCTGGGGCAAGTAGTTTAGCCGCAAATCGAATTTTAAGGGACAGAAAAAGTGTAAAGTTTGATGGGTCTAGGACGCATAGCTTAGCCGGAAAATGCGTTTAAAGATAAAAATGTCCAATTTTTTTAAAATTAGTTTTTCGTGTCATTCGTTACATGGATTAAAAGGTGGCAGTTCCAAGATCACGAATATATAATTTTTAAGTCGCTGGGGCAAGTAGTTTAGCCGCAAATCGAATTTTAAGGGACAGAAAAAGTGTAAAGTTTGATGGGTCTAGGACGCATAGTTTAGGCGGAAAACGCGTTTAAAGATAAAAATGTCCAATTTTTTTAAAATTAGTTGTTCGTGTCATTCGTTACATGGATTAAAAGGTGGCAGTTCCAAGATCGCGAATATATAATTTTTAAGTCGCTGGGGCAAGTAGTTTAGCCGCAAATCGAATTTTAAGGGACAGAAAAAGTGTAAAGTTTGATGGGTCTAGGACCCATAGTTTAGCCGGAAAACGCGTTTAAAGATAAAAATGTCCAATTTTTTTAAAATTAGTTTTTCGTGTCATTCGTTACATGGATTAAAAGGTGGCAGTTCCAAGATCACGAATATATAATTTTTAAGTCGCTGGGGCAAGTAGTTTAGCCGCAAATCGAATTTTAAGGGACAGAAAAAGTGTAAAGTTTGATGGGTCTAGGACGCATAGTTTAGCCGGAAAACGCGTTTAAAGATAAAAATGTCCAATTTTTTTAAAATTAGTTTTTCGTGTCATTCGTTACATGGATTAAAAGGTGGCAGTTCCAAGATCGCGAATATATAATTTTTAAGTCGCTGGGGCAAGTAGTTTAGCCGCAAATCGAATTTTAAGGGACAGAAAAAGTGTAAAGTTTGATGGGTCTAGGACGCATAGTTTAGAGGGAAAACGCGTTTAAAGATAAAAATGTCCAATTTTTTTTAAAATTAGTTTTTCGTGTCATTCGTTACATGGATTAAAAGGTGGCAGTTCCAAGATCACGAATATATAATTTTTAAGTCGCTGGGGCAAGTAGTTTAGCCGCAAATCGAATTTTAAGGGACAGAAAAAGTGTATAGTTTGATGGGTCTAGGACCCATAGTTTAGCCGGAAAACGCGTTTAAAGATAAAAATGTCCAATTTTCTTAAAATTAGTTTTTCGTGTCATTCGTTACATGGATTAAAAGGTGGCAGTTCCAAGATCGCGAATATATAATTTTTAAGTCGCTGGGGCAAGTAGTTTAGCCGCAAATCGAATTTTAAGGGACAGAAAAAGTGTAAAGTTTGATGGGTCTAGGACGCATAGTTTAGCCGGAAAACGCTTAAAAATGTCCAATTTTTTTAAAATTAGTTTTTCGTGTCATTCGTTACATGGATTAAAAGGTGGCAGTTCCAAGATCACGAATATATAATTTTTAAGTCGCTGGGGCAAGTAGTTTAGCCGCAAATCGAATTTTAAGGGACAGAAAAAGTGTAAAGTTTGATGGGTCTAGGACGCATAGTTTAGCCGGAAAACGCGTTTAAAGATAAAAATGTCCAATTTTTTTAAAATTAGTTTTTCGTGTCATTCGTTACATGGATTAAAAGGTGGCAGTTCCAAGATCGCGAATATATAATTTTTAAGTCGCTGGGGCAAGTAGTTTAGCCGCAAATCGAATTTTAAGGGACAGAAAAAGTGTAAAGTTTGATGGGTCTAGGACGCATAGTTTAGCCGGAAAACGCGTTTAAAGATAAAAATGTCCAATTTTTTTAAAATTAGTTTTTCGTGTCATTCGTTACATGGATTAAAAGGTGGCAGTTCCAAGATCACGAATATATAATTTTTAAGTCGCTGGGGCAAGTAGTTTAGCCGCAAATCGAATTTTAAGGGACAGAAAAAGTGTATAGTTTGATGGGTCTAGGACCCATAGTTTAGCCGGAAAACGCGTTTAAAGATAAAAATGTCCAATTTTTTTAAAATTAGTTTTTCGTGTCATTCGTTACATGGATTAAAAGGTGGCAGTTCCAAGATCACGAATATATAATTTTTAAGTCGCTGGGGCAAGTAGTTTAGCCGCAAATCGAATTTTAAGGGACAGAAAAAGTGTAAAGTTTGATGGGTCTAGGACGCATAGTTTAGCCGGAAAACGCGTTTAAAGATAAAAATGTCCAATTTTTTTAAAATTAGTTTTTCGTGTCATTCGTTACATGGATTAAAAGGTGGCAGTTCCAAGATCGCGAATATATAATTTTTAAGTCGCTGGGGCAAGTAGTTTAGCCGCAAATCGAATTTTAAGGGACAGAAAAAGTGTAAAGTTTGATGGGTCTAGGACGCATAGTTTAGCCGGAAAACGCGTTTAAAGATAAAAATGTCCAATTTTTTTAAAATTAGTTTTTCGTGTCATTCGTTACATGGATTAAAAGGTGGCAGTTCCAAGATCACGAATATATAATTTTTAAGTCGCTGGGGCAAGTAGTTTAGCCGCAAATCGAATTTTAAGGGACAGAAAAAGTGTAAAGTTTGATGGGTCTAGGACGCATAGTTTAGCCGGAAAACGCGTTTAAAGATAAAAATGTCCAATTTTTTTAAAATTAGTTTTTCGTGTCATTCGTTACATGGATTAAAAGGTGGCAGTTCCAAGATCACGAATATATAATTTTTAAGTCGTTGGGGCAAGTAGTTTAGCCGCAAATCGAATTTTAAGGGACAGAAAAAGTGTATAGTTTGATGGGTCTAGGACCCATAGTTTAGCCGGAAAACGCGTTTAAAGATAAAAATGTCCAATTTTTTTAAAATTAGTTTTTCGTGTCATTCGTTACATGGATTAAAAGGTGGCAGTTCCAAGATCACGAATATATAATTTTTAAGTCGCTGGGGCAAGTAGTTTAGCCGCAAATCGAATTTTAAGGGACAGAAAAAGTGTAAAGTTTGATGGGTCTAGGACCCATAGTTTAGCCGGAAAACGCGTTTAAAGATAAAAATGTCCAATTTTTTTTAAATTAGTTTTTCGTGTCATTCGTTACATGGATTAAAAGGTGGCAGTTCCAAGATCACGAATATATAATTTTTAAGTCGCTGGGGCAAGTAGTTTAGCCGCAAATCGAATTTTAAGGTACAGAAAAAGTGTAAAGTTTGATGGGTCTAGGACGCATAGTTTAGCCGGAAAACGCGCTTAAAGATAAAAATGTCCAATTTTTTTAAAATTAGTTTTTCGTGTCATTCGTTACATGGATTAAAAGGTGGCTGTTCCAAGATCACGAATATATAATTTTTAAGTCGCTGGGGCAAGTAGTTTAGCCGCAAATCGAATTTTAAGGGACAGAAAAAGTGTAAAGTTTGATGGGTCTAGGACGCATAGTTTAGCCGGAAAACGCGTTTAAAGATAAAAATGTCCAATTTTTTTAAAATTAGTTTTTCGTGTCATTCGTTACATGGATTAAAAGGTGGCAGTTCCAAGATCGCGAATATATAATTTTTAAGTCGCTGGGGCAAGTAGTTTAGCCGCAAATCGAATTTTAAGGGACAGAAAAAGTGTAAAGTTTGATGGGTCTAGGACGCATAGTTTAGCCGGAAAACGCGTTTAAAGACAAAAATGTCCAATTTTTTTAAAACTAGTTTTTCGTGTCATTCGTTACATGGATTAAAAGGTGGCAGTTCCAAGATCGCGAATATATAATTTTTAAGTCGCTGGGGCAAGTAGTTTAGCCGCAAATCGAATTTTAAGGGACAGAAAAAGTGTAAAGTTTGATGGGTCTAGGACCCATAGTTTAGCCGGAAAACGCGTTTAAAGATAAAAATGTCCAATTTTTTTAAAATTAGTTTTTCGTGTCATTCGTTACATGGATTAAAAGGTGGCAGTTCCAAGATCACGAATATATAATTTTTAAGTCGCTGGGGCAAGTAGTTTAGCCGCAAATAGAATTTTAAGGGACAGAAAAAATGTAAAGTTTGATGGGTCTAGGACGCATAGTTTAGCCGGAAAACGCGTTTAAAGATAAAAACGTCCAATTTTTTTAAAATTAGTTTTTCGTGTCATTCGATACATGGATTAAAAGGTGGCAGTTCCAAGATCGCGAATATATAATTTTTAAGTCGCTGGGGCAAGTAGTTTAGCCGCAAATCGAATTTTAAGGTACAGAAAAAGTGTAAAGTTTGATGGGTCTAGGACGCATAGTTTAACCGGAAAACGCGTTTAAAGATAAAAATGTCCAATTTTTTTAAAATTAGTTTTTCGTGTCATTCGTTACATGGATTAAAAGGTGGCAGTTCCAAGATCGCGAATATATAATTTTTAAGTCGCTGGGGCAAGTAGTTTAGCCGCAAATCGAATTTTAAGGGACAGAAGAAGTGTAAAGTTTGATGGGTCTAGGACGCATAGTTTAGCCGGAAAACGCGTTTAAAGATAAAAATGTCCAATTTTTTTAAAATTAGTTTTTCGTGTCATTCGTTACATGGATTAAAAGGTGGCAGTTCTAAGATCACGAATATATAATTTTTAAGTCGCTGGGGCAAGTAGTTTAGCCGCAAATCGAATTTTAAGGGACAGAAAAAGTGTAAAGTTTGATGGGTCTAGGACGCATAGTTTAGGCGGAAAACGCGTTTAAAGATAAAAATGTCCAATTTTTTTAAAATTAGTTTTTCGTGTCATTCGTTACATGGATTAAAAGGTGGCAGTTCCAAGATCGCGAATATATAATTTTTAAGTCGCTGGGGCAAGTAGTTTAGCCGCAAATCGAATTTTAAGGGACAGAAAAAGTGTAAAGTTTGATAGGTCTAGGACCCACAGTTTAGCCGGAAAACGCGTTTAAAGATAAAAATGTTCACTTTTTTTAAAATTAGTTTTTCGTGTCATTCGTTACCTGGATTAAAAGGTGGCAGTTCCAAGATCACGAATATATAATTTTTAAGTCGCTGGGGCAAGTAGTTTAGCCGCAAATCGAATTTTAAGGGACAGAAAAAGTGTAAAGTTTGATGGGTCTAGGACGCATAGTTTAGCCGGAAAACGCGTTTAAAGATAAAAATGTCCAATTTTTTTAAAATTAGTTTTTCGTGTCTTTCGTTACTTGGATTAAAAGGTGGCAGTTCCAAGATCGCGAATATATAATTTTTAAGTCGCTGGGGCAAGTAGTTTAGCCGCAAATCGAATTTTAAGGGACAGAAAAAGTGTAAAGTTTGATGGGTCTAGGACCCATAGTTTAGCCGGAAAACGCGTTTAAAGATAAAAATGTCCAATATTTTTAAAATTAGTTTTTCGTGTCATTCGTTACATGGATTAAAAGGTGGCAGTTCCAAGATCACGAATATATAATTTTTAAGTCGCTGGGGCAAGTAGTTTAGCCGCAAATCGAATTTTAAGGGACAGAAAAAGTGTAAAGTTTGATGGGTCTGAGACCCATAGTTTAGCCGGAAAACGCGTTTAAAGATAAAAATGTCCAATTTTTTTAAAATTAGTTTTTCGAGTCATTCGTTACATGGATTAAAAGGTGGCAGTTCCAAGATCACGAATATATAATTTTTAAGTCGCTGGGGCAAGTAGTTTAGCCGCAAATCGAATTTTAAGGTACAGAAAAAGTGTAAAGTTTGATGGGTCTAGGACGCATAGTTTAGCCGGAAAACGCGTTTAAAGATAAAAATGTCCAATTTTTTTAAAATTAGTTTTTCGTGTCATTCGTTACATGGATTAAAAGGTGGCAGTTCCAAGATCACGAATATATAATTTTTAAGTCGCTGGGGCAAGTAGTTTAGCCGCATATCGAATTTTAAGGGACAGAAAAAGTGTAAAGTTTGATGGGTCTAGGACGCATAGTTTAGCCGGAAAACGCGTTTAAAGATAAAAATGTCCAATTTTTTTAAAATTAGTTTTTCGTGTCATTCGTTACATGGATTAAAAGGTGGCAGTTCCAAGATCGCGAATATATAATTTTTAAGTCGCTGGGGCAAGTAGTTTAGCCGCAAATCGAATTTTTAAGGGACAGAAAAAGTGTAAAGTTTGATGGGTCTAGGACCCATAGTTTAGCCGGAAAACGCGTTTAAAGATAAAAATGTCCAATTTTTTTAAAATTAGTTTTTCGTGTCATTCGTTACATGGATTAAAAGGTGGCAGTTCCAAGATCACGAATATATAATTTTTAAGTCGCTGGGGCAAGTAGTTTAGCCGCAAATCGAATTTTAAGGGACAGAAAAAGTGTAAAGTTTGATGGGTCTAGGACGCATAGTTTAGGCGGAAAACGCGTTTAAAGATAAAAATGTCCAATTTTTTTAAAATTAGTTTTTCGTGTCATTCGTTACATGGATTAAAAGGTGGCAGTTCCAAGATCGCGAATATATAATTTTTAAGACGCTGGGGCAAGTAGTTTAGCCGCAAATCGAATTTTAAGGGACAGAAAAAGTGTAAAGTTTGATGGGTCTAGGACCCATAGTTTAGCCGGAAAACGCGTTTAAAGATAAAAATGTCCAATTTTTTTAAAATTAGTTTTTCGTGTCATTCGTTACATGGATTAAAAGGTGGCAGTTCCAAGATCACGAATATATAATTTTTAAGTCGCTGGGGCAAGTAGTTTAGTCGCAAATCGAATTTTAAGGGACAGAAAAAGTGTAAAGTTTGATGGGTCTAGGACGCATAGCTTAGCCGCAAAACGCGTTTAAAGATAAAAATGTCCATTTTTTTTAAAATTAGTTTTTCGTGTCATTCGTTACATGGATTAAAAGGTGACAGTTCCAAGATCACGAATATATAATTTTTAAGTCGCTGGGGCAAGTAGTTTAGCCGCAAATCGAATTTTAAGGGACAGAAAAAGTGTAAAGTTTGATGGGTCTAGGACCCATAGTTTAGCCGGAAAACGCGTTTAAAGATAAAAATGTCCAATTTTTTTTAAAATTAGTTTTTCGTGTCATTCGTTACATGGATTAAAAGGTGGCAGTTCCAAGATCACGAATATATAATTTTTAAGTCGCTGGGGCAAGTAGTTTAGCCGCAAATCGAATTTTAAGGGACAGAAAAATTGTAAATTTTGATGGGTCTAGGACGTATAGCTTAGCCGGAAAACGCGTTTAAAGATAAAAATGTCCAATTTTTTTAAAATTAGTTTTTCGTGTCATTCGTTACATGGATTAAAAGGTGGCAGTTCCAAGATCACGAATATATAATTTTTAAGTCGCTGGGGCAAGTAGTTTAGCCGCAAATCGAATTTTAAGGGACAGAAAAAGTGTAAAGTTTGATGGGTCTAGGACCCGTAGTTTAGCCGGAAAACGCGTTTAAAGATAAAAATGTCAAATTTTTTTAAAATTAGTTTTTCGTGTCATTCGTTACATGGATTAAAAGGTGGCAGTTCCAAGATCACGAATATATAATTTTTAAGTCGCTGGGGCAAGTAGTTTAGCCGCAAATCGAATTTTAAGGGACAGAAAAAGTGTAAAGTTTGATGGGTCTAGGACGCATAGTTTAGCCGGAAAACGCGTTGAAAGATAAAAATGTCCAATTTTTTTAAAATTAGTTTTTCGTGTCATTCGTTACATGGATTAAAAGGTGGCAGTTCCAAGATCGCGAATATATAATTTTTAAGTCGCTGGGGCAAGTAGTTTAGCCGCAAATCGATTTTTAAGGGACAGAAAAAGTGTAAAGTTTGATGGGTCTAGGACCCGTAGTTTAGCCGGAAAACGCGTTTAAAGATAAAAATGTCAAATTTTTTTAAAATTAGTTTTTCGTGTCATTCGTTACATGGATTAAAAGGTGGCAGTTCCAAGATCACGAATATATAATTTTTAAGTCGCTGGGGCAAGTAGTTTAGCCGCAAATCGAATTTTAAGGGACAGAAAAAGTGTAAAGTTTGATGGGTCTAGGACCCATAGTTTAGCCGGAAAACGCGTTTAAAGATAAAAATGTCCAATTTTTTTAAAATTAGTTTTTCGTGTCATTCGTTACATGGATTAAAAGGTGGCAGTTCCAAGATCACGAATATATAATTTTTAAGTCGCTGGGGCAAGTAGTTTAGCCGCAAATCGAATTTTAAGGGACAGAAAAAGTGTAAAGTTTGATGGGTCTAGGACGCATAGTTTAGCCGGAAAACGCGTTTAAAGATAAAAATGTCCAAATTTATTAAAATTAGATTTTCGTGTCATTCGTTACATGGATTAAAAGGTGGCAGTTCCAAGATCACGAATATATAATTTTTAAGTCGCTGGGGCAAGTAGTTTAGCCGCAAATCGAATTTTTAGGGACAGAAAAAGTGTAAAGTTTGATGGGTCTAGGACGCATAGTTTAGCCGGAAAACGCGTTTAAAGACAAAAATGTCCAATTTTTTTTAAAACTAGTTTTTCGTGTCATTCGTTACATGGATTAAAAGGTGGCAGTTCCAAGATCGCGAATATATAATTTTTAAGTCGCTGGGGCAAGTAGTTTAGCCGCAAATAGAATTTTAAGGGACAGAAAAAATGTAAAGTTTGATGGGTCTAGGACGCATAGTTTAGCCGGAAAACGCGTTTAAAGATAAAAATGTCCAATTTTTTTAAAATTAGTTTTTCGTGTCATTCATTTAAAGATAAAAATGTCCAATTTTTTTAAAATTAGTTTTTCGTGTCATTCGTTACATGGATTAAAAGGTGGCAGTTCCAAGATCACGAATATATAATTTTTAAGTCGCTGGGGCAAGTAGTTTAGCCGCAAATCGAATTTTAAGGGACAGAAAAAGTGTAAAGTTTGATGGGTCTAGGACGCATAGTTTAGCCGGAAAACGCGTTTAAAGATAAAAATGTCCAATTTTTTTAAAATTAGTTTTTCGTGTCATTCGTTACATGGATTAAAAGGTGGCAGTTCCAAGATCACGAATATATAATTTTTAAGTCGCTGGGGCAAGTAGTTTAGCCGCAAATCGAATTTTAAGGGACAGAAAAAGTGTAAAGTTTGATGGGTCTAGGACGCATAGTTTAGCCGGAAAACGCGTTTAAAGATAAAAATGTCCAATTTTTTTAAAATTAGTTTTTCGTGTCATTCGTTACATGGATTAAAAGGTGGCAGTTCCAAGATCACGAATATATAATTTTTAAGTCGCTGGGGCAAGTAGTTTAGCCGCAAATCGAATTTTAAGGGACAGAAAAAGTGTAAAGTTTGATGGGTCTAGGACGCATAGTTTAGCCGGAAAACGCGTTTAAAGATAAAAATGTCCAATTTTTTTAAAATTAGTTTTTCGTGTCATTCGTTACATGGATTAAAAGGTGGCAGTTCCAAGATCACGAATATATAATTTTTAAGTCGCTGGGGCAAGTAGTTTAGCCGCAAATCGAATTTTAAGGGACAGAAAAAGTGTAAAGTTTGATGGGTCTAGGACGCATAGCTTAGCCGGAAAACGCGTTTAAAGATAAAAATGTCCAATTTTTTTAAAATTAGTTTTTCGTGTCATTCGTTACATGGATTAAAAGGTGGCAGTTCCAAGATCACGAATATATAATTTTTAAGTCGCTGGGGCAAGTAGTTTAGCCGCAAATCGAATTTTAAGGGACAGAAAAAGTGTAAAGTTTGATGGGTCTAGGACGCATAGCTTAGCCGGAAAACGCGTTTAAAGATAAAAATGTCCAATTTTTTTTAAATTAGTTTTTCGTGTTATTCGTTACATGGATTAAAAGGTGGCAGTTCCAAGATCACGAATATATAATTTTTAAGTCGCTGGGGCAAGTAGTTTAGCCGCAAATCGAATTTTAAGGGACAGGAAAAGTGTAAAGTTTGATGGGTCTAGGACGCATAGTTTAGCCGGAAAACGCGTTTAAAGATAAAAATGTCCAATTTTTTCAAAATTAGTTTTTCGTGTCATTCGTTACATGGATTAAAAGGTGGCAGTTCCAAGATCACGAATATATAATTTTTAAGTCGCTGGGGCAAGTAGTTTAGCCGCAAATCAATTTTAAGGGACAGAAAAAGTGTAAAGTTTGATGGGTCTAGGACGCATAGTTTAGCCGGAAAACGCGTTTAAAGATAAAAATGTCCAATTTTTTTAAAATTAGTTTTTCGTGTCATTCGTTACATGGATTAAAATGTGGCAGTTCCAAGATCACGAATATATAATTTTTAAGTCGCTGGGGCAAGTAGTTTAGCCGCAAATCGAATTTTAAGAGACAGAAAAAGTGTAAAGTTTGATGGGTCTAGGACGCATAGTTTAGCCGGAAAACGCGTTTAAAGATAAAAATGTCCAATTTTTTTAAAATTAGTTTTTCGTGTCATTCGTTACATGGATTAAAAGGTGGCAGTTCCAAGATCACGAATATATAATTTTTAAGTCGCTGGGGCGAGTAGTTTAGCCGCAAATCGAATTTTAAGGGACAGAAAAAGTGTAAAGTTTGATGGGTCTAGGACGCATAGTTTAGCCGGAAAACGCGTTTAAAGATAAAAATGTCCAATTTTTTTAAAATTAGTTTTTCGTGTCATTCGTTACATGGATTAAAAGGTGGCAGTTCCAAGATCACGAATATATAATTTTTAAGTCGCTGGGGCAAGTAGTTTAGCCGCAAATCGAATTTTAAGGGACGAAAAAGTGTAAAGTTTGATGGGTCTAGGACGCATAGTTTAGCCGGAAAACGCGTTTAAAGATAAAAATGTCCAATTTTTTTAAAATTAGTTTTTCGTGTCATTCGTTACATGGATTAAAAGGTGGCAGTTCCAAGATCACGAATATATAATTTTTAAGTCGCTGGGGCAAGTAGTTTAGCCGCAAATCGAATTTTAAGGGACATAAAAAGTGTAAAGTTTGATGGGTCTAGGACGCATAGTTTAGCCGGAAAACGCGTTTAAAGATAAAAATGTCCATTTTTTTTAAAATTAGTTTTTCGTGTCATTCGTTACATGGATTAAAAGGTGGCAGTTCCAAGATCACGAATATATAATTTTTAAGTCGCTGGGGCAAGTAGTTTAGCCGCAAATCGAATTTTAAGGGACAGAAAAAGTGTAAAGTTTGATGGGTCTAGGACGCATAGTTTAGCCGGAAAACGCGTTTAAAGATAAAAATGTCCAATTTTTTTAAAATTTGTTTTTCGTGTCATTCGTTACATGGATTAAAAGGTGGCAGTTCCAAGATCACGAATATATAATTTTTAAATCGCTGGGGCAAGTAGTTTAGCCGCAAATCGAATTTTAAGGGACAGAAAAAGTGTAAAGTTTGATGGGTCTAGGACGCATAGTTTAGCCGGAAAACGCGTTTAAAGATAAAAATGTCCAATTTTTTTAAAATTAGTTTTTCGTGTCATTCGTTACATGGATTAAAAGGTGGCAGTTCCAAGATCACGAATATATAATTTTTAAGTCGCTGGGGCAAGTAGTTTAGCCGCAAATCGAATTTTAAGGGACAGAAAAAGTGTAAAGTTTGATGGGTCTAGGACGCATAGTTTAGCCGGAAAACGCGTTTAAAGATAAAAATGTCCAATTTTTTTAAAATTAGTTTTTCGTGTCATTCGTTACATGGATTAAAAGGTGGCAGTTCCAAGATCACGAATATATAATTTTTAAGTCGCTGGGGCAAGTAGTTTAGCCGCAAATCGAATTTTAAGGGACAGAAAAAGTGTAAAGTTTGATGGGTCTAGGACGCATGGTTTAGCCGGAAAACGCGTTTAAAGATAAAAATGTCCAATTTTTTTAAAATTAGTTTTTCGTGTCATTCGTTACATGGATTAAAAGGTGGCAGTTCCAAGATCACGAATATATAATTTTTAAGTCGCTGGGGCAAGTAGTTTAGCCGCAAATCGAATTTTAAGGGACAGAAAAAGTGTAAAGTTTGATGGGTCTAGGACGCATAGTTTAGCCGGAAAACGCGTTTAAAGATAAAAATGTCCATTTTTTTTAAAATTAGTTTTTCGTGTCATTCGTTACATGGATTAAAAGGTGGCAGTTCCAATATCACGAATATATAATTTTTAAGTCGCTGGGGCAAGTAGTTTAGCCGCAAATCGAATTTTAAGGGACAGAAAAAGTGTAAAGTTTGATGGGTCTAGGACGCATAGTTTAGCCGGAAAACGCGTTTAAAGATAAAAATGTCCAATTTTTTTAAAATTAGTTTTTCGTGTCATTTGTCATTCGTTACATGGATTAAAAGGTGGCAGTTCCAAGATCACGAATATATAATTTTTAAGTCGCTGGGGCAAATAGTTTAGCCGCAAATCGAATTTTAAGGGACAGAAAAAGTGTAAAGTTTGATGGGTCTAGGACGCATAGTTTAGACGGAAAACGCGTTTAAAGATAAAAATGTCCAATTTTTTTAAAATTAGTTTTTCGTGTCATTCGTTACATGGATTAAAAGGTGGCAGTTCCAAGATCGCGAATATATAATTTTTAAGTCGCTGGGGCAAGTAGTTTAGCCGCAAATCGAATTTTAAGGGACAGAAAAAGTGTAAAGTTTGATGGGTCTAGGACGCATAGTTTAGCCGGAAAACGCGTTTAAAGATAAAAATGTCCAATTTTTTTAAAATTAGTTTTTCGTGTCATTCGTTACATGGATTAAAAGGTGGCAGTTACAAGATCACGAATATATAATTTTTAAGTCGCTGGGGCAAGTAGTTTAGCCGCAAATCGAATTTTAAGGGACAGAAAAAGTGTAAAGTTTGATGGGTCTAGGACGCATAGTTTAGCCGGAAAACGCGTTTAAAGATAAAAATGTCCAAATTTTTTAAAATTAGATTTTCGTGTAATTCGTTACATGGATTAAAAGGTGGCACTTCCAAGATCACGAATATATAATTTTTAAGTCGCTGGGGCAAGTAGTTTAGCCGCAAATCGAATTTTAAGGGACAGAAAAAGTGTAAAGTTTGATGGGTCTAGGACGCATAGTTTAGCCGGAAAACGCGTTTAAAGATAAAAATGTCCTATTTTTTTAAAATTAGTTTTTTCGTGTCATTCGTTACATGGATTAAAAGGTGGCAGTTCCAAGATCACGAATATATAATTTTTATGTCGCTGGGGCAAGTAGTTTAGCCGCAAATCGAATTTTAAGGGACAGAAAAAGAGTAAAGTTTGATGGGTCTAGGACCCATAGTTTAGCCGGAAAACGCGTTTAAAGATAAAAATGTCCAATTTTTTTAAAATTAGTTTTTCGTGTCATTCGTTACATGGATTAAAAGGTGGCAGTTCCAAGATCGCGAATATATAATTTTTAAGTCGCTGGGGCAAGTAGTTTAGCCGCAAATCGAATTTTAAGGGACAGAAAACGTGTAAAGTTTGATGGGTCTAGGACCCATAGTTTAGCCGGAAAACGCGTTTAAAGATAAAAATGTCCAATTTTTTTAAATTAGTTTTTCGTGTCATTCGTTACATGGATTAAAAGGTGGCAGTTCCAAGATCACGAATATATAATTTTTAAGTCGCTGGGGCAAGTAGTTTAGCCGCAAATCGAATTTTAAGGGACAGAAAAAGTGTAAAGTTTGATGGGTCTAGGACGCATAGTTTAGTCGGAAAACGCGTTTAAAGATAAAAATGTCCAAATTTTTTAAAATTAGATTTTCGTGTAATTCGTTACATGGATTAAAAGGTGGCACTTCCAAGATCACGAATATATAATTTTTAAGTCGCTGGGGCAAGTAGCTTAGCCGCAAATCGAATTTTAAGGGACAGAAAAAGTGTAAAGTTTGATGGGTCTAGGACGCATAGCTTAGCCGGAAAACGCGTTTAAAGATAAAAATGTCCTATTTTTTTAAAATTAGTTTTTTCGTGTCATTCGTTACATGGATTAAAAGGTGGCAGTTCCAAGATCACGAATATATAATTTTTAAGTCGCTGGGGCAAGTAGTTTAGCCGCAAATCGAATTTTAAGGGACAGAAAAAATGTAAAGTTTGATGGGTCTAGGACGCATAGCTTAGCCGGAAAACGCGTTTAAAGATAAAAATGTCCAATTTTTTTAAAATTAGTTTTTCGTGTCATTCGTTACATGGATTAAAAGGTGGCAGTGCCAAGATCGCGAATATATAATTTTTAAGTCGCTGGGGCAAGTAGTTTAGCCGCAAATCGAATTTTAAGGGACAGAAAAAGTGTAAAGTTTGATGTGTCTACGACCCATAGTTTAGCCGGAAAACGCGTTTAAAGATAAAAATGTCCAATTTTTTTGAAATTAGTTTTTCGTGTCATTCGTTACATGGATTAAAAGGTGGCAGTTCCAAGATCACGAATATATAATTTTTAAGTCGCAGGGGCAAGTAGTTTAACCGCAAATCGAATTTTAAGGGACAGAAAAAGTGTAAAGTTTGATGGGTCTAGGACGCATAGTTTAGCCGGAAAACGCGTTTAAAGATAAAAATGTCCAATTTTTTTAAAATTAGTTTTTCGTGTCATTCGTTACATGGATTAAAAGGTGGCAGTTCCAAGATCACGAATATATAATTTGTAAGTCGCTGGGGCAAGTAGTTTAGCCACAAATCGAATTTTAAGGGACAGAAAAAGTGTAAAGTTTGATGGGTCTAGGACGCATAGTTTAGCCGGAAAACGCGTTTAAAGATAAAAATGTCCAATTTTTTTAAAATTAGTTTTTCGTGTCATTCGTTACATGGATTAAAAGTTGGCAGTTCCAAGATCGCGAATATATAATTTTTAAGTCGCTGGGTCAAGTAGTTTAGCCGCAAATCGAATTTTAAGGGACAGAAAAAGAGTAAAGTTTGATGGGTCTAGGACCCATAGTTTAGCCGGAAAACGCGTTTAAACATAAAAATGTCCAATTTTTTTTAAAATTAGTTTTTCGTGTCATTCGTTACATGGATTAAAAGGTGGCAGTTCCAAGATCACGAATATATAATTTTTAAGTCGCTGGGGCAAGTAGTTTAGCCGCAAATAGAATTTTAAGGGACAGAAAAAATGTAAAGTTTGATGGGTCTAGGACGCATAGTTTAGCCGGAAAACGCGTTTAAAGATAAAAATGTCCAATTTTTTTAAAATTAGTTTTTCGTGTCATTCGTTACATGGATTAAAAGGTGGCAGTTCCAAGATCGCGAATATATAATTTTTAAGTCGCTGGGGCAAGTAGTTTAGCCGCAAATCGAATTTTAAGGGACAGAAAAACTGTAAAGTTTGATGGGTCTAGGACCCATAGTTTAGCCGGAAAACGCGTTTAAAGATAAAAATGTCCAATTTTTTTAAAATTAGTTTTTCGTGTCATTCGTTACATGGATTAAAAGGTGGCAGTTCCAAGATCACGAATATATAATTTTTAAGTCGCTGGGGCAAGTAGTTTAGCCGCAAATAGAATTTTAAGGGACAGAAAAAATGTAAAGTTTGATGGGTCTAGGACGCATAGTTTAGCCGGAAAACGCGTTTAAAGATAAAAATGTCCAATTTTTTTAAAATTAGTTTTTCGTGTCATTCGTTACATGGATTAAAAGGTGGCAGTTCCAAGATCACGAATATATAATTTTTAAGTCGCTGGGGCAAGTAGTTTAGCCGCAAATCGAATTTTAAGGGACAGAAAAAGTGTAAAGTTTGATGAGTCTTGGACGCATAGTTTAGCCGGAAAACGCGTTTAAAGATAAAAACGTCCAGTTTTTTTAAAATTAGTTTTTCGTGTCATTCGTTACATGGATTAAAAGGTGGTGGCAGTTCCAAGATCGCGAATATATAATTTTTTAGTCGCTGGGGCAAGTAGTTTAGCCGCAAATCGAATTTTAAGGGACAGAAAAAGTGTAAAGTTTGATGGGTCTAGGACCCATAGTTTAGCCGGAAAACGCATTTAAAGATAAAAATGTCCAATTTTTTTTAAATTAGTTTTTCGTGTCATTCGTTACATGGATTATAAGGTGGCAGTTCCAAGATCACGAATATATAATTTGTAAGTCGCTGGGGCAAGTAGTTTAGCCGCAAATCGAATTTTAAGGTACAGAAAAAGTGTAAAGTTTGATGGGTCTAGGACGCATAGTTTAGCCGGAAAACGCGTTTAAAGATAAAAATTTCCAATTTTTTTAAAATTAGTTTTTCGTGTCATTCGTTACATGGATTAAAAGGTGGCAGTTCCAAGATCGCGAATATATAATTTTTAAGTCGCTGGGTCAAGTAGTTTAGCCGCAAATCGAATTTTAAGGGACAGAAAAAGAGTAAAGTTTGATGGGTCTAGGACCCATAGTTTAGCCGGAAAACGCGTTTAAACATAAAAATGTCCAATTTTTTTTAAAATTAGTTTTTCGTGTCATTCGTTACATGGATTAAAAGGTGGCAGTTCCAAGATCACGAATATATAATTTTTAAGTCGCTGGGGCAAGTAGTTTAGCCGCAAATAGAATTTTAAGGGACAGAAAAAATGTAAAGTTTGATGGGTCTAGGACGCATAGTTTAGCCGGAAAACGCGTTTAAAGATAAAAATGTCCAATTTTTTTAAAATTAGTTTTTCGTGTCATTCGTTACATGGATTAAAAGGTGGCACTTCCAAGATCGCGAATATATAATTTTTAAGTCGCTGGGGCAAGTAGTTTAGCCGCAAATCGAATTTTAAGGGACAGAAAAACTGTAAAGTTTGATGGGTCTAGGACCCATAGTTTAGGCGGAAAACGCGTTTAAAGATAAAAATGTCCAATTTTTTTAAAATTAGTTTTTCGTGTCATTCGTTACATGGATTAAAAGGTGGCAGTTCCAAGATCACGAATATATAATTTTTAAGTCGCTGGGGCAAGTAGTTTAGCCGCAAATAGAATTTTAAGGGACAGAAAAAATGTAAAGTTTGATGGGTCTAGGACGCATAGTTTAGCCGGAAAACGCGTTTAAAGATAAAAATGTCCAATTTTTTTAAAATTAGTTTTTCGTGTCATTCGTTACATGGATTAAAAGGTGGCAGTTCCAAGATCACGAATATATAATTTTTAAGTCGCTGGGGCAAGTAGTTTAGCCGCAAATCGAATTTTAAGGGACAGAAAAAGTGTAAAGTTTGATGGGTCTTGGACGCATAGTTTAGCCGGAAAACGCGTTTAAAGATAAAAACGTCCAATTTTTTTAAAATTAGTTTTTCGTGTCATTCGTTACATGGATTAAAAGGTGGTGGCAGTTCCAAGATCGCGAATATATAATTTTTTAGTCGCTGGGGCAAGTAGTTTAGCCGCAAATCGAATTTTAAGGGACAGAAAAAGTGTAAAGTTTGATGGGTCTAGGACCCATAGTTTAGCCGGAAAACGCATTTAAAGATAAAAATGTCCAATTTTTTTTAAATTAGTTTTTCGTGTCATTCGTTACATGGATTATAAGGTGGCAGTTCCAAGATCACGAATATATAATTTTTAAGTCGCTGGGGCAAGTAGTTTAGCCGCAAATCGAATTTTAAGGTACAGAAAAAGTGTAAAGTTTGATGGGTCTAGGACGCACAGTTTAGCCGGAAAACGCGTTTAAAGATAAAAATGTCCAATTTTTTTAAAATTAGTTTTTCGTGTCATTCGTTACATCGATTAAAAGGTGGCAGTTCCAAGATCACGAATATATAATTTTTAAGTCGCTGGGGCAAGTAGTTTAGCCGCAAATCGAATTTTAAGGGACAGAAAAAGTGTAAAGTTTGATGGGTCTAGGACGCATAGTTTAGCCGGAAAACGCGTTTAAAGATAAAAATGTCCAATTTTTTTAAAATTAGTTTTTCGTGTCATTCGTTACATGGATTAAAAGGTGGCAGTTCCAAGATCACGAATATATAATTTTTAAGTCGCTGGGGCAAGTAGTTTAGCCGCAAATAGAATTTTAAGGGACAGAAAAAATGTAAAGTTTGATGGGTCTTGGACGCATAGTTTAGCCGGAAAACGCGTTTAAAGATAAAAATGTCCAATTTTTTTAAAATTAGTTTTTCGTGTCATTAGTTACATGGATTAAAAGGTGGCAGTTCCAAGATCACGAATATATAATTTTTAAGTCGCTGGGGCAAGTAGTTTAGCCGCAAATCGAATTTTAAGGGACAGAAAAAGTGTAAAGTTTGATGGGTCTAGGACGCATAGTTTAGCCGGAAAACGCGTTTAAAGATAAAAACGTCCAATTTTTTTTAAAATTAGTTTTTCGTGTCATTCGTTACATGGATTAAAAGGTGGCAGTTCCAAGATCGCGAATATATAATTTTTAAGTCGCTGGGGCAAGTAGTTTAGCCGCAAATCGAATTTTAAGGGACAGAAAAAGTGTAAAGTTTGATGGGTCTAGGACGCATAGCTTAGGCGGAAAACGCGTTTAAAGATAAAAATATCCAATTTTTTTAAAATTAGTTTTTCGTGTCATTCGTTACATGGATTAAAAGGTGGCAGTTCCAAGATCACGAATATATAATTTTTAAGTCGCTGGGGCAAGTAGTTTAGCCGCAAATCGAATTTTAAGGGACAGAAAAAGTGTAAAGTTTGATGGGTCTAGGACGCATAGTTTAGCCGGAAAACGCGTTTAAAGATAAAAATGTCCTATTTTTTTAAAATTAGTTTTTTCGTGTCATTCGTTACATGGATTAAAAGGTGGCAGTTCCAAGATCACGAATATATAATTTTTAAGTCGCTGGGGCAAGTAGTTTAGCCGCAAATCGAATTTTAAGGGACAGAAAAAATGTAAAGTTTGATGGGTCTAGGACGCATAGTTTAGCCGGAAAACGCGTTTAAAGATAAAAATGTCCAATTTTTTTAAAATTAGTTTTTCGTGTCATTCGTTACATGGATTAAAAGGTGGCAGTTCCAAGATCGCGAATATATAATTTTTAAGTCGCTGGGGCAAGTAGTTTAGCCGCAAATCGAATTTTCAGGGACAGAAAAAGTGTAAAGTTTGATGGGTCTACGACCCATAGTTTAGCCGGAAAACGCGTTTAAAGATAAAAATGTCCAATTTTTTTAAAATTAGTTTTTCGTGTCATTCGTTACATGGATTAAAAGGTGGCAGTTCCAAGATCACGAATATATAATTTTTAAGTCGCTGGGGCAAGTAGTTTAGCCGCAAATCGAATTTTAAGGGACAGAAAAAGTGTAAAGTTTGATGGGTCTAGGACGCATAGTTTAGCCGGAAAACGCGTTTAAAGATAAAAATGTCCAATTTTTTTAAAATTAGTTTTTCGTGTCATTCGTTACATGGATTAAAAGGTGGCAGTTCCAAGATCACGAATATATAATTTTTAAGTCGCTGGGGCAAGTAGTTTAGCCGCAAATCGAATTTTAAGGGACAGAAAAAGTGTAAAGTTTGATGGGTCTAGGACGCATAGTTTAACCGGAAAACGCGTTTAAAGATAAAAATGTCCAATTTTTTTAAAATTAGTTTTTCGTGTCATTCGTTACATGGATTAAAAGGTGCCAGTTCCAAGATCACGAATATATAATTTTTAAGTCGCTGGGGCAAGTAGTTTAGCCGCAAATCGAATTTTAAGGTACAGAAAAAGTGTAAAGTTTGATGGGTCTAGGACGCATAGTTTAGCCGGAAAACGCGTTTAAAGATAAAAATGTCCAATTTTTTTAAAATTAGTTTTTCGTGTCATTCGTTACATGGATTAAAAGGTGGCAGTTCCAAGATCACGAATATATAATTTTTAAGTCGCTGGGGCAAGTAGTTTAGCCGCAAATCGAATTTTAAGGGACAGAAAAGTGTAAAGTTTGATGGGTCTAGGACGCATAGTTTAGCTGGAAAACGCGTTTAAAGATAAAAATGTCCAATTTTTTTAAAATTAGTTTTTCGTGTCATTCGTTACATGGATTAAAAGGTGGCAGTTCCAAGATCGCGAATATATAATTTTTAAGTCGCTGGGGCAAGTAGTTTAGCCGCAAATCGAATTTTAAGGGACAGAAAAAGTGTAAAGTTTGATGGGTCTAGGACCCATAGTTTAGCCGGAAAACGCGTTTAAAGATAAAAATGTCCAATTTTTTTAAAATTAGTTTTTCGTGTCATTCGTTACATGGATTAAAAGGTGGCAGTTCCAAGATTGCGAATATATAATTTTTAAGTCGCTGGGACAAGTAGTTTAGCCGCAAATCGAATTTTAAGGGACAGAAAAAGTGTAAAGTTTGATGGGTCTAGGACCCATAGTTTAGCCGGAAAACGCGTTTAAAGATAAAAATGTCCAATTTTTTTAAAATTAGTTTTTCGTGTCATTCGTTACATGGATTAAAAGGTGGCAGTTCCAAGATCACGAATATATAATTTTTAAGTCGCTGGGGCAAGTAGTTTAGCCGCAAATAGAATTTTAAGGGACAGAAAAAATGTAAAGTTTGATGGGTCTAGGACGCATAGTTTAGCCGGAAAACGCGTTTAAAGATAAAAATGTCCAATTTTTTTAAAATTAGTTTTTCGTGTCATTCGTTACATGGATTAAAAGGTGGCAGTTCCAAGATCACGAATATATAATTTTTAAGTCGCTGGGGCAAGTAGTTTAGCCGCAAATCGAATTTTAAGGGACAGAAAAAGTGTAAAGTTTGATGGGTCTAGGACGCATAGTTTAGCCGGAAAACGCGTTTAAAGATAAAAACGTCCAATTTTTTTAAAAATTAGTTTTTCGTGTCATTCGTTACATGGATTAAAAGGTGGCAGTTCCAAGATCGCGAATATATAATTTTATAGTCGCTGGGGCAAGTAGTTTAGCCGCAAATCGAATTTTAAGGGACAGAAAAAGTGTAAAGTTTGATGGGTCTAGGACGCATAGCTTAGGCGGAAAACGCGTTTAAAGATAAAAATGTCCAATTTTTTTAAAATTAGTTTTTCGTGTCATTCGTTACATGGATTAAAAGGTGGCAGTTCCAAGATCACGAATATATAATTTTTAAGTCGCTGGGGCAAGTAGTTTAGCCGCAAATCGAATTTTAAGGGACAGAAAAAGTGTAAAGTTTGATGGGTCTAGGACGCATAGTTTAGGCGGAAAACGCGTTTAAAGATAAAAATGTCCAATTTTTTTAAAATTAGTTTTTCGTGTCATTCGTTACATGGATTAAAAGGTGGCAGTTCCAAGATCGCGAATATATAATTTTTAAGTCGCTGGGGCAAGTAGTTTAGCCGCAAATCGAATTTTAAGGGACAGAAAAAGTGTAAAGTTTGATGGGTCTAGGACCCATAGTTTAGCCGGAAAACGCGTTTAAAGATAAAAATGTCCAATTTTTTTAAAATTAGTTTTTCGTGTCATTCGTTACATGGATTAAAAGGTGGCAGTTCCAAGATCACGAATATATAATTTTTAAGTCGCTGGGGCAAGTAGTTTAGCCGCAAATCGAATTTTAAGGGACAGAAAAAGTGTAAAGTTTGATGGGTCTAGGACGCATAGTTTAGCCGGAAAACGCGTTTAAAGATAAAAATGTCCTATTTTTTTAAAATTAGTTTTTTCGTGTCATTCGTTACATGGATTAAAAGGTGGCAGTTCCAAGATCACGAATATATAATTTTTAAGTCGCTGGGGCAAGTAGTTTAGCCGCAAATCGAATTTTAAGGGACAGAAAAAATGTAAAGTTTGATGGGTCTAGGACGCATAGTTTAGCCGGAAAACGCGTTTAAAGATAAAAATGTCCAATTTTTTTAAAATTAGTTTTTCGTGTCATTCGTTACATGGATTAAAAGGTGCAAGTTCCAAGATCGCGAATATATAATTTTTAAGTCGCTGGGGCAAGTAGTTTAGCCGCAAATCGAATTTTAAGGGACAGAAAAAGTGTAAAGTTTGATGGGTCTACGACCCATAGTTTAGCCGGAAAACGCGTTTAAAGATAAAAATGTCCAATTTTTTTAAAATTAGTTTTTCGTGTCATTCGTTACATGGATTAAAAGGTGGCAGTTCCAAGATCACGAATATATAATTTTTAAGTCGCTGGGGCAAGTAGTTTAGCCGCAAATCGAATTTTAAGGGACAGAAAAAGTGTAAAGTTTGATGGGTCTAGGACGCATAGTTTAGCCGGAAAACGCGTTTAAAGATAAAAATGTCCAATTTTTTTAAAATTAGTTTTTCGTGTCATTCGTTACATGGATTAAAAGGTGGCAGTTCCAAGATCACGAATATATAATTTTTAAGTCGCTGGGGCAAGTAGTTTAGCCGCAAATCGAATTTTAAGGGACAGAAAAAGTGTATAGTTTGATGGGTCTAGGACGCATAGTTTAGCCGGAAAACGCGTTTAAAGATAAAAATGTCCAATTTTTTTAAAATTAGTTTTTCGTGTCATTCGTTACATGGATTAAAAGGTGGCAGTTCCAAGATCGCGAATATATAATTTTTAAGTCGCTGGGGCAAGTAGTTTAGCCGCAAATCGAATTTTAAGGGACAGAAAAAGTGTAAAGTTTGATGGGTCTAGGACCCATAGTTTAGCCGAAAAACGCGTTTAAAGATAAAAATGTCCAATTTTTTTAAAATTAGTTTTTCGTGTCATTCGTTACATGGATTAAAAGGTGGCAGTTCCAAGATCACGAATATATAATTTTTAAGTCGCTGGGGCAAGTAGTTTAGCCGCAAATAGAATTTTAAGGGACAGAAAAAATGTAAAGTTTGATGGGTCTAGGACGCATAGTTTAGCCGGAAAACGCGTTTAAAGATAAAAATGTCCAATTTTTTTAAAATTAGTTTTTCGTGTCATTCGTTACATGGATTAAAAGGTGGCAGTTCCAAGATCACGAATATATAATTTTTAAGTCGCTGGGGCAAGTAGTTTAGCCGCAAATCGAATTTTAAGGGACAGAAAAAGTGTAAAGTTTGATGGGTCTAGGACGCATAGTTTAGCCGGAAAACGCGTTTAAAGATAAAAATGTCCAATTTTTTTAAAATTAGTTGTTCGTGTCATTCGTTACATGGATTAAAAGGTGGCAGTTCCAAGATCGCGAATATATAATTTTTAAGTCGCTGGGGCAAGTAGTTTAGCCGCAAATCGAATTTTAAGGGACAGAAAAAGTGTAAAGTTTGATGGGTCTAGGACGCATAGCTTAGCCGGAAAACGCGTTTAAAGATAAAAATGTCCAATTTTTTTTAAATTAGTTTTTCGTGTCATTCGTTACATGGATTAAAAGGTGGCAGTTCCAAGATCACGAATATATAATTTTTAAGTCGCTGGGGCAAGTAGTTTAGCCGCAAATCGAATTTTAAGGGACAGAAAAAGTGTAAAGTTTGATGGGTCTAGGACGCATAGTTTAGCCGGAAAACGCGTTTAAAGATAAAAATGTCCAATTTTTTTAAAATTAGTTTTTCGTGTCATTCGTTACATGGATTAAAAGGTGGCAGTTCCAAGATCGCGAATATATAATTTTTAAGTCGCTGGGGCAAGTAGTTTAGCCGCAAATAGAATTTTAAGGGACAGAAAAAATGTAAAGTTTGATGGGTCTAGGACGCATAGCTTAGCCGGAAAACGCGTTTAAAGATAAAAATGTCCAATTTTTTTAAAATTAGTTTTTCGTGTCATTCGTTACATGGATTAAAAGGTGGCAGTTCCAAGATCGCGAATATATAATTTTTAAGTCGCTGGGGCAAGTAGTTTAGCCGCAAATCGAATTTTAAGGGACAGAAAAAGTGTAAAGTTTGATGGGTCTAGGACGCATAGTTTAGCCGGAAAACGCGTTTAAAGATAAAAACGTCCAATTTTTTTAAAAATTAGTTTTTCGTGTCATTCGTTACATGGATTAAAAGGTGGCAGTTCCAAGATCGCGAATATATAATTTTTAAGTCGCTGGGGCAAGTAGTTTAGCCGCAAATCGAATTTTAAGGGACAGAAAAAGTGTAAAGTTTGATGGGTCTAGGACGCATAGCTTAGGCGGAAAACGCGTTTAAAGATAAAAATGTCCAATTTTTTTAAAATTAGTTTTTCGTGTCATTCGTTACATGGATTAAAAGGTGGCAGTTCCAAGATCACGAATATATAATTTTTAAGTCGCTGGGGCAAGTAGTTTAGCCGCAAATCGAATTTTAAGGGACAGAAAAAGTGTAAAGTTTGATGGGTCTAGGACGCATAGTTTAGGCGGAAAACGCGTTTAAAGATAAAAATGTCCAATTTTTTTAAAATTAGTTTTTCGTGTCATTCGTTACATGGATTAAAAGGTGGCAGTTCCAAGATCGCGAATATATAATTTTTAAGTCGCTGGGGCAAGTAGCTTAGCCGCAAATCGAATTTTAAGGGACAGAAAAAGTGTAAAGTTTGATGGGTCTAGGACGCATAGTTTAGCCGGAAAACGCGTTTAAAGATAAAAATGTCCAAATTTTTTAAAATTAGATTTTCGTGTAATTCGTTACATGGATTAAAAGGTGGCACTTCCAAGATCACGAATATATAATTTTTAAGTCGCTGGGGCAAGTAGTTTAGCCGCAAATCGAATTTTAAGGGACAGAAAAAGTGTAAAGTTTGATGGGTCTAGGACGCATAGTTTAGCCGGAAAACGCGTTTAAAGATAAAAATGTCCTATTTTTTTAAAATTAGTTTTTTCGTGTCATTCGTTACATGGATTAAAAGGTGGCAGTTCCAAGATCACGAATATATAATTTTTAAGTCGCTGGGGCAAGTAGTTTAGCCGCAAATCGAATTTTAAGGGACAGAAAAAATGTAAAGTTTGATGGGTCTAGGACGCATAGTTTAGCCGGAAAACGCGTTTAAAGATAAAAATGTCCAATTTTTTTAAAATTAGTTTTTCGTGTCATTCGTTACATGGATTAAAAGGTGGCAGTTCCAAGATCGCGAATATATAATTTTTAAGTCGCTGGGGCAAGTAGTTTAGCCGCAAATCGAATTTTAAGGGACAGAAAAAGTGTAAAGTTTGATGGGTCTAGGACGCATAGTTTAGCCGGAAAACGCGTTTAAAGATAAAAATGTCCATTTTTTTTAAAATTAGTTTTTCGTGTCATTCGTTACATGGATTAAAAGGTGGCAGTTCCAAGATCACGAATATATAATTTTTAAGTCGCTGGGGCAAGTAGTTTAGCCGCAAATCGAATTTTAAGGGACAGAAAAAGTGTATAGTTTGATGGGTCTAGGACGCATAGTTTAGCCGGAAAACGCGTTTAAAGATAAAAATGTCAAATTTTTTTAAAATTAGTTTTTCGTGCCATTCGTTACATGGATTAAAAGGTGGCAGTTCCAAGATCGCGAATATATAATTTTTAAGTCGCTGGGGCAAGTAGTTTAGCCGCAAATCGAATTTTAAGGGACAGAAAAAGTGTAAAGTTTGATGGGTCTAGGACCCATAGTTTAGCCGAAAAACGCGTTTAAAGATAAAAATGTCCAATTTTTTTAAAATTAGTTTTTCGTGTCATTCGTTACATGGATTAAAAGGTGGCAGTTCCAAGATCACGAATATATAATTTTTAAGTCGCTGGGGCAAGTAGTTTAGCCGCAAATAGAATTTTAAGGGACAGAAAAAATGTAAAGTTTGATGGGTCTAGGACGCATAGCTTAGCCGGAAAACGCGTTTAAAGATAAAAATGTCCAATTTTTTTAAAATTAGTTTTTCGTGTCATTCGTTACATGGATTAAAAGGTGCCAGTTCCAAGATCACGAATATATAATTTTTAAGTCGCTGGGGCAAGTAGTTTAGCCGCAAATCGAATTTTAAGGGACAGAAAAAGTGTAAAGTTTGATGGGTCTAGGACGCATAGTTTAGCCGGAAAACGCGTTTAAAGATAAAAATGTCCAATTTTTTTAAAATTAGTTTTTCGTGTCATTCGTTACATGGATTAAAAGGTGGCAGTTCCAAGATCACGAATATATAATTTTTAAGTCGCTGGGGCAAGTAGTTTAGCCGCAAATCGAATTTTAAGGGACAGAAAAAGTGTAAAGTTTGATGGGTCTAGGACGCATAGTTTAGCCGGAAAACGCGTTTAAAGATAAAAATGTCCAATTTTTTTAAAATTAGTTGTTCGTGTCATTCGTTACATGGATTAAAAGGTGGCAGTTCCAAGATCGCGAATATATAATTTTTAAGTCGCTGGGGCAAGTAGTTTAGCCGCAAATCGAATTTTAAGGGACAGAAAAAGTGTAAAGTTTGATGGGTCTAGGACGCATAGCTTAGCCGGAAAACGCGTTTAAAGATAAAAATGTCCAATTTTTTTAAAATTAGTTTTTCGTGTCATTCGTTACATGGATTAAAAGGTGGCAGTTCCAAGATCACGAATATATAATTTTTAAGTCGCTGGGGCAAGTAGTTTAGCCGCAAATCGAATTTTAAGGGACAGAAAAAGTGTAAAGTTTGATGGGTCTAGGACGCATAGTTTAGGCGGAAAACGCGTTTAAAGATAAAAATGTCCAATTTTTTTAAAATTAGTTTTTCGTGTCATTCGTTACATGGATTAAAAGGTGGCAGTTCCAAGATCGCGAATATATAATTTTTAAGTCGCTGGGGCAAGTAGTTTAGCCGCAAATCGAATTTTAAGGGACAGAAAAAGTGTAAAGTTTGATGGGTCTAGGACCCATAGTTTAGCCGGAAAACGCGTTTAAAGATAAAAATGTCCAATTTTTTTAAAATTAGTTTTTCGTGTCATTCGTTACATGGATTAAAAGGTGGCAGTTCCAAGATCACGAATATATAATTTTTAAGTCGCTGGGGCAAGTAGTTTAGCCGCAAATCGAATTTTAAGGGACAGAAAAAGTGTAAAGTTTGATGGGTCTAGGACGCATAGTTTAGCCGGAAAACGCGTTTAAAGATAAAAATGTCCAATTTTTTTAAAATTAGTTTTTCGTGTCATTCGTTACATGGATTAAAAGGTGGCAGTTCCAAGATCGCGAATATATAATTTTTAAGTCGCTGGGGCAAGTAGTTTAGCCGCAAATCGAATTTTAAGGTACAGAAAAAGTGTAAAGTTTGATGGGTCTAGGACGCATAGTTTAGCCGGAAAACGCGTTTAAAGATAAAAATGTCCAATTTTTTTAAAATTAGTTTTTCGTGTCATTCGTTACATGGATTAAAAGGTGGCAGTTCCAAGATCACGAATATATAATTTTTAAGTCGCTGGGGCAAGTAGTTTAGCCGCAAATCGAATTTTAAGGGACAGAAAAAGTGTATAGTTTGATGGGTCTAGGACGCATAGTTTAGCCGGAAAACGCGTTTAAAGATAAAAATGTCCAATTTTTTTAAAATTAGTTTTTCGTGTCATTCGTTACATGGATTAAAAGGTGGCAGTTCCAAGATCGCGAATATATAATTTTTAAGTCGCTGGGGCAAGTAGTTTAGCCGCAAATCGAATTTTAAGGGACAGAAAAAGTGTAAAGTTTGATGGGTCTAGGACCCATAGTTTAGCCGAAAAACGCGTTTAAAGATAAAAATGTCCAATTTTTTTAAAATTAGTTTTTCGTGTCATTCGTTACATGGATTAAAAGGTGGCAGTTCCAAGATCACGAATATATAATTTTTAAGTCGCTGGGGCAAGTAGCTTAGCCGCAAATCGAATTTTAAGGGACAGAAAAAGTGTAAAGTTTGATGGGTCTAGGACGCATAGTTTAGCCGGAAAACGCGTTTAAAGATAAAAATGTCCAAATTTTTTTAAAATTAGATTTTTGTGTAATTCGTTACATGGATTAAAAGGTGGCACTTCCAAGATCACGAATATATAATTTTTAAGTCGCTGGGGCAAGTAGTTTAGCCGCAAATCGAATTTTAAGGGACAGAAAAAGTGTAAAGTTTGATGGGTCTAGGACGCATAGTTTAGCCGGAAAACGCGTTTAAAGATAAAAATGTCCTATTTTTTTAAAATTAGTTTTTTCGTGTCATTCGTTACATGGATTAAAAGGTGGCAGTTCCAAGATCACGAATATATAATTTTTAAGTCGCTGGGGCAAGTAGTTTAGCCGCAAATCGAATTTTAAGGGACAGAAAAAATGTAAAGTTTGATGGGTCTAGGACGCATAGTTTAGCCGGAAAACGCGTTTAAAGATAAAAATGTCCAATTTTTTTAAAATTAGTTTTTCGTGTCATTCGTTACATGGATTAAAAGGTGGCAGTTCCAAGATCGCGAATATATAATTTTTAAGTCGCTGGGGCAAGTAGTTTAGCCGCAAATCGAATTTTAAGGGACAGAAAAAGTGTAAAGTTTGATGGGTCTAGGACGCATAGTTTAGCCGGAAAACGCGTTTAAAGATAAAAATGTCCAATTTTTTTAAAATTAGTTTTTCGTGTCATTCGTTACATGGATTAAAAGGTGGCAGTTCCAAGATCACGAATATATAATTTTTAAGTCGCTGGGGCAAGTAGTTTAGCCGCAAATCGAATTTTAAGGGACAGAAAAAGTGTAAAGTTTGATGGGTCTAGAACGCATAGTTTAGCCGGAAAACGCGTTTAAAGATAAAAATGTCCAATTTTTTTAAAATTAGTTTTTCGTGTCATTCGTTACATGGGTTAAAAGGTGCCAGTTCCAAGATCACGAATATATAATTTTTAAGTCGCTGGGGCAAGTAGTTTAGCCGCAAATCGAATTTTAAGGGACAGAAAAAGTGTAAAGTTTGATGGGTCTAGGACGCATAGTTTAGCCGGAAAACGCGTTTAAAGATAAAAATGTCCAATTTTTTTAAAATTAGTTTTTCGTGTCATTCGTTACATGGATTAAAAGGTGGCAGTTCCAAGATCACGAATATATAATTTTTAAGTCGCTGGGGCAAGTAGTTTAGCCGCAAATCGAATTTTAAGGTACAGAAAAAGTGTAAAGTTTGATGGGTCTAGGACGCATAGTTTAGCCGGAAAACGCGTTTAAAGATAAAAATGTCCAATTTTTTTAAAATTAGTTTTTCGTGTCATTCGTTACATGGATTAAAAGGTGGCAGTTCCAAGATCACGAATATATAATTTTTAAGTCGCTGGGGCAAGTAGTTTAGCCGCAAATCGAATTTTAAGGTACAGAAAAAGTGTAAAGTTTGATGGGTCTAGGACGCATAGTTTAGCTGGAAAACGCGTTTAAAGATAAAAAGGTCCAATTTTTTTAAAATTAGTTTTTCGTGTCATTCGTTACATGGATTAAAAGGTGGCAGTTCCAAGATCGCGAATATATAATTTTTAAGTCGCTGGGGCAAGTAGTTTAGCCGCAAATCGAATTTTAAGGGACAGAAAAAGTGTAAAGTTTGATGGGTCTAGGACCCATAGTTTAGCCGGAAAACGCGTTTAAAGATAAAAATGTCCAATTTTTTTAAAATTAGTTTTTCGTGTCATTCGTTACATGGATTAAAAGGTGGCAGTTCCAAGATCGCGAATATATAATTTTTAAGTCGCTGGGGCAAGTAGTTTAGCCGCAAATCGAATTTTAAGGGACAGAAAAAGTGTAAAGTTTGATGGGTCTAGGACGCATAGTTTAGGCGGAAAACGCGTTTAAAGATAAAAATGTCCAATTTTTTTAAAATTAGTTTTTCGTGTCATTCGTTACATGGATTAAAAGGTGGCAGTTCCAAGATCACGAATATATAATTTTTAAGTCGCTGGGGCAAGTAGTTTAGCCGCAAATCGAATTTTAAGGTACAGAAAAAGTGTAAAGTTTGATGGGTCTAGGACGCATAGTTTAGCTGGAAAACGCGTTTAAAGATAAAAAGGTCCAATTTTTTTAAAATTAGTTTTTCGTGTCATTCGTTACATGGATTAAAAGGTGGCAGTTCCAAGATCACGAATATATAATTTTTAAGTCGCTGGGGCAAGTAGTTTAGCCGCAAATCGAATTTTAAGGGACAGAAAAAGTGTAAAGTTTGATGGGTCTAGGACGCATAGTTAAGCCGGAAAACGCGTTTAAAGATAAAAATGTCCAATTTTTTTAAAATTAGTTTTTCGTGTCATTCGTTACATGGATTAAAAGGTGGCAGTTCCAAGATCGCGAATATATAATTTTTAAGTCGCTGGGGCAAGTAGTTTAGCCGCAAATCGCCGCAAATTTTAAGGGACAGAAAAAGTGTAAAGTTTGATGGGTCTAGGACGCATAGTTTAGCCGGAAAACGCGTTTAAAGACAAAAATGTCCAATTTTTTTAAAACTAGTTTTTCGTGTCATTCGTTACATGGATTAAAAGGTGGCAGTTCCAAGATCGCGAATATATAATTTTTAAGTCGCTGGGGCAAGTAGTTTAGCCGCAAATCGAATTTTAAGGGACAGAAAAAGTGTAAAGTTTGATGGGTCTAGGACCCATAGTTTAGCCGGAAAACGCGTTTAAAGATAAAAATGTCCAATTTTTTTAAAATTAGTTTTTCGTGTCATTCGTTACATGGATTAAAAGGTGGCAGTTCCAAGATCACGAATATATAATTTTTAAGTCGCTGGGGCAAGTAGTTTAGCCGCAAATCGAATTTTAAGGGACAGAAAAAGTGTAAAGTTTGATGGGTCTAGGACCCATAGTTTAGCCGGAAAACGCGTTTAAAGATAAAAATGTCCAATTTTTTTAAAATTAGTTTTTCGTGTCATTCGTTACATGGATTAAAAGGTGGCAGTTCCAAGATCACGAATATATAATTTTTAAGTCGCTGGGGCAAGTAGTTTAGCCGCAAATAGAATTTTAAGGGACAGAAAAAATGTAAAGTTTGATGGGTCTAGGACGCATAGTTTAGCCGGAAAACGCGTTTAAAGATAAAAACGTCCAATTTTTTTAAAATAAGTTTTCCGTGTCATTCGATACATGGATTAAAAAGTGGCAGTTCCAAGATCGCGAATATATAATTTTTAAGTCGCTGGGGCAAGTAGTTTAGCCGCAAATCGAATTTTAAGGTACAGAAAAAGTGTAAAGTTTGATGGGTCTAGGACGCATAGTTTAACCGGAAAACGCGTTTAAAGATAAAAATGTCCAATTTTTTTAAAATTAGTTTTTCGTGTCATTCGTTACATGGATTAAAAGGTGGCAGTTCCAAGATCACGAATATATACTTTTTAAGTCGCTGGGGCAAGTAGTTTAGCCGCAAATCGAATTTTAAGGGACAGAAAAAGTGTAAAGTTTGATGGGTCTAGGACGCATAGTTTAGCCGGAAAACGCGTTTAAAGATAAAAATGTCCAATTTTTTTAAAATTAGTTTTTCGTGTCATTCGTTACATGGATTAAAAGGTGGCAGTTCCAAGATCGCGAATATATAATTTTTAAGTCGCTGGGGCAAGTAGTTTAGCCGCAAATCGAATTTTAAGGGACAGAAAAAGTGTAAAGTTTGATGGGTCTAGGACGCATAGTTTAGCCGGAAAACGCGTTTAAAGATAAAAATGTCCAATTTTTTTAAAATCAGTTTTTCGTGTCATTCGTTACATGGATTAAAAGGTGGCAGTTCTAAGATCACGAATATATAATTTTTAAGTCGCTGGGGCAAGTAGTTTAGCCGCAAATCGAATTTTAAGGGACAGAAAAAGTGTAAAGTTTGATGGGTCTAGGACGCATAGTTTAGGCGGAAAACGCGTTTAAAGATAAAAATGTCCAATTTTTTTAAAATTAGTTTTTCGTGTCATTCGTTACATGGATTAAAAGGTGGCAGTTCCAAGATCGCGAATATATAATTTTTAAGTCGCTGGGGCAAGTAGTTTAGCCGCAAATCGAATTTTAAGGGACAGAAAAAGTGTAAAGTTTGATAGGTCTAGGACCCATAGTTTAGCCGGAAAACGCGTTTAAAGATAAAAATGTCCAATTTTTTTAAAATTAGTTTTTCGTGTCATTCGTTACATGGATTAAAAGGTGGCAGTTCCAAGATCACGAATATATAATTTTTAAGTCGCTGGGGCAAGTAGTTTAGCCGCAAATCGAATTTTAAGGGACAGAAAAAGTGTAAAGTTTGATGGGTCTATGACGCATAGTTTAGCCGGAAAACGCGTCTAAAGATAAAAATGTCCAATTTTTTTAAAATTAGTTTTTCGTGTCATTCGTTACATGGATTAAAAGGTGGCAGTTCCAAGATCGCGAATATATAATTTTTAAGTCGCTGGGGCAAGTAGTTTAGCCGCAAATAGAATTTTAAGGGACAGAAAAAATGTAAAGTTTGATGGGTCTAGGACGCATAGTTTAGCCGGAAAACGCGTTTAAAGATAAAAACGTCCAATTTTTTTAAAATAAGTTTTTCGTGTCATTCGATACATGGATTAAAAGGTGGCAGTTCCAAGATCGCGAATATATAATTTTTAAGTCGCTGGGGCAAGTAGTTTAGCCGCAAATCGAATTTTAAGGTACAGAAAAAGTGTAAAGTTTGATGGGTCTAGGACGCCTAGTTTAACCGGAAAACGCGTTTAAAGATAAAAATGTCCAATTTTTTTAAAATTAGTTTTTCGTGTCATTCGTTACATGGATTAAAAGGTGGCAGTTCCAAGATCACGAATATATAATTTTTAAGTCGCTGGGGCAAGTAGTTTAGCCGCAAATCGAATTTTAAGGGACAGAAAAAGTGTAAAGTTTGATGGGTCTAGGACGCATAGTTTAGCCGGAAAACGCGTTTAAAGATAAAAATGTCCAATTTTTTTAAAATTAGTTTTTCGTGTCATTCGTTACATGGATTAAAAGGTGGCAGTTCCAAGATCGCGAATATATAATTTTTAAGTCGCTGGGGCAAGTAGTTTAGCCGCAAATCGAATTTTAAGGGACAGAAAAAGTGTAAAGTTTGATGGGTCTAGGACGCATAGTTTAGCCGGAAAACGCGTTTAAAGATAAAAATGTCCAATTTTTTTAAAATTAGTTTTTCGTGTCATTCGTTACATGAATTAAAAGGTGGCAGTTCTAAGATCACGAATATATAATTTTTAAGTCGCTGGGGCAAGTAGTTTAGCCGCAAATCGAATTTTAAGGGACAGAAAAAGTGTAAAGTTTGATGGGTCTAGGACGCATAGTTTAGGCGGAAAACGCGTTTAAAGATAAAAATGTCCAATTTTTTTAAAATTAGTTTTTCGTGTCATTCGTTACATGGATTAAAAGGTGGCAGTTCCAAGATCGCGAATATATAATTTTTAAGTCGCTGGGGCAAGTAGTTTAGCCGCAAATCGAATTTTAAGGGACAGAAAAAGTGTAAAGTTTGATAGGTCTAGGACCCATAGTTTAGCCGGAAAACGCGTTTAAAGATAAAAATGTCCAATTTTTTTAAAATTAGTTTTTCGTGTCATTCGTTACATGGATTAAAAGGTGGCAGTTCCAAGATCACGAATATATAATTTTTAAGTCGCTGGGGCAAGTAGTTTAGCCGCAAATCGAATTTTAAGGGACAGAAAAAGTGTAAAGTTTGATGGGTCTATGACGCATAGTTTAGCCGGAAAACGCGTTTAAAGATAAAAATGTCCAATTTTTTTAAAATTAGTTTTTCGTGTCATTCGTTACATGGATTAAAAGGTGGCAGTTCCAAGATCGCGAATATATAATTTTTAAGTCGCTGGGGCAAGTAGTTTAGCCGCAAATCGAATTTTAAGGGACAGAAAAAGTGTAAAGTTTGATGGGTCTAGGACCCATAGTTTAGCCGGAAAACGCGTTTAAAGATAAAAATGTCCAATATTTTTAAAATTAGTTTTTCGTGTCATTCGTTACATGGATTAAAAGGTGGCAGTTCCAAGATCACGAATATATAATTTTTAAGTCGCTGGGGCAAGTAGTTTAGCCGCAAATCGAATTTTAAGGGACAGAAAAAGTGTAAAGTTTGATGGGTCTAGGACGCATAGTTTAGCCGGAAAACGCGTTTAAAGATAAAAATGTCCAATTTTTTTAAAATTAGTTTTTCGTGTCATTCGTTACATGGATTAAAAGGTGGCAGTTCCAAGATCACGAATATATAATTTTTAAGTCGCTGGGGCAAGTAGTTTAGCCGCAAATCGAATTTTAAGGGACAGAAAAAGTGTAAAGTTTGATGGGTCTAGGACGCATAGTTTAGCCGGAAAACGCGTTTAAAGATAAAAATGTCCAATTTTTTTAAAATTAGTTTTTCGTGTCATTCGTTACATGGATTAAAAGGTGGCAGTTCCAAGATCACGAATATATAATTTTTAAGTCGCTGGGGCAAGTAGTTTAGCCGCAAATCGAATTTTAAGGGACAGAAAAAGTGTAAAGTTTGATGGGTCTAGGACGCATAGTTTAGCCGGAAAACGCGTTTAAAGATAAAAATGTCAAATTTTTTTAAAATTAGTTTTTCGTGTCATTCGTTACATGGATTAAAAGGTGTCAGTTCCAAGATCACGAATATATAATTTTTAAGTCGCTGGGGCAAGTAGTTTAGCCGCAAATCGAATTTTAAGGGACAGAAAAAGTGTAAAGTTTGATGGGTCTAGGACGCATAGTTTAGCCGGAAAACGCGTTTAAAGATAAAAATGTCCAATTTTTTTAAAATTAGTTTTTCGTGTCATTCGTTACATGGATTAAAAGGTGGCAGTTCCAAGATCGCGAATATATAATTTTTAAGTCGCTGGGGCAAGTAGTTTAGCCGCAAATCGAATTTTAAGGGACAGAAAAAGTGTAAAGTTTGATGGGTCTAGGACGCATAGCTTAGCCGGAAAACGCGTTTAAAGATAAAAATGTCCAATTTTTTTAAAATTAGTTTTTCGTGTCATTCGTTACATGGATTAAAAGGTGGCAGTTCCAAGATCACGAATATATAATTTTTAAGTCGCTGGGGCAAGTAGTTTAGCCGCAAATCGAATTTTAAGGGACAGAAAAAGTGTAAAGTTTGATGGGTCTAGGACGCATAGTTTAGGCGGAAAACGCGTTTAAAGATAAAAATGTCCAATTTTTTTAAAATTAGTTTTTCGTGTCATTCGTTACATGGATTAAAAGGTGGCAGTTCCAAGATCGCGAATATATAATTTTTAAGACGCTGGGGCAAGTAGTTTAGCCGCAAATCGAATTTTAAGGGACAGAAAAAGTGTAAAGTTTGATGGGTCTAGGACCCATAGTTTAGCCGGAAAACGCGTTTAAAGATAAAAATGTCCAAATTTTTTAAAATTAGATTTTCGTGTAATTCGTTACATGGATTAAAAGGTGGCACTTCCAAGATCACGAATATATAATTTTTAAGACGCTGGGGCAAGTAGTTTAGCCGCAAATCGAATTTTAAGGGACAGAAAAAGTGTAAAGTTTGATGGGTCTAGGACGCATAGTTTAGCCGGAAAACGCGTTTAAAGACAAGAATGTCCAATTTTTTTAAAACTAGTTTTTCGTGTCATTCGTTACATGGATTAAAAGGTGGCAGTTCCAAGATCGCGAATATATAATTTTTAAGTCGCTGGGGCAAGTAGTTTAGCCGCAAATCGAATTTTAAGGGACAGAAAAGGTGTAAAGTTTGATGGGTCTAGGACCGGTAGTTTAGCCGAAAAACGCGTTTAAAGATAAAAATGTCAATTTTTTTTAAAATTAGTTTTTCGTGTCATTCGTTACATGGATTAAAAGGTGGCAGTTCCAAGATCACGAATATATAATTTTTAAGTCGCTGGGGCAAGTAGTTTAGCCGCAAATAGAATTTTAAGGGACAGAAAAAATGTAAAGTTTGATGGGTCTAGGACGCATAGTTTAGCCGGAAAACGCGTTTAAAGATAAAAATGTCCAATTTTTTTAAAATTAGTTTTTCGTGTCATTCGTTACATGGATTAAAAGGTGACAGTTCCAAGATCACGAATATATAATTTTTAAGTCGCTGGGGCAAGTAGTTTAGCCGCAAATCGAATTTTAAGGGACAGAAAAAGTGTAAAGTTTGATGGGTCTAGGACCCATAGTTTAGCCGGAAAACGCGTTTAAAGATAAAAATGTCCAATTTTTTTAAAATTAGTTTTTCGTGTCATTCGTTACATGGATTAAAAGGTGGCAGTTCCAAGATCACGAATATATAATTTTTAAGTCGCTGGGGCAAGTAGTTTAGCCGCAAATCGAATTTTAAGGGACAGAAAAAGTGTAAAGTTTGATGGGTCTAGGACGCATAGTTTAGCCGGAAAACGCGTTTAAAGATAAAAATGTCCAAATTTTTTAAAATTAGTTTTTCGTGTCATTCGTTACATGGATTAAAAGGTGGCAGTTCCAAGAACGCGAATATATAATTTTTAAGTCGCTGGGGCAAGTAGTTTAGCCGCAAATCGAATTTTAAGGGACAGAAAAAGTGTAAATTTTGATGGGTCTAGGACGTATAGTTTAGCAAGAAAACGCGTTTAAAGATAAAAATGTCCAATTTTTTTAAAATTAGTTTTTCGTGTCATTCGTTACATGGATTAAAAGGTGGCAGTTCCAAGATCACGAATATATAATTTTTAAGTCGCTGGGGCAAGTAGTTTAGCCGCAAATCGAATTTTAAGGGACAGAAAAAGTGTAAAGTTTGATGGGTCTAGGACGCATAGTTTAGCCGGAAAACGCGTTTAAAGATAAAAATGTCCAATTTTTTTAAAATTAGTTTTTCGTGTCATTCGTTACATGGATTAAAAGGTGGCAGTTCCAAGATCGCGAATATATAATTTTTAAGTCGCTGCTGCAAGTAGTTTAGCCGCAAATAGAATTTTAAGGGACAGAAAAAATGTAAAGTTTGATGGGTCTAGGACGCATAGTTTAGCCGGAAAACGCGTTTAAAGATAAAAATGTCCAATTTTTTTAAAATTAGTTTTTCGTGTCATTCGTTACATGGATTAAAAGGTGGCAGTTCCAAGATCACGAATATATAATTTTTAAGTCGCTGGGGCAAGTAGTTTAGCCGCAAATCGAATTTTAAGGGACAGAAAAAGTGTAAAGTTTGATGGGTCTAGGACGCATAGTTTAGCCGGAAAACGCGTTTAAAGATAAAAATGTCCAATTTTTTTAAAATTAGTTTTTCGTGTCATTCGTTACATGGATTAAAAGGTGGCAGTTCCAAGATCACGAATATATAATTTTTAAGTCGCTGGGGCAAGTAGTTTAGCCGCAAATCGAATTTTAAGGGACAGAAAAAGTGTAAAGTTTGATGGGTCTAGGACCCATAGTTTAGCCGGAAAACGCGTTTAAAGATAAAAATGTCCAATTTTTTTAAAATTAGTTTTTCGTGTCATTCGTTACATGGATTAAAAGGTGGCAGTTCCAAGATCACGAATATATAATTTTTAAGTCGCTGGGGCAAGTAGTTTAGCCGCAACTCGAATTTTAAGGGACAGATAAAGTGTAAAGTTTGATGGGTCTAGGACCCATAGTTTAGCCGGAAAACGCGTTTAAAGATAAAAATGTCCAATTTTTTTAAAATTAGTTTTTCGTGTCATTCGTTACATGGATTAAAAGGTGGCAGTTCCAAGATCACGAATATATAATTTTTAAGTCGCTGGGGCAAGTAGTTTAGCCGCAAATCGAATTTTAAGGGACAGAAAAAGTGTAAAGTTTGATGGGTCTAGGACGCATAGTTTAGGCGGAAAACGCGTTTAAAGATAAAAATGTCCAATTTTTTTAAAATTAGTTTTTCGTGTCATTCGTTACATGGATTCAAAGGTGGCAGTTCCAAGATCGCGAATATATAATTTTTAAGACGCTGGGGCAAGTAGTTTAGCCGCAAATCGAATTTTTAGGGACAGAAAAAGTGTAAAGTTTGATGGGTCTAGGACCCATAGTTTAGCCGGAAAACGCGTTTAAAGATAAAAATGTCCAATTTTTTTAAAATTAGTTTTTCGTGTCATTCGTTACATGGATTAAAAGGTGGCAGTTCCAAGATCACGAATATATAATTTTTAAGTCGCTGGGGCAAGTAGTTTAGCCGCAAATCGAATTTTAAGGGACAGAAAAAGTGTAAAGTTTGATGGGTCTAGGACGCATAGTTTAGCCGGAAAACGCGTTTAAAGATAAAAATGTCCAAATTTATTAAAATTAGATTTTCGTGTCATTCGTTACATGGATTAAAAGGTGGCAGTTCCAAGATCACGAATATATAATTTTTAAGTCGCTGGGGCAAGTAGTTTAGCCGCAAATCGAATTTTAAGGGACAGATAAAATGTAAAGTTTGATGGGTCTAGGACGCATAGTTTAGCTGGAAAACGCGTTTAAAGATAAAAATGTCCAATTTTTTTTAAAATTAGTTTTTCGTGTCATTCGTTACATGGATTAAAAGGTGGCAGTTCCAAGATCACGAATATATAATTTTTAAGTCGCTGGGGCAAGTAGTTTAGCCGCAAATCGAATTTTAAGGGACAGAAAAAGTGTAAAGTTTGATGGGTCTAGGACGCATAGTTTAGCCGGAAAACGCGTTTAAAGATAAAAATGTCCAATTTTTTTAAAATTAGTTTTTCGTGTCATTCGTTACATGGATTAAAAGGTGGCAGTTCCAAGATCACGAATATATAATTTTTAAGTCGCTGGGGCAAGTAGTTTAGCCGCAAATCGAATTTTAAGGGACAGAAAAAGTGTAAAGTTTGATGGGTCTAGGACGCATAGTTTAGCCGGAAAACGCGTTTAAAGATAAAAATGTCCAATTTTTTTAAAATTAGTTTTTCGTGTCATTCGTTACATGGATTAAAAGGTGGCAGTTCCAAGATCACGAATATATAATTTTTAAGTCGCTGGGGCAAGTAGTTTAGCCGCAAATCGAATTTTAAGGGACAGAAAAAGTGTAAAGTTTGATGGGTCTAGGACGCATAGTTTAGCCGGAAAACGCGTTTAAAGATAAAAATGTCCAATTTTTTTAAAATTAGTTTTTCGTGTCATTCGTTACATGGATTAAAACGTGGCAGTTCCAAGATCACGAATATATAATTTTTAAGTCGCTGGGGCAAGTAGTTTAGCCGCAAATCGAATTTTAAGGGACAGAAAAAGTGTAAAGTTTGATGGGTCTAGGACGCATAGTTTAGCCGGAAAACGCGTTTAAAGATAAAAATGTCCAATTTTTTTAAAATTAGTTTTTCGTGTCATTCGTTACATGGATTAAAAGGTGGCAGTTCCAAGATCACGAATATATAGTTTTTAAGTCGCTGGGGCAAGTAGTTTAGCCGCAAATCGAATTTTAAGGGACAGAAAAAGTGTAAAGTTTGATGGGTCTAGGACGCATAGTTTAGCCGGAAAACGCGTTTAAAGATAAAAATGTCCAATTTTTTTAAAATTAGTTTTTCGTGTCATTCGTTACATGGATTAAAAGGTGGCAGTTCCAAGATCACGAATATATAATTTTTAAGTCGCTGGGGCAAGTAGTTTAGCCGCAAATCGAATTTTAAGGGACAGAAAAAGTGTAAAGTTTGATGGGTCTAGGACGCATAGTTTAGCCGGAAAACGCGTTTAAAGATAAAAATGTCCAATTTTTTTAAAATTAGTTTTTCGTGTCATTCGTTACATGGATTAAAACGTGGCAGTTCCAAGATCACGAATATATAATTTTTAAGTCGCTGGGGCAAGTAGTTTAGCCGCAAATCGAATTCTAAGGGACAGAAAAAGTGTAAAGTTTGATGGGTCTAGGACGCATAGTTTAGCCGGAAAACGCGTTTAAAGATAAAAATGTCCAATTTTTTTAAAATTAGTTTTTCGTGTCATTCGTTACATGGATTAAAAGGTGGCAGTTCCAAGATCACGAATATATAATTTTTAAGTCGCTGGGGCAAGTAGTTTAGCCGCAAATCGAATTTTAAGGGACAGAAAAAGTGTAAAGTTTGATGGGTCTAGGACGCATAGTTTAGCCGGAAAACGCGTTTAAAGATAAAAATGTCCAATTTTTTTAAAATTAGTTTTTCGTGTCATTCGTTACATGGATTAATAGGTGGCAGTTCCAAGATCACGAATATATAATTTTTAAGTCGCTGGGGCAAGTAGTTTAGCCGCAAATCGAATTTTAAGGGACAGAAAAAGTGTAAAGTTTGATGGGTCTAGGACGCATAGTTTAGCCGGAAAACGCGTTTAAAGATAAAAATGTCCAATTTTTTTAAAATTAGTTTTTCGTGTCATTCGTTACATGGATTAAAAGGTGGCAGTTCCAAGATCACGAATATATAATTTTTAAGTCGCTGGGGCAAGTAGTTTAGCCGCAAATCGAATTTTAAGGGACAGAAAAAGTATAAAGTTTGATGGGTCTAGGACGCATAGTTTAGCCGGAAAACGCGTTTAAAGATAAAAATGTCCAATTTTTTTAAAATTAGTTTTTCGTGTCATTCGTTACATGGATTAAAAGGTGGCAGTTCCAAGATCACGAATATATAATTTTTAAGTCGCTGGGGCAAGTAGTTTAGCCGCAAATCGAATTTTAAGGGACAGATAAAATGTAAAGTTTGATGGGTCTAGGAGGCATAGTTTAGCCGGAAAACGCGTTTAAAGATAAAAATGTCCAATTTTTTTAAAATTCGAATTTTAAGGGACAGAAAGAGTATAAAGTTTGATGGGTCTAGGACGCATAGTTTAGCCGGAAAACGCGTTTAAAGATAAAAATGTCCAATTTTTTTAAAATTAGTTTTTCGTGTCATTCGTTACATGGATTAAAAGGTGGCAGTTCCAAGATCACGAATATATAATTTTTAAGTCGCTGGGGCAAGTAGTTTAGCCGCAAATCGAATTTTAAGGGACAGATAAAATGTAAAGTTTGATGGGTCTAGGAGGCATAGATTAGCCGGAAAACGCGTTTAAAGATAAAAATGTCCAATTTTTTTAAAATTAGTTTTTCGTGTCATTCGTTACATGGATTAAAAGGTGGCAGTTCCAAGATCACGAATATATAATTTTTAAGTCGCTGGGGCAAGTAGTTTAGCCGCAAATCGAATTTTAAGGGACAGAAAAAGTGTAAAGTTTGATGGGTCTAGGACGCATAGTTTAGCCGGAAAACGCGTTTAAAGATAAAAATGTCCAATTTTTTTAAAATTAGTTTTTCGTGTCATTCGTTACATGGATTAAAAGGTGGCAGTTCCAAGATCACGAATATATAATTTTTAAGTCGCTGGGGCAAGTAGTTTAGCCGCAAATCGAATTTTAAGGGACAGGAAAAGTGTAAAGTTTGATGGGTCTAGGACGCATAGTTTAGCCGGAAAACGCGTTTAAAGATAAAAATGTCCAATTTTTTCAAAATTAGTTTTTCGTGTCATTCGTTACATGGATTAAAAGGTGGCAGTTCCAAGATCACGAATATATAATTTTTAAGTCGCTGGGGCAAGTAGTTTAGCCGCAAATCGAATTTTAAGGGACAGAAAAAGTATAAAGTTTGATGGGTCTAGCACGCATAGTTTAGCCGGAAAACGCGTTTAAAGATAAAAATGTCCAATTTTTTTAAAATTAGTTTTTCGTGTCATTCGTTACATGGATTAAAAGGTGGCAGTTCCAAGATCACGAATATATAATTTTTAAGTCGCTGGGGCAAGTAGTTTAGCCGCAAATCGAATTTTAAGGGACAGAAAAAGTGTAAAGTTTGATGGGTCTAGGACGCATAGTTTAGCCGGAAAACGCGTTTAAAGATAAAAATGTCCATTTTTTTTAAAATTAGTTTTTCGTGTCATTCGTTACATGGATTAAAAGGTGGCAGTTCCAAGATCACGAATATATAATTTTTAAGTCGCTGGGGCAAGTAGTTTAGCCGCAAATCGAATTTTAAGGGACAGAAAAAGTGTAAAGTTTGATGGGTCTAGGACGCATAGTTTAGCCGGAAAACGCGTTTAAAGATAAAAATGTCCAATTTTTTTAAAATTAGTTTTTCGTGTCATTCGTTACATGGATTAAAATGTGGCAGTTCCAAGATCACGAATATATAATTTTTAAGTCGCTGGGGCAAGTAGTTTAGCAGAAAATCGAATTTTAAGGGACAGAAAAAGTGTAAAGTTTGATGGGTCTAGGACGCATAGTTTAGCCGGAAAACGCGTTTAAAGATAAAAATTTCCAATTTTTTTAAAATTAGTTTTTCGTGTCATTCGTTACATGGATTAAAAGGTGGCAGTTCCAAGATCACGAATATATAATTTTTAAGTCGCTGGGGCAAGTAGTTTAGCCGCAAATCGAATTTTAAGGGACAGAAAAAGTGTAAAGTTTGATGGGTCTAGGATGCATAGTTTAGCCGGAAAACGCGTTTAAAGATAAAAATGTCCAATTTTTTTAAAATTAGGTTTTCGTGTCATTCGTTACATGGATTAAAAGGTGGCAGTTCCAAGATCACGAATATATAATTTTTAAGTCGCTGGGGCAAGTAGTTTAGCCGCAAATCGAATTTTAAGGGACAGAAAAAGTGTAAAGTTTGATGGGTCTAGGACGCATAGTTTAGCCGGAAAACGCGTTTAAAGATAAAAATGTCCAATTTTTTTAAAATTAGTTTTTCGTGTCATTCGTTACATGGATTAAAAGGTGGCAGTTCCAAGATCACGAATATATAATTTTTAAGTCGCTGGGGCAAGTAGTTTAGCCGCAAATCGAATTTTAAGGGACAGAAAAAGTGTAAAGTTTGATGGGTCTAGGACGCATAGTTTAGCCGGAAAACGCGTTTAAAGATAAAAATGTCCAATTTTTTTAAAAGTAGTTTTTCGTGTCATTCGTTACATGGATTAAAAGGTGGCAGTTCCAAGATCACGAATATATAATTTTTAAGTCGCTGGGGCAAGTAGTTTAGCCGCAAATCGAATTTTAAGGGACAGAAAAAGTATAAAGTTTAATGGGTCTAGGACGCATAGTTTAGCCGGAAAACGCGTTTAAAGATAAAAATGTCCAATTTTTTTAAAATTAGTTTTTCGTGTCATTCGTTACATGGATTAAAATGTGGCAGTTCCAAGATCACGAATAAATAATTTTTAAGTCGCTGGGGCAAGTAGTTTAGCCGCAAATCGAATTTTAAGGGACAGATAAAATGTAAAGTTTGATGGGTCTAGGAGGCATAGTTTAGCCGGAAAACGCGTTTAAAGATAAAAATGTCCAATTTTTTTAAAATTAGTTTTTCGTGTCATTCGTTACATGGATTAAAAGGTGGCAGTTCCAAGATCACGAATATATAATTTTTAAGTCGCTGGGGCAAGTAGTTTAGCCGCAAATCGAATTTTAAGGGACAGAAAAAGTGTAAAGTTTGATGGGTCTAGGACGCATAGTTTAGCCGGAAAACGCGTTTAAAGATAAAAATGTCCAATTTTTTTAAAATTAGTTTTTCGTGTCATTCGTTACATGGATTAAAAGGTGGCAGTTCCAAGATCACGAATATATAATTTTTAAGTCGCTGGGGCAAGTAGTTTAGCCGCAAATCGAATTTTAAGGGACAGAAAAAGTGTAAAGTTTGATGGGTCTAGGACGCATAGTTTAGCCGGAAAACGCGTTTAAAGATAAAAATGTCCAATTTTTTTAAAATTAGTTTTTCGTGTCATTCGTTACATGGATTAAAAGGTGGCAGTTCCAAGATCACGAATATATAATTTTTAAGTCGCTGGGGCAAGTAGTTTAGCCGCAAATCGAATTTTAAGGGACAGAGAAAGTGTAATTTTGATGGGTCTAGGACGCATAGCTTAGCCGGAAAACGCGTTTAAAGATAAAAATGTCCAATTTTTTTAAAATTAGTTTTTCGTGTCATTCGTTACATGGATTAAAAGGTGGCAGTTCCAAGATCACGAATATATAATTTTTAAGTCGCTGGGGCAAGTAGTTTAGCCGCAAATCGAATTTTAAGGGACAGAAAAAGTGTAAAGTTTGATGGGTCTAGGACGCATAGTTTAGCCGGAAAACGCGTTTAAAGATAAAAATGTCCAATTTTTTTAAAATTAGTTTTTCGTGTCATTCGTTACATGGATTAAAAGGTGGCAGTTCCAAGATCACGAATATATAATTTTTAAGTCGCTGGGGCAAGTAGTTTAGTCGCAAATCGAATTTTAAGGGACAGAAAAAGTGTAAAGTTTGATGGGTCTAGGACGCATAGTTTAGCCGGAAAACGCGTTTAAAGATAAAAATGTCCAATTTTTTTAAAATTAGTTTTTCGTGTCATTCGTTACATGGATTAAAAGGTGGCAGTTCCAAGATCACGAATATATAATTTTTAAGTCGCTGGGGCAAGTAGTTTAGCCGCAAATCGAATTTTAAGAGACAGAAAAAGTGTAAAGTTTGATGGGTCTAGGACGCATAGTTTAGCCGGAAAACGCGTTTAAAGATAAAAATGTCCAATTTTTTTAAAATTAGTTTTTCGTGTCATTCGTTACATGGATTAAAAGGTGGCAGTTCCAAGATCACGAATATATAATTTTTAAGTCGCTGGGGCAAGTAGTTTAGTCGCAAATCGAATTTTAAGGGACAGAAAAAGTGTAAAGTTTGATGGGTCTAGGACGCATAGTTTAGCCGGAAAACGCGTTTAAAGATAAAAATGTCCAATTTTTTTAAAATTAGTTTTTCGTGTCATTCGTTACATGGATTAAAAGGTGGCAGTTCCAAGATCACGAATATATAATTTTTAAGTCGCTGGGGCAAGTAGTTTAGCCGCAAATCGAATTTTAAGAGACAGAAAAAGTGTAAAGTTTGATGGGTCTAGGACGCATAGTTTAGCCGGAAAACGCGTTTAAAGATAAAAATGTCCAATTTTTTTAAAATTAGTTTTTCGTGTCATTCGTTACATGGATTAAAAGGTGGCAGTTCCAATATCACGAATATATAATTTTTAAGTCGCTGGGGCAAGTAGTTTAGCCGCAAATCGAATTTTAAGGGACAGAAAAAGTGTAAAGTTTGATGGGTCTAGGACGCATAGTTTAGCCGGAAAACGCGTTTAAAGATAAAAATGTCCAATTTTTTTAAAATTAGTTTTTCGTGTCATTCGTTACATGGATTAAAAGGTGGCAGTTCCAAGATCACGAATATATAATTTTTAAGTCGCTGGGGCAAGTAGTTTAGCCGCAAATCGAATTTTAAGGGACAGAAAAAGTGTAAAGTTTGATGGGTCTAGGACGCATAGTTTAGCCGGAAAACGCGTTTAAAGATAAAAATGTCCAATTTTTTTAAAATTAGTTTTTCGTGTCATTCGTTACATGGATTAAAAGGTGGCAGTCCCAAGATCACGAATATATAATTTTTAAGTCGCTGGGGCAAGTAGTTTAGCCGCAAATCGAATTTTAAGGGACATAAAAAGTGTAAAGTTTGATGGGTCTAGGACGCATAGTTTAGCCGGAAAACGCGTTTAAAGATAAAAATGTCCATTTTTTTTAAAATTAGTTTTTTGTGTCATTCGTTACATGGATTAAAAGGTGGCAGTTCCAAGATCACGAATATATAATTTTTAAGTCGCTGGGGCAAGTAGTTTAGCCGCAAATCGAATTTTAAGGGACAGAAAAAGTGTAAAGTTAGATGGGTCTAGGACGCATAGTTTAGCCGGAAAACGCGTTTAAAGATAAAAATGTCCCATTTTTTTAAAATTAGTTTTTCGTGTCATTCGTTACATGGATTAAAAGGTGGCAGTTCCAAGATCACGAATATATAATTTTTAAGTCGCTGGGGCAAGTAGTTTAGCCGCAAATCGAATTTTAAGGGACAGAAAAAGTGTAAAGTTTGATGGGTCTAGGACGCATAGTTTAGCCGGAAAACGCGTTTAAAGATAAAAATGTCCAATTTTTTTAAAATTAGTTTTTCGTGTCATTCGTTACATGGATTAAAAGGTGGCAGTTCCAAGATCACGAATATATAATTTTTAAGTCGCTGGGGCAAGTAGTTTAGCCGCAAATCGAATTTTAAGGGACAGAAAAAGTGTAAAGTTTGATGGGTCTAGGACGCATAGTTTAGCCGGAAAACGCGTTTAAAGATAAAAATGTCCAATTTTTTTAAAATTAGTTTTTCGTGTCATCCGTTACATGGATTAAAAGGTGGCAGTTCCAAGATCACGAATATATAATTTTTAAGTCGCTGGGGCAAGTAGTTTAGCCGCAAATCGAATTTTAAGGGACAGAAAAAGTGTAAAGTTTGATGGGTCTAGGACGCATAGTTTAGCCGGAAAACGCGTTTAAAGATAAAAATGTCCAATTTTTTTAAAATTAGTTTTTCGTGTCATTCGTTACATGGATTAAAAGGTGGCAGTTCCAAGATCACGAATATATAATTTTTAAGTCGCTGGGGCAAGTAGTTTAGCCGCAAATCGAATTTTAAGAGACAGAAAAAGTGTAAAGTTTGATGGGTCTAGGACGCATAGTTTAGCCGGAAAACGCGTTTAAAGATAAAAATGTCCAATTTTTTTAAAATTAGTTTTTCGTGTCATTCGTTACATGGATTAAAAGGTGGCAGTTCCAATATCACGAATATATAATTTTTAAGTCGCTGGGGCAAGTAGTTTAGCCGCAAATCGAATTTTAAGGGACAGAAAAAGTGTAAAGTTTGATGGGTCTAGGACGCATAGTTTAGCCGGAAAACGCGTTTAAAGATAAAAATGTCCAATTTTTTTAAAATTAGTTTTTCGTGTCATTCGTTACATGGATTAAAAGGTGGCAGTTCCAAGATCACGAATATATAATTTTTAAGTCGCTGGGGCAAGTAGTTTAGCCGCAAATCGAATTTTAAGGGACAGACAAAGTGTAAAGTTTGATGGGTCTAGGACGCATAGTTTAGCCGGAAAACGCGTTTAAAGATAAAAATGTCCAATTTTTTTAAAATTAGTTTTTCGTGTCATTCGTTACATGGATTAAAAGGTGGCAGTTCCAAGATCACGAATATATAATTTTTAAGTCGCTGGGGCAAGTAGTTTAGCCGCAAATCGAATTTTAAGGGACAGAAAAAGTGTAAAGTTTGATGGGTCTAGGACGCATAGTTTAGCCGGAAAACGCGTTTAAAGATAAAAATGTCCAATTTTTTTAAAATTAGTTTTTCGTGTCATTCGTTACATGGATTAAAAGGTGGCAGTTCCAAGATCACGAATATATAATTTTTAAGTCGCTGGGGCAAGTAGTTTAGCCGCAAATCGAATTTTAAGGGACAGAAAAAGTGTAAAGTTTGATGGGTCTAGGACGCATAGTTTAGCCGGAAAACGCGTTTAAAGATAAAAATGTCCATTTTTTTTAAAATTAGTTTTTCGTGTCATTCGTTACATGGATTAAAAGGTGGCAGTTCCAAGATCACGAATATATAATTTTTAAGTCGCTGGGGCAAGTAGTTTAGCCGCAAATCGAATTTTAAGGGACAGAAAAAGTGTAAAGTTTGATGGGTCTAGGACGCATAGTTTAGCCGGAAAACGCGTTTAAAGATAAAAATGTCCAATTTTTTTAAAATTAGTTTTTCGTGTCATTCGTTACATGGATTAAAAGGTGGCAGTTCCAAGATCACGAATATATAATTTTTAAGTCGCTGGGGCAAGTAGTTTAGCCGCAAATCGAATTTTAAGGGACAGAAAAAGTGTAAAGTTTGATGGGTCTAGGACGCATAGTTTAGCCGGAAAACGCGTTTAAAGATAAAAATGTCCAATTTTTTTAAAATTAGTTTTTCGTGTCATTCGTTACATGGATTAAAAGGTGGCAGTTCCAAGATCACGAATATATAATTTTTAAGTCGCTGGGGCAAGTAGTTTAGCCGCAAATCGAATTTTAAGGGACAGAAAAAGTGTAAAGTTTGATGGGTCTAGGACGCATAGCTTAGCCGGAAAACGCGTTTAAAGATAAAAATGTCCAATTTTTTTAAAATTAGTTTTTCGTGTCATTCGTTACATGGATTAAAAGGTGGCAGTTCCAAGATCACGAATATATAATTTTTAAGTCGCTGGGGCAAGTAATTTAGCCGCAAATCGAATTTTAAGGGACAGAAAAAGTGTAAAGTTTGATGGGTCTAGGACGCATAGTTTAGCCGGAAAACGCGTTTAAAGATAAAAATGTCCATTTTTTTTAAAATTAGTTTTTCGTGTCATTCGTTACATGGATTAAAAGGTGGCAGTTCCAAGATCACGAATATATAATTTTTAAGTCGCTGGGGCAAGTAGTTTAGCCGCAAATCGAATTTTAAGGGACAGAAAAAGTGTAAAGTTTGATGGGTCTAGGACGCATAGTTTAGCCGGAAAACGCGTTTAAAGATAAAAATGTCCAATTTTTTTTAAATTAGTTTTTCGTGTCATTCGTTACATGGATTAAAAGGTGGCAGTTCCAAGATCACGAATATATAATTTTTAAGTCGCTGGGGCAAGTAGTTTAGCCGCAAATCGAATTTTAAGGGACAGAAAAAGTGTAAAGTTTGATGGGTCTAGGACGCATAGTTTAGCCGGAAAACGCGTTTAAAGATAAAAATGTCCAATTTTTTTAAAATTAGTTTTTCGTGTCATTCGTTACATGGATTAAAAGGTGGCAGTTCCAAGATCACGAATATATAATTTTTAAGTCGCTGGGGCAAGTAGTTTAGCCGCAAATCGAATTTTAAGGGACAGAAAAAGTGTAAAGTTTGATGGGTCTAGGACGCATAGTTTAGCCGGAAAACGCGTTTAAAGATAAGAATGTCCAATTTTTTTAAAATTAGTTTTTCGCGTCATTCGTTACATGGATTAAAAGGTGGCAGTTCCAAGATCACGAATATATAATTTTTAAGTCGCTGGGGCAAGTAGTTTAGCCGCAAATCGAATTTTAAGGGACAGAAAAAGTGTAAAGTTTGATGGGTCTAGGACGCATAGTTTAGCCGGAAAACGCGTTTAAAGATAAAAATGTCCAATTTTTTTAAAATTAGTTTTTCGTATCATTCGTTACATGGATTAAAAGGTGGGAGTTCCAAGATCACGAATATATAATTTTTAAGTCGCTGGTGCAAGTAGTTTAGCCGCAAATCGAATTTTAAGGGACAGAAAAAGTGTAAAGTTTGATGGGTCTAGGACGCATAGTTTAGCCGGAAAACGCGTTTAAAGATAAAAATGTCCAATTTTTTTAAAATTAGTTTTTCGTGTCATTCGTTACATGGATTAAAAGGTGGCAGTTCCAAGATCACGAATATATAATTTTTAAGTCGCTGGGGCAAGTAGTTTAGCCGCAAATCGAATTTTAAGGGACAGAAAAAGTGTAAAGTTTGATGGGTCTAGGACGCATAGTTTAGCCGGAAAACGCGTTTAAAGATAAAAATGTCCAATTTTTTTAAAATTAGTTTTTCGTGTCATTCGTTACATGGATTAAAAGGTGGCAGTTCCAAGATCACGAATATATAATTTTTAAGTCGCTGGGGCAAGTAGTTTAGCCGAAAATCGAATTTTAAGGGACAGAAAAAGTGTAAAGTTTGATGGGTCTAGGACGCATAGTTTAGCCGGAAAACGCGTTTAAAGATAAAAATGTCCATTTTTTTTTTAAATTAGTTTTTCGTGTCATTCGTTACATGGATTAAAAGGTGGCAGTTCCAAGATCACGAATATATAATTTTTAAGTCGCTGGGGCAAGTAGTTTAGCCGCAAATCGAATTTTAAGGGACAGAAAAAGTGTAAAGTTTGATGGGTCTAGGACGCATAGTTTAGCCGGAAAACGCGTTTAAAGATAAAAATGTCCAATTTTTTTTAAATTAGTTTTTCGTGTCATTCGTTACATGGATTAAAAGGTGGCAGTTCCAAGATCACGAATATATAATTTTTAAGTCGCTGGGGCAAGTAGTTTAGCCGCAAATCGAATTTTAAGGGACAGAAAAAGTGTAAAGTTTGATGGGTCTAGGACGCATAGTTTAGCCGGAAAACGCGTTTAAAGATAAAAATGTCCAATTTTTTTAAAATTAGTTTTTTGTGTCATTCGTTACATGGATTAAAAGGTGGCAGTTCCAAGATCACGAATATATAATTTTTAAGTCGCTGGGGCAAGTAGTTTAGCCGCAAATCGAATTTTAAGGGACAGAAAAAGTGTAAAGTTTGATGGGTCTAGGACGCATAGTTTAGCCGGAAAACGCGTTTAAAGATAAAAATGTCCAATTTTTTTAAAATTAGTTTTTCGTGTCATTCGTTACATGGATTAAAAGGTGGCAGTTCCAAGATCACGAATATATAATTTTTAAGTCGCTGGGGCAAGTAGTTTAGCCGCAAATCGAATTTTAAGGGACAGAAAAAGTGTAAAGTTTGATGGGTCTAGGACGCATAGTTTAGCCGGAAAACGCGTTTAAAGATAAGAATGTCCAATTTTTTTAAAATTAGTTTTTCGCGTCATTCGTTACATGGATTAAAAGGTGGCAGTTCCAAGATCACGAATATATAATTTTTAAGTCGCTGGGGCAAGTAGTTTAGCCGCAAATCGAATTTTAAGGGACAGAAAAAGTGTAAAGTTTGATGGGTCTAGGACGCATAGTTTAGCCGGAAAACGCGTTTAAAGATAAAAATGTCCAATTTTTTTAAAATTAGTTTTTCGTGTCATTCGTTACATGGATTAAAAGGTGGGAGTTCCAAGATCACGAATATATAATTTTTAAGTCGCTGGTGCAAGTAGTTTAGCCGCAAATCGAATTTTAAGGGACAGAAAAAGTGTAAAGTTTGATGGGTCTAGGACGCATAGTTTAGCCGGAAAACGCGTTTAAAGATAAAAATGTCCAATTTTTTTTAAAATTAGTTTTTCGTGTCATTCGTTACATGGATTAAAAGGTGGCAGTTCCAAGATCACGAATATATAATTTTTAAGTCGCTGGGGCAAGTAGTTTAGCCGCAAATCGAATTTTAAGGGACAGAAAAAGTGTAAAGTTTGATGGGTCTAGGACGCATAGTTTAGCCGGAAAACGCGTTTAAAGATAAAAATGTCCAATTTTTTTAAAATTAGTTTTTCGTGTCATTCGTTACATGGATTAAAAGGTGGCAGTTCCAAGATCACGAATATATAATTTTTAAGTCGCTGGGGCAAGTAGTTTAGCCGCAAATCGAATTTTAAGGGACAGAAAAAGTGTAAAGTTTGATGGGTCTAGGACGCATAGTTTAGCCGGAAAACGCGTTTAAAGATAAAAATGTCCATTTTTTTTTTAAATTAGTTTTTCGTGTCATTCGTTACATGGATTAAAAGGTGGCAGTTCCAAGATCACGAATATATAATTTTTAAGTCGCTGGGGCAAGTAGTTTAGCCGCAAATCGAATTTTAAGGGACAGAAAAAGTGTAAAGTTTGATGGGTCTAGGACGCATAGTTTAGCCGGAAAACGCGTTTAAAGATAAAAATGTCCAATTTTTTTAAAATTAGTTTTTCGTGTCATTCGTTACATGGATTAAAAGGTGGCAGTTCCAAGATCACGAATATATAATTTTTAAGTCGCTGGGGCAAGTAGTTTAGCCGCAAATCGAATTTTAAGGGACAGAAAAAGTGTAAAGCTTGATGGGTCTAGGACGCATAGTTTAGCCGGAAAACGCGTTTAAAGATAAAAATGTCCAATTTTTTTAAAATTAGTTTTTCGTGTCATTCGTTACATGGATTAAAAGGTGGCAGATCCAAGATCACGAATATATAATTTTTAAGTCGCTGGGGCAAGTAGTTTAGCCGCAAATCGAATTTTAAGGGACAGAAAAAGTGTAAAGTTTGATGGGTTTAGGACGCATAGTTTAGCCGGAAAACGCGTTTAAAGATAAAAATGTCCAATTTTTTTTTAAATTAGTTTTTCGTGTCATTCGTTACATGGATTAAAAGGTGGCAGTTCCAAGATCACGAATATATAATTTTTAAGTCGCTGGGGCAAGTAGTTTAGCCGCAAATCGAATTTTAAGGGACAGAAAAAGTGTAAAGTTTGATGGGTCTAGGACGCATAGTTTAGCCGGAAAACGCGTTTAAAGATAAAAATGTCCAATTTTTTTAAAATTAGTTTTTCGTGTCATTCGTTACATGGATTAAAAGGTGGCAGTTCCAAGATCACGAATATATAATTTTTAAGTCGCTGGGCAAGTAGTTTAGCCGCAAATCGAATTTTAAGGGACAGAAAAAGTGTAAAGTTTGATGGGTCTAGGACGCATAGTTTAGCCGGAAAACGCGTTTAAAGATAAAAATGTCCAATTTTTTTAAAATTAGTTTTTCGTGTCATTCGTTACATGGATTAAAAGGTGGCAGTTCCAAGATCACGAATATATAATTTTTAAGTCGCTGGGGCAAGTAGTTTAGCCGCAAATCGAATTTTAAGGGACAGAAAAAGTGTAAAGTTTGATGGGTCTAGGACGCATAGTTTAGCCGGAAAACGCGTTTAAAGATAAAAATGTCCAATTTTTTTAAAATTAGTTTTTCGTGTCATTCGTTACATGGATTAAAAGGTGGCAGTTCCAAGATCACGAATATATAATTTTTAAGTCGCTGGGGCAAGTAGTTTAGCCGCAAATCGAATTTTAAGGGACAGAAAAAGTGTAAAGTTTGATGGGTCTAGGACGCATAGTTTAGCCGGAAAACGCGTTTAAAGATAAAAATGTCCAATTTTTTTAAAATTAGTTTTTCGTGTCATTCGTTACATGGATTAAAAGGTGGCAGTTCCAAGATCACGAATATATAATTTTTAAGTCGCTGGGGCAAGTAGTTTAGCCGCAAATCGAATTTTAAGGGACAGAAAAAGTGTAAAGTTTGATGGGTCTAGGACGCATAGTTTAGCCGGAAAACGCGTTTAAAGATAAAAATGTCCATTTTTTTTTAAATTAGTTTTTCGTGTCATTCGTTACATGGATTAAAAGGTGGCAGTTCCAAGATCACGAATATATAATTTTTAAGTCGCTGGGGCAAGTAGTTTAGCCGCAAATCGAATTTTAAGGGACAGAAAAAGTGTAAAGTTTGATGGGTCTAGGACGCATAGTTTAGCCGGAAAACGCGTTTAAAGATAAAAATGTCCAATTTTTTTAAAATTAGTTTTTCGTGTCATTCGTTACATGGATTAAAAGGTGGCAGTTCCAAGATCACGAATATATAATTTTTAAGTCGCTGGGGCAAGAAGGTTAGCCGCACATCGAATTTTAAGGGACAGAAAAAGTGTAAAGCTTGATGGGTCTAGGACGCATAGTTTAGCCGGAAAACGCGTTTAAAGATAAAAATGTCCAATTTTTTTAAAATTAGTTTTTCGTGTCATTCGTTACATGGATTAAAAGGTGGCAGATCCAAGATCACGAATATATAATTTTTAAGTCGCTGGGGCAAGTAGTTTAGCCGCAAATCGAATTTTAAGGGACAGAAAAAGTGTAAAGTTTGATGGGTCTAGGACGCATAGTTTAGCCGGAAAACGCGTTTAAAGATAAAAATGTCCAATTTTTTTTAAAATTAGTTTTTCGTGTCATTCGTTACATGGATTAAAAGGTGGCAGTTCCAAGATCACGAATATATAATTTTTAAGTCGCTGGGGCAAGTAGTTTAGCCGCAAATCGAATTTTAAGGGACAGAAAAAGTGTAAAGTTTGATGGGTCTAGGACGCATAGTTTAGCCGGAAAACGCGTTTAAAGATAAAAATGTCCAATTTTTTTAAAATTAGTTTTTCGTGTCATTCGTTACATGGATTAAAAGGTGGCAGTTCCAAGATCACGAATATATAATTTTTAAGTCGCTGGGGCAAGTAGTTTAGCCGCAAATCGAATTTTAAGGGACAGAAAAAGTGTAAAGTTTGATGGGTCTAGGACGCATAGTTTAGCCGGAAAACGCGTTTAAAGATAAAAATGTCCATTTTTTTTTAAATTAGTTTTTCGTGTCATTCGTTACATGGATTAAAAGGTGGCAGTTCCAAGATCACGAATATATAATTTTTAAGTCGCTGGGGCAAGTAGTTTAGCCGCAAATCGAATTTTAAGGGACAGAAAAAGTGTAAAGTTTGATGGGTCTAGGACGCATAGTTTAGCCGGAAAACGCGTTTAAAGATAAAAATGTCCAATTTTTTTAAAATTAGTTTTTCGTGTCATTCGTTACATGGATTAAAAGGTGGCAGTTCCAAGATCACGAATATATAATTTTTAAGTCGCTGGGGCAAGTAGTTTAGCCGCAAATCGAATTTTAAGGGACAGAAAAAGTGTAAAGCTTGATGGGTCTAGGACGCATAGTTTAGCCGGAAAACGCGTTTAAAGATAAAAATGTCCAATTTTTTTAAAATTAGTTTTTCGTGTCATTCGTTACATGGATTAAAAGGTGGCAGATCCAAGATCACGAATATATAATTTTTAAGTCGCTGGGGCAAGTAGTTTAGCCGCAAATCGAATTTTAAGGGACAGAAAAAGTGTAAAGTTTGATGGGTCTAGGACGCATAGTTTAGCCGGAAAACGCGTTTAAAGATAAAAATGTCCAATTTTTTTTAAAATTAGTTTTTCGTGTCATTCGTTACATGGATTAAAAGGTGGCAGTTCCAAGATCACGAATATATAATTTTTAAGTCGCTGGGGCAAGTAGTTTAGCCGCAAATCGAATTTTAAGGGACAGAAAAAGTGTAAAGTTTGATGGGTCTAGGACGCATAGTTTAGCCGGAAAACGCGTTTAAAGATAAAAATGTCCAATTTTTTTAAAATTAGTTTTTCGTGTCATTCGTTACATGGATTAAAAGGTGGCAGTTCCAAGATCACGAATATATAATTTTTAAGTCGCTGGGCAAGTAGTTTAGCCGCAAATCGAATTTTAAGGGACAGAAAAAGTGTAAAGTTTGATGGGTCTAGGACGCATAGTTTAGCCGGAAAACGCGTTTAAAGATAAAAATGTCCAATTTTTTTAAAATTAGTTTTTCGTGTCATTCGTTACATGGATTAAAAGGTGGCAGTTCCAAGATCACGAATATATAATTTTTAAGTCGCTGGGGCAAGTAGTTTAGCCGCAAATCGAATTTTAAGGGACAGAAAAAGTGTAAAGTTTGATGGGTCTAGGACGCATAGTTTAGCCGGAAAACGCGTTTAAAGATAAAAATGTCCAATTTTTTTAAAATTAGTTTTTCGTGTCATTCGTTACATGGATTAAAAGGTGGCAGTTCCAAGATCACGAATATATAATTTTTAAGTCGCTGGGGCAAGTAGTTTAGCCGCAAATCGAATTTTAAGGGACAGAAAAAGTGTAAAGTTTGATGGGTCTAGGACGCATAGTTTAGCCGGAAAACGCGTTTAAAGATAAAAATGTCCAATTTTTTTAAAATTAGTTTTTCGTGTCATTCGTTACATGGATTAAAAGGTGGCAGTTCCAAGATCACGAATATATAATTTTTAAGTCGCTGGGGCAAGTAGTTTAGCCGCAAATCGAATTTTAAGGGACAGAAAAAGTGTAAAGTTTGATGGGTCTAGGACGCATAGTTTAGCCGGAAAACGCGTTTAAAGATAAAAATGTCCATTTTTTTTAAAATTAGTTTTTCGTGTCATTCGTTACATGGATTAAAAGATGGCAGTTCCAAGATCACGAATATATAATTTTTAAGTCGCTGGGGCAAGTAGTTTAGCCGCAAATCGAATTTTAAGGGACAGAAAAAGTGTAAAGTTTGATGGGTCTAGGACGCATAGTTTAGCCGGAAAACGCGTTTAAAGATAAAAATGTCCAATTTTTTTAAAATTAGTTTTTCGTGTCATTCGTTACATGGATTAAAAGGTGGCAGTTCCAAGATCACGAATATATAATTTTTAAGTCGCTGGGGTAAGTAGCTTAGCCGCAAATCGAATTTTAAGGGACAGAAAAAGTGTAAAGTTTGATGGGTCTAGGACGCATAGTTTAGCCGGAAAACGCGTTTAAAGATAAAAATGTCCAATTTTTTTAAAATTAGTTTTTCGTGCCATTCGTTACATGGATTTAAAGGTGGCAGTTCCAAGATCACGAATATATAATTTTTAAGTCGCTGGGGCAAGTAGTTTAGCCGCAAATCGAATTTTAAGGGACAGAAAAAGTGTAAAGTTTGATGGGTCTAGGACGCATAGTTTAGCCGGAAAACGCGTTTAAGGATAAAAATGTCCAATTTTTTTAAAATTAGTTTTTCGTGTCATTCGTTACATGGATTAAAAGGTGGCAGTTCCAAGATCACGAATATATAATTTTTAAGTCGCTGGGGCAAGTAGTTTAGCCGCAAATCGAATTTTAAGGGACAGAAAAAGTGTAAAGTTTGATGGGTCTAGGACGCATAGTTTAGCCGGAAAACGCGCTTAAAGATAAAAATGTCCAATTTTTTTAAAATTAGTTTTTCGTGTCATTCGTTACATGGATTAAAAGGTGGCAGTTCCAAGATCACGAATATATAATTTTTAAGTCGCTGGGGCAAGTAGTTTAGCCGCAAATCGAATTTTAAGGGACAGAAAAAGTGTAAAGTTTGATGGGTCTAGGACGCATAGGTTAGCCGGAAAACGCATTTAAAGATAAAAATGTCCAATTTTTTAAAATTAGTTTTTCGTGTCATTCGTTACATGGATTAAAAGGTGGCAGTTCCAAGATCACGAATATATAATTTTTAAGTCGCTGGGGCAAGTAGTTTAGCCGCAAATCGAATTTTAAGGGACAGGAAAAGTGTAAAGTTTGATGGGTCTAGGACGCATAGTTTAGCCGGAAAACGCGTTTAAAGATAAAAATGTCCAATTTTTTTCAAATTAGTTTTTCGTGTCATTCGTTACATGGATTAAAAGGTGGCAGTTCCAAGATCACGAATATATAATTTTTAAGTCCTGGGGCAAGTAGTTTAGCCGCAAATCGAATTTTAAGGGACAGAAAAAGTGTAAAGTTTGATGGGTCTAGGACGCATAGTTTAGCCGGAAAACGCGTTTAAAGATAAAAATGTCCAATTTTTTTAAAATTAGTTTTTCGTGTCATTCGTTACATGGATTAAAAGGTGGCAGTTCCAAGATCACGAATATATAATTTTTAAGTCGCTGGGGCAAGTAGTTTAGCCGCAAATCGAATTTTAAGGGACAGAAAAAGTGTAAAGTTTGATGGGTCTAGGACGCATAGTTTAGCCGGAAAACGCGTTTAAAGATAAAAATGTCCAATTTTTTTTAAAATTAGTTTTTCGTGTCATTCGTTACATGGATTAAAAGGTGGCAGTTCCAAGATCACGAATATATAATTTTTAAGTCGCTGGGGCAAGTAGTTTAGCCGCAAATCGAATTTTAAGGGACAGAAAAAGTGTAAAGTTTGATGGGTCTAGGACGCATAGTTTAGCCGGAAAACGCGTTTAAAGATAAAAATGTCCAATTTTTTTAAAATTAGTTTTTCGTGTCATTCGTTACATGGATTAAAAGGTGGCAGTTCCAAGATCACGAATATATAATTTTTAAGTCGCTGGGGCAAGTAGTTTAGCCGCAAATCGAATTTTAAGGGACAGAAAAAGTGTAAAGTTTGATGGGTCTAGGACGCATAGTTTAGCCGGAAAACGCGTTTAAAGATAAAAATGTCCAATTTTTTTAAAATTAGTTTTTCGTGTCATTCGTTACATGGATTAAAAGGTGGCAGTTCCAAGATCACGAATATATAATTTTTAAGTCGCTGGGGCAAGTAGCTTAGCCGCAAATCGAATTTTAAGGGACAGAAAAAGTGTAAAGTTTGATGGGTCTAGGACGCATAGTTTAGCCGAAAAACGCGTTTAAAGATAAAAATGTCCAATTTTTTTAAAATTAGTTTTTCGTGTCATTCGTTACATGATTAAAAGGTGGCAGTTCCAAGATCACGAATATATAATTTTTAAGTCGCTGGGGCAAGTAGTTTAGCCGCAAAACGAATTTTAAGGGACAGAAAAAGTGTAAAGTTTGATGGGTCTAGGACGCATAGTTTAGCCGGAAAACGCGTTTAAAGATAAAAATGTCCAATTTTTTTAAAATTAGTTTTTCGTGTCATTCGTTACATTGATTAAAAGGTGGCAGTTCCAAGATCACGAATATATAATTTTTAAGTCGCTGGGGCAAGTAGTTTAGCCGCAAATCGAATTTTAAGGGACAGAAAAAGTGTAAAGTTTGATGGGTCTAGGACGCATAGTTTAGCCGGAAAACGCGTTTAAAGATAAAAATGTCCAATTTTTTTAAAATTAGTTTTTCGTGTCATTCTTTACATGGATTAAAAGGTGGCAGTTCCAAGATCACGAATATATAATTTTTAAGTCGCTGGGGCAAGTAGTTTAGCCGCAAATCGAATCTTAAGGGACAGAAAAAGTGTAAAGTTTGATGGGTCTAGGACGCATAGTTTAGCCGGAAAACGCGTTTAAAGATAAAAATGTCCAATTTTTTTATTAGTTTTTCGTGTCATTCGTTACATGGATTAAAAGGTGGCAGTTCCAAGATCACGAATATATAATTTTTAAGTCGCTGGGGCAAGTAGTTTAGCCGCAAATCGAATTTTAAGGGACAGAAAAAGTGTAAAGTTTGATGGGTCTAGGACGCATAGTTTAGCCGGAAAACGCGTTTAAAGATAAAAATGTCCAATTTTTTTAAAATTAGTTTTTCGTGTCATTCGTTACATGGATTAAAAGGTGGCAGTTCCAAGATCACGAATATATAATTTTTAAGTCGCTGGGGCAAGTAGCTTAGCCGCAAATCGAATTTTAAGGGACAGAAAAAGTGTAAAGTTTGATGGGTCTAGGACGCATAGTTTAGCCGGAAAACGCGTTTAAAGATAAAAATGTCCAATTTTTTTAAAATTAGTTTTTCGTCTCATTCGTTACATGGATTAAAAGGTGGCAGTTCCAAGATCACGAATATATAATTTTTAAGTCGCTGGGGCAAGTAGTTTAGCCGCAAATCGAATTTTAAGGGACAGAAAAAGTGTAAAGTTTGATGGGTCTAGGACGCATAGTTTAGCCGGAAAACGCGTTTAAAGATAAAAATGTCCAATTTTTTTAAAATTAGTTTTTCGTGTCATTCGTTACATGGATTAAAAGGTGGCAGTTCCAAGATCACGAATATATAATTTTTAAGTCGCTGGGGCAAGTAGTTTAGCCGCAAATCGAATTTTAAGGGACAGAAAAAGTGTAAAGTTTGATGGGTCTAGGACGCATAGTTTAGCCGGAAAACGCGTTTAAAGATAAAAATGTCCAATTTTTTTAAAATTAGTTTTTCGTGTCATTCTTTACATGGATTAAAAGTTGGCAGTTCCAAGATCACGAATATATAATTTTTAAGTCGCTGGGGCAAGTAGTTTAGCCGCAAATCGAATTTTAAGGGACAGAAAAAGTGTAAAGTTTGATGGGTCTAGGACGCATAGTTTAGCCGGAAAACGCGTTTAAAGATAAAAATGTCCAATTTTTTTAAAATTAGTTTTTCGTGTCATTCGTTACATGGATTAAAAGGTGGCAGTTCCAAGATCACGAATATATAATTTTTAAGTCGCTGGGGCAAGTAGTTTAGCCGCAAATCGAATTTTAAGGGACAGAAAAAGTGTAAAGTTTGATGGGTCTAGGACGCATAGTTTAGCCGGAAAACGCGTTTAAAGATAAAAATGTCCAATTTTTTTAAAATTAGTTTTTCGTGTCATTCGTTACATAGATTAAAAGGTGGCAGTTCCAAGATCACGAATATATAATTTTTAAGTCGCTGGGGCAAGTAGTTTAGCGGCAAATCGAATTTTAAGGGACAGAAAAAGTGTAAAGTTTGATGGGTCTAGGACGCATAGTTTAGCCGGAAAACGCGTTTAAAGATAAAAATGTCCAATTTTTTTAAAATTAGTTTTTCGTGTCATTCGTTACATGGATTAAAAGGTGGCAGTTCCAGGATCACGAATATATAATTTTTAAGTCGCTGGGGCAAGTAGTTTAGCCGCAAATCGAATTTTAAGGGACAGAAAAAGTGTAAAGTTTGATGGGTCTAGGACGCATAGTTTAGCCGGAAAACGCGTTTAAAGATAAAAATGTCCAATTTTTTTAAAATTAGTTTTTCGTGTCATTCGTTACATGGATTAAAAGGTGGCAGTTCCAAGATCACGAATATATAATTTTTAAGTCGCTGGGGCAAGTAGTTTAGCCGCAAATCGAATTTTAAGGGACAGAAAAAGTGTAAAGTTTGATGGGTCTAGGACGCATAGTTTAGCCGGAAAACGCGTTTAAAGATAAAAATGTCCAATTTTTTTAAAATTAGTTTTTCGTGTCATTCGTTACATGGATTAAAAGGTGGCAGTTCCAAGATCACGAATATATAATTTTTAAGTCGCTGGGGCAAGTAGTTTAGCCGCAAATCGAATTTTAAGGGACAGAAAAAGTGTAAAGTTTGATGGGTCTAGGACGCATAGTTTAGCCGGAAAACGCGTTTAAAGATAAAAATGTCCAATTTTTTTAAAATTAGTTTTTCGTGTCATTCGTTACATGGATTAAAAGGTGGCAGTTCCAAGATCACGAATATATAATTTTTAAGTCGCTGGGGCAAGTAGTTTAGCCGCAAATCGAATTTTAAGGGACAGATAAAATGTAAAGTTTGATGGGTCTAGGACGCATAGTTTAGCCGGAAAACGCGTTTAAAGATAAAAATGTCCAATTTTTTTAAAATTAGTTTTTCGTGTCATTCGTTACATGGATTAAAAGGTGGCAGTTCCAAGATCACGAATATATAATTTTTAAGTCGCTGGGGCAAGTAGTTTAGCCGCAAATCGAATTTTAAGGGACAGAAAAAGTGTAAAGTTTGATGGCTCTAGGACGCATAGTTTAGCCGGAAAACGCGTTTAAAGATAAAAATGTCCAATTTTTTAAAAATTAGTTTTTCGTATCATTCGTTACATGGATTAAAAGGTGGCAGTTCCAAGATCACGAATATATAATTTTTAAGTCGCTGGGGCAAGTAGTTTAGCCGCAAATCGAATTTTAAGGGACAGAAAAAGTGTAAAGTTTGATGGGTCTAGGACGCATAGTTTAGCCGGAAAACGCGTTTAAAGATAAAAATGTCCAATTTTTTTAAAATTAGTTTTTCGTGTCATTCGTTACATGGATTAAAAGGTGGCAGTTCCAAGATCACGAATATATAATTTTTAAGTCGCTGGGGCAAGTAGTTTAGCCGCAAATCGAATTTTAAGGGACAGAAAAAGTGTAAAGTTTGATGGGTCTAGGACGAATAGTTTAGCCGGAAAACGCGTTTAAAGATAAAAACGTCCAATTTTTTTAAAATTAGTTTTTCGTGTCATTCGTTACATGGATTAAAAGGTGGCAGTTCCAAGATCACGAATATATAATTTTTAAGTCGCTGGGGCAAGTAGTTTAGCCGCAAATCGAATTTTAAGGGACAGAAAAAGTGTAAAGTTTGATGGGTCTAGGACGCATAGTTTAGCCGGAAAACGCGTTTAAAGATAAAAATGTCCAATTTTTTTAAAATTAGTTTTTCGTGTCATTCGTTACATGGATTAAAAGGTGGCAGTTCCAAGATCACGAATATATAATTTTTAAGTCGCTGGGGCAAGTAGTTTAGCCGCAAATCGAATTTTAAGGGACAGAAAAAGTGTAAAGTTTGATGGGTCTAGGACGCATAGTTTAGCCGGAAAACGCGTTTAAAGATAAAAATGTCCAATTTTTTTAAAACTATTTTTTCGTGTCATTCGTTACATGGATTAAAAGGTGGCAGTTCCAAGATCACGAATATATAATTTTTAAGTCGCTGGGGCAAGTAGTTTAGCCGCAAATCGAATTTTAAGGGACAGAAAAAGTGTAAAGTTTGATGGGTCTAGGACGCATAGTTTAGCCGGAAAACGCGTTTAAAGATAAAACTGTCCAATTTTTTTAAAATTAGTTTTTCGTGTCATTCGTTACATGGATTAAAAGGTGGCATTTCCAAGATCACGAATATATAATTTTTAAGTCGCTGGGGCAAGTAGTTTAGCCGCAAATCGAATTTTAAGGGACAGAAAAAGTGTAAAGTTTGATGGGTCTAGGACGCATAGTTTAGCCGGAAAACGCGTTTAAAGATAAAAATGTCCAATTTTTTTAAAATTAGTTTTTCGTGTCATTCGTTACATGGATTAAAAGGTGGCAGTTCCAAGATCACGAATATATAATTTTTAAGTCGCTGGGGCAAGTAGTTTAGCCGCAAATCGAATTTTAAGGGACAGAAAAAGTGTAAAGTTTGATGGGTCTAGGACGCATAGTTTAGCCGGAAAACGCGTTTAAAGATAAAAATGTCCAATTTTTTTAAAATTAGTTTTTCGTGTCATTCGTTACATGGATTAAAAGGTGGCAGTTCCAAGATCACGAATATATAATTTTTAAGTCGCTGGGGCAAGTAGTTTAGCCGCAAATCGAATTTTAAGGGACAGAAAAAGTGTAAAGTTTGATGGGTCTAGGACGCATAGTTTAGCCGGAAAACGCGTTTAAAGATAAAAATGTCCAATTTTTTTAAAATTAGTTTTTCGTGTCATTCGTTACATGGATTAAAAGGTGGCAGTTCCAAGATCACGAATATATAATTTTTAAGTCGCTGGGGCAAGTAGTTTAGCCGCAAATCGAATTTTAAGGGACAGAAAAAGTGTAAAGTTTGATGGGTCTAGGACGCATAGTTTAGCCGGAAAACGCGTTTAAAGATAAAAATGTCCAATTTTTTTAAAATTAGTTTTTCGTGTCATTCGTTACATGGATTAAAAGGTGGCAGTTCCAAGATCACGAATATTTAATTTTTAAGTCGCTGGGGCAAGTAGTTTAGCCGCAAATCGAATTTTAAGGGACAGATAAAATGTAAAGTTTGATGGGTCTAGGACGCATAGTTTAGCCGGAAAACGCGTTTAAAGATAAAAATGTCCAATTTTTTTAAAATTAGTTTTTCGTGTCATTCGTTACATGGATTAAAAGGTGGCAGTTCCAAGATCACGAATATATAATTTTTAAGTCGCTGGGGCAAGTAGTTTAGCCGCAAATCGAATTTTAAGGGACAGAAAAAGTGTAAAATTTGATGGGTCTAGGACGCATAGTTTAGCCGGAAAACGCGTTTAAAGATAAAAATGTCCAATTTTTTTAAAATTAGTTTTTCGTGTCTTTCGTTACATGGATTAAAAGGTGGCAGTTCCAAGATCACGAATATATAATTTTTAAGTCGCTGGGGCAAGTAGTTTAGCCGCAAATCGAATTTTAAGGGACAGAAAAAGTGTAAAGTTTGATGGGTCTAGGACGCATATTTTAGCCGGAAAACGCGTTTAAAGATAAAAATGTCCAATTTTTTTAAAATTAGTTTTTCGTGTCATTCGTTACATGGATTAAAAGGTGGCAGTTCCAAGATCACGAATATATAATTTTTAAGTCGCTGGGGCAAGTAGTTTAGCCGCAAATCGAATTTTAAGGGACAGAAAAAGTGTAAAGTTTAATGGGTCTAGGACGCATAGTTTAGCCGGAAAACGCGTTTAAAGATAAAAATGTCCAATTTTTTTAAAATTAGTTTTTCGTGTCATTCGTTACATGGATTAAAAATTGGCAGTTCCAAGATCACGAATATATAATTTTTAAGTCGCTGGGGCAAGTAGTTAGCCGCAAATCGAATTTTAAGGGACAGAAAAAGTGTAAAGTTTGATGGGTCCAGGACGCATAGTTTAGCCGGAAAACGCGTTTAAAGATAAAAATGTCCAATTTTTTTAAAATTAGTTTTTCGTGTCATTCGTTACACGGATTAAAAGGTGGCAGTTCCAAGATCACGAATATATAATTTTTAAGTCGCTGGGGCAAGTAGTTTAGCCGCAAATCGAATTTTAAGGGACAGAAAAAGTGTAAAGTTTGATGGGTCTAGGACGCATAGTTTAGCCGGAAAACGCGTTTAAAGATAAAAATGTCCAATTTTTTTAAAATTAGTTTTTCGTGTCATTCGTTACATGGATTAAAAGGTGGCAGTTCCAAGATCACGAATATATAATTTTTAAGTCGCTGGGGCAAGTAGTTTGGCCGCAAATCGAATTTTAAGGGACAGAAAAAGTGTAAAGTTTGATATGTCTAGGACGCATAGTTTAGCCGGAAAACGCGTTTAAAGATAAAAATGTCCAATTTTTTTAAAATTAGTTTTTCGTGTCATTCGTTACATGGATTAAAAGGTGGCAGTTCCAAGATCACGAATATATAATTTTTAAGTCGCTGGGGCAAGTAGTTTAGCCGCAAATCGAATTTTAAGGGACAGAAAAAGTGTAAAGTTTGATGGGTCTAGGACGCATAGTTTAGCCGGAAAACGCGTTTAAAGATAAAAATGTCCAATTTTTTTAAAATTAGTTTTTCGTGTCATTCGTTACATGGATTAAAAGGTGGCAGTTCCAAGATCACGAATATATAATTTTTAAGTCGCTGGGGCAAGTAGTTTAGCCGCAAATCGAATTTTAAGGGACAGAAAAAGTGTAAAGTTTGATGGGTCTAGGACGCATAGTTTAGCCGGAAAACGCGTTTAAAGATAAAAATGTCCAATTTTTTTAAAATTAGTTTTTCGTGTCATTCGTTACATGGATTAAAAGGTGGCAGTTCCAAGATCACGAATATATAATTTTTAAGTCGCTGGGGCAAGTAGTTTAGACGCAAATCGAATTTTAAGGGACAGAAAAAGTGTAAAGTTTGATGGGTCTAGGACGCATAGTTTAGCCGGAAAACGCGTTTAAAGATAAAAATGTCCAATTTTTTTAAAATTAGTTTTTCGTGTCATTCGTTACATGGATTAAAAGGTGGCAGTTCCAAGATCACGAATATTTAATTTTTAAGTCGCTGGGGCAAGTAGTTTAGCCGCAAATCGAATTTTAAGGGACAGATAAAATGTAAAGTTTGATGGGTCTAGGACGCATAGTTTAGCCGGAAAACGCGTTTAAAGATAAAAATGTCCAATTTTTTTAAAATTAGTTTTTCGTGTCATTCGTTACATGGATTAAAAGGTGGCAGTTCCAAGATCACGAATATATAATTTTTAAGTCGCTGGGGCAAGTAGTTTAGCCGCAAATCGAATTTTAAGGGACAGAAAAAGTGTAAAATTTGATGGGTCTAGGACGCATAGTTTAGCCGGAAAACGCGTTTAAAGATAAAAATGTCCAATTTTTTTAAAATTAGTTTTTCGTGTCTTTCGTTACATGGATTAAAAGGTGGCAGTTCCAAGATCACGAATATATAATTTTTAAGTCGCTGGGGCAAGTAGTTTAGCCGCAAATCGAATTTTAAGGGACAGACAAAGTGTAAAGTTTGATGGGTCTAGGACGCATATTTTAGCCGGAAAACGCGTTTAAAGATAAAAATGTCCAATTTTTTTAAAATTAGTTTTTCGTGTCATTCGTTACATGGATTAAAAGGTGGCAGTTCCAAGATCACGAATATATAATTTTTAAGTCGCTGGGGCAAGTAGTTTAGCCGCAAATCGAATTTTAAGGGACAGAAAAAGTGTAAAGTTTGATGGGTCTAGGACGCATAGTTTAGCCGGAAAACGCGTTTAAAGATAAAAATGTCCAATTTTTTTAAAATTAGTTTTTCGTGTCATTCGTTACATGGATTAAAAATTGGCAGTTCCAAGATCACGAATATATAATTTTTAAGTCGCTGGGGCAAGTAGTTAGCCGCAAATCGAATTTTAAGGGACAGAAAAAGTGTAAAGTTTGATGGGTCCAGGACGCATAGTTTAGCCGGAAAACGCGTTTAAAGATAAAAATGTCCAATTTTTTTAAAATTAGTTTTTCGTGTCATTCGTTACATGGATTAAAAGGTGGCAGTTCCAAGATCACGAATATATAATTTTTAAGTCGCTGGGGCAAGTAGTTTAGCCGCAAATCGAATTTTAAGGGACAGAAAAAGTGTAAAGTTTGATGGGTCTAGGACGCATAGTTTAGCCGGAAAACGCGTTTAAAGATAAAAATGTCCAATTTTTTTAAAATTAGTTTTTCGTGTCATTCGTTACATGGATTAAAAGGTGGCAGTTCCAAGATCACGAATATATAATTTTTAAGTCGCTGGGGCAAGTAGTTTAGCCGCAAATCGAATTTTAAGGGACAGAAAAAGTGTAAAGTTTGATGGGTCTAGGACGCATAGTTTAGCCGGAAAACGCGTTTAAAGATAAAAATGTCCAATTTTTTTAAAATTACTTTTTCGTGTCATTCGTTACATGGATTAAAAGGTGGCAGTTCCAAGATCACGAATATATAATTTTTAAGTCGCTGGGGCAAGTAGTTTAGCCGCAAATCGAATTTTAAGGGACAGAAAAAGTGTAAAGTTTGATGGGTCTAGGACGCATAGTTTAGCCGGAAAACGCGTTTAAAGATAAAAATGTCCAATTTTTTTAAAATTAGTTTTTCGTGTCATTCGTTACATGGATTAAAAGATGGCAGTTCCAAGATCACGAATATATAATTTTTAAGTCGCTGGGGCAAGTAGTTTAGCCGCAAATCGAATTTTAAGGGACAGAAAAAGTGTAAAGTTTGATGGGTCTAGGACGATAGTTTAGCCGGAAAACGCGTTTAAAGATAAAAATGTCCAATTTTTTTTAAATTAGTTTTTCGTGTCATTCGTTACATGGATTAAAAGGTGGCAGTTCCAAGATCACGAATATATAATTTTTAAGTCGCTGGGGCAAGTAGTTTAGCCGCAAATCGAATTTTAAGGGACAGAAAAAGTGTAAAGTTTGATGGGTCTAGGACGCATAGTTTAGCCGGAAAACGCGTTTAACGATAAAAATGTCCAATTTTTTTAAAATTAGTTTTTCGTGTCATTCGTTACATGGATTAAAAGGTGGCAGTTCCAAGATCACGAATATATAATTTTTAAGTCGCTGGGGCAAGTAGTTTAGCCGCAAATCGAATTTTAAGGGACAGAAAAAGTGTAAAGTTTGATGGGTCTAGGACGCATAGTTTAGCCGGAAAACGCGTTTAAAGATAAAAATGTCCAATTTTTTTAAAATTAGTTTTTCGTGTCATTCGTTACATGGATTAAAAGGTGGCAGTTCCAAGATCACGAATATATAATTTTTAAGTCGCTGGGGCAAGTAGTTTAGCCGCAAATCGAATTTTAAGGGACAGAAAAAGTGTAAAGTTTGATGGGTCTAGGACGCATAGTTTAGCCGGAAAACGCGTTTAAAGATAAAAATGTCCAATTTTTTTTAAATTAGTTTTTCGTGTCATTCGTTACATGGATTAAAAGGTGGCAGTTCCAAGATCACGAATATATAATTTTTAAGTCGCTGGGGCAAGTAGTTTAGCCGCAAATCGAATTTTAAGGGACAGAAAAAGTGTAAAGTTTGATGGGTCTAGGACGCATAGTTTAGCCGGAAAACGCGTTTAAAGATAAAAATGTCCAATTTTTTTAAAATTAGTTTTTCGTGTCATTCGTTACATGGATTAAAAGGTGGCAGTTCCAAGATCACGAATATATAATTTTTATGTCGCTGGGGCAAGTAGTTTAGCCGCAAATCGAATTTTAAGGGACAGAAAAAGTGTAAAGTTTGATGGGTCTAGGACGCATAGTTTAGCCGGAAAACGCGTTTAAAGATAAAAATGTCCAATTTTTTTAAAATTAGTTTTTCGTGTCATTCGTTACATGGATTAAAAGGTGGCAGTTCCAAGATCACGAATATATAATTTTTAAGTCGCTGGGGCAAGTAGTTTAGCCGCAAATCGAATTTTAAGGGACAGAAAAAGTGTAAAGTTTGATGGGTCTAGGACGCATAGTTTAGCCGGAAAACGCGTTTAAAGATAAAAATGTCCAATTTTTTTAAAATTAGTTTTTCGTGTCATTCGTTACATGGATTAAAAGGTGGCAGTTCCAAGATCACGAATATATAATTTTTAAGTCGCTGGGGCAAGTAGTTTAGCCGCAAATCGAATTTTAAGGGACAGAAAAAGTGTAAAGTTTGATGGGTCTAGGACGCATAGTTTAGCCGGAAAACGCGTTTAAAGATAAAAATGTCCAATTTTTTTAAAATTAGTTTTTCGTGTCATTTGTTACATGGATTAAAAGGTGGCAGTTCCAAGATCACGAATATATAATTTTTAAGTCGCTGGGGCAAGTAGTTTAGCCGCAAATCGAATTTTAAGGGACAGAAAAAGTGTAAAGTTTGATGGGTCTAGGACGCATAGTTTAGCCGGAAAACGCGTTTAAAGATAAAAATGTCCAATTTTTTTAAAATTAGTTTTTCGTGTCATTCGTTACATGGATTAAAAGGTGGCAGTTCCAAGATCACGAATATATAATTTTTAAGTCGCTGGGGCAAGTAGTTTAGCCGCAAATCGAATTTTAAGGGACAGAAAAAGTGTAAAGTTTGATGGGTCTAGGACGCATAGTTTAGCCGGAAAACGCGTTTAAAGATAAAAATGTCCAATTTTTTTAAAATTAGTTTTTCGTGTCATTCGTTACATGGATTAAAAGGTGGCAGTTCCAAGATCACGAATATATAATTTTTAAGTCGCTGGGGCAAGTAGTTTAGCCGCAAATCGAATTTTAAGGGACAGAAAAAGTGTAAAGTTTGATGGGTCTAGGACGCATAGTTTAGCCGGAAAACGCGTTTAAAGATAAAAATGTCCAATTTTTTTAAAATTAGTTTTTCGTGTCATTCGTTACATGGATTAAAAGGTGGCAGTTCCAAGATCACGAATATATAATTTTTAAGTCGCTGGGGCAAGTAGTTTAGCCGCAAATCGAATTTTAAGGGACAGACAAAGTGTAAAGTTTGATGGGTCTAGGACGCATAGTTTAGCCGGAAAACGCGTTTAAAGATAAAAATGTCCAATTTTTTTTAAATTAGTTTTTCGTGTCATTCGTTACATGGATTAAAAGGTGGCAGTTCCAAGATCACGAATATATAATTTTTAAGTCGCTGGGGCAAGTAGTTTAGCCGCAAATCGAATTTTAAGGGACAGAAAAAGTGTAAAGTTTGATGGGTCTAGGACGCATAGTTTAGCCGGAAAACGCGTTTAAAGATAAAAATGTCCAATTTTTTTAAAATTAGTTTTTCGTGTCATTCGTTACATGGATTAAAAGGTGGCAGTTCCAAGATCACGAATATATAATTTTTAAGTCGCTGGGGCAAGTAGTTTAGCAGCAAATCGAATTTTAAGGGACAGAAAAAGTGTAAAGTTTGATGGGTCTAGGACGCATAGTTTAGCCGGAAAACGCGTTTAAAGATAAAAATGTCCAATTTTTTTAAAATTAGTTTTTCGTGTCATTCGTTACATGGATTAAAAGGTGGCAGTTCCAAGATCACGAATATATAATTTTTAAGTCGCTGGGGCAAGTAGTTTAGCCGCAAATCGAATTTTAAGGGACAGAAAAAGTGTAAAGTTTGATGGGTCTAGGACGCATAGTTTAGCCGGAAAACGCGTTTAAAGATAAAAATGTCCAATTTTTTTAAAATTAGTTTTTCGTGTCATTCGTTACATGGATTAAAAGGTGGCAGTTCCAAGATCACGAATATATAATTTTTAAGTCGCTGGGGCAAGTAGTTTAGCCGCAAATCGAATTTTAAGGGACAGAAAAAGTGTAAAGTTTGATGGGTCTAGGACGCATAGCTTAGCCGGAAAACGCGTTTAAAGATAAAAATGTCCAATTTTTTTAAAATTAGTTTTTCGTGTCATTCGTTACATGGATTAAAAGGTGGCAGTTCCAAGATCACGAATATATAATTTTTAAGTCGCTGGGGCAAGTAGTTTAGCCGCAAATCGAATTTTAAGGGACAGAAAAAGTGTAAAGTTTGATGGGTCTAGGGCGCATAGTTTAGCCGGAAAACGCGTTTAAAGATAAAAATGTCCAATTTTTTTAAAATTAGTTTTTCGTGTCATTCGTTACATGGATTAAAAGGTGGCAGTTCCAAGATCACGAATATATAATTTTTAAGTCGCTGGGGCAAGTAGTTTAGCCGCAAATCGAATTTTAAGGGACAGAAAAAGTGTAAAGTTTGATGGGTCTAGGACGCATAGCTTAGCCGGAAAACGCAAGTAGTTTAGCCGCAAATCGAATTTTAAGGGACAGAAAAAGTGTAAAGTTTGATGGGTCTAGGACGCATAGTTTAGCCGGAAAACGCGTTTAAAGATAAAAATGTCCAATTTTTTTTAAATTAGTTTTTCGTGTCATTCGTTACATGGATTAAAAGGTGGCAGTTCCAAGATCACGAATATATAATTTTTAAGTCGCTGGGGCAAGTAGTTTAGCCGCAAATCGAATTTTAAGGGACAGAAAAAGTGTAAAGTTTGATGGGTCTAGGACGCATAGTTTAGCCGGAAAACGCGTTTAAAGATAAAAGTGTCCAATTTTTTTAAAATTAGTTTTTCGTGTCATTCGTTACATGGATTAAAAGGTGGCAGTTCCAAGATCACGAATATATAATTTTTAAGTCGCTGGGGCAAGTAGTTTAGCCGCAAATCGAATTTTAAGGGACAGAAAAAGTGTAAAGTTTGATGGGTCTAGGACGCATAGTTTAGCCGGAAAACGCGTTTAAAGATAAAAATGTCCAATTTTTTTAAAATTAGTTTTTCGTGTCATTCGTTACATGGATTAAAAGGTGGCAGTTCCAAGATCACGAATATATAATTTTTAAGTCGCTGGGGCAAGTAGTTTAGCCGCAAATCGAATTTTAAGGGACAGAAAAAGTGTAAAGTTTGATGGGTCTAGGACGCATAGTTTAGCCGGAAAACGCGTTTAAAGATAAAAATGTCCAATTTTTTTAAAATTAGTTTTTCGTGTCATTCGTTACATGGATTAAAAGGTGGCAGTTCCAAGATCACGAATATATAATTTTTAAGTCGCTGGGGCAAGTAGTTTAGCCGCAAATCGAATTTTAAGGGACAGAAAAAGTGTAAAGTTTGATGGGTCTAGGACGCATAGTTTAGCCGGAAAACGCGTTTAAAGATAAAAATGTCCATTTTTTTTAAAATTAGTTTTTCGTGTCATTCGTTACATGGATTAAAAGGTGGCAGTTCCAAGATCACGAATATATAATTTTTAAGTCGCTGGGGCAAGTAGTTTAGCCGCAAATCGAATTTTAAGGGACAGAAAAAGTGTAAAGTTTGATGGGTCTAGGACGCATAGTTTAGCCGGAAAACGCGTTTAAAGATAAAAATGTCCAATTTTTTTAAAATTAGTTTTTCGTGTCATTCGTTACATGGATTAAAAGGTGGCAGTTCCAAGATCACGAATATATAATTTTTAAGTCGCTGGGGCAAGTAGTTTAGCCGCAAATCGAATTTTAAGGGACAGAAAAAGTGTAAAGTTTGATGGGTCTAGGACGCATAGTTTAGCCGGAAAACGCGTTTAAAGATAAAAATGTCCAATTTTTTTAAAATTAGTTTTTCGTGTCATTCGTTACATGGATTAAAAGGTGGCAGTTCCAAGATCACGAATATATAATTTTTAAGTCGCTGGGGCAAGTAGTTTAGCCGCAAATCGAATTTTAAGGGACAGAAAAAGTGTAAAGTTTGATGGGTCTAGGACGCATAGTTTAGCCGGAAAACGCGTTTAAAGATAAAAATGTCCAATTTTTTTAAAATTAGTTTTTCGTGTCATTCGTTACATGGATTAAAAGGTGGCAGTTCCAAGATCAAGAATATATAATTTTTAAGTCGCTGGGGCAAGTAGTTTAGCCGCAAATCGAATTTTAAGGGACAGAAAAAGTGTAAAGTTTGATGGGTCTAGGACGCATAGTTTAGCCGGAAAACGCGTTTAAAGATAAAAATGTCCAATTTTTTTAAAATTAGTTTTTCGTGTCATTCGTTACATGGATTAAAAGGTGGCAGTTCCAAGATCACGAATATATAATTTTTAAGTCGCTGGGGCAAGTAGTTTAGCCGCAAATCGAATTTTAAGGGACAGAAAAAGTGTAAAGTTTGATGGGTCTAGGACGCATAGTTTAGCCGGAAAACGCGTTTAAAGATAAAAATGTCCAATTTTTTTAAAATTAGTTTTTCGTGTCATTCGTTACATGGAGTAAAAGGTGGCAGTTCCAAGATCACGAATATATAATTTTTAAGTCGCTGGGGCAAGTAGTTTAGCCGCAAATCGAATTTTAAGGGACAGAAAAAGTGTAAAGTTTGATGGGTCTAGGACGCATAGTTTAGCCGGAAAACGCGTTTAAAGATAAAAATGTCCAATTTTTTTAAAATTAGCTTTTCGTGTCATTCGTTACATGGATTAAAAGGTGGCAGTTCCAAGATCACGAATATATAATTTTTAAGTCGCTGGGGCAAGTAGTTTAGCCGCAAATCGAATTTTAAGGGACAGAAAAAGTGTAAAGTTTGATGGGTCTAGGACGCATAGTTTAGCCGGAAAACGCATTTAAAGATAAAAATGTCCAATTTTTTTAAAATTAGTTTTTCGTGTCATTCGTTACATGGATTAAAAGGTGGCAGTTCCAAGATCACGAATATATAATTTTTAAGTCGCTGGGGCAAGTAGTTTAGCCGCAAATCGAATTTTAAGGGACAGAAAAAGTGTAAAGTTTGATGGGTCTAGGACGCATAGTTTAGCCGGAAAACGCGTTTAAAGATAAAAATGTCCAATTTTTTTAAAATTAGTTTTTCGTGTCATTCGTTACATGGATTAAAAGGTGGCAGTTCCAAGATCACGAGTATATAATTTTTAAGTCGCTGGGGCAAGTAGTTTAGCAGCAAATCGAATTTTAAGGGACAGAAAAAGTGTAAAGTTTGATGGGTCTAGGACGCATAGCTTAGCCGGAAAACGCGTTTAAAGATAAAAATGTCTAATTTTTTTAAAATTAGTTTTTCGTGTCATTCGTTACATGGATTAAAAGGTGGCAGTTCCAAGATCACGAATATATAATTTTTAAGTCGCTGGGGCAAGTAGTTTAGCCGCAAATCGAATTTTACGGGACAGAAAAAGTGTAAAGTTTGATGGGTCTAGGACGCATAGTTTAGCCGGAAAACGCGTTTAAAGATAAAAATGTCCAATTTTTTTAAAATTAGTTTTTCGTGTCATTCGTTACATGGATTAAAAGGTGGCAGTTCCAAGATCACGAATATATAATTTTTAAGTCGCTGGGGCAAGTAGTTTAGCCGCAAATCGAATTTTAAGGGACAGAAAAGTGTAAAGTTTGATGGGTCTAGGACGCATAGTTTAGCCGGAAAACGCGTTTAAAGATAAAAATGTCCAATTTTTTTAAAATTAGTTTTTCGTGTCATTCGTTACATGGATTAAAAGGTGGCAGTTCCAAGATCACGAATATATAATTTTTAAGTCGCTGGGGCAAGTAGTTTAGCCGCAAATCGAATTTTAAGGGACAGAAAAAGTGTAAAGTTTGATGGGTCTAGGACGCATAGTTTAGCCGGAAAACGCGTTTAAAGATAAAAATGTCCAATTTTTTTTAAAATTAGTTTTTCGTGTCATTCGTTACATGGATTAAAAGGTGGCAGTTCCAAGATCACGAGTATATAATTTTTAAGTCGCTGGGGCAAGTAGTTTAGCAGCAAATCGAATTTTAAGGGACAGAAAAAGTGTAAAGTTTGATGGGTCTAGGACGCATAGTTTAGCCGGAAAACGCGTTTAAAGATAAAAATGTCCAATTTTTTTAAAATTAGTTTTTCGTGTCATTCGTTACATGGATTAAAAGGTGGCAGTTCCAAGATCACGAATATATAATTTTTAAGTCGCTGGGGCAAGTAGTTTAGCCGCAAATCGAATTTTAAGGGACAGAAAAAGTGTAAAGTTTGATGGGTCTAGGACGCATAGTTTAGCCGGAAAACGCGTTTAAAGATAAAAATGTCCAATTTTTTTTAAAATTAGTTTTTCGTGTCATTCGTTACATGGATTAAAAGGTGGCAGTTCCAAGATCACGAATATATAATGTTTAAGTCGCTGGGGCAAGTAGTTTAGCCGCAAATCGAATTTTAAGGGACAGAAAAAGTGTAAAGTTTGATGGGTCTAGGACGCATAGTTTAGCCGGAAAACGCGTTTAAAGATAAAAATGTCCAATTTTTTTTAAATTAGTTTTTCGTGTCATTCGTTACATGGATTAAAAGGTGGCAGTTCCAAGATCACGAATATATAATTTTTAAGTCGCTGGGGCAAGTAGTTTAGCCGCAAATCGAATTTTAAGGGACAGAAAAAGTGTAAAGTTTGATGGGTCTAGGACGCAAAGTTTAGCCGGAAAACGCGTTTAAAGATAAAAATGTCCAATTTTTTTAAAATTAGTTTTTCGTGTCATTCGTTACATGGATTAAAAGGTGGCAGTTCCAAGATCACGAATATATAATTTTTAAGTCGCTGGGGCAAGTAGTTTAGCCGCAAATCGAATTTTAAGGGACAGAAAAAGTGTAAAGTTTGATGGGTCTAGGACGCATAGTTTAGCCGGAAAACGCGTTTAAAGATAAAAATGTCCAATTTTTTTAAAATTAGTTTTTCGTGTCATTCGTTACATGGATTAAAAGGTGGCAGTTCCAAGATCACGAATATATAATTTTTAAGTCGCTGGGGCAAGTAGTTTAGCCGCAAATCGAATTTTAAGGGACAGAAAAAGTGTAAAGTTTGATGCGTCTAGGACGCATAGTTTAGCCGGAAAACGCGTTTAAAGATAAAAATGTCCAATTTTTTTAAAATTAGTTTTTCGTGTCATTCGTTACATGGATTAAAAGGTGGCAGTTCCAAGATCACGAATATATAATTTTTAAGTCGCTGGGGCAAGTAGTTTAGCCGCAAATCGAATTTTATGGGACCGAAAAAGTGTAAAGTTTGATGGGTCTAGGACGCATAGTTTAGCCGGAAAACGCGTTTAAAGATAAAAATGTCCAATTTTTTTAAAATTAGTTTTTCGTGTCATTCGTTACATGGATTAAAAGGTGGCAGTTCCAAGATCACGAATATATAATTTTTAAGTCGCTGGGGCAGGTAGTTTAGCCGCAAATCGAATTTTAAGGGACAGAAAAAGTGTAAAGTTTGATGGGTCTAGGACGCATAGTTTAGCCGGAAAACGCGTTTAAAGATAAAAATGTCCAATTTTTTTAAAATTAGTTTTTCGTGTCATTCGTTACATGGATTAAAAGGTGGCAGTTCCAAGATCACGAATATATAATTTTTAAGTCGCTGGGGCAAGTAGTTTAGCCGCAAATCGAATTTTAAGGGACAGAAAAAGTGTAAAGTTTGATGGGTCTAGGACGCATAGTTAAGCCGGAAAACGCGTTTAAAGATAAAAATGTCCAATTTTTTTAAAATTAGTTTTTCGTGTCATTCGTTACATGGATTAAAAGGTGGCAGTTCCAGGATCACGAATATATAATTTTTAAGTCGCTGGGGCAAGTAGTTTAGCCGCAAATCGAATTTTAAGGGACAGAAAAAGTGTAAAGTTTGATGGGTCTAGGACGCATAGTTTAGCCGGAAAACGCGTTTAAAGATAAAAATGTCCAATTTTTTTAAAATTAGTTTTTCGTGTCATTCGTTACATGGATTAAAAGGTGGCAGTTCCAAGATCACGAATATATAATTTTTAAGTCGCTGGGGCAAGTAGTTTAGCCGCAAATCGAATTTTAAGGGACAGAAAAAGTGTAAAGTTTGATGGGTCTAGGACGCATAGTTTAGCCGGAAAAACGCGTTTAAAGATAAAAATGTCCAATTGTTTTAAAATTAGTTTTTCGCGTCATTCGTTACATGGATTAAAAGGTGGCAGTTCCAAGATCACGAATATATAATTTTTAAGTCGCTGGGGCAAGTAGTTTAGCCGCAAATCGAATTTTAAGGGACAGAAAAAGTGTAAAGTTTGATGGGTCTAGGACGCATAGTTTAGCCGGAAAACGCGTTTAAAAATAAAAATGTCAAATTTTTTTAAAATTAGTTTTTCGTGTCATTCGTTACATGGATTAAAAGGTGGCAGTTCCAAGATCACGAATATATAATTTTTAAGTCGCTGGGGCAAGTAGTTTAGCCGCAAATCGAATTTTAAGGGACAGAAAAAGTGTAAAGTTTGATGGGTCTAGGACGCATAGTTTAGCCGGAAAATGCGTTTAAAGATAAAAATGTCCAATTGTTTTAAAATTAGTTTTTCGCGTCATTCGTTACATGGATTAAAAGGTGGCAGTTCCAAGATCACGAGTATATAATTTTTAAGTCGCTGGGGCAAGTAGTTTAGCAGCAAATCGAATTTTAAGGGACAGAAAAAGTGTAAAGTTTGATGGGTCTAGGACGCATAGTTTAGCCGGAAAACGCGTTTAAAGATAAAAATGTCCAATTTTTTTAAAATTAGTTTTTCGTGTCATTCGTTACATGGATTAAAAGGTGGCAGTTCCAAGATCACGAATATATAATTTTTAAGTCGCTGGGGCAAGTAGTTTAGCCGCAAATCGAATTTTAAGGGACAGAAAAAGTGTAAAGTTTGATGGGTCTAGGACGCATAGTTTAGCCGGAAAACACGTTTAAAGATAAAAATGTCCAATTTTTTTAAAATTAGTTTTTCGTGTCATTCGTTACATGGATTAAAAGGTGGCAGTTCCAAGATCACGAATATATAATTTTTAAGTCGCTGGGGCAAGTAGTTTAGCCGCAAATCGAATTTTAAGGGACAGAAAAAGTGTAAAGTTTGATGGGTCTAGGACGCATAGCTTAGCCGGAAAACGCGTTTAAAGATAAAAATGTCCAATTTTTTTAAAATTAGTTTTTCGTGTCATTCGTTACATGGATTAAAAGGTGGCAGTTCCAAGATCACGAATATATAATTTTTAAGTCGCTGGGGCAAGTAGTTTAGCCGCAAATCGAATTTTAAGGGACAGAAAAAGTGTAAAGTTTGATGGGTCTAGGACGCATAGTTTAGCCGGAAAACGCGTTTAAAGATAAAAATGTCCAATTTTTTTAAAATTATTTTTTCGTGTCATTCGTTACATGGATTAAAAGGTGGCAGTTCCAAGATCACGAATATATAATTTTTAAGTCGCTGGGGCAAGTAGTTTAGCCGCAAATCGAATTTTAAGGGACAGAAAAAGTGTAAAGTTTGATGGGTCTAGGACGCATAGTTTAGCCGGAAAACGCGTTTAAAGATAAAAATGTACAATTTTTTTAAAATTAGTTTTTCGTTTCATTCGTTACATGGATTAAAAGGTGGCAGTTCCAAGATCACGAATATATAATTTTTAAGTCGCTGGGGCAAGTAGTTTAGCCGCAAATCGAATTTTAAGGGACAGAAAAAGTGTAAAGTTTGATGGGTCTAGGACGCATAGTTTAGCCGAAAAACGCGTTTAAAGATAAAAATGTCCAATTTTTTTTTAAATTAGTTTTTCGTGTCATTCGTTACATGGATTAAAAGGTGGCAGTTCCAAGATCACGAATATATAATTTTTAAGTCGCTGGGGCAAGTAGTTTAGCCGCAAATCGAATTTTAAGGGACAGAAAAAGTGTAAAGTTTGATGGGTCTAGGACGCATAGTTTAGCCGGAAAACGCGTTTAAAGATAAAAATGTCCAATTTTTTAAAATTAGTTTTTCGTGTCATTCGTTACATGGATTAAGAGGTGGCAGTTCCAAGATCACGAATATATAATTTTTAAGTCGCTGGGGCAAGTAGTTTAGCCGCAAATCGAATTTTAAGGGACAGAAAAAGTGTAAAGTTTGATGGGTCTAGGACGCATAGTTTAGCCGGAAAACGCGTTTAAAGATAAAAATGTCCAATTTTTTTAAAATTAGTTTTTCGTGTCATTCGTTACATGGATTAAAAGGTGGCAGTTCCAAGATCACGAATATATAATTTTTAAGTCGCTGGGGCAAGTAGTTTAGCCGCAAATCGAATTTTAAGGGACAGAAAAAGTGTAAAGTTTGATGGGTCTAGGACGCATAGCTTAGCCGGAAAACGCGTGTAAAGATAAAAATGTCCAATTTTTTTAAAATTAGTTTTTCGTGTCATTCGTTACATGGATTAAAAGGTGGCAGTTCCAAGATCACGAATATATAATTTTTAAGTCGCTGGGGCAAGTAGTTTAGCCGCAAATCGAATTTTAAGGGACAGAAAAAGTGTAAAGTTTGATGGGTCTAGGACGCATAGTTTAGCCGGAAAACGCGTTTAAAGATAAAAATGTCCAATTTTTTTAAAATTAGTTTTTCGTGTCATTCGTTACATGGATTAAAAGGTGGCAGTTCCAAGATCACGAGTATATAATTTTTAAGTCGCTGGGGCAAGTAGTTTAGCAGCAAATCGAATTTTAATGGACAGAAAAAGTGTAAAGTTTAATGGGTCTAGGACGCATAGTTTAGCCGGAAAACGCGTTTAAAGATAAAAATGTCCAATTTTTTTAAAATTAGTTTTTCGTGTCATTCGTTACATGGATTAAAAGGTGGCAGTTCCAAGATCACGAATATATAATTTTTAAGTCGCTGGGGCAAGTAGTTTAGCCGCAAATCGAATTTTAAGGGACAGAAAAAGTGTAAAGTTTGATGGGTCTAAGACGCATAGCTTAACCGGAAAACGCGTTTAAAGATAAAAATGTCCAATTTTTTTAAAATTAGTTTTTCGTGTCATTCGTTACATGGATTAAAAGGTGGCAGTTCCAAGATCACGAATATATAATTTTTAAGTCGCTGGGGCAAGTAGTTTAGCCGCAAATCGAATTTTAAGGGACAGAAAAAGTGTAAAGTTTGATGGGTCTAGGACGCATAGTTTAGCCGGAAAACGCGTTTAAAGATAAAAATGTCCAATTTTTTTTAAAATTATTTTTTCGTGTCATTCGTTACATGGATTAAAAGGTGGCAGTTCCAAGATCACGAATATATAATTTTTAAGTCGCTGGGGCAAGTAGTTTAGCCGCAAATCGAATTTTAAGGGACAGAAAAAGTGTAAAGTTTGATGGGTCTAGGACGCATAGTTTAGCCGGAAAATGCGTTTAAAGATAAAAATGTCCAATTGTTTTAAAATTAGTTTTTCGCGTCATTCGTTACATGGATTAAAAGGTGGCAGTTCCAAGATCACGAGTATATAATTTTTAAGTCGCTGGGGCAAGTAGTTTAGCAGCAAATCGAATTTTAAGGGACAGAAAAAGTGTAAAGTTTGATGGGTCTAGGACGCATAGTTTAGCCGGAAAACGCGTTTAAAGATAAAAATGTCCAATTTTTTTAAAATTAGTTTTTCGTGTCATTCGTTACATGGATTAAAAGGTGGCAGTTCCAAGATCACGAATATATAATTTTTAAGTCGCTGGGGCAAGTAGTTTAGCCGCAAATCGAATTTTAAGGGACAGAAAAAGTGTAAAGTTTGATGGGTCTAGGACGCATAGTTTAGCCGGAAAACGCGTTTAAAGATAAAAATGTCCAATTTTTTTTAAAATTAGTTTTTCGTGTCATTCGTTACATGGATTAAAAGGTGGCAGTTCCAAGATCACGAATATATAATTTTTAAGTCGCTGGGGCAAGTAGTTTAGCCGCAAATCGAATTTTAAGGGACAGAAAAAGTGTAAAGTTTGATGGGTCTAGGACGCATAGCTTAGCCGGAAAACGCGTTTAAAGATAAAAATGTCCAATTTTTTTAAAATTAGTTTTTCGTGTCATTCGTTACATGGATTAAAAGGTGGCAGTTCCAAGATCACGAATATATAATTTTTAAGTCGCTGGGGCAAGTAGTTTAGCCGCAAATCGAATTTTAAGGGACAGAAAAAGTGTAAAGTTTGATGGGTCTAGGACGCATAGTTTAGCCGGAAAACGCGTTTAAAGATAAAAATGTCCAATTTTTTTAAAATTATTTTTTCGTGTCATTCGTTACATGGATTAAAAGGTTAGCAGTTCCAAGATCATGAATATATAATTTTTAAGTCGCTGGGGCAAGTAGTTTAGCCGCAAATCGAATTTTAAGGGACAGAAAAAGTGTAAAGTTTGATGGGTCTAGGACGCATAGTTTAGCCGGAAAACGCGTTTAAAGATAAAAATGTACAATTTTTTTAAAATTAGTTTTTCGTTTCATTCGTTACATGGATTAAAAGGTGGCAGTTCCAAGATCACGAATATATAATTTTTAAGTCGCTGGGGCAAGTAGTTTAGCCGCAAATCGAATTTTAAGGGACAGAAAAAGTGTAAAGTTTGATGGGTCTAGGACGCATAGTTTAGCCGAAAAACGCGTTTAAAGATAAAAATGTCCAATTTTTTTTTAAATTAGTTTTTCGTGGCATTCGTTACATGGATTAAAAGTTGGCAGTTCCAAGATCACGAATATATAATTTTTAAGTCGCTGGGGCAAGTAGTTTAGCCGCAAATCGAATTTTAAGGGACAGAAAAAGTGTAAAGTTTGATGGGTCTAGGACGCATAGTTTAGCCGGAAAACGCGTTTAAAGATAAAAATGTCCAATTTTTTTAAAATTAGTTTTTCGTGTCATTCGTTACATGGATTAAGAGGTGGCAGTTCCAAGATCACGAATATATAATTTTTAAGTCGCTGGGGCAAGTAGTTTAGCCGCAAATCGAATTTTAAGGGACAGAAAAAGTGTAAAGTTTGATGGGTCTAGGACGCATAGTTTAGCCGGAAAACGCGTTTAAAGATAAAAATGTCCAATTTTTTTAAAATTAGTTTTTCGTGTCATTCGTTACATGGATTAAAAGGTGGCAGTTCCAAGATCACGAATATATAATTTTTAAGTCGCTGGGGCAAGTAGTTTAGCCGCAAATCGAATTTTAAGGGACAGAAAAAGTGTAAAGTTTGATGGGTCTAGGACGCATAGTTTAGCCGGAAAACGCGTGTAAAGATAAAAATGTCCAATTTTTTTAAAATTAGTTTTTCGTGTCATTCGTTACATGGATTAAAAGGTGGCAGTTCCAAGATCACGAATATATAATTTTTAAGTCGCTGGGGCAAGTAGTTTAGCCGCAAATCGAATTTTAAGGGACAGAAAAAGTGTAAAGTTTGATGGGTCTAGGACGCATAGTTTAGCCGGAAAACGCGTTTAAAGATAAAAATGTCCAATTTTTTTAAAATTAGTTTTTCGTGTCATTCGTTACATGGATTAAAAGGTGGCAGTTCCAAGATCACGAGTATATAATTTTTAAGTCGCTGGGGCAAGTAGTTTAGCAGCAAATCGAATTTTAAGGGACAGAAAAAGTGTAAAGTTTGATGGGTCTAGGACGCATAGTTTAGCCGGAAAACGCGTTTAAAGATAAAAATGTCCAATTTTTTTAAAATTAGTTTTTCGTGTCATTCGTTACATGGATTAAAAGGTGGCAGTTCCAAGATCACGAATATATAATTTTTAAGTCGCTGGGGCAAGTAGTTTAGCCGCAAATCGAATTTTAAGGGACAGAAAAAGTGTAAAGTTTGATGGGTCTAGGACGCATAGCTTAGCCGGAAAACGCGTTTAAAGATAAAAATGTCCAATTTTTTTAAAATTAGTTTTTCGTGTCATTCGTTACATGGATTAAAAGGTGGCAGTTCCAAGATCACGAATATATAATTGTTAAGTCGCTGGGGCAAGTAGTTTAGCCGCAAATCGAATTTTAAGGGACAGAAAAAGTGTAAAGTTTGATGGGTCTAGGACGCATAGTTTAGCCGGAAAACGCGTTTAAAGATAAAAATGTCCAATTTTTTTAAAATTATTTTTTCGTGTCATTCGTTACATGGATTAAAAGGTGGCAGTTCCAAGATCACGAATATATAATTTTTAAGTCGCTGGGGCAAGTAGTTTAGCCGCAAATCGAATTTTAAGGGACAGCAAAAGTGTAAAGTTTGATGGGTCTAGGACGCATAGTTTAGCCGGAAAACGCGTTTAAAGATAAAAATGTCCAATTTTTTTAAAATTAGTTTTTCGTGTCATTCGTTACATGGATTAAAAGGTGGCAGTTCCAAGATCACGAATATATAATTTTTAAGTCGCTGGGGCAAGTAGTTTAGCCGCAAATCGAATTTTAAGGGACAGACAAAGTGTAAAGTTTGATGGGTCTAGGACGCATAGTTTAGCCGAAAAACGCGTTTAAAGATAAAAATGTCCAATTTTTTTTAAAATTAGTTTTTCGTGTCATTCGTTACATGGATTAAAAGGTGGCAGTTCCAAGATCACGAATATATAATTTTTAAGTCGCTGGGGCAAGTAGTTTAGCCGCAAATCGAATTTTAAGGGACAGAAAAAGTGTAAAGTTTGATGGGTCTAGGACGCATAGTTTAGCCGGAAAACGCGTTTAAAGATAAAAATGTCCAATTTTTTTAAAATTTTTCGTGTCATTCGTTACATGGATTAAGAGGTGGCAGTTCCAAGATCACGAATATATAATTTTTAAGTCGCTGGGGCAAGTAGTTTAGCCGCAAATCGAATTTTAAGGGACAGAAAAAGTGTAAAGTTTGATGGGTCTAGGAGGCATAGTTTAGCCGGAAAACGCGTTTAAGGAAAAAAATGTCCAATTTTTTTAAAATTAGTTGTTCGTGTCATTCGTTACATGGATTAAAAGGTGGCAGTTCCAAGATCACGAATATATAATTTTTAAGTCGCTGGGGCAAGTAGTTTAGCCGCAAATCGAATTTTAAGGGAGAGAAAAAGTGTAAAGTTTGATGGGTCTAGGACGCATAGTTTAGCCGGAAAACGCGTTTAAAGATAAAAATGTCCAATTTTTTTAAAATTAGTTTTTCGTGTCATTCGTTACATGGATTAAAAGGTGGCAGTTCCAAGATCACGAATATATAATTTTTAAGTCGCTGGGGCAAGTAGTTTAGCCGCAAATCGAATTTTAAGGGACAGAAAAAGTGTAAAGTTTGATGGGTCTAGGACGCATAGCTTAGCCGGAAAACGCGTTTAAAGATAAAAATGTCCAATTTTTTTAAAATTAGTTTTTCGTGTCATTCGTTACATGGATTAAAAGGTGGCAGTTCCAAGATCACGAATATATAATTTTTAAGTCGCTGGGGCAAGTAGTTTAGCCGCAAATCGAATTTTAAGGGACAGAAAAAGTGTAAAGTTTGATGGGTCTAGGACGCATAGTTTAGCCGGAAAACGCGTTTAAAGATAAAAATGTCCAATTTTTTTAAAATTAGTTTTTCGTGTCATTCGTTACATGGATTAAAAGGTGGCAGTTCCAAGATCACGAATATATAATTTTTAGGTCGCTGGGGCAAGTAGTTTAGCCGCAAATCGAATTTTAAGGGACAGAAAAAGTGTAAAGTTTGATGGGTCTAGGACGCATAGTTTAGCCGGAAAACGCGTTTAAAGATAAAAATGTCCAATTTTTTTAAAATTAGTTTTTCGTGTCATTCGTTACATGGATTAAAAGGTGGCAGTTCCAAGATCACGAGTATATAATTTTTAAGTCGCTGGGGCAAGTAGTTTAGCAGCAAATCGAATTTTAAGGGACAGAAAAAGTGTAAAGTTTGATGGGTCTAGGACGCATAGTTTAGCCGGAAAACGCGTTTAAAGATAAAAATGTCCAATTTTTTTAAAATTAGTTTTTCGTGTCATTCGTTACATGGATTAAAAGGTGGCAGTTCCAAGATCACGAATATATAATTTTTAAGTCGCTGGGGCAAGTAGTTTAGCCGCAAATCGAATTTTAAGGGACAGAAAAAGTGTAAAGTTTGATGGGTCTAGGACGCATAGCTTAGCCGGAAAACGCGTTTAAAGATAAAAATGTCCAATTTTTTTAAAATTAGTTTTTCGTGTCATTCGTTACATGGATTAAAAGGTGGCAGTTCCAAGATCACGAATATATAATTTTTAAGTCGCTGGGGCAAGTAGTTTAGCCGCAAATCGAATTTTAAGGGACAGAAAAAGTGTAAAGTTTGATGGGTCTAGGACGCATAGTTTAGCCGGAAAACGCGTTTAAAGATAAAAATGTCCAATTTTTTTAAAATTAGTTTTTCGTGTCATTCGTTACATGGATTAAAAGGTGGCAGTTCCAAGATCACGAATATATAATTTTTAGGTCGCTGGGGCAAGTAGTTTAGCCGCAAATCGAATTTTAAGGGACAGAAAAAGTGTAAAGTTTGATGGGTCTAGGACGCATAGTTTAGCCGGAAAACGCGTTTAAAGATAAAAATGTCCAATTTTTTTAAAATTAGTTTTTCGTGTCATTCGTTACATGGATTAAAAGGTGGCAGTTCCAAGATCACGAGTATATAATTTTTAAGTCGCTGGGGCAAGTAGTTTAGCAGCAAATCGAATTTTAAGGGACAGAAAAAGTGTAAAGTTTGATGGGTCTAGGACGCATAGTTTAGCCGGAAAACGCGTTTAAAGATAAAAATGTCCAATTTTTTTAAAATTAGTTTTTCGTGTCATTCGTTACATGGATTAAAAGGTGGCAGTTCCAAGATCACGAATATATAATTTTTAAGTCGCTGGGGCAAGTAGTTTAGCCGCAAATCGAATTTTAAGGGACAGAAAAAGTGTAAAGTTTGATGGGTCTAGGACGCATAGTTTAGCCGGAAAACGCGTTTAAAGATAAAAATGTCCAATTTTTTTAAAATTAGTTTTTCGTGTCATTCGTTACATGGATTAAAAGGTGGCAGTTCCAAGATCACGAATATATAATTTTTAAGTCGCTGGGGCAAGTAGTTTAGCCGCAAATCGAATTTTAAGGGACAGAAAAAGTGTAAAGTTTGATGGGTCTAGGACGCATAGTTTAGCCGGAAAACGCGTTTAAAGATAAAAATGTCCAATTTTTTTTAAAATTAGTTTTTCGTGTCATTCGTTACATGGATTAAAAGGTGGCAGTTCCAAGATCACGAATATATAATTTTTAAGTCGCTGGGGCAAGTAGTTTAGCCGCAAATCGAATTTTAAGGGACAGAAAAAGTGTAAAGTTTGATGGGTCTAGGACGCATAGTTTAGCCGGAAAACGCGTTTAAAGATAAAAATGTCCAATTTTTTTAAAATTTTTCGTGTCATTCGTTACATGGATTAAGAGGTGGCAGTTCCAAGATCACGAATATATAATTTTTAAGTCGCTGGGGCAAGTAGTTTAGCCGCAAATCGAATTTTAAGGGACAGAAAAAGTGTAAAGTTTGATGGGTCTAGGAGGCATAGTTTAGCCGGAAAACGCGTTTAAGGAAAAAAATGTCCAATTTTTTTAAAATTAGTTGTTCGTGTCATTCGTTACATGGATTAAAAGGTGGCAGTTCCAAGATCACGAATATATAATTTTTAAGTCGCTGGGGCAAGTAGTTTAGCCGCAAATCGAATTTTAAGGGAGAGAAAAAGTGTAAAGTTTGATGGGTCTAGGACGCATAGTTTAGCCGGAAAACGCGTTTAAAGATAAAAATGTCCAATTTTTTTAAAATTAGTTTTTCGTGTCATTCGTTACATGGATTAAAAGGTGGCAGTTCCAAGATCACGAATATATAATTTTTAAGTCGCTGGGGCAAGTAGTTTAGCCGCAAATCGAATTTTAAGGGACAGAAAAAGTGTAAAGTTTGATGGGTCTAGGACGCATAGCTTAGCCGGAAAACGCGTTTAAAGATAAAAATGTCCAATTTTTTTAAAATTAGTTTTTCGTGTCATTCGTTACATGGATTAAAAGGTGGCAGTTCCAAGATCACGAATATATAATTTTTAAGTCGCTGGGGCAAGTAGTTTAGCCGCAAATCGAATTTTAAGGGACAGAAAAAGTGTAAAGTTTGATGGGTCTAGGACGCATAGTTTAGCCGGAAAACGCGTTTAAAGATAAAAATGTCCAATTTTTTTAAAATTAGTTTTTCGTGTCATTCGTTACATGGATTAAAAGGTGGCAGTTCCAAGATCACGAATATATAATTTTTAGGTCGCTGGGGCAAGTAGTTTAGCCGCAAATCGAATTTTAAGGGACAGAAAAAGTGTAAAGTTTGATGGGTCTAGGACGCATAGTTTAGCCGGAAAACGCGTTTAAAGATAAAAATGTCCAATTTTTTTAAAATTAGTTTTTCGTGTCATTCGTTACATGGATTAAAAGGTGGCAGTTCCAAGATCACGAGTATATAATTTTTAAGTCGCTGGGGCAAGTAGTTTAGCAGCAAATCGAATTTTAAGGGACAGAAAAAGTGTAAAGTTTGATGGGTCTAGGACGCATAGTTTAGCCGGAAAACGCGTTTAAAGATAAAAATGTCCAATTTTTTTAAAATTAGTTTTTCGTGTCATTCGTTACATGGATTAAAAGGTGGCAGTTCCAAGATCACGAATATATAATTTTTAAGTCGCTGGGGCAAGTAGTTTAGCCGCAAATCGAATTTTAAGGGACAGAAAAAGTGTAAAGTTTGATGGGTCTAGGACGCATAGTTTAGCCGGAAAACGCGTTTAAAGATAAAAATGTCCAATTTTTTTAAAATTAGTTTTTCGTGTCATTCGTTACATGGATTAAAAGGTGGAAGTTCCAAGATCACGAATATATAATTTTTAAGTCGCTGGGGCAAGTAGTTTAGCCGCAAATCGAATTTTAAGGGACAGAAAAAGTGTAAAGTTTGATGGGTCTAGGACGCATAGTTTAGCCGGAAAACGCGTTTAAAGATAAAAATGTCCAATTTTTTTAAAATTAGTTTTTCGTGTCATTCGTTACATGGATTAAAAGGTGACAGTTCCAAGATCACGAATATATAATTTTTAAGTCGCTGGGGCAAGTAGTTTAGCCGCAAATCGAATTTTAAGGGACAGGAAAAGTGTAAAGTTTGATGGGTCTAGGACGCATAGTTTAGCCGGAAAACACGTTTAAAGATAAAAATGTCCAATTTTTTTAAAATTAGTTTTTCGTGTCATTCGTTACATGGATTAAAAGGTGGCAGTTCCAAGATCACGAATATATAATTTTTAAGTCGCTGGGGCAAGTAGTTTAGCCGCAAATCGAATTTTAAGGAACAGAAAAAGTGTAAAGTTTGATGGGTCTAGGACGCATAGTTTAGCCGGAAAACGCGTTTAAAGATAAAAATGTCCAATTTTTTTAAAATTAGTTTTTCGTGTCATTCGTTACATGCATTAAAAGGTGGCAGTTCCAAGATCACGAATATATAATTTTTAAGTCGCTGGGGCAAGTAGTTTAGCCGCAAATCGAATTTTAAGGGACAGAAAAAGTGTAAAGTTTGATGGGTCTAGGACGCATAGTTTAGCCGGAAAACGCGTTTAAAGATAAAAATGTCCAATTTTTTTTAAATTAGTTTTTCGTGTCATTCGTTACATGGATTAAAAGGTGGCAGTTCCAAGATCACGAATATATAATTTTTAAGTCGCTGGGGCAAGTAGTTTAGCCGCAAATCGAATTTTAAGGGACAGAAAAAGTGTAAATTTTGATGGGTCTAGGACGCATAGTTTAGCCGGAAAACGCGTTTAAAGATAAAAATGTCCAATTTTTTTAAAATTAGTTTTTCGTGTCATTCGTTACATGGATTAAAAGGTGGCAGTTCCAAGATCACGAATATATAATTTTTAAGTCGCTGGGGCAAGTAGTTTAGCCGCAAATCGAATTTTAAGGGACAGAAAAAGTGTAAAGTTTGATGGGTCTAGGACGCATAGTTTAGCCGGAAAACGCGTTTAAAGATAAAAATGTCCAATTTTTTTAAAATTAGTTTTTCGTGTCATTCGTTACATGGATTAAAAGGTGGCAGTTCCAAGATCACGAATATATAATTTTTAAGTCGCTGGGGCAAGTAGTTTAGCCGCAAATCGAATTTTAAGGGACAGAAAAAGTGTAAAGTTTGATGGGTCTAGGACGCATAGTTTAGCCGGAAAACGCGTTTAAAGATAAAAATGTCCAATTTTTTTTAAAATTAGTTTTTCGTGTCATTCGTTACATGGATTAAAAGGTGGCAGTTCCAAGATCACGAATATATAATTTTTAAGTCGCTGGGGCAAGTAGTTTAGCCGCAAATCGAATTTTAAGGGACAGAAAAAGTGTAAAGTTTGATGGGTCTAGGACGCATAGTTTAGCCGGAAAACGCGTTTAAAGATAAAAATGTCCAATTTTTTTAAAATTAGTTTTTCGTGTCATTCGTTACATGGACTAAAAGGTTGCAGTTCCAAGATCACGAATATATAATTTTTAAGTCGCTGGGGCAAGTAGTTTAGCCGCAAATCGAATTTTAAGGGACAGAAAAAGTGTAAAGTTTGATGGGTCTAGGACGCATAGTTTAGCCGGAAAACGCGTTTAAAGATAAAAATGTCCAATTTTTTTAAAATTAGTTTTTCGTGTCATTCGTTACATGGATTAAAAGGTGGCAGTTCCAAGATCACGAATATATAATTTTTAAGTCGCTGGGGCAAGTAGTTTAGCCGCAAATCGAATTTTAAGGGACAGAAAAAGTGTAAAGTTTGATGGGTCTAGGACGCATAGTTTAGCCGGAAAACGCGTTTAAAGATAAAAATGTCCAATTTTTTTAAAATAAGTTTTTCGTGTCATTCGTTACATGGATTAAAAGGTGGCAGTTCCAAGATCACGAATATATAATTTTTAAGTCGCTGGGGCAAGTAGTTTAGCCGCAAATCGAATTTTAAGGGACAGAAAAAGTGTAAAGTGTGATGGGTCTAGGACGCATAGTTTAGCCGGAAAACGCGTTTAAAGATAAAAATGTCCAATTTTTTTAAAATTAGTTTTTCGTGTCATTCGTTACATGGATTAAAAGGTGGCAGTTCCAAGATCACGAATATATAATTTTTAAGTCGCTGGGGCAAGTAGTTTAGCCGCAAATCGAATTTTAAGGGACAGAAAAAGTGTAAAGTTTGATGGGTCTAGGACGCATAGTTTAGCCGGAAAACGCGTTTAAAGATAAAAATGTCCAATTTTTTTAAAATTAGTTTTTCGTGTCATTCGTTACATGGATTAAAAGGTTGCAGTTCCAAGATCACGAATATATAATTTTTAAGTCGTTGGGGCAAGTAGTTTAGCCGCAAATCGAATTTTAAGGGACAGAAAAAGTGTAAAGTTTGATGGGTCTAGGACGCATAGTTTAGCCGGAAAACGCGTTTAAAGATAAAAATGTCCAATTTTTTTAAAATTAGTTTTTCGTGTCATTCGTTACATGGATTAAAAGGTGGCAGTTCCAAGATCACGAATATATAATTTTTAAGTCGCTGGGGCAAGTAGTTTAGCCGCAAATCGAATTTTAAGGGACAGAAAAAGTGTAAAGTTTGATGGGTCTAGGACGCATAGTTTAGCCGGAAAACGCGTTTAAAGATAAAAATGTCCAATTTTTTTAAAATTAGTTTTTCGTGTCATTCGTTACATGGATTAAAAGGTGGCAGTTCCAAGATCACGAATATATAATTTTTAAGTCGCTGGGGCAAGTAGTTTAGCCGCAAATCGAATTTTAAGGGACAGAAAAAGTGTAAAGTTTGATGGGTCTAGGACGCATAGTTTAGCCGGAAAACGCGTTTAAAGATAAAAATGTCCAATTTTTTTAAAATTAGTTTTTCGTGTCATTCGTTACATGGATTAAAAGGTGGCAGTTCCAAGATCACGAATATATAATTTTTAAGTCGCTGGGGCAAGTAGTTTAGCCGCAAATCGAATTTTAAGGGACAGAAAAAGTGTAAAGTTTGATGGGTCTAGGACGCATAGTTTAGCCGGAAAACGCGTTTAAAGATAAAAATGTCCAATTTTTTTAAAATTAGTTTTTCGTGTCATTCGTTACATGGATTAAAAGGTGGCAGTTCCAAGATCACGAATATATAATTTTTAAGTCGCTGGGGCAAGTAGTTTAGCCGCAAATCGAATTTTAAGGGACAGAAAAAGTGTAAAGTTTGATGGGTCTAGGACGCATAGTTTAGCCGGAAAACGCGTTTAAAGATAAAAATGTCCAATTTTTTTAAAATTAGTTTTTCGTGTCATTCGTTACACGGATTAAAAGGTGACAGTTCCAAGATCACGAATATATAATTTTTAAGTCGCTGGGGCAAGTAGTTTAGCCGCAAATCGAATTTTAAGGGACAGAAAAAGTGTAAAGTTTGATGGGTCTAGGACGCATAGTTTAGCCGGAAAACGCGTTTAAAGATAAAAATGTCCAATTTTTTTAAAATTAGTTTTTCGTGTCATTCGTTACACGGATTAAAAGGTGGCAGTTCCAAGATCACGAATATATAATTTTTAAGTCGCTGGGGCAAGTAGTTTAGCCGCAAATCAAATTTTAAGGGACAGAAAAAGTGTAAAGTTTGATGGGTCTAGGACGCATAGTTTAGCCGGAAAACGCGTTTAAAGATAAAAATGTCCAATTTTTTTAAAATTAGTTTTTCGTGTCATTCGTTACATGGATTAAAAGGTGGCAGTTCCAAGATCACGAATATATAATTTTTAAGTCGCTGGGGCAAGTAGTTTAGCCGCAAATCGAATTTTAAGGGACAGAAAAAGTGTAAAGTTTGATGGGTCTAGGACGCATAGTTTAGCCGGAAAACGCGTTTAAAGATAAAAATGTCCAATTTTTTTAAAATTAGTTTTTCGTGTCATTCGTTACATGGATTAAAAGGTGGCAGTTCCAAGATCACGAATATATAATTTTTAAGTCGCTGGGGCAAGTAGTTTAGCCGCAAATCGAATTTTAAGGGACAGAAAAAGTGTAAAGTTTGATGGGTCTAGGACACATAGTTTAGCCGGAAAACGCGTTTAAAGATAAAAATGTCCAATTTTTTTAAAATTAGTTTTTCGTGTCATTCGTTACATGGATTAAAAGGTGGCAGTTCCAAGATCACGAATATATAATTTTTAAGTCGCTGGGGCAAGTAGTTTAGCCGCAAATCGAATTTTAAGGGACAGAAAAAGTGTAAAGTTTGATGGGTCTAGGACGCATAGTTTAGCCGGAAAACGCGTTTAAAGATAAAAATGTCCAATTTTTTTAAAATTAGTTTTTCGTGTCATTCGTTACATGGATTAAAAGGTGGCAGTTCCAAGATCACGAATATATAATTTTTAAGTCGCTGGGGCAAGTAGTTTAGCCGCAAATCGAATTTTAAGGGACAGAAAAAGTGTAAAGTTTGATGGGTCTAGGACGCATAGTTTAGCCGGAAAACGCGTTTAAAGATAAAAATGTCCAATTTTTTTAAAATTAGTTTTTCGTGCCATTCGTTACATGGATTAAAAGGTGGCAGTTCCAAGATCACGAATATATAATTTTTAAGTCGCTGGGGCAAGTAGTTTAGCCGCAAATCGAATTTTAAGGGACAGAAAAAGTGTAAAGTTTGATGGGTCTAGGACGCATAGTTTAGCCGGAAAACGCGTTTAAAGATAAAAATGTCCAATTTTTTTAAAATTAGTTTTTCGTGTCATTCGTTACATGGATTAAAAGGTGGCAGTTCCAAGATCACGAATATATAATTTTTAAGTCGCTGGGGCAAGTAGCTTAGCCGCAAATCGAATTTTAAGGGACAGAAAAAGTGTAAAGTTTGATGGGTCTAGGACGCATAGTTTAGCCGGAAAACGCGTTTAAAGATAAAAATGTCCAATTTTTTTAAAATTAGTTTTTCGTGTCATTCGTTACATGGATTAAAAGGTGGCAGTTCCAAGATCACGAATATATAATTTTTAAGTCGCTGGGGCAAGTAGTTTAGCCGCAAATCGAATTTTAAGGGACAGAAAAAGTGTAAAGTTTGATGGGTCTAGGACGCATAGTTTAGCCGGAAAACGCGTTTAAAGATAAAAATGTCCAATTTTTTTAAAATTAGTTTTTCGTGTCATTCGTTACATGGATTAAAAGGTGGCAGTTCCAAGATCACGAATATATAATTTTTAAGTCGCTGGGGCAAGTAGTTTAGCCGCAAATCGAATTTTAAGGGACAGAAAAAGTGTAAAGTTTGATGGGTCTAGGACGCATAGTTTAGCCGGAAAACGCGTTTAAAGATAAAAATGTCCAATTTTTTTAAAATTAGTTTTTCGTGTCATTCGTTACATGGATTAAAAGGTGGCAGTTCCAAGATCACGAATATATAATTTTTAAGTCGCTGGGGCAAGTAGTTTAGCCGCAAATCGAATTTTAAGGGACAGAAAAAGTGTAAAGTTTGATGGGTCTAGGACGCATAGTTTAGCCGGAAAACGCGTTTAAAGATAAAAATGTCCAATTTTTTTAAAATTAGTTTTTCGTGTCATTCGTTACATGGATTAAAAGGTGGCAGTTCCAAGATCACGAATATATAATTTTTAAGTCGCTGGGGCAAGTAGTTTAGCCGCAAATCGAATTTTAAGGGACAGAAAAAGTGTAAAGTTTGATGGGTCTAGGACGCATAGTTTAGCCGGAAAACGCGTTTAAAGATAAAAATGTCCAATTTTTTTTAAATTAGTTTTTCGTGTCATTCGTTACACGGATTAAAAGGTGGCAGTTCCAAGATCACGAATATATAATTTTTAAGTCGCTGGGGCAAGTAGTTTAGCCGCAAATCGAATTTTAAGGGACAGAAAAAGTGTAAAGTTTGATGGGTCTAGGACGCATAGTTTAGCCGGAAAACGCGTTTAAAGATAAAAATGTCCAATTTTTTTAAAATTAGTTTTTCGTGTCATTCGTTACATGGATTAAAAGGTTGCAGTTCCAAGATCACGAATATATAATTTTTAAGTCGCTGGGGCAAGTAGTTTAGCCGCAAATCGAATTTTAAGGGACAGAAAAAGTGTAAAGTTTGATGGGTCTAGGACGCATAGTTTAGCCGGAAAACGCGTTTAAAGATAAAAATGTCCAATTTTTTTAAAATTAGTTTTTCGTGTCATTCGTTACATGGATTAAAAGGTGGCAGTTCCAAGATCACGAATATATAATTTTTAAGTCGCTGGGGCAAGTAGTTTAGCCGCAAATCGAATTTTAAGGGACAGAAAAAGTGTAAAGTTTGATGGGTCTAGGACGCATAGTTTAGCCGGAAAACGCGCTTAAAGATAAAAATGTCCAATTTTTTTAAAATTAGTTTTTCGTGTCATTCGTTACATGGATTAAAAGGTGGCAGTTCCAAGATCACGAATATATAATTTTTAAGTCGCTGGGGCAAGTAGTTTAGCCGCAAATCGAATTTTAAGGGACAGAAAAAGTGTAAAGTTTGATGGGTCTAGGACGCATAGTTTAGCCGGAAAACACGTTTAAAGATAAAAATGTCCAATTTTTTTAAAATTAGTTTTTCGTGTCATTCGTTACATGGATTAAAAGGTGGCAGTTCCAAGATCACGAATATATAATTTTTAAGTCGCTGGGGCAAGTAGTTTAGCCGCAAATCGAATTTTAAGGGACAGAAAAAGTGTAAAGTTTGATGGGTCTAGGACGCATAGTTTAGCCGGAAAACGCGTTTAAAGATAAAAATGTCCAATTTTTTTAAAATTAGTTTTTCGTGTCATTCGTTACACGGATTAAAAGGTGGCAGTTCCAAGATCACGAATATATAATTTTTAAGTCGCTGGGGCAAGTAGTTTAGCCGCAAATCGAATTTTAAGGGACAGAAAAAGTGTAAAGTTTGATGGGTCTAGGACGCATAGTTTAGCCGGAAAACGCGTTTAAAGATAAAAATGTCCAATTTTTTTAAAATTAGTTTTTCGTGTCATTCGTTACATGGATTAAAAGGTGGCAGTTCCAAGATCACGAATATATAATTTTTAAGTCGCTGGGGCAAGTAGTTTAGCCGCAAATCGAATTTTAAGGGACAGAAAAAGTGTAAAGTTTGATGGGTCTAGGACGCATAGTTTAGCCGGAAAACGCGTTTAAAGATAAAAATGTCCAATTTTTTTAAAATTAGTTTTTCGTGTCATTCGTTACATGGATTAAAAGGTTGCAGTTCCAAGATCACGAATATATAATTTTTAAGTCGCTGGGGCAAGTAGTTTAGCCGCAAATCGAATTTTAAGGGACAGAAAAAGTGTAAAGTTTGATGGGTCTAGGACGCATAGTTTAGCCGGAAAACGCGTTTAAAGATAAAAATGTCCAATTTTTTTAAAATTAGTTTTTCGTGTCATTCGTTACATGGATTAAAAGGTGGCAGTTCCAAGATCACGAATATATAATTTTTAAGTCGCTGGGGCAAGTAGTTTAGCCGCAAATCGAATTTTAAGGGACAGAAAAAGTGTAAAGTTTGATGGGTCTAGGACGCATAGTTTAGCCGGAAAACGCGTTTAAAGATAAAAATGTCCAATTTTTTTTAAAATTAGTTTTTCGTGTCATTCGTTACATGGATTAAAAGGTGGCAGTTCCAAGATCACGAATATATAATTTTTAAGTCGCTGGGGCAAGTAGTTTAGCCGCAAATCGAATTTTAAGGGACAGAAAAAGTGTAAAGTTTGATGGGTCTAGGACGCATAGTTTAGCCGGAAAACGCGTTTAAAGATAAAAATGTCCAATTTTTTTAAAATTAGTTTTTCGTGTCATTCGTTACATGGATTAAAAGGTGGCAGTTCCAAGATCACGAATATATAATTTTTAAGTCGCTGGGCAAGTAGTTTAGCCGCAAATCGAATTTTAAGGGACAGAAAAAGTGTAAAGTTTGATGGGTCTAGGACGCATAGTTTAGCCGGAAAACGCGTTTAAAGATAAAAATGTCCAATTTTTTTAAAATTAGTTTTTCGTGTCATTCGTTACATGGATTAAAAGGTGGCAGTTCCAAGATCACGAATATATAATTTTTAAGTCGCTGGGGCAAGTAGTTTAGCCGCAAATCGAATTTTAAGGGACAGAAAAAGTGTAAAGTTTGATGGGTCTAGGACGCATAGTTTAGCCGGAAAACGCGTTTAAAGATAAAAATGTCCAATTTTTTTAAAATTAGTTTTTCGTGTCATTCGTTACATGGATTAAAAGGTGGCAGTTCCAAGATCACGAATATATAATTTTTAAGTCGCTGGGGCAAGTAGTTTAGCCGCAAATCGAATTTTAAGGGACAGAAAAAGTGTAAAGTTTGATGGGTCTAGGACGCATAGTTTAGCCGGAAAACGCGTTTAAAGATAAAAATGTCCAATTTTTTTAAAATTAGTTTTTCGTGTCATTCGTTACATGGATTAAAAGGTTGCAGTTCCAAGATCACGAATATATAATTTTTAAGTCGCTGGGGCAAGTAGTTTAGCCGCAAATCGAATTTTAAGGGACAGAAAAAGTGTAAAGTTTGATGGGTCTAGGACGCATAGTTTAGCCGGAAAACGCGTTTAAAGATAAAAATGTCCAATTTTTTTAAAATTAGTTTTTCGTGTCATTCGTTACATGGATTAAAAGGTGGCAGTTCCAAGATCACGAATATATAATTTTTAAGTCGCTGGGGCAAGTAGTTTAGCCGCAAATCGAATTTTAAGGGACAGAAAAAGTGTAAAGTTTGATGGGTCTAGGACGCATAGTTTAGCCGGAAAACGCGTTTAAAGATAAAAATGTCCAATTTTTTTAAAATTAGTTTTTCGTGTCATTCGTTACATGGATTAAAAGGTGGCAGTTCCAAGATCACGAATATATAATTTTTAAGTCGCTGGGGCAAGTAGTTTAGCCGCAAATCGAATTTTAAGGGACAGAAAAAGTGTAAAGTTTGATGGGTCTAGGACGCATAGTTTAGCCGGAAAACGCGTTTAAAGATAAAAATGTCCAATTTTTTTAAAATTAGTTTTTCGTGTCATTCGTTACGTGGATTAAAAGGTGGCAGTTCCAAGATCACGAATATATAATTTTTAAGTCGCTGGGGCAAGTAGTTTAGCCGCAAATCGAATTTTAAGGGACAGAAAAAGTGTAAAGTTTGATGGGTCTAGGACGCATAGTTTAGCCGGAAAACGCGTTTAAAGATAAAAATGTCCAATTTTTTTAAAATTAGTTTTTCGTGTCATTCGTTACATGGATTAAAAGGTGGCAGTTCCAAGATCACGAATATATAATTTTTAAGTCGCTGGGGCAAGTAGTTTAGCCGCAAATCGAATTTTAAGGGACAGAAAAAGTGTAAAGTTTGATGGGTCTAGGACGCATAGTTTAGCCGGAAAACGCGTTTAAAGATAAAAATGTCCAATTTTTTTAAAATTAGTTTTTCGTGTCATTCGTTACACGGATTAAAAGGTGGCAGTTCCAAGATCACGAATATATAATTTTTAAGTCGCTGGGGCAAGTAGTTTAGCCGCAAATCGAATTTTAAGGGACAGAAAAAGTGTAAAGTTTGATGGGTCTAGGACGCATAGTTTAGCCGGAAAACGCGTTTAAAGATAAAAATGTCCAATTTTTTTAAAACTAGTTTTTCGTGTCATTCGTTACATGGATTAAAAGGTGGCAGTTCCAAGATCACGAATATATAATTTTTAAGTCGCTGGGGCAAGTAGTTTAGCCGCAAATCGAATTTTAAGGGACAGAAAAAGTGTAAAGTTTGATGGGTCTAGGACGCATAGTTTAGCCGGAAAACGCGTTTAAAGATAAAAATGTCCAATTTTTTTAAAATTAGTTTTTCGTGTCATTCGTTACATGGATTAAAAGGTGGCAGTTCCAAGATCACGAATATATAATTTTTAAGTCGCTGGGGCAAGTAGTTTAGCCGCAAATCGAATTTTAAGGGACAGAAAAAGTGTAAAGTTTGATGGGTCTAGGACGCATAGTTTAGCCGGAAAACGCGTTTAAAGATAAAAATGTCCAATTTTTTTAAAATTAGTTTTTCGTGTCATTCGTTACATGGATTAAAAGGTGGCAGTTCCAAGATCACGAATATATAATTTTTAAGTCGCTGGGGCAAGTAGTTTAGCCGCAAATCGAATTTTAAGGGACAGAAAAAGTGTAAAGTTTGATGGGTCTAGGACGCATAGTTTAGCCGGAAAACGCGTTTAAAGATAAAAATGTCCAATTTTTTTAAAATTAGTTTTTCGTGTCATTCGTTACATGGATTAAAAGGTGGCAGTTCCAAGATCACGAATATATAATTTTTAAGTCGCTGGGGCAAGTAGTTTAGCCGCAAATCGAATTTTAAGGGACAGAAAGAGTGTAAAGTTTGATGGGTCTAGGACGCATAGTTTAGCCGGAAAACGCGTTTAAAGATAAAAATGTCCAATTTTTTTAAAATTAGTTTTTCGTGTCATTCGTTACATGGATTAAAAGGTTGCAGTTCCAAGATCACGAATATATAATTTTTAAGTCGCTGGGGCAAGTAGTTTAGCCGCAAATCGAATTTTAAGGGACAGAAAAAGTGTAAAGTTTGATGGGTCTAGGACGCATAGTTTAGCCGGAAAACGCGTTTAAAGATAAAAATGTCCAATTTTTTTAAAATTAGTTTTTCGTGTCATTCGTTACATGGATTAAAAGGTGGCAGTTCCAAGATCACGAATATATAATTTTTAAGTCGCTGGGGCAAGTAGTTTAGCCGCAAATCGAATTTTAAGGGACAGAAAAAGTGTAAAGTTTGATGGGTCTAGGACGCATAGTTTAGCCGGAAAACGCGTTTAAAGATAAAAATGTCCAATTTTTTTAAAATTAGTTTTTCGTGTCATTCGTTACATGGATTAAAAGGTGGCAGTTCCAAGATCACGAATATATAATTTTTAAGTCGCTGGGGCAAGTAGTTTAGCCGGAAATCGAATTTTAAGGGACAGAAAAAGTGTAAAGTTTGATGGGTCTAGGACGCATAGTTTAGCCGGAAAACGCGTTTAAAGATAAAAATGTCCAATTTTTTTAAAATTAGTTTTTCGTGTCATTCGTTACATGGATTAAAAGGTTGCAGTTCCAAGATCACGAATATATAATTTTTAAGTCGCTGGGGCAAGTAGTTTAGCCGCAAATCGAATTTTAAGGGACAGAAAAAGTGTAAAGTTTGATGGGTCTAGGACGCATAGTTTAGCCGGAAAACGCGTTTAAAGATAAAAATGTCCAATTTTTTTAAAATTAGTTTTTCGTGTCATTCGTTACATGGATTAAAAGGTGGCAGTTCCAAGATCACGAATATATAATTTTTAAGTCGCTGGGGCAAGTAGTTTAGCCGCAAATCGAATTTTAAGGGACAGAAAAAGTGTAAAGTTTGATGGGTCTAGGACGCATAGTTTAGCCGGAAAACGCGTTTAAAGATAAAAATGTCCAATTTTTTTAAAATTAGTTTTTCGTGTCATTCGTTACACGGATTAAAAGGTGGCAGTTCCAAGATCACGAATATATAATTTTTAAGTCGCTGGGGCAAGTAGTTTAGCCGCAAATCGAATTTTAAGGGACAGAAAAAGTGTAAAGTTTGATGGGTCTAGGACGCATAGTTTAGCCGGAAAACGCGTTTAAAGATAAAAATGTCCAATTTTTTTAAAATTAGTTTTTCGTGTCATTCGTTACATGGATTAAAAGGTGGCAGTTCCAAGATCACGAATATATAATTTTTAAGTCGCTGGGGCAAGTAGTTTAGCCGCAAATCGAATTTTAAGGGACAGAAAAAGTGTAAAGTTTGATGGGTCTAGGATGCATAGTTTAGCCGGAAAACGCGTTTAAAGATAAAAATGTCCAATTTTTTTAAAATTAGTTTTTCGTGTCATTCGTTACATGGATTAAAAGGTGGCAGTTCCAAGATCACGAATATATAATTTTTAAGTCGCTGGGGCAAGTAGTTTAGCCGCAAATCGAATTTTAAGGGACAGAAAAAGTGTAAAGTTTGATGGGTCTAGGACGCATAGTTTAGCCGGAAAACGCGTTTAAAGATAAAAATGTCCAATTTTTTTAAAATTAGTTTTTCGTGTCATTCGTTACATGGATTAAAAGGTGGCAGTTCCAAGATCACGAATATATAATTTTTAAGTCGCTGGGGCAAGTAGTTTAGCCGCAAATCGAATTTTAAGGGACAGAAAAAGTGTAAAGTTTGATGGGTCTAGGACGCATAGTTTAGCCGGAAAACGCGTTTAAAGATAAAAATGTCCAATTTTTTTAAAATTAGTTTTTCGTGTCATTCGTTACATGGATTAAAAGGTGGCAGTTCCAAGATCACGAATATATAATTTTTAAGTCGCTGGGGCAAGTAGTTTAGTAGAAAAAGTGTAAAGTTTGATGGGTCTAGGACGCATAGTTTAGCCGGAAAACGCGTTTAAAGATAAAAATGTCCAATTTTTTTAAAATTAGTTTTTCGTGTCATTCGTTACATGGATTAAAAGGTGGCAGTTCCAAGATCACGAATATATAATTTTTAAGTCGCTGGGGCAAGTAGTTTAGCCGCAAATCGAATTTTAAGGGACAGAAAAAGTGTAAAGTTTGATGGGTCTAGGACGCATAGTTTAGCGGGAAAACGCGTTTAAAGATAAAAATGTCCAATTTTTTTAAAATTAGTTTTTCGTGTCATTCGTTACATGGATTAAAAGGTTGCAGTTCCAAGATCACGAATATATAATTTTTAAGTCGCTGGGGCAAGTAGTTTAGCCGCAAATCGAATTTTAAGGGACAGAAAAAGTGTAAAGTTTGATGGGTCTAGGACGCATAGTTTAGCCGGAAAACGCGTTTAAAGATAAAAATGTCCAATTTTTTTAAAATTAGTTTTTCGTGTCATTCGTTACATGGATTAAAAGGTTGCAGTTCCAAGATCACGAATATATAATTTTTAAGTCGCTGGGGCAAGTAGTTTAGCCGCAAATCGAATTTTAAGGGACAGAAAAAGTGTAAAGTTTGATGGGTCTAGGACGCATAGTTTAGCCGGAAAACGCGTTTAAAGATAAAAATGTCCAATTTTTTTAAAATTAGTTTTTCGTGTCATTCGTTACATGGATTAAAAGGTGGCAGTTCCAAGATCACGAATATATAATTTTTAAGTCGCTGGGGCAAGTAGTTTAGCCGCAAATCGAATTTTAAGGGACAGAAAAAGTGTAAAGTTTGATGGGTCTAGGACGCATAGTTTAGCCGGAAAACGCGTTTAAAGATAAAAATGTCCAATTTTTTTAAAATTAGTTTTTCGTGTCATTCGTTACATGGATTAAAAGGTGGCAGTTCCAAGATCACGAATATATAATTTTTAAGTCGCTGGGGCAAGTAGTTTAGCCGCAAATCGAATTTTAAGGGACAGAAAAAGTGTAAAGTTTGATGGGTCTAGGACGCATAGTTTAGCCGGAAAACGCGTTTAAAGATAAAAATGTCCAATTTTTTTAAAATTAGTTTTTCGTGTCATTCGTTACATGGATTAAAAGGTTGCAGTTCCAAGATCACGAATATATAATTTTTAAGTCGCTGGGGCAAGTAGTTTAGCCGCAAATCGAATTTTAAGGGACAGAAAAAGTGTAAAGTTTGATGGGTCTAGGACGCATAGTTTAGCCGGAAAACGCGTTTAAAGATAAAAATGTCCAATTTTTTTAAAATTAGTTTTTCGTGTCATTCGTTACATGGATTAAAAGGTGGCAGTTCCAAGATCACGAATATATAATTTTTAAGTCGCTGGGGCAAGTAGTTTAGCCGCAAATCGAATTTTAAGGGACAGAAAAAGTGTAAAGTTTGATGGGTCTAGGACGCATAGTTTAGCCGGAAAACGCGTTTAAAGATAAAAATGTCCAATTTTTTTAAAATTAGTTTTTCGTGTCATTCGTTACACGGATTAAAAGGTGGCAGTTCCAAGATCACGAATATATAATTTTTAAGTCGCTGGGGCAAGTAGTTTAGCCGCAAATTGAATTTTAAGGGACAGAAAAAGTGTAAAGTTTGATGGGTCTAGGACGCATAGTTTAGCCGGAAAACGCGTTTAAAGATAAAAATGTCCAATTTTTTTAAAATTAGTTTTTCGTGTCATTCGTTACATGGATTAAAAGGTGGCAGTTCCAAGATCACGAATATATAATTTTTAAGTCGCTGGGGCAAGTAGTTTAGCCGCAAATCGAATTTTAAGGGACAGAAAAAGTGTAAAGTTTGATGGGTCTAGGACGCATAGTTTAGCCGGAAAACGCGTTTAAAGATAAAAATGTCCAATTTTTTTAAAATTAGTTTTTCGTGTCATTCGTTACATGGATTAAAAGGTGGCAGTTCCAAGATCACGAATATATAATTTTTAAGTCGCTGGGGCAAGTAGTTTAGCCGCAAATCGAATTTTAAGGGACAGAAAAAGTGTAAAGTTTGATGGGTCTAGGACGCATAGTTTAGCCGGAAAACGCGTTTAAAGATAAAAATGTCAAATTTTTTTAAAATTAGTTTTTCGTGTCATTCGTTACATGGATTAAAAGGTGGCAGTTCCAAGATCACGAATATATAATTTTTAAGTCGCTGGGGCAAGTAGTTTAGCCGCAAATCGAATTTTAAGGGACAGAAAAAGTGTAAAGTTTGATGGGTCTAGGACGCATAGTTTAGCCGGAAAACGCGTTTAAAGATAAAAATGTCCAATTTTTTTAAAATTAGTTTTTCGTGTCATTCGTTACATGGATTAAAAGGTGGCAGTTCCAAGATCACGAATATATAATTTTTAAGTCGCTGGGGCAAGTAGTTTAGCCGCAAATCGAATTTTAAGGGACAGAAAAAGTGTAAAGTTTGATGGGTCTAGGACGCATAGTTTAGCCGGAAAACGCGTTTAAAGATAAAAATGTCCAATTTTTTTAAAATTAGTTTTTCGTGTCATTCGTTACATGGATTAAAAGGTGGCAGTTCCAAGATCACGAATATATAATTTTTAAGTCGCTGGGGCAAGTAGTTTAGCCGCAAATCGAATTTTAAGGGACAGAAAAAGTGTAAAGTTTGATGGGTCTAGGACGCATAGTTTAGCGGGAAAACGCGTTTAAAGATAAAAATGTCCAATTTTTTTAAAATTAGTTTTTCGTGTCATTCGTTACATGGATTAAAAGGTGGCAGTTCCAAGATCACGAATATATAATTTTTAAGTCGCTGGGGCAAGTAGTTTAGCCGCAAATCGAATTTTAAGGGACAGAAAAAGTGTAAAGTTTGATGGGTCTAGGACGCATAGTTTAGCCGGAAAACGCGTTTAAAGATAAAAATGTCCAATTTTTTTAAAATTAGTTTTTCGTGTCATTCGTTACATGGATTAAAAGGTTGCAGTTCCAAGATCACGAATATATAATTTTTAAGTCGCTGGGGCAAGTAGTTTAGCCGCAAATCGAATTTTAAGGGACAGCAAAAGTGTAAAGTTTGATGGGTCTAGGACGCATAGTTTAGCCGGAAAACGCGTTTAAAGATAAAAATGTCCAATTTTTTTAAAATTAGTTTTTCGTGTCATTCGTTACATGGATTAAAAGGTGGCAGTTCCAAGATCACGAATATATAATTTTTAAGTCGCTGGGGCAAGTAGTTTAGCCGCAAATCGAATTTTAAGGGACAGAAAAAGTGTAAAGTTTGATGGGTCTAGGACGCATAGTTTAGCCGGAAAACGCGTTTAAAGATAAAAATGTCCAATTTTTTTAAAATTAGTTTTTCGTGTCATTCGTTACATGGATTAAAAGGTGGCAGTTCCAAGATCACGAATATATAATTTTTAAGTCGCTGGGGCAAGTAGTTTAGCCGCAAATCAAATTTTAAGGGACAGAAAAAGTGTACAGTTTGATGGGTCTAGGACGCATAGTTTAGCCGGAAAACGCGTTTAAAGATAAAAATGTCCAATTTTTTTAAAATTAGTTTTTCGTGTCATTCGTTACATGGATTAAAAGGTGGCAGTTCCAAGATCACGAATATATAATTTTTAAGTCGCTGGGGCAAGTAGTTTAGCCGCAAATCGAATTTTAAGGGACAGAAAAAGTGTAAAGTTTGATGGGTCTAGGACGCATAGTTTAGCCGGAAAACGCGTTTAAAGATAAAAATGTCCAATTTTTTTAAAATTAGTTTTTCGTGTCATTCGTTACATGGATTAAAAGGTGGCAGTTCCAAGATCACGAATATATAATTTTTAAGTCGCTGGGGCAAGTAGTTTAGCCGCAAATCGAATTTTAAGGGACAGAAAAAGTGTAAAGTTTGATGGGTCTAGGACGCATAGTTTAGCCGGAAAACGCGTTTAAAGATAAAAATGTCCAATTTTTTTAAAATTAGTTTTTCGTGTCATTCGTTACATGGATTAAAAGGTGGCAGTTCCAAGATCACGAATATATAATTTTTAAGTCGCTGGGGCAAGTAGTTTAGCCGCAAATCGAATTTTAAGGGACAGAAAAAGTGTAAAGTTTGATGGGTCTAGGACGCATAGTTTAGCCGGAAAACGCGTTTAAAGATAAAAATGTCCAATTTTTTTAAAATTAGTTTTTCGTGTCATTCGTTACATGGATTAAAAGGTGGCAGTTCCAAGATCACGAATATATAATTTTTAAGTCGCTGGGGCAAGTAGTTTAGCCGCAAATCGAATTTTAAGGGACAGAAAAAGTGTAAAGTTTGATGGGTCTAGGACGCATAGTTTAGCCGGAAAACGCGTTTAAAGATAAAAATGTCCAATTTTTTTAAAATTAGTTTTTCGTGTCATTCGTTACATGGATTAAAAGGTGGCAGTTCCAAGATCACGAATATATAATTTTTAAGTCGCTGGGGCAAGTAGTTTAGCCGCAAATCGAATTTTAAGGGACAGAAAAAGTGTAAAGTTTGATGGGTCTAGGACGCATAGTTTAGCCGGAAAACGCGTTTAAAGATAAAAATGTCCAATTTTTTTAAAATTAGTTTTTCGTGTCATTCGTTACATGGATTAAAAGGTGGCAGTTCCAAGATCACGAATATATAATTTTTAAGTCGCTGGGGCAAGTAGTTTAGCCGCAAATCGAATTTTAAGGGACAGAAAAAGTGTAAAGTTTGATGGGTCTAGGACGCATAGTTTAGCCGGAAAACGCGTTTAAAGATAAAAATGTCCAATTTTTTTAAAATTAGTTTTTCGTGTCATTCGTTACATGGATTAAAAGGTGGCAGTTCCAAGATCACGAATATATAATTTTTAAGTCGCTGGGGCAAGTAGTTTAGCCGCAAATCGAATTTTAAGGGACAGAAAAAGTGTAAAGTTTGATGGGTCTAGGACGCATAGTTTAGCCGGAAAACGCGTTTAAAGATAAAAATGTCCAATTTTTTTAAAATTAGTTTTTCGTGTCATTCGTTACATGGATTAAAAGGTGGCAGTTCCAAGATCACGAATATATAATTTTTAAGTCGCTGGGGCAAGTAGTTTAGCCGCAAATCGAATTTTAAGGGACAGAAAAAGTGTAAAGTTTGATGGGTCTAGGACGCATAGTTTAGCCGGAAAACGCGTTTAAAGATAAAAATGTCCAATTTTTTTAAAATTAGTTTTTCGTGTCATTCGTTACACGGATTAAAAGGTGGCAGTTCCAAGATCACGAATATATAATTTTTAAGTCGCTGGGGCAAGTAGTTTAGCCGCAAATCGAATTTTAAGGGACAGAAAAAGTGTAAAGTTTGATGGGTCTAGGACGCATAGTTTAGCCGGAAAACGCGTTTAAAGATAAAAATGTCCAATTTTTTTAAAAATTAGTTTTTCGTGTCATTCGTTACATGGATTAAAAGGTGGCAGTTCCAAGATCACGAATATATAATTTTTAAGTCGCTGGGGCAAGTAGTTTAGCCGCAAATCGAATTTTAAGGGACAGAAAAAGTGTAAAGTTTGATGGGTCTAGGACGCATAGTTTAGCCGGAAAACGCGTTTAAAGATAAAAATGTCCAATTTTTTTAAAATTAGTTTTTCGTGTCATTCGTTACATGGATTAAAAGGTTGCAGTTCCAAGATCACGAATATATAATTTTTAAGTCGCTGGGGCAAGTAGTTTAGCCGCAAATCGAATTTTAAGGGACAAAAAAAGTGTAAAGTTTGATGGGTCTAGGACGCATAGTTTAGCCGGAAAACGCGTTTAAAGATAAAAATGTCCAATTTTTTTAAAATTAGTTTTTCGTGTCATTCGTTACATGGATTAAAAGGTGGCAGTTCCAAGATCACGAATATATAATTTTTAAGTCGCTGGGGCAAGTAGTTTAGCCGCAAATCGAGTTTTAAGGGACAGAAAAAGTGTAAAGTTTGATGGGTCTAGGACGCATAGTTTAGCCGGAAAACGCGTTTAAAGATAAAAATGTCCAATTTTTTTAAAATTAGTTTTTCGTGTCATTCGTTACACGGATTAAAAGGTGGCAGTTCCAAGATCACGAATATATAATTTTTAAGTCGCTGGGGCAAGTAGTTTAGCCGCAAATCGAATTTTAAGGGACAGAAAAAGTGTAAAGTTTGATGGGTCTAGGACGCATAGTTTAGCCGGAAAACGCGTTTAAAGATAAAAATGTCCAATTTTTTTAAAATTAGTTTTTCGTGTCATTCGTTACATGGATTAAAAGGTGGCAGTTCCAAGATCACGAATATATAATTTTTAAGTCGCTGGGGCAAGTAGTTTAGCCGCAAATCGAATTTTAAGGGACAGAAAAAGTGTAAAGTTTGATGGGTCTAGGACGCATAGTTTAGCCGGAAAACGCGTTTAAAGATAAAAATGTCCAATTTTTTTAAAATTAGTTTTTCGTGTCATTCGTTACATGGATTAAAAGGTTGCAGTTCCAAGATCACGAATATATAATTTTTAAGTCGCTGGGGCAAGTAGTTTAGCCGCAAATCGAATTTTAAGGGACAGAAAAAGTGTAAAGTTTGATGGGTCTAGGATGCATAGTTTAGCCGGAAAACGCGTTTAAAGATAAAAATGTCCAATTTTTTTAAAATTAGTTTTTCGTGTCATTCGTTACATGGATTAAAAGGTGGCAGTTCCAAGATCACGAATATATAATTTTTAAGTCGCTGGGGCAAGTAGTTTAGCCGCAAATCGAATTTTAAGGGACAGAAAAAGTGTAAAGTTTGATGGGTCTAGGACGCATAGTTTAGCCGGAAAACGCGTTTAAAGATAAAAATGTCCAATTTTTTTAAAATTAGTTTTTCGTGTCATTCGTTACATGGATTAAAAGGTGGCAGTTCCAAGATCACGAATATATAATTTTTAAGTCGCTGGGGCAAGTAGTTTAGCCGCAAATCGAATTTTAAGGGACAGAAAAAGTGTAAAGTTTGATGGGTCTAGGACGCATAGTTTAGCCGGAAAACGCGTTTAAAGATAAAAATGTCCAATTTTTTTTAAATTAGTTTTTCGTGTCATTCGTTACATGGATTAAAAGGTGGCAGTTCCAAGATCACGAATATATAATTTTTAAGTCGCTGGGGCAAGTAGTTTAGCCGCAAATCGAATTTTAAGGGACAGAAAAAGTGTAAAGTTTGATGGGTCTAGGACGCATAGTTTAGCCGGAAAACGCGTTTAAAGATAAAAATGTCCAATTTTTTTAAAATTAGTTTTTCGTGTCATTCGTTACATGGATTAAAAGGTGGCAGTTCCAAGATCACGAATATATAATTTTTAAGTCGCTGGGGCAAGTAGTTTAGCCGCAAATCGAATTTTAAGGGACAGAAAAAGTGTAAAGTTTGATGGGTCTAGGACGCATAGTTTAGCCGGAAAACGCGTTTAAAGATAAAAATGTCCAATTTTTTTAAAATTAGTTTTTCGTGTCATTCGTTACATGGATTAAAAGGTGGCAGTTCCAAGATCACGAATATATAATTTTTAAGTCGCTGGGGCAAGTAGTTTAGCCGCAAATCGAATTTTAAGGGACAGAAAAAGTGTAAAGTTTGATGGGTCTAGGACGCATAGTTAAGCCGGAAAACGCGTTTAAAGATAAAAATGTCCAATTTTTTTAAAATTAGTTTTTCGTGTCATTCGTTACATGGATTAAAAGGTGGCAGTTCCAAGATCACGAATATATAATTTTTAAGTCGCTGGGGCAAGTAGTTTAGCCGCAAATCGAATTTTAAGGGACAGAAAAAGTGTAAAGTTTGATGGGTCTAGGACGCATAGTTTAGCCGGAAAACGCGTTTAAAGATAAAAATGTCCAATTTTTTTAAAATTAGTTTTTCGTGTCATTCGTTACACGGATTAAAAGGTGGCAGTTCCAAGATCACGAATATATAATTTTTAAGTCGCTGGGGCAAGTAGTTTAGCCGCAAATCGAATTTTAAGGGACAGAAAAAGTGTAAAGTTTGATGGGTCTAGGACGCATAGTTTAGCCGGAAAACGCGTTTAAAGATAAAAATGTCCAATTTTTTAAAAATTAGTTTTTCGTGTCATTCGTTACATGGATTAAAAGGTGGCAGTTCCAAGATCACGAATATATAATTTTTAAGTCGCTGGGGCAAGTAGTTTAGCCGCAAATCGAATTTTAAGGGACAGAAAAAGTGTAAAGTTTGATGGGTCTAGGACGCATAGTTTAGCCGGAAAACGCGTTTAAAGATAAAAATGTCCAATTTTTTTAAAATTAGTTTTTCGTGTCATTCGTTACATGGATTAAAAGGTTGCAGTTCCAAGATCACGAATATATAATTTTTAAGTCGCTGGGGCAAGTAGTTTAGCCGCAAATCGAATTTTAAGGGACAAAAAAAGTGTAAAGTTTGATGGGTCTAGGACGCATAGTTTAGCCGGAAAACGCGTTTAAAGATAAAAATGTCCAATTTTTTCAAAATTAGTTTTTCGTGTCATTCGTTACATGGATTAAAAGGTGGCAGTTCCAAGATCACGAATATATAATTTTTAAGTCGCTGGGGCAAGTAGTTTAGCCGCAAATCGAGTTTTAAGGGACAGAAAAAGTGTAAAGTTTGATGGGTCTAGGACGCATAGTTTAGCCGGAAAACGCGTTTAAAGATAAAAATGTCCAATTTTTTTAAAATTAGTTTTTCGTGTCATTCGTTACATGGATTAAAAGGTGGCAGTTCCAAGATCACGAATATATAATTTTTAAGTCGCTGGGGCAAGTAGTTTAGCCGCAAATCGAATTTTAAGGGACAGAAAAAGTGTAAAGTTTGATGGGTCTAGGACGCATAGTTTAGCCGGAAAACGCGTTTAAAGATAAAAATGTCCAATTTTTTTAAAATTAGTTTTTCGTGTCATTCGTTACATGGATTAAAAGGTGGCAGTTCCAAGATCACGAATATATAATTTTTAAGTCGCTGGGGCAAGTAGTTTAGCCGCAAATCGAATTTTAAGGGACAGAAAAAGTGTAAAGTTTGATGGGTCTAGGACGCATAGTTTAGCCGGAAAACGCGTTTAAAGATAAAAATGTCCAATTTTTTTAAAATTAGTTTTTCGTGTCATTCGTTACATGGATTAAAAGGTGGCAGTTCCAAGATCACGAATATATAATTTTTAAGTCGCTGGGGCAAGTAGTTTAGCCGCAAATCGAATTTTAAGGGACAGAAAAAGTGTAAAGTTTGATGGGTCTAGGACGCATAGTTTAGCCGGAAAACGCGTTTAAAGATAAAAATGTCCAATTTTTTTAAAATTAGTTTTTCGTGTCATTCGTTACATGGATTAAAAGGTGGCAGTTCCAAGATCACGAATATATAATTTTTAAGTCGCTGGGGCAAGTAGTTTAGCCGCAAATCGAATTTTAAGGGACAGAAAAAGTGTAAAGTTTGATGGGTCTAGGACGCATAGTTTAGCCGGAAAACGCGTTTAAAGATAAAAATGTCCAATTTTTTTAAAATTAGTTTTTCGTGTCATTCGTTACATGGATTAAAAGGTGGCAGTTCCAAGATCACGAATATATAATTTTTAAGTCGCTGGGGCAAGTAGTTTAGCCGCAAATCGAATTTTAAGGGACAGAAAAAGTGTAAAGTTTGATGGGTCTAGGACGCATAGTTTAGCCGGAAAACGCGTTTAAAGATAAAAATGTCCAATTTTTTTAAAATTAGTTTTTCGTGTCATTCGTTACATGGATTAAAAGGTGGCAGTTCCAAGATCACGAATATATAATTTTTAAGTCGCTGGGGCAAGTAGTTTAGCCGCAAATCGAATTTTAAGGGACAGAAAAAGTGTAAAGTTTGATGGGTCTAGGACGCATAGTTAAGCCGGAAAACGCGTTTAAAGATAAAAATGTCCAATTTTTTTAAAATTAGTTTTTCGTGTCATTCGTTACATGGATTAAAAGGTGGCAGTTCCAAGATCACGAATATATAATTTTTAAGTCGCTGGGGCAAGTAGTTTAGCCGCAAATCGAATTTTAAGGGACAGAAAAAGTGTAAAGTTTGATGGGTCTAGGACGCATAGTTTAGCCGGAAAACGCGTTTAAAGATAAAAATGTCCAATTTTTTTAAAATTAGTTTTTCGTGTCATTCGTTACACGGATTAAAAGGTGGCAGTTCCAAGATCAAGAATATATAATTTTTAAGTCGCTGGGGCAAGTAGTTTAGCCGCAAATCGAATTTTAAGGGACAGAAAAAGTGTAAAGTTTGATGGGTCTAGGACGCATAGTTAAGCCGGAAAACGCGTTTAAAGATAAAAATGTCCAATTTTTTTAAAATTAGTTTTTCGTGTCATTCGTTACATGGATTAAAAGATGGCAGTTCCAAGATCACGAATATATAATTTTTAAGTCGCTGGGGCAAGTAGTTTAGCCGCAAATCGAATTTTAAGGGACAGAAAAAGTGTAAAGTTTGATGGGTCTAGGACGCATAGTTTAGCCGGAAAACGCGTTTAAAGATAAAAATGTCCAATTTTTTTAAAATTAGTTTTTCGTGTCATTCGTTACATGGATTAAAAGGTTGCAGTTCCAAGATCACGAATATATAATTTTTAAGTCGCTGGGGCAAGTAGTTTAGCCGCAAATCGAATTTTAAGGGACAAAAAAAGTGTAAAGTTTGATGGGTCTAGGACGCATAGTTTAGCCGGAAAACGCGTTTAAAGATAAAAATGTCCAATTTTTTTAAAATTAGTTTTTCGTGTCATTCGTTACATGGATTAAAAGGTGGCAGTTCCAAGATCACGAATATATAATTTTTAAGTCGCTGGGGCAAGTAGTTTAGCCGCAAATCGAATTTTAAGGGACAGAAAAAGTGTAAAGTTTGATGGGTCTAGGACGCATAGTTTAGCCGGAAAACGCGTTTAAAGATAAAAATGTCCAATTTTTTTAAAATTAGTTTTTCGTGTCATTCGTTACATGGATTAAAAGGTGGCAGTTCCAAGATCACGAATATATAATTTTTAAGTCGCTGGGGCAAGTAGTTTAGCCGCAAATCGAATTTTAAGGGACAGAAAAAGTGTAAAGCCGGAAAACGCGTTTAAAGATAAAAATGTCCAATTTTTTTAAAATTAGTTTTTCGTGTCATTCGTTACATGGATTAAAAGGTGGCAGTTCCAAGATCACGAATATATAATTTTTAAGTCGCTGGGGCAAGTAGTTTAGCCGCAAATCGAATTTTAAGGGACAGAAAAAGTGTAAAGTTTGATGGGTCTAGGACGCATAGTTTAGCCGGAAAACGCGTTTAAAGATAAAAATGTCCAATTTTTTTAAAATTAGTTTTTCGTGTCATTCGTTACATGGATTAAAAGGTGGCAGTTCCAAGATCACGAATATATAATTTTTAAGTCGCTGGGGCAAGTAGTTTAGCCGCAAATCGAATTTTAAGGGACAGAAAAAGTGTAAAGTTTGATGGGTCTAGGACGCATAGTTTAGCCGGAAAACGCGTTTAAAGATAAAAATGTCCAATTTTTTTAAAATTAGTTTTTCGTGTCATTCGTTACATGGATTAAAAGGTGGCAGTTCCAAGATCACGAATATATAATTTTTAAGTCGCTGGGGCAAGTAGTTTAGCCGTAAATCGAATTTTAAGGGACAGAAAAAGTGTAAAGTTTGATGGGTCTAGGACGCATAGTTTAGCCGGAAAACGCGTTTAAAGATAAAAATGTCCAATTTTTTTAAAATTAGTTTTTCGTGTCATTCGTTACATGGATTAAAAGGTGGCAGTTCCAAGATCACGAATATATAATTTTTAAGTCGCTGGGGCAAGTAGTTTAGCCGCAAATCGAATTTTAAGGGACAGAAAAAGTGTAAAGTTTGATGGGTCTAGGACGCATATTTTAGCCGGAAAACGCGTTTAAAGATAAAAATGTCCAATTTTTTTAAAATTAGTTTTTCGTGTCATTCGTTACATGGATTAAAAGGTGGCAGTTCCAAGATCACGAATATATAATTTTTAAGTCGCTGGGGCAAGTAGTTTAGCCGCAAATCGAATTTTAAGGGACAGAAAAAGTGTAAAGTTTGATGGGTCTAGGACGCATAGTTTAGCTGGAAAACGCGTTTAAAGATTAAAATGTCCAATTTTTTTAAAATTAGTTTTTCGTGTCATTCGTTACATGGATTAAAAGGTGGCAGTTCCAAGATCACGAATATATAATTTTTAAGTCGCTGGGGCAAGTAGTTTAGCCGTAAATCGAGTTTTAAGGGACAGAAAAAGTGTAAAGTTTGATGGGTCTAGGACGCATAGTTTAGCCGGAAAACGCGTTTAAAGATAAAAATGTCCAATTTTTTTAAAATTAGTTTTTCGTGTCATTCGTTACATGGATTAAAAGGTGGCAGTTCCAAGATCACGAATATATAATTTTTAAGTCGCTGGGGCAAGTAGTTTAGCCGCAAATCGAATTTTAAGGGACAGAAAAAGTGTAAAGTTTGATGGGTCTAGGACGCATAGTTTAGCCGGAAAACGCGTTTAAAGATAAAAATGTCCAATTTTTTTAAAATTAGTTTTTCGTGTCATTCGTTACATGGATTAAAAGGTGGCAGTTCCAAGATCACGAATATATAATTTTTAAGTCGCTGGGGCAAGTAGTTTAGCCGCAAATCGAATTTTAAGGGACAGAAAAAGTGTAAAGTTTGATGGGTCTAGGACGCATAGTTTAGCCGGAAAACGCGTTTAAAGATAAAAATGTCCAATTTTTTTAAAATTAGTTTTTCGTGTCATTCTTTACATGGATTAAAAGGTGGCAGTTCCAAGATCACGAATATATAATTTTTAAGTCGCTGGGGCAAGTAGTTTAGCCGCAAATCGAATTTTAAGGGACAGAAAAAGTGTAAAGTTTGATGGGTCTAGGACGCATAGTTTAGCCGGAAAACGCGTTTAAAGATAAAAATGTCCAATTTTTTTAAAATTAGTTTTTCGTGTCATTCGTTACATGGATTAAAAGGTGGCAGTTCCAAGATCACGAATATATAATTTTTAAGTCGCTGGGGCAAGTAGTTTAGCCGCAAATCGAATTTTAAGGGACAGAAAAAGTGTAAAGTTTGATGGGTCTAGGACGCATAGTTTAGCCGGAAAACGCGTTTAAAGATAAAAATGTCCAATTTTTCTAAAATTAGTTTTTCGTGTCATTCGTTACATGGATTAAAAGGTGGCAGTTCCAAGATCACGAATATATAATTTTTAAGTCGCTGGGGCAAGTAGTTTAGCCGCAAATCGAATTTTAAGGGACAGAAAAAGTGTAAAGTTTGATGGGTCTAGGACGCATAGTTTAGCCGGAAAACGCGTTTAAAGATAAAAATGTCCAATTTTTTTAAAATTAGTTTTTCGTGTCATTCGTTACATGGATTAAAAGGTGGCAGTTCCAAGATCACGAATATATAATTTTTAAGTCGCTGGGGCAAGTAGTTTAGCCGCAAATCGAATTTTAAGGGACAGAAAAAGTGTAAAGTTTGATGGGTCTAGGACGCATAGTTTAGCCGGAAAACGCGTTTAAAGATAAAAATGTCCAATTTTTTTAAAATTAGTTTTTCGTGTCATTCGTTACATGGATTAAAAGGTGGCAGTTCCAAGATCACGAATATATAATTTTTAAGTCGCTGGGGCAAGTAGTTTAGCCGCAAATCGAATTTTAAGGGACAGAAAAAGTGTAAAGTTTGATGGGTCTAGGACGCATAGTTTAGCCGGAAAACGCGTTTAAAGATAAAAATGTCCAATTTTTTTAAAATTAGTTTTTCGTGTCATTCGTTACATGGATTAAAAGGTGGCAGTTCCAAGATCACGAATATATAATTTTTAAGTCGCTGGGGCAAGTAGTTTAGCCGCAAATCGAATTTTAAGGGACAGAAAAAGTGTAAAGTTTGATGGGTCTAGGACGCATAGTTTAGCTTGAAAACGCGTTTAAAGATTAAAATGTCCAATTTTTTTAAAATTAGTTTTTCGTGTCATTCGTTACATGGATTAAAAGGTGGCAGTTCCAAGATCACGAATATATAATTTTTAAGTCGCTGGGGCAAGTAGTTTAGCCGCAAATCGAATTTTAAGGGACAGAAAAAGTGTAAAGTTTGATGGGTCTAGGACGCATAGTTTAGCCGGAAAACGCGTTTAAAGATAAAAATGTCCAATTTTTTTAAAATTAGTTTTTCGTGTCATTCGTTACATGGATTAAAAGGTGGCAGTTCCAAGATCACGAATATATAATTTTTAAGTCGCTGGGGCAAGTAGTTTAGCCGCAAATCGAATTTTAAGGGACAGAAAAAGTGTAAAGTTTGATGGGTCTAGGACGCATAGTTTAGCCGGAAAACGCGTTTAAAGATAAAAATGTCCAATTTTTTTAAAATTAGTTTTTCGTGTCATTCGTTACATGGATTAAAAGGTGGCAGTTCCAAGATCACGAATATATAATTTTTAAGTCGCTGGGGCAAGTAGTTTAGCCGCAAATCGAATTTTAAGGGACAGAAAAAGTGTAAAGTTTGATGGGTCTAGGACGCATAGTTTAGCTGGAAAACGCGTTTAAAGATAAAAATGTCCAATGTTTTTAAAATTAGTTTTTCGTGTCATTCGTTACATGGATTAATAGGTGGCAGTTCCAAGATCACGAATATATAATTTTTAAGTCGCTGGGGCAAGTAGTTTAGCCGCAAATCGAATTTTAAGGGACAGAAAAAGTGTAAAGTTTGATGGGTCTAGGACGCATAGTTTAGCCGGAAAACGCGTTTAAAGATAAAAATGTCCAATTTTTTTAAAATTAGTTTTTCGTGTCATTCGTTACATGGATTAAAAGGTGGCAGTTCCAAGATCACGAATATATAATTTTTAAGTCGCTGGGGCAAGTAGTTTAGCCGCAAATCGAATTTTAAGGGACAGAAAAAGTGTAAAGTTTGATGGGTCTAGGACGCATAGTTTAGCCGGAAAACGCGTTTAAAGATAAAAATGTCCAATTTTTTTAAAATTAGTTTTTCGTGTCATTCGTTACATGGATTAAAAGGTGGCAGTTCCAAGATCACGAATATATAATTTTTAAGTCGCTGGGGCAAGTAGTTTAGCCGCAAATCGAATTTTAAGGGACAGAAAAAGTGTAAAGTTTGATGGGTCTAGGACGCATAGTTTAGCCGGAAAACGCGTTTAAAGATAAAAATGTCCAATTTTTTTAAAATTAGTTTTTCGTGTCATTCGTTACATGGATTAAAAGGTGGCAGTTCCAAGATCACGAATATATAATTTTTAAGTCGCTGGGGCAAGTATTTTAGCCGCAAATCGAATTTTAAGGGACAGAAAAAGTGTAAAGTTTGATGGGTCTAGGACGCATAGTTTAGCCGGAAAACGCGTTTAAAGATAAAAATGTCCAATTTTTTTAAAATTAGTTTTTCGTGTCATTCGTTACATGGATTAAAAGGTGGCAGTTCCAAGATCACGAATATATAATTTTTAAGTCGCTGGGGCAAGTAGTTTAGCCGCAAATCGAATTTTAAGGGACAGAAAAAGTGTAAAGTTTGATGGGTCTAGGACGCATAGTTTAGCCGGAAAACGCGTTTAAAGATAAAAATGTCCAATTTTTTTAAAATTAGTTTTTCGTGTCATTCGTTACATGGATTAAAAGGTGGCAGTTCCAAGATCACGAATATATAATTTTTAAGTCGCTGGGGCAAGTAGTTTAGCCGCAAATCGAATTTTAAGGGACAGAAAAAGTGTAAAGTTTGATGGGTCTAGGACGCATAGTTTAGCCGGAAAACGCGTTTAAAGATAAAAATGTCCAATTTTTTTAAAATTAGTTTTTCGTGTCATTCGTTACATGGATTAAAAGGTGGCAGTTCCAAGATCACGAATATATAATTTTTAAGTCGCTGGGGCAAGTAGTTTAGCCGCAAATCGAATTTTAAGGGACAGAAAAAGTGTAAAGTTTGATGGGTCTAGGACGCATAGTTTAGCTGGAAAACGCGTTTAAAGATTAAAATGTCCAATTTTTTTAAAATTAGTTTTTCGTGTCATTCGTTACATGGATTAAAAGGTGGCAGTTCCAAGATCACGAATATATAATTTTTAAGTCGCTGGGGCAAGTAGTTTAGCCGCAAATCGAATTTTAAGGGACAGAAAAAGTGTAAAGTTTGATGGGTCTAGGACGCATAGTTTAGCCGGAAAACGCGTTTAAAGATAAAAATGTCCAATTTTTTTAAAATTAGTTTTTCGTGTCATTCGTTACATGGATTAAAAGGTGGCAGTTCCAAGATCACGAATATATAATTTTTAAGTCGCTGGGGCAAGTAGTTTAGCCGCAAATCGAATTTTAAGGGACAGAAAAAGTGTAAAGTTTGATGGGTCTAGGACGCATAGTTTAGCCGGAAAACGCGTTTAAAGATAAAAATGTCCAATTTTTTTAAAATTAGTTTTTCGTGTCATTCGTTACATGGATTAAAAGGTGGCAGTTCCAAGATCACGAATATATAATTTTTAAGTCGCTGGGGCAAGTAGTTTAGCCGCAAATCGAATTTTAAGGGACAGAAAAAGTGTAAAGTTTGATGGGTCTAGGACGCATAGTTTAGCTGGAAAACGCGTTTAAAGATAAAAATGTCCAATTGTTTTAAAATTAGTTTTTCGTGTCATTCGTTACATGGATTAAAAGGTGGCAGCTCCAAGATCACGAATATATAATTTTTAAGTCGCTGGGGCAAGTAGTTTAGCCGCAAATCGAATTTTAAGGGACAGAAAAAGTGTAAAGTTTGATGGGTCTAGGACGCATAGTTTAGCTGGAAAACGCGTTTAAAGATTAATATGTCCAATTTTTTTAAAATTAGTTTTTCGTGTCATTCGTTACATGGATTAAAAGGTGGCAGTTCCTAGATCACGAATATATAAGTTTTAAGTCGCTGGGGCAAGTAGTTTAGCCGCAAATCGAATTTTAAGGGACAGAAAAAGTGTAAAGTTTGATGGGTCTTGGACGCATAGTTTAGCCGGAAAACGCGTTTAAAGATAAAAATGTCCAATTTTTTTAAAATTAGTTTTTCGTGTCATTCGTTACATGGATTAAAAGGTGGCAGTTCCAAGATCACGAATATATAATTTTTAAGTCGCTGGGGCAAGTAGTTTAGCCGCAAATCGAATTTTAAGGGACAGAAAAAGTGTAAAGTTTGATGGGTCTAGGACGCATAGTTTAGCCGGAAAACGCGTTTAAAGATAAAAATGTCCAATTTTTTTAAAATTGGTTTTTCGTGTCATTCGTTACATGGAATAAAAGGTGGCAGTTCCAAGATCACGAATATATAATTTTTAAGTCGCTGGGGCAAGTAGTTTAGCCGCAAATCGAATTTTAAGGGACAGAAAAAGTGTAAAGTTTGATGGGTCTAGGACGCATAGTTTAGCCGGAAAACGCGTTTAAAGATAAAAATGTCCAATTTTTTTAAAATTAGTTTTTCGTGTCATTCGTTACATGGATTAAAAGGTGGCAGTTCCAAGATCACGAATATATAATTTTTAAGTCGCTGGGGCAAGTAGTTTAGCCGCAAATCGAATTTTAAGGGACAGAAAAAGTGTAAAGTTTGATGGGTCTAGGACGCATAGTTTAGCCGGAAAACGCGTTTAAAGATAAAAATGTCCAATTTTTTTAAAATTAGTTTTTCGTGTCATTCGTTACATGGATTAAAAGGTGGCAGTTCCAAGATCACGAATATATAATTTTTAAGTCGCTGGGGCAAGTAGTTTAGCCGCAAATCGAATTTTAAGGGACAGAAAAAGTGTAAAGTTTGATGGGTCTAGGACGCATAGTTTAGCCGGAAAACGCGTTTAAAGATAAAAATGTCCAATTTTTTTAAAATTAGTTTTTCGTGTCATTCGTTACATGGATTAAAAGGTGGCAGTTCCAAGATCACGAATATATAATTTTTAAGTCGCTGGGGCAAGTAGTTTAGCCGCAAATCGAATTTTAAGGGACAGAAAAAGTGTAAAGTTTGATGGGTCTAGGACGCATAGTTTAGCCGGAAAACGCGCTTAAAGATAAAAATGTCCAATTTTTTTAAAATTAGTTTTTCGTGCCATTCGTTACATGGATTAAAAGGTGGCAGTTCCAAGATCACGAATATATAATTTTTAAGTCGCTGGGGCAAGTAGTTTAGCCGCAAATCGAATTTTAAGGGACAGAAAAAGTGTAAAGTTTGATGGGTCTAGGACGCATAGCTTAGCCGGAAAACGCGTTTAAAGATAAAAATGTCCAATTTTTTTAAAATTAGTTTTTCGTGTCATTCGTTACATGGATTAAAAGGTGGCAGTTCCAAGATCACGAATATATAATTTTTAAGTCGCTGGGGCAAGTAGTTTAGCCGCAAATCGAATTTTAAGGGACAGAAAAAGTGTAAAGTTTGATGGGTCTAGGACGCATAGTTTAGCCGGAAAACGCGTTTAAAGATAAAAATGTCCAATTTTTTTAAAATTAGTTTTTCGTGTCATTCGTTACATGGATTAAAAGGTGGCAGTTCCAAGATCACGAATATATAATTTTTAAGTCGCTGGGGCAAGTAGTTTAGCCGCAAATCGAATTTTAAGGGACAGAAAAAGTGTAAAGTTTGATGGGTCTAGGACGCATAGTTTAGCCGGAAAACGCGTTTAAAGACAAAAACGTCCAATTTTTTTAAAATTAGTTTTTCGTGTCATTCGTTACATGGATTAAAAGGTGGCAGTTCCAAGATCACGAATATATAATTTTTAAGTCGCTGGGGCAAGTAGTTTAGCCGCAAATCGAATTTTAAGGGACAGAAAAAGTGTAAAGTTTGATGGGTCTAGGACGCATAGTTTAGCCGGAAAACGCGTTTAAAGATAAAAATGTCCAATTTTTTTAAAATTAGTTTTTCGTGTCATTCGTTACATGGATTAAAAGGTGGCAGTTCCAAGATCACGAATATATAATTTTTAAGTCGCTGGGGCAAGTAGTTTAGCCGCAAATCGAATTTTAAGGGACAGAAAAAGTGTAAAGTTTGATGGGTCTAGGACGCATAGGTTAGCCGGAAAACGCGTTTAAAGATAAAAACGTCCAATTTTTTTAAAATTAGTTTTTCGTGTCATTCGTTACATGGATTAAAAGGTGGCAGTTCCAAGATCACGAATATATAATTTTTAAGTCGCTGGGGCAAGTAGTTTAGCCGCAAATCGAATTTTAAGGGACAGAAAAAGTGTAAAGTTTGATGGGTCTAGGACGCATAGTTTAGCCGGAAAACGCGTTTAAAGATAAAAATGTCCAATTTTTTTAAAATTAGTTTTTCGTGTCATTCGTTACATGGATTAAAAGGTGGCAGTTCCAAGATCACGAATATATAATTTTTAAGTCGCTGGGGCAAGTAGTTTAGCCGCAAATCGAATTTTAAGGGACAGAAAAAGTGTAAAGTTTGATGGGTCTAGGACGCATAGTTTAGCCGGAAAACGCGTTTAAAGATAAAAATGTCCAATTTTTTTAAAATTAGTTTTTCGTGTCATTCGTTACATGGATTAAAAGGTGGCAGTTCCAAGATCACGAATATATAATTTTTAAGTCGCTGGGGCAAGTAGTTTAGCCGCAAATCGAATTTTAAGGGACAGAAAAAGTGTAAAGTTTGATGGGTCTAGGACGCATAGTTTAGCTGGAAAACGCGTTTAAAGATAAAAATGTCCAATTTTTTTAAAATTAGTTTTTCGTGTCATTCGTTACATGGATTAAAAGGTGGCAGCTCCAAGATCACGAATATATAATTTTTAAGTCGCTGGGGCAAGTAGTTTAGCCGCAAATCGAATTTTAAGGGACAGAAAAAGTGTAAAGTTTGATGGGTCTAGGACGCATAGTTTAGCTGGAAAACGCGTTTAAAGATTAATATGTCCAATTTTTTTAAAATTAGTGTTTCGTGTCATTCGTTACATGGATTAAAAGGTGGCAGTTCCTAGATCACGAATATATAAGTTTTAAGTCGCTGGGGCAAGTAGTTTAGCCGCAAATCGAATTTTAAGGGACAGAAAAAGTGTAAAGTTTGATGGGTCTAGGACGCATAGTTTAGCCGGAAAACGCGTTTAAAGATAAAAACGTCCAATTTTTTTAAAATTAGTTTTTCGTGTCATTCGTTACATGGATTAAAAGGTGGCAGTTCCAAGATCACGAATATATAATTTTTAAGTCGCTGGGGCAAGTAGTTTAGCCGCAAATCGAATTTTAAGGGACAGAAAAAGTGTAAAGTTTGATGGGTCTTGGACGCATAGTTTAGCCGGAAAACGCGTTTAAAGATAAAAATGTCCAATTTTTTTAAAATTAGTTTTTCGTGTCATTCGTTACATGGATTAAAAGGTGGCAGTTCCAAGATCACGAATATATAATTTTTAAGTCGCTGGGGCAAGTAGTTTAGCCGCAAATCGAATTTTAAGGGACAGAAAAAGTGTAAAGTTTGATGGGTCTAGGACGCATAGTTTAGCCGGAAAACGCGTTTAAAGATAAAAATGTCCAATTTTTTTTAAAATTAGTTTTTCGTGTCATTCGTTACATGGATTAAAAGGTGGCAGTTCCAAGATCACGAATATATAATTTTTAAGTCGCTGGGGCAAGTAGTTTAGCCGCAAATCGAATTTTAAGGGACAGAAAAAGTGTAAAGTTTGATGGGTCTAGGACGCATAGTTTAGCCGGAAAACGCGTTTAAAGATAAAAATGTCCAATTTTTTTAAAATTAGTTTTTCGTGTCATTCGTTACATGGATTAAAAGGTGGCAGTTCCAAGATCACGAATATATAATTTTTAAGTCGCTGGGGCAAGTAGTTTAGCCGCAAATCGAATTTTAAGGGACAGAAAAAGTGTAAAGTTTGATGGGTCTAGGACGCATAGTTTAGCCGGAAAACGCGTTTAAAGATAAAAATGTCCAATTTTTTTAAAATTAGTTTTTCGTGTCATTCGTTACATGGATTAAAAGGTGGCAGTTCCAAGATCACGAATATATAATTTTTAAGTCGCTGGGGCAAGTAGTTTAGCCGCAAATCGAATTTTAAGGGACAGAAAAAGTGTAAAGTTTGATGGGTCTAGGACGCATAGTTTAACCGGAAAACGCGTTTAAAGATAAAAATGTCCAATTTTTTTAAAATTAGTTTTTCGTGTCATTCGTTACATGGATTAAAAGGTGGCAGTTCCAAGATCACGAATATATAATTTTTAAGTCGCTGGGGCAAGTAGTTTAGCCGCAAATCGAATTTTAAGGGACAGAAAAAGTGTAAAGTTTGATGGGTCTAGGACGCATAGTTTAGCCGGAAAACGCGCTTAAAGATAAAAATGTCCAATTTTTTTAAAATTAGTTTTTCGTGCCATTCGTTACATGGATTAAAAGGTGGCAGTTCCAAGATCACGAATATATAATTTTTAAGTCGCTGGGGCAAGTAGTTTAGCCGCAAATCGAATTTTAAGGGACAGAAAAAGTGTAAAGTTTGATGGGTCTAGGACGCATAGCTTAGCCGGAAAACGCGTTTAAAGATAAAAATGTCCAATTTTTTTAAAATTAGTTTTTCGTGTCATTCGTTACATGGATTAAAAGGTGGCAGCTCCAAGATCACGAATATATAATTTTTAAGTCGCTGGGGCAAGTAGTTTAGCCGCAAATCGAATTTTAAGGGACAGAAAAAGTGTAAAGTTTGATGGGTCTAGGACGCATAGTTTAGCTGGAAAACGCGTTTAAAGATTAATATGTCCAATTTTTTTAAAATTAGTTTTTCGTGTCATTCGTTACATGGATTAAAAGGTGGCAGTTCCTAGATCACGAATATATAAGTTTTAAGTCGCTGGGGCAAGTAGTTTAGCCGCAAATCGAATTTTAAGGGACAGAAAAAGTGTAAAGTTTGATGGGTCTAGGACGCATAGTTTAGCCGGAAAACGCGTTTAAAGATAAAAATGTCCAATTTTTTTAAAATTAGTTTTTCGTGTCATTCGTTACATGGATTAAAAGGTGGCAGTTCCAAGATCACGAATATATAATTTTTAAGTCGCTGGGGCAAGTAGTTTAGCCGCAAATCGAATTTTAAGGGACAGAAAAAGTGTAAAGTTTGATGGGTCTAGGACGCATAGCTTAGCCGGAAAACGCGTTTAAAGATAAAAATGTCCAATTTTTTTAAAATTAGTTTTTCGTGTCATTCGTTACATGGATTAAAAGGTGGCAGTTCCAAGATCACGAATATATAATTTTTAAGTCGCTGGGGCAAGTAGTTTAGCCGCAAATCGAATTTTAAGGGACAGAAAAAGTGTAAAGTTTGATGGGTCTAGGACGCATAGTTTAGCCGGAAAACGCGTTTAAAGATAAAAATGTCCAATTTTTTTAAAATTAGTTTTTCGTGTCATTCGTTACATGGATTAAAAGGTGGCAGTTCCAAGATCACGAATATATAATTTTTAAGTCGCTGGGGCAAGTAGTTTAGCCGCAAATCGAATTTTAAGGGACAGAAAAAGTGTAAAGTTTGATGGGTCTAGGACGCATAGTTTAGCCGGAAAACGCGTTTAAAGACAAAAACGTCCAATTTTTTTAAAATTAGTTTTTCGTGTCATTCGTTACATGGATTAAAAGGTGGCAGTTCCAAGATCACGAATATATAATTTTTAAGTCGCTGGGGCAAGTAGTTTAGCCGCAAATCGAATTTTAAGGGACAGAAAAAGTGTAAAGTTTGATGGGTCTAGGACGCATAGTTTAGCCGGAAAACGCGTTTAAAGATAAAAATGTCCAATTTTTTTAAAATTAGTTTTTCGTGTCATTCGTTACATGGATTAAAAGGTGGCAGTTCCAAGATCACGAATATATAATTTTTAAGTCGCTGGGGCAAGTAGTTTAGCCGCAAATCGAATTTTAAGGGACAGAAAAAGTGTAAAGTTTGATGGGTCTAGGACGCATAGGTTAGCCGGAAAACGCGTTTAAAGATAAAAACGTCCAATTTTTTTAAAATTAGTTTTTCGTGTCATTCGTTACATGGATTAAAAGGTGGCAGTTCCAAGATCACGAATATATAATTTTTAAGTCGCTGGGGCAAGTAGTTTAGCCGCAAATCGAATTTTAAGGGACAGAAAAAGTGTAAAGTTTGATGGGTCTAGGACGCATAGTTTAGCCGGAAAACGCGTTTAAAGATAAAAATGTCCAATTTTTTTAAAATTAGTTTTTCGTGTCATTCGTTACATGGATTAAAAGGTGGCAGTTCCAAGATCACGAATATATAATTTTTAAGTCGCTGGGGCAAGTAGTTTAGCCGCAAATCGAATTTTAAGGGACAGAAAAAGTGTAAAGTTTGATGGGTCTAGGACGCATAGTTTAGCCGGAAAACGCGTTTAAAGATAAAAATGTCCAATTTTTTTAAAATTAGTTTTTCGTGTCATTCGTTACATGGATTAAAAGGTGGCAGTTCCAAGATCACGAATATATAATTTTTAAGTCGCTGGGGCAAGTAGTTTAGCCGCAAATCGAATTTTAAGGGACAGAAAAAGTGTAAAGTTTGATGGGTCTAGGACGCATAGTTTAGCTGGAAAACGCGTTTAAAGATAAAAATGTCCAATTTTTTTAAAATTAGTTTTTCGTGTCATTCGTTACATGGATTAAAAGGTGGCAGCTCCAAGATCACGAATATATAATTTTTAAGTCGCTGGGGCAAGTAGTTTAGCCGCAAATCGAATTTTAAGGGACAGAAAAAGTGTAAAGTTTGATGGGTCTAGGACGCATAGTTTAGCTGGAAAACGCGTTTAAAGATTAATATGTCCAATTTTTTTAAAATTAGTTTTTCGTGTCATTCGTTACATGGATTAAAAGGTGGCAGTTCCTAGATCACGAATATATAAGTTTTAAGTCGCTGGGGCAAGTAGTTTAGCCGCAAATCGAATTTTAAGGGACAGAAAAAGTGTAAAGTTTGATGGGTCTAGGACGCATAGTTTAGCCGGAAAACGCGTTTAAAGATAAAAACGTCCAATTTTTTTAAAATTAGTTTTTCGTGTCATTCGTTACATGGATTAAAAGGTGGCAGTTCCAAGATCACGAATATATAATTTTTAAGTCGCTGGGGCAAGTAGTTTAGCCGCAAATCGAATTTTAAGGGACAGAAAAAGTGTAAAGTTTGATGGGTCTTGGACGCATAGTTTAGCCGGAAAACGCGTTTAAAGATAAAAATGTCCAATTTTTTTAAAATTAGTTTTTCGTGTCATTCGTTACATGGATTAAAAGGTGGCAGTTCCAAGATCACGAATATATAATTTTTAAGTCGCTGGGGCAAGTAGTTTAGCCGCAAATCGAATTTTAAGGGACAGAAAAAGTGTAAAGTTTGATGGGTCTAGGACGCATAGTTTAGCCGGAAAACGCGTTTAAAGATAAAAATGTCCAATTTTTTTTAAAATTAGTTTTTCGTGTCATTCGTTACATGGATTAAAAGGTGGCAGTTCCAAGATCACGAATATATAATTTTTAAGTCGCTGGGGCAAGTAGTTTAGCCGCAAATCGAATTTTAAGGGACAGAAAAAGGGTAAAGTTTGATGGGTCTAGGACGCATAGTTTAGCCGGAAAACGCGTTTAAAGATAAAAATGTCCAATTTTTTTAAAATTAGTTTTTCGTGTCATTCGTTACATGGATTAAAAGGTGGCAGTTCCAAGATCACGAATATATAATTTTTAAGTCGCTGGGGCAAGTAGTTTAGCCGCAAATCGAATTTTAAGGGACAGAAAAAGTGTAAAGTTTGATGGGTCTAGGACGCATAGTTTAGCCGGAAAACGCGTTTAAAGATAAAAATGTCCAATTTTTTTAAAATTAGTTTTTCGTGTCATTCGTTACATGGATTAAAAGGTGGCAGTTCCAAGATCACGAATATATAATTTTTAAGTCGCTGGGGCAAGTAGTTTAGCCGCAAATCGAATTTTAAGGGACAGAAAAAGTGTAAAGTTTGATGGGTCTAGGACGCATAGTTTAGCCGGAAAACGCGTTTAAAGATAAAAATGTCCAATTTTTTTAAAATTAGTTTTTCGTGTCATTCGTTACATGGATTAAAAGGTGGCAGTTCCAAGATCACGAATATATAATTTTTAAGTCGCTGGGGCAAGTAGTTTAGCCGCAAATCGAATTTTAAGGGACAGAAAAAGTGTAAAGTTTGATGGGTCTAGGACGCATAGTTTAGCCGGAAAACGCGCTTAAAGATAAAAATGTCCAATTTTTTTAAAATTAGTTTTTCGTGCCATTCGTTACATGGATTAAAAGGTGGCAGTTCCAAGATCACGAATATATAATTTTTAAGTCGCTGGGGCAAGTAGTTTAGCCGCAAATCGAATTTTAAGGGACAGAAAAAGTGTAAAGTTTGATGGGTCTAGGACGCATAGCTTAGCCGGAAAACGCGTTTAAAGATAAAAATGTCCAATTTTTTTAAAATTAGTTTTTCGTGTCATTCGTTACATGGATAAAAAGGTGGCAGTTCCAAGATCACGAATATATAATTTTTAAGTCGCTGGGGCAAGTAGTTTAGCCGCAAATCGAATTTTAAGGGACAGAAAAAGTGTAAAGTTTGATGGGTCTAGGACGCATAGTTTAGCTGGAAAACGCGTTTAAAGATAAAAATGTCCAATTTTTTAAAAATTAGTTTTTCGTGTCATTCGTTACATGGATTAAAAGGTGGCAGTTCCAAGATCACGAATATATAATTTTTAAGTCGCTGGGGCAAGTAGTTTAGCCGCAAATCGAATTTTAAGGGACAGAAAAAGTGTAAAGTTTGATGGGTCTAGGACGCATAGTTTAGCCGGAAAACGCGTTTAAAGATAAAAATGTCCAATTTTTTTAAAATTAGTTTTTCGTGTCATTCGTTACATGGATTAAAAGGTGGCAGTTCCAAGATCACGAATATATAATTTTTAAGTCGCTGGGGCAAGTAGTTTAGCCGCAAATCGAATTTTAAGGGACAGAAAAAGTGTAAAGTTTGATGGGTCTAGGACGCATAGTTTAGCCGGAAAACGCGTTTAAAGACAAAAACGTCCAATTTTTTTAAAATTAGTTTTTCGTGTCATTCGTTACATGGATTAAAAGGTGGCAGTTCCAAGATCACGAATATATAATTTTTAAGTCGCTGGGGCAAGTAGTTTAGCCGCAAATCGAATTTTAAGGGACAGAAAAAGTGTAAAGTTTGATGGGTCTAGGACGCATAGTTTAGCCGGAAAACGCGTTTAAAGATAAAAATGTCCAATTTTTTTAAAATTAGTTTTTCGTGTCATTCGTTACATGGATTAAAAGGTGGCAGTTCCAAGATCACGAATATATAATTTTTAAGTCGCTGGGGCAAGTAGTTTAGCCGCAAATCGAATTTTAAGGGACAGAAAAAGTGTAAAGTTTGATGGGTCTAGGACGCATAGGTTAGCCGGAAAACGCGTTTAAAGATAAAAACGTCCAATTTTTTTAAAATTAGTTTTTCGTGTCATTCGTTACATGGATTAAAAGGTGGCAGTTCCAAGATCACGAATATATAATTTTTAAGTCGCTGGGGCAAGTAGTTTAGCCGCAAATCGAATTTTAAGGGACAGAAAAAGTGTAAAGTTTGATGGGTCTAGGACGCATAGTTTAGCCGGAAAACGCGTTTAAAGATAAAAATGTCCAATTTTTTTAAAATTAGTTTTTCGTGTCATTCGTTACATGGATTAAAAGGTGGCAGTTCCAAGATCACGAATATATAATTTTTAAGTCGCTGGGGCAAGTAGTTTAGCCGCAAATCGAATTTTAAGGGACAGAAAAAGTGTAAAGTTTGATGGGTCTAGGACGCATAGTTTAGCCGGAAAACGCGTTTAAAGATAAAAATGTCCAATTTTTTTAAAATTGGTTTTTCGTGTCATTCGTTACATGGATTAAAAGGTGGCAGTTCCAAGATCACGAATATATAATTTTTAAGTCGCTGGGGCAAGTAGTTTAGCCGCAAATCGAATTTTAAGGGACAGAAAAAGTGTAAAGTTTGATGGGTCTAGGACGCATAGTTTAGCTGGAAAACGCGTTTAAAGATTAAAATGTCAAATTTTTTTAAAATTAGTTTTTCGTGTCATTCGTTACATGGATTAAAAGGTGGCAGTTCCAAGATCACGAATATATAATTTTTAAGTCGCTGGGGCAAGTAGTTTAGCCGCAAATCGAATTTTAAGGGACAGAAAAAGTGTAAAGTTTGATGGGTCTAGGACGCATAGTTTAGCCGGAAAACGCGTTTAAAGATAAAAATGTCCAATTTTTTTAAAATTAGTTTTTCGTGTCATTCGTTACATGGATTAAAAGGTGGCAGTTCCAAGATCACGAATATATAATTTTTAAGTCGCTGGGGCAAGTAGTTTAGCCGCAAATCGAATTTTAAGGGACAGAAAAAGTGTAAAGTTTGATGGGTCTAGGACGCATAGTTTAGCCGGAAAACGCGTTTAAAGACAAAAACGTCCAATTTTTTTAAAATTAGTTTTTCGTGTCATTCGTTACATGGATTAAAAGGTGGCAGTTCCAAGATCACGAATATATAATTTTTAAGTCGCTGGGGCAAGTAGTTTAGCCGCAAATCGAATTTTAAGGGACAGAAAAAGTGTAAAGTTTGATGGGTCTAGGACGCATAGTTTAGCCGGAAAACGCGTTTAAAGATAAAAATGTCCAATTTTTTTAAAATTAGTTTTTCGTGTCATTCGTTACATGGATTAAAAGGTGGCAGTTCCAAGATCACGAATATATAATTTTTAAGTCGCTGGGGCAAGTAGTTTAGCCGCAAATCGAATTTTAAGGGACAGAAAAAGTGTAAAGTTTGATGGGTCTAGGACGCATAGGTTAGCCGGAAAACGCGTTTAAAGATAAAAACGTCCAATTTTTTTAAAATTAGTTTTTCGTGTCATTCGTTACATGGATTAAAAGGTGGCAGTTCCAAGATCACGAATATATAATTTTTAAGTCGCTGGGGCAAGTAGTTTAGCCGCAAATCGAATTTTAAGGGACAGAAAAAGTGTAAAGTTTGATGGGTCTAGGACGCATAGTTTAGCCGGAAAACGCGTTTAAAGATAAAAATGTCCAATTTTTTTAAAATTAGTTTTTCGTGTCATTCGTTACATGGATTAAAAGGTGGCAGTTCCAAGATCACGAATATATAATTTTTAAGTCGCTGGGGCAAGTAGTTTAGCCGCAAATCGAATTTTAAGGGACAGAAAAAGTGTAAAGTTTGATGGGTCTAGGACGCATAGTTTAGCCGGAAAACGCGTTTAAAGATAAAAATGTCCAATTTTTTTAAAATTAGTTTTTCGTGTCATTCGTTACATGGATTAAAAGGTGGCAGTTCCAAGATCACGAATATATAATTTTTAAGTCGCTGGGCAAGTAGTTTAGCCGCAAATCGAATTTTAAGGGACAGAAAAAGTGTAAAGTTTGATGGGTCTAGGACGCATAGTTTAGCTGGAAAACGCGTTTAAAGATAAAAATGTCCAATTTTTTTAAAATTAGTTTTTCGTGTCATTCGTTACATGGATTAAAAGGTGGCAGCTCCAAGATCACGAATATATAATTTTTAAGTCGCTGGGGCAAGTAGTTTAGCCGCAAATCGAATTTTAAGGGACAGAAAAAGTGTAAAGTTTGATGGGTCTAGGACGCATAGTTTAGCTGGAAAACGCGTTTAAAGATTAATATGTCCAATTTTTTTAAAATTAGTTTTTCGTGTCATTCGTTACATGGATTAAAAGGTGGCAGTTCCTAGATCACGAATATATAAGTTTTAAGTCGCTGGGGCAAGTAGTTTAGCCGCAAATCGAATTTTAAGGGACAGAAAAAGTGTAAAGTTTGATGGGTCTAGGACGCATAGTTTAGCCGGAAAACGCGTTTAAAGATAAAAACGTCCAATTTTTTTAAAATTAGTTTTTCGTGTCATTCGTTACATGGATTAAAAGGTGGCAGTTCCAAGATCACGAATATATAATTTTTAAGTCGCTGGGGCAAGTAGTTTAGCCGCAAATCGAATTTTAAGGGACAGAAAAAGTGTAAAGTTTGATGGGTCTTGGACGCATAGTTTAGCCGGAAAACGCGTTTAAAGATAAAAATGTCCAATTTTTTTAAAATTAGTTTTTCGTGTCATTCGTTACATGGATTAAAAGGTGGCAGTTCCAAGATCACGAATATATAATTTTTAAGTCGCTGGGGCAAGTAGTTTAGCCGCAAATCGAATTTTAAGGGACAGAAAAAGTGTAAAGTTTGATGGGTCTAGGACGCATAGTTTAGCCGGAAAACGCGTTTAAAGATAAAAATGTCCAATTTTTTTTAAAATTGGTTTTTCGTGTCATTCGTTACATGGATTAAAAGGTGGCAGTTCCAAGATCACGAATATATAATTTTTAAGTCGCTGGGGCAAGTAGTTTAGCCGCAAATCGAATTTTAAGGGACAGAAAAAGTGTAAAGTTTGATGGGTCTAGGACGCATAGTTTAGCCGGAAAACGCGTTTAAAGATAAAAATGTCCAATTTTTTTAAAATTAGTTTTTCGTGTCATTCGTTACATGGATTAAAAGGTGGCAGTTCCAAGATCACGAATATATAATTTTTAAGTCGCTGGGGCAAGTAGTTTAGCCGCAAATCGAATTTTAAGGGACAGAAAAAGTGTAAAGTTTGATGGGTCTAGGAAGCATAGTTTAGCCGGAAAACGCGTTTAAAGATAAAAATGTCCAATTTTTTTAAAATTAGTTTTTCGTGTCATTCGTTACATGGATTAAAAGGTGGCAGTTCCAAGATCACGAATATATAATTTTTAAGTCGCTGGGGCAAGTAGTTTAGCCGCAAATCGAATTTTAAGGGACAGAAAAAGTGTAAAGTTTGATGGGTCTAGGACGCATAGTTTAGCCGGAAAACGCGTTTAAAGATAAAAATGTCCAATTTTTTTAAAATTAGTTTTTCGTGTCATTCGTTACATGGATTAAAAGGTGGCAGTTCCAAGATCACGAATATATAATTTTTAAGTCGCTGGGGCAAGTAGTTTAGCCGCAAATCGAATTTTAAGGGACAGAAAAAGTGTAAAGTTTGATGGGTCTAGGACGCATAGTTTAGCCGGAAAACGCGCTTAAAGATAAAAATGTCCAATTTTTTTAAAATTAGTTTTTCGTGCCATTCGTTACATGGATTAAAAGGTGGCAGTTCCAAGATCACGAATATATAATTTTTAAGTCGCTGGGGCAAGTAGTTTAGCCGCAAATCGAATTTTAAGGGACAGAAAAAGTGTAAAGTTTGATGGGTCTAGGACGCATAGCTTAGCCGGAAAACGCGTTTAAAGATAAAAATGTCCAATTTTTTTAAAATTAATTTTTCGTGTCATTCGTTACATGGATTAAAAGGTGGCAGTTCCAAGATCACGAATATATAATTTTTAAGTCGCTGGGGCAAGTAGTTTAGCCGCAAATCGAATTTTAAGGGACAGAAAAAGTGTAAAGTTTGATGGGTCTAGGACGCATAGTTTAGCCGGAAAACGCGTTTAAAGATAAAAATGTCCAATTTTTTAAAAATTAGTTTTTCGTGTCATTCGTTACATGGATTAAAAGGTGGCAGTTCCAAGATCACGAATATATAATTTTTAAGTCGCTGGGGCAAGTAGTTTAGCCGCAAATCGAATTTTAAGGGACAGAAAAAGTGTAAAGTTTGATGGGTCTAGGACGCATAGTTTAGCCGGAAAACGCGTTTAAAGATAAAAATGTCCAATTTTTTTAAAATTAGTTTTTCGTGTCATTCGTTACATGGATTAAAAGGTGGCAGTTCCAAGATCACGAATATATAATTTTTAAGTCGCTGGGGCAAGTAGTTTAGCCGCAAATCGAATTTTAAGGGACAGAAAAAGTGTAAAGTTTGATGGGTCTAGGACGCATAGTTTAGCCGGAAAACGCGTTTAAAGACAAAAACGTCCAATTTTTTTAAAATTAGTTTTTCGTGTCATTCGTTACATGGATTAAAAGGTGGCAGTTCCAAGATCACGAATATATAATTTTTAAGTCGCTGGGGCAAGTAGTTTAGCCGCAAATCGAATTTTAAGGGACAGAAAAAGTGTAAAGTTTGATGGGTCTAGGACGCATAGTTTAGCCGGAAAACGCGTTTAAAGATAAAAATGTCCAATTTTTTTAAAATTAGTTTTTCGTGTCATTCGTTACATGGATTAAAAGGTGGCAGTTCCAAGATCACGAATATATAATTTTTAAGTCGCTGGGGCAAGTAGTTTAGCCGCAAATCGAATTTTAAGGGACAGAAAAAGTGTAAAGTTTGATGGGTCTAGGACGCATAGTTTAGCCGGAAAACGCGTTTAAAGATAAAAATGTCCAATTTTTTTAAAATTGGTTTTTCGTGTCATTCGTTACATGGATTAAAAGGTGGCAGTTCCAAGATCACGAATATATAATTTTTAAGTCGCTGGGGCAAGTAGTTTAGCCGCAAATCGAATTTTAAGGGACAGAAAAAGTGTAAAGTTTGATGGGTCTAGGACGCATAGTTTAGCTGGAAAACGCGTTTAAAGATTAAAATGTCAAATTTTTTTAAAATTAGTTTTTCGTGTCATTCGTTACATGGATTAAAAGGTGGCAGTTCCAAGATCACGAATATATAATTTTTAAGTCGCTGGGGCAAGTAGTTTAGCCGCAAATCGAATTTTAAGGGACAGAAAAAGTGTAAAGTTTGATGGGTCTAGGACGCATAGCTTAGCCGGATTTTAAGGGACAGAAAAAGTGTAAAGTTTGATGGGTCTAGGACGCATAGTTTAGCCGGAAAACGCGTTTAAAGATAAAAATGTCCAATTTTTTAAAAATTAGTTTTTCGTGTCATTCGTTACATGGATTAAAAGGTGGCAGTTCCAAGATCACGAATATATAATTTTTAAGTCGCTGGGGCAAGTAGTTTAGCCGCAAATCGAATTTTAAGGGACAGAAAAAGTGTAAAGTTTGATGGGTCTAGGACGCATAGTTTAGCCGGAAAACGCGTTTAAAGATAAAAATGTCCAATTTTTTTTAAAATTAGTTTTTCGTGTCATTCGTTACATGGATTAAAAGGTGGCAGTTCCAAGATCACGAATATATAATTTTTAAGTCGCTGGGGCAAGTAGTTTAGCCGCAAATCGAATTTTAAGGGACAGAAAAAGTGTAAAGTTTGATGGGTCTAGGACGCATAGTTTAGCCGGAAAACGCGTTTAAAGACAAAAACGTCCAATTTTTTTAAAATTAGTTTTTCGTGTCATTCGTTACATGGATTAAAAGGTGGCAGTTCCAAGATCACGAATATATAATTTTTAAGTCGCTGGGGCAAGTAGTTTAGCCGCAAATCGAATTTTAAGGGACAGAAAAAGTGTAAAGTTTGATGGGTCTAGGACGCATAGTTTAGCCGGAAAACGCGTTTAAAGATAAAAATGTCCAATTTTTTTAAAATTAGTTTTTCGTGTCATTCGTTACATGGATTAAAAGGTGGCAGTTCCAAGATCACGAATATATAATTTTTAAGTCGCTGGGGCAAGTAGTTTAGCCGCAAATCGAATTTTAAGGGACAGAAAAAGTGTAAAGTTTAATGGGTCTAGGACGCATAGGTTAGCCGGAAAACGCGTTTAAAGATAAAAACGTCCAATTTTTTTAAAATTAGTTTTTCGTGTCATTCGTTACATGGATTAAAAGGTGGCAGTTCCAAGATCACGAATATATAATTTTTAAGTCGCTGGGGCAAGTAGTTTAGCCGCAAATCGAATTTTAAGGGACAGAAAAAGTGTAAAGTTTGATGGGTCTAGGACGCATAGTTTAGCCGGAAAACGCGTTTAAAGATAAAAATGTCCAATTTTTTTAAAATTAGTTTTTCGTGTCATTCGTTACATGGATTAAAAGGTGGCAGTTCCAAGATCACGAATATATAATTTTTAAGTCGCTGGGGCAAGTAGTTTAGCCGCAAATCGAATTTTAAGGGACAGAAAAAGTGTAAAGTTTGATGGGTCTAGGACGCATAGTTTAGCCGGAAAACGCGTTTAAAGATAAAAATGTCCAATTTTTTTAAAATTGGTTTTTCGTGTCATTCGTTACATGGATTAAAAGGTGGCAGTTCCAAGATCACGAATATATAATTTTTAAGTCGCTGGGGCAAGTAGTTTAGCCGCAAATCGAATTTTAAGGGACAGAAAAAGTGTAAAGTTTGATGGGTCTAGGACGCATAGTTTAGCCGGAAAACGCGTTTAAAGACAAAAACGTCCAATTTTTTTAAAATTAGTTTTTCGTGTCATTCGTTACATGGATTAAAAGGTGGCAGTTCCAAGATCACGAATATATAATTTTTAAGTCGCTGGGGCAAGTAGTTTAGCCGCAAATCGAATTTTAAGGGACAGAAAAAGTGTAAAGTTTGATGGGTCTAGGACGCATAGTTTAGCCGGAAAACGCGTTTAAAGATAAAAATGTCCAATTTTTTTAAAATTAGTTTTTCGTGTCATTCGTTACATGGATTAAAAGGTGGCAGTTCCAAGATCACGAATATATAATTTTTAAGTCGCTGGGGCAAGTAGTTTAGCCGCAAATCGAATTTTAAGGGACAGAAAAAGTGTAAAGTTTGATGGGTCTAGGACGCATAGGTTAGCCGGAAAACGCGTTTAAAGATAAAAACGTCCAATTTTTTTAAAATTAGTTTTTCGTGTCATTCGTTACATGGATTAAAAGGTGGCAGTTCCAAGATCACGAATATATAATTTTTAAGTCGCTGGGGCAAGTAGTTTAGCCGCAAATCGAATTTTAAGGGACAGAAAAAGTGTAAAGTTTGATGGGTCTAGGACGCATAGTTTAGCCGGAAAACGCGTTTAAAGATAAAAATGTCCAATTTTTTTAAAATTAGTTTTTCGTGTCATTCGTTACATGGATTAAAAGGTGGCAGTTCCAAGATCACGAATATATAATTTTTAAGTCGCTGGGGCAAGTAGTTTAGCCGCAAATCGAATTTTAAGGGACAGAAAAAGTGTAAAGTTTGATGGGTCTAGGACGCATAGTTTAGCCGGAAAACGCGTTTAAAGATAAAAATGTCCAATTTTTTTAAAATTAGTTTTTCGTGTCATTCGTTACATGGATTAAAAGGTGGCAGTTCCAAGATCACGAATATATAATTTTTAAGTCGCTGGGGCAAGTAGTTTAGCCGCAAATCGAATTTTAAGGGACAGAAAAAGTGTAAAGTTTGATGGGTCTAGGACGCATAGTTTAGCCGGAAAACGCGCTTAAAGATAAAAATGTCCAATTTTTTTAAAATTAGTTTTTCGTGTCATTCGTTACATGGATTAAAAGGTGGCAGTTCCAAGATCACGAATATATAATTTTTAAGTCGCTGGGGCAAGTAGTTTAGCCGCAAATCGAATTTTAAGGGACAGAAAAAGTGTAAAGTTTGATGGGTCTAGGACGCATAGCTTAGCCGGAAAACGCGTTTAAAGATAAAAATGTCCAATTTTTTTAAAATTAGTTTTTCGTGTCATTCGTTACATGGATTAAAAGGTGGCAGTTCCAAGATCACGAATATATAATTTTTAAGTCGCTGGGGCAAGTAGTTTAGCCGCAAATCGAATTTTAAGGGACAGAAAAAGTGTAAAGTTTGATGGGTCTAGGACGCATAGTTTAGCCGGAAAACGCGTTTAAAGATAAAAATGTCCAATTTTTTTAAAATTAGTTTTTCGTGTCATTCGTTACATGGATTAAAAGGTGGCAGTTCCAAGATCACGAATATATAATTTTTAAGTCGCTGGGGCAAGTAGTTTAGCCGCAAATCGAATTTTAAGGAACAGAAAAAGTGTAAAGTTTGATGGGTCAAGGACGCATAGTTTAGCCGGAAAACGCGTTTAAAGACAAAAACGTCCAATTTTTTTAAAATAAGTTTTTCGTGTCATTCGTTACATGGATTAAAAGGTGGCAGTTCCAAGATCACGAATATATAATTTTTAAGTCGCTGGGGCAAGTAGTTTAGCCGCAAATCGAATTTTAAGGGACAGAAAAAGTGTAAAGTTTGATGGGTCTAGGACGCATAGTTTAGCCGGAAAACGCGTTTAAAGATAAAAATGTCCAATTTTTTTTAAATTAGTTTTTCGTGTCATTCGTTACATGGATTAAAAGGTGGCAGTTCCAAGATCACGAATATATAATTTTTAAGTCGCTGGGGCAAGTAGTTTAGCCGCAAATCGAATTTTAAGGGACAGAAAAAGTGTAAAGTTTGATGGGTCTAGGACGCATAGGTTAGCCGGAAAACGCGTTTAAAGATAAAAACGTCCAATTTTTTTAAAATTAGTTTTTCGTGTCATTCGTTACATGGATTAAAAGGTGGCAGTTCCAAGATCACGAATATATAATTTTTAAGTCGCTGGGGCAAGTAGTTTAGCCGCAAATCGAATTTTAAGGGACAGAAAAAGTGTAAAGTTTGATGGGTCTAGGACGCATAGTTTAGCCGGAAAACGCGTTTAAAGATAAAAATGTCCAATTTTTTTAAAATTAGTTTTTCGTGTCATTCGTTACATGGATTAAAAGGTGGCAGTTCCAAGATCACGAATATATAATTTTTAAGTCGCTGGGGCAAGTAGTTTAGCCGCAAATCGAATTTTAAGGGACAGAAAAAGTGTAAAGTTTGATGGGTCTAGGACGCATAGTTTAGCCGGAAAACGCGTTTAAAGATAAAAATGTCCAATTTTTTTAAAATTAGTTTTTCGTGTCATTCGTTACATGGATTAAAAGGTGGCAGTTCCAAGATCACGAATATATAATTTTTAAGTCGCTGGGGCAAGTAGTTTAGCCGCAAATCGAATTTTAAGGGACAGAAAAAGTGTAAAGTTTGATGGGTCTAGGACGCATAGTTTAGCCGGAAAACGCGCTTAAAGATAAAAATGTCCAATTTTTTTAAAATTAGTTTTTCGTGTCATTCGTTACATGGATTAAAAGGTGGCAGTTCCAAGATCACGAATATATAATTTTTAAGTCGCTGGGGCAAGTAGTTTAGCCGCAAATCGAATTTTAAGGGACAGAAAAAGTGTAAAGTTTGATGGGTCTAGGACGCATAGCTTAGCCGGAAAACGCGTTTAAAGATAAAAATGTCCAATTTTTTTAAAATTAGTTTTTCGTGTCATTCGTTACATGGATTAAAAGGTGGCAGTTCCAAGATCACGAATATATAATTTTTAAGTCGCTGGGGCAAGTAGTTTAGCCGCAAATCGAATTTTAAGGGACAGAAAAAGTGTAAAGTTTGATGGGTCTAGGACGCATAGTTTAGCCGGAAAACGCGTTTAAAGATAAAAATGTCCAATTTTTTTAAAATTAGTTTTTCGTTGTCATTCGTTACATGGATTAAAAGGTGGCAGTTCAAGATCACGAATATATAATTTTAAGTCGCTGGGGCAAGTAGTTTAGCCGCAAATCGAATTTTAAGGAACAGAAAAAGTGTAAAGTTTTGATGGGTCAAGGACGCATAGTTTAGCCGGAAAACGCGTTTAAAGACAAAAACGTCCAATTTTTTTAAAATAAGTTTTTCGTGTCATTCGTTACATGGATTAAAAGGTGGCAGTTCCAAGATCACGAATATATAATTTTTAAGTCGCTGGGGCAAGTAGTTTAGCCGCAAATCGAATTTTAAGGGACAGAAAAAGTGTAAAGTTTGATGGGTCTAGGACGCATAGTTTAGCCGGGAAAACGCGTTTAAAGATAAAAATGTCCAATTTTTTTAAAATTAGTTTTTCGTGTCATTCGTTACATGGATTAAAAGGTGGCAGTTCCAAGATCACGAATATATAATTTTTAAGTCGCTGGGGCAAGTAGTTTAGCCGCAAATCGAATTTTAAGGGACAGAAAAAGTGTAAAGTTTGATGGGTCTAGGACGCATAGTTTAGCCGGAAAACGCGTTTAAAGATAAAAACGTCCAATTTTTTTAAAATTAGTTTTTCGTGTCATTCGTTACATGGATTAAAAGGTGGCAGTTCCAAGATCACGAATATATAATTTTTAAGTCGCTGGGGCAAGTAGTTTAGCCGCAAATCGAGTTTTAAGGGACAGAAAAAGTGTAAAGTTTTGATGGGTCTAGGACGCATAGTTTAGCCGGAAAACGCGTTTAAAGATAAAAATGTCCAATTTTTTTTTAAATTAGTTTTTTCGTGTCATTCGTTACATGGATTAAAAGGTGGCAGTTCCAAGATCACGAATATATAATTTTTAAGTCGCTGGGGCAAGTAGTTTAGCCGCAAATCGAATTTTAAGGGACAGAAAAAGTGTAAAGTTTGATGGGTCTAGGACGCATAGTTTGGCCAGAAAACGCGTTTAAAGATAAAAATGTCCAATTTTTTTAAAATTAGTTTTTCGTGTCATGCCGTTACATGGATTAAAAGGTGGCAGTTCCAAGATCACGAATATATAATTTTTAAGTCGCTGGGGCAAGTAGTTTAGCCGCAAATCGAATTTTAAGGGACAGAAAAAGTGTAAAGTTTGATGGGTCTAGGACGCATAGTTTAGCCGGAAAACGCGTTTAAAGATAAAAACGTCCAATTTTTTTAAAATTAGTTTTTCGTGTCATTCGTTACATGGATTAAAAGGTTGGCAGTTCCAAGATCACGAATATATAATTTTTAAGTCGCTGGGGCAAGTAGTTTAGCCGCAAATCGAATTTTAAGGGACAGAAAAAGTGTAAAGTTTGATGGGTCTAGGACGCATAGTTTGGCCGGAAAACGCGTTTAAAGATAAAAATGTCCAATTTTTTTAAATTAGTTTTTCGTGTCATTCGTTACATGGATTAAAAGGTGGCAGTTCCAAGATCACGAATATAATTTTTAAGTCGCTGGGGCAAGTAGTTTAGCCGCAAATCGAATTTTAAGGGACAGAAAAAGTGTAAAGTTTGATGGGTCTAGGACGCATAGTTTAGCCGGAAAACGCGTTTAAAGATAAAAACGTCCAATTTTTTTTAAAATTAGTTTTTCGTGTCATTCGTTACATGGATTAAAAAGGTGGCAGTTCCAAGATCACGAATATATAATTTTTAAGTCGCTGGGCAAGTAGTTTAGCCGCAAATCGAATTTTAAGGGACAGAAAAAGTGTAAAGTTTGATGGGTCTAGGACGCATAGTTTGGCCGGAAAACGCGTTTAAAGATAAAAATGTCCAATTTTTTTAAAATTAGTTTTTCGTTGTCATTCGTTACATGGATTAAAAGGTGGCAGTTCCAAGATCACGAATATAATAATTTTTAAGTCGCTGGGGCAAGTAGTTTAGCCGCAAATCGAATTTTAAGGGACAGAAAAGTGTAAAGTTTGATGGGTCTAGGACGCATAGTTTATCCGGAAAACGCGTTTAAAAATAAAAATGTCCAATTTTTTTAAAATTAGTTTTTCGTGTCATTCGTTACCTGGATTAAAAGGTGGCAGTTCCAAGATCACGAATATATAATTTTTAAGTCGCTGGGGCAAGTAGTTTAGCCGCAAATCGAATTTTAAGGGACAGAAAAAGTGTAAAGTTTGATGGGTCTAGGACGCATAGTTTAGCCGGAAAACGCGTTTAAAGATAAAAATGTCCAATTTTTTTAAAATTAGTTTTTCGTGTCATTCGTTACATGGATTAAAAGGTGGCAGTTCCAAGATCACGAATATATAATTTTTAAGTCGCTGGGGCAAGTAGTTTAGCCGCAAATCGAATTTTAAGGGACAGAAAAAGTGTAAAGTTTGATGGGTCTAGGACGCATAGTTTAGCCGGAAAACGCGTTTAAAGATAAAAATGTCCAATTTTTTTAAAATTAGTTTTTCGTGTCATTCGTTACATGGATTAAAGGTGGCAGTTCCAAGATCACGAATATATAATTTTTAAGTCGCTGGGGCAAGTAGTTTAGCCGCAAATCGAATTTTAAGGAACAGAAAAAGTGTAAAGTTTGATGGGTCAAGGACGCATAGTTTAGCCGGAAAACGCGTTTAAAGACAAAAACGTCCAATTTTTTAAAATAAGTTTTTCGTGTCATTCGTTACATGGATTAAAAGGTGGCAGTTCCAAGATCACGAATATATAATTTTTAAGTCGCTGGGGCAAGTAGTTTAGCCGCAAATCGAATTTTAAGGGACAGAAAAAGTGTAAAGTTTGATGGGTCTAGGACGCATAGTTTAGCCGGAAAACGCGTTTAAAGATAAAAATGTCCAATTTTTTTAAAATTAGTTTTTTCGTGTCATTCGTTACATGGATTAAAAGGTGGCAGTTCCAAGATCACGAATATATAATTTTTAAGTCGCTGGGGCAAGTAGTTTAGCCGCAAATCGAATTTTAAGGGACAGAAAAAGTGTAAAGTTTGATGGGTCTAGGACGCATAGTTTAGCCGGAAAACGCGTTTAAGATAAAAACGTCCAATTTTTTTAAAATTAGTTTTTCGTGTCATTCGTTACATGGATTAAAAGGTGGCAGTTCCAAGATCACGAATATATAATTTTTAAGTCGCTGGGGCAAGTAGTTTAGCCGCAAATCGAGTTTTAAGGGACAGAAAAAGTGTAAAGTTTGATGGGTCTAGGACGCATAGTTTAGCCGGAAAACGCGTTTAAAGATAAAAATGTCCAATTTTTTTTTAAATTAGTTTTTCGTGTCATTCGTTACATGGATTAAAAGGTGGCAGTTCCAAGATCACGAATATATAATTTTTAAGTCGCTGGGGCAAGTAGTTTAGCCGCAAATCGAATTTTAAGGGACAGAAAAAGTGTAAAGTTTGATGGGTCTAGGACGCATAGTTTAGCCGGAAAACGCGTTTTAAAGATAAAAACGTCCAATTTTTTTAAATTAGTTTTTCGTGTCATTCGTTACATGGATTAAAAAGGTGGCAGTTCCAAGATCACGAATATATAATTTTTAAGTCGCTGGGGCAAGTAGTTTAGCCGCAAATCGAATTTTAAGGGACAGAAAAAGTGTAAAGTTTGATGGGTCTAGGACGCATAGTTTGGCCGGAAAACGCGTTTAAAGATAAAATGTCCAATTTTTTTAAAATTAGTTTTTCGTGTCATTCGTTACATGGATTAAAAGGTGGCAGTTCCAGATCACGAATATATAATTTTTAAGTCGCTGGGGCAAGTAGTTTAGCCGCAAATCGAATTTTAAGGGACAGAAAAAGTGTAAAGTTTGATGGGTCTAGGACGCATAGTTTAGCCGGAAAACGCGTTTTAAAGATAAAAACGTCCAATTTTTTTAAAATTAGTTTTTCGTGTCATTCGTTACATGGATTAAAAGGTGGCAGTTCCAAGATCACGAATATATAATTTTTTAAGTCGCTGGGGCAAGTAGTTTAGCCGCAAATCGAATTTTAAGGGACAGAAAAAGTGTAAAGTTTGATGGGTCTAGGACGCATAGTTTGGCCGGAAAACGCGTTTAAAGATAAAAATGTCCAATTTTTTTAAAATTAGTTTTTCGTGTCATTCGTTACATGGATTAAAAGGTGGCAGTTCCAAGATCACGAATATATAATTTTTAAGTCGCTGGGGCAAGTAGTTTAGCCGCAAATCGAATTTTAAGGGACAGAAAAAGTGTAAAGTTTGATGGGTCTAGGACTTATAGTTTATCCGGAAAACGCGTTTAAAAATAAAAATGTCCAATTTTTTTAAAATTAGTTTTTCGTGTCATTCGTTACCTGGATTAAAAGGTGGCAGTTCCAAGATCACGAATATATAATTTTTAAGTCGCTGGGGCAAGTAGTTTAGCCGCAAATCGAATTTTAAGGGACAGAAAAAGTGTAAAGTTTGATGGGTCTAGGACGCATAGTTTAGCCGGAAAACGCGTTTAAAGATAAAAATGTCCAATTTTTTTAAAATTAGTTTTTCGTGTCATTCGTTACATGGATTAAAAGGTGGCAGTTCCAAGATCACGAATATATAATTTTTAAGTCGCTGGGGCAAGTAGTTTAGCCGCAAATCGAATTTTAAGGGACAGAAAAAGTCTAAAGTTTGATGGGTCTAGGACGCATAGTTTAGCCGGAAAACGCGTTTAAAGATAAAAATGTCCAATTTTTTTAAAATTAGTTTTTCGTGTCATTCGTTACATGGATTAAAAGGTGGCAGTTCCAAGATCACGAATATATAATTTTTAAGTCGCTGGGGCAAGAAGTTTAGCCGCAAATCGAATTTTAAGGGACAGAAAAAGTGTAAAGTTTGATGGGTCTAGGACGCATAGTTTAGCCGGAAAACGCGTTTAAAGATAAAAATGTCCAATTTTTTTAAAATTAGTTTTTCGTGTCATTCGTTACATGGATTAAAAGGTGGCAGTTCCAAGATCACGAATATATAATTTTTAAGTCGCTGGGGCAAGTAGTTTAGCCGCAAATCGAATTTTAAGGGACAGAAAAAGTGTAAAGTTTGATGGGTCTAGGACGCATAGTTTAGCCGGAAAACGCGTTTAAAGATAAAAATGTCCAATTTTTTTAAAATTAATTTTTCGTGTCATTCGTTACATGGATTAAAAGGTGGCAGTTCCAAGATCACGAATATATAATTTTTAAGTCGCTGGGGCAAGTAGTTTAGCCGCAAATCGAATTTTAAGGGACAGAAAAAGTGTAAAGTTTGATGGGTCTAGGACGCATAGTTTAGCCGGAAAACGCGTTTAAAGATAAAAATGTCCAATTTTTTTAAAATTAGTTTTTCATGTCATTCGTTACATGGATTAAAAGGTGGCAGTTCCAAGATCACGAATATATAATTTTTAAGTCGCTGGGGCAAGTAGTTTAGCCGCAAATCGAATTTTAAGGGACAGAAAGTGTAAAGTTTGATGGGTCTAGGACGCATAGTTTAGCCGGAAAACGCGTTTAAAGATAAAAATGTCCAATTTTGTTAAAATTGGTTTTTCGTGTCATTCGTTACATGGATTAAAAGGTGGCAGTTCCAAGATCACGAATATATAATTTTTAAGTCGCTGGGGCAAGTAGTTTAACCGCAAATCGAATTTTAAGGGACAGAAAAAGTGTAAAGTTTGATGGGTCTAGGACACATAGTTTAGCCGGAAAACGCGTTTAAATATAAAAATGTCCAATTTTTTTAAAATTAGTTTTTCGTGTCATTCGTTACATGGATTAAAAGGTGGCAGTTCCAAGATCACGAATATATAATTTTTAAGCCGCTGGGGCAAGTAGTTTAACCGCAAATCGAATTTTAAGGGACAGAAAAAGTGTAAAGTTTGATGGGTCTAGGACGCATAGTTTAGCCGGAAAACGCGTTTAAAGATAAAAATGTCCAATTTTTTTAAAATTAGTTTTTCGTGTCATTCGTTACATGGATTAAAAGGTGGCAGTTCCTAGATCACGAATATATAATTTTTAAGTCGCTGGGAGAAGTAGTTTAGCCGCAAATCGAATTTTAAGGGACAGAAAAAGTGTAAAGTTTGATGGGTCTAGGACGCATAGTTTAGCCGGAAAACGCGTTTAAAGATAAAAATGTCCAATTTTTTTAAAATTAGTTTTTCGTGTCATTCGTTACATGGATTAAAAGGTGGCAGTTCCAAGATCACGAATATATAATTTTTAAGTCGCTGGGGCAAGTAGTTTAGCCGCAAATCGAATTTTAAGGGACAGAAAAAGTGTAAAGTTTGATGGGTCTAGGACGCATAGTTTAGCCGGAAAACGCGTTTGAAGATAAAAATGTCCAATTTTTTTAAAATTAGTTTTTCGTGTCATTCGTTACATGGATTAAAAGGTGGCAGTTCCAAGATCACGAATATATAATTTTTAAGTCGCTGGGGCAAGTAGTTTAGCCGCAAATCGAATTTTAAGGGACAGAAAAAGTGTAAAGTTTGATGGGTCTAGGACGCATAGTTTAGCCGGAAAACGCGTTTAAAGATAAAAATGTCCAATTTTTTTAAAATTAGTTTTTCGTGTCATTCGTTACATGGATTAAAAGGTGGCAGTTCCAAGATCACGAATATATAATTTTTAAGTCGCTGGGGCAAGTAGTTTAGCCGCAAATCGAATTTTAAGGGACAGAAAAAGTGTAAAGTTTGATGGGTCTAGGACGCATAGTTTAGCCGGAAAACGCGTTTAAAGATAAAAATGTCCAATTTTTTTAAAATTAGTTTTTCGTGTCATTCGTTACATGGATTAAAAGGTGGCAGTTCCAAGATCACGAATATATAATTTTTAAGTCGCTGGGGCAAGTAGTTTAGCCGCAAATCGAATTTTAAGGGACAGAAAAAGTGTAAAGTTTGATGCGTCTAGGACGCATAGTTTAGCCGGAAAACGCGTTTAAAGATAAAAACGTCCAATTTTTTTAAAATTAGTTTTTCGTGTCATTCGTTACATGGATTAAAAGGTGGCAGTTCCAAGATCACGAATATATAATTTTTAAGTCGCTGGGGCAAGTAGTTTAGCCGCAAATCGAATTTTAAGGGACAGAAAAAGTGTAAAGTTTGATGGGTCTAGGACGCATAGTTTGGCCGGAAAACGCGTTTAAAGATAAAAATGTCCAATTTTTTTAAAATTAGTTTTTCGTGTCATTCGTTACATGGATTAAAAGGTGGCAGTTCCAAGATCACGAATATATAATTTTTAAGTCGCTGGGGCAAGTAGTTTAGCCGCAAATCGAATTTTAAGGGACAGAAAAAGTGTAAAGTTTGATGGGTCTAGGACGCATAGTTTATCCGGAAAACGCGTTTAAAGATAAAAATGTCCAATTTTTTTAAAATTAGTTTTTCGTGTCATTCGTTACCTGGATTAAAAGGTGGCAGTTCCAAGATCACGAATATATAATTTTTAAGTCGCTGGGGCAAGTAGTTTAGCCGCAAATCGAATTTTAAGGGACAGAAAAAGTGTAAAGTTTGATGGGTCTAGGACGCATAGTTTAGCCGGAAACCAATTTTTTTTAAAATTAGTTTTTCGTGTCATTCGTTACATGGATTAAAAGGTGGCAGTTCCAAGATCACGAATATATAATTTTTAAGTCGCTGGGGCAAGTAGTTTAGCCGCAAATCGAATTTTAAGGGACAGAAAAAGTGTAAAGTTTGATGGGTCTAGGACGCATAGTTTAGCCGGAAAACGCGTTTAAAGATAAAAATGTCCAATTTTTTTAAAATTAGTTTTTCGTGTCATTCGTTACATGGATTAAAAGGTGGCAGTTCCAAGATCACGAATATATAATTTTTAAGTCGCTGGGGCAAGTAGTTTAGCCGCAAATCGAATTTTAAGGGACAGAAAAAGTGTAAAGTTTGATGGGTCTAGGACGCATAGTTTAGCCGGAAAACGCGTTTAAAGACAAAAATGTCCAATTTTTTTAAAATTAGTTTTTCGTGTCATTCGTTACATGGATTAAAAGGTGGCAGTTCCAAGATCACGAATATATAATTTTTAAGTCGCTGGGGCAAGTAGTTTAGCCGCAAATCGAATTTTAAGGGACAGAAAAAGTGTAAAGTTTGATGGGTCTAGGACGCATAGTTTAGCCGGAAAACGCGTTTAAAGATAAAAATGTCCAATTTTTTTAAAATTAGTTTTTCGTGTCATTCGTTACATGGATTAAAAGGTGGCAGTTCCAAGATCACGAATATATAATTTTTAAGTCGCTGGGGCAAGTAGTTTAGCCGCAAATCGAATTTTAAGGGACAGAAAAAGTGTAAAGTTTGATGGGTCTAGGACGCATAGTTTAGCCGGAAAACGCGTTTAAAGATAAAAATGTCCAATTTTTTTAAAATTAGTTTTTCGTGTCATTCGTTACATGGATTAAAAGGTGGCAGTTCCAAGATCACGAATATATAATTTTTAAGTCGCTGGGGCAAGTAGTTTAGCCGCAAATCGAATTTTAAGGGACAGAAAAAGTGTAAAGTTTGATGGGTCTAGGACGCATAGTTTAGCCGGAAAACGCGTTTAAAGATAAAAATGTCCAATTTTTTTTTTAAATTAGTTTTTCGTGTCATTCGTTACATGGATTAAAAGGTGGCAGTTCCAAGATCACGAATATATAATTTTTAAGTCGCTGGGGCAAGTAGTTTAGCCGCAAATCGAATTTTAAGGGACAGAAAAAGTGTAAAGTTTGATGGGTCTAGGACGCATAGTTTAGCCGGAAAACGCGTTTAAAGATAAAAATGTCCAATTTTTTTAAAATTAGTTTTTCGTGTCATTCGTTACATGGATTAAAAGGTGGCAGTTCCAAGATCACGAATATATAATTTTTAAGTCGCTGGGGCAAGTAGTTTAGCCGCAAATCGAATTTTAAGGGACAGAAAAAGTGTAAAGTTTGATGGGTCTAGGACGCATAGTTTAGCCGGAAAACGCGTTTAAAGATAAAAATGTCCAATTTTTTTAAAATTATTTTTTCGTGTCATTCGTTACATGGATTAAAAGGTGGCAGTTCCAAGATCACGAATATATAATTTTTAAGTCGCTGGGGCAAGTAGTTTAGCCGCAAATCGAATTTTAAGGGACAGAAAAAGTGTAAAGTTTGATGGGTCTAGGACGCATAGTTTAGCCGGAAAACGCGTTTAAAGATAAAAATGTCCAATTTTTTTAAAATTAGTTTTTCGTGTCATTCGTTACATGGATTAAAAGGTGGCAGTTCCAAGATCACGAATATATAATTTTTAAGTCGCTGGGGCAAGTCGTTTAGCCGCAAATCGAATTTTAAGGGACAGAAAAAGTGTGAAGTTTGATGGGTCTAGGACGCATAGTTTAGCCGGAAAACGCGTTTAAAGATAAAAATGTCCAATTTTTTTAAAATTAGTTTTTCGTGTCATTCGTTACATGGATTAAAAGGTGGCAGTTCCAAGATCACGAATATATAATTTTTAAGTCGCTGGGGCAAGTAGTTTAGCCGCAAATCGAATTTTAAGGGACAGAAAAAGTGTAAAGTTTGATGGGTCTAGGACGCATAGTTTAGCCGGAAAACGCGTTTAAAGATAAAAATGTCCAATTTTTTTAAAATTAGTTTTTCGTGTCATTCGTTACATGGATTAAAAGGTGGCAGTTCCAAGATCACGAATATATAATTTTTAAGTCGCTGGGGCAAGTAGTTTAGCCGCAAATCGAATTTTAAGGGACAGAAAAAGTGTAAAGTTTGATGGGTCTAGGACGCATAGTTTAGCCGGAAAACGCGTTTAAAGATAAAAATGTCCAATTTTTTTAAAATTAATTTTTCGTGTCATTCGTTACATGGATTAAAAGGTGGCAGTTCCAAGATCACGAATATATAATTTTTAAGTCGCTGGGGCAAGTAGTTTAGCCGCAAATCGAATTTTAAGGGACAGAAAAAGTGTAAAGTTTGATGGGTCTAGGACGCATAGTTTAGCCGGAAAACGCGTTTAAAGATAAAAATGTCCAATTTTTTTAAAATTAGTTTTTCGTGTCATTCGTTACATGGATTAAAAGGTGGCAGTTCCAAGATCACGAATATATAATTTTTAAGTCGCTGGGGCAAGTAGTTTAGCCGCAAATCGAATTTTAAGGGACAGAAAAAGTGTAAAGTTTGATGGGTCTAGGACGCATAGTTTAGCCGGAAAACGCGTTTAAAGATAAAAATGTCCAATTTTTTTAAAATTAGTTTTTCGTGTCATTCGTTACATGGATTAAAAGGTGGCAGTTCCAAGATCACGAATATATAATTTTTAAGTCGCTGGGGCAAGTAGTTTAGCCGCAAATCGAATTTTAAGGGACAGAAAAAGTGTAAAGTTTGATGGGTCTAGGACGCATAGTTTAGCCGGAAAACGCGTTTAAAGATAAAAATGTCCAATTTTTTTAAAATTAGTTTTTCGTGTCATTCGTTACATGGATTAAAAGGTGGCAGTTCCAAGATCACGAATATATAATTTTTAAGTCGCTGGGGCAAGTAGTTTAGCCGCAAATCGAATTTTAAGGGACAGAAAAAGTGTAAAGTTTGATGGGTCTAGGACGCATAGTTTAGCCGGAAAACGCGTTTAAAGATAAAAATGTCCAATTTTTTTAAAATTAGTTTTTCGTGTCATTCGTTACATGGAATAAAAGGTGGCAGTTCCAAGATCACGAATATATAATTTTTAAGTCGCTGGGGCAAGTAGTTTAGCCGCAAATCGAATTTTAAGGGACAGAAAAAGTGTAAAGGTTGATGGGTCTAGGACGCATAGTTTAGCCGGAAAACGCGTTTAAAGATAAAAATGTCCAATTTTTTTAAAATTAGTTTTTCGTGTCATTCGTTACATGGATTAAAAGGTGGCAGTTCCAAGATCACGAATATATAATTTTTAAATCGCTGGGGCAAGTAGTTTAGCCGCAAATCGAATTTTAAGGGACAGAAAAAGTGTAAAGTTTGATGGGTCTAGGACGCATAGTTTAGCCGGAAAACGCGTTTAAAGATAAAAATGTCCATTTTTTTTTAAATTAGTTTTTCGTGTCATTCGTTACATGGATTAAAAGGTGGCAGTTCCAAGATCACGAATATATAATTTTTAAGTCGCTGGGGCAAGTAGTTTAGCCGCAAATCGAATTTTAAGGGACAGAAAAAGTGTAAAGTTTGATGGGTCTAGGACGCATAGTTTAGCCGGAAAACGCGTTTAAAGATAAAAATGTCCAATTTTTTTAAAATTAGTTTTTCGTGTCATTCGTTACATGGATTAAAAGGTGGCAGTTCCAAGATCACGAATATATAATTTTTAAGTCGCTGGGGCAAGTAGTTTAGCCGCAAATCGAATTTTAAGGGACAGAAAAAGTGTAAAGTTTGATGGGTCTAGGACGCATAGTTTAGCCGGAAAACGCGTTTAAAGATAAAAATGTCCAATTAGTTTTTCGTGTCATTCGTTACATGGATTAAAAGGTGGCAGTTCCAAGATCACGAATATATAATTTTTAAGTCGCTGGGGCAAGTAGTTTAGCCGCAAATCGAATTTTAAGGGACAGAAAAAGTGTAAAGTTTGATGGGTCTAGGACGCATAGTTTAGCCGGAAAACGCGTTTAAAGATAAAAATGTCCAATTTTTTTAAAATTAGTTTTTCGTGTCATTCGTTACATGGATTAAAAGGTGGCAGTTCCAAGATCACGAATATATAATTTTTAAGTCGCTGGGGCAAGTAGTTTAGCCGCAAATCGAATTTTAAGGGACAGAAAAAGTGTAAAGTTTGATGGGTCTAGGACGCATAGTTTAGCCGGAAAACGCGTTTAAAGATAAAAATGTCCAATTTTTTTTAAAATTAGTTTTTCGTGTCATTCGTTACATGGATTAAAAGGTGGCAGTTCCAAGATCACGAATATATAATTTTTAAGTCGCTGGGGCAAGTAGTTTAGCCGCAAATCGAATTTTAAGGGACAGAAAAAGTGTAAAGTTTGATGGGTCTAGGACGCATAGTTTAGCCGGAAAACGCGTTTAAAGATAAAAATGTCCATTTTTTTTTAAATTAGTTTTTCGTGTCATTCGTTACATGGATTAAAAGGTGGCAGTTCCAAGATCACGAATATATAATTTTTAAGTCGCTGGGGCAAGTAGTTTAGCCGCAAATCGAATTTTAAGGGACAGAAAAAGTGTAAAGTTTGATGGGTCTAGGACGCATAGTTTAGCCGGAAAACGCGTTTAAAGATAAAAATGTCCAATTTTTTTAAAATTAGTTTTTCGTGTCATTCGTTACATGGATTAAAAGGTGGCAGTTCCAAGATCACGAATATATAATTTTTAAGTCGCTGGGGCAAGTAGTTTAGCCGCAAATCGAATTTTAAGGGACAGAAAAAGTGTAAAGTTTGATGGGTCTAGGACGCATAGTTTAGCCGGAAAACGCGTTTAAAGATAAAAATGTCCAATTAGTTTTTCGTGTCATTCGTTACATGGATTAAAAGGTGGCAGTTCCAAGATCACGAATATATAATTTTTAAGTCGCTGGGGCAAGTAGTTTAGCCGCAAATCGAATTTTAAGGGACAGAAAAAGTGTAAAGTTTGATGGGTCTAGGACGCATAGTTTAGCCGGAAAACGCGTTTAAAGATAAAAATGTCCAATTTTTTTAAAATTAGTTTTTCGTGTCATTCGTTACATGGATTAAAAGGTGGCAGTTCCAAGATCACGAATATATAATTTTTAAGTCGCTGGGGCAAGTAGTTTAGCCGCAAATCGAATTTTAAGGGACAGAAAAAGTGTAAAGTTTGATGGGTCTAGGACGCATAGTTTAGCCGGAAAACGCGTTTAAAGATAAAAATGTCCAATTTTTTTTAAAATTAGTTTTTCGTGTCATTCGTTACATGGATTAAAAGGTGGCAGTTCCAAGATCACGAATATATAATTTTTAAGTCGCTGGGGCAAGTAGTTTAGCCGCAAATAGAATTTTAAGGGACAGAAAAAGTGTAAAGTTTGATGGGTCTAGGACGCATAGTTTAGCCGGAAAACGCGTTTAAAGATAAAAATGTCCAATTTTTTTAAAATTAGTTTTTCGTGTCATTCGTTACATGGATTAAAAGGTGGCAGTTCCAAGATCACGAATATATAATTTTTAAGTCGCTGGGGCAAGTAGTTTAGCCGCAAATCGAATTTTAAGGGACAGAAAAAGTGTAAAGTTTGATGGGTCTAGGACGCATAGTTTAGCCGGAAAACGCGTTTAAAGATAAAAATGTCCAATTTTTTTTAAATTAGTTTTTCGTGTCATTCGTTACATGGATTAAAAGGTGGCAGTTCCAAGATCACGAATATATAATTTTTAAGTCGCTGGGGCAAGTAGTTTAGCCGCAAATCGAATTTTAAGGGACAGAAAAAGTGTAAAGTTTGATGGGTCTAGGACGCATAGTTTAGCCGGAAAACGCGTTTAAAGATAAAAATGTCCAATTAGTTTTTCATGTCATTCGTTACATGGATTAAAAGGTGGCAGTTCCAAGATCACGAATATATAATTTTTAAGTCGCTGGGGCAAGTAGTTTAGCCGCAAATCGAATTTTAAGGGACAGAAAAAGTGTAAAGTTTGATGGGTCTAGGACGCATAGTTTAGCCGGAAAACGCGTTTAAAGATAAAAATGTCCAATTAGTTTTTCGTGTCATTCGTTACATGGATTAAAAGGTGGCAGTTCCAAGATCACGAATATATAATTTTTAAGTCGCTGGGGCAAGTAGTTTAGCCGCAAATCGAATTTTAAGGGACAGAAAAAGTGTAAAGTTTGATGGGTCTAGGACGCATAGTTTAGCCGGAAAACGCGTTTAAAGATAAAAATGTCCAATTTTTTTAAAATTAGTTTTTCGTGTCATTCGTTACATGGATTAAAAGGTGGCAGTTCCAAGATCACGAATATATAATTTTTAAGTCGCTGGGGCAAGTAGTTTAGCCGCAAATCGAATTTTAAGGGACAGAAAAAGTGTAAAGTTTGATGGGTCTAGGACGCATAGTTTAGCCGGAAAACGCGTTTAAAGATAAAAATGTCCAATTTTTTTTAAAATTAGTTTTTCGTGTCATTCGTTACATGGATTAAAAGGTGGCAGTTCCAAGATCACGAATATATAATTTTTAAGTCGCTGGGGCAAGTAGTTTAGCCGCAAATAGAATTTTAAGGGACAGAAAAAGTGTAAAGTTTGATGGGTCTAGGACGCATAGTTTAGCCGGAAAACGCGTTTAAAGATAAAAATGTCCAATTTTTTTAAAATTAGTTTTTCGTGTCATTCGTTACATGGATTAAAAGGTGGCAGTTCCAAGATCACGAATATATAATTTTTAAGTCGCTGGGGCAAGTAGTTTAGCCGCAAATCGAATTTTAAGGGACAGAAAAAGTGTAAAGTTTGATGGGTCTAGGACGCATAGTTTAGCCGGAAAACGCGTTTAAAGATAAAAATGTCCAATTTTTTTTAAATTAGTTTTTCGTGTCATTCGTTACATGGATTAAAAGGTGGCAGTTCCAAGATCACGAATATATAATTTTTAAGTCGCTGGGGCAAGTAGTTTAGCCGCAAATCGAATTTTAAGGGACAGAAAAAGTGTAAAGTTTGATGGGTCTAGGACGCATAGTTTAGCCGGAAAACGCGTTTAAAGATAAAAATGTCCAATTTTTTTAAAATTAGTTTTTCGTGTCATTCGTTACATGGATTAAAAGGTGGAAGTTCCAAGATCACGAATATATAATTTTTAAGTCGCTGGGGCAAGTAGTTTAGCCGCAAATCGAATTTTAAGGTACAGAAAAAGTGTAAAGTTTGATGGGTCTAGGACGCATAGTTTAGCCGGAAAACGCGTTTAAAGATAAAAATGTCCAATTTTTTTTAAAATTAGTTTTTCGTGTCATTCGTTACATGGATTAAAAGGTGGCAGTTCCAAGATCACGAATATATAATTTTTAAGTCGCTGGGGCAAGTAGTTTAGCCGCAAATCGAATTTCAAGGGACAGAAAAAGTGTAAAGTTTGATGGGTCTAGGACGCATAGTTTAGCCGGAAAACGCGTTTAAAGATAAAAATGTCCAATTTTTTAAAATTAGTTTTTCGTGTCATTCGTTACATGGATTAAAAGGTGGCAGTTCCAATATCACGAATATATAATTTTTAAGTCGCTGGGGCAAGTAGTTTAGCCGCAAATCGAATTTTAACGGACAGAAAAAGTGTAAAGTTTGATGGGTCTAGGACGCATAGTTTAGCCGGAAAACGCGTTTAAAGATAAAAATGTCCAATTTTTTTAAAATTAGTTTTTCGTGTCATTCGTTACATGGATTAAAAGGTGGCAGTTCCAAGATCACGAATATATAATTTTTAAGTCGCTGGGGCAAGTAGTTTAGCCGCAAATCGAATTTTAAGGGACAGAAAAAGTGTAAAGTTTGATGGGTCTAGGACGCATAGTTTAGCCGGAAAACGCGTTTAAAGATAAAAATTTCCAATTTTTTTATAATTAGTTTTTCGTGTCATTCGTTACATGGATTAAAAGGTGGCAGTTCCAAGATCACGAATATATAATTTTTAAGTCGCTGGGGCAAGTAGTTTAGTCGCAAATCGAATTTTAAGGGACAGAAAAAGTGTAAAGTTTGATGGGTCTAGGACGCATAGTTTAGCCGGAAAACGCGTTTAAAGATAAAAATGTCCAATTTTTTTTTAAATTAGTTTTTCGTGTCATTCGTTACATGGATTAAAAGGTGACAGTTCCAAGATCACGAATATATAATTTTTAAGTCGCTGGGGCAAGTAGTTTAGCCGCAAATCGAATTTTAAGGGACAGAAAAAGTGTAAAGTTTGATGGGTCTAGGACGCATAGTTTAGCCGGAAAACGCGTTTAAAGATAAAAATGTCCAATTTTTTTAAAATTAGTTTTTCGTGTCATTCGTTACATGGATTAAAAGGTGGCAGTTCCAAGATCACGAATATATAATTTTTAAGTCGCTGGGGCAAGTAGTTTAGCCGCAAATCGAATTTTAAGGGACAGAAAAAGTGTAAAGTTTGATGGGTCTAGGACGCATAGTTTAGCCGGAAAACGCGTTTAAAGATAAAAATGTCCAATTAGTTTTTCGTGTCATTCGTTACATGGATTAAAAGGTGGCAGTTCCAAGATCACGAATATATAATTTTTAAGTCGCTGGGGCAAGTAGTTTAGCCGCAAATCGAATTTTAAGGGACAGAAAAAGTGTAAAGTTTGATGGGTCTAGGACGCATAGTTTAGCCGGAAAACGCGTTTAAAGATAAAAATGTCCAATTTTTTTTAAATTAGTTTTTCGTGTCATTCGTTACATGGATTAAAAGGTGGCAGTTCCAAGATCACGAACATATAATTTTTAAGTCGCTGGGGCGAGTAGTTTAGCCGCAAATCGAATTTTAAGGGACAGAAAAAGTGTAAAATTTGATGGGTCTAGGACGCATAGTTTAGCCGGAAAACGCGTTTAAAGATAAAAATGTCCAATTTTTTTAAAATTAGTTTTTCGTGTCATTCGTTACATGGATTAAAAGGTGGCAGTTCCAAGATCACGAATATATAATTTTTAAGTCGCTGGGGCAAGTAGTTTAGCCGCAAATCGAAATTTAAGGGACAGAAAAAGTGTAAAGTTTGATGGGTCTAGGACGCATAGTTTAGCCGGAAAACGCGTTTAAAGATAAAAATGTCCAATTTTTTTAAAATTAGTTTTTCGTGTCATTCGTTACATGGATTAAAAGGTGGCAGTTCCAAGATCACGAATATATAATTTTTAAGTCGCTGGGGCAAGTAGTTTAGCCGCAAATCGAATTTTAAGGGACAGAAAAAGTGTAAAGTTTGATGGGTCTAGGACGCATAGTTTAGCCGGAAAACGCGTTTAAAGATAAAAATGTCCAATTTTTTTAAAATTAGTTTTTCGTGCCATTCGTTACATGGATTAAAAGGTGGCAGTTCCAAGATCACGAATATATAATTTTTAAGTCGCTGGGGCAAGTAGTTTAGCCGCAAATCGAATTTTAAGGGACAGAAAAAGTGTAAAGTTTGATGGGTCTAGGACGCATAGTTTAGCCGGAAAACGCGTTTAAAGATAAAAATGTCCAATTTTTTTAAAATTAGTTTTTCGTGTCATTCGTTACATGGATTAAAAGTGGAAGTTCCAAGATCACGAATATATAATTTTTAAGTCGCTGGGGCAAGTAGTTTAGCCGCAAATCGAATTTTAAGGTACAGAAAAAGTGTAAAGTTTGATGGGTCTAGGACGCATAGTTTAGCCGGAAAACGCGTTTAAAGATAAAAATGTCCAATTTTTTTTTAAATTAGTTTTTCGTGTCATTCGTTACATGGATTAAAAGGTGGCAGTTCCAAGATCACGAATATATAATTTTTAAGTCGCTGGGGCAAGTAGTTTAGCCGCAAATCGAATTTTAAGGGACAGAAAAAGTGTAAAGTTTGATGGGTCTAGGACGCATAGTTTAGCCGGAAAACGCGTTTAAAGATAAAAATGTCCAATTTTTTAAAATTAGTTTTTCGTGTCATTCGTTACATGGATTAAAAGGTGGCAGTTCCAAGATCACGAATATATAATTTTTAAGTCGCTGGGGCAAGTAGTTTAGCCGCAAATCGAATTTTAAGGGACAGAAAAAGTGTAAAGTTTGATGGGTCTAGGACGCATAGTTTAGCCGGAAAACGCGTTTAAAGATAAAAATGTCAAATTTTTTTAAAATTAGTTTTTCGTGTCATTCGTTACATGGATTAAAAGGTGGCAGTTCCAAGATCACGAATATATAATTTTTAAGTCGCTGGGGCAAGTAGTTTAGCCGCAAATCGAATTTTAAGGGACAGAAAAAGTGTAAAGTTTGATGGGTCTAGGACGCATAGTTTAGCCGGAAAACGCGTTTAAAGATAAAAATGTCCAATTTTTTTATAATTAGTTTTTCGTGTCATTCGTTACATGGATTAAAAGGTGGCAGTTCCAAGATCACGAATATATAATTTTTAAGTCGCTGGGGCAAGTAGTTTAGTCGCAAATCGAATTTTAAGGGACAGAAAAAGTGTAAAGTTTGATGGGTCTAGGACGCATAGTTTAGCCGGAAAACGCGTTTAAAGATAAAAATGTCCAATTTTTTTTAAAATTAGTTTTTCGTGTCATTCGTTACATGGATTAAAAGGTGACAGTTCCAAGATCACGAATATATAATTTTTAAGTCGCTGGGGCAAGTAGTTTAGCCGCAAATCGAATTTTAAGGGACAGAAAAAGTGTAAAGTTTGATGGGTCTAGGACGCATAGTTTAGCCGGAAAACGCGTTTAAAGATAAAAATGTCCAATTTTTTTAAAATTAGTTTTTCGTGTCATTCGTTACATGGATTAAAAGGTGGCAGTTCCAAGATCACGAATATATAATTTTTAAGTCGCTGGGGCAAGTAGTTTAGCCGCAAATCGAATTTTAAGGGACAGAAAAAGTGTAAAGTTTGATGGGTCTAGGACGCATAGTTTAGCCGGAAAACGCGTTTAAAGATAAAAATGTCCAATTTTTTTAAAATTAGTTTTTCGTGTCATTCGTTACATGGATTAAAAGGTGGCAGTTCCAAGATCACGAATATATAATTTTTAAGTCGCTGGGGCAAGTAGTTTAGCCGCAAATCGAATTTTAAGGGACAGAAAAAGTGTAAAGTTTGATGGGTCTAGGACGCATAGTTTAGCCGGAAAACGCGTTTAAAGATAAAAATGTCCAATTTTTTTAAAATTAGTTTTTCGTGTCATTCGTTACATGGATTAAAAGGTGGCAGTTCCAAGATCACGAATATATAATTTTTAAGTCGCTGGGGCAAGTAGTTTAGCCGCAAATCGAATTTTAAGGGACAGAAAAAGTGTAAAGTTTGATGGGTCTAGGACGCATAGTTTAGCGGGAAAACGAGTTTAAAGATAAAAATGTCCAATTTTTTTAAAATTAGTTTTTCGTGTCATTCGTTACATGGATTAAAAGGTGGTAGTTCCAAGATCACGAATATATAATTTTTAAGTCGCTGGGGCAAGTAGTTTAGCTGCAAATCGAATTTTAAGGGACAGAAAAAGTGTAAAGTTTGATGGGTCTAGGACGCATAGTTTAGCCGGAAAACGCGTTTAAAGATAAAAATGTCCAATTTTTTTAAAATTAGTTTTTCGTGTCATTCGTTACATGGATTAAAAGGTGGCAGTTCCAAGATCACGAATATATAATTTTTAAGTCGCTGGGGCAAGTAGTTTAGCCGCAAATCGAATTTTAAGGGACAGAAAAAGTGTAAAGTTTGATGGGTCTAGGACGCATAGTTTAGCCGGAAAACGCGTTTAAAGATAAAAATGTCCAATTTTTTTAAAATTAGTTTTTCGTGTCATTCGTTACATGGATTAAAAGGTGGCAGTTCCAAGATCACGAATATATAATTTTTAAGTCGCTGGGGCAAGTAGTTTAGCCGCAAATCGAATTTTAAGGGACAGAAAAAGTGTAAAGTTTGATGGGTCTAGGACGCATAGTTCAGCCGGAAAACGCGTTTAAAGATAAAAATGTCCAATTTTTTTAAAATTAGTTTTTCGTGTCATTCGTTACATGGATTAAAAGGTGGCAGTTCCAAGATCACGAATATATAATTTTTAAGTCGCCGGGGCAAGTAGTTTAGCCGCAAATCGAATTTTAAGGGACAGAAAAAGTGTAAAGTTTGATGGGTCTAGGACGCATAGTTTAGCCGGAAAACGCGTTTAAAGATAAAAATGTCCAATTTTTTTAAAATTAGTTTTTCGTGTCATTCGTTACATGGATTAAAAGGTGGCAGTTCCAAGATCACGAATATATAATTTTTAAGTCGCTGGGGCAAGTAGTTTAGCCGCAAATCGAATTTTAAGGGACAGAAAAAGTGTAAAGTTTGATGGGTCTAGGACGCATAGTTTAGCCGGAAAACGCGTTTAAAGATAAAAATGTCCAATTTTTTTAAAATTAGTTTTTCGTGTCATTCGTTACATGGATTAAAAGGTGGCAGTTCCAAGATCACGAATATATAATTTTTAAGTCGCTGGGGCAAGTAGTTTAGCCGCAAATAGAATTTTAAGGGACAGAAAAAGTGTAAAGTTTGATGGGTCTAGGACGCATAGCTTAGCCGGAAAACGCGTTTAAAGATAAAAATGTCCAATTTTTTTAAAATTAGTTTTTCGTGTCATTCGTTACATGGATTAAAAGGTGGCAGTTCCAAGATCACGAATATATAATTTTTAAGTCGCTGGGGCAAGTAGTTTAGCCGCAAATCGAATTTTAAGGGACAGAAAAAGTGTAAAGTTTGATGGGTCTAGGACGCATAGTTTAGCCGGAAAACGCGTTTAAAGATAAAAATGTCCAATTTTTTTAAAATTAGTTTTTCGTGTCATTCGTTACATGGATTAAAAGGTGGCAGTTCCAAGATCACGAATATATAATTTTTAAGTCGCTGGGGCAAGTAGTTTAGCCGCAAATCGAATTTTAAGGGACAGAAAAAATGTAAAGTTTGATGGGTCTAGGACGCATAGTTTAGCCGGAAAACGCGTTTAAAGATAAAAATGTCCAATTTTTTTAAAATTAGTTTTTCGTGTCATTCGTTACATGGATTAAAAGGTGGCAGTTCCAAGATCACGAATATATAATTTTTAAGTCGCTGGGGCAAGTAGTTTAGCCGCAAATCGAATTTTAAGGGACAGAAAAAGTGTAAAGTTTGATGGGTCTAGGACGCATAGTTTAGCCGGAAAACGCGTTTAAAGATAAAAATGTCCAATTTTTTTCAAATTAGTTTTTCGTGTCATTCGTTACATGGATTAAAAGGTGGCAGTTCCAAGATCACGAATATATAATTTTTAAGTCGCTGGGGCAAGTAGTTTAGCCGCAAATCGAATTTAAAGGGACAGAAAAAGTGTAAAGTTTGATGGGTCTAGGACGCATAGTTTAGCCGGAAAACGCGTTTAAAGATAAAAATGTCAATTTTTTTTAAAATTAGTTTTTCGTGTCATTCGTTACATGGATTATAAGATGGCAGTTCCAAGATCACGAATATATAATTTTTAAGTCGCTGGGGCAAGTAGTTTAGCCGCAAATCGAATTTTAAGGGACAGAAAAAGTGTAAAGTTTGATGGGTCTAGGACGCATAGTTGAGCCGGAAAACGCGTTTAAAGATAAAAATGTCCAATTTTTTTAAAATTAGTTTTTTGTGTCATTCGTTACATGGATTAAAAGGTGGCAGTTCCAAGATCACGAATATATAATTTTTAAGTCGCTGGGGCAAGTAGTTTAGCCGCAAATCGAATTTTAAGGGACAGAAAAAGTGTAAAGTTTGATGGGTCTAGGACGCATAGTTTAGCCGGAAAACGCGTTTAAAGATAAAAATGTCCAATTTTTTTAAAATTAGTTTTTCGTGTCATTCGTTACATGGATTAAAAGGTGGCAGTTCCAAGATCACGAATATATAATTTTTAAGTCGCTGGGGCAAGTAGTTTAGCCGCAAATCGAATTTTAAGGGACAGAAAAAGTGTAAAGTTTGATGGGTCTAGGACGCATAGTTTAGCCGGAAAACGCGTTTAAAGATAAAAATGTCCAATTTTTTTAAAATTAGTTTTTCGTGTCATTCGTTACATGGATTAAAAGGTGGCAGTTCCAAGATCACGAATATATAATTTTTAAGTCGCTGGGGCAAGTAGTTTAGCCGCAAATCGAATTTTAAGGGACAGAAAAAGTGTAAAGTTTGATGGGTCTAGGACGCATAGTTGAGCCGGAAAACGCGTTTAAAGATAAAAATGTCCAATTTTTTTAAAATTAGTTTTTCGTGTCCTTCGTTACATGGATTAAAAGGTGGCAGTTCCAAGATCACGAATATATAATTTTTAAGTCGCTGGGGCAAGTAGTTTAGCCGCAAATCGAATTTTAAGGGACAGAAAAAGTGTAAAGTTTGATGGGTCTAGGACGCATAGTTTAGCCGGAAAACGCGTTTAAAGATAAAAATGTCCAATTTTTTTAAAATTAGTTTTTCGTGTCATTCGTTACATGGATTAAAAGGTGGCAGTTCCAAGATCACGAATATATAATTTTTAAGTCGCTGGGGCAAGTAGTTTAGCCGCAAATCGAATTTTAAGGGACAGAAAAAGTGTAAAGTTTGATGGGTCTAGGACGCATAGTTTAGCCGGAAAACGCGTTTAAAGATAAAAATGTCCAATTTTTTTAAAATTAGTTTTTCGTGTCATTCGTTACATGGATTAAAAGGTGGCAGTTCCAAGATCACGAATATATAATTTTTAAGTCGCTGGGGCAAGTAGTTTAGCCGCAAATCGAATTTTAAGGGACAGAAAAAGTGTAAAGTTTGATGGGTCTAGGACGCATAGTTTAGCCGGAAAACGCGTTTAAAGATAAAAATGTCCAATTTTTTTAAAATTAGTTTTTCGTGTCATTCGTTACATGGATTAAAAGGTGGCAGTTCCAAGATCACGAATATATAATTTTTAAGTCGCTGGGGCAAGTAGTTTAGCCGCAAATCGAATTTTAAGGGACAGAAAAAGTGTAAAGTTTGTTGGGTCTAGGACGCATAGTTTAGCCGGAAAACGCGTTTAAAGATAAAAATGTCCAATTTTTTTAAAATTAGTTTTTCGTGTCATTCGTTACATGGATTAAAAGGTGGCAGTTCCAAGATCACGAATATATAATTTTTAAGTCGCTGGGGCAAGTAGTTTAGCCGCAAATCGAATTTTAAGGGACAGAAAAAGTGTAAAGTTTGATGGGTCTAGGACGCATAGTTTAGCCGGAAAACGCGTTTAAAGATAAAAATGTCCAATTTTTTTAAAATTAGTTTTTCGTGTCATTCGTTACATGGATTAAAAGGTGGCAGTTCCAAGATCACGAATATATAATTTTTAAGTCGCTGGGGCAAGTAGTTTAGCCGCAAATCGAATTTTAAGGGACAGAAAAAGTGTAAAGTTTGATGGGTCTAGGACGCATAGCTTAGCCGGAAAACGCGTTTAAAGATAAAAATGTCCAATTTTTTTAAAATTAGTTTTTCGTGTCATTCGTTACATGGATTAAAAGGTGGCAGTTCCAAGATCACGAATATATAATTTTTAAGTCGCTGGGGCAAGTAGTTTAGCCGCAAATCGAATTTTAAGGGACAGAAAAAGTGTAAAGTTTGATGGGTCTAGGACGCATAGTTTAGCCGGAAAACGCGTTTAAAGATAAAAATGTCCAATTTTTTTAAAATTAGTTTTTCGTGTCATTCGTTACATGGATTAAAAGGTGGCAGTTCCAAGATCACGAATATATAATTTTTAAGTCGCTGGGGCAAGTAGTTTAGCCGCAAATCGAATTTTAAGGGACAGAAAAAGTGTAAAGTTTGATGGGTCTAGGACGCATAGTTTAGCCGGAAAACGCGTTTAAAGATAAAAATGTCCAATTTTTTTAAAATTAGTTTTTCGTGTCATTCGTTACATGGATTAAAAGGTGGCAGTTCCAAGATCACGAATATATAATTTTTAAGTCGCTGGGGCAAGTAGTTTAGCCGCAAATCGAATTTTAAGGGACAGAAAAAGTGTAAAGTTTGATGGGTCTAGGACGCATAGTTTAGCCGGAAAACGCGTTTAAAGATAAAAATGTCCAATTTTTTTAAAATTAGTTTTTCGTGTCATTCGTTACATGGATTAAAAGGTGGCAGTTCCAAGATCACGAATATATAATTTTTAAGTCGCTGGGGCAAGTAGTTTAGCCGCAAATCGAATTTTAAGGGACAGAAAAAGTGTAAAGTTTGATGGGTCTAGGACGCATAGTTTAGCCGGAAAACGCGTTTAAAGATAAAAATGTCCAATTTTTTTAAAATTAGTTTTTCGTGTCATTCGTTACATGGATTAAAAGGTGGCAGTTCCAAGATCACGAATATATAATTTTTAAGTCGCTGGGGCAAGTAGTTTAGCCGCAAATCGAATTTTAAGGGACAGAAAAAGTGTAAAGTTTGATGGGTCTAGGACGCATAGCTTAGCCGGAAAACGCGTTTAAAGATAAAAATGTCCAATTTTTTTAAAATTAGTTTTTCGTGTCATTCGTTACATGGATTAAAAGGTGGCAGTTCCAAGATCACGAATATATAATTTTTAAGTCGCTGGGGCAAGTAGTTTAGCCGCAAATCGAATTTTAAGGGACAGAAAAAGTGTAAAGTTTGATGGGTCTAGGACGCATAGCTTAGCCGGAAAACGCGTTTAAAGATAAAAATGTCCAATTTTTTTAAAATTAGTTTTTCGTGTCATTCGTTACATGGATTAAAAGGTGGCAGTTCCAAGATCACGAATATATAATTTTTAAGTCGCTGGGGCAAGTAGTTTAGCCGCAAATCGAATTTTAAGGGACAGAAAAAGTGTAAAGTTTGATGGGTCTAGGACGCATAGTTTAGCCGGAAAACGCGTTTAAAGATAAAAATGTCCAATTTTTTTAAAATTAGTTTTTCGTGTCATTCGTTACATGGATTAAAAGGTGGCAGTTCCAAGATCACGAATATATAATTTTTAAGTCGCTGGGGCAAGTAGTTTAGCCGCAAATCGAATTTTAAGGGACAGAAAAAGTGTAAAGTTTGATGGGTCTAGGACGCATAGTTTAGCCGGAAAACGCGTTTAAAGATAAAAATGTCCAATTTTTTTAAAATTAGTTTTTCGTGTCATTCGTTACATGGATTAAAAGGTGGCAGTTCCAAGATCACGAATATATAATTTTTAAGTCGCTGGGGCAAGTAGTTTAGCCGCAAATCGAATTTTAAGGGACAGAAAAAGTGTAAAGTTTGATGGGTCTAGGACGCATAGTTTAGCCGGAAAACGCGTTTAAGGATAAAAATGTCCAATTTTTTTAAAATTAGTTTTTCGTGTCATTCGTTACATGGATTAAAAGGTGACAGTTCCAAGATCACGAATATATAATTTTTAAGTCGCTGGGGCAAGTAGTTTAGCCGCAAATCGAATTTTAAGGGACAGAAAAAGTGTAAAGTTTGATGGGTCTAGGACGCATAGTTTAGCCGGAAAATGCGTTTAAAGATAAAAATGTCCAATTTTTTTAAAATTAGTTTTTCGTGTCATTCGTTACATGGATTAAAAGGTGGCAGTACCAAGATCACGAATATATAATTTTTAAGTCGCTGGGGCAAGTAGTTTAGCCGCAAATCGAATTTTAAGGGACAGAAAAAGTGTAAAGTTTGATGGGTCTAGGATGCATAGTTTAGCCGGAAAACGCGTTTAAAGATAAAAATGTCCAATTTTTTTAAAATTAGTTTTTCGTGTCATTCGTTACATGGATTAAAAGGTGGCAGTTCCAAGATCACGAATATATAATTTTTAAGTCGCTGGGGCAAGTAGTTTAGCCGCAAATCGAATTTTAAGGGACAGAAAAAGTGTAAAGTTTGATGGGTCTAGGACGCATAGTTTAGCTGGAAAACGTGTTTAAAGATAAAAATGTCCAATTTTTTTAAAATTAGTTTTTCGTGTCATTCGTTACATGGATTAAAAGGTGGCAGTTCCAAGATCACGAATATATAATTTTTAAGTCGCTGGGGCAAGTAGTTTAGCCGCAAATCGAATTTTAAGGGACAGAAAAAGTGTAAAGTTTGATGGGTCTAGGACGCATAGTTTAGCCGGAAAACGCGTTTAAAGATAAAAATGTCCAATTTTTTTAAAATTAGTTTTTCGTGTCATTCGTTACATGGATTAAAAGGTGGCAGTTCCAAGATCACGAATATATAATTTTTAAGTCGCTGGGGCAAGTAGTTTAGCCGCAAATCGAATTTTAAGGGACAGAAAAAGTGTGAAGTTTGATGGGTCTAGGACGCATAGTTTAGCCGGAAAACGCGTTTAAAGATAAAAATGTCCAATTTTTTTAAAATTAGTTTTTCGTGTCATTCGTTACATGGATTAAAAGGTGGCAGTTCCAAGATCACGAATATATAATTTTTAAGTCGCTGGGGCAAGTAGTTTAGCCGCAAATCGAATTTTAAGGGACAGAAAAAGTGTAAAGTTTGATGGGTCTAGGACGCATAGTTTAGCCGGAAAACGCGTTTAAAGATAAAAATGTCCAATTTTTTTAAAATTAGTTTTTCGTGTCATTCGTTACATGGATTAAAAGGTGGCAGTTATAAGATCACGAATATATAATTTTTAAGTCGCTGGGGCAAGTAGTTTAGCCGCAAATCGAATTTTAAGGGACAGAAAAAGTGTAAAGTTTGATGGGTCTAGGACGCATAGTTTAGCCGGAAAACGCGTTTAAAGATAAAAATGTTCAATTTTTTTAAAATTAGTTTTTCGTGTCATTCGTTACATGGATTAAAAGGTGGCAGTTCCAAGATCACGAATATATAATTTTTAAGTCGCTGGGGCAAGTAGTTTAGCCGCAAATCGAATTTTAAGGGACAGAAAAAGTGTAAAGTTTGATGGGTCTAGGGCGCATAGTTTAGCCGGAAAACGCGTTTAAAGATAAAAATGTCCAATTTTTTTAAAATTAGTTTTTCGTGTCATTCGTTACATGGATTAAAAGGTGGCAGTTCCAAGATCACGAATATATAATTTTTAAGTCGCTGGGGCAAGTAGTTTAGCCGCAAATCGGGACAGAAAAAGTGTAAAGTTTGATGGGTCTAGGATGCATAGTTTAGCCGGAAAACGCGTTTAAAGATAAAAATGTCCAATTTTTTTAAAATTAGTTTTTCGTGTCATTCGTTACATGGATTAAAAGGTGGCAGTTCCAAGATCACGTAGCCGCAAATCGAGTTTTAAGGGACAGAAAAAGTGTAAAGTTTGATGGGTCTAGGACGCATAGTTTAGCCGGAAAACGCGTTTAAAGATAAAAATGTCCAATTTTTTTAAAATTAGTTTTTCGTGTCATTCGTTACATGGATTAAAAGGTGGCAGTTCCAAGATCACGAATATATAATTTTTAAGTCGCTGGGGCAAGTAGTTTAGCCGCAAATCGAATTTTAAGGGACAGAAAAAGTGTAAAGTTTGATGGGTCTAGGACGCATAGTTTAGCCGGAAAACGCGTTTAAAGATAAAAATGTCCAATTTTTTTAAAATTAGTTTTTCGTGTCATTCGTTACATGGATTAAAAGGTGGCAGTTCCAAGATCACGAATATATAATTTTTAAGTCGCTGGGGCAAGTAGTTTAGCCGCAAATCGAATTTTAAGGGACAGAAAAAGTGTAAAGTTTGATGGGTCTAGGACGCATAGTTTAGCCGGAAAACGCGTTTAAAGATAAAAATGTCCAATTTTTTTTAAAATTAGTTTTTCGTGTCATTCGTTACATGGATTAAAAGGTGGCAGTTATAAGATCACGAATATATAATTTTTAAGTCGCTGGGGCAAGTAGTTTAGCCGCAAATCGAATTTTAAGGGACAGAAAAAGTGTAAAGTTTGATGGGTCTAGGACGCATAGTTTAGCCGGAAAACGCGTTTAAAGATAAAAATGTTCAATTTTTTTAAAATTAGTTTTTCGTGTCATTCGTTACATGGATTAAAAGGTGGCAGTTCCAAGATCACGAATATATAATTTTTAAGTCGCTGGGGCAAGTAGTTTAGCCGCAAATCGAATTTTAAGGGACAGAAAAAGTGTAAAGTTTGATGGGTCTAGGGCGCATAGTTTAGCCGGAAAACGCGTTTAAAGATAAAAATGTCCAATTTTTTTAAAATTAGTTTTTCGTGTCATTCGTTACATGGATTAAAAGGTGGCAGTTCCAAGATCACGAATATATAATTTTTAAGTCGCTGGGGCAAGTAGTTTAGCCGCAAATCGGGACAGAAAAAGTGTAAAGTTTGATGGGTCTAGGACGCATAGTTTAGCCGGAAAACGCGTTTAAAGATAAAAATGTCCAATTTTTTTAAAATTAGTTTTTCGTGTCATTCGTTACATGGATTAAAAGGTGGCAGTTCCAAGATCACGAATATATAATTTTTAAGTCGCTGGGGCAAGTAGTTTAGCCGCAAATCGAATTTTAAGGGACAGAAAAAGTGTAAAGTTTGATGGGTCTAGGACGCATAGTTTAGCCGGAAAACGCGTTTAAGGATAAAAATGTCCAATTTTTTTAAAATTAGTTTTTCGTGTCATTCGTTACATGGATTAAAAGGTGACAGTTCCAAGATCACGAATATATAATTTTTAAGTCGCTGGGGCAAGTAGTTTAGCCGCAAATCGAATTTTAAGGGACAGAAAAAGTGTAAAGTTTGATGGGTCTAGGACGCATAGTTTAGCCGGAAAATGCGTTTAAAGATAAAAATGTCCAATTTTTTTAAAATTAGTTTTTCGTGTCATTCCTTACATGGATTAAAAGGTGGCAGTACCAAGATCACGAATATATAATTTTTAAGTCGCTGGGGCAAGTAGTTTAGCCGCAAATCGAATTTTAAGGGACAGAAAAAGTGTAAAGTTTGATGGGTCTAGGATGCATAGTTTAGCCGGAAAACGCGTTTAAAGATAAAAATGTCCAATTTTTTTAAAATTAGTTTTTCGTGTCATTCGTTACATGGATTAAAAGGTGGCAGTTCCAAGATCACGAATATATAATTTTTAAGTCGCTGGGGCAAGTAGTTTAGCCGCAAATCGAATTTTAAGGGACAGAAAAAGTGTAAAGTTTGATGGGTCTAGGACGCATAGTTTAGCTGGAAAACGTGTTTAAAGATAAAAATGTCCAATTTTTTTAAAATTAGTTTTTCGTGTCATTCGTTACATGGATTAAAAGGTGGCAGTTCCAAGATCACGAATATATAATTTTTAAGTCGCTGGGGCAAGTAGTTTAGCCGCAAATCGAATTTTAAGGGACAGAAAAAGTGTAAAGTTTGATGGGTCTAGGACGCATAGTTTAGCCGGAAAACGCGTTTAAAGATAAAAATGTCCAATTTTTTTAAAATTAGTTTTTCGTGTCATTCGTTACATGGATTAAAAGGTGGCAGTACCAAGATCACGAATATATAATTTTTAAGTCGCTGGGGCAAGAAGTTTAGCCGCAAATCGAATTTTAAGGGACAGAAAAAGTGTAAAGTTTGATGGGTCTAGGACCCATAGTTTAGCCGGAAAACGCGTTTAAAGATAAAAATGTCCAATTTTTTTAAAATTAGTTTTTCGTGTCATTCGTTACATGGATTAAAAGGTGGCAGTTCCAAGATCACGAATATATAATTTTTAAGTCGCTGGGGCAAGTAGTTTAGCCGCAAATCGAATTTTAAGGGACAGAAAAAGTGTAAAGTTTGATGGGTCTAGGACGCATAGTTTAGCCGGAAAACGCGTTTAAAGATAAAAATGTCCAATTTTTTTAAAATTAGTTTTTCGTGTCATTCGTTACATGGATTAAAAGGTGGCAGTTATAAGATCACGAATATATAATTTTTAAGTCGCTGGGGCAAGTAGTTTAGCCGCAAATCGAATTTTAAGGGACAGAAAAAGTGTAAAGTTTGATGGGTCTAGGACGCATAGTTTAGCCGGAAAACGCGTTTAAAGATAAAAATGTTCAATTTTTTTAAGATTAGTTTTTCGTGTCATTCGTTACATGGATTAAAAGGTGGCAGTTCCAAGATCACGAATATATAATTTTTAAGTCGCTGGGGCAAGTAGTTTAGCCGCAAATCGAATTTTAAGGGACAGAAAAAGTGTAAAGTTTGATGGGTCTAGGGCGCATAGTTTAGCCGGAAAACGCGTTTAAAGATAAAAATGTCCAATTTTTTTAAAATTAGTTTTTCGTGTCATTCGTTACATGGATTAAAAGGTGGCAGTTCCAAGATCACGAATATATAATTTTTAAGTCGCTGGGGCAAGTAGTTTAGCCGCAAATCGGGACAGAAAAAGTGTAAAGTTTGATGGGTCTAGGACGCATAGTTTAGCCGGAAAACGCGTTTAAAGATAAAAATGTCCAATTTTTTTAAAATTAGTTTTTCGTGTCATTCGTTACATGGATTAAAAGGTGGCAGTTCCAAGATCACGAATATATAATTTTTAAGTCGCTGGGGCAAGTAGTTTAGCCGCAAATCGAATTTTAAGGGACAGAAAAAGTGTAAAGTTTGATGGGTCTAGGACGCATAGTTTAGCCGGAAAACGCGTTTAAAGATAAAAATGTCCAATTTTTTTAAAATTAGTTTTTCGTGTCATTCGTTACATGGATTAAAAGGTGGCAGTTCCAAGATCACGAATATATAATTTTTAAGTCGCTGGGGCAAGTAGTTTAGCCGCAAATCGAATTTTAAGGGACAGAAAAAGTGTAAAGTTTGATGGGTCTACGACGCATAGTTTAGCCGGAAAACGCGTTTAAAGATAAAAATGTCCAATTTTTTTAAAATTAGTTTTTCGTGTCATTCGTTACATGGATTAAAAGGTGGCAGTTCCAAGATCACGAATATATAATTTTTAAGTCGCTGGGGCAAGTAGTTTAGCCGCAAATCGAATTTTAAGGGACAGAAAAAGTGTAAAGTTTGATGGGTCTAGGACGCATAGTTTAGCGGGAAAACGAGTTTAAAGATAAAAATGTCCAATTTTTTTAAAATTAGTTTTTCGTGTCATTCGTTACATGGATTAAAAGGTGGCAGTTCCAAGATCACGAATATATAATTTTTAAGTCGCTGGGGCAAGTAGTTTAGCCGCAAATCGAATTTTAAGGGACAGAAAAAGTGTAAAGTTTGATGGGTCTAGGACGCATAGTTTAGCCGGAAAACGCGTTTAAAGATAAAAATGTCCATTTTTTTTAAAATTAGTTTTTCGTGTCATTCGTTACATGGATTAAAAGGTAGCAGTTCCAAGATCACGAATATATAATTTTTAAGTCGCTGGGGCAAGTAGTTTAGCCGCAAATCGAATTTTAAGGGACAGAAAAAGTGTAAAGCTTGATGGGTCTAGGACGCATAGTTTAGCCGGAAAACGCGTTTAAAGATAAAAATGTCCAATTTTTTTAAAATTAGTTTTTCGTGTCATTCGTTACATGGATTAAAAGGTGGCAGTTCCAAGATCACGAATATATAATTTTTAAGTCGCTGGGGCAAGTAGTTTAGCCGCAAATCGAATTTTAAGGGACAGAAAAAGTGTAAAGTTTGATGGGTCTAGGACGCATAGTTTAGCCGGAAAACGCGTTTAAAGATAAAAATGTCCAATTTTTTTAAAATTAGTTGTTCGTGTCATTCGTTACATGGATTAAAAGGTGGCAGTTCCAAGATCACGAATATATAATTTTTAAGTCGCTGGGGCAAGTAGTTTAGCCGCAAATCGAATTTTAAGGGACAGAAAAAGTGTAAAGTTTGATGGGTCTAGGACGCATAGTTCAGCCGGAAAACGCGTTTAAAGATAAAAATGTCCAATTTTTTTAAAATTAGTTTTTCGTGTCATTCGTTACATGGATTAAAAGGTGGCAGTTCCAAGATCACGAATATATAATTTTTAAGTCGCCGGGGCAAGTAGTTTAGCCGCAAATCGAATTTTAAGGGACAGAAAAAGTGTAAAGTTTGATGGGTCTAGGACGCATAGTTTAGCCGGAAAACGCGTTTAAAGATAAAAATGTCCAATTTTTTTAAAATTAGTTTTTCGTGTCATTCGTTACATGGATTAAAAGGTGGCAGTTCCAAGATCACGAATATATAATTTTTAAGTCGCTGGGGCAAGTAGTTTAGCCGCAAATCGAATTTTATCTTATCTTATCTTTATTTCGTAATAATGTTTTCAAAAAAAAGTCTGTGACCGCACATTTTACAATTCAGAGATTTGATACAATATCTTTCTACTGAAACATTTTCTTGTATATAATAAAATTAGTAAATATAAATAATGAAAAAATATATTATCGAAGGAAAATACGAAAAAAAAACCTTCATTTAAACAAACAAAAAAAAAATAAATAAATATAGTATTATAATTCAAACTATAAATTAACGAAAATCAGTTAACGAAAACAAAAAGTTTTATACAAATAAATGAATAAGTGAATAAATAAATAGTTTAATAAATCAATTAACAACTAAATAAATAAATAATAAAATAAATAAATAAATAAATAGATAAATAAATAGATAAATATATAAAGAAATAAATAAGAAATAAACAAATAAATAAATAATAATGAATAAATAAATAAATAAATTAGTAAATAAATAAATAATATATATTTCATAATGAAAGCAAACGCAATAAAAATTTACACAGAAATATCACAGATTAAGGATTAAGCTGGTTTATGAGAGAATTTTCAGAACTATCACAGCTATTATTAAAATTAATTGTTAGTTTTCGAATCCTTTCAAGAACCAATTCAACATTCGCCCTTCTGTGGAGATCAAGGGTTGAATTATGCCAGGGCAGATTTAACATCATTTTTAAAACTTTGTTTTGTGATACCTGCAACTTCTTTATATGGCATGTTGCTGCATTGCCCCATATTGGGCACCCATATAATAGTATTGCTTGGAAAATTACTTTATAAATTATAATCTTATTGTCATTTGTGAGAGAAGATTTTCTATTGATAAAAGGGTAAAGCATCTTAATTGCAATACTTATTTTCTTTAACGTGCTTTGAATATGTTGGCCAAATGTAAGTTTTGTATCAAGATGAACCCCGAGATACTTTACGGATTGCTCCCATTCTATTGCGTTACCATTTATTTGAAGCTGACTGCTGGGAAGATAGCAAGCTTTTCTTTTTCGTGTGAAAAAGATGGCTTGCAACTTCCCAACATTCAGCTTAATTTTCCATTTCTTATAATATTTTTCAAGTATTTCAATCGCATTTTTAAGATTGGTCTCAATGTTGAGAGCAAATTCATGCGACGCAAATACTGCAGTGTCATCAGCAAAAATGGCTGCTTCACATTGCGGAAGATTTGGAAAATCTGAAGTGTAGATATTGTATAAGGCTGGTCCAAGGACTGAGCCTTGAGGCACACCTGAATCAAAAAATAACACTTTAGAAACACCACAATTAACATGCACCTGAAAACATCTACCGGATAAGAAACTCTGAACAATTTTACATAAATACAAAGGAAAGTCAAACTGTAACATTTTATATATTATTCCATTGTGCCATACACCATCAAAAGCTTTTTCAATATCTATCAATATCATGCCCGTTGACTGACCCCTTAAACGACGATCTAAGACATGATTACAAATTCTTTTTACCTGGTGTGAAGTGCTATGAGAGCTTCGAAAACCAAACTGTACATCAGGAAAAAGACCTTTATCTGAAACTATTTTTAAAATATATTGCTTCAGGATTTTTTCAAGAACTTTACTAACGTTGCTTAATAAACTAATTGGCCTGTAACTTTCAGAAATATCTGGGGGTTTTCCAGCCTTAAGAACAGGGACAACCATGGCTTTTTTCCAACATTGAGGGAAGTATTGGCATTTTAAACATGCATTGATAATAAATGTTAAATATTTAATTCCAACCTGAGGTAGTTGTTTTAAATATGCATTTCGAACTTTGTCTAGTCCTCCTATTTTTCGGGTTTGCAAGCTGTTGACTACATATTTAATGTTTTCTTCTACTACAAAAGCATTTAAAGGAGTCAATTCATTTGAAATGTCAAATCTTTCGATTGCGTCCCTTACAAGTTCGTTTGTTTCAAACTCACCCAAATGTTGAGAAACTAGGTGATTTTTTGAAAAGTTTGTGCCAAGTATGGTTGCTTTTTCAATATCTGTAAAATATGTTTTTGAAGAATCCTTTAGAAATGGTACCTTTCTGTTTTTATTTTTTACAACTCTGATGATATTCCAGAACGGTTTAGCATTTTTATCAAGAACGTGTAACACGCGAATGAAATATTATCAAAAACAAAAAAAAAAAACAAAAATTAACTATTTGTAAATAACTAAAGACTGACCGCCAGCAAAAAAAAAAAAAACGAGCAAGACCACTTTGACAGCTCGATAACATCAAGCAGATAAGGTAGGGGTAGGGAATGTAGTAGATTTCTGCCAAAAGGTTGCTAGGTTTAAGCCTATACTAATTGTTGAGATTTAAGTTTATAAACACTTGAAAAATTAATTGCGGTTGCTATTACATACAAATAAATATGTAATAACACATAGGGTATGTACAAAGACAAAGTTCAGTAACAGTAGGTAGGTTCAAATAACATTTTTGAAAAATCACTGCACTTTTAGATTCCGCATAGAATAGTGGTGCCTTAGCAAGAAGAAACAAAAAACGAAGAACAATTTAGAACTTTGAGACCAAGAAGTTTTTTCTTTAAATTATAAACCAAAAAAATTTAATAAAAAAAAAGGAAATTGGCATATATAATTTTTCTAATAAAAATAAAGATCAATTGAAGAGGAGGTTGCCTATTCGAAATATAAAGAAAAGGAAAGCTGGTAATTGTCGGCAAATCTGGGATCGTGAAGAGGGGAGCAGCGGAAGTCTAAGCTAAGTGCTAGCTCAAGAGCCATCGAATTAAATCTTCCTAAGAACAATTCAGAGTAATCGAAGTAACACCTACAAACAACCAAAATCATTCAAATTTTTTTTATATTATGAATTTTAACGATCTAAGTCACTGATTTTATTTTTGTAAATTTCATACATATTTATATAACATTTGCATCCGTTTAATTTATATTGGTTTTATATTGTTTCTTATCAAATCCAAGATAGAGTAATTAATTTATTTTATTGATTGATATTAATAATCTTTTCGGAAAATAACGAGTGGCATAATCAAAAAAAATTGCAACGCGAACCGTAAAAGAAAAAGAGTGAAAAAGAGGAATACGATTTTTTTTTTTTGAATCGCGCGGGAAAGGTTAAATTAGAGGAACTAAAACTACATATAATTAGTAGTAAAGAAAAAATACCAAAAGTGCATTTGGTTTAGATTTATCCAAATTACCCCCTCCAGCAGCAGTGGCCACTTCCGCAGGGATAATTAAGGGTGAGTTAATTTTTTTTTACCTTTGGATACATTTATTATTGTATGCCTATTTATATGTGGTCGTGGGTTTTCGATTAATACCGACCGTGGTTTAAAAAAAAAAAAAAAATAAAAAAAAAGGGGAAAAAAATAGTAAAATTAAAATAAAACGGAAAGTAAAAGGTTTATAAAAAGGGAGATCAAAGCGTACATTAATCGTTCTATAGACAAAAGAGGATTAGAGATCCCCACTTGTTAATAAAATCGAAGACGTTGGAATTTTTTTTGAGAAATTTGTTATATTCAAATTCGATTAATTTGTCTTTTTAAGAATAGTAAATTGAAACGATAATCTTATGCTAAACTACCGTAATTAATTTTGTATCAAAATTTGAATTAAAAATAAAATGTTATATTTTAATCTGAATAGATTTTGAAAGGTACTTTATTATTTCAAGATGAAGTAAATTTTTTTTAGAGAAGGATGAGAGGGATGATAAAGGAGGGATGAAATTTTAAGGAAGGAAAACTATTATGTGGGGTTGTTTTGGCGAAAAAGCAACCATGGTAGGGTGGGACAAGAGAACAGATTCGCAGCGTCAACAACACCCAGATGCTCAGACTGGCAAAAGGTAATTTTTTTTTGTAATGAGGTAAGGGTCAAAGAATCACCCCTTTGGCTGAGCTGGTCGGTCCAATTTTGCCAGCAAGACCCAACGAAGACAACTACCCCGTTACAATGGCGCCCAACGTGTTAGCTCACTATCGGAAGATGGTGCGGCTAGAATTTATAAGTCAAAACTTTCTTTTTGTTTTAATATTTTTCTTTTTATTTTTTTTACAATTATTTTTTTTAATATTCTTCAAAACAGTAATTGCATTTTTTTAGTGAGTCCCGGTGATTGGGTGTAGGGTACCTGGTACCGCGTTGCCACTGGAGGATGCATTTACTAAAATTTTAACGCATTAAAGTGTGACTAAACAGTTTGAGTCCTTGCTTCGGTTAGTGAACACTGATCAAATGGCCAAGCAACATAGCACACACTTTCCTAGCTTACGCTAATGCTCGGAAGAGACCCGTCGATGTGAAAGGCGTCTACGGAGGTCCTTCCAGCATATATTATTTTTACATTCTCCAAGGGTTTCACAGGTCTTCACTGACGACAATCGTCTTTGATGTTCTGAAACCCGAGGTGAATACATTTTTTTTTGTAAGTCCTTTCTTAAATTAAATCCTTTTTTTAGCTTATTTAAACTTTTGCTCTTATGTTTTGACTTATGAAATAGATTTCCTTCCAATGATTTTTCAGGCCTTTCTAAAGCCCTTTCATCCTTCTTGAATTTAATGATTGTTTTATAATCAATTTTTTTTGTTTTTTTGATAAGTTCAATAAATCTTACAAGTGATATTGGATTTGATAACAAATAAAATAAATAATTTTTTTATTATTTTGAATCTTTTTGATATTTTTTTGAGACATTTTTTTTAATTTTTTTTTTTTGAAAATTCAATTTGTTTTAATCATTTTGATATATGTATATATGTATATATATATACATATATATATAAAGAGAAAACTAACTATTGGTGAACAGTAAGTTTTTGGTTTTTGTGTTATTTTTGAATGAATTGGTTCTGGTAATACTTCGACCTGATAACTTTAAGGAGATTTAAAGCCCATTTGAGATTTGTTTTATACATATTTTTTTTCAAATAGTAATTTCACTGAAATAATTCTTCAAGTTTTGCTGATTTGCAAAATTTTTAATAGAACTAGTTTTCGTAGTATGAACGGAGAGCGTCGTTCTTCAATACCCGATAACGATCTGAGTGGCATTCAATTATATTCCGAGGCTAGATTTGAAGAGTTCTATCATCAATTTAGTAATACGATTTCACGTTTTAACCTCAATCAGTCGTTCAGTTTTTCTGATAATTTAAACTCAGTAGTGAGCAACTCAACGAGCAATATGACGGACAACGGTGGAAACGAAGGAGTTTTACAAACTACGGTCGAAAATGAACCTAGTAATAGGGATTCCAGTCAGCCTCAGAATCAGGGCAGATCCGAGTCGATGGCAGAACTAGCTCGGAGGTTAGAGAAAACGATGATGGACAATCAAGTTAGAATGTTTCAGCACATGGATGTTTTTATGACTAATGTTCTGCAAAAGTTAGGTAGCTTGAGCTTGGCACCTCAACCAGCGGTGAATAGGGATACTCCGCAGGTCTCTGGACTTCAAACGGGATTTCCTTATGATTCCCCCCCGCCACATAGACCTAGGAGTTCATTTCATTCAGCGGGTCTTAGCCTATCTGAAACCTGCCGGCTTGATAGGTGGAACATTAAATATGATGGCTCTGACGACGTGAACGAATTCCTATTTAAAGTTGATCGGATGCAAGCTGCATCTGCTTACACTGATGAGCAAATCACCGCTCACTTCCATACGTTGTTGAGTGGCAGGCCTAATAAGTGGTTTTGGGCTTTCCTTAAGAAAAACCCAAAGGCTAGACTGGTAGAAGTTAAGTTGGCAATGAAAAAAGAGTTTGGTCGTTTAGAAAGTGATGTTGAGCTATATATGCGTCTTATGACGAGAAAACAGGGTGTCAAAGAAAGCTTTGACGATTTTTATACCTCGGTATGCACTCTAAATGACCAATTAAAAGAACCGTTCGATGAACACAAATTGGTAGATATTATCCGAAACAATGTTAAGGACAAAATAGGGGAAATTTTACTTTCAGCTGGACTGACAAAATTGGAAGAATTGAGAAACAAGGCTAGGGAAGCTGAAAGGTTTTTGAGTAAACGCAGTTCTATCCCTAAAACTGTGCATGAAATCGTATATTCAGATGATGAGGTAGAGGTACTTTCGGGTGAGGAAGAAGTTGCTGCCATATCTTCAAATGGTAGGCCAGTTTCAACAGCAAACTATGTTTGCTGGAATTGTGACCAAAAAGGTCATGCCTACCACTTTTGCCCTTCACGGGTTAGAAATTTATTTTGCTTTTTGTGTGGTGCTAAAGGCGTCAATACAGTAGAGTGTGGTAAACACACGGGAAACTTTGCGAGGGACGAAAAGAAGAGTGGAGAAGTTCGTTCCCTAAAGAACAAGATCGACCACTCAAACAATTAGACAACCAGTCAATAAACAACTCGCACATAATTCCGATCAAGATTCTAGAACGAGAAATAAAGCCTTCCAGCTCCAACCCTATTCAATCAGAGCCTACTAACACCAAAGCGTTACCGTCTCTTCATGAGCGTAAACTCAAATATTATAAAGCTCGTTCTCGAATCTTCTCATCTAAATATAATCCCGCCAGCGCTCAAGTTGTAAGATGCCGACGTCGTTTTCGTAAGCGAAAATATATTCGGAAACAAATTATTGAAACGATAATATCGTTAGAAACAGATGGGCGAATGTATGTAAACGTCGAGCTAAATAACGAACCTGTCTTCGGTCTCTTGGATAGTGGTGCATCCATTTCGGTTTTAGGTAGAAAGTGTTGGGAGAGGGTAAAGGATATTGGTGTTGAAGTAAAATCGTATTCGAATTTTGTGCGTACTGCTGACGGCAAATCGCACGACATAGTAGGATATTGTGAAATCCCAACCAAATATAACGGCATCATTAAACCCATTACCTTTTATCTGATTCCCAACCTATCTCAAAAACTCTATCTAGGTATGAACTTCTGGCGTGCATTTCACTTGATGCCGGAAATCAATGAAATAAAACCCGATTTTCCTTTAAGTGAAGAAGAAGTTAGTTTTAAAGACGAAGCGGAATTAATAAAACTCTCGCCCGAACAAAAGTTTCAACTTGATACTGTAAAAAGACTTTTTCCAAATTTTGTTGTGCTAGGGCTGGGCAAAACAAGTTTTGCTCGCCACGTGATCGACACGGGAGATGCCATGCCGATCAAATCACGCCATTACCCAATGTCTCCAGTGCGTCAGGAAGAGGCCTACAAGGAATTAGACCGCATGTTAGCTCTGGGAGTTATTGAAGTGAGTAACTCTCCTTGGTGTTGTCCAGTAGTTTTGGTCACTAAACCCGGTAAAGTTCGACTGTGTCTGGATTTTCGCAAAGTTAACGCAGTTACCGTTAAGGATGCGTATCCATTGCCCCATGTTGAGGGTCTACTTAGTCGCATCGGTGACACACACTTTATCACGGGAATCGACTTGAAGGATGCATACTGGCAAATACCTCTTGATCAAAAATCAAGAGAAAAGACAGCATTTGCAGTACCAGGTAGACCTCTCTACCAATTTAAAGTTATGCCATTCGGGTTGTGCAATGCGAGTCAGACGATGTCGAGGGTAATCGATCAAGCAGTTCCAGGTCATCTCCGTGATAATGTGTTTGTCTACCTAGATGACTTACTGATTTGTACAGCGGATTTTGAATCCCATATGCGCATCCTTAAAGAAGTGGCTGCATGTCTACGCAGAGCGAACCTCACCATAAACCTGGACAAAAGTAAGTTCTGCATGCGTCAGATTAAATATCTTGGGTATATAGTAGGTCAAGGAATCTTAAAAACAGATCCAGACAAAGTGGAGGCCATGATCAACTTTCCTGTTCCTAACACCATGAGGCAAGTTAGAAGATTCTTAGGTTTAACTGGTTGGTACCGACGCTTCATTAAGAACTATGCCGATCTAGCTGCACCGCTAACCGATTGCTTAAAGAAGCAAAGGAAATTCGAGCTTACTCCTGTAGCGTTAAATAGTTTTAATAAGCTAAAGGTCGCACTTTCCTCGGCTCCAGTCCTAGCACAACCTGATTTCAAGAAAGAATTTATGATCCAATGTGATGCTTCATCAGATGGTGTAGGTTGTGTCATTTTTCAGCTGGATGAGGATCACAACGAGAGACCTATTGCCTATATGTCGAAGAAGCTAAATAAAGCACAAAAAAATTATACAGTTACAGAGCAAGAATGTCTAGCCGCTGTCTTGAGCATTCGTAAATTCCGGCCATACGTAGATGGATCCAATTTTAGAGTGATAACAGATCACTCTAGTTTAAAGTGGTTAATGTCGATGAAGGAGTTATCTGGACGATTGGCCAGATGGAGCTTAGAACTCCAAGGTTATAATTTCATTATAGAGCACAGAAAAGGTTCCCTCAACGTTGTGCCGGATACATTATCACGAATGAATATGGAAGAGATAACTGCAACGAAAACTGTAGATAATAATGCTGCCCCGATATTAGTTGGCGAAGAAGTAGATTTAGATTCCGTTGAATTCGATTCGTTACAATATTCTCAGCTGAGAGATGACATCATTTCCAATCAATCGTCTTTTCCTGATCTCGTTATATCCGACAAATACATATACAAAAGGGTAAGGTTCAGGACGGTTGGAGTTGAAGAGGAAGATTCGCTTTGGCGCCTTTGGTTGCCAGAAGCACTCACTTACAAATGCATTGAGTCGGCACATAACGCAAAATTAAGTTGTCATAGTGGTTTTGCAAAAACTTATAGTCGAATAAGTGAAAGGTACTACTGGCCAAAAATGGTCAAAGAAATAAAAAAATTTGTTAGTGATTGTGAAATTTGTAAAATGGTAAAGGCTCCGAACGCGATTCTTCGTCCACCCATTACTAAGCAAATTGTGTCCGAAAGGCCTATGCAAAGATTATACATCGACTTTTTAGGACCATATCCACGCACAAAACAAGGAAATGCATTCGTTTTTATTGTGGTAGATCACTTTTCTAAATTCGTTTTTCTTAAAGCAATGCCTAAAGCCACCGCTTCAAGCATAATAAAATTTCTCGAGAACGACATATTTCAAACTTTCGGCACCCCTGAATATGTTCACTCCGATAACGGTCGCCAGTTCGTATCGAACGATTTCAAAAAATTCTTGGCAGATTACGGTGTTAATCAGGTACGCACAGCTTTGTACTCACCGCAAGCTAACAATTCCGAGCGCGTAAACCGTAGTATATTGAGTAAGCTCAGGATATTGATATCAAAAGAGCAAAACGATTGGGATGACCAGCTGTCATACATTGCATGCACCCTTCGTTCAGATGTGCATGAATCTATAGGTTGTCAACCGTACTTTGCTCTGTTTGGCCAGAACATGGTAACCCATGGCTCTTCGTATCGTTTGTTGCGCGCCTTAAAAGCTTTAGGCGATCCGGAAATGTTAGCTTTGCCCAAAGCAGTAAAACTAACGCTTGCCCGGCAGAAGTTATCGGAAAACTTATTCAGGGCACACGTTAAGTGCAAAAACACATATAATATAAGGTCTAAGCCAGTCACTTACCGAGAAGGTCAAGAAGTGTTCCACAGGAATTTTGCCCAAAGTAATTTCGCGCATGGGATTAACGCTAAACTCCTCCCAAAATTCGAAAGATCCCGAGTAAAAAGAGTATTCGGTAACTGCATGTACGAGCTCGAAACCCGAGCTGGAAAACCAATAGGCATATTCCACGCCAAAGATATACGGCAATAGGACCTTAAAATAAAGGAAAACACAACCACAAAGTATCTTGTTTAAGTTTTATATAATTTATTTTTAACTTATCTGACATTGACGATTGCCCAGCTATATAAATGGGTTCGCGACCCACGTCGTAGGTGTTGAAGATTTTCTTTCGTTTTTAGATGGTAATAAACCTCTAAAACATTACATTTTTTCTTTAATTTTACATTTTTAATAAACAAAGGTACACTCATGTTGAACGAGACGTTGCTTCGCAAAAACAAAAAAAAAAAAAAACAAAAAAACAAATTTCATCTTCCGACGGCAAAACGAGACTGGTTTGTTTATATGATTTAGCCATGTATGTACATCGGTATGTAAGCACACTCGTTTAAAGAAAAAAAAAAAAAACAAGGAACTTTACTTGGCACGTTGATGTATTCAATTGTGTCGCACTAGTTCATTAGACGAGAAGAATACATCATACCACTCTGTTCACACCGCCTCGACGGGACAAGCGTATGTTTTGTTTTGAGGTTATATGTGTGTTTTTTGTATTTTATTTTTTTTGTTATTTCAAGTTTTATGTTTGCATTTATTTCGCAACGAAACTTTAATTTCTTTCAGTATTTGTGTTTTGCTTTAAAACTGATCACTTTGGTTATACACACTATTCACAATTACTTGAATGTTGAGCGTCTTATATTTTTTTTATAACCATTTAAGTTGCACGACCGCTTTCCGACCGAATGATAATTCCGTGGGTTCATTTGCATATTTCAGATGTGTAAATACTATCAGAAAGAAGCAAAGCCCTGTAACACGCGAATGAAATATTATCAAAAACAAAAAAAAACAAAAATTAACTATTTGTAAATAACTAAAGACTGACCGCCAGCAAAAAAAAAAAAAACGAGCAAGACCACTTTGACAGCTCGATAACATCAAGCAGATAAGGTAGGGGTAGGGAATGTAGTAGATTTCTGCCAAAAGGTTGCTAGGTTTAAGCCTATACTAATTGTTGAGATTTAAGTTTATAAACACTTGAAAAATTAATTGCGGTTGCTATTACATACAAATAAATATGTAATAACACATAGGGTATGTACAAAGACAAAGTTCAGTAACAGTAGGTAGGTTCAAATAACATTTTTGAAAAATCACTGCACTTTTAGATTCCGCATAGAATAGTGGTGCCTTAGCAAGAAGAAACAAAAAACGAAGAACAATTTAGAACTTTGAGACCAAGAAGTTTTTTCTTTAAATTATAAACCAAAAAAATTTAATAAAAAAAAAGGAAATTGGCATATATAATTTTTCTAATAAAAATAAAGATCAATTGAAGAGGAGGTTGCCTATTCGAAATATAAAGAAAAGGAAAGCTGGTAATTGTCGGCAAATCTGGGATCGTGAAGAGGGGAGCAGCGGAAGTCTAAGCTAAGTGCTAGCTCAAGAGCCATCGAATTAAATCTTCCTAAGAACAATTCAGAGTAATCGAAGTAACACCTACAAACAACCAAAATCATTCAAATTTTTTTTATATTATGAATTTTAACGATCTAAGTCACTGATTTTATTTTTGTAAATTTCATACATATTTATATAACATTTGCATCCGTTTAATTTATATTGGTTTTATATTGTTTCTTATCAAATCCAAGATAGAGTAATTAATTTATTTTATTGATTGATATTAATAATCTTTTCGGAAAATAACGAGTGGCATAATCAAAAAAAATTGCAACGCGAACCGTAAAAGAAAAAGAGTGAAAAAGAGGAATACGATTTTTTTTTTTTGAATCGCGCGGGAAAGGTTAAATTAGAGGAACTAAAACTACATATAATTAGTAGTAAAGAAAAAATACCAAAAGTGCATTTGGTTTAGATTTATCCAAATTACCCCCTCCAGCAGCAGTGGCCACTTCCGCAGGGATAATTAAGGGTGAGTTAATTTTTTTTTACCTTTGGATACATTTATTATTGTATGCCTATTTATATGTGGTCGTGGGTTTTCGATTAATACCGACCGTGGTTTAAAAAAAAAAAAAAAATAAAAAAAAAGTGGAAAAAAATAGTAAAATTAAAATAAAACGGAAAGTAAAAGGTTTATAAAAAGGGAGATCAAAGCGTACATTAATCGTTCTATAGACAAAAGAGGATTAGAGATCCCCACTGTTAATAAAATCGAAGACGTTGGAATTTTTTTTGAGAAATTTGTTATATTCAAATTCGATTAATTTGTCTTTTTAAGAATAGTAAATTGAAACGATAATCTTATGCTAAACTACCGTAATTAATTTTGTATCAAAATTTGAATTAAAAATAAAATGTTATATTTTAATCTGAATAGATTTTGAAAGGTACTTTATTATTTCAAGATGAAGTAAATTTTTTTTAGAGAAGGATGAGAGGGATGATAAAGGAGGGATGAAATTTTAAGGAAGGAAAACTATTATGTGGGGTTGTTTTGGCGAAAAAGCAACCATGGTAGGGTGGGACAAGAGAACAGATTCGCAGCGTCAACAACACCCAGATGCTCAGACTGGCAAAAGGTAATTTTTTTTTTGTAATGAGGTAAGGGTCAAAGAATCACCCCTTTGGCTGAGCTGGTCGGTCCAATTTTGCCAGCAAGACCCAACGAAGACAACTACCCCGTTACAAACGCTCAATTTTCTGTTCCACTCTTCGTTACGATTAATCATTATTTGATCAGTAATGAGTTTGTTAAAATGAGAAACCATTGTTCGAGAAAAGGGTTGACGATATTTTTGCCAATTTTTGCGATGTACATTTCTTATTTTTATAAGTTCTAATATATGATCTGGAAGTTTTTTAAATAAATCTCTTTTTTCACGTTTGGGAATGCTTTCATCAACTGAGGAAAGAACAGCTTGTGTAAAGTTTTGAACGATGGAATCTACATCATTTTTACAAGATACTCTTTCAAGATCGGTGCAACTATTTTGCAGGTTCATTTTTATCTTTAATTTGAACGATTTCCAATTAGCATTTTTTAAGTCTAGAAAATATTGCACTTTGTTTTCCCCCAACCAAGAAAGGTTACAAGAAACAGGATTATGATCTGAACTAAGCGCCCTAAACGATACGGGTTCTGTTATTAGATGAGGGACATTGGACACAAAAAGATCAAGAACAGAAGGACGACCACGGGAACCCGCAGGAAAATAAGTTGGACTAGGAGGATAAAAGATATTAATTGGTACAGTCAATGGAAAGTCAGACAATATATTGCCCCAGGCATTAGCTCTTGCACACCCCCAATCTCTATGCCGGCAGTTAAAATCGCCGCCTAATAGATATTCCCCACTCATTGTGAATAAGTTTCTAAAATCTTGTTTAAGCCATTTCCTTTTTATATCTGACGCGGATCCACCAGGGAAATAAACTGAAAAAACTTTAACTGTTTTCTGGTTTCTTAATTTAATCTCTATCCCTATATTCTCCACCATGCGTGTGGGTACTACAGGTAAGAGCGAATGTTGAATTGATTTTCTAATAAGAATCGCAACCCCCCCACCTCTTTGATGTATTCTATCCAAACGATAGCATTTGAAATCAGATGATGGGAGTCTTATATTACAATCGAGCCAAGTCTCCGTTACTAACGCAACATCCACTTTGTGGCTATTCAAAAAGTTTAAAAATTCAAGAAATTTATTACGTATGCCCTTAGCATTCCAAGTTATTATTTTTATTTGTGTATCTGCCATTTTACTTATAATTAGAGTATAAAAACTTAGTAGCTAAATGCGCGATCACATTAAATTGCTCTATTTTTGTTTTACAAACTGATAAATTTGAGATCATTTCCATGCACAGGGAATTCAGTTCCTCCATTGTGAAGAGTGATGAATTGTTGTTGGTAACGTTGGTGTTATTATTATTATTTAATGAAGAAGCGCCACGTGAGTCACTTTCCAATGCATTAATTGTTTGTGGTGTTCTTTGAAATTGAAAACTTGAATTTGCATAGCTTTTGCTCTGTGAATGTACCTGCCGACGCTGCTGTGGAGGTGGAAGCGGCGGAAAGTCACTCAAAGAAGCAAATGAAACCGGTTTTTGGCAAGCTTGATGAGCAGAAATTTGTGCTGTTGCATCAGCGAAATGAGTTTTTGGGTGGGGATGAGCTTTTCTTCCAGATGATCTTTCTTTAATTTCTAAATATTTAGATCTGCTAGTGCATGTTATGTCAGTAGCTTTGTGGTTGCCGCTGCAGTTAGCACATTTATTCGTAGAAGGATTATTGCATTCGCTTGTTTTGTGAGCTCCAGCGCAAACGGCACAATATGTTTTTATGTGGCAATTTCTCTCACCATGTCCAAACATTTGACAGTTAAAGCATTGTGTCACCTTACCTTTGATTTTTCTTTGGAAATTCCAATTCACTTGGGTGTGGAAAATTGACCGATAATTTTTTTTTAGTTCATTTAATTTAATCGATCCATTTTCAAAGGAAACGATATAGAAAAAGTCAGTAAATTGATCGTATTTTTTTTCAATTTTTCTTATATCAACACATTTTAAGCCAAGAGAAATGAGTTCAGCTTTAAGTTCATTAGTTTTGGTGTCATCCAAACCATACAAAACAACTTTGAATGTTTTCGCACTTTTAAGGTCATGAGAAAAATATTGACAATTATCCTCTTTTAGTTTTTCTAAAACAATATTAAACGAATCCATAGATTCGAACACTATTTTTATTCCAATTGTTAGTTTTTTAATTGAGTAGTTGGATACATTAAGGATCTTCATTAGATTGTGCACATATTCAGGTGATTTTTGGAGCACTTTTATAGGTGGCACATACACTTTTTTTACTACAGACGGAGAATCAATTTCATCCATGTCTGAATTATCAGTATCTGGATGGCATTGGAGGGGAGTGAATTTATTAAAGAAGTGGTTTTTACTGGGCCCACTTGTTGGAAACATAGTGGAACGAAGTTTTTTATCCGAGGACAAGCATTTGTCCCCGGTTTCAGGCGATCTATCGCGTTTGGGAATTTTGTTAATTAGAACTTGCGAAAGAGATGAACACGTCATGCGCAGTCGAAAGCTCCGGATAAACTGAAATCGAATTTTAAGGGACAGAAAAAGTGTAAAGTTTGATGGGTCTAGGACGCATAGCTTAGCCGGAAAACGCGTTTAAAGATAAAAATGTCCAATTTTTTTAAAATTAGTTTTTCGTGTCATTCGTTACATGGATTAAAATGTGGCAGTTCCAAGATCACGAATATATAATTTTTAAGTCGCTGGGGCAAGTAGTTTAGCCGCAAATCGAATTTTAAGGGACAGAAAAAGTGTAAAGTTTGATGGGTCTAGGACGCATAGTTTAGCCGGAAAACGCGTTTAAAGATAAAAATGTCCAATTTTTTTAAAATTAGTTTTTCGTGTCATTCGTTACATGGATTAAAAGGTGGCAGTTCCAAGATCACGAATATATAATTTTTAAGTCGCTGGGGCAAGTAGTTTAGCCGCAAATCGAATTTTAAGGGACAGAAAAAGTGTAAAGTTTGATGGGTCTAAGACGCATAGTTTAGCCGGAAAACGCGTTTAAAGATAAAAATGTCCAATTTTTTTAAAATTAGTTTTTCGTGTCATTCGTTACATGGATTAAAAGGTGGCAGTTCCAAGATCACGAATATATAATTTTTAAGTCGCTGGGGCAAGTAGTTTAGCCGCAAATCGAATTTTAAGGGACAGAAAAAGTGTAAAGTTTGATGGGTCTAGGACGCATAGTTTAGCCGGAAAACGCGTTTAAAGATAAAAATGTCCAATTTTTTTTAAATTAGTTTTTCGTGTCATTCGTTACATGGATTAAAAGGTGGCAGTTCCAAGATCACGAATATATAATTTTTAAGTCGCTGGGGCAAGTAGTTTAGCCGCAAATCGAATTTTAAGGGACAGAAAAAGTGTAAAGTTTGATGGGTCTAGGACGCATAGTTTAGCCGGAAAACGCGTTTAAAGATAAAAATGTCCAATTTTTTTAAAATTAGTTTTTCGTGTCATTCGTTACATGGATTAAAAGGTGGCAGTTCCAAGATCACGAATATATAATTTTTAAGTCGCTGGGACAAGTAGTTTAGCCGCAAATCGAATTTTAAGGGACAGAAAAAGTGTAAAGTTTGATGGGTCTAGGACGCATAGCTTAGCCAGAAAACGCGTTTAAAGATAAAAATGTCCAATTTTTTTAAAATTAGTTTTTCGTGTCATTCGTTACATGGATTAAAAGGTGGCAGTTCCAAGATCACGAATATATAATTTTTAAGTCGCTGGGGCAAGTAGTTTAGCCGCAAATCGAATTTTAAGGGACAGAAAAAGTGTAAAGTTTGATGGGTCTAGGACGCATAGTTGAGCCGGAAAACGCGTTTAAAGATAAAAATGTCCAATTTTTTTAAAATTAGTTTTTCGTGTCATTCGTTACATGGATTAAAAGGTGGCAGTTCCAAGATCACGAATATATAATTTTTAAGTCGCTGGGGCAAGTAGTTTAGCCGCAAATCGAATTTTAAGGGACAGAAAAAGTGTAAAGTTTGATGGGTCTAGGACGCATAGTTTAGCCGGAAAACGCGTTTAAAGATAAAAATGTCCAATTTTTTTAAAATTAGTTTTTCGTGTCATTCGTTACATGGATTAAAAGGTGGCAGTTCCAAGATCACGAATATATAATTTTTAAGTCGCTGGGGCAAGTAGTTTAGCCGCAAATCGAATTTTAAGGGACAGAAAAAGTGTAAAGTTTGATGGGTCTAGGACGCATAGCTTAGCCGGAAAACGCGTTTAAAGATAAAAATGTCCAATTTTTTTAAAATTAGTTTTTCGTGTCATTCGTTACATGGATTAAAAGGTGGCAGTTCCAAGATCACGAATATATAATTTTTAAGTCGCTGGGGCAAGTAGTTTAGCCGCAAATCGAATTTTAAGGGACAGAAAAAGTGTAAAGTTTGATGGGTCTAGGACGCATAGTTGAGCCGGAAAACGCGTTTAAAGATAAAAATGTCCAATTTTTTTAAAATTAGTTTTTCGTGTCATTCGTTACATGGATTAAAAGGTGGCAGTTCCAAGATCACGAATATATAATTTTTAAGTCGCTGGGGCAAGTAGTTTAGCCGCAAATCGAATTTTAAGGGACAGAAAAAGTGTAAAGTTTGATGGGTCTAGGACGCATAGTTTAGCCGGAAAACGCGTTTAAAGATAAAAATGTCCAATTTTTTTAAAATTAGTTTTTCGTGTCATTCGTTACATGGATTAAAAGGTGGCAGTTCCAAGATCACGAATATATAATTTTTAAGTCGCTGGGGCAAGTAGTTTAGCCGCAAATCGAATTTTAAGGGACAGAAAAAGTGTAAAGTTTGATGGGTCTAGGACGCATAGCTTAGCCGGAAAACGCGTTTAAAGATAAAAATGTCCAATTTTTTTAAAATTAGTTTTTCGTGTCATTCGTTACATGGATTAAAAGGTGGCAGTTCCAAGATCACGAATATATAATTTTTAAGTCGCTGGGGCAAGTAGTTTAGCCGCAAATCGAATTTTAAGGGACAGAAAAAGTGTAAAGTTTGATGGGTCTAGGACGCATAGTTGAGCCGGAAAACGCGTTTAAAGATAAAAATGTCCAATTTTTTTAAAATTAGTTTTTCGTGTCATTCGTTACATGGATTAAAAGGTGGCAGTTCCAAGATCACGAATATATAATTTTTAAGTCGCTGGGGCAAGTAGTTTAGCCGCAAATCGAATTTTAAGGGACAGAAAAAGTGTAAAGTTTGATGGGTCTAGGACGCATAGTTTAGCCGGAAAATGCGTTTAAAGATAAAAATGTCCAATTTTTTTAAAATTAGTTTTTCGTGTCATTCGTTACATGGATTAAAAGGTGGCAGTTCCAAGATCACGAATATATAATTTTTAAGTCGCTGGGGCAAGTAGTTTAGCCGCAAATCGAATTTTAAGGGACAGAAAAAGTGTAAAGTTTGATGGGTCTAGGACGCATAGTTTAGCCGGAAAACGCGTTTAAAGATAAAAATGTCCAATTTTTTTAAAATTAGTTTTTCGTGTCATTCGTTACATGGATTAAAAGGTGGCAGTTCCAAGATCACGAATATATAATTTTTAAGTCGCTGGGGCAAGTAGTTTAGCCGCAAATCGAATTTTAAGGGACAGAAAAAGTGTAAAGTTTGATGGGTCTAGGACGCATAGTTTAGCCGGAAAACGCGTTTAAAGATAAAAATGTCCAATTTTTTTAAAATTAGTTTTTCGTGTCATTCGTTACATGGATTTAAAGGTGGCAGTTCCAAGATCACGAATATATAATTTTTAAGTCGCTGGGGCAAGTAGTTTAGCCGCAAATCGAATTTTAAGGGACAGAAAAAGTGTAAAGTTTGATGGGTCTAGGACGCATAGTTGAGCCGGAAAACGCGTTTAAAGATAAAAATGTCCAATTTTTTTAAAATTAGTTTTTCGTGTCATTCGTTACATGGATTAAAAGGTGGCAGTTCCAAGATCACGAATATATAATTTTTAAGTCGCTGGGGCAAGTAGTTTAGCCGCAAATCGAATTTTAAGGGACAGAAAAAGTGTAAAGTTTGATGGGTCTAGGACGCATAGTTGAGCCGGAAAACGCGTTTAAAGATAAAAATGTCCAATTTTTTTAAAATTAGTTTTTCGTGTCATTCGTTACATGGATTAAAAGGTGGCAGTTCCAAGATCACGAATATATAATTTTTAAGTCGCTGGGGCAAGTAGTTTAGCCGCAAATCGAATTTTAAGGGACAGAAAAAGTGTAAAGTTTGATGGGTCTAGGACGCATAGTTTAGCCGGAAAACGCGTTTAAAGATAAAAATGTCCAATTTTTTTTTAAAATTAGTTTTTCGTGTCATTCGTTACATGGATTAAAAGGTGGCAGTTCCAAGATCACGAATATATAATTTTTAAGTCGCTGGGGCAAGTAGTTTAGCCGCAAATCGAATTTTAAGGGACAGAAAAAGTGTAAAGTTTGATGGGTCTAGGACGCATAGCTTAGCCGGAAAACGCGTTTAAAGATAAAAATGTCCAATTTTTTTAAAATTAGTTTTTCGTGTCATTCGTTACATGGATTAAAAGGTGGCAGTTCCAAGATCACGAATATATAATTTTTAAGTCGCTGGGGCAAGTAGTTTAGCCGCAAATCGAATTTTAAGGGACAGAAAAAGTGTAAAGTTTGATGGGTTTAGGACGCATAGTTTAGCCGGAAAACGCGTTTAAAGATAAAAATGTCCAATTTTTTTAAAATTAGTTTTTCGTGTCATTCGTTACATGGATTAAAAGGTGGCAGTTCCAAGATCACGAATATATAATTTTTAAGTCGCTGGGGCAAGTAGTTTAGCCGCAAATCGAATTTTAAGGGACAGAAAAAGTGTAAAGTTTGATGGGTCTAGGACGCATAGTTTAGCCGGAAAACGCGTTTAAAGATAAAAATGTCCAATTTTTTTTAAAATTAGTTTTTCGTGTCATTCGTTACATGGATTAAAAGGTGGCAGTTCCAAGATCACGAATATATAATTTTTAAGTCGCTGGGGCAAGTAGTTTAGCCGCAAATCGAATTTTAAGGGACAGAAAAAGTGTAAAGTTTGATGGGTCTAGGACGCATAGTTTAGCCGGAAAACGCGTTTAAAGATAAAAATGTCCAATTTTTTTAAAATTAGTTTTTCGTGTCATTCGTTACATGGATTAAAAGGTGGCAGTTCCAAGATCACGAATATATAATTTTTAAGTCGCTGGGGCAAGTAGTTTAGCCGCAAATCGAATTTTAAGGGACAGAAAAAGTGTAAAGTTTGATGGGTCTAGGACGCATAGCTTAGCCGGAAAACGCGTTTAAAGATAAAAATGTCCAATTTTTTTAAAATTAGTTTTTCGTGTCATTCGTTACATGGATTAAAAGGTGGCAGTTCCAAGATCACGAATATATAATTTTTAAGTCGCTGGGGCAAGTAGTTTAGCCGCAAATCGAATTTTAAGGGACAGAAAAAGTGTAAAGTTTGATGGGTCTAGGACGCATAGTTTAGCCGGAAAACGCGTTTAAAGATAAAAATGTCCAATTTTTTTAAAATTAGTTTTTCGTGTCATTCGTTACATGGATTAAAAGGTGGCAGTTCCAAGATCACGAATATATAATTTTTAAGTCGCTGGGGCAAGTAGTTTAGCCGCAAATCGAATTTTAAGGGACAGAAAAAGTGTAAAGTTTGATGGGTCTAGGACGCATAGCTTAGCCGGAAAACGCGTTTAAAGATAAAAATGTCCAATTTTTTTAAAATTAGTTTTTCGTGTCATTCGTTACATGGATTAAAAGGTGGCAGTTCCAAGATCACGAATATATAATTTTTAAGTCGCTGGGGCAAGTAGTTTAGCCGCAAATCGAATTTTAAGGGACAGAAAAAGTGTAAAGTTTGATGGGTCTAGGACGCATAGTTTAGCCGGAAAACGCGTTTAAATATAAAAATGTCCAATTTTTTTAAAATTAGTTTTTCGTGTCATTCGTTACATGGATTAAAAGGTGGCAGTTCCAAGATCACGAATATATAATTTTTAAGTCGCTGGGGCAAGTAGTTTAGCCGCAAATCGAATTTTAAGGGACAGAAAAAGTGTAAAGTTTGATGGGTCTAGGACGCATAGTTTAGCCGGAAAACGCGTTTAAAGATAAAAATGTCCAATTTTTTTAAAATTAGTTTTTCGTGTCATTCGTTACATGGATTAAAAGGTGGCAGTACCAAGATCACGAATATATAATTTTTAAGTCGCTGGGGCAAGTAGTTTAGCCGCAAATCGAATTTTAAGGGACAGAAAAAGTGTAAAGTTTGATGGGTCTAGGACGCATAGTTTAGCCGGAAAACGCGTTTAAAGATAAAAATGTCCAATTTTTTTAAAATTAGTTTTTCGTGTCATTCGTTACATGGATTAAAAGGTGGCAGTTCCAAGATCACGAATATATAATTTTTAAGTCGCTGGGGCAAGTAGTTTAGCCGCAAATCGAATTTTAAGGGACAGAAAAAGTGTAAAGTTTGATGGGTCTAGGACGCATAGTTTAGCCGGAAAACGCGTTTAAAGATAAAAATGTCCAATTTTTTTAAAATTAGTTTTTCGTGTCATTCGTTACATGGATTAAAAGGTGGCAGTTATAAGATCACGAATATATAATTTTTAAGTCGCTGGGGCAAGTAGTTTAGCCGCAAATCGAATTTTAAGGGACAGAAAAAGTGTAAAGTTTGATGGGTCTAGGACGCATAGTTTAGCCGGAAAACGCGTTTAAAGATAAAAATGTTCAATTTTTTTTAAATTAGTTTTTCGTGTCATTCGTTACATGTATTAAAAGGTGGCAGTTCCAAGATCACGAATATATAATTTTTAAGTCGCTGGGGCAAGTAGTTTAGCCGCAAATCGAATTTTAAGGGACAGAAAACGTGTAAAGTTTGATGGGTCTAGGGCGCATAGTTTAGCCGGAAAACGCGTTTAAAGATAAAAATGTCCAATTTTTTTAAAATTAGTTTTTCGTGTCATTCGTTACATGGATTAAAAGGTGGCAGTTCCAAGATCACGAATATATAATTTTTAAGTCGCTGGGGCAAGTAGTTTAGCCGCAAATCGGGACAGAAAAAGTGTAAAGTTTGATGGGTCTAGGACGCATAGTTTAGCCGGAAAACGCGTTTAAAGATAAAAATGTCCAATTTTTTTAAAATTAGTTTTTCGTGTCATTCGTTACATGGATTAAAAGGTGGCAGTTCCAAGATCACGAATATATAATTTTTAAGTCGCTGGGGCAAGTAGTTTAGCCGCAAATCGAATTTTAAGGGACAGAAAAAGTGTAAAGTTTGATGGGTCTAGGACGCATAGTTTAGCCGGAAAACGCGTTTAAAGATAAAAATGTCCAATTTTTTTAAAATTAGTTTTTCGTGTCATTCGTTACATGGATTAAAAGGTGGCAGTTCCAAGATCACGAATATATAATTTTTAAGTCGCTGGGGCAAGTAGTTTAGCCGCAAATCGAATTTTAAGGGACAGAAAAAGTGTAAAGTTTGATGGGTCTAGAACGCATAGTTTAGCCGGAAAACGCGTTTAAAGATAAAAATGTCCAATTTTTTTAAAATTAGTTTTTCGTGTCATTCGTTACATGGATTAAAAGGTGGCAGTTCCAAGATCACGAATATATAATTTTTAAGTCGCTGGGGCAAGTAGTTTAGCCGCAAATCGAATTTTAAGGGACAGAAAAAGTGTAAAGTTTGATGGGTCTAGGACGCATAGTTTAGCCGGAAAACGCGTTTAAAGATAAAAATGTCCAATTTTTTTAAAATTAGTTTTTCGTGTCATTCGTTACATGGATTAAAAGGTGGCAGTTCCAAGATCACGAATATATAATTTTTAAGTCGCTGGGGCAAGTAGTTTAGCCGCAAATCGAATTTTAAGGGACAGAAAAAGTGTAAAGTTTGATGGGTCTAGGACGCATAGTTTAGCGGGAAAACGAGTTTAAAGATAAAAATGTCCAATTTTTTTAAAATTAGTTTTTCGTGTCATTCGTTACATGGATTAAAAGGTGGCAGTTCCAAGATCACGAATATATAATTTTTAAGTCGCTGGGGCAAGTAGTTTAGCCGCAAATCGAATTTTAAGGGACAGAAAAAGTGTAAAGTTTGATGGGTCTAGGACGCATAGTTTAACCGGAAAACGCGTTTAAAGATAAAAATGTCCATTTTTTTAAAAATTAGTTTTTCGTGTCATTCGTTACATGGATTAAAAGGTGGCAGTTCCAAGATCACGAATATATAATTTTTAAGTCGCTGGGGCAAGTAGTTTAGCCGCAAATCGAATTTTAAGGGACAGAAAAAGTGTAAAGTTTGATGGGTCTAGGACGCATAGTTTAGCCGGAAAACGCGTTTAAAGATAAAAATGTCCAATTTTTTTAAAATTAGTTTTTCGTGTCATTCGTTACATGGATTAAAAGGTGGCAGTTCCAAGATCACGAATATATAATTTTTAAGTCGCTGGGGCAAGTAGTTTAGCCGCAAATCGAATTTTAAGGGACAGAAAAAGTGTAAAGTTTGATGGGTCTAGGACGCATAGTTTAGCCGGAAAACGCGTTTAAAGATAAAAATGTCCAATTTTTTTAAAATTAGTTTTTCGTGTCATTCGTTACATGGATTAAAAGGTGGCAGTTCCAAGATCACGAATATATAATTTTTAAGTCGCTGGGGCAAGTAGTTTAGCCGCAAATCGAATTTTAAGGGACAGAAAAAGTGTAAAGTTTGATGGGTCTAGGACGCATAGTTCAGCCGGAAAACGCGTTTAAAGATAAAAATGTCCAATTTTTTTAAAATTAGTTTTTCGTGTCATTCGTTACATGGATTAAAAGGTGGCAGTTCCAAGATCACGAATATATAATTTTTAAGTCGCCGGGGCAAGTAGTTTAGCCGCAAATCGAATTTTAAGGGACAGAAAAAGTGTAAAGTTTGATGGGTCTAGGACGCATAGTTTAGCCGGAAAACGCGTTTAGAGATAAAAATGTCCAATTTTTTTAAAATTAGTTTTTCGTGTCATTCGTTACATGGATTAAAAGGTGGCAGTTCCAAGATCACGAATATATAATTTTTAAGTCGCTGGGGCAAGTAGTTTAGCCGCAAATCGAATTTTAAGGGACAGAAAAAGTTTAAAGTTTGATGGGTCTAGGACGCATAGCTTAGCCGGAAAACGCGTTTAAAGATAAAAATGTCCAATTTTTTTAAAATTAGTTTTTCGTGTCATTCGTTACATGGATTAAAAGGTGGCAGTTCCAAGATCACGAATATATAATTTTTAAGTCGCTGGGGCAAGTAGTTTAGCCGCAAATCGAATTTTAAGGGACAGAAAAAGTGTAAAGTTTGATGGGTCTAGGACGCATAGTTTAGCCGGAAAACGCGTTTAAAGATAAAAATGTCCAATTTTTTTAAAATTAGTTTTTCGTGTCATTCGTTACATGGATTAAAAGGTGGCAGTTCCAAGATCACGAATATATAATTTTTAAGTCGCTGGGGCAAGTAGTTTAGCCGCAAATCGAATTTTAAGGGACAGAAAAAGTGTAAAGTTTGATGGGTCTAGGACGCATAGCTTAGCCGGAAAACGCGTTTAAAGATAAAAATGTCCAATTTTTTAAAATTAGTTTTTCGTGTCATTCGTTACATGGATTAAAAGGTGGCAGTTCCAAGATCACGAATATATAATTTTTAAGTCGCTGGGGCAAGTAAGTTTAGCCGCAAATCGAATTTTAAGGGACAGAAAAAGTGTAAAGTTTGATGGGTCTAGGACGCATAGTTTAGCCGGAAAACGCGTTTAATGATAAAAATGTCCAATTTTTTTAAAATTAGTTTTTCGTGTCATTCGTTACATGGATTAAAAGGTGGCAGTTCCAAGATCACGAATATATAATTTTTAAGTCGCTGGGGCAAGTAGTTTAGCCGCAAATCGAATTTTAAGGGACAGAAAAAGTGTAAAGTTTGATGGGTCTAGGACGCATAGTTTAGCCGGAAAACGCGTTTAAAGATAAAAATGTCCAATTTTTTTAAAATTAGTTTTTCGTGTCATTCGTTACATGGATTAAAAGGTGGCAGTTCCAAGATCACGAATATATAATTTTTAAGTCGCTGGGACAAGTAGTTTAGCCGCAAATCGAATTTTAAGGGACAGAAAAAGTGTAAAGTTTGATGGGTCTAGGACGCATAGCTTAGCCGGAAAACGCGTTTAAAGATAAAAATGTCCAATTTTTTTAAAATTAGTTTTTCGTGTCATTCGTTACATGGATTAAAAGGTGGCAGTTCCAAGATCACGAATATATAATTTTTAAGTCGCTGGGGCAAGTAGTTTAGCCGCAAATCGAATTTTAAGGGACAGAAAAAGTGTAAAGTTTGATGGGTCTAGGACGCATAGTTTAGCCGGAAAACGCGTTTAAAGATAAAAATGTCCAATTTTTTTAAAATTAGTTTTTCGTGTCATTCGTTACATGGATTAAAAGGTGGCAGTTCCAAGATCACGAATATATAATTTTTAAGTCGCTGGGGCAAGTAGTTTAGCCGCAAATCGAATTTTAAGGGACAGAAAAAGTGTAAAGTTTGATGGGTCTAGGAAGCATAGTTTAGCCGGAAAACGCGTTTAAAGATAAAAATGTCCAATTTTTTTAAAATTAGTTTTTCGTGTCATTCGTTACATGGATTAAAAGGTGGCAGTTCCAAGATCACGAATATATAATTTTTAAGTCGCTGGGGCAAGTAGTTTAGCCGCAAATCGAATTTTAAGGGACAGAAAAAGTGTAAAGTTTGATGGGTCTAGGACGCATAGTTTAGCCGGAAAACGCGTTTAAAGATAAAAATGTCCAATTTTTTTAAAATTAGTTTTTCGTGTCATTCGTTACATGGATTAAAAGGTGGCAGTTCCAAGATCACGAATATATAATTTTTAAGTCGCTGGGACAAGTAGTTTAGCCGCAAATCGAATTTTAAGGGACAGAAAAAGTGTAAAGTTTGATGGGTCTAGGACGCATAGCTTAGCCGGAAAACGCGTTTAAAGATAAAAATGTCCAATTTTTTTAAAATTAGTTTTTCGTGTCATTCGTTACATGGATTAAAAGGTGGCAGTTCCAAGATCACGAATATATAATTTTTAAGTCGCTGGGGCAAGTAGTTTAGCCGCAAATCGAATTTTAAGGGACAGAAAAAGTGTAAAGTTTGATGGGTCTAGGACGCATAGTTGAGCCGGAAAACGCGTTTAAAGATAAAAATGTCCAATTTTTTTAAAATTAGTTTTTCGTGTCATTCGTTACATGGATTAAAAGGTGGCAGTTCCAAGATCACGAATATATAATTTTTAAGTCGCTGGGGCAAGTAGTTTAGCCGCAAATCGAATTTTAAGGGACAGAAAAAGTGTAAAGTTTGATGGGTCTAGGACGCATAGTTTAGCCGGAAAACGCGTTTAAAGATAAAAATGTCCAATTTTTTTAAAATTAGTTTTTCGTGTCATTCGTTACATGGATTAAAAGGTGGCAGTTCCAAGATCACGAATATATAATTTTTAAGTCGCTGGGGCAAGTAGTTTAGCCGCAAATCGAATTTTAAGGGACAGAAAAAGTGTAAAGTTTTATGGGTCTAGGACGCATAGCTTAGCCGGAAAACGAGTTTAAAGATAAAAATGTCCAATTTTTTTAAAATTAGTTTTTCGTGTCATTCGTTACATGGATTAAAAGGTGGCAGTTCCAAGATCACGAATATATAATTTTTAAGTCGCTGGGGCAAGTAGTTTAGCCGCAAATCGAATTTTAAGGGACAGAAAAAGTGTAAAGTTTGATGGGTCTAGGACGCATAGTTGAGCCGGAAAACGCGTTTAAAGATAAAAATGTCCAATTTTTTTAAAATTAGTTTTTCGTGTCATTCGTTACATGGATTAAAAGGTGGCAGTTCCAAGATCACGAATATATAATTTTTAAGTCGCTGGGGCAAGTAGTTTAGCCGCAAATCGAATTTTAAGGGACAGAAAAAGTGTAAAGTTTGATGGGTCTAGGACGCATAGTTTAGCCGGAAAACGCGTTTAAAGATAAAAATGTCCAATTTTTTAAAAATTAGTTTTTCGTGTCATTCGTTACATGGATTAAAAGGTGGCAGTTCCAAGATCACGAATATATAATTTTTAAGTCGCTGGGGCAAGTAGTTTAGCCGCAAATCGAATTTTAAGGGACAGAAAAAGTGTAAAGTTTGATGGGTCTAGGACGCATAGTTTAGCCGGAAAACGCGTTTAAAGATAAAAATGTCCAATTTTTTTAAAATTAGTTTTTCGTGTCATTCGTTACATGGATTAAAAGGTGGCAGTTCCAAGATCACGAATATATAATTTTTAAGTCGCTGGGGCAAGTAGTTTAGCCGCAAATCGAATTTTAAGGGACAGAAAAAGTGTAAAGTTTGATGGGTCTAGGACGCATAGTTGAGCCGGAACACGCGTTTAAAGATAAAAATGTCCAATTTTTTTAAAATTAGTTTTTCGTGTCATTCGTTACATGGATTAAAAGGTGGCAGTTCCAAGATCACGAATATATAATTTTTAAGTCGATGGGGCAAGTAGTTTAGCCGCAAATCGAATTTTAAGGGACAGAAAAAGTGTAAAGTTTGATGGGTCTAGGACGCATAGCTTAGCCGGAAAACGCGTTTAAAGATAAAAATGTCCAATTTTTTTAAAATTAGTTTTTCGTGTCATTCGTTACATGGATTAAAAGGTGGCAGTTCCAAGATCACGAATATATAATTTTTAAGTCGCTGGGGCAAGTAGTTTAGCCGCAAATCGAATTTTAAGGGACAGAAAAAGTGTAAAGTTTGATGGGTCTAGGACGCATAGTTTAGCCGGAAAACGCGTTTAAAGATAAAAATGTCCAATTTTTTTAAAATTAGTTTTTCGTGTCATTCGTTACATGGATTAAAAGGTGGCAGTTCCAAGATCACGAATATATAATTTTTAAGTCGCTGGGGCAAGTAGTTTAGCCGCAAATCGAATTTTAAGGGACAGAAAAAGTGTAAAGTTTGATGGGTCTAGGACGCATAGTTTAGCCGGAAAACGCGTTTAAAGATAAAAATGTCCAATTTTTTTAAAATTAGTTTTTCGTGTCATTCGTTACATGGATTAAAAGGTGGCAGTTCCAAGATCACGAATATATAATTTTTAAGTCGCTGGGGCAAGTAGTTTAGCCGCAAATCGAATTTTAAGGGACAGAAAAAGTGTAAAGTTTGATGGGTCTAGGACGCATAGTTTAGCCGGAAAACGCGTTTAAAGATAAAAATGTCCAATTTTTTTAAAATTAGTTTTTCGTGTCATTCGTTACATGGATTAAAAGGTGGCAGTTCCAAGATCACGAATATATAATTTTTAAGTCGCTGGGGCAAGTAGTTTAGCCGCAAATCGAATTTTAAGGGACAGAAAAAGTGTAAAGTTTGATGGGTCTAGGACGCATAGTTGAGCCGGAAAACGCGTTTAAAGATAAAAATGTCCAATTTTTTTAAAATTAGTTTTTCGTGTCATTCGTTACATGGATTAAAAGGTGGCAGTTCCAAGATCACGAATATATAATTTTTAAGTCGCTGGGGCAAGTAGTTTAGCCGCAAATCGAATTTTAAGGGACAGAAAAAGTGTAAAGTTTGATGGGTCTAGGACGCATAGTTTAGCCGGAAAACGCGTTTAAAGATAAAAATGTCCAATTTTTTTAAAATTAGTTTTTCGTGTCATTCGTTACATGGATTAAAAGGTGGCAGTTTCAAGATCACGAATATATAATTTTTAAGTCGCTGGGGCAAGTAGTTTAGCCGCAAATCGAATTTTAAGGGACAGAAAAAGTGTAAAGTTTGATGTTTCTAGGACGCATAGCTTAGCCGGAAAACGCGTTTAAAGATAAAAATGTCCAATTTTTTTAAAATTAGTTTTTCGTGTCATTCGTTACATGGATTAAAGGTGGCAGTTCCAAGATCACGAATATATAATTTTTAAGTCGCTGGGGCAAGTAGTTTAGCCGCAAATCGAATTTTAAGGGACAGAAAAAGTGTAAAGTTTGATGGGTCTAGGACGCATAGTTTAGCAGGAAAACGCGCTTAAAGATAAAAATGTCCAATTTTTTTAAAATTAGTTTTTCGTGTCATTCGTTACATGGATTAAAAGGTGGCAGTTCCAAGATCACGAATATATAATTTTTAAGTCGCTGGGGCAAGTAGTTTAGCCGCAAATCGAATTTTAAGGGACAGAAAAAGTGTAAAGTTTGATGGGTCTAGGACGCATAGTTTAGCCGGAAAACGCGTTTAAAGATAAAAATGTCCAATTTTTTTAAAATTAGTTTTTCGTGTAATTCGTTACATGGATTAAAAGGTGGCAGTTCCAAGATCACGAATATATAATTTTTAAGTCGCTGGGGCAAGTAGTTTAGCCGCAAATCGAATTTTAAGGGACAGAAAAAGTGTAAAGTTTGATGGGTCTAGGACGCATAGTTTAGCCGGAAAACGCGTTTAAAGATAAAAATGTCCAATTTTTTTTAAAATTAGTTTTTCGTGTCATTCGTTACATGGATTAAAAGGTGGCAGTTCCAAGATCACGAATATATAATTTTTAAGTCGCTGGGGCAAGTAGTTTAGCCGCAAATCGAATTTTAAGGGACAGAAAAAGTGTAAAGTTTGATGGGTCTAGGACGCATAGTTTAGCCGGAAAACGCGTTTAAAGATAAAAATGTCCAATGTTTTTAAAATTAGTTTTTCGTGTCATTCGTTACATGGATTAAAAGGTGGCAGTTTCAAGATCACGAATATATAATTTTTAAGTCGCTGGGGCAAGTAGTTTAGCCGCAAATCGAATTTTAAGGGACAGAAAAAGTGTAAAGTTTGATGGGTCTAGGACGCATAGCTTAGCCGGAAAACGCGTTTAAAGATAAAAATGTCCAATTTTTTTAAAATTAGTTTTTCGTGTCATTCGTTACATGGATTAAAAGGTGGCAGTTCCAAGATCACGAATATATAATTTTTAAGTCGCTGGGGCAAGTAGTTTAGCCGCAAATCGAATTTTAAGGGACAGAAAAAGTGTAAAGTTTGATGGGTCTAGGACGCATAGTTTAGCCGGAAAACGCGTTTAAAGATAAAAATGTCCAATTTTTTTAAAATTAGTTTTTCGTGTCATTCGTTACATGGATTAAAAGGTGGCAGTTCCAAGATCACGAATATATAATTTTTAAGTCGCTGGGGCAAGTAGTTTAGCCGCAAATCGAATTTTAAGGGACAGAAAAAGTGTAAAGTTTGATGGGTCTAGGACGCATAGCTTAGCCGGAAAACGCGTTTAAAGATAAAAATGTCCAATTTTTTTAAAATTAGTTTTTCGTGTCATTCGTTACATGGATTAAAAGGTGGCAGTTCCAAGATCACGAATATATAATTTTTAAGTCGCTGGGGCAAGTAGTTTAGCCGCAAATCGAATTTTAAGGGACAGAAAAAGTGTAAAGTTTGATGGGTCTAGGACGCATAGTTTAGCCGGAAAACGCGTTTAAAGATAAAAATGTCCAATTTTTTTAAAATTAGTTTTTCGTGTCATTCGTTACATGGATTAAAAGGTGGCAGTTCCAAGATCACGAATATATAATTTTTAAGTCACTGGGGCAAGTAGTTTAGCCGCAAATCGAATTTTAAGGGACAGAAAAAGTGTAAAGTTTGATGGGTCTAGGACGCATAGTTTAGCCGGAAAACGCGTTTAAATATAAAAATGTCCAATTTTTTTAAAATTAGTTTTTCGTGTCATTCGTTACATGGATTAAGAGGTGGCAGTTCCAAGATCACGAATATATAATTTTTAAGTCGCTGGGGCAAGTAGTTTAGCCGCAAATCGAATTTTAAGGGACAGAAGAAGTGTAAAGTTTGATGGGTCTAGGACGCATAGTTTAGCCGGAAAACGCGTTTAAAGATAAAAATGTCCAATTTTTTTAAAATTAGTTTTTCGTGTCATTCGTTACATGGATTAAAAGGTGGCAGTTCCAAGATCACGAATATATAATTTTAAAGTCGCTGGGGCAAGTAGTTTAGCCGCAAATCGAATTTTAAGGGACAGAAAAAGTGTAAAGTTTGATGGGTCTAGGACGCATAGTTTAGCCGGAAAACGCGTTTAAAGATAAAAATGTCCAATTTTTTTAAAATTAGTTTTTCGTGTCATTCGTTACATGGATTAAAAGGTGGCAGTTCCAAGATCACGAATATATAATTTTTAAGTCGCTGGGGCAAGTAGTTTAGCCGCAAATCGAATTTTAAGGGACAGAAAAAGTGTAAAGTTTGATGGGTCTAGGACGCATAGTTTAGCCGGAAAACGCGTTTAAAGATAAAAATGTCCAATTTTTTTAAAATTAGTTTTTCGTGTCATTCGTTACATGGATTAAAAGGTGGCAGTTCCAAGATCACGAATATATAATTTTTAAGTCGCTGGGGCAAGTACTTTAGCCGCAAATCGAATTTTAAGGGACAGAAAAAGTGTAAAGTTTGATGGGTCTAGGACGCATAGTTTAGCCGGAAAACGCGTTTAAAGATAAAAATGTCCAATTTTTTTAAAATTAGTTTTTCGTGTCATTCGTTACATGGATTAAAATTTGGCAGTTGCAAGATCACGAATATATAATTTTTAAGTCGCTGGGGCAAGTAGTTTAGCCGCAAATCGAATTTTAAGGGACAGAAAAAGTGTAAAGTTTGATGGGTCTAGGACGCATAGTTTAGCCGGAAAACGCGTTTAAAGATAAAAATATCCAATTTTTTTTAAATTAGTTTTTCGTGTCATTCGTTACATGGATTAAAAGGTGGCAGTTCCAAGATCACGAATATATAATTTTTAAGTCGCTGGGGCAAGTAGTTTAGCCGCAAATCGAATTTTAAGGGACAGAAAAAGTGTAAAGTTTGATGGGTCTAGGACGCATAGTTTAGCCGGAAAACGCGTTTAAAGATAAAAATGTCCAATTTTTTTAAAATTAGTTTTTCGTGTCATTCGTTACATGGATTAAAAGGTGGCAGTTCCAAGATCACGAATATATAATTTTTAAGTCGCTGGGGCAAGTAGTTTAGCCGCAAATCGAATTTTAAGGGACAGAAAAAGTGTAAAGTTTGATGGGTCTAGGACGCATAGTTTAGCCGGAAAACGCGTTTAAAGATAAAAATGTCCAATTTTTTTAAAATTAGTTTTTCGTGTCATTCGTTACATGGATTAAAAGGTGGCAGTTCCAAGATCACGAATATATAATTTTTAAGTCGCTGGGGCAAGTAGTTTAGCCGCAAATCGAATTTTAAGGGACAGAAAAAGTGTAAAGTTTGATGGGTCTAGGACGCATAGTTTAGCCGGAAAACGCGTTTAAAGATAAAAATGTCCAATTTTTTTAAAATTAGTTTTTCGTGTCATTCGTTACATGGATTAAAAGGTGGCAGTTCCAAGATCACGAATATATAATTTTTAAGTCGCTGGGGCAAGTAGTTTAGCCGCAAATCGAATTTTAAGGGACAGAAAAAGTGTAAAGTTTGATGGGTCTAGGACGCATAGTTTAGCCGGAAAACGCGTTTAAAGATAAAAATGTCCAATTTTTTTAAAATTAGTTTTTCGTGTCATTCGTTTGGATTAAAAGGTGGCAGTTCCAAGATCACGAATATATAATTTTTAAGTCGCTGGGGCAAGTAGTTTAGGCGCAAATCGAATTTTAAGGGACAGAAAAAGTGTAAAGTTTGATGGGTCTAGGACGCATAGTTTAGCCGGAAAACGCGTTTAAAGATAAAAATGTCCAATTTTTTTAAAATTAGTTTTTCGTGTCATTCGTTACATGGATTAAAAGGTGGCAGTTCCAAGATCACGAATATATAATTTTTAAGTCGCTGGGGCAAGTAGTTTAGCCGCAAATCGAATTTTAAGGGACAGAAAAAGTGTAAAGTTTGATGGGTCTAGGACGCATAGTTTAGCCGGAAAACGCGTTTAAAGATAAAAATGTCCAATTTTTTTAAAATTAGTTTTTCGTGTCATTCGTTACATGGATTAAAAGGTGGCAGTTCCAAGATCACGAATATATAATTTTTAAGTCGCTGGGGCAAGTAGTTTAGCCGCAAATCGAATTTTAAGGGACAGAAAAAGTGTAAAGTTTGATGGGTCTAGGACGCATAGTTTAGCCGGAAAACGCGGTTAAAGATAAAAATGTCCAATTTTTTTAAAATTAGTTTTTCGTGTCATTCGTTACATGTATTAAAAGGTGGCAGTTCCAAGATCACGAATATATAATTTTTAAGTCGCTGGGGCAAGTAGTTTAGCCGCAAATCGAATTTTAAGGGACAGAAAAAGTGTAAAGTTTGATGGATCTAGGACGCATAGTTTAGCCGGAAAACGCGTTTAAAGATAAAAATGTCCAATTTTTTTAAAATTAGTTTTTCGTGTCATTCGTTACATGGATTAAAAGGTGGCAGTTCCAAGATCACGAATATATAATTTTTAAGTCGCTGGGGCAAGTAGTTTAGCCGCAAATCGAATTTTAAGGGACAGAAAAAGTGTAAAGTTTGATGGGTCTAGGACGCATAGTTTAGCCGGAAAACGCGTTTAAAGATAAAAATGTCCAATTTTTTTAAAATTAGTTTTTCGTGTCATTCGTTACATGGATTAAAAGGTGGCAGTTCCAAGATCACGAATATATAATTTTTAAGTCGCTGGGGCAAGTAGTTTAGCCGCAAATCGAATTTTAAGGGACAGAAAAAGTGTAAAGTTTGATGGGTCTAGGACGCATAGTTTAGCCGGAAAACGCGTTTAAAGATAAAAATGTCCAATTTTTTTAAAATTAGTTTTTCGTGTCATTCGTTACATGGATTAAAAGGTGGCAGTTCCAAGATCACGAATATATAATTTTTTAGTCGCTGGGGCAAGTAGTTTAGCCGCAAATCGAATTTTAAGGGACAGAAAAAGTGTAAAGTTTGATGGGTCTAGGACGCATAGTTTAGCCGGAAAACGCGTTTAAAGATAAAAATGTCCAATTTTTTTAAAATTAGTTTTTCGTGTCATTCGTTACATGGATTAAAAGGTGGCAGTTCCAAGATCACGAATATATAATTTTTAAGTCGCTGGGGCAAGTAGTTTAGCCGCAAATCGAATTTTAAGGGACAGAAAAAGTGTAAAGTTTGATGGGTCTAGGACGCATAGTTTAGCCGGAAAACGCGTTTAAAGATAAAAATGTCCAATTTTTTTAAAATTAGTTTTTCGTGTCATTCGTTACATGGATTAAAAGGTGGCAGTTCCAAGATCACGAATATATAATTTTTAAGTCGCTGGGGCAAGTAGTTTAGCCGCAAATCGAATTTTAAGGGACAGAAAAAGTGTAAAGTTTGATGGGTCTAGGACGCATAGTTTAGCCGGAAAACGCGTTTAAAGATAAAAATGTCCAATTTTTTTAAAATTAGTTTTTCGTGTCATTCGTTACATGGATTAAAAGGTGGCAGTTCCAAGATCACGAATATATAATTTTTAAGTCGCTGGGGCAAGTAGTTTAGCCGCAAATCGAATTTTAAGGGACAGAAAAAGTGTAAAGTTTGATGGGTCTAGGACGCATAGTTTAGCCGGAAAACGCGTTTAAAGATAAAAATGTCCAATTTTTTTAAAATTAGTTTTTCGTGTCATTCGTTACATGGATTAAAAGGTGGTAGTTCCAAGATCACGAATATATAATTTTTAAGTCGCTGGGGCAAGTAGTTTAGCCGCAAATCGAATTTTAAGGGACAGAAAAAGTGTAAAGTTTGATGGGTCTAGGACGCATAGTTTAGCCGGAAAACGCGTTTAAAGATAAAAATGTCCAATGTTTTTAAAATTAGTTTTTCGTGTCATTCGTTACATGGATTAAAAGGTGGCAGTTTCAAGATCACGAATATATAATTTTTAAGTCGCTGGGGCAAGTAGTTTAGCCGCAAATCGAATATTAAGGGACAGAAAAAGTGTAAAGTTTGATGGGTCTAGGACGCATAGCTTAGCCGGAAAACGCGTTTAAAGATAAAAATGTCCAATTTTTTTAAAATTAGTTTTTCGTGTCATTCGTTACATGGATTAAAAGGTGGCAGTTCCAAGATCACGAATATATAATTTTTAAGTCGCTGGGGCAAGTAGTTTAGCCGCAAATCGAATTTTAAGGGACAGAAAAAGTGTAAAGTTTTATGGGTCTAGGACGCATAGTTTAGCCGGAAAACGCGTTTAAAGATAAAAATGTCCAATTTTTTTAAAATTAGTTTTTCGTGTCATTCGTTACATGGATTAAAAGGTGGCAGTTCCAAGATCACGAATATATAATTTTTAAGTCGCTGGGGCAAGTAGTTTAGCCGCAAATCGAATTTTAAGGGACAGAAAAAGTGTAAAGTTTGATGGGTCTAGGACGCATAGCTTAGCCGGAAAACGCGTTTAAAGATAAAAATGTCCAATTTTTTTAAAATTAGTTTTTCGTGTCATTCGTTACATGGATTAAAAGGTGGCAGTTCCAAGATCACGAATATATAATTTTTAAGTCGCTGGGGCAAGTAGTTTAGCCGCAAATCGAATTTTAAGGGACAGAAAAAGTGTAAAGTTTGATGGGTCTAGGACGCATAGTTTAGCCGGAAAACGCGTTTAAATATAAAAATGTCCAATTTTTTTAAAATTAGTTTTTCGTGTCATTCGTTACATGGATTAAGAGGTGGCAGTTCCAAGATCACGAATATATAATTTTTAAGTCGCTGGGGCAAGTAGTTTAGCCGCAAATCGAATTTTAAGGGACAGAAGAAGTGTAAAGTTTGATGGGTCTAGGACGCATAGTTTAGCCGGAAAACGCGTTTAAAGATAAAAATGTCCAATTTTTTTAAAATTAGTTTTTCGTGTCATTCGTTACATGGATTAAAAGGTGGCAGTTCCAAGATCACGAATATATAATTTTAAAGTCGCTGGGGCAAGTAGTTTAGCCGCAAATCGAATTTTAAGGGACAGAAAAAGTGTAAAGTTTGATGGGTCTAGGACGCATAGTTTAGCCGGAAAACGCGTTTAAAGATAAAAATGTCCAATTTTTTTAAAATTAGTTTTTCGTGTCATTCGTTACATGGATTAAAAGGTGGCAGTTCCAAGATCACGAATATATAATTTTTAAGTCGCTGGGGCAAGTAGTTTAGCCGCAAATCGAATTTTAAGGGACAGAAAAAGTGTAAAGTTTGATGGGTCTAGGACGCATAGTTTAGCCGGAAAACGCGTTTAAAGATAAAAATGTCCAATTTTTTTAAAATTAGTTTTTCGTGTCATTCGTTACATGGATTAAAAGGTGGCAGTTCCAAGATCACGAATATATAATTTTTAAGTCGCTGGGGCAAGTACTTTAGCCGCAAATCGAATTTTAAGGGACAGAAAAAGTGTAAAGTTTGATGGGTCTAGGACGCATAGTTTAGCCGGAAAACGCGTTTAAAGATAAAAATGTCCAATTTTTTTAAAATTAGTTTTTCGTGTCATTCGTTACATGGATTAAAATTTGGCGGTTGCAAGATCACGAATATATAATTTTTAAGTCGCTGGGGCAAGTAGTTTAGCCGCAAATCGAATTTTAAGGGACAGAAAAAGTGTAAAGTTTGATGGGTCTAGGACGCATAGTTTAGCCGGAAAACGCGTTTAAAGATAAAAATATCCAATTTTTTTAAAATTAGTTTTTCGTGTCATTCGTTACATGGATTAAAAGGTGGCAGTTCCAAGATCACGAATATATAATTTTTAAGTCGCTGGGGCAAGTAGTTTAGCCGCAAATCGAATTTTAAGGGACAGAAAAAGTGTAAAGTTTGATGGGTCTAGGACGCATAGTTTAGCCGGAAAACGCGTTTAAAGATAAAAATGTCCAATTTTTTTAAAATTAGTTTTTCGTGTCATTCGTTACATGGATTAAAAGGTGGCAGTTCCAAGATCACGAATATATAATTTTTAAGTCGCTGGGGCAAGTAGTTTAGCCGCAAATCGAATTTTAAGGGACAGAAAAAGTGTAAAGTTTGATGGGTCTAGGACGCATAGTTTAGCCGGAAAACGCGTTTAAAGATAAAAATGTCCAATTTTTTTAAAATTAGTTTTTCGTGTCATTCGTTACATGGATTAAAAGGTGGCAGTTCCAAGATCACGAATATATAATTTTTAAGTCGCTGGGGCAAGTAGTTTAGCCGCAAATCGAATTTTAAGGGACAGAAAAAGTGTAAAGTTTGATGGGTCTAGGACGCATAGTTTAGCCGGAAAACGCGTTTAAAGATAAAAATGTCCAATTTTTTTAAAATTAGTTTTTCGTGTCATTCGTTACATGGATTAAAAGGTGGCAGTTCCAAGATCACGAATATATAATTTTTAAGTCGCTGGGGCAAGTAGTTTAGCCGCAAATCGAATTTTAAGGGACAGAAAAAGTGTAAAGTTTGATGGGTCTAGGACGCATAGTTTAGCCGGAAAACGCGTTTAAAGATAAAAATGTCCAATGTTTTTAAAATTAGTTTTTCGTGTCATTCGTTACATGGATTAAAAGGTGGCAGTTTCAAGATCACGAATATATAATTTTTAAGTCGCTGGGGCAAGTAGTTTAGCCGCAAATCGAATTTTAAGGGACAGAAAAAGTGTAAAGTTTGATGGGTCTAGGACGCATAGCTTAGCCGGAAAACGCGTTTAAAGATAAAAATGTCCAATTTTTTTAAAATTAGTTTTTCGTGTCATTCGTTACATGGATTAAAAGGTGGCAGTTCCAAGATCACGAATATATAATTTTTAAGTCGCTGGGGCAAGTAGTTTAGCCGCAAATCGAATTTTAAGGGACAGAAAAAGTGTAAAGTTTGATGGGTCTAGGACGCATAGTTTAGCCGGAAAACGCGTTTAAAGATAAAAATGTCCAATTTTTTTAAAATTAGTTTTTCGTGTCATTCGTTACATGGATTAAAAGGTGGCAGTTCCAAGATCACGAATATATAATTTTTAAGTCGCTGGGGCAAGTAGTTTAGCCGCAAATCGAATTTTAAGGGACAGAAAAAGTGTAAAGTTTGATGGGTCTAGGACGCATAGCTTAGCCGGAAAACGCGTTTAAAGATAAAAATGTCCAATTTTTTTAAAATTAGTTTTTCGTGTCATTCGTTACATGGATTAAAAGGTGGCAGTTCCAAGATCACGAATATATAATTTTTAAGTCGCTGGGGCAAGTAGTTTAGCCGCAAATCGAATTTTAAGGGACAGAAAAAGTGTAAAGTTTGATGGGTCTAGGACGCATAGTTTAGCCGGAAAACGCGTTTAAAGATAAAAATGTCCAATTTTTTTAAAATTAGTTTTTCGTGTCATTCGTTACATGGATTAAAAGGTGGCAGTTCCAAGATCACGAATATATAATTTTTAAGTCGCTGGGGCAAGTAGTTTAGCCGCAAATCGAATTTTAAGGGACAGAAAAAGTGTAAAGTTTGATGGGTCTAGGACGCATAGTTTAGCCGGAAAACGCGTTTAAATATAAAAATGTCCAATTTTTTTAAAATTAGTTTTTCGTGTCATTCGTTACATGGATTAAGAGGTGGCAGTTCCAAGATCACGAATATATAATTTTTAAGTCGCTGGGGCAAGTAGTTTAGCCGCAAATCGAATTTTAAGGGACAGAAGAAGTGTAAAGTTTGATGGGTCTAGGACGCATAGTTTAGCCGGAAAACGCGTTTAAAGATAAAAATGTCCAATTTTTTTAAAATTAGTTTTTCGTGTCATTCGTTACATGGATTAAAAGGTGGCAGTTCCAAGATCACGAATATATAATTTTAAAGTCGCAGGGGCAAGTAGTTTAGCCGCAAATCGAATTTTAAGGGACAGAAAAAGTGTAAAGTTTGATGGGTCTAGGACGCATAGTTTAGCCGGAAAACGCGTTTAAAGATAAAAATGTCCAATTTTTTTAAAATTAGTTTTTCGTGTCATTCGTTACATGGATTAAAAGGTGGCAGTTCCAAGATCACGAATATATAATTTTTAAGTCGCTGGGGCAAGTAGTTTAGCCGCAAATCGAATTTTAAGGGACAGAAAAAGTGTAAAGTTTGATGGGTCTAGGACGCATAGTTTAGCCGGAAAACGCGTTTAAAGATAAAAATGTCCAATTTTTTTAAAATTAGTTTTTCGTGTCATTCGTTACATGGATTAAAATTTGGCAGTTGCAAGATCACGAATATATAATTTTTAAGTCGCTGGGGCAAGTAGTTTAGCCGCAAATCGAATTTTAAGGGACAGAAAAAGTGTAAAGTTTGATGGGTCTAGGACGCATAGTTTAGCCGGAAAACGCGTTTAAAGATAAAAATATCCAATTTTTTTAAAATTAGTTTTTCGTGTCATTCGTTACATGGATTAAAAGGTGGCAGTTCCAAGATCACGAATATATAATTTTTAAGTCGCTGGGGCAAGTAGTTTAGCCGCAAATCGAATTTTAAGGGACAGAAAAAGTGTAAAGTTTGATGGGTCTAGGACGCATAGTTTAGCCAGAAAACGCGTTTAAAGATAAAAATGTCCAATTTTTTTAAAATTAGTTTTTCGTGTCATTCGTTACATGGATTAAAAGGTGGCAGTTCCAAGATCACGAATATATAATTTTTAAGTCGCTGGGGCAAGTAGTTTAGCCGCAAATCGAATTTTAAGGGACAGAAAAAGTGTAAAGTTTGATGGGTCTAGGACGCATAGTTTAGCCGGAAAACGCGTTTAAAGATAAAAATGTCCAATTTTTTTAAAATTAGTTTTTCGTGTCATTCGTTACATGGATTAAAAGGTGGCAGTTCCAAGATCACGAATATATAATTTTTAAGTCGCTGGGGCAAGTAGTTTAGCCGCAAATCGAATTTTAAGGGACAGAAAAAGTGTAAAGTTTGATGGGTCTAGGACGCATAGTTTAGCCGGAAAACGCGTTTAAAGATAAAAATGTCCAATTTTTTTAAAATTAGTTTTTCGTGTCATTCGTTACATGGATTAAAAGGTGGCAGTTCCAAGATCACGAATATATAATTTTTAAGTCGCTGGGGCAAGTAGTTTAGCCGCAAATCGAATTTTAAGGGACAGAAAAAGTGTAAAGTTTGATGGGTCTAGGACGCATAGTTTAGCCGGAAAACGCGTTTAAAGATAAAAATGTCCAATTTTTTTAAAATTAGTTTTTCGTGTCATTCGTTTGGATTAAAACGTGGCAGTTCCAAGATCACGAATATATAATTTTTAAGTCGCTGGGGCAAGTAGTTTAGGCGCAAATCGAATTTTAAGGGACAGAAAAAGTGTAAAGTTTGATGGGTCTAGGACGCATAGTTTAGCCGGAAAACGCGTTTAAAGATAAAAATGTCCAATTTTTTTAAAATTAGTTTTTCGTGTCATTCGTTACATGGATTAAAAGGTGGCAGTTCCAAGATCACGAATATATAATTTTTAAGTCGCTGGGGCAAGTAGTTTAGCCGCAAATCGAATTTTAAGGGACAGAAAAAGTGTAAAGTTTGATGGGTCTAGGACGCATAGTTTAGCCGGAAAACGCGGTTAAAGATAAAAATGTCCAATTTTTTTAAAATTAGTTTTTCGTGTCATTCGTTACATGTATTAAAAGGTGGCAGTTCCAAGATCACGAATATATAATTTTTAAGTCGCTGGGGCAAGTAGTTTAGCCGCAAATCGAATTTTAAGGGACAGAAAAAGTGTAAAGTTTGATGGATCTAGGACGCATAGTTTAGCCGGAAAACGCGTTTAAAGATAAAAATGTCCAATTTTTTTAAAATTAGTTTTTCGTGCCATTCGTTACATGGATTAAAAGGTGGCAGTTCCAAGATCACGAATATATAATTTTTAAGTCGCTGGGGCAAGTAGTTTAGCCGCAAATCGAATTTTAAGGGACAGAAAAAGTGTAAAGTTTGATGGGTCTAGGACGCATAGTTTAGCCGGAAAACGCGTTTAAAGATAAAAATGTCCAATTTTTTTAAAATTAGTTTTTCGTGTCATTCGTTACATGGATTAAAAGGTGGCAGTTCCAAGATCACGAATATATAATTTTTAAGTCGCTGGGGCAAGTAGTTTAGCCGCAAATCGAATTTTAAGGGACAGAAAAAGTGTAAAGTTTGATGGGTCTAGGACGCATAGTTTAGCCGGAAAACGCGTTTAAAGATAAAAATGTCCAATTTTTTTAAAATTAGTTTTTCGTGTCATTCGTTACATGGATTAAAAGGTGGCAGTTCCAAGATCACGAATATATAATTTTTAAGTCGCTGGGGCAAGTAGTTTAGCCGCAAATCGAATTTTAAGGGACAGAAAAAGTGTAAAGTTTGATGGGTCTAGGACGCATAGTTTAGCCGGAAAACGCGTTTAAAGATAAAAATGTCCAATTTTTTTAAAATTAGTTTTTCGTGTCATTCGTTACATGGATTAAAAGGTGGCAGTTCCAAGATCACGAATATATAATTTTTAAGTCGCTGGGGCAAGTAGTTTAGCCGCAAATCGAATTTTAAGGGACAGAAAAAGTGGAAAGTTTGATGGGTCTAGGACGCATAGTTTAGCCGGAAAACGCGTTTAAAGATAAATGTGTCCAATTTTTTTAAAATTAGTTTTTCGTGTCATTCGTTACATGGATTAAAAGGTGGCAGTTCCAAGATCACGAATATATAATTTTTAAGTCGCTGGGGCAAGTAGTTTAGCCGCAAATCGAATTTTAAGGGACAGAAAAAGTGTAAAGTTTGATGGGTCTAGGACGCATAGTTTAGCCGGAAAACGCGTTTAAAGATAAAAATGTCCAATTTTTTTTAAATTAGTTTTTCGTGTCATTCGTTACATGGATTAAAAGGTGGCAGTTCCAAGATCACGAATATATAATTTTTAAGTCGCTGGGGCAAGTAGTTTAGCCGCAAATCGAATTTTAAGGGACAGAAAAAGTGTAAAGTTTGATGGGTCTAGGACGCATAGTTTAGCCGGAAAACGCGTTTAAAGATAAAAATGTCCAATTTTTTTAAAATTAGTTTTTCGTGTCATTCGTTACATGGATTAAAAGGTGGCAGTTCCAATATCACGAATATATAATTTTTAAGTCGCTGGGGCAAGTAGTTTAGCCGCAAATCGAATTTTAAGGGACAGAAAAAGTGTAAAGTTTGATGGGTCTAGGACGCATAGTTTAGCCGGAAAACGCGTTTAAAGATAAAAATGTCCAATTTTTTTAAAATTAGTTTTTCGTGTCATTCGTTACATGGATTAAAAGGTGGCAGTTCCAAGATCACGAATATATAATTTTTAAGTCGCTGGGGCAAGTAGTTTAGCCGCAAATCGAATTTTAAGGGACAGAAAAAGTGTAAAGTTTGATGGGTCTAGGACGCATAGTTTAGCCGGAAAACGCGTTTAAAGATAAAAATGTCCAATTTTTTTAAAATTAGTTTTTCGTGTCATTCGTTACATGGATTAAAAGGTGGCAGTTCCAAGATCACGAATATATAATTTTTAAGTCGCTGGGGCAAGTAGTTTAGCCGCAAATCGAATTTTAAGGGACAGAAAAAGTGTAAAGTTTGATGGGTCTAGGACGCATAGTCTAGCCGGAAAACGCGTTTAAAGATAAAAATGTCCAATTGTTTTAAAATTAGTTTTTCGTGTCATTCGTTACATGGATTAAAAGGTGGCAGTTCCAAGATCACGAATATATAATTTTTAAGTCGCTGGGGCAAGTAGTTTAGCCGCAAATCGAATTTTAAGGGACATAAAAAGTGTAAAGTTTGATGGGTCTAGGACGCATAGGTTAGCCGGAAAACGCGTTTAAAGATAAAAATGTCCAATTTTTTAAAATTAGTTTTTCGTGTCATTCGTTACATGGATTAAAAGGTGGCAGTTCCAAGATCACGAATATATAAATTTTAAGTCGCTGGGGCAAGTAGTTTAGCCGCAAATCGAATTTTAAGGGACAGAAAAAGTGTAAAGTTTGATGGGTCTAGGACGCATAGTTTAGCCGGAAAACGCGTTTAAAGATAAAAATGTCCAATTTTTTTAAAATTAGTTTTTCGTGTCATTCGTTACATGGATTAAAAGGTGGCAGTTCCAAGATCACGAATATATAATTTTTAAGTCGCTGGGGCAAGTAGTTTAGCCGCAAATCGAATTTTAAGGGACAGAAAAAGTGTAAAGTTTGATGGGTCTAGGACGCATAGTTTAGCCGGAAAACGCGTTTAAAGATAAAAATGTCCAATTTTTTTAAAATTAGTTTTTCGTGTCATTCGTTACATGGATTAAAAGGTGGCAGTTCCAAGATCACGAATATATAATTTTTAAGTCGCTGGGGCAAGTAGTTTAGCCGCAAATCGAATTTTAAGGGACAGAAAAAGTGTAAAGTTTGATGGGTCTAGGACGCATAGTTTAGCCGGAAAACGCGTTTAAAGATAAAAATGTCCAATTTTTTTAAAATTAGTTTTTCGTGTCATTCGTTACATGGATTAAAAGGTGGCAGTTCCAAGATCACGAATATATAATTTTTAAGTCGCTGGGGCAAGTAGTTTAGCCGCAAATCGAATTTTAAGGGACAGAAAAAGTGTAAAGTTTGATGGGTCTAGGACGCATAGTTTAGCCGGAAAACGCGTTTAAAGATAAAAATGTCCAATTGTTTTAAAATTAGTTTTTCGTGTCATTCGTTACATGGATTAAAAGGTGGCAGTTCCAAGATCACGAATATATAATTTTTAAGTCGCTGGGGCAAGTAGTTTAGCCGCAAATCGAATTTTAAGGGACATAAAAAGTGTAAAGTTTGATGGGTCTAGGACGCATAGGTTAGCCGGAAAACGCGTTTAAAGATAAAAATGTCCAATTTTTTAAAATTAGTTTTTCGTGTCATTCGTTACATGGATTAAAAGGTGGCAGTTCCAAGATCACGAATATATAATTTTTAAGTCGCTGGGGCAAGTAGTTTAGCCGCAAATCGAATTTTAAGGGACAGAAAAAGTGTAAAGTTTGATGGGTCTAGGACGCATAGTTTAGCCGGAAAACGCGTTTAAAGATAAAAATGTCCAATTTTTTTAAAATTAGTTTTTCGTGTCATTCGTTACATGGATTAAAAGGTGGCAGTTCCAAGATCACGAATATATAATTTTTAAGTCGCTGGGGCAAGTAGTTTAGCCGCAAATCGAATTTTAAGGGACAGAAAAAGTGTAAAGTTTGATGGGTCTAGGACGCATAGTTTAGCCGGAAAACGCGTTTAAAGATAAAAATGTCCAATTTTTTTAAAATTAGTTTTTCGTGTCATTCGTTACATGGATTAAAAGGTGGCAGTTCCAATATCACGAATATATAATTTTTAAGTCGCTGGGGCAAGTAGTTTAGCCGCAAATCGAATTTTAAGGGACAGAAAAAGTGTAAAGTTTGATGGGTCTAGGACGCATAGTTTAGCCGGAAAACGCGTTTAAAGATAAAAATGTCCAATTTTTTTAAAATTAGTTTTTCGTGTCATTCGTTACATGGATTAAAAGGTGGCAGTTCCAAGATCACGAATATATAATTTTTAAGTCGCTGGGGCAAGTAGTTTAGCCGCAAATCGAATTTTAAGGGACAGAAAAAGTGTAAAGTTTGATGGGTCTAGGACGCATAGTTTAGCCGGAAAACGCGTTTAAAGATAAAAATGTCCAATTTTTTTAAAATTAGTTTTTCGTGTCATTCGTTACATGGATTAAAAGGTGGCAGTTCCAAGATCACGAATATATAATTTTTAAGTCGCTGGGGCAAGTAGTTTAGCCGCAAATCGAATTTTAAGGGACAGAAAAAGTGTAAAGTTTGATGGGTCTAGGACGCATAGTTTAGCCGGAAAACGCGTTTAAAGATAAAAATGTCCAATTGTTTTAAAATTAGTTTTTCGTGTCATTCGTTACATGGATTAAAAGGTGGCAGTTCCAAGATCACGAATATATAATTTTTAAGTCGCTGGGGCAAGTAGTTTAGCCGCAAATCGAATTTTAAGGGACATAAAAAGTGTAAAGTTTGATGGGTCTAGGACGCATAGGTTAGCCGGAAAACGCGTTTAAAGATAAAAATGTCCAATTTTTTAAAATTAGTTTTTCGTGTCATTCGTTACATGGATTAAAAGGTGGCAGTTCCAAGATCACGAATATATAATTTTTAAGTCGCTGGGGCAAGTAGTTTAGCCGCAAATCGAATTTTAAGGGACAGAAAAAGTGTAAAGTTTGATGGGTCTAGGACGCATAGTTTAGCCGGAAAACGCGTTTAAAGATAAAAATGTCCAATTTTTTTAAAATTAGTTTTTCGTGTCATTCGTTACATGGATTAAAAGGTGGCAGTTCCAAGATCACGAATATATAATTTTTAAGTCGCTGGGGCAAGTAGTTTAGCCGCAAATCGAATTTTAAGGGACAGAAAAAGTGTAAAGTTTGATGGGTCTAGGACGCATAGTTTAGCCGGAAAACGCGTTTAAAGATAAAAATGTCCAATTTTTTTAAAATTAGTTTTTCGTGTCATTCGTTACATGGATTAAAAGGTGGCAGTTCCAAGATCACGAATATATAATTTTTAAGTCGCTGGGGCAAGTAGTTTAGCCGCAAATCGAATTTTAAGGGACAGAAAAAGTGTAAAGTTTGATGGGTCTAGGACGCATAGTTTAGCCGGAAAACGCGTTTAAAGATAAAAATGTCCAATTTTTTTAAAATTAGTTTTTCGTGTCATTCGTTACATGGATTAAAAGGTGGCAGTTCCAAGATCACGAATATATAATTTTTAAGTCGCTGGGGCAAGTAGTTTAGCCGCAAATCGAATTTTAAGGGACAGAAAAAGTGGAAAGTTTGATGGGTCTAGGACGCATAGTTTAGCCGGAAAACGCGTTTAAAGATAAATGTGTCCAATTTTTTTAAAATTAGTTTTTCGTGTCATTCGTTACATGGATTAAAAGGTGGCAGTTCCAAGATCACGAATATATAATTTTTAAGTCGCTGGGGCAAGTAGTTTAGCCGCAAATCGAATTTTAAGGGACAGAAAAAGTGTAAAGTTTGATGGGTCTAGGACGCATAGTTTAGCCGGAAAACGCGTTTAAAGATAAAAATGTCCAATTTTTTTTAAATTAGTTTTTCGTGTCATTCGTTACATGGATTAAAAGGTGGCAGTTCCAAGATCACGAATATATAATTTTTAAGTCGCTGGGGCAAGTAGTTTAGCCGCAAATCGAATTTTAAGGGACAGAAAAAGTGGAAAGTTTGATGGGTCTAGGACGCATAGTTTAGCCGGAAAACGCGTTTAAAGATAAATGTGTCCAATTTTTTTAAAATTAGTTTTTCGTGTCATTCGTTACATGGATTAAAAGGTGGCAGTTCCAAGATCACGAATATATAATTTTTAAGTCGCTGGGGCAAGTAGTTTAGCCGCAAATCGAATTTTAAGGGACAGAAAAAGTGTAAAGTTTGATGGGTCTAGGACGCATAGTTTAGCCGGAAAACGCGTTTAAAGATAAAAATGTCCAATTTTTTTTAAATTAGTTTTTCGTGTCATTCGTTACATGGATTAAAAGGTGGCAGTTCCAAGATCACGAATATATAATTTTTAAGTCGCTGGGGCAAGTAGTTTAGCCGCAAATCGAATTTTAAGGGACAGAAAAAGTGTAAAGTTTGATGGGTCTAGGACGCATAGTTTAGCCGGAAAACGCGTTTAAAGATAAAAATGTCCAATTTTTTTAAAATTAGTTTTTCGTGTCATTCGTTACATGGATTAAAAGGTGGCAGTTCCAATATCACGAATATATAATTTTTAAGTCGCTGGGGCAAGTAGTTTAGCCGCAAATCGAATTTTAAGGGACAGAAAAAGTGTAAAGTTTGATGGGTCTAGGACGCATAGTTTAGCCGGAAAACGCGTTTAAAGATAAAAATGTCCAATTTTTTTAAAATTAGTTTTTCGTGTCATTCGTTACATGGATTAAAAGGTGGCAGTTCCAAGATCACGAATATATAATTTTTAAGTCGCTGGGGCAAGTAGTTTAGCCGCAAATCGAATTTTAAGGGACAGAAAAAGTGTAAAGTTTGATGGGTCTAGGACGCATAGTTTAGCCGGAAAACGCGTTTAAAGATAAAAATGTCCAATTTTTTTAAAATTAGTTTTTCGTGTCATTCGTTACATGGATTAAAAGGTGGCAGTTCCAAGATCACGAATATATAATTTTTAAGTCGCTGGGGCAAGTAGTTTAGCCGCAAATCGAATTTTAAGGGACAGAAAAAGTGTAAAGTTTGATGGGTCTAGGACGCATAGTTTAGCCGGAAAACGCGTTTAAAGATAAAAATGTCCAATTGTTTTAAAATTAGTTTTTCGTGTCATTCGTTACATGGATTAAAAGGTGGCAGTTCCAAGATCACGAATATATAATTTTTAAGTCGCTGGGGCAAGTAGTTTAGCCGCAAATCGAATTTTAAGGGACATAAAAAGTGTAAAGTTTGATGGGTCTAGGACGCATAGGTTAGCCGGAAAACGCGTTTAAAGATAAAAATGTCCAATTTTTTTAAAATTAGTTTTTCGTGTCATTCGTTACATGGATTAAAAGGTGGCAGTTCCAAGATCACGAATATATAATTTTTAAGTCGCTGGGGCAAGTAGTTTAGCCGCAAATCGAATTTTAAGGGACAGAAAAAGTGTAAAGTTTGATGGGTCTAGGACGCATAGTTTAGCCGGAAAACGCGTTTAAAGATAAAAATGTCCAATTTTTTTAAAATTAGTTTTTCGTGTCATTCGTTACATGGATTAAAAGGTGGCAGTTCCAAGATCACGAATATATAATTTTTAAGTCGCTGGGGCAAGTAGTTTAGCCGCAAATCGAATTTTAAGGGACAGAAAAAGTGTAAAGTTTGATGGGTCTAGGACGCATAGTTTAGCCGGAAAACGCGTTTAAAGATAAAAATGTCCAATTTTTTTAAAACTAGTTTTTCGTGTCATTCGTTACATGGATTAAAAGGTGGCAGTTCCAAGATCACGAATATATAATTTTTAAGTCGCTGGGGCAAGTAGTTTAGCCGCAAATCGAATTTTAAGGGACAGAAAAAGTGTAAAGTTTGATGGGTCTAGGACGCATAGTTTAGCCGGAAAACGCGTTTAAAGATAAAAATGTCCAATTTTTTTAAAATTAGTTTTTCGTGTCATTCGTTACATGGATTAAAAGGTGGCAGTTCCAAGATCACGAATATATAATTTTTAAGTCGCTGGGGCAAGTAGTTTAGCCGCAAATCGAATTTTAAGGGACAGAAAAAGTGTAAAGTTTGATGGGTCTAGGACGCATAGTTTAGCCGGAAAACGCGTTTAAAGATAAAAATGTCCAATTTTTTTAAAATTAGTTTTTCGTGTCATTCGTTACATGGATTAAAAGGTGGCAGTTCCAAGATCACGAATATATAATTTTTAAGTCGCTGGGGCAAGTAGTTTAGCCGCAAATCGAATTTTAAGGGACAGAAAAAGTGTAAAGTTTGATGGGTCTAGGACGCATAGTTTAGCCGGAAAACGCGTTTAAAGATAAAAATATCCAATTTTTTTAAAATTAGTTTTTCGTGTCATTCGTTACATGGATTAAAAGGTGGCAGTTCCAAGATCACGAATATATAATTTTTAAGTCGCTGGGGCAAGTAGTTTAGCCGCAAATCGAATTTTAAGGGACAGAAAAAGTGTAAAGTTTGATGGGTCTAGGACGCATAGTTTAGCCGGAAAATGCGTTTAAAGATAAAAATGTCCAATTTTTTTAAAATTAGTTTTTCGTGTCATTCGTTACATGGATTAAAAGGTGGCAGTTCCAAGATCACGAATATATAATTTTTAAGTCGCTGGGGCAAGTAGTTTAGCCGCAAATCGAATTTTAAGGGACAGAAAAAGTGTAAAGTTTGATGGGTCTAGGACGCATAGTTTAGCCGGAAAACGCGTTTAAAGATAAAAATGTCCAATTTTTTTAAAATTAGTTTTTCGTGTCATTCGTTACATGGATTAAAAGGTGGCAGTTCCAAGATCACGAATATATAATTTTTAAGTCGCTGGGGCAAGTAGTTTAGCCGCAAATCGAATTTTAAGGGACAGAAAAAGTGTAAAGTTTGATGGGTCTAGGACGCATAGTTTAGCCGGAAAACGCGTTTAAAGATAAAAATGTCCAATTTTTTTAAAATTAGTTTTTCGTGTCATTCGTTACATGGATTAAAAGGTGGCAGTTCCAAGATCACGAATATATAATTTTTAAGTCGCTGGGGCAAGTAGTTTAGCCGCAAATCGAATTTTAAGGGACATAAAAAGTGTAAAGTTTGATGGGTCTAGGACGCATAGGTTAGCCGGAAAACGCGTTTAAAGATAAAAATGTCCAATTTTTTTAAAATTAGTTTTTCGTGTCATTCGTTACATGGATTAAAAGGTGGCAGTTCCAAGGTCACGAATATATAATTTTTAAGTCGCTGGGGCAAGTAGTTTAGCCGCAAATCGAATTTTAAGGGACAGAAAAAGTGTAAAGTTTGATGGGTCTAGGACGCATAGTTTAGCCGGAAAACGCGTTTAAAGATAAAAATGTCCAATTTTTTTAAAACTAGTTTTTCGTGTCATTCGTTACATGGATTAAAAGGTGGCAGTTCCAAGATCACGAATATATAATTTTTAAGTCGCTGGGGCAAGTAGTTTAGCCGCAAATCGAATTTTAAGGGACAGAAAAAGTGTAAAGTTTGATGGGTCTAGGACGCATAGTTTAGCCGGAAAACGCGTTTAAAGATAAAAATGTCCAATTTTTTTAAAATTAGTTTTTCGTGTCATTCGTTACATGGATTAAAAGGTGGCAGTTCCAAGATCACGAATATATAATTTTTAAGTCGCTGGGGCAAGTAATTTAGCCGCAAATCGAATTTTAAGGGACAGAAAAAGTGTAAAGTTTGATGGGTCTAGGACGCATAGTTTAGCCGGAAAACGCGTTTAAAGATAAAAATGTCCAATTTTTTTAATATTAGTTTTTCGTGTCATTCGTTACATGGATTAAAAGGTGGCAGTTCCAAGATCACGAATATATAATTTTTAAGTCGCTGGGGCAAGTAGTTTAGCCGCAAATCGAATTTTAAGGGACATAAAAAGTGTAAAGTTTGATGGGTCTAGAATGCATAGGTTAGCCGGAAAACGCGTTTAAAGATAAAAATGTCCAATTTTTTTAAAATTAGTTTTTCGTGTCATTCGTTACATGGATTAAAAGGTGGCAGTTCCAAGATCACGAATATATAATTTTTAAGTCGCTGGGGCAAGTAGTTTAGCCGCAAATCGAATTTTAAGGGACAGAAAAAGTGTAAAGTTTGATGGGTCTAGGACGCATAGTTTAGCCGGAAAACGCGTTTAAAGATAAAAATGTCCAATTTTTTTAAAATTAGTTTTTCGTGTCATTCGTTACATGGATTAAAAGGTGGCAGTTCCAAGATCACGAATATATAATTTTTAAGTCGCTGGGGCAAGTAGTTTAGCCGCAAATCGAATTTTAAGGGACAGAAAAAGTGTAAAGTTTGATGGGTCTAGGACGCATAGTTTAGCCGGAAAACGCGTTTAAAGATAAAAATGTCCAATTTTTTTAAAATTAGTTTTTCGTGTCATTCGTTACATGGATTAAAAGGTGGCAGTTCCAAGATCACGAATATATAATTTTTAAGTCGCTGGGGCAAGTAGTTTAGCCGCAAATCGAATTTTAAGGGACAGAAAAAGTGTAAAGTTTGATGGGTCTAGGACGCATAGTTTAGCCGGAAAATGCGTTTAAAGATAAAAATGTCCAATTTTTTTAAAATTAGTTTTTCGTGTCATTCGTTACATGGATTAAAAGGTGGCAGTTCCAAGATCACGAATATATAATTTTTAAGTCGCTGGGGCAAGTAGTTTAGCCGCAAATCGAATTTTAAGGGACAGAAAAAGTGTAAAGTTTGATGGGTCTAGGACGCATAGTTTAGCCGGAAAACGCGTTTAAAGATAAAAATGTCCAATTTTTTTTAAATTAGTTTTTCGTGTCATTCGTTACATGGATTAAAAGGTGGCAGTTCCAAGATCACGAATATATAATTTTTAAGTCGCTGGGGCAAGTAGTTTAGCCGCAAATCGAATTTTAAGGGACAGAAAAAGTGTAAAGTTTGATGGGTCTAGGACGCATAGTTTAGCCGGAAAACGCGTTTAAAGATAAAAATGTCCAATTGTTTTAAAATTAGTTTTTCGTGTCATTCGTTACTTGCATTAAATGGTGGCAGTTCCAAGATCACGAATATATAATTTTTAAGTCGCTGGGGCAAGTAGTTTAGCTGCAAATCGAATTTTAAGGGACAGAAAAAGTGTAAAGTTTGATGGGTCTAGGACGCATAGTTTAGCTGGAAAACGCGTTTAAAGATAAAAATGTCCAATTTTTTTAAAATTAGTTTTTCGTGTCATTCGTTACATGGATTAAAAGGTGGCAGTTCCAAGATCACGAATATATAATTTTTAAGTCGCTGGGGCAAGTAGTTTAGCCGCAAATCGAATTTTAAGGGACAGAAAAAGTGTAAAGTTTGATGGGTCTAGGACGCATAGTTTAGCCGGAAAACGCGTTTAAAGATAAAAATGTCCAATTTTTTTAAAATTAGTTTTTCGTGTCATTCGTTACATGGATTAAAAGGTGGCAGTTCCAAGATCACGAATATATAATTTTTAAGTCGCTGGGGCAAGTAGTTTAGCCGCAAATCGAATTTTAAGGGACAGAAAAAGTGTAAAGTTTGATGGGTCTAGGACGCATAGTTTAGCCGGAAAACGCGTTTAAAGATAAAAATGTCCAATTTTTTTAAAATTAGTTTTTCGTGTCATTCGTTACATGGATTAAAAGGTGGCAGTTCCAAGATCACGAATATATAATTTTTAAGTCGCTGGGGCAAGTAGTTTAGCCGCAAATCGAATTTTAAGGGACAGAAAAAGTGTAAAGTTTGATGGGTCTAGGACGCATAGTTTAGCCGGAAACGCGTTTAAAGATAAAAATGTCCAATTTTTTTAAAATAAGTTTTTCGTGTCATTCGTTACATGGATTAAAAGGTGGCAGTTCCAAGATCACGAATATATAATTTTTAAGTCGCTGGGGCAAGTAGTTTAGCCGCAAATCGAATTTTAAGGGACAGAAAAAGTGTAAAGTTTGATGGGTCTAGGACGCATAGTTTAGCCGGAAAACGCGTTTAAAGATAAAAATGTCCAATTTTTTTAAAATTAGTTTTTCGTGTCATTCGTTACATGGATTAAAAGGTGGCAGTTCCAAGATCACGAATATATAATTTTTAAGTCGCTGGGGCAAGTAGTTTAGCCGCAAATCGAATTTTAAGGGACATAAAAAGTGTAAAGTTTGATGGGTCTAGGACGCATAGGTTAGCCGGAAAACGCGTTTAAAGATAAAAATGTCCAATTTTTTTAAAATTAGTTTTTCGTGTCATTCGTTACATGGATTAAAAGGTGGCAGTTCCAAGATCACGAATATATAATTTTTAAGTCGCTGGGGCAAGTAGTTTAGCCGCAAATCGAATTTTAAGGGACAGAAAAAGTGTAAAGTTTGATGGGTCTAGGACGCATAGTTTAGCCGGAAAACGCGTTTAAAGATAAAAATGTCCAATTTTTTTTAAATTAGTTTTTCGTGTCATTCGTTACATGGATTAAAAGGTGGCAGTTCCAAGATCACGAATATATAATTTTTAAGTCGCTGGGGCAAGTAGTTTAGCCGCAAATCGAATTTTAAGGGACAGAAAAAGTGTAAAGTTTGATGGGTCTAGGACGCATAGTTTAGCCGGAAAACGCGTTTAAAGATAAAAATGTCCAATTGTTTTAAAATTAGTTTTTCGTGTCATTCGTTACTTGCATTAAATGGTGGCAGTTCCAAGATCACGAATATATAATTTTTAAGTCGCTGGGGCAAGTAGTTTAGCTGCAAATCGAATTTTAAGGGACAGAAAAAGTGTAAAGTTTGATGGGTCTAGGACGCATAGTTTAGCTGGAAAACGCGTTTAAAGATAAAAATGTCCAATTTTTTTAAAATTAGTTTTTCGTGTCATTCGTTACATGGATTAAAAGGTGGCAGTTCCAAGATCACGAATATATAATTTTTAAGTCGCTGGGGCAAGTAGTTTAGCCGCAAATCGAATTTTAAGGGACAGAAAAAGTGTAAAGTTTGATGGGTCTAGGACGCATAGTTTAGCCGGAAAACGCGTTTAAAGATAAAAATGTCCAATTTTTTTAAAATTAGTTTTTCGTGTCATTCGTTACATGGATTAAAAGGTGGCAGTTCCAAGATCACGAATATATAATTTTTAAGTCGCTGGGGCAAGTAGTTTAGCCGCAAATCGAATTTTAAGGGACAGAAAAAGTGTAAAGTTTGATGGGTCTAGGACGCATAGTTTAGCCGGAAAACGCGTTTAAAGATAAAAATGTCCAATTTTTTTAAAATTAGTTTTTCGTGTCATTCGTTACATGGATTAAAAGGTGGCAGTTCCAAGATCACGAATATATAATTTTTAAGTCGCTGGGGCAAGTAGTTTAGCCGCAAATCGAATTTTAAGGGACAGAAAAAGTGTAAAGTTTGATGGGTCTAGGACGCATAGTTTAGCCGGAAACGCGTTTAAAGATAAAAATGTCCAATTTTTTTAAAATAAGTTTTTCGTGTCATTCGTTACATGGATTAAAAGGTGGCAGTTCCAAGATCACGAATATATAATTTTTAAGTCGCTGGGGCAAGTAGTTTAGCCGCAAATCGAATTTTAAGGGACAGAAAAAGTGTAAAGTTTGATGGGTCTAGGACGCATAGTTTAGCCGGAAAACGCGTTTAAAGATAAAAATGTCCAATTTTTTTAAAATTAGTTTTTCGTGTCATTCGTTACATGGATTAAAAGGTGGCAGTTCCAAGATCACGAATATATAATTTTTAAGTCGCTGGGGCAAGTAGTTTAGCCGCAAATCGAATTTTAAGGGACATAAAAAGTGTAAAGTTTGATGGGTCTAGGACGCATAGGTTAGCCGGAAAACGCGTTTAAAGATAAAAATGTCCAATTTTTTTAAAATTAGTTTTTCGTGTCATTCGTTACATGGATTAAAAGGTGGCAGTTCCAAGATCACGAATATATAATTTTTAAGTCGCTGGGGCAAGTAGTTTAGCCGCAAATCGAATTTTAAGGGACAGAAAAAGTGTAAAGTTTGATGGGTCTAGGACGCATAGTTTAGCCGGAAAACGCGTTTAAAGATAAAAATGTCCAATTTTTTTAAAATTAGTTTTTCGTGTCATTCGTTACATGGATTAAAAGGTGGCAGTTCCAAGATCACGAATATATAATTTTTAAGTCGCTGGGGCAAGTAGTTTAGCCGCAAATCGAATTTTAAGGGACATAAAAAGTGTAACGTTTGATGGGTCTAGGACGCATAGGTTAGCCGGAAAACGCGTTTAAAGATAAAAATGTCCAATTTTTTTAAAATTAGTTTTTCGTGTCATTCGTTACATGGATTAAAAGGTGGCAGTTCCAAGATCACGAATATATAATTTTTAAGTCGCTGGGGCAAGTAGTTTAGCCGCAAATCGAATTTTAAGGGACAGAAAAAGTGTAAAGTTTGATGGGTCTAGGACGCATAGTTTAGCCGGAAAACGCGTTTAAAGATAAAAATGTCCAATTTTTTTAAAATTAGTTTTTCGTGTCATTCGTTACATGGATTAAAAGGTGGCAGTTCCAAGATCACGAATATATAATTTTTAAGTCGCTGGGGCAAGTAGTTTAGCCGCAAATCGAATTTTAAGGGACAGAAAAAGTGTAAAGTTTGATGGGTCTAGGACGCATAGTTTAGCCGGAAAACGCGTTTAAAGATAAAAATGTCCAATTTTTTTAAAACTAGTTTTTCGTGTCATTCGTTACATGGATTAAAAGGTGGCAGTTCCAAGATCACGAATATATAATTTTTAAGTCGCTGGGGCAAGTAGTTTAGCCGCAAATCGAATTTTAAGGGACAGAAAAAGTGTAAAGTTTGATGGGTCTAGGACGCATAGTTTAGCCGGAAAACGCGTTTAAAGATAAAAATGTCCAATTTTTTTAAAATTAGTTTTTCGTGTCATTCGTTACATGGATTAAAAGGTGGCAGTTCCAAGATCACGAATATATAATTTTTAAGTCGCTGGGGCAAGTAGTTTAGCCGCAAATCGAATTTTAAGGGACAGAAAAAGTGTAAAGTTTGATGGGTCTAGGACGCATAGTTTAGCCGGAAAACGCGTTTAAAGATAAAAATGTCCAATTTTTTTAAAATTAGTTTTTCGTGTCATTCGTTACATGGATTAAAAGGTGGCAGTTCCAAGATCACGAATATATAATTTTTAAGTCGCTGGGGCAAGTAGTTTAGCCGCAAATCGAATTTTAAGGGACAGAAAAAGTGTAAAGTTTGATGGGTCTAGGACGCATAGTTTAGCCGGAAAACGCGTTTAAAGATAAAAATATCCAATTTTTTTAAAATTAGTTTTTCGTGTCATTCGTTACATGGATTAAAAGGTGGCAGTTCCAAGATCACGAATATATAATTTTTAAGTCGCTGGGGCAAGTAGTTTAGCCGCAAATCGAATTTTAAGGGACAGAAAAAGTGTAAAGTTTGATGGGTCTAGGACGCATAGTTTAGCCGGAAAATGCGTTTAAAGATAAAAATGTCCAATTTTTTTAAAATTAGTTTTTCGTGTCATTCGTTACATGGATTAAAAGGTGGCAGTTCCAAGATCACGAATATATAATTTTTAAGTCGCTGGGGCAAGTAGTTTAGCCGCAAATCGAATTTTAAGGGACAGAAAAAGTGTAAAGTTTGATGGGTCTAGGACGCATAGTTTAGCCGGAAAACGCGTTTAAAGATAAAAATGTCCAATTTTTTTAAAATTAGTTTTTCGTGTCATTCGTTACATGGATTAAAAGGTGGCAGTTCCAAGATCACGAATATATAATTTTTAAGTCGCTGGGGCAAGTAGTTTAGCCGCAAATCGAATTTTAAGGGACAGAAAAAGTGTAAAGTTTGATGGGTCTAGGACGCATAGTTTAGCCGGAAAACGCGTTTAAAGATAAAAATGTCCAATTTTTTTAAAATTAGTTTTTCGTGTCATTCGTTACATGGATTAAAAGGTGGCAGTTCCAAGATCACGAATATATAATTTTTAAGTCGCTGGGGCAAGTAGTTTAGCCGCAAATCGAATTTTAAGGGACATAAAAAGTGTAAAGTTTGATGGGTCTAGGACGCATAGGTTAGCCGGAAAACGCGTTTAAAGATAAAAATGTCCAATTTTTTTAAAATTAGTTTTTCGTGTCATTCGTTACATGGATTAAAAGGTGGCAGTTCCAAGGTCACGAATATATAATTTTTAAGTCGCTGGGGCAAGTAGTTTAGCCGCAAATCGAATTTTAAGGGACAGAAAAAGTGTAAAGTTTGATGGGTCTAGGACGCATAGTTTAGCCGGAAAACGCGTTTAAAGATAAAAATGTCCAATTTTTTTAAAACTAGTTTTTCGTGTCATTCGTTACATGGATTAAAAGGTGGCAGTTCCAAGATCACGAATATATAATTTTTAAGTCGCTGGGGCAAGTAGTTTAGCCGCAAATCGAATTTTAAGGGACAGAAAAAGTGTAAAGTTTGATGGGTCTAGGACGCATAGTTTAGCCGGAAAACGCGTTTAAAGATAAAAATGTCCAATTTTTTTAAAATTAGTTTTTCGTGTCATTCGTTACATGGATTAAAAGGTGGCAGTTCCAAGATCACGAATATATAATTTTTAAGTCGCTGGGGCAAGTAATTTAGCCGCAAATCGAATTTTAAGGGACAGAAAAAGTGTAAAGTTTGATGGGTCTAGGACGCATAGTTTAGCCGGAAAACGCGTTTAAAGATAAAAATGTCCAATTTTTTTAAAATTAGTTTTTCGTGTCATTCGTTACATGGATTAAAAGGTGGCAGTTCCAAGATCACGAATATATAATTTTTAAGTCGCTGGGGCAAGTAGTTTAGCCGCAAATCGAATTTTAAGGGACATAAAAAGTGTAAAGTTTGATGGGTCTAGAATGCATAGGTTAGCCGGAAAACGCGTTTAAAGATAAAAATGTCCAATTTTTTTAAAATTAGTTTTTCGTGTCATTCGTTACATGGATTAAAAGGTGGCAGTTCCAAGATCACGAATATATAATTTTTAAGTCGCTGGGGCAAGTAGTTTAGCCGCAAATCGAATTTTAAGGGACAGAAAAAGTGTAAAGTTTGATGGGTCTAGGACGCATAGTTTAGCCGGAAAACGCGTTTAAAGATAAAAATGTCCAATTTTTTTAAAATTAGTTTTTCGTGTCATTCGTTACATGGATTAAAAGGTGGCAGTTCCAAGATCACGAATATATAATTTTTAAGTCGCTGGGGCAAGTAGTTTAGCCGCAAATCGAATTTTAAGGGACAGAAAAAGTGTAAAGTTTGATGGGTCTAGGACGCATAGTTTAGCCGGAAAACGCGTTTAAAGATAAAAATGTCCAATTTTTTTAAAATTAGTTTTTCGTGTCATTCGTTACATGGATTAAAAGGTGGCAGTTCCAAGATCACGAATATATAATTTTTAAGTCGCTGGGGCAAGTAGTTTAGCCGCAAATCGAATTTTAAGGGACAGAAAAAGTGTAAAGTTTGATGGGTCTAGGACGCATAGTTTAGCCGGAAAATGCGTTTAAAGATAAAAATGTCCAATTTTTTTAAAATTAGTTTTTCGTGTCATTCGTTACATGGATTAAAAGGTGGCAGTTCCAAGGTCACGAATATATAATTTTTAAGTCGCTGGGGCAAGTAGTTTAGCCGCAAATCGAATTTTAAGGGACAGAAAAAGTGTAAAGTTTGATGGGTCTAGGACGCATAGTTTAGCCGGAAAACGCGTTTAAAGATAAAAATGTCCAATTTTTTTAAAACTAGTTTTTCGTGTCATTCGTTACATGGATTAAAAGGTGGCAGTTCCAAGATCACGAATATATAATTTTTAAGTCGCTGGGGCAAGTAGTTTAGCCGCAAATCGAATTTTAAGGGACAGAAAAAGTGTAAAGTTTGATGGGTCTAGGACGCATAGTTTAGCCGGAAAACGCGTTTAAAGATAAAAATGTCCAATTTTTTTAAAATTAGTTTTTCGTGTCATTCGTTACATGGATTAAAAGGTGGCAGTTCCAAGATCACGAATATATAATTTTTAAGTCGCTGGGGCAAGTAATTTAGCCGCAAATCGAATTTTAAGGGACAGAAAAAGTGTAAAGTTTGATGGGTCTAGGACGTATAGTTTAGCCGGAAAACGCGTTTAAAGATAAAAATGTCCAATTTTTTTAAAATTAGTTTTTCGTGTCATTCGTTACATGGATTAAAAGGTGGCAGTTCCAAGATCACGAATATATAATTTTTAAGTCGCTGGGGCAAGTAGTTTAGCCGCAAATCGAATTTTAAGGGACATAAAAAGTGTAAAGTTTGATGGGTCTAGAATGCATAGGTTAGCCGGAAAACGCGTTTAAAGATAAAAATGTCCAATTTTTTTAAAATTAGTTTTTCGTGTCATTCGTTACATGGATTAAAAGGTGGCAGTTCCAAGATCACGAATATATAATTTTTAAGTCGCTGGGGCAAGTAGTTTAGCCGCAAATCGAATTTTAAGGGACAGAAAAAGTGTAAAGTTTGATGGGTCTAGGACGCATAGTTTAGCCGGAAAACGCGTTTAAAGATAAAAATGTCCAATTTTTTTAAAATTAGTTTTTCGTGTCATTCGTTACATGGATTAAAAGGTGGCAGTTCCAAGATCACGAATATATAATTTTTAAGTCGCTGGGGCAAGTAGTTTAGCCGCAAATCGAATTTTAAGGGACAGAAAAAGTGTAAAGTTTGATGGGTCTAGGACGCATAGTTTAGCCGGAAAACGCGTTTAAAGATAAAAATGTCCAATTTTTTTAAAATTAGTTTTTCGTGTCATTCGTTACATGGATTAAAAGGTGGCAGTTCCAAGATCACGAATATATAATTTTTAAGTCGCTGGGGCAAGTAGTTTAGCCGCAAATCGAATTTTAAGGGACAGAAAAAGTGTAAAGTTTGATGGGTCTAGGACGCATAGTTTAGCCGGAAAATGCGTTTAAAGATAAAAATGTCCAATTTTTTTAAAATTAGTTTTTCGTGTCATTCGTTACATGGATTAAAAGGTGGCAGTTCCAAGATCACGAATATATAATTTTTAAGTCGCTGGGGCAAGTAGTTTAGCCGCAAATCGAATTTTAAGGGACAGAAAAAGTGTAAAGTTTGATGGGTCTAGGACGCATAGTTTAGCCGGAAAACGCGTTTAAAGATAAAAATGTCCAATTTTTTTTAAATTAGTTTTTCGTGTCATTCGTTACATGGATTAAAAGGTGGCAGTTCCAAGATCACGAATATATAATTTTTAAGTCGCTGGGGCAAGTAGTTTAGCCGCAAATCGAATTTTAAGGGACAGAAAAAGTGTAAAGTTTGATGGGTCTAGGACGCATAGTTTAGCCGGAAAACGCGTTTAAAGATAAAAATGTCCAATTGTTTTAAAATTAGTTTTTCGTGTCATTCGTTACTTGCATTAAATGGTGGCAGTTCCAAGATCACGAATATATAATTTTTAAGTCGCTGGGGCAAGTAGTTTAGCTGCAAATCGAATTTTAAGGGACAGAAAAAGTGTAAAGTTTGATGGGTCTAGGACGCATAGTTTAGCTGGAAAACGCGTTTAAAGATAAAAATGTCCAATTTTTTTAAAATTAGTTTTTCGTGTCATTCGTTACATGGATTAAAAGGTGGCAGTTCCAAGATCACGAATATATAATTTTTAAGTCGCTGGGGCAAGTAGTTTAGCCGCAAATCGAATTTTAAGGGACAGAAAAAGTGTAAAGTTTGATGGGTCTAGGACGCATAGTTTAGCCGGAAAACGCGTTTAAAGATAAAAATGTCCAATTTTTTTAAAATTAGTTTTTCGTGTCATTCGTTACATGGATTAAAAGGTGGCAGTTCCAAGATCACGAATATATAATTTTTAAGTCGCTGGGGCAAGTAGTTTAGCCGCAAATCGAATTTTAAGGGACAGAAAAAGTGTAAAGTTTGATGGGTCTAGGACGCATAGTTTAGCCGGAAAACGCGTTTAAAGATAAAAATGTCCAATTTTTTTAAAATTAGTTTTTCGTGTCATTCGTTACATGGATTAAAAGGTGGCAGTTCCAAGATCACGAATATATAATTTTTAAGTCGCTGGGGCAAGTAGTTTAGCCGCAAATCGAATTTTAAGGGACAGAAAAAGTGTAAAGTTTGATGGGTCTAGGACGCATAGTTTAGCCGGAAACGCGTTTAAAGATAAAAATGTCCAATTTTTTTAAAATAAGTTTTTCGTGTCATTCGTTACATGGATTAAAAGGTGGCAGTTCCAAGATCACGAATATATAATTTTTAAGTCGCTGGGGCAAGTAGTTTAGCCGCAAATCGAATTTTAAGGGACAGAAAAAGTGTAAAGTTTGATGGGTCTAGGACGCATAGTTTAGCCGGAAAACGCGTTTAAAGATAAAAATGTCCAATTTTTTTAAAATTAGTTTTTCGTGTCATTCGTTACATGGATTAAAAGGTGGCAGTTCCAAGATCACGAATATATAATTTTTAAGTCGCTGGGGCAAGTAGTTTAGCCGCAAATCGAATTTTAAGGGACATAAAAAGTGTAAAGTTTGATGGGTCTAGGACGCATAGGTTAGCCGGAAAACGCGTTTAAAGATAAAAATGTCCAATTTTTTTAAAATTAGATTTTCGTGTCATTCGTTACATGGATTAAAAGGTGGCAGTTCCAAGATCACGAATATATAATTTTTAAGTCGCTGGGGCAAGTAGTTTAGCCGCAAATCGAATTTTAAGGGACAGAAAAAGTGTAAAGTTTGATGGGTCTAGGACGCATAGTTTAGCCGGAAAACGCGTTTAAAGATAAAAATGTCCAATTTTTTTAAAATTAGTTTTTCGTGTCATTCGTTACATGGATTAAAAGGTGGCAGTTCCAAGATCACGAATATATAATTTTTAAGTCGCTGGGGCAAGTAGTTTAGCCGCAAATCGAATTTTAAGGGACATAAAAAGTGTAAAGGTTGATGGGTCTAGGACGCATAGGTTAGCCGGAAAACGCGTTTAAAGATAAAAATGTCCAATTTTTTTAAAATTAGTTTTTCGTGTCATTCGTTACATGGATTAAAAGGTGGCAGTTCCAAGATCACGAATATATAATTTTTAAGTCGCTGGGGCAAGTAGTTTAGCCGCAAATCGAATTTTAAGGGACAGAAAAAGTGTAAAGTTTGATGGGTCTAGGACGCATAGTTTAGCCGGAAAACGCGTTTAAAGATAAAAATGTCCAATTTTTTTAAAATTAGTTTTTCGTGTCATTCGTTACATGGATTAAAAGGTGGCAGTTCCAAGATCACGAATATATAATTTTTAAGTCGCTGGGGCAAGTAGTTTAGCCGCAAATCGAATTTTAAGGGACAGAAAAAGTGTAAAGTTTGATGGGTCTAGGACGCATAGTTTAGCCGGAAAACGCGTTTAAAGATAAAAATGTCCAATTTTTTTAAAACTAGTTTTTCGTGTCATTCGTTACATGGATTAAAAGGTGGCAGTTCCAAGATCACGAATATATAATTTTTAAGTCGCTGGGGCAAGTAGTTTAGCCGCAAATCGAATTTTAAGGGACAGAAAAAGTGTAAAGTTTGATGGGTCTAGGACGCATAGTTTAGCCGGAAAACGCGTTTAAAGATAAAAATGTCCAATTTTTTTAAAATTAGTTTTTCGTGTCATTCGTTACATGGATTAAAAGGTGGCAGTTCCAAGATCACGAATATATAATTTTTAAGTCGCTGGGGCAAGTAGTTTAGCCGCAAATCGAATTTTAAGGGACAGAAAAAGTGTAAAGTTTGATGGGTCTAGGACGCATAGTTTAGCCGGAAAACGCGTTTAAAGATAAAAATGTCCAATTTTTTTAAAATTAGTTTTTCGTGTCATTCGTTACATGGATTAAAAGGTGGCAGTTCCAAGATCACGAATATATAATTTTTAAGTCGCTGGGGCAAGTAGTTTAGCCGCAAATCGAATTTTAAGGGACATAAAAAGTGTAAAGTTTGATGGGTCTAGGACGCATAGGTTAGCCGGAAAACGCGTTTAAAGATAAAAATGTCCAATTTTTTTAAAATTAGTTTTTCGTGTCATTCGTTACATGGATTAAAAGGTGGCAGTTCCAAGATCACGAATATATAATTTTTAAGTCGCTGGGGCAAGTAGTTTAGCCGCAAATCGAATTTTAAGGGACAGAAAAAGTGTAAAGTTTGATGGGTCTAGGACGCATAGTTTAGCCGGAAAACGCGTTTAAAGATAAAAATGTCCAATTTTTTTAAAATTAGTTTTTCGTGTCATTCGTTACATGGATTAAAAGGTGGCAGTTCCAAGATCACGAATATATAATTTTTAAGTCGCTGGGGCAAGTAGTTTAGCCGCAAATCGAATTTTAAGGGACAGAAAAAGTGTAAAGTTTGATGGGTCTAGGACGCATAGTTTAGCCGGAAAACGCGTTTAAAGATAAAAATGTCCAATTTTTTTAAAATTAGTTTTTCGTGTCATTCGTTACATGGATTAAAAGGTGGCAGTTCCAAGATCACGAATATATAATTTTTAAGTCGCTGGGGCAAGTAGTTTAGCCGCAAATCGAATTTTAAGGGACAGAAAAAGTGTAAAGTTTGATGGGTCTAGGACGCATAGTTTAGCCGGAAAATGCGTTTAAAGATAAAAATGTCCAATTTTTTTAAAATTAGTTTTTCGTGTCATTCGTTACATGGATTAAAAGGTGGCAGTTCCAAGATCACGAATATATAATTTTTAAGTCGCTGGGGCAAGTAGTTTAGCCGCAAATCGAATTTTAAGGGACAGAAAAAGTGTAAAGTTTGATGGGTCTAGGACGCATAGTTTAGCCGGAAAACGCGTTTAAAGATAAAAATGTCCAATTGTTTTAAAATTAGTTTTTCGTGTCATTCGTTACTTGCATTAAAAGGTGGCAGTTCCAAGATCACGAATATATAATTTTTAAGTCGCTGGGGCAAGTAGTTTAGCTGCAAATCGAATTTTAAGGGACAGAAAAAGTGTAAAGTTTGATGGGTCTAGGACGCATAGTTTAGCTGGAAAACGCGTTTAAAGATAAAAATGTCTAATTTTTTTAAAATTAGTTTTTCGTGTCATTCGTTACATGGATTAAAAGGTGGCAGTTCCAAGATCACGAATATATAATTTTTAAGTCGCTGGGGCAAGTAGTTTAGCCGCAAATCGAATTTTAAGGGACAGAAAAAGTGTAAAGTTTGATGGGTCTAGGACGCATAGTTTAGCTGGAAAACGCGTTTAAAGATAAAAATGTCCAATTTTTTTAAAATTAGTTTTTCGTGTCATTCGTTACATGGATTAAAAGGTGGCAGTTCCAAGATCACGAATATATAATTTTTAAGTCGCTGGGGCAAGTAGTTTAGCCGCAAATCGAATTTTAAGGGACAGAAAAAGTGTAAAGTTTGATGGGTCTAGGACGCATAGTTTAGCCGGAAAACGCGTTTAAAGATAAAAATGTCCAATTTTTTTAAAATTAGTTTTTCGTGTCATTCGTTACATGGATTAAAAGGTGGCAGTTCCAAGATCACGAATATATAATTTTTAAGTCGCTGGGGCAAGTAGTTTAGCCGCAAATCGAATTTTAAGGGACAGAAAAAGTGTAAAGTTTGATGGGTCTAGGACGCATAGTTTAGCCGGAAAACGCGTTTAAAGATAAAAATGTCCAATTTTTTTAAAATAAGTTTTTCGTGTCATTCGTTACATGGATTAAAAGGTGGCAGTTCCAAGATCACGAATATATAATTTTTAAGTCGCTGGGGCAAGTAGTTTAGCCGCAAATCGAATTTTAAGGGACAGAAAAAGTGTAAAGTTTGATGGGTCTAGGACGCATAGTTTAGCCGGAAAACGCGTTTAAAGATAAAAATGTCCAATTTTTTTAAAATTAGTTTTTCGTGTCATTCGTTACATGGATTAAAAGGTGGCAGTTCCAAGATCACGAATATATGATTTTTAAGTCGCTGGGGCAAGTAGTTTAGCCGCAAATCGAATTTTAAGGGACAGAAAAAGTGTAAAGTTTGATGGGTCTAGGACGCATAGTTTAGCCGGAAAACGCGTTTAAAGATAAAAATGTCCAATTTTTTTAAAATTAGTTTTTCGTGTCATTCGTTACATGGATTAAAAGGTGGCAGTTCCAAGATCACGAATATATAATTTTTAAGTCGCTGGGGCAAGTAGTTTAGCCGCAAATCGAATTTTAAGGGACAGAAAAAGTGTAAAGTTTGATGGGTCTAGGACGCATAGTTTAGCCGGAAAACGCGTTTAAAGATAAAAATGTCCAATTTTTTTAAAATAAGTTTTTCGTGTCATTCGTTACATGGATTAAAAGGTGGCAGTTCCAAGATCACGAATATATAATTTTTAAGTCGCTGGGGCAAGTAGTTTAGCCGCAAATCGAATTTTAAGGGACAGAAAAAGTGTAAAGTTTGATGGGTCTAGGACGCATAGTTTAGCCGGAAAATGCGTTTAAAGATAAAAATGTCCAATTTTTTTAAAATTAGTTTTTCGTGTCATTCGTTACATGGATTAAAAGGTGGCAGTTCCAAGATCACGAATATATAATTTTTAAGTCGCTGGGGCAAGTAGTTTAGCCGCAAATCGAATTTTAAGGGACAGAAAAAGTGTAAAGTTTGATGGGTCTAGCACGCATAGTTTAGCCGGAAAACGCGTTTAAAGATAAAAATGTCCAATTTTTTTAAAATTAGTTTTTCGTGTCATTCGTTACATGGATTAAAAGGTGGCAGTTCCAAGATCACGAATATATAATTTTTAAGTCGCTGGGGCAAGTAGTTTAGCCGCAAATCGAATTTTAAGGGACAGAAAAAGTGTAAAGTTTGATGGGTCTAGGACGCATAGTTTAGCCGGAAAACGCGTTTAAAGATAAAAATGTCCAATTTTTTTAAAATTAGTTTTTCGTGTCATTCGTTACATGGATTAAAAGGTGGCAGTTCCAAGATCACGAATATATAATTTTTAAGTCGCTGGGGCAAGTAGTTTAGCCGCAAATCGAATTTTAAGGGACAGAAAAAGTGTAAAGTTTGATGGGTCTAGGACGCATAGTTTAGCCGGAAAACGCGTTTAAAGATAAAAATGTCCAATTTTTTTAAAATTAGTTTTTCGTGTCATTCGTTACATGCATTAAAAGGTGGCAGTTCCAAGATCACGAATATATAATTTTTAAGTCGCTGGGGCAAGTAGTTTAGCTGCAAATCGAATTTTAAGGGACAGAAAAAGTGTAAAGTTTGATGGGTCTAGGACGCATAGTTTAGCTGGAAAACGCGTTTAAAGATAAAAATGTCCAATTTTTTTAAAATTAGTTTTTCGTGTCATTCGTTACATGGATTAAAAGGTGGCAGTTCCAAGATCACGAATATATAATTTTTAAGTCGCTGGGGCAAGTAGTTTAGCCGCAAATCGAATTTTAAGGGACAGAAAAAGTGTAAAGTTTGATGGGTCTAGGACGCATAGTTTAGCCGGAAAACGCGTTTAAAGATAAAAATGTCCAATTTTTTTAAAATTAGTTTTTCGTGTCATTCGTTACATGGATTAAAAGGTGGCAGTTCCAAGATCACGAATATATAATTTTTAAGTCGCTGGGGCAAGTAGTTTAGCCGCAAATCGAATTTTAAGGGACAGAAAAAGTGTAAAGTTTGATGGGTCTAGGACGCATAGTTTAGCCGGAAAACGCGTTTAAAGATAAAAATGTCCAATTTTTTTAAAATAAGTTTTTCGTGTCATTCGTTACATGGATTAAAAGGTGGCAGTTCCAAGATCACGAATATATAATTTTTAAGTCGCTGGGGCAAGTAGTTTAGCCGCAAATCGAATTTTAAGGGACAGAAAAAGTGTAAAGTTTGATGTGTCTAGGACGCATAGTTAAGCCGGAAAACGCGTTTAAAGATAAAAATGTCCAATTTTTTTAAAATTAGTTTTTCGTGTCATTCGTTACATGGATTAAAAGGTGGCAGTTCCAAGATCACGAATATATAATTTTTAAGTCGCTGGGGCAAGTAGTTTAGCCGCAAATCGAATTTTAAGGGACAGAAAAAGTGTAAAGTTTGATGGGTCTAGGACGCATAGTTTAGCCGGAAAACGCGTTTAAAGATAAAAATGTCCAATTTTTTTAAAATTAGTTTTTCGTGTCATTCGTTACATGGATTAAAAGGTGGCAGTTCCAAGATCACGAATATATAATTTTTAAGTCGCTGGGGCAAGTAGTTTAGCCGCAAATCGAATTTTAAGGGACAGAAAAAGTGTAAAGTTTGATGGGTCTAGGACGCATAGTTTAGCCGGAAAACGCGTTTAAAGATAAAAATGTCCAATTTTTTTAAAATTAGTTTTTCGTGTCATTCGTTACATGCATTAAAAGGTGGCAGTTCCAAGATCACGAATATATAATTTTTAAGTCGCTGGGGCAAGTAGTTTAGCCGCAAATCGAATTTTAAGGGACATAAAAAGTGTAAAGTTTGATGGGTCTAGGACGCATAGTTTAGCCGGAAAACGCGTTTAAAGATAAAAATGTCCAATTTTTTTAAAATTAGTTTTTCGTGTCATTCGTTACATGGATTAAAAGGTGGCAGTTCCAAGATCACGAATATATAATTTTTAAGTCGCTGGGGCAAGTAGTTTAGCCGCAAATCGAATTTTAAGGGACAGAAAAAGTGTAAAGTTTGATGGGTCTAGGACGCATAGTTTAGCCGGAAAACGCGTTTAAAGATAAAAATGTCCAATTTTTTTAAAATTAGTTTTTCGCGTCATTCGTTACATGGATTAAAAGGTGGCAGTTCCAAGATCACGAATATATAATTTTTAAGTCGCTGGGGCAAGTAGTTTAGCCGCAAATCGAATTTTAAGGGACAGAAAAAGTGTAAAGTTTGATGGGTCTAGGACGCATAGTTTAGCCGGAAAACGCGTTTAAAGATAAAAATGTCCAATTTTTTTAAAATTAGTTTTTCGTGTCATTCGTTACATGCATTAAAAGGTGGCAGTTCCAAGATCACGAATATATAATTTTTAAGTCGCTGGGGCAAGTAGTTTAGCTGCAAATCGAATTTTAAGGGACAGAAAAAGTGTAAAGTTTGATGGGTCTAGGACGCATAGTTTAGCTGGAAAACGCGTTTAAAGATAAAAATGTCCAATTTTTTTAAAATTAGTTTTTCGTGTCATTCGTTACATGGATTAAAAGGTGGCAGTTCCAAGATCACGAATATATAATTTTTAAGTCGCTGGGGCAAGTAGTTTAGCCGCAAATCGAATTTTAAGGGACAGAAAAAGTGTAAAGTTTGATGGGTCTAGGACGCATAGTTTAGCCGGAAAACGCGTTTAAAGATAAAAATGTCCAATTTTTTTAAAATTAGTTTTTCGTGTCATTCGTTACATGGATTAAAAGGTGGCAGTTCCAAGATCACGAATATATAATTTTTAAGTCGCTGGGGCAAGTAGTTTAGCCGCAAATCGAATTTTAAGGGACAGAAAAAGTGTAAAGTTTGATGGTTCTAGCACGCATAGTTTAGCCGGAAAACGCGTTTAAAGATAAAAATGTCCAATTTTTTTAAAATTAGTTTTTCGTGTCATTCGTTACATGGATTAAAAGGTGGCAGTTCCAAGATCACGAATATATAATTTTTAAGTCGCTGGGGCAAGTAGTTTAGCCGCAAATCGAATTTTAAGGGACAGAAAAAGTGTAAAGTTTGATGGGTCTAGGACGCATAGTTTAGCCGGAAAACGCGTTTAAAGATAAAAATGTCCAATTTTTTTAAAATTAGTTTTTCGTGTCATTCGTTACATGGATTAAAAGGTGGCAGTTCCAAGATCACGAATATATAATTTTTAAGTCGCTGGGGCAAGTAGTTTAGCCGCAAATCGAATTTTAAGGGACAGAAAAAGTGTAAAGTTTGATGGGTCTAGGACGCATAGTTTAGCCGGAAAACGCGTTTAAAGATAAAAATGTCCAATTTTTTTAAAATTAGTTTTTCGTGTCATTCGTTACATGCATTAAAAGGTGGCAGTTCCAAGATCACGAATATATAATTTTTAAGTCGCTGGGGCAAGTAGTTTAGCCGCAAATCGAATTTTAAGGGACATAAAAAGTGTAAGGTTTGATGGGTCTAGGACGCATAGTTTAGCCGGAAAACGCGTTTAAAGATAAAAATGTCCAATTTTTTTAAAATTAGTTTTTCGTGTCATTCGTTACATGGATTAAAAGGTGGCAGTTCCAAGATCACGAATATATAATTTTTAAGTCGCTGGGGCAAGTAGTTTAGCCGCAAATCGAATTTTAAGGGACAGAAAAAGTGTAAAGTTTGATGGGTCTAGGACGCATAGTTTAGCCGGAAAACGCGTTTAAAGATAAAAATGTCCAATTTTTTTAAAATTAGTTTTTCGTGTCATTCGTTACATGGATTAAAAGGTGGCAGTTCCAAGATCACGAATATATAATTTTTAAGTCGCTGGGGCAAGTAGTTTAGCCGCAAATCGAATTTTAAGGGACAGAAAAAGTGTAAAGTTTGATGGGTCTAGGACGCATAGTTTAGCCGGAAAACGCGTTTAAAGATAAAAATGTCCAATTTTTTTAAAATTAGTTTTTCGTGTCATTCGTTACATGCATTAAAAGGTGGCAGTTCCAAGATCACGAATATATAATTTTTAAGTCGCTGGGGCAAGTAGTTTAGCTGCAAATCGAATTTTAAGGGACAGAAAAAGTGTAAAGTTTGATGGGTCTAGGACGCATAGTTTAGCTGGAAAACGCGTTTAAAGATAAAAATGTCCAATTTTTTTAAAATTAGTTTTTCGTGTCATTCGTTACATGGATTAAAAGGTGGCAGTTCCAAGATCACGAATATATAATTTTTAAGTCGCTGGGGCAAGTAGTTTAGCCGCAAATCGAATTTTAAGGGACAGAAAAAGTGTAAAGTTTGATGGGTCTAGGACGCATAGTTTAGCCGGAAAACGCGTTTAAAGATAAAAATGTCCAATTTTTTTAAAATTAGTTTTTCGTGTCATTCGTTACATGGATTAAAAGGTGGCAGTTCCAAGATCACGAATATATAATTTTTAAGTCGCTGGGGCAAGTAGTTTAGCCGCAAATCGAATTTTAAGGGACAGAAAAAGTGTAAAGTTTGATGGGTCTAGGACGCATAGTTTAGCCGGAAAACGCGTTTAAGGATAAAAATGTCCAATTTTTTTAAAATAAGTTTTTCGTGTCATTCGTTACATGGATTAAAAGGTGGCAGTTCCAAGATCACGAATATATAATTTTTAAGTCGCTGGGGCAAGTAGTTTAGCCGCAAATCGAATTTTAAGGGACAGAAAAAGTGTAAAGTTTGATGGGTCTAGGACGCATAGTTTAGCCGGAAAACGCGTTTAAAGATAAAAATGTCCAATTTTTTTAAAATTAGTTTTTCGTGTCATTCGTTACATGGATTAAAAGGTGGCAGTTCCAAGATCACGAATATATAATTTTTAAGTCGCTGGGGCAAGTAGTTTAGCCGCAAATCGAATTTTAAGGGACAGAAAAAGTGTAAAGTTTGATGGTTCTAGCACGCATAGTTTAGCCGGAAAACGCGTTTAAAGATAAAAATGTCCAATTTTTTTAAAATTAGTTTTTCGTGTCATTCGTTACATGGATTAAAAGGTGGCAGTTCCAAGATCACGAATATATAATTTTTAAGTCGCTGGGGCAAGTAGTTTAGCCGCAAATCGAATTTTAAGGGACAGAAAAAGTGTAAAGTTTGATGGGTCTAGGACGCATAGTTTAGCCGGAAAACGCGTTTAAAGATAAAAATGTCCAATTTTTTTAAAATTAGTTTTTCGTGTCATTCGTTACATGGATTAAAAGGTGGCAGTTCCAAGATCACGAATATATAATTTTTAAGTCGCTGGGGCAAGTAGTTTAGCCGCAAATCGAATTTTAAGGGACATAAAAAGTGTAAAGTTTGATGGGTCTAGGACGCATAGTTTAGCCGGAAAACGCGTTTAAAGATAAAAATGTCCAATTTTTTTAAAATTAGTTTTTCGTGTCATTCGTTACATGGATTAAAAGGTGGCAGTTCCAAGATCACGAATATATAATTTTTAAGTCGCTGGGGCAAGTAGTTTAGCCGCAAATCGAATTTTAAGGGACAGAAAAAGTGTAAAGTTTGATGGGTCTAGGACGCATAGTTTAGCCGGAAAACGCGTTTAAAGATAAAAATGTCCAATTTTTTTAAAATTAGTTTTTCGTGTCATTCGTTACATGGATTAAAAGGTGGCAGTTCCAAGATCACGAATATATAATTTTTAAGTCGCTGGGGCAAGTAGTTTAGCCGCAAATCGAATTTTAAGGGACAGAAAAAGTGTAAAGTTTGATGGGTCTAGGACGCATAGTTTAGCCGGAAAACGCGTTTAAGGATAAAAATGTCCAATTTTTTTAAAATAAGTTTTTCGTGTCATTCGTTACATGGATTAAAAGGTGGCAGTTCCAAGATCACGAATATATAATTTTTAAGTCGCTGGGGCAAGTAGTTTAGCCGCAAATCGAATTTTAAGGGACAGAAAAAGTGTAAAGTTTGATGGGTCTAGGACGCATAGTTTAGCCGGAAAACGCGTTTAAAGATAAAAATGTCCAATTTTTTTAAAATTAGTTTTTCGTGTCATTCGTTACATGGATTAAAAGGTGGCAGTTCCAAGATCACGAATATATAATTTTTAAGTCGCTGGGGCAAGTAGTTTAGCCGCAAATCGAATTTTAAGGGACAGAAAAAGTGTAAAGTTTGATGGTTCTAGCACGCATAGTTTAGCCGGAAAACGCGTTTAAAGATAAAAATGTCCAATTTTTTTAAAATTAGTTTTTCGTGTCATTCGTTACATGGATTAAAAGGTGGCAGTTCCAAGATCACGAATATATAATTTTTAAGTCGCTGGGGCAAGTAGTTTAGCCGCAAATCGAATTTTAAGGGACAGAAAAAGTGTAAAGTTTGATGGGTCTAGGACGCATAGTTTAGCCGGAAAACGCGTTTAAAGATAAAAATGTCCAATTTTTTTAAAATTAGTTTTTCGTGTCATTCGTTACATGGATTAAAAGGTGGCAGTTCCAAGATCACGAATATATAATTTTTAAGTCGCTGGGGCAAGTAGTTTAGCCGCAAATCGAATTTTAAGGGACATAAAAAGTGTAAAGTTTGATGGGTCTAGGACGCATAGTTTAGCCGGAAAACGCGTTTAAAGATAAAAATGTCCAATTTTTTTAAAATTAGTTTTTCGTGTCATTCGTTACATGGATTAAAAGGTGGCAGTTCCAAGATCACGAATATATAATTTTTAAGTCGCTGGGGCAAGTAGTTTAGCCGCAAATCGAATTTTAAGGGACAGAAAAAGTGTAAAGTTTGATGGGTCTAGGACGCATAGTTTAGCCGGAAAACGCGTTTAAAGATAAAAATGTCCAATTTTTTTAAAATTAGTTTTTCGTGTCATTCGTTACATGGATTAAAAGGTGGCAGCTCCAAGATCACGAATATATAATTTTTAAGTCGCTGGGGCAAGTAGTTTAGCCGCAAATCGAATTTTAAGGGACAGAAAAAGTGTAAAGTTTGATGGGTCTAGGACGCATAGTTTAGCCGGAAAACGCGTTTAAAGATAAAAATGTCCAATTTTTTTAAAACTAGTTTTTCGTGTCATTCGTTACATGGATTAAAAGGTGTCAGTTCCAAGATCACGAATATATAATTTTTAAGTCGCTGGGGCAAGTAGTTTAGCCGCAAATCGAATTTTAAGGGACAGAAAAAGTGTAAAGTTTGATGGGTCTAGGACGCATAGCTTAGCCGGAAAACGCGTTTAAAGAGACAACAACCAGCTCTAGTCTCAGAACATCGTGCCACACATCTTTCCTATCCTTCTTTCTCTTCTTCCACCGGATGCCCGCGCTGTGTTAAGAAAAACATATAAAGGGTATTCATAATCCCTTGAGCGCGTGCAAAGTTATAAAAAAAAAAAAAAAAATGTCCAATTTTTTTAAAATTAGTTTTTCGTGTCATTCGTTACATGGATTAAAAGGTGGCAGTTCCAAGATCACGAATATATAATTTTTAAGTCGCTGGGGCAAGTAGTTTAGCCGCAAATCGAATTTTAAGGGACAGAAAAAGTGTAAAGTTTGATGGCTCTAGGGCGCAAAGTTTAGCCGGAAAACGCGTTTAAAGATAAAAATTTCCAATTTTTTTAAAATTAGTTTTTCGTGTCATTCGTTACATGGATTAAAAGGTGGCAGTTCCAAGATCACGAATATATAATTTTTAAGTCGCTGGGGCAAGTAGTTTAGCCGCAAATCGAATTTTAAGGGACAGAAAAAGTGTAAAGTTTGATGGGTCTAGGACGCATAGTTTAGCCGGAAAATGCGTTTAAGGATAAAAATGTCCAATTTTTTTAAAATAAGTTTTTCGTGTCATTCGTTACATGGATTAAAAGGTGGCAGTTCCAAGATCACGAATATATAATTTTTAAGTCGCTGGGGCAAGTAGTTTAGCCGCAAATCGAATTTTAAGGGACAGAAAAAGTGTAAAGTTTGATGGGTCTAGGACGCATAGTTTAGCCGGAAAACGCGTTTAAAGATAAAAATGTCCAATTTTTTTAAAATTAGTTTTTCGTGTCATTCGTTACATGGATTAAAAGGTGGCAGTTCCAAGATCACGAATATATAATTTTTAAGTCGCTGGGGCAAGTAGTTTAGCCGCAAATCGAATTTTAAGGGACAGAAAAAGTGTAAAGTTTGATGGTTCTAGCACGCATAGTTTAGCCGGAAAACGCGTTTAAAGATAAAAATGTCCAATTTTTTTAAAATTAGTTTTTCGTGTCATTCGTTACATGGATTAAAAGGTGGCAGTTCCAAGATCACGAATATATAATTTTTAAGTCGCTGGGGCAAGTAGTTTAGCCGCAAATCGAATTTTAAGGGACAGAAAAAGTGTAAAGTTTGATGGGTCTAGGACGCATAGTTTAGCCGGAAAACGCGTTTAAAGATAAAAATGTCCAATTTTTTTAAAATTAGTTTTTCGTGTCATTCGTTACATGGATTAAAAGGTGGCAGTTCCAAGATCACGAATATATAATTTTTAAGTCGCTGGGGCAAGTAGTTTAGCCGCAAATCGAATTTTAAGGGACATAAAAAGTGTAAAGTTTGATGGGTCTAGGACGCATAGTTTAGCCGGAAAACGCGTTTAAAGATAAAAATGTCCAAATTTTTTAAAATTAGTTTTTCGTGTCATTCGTTACATGGATTAAAAGGTGGCAGTTCCAAGATCACGAATATATAATTTTTAAGTCGCTGGGGCAAGTAGTTTAGCCGCAAATCGAATTTTAAGGGACAGAAAAAGTGTAAAGTTTGATGGGTCTAGGACGCATAGTTTAGCCGGAAAACGCGTTTAAAGATAAAAATGTCCAATTTTTTTAAAATTAGTTTTTCGTGTCATTCGTTACATGGATTAAAAGGTGGCAGCTCCAAGATCACGAATATATAATTTTTAAGTCGCTGGGGCAAGTAGTTTAGCCGCAAATCGAATTTTAAGGGACAGAAAAAGTGTAAAGTTTGATGGGTCTAGGACGCATAGTTTAGCCGGAAAACGCGTTTAAAGATAAAAATGTCCAATTTTTTTAAAACTAGTTTTTCGTGTCATTCGTTACATGGATTAAAAGGTGTCAGTTCCAAGATCACGAATATATAATTTTTAAGTCGCTGGGGCAAGTAGTTTAGCCGCAAATCGAATTTTAAGGGACAGAAAAAGTGTAAAGTTTGATGGGTCTAGGACGCATAGCTTAGCCGGAAAACGCGTTTAAAGAGACAACAACCAGCTCTAGTCTCAGAACATCGTGCCACACATCTTTCCTATCCTTCTTTCTCTTCTTCCACCGGATGCCCGCGCTGTGTTAAGAAAAACATATAAAGGGTATTCATAATCCCTTGAGCGCGTGCAAAGTTATAAAAAAAAAAAAAAAAATGTCCAATTTTTTTAAAATTAGTTTTTCGTGTCATTCGTTACATGGATTAAAAGGTGGCAGTTCCAAGATCACGAATATATAATTTTTAAGTCGCTGGGGCAAGTAGTTTAGCCGCAAATCGAATTTTAAGGGACAGAAAAAGTGTAAAGTTTGATGGCTCTAGGACGCAAAGTTTAGCCGGAAAACGCGTTTAAAGATAAAAATTTCCAATTTTTTTAAAATTAGTTTTTCGTGTCATTCGTTACATGGATTAAAAGGTGGCAGTTCCAAGATCACGAATATATAATTTTTAAGTCGCTGGGGCAAGTAGTTTAGCCGCAAATCGAATTTTAAGGGACAGAAAAAGTGTAAAGTTTGATGGGTCTAGGACGCATAGTTTAGCCGGAAAATGCGTTTAAAGATAAAAATGTCCAATTTTTTTAAAATTAGTTTTTCGTGTCATTCGTTACATGGATTAAAAGGTGGCAGTTCCAAGATCACGAATATATAATTTTTAAGTCGCTGGGGCAAGTAGTTTAGCCGCAAATCGAATTTTAAGGGACAGAAAAAGTGTAAAGTTTGATGGTTCTAGCACGCATAGTTTAGCCGGAAAACGCGTTTAAAGATAAAAATGTCCAATTTTTTTAAAATTAGTTTTTCGTGTCATTCGTTACATGGATTAAAAGGTGGCAGTTCCAAGATCACGAATATATAATTTTTAAGTCGCTGGGGCAAGTAGTTTAGCCGCAAATCGAATTTTAAGGGACAGAAAAAGTGTAAAGTTTGATGGGTCTAGGACGCATAGTTTAGCCGGAAAACGCGTTTAAAGATAAAAATGTCCAATTTTTTTAAAATTAGTTTTTCGTGTCATTCGTTACATGGATTAAAAGGTGGCAGTTCCAAGATCACGAATATATAATTTTTAAGTCGCTGGGGCAAGTAGTTTAGCCGCAAATCGAATTTTAAGGGACAGAAAAAGTGTAAAGTTTGATGGGTCTAGGACGCATAGTTTAGCCGGAAAACGCGTTTAAAGATAAAAATGTCCAATTTTTTTAAAATTAGTTTTTCGTGTCATTCGTTACATGCATTAAAAGGTGGCAGTTCCAAGATCACGAATATATAATTTTTAAGTCGCTGGGGCAAGTAGTTTAGCCGCAAATCGAATTTTAAGGGACAGAAAAAGTGTAAAGTTTGATGGGTCTAGGACGCATAGTTTAGCTGGAAAACGCGTTTAAAGATAAAAATGTCCAATTTTTTTAAAATTAGTTTTTCGTGTCATTCGTTACATGGATTAAAAGGTGGCAGTTCCAAGATCACGAATATATAATTTTTAAGTCGCTGGGGCAAGTAGTTTAGCCGCAAATCGAATTTTAAGGGACAGAAAAAGTGTAAAGTTTGATGGGTCTAGGACGCATAGTTTAGCCGGAAAACGCGTTTAAAGATAAAAATGTCCAATTTTTTTAAAATTAGTTTTTCGTGTCATTCGTTACATGGATTAAAAGGTGGCAGTTCCAAGATCACGAATATATAATTTTTAAGTCGCTGGGGCAAGTAGTTTAGAAGAAAAAGTGTAAAGTTTGATGGGTCTAGGACGCATAGTTTAGCCGGAAAACGCGTTTAAAGATAAAAATGTCCAATTTTTTTTAAATTAGTTTTTCGTGTCATTCGTTACATGGATTAAAAGGTGGCAGTTCCAAGATCACGAATATATAATTTTTAAGTCGCTGGGGCAAGTAGTTTAGCCGCAAATCGAGTTTTAAGGGACAGAAAAAGTGTAAAGTTTGATGGGTCTAGGACGCATAGTTTAGCCGGAAAACGCGTTTAAAGATAAAAATGTGCAATTTTTTTAAAATTAGTTTTTCGTGTCATTCGTTACATGGATTAAAAGGTGGCAGTTCCAAGATCACGAATATATAATTTTTAAGTCGCTGGGGCAAGTAGTTTAGCCGCAAATCGAATTTTAAGGGACAGAAAAAGTGTACAGTTTGATGGGTCTAGGACGCATAGTTTAGCCGGAAGTGTGTCATTGTTACATGGATTAAAAGGTGGCAGTTCCAAGATCACGAATATATAATTTTTAAGTCGCTGGGGCAAGTAGTTTAGCCGCAAATCGAATTTTAAGGGACAGGAAAAGTGTAAAGTTTGATGGGTCTAGGACGCATAGTTTAGCCGGAAAACGCGTTTAAAGATAAAAATGTCCAATTTTTTCAAAATTAGTTTTTCGTGTCATTCGTGATGGGTCTAGGACGCATAGTTTAGCCGGAAAACGCGTTTAAAGATAAAAATGTCCAATTTTTTCAAAATTAGTTTTTCGTGTCATTCGTTACATGGATTAAAAGGTGGCAGTTCCAAGATCACGAATATATAATTTTTAAGTCGCTGGGGCAAGTAGTTTAGCCGCAAATCGAATTTTAAGGGACAGAAAAAGTGTAAAGTTTGATGGGTCTAGGACGCATAGTTTAGCCGGAAAACGCGTTTAAAGATAAAAATGTCCAATTTTTTTAAAATTAGTTTTTCGTGTCATTCGTTACATGGATTAAAAGGTGGCAGTTCCAAGATCACGAATATATAATTTTTAAGTCGCTGGGGCAAGTAGTTTAGCCGCAAATCGAATTTTAAGGGACAGAAAAAGTGTAAAGTTTGATGGGTCTAGGACGCATAGTTTAGCCGGAAAACGCGTTTAAAGATAAAAATGTCCAATTTTTTTTAAATTAGTTTTTCGTGTCATTCGTTACATGCATTAAAAGGTGGCAGTTCCAAGATCACGAATATATAATTTTTAAGTCACTGGGGCAAGTAGTTTAGCCGCAAATCGAATTTTAAGGGACAGAAAAAGTGTAAAGTTTGATGGGTCTAGGACGCATAGTTTAGCTGGAAAACGCGTTTAAAGATAAAAATGTCCAATTTTTTTAAAATTAGTTTTTCGTGTCATTCGTTACATGGATTAAAAGGTGGCAGTTCCAAGATCACAAATATATAATTTTTAAGTCGCTGGGGCAAGTAGTTTAGCCGCAAATCGAATTTTAAGGGACAGAAAAAGTGTAAAGTTTGATGGGTCTAGGACGCATAGTTTAGCCGGAAAACGCGTTTAAAGATAAAAATGTCCAATTTTTTTTAAATTAGTTTTTCGTGTCATTCGTTACATGGATTAAAAGGTGGCAGTTCCAAGATCACGAATATATAATTTTTAAGTCGCTGGGGCAAGTAGTTTAGCCGCAAATCGAATTTTAAGGGACAGAAAAAGTGTAAAGTTTGATGGGTCTAGGACGCATAGTTTAGCCGGAAAACGCGTTTAAAGATAAAAATGTCCAATTGTTTTAAAATTAGTTTTTCGTGTCATTCGTTACATGGATTAAAAGGTGGCAGTTCCAAGATCACGAATATATAATTTTTAAGTCGCTGGGGCAAGTAGTTTAGCCGCAAATCGAATTTTAAGGGACAGAAAAAGTGTAAAGTTTGATGGGTCTAGGACGCATAGTTTAGCCGGAAAACGCGTTTAAAGATAAAAATGTCCAATTTTTTTAAAATTAGTTTTTCGTGTCATTCGTTACATGGATTAAAAGGTGGCAGTTCCAAGATCACGAATATATAATTTTTAAGTCGCTGGGGCAAGTAGTTTAGCCACAAATCGAATTTTAAGGGACAGAAAAAGTGTAAAGTTTGATGGGTCTAGGACACATAGTTTAGCCGGAAAACGCGTTTAAAGATAAAAATGTCCAATTTTTTTAAAATTAGTTTTTCGTGTCATTCGGTACATGGATTAAAAGGTGGCAGTTCCAAGATCACGAATATATAATTTTTAAGTCGCTGGGGCAAGTAGTTTAGCCGCAAATCGAATTTTAAGGGACAGAAAAAGTGTAAAGTTTGATGGGTCTAGGACGCATAGTTTAGCCGGAAAACGCGTTTAAAGATAAAAATGTCCAATTTTTTTAAAATTAGTTTTTCGTGTCATTCGTTACATGGATTAAAAGGTGGCAGTTCCAAGATCACGAATATATAATTTTTAAGTCGCTGGGGCAAGTAGTTTAGCCGCAAATCGAATTTTAAGGGACAGAAAAAGTGTAAAGTTTGATGGGTCTAGGACGCATAGTTTAGCCGGAAGACGCGTTTAAAGATAAAAATGTCCAATTTTTTTAAAATTATTTTTTCGTGTCATTCGTTACATGGATTAAAAGGTGGCAGTTCCAAGATCACGAATATATAATTTTTAAGTCGCTGGGGCAAGTAGTTTAGCCGCAAATCGAATTTTAAGGGACAGAAAAAGTGTAAAGTTTGATGGGTTTAGGACGCATAGTTTAGCCGGAAAACGCGTTTAAAGATAAAAATGTCCAATTTTTTTAAAATTAGTTTTTCGTGTCATTCGTTACATGGATTAAAAGGTGGCAGTTCCAAGATCACGAATATATAATTCTTAAGTCGCTGGGGCAAGTAGTTTAGCCGCAAATCGAATTTTAAGGGACAGAAAAAGTGTAAAGTTTGATGGGTCAAGGACGCATAGTTTAGCCGGAAAACGCGTTTAAAGATAAAAATGTCCAATTTTTTAAAATTAGTTTTTCGTGTCATTCGTTACATGGATTAAAAGGTGGCAGTTCCAAGATCACGAATATATAATTTTTAAGTCGCTGGGGCAAGTAGTTTAGCCGCAAATCGAATTTTAAGGGACAGAAAAAGTGTACAGTTTGATGGGTCTAGGACGCATAGTTTAGCCGGAAGTGTGTCATTGTTACATGGATTAAAAGGTGGCAGTTCCAAGATCACGAATATATAATTTTTAAGTCGCTGGGGCAAGTAGTTTAGCCGCAAATCGAATTTTAAGGGACAGGAAAAGTGTAAAGTTTGATGGGTCTAGGACGCATAGTTTAGCCGGAAAACGCGTTTAAAGATAAAAATGTCCAATTTTTTCAAAATTAGTTTTTCGTGTCATTCGTGATGGGTCTAGGACGCATAGTTTAGCCGGAAAACGCGTTTAAAGATAAAAATGTCCAATTTTTTCAAAATTAGTTTTTCGTGTCATTCGTTACATGGATTAAAAGGTGGCAGTTTCAAGATCACGAATATATAATTTTTAAGTCGCTGGGGCAAGTAGTTTAGCCGCAAATCGAATTTTAAGGGACAGAAAAAGTGTAAAGTTTGATGGGTCTAGGACGCATAGTTTAGCCGGAAAACGCGTTTAAAGATAAAAATGTCCAATTTTTTTAAAATTAGTTTTTCGTGTCATTCGTTACATGGATTAAAAGGTGGCAGTTCCAAGATCACGAATATATAATTTTTAAGTCGCTGGGGCAAGTAGTTTAGCCGCAAATCGAATTTTAAGGGACAGAAAAAGTGTAAAGTTTGATGGGTCTAGGACGCATAGTTTAGCCGGAAAACGCGTTTAAAGATAAAAATGTCCAATTTTTTTTAAATTAGTTTTTCGTGTCATTCGTTACATGCATTAAAAGGTGGCAGTTCCAAGATCACGAATATATAATTTTTAAGTCGCTGGGGCAAGTAGTTTAGCCGCAAATCGAATTTTAAGGGACAGAAAAAGTGTAAAGTTTGATGGGTCTAGGACGCATAGTTTAGCTGGAAAACGCGTTTAAAGATAAAAATGTCCAATTTTTTTAAAATTAGTTTTTCGTGTCATTCGTTACATGGATTAAAAGGTGGCAGTTCCAAGATCACAAATATATAATTTTTAAGTCGCTGGGGCAAGTAGTTTAGCCGCAAATCGAATTTTAAGGGACAGAAAAAGTGTAAAGTTTGATGGGTCTAGGACGCATAGTTTAGCCGGAAAACGCGTTTAAAGATAAAAATGTCCAATTTTTTTTAAATTAGTTTTTCGTGTCATTCGTTACATGGATTAAAAGGTGGCAGTTCCAAGATCACGAATATATAATTTTTAAGTCGCTGGGGCAAGTAGTTTAGCCGCAAATCGAATTTTAAGGGACAGAAAAAGTGTAAAGTTTGATGGGTCTAGGACGCATAGTTTAGCCGGAAAACGCGTTTAAAGATAAAAATGTCCAATTGTTTTAAAATTAGTTTTTCGTGTCATTCGTTACATGGATTAAAAGGTGGCAGTTCCAAGATCACGAATATATAATTTTTAAGTCGCTGGGGCAAGTAGTTTAGCCGCAAATCGAATTTTAAGGGACAGAAAAAGTGTAAAGTTTGATGGGTCTAGGACGCATAGTTTAGCCGGAAAACGCGTTTAAAGATAAAAATGTCCAATTTTTTTAAAATTAGTTTTTCGTGTCATTCGTTACATGGATTAAAAGGTGGCAGTTCCAAGATCACGAATATATAATTTTTAAGTCGCTGGGGCAAGTAGTTTAGCCACAAATCGAATTTTAAGGGACAGAAAAAGTGTAAAGTTTGATGGGTCTAGGACACATAGTTTAGCCGGAAAACGCGTTTAAAGATAAAAATGTCCAATTTTTTTAAAATTAGTTTTTCGTGTCATTCGTTACATGGATTAAAAGGTGGCAGTTCCAAGATCACGAATATATAATTTTTAAGTCGCTGGGGCAAGTAGTTTAGCCGCAAATCGAATTTTAAGGGACAGAAAAAGTGTAAATTTTGATGGGTCTAGGACGCATAGTTTAGCCGGAAAACGCGTTTAAAGATAAAAATGTCCAATTTTTTTAAAATTAGTTTTTCGTGTCATTCGTTACATGGATTAAAAGGTGGCAGTTCCAAGATCACGAATATATAATTTTTAAGTCGCTGGGGCAAGTAGTTAAGCCGCAAATCGAATTTTAAGGGACAGAAAAAGTGTAAAGTTTGATGGGTCTAGGACGCATAGTTTAGCCGGAAAACGCGTTTAAAGATAAAAATGTCCAATTTTTTTAAAATTAGTTTTTCGTGTCATTCGTTACATGGATTAAAAGGTGGCAGTTCCAAGATCACGAATATATAATTTTTAAGTCGCTGGGGCAAGTAGTTTAGCCGCAAATCGAATTTTAAGGGACAGAAAAAGTGTAAAGTTTGATGGGTCTAGGACGCATAGTTTAGCCGGAAGACGCGTTTAAAGATAAAAATGTCCAATTTTTTTAAAATTATTTTTTCGTGTCATTCGTTACATGGATTAAAAGGTGGCAGTTCCAAGATCACGAATATATAATTTTTAAGTCGCTAGGGCAAGTAGTTTAGCCGCAAATCGAATTTTAAGGGACACAAAAAGTGTAAAGTTTGATGGGTTTAGGACGCATAGTTTAGCCGGAAAACGCGTTTAAAGATAAAAATGTCCAATTTTTTTAAAATTAGTTTTTCGTGTCATTCGTTACATGGATTAAAAGGTGGCAGTTCCAAGATCACGAATATATAATTCTTAAGTCGCTGGGGCAAGTAGTTTAGCCGCAAATCGAATTTTAAGGGACAGAAAAAGTGTAAAGTTTGATGGGTCAAGGACGCATAGTTTAGCCGGAAAACGCGTTTAAAGATAAAAATGTCCAATTTTTTAAAATTAGTTTTTCGTGTCATTCGTTACATTGATTAAAAGGTGGCAGTTCCAAGATCACGAATATATAATTTTTAAGTCGCTGGGGCAAGTAGTTTAGCCGCAAATCGAATTTTAAGGGACAGAAAAAGTGTAAAGTTTAATGGGTCTAGGACGCATTGTTTAGCCGGAAAACGTGTTTAAAGATAAAAATGTCCAATTTTTTTAAAATTAGTTTTTCGTGTCATTCGTTACATGGATTAAAAGGTGGCAGTTCCAAGATCACGAATATATAATTTTTAAGTCGCTGGGGCAAGTAGTTTAGCCGCAAATCGAATTTTAAGGGACAGAAAAAGTGTAAAGTTTGATGGGTCTAGGACGCATAGCTTAGCCGGAAAACGCGTTTAAAGATAAAAATGTCAAATTTTTTTAAAATTAGTTTTTCGTGTCATTCGTTACATGGATTAAAAGGTGGCAGTTCCAAGATCACGAATATATAATTTTTAAGTCGCTGGGGCAAGTAGTTTAGCCGCAAATCGAATTTTAAGGGACAGAAAAAGTGTAAAGTTTGATGGGTCTAGGACGCATAGTTTAGCCGGAAAACGCGTTTAAAGATTAAAATGTCCAATTTTTTTAAAATTAGTTTTTCGTGTCATTCGTTACATGGATTAAAAGGTGGCAGTTCCAAGATCACGAATATATTATTTTTAAGTCGCTGGGGCAAGTAGTTTAGCCGCAAATCGAATTTTAAGGGACAGAAAAAGTGTAAAGTTTGATGGGTCTAGGACGCATAGCTTAGCCGGAAAACGCGTTTAAAGATAAAAATGTCAAATTTTTTTAAAATTAGTTTTTCGTGTCATTCGTTACATGGATTAAAAGGTGGCAGTTCCAAGATCACGAATATATAATTTTTAAGTCGCTGGGGCAAGTAGTTTAGCCGCAAATCGAATTTTAAGGGACAGAAAAAGTGTAAAGTTTGATGGGTCTAGGACGCATAGTTTAGCCGGAAAACGCGTTTAAAGATTAAAATGTCCAATTTTTTTAAAATTAGTTTTTCGTGTCATTCGTTACATGGATTAAAAGGTGGCAGTTCCAAGATCACGAATATATTATTTTTAAGTCGCTGGGGCAAGTAGTTTAGCCGCAAATCGAATTTTAAGGGACAGAAAAAGTGTAAAGTTTGATGGGTCTAGAACGCATAGTTTAGCCGGAAAACGCGTTTAAAGATAAAAATGTCCAATTTTTTAAAATTAGTTTTTCGTGTCATTCGTTACATGGATTAAAAGGTGGCAGTTCCAAGATCACGAATATATAATTTTTAAGTCGCTGGGGCAAGTAGTTTAGCCGCAAATCGAATTTTAAGGGACAGAAAAAGTGTAAAGTTTAATGGGTCTAGGACGCATAGTTTAGCCGGAAAACGTGTTTAAAGATAAAAATGTCCAATTTTTTAAAATTAGTTTTTCGTGTCATTCGTTACATGGATTAAAAGGTGGCAGTTCCAAGATCACGAATATATAATTTTTAAGTCGCTGGGGCAAGTAGTTTAGCCGCAAATCGAATTTTAAGGGACAGAAAAAGTGTAAAGTTTGATGGGTCTAGGACGCATAGCTTAGCCGGAAAACGCGTTTAAAGATAAAAATGTCCAATTTTTTTAAAATTAGTTTTCGTGTCATTCGTTACATGGATTAAAAGGTGGCAGTTCCAAGATCACGAATATATAATTTTTAAGTCGCTGGGGCAAGTAGTTAAGCCGCAAATCGAATTTTAAGGGACAGAAAAAGTGTAAAGTTTGATGGGTCTAGGACGCATAGCTTAGCCGGAAAACGCGTTTAAAGATAAAAATGTCCAATTTTTTTAAAATTAGTTTTTCGTGTCATTCGTTACATGGATTAAAAGGTGGCAGTTCCAAGATCACGAATATATAATTTTTAAGTCGCTGGGGCAAGTAGTTTAGCCGCAAATCGAATTTTAAGGGACAGAAAAAGTGTAAAGTTTGATGGGTCTAGGACGCATAGTTTAGCCGGAAAACGCGTTTAAAGATAAAAATGTCCAATTTTTTTAAAATTAGTTTTTCGTGTCATTCGTTACATGGATTAAAAGGTGGCAGTTCCAAGATCACGAATATATTATTTTTAAGTCGCTGGGGCAAGTAGTTTAGCCGCAAATCGAATTTTAAGGGACAGAAAAAGTGTAATGTTTGATGGGTCTAGAACGCATAGTTTAGCCGGAAAACGCGTTTAAAGATAAAAATGTCCAATTTTTTTAAAATTAGTTTTTCGTGTCATTCGTTACATGGATTAAAAGGTGGCAGTTCCAAGATCACGAATATATATTTTTTAAGTCGCTGGGGCAAGTAGTTTAGCCGCAAATCGAATTTTAAGGGACAGAAAAAGTGTAAAGTTTGATGGGTCTAGGACGCATAGTTTAGCCGGAAAACGCGTTTAAAGATAAAAATGTCCAATTTTTTTAAAATTAGTTTTTCGTGTCATTCGTTACATGGATTAAAAGGTGGCAGTTCCAAGATCACGAATATATAATTTTTAAGTCGCTGGGGCAAGTAGTTAAGCCGCAAATCGAATTTTAAGGGACAGAAAAAGTGTAAAGTTTGATGGGTCTAGGACGCATAGTTTAGCCGGAAAACGCGTTTAAAGATAAAAATGTCCAATTTTTTTAAAATTAGTTTTTCGTGTCATTCGTTACATGGATTAAAAGGTGGCAGTTCCAAGATCACGAATATATAATTTTTAAGTCGCTGGGGCAAGTAGTTTAGCCGCAAATCGAATTTTAAGGGACAGAAAAAGTGTAAAGTTTGATGGGTCTAGGACGCATAGTTTAGCCGGAAGACGCGTTTAAAGATAAAAATGTCCAATTTTTTTAAAATTATTTTTTCGTGTCATTCGTTACATGGATTAAAAGGTGGCAGTTCCAAGATCACGAATATATAATTTTTAAGTCGCTGGGGCAAGTAGTTTAGCCGCAAATCGAATTTTAAGGGACAGAAAAAGTGTAAAGTTTGATGGGTTTAGGACGCATAGTTTAGCCGGAAAACGCGTTTAAAGATAAAAATGTCCAATTTTTTTAAAATTAGTTTTTCGTGTCATTCGTTACATGGATTAAAAGGTGGCAGTTCCAAGATCACGAATATATAATTCTTAAGTCGCTGGGGCAAGTAGTTTAGCCGCAAATCGAATTTTAAGGGACAGAAAAAGTGTAAAGTTTGATGGGTCAAGGACGCATAGTTTAGCCGGAAAACGCGTTTAAAGATAAAAATGTCCAATTTTTTAAAATTAGTTTTTCGTGTCATTCGTTACATGGATTAAAAGGTGGCAGTTCCAAGATCACGAATATATAATTTTTAAGTCGCTGGGGCAAGTAGTTTAGCCGCAAATCGAATTTTAAGGGACAGAAAAAGTGTAAAGTTTAATGGGTCTAGGACGCATAGTTTAGCCGGAAAACGTGTTTAAAGATAAAAATGTCCAATTTTTTTAAAATTAGTTTTTCGTGTCATTCGTTACATGGATTAAAAGGTGGCAGTTCCAAGATCACGAATATATAATTTTTAAGTCGCTGGGGCAAGTAGTTTAGCCGCAAATCGAATTTTAAGGGACAGAAAAAGTGTAAAGTTTGATGGGTCTAGGACGCATAGCTTAGCCGGAAAACGCGTTTAAAGATAAAAATGTCCAATTTTTTTAAAATTAGTTTTTCGTGTCATTCGTTACATGGATTAAAAGGTGGCAGTTCCAAGATCACGAATATATAATTTTTAAGTCGCTGGGGCAAGTAGTTTAGCCGCAAATCGAATTTTAAGGGACAGAAAAAGTGTAAAGTTTGATGGGTCTAGGACGCATAGTTTAGCCGGAAAACGCGTTTAAAGATTAAAATGCCCAATTTTTTTAAAATTAGTTTTTCGTGTCATTCGTTACATGGATTAAAAGGTGGCAGTTCCAAGATCACGAATATATTATTTTTAAGTCGCTGGGGCAAGTAGTTTAGCCGCAAATCGAATTTTAAGGGACAGAAAAAGTGTAAAGTTTGATGGGTCTAGAACGCATAGTTTAGCCGGAAAACGCGTTTAAAGATAAAAATGTCCAATTTTTTTAAAATTAGTTTTTCGTGTCATTCGTTACATGGATTAAAAGGTGGCAGTTCCAAGATCACGAATATATAATTTTTAAGTCGCTGGGGCAAGTAGTTTAGCCGCAAATCGAATTTTAAGGGACAGAAAAAGTGTAAAGTTTGATGGGTCTAGGATGCATAGTTTAGCCGGAAAACGCGTTTAAAGATAAAAATGTCCAATTTTTTTAAAATTAGTTTTTCGTGTCATTCGTTACATGGATTAAAAGGTGGCAGTTCCAAGATCACGAATATATAATTTTTAAGTCGCTGGGGCAAGTAGTTTAGCCCCAAATCGAATTTTAAGGGACAGATAAAATGTAAAGTTTGATGGGTCTAGGACGCATAGTTTAGCCGGAAAACGCGTTTAAAGATAAAAATGTCCAATTTTTTTAAAATTAGTTTTTCGTGTCATTCGTTACATGGATTAAAAGGTGGCAGTTCCAAGATCACGAATATATAATTTTTAAGTCGCTGGGGCAAGTAGTTTAGCCGCAAATCGAATTTTAAGGGACAGAAAAAGTGTAAAGTTTGATGGGTCTGGGACGCATAGTTTAGCCGGAAAACGCGTTTAAAGATAAAAATGTCTAATTTTTTTTAAAATTAGTTTTTCGTGTCATTCGTTACATGGATTAAAAGGTGGCAGTTCCAAGATCACGAATATATAATTTTTAAGTCGCTGGGGCAAGTAGTTTAGCCGCAAATCGAATTTTAAGGGACAGAAAAAGTGTAAAGTTTGATGGGTCTAGGACGCATAGTTTAGCCGGAAAACGCGTTTAAAGATAAAAATGTCCAATTTTTTTAAAATTAGTTTTTCGTGTCATTCGTTACATGGATTAAAAGGTGGCAGTTCCAAGATCACGAATATATAATTTTTAAGTCGCTGGGGCAAGTAGTTTAGTCGCAAATCGAATTTTAAGGGACAGAAAAAGTGTAAAGTTTGATGGGTCTAGGACGCATAGTTTAGCCGGAAAACGCGTTTAAAGATAAAAATGTCCAATTTTTTTAAAATTAGTTTTTCTTGTCATTCGTTACATGGATTAAAAGGTGGCAGTTCCAAGATCACGAATATATAATTTTTAAGTCGCTGGGGCAAGTAGTTTAGCCGCAAATCGAATTTTAAGGGACAGAAAAAGTGTAAAGTTTGATGGGTCTAGGACGCATAGTTTAGCCGGAAAACGCGTTTAAAGATAAAAATGTCCAATTTTTTTAAAATTAGTTTTTCGTGTCATTCGTTACATGGATTAAAAGGTGGCAGTTCCAAGATCACGAATATATAATTTTTAAGTCGCTGGGGCAAGTAGTTTAGCCGCAAATCGAATTTTAAGGGACAGAAAAAGTGTAAAGTTTGATGGGTCTAGGACGCATAGTTTAGCCGGAAAACGCGTTTAAAGATTAAAATGTCCAATTTTTTTAAAATTAGTTTTTCGTGTCATTCGTTACATGGATTAAAAGGTGGCAGTTCCAAGATCACGAATATATTATTTTTAAGTCGCTGGGGCAAGTAGTTTAGCCGCAAATCGAATTTTAAGGGACAGAAAAAGTGTAAAGTTTGATGGGTCTAGAACGCATAGTTTAGCCGGAAAACGCGTTTAAAGATAAAAATGTCCAATTTTTTTAAAATTAGTTTTTCGTGTCATTCGTTACATGGATTAAAAGGTGGCAGTTCCAAGATCACGAATATATAATTTTTAAGTCGCTGGGGCAAGTAGTTTAGCCGCAAATCGAATTTTAAGGGACAGAAAAAGTGTAAAGTTTGATGGGTCTAGGATGCATAGTTTAGCCGGAAAACGCGTTTAAAGATAAAAATGTCCAATTTTTTTAAAATTAGTTTTTCGTGTCATTCGTTACATGGATTAAAAGGTGGCAGTTCCAAGATCACGAATATATAATTTTTAAGTCGCTGGGGCAAGTAGTTTAGCCCCAAATCGAATTTTAAGGGACAGATAAAATGTAAAGTTTGATGGGTCTAGGACGCATAGTTTAGCCGGAAAACGCGTTTAAAGATAAAAATGTCCAATTTTTTTAAAATTAGTTTTTCGTGTCATTCGTTACATGGATTAAAAGGTGGCAGTTCCAAGATCACGAATATATAATTTTTAAGTCGCTGGGGCAAGTAGTTTAGCCGCAAATCGAATTTTAAGGGACAGAAAAAGTGTAAAGTTTGATGGGTCTGGGACGCATAGTTTAGCCGGAAAACGCGTTTAAAGATAAAAATGTCTAATTTTTTTTAAAATTAGTTTTTCGTGTCATTCGTTACATGGATTAAAAGGTGGCAGTTCCAAGATCACGAATATATAATTTTTAAGTCGCTGGGGCAAGTAGTTTAGCCGCAAATCGAATTTTAAGGGACAGAAAAAGTGTAAAGTTTGATGGGTCTAGGACGCATAGTTTAGCCGGAAAACGCGTTTAAAGATAAAAATGTCCAATTTTTTTAAAATAAGTTTTTCGTGTCATTCGTTACATGGATTAAAAGGTGGCAGTTCCAAGATCACGAATATATAATTTTTAAGTCGCTGGGGCAAGTAGTTTAGTCGCAAATCGAATTTTAAGGGACAGAAAAAGTGTAAAGTTTGATGGGTCTAGGACGCATAGTTTAGCCGGAAAACGCGTTTAAAGATAAAAATGTCCAATTTTTTTAAAATTAGTTTTTCTTGTCATTCGTTACATGGATTAAAAGGTGGCAGTTCCAAGATCACGAATATATAATTTTTAAGTCGCTGGGGCAAGTAGTTTAGCCGCAAATCGAATTTTAAGGGACAGAAAAAGTGTAAAGTTTGATGGGTCTAGGACGCATAGTTTAGCCGGAAAACGCGTTTAAAGATAAAAATGTCCAATTTTTTTAAAATTAGTTTTTCGTGTCATTCGTTACATGGATTAAAAGGTGGCAGTTCCAAGATCACGAATATATAATTTTTAAGTCGCTGGGGCAAGTAGTTTAGCCGCAAATCGAATTTTAAGGGACAGAAAAAGTGTAAAGTTTGATGGGTCTAGGACGCATAGCTTAGCCGGAAAACGCGTTTAAAGATAAAAATGTCCAATTTTTTTAAAATTAGTTTTTCGTGTCATTCGTTACATGGATTAAAAGGTGGCAGTTCCAAGATCACGAATATATTATTTTTAAGTCGCTGGGGCAAGTAGTTTAGCCGCAAATCGAATTTTAAGGGACAGAAAAAGTGTAAAGTTTGATGGGTCTAGAACGCATAGTTTAGCCGGAAAACGCGTTTAAAGATAAAAATGTCCAATTTTTTTAAAATTAGTTTTTCGTGTCATTCGTTACATGGATTAAAAGGTGGCAGTTCCAAGATCACGAATATATAATTTTTAAGTCGCTGGGGCAAGTAGTTTAGCCGCAAATCGAATTTTAAGGGACAGAAAAAGTGTAAAGTTTGATGGGTCTAGGATGCATAGTTTAGCCGGAAAACGCGTTTAAAGATAAAAATGTCCAATTTTTTTTAAAATTAGTTTTTCGTGTCATTCGTTACATGGATTAAAAGGTGGCAGTTCCAAGATCACGAATATATAATTTTTAAGTCGCTGGGGCAAGTAGTTTAGCCGCAAATCGAATTTTAAGGGACAGATAAAATGTAAAGTTTGATGGGTCTAGGACGCATAGTTTAGCCGGAAAACGCGTTTAAAGATAAAAATGTCCAATTTTTTTAAAATTAGTTTTTCGTGTCATTCGTTACATGGATTAAAAGGTGGCAGTTCCAAGATCACGAATATATAATTTTTAAGTCGCTGGGACAAGTAGTTTAGCCGCAAATCGAATTTTAAGGGACAGAAAAAGTGTAAAGTTTGATGGGTCTAGGACGCATAGTTTAGCCGGAAAATGCGTTTAAAGATAAAAATGTCCAATTTTTTTAAAATTAGTTTTTCGTGTCATTCGTTACATGGATTAAAAGGTGGCAGTTCCAAGATCACGAATATATAATTTTTAAGTCGCTGGGGCAAGTAGTTTAGCCGCAAATCGAATTTTAAGGGACAGAAAAAGTGTAAAGTTTGATGGGTCTAGGACGCATAGTTTAGCCGGAAAACGCGTTTAAAGATAAAAATGTCCAATTTTTTTTTAAAATTAGTTTTTCGTGTCATTCGTTACATGGATTAAAAGGTGGCAGTTCCAAGATCACGAATATATAATTTTTAAGTCGCTGGGGCAAGTAGTTTAGCCGCAAATCGAATTTTAAGGGACAGAAAAAGTGTAAAGTTTGATGGGTCTAGGACGCATAGTTTAGCCGGAAAACGCGTTTAAAGATAAAAATGTCCAATTTTTTTAAAATTAGTTTTTCGTGTCATTCGTTACATGGATTAAAAGGTGGCAGTTCCAAGATCACGAATATATAATTTTTAAGTCGCTGGGGCAAGTAGCTTAGCCGCAAATCGAATTTTAAGGGACAGATAAAATGTAAAGTTTGATGGGTCTAGGACGCATAGTTTAGCCGGAAAACGCGTTTAAAGATAAAAATGTCCAATTTTTTTAAAATTAGTTTTTCGTGTCATTCGTTACATGGATTAAAAGGTGGCAGTTCCAAGATCACGAATATATAATTTTTAAGTCGCTGGGGCAAGTAGTTTAGCCGCAAATCGAATTTTAAGGGACAGAAATAGTGTAAAGTTTGATGGGTCTAGGACGCATAGTTTAGCCGGAAAACGCGTTTAAAGATAAAAATGTCCAATTTTTTTAAAATTAGTTTTTCGTGCCATTCGTTACATGGATTAAAAGGTGGCAGTTCCAAGATCACGAATATATAATTTTTAAGTCGCTGGGGCAAGTAGTTTAGCCGCAAATCGAGTTTTAAGGGACAGAAAAAGTGTAAAGTTTGATGGGTCTAGGACGCATAGTTTAGCCGGAAAACGCGTTTAAAGATAAAAATGTCCAATTTTTTTAAAATTAGTTTTTCGTGTCATTCGTTACATGGATTGAAAGGTGGCACTTTCAAGATAACGAATATATAATTTTTAAGTCGCTAGGCCAAGTAGTTTAGCCGCAAATTGAATTTTAAGGGACAGAAAAAGTGTAAAGTTTGATAACGAATATATAATTTTTAAGTCGCTGGGGCAAGTAGTTTAGCCGCAAATCGAGTTTTAAGGGACAGAAAAAGTGTAAAGTTTGATGGGTCTAGGACGCATAGTTTAGCCGGAAAACGCGTTTAAAGATAAAAATGTCCAATTTTTTTAAAATTAGTTTTTCGTGTCATTCGTTACATGGATTGAAAGGTGGCACTTTCAAGATAACGAATATATAATTTTTAAGTCGCTAGGGCAAGTAGTTTAGCCGCAAATCGAATTTTAAGGGACAGAAAAAGTGTAAAGTTTGATGGGTCTAGGACGCATAGTTTAGCCGGAAAACGCGTTTAAAGATAAAAATGTCCAATTTTTTTAAAATTAGTTTTTCGTGTCATTCGTTACATGGATTAAAAGGTGGCAGTTCCAAGATCACGAATATATAATTTTTAAGTCGCTGGGGCAAGTAGTTTAGCCTCAAATCGAGTTTTAAGGGACAGAAAAAGTGTAAAGTTTGATGGGTCTAGGACGCATAGTTTAGCCGGAAAACGCGTTTAAAGATAAAAATGTCCAATTTTTTTAAAATTAGTTTTTCGTGTCATTCGTTACATGGATTGAAAGGTGGCACTTTCAAGATAACGAATATATAATTTTTAAGTCGCTAGGCCAAGTAGTTTAGCCGCAAATTGAATTTTAAGGGACAGAAAAAGTGTAAAGTTTGATAACGAATATATAATTTTTAAGTCGCTAGGGCAAGTAGTTTAGCCGCAAATCGAATTTTAAGGGACTGAAAAAGTGTAAAGTTTGATGGGTCTAGGACGATTAGTTTATTCAGAGATCCCGTTTAAAGATAAAAATGTCCAAATTTTTCAAAATTAGTTTTTCGTGTCATACGTTACATGGATTGACAAGTGGCAGTTCCAAGATCACGAATATATAATTTTTAAGTCGCTGGGGCAAGTAGTTTAGCCGCAAATCGAGTTTTAAGGGACAGAAAAAGTGTAAAGTTTGATGGGTCTAGGACGCATAGTTTAGCCGGAAAACGCGTTTAAAGATAAAAATGTCCAATTTTTTTAAAATTAGTTTTTCGTGTCATTCGTTACATGGATTGAAAGGTGGCACTTTCAAGATAACGAATATATAATTTTTAAGTCGCTAGGCCAAGTAGTTTAGCCGCAAATTGAATTTTAAGGGACAGAAAAAGTGTAAAGTTTGATAACGAATATATAATTTTTAAGTCGCTGGGGCAAGTAGTTTAGCCGCAAATCGAGTTTTAAGGGACAGAAAAAGTGTAAAGTTTGATGGGTCTAGGACGCATAGTTTAGCCGGAAAACGCGTTTAAAGATAAAAATGTCCAATTTTTTTAAAATTAGTTTTTCGTGTCATTCGTTACATGGATTGAAAGGTGGCACTTTCAAGATAACGAATATATAATTTTTAAGTCGCTGGGGCAAGTAGTTTAGCCGCAAATCGAGTTTTAAGGGACAGAAAAAGTGTAAAGTTTGATGGGTCTAGGACGCATAGTTTAGCCGGAAAACGCGTTTAAAGATAAAAATGTCCAATTTTTTTAAAATTAGTTTTTCGTGTCATTCGTTACATGGATTGAAAGGTGGCACTTTCAAGATAACGAATATATAATTTTTAAGTCGCTAGGGCAAGTAGTTTAGCCGCAAATCGAATTTTAAGGGACAGAAAAAGTGTAAAGTTTGATGGGTCTAGGACGCATAGTTTAGCCGGAAAACGCGTTTAAAGATAAAAATGTCCAATTTTTTTAAAATTAGTTTTTCGTGTCATTCGTTACATGGATTAAAAGGTGGCAGTTCCAAGATCACGAATATATAATTTTTAAGTCGCTGGCGCAAGTAGTTTAGCCTCAAATCGAGTTTTAAGGGACAGAAAAAGTGTAAAGTTTGATGGGTCTAGGACGCATAGTTTAGCCGGAAAACGCGTTTAAAGATAAAAATGTCCAATTTTTTTAAAATTAGTTTTTCGTGTCATTCGTTACATGGATTGAAAGGTGGCACTTTCAAGATAACGAATATATAATTTTTAAGTCGCTAGGCCAAGTAGTTTAGCCGCAAATTGAATTTTAAGGGACAGAAAAAGTGTAAAGTTTGATAACGAATATATAATTTTTAAGTCGCTGGGGCAAGTAGTTTAGCCGCAAATCGAGTTTTAAGGGACAGAAAAAGTGTAAAGTTTGATGGGTCTAGGACGCATAGTTTAGCCGGAAAACGCGTTTAAAGATAAAAATGTCCAATTTTTTTAAAATTAGTTTTTCGTGTCATTCGTTACATGGATTGAAAGGTGGCACTTTCAAGATAACGAATATATAATTTTTAAGTCGCTGGGGCAAGTAGTTTAGCCGCAAATCGAGTTTTAAGGGACAGAAAAAGTGTAAAGTTTGATGGGTCTAGGACGCATAGTTTAGCCGGAAAACGCGTTTAAAGATAAAAATGTCCAATTTTTTTAAAATTAGTTTTTCGTGTCATTCGTTACATGGATTGAAAGGTGGCACTTTCAAGATAACGAATATATAATTTTTAAGTCGCTAGGCCAAGTAGTTTAGCCGCAAATTGAATTTTAAGGGACAGAAAAAGTGTAAAGTTTGATAACGAATATATAATTTTTAAGTCGCTAGGGCAAGTAGTTTAGCCGCAAATCGAATTTTAAGGGACTGAAAAAGTGTAAAGTTTGATGGGTCTAGGACGATTAGTTTATTCAGAGATCCCGTTTAAAGATAAAAATGTCCAAATTTTTCAAAATTAGTTTTTCGTGTCATACGTTACATGGATTGACAAGTGGCACTTCCAAGATCACGAATATATAATTTTTAAGCCGCTAGGGCAAGTAGTTTAGCCGCAAATCGAATTTTAAGGGACAGAAAAAGTGTGAAGTTTGATGGGTCTAGGACGCTTAGTTTAGTCAGAAATCGCGTTTAAAGATCAAAATGTCCAAATTTGAAAGGTGGCACTTTCAAGATAACGAATATATAATTTTTAAGTCGCTAGGGCAAGTAGTTTAGCCGCAAATCGAATTTTAAGCGACAGAAAAAGTGTAAAGTTTGATGGCTCTGGGACGCTTATTTTAGTCAGAAATCGGGTTTAAAGATGAAAAGATCATCGTATTTCTACTTAAAGCACGGCCTAGACACTGCTACATGACAAGTATCCCACATCTAGCCATATTAAACTTTCGTTCTTTACCGAAGTACTTCCCCAAAGCGCTTGGTTTGCACTAACTCTTTACTATACCGGACCGCCTTTAGGGATAAATCCCCGAAGACAGGAAACTAGATCGTATGAGCCGAAGCCCAACCAAAAATTGCATATATTGAAGAAAATCAATATATGACCCTTGCTTACGCTAGGAGATGATGACACGAGTCCCATTTATACATCAATCTTCTAGACCTGTTTCTCTTATTGTGTAGTTTTAGCTGCACACTTACTGTGATTACCGAACCACGTACAAACTGCGGCAGCAGCTGCCATAATTCGCTACCATTGGTAGCCAGAAAATCTCCGATAACAAGGTAACCCACTTGGACAGTTTCCTTACCCTCCTTATTCCTGATCGACTGCCCAAGAGGAAAACCAAGATATCTCACCACTACTATGGCACGATTCCTTTCAGTTAAGATCTACCTCGTGTGTCAGACGTTGCCGTACTTACTAGTCAATCAACCGCTTCCTACCTCATCTTAGTGAATGACTTAAACGTTAATCTATCTGGTTAAGAGCCCGTCTTAACCAGATAGATTAGCCGCTCAGTGCAGAATAGCCTCAATAAAGAGAGCTTAACATTCCTAATCGTTACCCGTCTTTCACCACTAGGAGGGACTATTTTGGCTCATCACGAAGGACCAGGAAGAACGGCTCCATTGCAAAACAACTTCCCGTATATTCCCTTGAGGCCAATCGATCAGATTTCTCGAAATACTCCCAAGGCAGACAGTTAGGTGCTCTACTTTTTAATATTTCTATTATGCATTTTCATAACCATCTCAAGTAATTGAAAAATACTCACATCTTATGTCAGGCCACCTATATCGTACCTCCTAAGGCTCCATAGAAATCAAGCTTTAGAATATCAATTGTAACGTAAACTGATTTGACTTCGATCATTGTACAACCTGCCCTAGCCTCCGCAGATAAACTCATTCTCTCTAACACTCGTTTTTAAAAACATATTGAAAGATTTGTATGACTTCTAGTGCAATCGGGCATAATAGTTGGGCTCATCAATTAGACGATATCGTACCCCACTAATGCGTAATATTTTTCGCTCTATGATTACCGACACTAATAAAATTTACAAGAAAAAAAAAACGATACATTTAGGTTCAATCCACACAGTCCAAAAACACACATAATAATATTTACATATTGCTTGTGTTTTCAACAATATAATTATTTCGGCTTAAGCGACAAGTCACTTAACTGTATGAGAAACTACAGGCTGAGACTCTTCCGTCGTGTCAACATTTTTACCAAATAAATAAAAATTTTTAGTGCATGTGAAGTTATTTTATTCACAATTCGGATTTTTTTACATGGATTGAAAGGTGGCACTTTCAAGATAACGAATATATAATTTTTAAGTCGCTGGGGCAAGTAGTTTAGCCGCAAATCGAGTTTTAAGGGACAGAAAAAGTGTAAAGTTTGATGGGTCTAGGACGCATAGTTTAGCCGGAAAACGCGTTTAAAGATAAAAATGTCCAATTTTTTTAAAATTAGTTTTTCGTGTCATTCGTTCAATGGATTGAAAGGTGGCACTTTCAAGATAACGAATATATAATTTTTAAGTCGCTAGGCCAAGTAGTTTAGCCGCAAATTGAATTTTAAGGGACAGAAAAAGTGTAAAGTTTGATAACGAATATATAATTTTTAAGTCGCTAGGGCAAGTAGTTTAGCCGCAAATCGAATTTTAAGGGACTGAAAAAGTGTAAGGTTTGATGGGTCTAGGACGATTAGTTTATTCAGAGATCCCGTTTAAAGATAAAAATGTCCAAATTTTTCAAAATTAGTTTTTCGTGTCATACGTTACATGGATTGACAAGTGGCACTTCCAAGATCACGAATATATAATTTTTAAGCCGCTAGGGCAAGTAGTTTAGCCGCAAATCGAATTTTAAGGGACAGAAAAAGTGTGAAGTTTGATGGGTCTAGGACGCTTAGTTTAGTCAGAAATCGCGTTTAAAGATCAAAATGTCCAAATTTGAAAGGTGGCACTTTCAAGATAACGAATATATAATTTTTAAGTCGCTAGGGCAAGTAGTTTAGCCGCAAATCGAATTTTAAGCGACAGAAAAAGTGTAAAGTTTGATGGCTCTGGGACGCTTATTTTAGTCAGAAATCGGGTTTAAAGATGAAAAGATCATCGTATTTCTACTTAAAGCACGGCCTAGACACTGCTACATGACAAGTATCCCACATCTAGCCATATTAAACTTTCGTTCTTTACCGAAGTACTTCCCCAAAGCGCTTGGTTTGCACTAACTCTTTACTATACCGGACCGCCTTTAGGGATAAATCCCCGAAGACAGGAAACTAGATCGTATGAGCCGAAGCCCAACCAAAAATTGCATATATTGAAGAAAATCAATATATGACCCTTGCTTACGCTAGGAGATGATGACACGAGTCCCATTTATACATCAATCTTCTAGACCTGTTTCTCTTATTGTGTAGTTTTAGCTGCACACTTACTGTGATTACCGAACCACGTACAAACTGCGGCAGCAGCTGCCATAATTCGCTACCATTGGTAGCCAGAAAATCTCCGATAACAAGGTAACCCACTTGGACAGTTTCCTTACCCTCCTTATTCCTGATCGACTGCCCAAGAGGAAAACCAAGATATCTCACCACTACTATGGCACGATTCCTTTCAGTTAAGATCTACCTCGTGTGTCAGACGTTGCCGTACTTACTAGTCAATCAACCGCTTCCTACCTCATCTTAGTGAATGACTTAAACGTTAATCTATCTGGTTAAGAGCCCGTCTTAACCAGATAGATTAGCCGCTCAGTGCAGAATAGCCTCAATAAAGAGAGCTTAACATTCCTAATCGTTACCCGTCTTTCACCACTAGGAGGGACTATTTTGGCTCATCACGAAGGACCAGGAAGAACGGCTCCATTGCAAAACAACTTCCCGTATATTCCCTTGAGGCCAATCGATCAGATTTCTCGAAATACTCCCAAGGCAGACAGTTAGGTGCTCTACTTTTTAATATTTCTATTATGCATTTTCATAACCATCTCAAGTAATTGAAAAATACTCACATCTTATGTCAGGCCACCTATATCGTACCTCCTAAGGCTCCATAGAAATCAAGCTTTAGAATATCAATTGTAACGTAAACTGATTTGACTTCGATCATTGTACAACCTGCCCTAGCCTCCGCAGATAAACTCATTCTCTCTAACACTCGTTTTTAAAAACATATTGAAAGATTTGTATGACTTCTAGTGCAATCGGGCATAATAGTTGGGCTCATCAATTAGACGATATCGTACCCCACTAATGCGTAATATTTTTCGCTCTATGATTACCGACACTAATAAAATTTACAAGAAAAAAAAAACGATACATTTAGGTTCAATCCACACAGTCCAAAAACACACATAATAATATTTACATATTGCTTGTGTTTTCAACAATATAATTATTTCGGCTTAAGCGACAAGTCACTTAACTGTATGAGAAACTACAGGCTGAGACTCTTCCGTCGTGTCAACATTTTTACCAAATAAATAAAAATTTTTAGTGCATGTGAAGTTATTTTATTCACAATTCGGATTTTTTTAATTTATTATAATTTAAATTTTCACTTGCAATATACATATGTGTACATTGTACATACCTATCGACCCCTGAACACCAAAAGTTTCGGATGTTTATATCTCTAAAACGAAAAGGTGCAATGAGATGTATATAGACATACAGTTCTAAAAAAAATAATATTAATGTGAGTGTATGTATAAAGCAGAAAAACCACCAAAATGACATGAAAATGTAGGGATGGGTGATGTTCGTCGATCTTGGGTGAGCATCGATGTAAGCCAACAAAATATCGATGGTTTTAACATCTATGCTGAAGCATGTGAAATATCGCAGAATGACTGCTAAGATACAAGACATCGATAGGAAAAAGAAAATTACGAGAAAAAAACACTGCTAAAATTTTCAAAACAACGAGGTATTTGAAGTTTAAAATATGTTTAATGAATTTTTAGTAGATTTTTGAATGTGCTATTATTTTTCAAAAAAAATTTAAGGAATGGAAATAAGTCAGCATCGATATTTCTGATTCGATAATTTCTGACATCTATGTTGTTTTTTTCGTTCTTAACATCGATGTTTTTAAATATAGCGACATTGTTGTTGACAATCTATTCTAGTCTGACATAGTGGGTGTGATCGTGTGCGTGTTGTGTACTTCAAAATTCAAATCCAGAAGGAGATTTCTCGTCCATCCAGGAGAATAACTGTCATTTGATACCAATCGAACAGTTTCAAAAGCATTCGGAAACCTGCCGGACTATCAATCAAAAAGGACATTAGTGAAAGGCAACAAACATTTCACATCAGAAAAGTTGTTTCAATTCTTCATGGCAAGTCCAAATTCCAAAACGAAATTTCAAGATTTTAAAACGTAAATGATAATTTACATAAATAACTCAATCAAAATTATTTTTTTGTTTTAATGAAAGTAAGAAAACACTTGTTATTTAAATAAGATCCACAAATTTGATTTAATTTTTGACTTAATCAAATTTGTGGATCTTATTTAAATAACAAGTGTTTTCTTACTTTCATTAAAATGTTACCAAAGTTCCACCAAGTGCTAACCCACGACTCTGTCGAGTCTATCCAAAATATTTTTTTGTGTTTTGAATATTATTTGGATTCTTCCAAATAATCATACTTATAACGGGTGATTTTTTTGCTACTTGGTTTTTGACGTTTATATTTTTGACAGACCACACATGGCAAATTCCACGAACATTTGACATTTCGATTCAGTATTGTTTTCCATTTCATCATGAATAGACTTACGCCTGAACAACGTTTGCAAATTATTGAAATTTATTATCAAAATTCGTGCTCTCTGAAAAATGTGTTTCGCAAGCTACGTCCGTTTTATGGTCGTCATAATCGACCCACCGAGCAGGCTATTCAGCTCATTGTGACCAAATTTCGCACCAGTTTCACTTTATTGGACATTAATCCACCAAATCGTATCCGTAGAGTGCGTACCGAAGAGAATATTGCTGCCGCATCCGTCAGTGTTGGTAAAGATCGCGATATGTCCATTCGGCGCCGATCGCAGCAATTGGGTTTGTGTTATTCGACCACCTGGAAGATTTTACCCAAAGATCTTGGTTTAAAGCCATACAAAATACAGCTGGTGCAAGAATTGAAGCCAGGCGACCTACCACAACGTAGAATTTTCAGTGAATGGGCCTTAGAAAAGTTGGATGAGGATCCGTTTTTTTATCGCAAAATTGTCTTCAGCGGCGAGGCTCATTTTTGGCTAAATGAATACGTGAATAAGCAGAATTGCCATATTTTGGAGTGAAGAGCAGCCAGAGGCAATTCAGCAGCTACCAATGCATCCCGAAAAATGCACTGTTTGGTGCGGTTTATGGGCAGGCGGCATCATTGGGCCGTACTTCTTCAAGGGCGATGAAGGCCGCAGGGTTACGGTCAATGGAGAAAGGTACCGTTCGATGACAACAGATTTTTTTTTTGCCGAAAATGCAAGAATTGAACTCGGTCGACAAGTGGTTCCAACAGGACGGTGCCACATGCCACACTGCACGCGAAACCATGCATCAATTGAGAGGCGAATTTGGTGAGCAGTTGATCTCACGTTTTGGCGCAGTCAATTGGCCACCAAGATCATGTGATTTTACCCCGTTAAACTATTTTTTGTGGGGCTATGTTAAGTCTATTGTCTATGGGGACAAGCCAAACACGATTGCTGCCTTGGAAGCCAACATTGAACGCGGCATTGGTGAGATTCCGGCCGAAATGTGTGAAAAAGTTTGCCAAAATTGGACCTTCAGAATGGACCACCTGAAGCGTAGCCGCGGGCAATATTTAAGTGAAATTATTTTTAAAAAGTAAATGGCAGAAATTGATTTATCGATCCAAATAAAAATTTCATTCACTTTTTACAAGTTTCTGTGTTTTTTTGAATTTTCAAAAACCAAGCTCTTAAAAAATCACCTTTTAGAATCGTAAAGATCAAGTGTTTTTTTTTTTATAAATTATCCATTATAATATGGTATTCCTCACGGCAGTCAACTAGGCCAAATTAAAACTAAAAACAACTACACTGAAACTGTTAGTAAGCATGACAACAAGGGATGCGGATACTTTTAATCATATTTTATAAAGAGCGCTTTTAATAAATTATGATAGAAATTTTTTCTTTGAAACCAAAATGAGAGCTATAAACACAATTTTGACTGACCATAGATTCAGAAAATCCTTAATTGATAGGTCAACATTTCACTGTACATTTCGGGCAGGCTATTGACCTACTTAGATGGGTTATAAGTTCACAATAAATGCACATAGTTCATTTATAATAAAATAATATGTATAACTTATTATAGACAAATAAAATAGTATATAGTTTAATATAATATATAGTAAAATTATAGATAGTAAACATAAAATCACTTACCATTTACCCAAAATTATATTTTTAAAAACACCTTCGGTCAACCTACAAATGTTTACACTATTGATTCCCTCGTTGGTACTGTCATTTTATGACATTTGTACATACAAAGATTATTCCTTGAAATAAAAAAAAATCATTTAATAATATAAATTTATTTATAAAAACATAAATCATTTTCTAAATAGAAATATTTTTTTTTTAGAGAAAACCCATTATTAATAATTAATTTCATTTTTTAATGTTCAGCAATACAATATTTTTTTTAATAAAACGTAAAGTGCCTACATACCTATTTTTAATTTTCCGATTCACAAGCCAGAGGCGTCTATCTATGTATTAAACAATCCATTATCCAGACCGTGAACCCGGCAAAAAGCAAACGATACGACGAAGACGACCCCGACGCCACTCGCGGTGACAAGCCATAACAAAGAAATAATAGAAATTAAAAATTAAATTTAAATACTCGTACATCTCAAAAAACCAAAGTAAAAACACATTTTTAATTAAAAACAAAGGCAATTTAATAATATTTATTTAATAATTTTTATCACTTCACATTTATTTTAAAACAATTTATTACAATTTTACTTTAAAATTTATTTCACTTAAAACACGCGGAGCAAACTACCTATTAATAGAAAAGCACTTGTTGAACTAAACTCCTGAGCCTGTGTTGTTGATTGTTTCTCTTTTCGCCAATCTTCCAGCATCCAACAGCGAATGCACTGAAATTAAAACGATCGTGTCGTGGCTTGAATTTAGCTTCAAGAAATATTTTATTTTTGAAGAATGGTATGTGTTAAGCATGTTGATGTGAGTGCTGTGAATTGTTGGTTTTTCGTATAGTTTGAATTCTTAGTGCTCTTTGAGAAGAAAACACTTGGGTTGGCTTATGGTAAATAATTATGAGCGTTGCTTAAGAGAAAAAAGTTTATTGCTGTTCAAACAATGCGAATAATTTTGTTTGAAAAAGAGAGAAATTATCCCATTCGATTTCGCTGTGTGGGAGAATTTTTTTTTTGTATTTTTGATGTCGGGTGATTTTTGTTGTTGCTTGTATCTGGTGTGAGCAGTGTGTCCATTGAAAAATTTCAAATCTAAAACCACTATTTTAGCAAGATTTTTTGACTACAAATCTGCTAAAAAATTGTAATTTTTTGTAGAAAAAAATGCCAAAACTGGTAATCGTGTCATTAGAATGCAAAAAACGTAAATTATACCTGGACTTGTCTTAAGGTGACGCTTAAAATACCGAGTTTTTTTCGTAGTTCTTTTACTTCAATAAAATGAATTTTAAATAACTAATTCAAACCAGAAACTAAATTGTTTATTTTGTTAAGTTTATTTAAAAAAAAAAGGAAATTACTTTACAAATAGTTATTAATCCATTTCTCAACTAAAAGAAAAAAGAAAAATCAGGAATCAGAGTAGAAATGTTAATCTGATTAAGTAAAAGGTATTTATATACATTTTTTACTGCAAAAGTTTTCTGCTTTATTAAGACATTTTCAAAAATATCACAAATTTCTTGTTCATCTTCTATGGTAAAATTAAGTTTGCAAAAAAAATGCTAAACGTTTCCTTTACTACAAAAATAAAATGCACGACTGGATCGTACAAACTTGCTCTTGTAGCTAACAACTTTGGTGTTACTCACTGCCGCTGTTGATAGGTAGCTACTCTCTTATAGTTATCCTATGCAGATTTAAAGCTCATGTAGGTAGTATTACCTTGATTCTTAGTAAAATGAATTGTCGAATGCATAATTCAAGGAATAGTTAAATAATTACCTACAAATATATATTGAATTGGATTTTAATTATGAAAATTAGGAGGGTAATAATGTAAATATGTACAAGTACATACATGTATATAATGAAAGTGAATTGTGTATAGGTGGGAAAAAATCGTTTTTTTAAACTTATTTAAACTGCCAAAACCATCACTTTCATCATTTTTTCGAAAAAACGAAGAACGCCATTAGATGCCACGGTTCAATGAAAATTTTATAATAAAGGTATCTCCAAAATTGTAGGACGGGTTTTGATGAAATCCTGTTTTTTATTTTTCGTTTTTTGAAAACAAAATTCTTTTAAATTTTGGTATGCAATTTTGTAGAAACTATTAATGTTCATGTGAAAATTTAAAATTATTTTTTTTTGATTAGTTTTAAAATTATCGATTTTTCAAAAAAAAATTAGTAAATTATTTCAATTTAAAAAAAAAGTTATTCAAAATTTTGATATGCAAACATAATTTAGCTACTTAGATCTTTTCAGATATAAAATTTGACAGAAATGCAATGTACCGTTACCGAGAAAGCCAACATTAAAAAAAAACGTTATAAAGGGTGATTTTTTTGCTACTTGGTTTTTGACGTTTATATTTTTGACAGATCGCACATGACAAATTCCACGAACATTTGACATTTCGATTCAGTATTGTTTGTCATTTCATCATGAATAGACCTACGCCTGAACAACGTTTGCAAATTATTGAAATTTATTATCAAAATTCGTGCTCTGTGAAAAATGTGTTTCGCAAGCTACGTCCGCTTTTTTTCCGCTCATTTTTGGCTAAATGGATACGTGAATAAGCAGAATTGCCGTATTTGGAGTGAAGAGCAGCCAGAGGCAATTCAGCAGCTACCAATGCATCCCGAAAAATGCACTGTTTGGTGCGGTTTATGGACAGGCGGCATCATTGGGCCATACTTCTTCAAGGACGATGAAGGCCGCAGGGTTACGGTCAATGGAGAAAGGTACCGTTCGATGATAACAGATTTTTTTTTGCCGAAAATGCAAGAATTGAACTCAGTCCACATGTCGTTCCAACAGGACGGTGCCACATGTCACACTGCACGCGAAACCATGCATCAATTGAGAGGCGAATTTGGTGAGCAGTTGATCTCACGTTTTGGCGCAGTCAATTGGCCACCAAGATCATGTGATTTGACCCCGTTAGACTATTTTTTGTGGGGCTATGTTAAGTCTATTGTCTATGGGGACAAGCCAAACACGATTGCTGCCTTGGAAGCCAACATTGAACGCGTCATTGGTGAGATTCCGGCCGAAATGTGTGAAAAAGTTTGCCAAAATTGGATCTTCAGAATGGACCACCTGAAGCGTAGCCGCGGGCAACATTTAAGTGAAATTATTTTTAAAAAGTAAATGGCAGAAATTGATTTATCGATCCAAATAAAAATTTCATTCACTTTTTACAAGTTTTTGTGTTTTTTTGAATTTTCAAAAACCAAGCTCTTAAAAATCACCGTTTATAAAAGGTACCGTTAATAGACTTTTCCTGTAAACTTGGTTCATATCAAATGATAGCTATTACCAGCAAAAAATTCTCAAAATTTTTTATCAAAATCGTTTGAGCCACTTTAGAGAAAAATAAGATTTTCCTTCAAGGTCATATGGCAGGAACCGTTATTTTTAGGCCTAAAAATAACATTTCAATTCCCTCTCTGAGGAATGCCAAAATAATCACACATACCAAATTTGAAGCCAATCGCTTAAACCGTTTAGGCTGTAGCTCTTTATACATACAGACATATATTTTTTGGCGATCACTTTTTCAGATTTCTCTATGATCGTAATGTCATGTTTAATTGTTAGAATTTTTTTTTTTTTACGAATGCATAACCTGCCTTATAGTACCTATAATCGCAAGTAAAAATATACACTCGGTATTTTAAGCGTCACCTTAAGACAAGTCCAGGTATAATTTTCGCTTTTTGCGTTCTAATTACACGATTTCAGTTTTAGCATTTTGTTCTACAAAAAATTACCATTTTTCAGCAGATTTGTAGTCAAAAAATCCTACAAAATTATTCGCATTGTTTCAACAGCAATAAACTTTTTTTCTCTTAAGCAACGCTGACAATTATTTACCATAAACCAACCCAAGTGCCAAATTTTTTAAAATTAGTTTTTCATGTCATTCGTTACATGGATTGAAAGGTGGCACTTTCAAGATCACGAATATATAATTTTTAGGTCGCTAGGGCAAGTAGTTTAGCCGCAAATCGAATTTTAAGGGACAGAAAAAGTTTAAAGTTTGATGGGTCTAGGACGCTTAGTTTCGTCAGAAATCGCGCTTAAAGATAAAAATGTCCAATTTTTTTAAAATTAGTTTTTTGTGTCATTCGTTACATGGATTGAAAGGTGGCACTTCCAAGATCACGAATATATAATTTTTAGGTCGCTAGGGCAAGTAGTTTAGCCGCAAATCGAATTTTAAGGGACAGAAAAAGTTTAAAGTTTGATGTGGCATGTGACGCTTAGTTTAGCCAGAAATCGCGTTTAAAGATAAAAATGTCCAAATTTATTAAAAGTAGTTTTTCGTGTCATTCGTTACATGGATTGAAAGGTGGCACTTCCAAGAACACGAATATAAAATTTTTAAGTCGCTAGGGCAAGTAGTTTAGCCGCAAATCGAATTTTAAGGGACTGAAGAAGTGTAAAGTCTAGGACGCCCAGTTAGTCAGAAATCGCGTTTAAAGATAAAAATGTCCAATTTTTTTACAATTAGTTTTTCGTGTCATTCGTTACATGGATTGAAAGGTGGCACTTCCAAGAACACGAATATAAAATTTTGAAGTCGCTAGGGCAAGTAGTTTAGCCGCAAATCGATTCTTAAGGGACAGAAAAATTGCAAAGTTTGATGGGTCTAGGACGCTTAGTTTAGTCAGAAATCGCGTTTAAAGATAAAAATGTCCAATTTTTTTAAAATTAGTTTTTCGTGTCATTCGTTACATGGATTGAAAGGAGTCACTTCCAAGATCACGAATATATAATTTTTAAGTCGCTAGAGCAAGTAGTTTAGCCGCAAATCGAATTTTAAGGGACAGAAAAAGTGCAAAGTTTGATGGGTCTATGATTTTTCAATTAGTTTTTCGTGTCATTCGACACATGGATTAAAAGGTGGCACTTTCCAGATCACGAATATATAATTTTTAAGTCGCTAGGGCAAGTAGTTTAGCCGCAAATCGAATTTTAAGGGACTGAAAAAGTGTAAAGTTTGATGGGTCTAGGACGCTTAGTTTAGTCAGAAATCGCGAGATAAAAATGTCCGAATTTTTTAAAATTAGTTTTTCGTGTCATTCGTTACATGGATTGAAAGGTGGCACTTTCCAGATCACGAATATATAATTTTTAAGTCGCTAGGGCAAGTAGTTTAGCCGCAAATCGAATTTTAAGGGACAGAAAAAGTGCAAAGTTTGATGGGTCTATGATTTTTTAATTAGTTTTTTGTGTCATTCGACACAAGGATTAAAAGGTGGCACTTTCCAGATCACGAATATATAATTTTTAAGTCGCTAGGGCAAGTAGTTTAGCCGCAAATCGAATTTTAAGGGACAGACAAAGTGTAAAGTTTGATGGGTCTAGGACGCTTAGTTTCGTCAGAAATCGCGTTTAAAGATAAAAATGTCCAAATTTTTTAAAATTAGTTTTTCGTGTCATTCGTTACATGGATTGAAAGGTGGCACTTCCAAGATCACGAATATATAATTTTTAAGTCGTTAGGGCAAGTAGTTTAGCCGCAAATAGAATTTTAAGGGAAAGCAAAAGTGTAAAGTTTGATGGGTCTATTATTTTTTCAATTAGTTTTTCGTGTCATTCGTTACATGGATTGAAAGGTGGCACTTCCAAGATCAGGAATATATAATTTTTAAGTCGCTAGGGCAAGTAGTTTAGCCGCAAATCGAATTTTAAGGGACTGAAAAAGTGTAAAGTTTGATGTTTCTAGGACGCTTAGTTTAGTCAGAAATCGCGTTTAAAGATAAAAATGTCCAAATTTTTTAAAATTAGTTTTTCGTGTCATTCGTTACATGGATTAAAAGGTGGCACTTCCAAGATCACGAATATATAATTTTTAGGTCGCTAGGGCAAGTAGTTAGCCGCAAATCGAATTTTAAGGGACTGAAAAAGTGTAAAGTTTGATGGGTCTAGGACGCTTAGTTCAGCTAGAAATCGCGTTTAAAGATAAAAATGTCCCGATTTTTTAAAATTAGTTTTTCGTGTCATTCGTTACATGAATTGAAAGGTGGCACTTCCAAGATCACGAATATATAATTTTTAAGACGCTAGGACAAGTAGTTTAGCCACAGATCGTATTTTAAAGGACAGAAAAAGTGTAAAGTTTGATGTGGCATGTGACGCTTAGTTTACCCAGAAATCGCGTTTAAAGATAAAAATGTCCAAATTTATTAAAAGTAGTTTTTCGTGTCATTCGTTACATGGATTGAAAGGTGGCACTTCCAAGAACACGAATATAAAATTTTTAAGTCGCTAGAGCAAGTAGTTTAGCCGCAAATCGATTCTTAAGGGACAGAAAAATTGCAAAGTTTGATGGGTCTAGGACGCTTAGTTTAGTCAGAAATCGCGTTTAAAGATAAAAATGTCCAATTTTTTTAAAATTAGTTTTTCGTGTCATTCGTTACATGGATTGAAAAGAGTCACTTCCAAGATCACGAATATATAATTTTTAAGTCGCTAGAGCAAGTAGTTTAGCCGCAAATCGAAATTTAAGGGACTGAAAAAGTGTAAAGTTTGATGGGTCTAGGACGCTTAGTTTAGTCAGAAATCGCGAGATAAAAATGTCCGAATTTTTTAAAATTAGTTTTTCGTGTCATTCGTTACATGGATTGAAAGGTTGCACTTTCCAGATCACGAATATATAATTTTTAAGTCGATAGGGCAAGTAGTTTAGCCGCAAATCGAATTTTAAGGGACAGAAAAAGTGCAAAGTTTGATGGGTCTATGATTTTTTCAATTAGTTTTTCGTGTCATTCGACACATGAATTGAAAGGTGGTACTTTCCAGATCAGTCTATTATTTTTTCAATTAGTTTTTCGTGTCATTCGTTACATGGATTGAAAGGTGGCACTTCCAAGATCAGGAATATATAATTTTTCAGTCGCTAGGGCAAGTAGTTTAGCCGCAAATCGAATTTTAAGGGACTGAAAAAGTGTAAAGTTTGATGTTTCTAGGACGCTTAGTTTAGTCAGAAATCGCGTTTAAAGATAAAAATGTCCAAATTTTTTAAAATTAGTTTTTCGTGTCATTCGTTACATGGATTAAAAGGTGGCACTTCCAAGATCACGAATATATAATTTTTAGGTCGCTAGGGCAAGTAGTTAGCCGCAAATCGAATTTTAAGGGACTGAAAAAGTGTAAAGTTTGATGGGTCTAGGACGCTTAGTTCAGCTAGAAATCGCGTTTAAAGATAAAAATGTCCCGATTTTTTAAAATTAGTTTTTCGTGTCATTCGTTACATGAATTGAAAGGTGGCACTTCCAAGATCACGAATATATAATTTTTAAGACGCTAGGACAAGTAGTTTAGCCACAGATCGTATTTTAAAGGACAGAAAAAGTGTAAAGTTTGATGTGGCATGTGACGCTTAGTTTACCCAGAAATCGCGTTTAAAGATAAAAATGTCCAAATTTATTAAAAGTAGTTTTTCGTGTCATTCTTTACATGGATTGAAAGGTGGCACTTCCAAGAACACGAATATAAAATTTTTAAGTCGCTAGGGCAAGTAGTTTAGCCGCAAATCGATTCTTAAGGGACAGAAAAATTGCAAAGTTTGATGGGTCTAGGACGCTTAGTTTAGTCAGAAATCGCGTTTAAAGATAAAAATGTCCAATTTTTTTAAAATTAGTTTTTCGTGTCATTCGTTACATGGATTGAAAGGAGTCACTTCCAAGATCACGAATATATAATTTTTAAGTCGCTAGAGCAAGTAGTTTAGCCGCAAATCGAAATTTAAGGGACTGAAAAAGTGTAAAGTTTGATGGGTCTAGGACGCTTAGTTTAGTCAGAAATCGCGAGATAAAAATGTCCGAATTTTTTAAAATTAGTTTTTCGTGTCATTCGTTACATGGATTGAAAGGTGGCACTTTCCAGATCACGAATATATAATTTTTAAGTCGCTAGGGCAAGTAGTTTAGCCGCAAATCGAAATTTAAGGGACTGAAAAAGTGTAAAGTTTGATGGGTCTAGGACGCTTAGTTTAGTCAGAAATCGCGAGATAAAAATGTCCGAATTTTTTAAAATTAGTTTTTCGTGTCATTCGTTACATGAATTGAAAGGTGGCACTTCCAAGATCACGAATATATAATTTTTAAGACGCTAGGACAAGTAGTTTAGCCACAGATCGTATTTTAAAGGACAGAAAAAGTGTAAAGTTTGATGTGGCATGTGACGCTTAGTTTACCCAGAAATCGCGTTTAAAGATAAAAATGTCCGAATTTTTTAAAATTAGTTTTTCGTGTCATTCGTTACATGGATTGAAAGGTGGCACTTTCCAGATCACGAATATATAATTTTTAAGTCGCTAGGGCAAGTAGTTTAGCCGCAAATCGAATTTTAAGGGACTGAAAAAGTGTAAAGTTTGATGGGTCTAGGGCGCTTAGTTTAGTCAGAAATCGCGTTTAAAGATAAAAATGTCCAAATTTTTTAAAATTAGTTTTTCGTGTCATTCGTTACATGGATTGAAAGGTGGCACTTCCAAGATCACGAATATATAATTTTTAAGTCGTTAGGGCAAGTAGTTTAGCCGCAAATAGAATTTTAAGGGAAAGCAAAAGTGTAAAGTTTGATGGGTCTATGATTTTTTCAATTAGTTTTTCGTGTCATTCGTTACATGGCTTGAAAGGTGGCACTTCCAAGATCACGAATATATAATTTTTAAGTCGCTGGGGCAAGTAGTTTAGCCGCAAATCGAATTTTAAGGGACAGAAAAAGTGTAAAGTTTGATGGGTCTAGGACGCTTAGTTTAGTCTGAAATCGCGTTTAAAGATAAAAATGTCCAAATTTTTTAAAATTAGTTTCGTGTCATTCGTTACATGGATTGAAACGTGGCACTTCCAAGATCACGAATATATAATTTTTAAGTCGCTAAGACAAGTAGTTTAGCCACAGATCGTATTTTAAAGGACAGAAAAAGTGTAAAGTTTGATGGGTCTAGGACGCTTAGTTCAGCCAGAAATCGCGTTTAAAGATAAAAATGTCCCGATTTTTTAAAATTAGTTTTTCGTGTCATTCGTTACATGGATTGAAAGGTGGCACTTCCAAGATCACGAATATATAATTTTTAAGTCGCTAGGACAAGTAGTTTAGCCACAGATCGTATTTTAAAGGACAGAAAAAGTGTAAAGTTTGATTAGTTTACCCAGAAATCGCATTTAAAGATAAAAATGTCCAAATTTATTAAAAGTAGTTTTTCGTGTCATTCGACACATGGATTGAAAGGTGGCACTTTCCAGATCACGAATATATAATTTTTAAGTCGCTAGGGCAAGTAGTTTAGCCGCAAATCGAATTTTAAGAGACTGAAAAAGTGTAAAGTTTGATGGGTCTAGGACGCTTATTTTAGTCAGAAATCGCGTTTAAAGATAAAAATGTCCAATTTTTTTAAAATTAGTTTTTCGTGTCATTCGTTACATGGATTGAAAGGTGGCACTTCCAAGATCACGAATATATAATTTTTAAGTCGCTAGGGCAAGTAGTTTAGCCGCAAATAGAATTTTAAGGGAAAGCAAAAGTGTAAAGTTTGATGGGTCTATGATTTTTTCAATTAGTTTTTCGTGTCATTCGTCACATGGATTGAAAGGTGGCACTTCCAAGATCACGAATATATAATTTTTAAGTCGCTAGGACAAGTAGTTTAGCCACAGATCGTATTTTAAAGGACAGAAAAAGTGTAAAGTTTGATGTGGCATGTGACGCTTAGTTTAGTCAGAAATCGCGAGATAAAAATGTCCGAATTTTTTAAAATTAGTTTTTCGTGTCATTCGTTACATGGATTGAAAGGTGGCACTTTCCAGATCACGAATATATAATTTTTAAGTCGCTAGGGCAAGTAGTTTAGCCGCAAATCGAATTTTAAGGGACAGAAAAAGTGCAAAGTTTGATGGGTCTATGATTTTTTCAATTAGTTTTTCGTGTCATTCGACACATGGATTAAAAGGTGGCAGTTCCAAGATCACGAATAAGGGACTGAAAAAGTGTAAAGTTTGATGTTTCTAGGACGCTTAGTTTAGTCAGAAATCGCGTTTAAAGATAAAAATGTCCAATTTTTTTAAAATTAGTTTTTCGTGTCATTCGTTACATGGATTGAAAGGAGTCACTTCCAAGATCACGAATATATAATTTTTAAGTCGCTAGAGCAAGTAGTTTAGCCGCAAATCGAAATTTAAGGGACTGAAAAAGTCTAAAGTTTGATGGGTCTAGGACGCTTAGTTTAGTCAGAAATCGCGAGATAAAAATGTCCGAATTTTTTAAAATTAGTTTTTCGTGTCATTCGTTGAAAGGTGGCACTTTCCAGATCACGAATATATAATTTTTAAGTCGCTAGGGCAAGTAGTTTAGCCGCAAATCGAATTTTAAGGGACAGAAAAAGTGCAAAGTTTGATGGGTCTATGATTTTTTCAATTAGTTTTTCGTGTCATTCGACACATGAATTGAAAGGTGGTACTTTCCAGATCACGAATATATAATTTTTAAGTCGCTAGGGCAAGTAGTTTAGCCGCAAATCGAATTTTAAGGGACTGAAAAAGTGTAAAGTTTGATGGGTCTAGGGCGCTTAGTTTAGTCAGAAATCGCGTTTAAAGATAAAAATGTCCAAATTTTTTAAAATTAGTTTTTCGTGTCATTCGTTACATGGATTGAAAGGTGGCACTTCCAAGATCACGAATATATAATTTTTAAGTCGTTAGGGCAAGTAGTTTAGCCGCAAATAGAATTTTAAGGGAAAGCAAAAGTGTAAAGTTTGATGGGTTTATGATTTTTTCAATTAGTTTTTCGTGTCATTCGACACATGAATTGAAAGGTGGTACTTTCCAGATCACGAATATATAATTTTTAAGTCGCTAGGGCAAGTAGTTTAGCCGCAAATCGAATTTTAAGGGACTGAAAAAGTGTAAAGTTTGATGGGTCTAGGGCGCTTAGTTTAGTCAGAAATCGCGTTTAAAGATAAAAATGTCCAAATTTTTTAAAATTAGTTTTTCGTGTCATTCGTTACATGGATTGAAAGGTGGCACTTCCAAGATCACGAATATATAATTTTTAAGTCGTTAGGGCAAGTAGTTTAGCCGCAAATAGAATTTTAAGGGAAAGCAAAAGTGTAAAGTTTGATGGGTCTATGATTTTTTCAATTAGTTTTTCGTGTCATTCGTTACATGGCTTGAAAGGTGGCACTTCCAAGATCACGAATATATAATTTTTAAGTCGCTAGGGCAAGTAGTTTAGCCGCAAATCGAATTTTAAGGGACTGAAAAAGTGTAAAGTTTAATGTTTCTAGGACGCTTAGTTTAGTCAGAAATCGCGTTTAAAGATAAAAATGTCCAAATTTTTTAAAATTAGTTTTTCGTGTCATTCGTTACATGGATTAAAAGGTGGCAGTTCCAAGATCACGAATATATAATTTTTAAGTCGCTGGGGCAAGTAGTTTAGCCGCAAATCGAATTTTAAGGGACAGAAAAAGTGTAAAGTTTGATGGGTCTAGGACGCTTAGTTTAGTCTGAAATCGCGTTTAAAGATAAAAATGTCCAAATTTTTTAAAATTAGTTTCGTGTCATTCGTTACATGGATTGAAACGTGGCACTTCCAAGATCACGAATATATAATTTTTAAGTCGCTAAGACAAGTAGTTTAGCCACAGATCGTATTTTAAAGGACAGAAAAAGTGTAAAGTTTGATGGGTCTAGGACGCTTAGTTCAGCCAGAAATCGCGTTTAAAGATAAAAATGTCCCGATTTTTTAAAATTAGTTTTTCGTGTCATTCGTTACATGGATTGAAAGGTGGCACTTCCAAGATCACGAATATATAATTTTTAAGTCGCTAGGACAAGTAGTTTAGCCACAGATCGTATTTTAAAGGACAGAAAAAGTGTAAAGTTTGATTAGTTTACCCAGAAATCGCGTTTAAAGATAAAAATGTCCAAATTTATTAAAAGTAGTTTTTCGTGTCATTCGACACATGGATTGAAAGGTGGCACTTTCCAGATCACGAATATATAATTTTTAAGTCGCTAGGGCAAGTAGTTTAGCCGCAAATCGAATTTTAAGAGACTGAAAAAGTGTAAAGTTTGATGGGTCTAGGACGCTTATTTAAGTCAGAAATCGCGTTTAAAGATAAAAATGTCCAATTTTTTTAAAATTAGTTTTTCGTGTCATTCGTTACATGGATTGAAAGGAGTCACTTCCAAGATCACGAATATATAATTTTTAAGTCGCTAGAGCAAGTAGTTTAGCCGCAAATCGAATTTTAAGGGACTGAAAAAGTGTAAAGTTTGATGGGTCTAGGACGCTTAGTTTAGTCAGAAATCGCGAGATAAAAATGTCCGAATTTTTTAAAATTAGTTTTTCGTGTCATTCGTTACATGGATTGAAAGGTGGCACTTTCCAGATCACGAATATATAATTTTTAAGTCGCTAGGGCAAGTAGTTTAGCCGCAAATCGAATTTTAAGGGACAGAAAAAGTGCAAAGTTTGATGGGTCTATGATTTTTTCAATTAGTTTTTCGTGTCATTCGACACATGAATTGAAAGGTGGCACTTTCCAGATCACGAATATATAATTTTTAAGTCGCTAGGGCAAGTAGTTTAGCCGCAAATCGAATTTTAAGGGACTGAAAAAGTGTAAAGTTTGATGGGTCTAGGACGCTTAGTTTAGTCAGAAATCGCGTTTAAAGATAAAAATGTCCAAATTTTTTAAAATTAGTTTTTCGTGTCATTCGTTACATGGATTGAAAGGTGGCACTTCCAAGATCACGAATATATAATTTTTAAGTCGTTAGGGCAAGTAGTTTAGCCGCAAATAGAATTTTAAGGGAAAGCAAAAGTGTAAAGTTTGATGGGTCTATGATTTTTTCAATTAGGTTTTCGTGTCATTCGTTACATGGATTGAAAGGTGGCACTTCCAAGATCACGAATATATAATTTTTAAGTCGCTAGGGCAAGTAGTTTAACCGCAAATCGAATTTTAAGGGACTGAAAAAGTGTAAAGTTTGATGGGTCTAGGACGCTTAGTTCAGCCAGAAATCGCGTTTAAAGATAAAAATGTCCCGATTTTTTAAAATTAGTTTTTCGTGTCATTCGTTACATGGATTGAAAGGTGGCACTTCCAAGATCACGAATATATAATTTTTAAGTCGCTAGGGCAAGTAGTTTAGCCGCAAATAGAATTTTAAGGGAAAGCAAAAGTGTAAAGTTTGATGGGTCTATGATTTTTTCAATTAGTTTTTCGTGTCATTCGTCACATGGATTGAAAGGTGGCACTTCCCAGATCACGAATATATAATTTTTAAGTCGCTAGGGCAAGTAGTTTAGCCGCAAATCGAATTTTAAGAGACTGAAAAAGTGTAAAGTTTGATGGGTCTAGGACGCTTATTTTAGTCAGAAATCGCGTTTAAAGATAAAAATGTCCAATTTTTTTAAAACTAGTTTTTCGTGTCATTCGTTACATGGATTGAAAGGTGGCACTTCCAAGATCACGAATATATAATTTTTAAGTCGCTAGGGCAAGTAGTTTAGCCGCAAATAGAATTTTAAGGGAAAGCAAAAGTGTAAAGTTTGATGGGTCTATGATTTTTTCAATTAGTTTTTCGTGTCATTCGTCACATGGATTGAAAGGTGGCACTTCCCAGATCACGAATATATAATTTTTAAGTCGCTAGGGCAAGTAGCTTAGCCACAAATCGAATTTTAAAGGACAGAAAAAGTGTAAAGTTTGATGGGTCTAGGACGCTTAGCTTAGTCAGAAATCGAGTTTAAAGATAAAAATGTCCTAAGTTTTTAAAATTAGTTCGTCGCGTCATTCGTTACATGGATTGAAATGTGGCACTTCCCAGATCACGTTTAAAGTTTAATATAATAAAGCTAGATTCTTGGCCATAACATCAAATTTTTTACGTTTTATTTCTTCTTGAAAACTACACTGTTATGGCTACCTGTAAAGGTATAGATTATCTAAGGATTAAGAGGGACACATATCCGAAATTTTCCTGGGCAAATATTCGATGAACAACTGTCCTGCAACTTGCGAAATACAGCCAGGCGAAAAAGTGGAATACCTACGTAATTATTCAAAGCTGGTCGCTGGGGTCCCATCCATATGCATCCATTGGAATAAATTTGTGTGTGAGGGCTGGGTGTCGGTCCGAGAGAGCCACCCGTACCCGGCGGAACAACAGGGCGCAAGAAAATTGGCCACAATTGCCAGTCGTACCTGCCTGCATATACTAGGCCGAGGGTAGTTCTCGGATGCAAGTGTCCTCCGGTCTTAAAGATTAAACTCCTTTTGGTGGCATTCATGGGAGAAAGGTTGCACAATTTTCCAATTAAATTATAAAAAAAAAAAACAATAAAACAAAGCTACGTGTGAGCCCGGCAAAATGTAAGTAGAAAATGGGAAATTCTGTCAAGAATTTTGACAGAAGAAATGTAAGTAGGTAGGGCAGAGTTTTGTGGAGTTGTTCCCAAACTGAGCAGGGTGGTTCGCGTCAAGAATACAGTTTTTTTTTGTTGGTGGGTATACTAGGAACGCCTGAAAGTATAATATAGACTTGCGGATAGGAAGCTATACGTTGAGGTAGGCCCGGTTTTATGTAATTTGATTTGAATGTAGGTCAACCTAGTTCGTTGAACCAGAAACCTGCAAGAAATTTACTTTCGTAAAGGGCCCGCAATGTGATCATGCGAGTCGAGTACGGTACAGGGTAGCGGTGTAGTTTTTTTTTTGATGAGTATTGCATTGCGAATCGAACCGTCTTAGTGTTAAGGAGGAACATTTAGTGCAAGTGCTGCCGGTACTAAAATAAGAAATTAAAAATAAAGTAAGAAGTTTGCGAAACGGACGTGTAGTTAAGTAAAGGCATTTATTGCCCAGTCCTAACTTTTTTTTGGGAAACTCGGATTTTATATAATTTACATCATGATTAATACTGTGCGAAAGGGGTAAGATGAGTTAATTGGTGATTTAAGGAATATGGTGTAAATCCATTTATATCTTGTTCAGGTGAATTTTTGGCTGTTACGTGCGGAGTTCGTAGTGGGAACATCGAGGTGCATGGTGTCTTCATCTGAGCAGATTCAGGACATTTTGTTGGGTTGGCGACCATCAAGATCGTATTTTGAAATACTTCCTCCTAAGACGTGACGGAAACTGGCAGCAAGGGTGCCGTCCGAGACTGGAAAGCCCGTGAATTACCCGGGCTACCAAGTAACCCCAAAGTGTTTTTTTTATAAGGGACTAAATAATTAAAAAAAAAAGAAATACAACGAGGAAGTCCCGTCTATCCCTATATTAAAATTCACCCCACGCACAGTGGGAAGTTATAATATATAATATATATAATATATAAGGCAAAGAAGGGAACAGCTAAACTATTTTCGACCCGGTTATTTAAAGAAGATTGAAGTCGGCTATCCCAGAGGGTCTCATCTGTAAAGACCGCAGCAACGTAACCTGTGTTTAAGACGAGGATTTTTATTTTGTTTCTTTTGTATTACCTAATTGGCGTGATATATTTTAGAATTATTTTTTTTGTATACATATAAATCAAGTAAACATAAAATCAAAAAAAAGGGGATGAATTCGACTCGTATCAAAAAAATCGCAAATTACCCAGGATGGAAGTAAAAAAGGCTGATCGGTTTACGTTATATTCCAACCCTTCGCTGCGTTTGTAGATTTGTTTAGAGGCGCGATTTGGCCTCCACTTTTGCAGCTTCCACCCACAAAGAGCTCTTCGTAGGTAGGCTACTCGCGTGTATAATTTTGAATGGATCGCCCACCGGGCAGATTGAGCTTAAGAGATATAAGTGAGGGAGGGGAATCTATCGTCGGGCATACGAATCCCATAGTTGGATCGGTACTTCTACTCCAGAGCTGTTGCGAGTTTTCAGATCTTATCGAATTTTCCTTATTTTAGAATACAATAGTTGTAAAATAGTTTTTTTTAATTTTTTTGAGTTTACTGGAGTTAATATGAATTAAAAACAAATTGTGATCTCCATCAAGTAAGATTAGCGTGTTAAATTCAGTACATTAGATGTCAGAGGGTTGATTTGATATCATTTTTTTTTTTGCCAACTTAACATTTATAATTTATCCCCATATTCTTAATCACATATTTCTTTTTTTTTGGATTAATAAATAATAGTGTAAACCACGCCAATATATTGGAATTCTGTGTGTTTTACTGGGCTTACAGCAAGCTCAATGGCTGTTTAGAGATTTTTCAGGGGGTACCGAAGGGGGCGCAGTAAAAAGGGTAGCGTGATGACCTGACAGCAGTATTAGAGAACGAGATGGGGAACTCGCAACTATGGCCGACCGAGTTCCAGGATGGGTGGGAAAAAGGGCCTCCCTACGATAAGACCTGTAGGGCTTCTCGAGTGTGGTTCGTCTAATCAGGTGGTGGTGAGTGTGACATGAAATGGCATGATGTGTGTTTTTTTTTTGAAACAGGTGAGATCTGCCTGCGGGGGTAAGAACCACCCCTATTCCGACGAGCTCAGCCGTGCTCCGCATGCATGCCTCCGCCTTCGCAGCAGATATTCTTTTCCCACTCCGTCTTCTCCCATCCCTTCCTGATCCCTAGTTTGGTCGCTAGCGCTTCTACATGCAAAGCAGCCGATGTTTGGAAATTTTCTTGCTTTCCTGCATATCATTCGATTCCAGGTTCCTTCTACAGCAAGCCTACAATACCCTCGACCGATCCCCCAGTCCCTACCGTCCTGACCCCTATCCCTAATCCTATCCTAATTGCCTCGTTTCAAATGGCGCCCAATGTATTTGTTATTGCCCTAGTCTTTCCCAAATGTGTTCGTTATCCTCGCTGACATTGTTGAGGCAATTCGTATGTCTTAGCCTGGATAGCTCATTAGCATGCCGGATTAATTGCGACGAAAAGCATCAATATTGTCAGCGAGAATAAGGAATACATTCTTTGTTTTGTTGAATTTATTGCTTCGCTTGGTGTCGGTGATTCTGTATGTCTTCAACGGTATGGTTCTTAAACACAACTATTGAAATGCGACACAATCTCTCGGCCCGAACGGAGTAATAATGTTTCCGGTTTCAGTTGTGGTTGCTGCCAGGGTGAGAGCGTATGGTAAGTCTTGATCAGGATGGCTTTTAAGAATGCCTGACCAATTGCGACGACGCGTTCGAGCACTGGGAGTGACATCAACTGGAAATTGTAATCGTCCTGTAATTATTTAACATGAGAGGAATCACACTGAGAAAAAAAAAGTAATGAAAGAAATGGAATTTTTGATGAAAATACTGCTGTGGAATCATTTAACCGCAAACACCTCCACGTTGCCAAATCAGCCCCCGAAAGACCCCCAAATGACATACGTATAACAAATATTACAAATTAAAAAAGTATAGTACCAATTGCCTAACAGATAAGAAAGATTCTTCAAATTACATAAATTACATTAAAACAACAAAAGTTGCTACATAAATCACCCAATTATTATTTATTTATTTTAGTTTGGAATTCCTCAGATCATAAGATCATTATATTTTCTAAAGGATCGAGCTTACAGCGATATCGTGGAATATCGATGTATATATATGCATCCATTCGTATTCCTGTAGTTTCGTTTCATATTTTTTTTTATTTTCATTTATATTTACCTATAGTTAATAGGTGCAGTACTGCGGGATATTGTTTTGTTTACTTTCAATTATTAAAATTATTAATTTAAAATTGAAAAAAAAATAAATAATATATATTAATTAATAAAAGAAATATATATATTGCTTTAGGTTAATTAGGTATAAGAGCTTCCCGTTAAACCGAGTAGCTATCAGCTATCGACTATTTTAGGACGTAGCGTCTTTCGTCAAAATTTTTTTTATTGATTGGTTAAGGTAATACGTATTCTTCTTCTTCCTATCCTACGAGGTCTTTATCAGGGTAGTGGAAAATATCCGGCGCTTCAAAAAAAATATATACAACCAAATTTTTGTTTAGCAGTTTTCGAATGTGGAACCGGCTGACATCGGACGAAGAAGAAAAAGCCAATATTTTGAGGAATAAATCGCAAAGCAGATCAGTTACCCGCTCTTTGCTTAGAAATTTTGAAGAACAATTAAGAGCGATGCCTATAGAACATTCGCCCCCAGCTGCGCCAAAAGCTCCAGAACAAAGTACAGCACTTTTGGACACTCTGCCTCCCGTGACGCCGTTATTCCCATTTCCACCTCCCGTAGAGATGGCAGGTGTATCAGGTATTCAAGTAGAGAACCAACATCATAGAGGTTTAACTTCGATCCGGCCGTCGTCGGGAGTAAGCGTGAATGGGAGCTCAAGTGAATCTCCTGTAGCACCTACATACAGTGAGGTCAGCGGGCCAGAAGTAGGCATACGTCAAAGCTCGGGAAGTGATCTGGTGAGGGAAATGGCCCCCTCAGGTGGCAACCAGGAGAAAAATACCATTGTAAGCGAGCCGAGCGGACGGGATGCTACGCCACAACCCAACACGGGCGAAAATAGAGAACAAATGATACAACAGGGGACCATATCGGCCGAGTTAAGAACGGTCATTAATTTGGCAGTAGTAAATGCATGTGATTCCTACCGAAATTCGATACAAGAGAGCATATCAGCCTCAGTGAGATCGGAGGTTGAGAGGGGCTTCGTGGATTTCCTAAGAGGAATTAACTACACCACCCGTCCAGTTCCTCCTATAGAGGAAAGAATACATCCATCGACGAGCAATCTTCCAGGTGCTCCTCCGCCGACCCTGCCACCACTCCAAGCAGCGCGGGAAGCTCCGATGCCACCTCCACGAGATCCACACTCTAGACCATTTATTCCAATGCAGCGTGACGATGTAAATTTCAACCGGCATCGAGATATCGGACCTGATGGAGGAGCGCCGTATTGGGGCATGAGGAATTCATACTACCGACATAACCCAACTCAGAGTCACTCATCTTCCGGGCTCACGAATAGAAGCATGCGCCCGCATGTTCGGATCGATAAGTGGGGAGTGACGTTTGACGGAAAACCTGAAAAGCTCACAGTAGAGGACTTTATCTTTCGAGTAGAGATGTTGCAATATCAGCATGAGTGTTCCTGGTCTGAGGTCTTGAGGGATTTCCATCTACTACTCTCAGGGGCCGCCAGCGAATGGTACTGGCAATATCAGAGATCCAGTTATCGTCCAGACTGGCCGACATTGAGAGAGGCACTGTTGCGACAATTTCGAAATTCTAAATCAGATTTAGATATTATGCGCGAGATAATGGATCGGAAACTCGGCCCCTGGGAACCTAGTGAGGACTATTTTGCTGCAATTAACAAATTACGATCTCAGCTCAGGATCCAGATTCCAGAAGCTGAACTCGTAAAGGGTTTAAAAAAGAACTTGAATGCTAGGATTGGGAATCTGGTTTATCCACAAACCATTTATACGCTAGACCAGTTGAGGATAGCATGCAAAGACGCCGAGTACACCCTCTCAAACCGCGACCGTGATGGCCCGAAGCAACAGCGACCGCCGCCGGCTCGTTATGCAGCGCATGAGCTGGAGATCGATCCGGTAGAACAGTTCTTTTCAGGCGGTTACGTGGATGCCTTTCAAGCGGTGAGCAATCGCCCGAACAAGGCCACGGCGAATGGCGAGGCTAGGTCGACAGCCTGTTGGAATTGCCGAGTGGTTGGTCACTCCTTCATGGATTGTCCATCGGCCACGAGGAACATTTTCTGTTACAGGTGTGGGCTGGAGGGAGTGATAACTCCGAAATGTCCATATTGTAAGCCGGAAAACCGGAGTCGGAATGCGAGGGTTCTGGGGGAGTCGCGTTCTACACAGACGGCCCCAGATATTCAATAACCACTGTAGGAACCCAAACACTTACCAACCCTAATGCAAACCGAATGTCAATTTTAGTTAGGGATACCAATCAGCAGAAGGATACCATAAAACCGGAAATACCGAAACAAGTTAAGCCATTGCATGTTAGAATTAAGGAGTATAATGAAGCAAGGGATAGAATTTTTAATGGAAGCGTAAGCGCCATATCTAATAAAATATTGAAAGCGCGAAATAGGTTTCAGGCTAGAAAGCATATAAGAAAAAGTATAGCTTCGACGGTTGTTGATACGAACTCGGATCCAAGGCCTTATGCGAAGGTCACTGTTGTTGGTACCGATTTCTTAGGTTTTTTAGACAGCGGAGCAAGTGTGAGTATACTTGGTAAGAATTGTTTGAAATTTGTCGAAGACGCGAAAATCACGATACAGCCGTATAGGGCCGGCGTCAAAACCGCCGACGGAAAGAATCAGGAGATCGTGGGTAAAATTCAAGTTCAGGTGGTGTACAAACATATAACACGTCCGATAACCTTGTACTTGGTTCCCAGCTTGGACCAGGAATTGTACTTGGGAGTGGATTTCTGGCGAGAATTTCAGATCGCGCCACAAATAATCAGTACCGTGTCCGTTTCGGAGGAAAAAACAGACATGGGAAGTTCTCATGACTTATCGTTCGATCAGCGGTCTGCTTTGGAGGCGGTCAAACGGAAATTCTTAGATTTCGATCGGAACGGGCTTGGTAAAACAACACTAATGGAGCACATCATCGATACCGGAGATGCGGTTCCGGTGAAACAGAGACACTACCCTGTATCTCCAGCGGTACAAGCCATTCTGTACCAGGAAATAGACCGAATGCTTAAGCTCGGCGTTATTGAGGAGAGCGAGAGCCCCTGGTGTTCACCGGTTGTCCTTATAAAGAAGCCAGGCCCAGACAATACGGTCAAGTATCGTTTTTGCCTGGATTCTCGAAGGGTCAACGCGGTTACCAAAAAGGATGCTAACCCTCTCCCCCATATTGAAGGGCTTATCAGTCGGCTACCCGACACCTATTTTATCAGCAGCGTAGACTTGAAGGAAGCATTCTGGCAAATACCGTTGGAGAACGGGAGTAAGGAAAAAACTGCGTTTGCGGTACCGGGGAGACCCTTGTACCAGTTCACGGTCATGCCCTTTGGTCTGTGTAATGCTGCCCAAAGGTTATGCCGTTTAATGGACAAGGTGATCCCTGCACGACTTCGGGACCGGGTTTTCGTGTACTTGGATGATCTACTCGTCATTGCGCCCGACTTTGAGACCCATATCGCCCTATTGGACGAAGTAGCCGAATGCCTAAAGAGAGCAAATCTCACCATCAACGTAACGAAATCCAAATTTTGCTTTAAGGAGCTTAAATATTTGGGTTTCATCGTTGGCGGTGGGAAATTAAAACCCGATCCGACAAAAGTAGAGGCTGTGGTGGATTTTCCCTTGCCTAAAAACGCCAGGCAGGTTAGGAGGTTGCTGGGACTAGCGGGGTGGTATAGGAGGTTCATAAAAGATTTTTCTAGCTTGACCGCCCCACTAACAGACACGCTGAAAAAGAAAAATGCTAAGTTCACTATGACCGAAGAAGCGAAGTTGGCTTTCGAGAGTTTAAAGAAAGCCCTAACAACCGCGCCAGTACTATCGCACCCGGATTTTTCAAAAAGGTTCTATATACAGTGCGACGCGTCGGATTCCGGAATCGGGGCGGTACTGTTTCAGAGACATGGTGATAACATCGAACTGCCGATTGCTTACTACTCGCAGAAATTAAATGCTTGCCAAAGGAACTATAGCGTGACCGAGAGGGAGTGTATGGCAGCAGTAATGGCAGTGAAAAAGTTCCGGCCGTATGTCGAGGGCATGGATTTCACAATTATAACCGACCACTCAAGTCTGAAGTGGCTAATGACCATGAAGGACTTGAGCGGGCGGCTTGCCAGGTGGAGTCTGGAATTACAGTCATATGCCTTCGACATAGAGCATAGGAAAGGATCGCTTAATGTGGTGCCCGACACTCTCTCTCGGGTCCACGTAGAGGGTTTAGCCATAGAAGAGGTTGCTCCGTTGGTAGATTTGGACAGCGATGAATTTAAGTCCGACGAGTATAAATCCCTCCTAAGTACAATTCAAGGTCACAAGGGGGAATTGCCGGATCTAAAGGTCGAAGATGAATACGTATACAAACGTACATTGCCATGCGGCGCGGACGAGTCTCTCGTGGAACATAATTGGTGTCTGTGGATACCGTCCGCTTTGACGGAAAACCTGATTGCCAAAGCTCATGATCCTCCCCAAGCAGCTCATGGCGGTATAGCCAAAACGTTACACCGGATACGGCAGTGTTTTTATTGGCCAAATATGACTATTCAAGTGCGTCAATTCATAGCTAATTGTGATGTGTGCAAACAATCTAAGTCTTTTAACCAAGTATCACGCCCACCCATTGAAAACAGTTATAATTCCGACCGACCTTTTCAGAAGTTATACATGGATTTTATAGGTCCGTACCCGAGGTCAAAAAAAGGTAACGCGTATGTCTTCGTCGTCCTTGACCACCTATCGAAGTTTGTGTTCTTGAAACCGTTGCGAGCGGCTAATTCCGGCATTGTTATCACCTTTTTAAAAGATGAAGTTTTTAATGTGTTCGGCGTACCACAAGTTGTCCATTCAGACAACGGCAAGCAGTTTCTTGCTAAGGAGTTTCAGCTTTTTTTGAAACATTTTGGGGTGAGACACTTTAGAACGGCCAATTATTCACCTCAATCGAACGCCTCGGAACGGTTAAATAGGACACTGTTAGCGGCAATACGGTCCTATCTGAAAGAGGATCAACGCGACTGGGACATACACTTGAGCGATATCGCTGCCGCGTTGAGAAGTTCCGTTCACAGTGCTACCGGTGTTTCCCCATATTTTGCGCTTTTTGGAGTGAATATGATGATGCACGGTAGTGGCTACGAATTGGCACAAAGGCTGAACGCTGTAGGGGATGGAGAGCTGGTGGTTTTACCGAGGCAAAACCGTTTGCAAATCATACGATCAAAAATAAAAGCTTCAATTCAGAAAGCAAACGAACGAACAGCGAAGGCCTACAATACCCGATCCCGAAACGTACGCTACTTGCCTGGTCAAGAGGTGTTCAAACGTAATTTTGTCCTTAGTGATTCGTCGAAATGTATTTCGGCTAAACTTTGTCCCAAATTCACTAAATATCGTATCGTAAAACCCGTTGGGAAAAATATGTATGAACTAGAAAACCTAGGGGGAAAAGCTATCGGAGTCTTCCACGCGAAAGACCTTAAGCAATAGGATTTTGTAGTAAAGTAGCTTAGCCAACACATTCGACTTACGCTCCAAGCAAAAAGCGATTTAAGAATAGAGAAACAATAATAAAAATCAAAGGGATAAATGTTCAGAAAAAAATTAGAGCAAAATATATACGTATATAAAAATGTGTATAAACCAATTAGCGCAGCTAAACCACATGTGTGTACTCTTCTCTGTGAATATTCCAATTATCGAATGGCCTTTCAATAAATGTTCCGTACCTAATTTCCAAATAGAGAACTTTGTTCAACTATGATACCGTAAGTTAACACCTATTTTAATCCGTACCTGATTTTCGTAGTTACCCAAATGCTTCTACCTGAAAATATTTATTAAAGCTAGCCAGCGCTTTGATAATCCTATCGTACCTGACATTCAAATGTGAACACCGAACACCTGTGATATTTTTTTTTTTGGAAATGAACCACGACCAATAATCACATTGTACCTGAAACCTCAGGTTGATACTTATACCATCTGTGATATTTTAACCTCCACTGTACCTGATCGCCTTAATCCTTACTTATACCATCTGTGATATTTTCTTTTAATTTATTTATGTGTGCCTCATTATATGTATGTATTATTATTAAGGAATTCTGCCTTTATATAAGTTCGCCTGAACATTGATGATCGCTGATACGCCACGTTGACCTAGACAATCAAAAAAAAAAAAAAAAAAAAAAAAAAAATCTGCGATACTAGTAATTAAGTAGTTTTAGATAGCATAAATCGATGTCCTGATTAAGGTGTCTAATGACTATCTATATAAAAGCCATTGAGTGACGAATTGCATCAATGCCCTTCTAGTATTCGTGAAACGTATTCCTACTTATTCACATAGAGGGATTAAGAAAATACGACAAACGACAGCATAAGAATGGATCGTAAATGAGGAAATCGGCATGTCTATATGGTCAGCGTATATAATTATAATTATAAAAACGTATTTTGATTTCGTTGGCATATTTTATTTAACTTATCAGAATTCGATTATAAAATGCTCTCTTCGCAGACTATAGTCTAGTAGTAGGTCTCAAATGCATTTAATAAAAAAAAAATATCCAATAAAGAGCATAAATTAAGGCTAAGGTAAAGGAGGTGGAGAAAGACTTACACGGTTCAAACTCTGGTTCCGCCGGTTGGGGTTATTAGTCATGTATGAGGTAGACACGAATCCGTTCTTGAGGAGGTGATTAGTGGATGGGAGATTTTAAGGTCGGCTCACATATATTTGGCCTTACAATAAAGAAGTTCCTTGCCCGGCTTGTAGGCGTGAGTTCTCCCCACGTTCGCTGTCATCTTAATACCTAAGGTAGCCGTGTCACCGCCTCTGTAGTTCAGTAGTAACCTCCAGATTCGGAGTTTTGTTATGGCTACCTGTAAAGGTATAGATTATCTAAGGATTAAGAGGGACACATATCCGAAATTTTCCTGGGCAAATATTCGATGAACAACTGTCCTGCAACTTGCGAAATACAGCCAGGCGAAAAAGTGGAATACCTACGTAATTATTCAAAGCTGGTCGCTGGGGTCCCATCCATATGCATCCATTGGAATAAATTTGTGTGTGAGGGCTGGGTGTCGGTCCGAGAGAGCCACCCGTACCCGGCGGAACAACAGGGCGCAAGAAAATTGGCCACAATTGCCAGTCGTACCTGCCTGCATATACTAGGCCGAGGGTAGTTCTCGGATGCAAGTGTCCTCCGGTCTTAAAGATTAAACTCCTTTTGGTGGCATTCATGGGAGAAAGTTTGCACAATTTTCCAATTAAATTATAAAAAAAAAAAACAATAAAACAAAGCTACGTGTGAGCCCGGCAAAATGTAAGTAGAAAATGGGAAATTCTGTCAAGAATTTTGACAGAAGAAATGTAAGTAGGTAGGGCAGAGTTTTGTGGAGTTGTTCCCAAACTGAGCAGGGTGGTTCGCGTCAAGAATACAGTTTTTTTTTGTTGGTGGGTATACTAGGAACGCCTGAAAGTATAATATAGACTTGCGGATAGGAAGCTATACGTTGAGGTAGGCCCGGTTTTATGTAATTTGATTTGAATGTAGGTCAACCTAGTTCGTTGAACCAGAAACCTGCAAGAAATTTACTTTCGTAAAGGGCCCGCAATGTGATCATGCGAGTCGAGTACGGTACAGGGTAGCGGTGTAGTTTTTTTTTTGATGAGTATTGCATTGCGAATCGAACCGTCTTAGTGTTAAGGAGGAACATTTAGTGCAAGTGCTGCCGGTACTAAAATAAGAAATTAAAAATAAAGTAAGAAGTTTGCGAAACGGACGTGTAGTTAAGTAAAGGCATTTATTGCCCAGTCCTAACTTTTTTTTGGGAAACTCGGATTTTATATAATTTACATCATGATTAATACTGTGCGAAAGGGGTAAGATGAGTTAATTGGTGATTTAAGGAATATGGTGTAAATCCATTTATATCTTGTTCAGGTGAATTTTTGGCTGTTACGTGCGGAGTTCGTAGTGGGAACATGGAGGTGCATGGTGTCTTCATCTGAGCAGATTCAGGACATTTTGTTGGGTTGGCGACCATCAAGATCGTATTTTGAAATACTTCCTCCTAAGACGTGACGGAAACTGGCAGCAAGGGTGCCGTCCGAGACTGGAAAGCCCGTGAATTACCCGGGCTACCAAGTAACCCCAAAGTGTTTTTTTTATAAGGGACTAAATAATTAAAAAAAAAAGAAATACAACGAGGAAGTCCCGTCTATCCCTATATTAAAATTCACCCCACGCACAGTGGGAAGTTATAATATATAATATATATAATATATAAGGCAAAGAAGGGAACAGCTAAACTATTTTCGACCCGGTTATTTAAAGAAGATTGAAGTCGGCTATCCCAGAGGGTCTCATCTGTAAAGACCGCAGCAACGTAACCTGTGTTTAAGACGAGGATTTTTATTTTGTTTCTTTTGTATTACCTAATTGGCGTGATATATTTTAGAATTATTTTTTTTGTATACATATAAATCAAGTATACATAAAATCAAAAAAAAGGGGATGAATTCGACTCGTATCAAAAAAATCGCAAATTACCCAGGATGGAAGTAAAAAAGGCTGATCGGTTTACGTTATATTCCAACCCTTCGCTGCGTTTGTAGATTTGTTTAGAGGCGCGATTTGGCCTCCACTTTTGCAGCTTCCACCCACAAAGAGCTCTTCGTAGGTAGGCTACTCGCGTGTATAATTTTGAATGGATCGCCCACCGGGCAGATTGAGCTTAAGAGATATAAGTGAGGGAGGGGAATCTATCGTCGGGCATACGAATCCCATAGTTGGATCGGTACTTCTACTCCAGAGCTGTTGCGAGTTTTCAGATCTTATCGAATTTTCCTTATTTTAGAATACAATAGTTGTAAAATAGTTTTTTTTAATTTTTTTGAGTTTACTGGAGTTAATATGAATTAAAAACAAATTGTGATCTCCATCAAGTAAGATTAGCGTGTTAAATTCAGTACATTAGATGTCAGAGGGTTGATTTGATATCATTTTTTTTTTGCCAACTTAACATTTATAATTTATCCCCATATTCTTAATCACATATTTCTTTTTTTTTGGATTAATAAATAATAGTGTAAACCACGCCAATATATTGGAATTCTGTGTGTTTTACTGGGCTTACAGCAAGCTCAATGGCTGTTTAGAGATTTTTCAGGGGGTACCGAAGGGGGCGCAGTAAAAAGGGTAGCGTGATGACCTGACAGCAGTATTAGAGAACGAGATGGGGAACTCGCAACTATGGCCGACCGAGTTCCAGGATGGGTGGGAAAAAGGGCCTCCCTACGATAAGACCTGTAGGGCTTCTCGAGTGTGGTTCGTCTAATCAGGTGGTGGTGAGTGTGACATGAAATGGCATGATGTGTGTTTTTTTTTGAAACAGGTGAGATCTGCCTGCGGGGGTAAGAACCACCCCTATTCCGACGAGCTCAGCCGTGCTCCGCATGCATGCCTCCGCCTTCGCAGCAGATATTCTTTTCCCACTCCGTCTTCTCCCATCCCTTCCTGATCCCTAGTTCGGTCGCTAGCGCTTCTACATGCAAAGCAGCCGATGTTTGGAAATTTTCTTGCTTTCCTGCATATCATTCGATTCCAGGTTCCTTCTACAGCAAGCCTACAATACCCTCGACCGATCCCCCAGTCCCTACCGTCCTGACCCCTATCCCTAATCCTATCCTAATTGCCTCGTTTCAACACGTCTAACAAAAACAGTTACAAGTACAAATTTTACCCTCTGCAATCTGACCTTTCTTAGACTTTTATTGATAAATATTAATGTTGTCTTAAAAACATCCCATATAAACTCAAATTTGTTGATTTCATAGTTTCTTCTTGTCAAAAGTCTGATAAAAAAAAACATGACAGTATGCATCTCGATAAGGCACTTCCTATTTAAAAGGAAATACTATTATTTAAAAATAAAAAATAAAAAAACAATTTTGTAGACTAATGTAGACTTTGAAATTTGTTTGTAAATGTTTCAGTGTTAATTTTAATGAAACAACTAGTATCGAATTTCTAAAAACCATTTCAAATCGATTTTAGATCGGAATTTGCAAACAAAATTCTTGGAGCAGTTTTTGACAAATGATTTTTTTTTCTTAACAGGTTTTTAAAATTTGTATGGGAGATACTTAATATAATGTAAAAAAACTACCAAATTCGAAGTTTCGAAAGAATCTATTGCGTCGTTTACGAATTTTGAGTTTTCAAAAAAAAAAAAAGAAATGTAATTTAAAAAAAAAAAAAAATGTTTGAAAAATTTTGGTTTACAACAGTGTTTAAACTTTCTAGAAGCTTTTACGTAAAAAACTTAGAAAAAGTCAAAGTAACCGTTTCCCAGAAAATTGAAACCAAAAAAAAAAGGTTCTACTACATAGATGTACACAAAATAACCATTTTTTTCCCAAAAAAAAAAATTACAAAAAGATACCTTTTCCGTTTATTAATGGCGAAGTGGATAAAGTGCTTAACTGCTTACTTTGAGCTGTGGGTTCGATCCCCACGCTAGGTAGCATTGATTTCTATACCTCCAATTTAAATTAGATGCCGCCCGTGGGTTAAAATGAGATAGGAAATACATAATTCTCAATTTTTTCTATTCCTTTTAACTACTGCCGTACAATTCAGATTGCAATTAAAAGACCTTAGGTATTACAGGTATATAGTTAAAATTATTATTATTATTAGTTTTTTTTTTATAAAAATCGTTGGAGCCGTTTTTGAGAAAAATGAAATTTTTGTTTTTGGCCAAAAAAAATACATATATGGGCTACTGTAATTTTTGTCTTAAAAAAATGAAAAAACATGTGGACATATTACCGAAAAAAACAATATGTACCAACTTTGGAAAAAAAATCCATGCAACCGTTTACACTGCAGACTCCAGACAGATAGACAGACAGACGGAATTGAGGGACCGTTTTCTTTGGTGTTCTATAAGATGTCATGTCTTTTTTTTAAAATGCATTACTCGCCTTATAGAACCTATAAATCGCAAGTAAAGAAGCGAAAATTGGACAGAGATATTTACTTTGGCAAAAAGCCTGAATATTATTCCACAAAGCAAAGACGAATAATTTTCCGACAGCAAAAATCAATCGACAAACTCCTTCAATTAAATTGGAAACTTACAAAATGGTTAACAAATTTTCAAGATTAAAGTTTGTTCCTAAAATTTTAACCTATTAAACAAAGCACAACATTTTACATTATATAATAAGCTAATAAAAAATTAATTTACAATTATTACCAACTGTCTACAAAAATTATTCATTTGTTTATAAGAGAATAACAAAATATAAAACAAAACACTTACCATTTGTATAAACTTGATGTCAAAAAAAACGTCTGCAAATATACAAATATATTCCTCGCTGGTATTGCAACAATTCTGTCCAATTTTTATGAAAATATAGATCCTAAAAAGAAAAACAAGTCGAAAAAAAAAAATATTAGATCAGTATAAATTATTATGAATTAAAAAATAATAATAATTTAACTTTACACTTTACGTTAACTCAATTTTACACATTCAATACAAGATCCCAAAGATTTGTCTTCATGAAAAAAAAATAACCTAAGTTCCACACCACAAGCACACTGAGTTACCTACCGCACGGGCAACCATCAAAGTGAAATGAAAAATAAAATTAAAATTGAATTTAAAAAATATTAAACTTACCATCAATCAATATAAATTTCTCAATTTAAGAAAAACAATGATCGTATTGATTAAAAATATCATTAGTTTTTCATATTTAATATTTAATATCACTTTACACTGAAATGTATCAATAAATTCTAATATTTTATCACAAAAACAAGCGCGGACCAAAATAGAAACGCACCTGTTGAACTGAAAATGGCAACTGAAATGCAAGTAATCTTTTGCTGCTCTTTGATTTTATAATTCTATTATCTCCACAGCCAGCAGCGTGTGCGTGGAAGTGTTTGAGTGCTTTGAGTTGTTTCTTGTTTGTTGGTTGCATGTGCAGCATCAGGTGGCTCTTATTATTTGGGGTATCGAGCGTTTATAATGGCGGTTATTTCTCAGTGTTCTTTAAGAGAAATGCTCTGGTGTGGTCGGTAGTGTACAATTGAAACATCTATATAGATGGATAATGGATTTTCATCGCGGGAAAATGCTGTTTGCCGGATTTTGTCGATCTTAAGAACGAGTGCAATGAAACAATGTAGAAGGGCAGTCGGTAATATTTGTTTCTATTGCAAGTTGCAACTTTTTGTGATTCTAATTCGTTGCTTTGAGTCAGTTCAAATAAATTGCAGATTGAGTTGAGTATAATGAAAAAATACTTCTTAAGAAAGAGAACATTATTTTTTGAATTAAATTGTTTTTTTTTTTTTATTTTTCAATATGTAATAAAATTAATAGCAAGGTGTAAGCTAGTTATTAAATAAATAACAATACGAAAAAAGTAAATTCTAATAAAAATTCTATGAACATACTAGCAGACCAGGCGAACTTCGTCTCGCCCCATTTTAACACCCTCAAATGAACTGCAGAGCTATAATAAAACAAATGTTTAAAATCAGTAGAGAGTGATATGATATACAATGTTTTTCGATTTGTTTTCCGGGGCAAAAACAACAACAAAGACTGTTTACCAATCGAATTTTGTACCTATAATTTTTTGCAATGCCGGGGAACGATTTACTTTGGTGATGAGTTTCTCCTTCGACGTTGTTAACATGCAAAAATTAGCCGGGAATGATATCAATCTAGTCGAGACATTAACAGAAATTTGGAAATTGCCAAGCGCCAGCAGTGGTCTTGAGAGTGCAATGCCACTCTCATATTTGTGGTCAATTTCAACTTCCTGACATCACGGCACAAAAACGACGATTTCATGCATGGATTAAATTCATCGGCAGTAGTAGATTCTGGATGACGGAAATCGTTTGACGAAAATCTCCGATGAGCAATATCATATCCCCACCATATCATCTCGAATCACCTTTCTTTGTTAATACAACTGCCTTCAAAGCTCGTTTATGCGCCATCATGCATTCATCCCAAAATATGATTTTGCATTCTCGCATCAATTTCGCTGTCGCCGAATTCTTGGTCAATGTGCACGTTATTGGCTCGTCAACCATGAGAAAATTCATCGCCAGCTTCAAAGCGGAATGTGGAGTTCGACCGCCTTCAAACAGTGTGGCAGCAATGCCATATATGCCATAGGATGCAACAGGCAACGAAAGAGATCTTGACCGAATTGTTGCTAGAATCAACTAAATAACGAATTCTTGCATGTCCCACCGGGAGCACCGAGAAAGTAAATCCGATTACTGAATCGTATTCCAAAGCAGCGCGATATAAGTCTACATTTACCACTTTTCTTCCCTTAATAACTTTTGTCAAATCGCGCACAACCTAAGTCCATGTATAACGCAATCTATCAGGTTGTGGCATTGATCGCAGCGCAGTGTCATCTAATATATATCTCTCAGGCTTCTCCACCAAAACGTGTTCTATCACAATGAGTTTCACAATTAACCGAAATTTTCCACGCTTCACAACGAATTAACAAAGAGAAAACAAAATAAAAATGTGTGTATACAAAACAAAACACATTATTTATACTAATAAAGCAATAAAAAATATGTAGTTACATTTTTAGTCATAACTTCGGTTCTAGACATCGGAAGGCAAACAGATTTCTTATATGCGCTCTCCAAACATGTCCTATGATCTCCTAAAAATTTCATTCAAATCGATCAAGCCGCAAAAAAGAAGATAGCGCACAAACATAATTTGGATTGTTCTTTATATATAAGAGAAGAAGATTTAAGTATGTATATATATTCTTCAAAACTTTAAACCCCTTATTTTCAAACTGTTTTTACTCAGAAAAATACAAACTTAAAAAATTAATGACAACTTTTAAATTACGTCAAATTTTCTGTGACACTTGTCACTTAATTTTACAAAAGGAGGAAATCCAACAGTTTCCCACTTGTCACATTTTAAAATGACAATATGTCAATATAATGTCTGAGCTTGTAGACTTTGAGTTTTCTGTTAGAATGTTTGTAAGACTTGTCGTATTTTACTTGTCATACAAGCACTTGTCGGGTTGTGTTATATGCTCCAACTATTAATTTTCTAACAGGGGCAATAACACAACGCGACTTTTACGTTTACAGAAGTTATAGAGAGAACATAGTCTAATTTACTCGGAATAAGGCTGATGAGAAATTTACATCGAAATACTGACCAGAAAACATTGACAGACAGATTCTACAATTTTACTCACAATATTCAGAAAAAAACGCCCAAACTTACCAAATTGATCCTTTGATTCTTTTTAGTGAGATCTAATGTCGTGGATAACTGCTGCACAAAGTTCAAATGGCTCATATATTCAAGGATGCAAAAACATATAGACATGAAGCTAAAAAATTCACCAAGTCTTACGATCGGAATGTTTAAAAAATTCATGCTAGATAAAAAGAGCTCTCCGAACCAAACGGCAAGGGAAATGTTTGTCAGCGTAAGTTAAAATTAAAATAATAATTAAATAATCTTCATGATATAAACAAATTATTAAATGAAGGAACATTTCGAAGATCGTGGCAAAGAATTCAATTCTAGACTTCTAAACCTAATTCGCAATGCAAATCTGACAAAATGGGCAAGTGACTTAAATGCTATTTGGAAAATTCTCGGACGGAAAATGATCCCGGATGTCCATTCCCACCCAGAATTGTATTCGATTATTCCTGTGCCTAATGCTGTGATTGTGCCGGGCGGAACATTCATTGAATTCTATTACTTCGATTCGTATTGGATTATTAAGAGACTTCTTCATTCTCAAATGCAGAACACCGCCCGTGGGATGTTGTTGAATTTCATCTCAATCATTCAGCGCTATGGTTCCATTCCAAATGGGGGGCGTGTCTATTATTCAAAAAGATCTCAGCCACCACTTTTGGCGGTATGATAAAAGCTTATGTTGCCGTAGATGCCGTCGAAACTTTGGCAGCTGAATTGGAATTTTTCATGAACAATCATATGGTTGATGTGAATGGTCATAAATTGGCTGTTTATCGAGAAACTTCCACCGGCCCCAGACCAGAATCTTACAGAGAAGATTACGAAAACGCAAAGATTTTTAGTACAGCAGAAGGAAAACAAGCATTCTATTCCGAACTGGCGGCAGCTGCCGAATCGGGAATGGCCTTTACAAGTTGTTGGTTTATTAATAGCATCAATGGAACAAACGAGGGTAATCTGACGGATACAAAGTGTCGATCGATTATTGCAGTTGGCTTGAATTCCATCTTGTATTGGAATGCAAAGATTATTGCAAAGATTATTGCAACGTTGATAAAACCACAGAATACTCGTATGAGGGAAATGCCGCTCGACTTTTGGACGCAAGTATTCATTGTTGTAGATTTATTAAAAAAGTGTAATTTTCAAATACTTTGATCATATTGGAAAGTGATAGTTTTAGTGATGTAGATATTTAGGATTTTCCAAGACTTTCATCTAACAATAAATAGTTATTTAGTTAAGAGTTTTTAAAAAAAGCTTTTCCTTAGAAACAAAAATTTGTGGTAATAAATTATTTTTTAACCTTAAATTCCCCATATCAATTTTAACCAGAAAAAATCCGGAAACATTACATTTTTTAAGAGTTCTGAATATTTTAATTTTGGCCTCATGAAAAACAATATGAAGTACCTACCAATGTGTATCATGAAAAAAATGTCAATATTGCAACTGGATTTAACATACAGTGGCGACAAAATAAATAGAACAGCTTTGTTGAGAATTTTGTATACTGTAAGAACTTTTATTGTTATGGCTTTTCAATTTATTTAATAAATAAAGTCAAATGTAAGTCAGAAAGTAAGCAAGGTGCTTTCAATTGAAGAATATTTAAATAGCACATAGTTTTCGTTGTAAACATAATGCATTTTAGTACATATTTTAAACATTTTTAAGGTAAGTGGGAAAGCTTTGAGTTTTTTTTAATAGAATTGGTAAAGTTTTTATTGTTAATATGTAGTATGGGTCGTGGCAAGCATTCTACAGAGGCACTTATGCTAGGAGGTCTCAATTTTAAAAATGAAGGTCACCCAAATTCTTCAATAAATCTAAAATAACATCTTCGAGGAAGAAGGTTGTTATTGCTCTTCACTATTGTCAAGAAGCAGGAAGTGTCCAAAAGAAAATACGCCGAACTGATGTTGCCATCGTCCGCATGATAAAACCAGATCCGTTCATGACTGCTCTAAAAATTAAAAAAGCAATAAAGAGAGATCTTGGCGTGAACGTGTCTGTTAGCACTATTAAAAATCATTTCCGTTAATAAAATAGCTTGGGAGAGTTGCCAAAAGATCCAAAGGACCATATTTCAAAAGATCAAAATTGGTGGAAAAATATGTGCGACGCGGAAAGTTAAAAAAATCAGGAATATTATCCAAAGTCTACCATCAAAAGCATTAAGCATTGCGGAGATAGCATTCTTGTTTGGGAATGTTTTCCTTGTATGGTGTGGGATAGCATATAAGGTATTCTGTAAATAACAGAGAACAAAACCCAATTAAAAAATTCAAACAAAAGTGGTTTGACGGGGAATGCATGAACGCTAGAGAAAAATCCTTCGGTCTACTTAATGCAATACGGCGTAACTCTTATATTGATGAACTGCGGAAATGGTATATCCAATCAAATATCAGATATAAAAAGCTCTGTCACTCAAAGAAAATCAGTTTTGAAGCAAATCTAGCTCTACACTCTAAGAACACAAAAGAATTCTGGAAGATAGCTAAAGAAATAAATGGTTTAAATCACATTATATGTTCATGTGTGTCTACAGATGACCTGGCGATCTATTTCAAAAACCTTTTATATATGGAAAACCAACCAACGTTTTCTTATGCGGAACCCTTTATATGCGACGATATACTTGATTGTACAATATCTGCTGACGAATTATTATCTGTTCTAGGAAAAGCTAAAAATGATAAAGCCCCAGGAGAAGATGGCATACCTTATGAATTTTTCAAAAACGCATCCCTAACCTTTTGTTGCAATTTATTGACACTTTTCAACAAAATTTTCACAAGTTGCAATGTTCCAGCGTCGTTCAAAACATCAGTATTTTTTCCTATACATAAAAAAGGCTACTTAAATGATGCTGAAAACTACCGGGTCATTTCATTCATTAATGTGATAGCGCAAATATAGTTGGCAGACTTGAAAGTTGGGTAGAGGAATATAATATCCTATCAGACCTGCAAGCTGGATTTAGGAAGAACTACTCTACAATTGAACAAATTTTCTCACTAACATCTATAGTTAAGGTATTTCAAGCAAGAAACAAAAAAATCTACACTTTGTTTGTCGATTTTAAGGCAGCGTTTGATCTGGTGAATAGAAGTGCTTTGTTATACAAACTCTCACAACTGGGTGTTTCAACAAAATTCCTCCGTGTAATACGAAACATGTATATGAACACAAATGCAATGGTCTGGGATGGGTCAATGTTTTGAGAATGGTTTAAAACAGATACTGTTGTTAAACAAAGATGTCCTCTCAGCGTCCTACTATTTTCACTTTTTATTAATGACATTGGTTCACATCTTCCTGGAGGTATTCGAATAGCAGGTGACCTAATTAATATATTGTTGTATGCCGATGACCTAATAATATTATTAGAATCACCAGAAAACTTACAACTGATGACAAATCGTCTAGCGGCATTCTGTGACAAATGGGGACTTGTTATAAATGCTGAAAAGTCGAAAATAATGATTTTCTCGCGATCCAAACGAGGTGAAGTACGATATAAGTGGAGTCTTAATGGGAGCCGTTTGGTTATAACAGATGAATATAAGTATCTTGGAGTTAAGCTCAACCCAACGTTGAATTTCAGAAAACACCTTGCAGAAAAATCTAAAGCATCACAAAGTCTCATGAATTTGACATGGAGCAATGTGTTCTCAATCCAACATATAAATCTCTCCATAAAATATATAAATCTTCCATTTAGTTGTCAAATCTACACTTTGCTATGCAGCACAGGTTTGGGGGTTTAAAGAATATGAAGAAATTGAAAAAGCACAGAGAAACTTCATTAAAAAACTGTTTCATCTTCAAATGAAAACTGGGTTACCAAAACTTTTTACTTACACACTTAAGCTTCAAGCAGACTTTATCATTAAAGTATTGGGATACCAGAACTCTCGGTTGAGTAAAAAGCTGTTACTTTACGAAACAAGAAATAAGTATTGGTGAATGGGTGAGTGGAAAAATATTGACTCTAATTAGGGAGGGGAAGTTAATTTAGACCCAAATAACACGCAACATTTAAAGGATCAACTTTATGAGATCATACAAAAACAAGAAGACTCGGTTCGAAATCTTATGATGGAAAATGCCTGTAAATCGGAAAGCAGAATATTATACAGCAAATTAGAATTTAACCTTTGTGATAAAAACTATTTTAGAAATACTTTCAGTATTAAACAAATCTCTTTGATATTCAAAACTAGATGCGAACTACTTCTAGGTCTCAACCGAAGCCCGTACAATGGAAGTCTTGATCAGTTCTGTAACTTATTCAACATGAAATCAAAAGAAGACGGTTTTCATTTGATAAGCATATGTCCAATCTTGAAACAATAATATAATAACATATTTCGGAAAAAGTATTCTAACAATGGGAGAGACTATCAACATTCTAAATGGATCTGACTGGAGAGGACTTGCTCTTTTTCTGAGAGACACCCTTACTTTCCGAAGACTACTTTTAACAGAATACGCATAGCTTTATCTATTTAATATAAAAGTAATATAAGTAAATAACAAATTTATATTTAAATTTTCTACTATTTTAAGATATTGCCAGTCGAGCTGACGGCAAAGCCAAAGCTTAAAAATTCGTTAAAATATGTTCAAATGTAAAAATGCAAATAGTAAATAAGTGAATTCTTTTTTATAAGCTATTATGGATCATTTAAAATGTAAAGAAATCCTGCGGAATACAATGCTATTGTGTGCTGATAAAGTGGAAATTTCAACAGGTCAATGACCCAAGCTAAAACAGCTAGGTATTTGAAGCAATGGCTATCCATTCAATAAATCGCAGTCATGGGATGACCAGTTCAAATACCAGATCTCAATCCTATTGCAAATTTGTCAAATGATGTAGATAAAGCACTTAATAGATCCACTAGATCAAATTTTTACAATCTATGGCCTTGAGCTAAGCTAGCCTGGTACTCGGTACTTGTTGAACGATTTGATAGTCTTGTTTTATCTATGAAACGTTTGTGTGCCGCTGTGATTAAAAATAAAGTTTATCTAACTTAACACTAACACATAGTTTTCTTTGTAGCACGATCAAATGTTATATTATTTTACTTGTTTTTCTTTTACTAATGAAGTGTGCTATTTATTTTATTGTAGAATAACTTCACTTGTTTTCATAATTTTATTTATTTTTCGTTGTTTCAATTCAATATTCATTTTTTTCTTAATAAATCCAACATATAGTTGTTCTTACTCTACTTCATAAGTCAAACAGTTCTTTTAAGTGTAACAGGAATCATAGGATACATATGCTATTTATTTTGCCACCACTGTATATATGAACACAAATGAAAAGCGCATTATAATAACGGTGACCATATTTCTCTGAGCGAAACCCGGGACATAAATTTAAAAATTGAAAATTTTTGGTACAAAATCAACAAAATTATCAAAAACAACAAAAATTAAGTAAAGAAAATAGCACAAAATGCAAATACTTTAATTTTTTTTCGATATTCAATCTTTTTTTACCAAGTCTTTGAAACATAAACATTAATTACACATTAATTTTGCTGATTATTATCGTTTCCTATTTTACCATTAACATGGCTCTGAGCGTTTCAACATTTAGTTGTGTTTTTTCATTTGTCCAAATATTATTCATTATGCACAGAACTTTTTCGGTTGGATCATTCAAGCCTGACAGACAAAGGCCTAACTCGACAATAAGTAAAAGATTTTTAAAGTTTATTTTAGCAAAAATGCTAAAATATGTCTTTCCGTTTCTCGGGAACAGTTATTTTGTTCTTTATCCATTTTGTTATAATTTTGTGACACACAAATTCGTCAATCTGCTCTTGGGTGACAAGAGATAAAGAAGATTCTATTTCTGGCCAGTTAGGAAAAATTAATGTTTCGAAGAATTACACAACTAAAAACTATTTAAAAGATACATCCCAATGATTTAAGAATTCGTAACAAGTTATATTGGTCAAATAATTTTTATTTGAATTATTGATTTATCAATTTCTTTGCAAACAAAATATTATCAATTGTTTTCCTAATATAGATTTTAATTTTAATTTAATACACTTCATTGCTAGCGCAACTTTAAATATGCAATTTTTTTTTGGGGTTCTGCTTATAATATGCTCACATGTAAAATTGAGGCCTCGGATTGAATAAAATGAAGAAACAAGGACCTCATATGAAGAGTTGTTAAGCAAATTCTTTAAAATAAGAAAAATTTCGCTTCAATGATTATAAAGTTGTATTATTACGGCTGACATGGTAGAGAAGCGGAACCGCTATTCTATCCTGTATCAACCCTCGACTGTCTAAATAGAGAAATGCCTTGGGAGGAATGCAACCACTTAACCGCGCACTATCAAAATATTCATTATTGGGGTAGTAATCCCCAAAAATTAAGTTGTTGGTTGAGGACATCGCTCTTGCAGTGTGACCCCGAATCAGCTTAAACAAAAAATTATCTATTCTGTTTATGTTGGCTCCGTTGTATAGAACCTGGTTGGAATAATATATTGTGTACTCCGACTCTGGTGTTCTGTGTAATCCAAGGCAACGTCTAAGACATTGCCTCTCAAACACTCGAATCTTTTCCATTTGAGATAGGGCAACGTTGAACCACACCGGGCATCCATAGGCAATCATCGGCCTGATGAGGGCCATGTAACAAATCACCTTTACCCTGCTGTCAAGACGGCTGCTATAAAACAGTCGTTTTGTTAAGGCAAAGGCTCCCATAGCCCGGGCCAGGGCAGCAATTATATGTCTGTCGAAATACAGGTACTGATCCAACCAGATCCCAAGGTACTTGACTACACTTCTACTCGCCAGTGAATGTCCACGTGGCCCTACGATCCCCAGCTTGCGCCAGTTCAGAATAGTTTCTGATTTCTGGAAGTTGATTTTCAACTTCCAGTCATCACAATATCGCTGAATCTTGTCGAAGTCACTCAGCAAAAGAATTTTGATGACCTCAACTGTATTGGCTGTTCTGTACGCAATTAGATCATCGGCGTACGCGATTGCCTGAGTTAGACTACCTATCAGATCGCTGGTGTAAACGCTGAATAGAATCGGCGGGTTACCCGCTCCCTGCTGAATACCATTATTAATATTAAAAATTGCCGTAGAAGTTACATTGCCACTCTTGACAACAAACTTTCTACCATATAGCATGTCATAAAGCATATACAATAGAGATTTACTTATACCTAGTCTGGAAAGCTTTAGATAAAAACCTTCTAACCATACGGTGTCGAAGGCCTTTTACAAATTAACCCGTACACTGCTTTTTAGTTTTGTTATATTGGATATCAGAAACCAGTTTAGACGCGGCATGAATTGCGTCATGTCTCGCCTTAAAACCGAACTGATTATCCGGGATGATATTTTTGTACTCCGCCCACTTGAACAGGATTCTTTTAATAACCTTTTCAAATACTTTGCTGATACTTGGAAGAAGACTTATCGACCGCAGATTCGCTGGATTGGTGTTGTCCTTTCCCTTTTATGGGAGAGGGTGCACCACAGCTGTCTTCCACCGCACTGGACAATATGCATTATTTAGCGCGTTGTTAAACAGTGTGGTATAAATGTCAACTGCTTCTTGAGGCAAATGTCGTAGTACAATGTTGGATATACCCTCGACTCCTGCTGACTTCTTTTTCTTTAATGAATCGAAGATGAGCTGGAGTTCATTCTTCGAAATTAAAAGGGGACTGGGCCAATTTCGGTCAGCGATTATGGCGTTTGCCAAATCTTTATCATTAAACCCGGTAAGACCAATGTTCTCAGATCGCCTTTCGGTTATATCGTTTCGGAGCCATAAGTGATGAAGCAGAGCTCAACTTGTACACTTGCTGGAAAGCACCCCCACAGTCTCTACTTTTCCTGCGGATCTTCGATTATATAGAGGTCATCATCCAATACGGCATCCTCTGGGTCCATGCCTGCTGTCAGAAGTACGTCGCTGTTCTCTGTCGTCCTCTGGAGCTTAAGACACGGAAGATCGTTTTGATCCTTTCTTCTAAAAATCCTATGAATTTTTGGGAACATACTTGGGTCGCTGGAGTTAACAGCATGAATTTGATTGTCCCAAAACAAATTAATAGACAACCTATAGTTTTGTTTGATCAGTTGGTTGATGTTCTTGATCGACGACTTCAGTGTCCTAACCTCCAGATCTCGTGTGTCAGTAAACCGTCAGTAGTCCACTTTTTGTCTGTGTAGTGCGTCAATTGTCGTGTTACGGTACATGTCGGTTGCGTTACGTTCTTTGTATTTCGGTATTGTTCTGTTCATTGTTCGTTGAATTGTTTCGTCCATTTGTTGTTAGTATTTGTCGATTTCTGTATTTGTCAGGTTCCTGTCGTTTGGTGGGGATATACCATTTGATCGTAATTCGCTGAATAAGGTGTTGGAAAAGCGTGGCTAGCGCACCTCACTGTAGTTATAAGTATGCACAGACACATACTCCTCATCCAACTCCATAAGCTCGTTTGGAAGTTGTACTACGGCGGCGAGTCCGCAGTGGTCACTGTCGTACTCGATCGTTCGTAAACAATTTCTTGGTCGTTGACCCACAGTGTCAGTTATTGTTAGTCTTGCGTCTTTCAGCAATAGATCCAGATAGGCACCGCTTCTTGGAAACGATTACCTCTCTGTGGCTAGAAGATCGAGGCGATACTCGACCCATCCAATTACACAAATGGTTACCTCGAGGATTTTGTATTTGATTTCCCCAATCTATGTGTTTGGCATTTAAATCGGCTAATATGCAAAAGTTTTCTTCCGAGCTCAATCTTAAGCATTCAAAAAGCTTTTCAAGCACATCACTATTATATATTACCTTATGACTAATGCCTTTACGTATTAAGATTGCGACACCTCCTCCTTGAGTGGAGTTGGGTCGGTCTCTTCTTACGATATTGTAATTGTTGTTAGTCAATTTATGTTTCTGGTTAAGCTTAGTTTCGCTAGCCGTAGACAAATCTAGACTTACGTCTTTCAGCAATTGGAATAAATTCGCTCTACGTTCGGTCCTAATCAGTGAATTTACATTCATAGCTAGGAACTTAAAGGGCCTCTCCGGCAGCGCCCCTTAACCTCTAAGTTGCGTTAAGCTAGGCAAAACAGAGTAGAGATAATCCACCCTAGTCGCCTGCTCCCTGATCTGGTTTTGGAGGCCAGTCAACTGGCCCTGGATAGCCAGCAGAATACCCATAATATCCGCCTGTGTCGCCGCCGCCTTAGACACGGGGGCCTGTTGGGTGACCTTTGGTGTAGGCTGTACCATGCTTCCCCTTCCTGACGCCAATTGGGCGTATGAAATTTATGGGTTGACGGGCGTTGTTGTAGGAGGGCGCACTGTTGGACGCTTTTCTACCACTGTTTGCTTTATTGTTCTTTATAAGCTGAAACGTTGGGCATCCCCGATAGTTAGCAGGGTGTCCGTCGCCTCGCCAGAGTACACATTTAAGCTGGGTCCCATCTTCGACCCGTTCTTTTCCTAACTTGCATTCATCTGCATTGTGGTTCTCCCCACACTTAACGCAGCGTGACTGCATTTCGCAGTTTGCTGCGGCGTGGCCGACCCTTTGGCAGCGCATGCATTGAAGCATGTCGCCGCGCCTTTTTAATTTGTCCCAAGTTACAACCTGGTAGTTGAGGACGGATATACTCCTCAAACTATCCAGTTTGCTTCTGGGTGAGAGTTGAACAAGGAAGAAGGGAAGATTCCGCTTCTCTCGCGTAGCTCTAACTGTAGCGAACGGCTTGACCCCGATAAAGTCGGGATCGTCATTCGCTTATTGGCGGAGTTCACTTAAGAGCACCTGTGGTTTCGTGCAGGAATCTATGCCCTTCAAAAGGACCGTTTGAAACTTTTCGGTCTTAGGGGTGAAACTAAATAATTCAGTAGTGGATTCTTTTAGCAACGCTTTAATTTTTTTGTGCTGTTCCAGTGTGCGGCAATGGATAGCAAGCCTATCATTATTTAATCTTTTTATAGTAAAGTTTTGACCTATGGCCGACTTACACAGATTTATGGTATCCTGTAACTCCATTTTATAAGTATTTATGGGAGGCACATTTGATTTTTTCGTAATCGGCGGCTGTGGGCTGTGGCTGCTGCTGCTGAGACTGCATTTGCTGCTGCTGTTGATTCTGCTGCTTTTAATTCTGCTGCGTTTGATTCTGCTGCTGCTGCTTTTGTTGCGGTTGTTTCTGGGAGTGTGTCTGCTGCAGTTGCTGTTGTTTTCGCCTTTGTTGTTTTGGCTGTTGCTGTGGCTGTTGTTTTTGTAATTGTTCTTTTTGCTGTTGTTGTTCCTCGAAATCTTTCTGTTCTTTCGCTCGGCGCGCTTCTTGCTTGGCCTTAACGGCGAGGACTATAAGATTCTGTTGGCTTTTCAAACTTTGGATTTCTGTCTCCATTGCTTCAGTTTGAACGACCATTCTTTGTTCCTCGTTGTCGTCCTCCTCAGGTGACACCTTGATGTGGAGAGGTTCACGAAGGCAGTAATATCGCCCATCGTGAAGTGCCCTTCTCCTTCCTCAGACATGTATTCAATACCGTCTTCGGGTGAGGTGTCTAATTGGGTTTGGCTTGCTGCTTCTGACGTCTCGTCTATATCCGACGTCTTCATCCCAGCTGGCAGCTTTGCTGAGGTGGCGGTGGATCTCCTCTTTACCAAATTTGGCGCGCACTTGATCCTCTTTCTGCGCTTCTGGTTGGCATCGGATGATGTTGCCGTTGTTGTCATTGCTGTTGATGTTGTTGCTGCAGAATCACTGCTTGTAAGTGTAACATCTTTCGATGTTCCCTCAGCTGATGCCATCGCTGGCCTCATTGGCCCTAGGAAACACATTTCGATGCCCCAGTGCTTAAACTACTCCTCCTTTGCTCGTTTTCCCAACCAATAAAGTTTTCCACTTCACGGTTGTGAAAAAAAGCTTGCAAAGTTCTGATGACCGGCTGCGAATCGAACTGGCGACCCTTGAATTCGCGGTCGGCCACTCTCCCACTGTGCTACTGTACCACTTGAGAATTGTTAATTTAACGTTAAACTTAAACTCACACACGAAATTTAATTTGCAAATAACCTGGAAGCCGAAAACGTGTTAACACCTCCACAGTACGAGATCGACTGGCCGCAATCGCGCGTCCTACCGTGCTAATGTCTGCATTCCATTTGTTTGTACAAGCAAACAATCACATTTCAAATGTATGTAGGTATTGTGTTTTTTTGTGAAGATACAGTATGAAATTTGAAGCAAAGTAACAGTTTGAAAAGAAATCTGACAGCTCAACGAAGGTGACAAATTAATGCGTTCATTGAACATGCTTTTATAGTAAATCATACGCACTTTGACATAAGAACATTAAACACATATTTAAATTATTGCAAATAAAATTGTAAAATTTTTTTTAACGTTATTCAAATAAAATAAATAAATGGTAATATGGGAGAAACCCGGACAAACCCGGGACAAAAAATAAAATACGGACAGTTGTACGTCCCTGGTTTTCTTTAAATTTACCCGGGACAGTCGAGCGTAATACTTTACTCTCTCGGGAAATACGGGACGGATGGTCACCGTAATTATAATAGTTGTTTTGGGTATATTTTTTGTAGTAAGAAGTGTAACAATAGTCAAACTTCAAGAGTAGGGAGAGTTTTGTAAATCTTGCAACAATGCAAACAAACGCAAATTAACCACGTTTGTGTGTAAGACTTCAGTGGGCATAAATACAGACTGTAGTGATGGGCATAATTGAATGATCACAACTGGCTTATACCAAAAATGAACTTACAAAATTAAAAGAAAAAGAGAAACACAAAACAAAAATATTCTGTAGAATAAAATAAGAAAACCCCCGAGAATTCCAGTGAAAAAAAATTAAAATTTTTCACTTTTCGATTATTTATGTTTTGAGTTTCTTTTTGTAATCATTTTTGTCTTTAGTTTTCAATACAAATATTTCATTCTAGTACACAAATAATGATTTTCGCTTAATTTCTCATATTTTTTCGAATGTGCCCATCACTAACACAAGAAAATGGCAGAACAACCTTGACGGCGTAGTGCTTTGACAGTTTTTACACCAATAAAACTAGAATATCTCAACTCTATAAAGGTATTAGGGAAAGTGTTTTTTCTGGTGGTCAACTTTATGTAACCCTTTCAAGAGTGCGATCAAAAAATATAAAAAAAACATAATCAGTATTTACCTTTTGGTGAAAATAAGAAAACTGCTAATATTAGTGTTATCCAGAAGCTTTGAAATATGCATGTTTAAAGGTCTATATTTTTGAAAACTGTTTCAATGAGAGAACATACAAATCTTTGTTTGGTTACGGAAAGCTTATAAAAGTATGTATTGTAAGAATATATCATATACCGATGTTCTATAAATTTACTTTGTTTAAAACTACTTGTTACTTTGCTTCAATAATAGCTTATATCCCTTAGAAAAATATAATTACAATTTGTCAAAATAATAAATACAAAAATTAATTCATATTTATAGAACCAAATAAAAAAGAAGTGTCTATAATTTTATTGAAAATAAGAAAACACTATTGGCTTTTATTTATACCAACGCATTAACAGTATATAAATTTTTGGTTAGGTAATAATTTAGTAGAAATTGCGATCAATCTCATTGAGCATTCGGTCTCGGTCTCGGTCTTTAGTCTTGGCTTCTTTCGTGTTTTTGGTAGTAAAAAGATTTTAGATAAAGATAAGACGAATTTCTCGGATTGCAAATATAGAGTATGGTTGTATTATCTGTGGTGAGTCTGTTTTGTCTTTTAAGTTAAATGGAAATAACATTTTGGAAGAATTGTGTAATTAAATATATTTCATAGCAAAAACAAATAAAATATTAAAAAAAAGAGTACCTACATACAACGCTCGATTTAAAAAAAAAAAAAAATTAACCGGTTTTGTCAAGCCACGACCTGCCAAAAACCATTTAAGGATGTCTGCGATTTAAATGAATTAAAAAAAACTCTACAAAATTCAAATTTTTCCTCAAAAAAATCGAATTTTTTCGATTTAATTTATTGCTCCCTAAAAAGTTGATTTTACACATTTTAGGTGCAATTTCGAAAACAAAATATTGCTCAAATGTCAAGATATATTAATCTGCCTACCTTTCAAGTCCTGAGCTGTCAAAATCCATTGAAGCATCGCCTCGGATTAAAAAACCTCTACAAAATTCAAATTTTACCTCAAAAAAATCGAAATTTTTAGATTTAACCACACTTAATAGGAGTTAAGCCGAGTTTCAACTATTGAACCGAGGCTGAACCACGATTGTACCATTATTAATCCAGTTAATAATAAATAATTAATGACAATGTCAATAAAATTAATTTTTTGTAGAAATCAGAAAACTTACCTATTTTTGGAGAGGTTGTCCTCTTTTTCAAGAAAAAAATCGAACCCTCGTGGATTTTTTTTTATTCTGGACCAGTTTCGGCTTATTTTCTTGATTAAAATCACAGATCCAGATTTTTACATAAAACACACACTTGCGCACACACCAAATTAGACTAAATTTGCTGAAATATAACACAGTTTTATATACTCTACCGAATGCCTACATACAGTATACATCCATATAATTAACCGAAACAAAGAAATATTTTGAAAATTAAAAAAATTTGATCTTAAAATCTCCATTTAACAAATATACATATATTTATCTCTATTATTCCTAGAGCCGAAATCCTGCTGTTTATTTTAATGAATTGTTTCATATTTAAAAAAATTAAACAATACATTGCATACCTATAGGAAATCAGCACTGAATGTTTTTTTGATTCATTTCTGTATTCTGTCTACATTTTACACAGCAGTTCAGTCAGCATCCGTTAATCAGTTCAGTTCAGTGTGTAAATTGGATTTTCGGGTTCGGTCTTGTTTCGCGATCTCCGTGTAAAAAAATATTATTTTACCATTTAGTTTGTGCAATTATATTTATTATGCTATATATATAATTTATGTGAATTGTGAAAAATTATTTTAATAATTTTCTTTTGAAAAAAAAAGTTCGTGTTCCTGAAAAAAAGTGCGGCCATTTAAAAATATCATCGAATTCGTTTTGCTTACTAAAGTAATTAAATAATCTTACTGTTCGCGACTGTGCGTAGCGTGCGTGTTCCTTAGTGATGATGTTCGGTAACCGTTGATATTGCTTTTGTTGAAAGAAAATTTCATTTCAATTTCCCCTGTTCATAAGAAATAAGTTAATTTATTTAAAAAGTGGTCTGTTTTTGTTTTTATTTTTTTTGAGAGTGTTTTTCATTTCGGTCTAAATGTGCGTGTATGCGTCCTACCAGTGAATATATATGTACATATGCATGGTTCTGTGTGTCTATCGGTTTTATTAGATCGTCGTTTATCAAAGAAAACGATAAAAATTTTAAAAACTGGTAAGTTAAACCATTTCAAAGTTAAACATATTTTTATAAGTCATTGTTTTTTCAGGTATGTGTTTTTCAAGAAAATCGAATGGCTATATCTAGAGCGCTTTTATGTATTTTTTATACAAATCAAACTGGTAAGCTTATTTTAAACGAATTTTTAGGTGCAGTGATAATAACTCCGAGCGAAATAACGCCGAATTTTTCGAGTTCGGCGTTATTTCACTTTTTAAAAGCGTAATAACGCCGAGTTTTATAAATCGGCAATATTTCACAATGAAAAAGCTAAATAACGACGAACGTGGCATGAGAAATAAGGCCGAGTTCCACTTTAAGGTTTTTTTTGGTACTTATGTGAAGTTTTTTTTGCAATTATGTTCACGGTGTAGAAAAAGCTCGGTGGGAAAGGGTGAGGGGCATGCTGAAAAACCCCTGCTTGGCGCAATATAGGATTTGGGGTGGGTACATGGGTACAAGTTTGGGTATATGCAATTGATTTTTTGGATTTAAATATTTCTTTTTAAAAAGTTACAAACAAAAATTACATATACCCAATCTTGTACCCACCCCAAATCCTATATTTGGCAAGCAGGGGGGGGGGGCAGCATGTCCCCCTTACGCGCCGAGCTTCTTAAAATTTATTGCGTACGTTTAAAATCTATTTTATGATTTGAATAAGGATTTCACAATGTGTCATGTGGCCAAACATATTCTATATTTTTGTCAGTTAGGAATCTGTATCTAAATGTTTTTATAAATGAAAAGCGAAATAAGGCTGACTTGGCTTTATTTCACTTTATCAAAGCGAAATAAGACCGAACTTTTAAATTCGACGTTATTTCGCTCGACTTAATTTCACGGCACTCATTTTGTACTATTCATATTAGGTAATTTAATAACAACAAATTGATCGCAGTCCTTTTAGAAAATCTGCAGGCATTCTTTTATATTGTTTTTTTTTTTTCTTAATGCAAAATGAGTGGATAAAAATAATGATGATTGCAGAATTATTTGAAATCGCAGTTTGTTTCAAAGTGGAGTCAGTGTTTCATTGAAGTCATTATAGATATTATACGATTTTGCGATATAGTGACTATAGGGTAAGCTTATCATTTGGTAAAAAAAAATCGAAATCGAATTTCTTTAAACTTGGTACTTAAGCGTTTTAGGTGATTGTATGAAATAGATTTTTGAAACGCTCTTTTTTAGGCATGAAACTAACGATACCTGTCATACAGTTGCTTCATATCAATTATCTCAAAAACGACTCTAACAATTTTGATAAATTAAGTGTGTGCACTATTTAAGATATGCGCAACATTTTCATAGGAAAGTTTTTAAAAATATTTTGTTATTAACTGTACCTGTCATACAACCATTTTTTTAAATTTTAACTTTGCCATAAACGGCTTGACGGATTTCTTTAAAAAAATTAATACAAGATGTCCTTCAAATTATTAATAATACTGCATACCAAAATTATTAAAAAATATTTTTTGGATTTTTGAAAAAAAAAAAACATTTTTTTGAAAATTCAATATTTCTAAAACGCATTAGGAATTTTTTGCGAAATTATATTTTTAAGCTTTTATTATTGAATACATACAAATATCATAACAATTTTTTTTTGAAAAAATTAAAAAATTTCGTTTATAAAAAATTAATTAAAAACACAACTTTTAAAATATATTTAGTCTTTAATCTTGTACGAGAACCAGACGTTGTAGAAACTTTTGGTTTTCAGATACGAATAGGTATAAACAAGATCTTCATTATACTTAACTCAATCTGCAATTTATTTGAACTGACTCAAAGCAACGAATTAGAATCACAAAAAGTTGCAACTTGCAATAGAAACAAATATTACCGACTGCCCTTCTACATTGTTTCATTGCACTCGTTCTTAAGATCGACAAAATCCGGCAAACAGCATTTTCCCGCGATGACAATCCATTATCCATCTATATAGATGTTTCAATTGTACACTACCGACCACCCACACCAGAGCATTTCTCTTAAAGAACACTGAGAAATAACCGCCATTATAAACGCTCGATACCCCAAATATTAAGAGCCACCTGATGCTGCACATGCAACCAACAAACAAGAAACAACTCAAAGCACTCAAACACTTCCACGCACACGCTGCTGGCTGTGGAGATAATAGAATTACAAAATCAAAGAGCAGCAAAAGATTACTTGCATTTCAGTTGCCATTTTCAGTTCAACAGGTGCGTTTCTATTTTGGTCCGCGATTGTTTTTGTGATAAAATATTAGAATTTATTGATACATTTCAGTGTAAAGTGATATTAAATATTAAATATGAAAAACTAATGATATTTTTAATCAATACGATCATTGTTTTTCTTAAATTGAGAAATTTATATTGATTGATGGTAAGTTTAATATTTTTTAAATTCAATTTTAATTTTATTTTTCATTTCACTTTGATGGTTGCCCGTGCGGTAGGTAACTCAGTGTGTTTGTGGTGTGGAACTTAGGTTATTTTTTTTCATGAAGACAAATTTTTGGGATCTTGTATTGAATGTGTAAAATTGAGTTAACGTAAAGTGTAAAGTTAAATTATTATTATTTTTTAATTCATAATAATTTATACTGATCTAATATTTTTTTCTTTTCGACTTGTTTTTCTTTTTAGGATCTATATTTTCATAAAAATTGGACAAAATTGTTGCAATACCAGCGAGGAATATATTTGTATATTTGTAGAAGTTTTTTTGACATCAAGTTTATACAAATGGTAAGTGTTTTGTTTTATATTTTGTTATTCTCTTATAAACAAATGAATAATTTTTGTAGACAGTTGGTAATAATTGTAAATTAATTTTTTATTAGCTTATTATATAATGTAAAATGTTGTGCTTTGTTTAATAGGTTAAAATTTTAGGAACAAACTTTAATCTTGAAAATTTGTTAACCATTTTGTAAGTTTCCAATTTAATTGAAGGAGTTTGTAGATTGATTTTTGCTGTCGGAAAATTATTCGTCTTTGCTTTGTGGAATAATATTCAGGCTTTTTGCCAAAGTAAATATCTCTGTCCAATTTTCGCTTCTTTACTTGCGATTTATAGGTTCTATAAGGCGAGTAATGCATTTTTAAAAAAAGACATGACATCTTATAGAACACCAAAAAAAACGGTCCCTCAATTCCGTCTGTCTGTCTATCTGTCTGGATTCTGCAGTGTAAACGGTTGCATGGATTTTTTTTCCAAAGTTGGTACATATTGTTTTTTTCGGTAATATGCCCACATGTTTTTTCATTTTTTTAAGACAAAAATTACAGTAGCCCATATATGTATTTTTTTTGGTCAAAAACAAAAATTTCATTTTTCTCAAAAACGGCTCCAACGATTTTTATAAAAAAAAAACTAATAATAATAATAATTTTAACTATATACCTGTAATACCTAAGGTCTTTTAATTGCAATCTGAATTGTACGGCAGTAGTTAAAAGGAATAGAAAAAATTGAGAATTATGTATTTCCTATCTCATTTTAACCCACGGGCGGCATCTAATTTAAATTGGAGGTATAGAAATCAATGCTACCTAGCGTGGGGATCGAACCCACAGCTCAAAGTTAGCAGTTAAGCACTTTATCCACTGCGCCATTAATAAACGGAAAAGGTATCTTTTTGTAATTTTTTTTTTGGGAAAAAAATGGTTATTTTGTGTACATCTATGTAGTAGAACCTTTTTTTTTTTTGGTTTCAATTTTCTGGGAAACGGTTACTTTGACTTTTTCTAAATTTTTTACGTAAAAGCTTCTAGAAAGTTTTAACACTGTTGTAAACCAAAATTTTTCAAACAATTTTTTTTTTTTGGAAATTACATTTCTTTTTTTTTGAAAACTCAAAATTCGTAAACGACGCAATAGATTCTTTCGAAACTTCGAATTTGGTAGTTTTTTGACATTATACTAAGTATCTCCCATACAAATTTTAAAAACCCGTTAAGAAAAAAAAATCATTTGTCAAAAACTGCTCCAAGAATTTTGTTTGCAAGTTCCGATCTAAAATCGATTTGAAATGGTTTTTAGAAATTCGATACTAGTTGTTTCATTAAAATTAACACTGAAACATTTACAAACAAATTTCAAAGTCTACATTAGTCTACAAAATTGTTTTTTTATTTTTTATTTTTAAATAATAGTATTTCCTTTTAAATAGGAAGTGCCTTATCGAGATGCATACTTATTTTTTTTATCAGACTTTTGACAAGAAGAAACTATGAAATCAACAAATTTGGGTTTATATGGGATGTTTTTAAGACAACATTAATATTTATCAATAAAAGTCTAAGAAAGGTCAGATTGCAGAGGGTAAAATTTGTACTTGTAACTGTTTTTGTTAGACGTGTAGTTTTCAAGAAGAAATAAAACGTAAATAATTTGATGTTATGGCCAAGAATCTAGCTTTATTATATTAAACTTTAAACGTGATCTGGGAAGCGCCACCTTTCAATCCATGTGACGAATGACACGAAAAACTAATTTTAAAAAAATTGGACATTTTTATCTTTAAACGCGATTTCTGACTAAAATAAGCGTCCTAGACCCATCAAACTTTACACTTTTTCAGTCCCTTAAAATTCTATTTGCGGCTAAACTACTTGCCCTAACGACTTAAAAATTATATATTCGTGATCTTGGAAGTGCCACCTTTCAATCCATGTAACGAATGACACGAAAAACTAATTTTAAAAAATTTGGACATTTTTATCTTTAAACGCGATTTCTGACTAAACTAAGCGTCCTAGACCCATCAAACTTTACACTTTTTCAGTCCATTAAAATTCGATTTGCGGCTAAACTACTTGCCCTAGCGACTTAAAAATTATATATTCGTGATCTGGAAAGTGCCACCTTTCAATCCATGTAACGAATGACACGAAAAACTAATTTTAAAAAATTTGGACATTTTTATCTTTAAACGCGATTTCTGACTAAACTAAGGGTACTAGACCCATCAAACTTTACACCTTGTCTGTCCCTTAAAATTCGATTTGCGGCTAAACTACTTGCCCTAGCGACTTAAAAATTATATATTCGTGATCTTGGAAGTGCCACCTTTCAATCCATGTAACGAATGACACAAAAAACTAATTAAAAAAAAATTGGACATTTTTATCTTTAAACGCGATTTCTGACTAAACTAAGGGTACTAGACCCATCAAACTTTACACCTTGTCTGTCCCTTAAAATTCGATTTGCGGCTAAACTACTTGCCCTAGCGACTTAAAAATTATATATTCGTGATCTTGGAAGTGCCACCTATCAATCCATGTAACGAATGACACGAAAAACTAATTTTAAAAAAATTGGACATTTTTATCTTTAAACGCGATTTCTGACTAAACTAAGCGTCCTAGACCCATCAAACTTTGCACTTTTTCTGTCCCTTAAGATTCGATTTGCGGCTAAACTACTTGCCCTAGCGACTTAAAAATTATATATTTGTGATCTTGGAAGTGCCACCTTTCAATCCATGTAACGAATGACACGAAAAACTAATTTTAAGAAATTTGGACATTTTTATCTTTAAACGCGATTTCTGACTAAACTAAGCGTCCTAGACCCATCAAACTTTGCACTTTTTCTGTCCCTTAAGATTCGATTTGCGGCTAAACTACTTGCCCTAGCGACTTAAAAATTTTATATTCGTGATCTTGGAAGTGCCACCTTTCAATCCATGTAACGAATGACACGAAGAACTAATTTTAAAAACTTTGGACATTTTTATCTTTAAACTCGATTTCTGACTAAACTAAGCGTCCTACACCCATCAAACTTTGCACTTTTTCTGTCCCTTAAGATTCGATTTGCGGCTAAACTACTTGCCCTAGCGACTTAAAAATTTTATATTCGTGATCTTGGAAGTGCCACCTTTCAATCCATGTAACGAATGACACGAAAAACTAATTTTAAAAAATTTGGACATTTTTATCTTTCAACGCGATTTCTGACTAAACTAAGCGTCCTAGACACATCAAACCTTACACTTTTTCAGTCCCTTAAAATTCGATTTGCGGCTAAACTTCTTGTCCTAGCGACTTAAAAATTATATATTCGTGATCTGGGAAGTGCCACCTTTCAATTCATGTGACGAATGACACGAAAAACTAATTGAAAAAATCATAGACCCATCAAACTTTACACTTTTGCTTTCCCTTAAAATTCTATTTGCGGCTAAACTACTTGCCCTAGCGACTTAAAAATTATATATTCGTGATCTTGGAAGTGCCACCTTTCAATCCATGTAACGAATGACACGAAAAACTAATTTTAAAAAATCGGGACTTTTTTATCTTTAAACGCGATTTCTGGCTGAACTAAGCGTCCTAGACCCATCAAACTTTACACTTTTTCTGTCCTTTAAAATACGATCTGTGGCTAAACTACTTGTCCTAGCGACTTAAAAATTATATATTCGTGATCTTGGAAGTGCCACCTATCAATCCATGTAACGAATGACACGAAAAACTAATTTTAAAAAAATTGGACATTTTTATCTTTAAACGCGATTTCTGACTAAACTAAGCGTACTAGACCCATCAAACTTTACACCTTGTCTGTCCCTTAAAATTCGATTTGCGGCTAAACTACTTCCCTTGCGACTTAAAAATTATATATTTGTGATCTTGGAAGTGCCACCTTTCAATCCATGTAACGAATGACACAAAAAACTAATTTAAAAAAAATTGGACATTTTTATCTTTAAACGCGATTTCTGACTAAACTAAGCGTACTAGACCCATCAAACTTTACACCTTGTCTGTCCCTTAAAATTCGATTTGCGGCTAAACTACTTGCCCTAGCGAATTAAAAATTATATATTTGTGATCTTGGAAGTGCCACCTTTCAATCCATGTAACGAATGACACAAAAAACTAATTAAAAAAAAATTGGACATTTTTATCTTTAAACGCGATTTCTGACTAAACTAAGGGTACTAGACCCATCAAACTTTACACCTTGTCTGTCCCTTAAAATTCGATTTGCGGCTAAACTACTTGCCCTAGCGACTTAAAAATTATATATTCGTGATCTTGGAAGTGCCACCTATCAATCCATGTAACGAATGACACGAAAAACTAATTTTAAAAAAATTGGACATTTTTATCTTTAAACGCGATTTCTGACTAAACTAAGCGTCCTAGACCCATCAAACTTTGCACTTTTTCTGTCCCTTAAGATTCGATTTGCGGCTAAACTACTTGCCCTAGCGACTTAAAAATTATATATTTGTGATCTTGGAAGTGCCACCTTTCAATCCATGTAACGAATGACACGAAAAACTAATTTTAAGAAATTTGGACATTTTTATCTTTAAACGCGATTTCTGACTAAACTAAGCGTCCTAGACCCATCAAACTTTGCACTTTTTCTGTCCCTTAAGATTCGATTTGCGGCTAAACTACTTGCCCTAGCGACTTAAAAATTTTATATTCGTGATCTTGGAAGTGCCACCTTTCAATCCATGTAACGAATGACACGAAGAACTAATTTTAAAAACTTTGGACATTTTTATCTTTAAACTCGATTTCTGACTAAACTAAGCGTCCTAGACCCATCAAACTTTGCACTTTTTCTGTCCCTTAAGATTCGATTTGCGGCTAAACTACTTGCCCTAGCGACTTAAAAATTTTATATTCGTGATCTTGGAAGTGCCACCTTTCAATCCATGTAACGAATGACACGAAAAACTTATTTTAAAAAATTTGGACATTTTTATCCTTCAACGCGATTTCTGACTAAACTAAGCGTCCTAGACACATCAAACCTTACACTTTTTCAGTCCCTTAAAATTCGATTTGCGGCTAAACTACTTGCCCTAGCGACTTAAAAATTATATATTCGTGATCTGGGAAGTGCCACCTTTCAATCCATGTGACGAATGACACGAAAAACTAATTGAAAAAATCATAGACCCATCAAACTTTACACTTTTGCTTTCCCTTAAAATTCTATTTGCGGCTAAACTACTTGCCCTAGCGACTTAAAAATTATATATTCGTGATCTTGGAAGTGCCACCTTTCAATCCATGTAACGAATGACACGAAAAACTAATTTTAAAAAATTTGGACATTTTTATCTTTCAACGCGATTTCTGACTAAACTAAGCGTCCTAGACACATCAAACCTTACACTTTTTCAGTCCCTTAAAATTCGATTTGCGGCTAAACTACTTGCCCTAGCGACTTAAAAATTATATATTTGTGATCTTGGAAGTGCCACCTTTCAATCCATGTAACGAATGACACGAAAAACTAATTTTAAGAAATTTGGACATTTTTATCTTTAAACGCGATTTCTGACTAAACTAAGCGTCCTAGACCCATCAAACTTTGCACTTTTTCTGTCCCTTAAGATTCGATTTGCGGCTAAACTACTTGCCCTAGCGACTTAAAAATTTTATATTCGTGATCTTGGAAGTGCCACCTTCCTTTCAATCCATGTAACGAATGACACGAAAAACTAATTTTAAAAAATTTGGACATTTTTATCCTTCAACGCGATTTCTGACTAAACTAAGCGTCCTAGACACATCAAACCTTACACTTTTTCAGTCCCTTAAAATTCGATTTGCGGCTAAACTACTTGCCTTAGCGACTTAAAAATTATATATTCGTGATCTTGGAAGTGCCACCTTTCAATCCATGTAACGAATGACACGAAAAACTAATTTTAAAAAATTTGGACATTTTTATCTTTCAACGCGATTTCTGACTAAACTAAGCGTCCTAGACACATCAAACCTTACACTTTTTCAGTCCCTTAAAATTCGATTTGCGGCTAAACTACTTGCCCTAGCGACTTAAAAATTATATATTTGTGATCTTGGAAGTGCCACCTTTCAATCCATGTAACGAATGACACGAAAAACTAATTTTAAGAAATTTGGACATTTTTATCTTTAAACGCGATTTCTGACTAAACTAAGCGTCCTAGACCCATCAAACTTTGCACTTTTTCTGTCCCTTAAGATTCGATTTGCGGCTAAACTACTTGCCCTAGCGACTTAAAAATTTTATATTCGTGATCTTGGAAGTGCCACCTTTCAATCCATGTAACGAATGACACGAAAAACTAATTTTAAAAAATTTGCACATTTTTATCCTTCAACGCGATTTCTGACTAAACTAAGCGTCCTAGACACATCAAACCTTACACTTTTTCAGTCCCTTAAAATTCGATTTGCGGCTAAACTACTTGCCCTAGCGACTTAAAAATTATATATTCGTGATCTGGGAAGTGCCACCTTTCAATCCATGTGACGAATGACACGAAAAACTAATTGAAAAAATCATAGACCCATCAAACTTTACACTTTTGCTTTCCCTTAAAATTCTATTTGCGGCTAAACTACTTGCCCTAGCGACTTAAAAATTATATATTCGTGATCTTGGAAGTGCCACCTTTCAATCCATGTAACGAATGACACGAAAAACTAATTTTAAAAAATCGGGACATTTTTATCTCTGGCTGAACTAAGCGTCCTAGACCCATCAAACTTTACACTTTTTATGTCCTTTAAAATACGATCTGTGGCTAAACTACTTGTCCTAGCGACTTAAAAATTATATATTCGTGATCTTGGAAGTGCCACCTATCAATCCATGTAACGAATGATACGAAAAACCAATTTTAAAAAAATTGGACATTTTTTTATCTTTAAACGCGATTTCTGACTAAACTAAGCGTACTAGACCCATCAAACTTTACACCTTGTCTGTCCCTTAAAATTCGATTTGCGGCTAAACTACTTGCCCTAGCGACTTAAAAATTATATATTTGTGATCTTGGAAGTGCCACCTTTCAATCCATGTAACGAATGACACAAAAAACTAATTAAAAAAAAATTGGACATTTTTATCTTTAAACGCGATTTCTGACTAAGCTAAGGGTACTAGACCCATCAAACTTTGCACTTTTTCTGTCCCTTAAGATTCGATTTGCGGCTAAACTTCTTGCCCTAGCGACTTAAAAATTATATATTTGTGATCTTGGAACTGCCACCTTTTAATCCATGTAACGAATGACACAAAAAACTAATTTAAAAAAAATTGGACATTTTTATCTTTAAACGCGATTTCTGACTAAACTAAGCGTACTAGACCCATCAAACTTTACACCTTGTCTGTCCCTTAAAATTCGATTTGCGGCTAAACTACTTGCCCTAGCGACTTAAAAATTATATATTTGTGATCTTGGAAGTGCCACCTTTCAATCCATGTAACGAATGACACGAAAAACTAATTTTAAGAAATTTGGACATTTTTATCTTTAAACGCGATTTCTGACTAAACTAAGCGTCCTAGACCCATCAAACTTTGCACTTTTTCTGTCCCTTAAGATTCGATTTGCGGCTAAACTACTTGCCCTAGCGACTTAAAAATTTTATATTCGTGATCTTGGAAGTGCCACCTTTCAATCCATGTAACGAATGACACGAAGAACTAATTTTAAAAACTTTGGACATTTTTATCTTTAAACTCGATTTATGACTAAACTAAGCGTCCTAGACCCATCAAACTTTGCACTTTTTCTGTCCCTTAAGATTCGATTTGCGGCTAAACTACTTGCCCTAGCGACTTAAAAATTTTATATTCGTGATCTTGGAAGTGCCACCTTTCAATCCATGTAACGAATGACACGAAAAACTAATTTTAAAAAATTTGGACATTTTTATCCTTCAACGCGATTTCTGACTAAACTAAGCGTCCTAGACACATCAAACCTTACACTTTTTCAGTCCCTTAAAATTCGATTTGCGGCTAAACTACTTGCCCTAGCGACTTAAAAATTATATATTCGTGATCTGGGAAGTGCCACCTTTCAATCCATGTGACGAATGACACGAAAAACTAATTGAAAAAATCATAGACCCATCAAACTTTACACTTTTGCTTTCCCTTAAAATTCTATTTGCGGCTAAACTACTTGCCCTAGCGACTTAAAAATTATATATTCGTGATCTTGGAAGTGCCACCTTTCAATCCATGTAACGAATGACACGAAAAACTAATTTTAAAAAATCGGGACATTTTTATCTTTAAACGCGATTTCTGGCTGAACTAAGCGTCCTAGACCCATCAAACTTTACACTTTTTATGTCCTTTAAAATACGATCTGTGGCTAAACTACTTGTCCTAGCGACTTAAAAATTATATATTCGTGATCTTGGAAGTGCCACCTATCAATCCATGTAACGAATGATACGAAAAACCAATTTTAAAAAAATTGGACATTTTTTTATCTTTAAACGCGATTTCTGACTAAACTAAGCGTACTAGACCCATCAAACTTTACACCTTGTCTGTCCCTTAAAATTCGATTTGCGGCTAAACTACTTGCCCTAGCGACTTAAAAATTATATATTTGTGATCTTGGAAGTGCCACCTTTCAATCCATGTAACGAATGACACAAAAAACTAATTAAAAAAAAATTGGACATTTTTATCTTTAAACGCGATTTCTGACTAAACTAAGGGTACTAGACCCATCAAACTTTACACCTTGTCTGTCCCTTAAAATTCGATTTGCGGCTAAACTACTTGCCCTAGCGACTTAAAAATTATATATTCGTGATCTTGGAAGTGCCACCTATCAATCCATGTAACGAATGACACGAAAAACTAATTTTAAAAAAATTGGACATTTTTATCTTTTAACGCAATTTCTGACTAAACTAAGCGTCCTAGACCCATCAAACTTTGCACTTTTTCTGTCCCTTAAGATTCGATTTGCGGCTAAACTTCTTGCCCTAGCGACTTAAAAATTATATATTTGTGATCTTGGAACTGCCACCTTTTAATCCATGTAACGAATGACACAAAAAACTAATTTAAAAAAAATTGGACATTTTTATCTTTAAACGCGATTTCTGACTAAACTAAGCGTACTAGACCCATCAAACTTTACACCTTGTCTGTCCCTTAAAATTCGATTTGCGGCTAAACTACTTGCCCTAGCGACTTAAAAATTATATATTTGTGATCTTGGAAGTGCCACCTTTCAATCCATGTAACGAATGACACGAAAAACTAATTTTAAGAAATTTGGACATTTTTATCTTTAAACGCGATTTCTGACTAAACTAAGCGTCCTAGACCCATCAAACTTTGCACTTTTTCTGTCCCTTAAGATTCGATTTGCGGCTAAACTACTTGCCCTAGCGACTTAAAAATTTTATATTCGTGATCTTGGAAGTGCCACCTTTCAATCCATGTAACGAATGACACGAAGAACTAATTTTAAAAACTTTGGACATTTTTATCTTTAAACTCGATTTATGACTAAACTAAGCGTCCTAGACCCATCAAACTTTGCACTTTTTCTGTCCCTTAAGATTCGATTTGCGGCTAAACTACTTGCCCTAGCGACTTAAAAATTTTATATTCGTGATCTTGGAAGTGCCACCTTTCAATCCATGTAACGAATGACACGAAAAACTAATTTTAAAAAATTTGGACATTTTTATCCTTCAACGCGATTTCTGACTAAACTAAGCGTCCTAGACACATCAAACCTTACACTTTTTCAGTCCCTTAAAATTCGATTTGCGGCTAAACTACTTGCCCTAGCGACTTAAAAATTATATATTCGTGATCTGGGAAGTGCCACCTTTCAATCCATGTGACGAATGACACGAAAAACTAATTGAAAAAATCATAGACCCATCAAACTTTACACTTTTGCTTTCCCTTAAAATTCTATTTGCGGCTAAACTACTTGCCCTAGCGACTTAAAAATTATATATTCGTGATCTTGGAAGTGCCACCTTTCAATCCATGTAACGAATGACACGAAAAACTAATTTTAAAAAATCGGGACATTTTTATCTTTAAACGCGATTTCTGGCTGAACTAAGCGTCCTAGACCCATCAAACTTTACACTTTTTATGTCCTTTAAAATACGATCTGTGGCTAAACTACTTGGCCTAGCGACTTAAAAATTATATATTCGTGATCTTGGAAGTGCCACCTATCAATCCATGTAACGAATGATACGAAAAACCAATTTTAAAAAAATTGGACATTTTTTTTATCTTTAAACGCGATTTCTGACTAAACTAAGCGTACTAGACCCATCAAACTTTACACCTTGTCTGTCCCTTAAAATTCGATTTGCGGCTAAACTACTTGCCCTAGCGACTTAAAAATTATATATTTGTGATCTTGGAAGTGCCACCTTTCAATCCATGTAACGAATGACACGAAAAACTAATTAAAAAAAAATTGGACAGTTTTATCTTTAAACGCGATTTCTGACTAAACTAAGGGTACTAGACCCATCAAACTTTACACCTTGTCTGTCCCTTAAAATTCGATTTGCGGCTAAACTACTTGCCCTAGCGACTTAAAAATTATATATTCGTGATCTTGGAAGTGCCACCTTTCAATCCATGTAACGAATGACACGAAAAACTAATTTAAAAAAAAAATGGACATTTTTATCTTTAAACGCGATTTCTGACTAAACTAAGCGTCCTAGACACATCAAACTTTACACTTTTTCAGTCCCTTAAAATTCGATTTGCGGCTAAACTACTTGCCCTAGCGACTTAAAAATTATATATTCGTGATCTTGGAAGTGCCACCTTTCAATCCATGTAACGAATGACACGAAAAACTAATTTTAAAAAATTTGGACATTTTTATCTTTAAACGCGATTTCTGACTAAACTAAGCGTCCTAGACCCATCAAACTTTACACTTTTTCAGTCCCTTAAAATTCGATTTGCGGCTAAACTACTTGCCTTAGCGACTTAAAACTTATATATTCGTGATCTTGGAAGTGCCACCTTTCAATCCATGTAGCGAATGACACGAAAAACTAATTTTAAAAAAAATGGACATTTTTATCTTTAAACGCGATTTCTGACTAAACTAAGCGTCCTAGACTCATCAAACTTTACACTTTTTCAGTCCCTTAAAATTCGATTTGCGGCTAAACTACTTGCCCTAGCGACCTAAAAATTATATGTTCGTGATCTGGAAAGTGCCACCTTTCAATCCACGTGTCGAATGACACGAAAAACTAATTGAAAAAATCATAGACCCATCAAACTTTGCACTTTTTCTGTCCCTTAAAATTCGATTTGCGGCTAAACTACTTGCCCTAGCGACTTAAAAATTATATATTCGTGATCTGGAAAGTGCCACCTTTCAATCCATGTAACGAAAAACTAATTTTAAAAAATTCGGACATTTTTATCTCGCGATTTCTGACTAAACTAAGCGTCCTAGACCCATCAAACTTTGCACTTTTTCTGTCCCTTAAGATTCGATTTGCGGCTAAACTTCTTGCCCTAGCGACTTAAAAATTATATATTCGTGATCTGGGAAGTGCCACCTTTCAATTCATGTGACGAATGACACGAAAAACTACTTTTAATAAATTTGGACAATTTTATCTTTAAACGCGATTTCTGGCTAAACTAAGCGTCCTAGACCCATCAAACTTTGCACTTTTTCTGTCCCTTAAGATTCGATTTGCGGCTAAACTACTTGCCCTAGCGACTTAAAAATTTTATATTCGTGATCTTGGAAGTGCCACCTTTCAATCCATGTAACGAATGACACGAAGAACTAATTTTAAAAACTTTGGATATTTTTATCTTTAAACTCGATTTCTGACTAAACTAAGCGTCCTAGACCCATCAAACTTTGCACATTTTCTGTCCCTTAAGATTCGATTTGCGGCTAAACTACTTGCCCTAGCGACTTAAAAATTTTATATTCGTGATCTGGGAAGTGCCACCTTTCAATTCATGTGACGAATGACACGAAAAACTAATTGAAAAAATCATAGACCCATCAAACTTTACACTTTTGCTTTCCCTTAAAATTCTATTTGCGGCTAAACTACTTGCCTAGCGACTTAAAAATTATATATTCGTGATCTTGGAAGTGCCACCTTTCAATCCATGTAACGAATGACACGAAAAACTAATTTTAAAAATTTTGGACATTTTTATCTTTAAACGCGATTTCTGACTAAACTAAACGTCCTAGACTCATCAAACTTTACACTTTTTCAGTCCCTTAAAATTGGATTTGCGGCTAAGCTACTTGCCCTAGCGACTTAAAAATTATATATTCGTGATCTTGGAAGTGCCACCTTTCAATCCATGTAACGAATGACACGAAAAACTAATTTTAAAAAATCGGGACATTTTTATCTTTAAACGCGATTTCTGGCTGAACTAAGCGTCCTAGACCCATCAAACTTTACACTTTTTCTGTCTTTAAAATACGATCTGTGGCTAAACTACTTGTCCTAGCGACTTAAAAATTATATATTCGTGATCTTGGAAGTGCCACCTATCAATCCATGTAACGAATGACACGAAAAACTAATTTTAAAAAAATTGGACATTTTTATCTTTAAACGCGATTTCTGACTAAACTAAGCGTACTAGACCCATCAAACTTTACACCTTGTCTGTCCCTTAAAATTCGATTTGCGGCTAAACTACTTGCCCTAGCGACTTAAAAATTATATATTCGTGATCTTGGAAGTGCCACCTTTCAATCCATGTAACGAATGACACGAAAAACTAATTTTAAAAAATCGGGACATTTTTATCTTTAAACGCGATTTCTGGCTGAACTAAGCGTCCTAGACCCATCAAACTTTACACTTTTTCTGTCCTTTAAAATACGATCTGTGGCTAAACTACTTGTCCTAGCGACTTAAAAATTATATATTCGTGATCTTGGAAGTGCCACCTTTCAATCCATGTAACGAAAAACTAATTTTAAAAAATTCGGACATTTTTATCTCGCGATTTCTGACTAAACTAAGCGTCCTAGACCCATCAAACTTTACACTTTTTCAGTCCCTTAAAATTCGATTTGCGGCTAAACTACTTGCCCTAGCGACTTAAAAATTATATGTTCGTGATCTGGAAAGTGCCACCTTTCAATCCACGTGTCGAATGACACGAAAAACTAATTGAAAAAATCATAGACCCATCAAACTTTGCACTTTTTCTGTCCCTTAAAATTCGATTTGCGGCTAAACTACTTGCCCTAGCGACTTAAAAATTATATATTCGTGATCTGGAAAGTGCCACCTTTCAATCCATGTAACGAAAAACTAATTTTAAAAAATTCGAACATTTTTATCTCGCGATTTCTGACTAAACTAAGCGTCCTAGACCCATCAAACTTTACACTTTTTCAGTCCCTTAAAATTCGATTTGCGGCTAAACTACTTGCTCTAGCGACTTAAAAATTATATATTCGTGATCTTGGAAGTGACTCCTTTCAATCCATGTAATGAATGACACGAAAAACTAATTTTAAAAAAATTGGACATTTTTATCTTTAAACTCGATTTCTGACTAAACTAAGTGTCCTAGACCCATCAAACTTTGCACTTTTTCTGTCCCTTAAGATTCGATTTGCGGCTAAACTACTTGCCCAAGCGACTTAAAAATTGTATATTCGTGTTCTTGGAAGTGCCACCTTTCAATCCATGTAACGAATGACACGAAAACCGAATTTTAAAAAAATTGGACATTTTTATCTTTAAACGCGATTTCTGACTAAACTGGGCGTCCTAGACCCATCAAACTTTACACTTCTTCAGTCCCTTAAAATTCGATTTGCGGCTAAACTATTTGCCCTAGCGACTTAAAAATTTTATATTCGTGTTCTTGGAAGTGCCACCTTTCAATCCATGTAACGAATGACACGAAAAACTACTTTTAATAAATTTGGACAATTTTATCTTTAAACGCGATTTCTGGCTAAACTAAGCGTCCTAGACCCATCAAACTTTGCACTTTTTCTGTCCCTTAAGATTCGATTTGCGGCTAAACTACTTGCCCTAGCGACTTAAAAATTATATATTCGTGATCTTGGAAGTGCCACCTTTCAATCCATGTAACGAATGACACGAAGAACTAATTTTAAAAACTTTGGACATTTTTATCTTTAAACTCGATTTCTGACTAAACTAAGCGTCCTAGACCCATCAAACTTTGCACTTTTTCTGTCCCTTAAGATTCGATTTGCGGCTAAACTACTTGCCCTAGCGACTTAAAAATTTTATATTCGTGATCTTGGAAGTGCCACCTTTCAATCCATGTAACGAATGACACGAAAAACTAAATTTAAAAATTTTGGACATTTTTATCTTTAAACGCGACTTCTGGCTGAACTAAGCGTCCTAGACCCATCAAACTTTACACTTTTTCTGTCTTTAAAATACGATCTGTGGCTAAACTACTTGTCCTAGCGACTTAAAAATTATATATTCGTGATCTTGGAAGTGCCACCTATCAATCCATGTAACGAATGACACGAAAAACTAATTTTAAAAAAATTGGATATTTTTATCTTTAAACGCGATTTCTGACTAAACTAAGCGTACTAGACCCATCAAACTTTACACCTTGTTTGTCCCTTAAAATTCGATTTGCGGCTAAACTACTTGCCCTAGTGACTTAAAAATTATATATTCGTGATCTGGAAAGTGCCACCTTTCAATCCATGTAACGAAAAACTAATTTTAAAAAATTCGGACATTTTTATCTCGCGATTTCTGACTAAACTAAGCGTCCTAGACTCATCAAACTTTACACTTTTTCAGTCCCTTAAAATTGGATTTGCGGCTAAGCTACTTGCCCTAGCGACTTAAAAATTATATATTCGTGATCTTGAAAGTGCCACCTTTCAATCCATGTAACGAATGACACGAAAAACTAATTTTAAAAAATTAGGACATTTTTATCTTTAAACGCAATTTCTGGCTGAACTAAGCGTCCTAGACCCATCAAACTTTACACTTTTTCTGTCCTTTAAAATACGATCTGTGGCTAAACTACTTGTCCTAGCGACTTAAAAATTATATATTCGTGATCTGGGAAGTGCCACCTTTCAATTCATGTGACGAATGACACGAAAAACTAATTGAAAAAATCATAGACCCATCAAACTTTACACTTTTGCTTTCCCTTAAAATTCTATTTGCGGCTAAACTACTTGCCCTAGCGACTTAAAAATTATATATTCGTGATCTTGGAAGTGCCACCTTTCAATCCATGTAACGAATGACACGAAAAACTAATTTTAAAAATTTTGGACATTTTTATCTTTAAACGCGATTTCTGACTAAACTAAACGTCCTAGACTCATCAAACTTTACACTTTTTCAGTCCCTTAGAATTGGATTTGCGGCTAAGCTACTTGCCCTAGCGACCTAAAAATTATATATTCGTGATCTTGGAAGTGCCACCTTTCAATCCATGTAACGAATGACACGAAAAACTAATTTTAAAAAATCGGGACATTTTTATCTTTAAACGCGATTTCTGGCTGAACTAAGCGTCCTAGACCCATCAAACTTTACACTTTTTCTGTCTTTAAAATACGATCTGTGGCTAAACTACTTGTCCTAGCGACTTAAAAATTATATATTCGTGATCTTGGAAGTGCCACCTATCAATCCATGTAACGAATGACACGAAAAACTAATTTTAAAAAATCGGGACATTTTTATCTTTAAACGCGATTTCTGGCTGAACTAAGCGTCCTAGACCCATCAAACTTTACACTTTTTCTGTCCTTTAAAATACGATCTGTGGCTAAACTACTTGTCCTAGCGACTTAAAAATTATATATTCGTGATCTTGGAAGTGCCACCTATCAATCCATGTAACGAATGACACGAAAAACTAATTTTAAAAACATTGGACATTTTTATCTTTAAACGCGATTTCTGACTAAACTAAGCGTACTAGACCCATCAAACTTTACACCTTGTCTGTCCCTTAAAATTCGATTTGCGGCTAAACTACTTGCCCTAGTGACTTAAAAATTATATATTCGTGATCTGGAAAGTGCCACCTTTCAATCCATGTAACGAAAAACTAATTTTAAAAAATTCGGACATTTTTATCTCGCGATTTCTGACTAAGCTAAGCGTCCTAGACTCATCAAACTTTACACTTTTTCAGTCCCTTAAAATTGGATTTGCGGCTAAGCTACTTGCCCTAGCGACTTAAAAATTATATATTCGTGATCTTGGAAGTGCCACCTTTCAATCCATGTAACGAATGACACGAAAAACTAATTTTAAAAAATCGGGACATTTTTATCTTTAAACGCGATTTCTGGCTGAACTAAGCGTCCTAGACCCATCAAACTTTACACTTTTTCTGTCCTTTAAAATACGATCTGTGGCTAAACTACTTGTCCTAGCGACTTAAAAATTATATATTCGTGATCTTGGAAGTGCCACCTTTCAATCCATGTAACGAAAAACTAATTTTAAAAAATTCGGACATTTTTATCTCGCGATTTCTGACTAAACTAAGCGTCCTAGACCCATCAAACTTTACACTTTTTCAGTCCCTTAAAATTCGATTTGCGGCTAAACTACTTGCTCTAGCGACTTAAAAATTATATATTCGTGATCTTGGAAGTGACTCCTTTCAATCCATGTAACGAATGACACGAAAAACTAATTTTAAAAAAATTGGACATTTTTATCTTTAAACTCGATTTCTGACTAAACTAAGTGTCCTAGACCGATCAAACTTTGCACTTTTTCTGTCCCTTAAGATTCGATTTGCGGCTAAACTATTTGCCCTAGCGACTTAAAAATTTTATATTCGTGTTCTTGGAAGTGCCACCTTTCAATCCATGTAACGAATGACACGAAAAACTACTTTTAATAAATTTGCACAATTTTATCTTTAAACGCGATTTCTGGCTAAACTAAGCGTCCTAGACCCATCAAACTTTGCACTTTTTCTGTCCCTTAAGATTCGATTTGCGGCTAAACTACTTGCCCTAGCGACTTAAAAATTTTATATTCGTGATCTTGGAAGTGCCACCTTTCAATCCATGTAACGAATGACACGAAAAACTAATTTTAAAAAATTTGGACATTTTTATCTTTCAACGCGATTTCTGACTAAACTAAGCGTCCTAGACACATCAAACCTTACACTTTTTCAGTCCCTTAAAATTCGATTTGCGGCTAAACTTCTTGCCCTAGCGACTTAAAAATTATATATTCGTGATCTGGGAAGTGCCACCTTTCAATTCATGTGACGAATGACACGAAAAACTAATTGAACAAATCATAGACCCATCAAACTTTACACTTTTGCTTTCCCTTAAAATTCTATTTGCGGCTAAACTACTTGCCCTAGCGACTTAAAAATTATATATTCGTGATCTTGGAAGTGCCACCTTTCAATCCATGTAACGAATGACACGAAAAACTAATTTTAAAAATTTTGGACATTTTTATCTTTAAACGCGATTTCTGACTAAACTAAACGTCCTAGACTCATCAAACTTTACACTTTTTCAGTCCCTTAGAATTGGATTTGCGGCTAAGCTACTTGCCCTAGCGACTTAAAAATTATATATTCGTGATCTTGGAAGTGCCACCTTTCAATCCATGTAACGAATGACACGAAAAACTAATTTTAAAAAATCGGGACATTTTTATCTTTAAACGCGATTTCTGGCTGAACTAAGCGTCCTAGACCCATCAAACTTTACACTTTTTCTGTCTTTAAAATACGATCTGTGGCTAAACTACTTGTCCTAGCGACTTAAAAATTATATATTCGTGATCTTGGAAGTGCCACCTATCAATCCATGTAACGAATGACACGAAAAACTAATTTTAAAAACATTGGACATTTTTATCTTTAAACGCGATTTCTGACTAAACTAAGCGTACTAGACCCATCAAACTTTACACCTTGTCTGTCCCTTAAAATTCGATTTGCGGCTAAACTACTTGCCCTAGTGACTTAAAAATTATATATTCGTGATCTGGAAAGTGCCACCTTTCAATCCATGTAACGAAAAACTAATTTTAAAAAATTCGGACATTTTTATCTCGCGATTTCTGACTAAACTAAGCGTCCTAGACTCATCAAACTTTACACTTTTTCAGTCCCTTAAAATTGGATTTGCGGCTAAGCTACTTGCCCTAGCGACTTAAAAATTATATATTCGTGATCTTGGAAGTGCCACCTTTCAATCCATGTAACGAATAACACGCAAAACTAATTTTAAAAAATCGGGACATTTTTATCTTTAAACGCGATTTCTGGCTGAACTAAGCGTCCTAGACCCATCAAACTTTACACTTTTTCTGTCCTTTAAAATACGATCTGTGGCTAACCTACTTGTCCTAGCGACTTAAAAATTATATATTCGTGATCTTGGAAGTGCCACCTTTCAATCCATGTAACGAAAAACTAATTTTAAAAAATTCGGACATTTTTATCTCGCGATTTCTGACTAAACTAAGCGTCCTAGACCCATCAAACTTTACACTTTTTCAGTCCCTTAAAATTCGATTTGCGGCTAAACTACTTGCTCTAGCGACTTAAAAATTATATATTCGTGATCTTGGAAGTGACTCCTTTCAATCCATGTAACGAATGACACGAAAAACTAATTTTAAAAAAATTGGACATTTTTATCTTTAAACTCGATTTCTGACTAAACTAAGTGTCCTAGACCGATCAAACTTTGCACTTTTTCTGTCCCTTAAGATTCGATTTGCGGCTAAACTACTTGCCCAAGCGACTTAAAAATTGTATATTCGTGTTCTTGGAAGTGCCACCTTTCAATCCATGTAACGAATGACACGAAAACCGAATTTTAAAAAAATTGGACATTTTTATCTTTAAACGCGATTTCTGACTAAACTGGGCGTCCTAGACCCATCAAACTTTACACTTCTTCAGTCCCTTAAAATTCGATTTGCGGCTAAACTATTTGCCCTAGCGACTTAAAAATTTTATATTCGTGTTCTTGGAAGTGCCACCTTTCAATCCATGTAACGAATGACACGAAAAACTACTTTTAATAAATTTGGACAATTTTATCTTTAAACGCGATTTCTGGCTAAACTAAGCGTCCTAGACCCATCAAACTTTGCACTTTTTCTGTCCCTTAAGATTCGATTTGCGGCTAAACTACTTGCCCTAGCGACTTAAAAATTTTATATTCGTGATCTTGGAAGTGCCACCTTTCAATCCATGTAACGAATGACACGAAAAACTAATTTTAAAAAATTTGGACATTTTTATCTTTCAACGCGATTTCTGACTAAACTAAGCGTCCTAGACACATCAAACCTTACACTTTTTCAGTCCCTTAAAATTCGATTTGCGGCTAAACTTCTTGCCCTAGCGACTTAAAAATTATATATTCGTGATCTGGGAAGTGCCACCTTTCAATTCATGTGACGAATGACACGAAAAACTAATTGAACAAATCATAGACCCATCAAACTTTACACTTTTGCTTTCCCTTAAAATTCTATTTGCGGCTAAACTACTTGCCCTAGCGACTTAAAAATTATATATTCGTGATCTTGGAAGTGCCACCTTTCAATCCATGTAACGAATGACACGAAAAACTAATTTTAAAAATTTTGGACATTTTTATCTTTAAACGCGATTTCTGACTAAACTAAACGTCCTAGACTCATCAAACTTTACACTTTTTCAGTCCCTTAGAATTGGATTTGCGGCTAAGCTACTTGCCCTAGCGACTTAAAAATTATATATTCGTGATCTTGGAAGTGCCACCTTTCAATCCATGTAACGAATGACACGAAAAACTAATTTTAAAAAATCGGGACATTTTTATCTTTAAACGCGATTTCTGGCTGAACTAAGCGTCCTAGACCCATCAAACTTTACACTTTTTCTGTCTTTAAAATACGATCTGTGGCTAAACTACTTGTCCTAGCGACTTAAAAATTATATATTCGTGATCTTGGAAGTGCCACCTATCAATCCATGTAACGAATGACACGAAAAACTAATTTTAAAAACATTGGACATTTTTATCTTTAAACGCGATTTCTGACTAAACTAAGCGTACTAGACCCATCAAACTTTACACCTTGTCTGTCCCTTAAAATTCGATTTGCGGCTAAACTACTTGCCCTAGTGACTTAAAAATTATATATTCGTGATCTGGAAAGTGCCACCTTTCAATCCATGTAACGAAAAACTAATTTTAAAAAATTCGGACATTTTTATCTCGCGATTTCTGACTAAACTAAGCGTCCTAGACTCATCAAACTTTACACTTTTTCAGTCCCTTAAAATTGGATTTGCGGCTAAGCTACTTGCCCTAGCGACTTAAAAATTATATATTCGTGATCTTGGAAGTGCCACCTTTCAATCCATGTAACGAAAAACTAATTTTAAAAAATTCGGACATTTTTATCTCGCGATTTCTGACTAAACTAAGCGTCCTAGACCCATCAAACTTTACACTTTTTCAGTCCCTTAAAATTCGATTTGCGGCTAAACTACTTGCTCTAGCGACTTAAAAATTATATATTCGTGATCTTGGAAGTGACTCCTTTCAATCCATGTAACGAATGACACGAAAAACTAATTTTAAAAAAATTGGACATTTTTATCTTTAAACTCGATTTCTGACTAAACTAAGTGTCCTAGACCGATCAAACTTTGCACTTTTTCTGTCCCTTAAGATTCGATTTGCGGCTAAACTACTTGCCCAAGCGACTTAAAAATTGTATATTCGTGTTCTTGGAAGTGCCACCTTTCAATCCATGTAACGAATGACACGAAAACCGAATTTTAAAAAAATTGGACATTTTTATCTTTAAACGCGATTTCTGACTAAACTGGGCGTCCTAGACCCATCAAACTTTACACTTCTTCAGTCCCTTAAAATTCGATTTGCGGCTAAACTATTTGCCCTAGCGACTTAAAAATTTTATATTCGTGTTCTTGGAAGTGCCACCTTTCAATCCATGTAACGAATGACACGAAAAACTACTTTTAATAAATTTGGACAATTTTATCTTTAAACGCGATTTCTGGCTAAACTAAGCGTCCTAGACCCATCAAACTTTGCACTTTTTCTGTCCCTTAAGATTCGATTTGCGGCTAAACTACTTGCCCTAGCGACTTAAAAATTTTATATTCGTGATCTTGGAAGTGCCACCTTTCAATCCATGTAACGAATGACACGAAAAACTAATTTTAAAAAATTTGGACATTTTTATCTTTCAACGCGATTTCTGACTAAACTAAGCGTCCTAGACACATCAAACCTTACACTTTTTCAGTCCCTTAAAATTCGATTTGCGGCTAAACTTCTTGCCCTAGCGACTTAAAAATTATATATTCGTGATCTGGGAAGTGCCACCTTTCAATTCATGTGACGAATGACACGAAAAACTAATTGAACAAATCATAGACCCATCAAACTTTACACTTTTGCTTTCCCTTAAAATTCTATTTGCGGCTAAACTACTTGCCCTAGCGACTTAAAAATTATATATTCGTGATCTTGGAAGTGCCACCTTTCAATCCATGTAACGAATGACACGAAAAACTAATTTTAAAAATTTTGGACATTTTTATCTTTAAACGCGATTTCTGACTAAACTAAACGTCCTAGACTCATCAAACTTTACACTTTTTCAGTCCCTTAGAATTGGATTTGCGGCTAAGCTACTTGCCCTAGCGACTTAAAAATTATATATTCGTGATCTTGGAAGTGCCACCTTTCAATCCATGTAACGAATGACACGAAAAACTAATTTTAAAAAATCGGGACATTTTTATCTTTAAACGCGATTTCTGGCTGAACTAAGCGTCCTAGACCCATCAAACTTTACACTTTTTCTGTCTTTAAAATATGATCTGTGGCTAAACTACTTGTCCTAGCGACTTAAAAATTATATATTCGTGATCTTGGAAGTGCCACCTATCAATCCATGTAACGAATGACACGAAAAACTAATTTTAAAAACATTGGACATTTTTATCTTTAAACGCGATTTCTGACTAAACTAAGCGTACTAGACCCATCAAACTTTACACCTTGTCTGTCCCTTAAAATTCGATTTGCGGCTAAACTACTTGCCCTAGTGACTTAAAAATTATATATTCGTGATCTGGAAAGTGCCACCTTTCAATCCATGTAACGAAAAACTAATTTTAAAAAATTCGGACATTTTTATCTCGCGATTTCTGACTAAACTAAGCGTCCTAGACTCATCAAACTTTACACTTTTTCAGTCCCTTAAAATTGGATTTGCGGCTAAGCTACTTGCCCTAGCGACTTAAAAATTATATATTCGTGATCTTGGAAGTGCCACCTTTCAATCCATGTAACGAATAACACGAAAAACTAATTTTAAAAAATCGGGACATTTTTATCTTTAAACGCGATTTCTGGCTGAACTAAGCGTCCTAGACCCATCAAACTTTACACTTTTTCTGTCCTTTAAAATACGATCTGTGGCTAAACTACTTGTCCTAGCGACTTAAAAATTATATATTCGTGATCTTGGAAGTGCCACCTTTCAATCCATGTGACGAATGACACGAAAAACTAATTGAACAAATCATAGACCCATCAAACTTTACACTTTTGCTTTCCCTTAAAATTCTATTTGCGGCTAAACTACTTGCCCTAGCGACTTAAAAATTATATATTCGTGATCTTGGAAGTGCCACCTTTCAATCCATGTAACGAATGACACGAAAAACTAATTTTAAAAATTTTGGACATTTTTATCTTTAAACGCGATTTCTGACTAAACTAAACGTCCTAGACTCATCAAACTTTACACTTTTTCAGTCCCTTAGAATTGGATTTGCGGCTAAGCTACTTGCCCTAGCGACTTAAAAATTATATATTCGTGATCTTGGAAGTGCCACCTTTCAATCCATGTAACGAATGACACGAAAAACTAATTTTAAAAAATCGGGACATTTTTATCTTTAAACGCGATTTCTGGCTGAACTAAGCGTCCTAGACCCATCAAACTTTACACTTTTTCTGTCTTTAAAATACGATCTGTGGCTAAACTACTTGTCCTAGCGACTTAAAAATTATATATTCGTGATCTTGGAAGTGCCACCTATCAATCCATGTAACGAATGACACGAAAAACTAATTTTAAAAACATTGGACATTTTTATCTTTAAACGCGATTTCTGACTAAACTAAGCGTACTAGACCCATCAAACTTTACACCTTGTCTGTCCCTTAAAATTCGATTTGCGGCTAAACTACTTGTCCTAGCGACTTAAAAATTATATATTCGTGATCTTGGAAGTGCCACCTTTCAATCCATGTAACGAAAAACTAATTTTAAGACATTTTTATCTCGCGATTTCTGACTAAACTAAGCGTCCTAGACCCATCAAACTTTACACTTTTTCAGTCCCTTAAAATTCGATTTGCGGCTAAACTACTTGCTCTAGCGACTTAAAAATTATATATTCGTGATCTTGGAAGTGACTCCTTTCAATCCATGTAACGAATGACACGAAAAACTAATTTTAAAAAAATTGGACATTTTTATCTTTAAACTCGATTTCTGACTAAACTAAGTGTCCTAGACCGATCAAACTTTGCACTTTTTCTGTCCCTTAAGATTCGATTTGCGGCTAAACTACTTGCCCAAGCGACTTAAAAATTGTATATTCGTGTTCTTGGAAGTGCCACCTTTCAATCCATGTAACGAATGACACGAAAACCGAATTTTAAAAAAATTGGACATTTTTATCTTTAAACGCGATTTCTGACTAAACTGGGCGTCCTAGACCCATCAAACTTTACACTTCTTCAGTCCCTTAAAATTCGATTTGCGGCTAAACTATTTGCCCTAGCGACTTAAAAATTTTATATTCGTGTTCTTGGAAGTGCCACCTTTCAATCCATGTAACGAATGACACGAAAAACTACTTTTAATAAATTTGGACAATTTTATCTTTAAACGCGATTTCTGGCTAAACTAAGCGTCCTAGACCCATCAAACTTTGCACTTTTTCTGTCCCTTAAGATTCGATTTGCGGCTAAACTACTTGCCCTAGCGACTTAAAAATTTTATATTCGTGATCTTGGAAGTGCCACCTTTCAATCCATGTAACGAATGACACGAAAAACTAATTTTAAAAACTTTGGACATTTTTATCTTTAAACTCGATTTCTGACTAAACTAAGCGTCCTAGATCCATCAAACTTTGCACTTTTTCTGTCCCTTAAGATTCGATTTGCGGCTAAACTACTTGCCCTAGCGACTTAAAAATTTTATATTCGTGATCTTGGAAGTGCCACCTTTCAATCCATGTAACGAATGACACGAAAAACTAATTTTAAAAAATTTGGACATTTTTATCTTTCAACGCGATTTCTGACTAAACTAAGCGTCCTAGACACATCAAACCTTACACTTTTTCAGTCCCTTAAAATTCGATTTGCGGCTAAACTTCTTGCCCTAGCGACTTAAAAATTATATATTCGTGATCTGGGAAGGGCCACCTTTCAATTCATGTGACGAATGACACGAAAAACTAATTGAACAAATCATAGACCCATCAAACTTTACACTTTTGCTTTCCCTTAAAATTCTATTTGCGGCTAAACTACTTGCCCTAGCGACTTAAAAATTATATATTCGTGATCTTGGAAGTGCCACCTTTCAATCCATGTAACGAATGACACGAAAAACTAATTTTAAAAAATCGGGACATTTTTATCTTTAAACGCGATTTCTGACTAAACTAAGCGTCCTAGACACATCAAACCTTACACTTTTTCAGTCCCTTAAAATTCGATTTGCGGCTAAACTTCTTGCCCTAGCGACTTAAAAATTATATATTCGTGATCTGGGAAGTGCCACCTTTCAATTCATGTGACGAATGACACGAAAAACTAATTGAACAAATCATAGACCCATCAAACTTTACACTTTTGCTTTCCCTTAAAATTCTATTTGCGGCTAAACTACTTGCCCTAGCGACTTAAAAATTATATATTCGTGATCTTGGAAGTGCCACCTTTCAATCCATGTAACGAATGACACGAAAAACTAATTTTAAAAAAATTGGACATTTTTATCTTTAAACGCGATTTCTGACTAAACTAAGCGTACTAGACCCATCAAACTTTACACCTTGTCTGTCCCTTAAAATTCGATTTGCGGCTAAACTACTTGCCCTAGCGACTTAAAAATTATATATTCGTGATCTTGGAAGTGCCACCTTTCAATCCATGTAACGAATGACACGAAAAACTAATTTTAAAAATTTTGGACATTTTTATCTTTAAACGCGATTTCTGACTAAACTAAACGTCCTAGACTCATCAAACTTTACACTTTTTCAGTCCCTTAAAATTGGATTTGCGGCTAAGCTACTTGCCCTAGCGACTTAAAAATTATATATTCGTGATCTTGGAAGTGCCACCTTTCAATCCATGTAACGAATGACACGAAAAACTAATTTTAAAAAATCGGGACATTTTTATCTTTAAACGCGATTTCTGGCTCAACTAAGCGTCCTAGACCCATCAAACTTTACACTTTTTCTGTCTTTAAAATACGATCTGTGGCTAAACTACTTGTCCTAGCGACTTAAAAATTATATATTCGTGATCTTGGAAGTGCCACCTATCAATCCATGTAACGAATGACACGAAAAACTAATTTTAAAAAAATTGGACATTTTTATCTTTAAACGCGATTTCTGACTAAACTAAGCGTACTAGACCCATCAAACTTTACACCTTGTCTGTCCCTTAAAATTCAATTTGCGGCTAAACTACTTGCCCTAGCGACTTAAAAATTATATATTCGTGATCTGGAAAGTGCCACCTTTCAATCCATGTAACGAAAAACTAATTTTAAAAAATTCGGACATTTTTATCTCGCGATTTCTGACTAAACTAAGCGTCCTAGACTCATCAAACTTTACACTTTTTCAGTCCCTTAAAATTGGATTTGCGGCTAAGCTACTTGCCCTAGCGACTTAAAAATTATATATTCGTGATCTTGGAAGTGCCACCTTTCAATCCATGTAACGAATGACACGAAAAACTAATTTTAAAAAATCGGGACATTTTTATCTTTAAACGCGATTTCTGGCTGAACTAAGCGTCCTAGACCCATCAAACTTTACACTTTTTCTGTCCTTTAAAATACGATCTGTGGCTAAACTACTTGTCCTAGCGACTTAAAAATTATATATTCGTGATCTTGGAAGTGCCACCTTTCAATCCATGTAACGAAAAACTAATTTTAAAAAATTCGGACATTTTTATCTCGCGATTTCTGACTAAACTAAGCGTCCTAGACCGATCAAACTTTGCACTTTTTATGTCCCTTAAGATTCGATTTGCGGCTAAACTACTTGCCCAAGCGACATAAAAATTGTATATTCGTGTTCTTGGAAGTGCCACCTTTCAATCCATGTAACGAATGACACGAAAACCGAATTTTAAAAAAATTGGACATTTTTATCTTTAAACGCGATTTCTGACTAAACTGGGCGTCCTAGACCCATCAAACTTTACACTTCTTCAGTCCCTTAAAATTCGATTTGCGGCTAAACTATTTGCCCTAGCGACTTAAAAATTTTATATTCGTGTTCTTGGAAGTGCCACCTTTCAATCCATGTAACGAATGACACGAAGAACTAATTTTAAAAACTTTGGACATTTTTATCTTTAAACGCGATTTCTGGCTGAACTAAGCGTCCTAGACCCATCAAACTTTACACTTTTTCAGTCCCTTAAAATTGGATTTGCGGCTAAGCTACTTGCCCTAGCGACTTAAAAATTATATATTCGTGATCTTGGAAGTGCCACCTTTCAATCCATGTAACGAATGACACGAAAAACTAATTTTAAAAAATCGGGACATTTTTATCTTTAAACGCGATTTCTGGCTCAACTAAGCGTCCTAGACCCATCAAACTTTACACTTTTTCTGTCTTTAAAATACGATCTGTGGCTAAACTACTTGTCCTAGCGACTTAAAAATTATATATTCGTGATCTTGGAAGTGCCACCTATCAATCCATGTAACGAATGACACGAAAAACTACTTTTAATAAATTTGGACAATTTTATCTTTAAACGCGATTTCTGGCTAAACTAAGCGTCCTAGACCTATCAAACTTTGCACTTTTTCTGTCCCTTAAGATTCGATTTGCGGCTAAACTACTTGCCCTAGCGACTTAAAAATTTTATATTCGTGATCTTGGAAGTGCAACCTTTCAATCCATGTAACGAATGACACGAAGAACTAATTTTAAAAACTTTGGACATTTTTATCTTTAAACGCGATTTCTGGCTGAACTAAGCGTCCTAGACCCATCAAACTTTACACTTTTTCTGTCCTTTAAAATACAATCTGTGGCTAAACTACTTGTCCTAGCGACTTAAAAATTATATATTCGTGATCTTGGAAGTGCCACCTATCAATCCATGTAACGAATGACACAAAAAACTAATTAAAAAAAAATTGGACATTTTTATCTTTAAACGCGATTTCTGACTAAACTAAGCGTACTAGACCCATCAAACTTTACACGTTGTCTGTCCCTTAAAATTCGATTTGCGGCTAAACTACTTGCCCTAGCGACTTAAAAATTATATATTCGTGATCTTGGAAGTGCCACCTTTCAATCCATGTAACGAATGACACGAAAAACTAATTTTAAAAAATTTGGACATTTTTATCTTTAAACGCGATTTCTGACTAATCTAAGCGTCCTAGACCCATCAAACTTTACACTTTTTCAGTCCCTTAAAATTCGATTTGCGGCTAAGCTACTTGCCCTAGCGACCTAAAAATTATATATTCGTGATCTTGGAAGTGCCACCTTTTAATCCATGTAACGAATGACACGAAAAACTAATTTTAAAAAATTTGGACATTTTTATCTTTAAACGCGATTTCTGACTAAACTAAGCGTCCTAGACACATCAAACTTTACACTTTTTCAGTCCCTTAAAATTCGATTTGCGGCTAAACTACTTGCCCCAGCGACTTAAAAATTATATATTCGTGATCTTGGAAGTGCCACCTTTCAATCCATGTAACGAATGACACGAAAAACTAATTTTAAAAAATTTGGACATTTTTATCTTTAAACGCGATTTCTGACTAAACTAAGCGTCCTAGACCCATCAAACTTTACACTTTTTCAGTCCCTTAAAATTCGATTTGCGGCTAAACTACTTGCCTTAGCGACTTAAAACTTATATATTCGTGATCTTGGAAGTGCCACCTTTTAATCCATGTAGCGAATGACACGAAAAACTAATTTTAAAAAATTTGGACATTTTTATCTTTAAACGCGATTTCTGACTAAACTAAGCGTCCTAGACCCATCAAACTTTACACTTTTTCAGTCCCTTAAAATTCGATTTGCGGCTAAACTACTTGCCCTAGCGACTTAAAAATTATATATTCGTGATCTGGAAAGTGCCACCTTTCAATCCACGTGTCGAATGACACGAAAAACTAATTGAAAAAATCATATACCCATCAAACTTTGCACTTTTTCTGTCCCTTAAAATTCGATTTGCGGCTAAACTACTTGCCCTAGCGACTTAAAAATTATATATTCGTGATTTGGAAAGTGCCACCTTTCAATCCATGTAACGAAAAACTAATTTTAAAAAATTCGGACATTTTTATCTCGCGATTTCTGACTAAACTAAGCGTCCTAGACCCATCAAACTTTACACTTTTTCAGTCCCTTAAAATTCGATTTGCGGCTAAACTACTTGCTCTAGCGACTTAAAAATTATATATTCGTGATCTTGGAAGTGACTCCTTTTAATCCATGTAACGAATGACACGAAAAACTAATTTTAAAAAAATTGGACATTTTTATCTTTAAACTCGATTTCTGACTAAACTAAGTGTCCTAGACCCATCAAACTTTGCACTTTTTCTGTCCCTTAAGATTCGATTTGCGGCTAAACTACTTGCCCAAGTGACTTAAAAATTGTATATTCGTGTTCTTGGAAGTGCCACCTTTCAATCCATGTAACGAATGACACGAAAACCGAATTTTAAAAAAATTGGACATTTTTATCTTTAAACGCGATTTCTGACTAAACTGGGCGTCCTAGACCCATCAAACTTTACACTTCTTCAGTCCCTTAAAATTCGATTTGCGGCTAAACTATTTGCCCTAGCGACTTAAAAATTTTATATTCGTGTTCTTGGAAGTGCCACCTTTCAATCCATGTAACGAATGACACAAAAACTAATTTTAAAAAAATTGGACATTTTTATCTTTAAACGCGATTTCTGACGAAACTAAGCGTCCTAGACCCATCAAACTTTACACTTTGTCTGTCCCTTAAAATTCGATTTGCGGATAAACTACTTGCCCTAGCGACTTAAAAATTATATATTCGTGATCTTGGAAGTGCCACCTTTCAATCCATGTAACGAATGACACGAAAAACTAATTTAAAAAAAATGGACATTTTTATCTTTAAACGCGATTTCTGACTAAACTAGGCGTCCTAGACCCATCAAACTTTACACTTCTTCAGTCCCTTAAAATTCGATTTGCGGCTAAACTACTTGCTCTAGCGACTTAAAAATTATATATTCGTGATCTTGGAAGTGCCACCTTTCAATCCATGTAACGAATGACATGAAAAACTAATTTTAAAAAATTTGGCACTTGGGTTGGTTTATGGTAAATAATTTTCAGCGTTGCTTAAGAGAAAAAAAGTTTATTGCTGTTGAAACAATGCGAATAATTTTGTTTGAAAAAGAAAGAAATTATCCCATTCGATTTCGCTGTGTGGGAGAATTTTTTTTGTATTTTTGATGTAGGGTGATTTTTGTTGTTGCTTGTGTCTGGTGCGAGCAGTGTGTCCATTGAAAAATTTCAAACCACTATTTTAGCAGGATTTTTTGACTACAAATCTGCTGCTAAATTGCCTCTGGCTGCTCTTCACTCCAAATACGGCAATTCTGCTTATTCACGTATCCATTTAGCCAAAAATGAGCGGAAAAAAGCGGACGTAGCTTGCGAAACACATTTTTCACAGAGCACGAATTTTGATAATAAATTTCAATAATTTGCAAACGTTGTTCAGGCGTAGGTCTATTCATGATGAAATGACAAACAATACTGAATCGAAATGTCAAATGTTCGTGGAATTTGTCATGTGCGATCTGTCAAAAATATAAACGTCAAAAACCAAGTAGCAAAAAAATCACCCTTTATAACGTTTTTTTTTAATTTTGGCTTTCTCGGTAACGGTACATTGGATTTCTGTCAAATTTTATATCTGAAAAGATCTAAGTAGCTAAATTATGTTTGCATATCAAAATTTTGAATAACTTTTTTTTTAAATTGAAATAATTTACTAATTTTTTTTTGAAAAATCGATAATTTTAAAACTAATCAAAAAAAAAATAATTTTAAATTTTCACATGAACATTAATAGTTTCTACAAAATTGCATACCAAAATTTAAAAGAATTTTGTTTTCAAAAAACGAAAAATAAAAAACAGGATTTCATCAAAACCCGTCCTACAATTTTGGAGATACCTTTATTATAAAATTTTCATTGAACCGTGGCATCTAATGGCGTTCTTCGTTTTTTCGAAAAAATGATGAAAGTGATGGTTTTGGCAGTTTAAATAAGTTTAAAAAAACGATTTTTTCCCACCTATACACAATTCACTTTCATTATATACATGTATGTACTGGTACATATTTACATTATTACCCTCCTAATTTTCATAATTAAAATCCAATTCAATATATATTTGTAGGTAATTATTTAACTATTCCTTGAATTATGCATTCGACAATTCATTTTACTAAGAATCAAGGTAATATTACCTACATGAGCTTTAAATCTGCATAGGATAACTATAAGAGAGTAGCTACCTACCAACAGCGGCAGTGAGTAACACCAAAGTTGTTAGCTACAAGAGCAAGTTTGTACGATCCAGTCGTGCATTTTATTTTTGTAGTAAAGGAAACGTTTAGCATTTTTTTTGCAAACTTAATTTTACCATAGAAGATGAACAAGAAATTTGTGATATTTTTGAAAATGTTTTAATAAAGCAGAAAACTTTTGCAGTAAAAAATGTATATAAATACCTTTTACTTAATCAGATTAACATTTCTACTCTGATTCCTGATTTTTCTTTTTTCTTTTAGTTGAGAAATGGATTAATAACTATTTGTAAAGTAATTTCCTTTTTTTTTTAAATAAACTTAACAAAATAAACAATTTAGTTTCTGGTTTGAATTAGTTATTTAAAATTCATTTTATTGAAGTAAAAGAACTACGAAAAAAACTCGGTATTTTAAGCGTCACCTTAAGACAAGTCCAGGTATAATTTACGTTTTTTGCATTCTAATGACACGATTACCAGTTTTGGCATTTTTTTCTACAAAAAATTACAATTTTTTAGCAGATTTGTAGTCAAAAAATCTTGCTAAAATAGTGGTTTTAGATTTGAAATTTTTCAATGGACACACTGCTCACACCAGATACAAGCAACAACAAAAATCACCCGACATCAAAAATACAAAAAAAAAATTCTCCCACACAGCGAAATCGAATGGGATAATTTCTCTCTTTTTCAAACAAAATTATTCGCATTGTTTGAACAGCAATAAACTTTTTTCTCTTAAGCAACGCTCATAATTATTTACCATAAGCCAACCCAAGTGTTTTCTTCTCAAAGAGCACTAAGAATTCAAACTATACGAAAAACCAACAATTCACAGCACTCACATCAACATGCTTAACACATACCATTCTTCAAAAATAAAATATTTCTTGAAGCTAAATTCAAGCCACGACACGATCGTTTTAATTTCAGTGCATTCGCTGTTGGATGCTGGAAGATTGGCGAAAAGAGAAACAATCAACAACACAGGCTCAGGAGTTTAGTTCAACAAGTGCTTTTCTATTAATAGGTAGTTTGCTCCGCGTGTTTTAAGTGAAATAAATTTTAAAGTAAAATTGTAATAAATTGTTTTAAAATAAATGTGAAGTGATAAAAATTATTAAATAAATATTATTAAATTGCCTTTGTTTTTAATTAAAAATGTGTTTTTACTTTGGTTTTTTGAGATGTACGAGTATTTAAATTTAATTTTTAATTTCTATTATTTCTTTGTTATGGCTTGTCACCGCGAGTGGCGTCGGGGTCGTCTTCGTCGTATCGTTTGCTTTTTGCCGGGTTCACGGTCTGGATAATGGATTGTTTAATACATAGATAGACGCCTCTGGTTTGTGAATCGGAAAATTAAAAATAGGTATGTAGGCACTTTACGTTTTATTAAAAAAAATATTGTATTGCTGAACATTAAAAAATGAAATTAATTATTAATAATGGTTTTTCTCTAAAAAAAAAATATTTCTATTTAGAAAATGATTTATGTTTTTATAAATAAATTTATATTATTAAATGATTTTTTTTTTATTTCAAGGAATAATCTTTGTATGTACAAATGTCATAAAATGACAGTACCAACGAGGGAATCAATAGTGTAAACATTTGTAGGTTGACCGAAGGTGTTTTTAAAAAAATAATTTTGGGTAAATGGTAAGTGATTTTATGTTTACTATCTATAATTTTACTATATATTATATTAAACTATATACTATTTTATTTGTCTATAATAAGTTATACATATTATATTATTATAAATGAACTATGTGCATTTATTGTGAACTTATAACCCATCTAAGTAGGTCAATAGCCTGCCCGAAATGTACAGTGAAATGTTGACTTATCAATTAAGGATTTTCTGAATCTATGGTCAGTCAAAATTGTGTTTATAGCTCTCATTTTGGTTTCAAAAAAAAAATTTCTATCATAATTTATTAAAAGCGCTCTTTATAAAATATGATTAAAAATATCCGCATCCCTTGTTGTCATGCTTACTAACAGTTTCAGCGTAGTTGTTTTTAGTTTTAATTTGGCCTAGTTGACTGCCGTGAGGAATACCATATTATAATGGATAATTTAGAAAAAAAAAACACTTGATCTTTACGATTCTATAAGTCTGATTATTTGGAAGAATCCAAATAATATTCAAAACACAAAAAAATATTTTGGATAGACTCGACAGAGTCGTGGGTTAGCACTTGGTGGAACTTTGGTAACATTGTAATGAAAGTAAGAAAACACTTGTTATTTAAATAAGATCCACAAATTTGATTAAGTCAAAAATTAAATCAAATTTGTGGATCTTATTTAAATAACAAGTGTTTTCTTACTTTCATTAAAACAAAAAAATAATTTTGTTTGAGTTATTTATGTAAATTATCATTTACGTTTTAAAATCTTGAAATTTCGTTTTCGAATTTGGACTTGCCATGAAGAATTGAAACAACTTTTCTGATGTGAAATGTTTGTTGCCTTTCACTAATGTCCTTTTTGATTGATAGTCCGGCAGGTTTCCGAATGCTTTTGAAACTGTTCGATTGGTATCAAATGACAGTTATTCTCCTGGATGGACGAGAAATCTCCTTCTGGATTTGAATTTTGAAGTACACAACACGCACACGATCACACCCACTATGTCAGACTAGAATAGATTGTCAACAACAATGTCGCTATATTTAAAAACATCGATGTTAAGAACGAAAAAAACAACATAGATGTCAGAAATTATCGAATCAGAAATATCGATGCTGACTTATTTCCATTCCTTAAATTTTTTTTGAAAAATAATAGCACATTCAAAAATCTACTAAAAATTCATTAAACATATTTTAAACTTCAAATACCTTCGTTGTTTTGAAAATTTTAGCAGTGTTTTTCTCTCGTAATTTTCTTTTTCCTATCGATGTCTTGTATCTTAGCAGTCATTCTGCGATATTTCACATGCTTCAGCATAGATGTTAAAACCATCGATATTTTGTTGGCTTACATCGATGCTCACCCAAGATCGACGAACATCACCCATCCCTACATTTTCATGTCATTTTGGTGGTTTTTCTGCTTTACACATACACTCACATTAATATTATTTTTTTTAGAACTGTATGTCTATATACATCTCATTGCACCTTTTCGTTTTAGAGATATAAACATCCGAAACTTTTGGTGTTCAGGGGTCGATAGGTATGTACAATGTACACATATGTATATTGCAAGTGAAAATTTAAATTATAATAAATTAAAAAAATCCGAATTGTGAATAAAATAACTTCACATGCACTAAACATTTTTGTTTATTTGGTAAAAATGTTGACACGACGGAAGAGTCTCAGCCTGTAGTTTCTCATACAGTTAAGTGACTTGTCGCTTAAGCCGAAATAATTATATTGTTGAAAACACAAGCAATATGTAAATATTATTATGTGTGTTTTTGGACTGTGTGGATTGAACCTAAATGTATCGTTTTTTTTTCTTGTAAATTTTATTAGTGTCGGTAATCATAGAGCGAAAAATATTACGCATTAGTGGGGTACGATATCGTCTAATTGATGAGCCCAACTATTATGCCCGATTGCACTAGAAGTCATACAAATCTTTCAATATGTTTTTAAAAACGAGTGTTAGAGAGAATGAGTTTATCTGCGGAGGCTAGGGCAGGTAGTACAATGATCGAAGTCAAATCAGCTTACGTTACAATTGATATTCTAAAGCTTGATTTCTATGGAGCCTTAGGAGGTACGATATAGGTGGCCTGACATAAGATGTGAGTATTTTTCAATTACTTGAGATGGTTATGAAAATGCATAACAGAAATATTAAAAAGTAGAGCACCTAACTGTCTGCCTTGGGAGTATTTCGAGAAATCTGATCGATTGGCCTCAAGGGAATATACGGGAAGTTGTTTTGCAATGGAGCCGTTCTTCCTGGTCCTTCGTGATGAGCCAAAATAGTCCCTCCTAGTGGTGAAAGACGGGTAACGATTAGGAATGTTAAGCTCTCTTTATTGAGGCTATTCTGCACTGAGCGGCTAATCTATCTGGTTAAGACGGGCTCTTAACCAGATAGATTAACGTTTAAGTCATTCACTAAGATGAGGTAGGAAGCGGTCGATTGACTAGTAAGTACGGCAACGTCTGACACACGAGGTAGATCTTAACTGAAAGGAATCGTGCCATAGTAGTGGTGAGGTATCTTGGTTTTCCTCTTGGGCAGTCGATCAGGAATAAGGAGGGTAAGGAAACTGTCCAAGTGGGTTACCTTGTTATCGGAGATTTTCTGGCTACCAATGGTAGCGAATTATGGCAGCTGCTGCCGCAGTTTGTACGTGGTTCGGTAATCACAGTAAGTGTGCAGCTAAAACTACACAATAAGAGAAACAGGTCTAGAAGATTGATGTATAAATGGGACTCGTGTCATCATCTCCTAGCGTAAGCAAGGGTCATATATTGATTTTCTTCAATATATGCAATTTTTGGTTGGGCTTCGGCTCATACGATCTAGTTTCCTGTCTTCGGGGATTTATCCCTAAAGGCGGTCCGGTATAGTAAAGAGTTAGTGCAAACCAAGCGCTTTGAGGAAGTACTTCGGTAAAGAACGAAAGTTTAATTTGGCTAGATGTGGGATACTTGTCATGTAGCAGTGTCTAGGCCGTGCTTTAAGTAGAAATACGATGATCTTTTCATCTTTAAACCCGATTTCTGACTAAAATAAGCGTTCCAGACCCATCAAACTTTACACTTTTTCTGTCGCTTAAAATTCGATTTGCGGCTAAACTACATGCCCTAGCGACTTAAAAATTATATATTCGTTATCTTGAAAGTGCCACCTTTCAAATTTGGACATTTTGATCTTTAAACGCGATTTCTGAATAAACTAAGCGTCCTAGACACATCGAACTTTACACTTTTTCAGTCCCTTAAAATTCGATTTGCGGCTAAACTACTTGCCCTAGCGACTTAAAAATTATATATTCGTGATCTTGGAAGTGCCACCTTTCAATCCATGTAACGAATGACAAAAAAAACTAATTTTAAAAAAATTGGACATTTTTATCTTTAAACGCGATTTCTGACGAAACTAAGCGCCCTAGACCCATCAAACTTTACACTTTGTCTGTCCTTAAAATTCGATTTGCGGCTAAACTACTTGCCCTAGCGACTTAAAAATTATATATTCGTGATCTTGGAAGTGCCACCTTTCAAAACGCGATTTCTGATGAAACTAAGCGTCCTAGACCCATCAAACTTTACACTTTGTCTGTCCCTTAAAATTCGATTTGCGGCTAAACTACTTGCCCTAGCGACTTAAAAATTATATATTCGTGATCTTGGAAGTGCCACCTTTCAATCCATGTAACGAATGACACAAAAAAACTAATTTTAAAAAAATTGGACATTTTTATCTTTAAACGCGATTTCTGACGAAACTAAGCGTCCGAGACCCATCAAACTTTACACTTTGTCTGTCCCTTAAAATTCGATTTGCGGCTAAACTACTTGCCCTAGCGACTTAAAAATTATATATTCGTGATCTTGGAAGTTCCACCTTTCAATCCATGTAACGAATGACACAAAAAACTAATTTTAAAAAAATTGGACATTTTTATCTTTAAACGCGATTTCTGACGAAACTAAGCGCCCTAGACCCATCAAACTTTACACCTTGTCTGTCCTTAAAATTCGATTTGCGGCTAAACTACTTGCCCTAGCGACTTAAAAATTATATATTCGTGATCTTGGAAGTGCCACCTTTCAATCCATGTAACGAATGACACGAAGAACTAATTTTAAAAAAATTGGACATTTTTATCTTTAAACGCGATTTCTGACGAAACTAAGCGTCCTAGACCCATCAAACCTTACACTTTGTCTGTCCTTTAAAATTCGATTTGCGGCTAAACTACTTGGCCTAGCGACTTAAAAATTATATATTCGTGATCTTGGAAGTGCCACCTTTCAATCCATGTAACGAATGACACAAAAAACTAATTTAAAAAAAAAAATTGGACATTTTTATCTTTAAACGCGATTTCTTACGAAACTAAGCGTCCTAGACCCATCAAACTTTACACTTTGTCTGTCCCTTAAAATTCGATTTGCGGCTAAACTACTTGCCCTAGCGACTTAAAAATTATATATTCGTGATCTTGGAAGTGCCACCTTTCAATCCATCTAACGAATGATACAAAAAACTAATTTTAAAAAAATTGGACATTTTTATCTTTAAACGCGATTTCTGACGAAATTTAGCGCCCTAGACCCATCAAACCTTACACTTTGTCTGTCCTTTAAAATTCGATTTGCGGCTAAACTACTTGCCCTAGCGACTTAAAAATTATATATTCGTGATCTTGGAAGTGCCACCTTTCAATCCATGTAACGAATGACACAAAAAACTTATTTTAAAAATATTGGACATTTTTATCTTTAAACGCGATTTCTGACAAAACTAAGCGTCCTAGACCCATCAAACTTTACACTTTGTCTGTCCCTTAAAATACGATTTGCGGCTAAACTACTTGCCCTAGCGACTTAAAAATTATATATTCGTGATCTTGGAAGTGCCACATTTCAATCCATGTAATGACACAAAAAACTAATTTAAAAAAAATTGGATATTTTTATTTTTAAACGCGATTTCTGACGAAACTAAGCGTCCTAGACCCATCAAACTTTACACTTTGTCTGTCCCTTAAAATTCGATTTGCGGCTAAACTACTTGCCCTAGCGACTTAAAAATTATATATTCGTGATCTTGGAAGTGACACCTTTCAATCCATGTAACGAATGACACAAAAAACTAATTTTAAAAAAATTGGACATTTTTATCTTTAAACGCGATTTCTGACGAAACTAAGCGTCCTAGACCCATCAAACCTTACACTTTGTCTGTCCTTTAAAATTCGATTTGCGGCTAAACTACTTGCCCTAGAGACTTAAAAATTATATATTCGTGATCATGGAAGTGCCACCTTTCAATCCATGTAACGAATGACACAAAAAACTAATTTAAAAAAAATTGGACATTTTTATCTTTAAACGCGATTTCTGACGAAACTAAGCGTCCTAGACCCATCAAACTTTACACTTTGTCTGTCCCTTAAAATTCGATTTGCGGCTAAACTACTTGCCCTAGCGACTTAAAAATTATATATTCGTGATCTTGGAAGTGCCACCTTTCAATCCATGTAACGAATGACACAAAAACCTAATTTTAAAAAAATTGGACATTTTTATCTTTAAACGCGATTTCTGACGAAACTAAGCGTCCTAGACCCATCAAACTTTACACTTTGCCTGTCCCTTAAAATTCGATTTGCGGCTAAACTACTTGCTCTAGCGACTTAAAATTATATATTCGTGATCTTGGAAGTGCCACCTTTCAATCCATGTAACGAATGACACAAAAAACTAATTTCAAAAAAATTGGACATTTTTATCTTTAAACGCGATTTCTGGCGAAACTAAGCGTTCTAGACCCATCAAACTTTACACTTTGTCTGTCCCTTAAAATTCGATTTGCGCCTAAACTACTTGCCCAAGCGACTAAAAAATTATATATTCGTGATCTTGGAAGTGCCACCTTTCAATCCATGTAACGAATGACACAAAAAACTAATTGTTAAAAAATTGGACATTTTTATCTTTAAACACGATTTCTGACGAAACAAAGCGCCCTAGACCCATCAAACTTTACCCTTTGTCTGTCCTTAAAATTCGATTTGCGGCTAAACTATTTGCAATAGCGACTTAAAAATTATATATTCGTGATCCTGGAAGTGCCACATTTCTAGACCCATCAAACTTTACACTTTGTCTGTCCCTTAAAATTCGATTTGCGCCTAAACTACTTGCCCAAGCGACTAAAAAATTATATATTCGTGATCTTGGAAGTGCCACCTTTCAATCCATGTAACGAATGACACAAAAAACTAATTGTTAAAAAATTGGACATTTTTATCTTTAAACACGATTTCTGACGAAACAAAGCGCCCTAGACCCATCAAACTTTACCCTTTGTCTGTCCTTAAAATTCGATTTGCGGCTAAACTATTTGCAATAGCGACTTAAAAATTATATATTCGTGATCCTGGAAGTGCCACATTTCAATCCATGTAACGAATGACACAAAAAACTAATTTTAAAAAAATTGGACATTTTTATCTTTAAACGCGATTTCTGACGAAACTAAGCGTCCTAGACCCATTAAACTTTACACTTTGTCTGTCCCTTAAAATTCGATTTGCGGCTAAACTACTTGCCCTAGCGACTTAAAAATTATATATTCGTGATCTTGGAAGTGCCACATTTCAATCCATGCAACGAATGACACAAAAAACTAATTTAAAAAAAATTGGACATTTTTATCTTTAAACGCGATTTCTGACGAAACTAAGCGTCCTAGACCCATCAAACTTTACACTTTGTCTGTCCCTTAAAATTCCATTTGCGGCTAAACTACTTGCCCTAGCGACTTAAAAATTATACATTCGTGATCTTGGAAGTGCCACCTTTCAATCCATGTATCGAATGACACAAAAAACTAGTTTTAAAAAAATTGGACATTTTTATCTTTAAACGCGATTTCTGAAGAAACTAAGCGTCCTAGTCCCATCAAACTTTACACTTTGGCTGTCCCTTAAAATTCGATTTGCGGCTAAACTACTTGCCCTAGCGACTTAAAAATTATATATTCGTGATCTTGGAAGTGCCACCTTTCAATCCATGGAACGAATGACACAAAAAACTAATTTTAAAAAAATTGGACATTTTTATCTTTAAACGCGATTTCTGATGAAACTAAGCGTCCTAGACCCATCAAACCTTACACTTTGTCTGTCCTTTAAAATTCGATTTGCGGCTAAACTACTTGCCCTAGCGACTTAAAAATTATATATTCGTGATCTTGGAAGTGCCACATTTCAATCCATGTAACGAATGACACAAAAAACTAATTTTAAAAAAATTGGACATTTTTATCTTTAAACGCGATTTCTGACGAAACTAAGCGTCCTAGACCCATCAAACTTTACACTTTGTCTGTCCCTTAAAATTCGATTTGCGGCTAAACTACTTGCCCTAGCGACTTAAAAATTATATATTCGTGATCTTGGAAGTGCCACCTTTCAATCCATGTAACGAATGACACAAAAAACAAATTTAAAAAAAATTGGACATTTTTATCTTTCAACGCGATTTCTGACGAAACTAAGCGTCCTAGACCCATCAAACTTTACACTTTGTCTGTATTTTAAAATTCGATTTGCGGCTAAACTACTTGCCCTAGCGACTTAAAAATTATATATTCGTGATCTTGGAAGTGCCACCTTTCAATCCATGTAACGAATGACACAAAAAACTAATTTTAAAAAAATTGGACATTTTTATCTTTAAACGCGATTTCTGACGAGACTAATCGTCCTAGACCCATCAAACCTTACACTTTGTCTGTGCTTTAAAATTCGATTTGCGGCTAAACTACTTGCCCTAGCGACTTAAAAATTATATATTCGTGATCTTGGAAGTGCCACCTTTCAATCCATGTAACGAATGACACAAAAACAAATTTAAAAAAAATTGGACATTTTTATCTTTAAACGCTATTTCTGACGAAACTAAGCGTCCTAGACCCATCAAACTTTACACTTTGTCTGTCCCTTAAAATTCGATTTGCGGCTAAACTACTTGCCCTAGCGACTTAAAAATTATATATTCGTGATCTTGGAAGTGCCACCTTTCAATCCATGTAACGAATGACACAAAAAACTAATTTTAAAAAAAATGGACATTTTTATCTTTAAACGCGATTTCTGACGAAACTAAGCGTCCTAGACCCATCATAACTTTACACTTTGTCTGTCCCTTAAAATTCGATTTGCGGCTAAACTACTTGCCCTAGCGACTTAAAAATTATATATTCGTGATCTTGGAAGTGCCACCTTTCAATCCATGTAACGAATGACACAAAAAACTAATTTTAAAAAAATTGGACATTTTTATCTTTAAACGCGATTTCTGACGAAACTAAGTGTCCTAGACCCATCAAACCTTACACTTTGTCTGTCCCTTAAAATTCGATTTGCGGCTAAACTACTTGCCCTAGCGACTAAATAATTATATATTCGTGATTTTGGAAGTGCCACCTTTCAATCCATGTAACGAATGACACAAAAAACTAATTCTAAAAAAATTGGACATTTTTATCTTTAAACGCGATTTCTGACGAAACTAAGCGTCCTAGACAAATCAAACTTTACACTTTGTCTGTATTTTAAAATTCGATTTGCGGCTAAACTACTTGCCCTAGCGACTTAAAAATTATATATTCGTGATCTTGGAAGTGCCACCTTTCAATCCATGTAACGAATGACACAAAAAACTAATTTTAAAAAAATTGGACATTTTTATCTTTAAACGCGATTTCTGACGAGACTAATCGTCCTAGACCCATCAAACCTTACACTTTGTCTGTGCTTTAAAATTCGATTTGCGGCTAAACTACTTGCCCTAGCGACTTAAAAATTATATATTCGTGATCTTGGAAGTGCCACCTTTCAATCCATGTAACGAATGACACAAAAACAAATTTAAAAAAAATTGGACATTTTTATCTTTAAACGCTATTTCTGACGAAACTAAGCGTCCTAGACCCATCAAACTTTACACTTTGTCTGTCCCTTAAAATTCGATTTGCGGCTAAACTACTTGCCCTAGCGACTTAAAAATTATATATTCGTGATCTTGGAAGTGCCACCTTTCAATCCATGTAACGAATGACACAAAAAACTAATTTTAAAAAAAATGGACATTTTTATCTTTAAACGCGATTTCTGACGAAACTAAGCGTCCTAGACCCATCATAACTTTACACTTTGTCTGTCCCTTAAAATTCGATTTGCGGCTAAACTACTTGCCTAGCGACTTAAAAATTATATATTCGTGATCTTGGAAGTGCCACCTTTCAATCCATGTAACGAATGACACAAAAAACTAATTTTAAAAAAATTGGACATTTTTATCTTTAAACGCGATTTCTGACGAAACTAAGTGTCCTAGACCCATCAAACCTTACACTTTGTCTGTCCCTTAAAATTCGATTTGCGGCTAAACTACTTGCCCTAGCGACTTAAAAATTATATATTCGTGATCTTGGAAGTGCCACCTTTCAATCCATGTAACGAATGACACAAAAAACTAATTTTAAAAAAATTGGACATTTTTATCTTTAAACGCGATTTCTGACGAAACTAAGCGCCCTACACCCATCAAACTTTACACCTTGTCTGTCCCTTAAAATTCGATTTGCGGCTAAACTACTTGTCCTAGCGACTTAAAACTTATATATTCGTGATCTTGGAACTGCCACCTTTCAATCCATGTAACGAATGACACAAAAAACTAATTTTAAAAAAAATGGACATTTTTATCTTTAAACGCTATTTCTGACGAAACTAAGCGTCCTAGACCCATCAAACTTTACACTTTGTCTGTCCCTTAAAATTCGATTTGCGGCTAAACTACTTGCCCTAGCGACTTAAAAATTATATATTCGTGATCTTGGAAGTGCCACCTTTCAATCCATGTAACGAATGACACAAAAAACTAATTTTAAAAAAATTGGACATTTTTATCTTTAAACGCGATTTCTGACGAAACTAAGCGCCCTAGACCCATCAAACCTTACACTTTGTCTGTCCTTTAAAATTCGATTTGCGGCTAAACTACTTGCCCTAGCGACTTAAAAATTATATATTCGTGATCTTGGAAGTGCCACCTTTCAATCCATGTAACGAATGACACAAAAAACTAATTTTAAAAATATTGGACATTTTTATCTTTAAACGCGATTTCTGACGAAACTAAGCGTCCTAGACCCATCAAACTTTACACTTTGTCTGTCCCTTAAAATTCGATTTGCGGCTAAACTACTTGCCCTAGCGACTTAAAAATTATATATTCGTGATCTTGGAAGTGCCACATTTCAATCCATGTAACGAATGACACAAAAAACTAATTTAAAAAAAATTGGATATTTTTATCATTAAACGCGATTTCTGACGAAACTAAGCGTCCTAGACCCATCAAACTTTACACTTTGCCTGTCCCTTAAAATTCGATTTGCGGCTAAACTACTTGCCCTAGCGACTTAAAAATTATATATTCGTGATCTTGAAAGTGACACCTTTCAATCCATGTAACGAATGACACAAAAAACTAATTTTAAAAAAATTGGACATTTTTATCTTTAAACGCGATTTCTGACGAAGCTAAGCGTCCTAGACCCATCAAACCTTACACTTTGTCTGTCCTTTAAAATTCGATTTGCGGCTAAACTACTTGCCCTAGCGACTTAAAAATTATATATTCGTGATCTTGGAAGTGCCACCTTTCAATCCATGTAACGAATGACACAAAAAACTAATTTTAAAAAAATTGGACATTTTTATCTTTAAACGCGATTTCTGACGAAACTAAGCGTCCTAGACCCATCAAACTTTACACTTTGTCTGTCCCTTAAAATTCGATTTGCGGCTAAACTACTTGCCCTAGCGACTTAAAAATTATATATTCGTGATCTTGGAAGTGCCACATTTCAATCCATGTAACGAATGACACAAAAAACTAATTTAAAAAAAATTGGACATTTTTATCTTTAAACGCGATTTCTGACGAAACTAAGCGTCCTAGACCCATCAAACTTTACACTTTGTCTGTCCCTTAAAATTCGATTTGCGGCTAAACTACTTGCCCTAGCGACTTAAAAATTATATATTCGTGATCTTGGAAGTGCCACCTTTCAATCCATGTAACGAATGACACAAAAACCTAATTTTAAAAAAATTCGACATTTTTATCTTTAAACGCGATTTCTGACGAAACTAAGCGTCCTAGACCCATCAAACTTTACACTTTGTCTGTCCCTTAAAATTCGATTTGCGGCTAAACTACTTGCCCTAGCGACTTAAAATTATATATTCGTGATCTTGGAAGTGCCACCTTTCAATCCATGTAACGAATGACACAAAAACCTAATTTTAAAAAAATTGGACATTTTTATCTTTAAACGCGATTTCTGACGAAACTAAGCGTCCTAGACCCATCAAACTTTACACTTTGTCTGTCCCTTAAAATTCGATTTGCGGCTAAACTACTTGCCCTAGCGACTTAAAAATTATATATTCGTGATCTTGGAAGTGCCACCTTTCAATCCATGTAACGAATGACACAAAAAACAAATTTAAAAAAAATTGGACATTTTTATCTTTCAACGCGATTTCTGACGAAACTAAGCGTCCTAGACCCATCAAACTTTACACTTTGTCTGTCCCTTAAAATTCGATTTGCGGCTAAACTACTTGCCCTAGCGACTAAATAATTATATATTCGTGATTTTGGAAGTGCCACCTTTCAATCCATGTAACGAATGACACAAAAAACTAATTCTAAAAAAATTGGACATTTTTATCTTTAAACGCGATTTCTGACGAAACTAAGCGTCCTAGACAAATCAAACTTTACACTTTGTCTGTATTTTAAAATTCGATTTGCGGCTAAACTACTTGCCCTAGCGACTTAAAAATTATATATTCGTGATCTTGGAAGTGCCACCTTTCAATCCATGTAACGAATGACACAAAAAACTAATTTTAAAAAAATTGGACATTTTTATCTTTAAACGCGATTTCTGACGAGACTAATCGTCCTAGACCCATCAAACCTTACACTTTGTCTGTGCTTTAAAATTCGATTTGCGGCTAAACTACTTGCCCTAGCGACTTAAAAATTATATATTCGTGATCTTGGAAGTGCCACCTTTCAATCCATGTAACGAATGACACAAAAACAAATTTAAAAAAAATTGGACATTTTTAACTTTAAACGCTATTTCTGACGAAACTAAGCGTCCTAGACCCATCAAACTTTACACTTTGTCTGTCCCTTAAAATTCGATTTGCGGCTAAACTACTTGCCCTAGCGACTTAAAAATTATATATTCGTGATCTTGGAAGTGCCACCTTTCAATCCATGTAACGAATGACACAAAAAACTAATTTTAAAAAAAATGGACATTTTTATCTTTAAACGCGATTTCTGACGAAACTAAGCGTCCTAGACCCATCATAACTTTACACTTTGTCTGTCCCTTAAAATTCGATTTGCGGCTAAACTACTTGCCCTAGCGACTTAAAAATTATATATTCGTGATCTTGGAAGTGCCACCTTTCAATCCATGTAACGAATGACACAAAAAACTAATTTTAAAAAAATTGGACATTTTTATCTTTAAACGCGATTTCTGACGAAACTAAGTGTCCTAGACCCATCAAACCTTACACTTTGTCTGTCCCTTAAAATTCGATTTGCGGCTAAACTACTTGCCCTAGCGACTAAATAATTATATATTCGTGATTTTGGAAGTGCCACCTTTCAATCCATGTAACGAATGACACAAAAAACTAATTCTAAAAAAATTGGACATTTTTATCTTTAAACGCGATTTCTGACGAAACTAAGCGTCCTAGACAAATCAAACTTTACACTTTGTCTGTATTTTAAAATTCGATTTGCGGCTAAACTACTTGCCCTAGCGACTTAAAAATTATATATTCGTGATCTTGGAAGTGCCACCTTTCAATCCATGTAACGAATGACACAAAAAACTAATTTTAAAAAAATTGGACATTTTTATCTTTAAACGCGATTTCTGACGAGACTAATCGTCCTAGACCCATCAAACTTTACACTTTGTCTGTCCCTTAAAATTCGATTTGCGGCTAAACTACTTGCCCTAGCGACTTAAAAATTATATATTCGTGATCTTGGAAGTGCCACCTTTCAATCCATGTAACGAATGACACAAAAAACAAATTAAAAAAAAATTGGACATTTTTATCTTTCAACGCGATTTCTGACGAAACTAAGCGTCCTAGACCCATCAAACTTTACACTTTGTCTGTCCCTTAAAATTCGATTTGCGGCTAAACTACTTGCCCTAGCGACTAAATAATTATATATTCGTGATTTTGGAAGTGCCACCTTTCAATCCATGTAACGAATGACACAAAAAACTAATTCTAAAAAAATTGGACATTTTTATCTTTAAACGCGATTTCTGACGAAACTAAGCGTCCTAGACAAATCAAACTTTACACTTTGTCTGTATTTTAAAATTCGATTTGCGGCTAAACTACTTGCCCTAGCGACTTAAAAATTATATATTCGTGATCTTGGAAGTGCCACCTTTCAATCCATGTAACGAATGACACAAAAAACTAATTTTAAAAAAATTGGACATTTTTATCTTTAAACGCGATTTCTGACGAGACTAATCGTCCTAGACCCATCAAACCTTACACTTTGTCTGTGCTTTAAAATTCGATTTGCGGCTAAACTACTTGCCCTAGCGACTTAAAAATTATATATTCGTGATCTTGGAAGTGCCACCTTTCAATCCATGTAACGAATGACACAAAAACAAATTTAAAAAAAATTGGACATTTTTATCTTTAAACGCTATTTCTGACGAAACTAAGCGTCCTAGACCCATCAAACTTTACACTTTGTCTGTCCCTTAAAATTCGATTTGCGGCTAAACTACTTGCCCTAGCGACTTAAAAATTATATATTCGTGATCTTGGAAGTGCCACCTTTCAATCCATGTAACGAATGACACAAAAAACTAATTTAAAAAAAAATGGACATTTTTATCTTTAAACGCGATTTCTGACGAAATTAAGCGTCCTAGACCCATCATAACTTTACACTTTGTCTGTCCCTTAAAATTCGATTTGCGGCTAAGCTACTTGCCCTAGCGACTTAAAAATTATATATTCGTGATCTTGGAAGTGCCACCTTTCAATCCATGTAACGAATGACACAAAAAACTAATTTTAAAAAAATTGGACATTTTTATCTTTAAACGCGATTTCTGACGAAACTAAGTGTCCTAGACCCATCAAACCTTACACTTTGTCTGTCCCTTAAAATTCGATTTGCGGCTAAACTACTTGCCCTAGCGACTAAATAATTATATATTCGTGATTTTGGAAGTGCCACCTTTCAATCCATGTAACGAATGACACAAAAAACTAATTCTAAAAAAATTGGACATTTTTATCTTTAAACGCGATTTCTGACGAAACTAAGCGTCCTAGACAAATCAAACTTTACACTTTGTCTGTATTTTAAAATTCGATTTGCGGCTAAACTACTTGCCCTAGCGACTTAAAAATTATATATTCGTGATCTTGGAAGTGCCACCTTTCAATCCATGTAACGAATGACACAAAAAACTAATTTTAAAAAAATTGGACATTTTTATCTTTAAACGCGATTTCTGACGAGACTAATCGTCCTAGACCCATCAAACCTTACACTTTGTCTGTGCTTTAAAATTCGATTTGCGGCTAAACTACTTGCCCTAGCGACTTAAAAATTATATATTCGTGATCTTGGAAGTGCCACCTTTCAATCCATGTAACGAATGACACAAAAACAAATTTAAAAAAAATTGGACATTTTTATCTTTAAACGCTATTTCTGACGAAACTAAGCGTCCTAGACCCATCAAACTTTACACTTTGTCTGTCCCTTAAAATTCGATTTACGGCTAAACTACTTGCCCTAGCGACTTAAAAATTATATATTCGTGATCTTGGAAGTGCCACCTTTCAATCCATGTAACGAATGACACAAAAAACTAATTTTAAAAAAAATGGACATTTTTATCTTTAAACGCGATTTCTGACGAAACTAAGCGTCCTAGACCCATCATAACTTTACACTTTGTCTGTCCCTTAAAATTCGATTTGCGGCTAAACTACTTGCCCTAGCGACTTAAAAATTATATATTCGTGATCTTGGAAGTGCCACCTTTCAATCCATGTAACGAATGACACAAAAAACTAATTTTAAAAAAATTTGACATTTTTATCTTTAAACGCGATTTCTGACGAAACTAAGTGTCCTAGACCCATCAAACCTTACACTTTGTCTGTCCCTTAAAATTCGATTTGCGGCTAAACTACTTGCCCTAGCGACTTAAAAATTATATATTCGTGATCTTGGAAGTGCCACCTTTCAATCCATGTAACGAATGACACAAAAAACTAATTTTAAAAAAATTGGACATTTTTATCTTTAAACGCGATTTCTGACGAAACTAAGCGCCCTACACCCATCAAACTTTACACCTTGTCTGTCCCTTAAAATTCGATTTGCGGCTAAACTACTTGTCCTAGCGACTTAAAACTTATATATTCGTGATCTTGGAACTGCCACCTTTCAATCCATGTAACGAATGACACAAAAAACTAATTTTAAAAAAATTGGACATTTTTATCTTTAAACGCTATTTCTGACGAAACTAAGCGTCCTAGACCCATCAAACTTTACACTTTGTCTGTCCCTTAAAATTCGATTTGCGGCTAAACTACTTGCCCTAGCGACTTAAAAATTATATATTCGTGATCTTGGAAGTGCCACCTTTCAATCCATGTAACGAATGACACAAAAAACTAATTTTAAAAAAATTGGACATTTTTATCTTTAAACGCGATTTCTGACGAAACTAAGCGCCCTAGACCCATCAAACCTTACACTTTGTCTGTCCTTTAAAATTCGATTTGCGGCTAAACTACTTGCCCTAGCGACTTAAAAATTATATATTCGTGATCTTGGAAGTGCCACCTTTCAATCCATGTAACGAATGACACAAAAAACTAATTTTAAAAATATTGGACATTTTTATCTTTAAACGCGATTTCTGACGAAACTAAGCGTCCTAGACCCATCAAACTTTACACTTTGTCTGTCCCTTAAAATTCGATTTGCGGCTAAACTACTTGCCCTAGCGACTTAAAAATTATATATTCGTGATCTTGGAAGTGCCACATTTCAATCCATGTAACGAATGACACAAAAAACTAATTTAAAAAAAATTGGATATTTTTATCATTAAACGCGATTTCTGACGAAACTAAGCGTCCTAGACCCATCAAACTTTACACTTTGCCTGTCCCTTAAAATTCGATTTGCGGCTAAACTACTTGCCCTAGCGACTTAAAAATTATATATTCGTGATCTTGAAAGTGACACCTTTAAATCCATGTAACGAATGACACAAAAAACTAATTTTAAAAAAATTGGACATTTTTATCTTTAAACGCGATTTCTGACGAAGCTAAGCGTCCTAGACCCATCAAACCTTACACTTTGTCTGTCCTTTAAAATTCGATTTGCGGCTAAACTACTTGCCCTAGCGACTTAAAAATTATATATTCGTGATCTTGGAAGTGCCACCTTTCAATCCATGTAACGAATGACACAAAAAACTAATTTTAAAAAAATTGGACATTTTTATCTTTAAACGCGATTTCTGACGAAACTAAGCGTCCTAGACCCATCAAACTTTACACTTTGTCTGTCCCTTAAAATTCGATTTGCGGCTAAACTACTTGCCCTAGCGACTTAAAAATTATATATTCGTGATCTTGGAAGTGCCACATTTCAATCCATGTAACGAATGACACAAAAAACTAATTTAAAAAAAATTGGACATTTTTATCTTTAAACGCGATTTCTGACGAAACTAAGCGTCCTAGACCCATCAAACTTTACACTTTGTCTGTCCCTTAAAATTCGATTTGCGGCTAAACTACTTGCCCTAGCGACTTAAAAATTATATATTCGTGATCTTGGAAGTGCTACCTTTCAATCCATGTAACGAATGACACAAAAACCTAATTTTAAAAAAATTCGACATTTTTATCTTTAAACGCGATTTCTGACGAAAATAAGCGTCCTAGACCCATCAAACTTTACACTTTGTCTGTCCCTTAAAATTCGATTTGCGGCTAAACTACTTGCCCTAGCGACTTAAAATTATATATTCGTGATCTTGGAAGTGCCACCTTTCAATCCATGTAACGAATGACACAAAAACCTAATTTTAAAAAAATTGGACATTTTTATCTTTAAACGCGATTTCTGACGAAACTAAGCGTCCTAGACCCATCAAACTTTACACTTTGTCTGTCCCTTAAAATTCGATTTGCGCCTAAACTACTTGCCCAAGCGACTAAAAAATTATATATTCGTGATCTTGGAAGTGCCACCTTTCAATCCATGTAACGAATGACACAAAAAACTAATTTTAAAAAAAAATGGACATTTTTATCTTTAAACGCGATTTCTGACGAAACTAAGCGTCCTAGACCCATCAAACCTTACACTTTGTCTGTCCTTTAAAATTCGATTTGCGGCTAAACTACTTGCCCTAGCGACTTAAAAATTATATATTCGTGATCTTGGAAGTGCCACCTTTCAATCCATGTAACGAATGACGCAAAAAACTAATTTTAAAAAAATTGGACATTTTTATCTTTAAACGCGATTTCTGACGAAACTAAGCGTCCTAGACCCATCAAACTTTACACTTTGTCTGTCCCTTAAAATTCGATTTGCGGCTAAACTACTTGCCCTAGCGACTTAAAAATTATATATTCGTGATCTTGGAAGTGCCACCTTTCAATCCATGTAACGAATGACACAAAAAACTAATTTTAAAAAAATTGGACATTTTTATCTTTAAACGAGATTTCTGACGAAACTAAGCGTCCTAGACCCATCAAACTTTACACTTTTTCTGTCCCTTAAAATTCGATTTGCGGCTAAACTACTTGCCCCAGCGACTTAAAAATTATATATTCGTGATCTTGGAACTGCCACCATTTAATCCATGTAACGAATGACACGAAAAACTAATTTTAAAAAAATTGGACATTTTTATCTTTAAACGCGTTTTCCGGCTAAACTATGCGTCCTAGACCCATCAAACTTTACACTTTTTCTGTCCCTCAAAATTCGATTTGCGGCTAAACTACTTGCCCCAGCGACTTAAAAATTATATATTCGTGATCTTGGAACTGCCACCTTTTAATCCATGTAACGAATGACACGAAAAACTAATTTTAAAAAAATTGGACATTTTTATCTTTAAACGCGTTTTCCGGCTAAACTATTCGTCCTAGACCCATCAAACTTTACACTTTTTCTGTCCCTTAAAATTCGATTTGCGGCTAAACTACTTGCCCCAGCGACTTAAAAATTATATATTCGTGATCTTGGAACTGCCACCTTTTAATCCATGTAACGAATGACACGAAAAACTAATTTTAAAAAAATTGGACATTTTTATCTTTAAACGCGTTTTCCGGCTAAGCTATGCGTCCTAGACCCATCAAACTTTAAACTTTTTCTGTCCCTTAAAATTCGATTTGCGGCTAAACTACTTGCCCCAGCGACTTAAAAATTATATATTCGTGATCTTGGAACTGCCACCTTTTAATCCATGTAACGAATGACACGAAAAACTAATTTTAAAAAAATTGGACATTTTTATCTTTAAACGCGTTTTCCGGCTAAACTATGCGTCCTAGACCCATCAAACTTTACACTTTTTCTGTCCCTTAAAATTCGATTTGCGGCTAAACTACTTGCCCCAGCGACTTAAAAATTATATATTCGTGATCTTGGAACTGCCACCTTTTAATCCATGTAACGAATGACACGAAAAACTAATTTTAAAAAAATTGGACATTTTTATCTTTAAACGCGTTTTCCGGCTAAACTATGCGTCCTAGACCCATCAAACTTTACACTTTTTCTGTCCCTTAAAATTCGATTTGCGGCTAAACTACTTGCCCCAGCGACTTAAAAATTATATATTCGTGGTCTTGGAACTGCCACCCTTTAATCCATGTAACGAATGACACGAAAAACTAATTTTAAAAAAATTGGACATTTTTATCTTTAAACGCGTTTTCCGGCTAAACTATGCGTCCTAGACCCATCAAACTTTACACTTTTTCTGTCCCTTAAAATTCGATTTGCGGCTAAACTACTTGCCCCAGCGACTTAAAAATTATATATTCGTGATCTTGGAACTGCCACCTTTTAATCCATGTAACGAATGACACGAAAAACTAATTTTAAAAAAATTGGACATTTTTATCTTTAAACGCGTTTTCCGGCTAAACTATGCGTCCTAGACTCATCAAACTTTACACTTTTTCTGTCCCTAAAAATTCGATTTGCGGCTAAACTACTTGCCCCAGCGACTTAAAAATTATATATTCGTGATCTTGGAACTGCCACCTTTTAATCCATGTAACGAATGACACGAAAAACTAATTTTAAAAAAATTGGACATTTTTATCTTTAAACGCGTTTTCCGGCTAAACTATGCGTCCTAGACCCATCAAACTTTACACTTTTTCTGTCCCTTAAAATTCGATTTGCGGCTAAACTACTTGCCCCAGCGACTTAAAAATTATATATTCGTGATCTTGGAACTGCCACCTTTTAATCCATGTAACGAATGACACGAAAAACTAATTTTAAAAAAATTGGACATTTTTATCTTTAAACGCGTTTTCCGGCTAAACTATGCGTCCTAGACCCATCAAACTTTACACTTTTTCTGTCCCTCAAAATTCGATTTGCGGCTAAACTACTTGCCCCAGCGATTTAAAAATTATATATTCGTGATCTTGGAACTGCCACCTTTTAATCCATGTAACGAATGACACGAAAAACTAATTTTAAAAAAATTGGACATTTTTATCTTTAAACGCGTTTTCCGGCTAAACTTTGCGTCCTAGACCCATCAAACTTTACACTTTTTCTGTCCCTTAAAATTCGATTTGCGGCTAAACTACTTGCCCCAGCGACTTAAAAATTATATATTCGTGATCTTGGAACTGCCACCTTTTAATCCATGTAACGAATGACACGAAAAACTAATTTTAAAAAAATTGGACATTTTTATCTTTAAACGCGTTTTCCGGCTAAACTATGCGTCCTAGACCCATCAAACTTTACACTTTTTCTGTCCCTTAAAATTCGATTTGCGGCTAAACTACTTGCCCCAGCGACTTAAAAATTATATATTCGTGATCTTGGAACTGCCACCTTTTAATCCATGTAACGAATGACACGAAAAACTAATTTTAAAAAAATTGGACAATTTTATCTTTAAACGCGTTTTCCGGCTAAACTATGCGTCCTAGACCCATCAAACTTTACACTTTTTCTGTCCCTTAAAATTCGATTTGCGGCTAAACTACTTGCCCCAGCGACTTAAAAATTATATATTCGTGATCTTGGAACTGCCACCTTTTAATCCATGTAACGAATGACACGAAAAACTAATTTTAAAAAAATTGGACATTTTTATCTTTAAACGCGTTTTCCGGCTAAACTATGCGTCCTAGACCCATCAAACTTTACACTTTTTCTGTCCCTTAAAATTCGATTTGCGGCTAAACTACTTGCCCCAGCGACTTAAAAATTATATATTCGTGATCTTGGAACTGCCACCTTTTAATCCATGTAACGAATGACACGAAAAACTAATTTTAAAAAAAATTGGACATTTTTATCTTTAAACGCGTTTTCCGGCTAAACTATGCGTCCTAGACCCATCAAACTTTACACTTTTTCTGTCCCTTAAAATTCGATTTGCGGCTAAACTACTTGCCCCAGCGACTTAAAAATTATATATTCGTGATCTTGGAACTGCCACCTTTTAATCCATGTAACGAATGACACGAAAAACTAATTTTAAAAAAATTGGACATTTTTATCTTTAAACGCGTTTTCCGGCTAAACTATGCGTCCTAGACCCATCAAACTTTACACTTTTTCTGTCCCTTAAAATTCGATTTGCGGCTAAACTACTTGCCCCAGCGACTTAAAAATTATATATTCGTGATCTTGGAACTGCCACCTTTTAATCCATGTAACGAATGACACGAAAAACTAATTTTAAAAAAAATTGGACATTTTTATCTTTAAACGCGTTTTCCGGCTAAGCTATGCGTCCTAGACCCATCAAACTTTACACTTTTTCTGCCCCTTAAAATTCGATTTGCGGCTAAACTACTTGCCCCAGCGACTTAAAAATTATATATTCGTGATCTTGGAACTGCCACCTTTTAATCCATGTAACGAATGACACGAAAAACTAATTTTAAAAAAATTGGACATTTTTATCTTTAAACGCGTTTTCCGGCTAAACTATGCGTCCTAGACCCATCAAACTTTACACTTTTTCTGTCCCTTAAAATTCGATTTGCGGCTAAACTACTTGCCCCAGCGACTTAAAAATTATATATTCGTGATCTTGGAACTGCCACCTTTTAATCCATGTAACGAATGACACGAAAAACTAATTTTAAAAAAATTGGACATTTTTATCTTTAAACGCGTTTTCCGGCTAAACTATGCGTCCTAGACCCATCAAACTTTACACTTTTTCTGCCCCTTAAAATTCGATTTGCGGCTAAACTACTTGCCCCACCGACTTAAAAATTATATATTCGTGATCTTGGAACTGCCACCTTTTAATCCATGTAACGAATGACACGAAAAACTAATTTTAAAAAAATTGGACATTTTTATCTTTAAACGCGTTTTCCGGCTAAGCTATGCGTCCTAGACCCATCAAACTTTGCACTTTTTCTGTCCCTTAAAATTCGATTTGCGGCTAAACTACTTGCCCCAGCGACTTAAAAATTATATATTCGTGATCTTGGAACTGCCACCTTTTAATCCATGTAACGAATGACACGAAAAACTAATTTTAAAAAAATTGGACATTTTTATCTTTAAACGCGTTTTCCGGCTAAACTATGCGTCCTAGACCCATCAAACTTTACACTTTTTCTGTCCCTTAAAATTCGATTTGCGGCTAAACTACTTGCCCCAGCGGCTTAAAAATTATATATTCGTGATCTTGGAACTGCCACCTTTAAATCCATGTAACGAATGACACGAAAAACTAATTTTAAAAAAAATTGGACATTTTTATCTTTAAACGCGTTTTCCGGCTAAACTATGCGTCCTAGACCCATCAAACTTTACACTTTGTCTGTCCCTTAAAATTCGATTTGCGGCTAAACTACTTGCCCCAGCGACTTAAAAATTATATATTCGTGATCTTGGAACTGCCACCTTTTAATCCATGTAACGAATGACACGAAAAACTAATTTTAAAAAAATTGGACATTTTTATCTTTAAACGCGTTTTCCGGCTAAACTATGCGTCCTAGACCCATCAAACTTTACACTTTTTCTGTCCCTTAAAATTCGATTTGCGGCTAAACTACTTGCCCCAGCGACTTAAAAATTATATATTCGTGATCTTGGAACTGCCACCTTTTAATCCATGTAACGAATGACACGAAAAACTAATTTTAAAAAAATTGGACATTTTTATCTTTAAACGCGTTTTCCGGCTAAGCTATGCGTCCTAGACCCATCAAACTTTACACTTTTTCTGTCCCTTAAAATTCGATTTGCGGCTAAACTACTTGCCCCAGCGACTTAAAAATTATATATTCGTGATCCTGGAACTGCCACCTTTTAATCCATGTAACGAATGACACGAAAAACTAATTTTAAGAAAATTGGACATTTTTATCTTTAAACGCGTTTTCCGGCTAAGCTATGCGTCCTAGACCCATCAAACTTTACACTTTTTCTGTCCCTTAAAATTCGATTTGCGGCTAAACTACTTGCCCCAGCGACTTAAAAATTATATATTCGTGATCTTGGAACTGCCACCTTTTAATCCATGTAACGAATGACACGAAAAACTAATTTTAAAAAAATTGGACATTTTTATCTTTAAACGCGTTTTCCGGCTTAACTATGCGTCCTAGACCCATCAAACTTTACACTTTTTCTGTCCCTTAAAATTCGATTTGCGGCTAAACTACTTGCCCCAGCGACTTAAAAATTATATATTCGTGATCTTGGAACTGCCACCTTTTAATCCATGTAACGAATGACACGAAAAACTAATTTTAAAAAATTGGACATTTTTATCTTTAAACGCGTTTTCCGGCTAAACTATGCGTCCTAGACCCATCAAACTTTACACTTTTTCTGTCCCTTAAAATTCGATTTGCGGCTAAACTACTTGCCCCAGCGACTTAAAAATTATATATTCGTGATCTTGGAACTGCCACCTTTTAATCCATGTAACGAATGACACGAAAAACTAATTTTAAAAAAATTGGACATTTTTATCTTTAAACGCGTTTTCCGGCTAAACTATGCGTCCTAGACCCATCAAACTTTACACTTTTTCTGTCCCTTAAAATTCGATTTGCGGCTAAACTACTTGCCCCAGCGACTTAAAAATTATATATTCGTGATCTTGGAACTGCCACCTTTTAATCCATGTAACGAATGACACGGAAAACTAATTTTAAAAAAATTGGACATTTTTATCTTTAAACGCGTTTTCCGGCTAAACTATGCGTCCTAGACCCATCAAACTTTACACTTTTTCTGTCCCTTAAAATTCGATTTGCGGCTAAACTACTTGCACCAGCGACTTAAAAATTATATATTCGTGATCTTGGAACTGCCACCTTTTAATCCATGTAACGAATGACACGAAAAACTAATTTTAAAAAATTGGACATTTTTATATTTAAACGCGTTTTCCGGCTAAACTATGCGTCCTAGACCCATCAAACTTTACACTTTTTCTGTCCCTTAAAATTCGATTTGCGGCTAAACTACTTTCCCCAGCGACTTAAAAATTATATATTCGTGATCTTGGAACTGCCACCTTTTAATCCATGTAACGAATGACACGAAAAACTAATTTTAAAAAAATTGGACATTTTTATCTTTAAACGCGTTTTCCGGCTAAACTATGCGTCCTAGACCCATCAAACTTTACACTTTTTCTGTCCCTTAAAATTCGATTTGCGGCTAAACTACTTGCCCCAGCGACTTAAAAATTATATATTCGTGATCTTGGAACTGCCACCTTTTAATCCATGTAACGAATGACACGAAAAACTAATTTTAAAAAAATTGGACATTTTTATCTTTAAACGCGTTTTCCGGCTAAACTATGCGTCCTAGACCCATCAAACTTTACACTTTTTCTGTCCCTTAAAATTCGATTTGCGGCTAAACTACTTGCCCCAGCGACTTAAAAATTATATATTCGTGATCTTGGAACTGCCACCTTTTAATCCATGTAACGAATGACACGAAAAACTAATTTTAAAAAAATTGGACATTTTTATCTTTAAACGCGTTTTCCGGCTAAACTATGCGTCCTAGACCCATCAAACTTTACACTTTTTCTGTCCCTTAAAATTCGATTTGCGGCTAAACTACTTGCCCCAGCGACTTAAAAATTATATATTCGTGATCTTGGAACTGCCACCTTTTAATCCATGTAACGAATGACACGAAAAACTAATTTTAAAAAAATTGGACATTTTTATCTTTAAACGCGTTTTCCGGCTAAACTATGCGTCCTAGACCCATCAAACTTTACATTTTATCTGTCCCTTAAAATTCGATTTGCGGCTAAACTACTTGCCCCAGCGACTTAAAAATTATATATTCGTGATCTTGGAACTGCCACCTTTTAATCCATGTAACGAATGACACGAAAAACTAATTTTAAAAAAATTGTACATTTTTATCTTTAAACGCGTTTTCCGGCTAAACTATGCGTCCTAGACCCATCAAACTTTACACTTTTTCTGTCCCTTAAAATTCGATTTGCGGCTAAACTACTTGCCCCAGCGACTTAAAAATTATATATTCGTGATCTTGGAACTGCCACCTTTTAATCCATGTAACGAATGACACGAACAACTAATTTTAAAAAAATTGGACATTTTTATCTTTAAACGCGTTTTCCGGCTAAACTATGCGTCCTAGACCCATCAAACTTTACACTTTTTCTGTCCCTTAAAATTCGATTTGCGGCTAAACTACTTGCCCCAGCGACTTAAAAATTATATATTCGTGATCTTGGAACTGCCACCTTTTAATCCATGTAACGAATGACACGAAAAACTAATTTTAAAAAAATTGGACATTTTTATCTTTAAACGCGTTTTCCGGCTACACTATGCGTCCTAGACCCATCAAACTTTACACTTTTTTTGTCCCTTAAAATTCGATTTGCGGCTAAACTACTTGCCCCAGCGACTTAAAAATTATATATTCGTGATCTTGGAACTGCCACCTTTTAATCCATGTAACGAATGACACGAAAAACTAATTTTAAAAAAATTGGACATTTTTATCTTTAAACGCGTTTTCCGGCTAAACTATGCGTCCTAGACCCATCAAACTTTACACTTTTTCTGTCCCTTAAAATTCGATTTGCGGCTAAACTACTTGCCCCAGCGACTTAAAAATTATATATTCGTGATCTTGGAACTGCCATCTTTTAATCCATGTAACGAATGACACGAAAAACTAATTTTAAAAAAATTGGACATTTTTATCTTTAAACGCGTTTTCCGGCTAAACTATGCGTCCTAGACCCATCAAACTTTACACTTTTTCTGTCCCTTAAAATTCGATTTGCGGCTAAACTACTTGCCCCAGCGACTTAAAAATTATATATTCGTGATCTTGGAACTGCCACCTTTTAATCCATGTAACGAATGACACGAAAAACTAATTTTAAAAAAATTGGACATTTTTATCTTTAAACGCGTTTTCCGGCTAAACTATGCGTCCTAGACCCATCAAACTTTACACTTTTTCTGTCCCTTAAAATTCGATTTGCGGCTAAACTACTTGCCCCAGCGACTTAAAAATTATATATTCGTGATCTTGGAACTGCCACCTTTTAATCCATGTAACGAATGACACGAAAAACTAATTTTAAAAAAATTGGACATTTTTATCTTTAAACGCGTTTTCCGGCTAAACTATGCGTCCTAGACCCATCAAACTTTACACTTTTTCTGTCCCTTAAAATTCGATTTGCGGCTAAACTACTTGCCCCAGCGACTTAAAAATTATATATTCGTGATCTTGGAACTGCCACCTTTTAATCCATGTAACGAATGACACGAAAAACTAATTTTAAAAAATTGGACATTTTTATCTTTAAACGCGTTTTCCGGCTAAACTATGCGTCCTAGACCCATCAAACTTTACACTTTTTCTGTCCCTTAAAATTCGATTTGCGGCTAAACTACTTGCCCCAGCGACTTAAAAATTATATATTCGTGATCTTGGAACTGCCACCTTTTAATCCATGTAACGAATGACACGAAAAACTAATTTTAAAAAAATTGGACATTTTTATCTTTAAACGCGTTTTCCGGCTAAACTATGCGTCCTAGACCCATCAAACTTTACACTTTTTCTGTCCCTTAAAATTCGATTTGCGGCTAAACTACTTGCCCCAGCGACTTAAAAATTATATATTCGTGATCTTGGAACTGAAACCTTTTAATCCATGTAACGAATGACACGAAAAACTAATTTAAAAAAAATTGGACATTTTTATCTTTAAACGCGTTTTCCGGCTAAACTATGCGTCCTAGACCCATCAAACTTTACACTTTTTCTGTCCCTTAAAATTCGATTTGCGGCTAAACTACTTGCCCCAGCGACTTAAAAATTATATATTCGTGATCTTGGAACTGCCACCTTTTAGTCCATGTAACGAATGACACGAAAAACTAATTTTAAAAAAATTGGACACTTTTATCTTTAAACGCGTTTTCCGGCTAAAGTATGCGTCCTAGACCCATCAAACTTTACACTTTTTCTGTCCCTTAAAATTCGATTTGCGGCTAAACTACTTGCCCCAGCGACTTAAAAATTATATATTCGTGATCTTGGAACTGCCACCTTTTAATCCATGTAACGAATGACACGAAAAACTAATTTTAAAAAAATTGGACATTTTTATCTTTAAACGCGTTTTCCGGCTAAACTATGCGTCCTAGACCCATCAAACTTTACACTTTTTCTGTCCCTTAAAATTCGATTTGCGGCTAAACTACTTGCCCCAGCGACTTAAAAATTATATATTCGTGATCTTGGAACTGCCACATTTTAATCCATGTAACGAATGACACGAAAAACTAATTTTAAAAAAATTGGACATTTTTATCTTTAAACGCGTTTTCCGGCTAAACTATGCGTCCTAGACCCATCAAACTTTACACTTTTTCTGTCCCTTAAAATTCGATTTGCGGCTAAACTACTTGCCCCAGCGACTTAAAAATTATATATTCGTGATCTTGGAACTGCCACCTTTTAATCCATGTAACGAATGACACGAAAAACTAATTTTAAAAAAATTGGACATTTTTATCTTTAAACGCGTTTTCCGGCTAAACTATGCGTCCTAGACCCATCAAACTTTACACTTTTTCTGTCCCTTAAAATTCGATTTGCGGCTAAACTACTTGCCCCAGCGACTTAAAAATTATATATTCGTGATCTTGGAACTGCCACCTTTTAATCCATGTAACGAATGACACGAAAAACTAATTTTAAAAAATTGGACATTTTTATCTTTAAACGCGTTTTCCGGCTAAACTATGCGTCCTAGACCCATCAAACTTTACACTTTTTCTGTCCCTTAAAATTCGATTTGCGGCTAAACTACTTGCCCCAGCGACTTAAAAATTATATATTCGTGATCTTGGAACTGCCACCTTTTAATCCATGTAACGAATGACACGAAAAACTAATTTTAAAAAAATTGGACATTTTTATCTTTAAACGCGTTTTCCGGCTAAACTATGCGTCCTAGACCCATCAAACTTTACACTTTTTCTGTCCCTTAAAATTCGATTTGCGGCTAAACTACTTGCCCCAGCGACTTAAAAATTATATATTCGTGATCTTGGAACTGCCACCTTTTAATCCATGTAACGAATGACACGAAAAACTAATTTTAAAAAAATTGGACATTTTTATCTTTAAACGCGTTTTCCGGCTAAACTATGCGTCCTAGACCCATCAAACTTTACACTTTTTCTGTCCCTTAAAATTCGATTTGCGGCTAAACTACTTGCCCCAGCGACTTAAAAATTATATATTCGTGATCTTGGAACTGCCACCTTTTAATCCATGTAACGAATGACACGAAAAACTAATTTTAAAAAATTGGACAATTTTATCTTTAAACGCGTTTTCCGGCTAAACTATGCGTCCTAGACCCATCAAACTTTACACTTTTTCTGTCCCTTAAAATTCGATTTGCGGCTAAACTACTTGCCCCAGCGACTTAAAAATTATATATTCGTGATCTTGGAACTGCCACCTTTTAATCCATGTAACGAATGACACGAAAAACTAATTTTAAAAAAATTGGACATTTTTATCTTTAAACGCGTTTTCCGGCTAAACTATGCGTCCTAGACCCATCAAACTTTACACTTTTTCTGTCCCTTAAAATTCGATTTGCGGCTAAACTACTTGCCCCAGCGACTTAAAAATTATATATTCGTGATCTTGGAACTGAAACCTTTTAATCCATGTAACGAATGACACGAAAAACTAATTTAAAAAAAATTGGACATTTTTATCTTTAAACGCGTTTTCCGGCTAAACTATGCGTCCTAGACCTATCAAACTTTACACTTTTTCTGTCCCTTAAAATTCGATTTGCGGCTAAACTACTTGCCCCAGCGACTTAAAAATTATATATTCGTGATCTTGGAACTGCCACCTTTTAGTCCATGTAACGAATGACACGAAAAACTAATTTTAAAAAAATTGGACACTTTTATCTTTAAACGCGTTTTCCGGCTAAACTATGCGTCCTAGACCCATCAAACTTTACACTTTTTCTGTCCCTTAAAATTCGATTTGCGGCTAAACTACTTGCCCCAGCGACTTAAAAATTATATATTCGTGATCTTGGAACTGCCACCTTTTAATCCATGTAACGAATGACACGAAAAACTAATTTTAAAAAAATTGGACATTTTTATCTTTAAACGCGTTTTCCGGCTAAACTATGCGTCCTAGACCCATCAAACTTTACACTTTTTCTGTCCCTTAAAATTCGATTTGCGGCTAAACTACTTGCCCCAGCGACTTAAAAATTATATATTCGTGATCTTGGAACTGCCACCTTTAAATCCATGTAACGAATGACACGAAAAACTAATTTTAAAAAAAATTGGACATTTTTATCTTTAAACGCGTTTTCCGGCTAAACTATGCGTCCTAGACCCATCAAACTTTACACTTTGTCTGTCCCTTAAAATTCGATTTGCGGCTAAACTACTTGCCCCAGCGACTTAAAAATTATATATTCGTGATCTTGGAACTGCCACCTTTTAATCCATGTAACGAATGACACGAAAAACTAATTTTAAAAAAATTGGACATTTTTATCTTTAAACGCGTTTTCCGGCTAAACTATGCGTCCTAGACCCATCAAACTTTACACTTTTTCTGTCCCTTAAAATTCGATTTGCGGCTAAACTACTTGCCCCAGCGACTTAAAAATTATATATTCGTGATCTTGGAACTGCCACCTTTTAATCCATGTAACGAATGACACGAAAAACTAATTTTAAAAAAATTGGACATTTTTATCTTTAAACGCGTTTTCCGGCTAAACTATGCGTCCTAGACCCATCAAACTTTACACTTTTTCTGTCCCTTAAAATTCGATTTGCGGCTAAACTACTTGCCCCAGCGACTTAAAAATTATATATTCGTGATCCTGGAACTGCCACCTTTTAATCCATGTAACGAATGACACGAAAAACTAATTTTAAAAAAATTGGACATTTTTATCTTTAAACGCGTTTTCCGGCTAAGCTATGCGTCCTAGACCCATCAAACTTTACACTTTTTCTGTCCCTTAAAATTCGATTTGCGGCTAAACTACTTGCCCCAGCGACTTAAAAATTATATATTCGTGATCTTGGAACTGCCACCTTTTAATCCATGTAACGAATGACACGAAAAACTAATTTTAAAAAAATTGGACATTTTTATCTTTAAACGCGTTTTCCGGCTTAACTATGCGTCCTAGACCCATCAAACTTTACACTTTTTCTGTCCCTTAAAATTCGATTTGCGGCTAAACTACTTGCCCCAGCGACTTAAAAATTATATATTCGTGATCTTGGAACTGCCACCTTTTAATCCATGTAACGAATGACACGAAAAACTAATTTTAAAAAATTGGACATTTTTATCTTAAACGCGTTTTCCGGCTAAACTATGCGTCCTAGACCCATCAAACTTTACACTTTTTCTGTCCCTTAAAATTCGATTTGCGGCTAAACTACTTGCCCCAGCGACTTAAAAATTATATATTCGTGATCTTGGAACTGCCACCTTTTAATCCATGTAACGAATGACACGAAAAACTAATTTTAAAAAAATTGGACATTTTTATCTTTAAACGCGTTTTCCGGCTAAACTATGCGTCCTAGACCCATCAAACTTTACACTTTTTCTGTCCCTTAAAATTCGATTTGCGGCTAAACTACTTGCCCCAGCGACTTAAAAATTATATATTCGTGATCTTGGAACTGCCACCTTTTAATCCATGTAACGAATGACACGAAAAACTAATTTTAAAAAAATTGGACATTTTTATCTTTAAACGCGTTTTCCGGCTAAACTATGCGTCCTAGACCCATCAAACTTTACACTTTTTCTGTCCCTTAAAATTCGATTTGCGGCTAAACTACTTGTCCCAGCGACTTAAAAATTATATATTCGTGATCTTGGAACTGCCACCTTTTAATCCATGTAACGAATGACACGAAAAACTAATTTTAAAAAAATTGGACATTTTTATCTTTAAACGCGTTTTCCGGCTAAACTATGCGTCCTAGACCCATCAAACTTTACACTTTTTCTGTCCCTTAAAATTCGATTTGCGGCTAAACTACTTGCACCAGCGACTTAAAAATTATATATTCGTGATCTTGGAACTGCCACCTTTTAATCCATGTAACGAATGACACGAAAAACTAATTTTAAAAAATTGGACATTTTTATCTTTAAACGCGTTTTCCGGCTAAACTATGCGTCCTAGACCCATCAAACTTTACACTTTTTCTGTCCCTTAAAATTCGATTTGCGGCTAAACTACTTTCCCCAGCGACTTAAAAATTATATATTCGTGATCTTGGAACTGCCACCTTTTAATCCATGTAACGAATGACACGAAAAACTAATTTTAAAAAAATTGGACATTTTTATCTTTAAACGCGTTTTCCGGCTAAACTATGCGTCCTAGACCCATCAAACTTTACACTTTTTCTGTCCCTTAAAATTCGATTTGCGGCTAAACTACTTGCCCCAGCGACTTAAAAATTATATATTCGTGATCTTGGAACTGCCACCTTTTAATCCATGTAACGAATGACACGAAAAACTAATTTTAAAAAAATTGGACATTTTTATCTTTAAACGCGTTTTCCGGCTAAACTATGCGTCCTAGACCCATCAAACTTTACACTTTTTCTGTCCCTTAAAATTCGATTTGCGGCTAAACTACTTGCCCCAGCGACTTAAAAATTATATATTCGTGATCTTGGAACTGCCACCTTTTAATCCATGTAACGAATGACACGAAAAACTAATTTTAAAAAAATTGGACATTTTTATCTTTAAACGCGTTTTCCGGCTAAACTATGCGTCCTAGACCCATCAAACTTTACACTTTTTCTGTCCCTTAAAATTCGATTTGCGGCTAAACTACTTGCCCCAGCGACTTAAAAATTATATATTCGTGATCTTGGAACTGCCACCTTTTAATCCATGTAACGAATGACACGAACAACTAATTTTAAAAAAATTGGACATTTTTATCTTTAAACGCGTTTTCCGGCTAAACTATGCGTCCTAGACCCATCAAACTTTACATTTTATCTGTCCCTTAAAATTCGATTTGCGGCTAAACTACTTGCCCCAGCGACTTAAAAATTATATATTCGTGATCTTGGAACTGCCACCTTTTAATCCATGTAACGAATGACACGAAAAACTAATTATAAAAAAATTGTACATTTTTATCTTTAAACGCGTTTTCCGGCTAAACTATGCGTCCTAGACCCATCAAACTTTACACTTTTTCTGTCCCTTAAAATTCGATTTGCGGCTAAACTACTTGCCCCAGCGACTTAAAAATTATATATTCGTGATCTTGGAACTGCCACCTTTTAATCCATGTAACGAATGACACGAACAACTAATTTTAAAAAAATTGGACATTTTTATCTTTAAACGCGTTTTCCAGCTAAACTATGCGTCCTAGACCCATCAAACTTTACACTTTTTCTGTCCCTTAAAATTCGATTTGCGGCTAAACTACTTGCCCCAGCGACTTAAAAATTATATATTCGTGATCTTGGAACTGCCACCTTTTAATCCATGTAACGAATGACACGAAAAACTAATTTTAAAAAAATTGGACATTTTTATCTTTAAACGCGTTTTCCGGCTACACTATGCGTCCTAGACCCATCAAACTTTACACTTTTTCTGTCCCTTAAAATTCGATTTGCGGCTAAACTACTTGCCCCAGCGACTTAAAAATTATATATTCGTGATCTTGGAACTGCCACCTTTTAATCCATGTAACGAATGACACGAAAAACTAATTTTAAAAAAATTGGACATTTTTATCTTTAAACGCGTTTTCCGGCTAAACTATGCGTCCTAGACCCATCAAACTTTACACTTTTTCTGTCCCTTAAAATTCGATTTGCGGCTAAACTACTTGCCCCAGCGACTTAAAAATTATATATTCGTGATCTTGGAACTGCCACCTTTTAATCCATGTAACGAATGACACGAAAAACTAATTTTAAAAAAATTGGACATTTTTATCTTTAAACGCGTTTTCCGGCTAAACTATGCGTCCTAGACCCATCAAACTTTACACTTTTTCTGTCCCTTAAAATTCGATTTGCGACTAAACTACTTGCCCCAGCGACTTAAAAATTATATATTCGTGATCTTGGAACTGCCACCTTTTAATCCATGTAACGAATGACACGAAAAACTAATTTTAAAAAAATTGGACATTTTTATCTTTAAACGCGTTTTCCGGCTAAACTATGCGTCCTAGACCCATCAAACTTTACACTTTTTCTGTCCCTTAAAATTCGATTTGCGGCTAAACTACTTGCCCCAGCGACTTAAAAATTATATATTCGTGATCTTGGAACTGCCACCTTTTAATCCATGTAACGAATGACACGAAAAACTAATTTTAAAAAATTGGACATTTTTATCTTTAAACGCGTTTTCCGGCTAAACTATGCGTCCTAGACCCATCAAACTTTACACTTTTTCTGTCCCTTAAAATTCGATTTGCGGCTAAACTACTTGCCCCAGCGACTTAAAAATTATATATTCGTGATCTTGGAACTGCCACCTTTTAATCCATGTAACGAATGACACGAAAAACTAATTTTAAAAAAATTGGACATTTTTATCTTTAAACGCGTTTTCCGGCTAAACTATGCGTCCTAGACCCATCAAACTTTACACTTTTTCTGTCCCTTAAAATTCGATTTGCGGCTAAACTACTTGCCCCAGCGACTTAAAAATTATATATTCGTGATCTTGGAACTGAAACCTTTTAATCCATGTAACGAATGACACGAAAAACTAATTTAAAAAAAATTGGACATTTTTATCTTTAAACGCGTTTTCCGGCTAAACTATGCGTCCTAGACCCATCAAACTTTACACTTTTTCTGTCCCTTAAAATTCGATTTGCGGCTAAACTACTTGCCCCAGCGACTTAAAAATTATATATTCGTGATCTTGGAACTGCCACCTTTTAGTCCATGTAACGAATGACACGAAAAACTAATTTTAAAAAAATTGGACACTTTTATCTTTAAACGCGTTTTCCGGCTAAACTATGCGTCCTAGACCCATCAAACTTTACACTTTTTCTGTCCCTTAAAATTCGATTTGCGGCTAAACTACTTGCCCCAGCGACTTAAAAATTATATATTCGTGATCTTGGAACTGCCACCTTTTAATCCATGTAACGAATGACACGAAAAACCAATTTTAAAAAAATTGGACATTTTTATCTTTAAACGCGTTTTCCGGCTAAACTATGCGTCCTAGACCCATCAAACTTTACACTTTTTCTGTCCCTTAAAATTCGATTTGCGGCTAAACTACTTGCCCCAGCGACTTAAAAATTATATATTCGTGATCTTGGAACTGCCACCTTTTAATCCATGTAACGAATGACACGAAAAACTAATTTTAAAAAAATTGGACATTTTTATCTTTAAACGCGTTTTCCGGCTAAACTATGCGTCCTAGACCCATCAAACTTTACACTTTTTCTGTCCCTTAAAATTCGATTTGCGGCTAAACTACTTGCCCCAGCGACTTAAAAATTATATATTCGTGATCTTGGAACTGCCACCTTTTAATCCATGTAACGAATGACACGAAAAACTAATTTTAAAAAATTGGACATTTTTATCTTTAAACGCGTTTTCCGGCTAAACTATGCGTCCTAGACCCATCAAACTTTACACTTTTTCTGTCCCTTAAAATTCGATTTGCGGCTAAACTACTTGCCCCAGCGACTTAAAAATTATATATTCGTGATCTTGGAACTGCCACCTTTTAATCCATGTAACGAATGACACGAAAAACTAATTTTAAAAAAATTGGACATTTTTATCTTTAAACGCGTTTTCCGGCTAAACTATGCGTCCTAGACCCATCAAACTTTACACTTTTTCTGTCCCTTAAAATTCGATTTGCGGCTAAACTACTTGCCCCAGCGACTTAAAAATTATATATTCGTGATCTTGGAACTGCCACCTTTTAATCCATGTAACGAATGACACGAAAAACTAATTTTAAAAAAATTGGACATTTTTATCTTTAAACGCGTTTTCCGGCTAAACTATGCGTCCTAGACCCATCAAACTTTACACTTTTTCTGTCCCTTAAAATTCGATTTGCGGCTAAACTACTTGCCCCAGCGACTTAAAAATTATATATTCGTGGTCTTGGAACTGCCACCCTTTAATCCATGTAACGAATGACACGAAAAACTAATTTTAAAAAAATTGGACATTTTTATCTTTAAACGCGTTTTCCGGCTAAACTATGCGTCCTAGACCCATCAAACTTTACACTTTTTCTGTCCCTTAAAATTCGATTTGCGGCTAAACTACTTGCCCCAGCGACTTAAAAATTATATATTCGTGATCTTGGAACTGCCACCTTTTAATCCATGTAACGAATGACACGAAAAACTAATTTTAAAAAAATTGGACATTTTTATCTTTAAACGCGTTTTCCGGCTAAACTATGCGTCCTAGACTCATCAAACTTTACACTTTTTCTGTCCCTAAAAATTCGATTTGCGGCTAAACTACTTGCCCCAGCGACTTAAAAATTATATATTCGTGATCTTGGAACTGCCACCTTTTAATCCATGTAACGAATGACACGAAAAACTAATTTTAAAAAAATTGGACATTTTTATCTTTAAACGCGTTTTCCGGCTAAACTATGCGTCCTAGACCCATCAAACTTTACACTTTTTCTGTCCCTTAAAATTCGATTTGCGGCTAAACTACTTGCCCCAGCGACTTAAAAATTATATATTCGTGATCTTGGAACTGCCACCTTTTAATCCATGTAACGAATGACACGAAAAACTAATTTTAAAAAAATTGGACATTTTTATCTTTAAACGCGTTTTCCGGCTAAACTATGCGTCCTAGACCCATCAAACTTTACACTTTTTCTGTCCCTCAAAATTCGATTTGCGGCTAAACTACTTGCCCCAGCGACTTAAAAATTATATATTCGTGATCTTGGAACTGCCACCTTTTAATCCATGTAACGAATGACACGAAAAACTAATTTTAAAAAAATTGGACATTTTTATCTTTAAACGCGTTTTCCGGCTAAACTATGCGTCCTAGACCCATCAAACTTTACACTTTTTCTGTCCCTTAAAATTCGATTTGCGGCTAAACTACTTGCCCCAGCGACTTAAAAATTATATATTCGTGATCTTGGAACTGAAACCTTTTAATCCATGTAACGAATGACACGAAAAACTAATTTAAAAAAAATTGGACATTTTTATCTTTAAACGCGTTTTCCGGCTAAACTATGCGTCCTAGACCCATCAAACTTTACACTTTTTCTGTCCCTTAAAATTCGATTTGCGGCTAAACTACTTGCCCCAGCGACTTAAAAATTATATATTCGTGATCTTGGAACTGCCACCTTTTAGTCCATGAATGACACGAAAAACTAATTTTAAAAAAATTGGACACTTTTATCTTTAAACGCGTTTTCCGGCTAAACTATGCGTCCTAGACCCATCAAACTTTACACTTTTTCTGTCCCTTAAAATTCGATTTGCGGCTAAACTACTTGCCCCAGCGACTTAAAAATTATATATTCGTGATCTTGGAACTGCCACCTTTTAATCCATGTAACGAATGACACGAAAAACTAATTTAAAAAAAATTGGACATTTTTATCTTTAAACGCGTTTTCCGGCTAAACTATGCGTCCTAGACCCATCAAACTTTACACTTTTTCTGTCCCTTAAAATTCGATTTGCGGCTAAACTACTTGCCCCAGCGACTTAAAAATTATATATTCGTGATCTTGGAACTGCCACCTTTTAATCCATGTAACGAATGACACGAAAAACTAATTTTAAAAAAATTGGACATTTTTATCTTTGAACGCGTTTTCCGGCTAAACTATGCGTCCTAGACCCATCAAACTTTACACTTTTTCTGTCCCTTAAAATTCGATTTGCGACTAAACTACTTGCCCCAGCGACTTAAAAATTATATATTCGTGATCTTGGAACTGCCACCTTTTAATCCATGTAACGAATGACACGAAAAACTAATTTTAAAAAAATTGGACATTTTTATCTTTAAACGCGTTTTCCGGCTAAACTATGCGTCCTAGACCCATCAAACTTTACACTTTTTCTGTCCCTTAAAATTCGATTTGCGGCTAAACTACTTGCCCCAGCGACTTAAAAATTATATATTCGTGATCTTGGAACTGCCACCTTTTAATCCATGTAACGAATGACACGAAAAACTAATTTTAAAAAAATTGGACATTTTTATCTTTAAACGCGTTTTCCGGCTAAACTATGCATCCTAGACCCATCAAACTTTACACTTTTTCTGTCCCTTAAAATTCGATTTGCGGCTAAACTACTTGCCCCAGCGACTTAAAAATTATATATTCGTGATCTTGGAACTGCCACCTTTTAATCCATGTAACGAATGACACGAAAAACTAATTTTAAAAAAATTGGACATTTTTATCTTTAAACGCGTTTTCCGGCTAAACTATGCGTCCTAGACCCATCAAACTTTACACTTTTTCTATCCCTTAAAATTCGATTTGCGGCTAAACTACTTGCCCCAGCGACTTAAAAATTATATATTCGTGATCTTGGAACTGCCACCTTTTAATCCATGTAACGAATGACACGAAAAACTAATTTTAAAAAATTGGACATTTTTATCTTTAAACGCGTTTTCCGGCTAAACTATGCGTCCTAGACCCATCAAACTTTACACTTTTTCTGTCCCTTAAAATTCGATTTGCGGCTAAACTACTTGCCCCAGCGACTTAAAAATTATATATTCGTGATCTTGGAACTGAAACCTTTTAATCCATGTAACGAATGACACGAAAAACTAATTTAAAAAAAATTGGACATTTTTATCTTTAAACGCGTTTTCCGGCTAAACTATGCGTCCTAGACCCATCAAACTTTACACTTTTTCTGTCCCTTAAAATTCGATTTGCGGCTAAACTACTTGCCCCAGCGACTTAAAAATTATATATTCGTGATCTTGGAACTGCCACCTTTTAGTCCATGTAGCGAATGACACGAAAAACTAATTTTAAAAAAATTGGACACTTTTATCTTTAAACGCGTTTTCCGGCTAAACTATGCGTCCTAGACCCATCAAACTTTACACTTTTTCTGTCCCTTAAAATTCGATTTGCGGCTAAACTACTTGCCCCAGCGACTTAAAAATTATATATTCGTGATCTTGGAACTGCCACCTTTTAATCCATGTAACGAATGACACGAAAAACTAATTTAAAAAAAATTGGACATTTTTATCTTTAAACGCGTTTTCCGGCTAAACTATGCGTCCTAGACCCATCAAACTTTACACTTTTTCTGTCCCTTAAAATTCGATTTGCGGCTAAACTACTTGCCCCAGCGACTTAAAAATTATATATTCGTGATCTTGGAACTGCCACCTTTTAATCCATGTAACGAATGACACGAAAAACTAATTTTAAAAAAATTGGACATTTTTATCTTTGAACGCGTTTTCCGGCTAAACTATGCGTCCTAGACCCATCAAACTTTACATTTTTTCTGTCCCTTAAAATTCGATTTGCGGCTAAACTACTTGCCCCAGCGACTTAAAAATTATATATTCGTGATCTTGGAACTGCCACCTTTTAATTCATGTAACGAATGACACGAAAAACTAATTTTAAAAAAATTGGACATTTTTATCTTTAAACGCGTTTTCCGGCTAAACTATGCGTCCTAGACCCATCAAACTTTACACTTTTTCTGTCCCTTAAAATTCGATTTGCGGCTAAACTACTTGCCCCAGCGACTTAAAAATTATATATTCGTGATCTTGGAACTGCCACCTTTTAATCCATGTAACGAATGACACGAAAAACTAATTTTAAAAAAATTGGACATTTTTATCTTTAAACGCGTTTTCCGGCTAAACTATGCGTCCTAGACCCATCAAACTTTACACTTTTTCTGTCCCTTAAAATTCGATTTGCGGCTAAACTACTTGCCCCAGCGACTTAAAAATTATATATTCGTGATCTTGGAACTGCCACCTTTTAATCCATGTAACGAATGACACGAAAAACTAATTTAAAAAAAAATTGGACATTTTTATCTTTAAACGCGTTTTCCGGCTAAACTATGCGTCCTAGACCCATCAAACTTTACACTTTTTCTGTCCCTTAAAATTCGATTTGCGGCTAAACTACTTGCCCCAGCGACTTAAAAATTATATATTCGTGATCTTGGAACTGCCACCTTTTAATCCATGTAACGAATGACACGAAAAACTAATTTTAAAAAAATTGGACATTTTTATCTTTAAACGCGTTTTCCGGCTAAACTATGCGTCCTAGACCCATCAAACTTTACACTTTTTCTGTCCCTTAAAATTCGATTTGCGGCTAAACTACTTGCCCCAGCGACTTAAAAATTATATATTCGTGATCTTGGAACTGCCACCTTTTAATCCATGTAACGAATGACACGAAAAACTAATTTTAAAAAAATTGGACATTTTTATCTTTAAACGCGTTTTCCGGCTAAACTATGCGTCCTAGACCCATCAAACTTTACACTTTTTCTGTCCCTTAAAATTCGATTTGCGGCTAAACTACTTGCCCCAGCGACTTAAAAATTATATATTCGTGATCTTGGAACTGCCACCTTTTAATCCATGTAACGAATGACACGAAAAACTAATTTAAAAAAAAATTGGACATTTTTATCTTTAAACGCGTTTTCCGGCTAAACTATGCGTCCTAGACCCATCAAACTTTACACTTTTTCTGTCCCTTAAAATTCGATTTGCGGCTAAACTACTTGCCCCAGCGACTTAAAAATTATATATTCGTGATCTTGGAACTGCCACCTTTTAATCCATGTAACGAATGACACGAAAAACTAATTTTAAAAAAATTGGACATTTTTATCTTTAAACGCGTTTTCCGGCTAAACTATGCGTCCTAGACCCATCAAACTTTACACTTTTTCTGTCCCTTAAAATTCGATTTGCGGCTAAACTACTTGCCCCAGCGACTTAAAAATTATATATTCGTGATCTTGGAACTGCCACCTTTTAATCCATGTAACGAATGACAGGAAAAACTAATTTTAAAAAAATTGGACATTTTTATCTTTAAACGCGTTTTCCGGCTAAACTATGCGTCCTAGACCCATCAAACCTTACACTTTTTCTGTCCCTTAAAATTCGATTTGCGGCTAAACTACTTGCCCCAGCGACTTAAAAATTATATATTCGTGATCTTGGAACTGCCACCTTTTAATCCATGTAACGAATGACACGAAAAACTAATTTTAAAAAAATTGGACATTTTTATCTTTAAACGCGTTTTCCGGCTAAACTATGCGTCCTAGACCCATCAAACTTTACACTTTTTTTGTCCCTTAAAATTCGATTTGCGGCTAAACTACTTGCCCCAGCGACTTAAAAATGATATATTCGTGATCTTGGAACTGCCACCTTTTAATCCATGTAACGAATGACACGAAAAACTAATTTTAAAAAAATTGGACATTTTTATCTTTAAACGCGTTTTCCGGCTAAACTATGCGTCCTAGACCCATCAAACTTTACACTTTTTCTGTCCCTTAAAATTCGATTTGCGGCTAAACTACTTGCCCCAGCGACTTAAAAATTATATATTCGTGATCTTGGAACTGCCACCTTTTAATCCATGTAACGAATGACACGAAAAACTAATTTTAAAAAAATTGGACATTTTTATCTTTAAACGCGTTTTCCGGCTAAACTATGCGTCCTAGACCCATCAAACTTTACACTTTTTCTGTCCCTTAAAATTCGATTTGCGGCTAAACTACTTGCCCCAGCGACTTAAAAATTATATATTCGTGAGCTTGGAACTGCCACCTTTTAATCCATGTAACGAATGACACGAAAAACTAATTTTAAAAAAATTGGACATTTTTATCTTTAAACGCGTTTTCCGGCTAAACTATGCGTCCTAGACCCATCAAAATTTACACTTTTTCTGTCCCTTAAAATTCGATTTGCGGCTAAACTACTTGCCCCAGCGACTTAAAAATTATATATTCGTGATCTTGGAACTGCCACATTTTAATCCATGTAACGAATGACACGAAAAACTAATTTTAAAAAAATTGGACATTTTTATCTTTAAACGCGTTTTCCGGCTAAACTATGCGTCCTAGACCCATCAAACTTTATACTTTTTCTGTCCCTTAAAACTCGATTTGCGGCTAAACTACTTGCCCCAGCGACTTAAAAATTATATATTCGTGATCTTGGAACTGCCACCTTTTAATCCATGTAACGAATGACACGAAAAACTAATTTTAAAAAAATTGGACATTTTTATCTTTAAACGCGTTTTCCGGCTAAACTATGCGTCCTAGACCCATCAAACTTTACACTTTTTCTGTCCCTTAAAATTCGATTTGCGGCTAAACTACTTGCCCCAGCGACTTAAAAATTATATATTCGTGATCTTGGAACTGCCACCTTTTAATCCATGTAACGAATGACACGAAAAACTAATTTTAAAAAAATTGGACATTTTTATCTTTAAACGCGTTTTCCGGCTAAACTATGCGTCCTAGACCCATCAAACTTTACACTTTTTCTGTCCCTTAAAATTCGATTTGCGGCTAAACTACTTGCCCCAGCGACTTAAAAATTATATATTCATGATCTTGGAACTGCCACCTTTTAATCCATGTAACGAATGACACGAAAAACTAATTTTAAAAAAATTGGACATTTTTATCTTTAAACGCGTTTTCCGGCTAAACTATGCGTCCTAGACCCATCAAACTTTACACACTTTTTCTGTCCCTTAAAATTCGATTTGCGGCTAAACTACTTGCCCCAGCGACTTAAAAATTATATATTCGTGATCTTGGAACTGCCACCTTTTAATCCATGTAACGAATGACACGAAAAACTAATTTTAAAAAAATTGGACATTTTTATCTTTAAACGCGTTTTCCGGCTAAGCTATGCGTCCTAGACCCATCAAACTTTACACTTTTTCTGTCCCTTAAAATTCGATTTGCGGCTAAACTACTTGCCCCAGCGACTTAAAAATTATATATTCGTGATCTTGGAACTGCCACCTTTTAATCCATGTAACGAATGACACGAAAAACTAATTTTAAAAAAATTGGACATTTTTATCTTTAAACGCGTTTTCCGGCTAAACTATGCGTCCTAGACCCATCAAACTTTACACTTTTTCTGTCCCTTAAAATTCGATTTGCGGCTAAACTACTTGCCCCAGCGACTTAAAAATTATATATTCGTGATCTTGGAACTGCCACCTTTTAATCCATGTAACGAATGACACGAAAAACTAATTTTAAAAAAAATGGACATTTTTATCTTTAAACGCGTTTTCCGGCTAAACTATGCGTCCTAGACCCATCAAACTTTACACTTTTTCTGTCCCTTAAAATTCGATTTGCGGCTAAACTACTTGCCCCAGCGACTTAAAAATTATATATTCGTGATCTTGGAACTGCCACCTTTTAATCCATGTAACGAATGACACGAAAAACTAATTTTAAAAAAAATGGACATTTTTATCTTTAAACGCGTTTTCCGGCTAAACTATGCGTCCTAGACCCATCAAACTTTACACTTTTTCTGTCCCTTAAAATTCGATTTGCGGCTAAACTACTTGCCCCAGCGACTTAAAAATTATATATTCGTGATCTTGGAACTGCCACCTTTTAATCCATGTAACGAATGACACGAAAAACTAATTTTAAAAAAATTGGACATTTTTATCTTTAAACGCGTTTTCCGGCTAAGCTATGCGTCCTAGACCCATCAAACTTTACATTTTATCTGTCCCTTAAAATTCGATTTGCGGCTAAACTACTTGCCCCAGCGACTTAAAAATTATATATTCGTGATCTTGGAACTGCCACCTTTTAATCCATGTAACGAATGACACGAAAAACTAATTTTAAAAAAATTGGACATTTTTATCTTTAAACGCGTTTTCCGGCTAAACTATGCGTCCTAGACCCATCAAACTTTACACTTTTTCTGTCCCTTAAAATTCGATTTGCGGCTAAACTACTTGCCCCAGCGACTTAAAAATTATATATTCGTGATCTTGGAACTGCCACCTTTTAATCCATGTAACGAATGACACGAAAAACTAATTTTAAAAAAATTAGACATTTTTATCTTTAAACGCGTTTTCCGGCTAAACTATGCGTCCTAGACCCATCAAACTTTACACTTTTTCTGTCCCTTAAAATTCGATTTGCGGCTAAACTACTTGCCCCAGCGACTTAAAAATTATATATTCGTGATCTTGGAACTGCCACCTTTTAATCCATGTAACGAATGACACGAAAAACTAATTTTAAAAAAATTGGACATTTTTATCTTTAAACGCGTTTTCCGGCTAAACTATGCGTCCTAGACCCATCAAACTTTACACTTTTTCTGTCCCTTAAAATTCGATTTGCGGCTAAACTACTTGCCCCAGCGACTTAAAAATTATATATTCGTGATCTTGGAACTGCCACCTTTTAATCCATGTAACGAATGACACGAAAAACTAATTTTAAAAAAATTGGACATTTTTATCTTTAAACGCGTTTTCCAGCTAAACTATGCGTCCTAGACCCATCAAACTTTACACTTTTTCTGTCCCTTAAAATTCGATTTGCGGCTAAACTACTTGCCCCAGCGACTTAAAAATTATATATTCGTGATCTTGGAACTGCCACCTTTTAATCCATGTAACGAATGACACGAAAAACTAATTTTAAAAAAATTGGACATTTTTATCTTTAAACGCGTTTTCCGGCTAAACTATGCGTCCTAGACCCATCAAACTTTACACTTTTTCTGTCCCTTAAAATTCGATTTGCGGCTAAACTACTTGCCCCAGCGACTTAAAAATTATATATTCGTGATCTTGGAACTGCCACCTTTTAATCCATGTAACGAATGACACGAAAAACTAATTTTAAAAAAATTGGACATTTTTATCTTTAAACGCGTTTTCCGGCTAAACTATGCGTCCTAGACCCATCAAACTTTACACTTTTTCTGTCCCTTAAAATTCGATTTGCGGCTAAACTACTTGCCCCAGCGACTTAAAAATTATATATTCGTGATCTTGGAACTGCCACCTTTTAATCCATGTAACGAATGACACGAAAAACTAATTTTAAAAAAATTGGACATTTTTATCTTTAAACGCGTTTTCCGGCTAAACTATGCGTCCTAGACCCATCAAACTTTACACTTTTTCTGTCCCTTAAAATTCGATTTGCGGCTAAACTACTTGCCCCAGCGACTTAAAAATTATATATTCGTGATCTTGGAACTGCCACTTTTTAATCCATGTAACGAATGACACGAAAAACTAATTTTAAAAAAATTGGACATTTTTATCTTTAAACGCGTTTTCCGGCTAAACTATGCGTCCTAGACCCATCAAACTTTACACTTTGTCTGTCCCTTAAAATTCGATTTGCGGCTAAACTAATTGCCCCAGCGACTTAAAAATTATATATTCGTGATCTTGGAACTGCCACCTTTTAATCCATGTAACGAATGACACGAAAAACTAATTTTAAAAAAATTGGACATTTTTATCTTTAAACGCGTTTTCCGGCTAAACTATGCGTCCTAGACCCATCAAACTTTCCACTTTTTCTGTCCCTTAAAATTCGATTTGCGGCTAAACTACTTGCCCCAGCGACTTAAAAATTATATATTCGTGATCTTGGAACTGCCACCTTTTAATCCATGTAACGAATGACACGAAAAACTAATTTTAAAAAAATTGGACATTTTTATCTTTAAACGCGTTTTCCGGCTAAACTATGCGTCCTAGACCCATCAAACTTTACACTTTTTCTGTCCCTTAAAATTCGATTTGCGGCTAAACTACTTGCCCCAGCGACTTAAAAATTATATATTCGTGATCTTGGAACTGCCACCTTTTAATCCATGTAACGAATGACACGAAAAACTAATTTTAAAAAAAATGGACATTTTTATCTTTAAACGCGTTTTCCGGCTAAACTATGCGTCCTAGACCCATCAAACTTTACACTTTTTCTGTCCCTTAAAATTCGATTTGCGGCTAAACTACTTGCCCCAGCGACTTAAAAATTATATATTCGTGATCTTGGAACTGCCACCTTTTAATCCATGTAACGAATGACACGAAAAACTAATTCTAAAAAAATTGGACATTTTTATCTTTAAACGCGTTTTCCGGCTAAACTATGCGTCCTAGACCCATCAAACTTTACACTTTTTCTGTCCCTTAAAATTCGATTTGCGGCTAAACTACTTGCCCCAGCGACTTAAAAATTATATATTCGTGATCTTGGAACTGCCACCTTTTAATCCATGTAACGAATGACACGAAAAACTAATTTTAAAAAAATTAGACATTTTTATCTTTAAACGCGTTTTCCGGCTAAACTATGCGTCCTAGATCCATCAAACTTTACACTTTTTCTGTCCCTTAAAATTCGATTTGCGGCTAAACTACTTGCCCCAGCGACTTAAAAATTATATATTCGTGATCTTGGAACTGCCACCTTTTAATCCATGTAACGAATGACACGAAAAACTAATTTTAAAAAAATTGGACATTTTTATCTTTAAACGCGTTTTCCGGCTAAACTATGCGTCCTGGACCCATCAAACTTTACACTTTTTCTGTCCCTTAAAATTCGATTTGCGGCTAAACTACTTGCCCCAGCGACTTAAAAATTATATATTCGTGATCTTGGAACTGCCACCTTTTAATCCATGTAACGAATGACACGAAAAACTAATTTTAAAAAAAATTGGACATTTTTATCTTTAAACGCGTTTTCCAGCTAAACTATGCGTCCTAGACCCATCAAACTTTACACTTTTTCTGTCCCTTAAAATTCGATTTGCGGCTAAACTACTTGCCCCAGCGACTTAAAAATTATATATTCGTGATCTTGGAACTGCCACCTTTTAATCCATGTAACGAATGACACGAAAAACTAATTTTAAAAAAATTAGACATTTTTATCTTTAAACGCGTTTTCCGGCTAAACTATGCGTCCTAGATCCATCAAACTTTACACTTTTTCTGTCCCTTAAAATTCGATTTGCGGCTAAACTACTTGCCCCAGCGACTTAAAAATTATATATTCGTGATCTTGGAACTGCCACCTTTTAATCCATGTAACGAATGACACGAAAAACTAATTTTAAAAAAATTGGACATTTTTATCTTTAAACGCGTTTTCCGGCTAAACTATGCGTCCTAGACCCATCAAACTTTACACTTTTTCTGTCCCTTAAAATTCGATTTGCGGCTAAACTACTTGCCCCAGCGACTTAAAAATTATATATTCGTGATCTTGGAACTGCCACCTTTTAATCCATGTAACGAATGACACGAAAAACTAATTTTAAAAAATTGGACATTTTTATCTTTAAACGCGTTTTCCGGCTAAACTATGCGTCCTAGACCCATCAAACTTTACACTTTTTCTGTCCCTTAAAATTCGATTTGCGGCTAAACTACTTGCCCCAGCGACTTAAAAATTATATATTCGTGATCTTGGAACTGCCACCTTTTAATCCATGTAACGAATGACACGAAAAACTAATTTTAAAAAAATTGGACATTTTTATCTTTAAACGCGTTTTCCGGCTAAACTATGCGTCCTAGACCCATCAAACTTTACAATTTTTCTGTCCCTTAAAATTCGATTTGCGGCTAAACTACTTGCCCCAGCGACTTAAAAATTATATATTCGTGATCTTGGAACTGCCACCTTTTAATCCATGTAACGAATGACACGAAAAACAAATTTTAAAAAAATTGGACATTTTTATCTTTAAACGCGTTTTCCGGCTAAACTATGCGTCCTAGACCCATCAAACTTTACACTTTTTCTGTCCCTTAAAATTCGATTTGCGGCTAAACTACTTGCCCCAGCGACTTAAAAATTATATATTCGTGATCTTGGAACTGCCACCTTTTAATCCATGTAACGAATGACACGAAAAACTAATTTTAAAAAAATTGGACATTTTTATCTTTAAACGCGTTTTCCGGCTAAACTATGCGTCCTAGACCCATCAAACTTTACACTTTTTCTGTCCCTTAAAATTCGATTTGCGGCTAAACTACTTGCCCCAGCGACTTAAAAATTATATATTCGTGATCTTGGAACTGCCACCTTTTAATCCATGTAACGAATGACACGAAAAACTAATTTTAAAAAAATTGGACATTTTTATCTTTAAACGCGTTTTCCAGCTAAACTATGCGTCCTAGACCCATCAAACTTTACACTTTTTCTGTCCCTTAAAATTCGTTTTGCGGCTAAACTACTTGCCCCAGCGACTTAAAAATTATATATTCGTGATCTTGGAACTGCCACCTTTTAATCCATGTAACGAATGACACGAAAAACTAATTTTAAAAAAATTGGACATTTTTATCTTTAAACGCGTTTTCCGGCTAAACTATGCGTCCTAGACCCATCAAACTTTACACTTTTTCTGTCCCTTAAAATTCGATTTGCGGCTAAACTACTTGCCCCAGCGACTTAAAAATTATATATTCGTGATCTTGGAACTGACACCTTTTAATCCATGTAACGAATGACACGAAAAACTAATTTTAAAAAAATTGGACATTTTTATCTTTAAACGCGTTTTCCGGCTAAACTATGCGTCCTAGACCCATCAAACTTTACACTTTTTCTGTCCCTTAAAATTCGATTTGCGGCTAAACTACTTGCCCCAGCGACTTAAAAATTATATATTCGTGATCTTGGAACTGCCACCTTTTAATCCATGTAACGAATGACACGAAAAACTAATTTTAAAAAAATTGGACATTTTTATCTTTAAACGCGTTTTCCGGCTAAACTATGCGTCCTAGACCCATCAAACTTTACATTTTATCTGTCCCTTAAAATTCGATTTGCGGCTAAACTACTTTCCCCAGCGACTTAAAAATTATACATTCGTGATCTTGGAACTGCTACCTTTTAATCCATGTAACGAATGACACGAAAAACTAATTTTAAAAAAATTGGACATTTTTATCTTTAAACGCGTTTTCCGGCTAAACTATGCGTCCTAGACCCATCAAACTTTACACTTTTTCTGTCCCTTAAAATTCGATTTGCGGCTAAACTACTTGCCCCAGCGACTTAAAAATTATATATTCGTGATCTTGGAACTGCCACCTTTTAATCCATGTAACGAATGACACGAAAAACTAATTTTAAAAAAATTGGACATTTTTATCTTTAAACGCGTTTTCCGGCTAAAATATGCGTCCTAGACCCATCAAACTTTACACTTTTTCTGTCCCTTAAAATTCGATTTGCGGCTAAACTACTTGCCCCAGCGACTTAAAAATTATATATTCGTGATCTTGGAACTGCCACCTTTTAATCCATGTAACGAATGACACGAAAAACTAATTTTAAAAAAATTGGACATTTTTATCTTTAAACGCGTTTTCCGGCTAAGCTATGCGTCCTAGACCCATCAAACTTTACACTTTTTCTGTCCCTTAAAATTCGATTTGCGGCTAAACTACTTGCCCCAGCGACTTAAAAATTATATATTCGTGATCTTGGAACTGCCACCTTTTAATCCATGTAACGAATGACACGAAAAACTAATTTTAAAAAAATTGGACATTTTTATCTTTAAACGCGTTTTCCGGCTAAACTATGCGTCCTAGACCCATCAAACTTTACTCTTTTTCTGTCCCTTAAAATTCGATTTGCGGCTAAACTACTTGCCCCAGCGACTTAAAAATTATATATTCGTGATCTTGGAACTGCCACCTTTTAATCCATGTAACGAATGACACGAAAAACTAATTTTAAAAAAATTGGACATTTTTATCTTTAAACGCGTTTTCCGGCTAAACTATGCGTTCTAGACCCATCAAACTTTACACTTTTTCTGTCCCTTAAAATTCGATTTGCGGCTAAACTACTTGCCCCAGCGACTTAAAAATTATATATTCGTGATCTTGGAACTGCCACTTTTTAATCCATGTAACGAATGACACGAAAAACTAATTTTAAAAAAATTGGACATTTTTATCTTTAAACGCGTTTTCCGGCTAAAATATGCGTCCTAGACCCATCAAACTTTACACTTTTTCTGTCCCTTAAAATTCGATTTGCGGCTAAACTACTTGCCCCAGCGACTTAAAAATTATATATTCGTGATCTTGGAACTGCCACCTTTTAATCCATGTAACGAATGACACGAAAAACTAATTTTAATAAAATTGGACATTTTTATCTTTAAACGCGTTTTCCGGCTAAACTATGCGTCCTAGACCCATCAAACTTTACACTTTTTCTGTCCCTTAAAATTCGATTTGCGGCTAAACTACTTGCCCCAGCGACTTAAAAATTATATATTCGTGATCTTGGAACTGCCACCTTTTAATCCATGTAACGAATGACACGAAAAACTAATTTTAAAAAAATTGGACATTTTTATCTTTAAACGCGTTTTCCTGCTAAACTATGCGTCCTAGACCCATCAAACTTTACACTTTTTCTGTCCCTTAAAATTCGATTTGCGGCTAAACTACTTGCCCCAGCGACTTAAAAATTATATATTCGTGATCTTGGAACTGCCACCTTTTAATCCATGTAACGAATGACACGAAAAACTAATTTAAAAAAAATTGGACATTTTTATCTTTAAACGCGTTTTCCGGCTAAGCTGTGCGTCCTAGACCCATCAAACTTTACACTTTTTCTGTCCCTTAAAATTCGATTTGCGGCTAAACTACTTGCCCAAGCGACTTAAAAATTATATATTCGTGATCTTGGAACTGCCACCTTTTAATCCATGTAACGAATGACACGAAAAACTAATTTAAAAAAAATTGGACATTTTTATCTTTAAACGCGTTTTCCGGCTAAACTATGCGTCCTAGACCCATCAAACTTTACACTTTTTCTGTCCCTTAAAATTCGATTTGCGGCTAAACTACTTGCCCCAGCGACTTAAAAATTATATATTCGTGATCTTGGAACTGCCACCTTTTAATCCATGTAACGAATGACACGAAAAACTAATTTTAAAAAAAATTGGACATTTTTATCTTTAAACGCGTTTTCCGGCTAAGCTATGCGTCCTAGACCCATCAAACTTTACACTTTTTCTGTCCCTTAAAATTCGATTTGCGGCTAAACTACTTGCCCCAGCGACTTAAAAATTATATATTCGTGATCTTGGAACTGCCACCTTTTAATCCATGTAACGAATGACACGAAAAACTAATTTTAAAAAAAATTGGACATTTTTATCTTTAAACGCGTTTTCCGGCTAAGCTATGCGTCCTAGACCCATCAAACTTTACACTTTTTCTGTCCCTACTTGCCCCAGCGACTTAAAAATTATATATTCGTGATCTTGGAACTGCCACCTTTTAATCCATGTAACGAATGACACGAAAAACTAATTTTAAAAAAATTGGACATTTTTATCTTTAAACGCGTTTTCCGGCTAAACTATGCGTCCTAGACCCATCAAACTTTACACTTTTTCTGTCCCTTAAAATTCGATTTGCGGCTAAACTACTTGCCCCAGCGACTTAAAAATTATATATTCGTGATCTTGGAACTGCCACCTTTTAATCCATGTACCGAATGACACGAAAAACGAATTTTAAAAAAATTGGACATTTTTATTTTTAAACGCGTTTTCCGGCTAAACTATGCGTCCTAGACCCATCAAACTTTACACTTTTTCTGTCCCTTAAAATTCGATTTGCGGCTAAACTACTTGCCCCAGCGACTTAAAAATTATATATTCGTGATCTTGGAACTGCCACCTTTTAATCCATGTAACGAATGACACGAAAAACTAATTTTAAAAAAATTGGACATTTTTATCTTTAAACGCGTTTTCCGGCTAAACTATGCGTCCTAGACCCATCAAACTTTACACTTTTTCTGTCCCTTAAAATTCGATTTGCGGCTAAACTACTTGCCCCAGCGACTTAAAAATTATATATTCGTGATCTTGGAACTGCCACCTTTTAATCCATGTAACGAATGACACGAAAAACTAATTTTAAAAAAATTGGACATTTTTATCTTTAAACGCGTTTCCCGGCTAAACTATGCGTCCTAGACCCATCAAACTTTACATTTTATCTGTCCCTTAAAATTCGATTTGCGGCTAAACTACTTGCCCCAGCGACTTAAAAATTATATATTCGTGATCTTGGAACTGCCACCTTTTAATCCATGTAACGAATGACACGAAAAATTAATTTTAAAAAAATTGGACATTTTTAGCTTTAAACGCGTTTTCCGGCTAAACTGTGCGTCCTAGACCCATCAAACTTTACACTTTTTCTGTCCCTTAAAATTCGATTTGCGGCTAAACTACTTGCCCCAGCGACTTAAAAATTATATATTCGTGATCTTGGAACTGCCACCTTTTAATCCATGTAACGAATGACACGAAAAACTAATTTTAAAAAAATTGGACATTTTTATCTTTAAACGCGTTTTCCGGCTAAACTATGCGCCCTAGACCCATCAAACTTTACACTTTTTCTGTCCCTTAAAATTCGATTTGCGGCTAAACTACTTGCCCCAGCGACTTAAAAATTATATATTCGTGATCTTGGAACTGCCACCTTTTAATCCATGTAACGAATGACACGAAAAACTAATTTTAAAAAAATTGGACATTTTTATCTTTAAACGCGTTTTCCGGCTAAACTATGCGTCCTAGACCCATTAAACTTTACACTTTTCCTGTCCCTTAAAATTCGATTTGCGGCTAAACTACTTGCCCCAGCGACTTAAAAATTATATATTCGTGATCTTGGAACTGCCACTTTTTAATCCATGTAACGAATGACACGAAAAACTAATTTTAAAAAAATTGGACATTTTTATCTTTAAACGCGTTTTCCGGCTAAAATATGCGTCCTAGACCCATCAAACTTTACACTTTTTCTGTCCCTTAAAATTCGATTTGCGGCTAAACTACTTGCCCCAGCGACTTAAAAATTATATATTCGTGATCTTGGAACTGCCACCTTTTAATCCATGTAACGAATGACACGAAAACCTAATTTAAAAAAAATTGGACATTTTTATCTTTAAACGCGTTTTCCGGCTAAGCTATGCGTCCTAGACCCATCAAACTTTACACTTTTTCTGTCCCTTAAAATTCGATTTGCGGCTAAACTACTTGCCCCAGCGACTTAAAAATTATATATTCGTGATCTTGGAACTGCCACCTTTTAATCCATGTAACGAATGACACGAAAAACTAATTTTAAAAAAAATTGGACATTTTTATCTTTAAACGCGTTTTCCGGCTAAACTATGCGTCCTAGACCCATCAAACTTTACACTTTTTCTGTCCCTTAAAATTCGATTTGCGGCTAAACTACTTGCCCCAGCGACTTAAGAATTATATATTCGTGATCTTGGAACTGCCACCTTTTAATCCATGTAACGAATGACACGAAAAACTAATTTTAAAAAAATTGGACATTTTTATCTTTAAACGCGTTTTCCGGCTAAACTATGCGTCCTAGACCCATCAAACTTTACACTTTTTCTGTCCCTTAAAATTCGATTTGCGGCTAAACTACTTGCCCCAGCGACTTAAAAATTATATATTCGTGATCTTGGAACTGCCACCTTTTAATCCATGTAACGAATGACACGAAAAACTAATTTAAAAAAAAATTGGACATTTTTATCTTTAAACGCGTTTTCCGGCTAAACTATGCGTCCTAGACCCATCAAACTTTACACTTTTTCTGTCCCTTAAAATTCGATTTGCGGCTAAACTACTTGCCCCAGCGACTTAAAAATTATATATTCGTGATCTTGGAACTGCCACCTTTTAATCCATGTAACGAATGACACGAAAAACTTATTTTAAAAAAATTGGACATTTTTATCTTTAAACGCGTTTTCCGGCTAAACTATGCGTCCTAGACCCATCAAACTTTACACTTTTTCTGTCCCTTAAAATTCGATTTGCGGCTAAACTACTTGCCCCAGCGACTTAAAAATTATATATTCGTGATCTTGGAACTGCCACCTTTTAATCCATGTAACGAATGACACGAAAAACTAATTTTAAAAAAATTGGACATTTTTATCTTTAAACGCGTTTTCCGGCTAAACTATGCGTCCTAGACCCATCAAACTTTACACTTTTTCTGTCCCTTAAAATTCGATTTGCGGCTAAACTACTTGCCCCAGCGACTTAAAAATTATATATTCGTGATCTTGGAACTGCCACCTTTTAATCCATGTAACGAATGACACGAAAAACTAATTTTAAAAAAATTGGACATTTTTATCTTTAAACGCGTTTTCCGGCTAAACTATGCGTCCTAGACCCATCAAACTTTACACTTTTCCTGTCCCTTAAAATTCGATTTGCGGCTAAACTACTTGCCCCAGCGACTTAAAAATTATATATTCGTGATCTTGGAACTGCCACCTTTTAATCCATGTAACGAATGACACGAGAAACTAATTTTTAAAAAATTGGACATTTTTATCTTTAAACGCGTTTTCCGGCTAAACTATGCGTCCTAGACCCATCAAACTTTACACTTTTTCTGTCCCTTAAAATTCGATTTGCGGCTAAACTACTTGCCCCAGCGACTTAAAAATTATATATTCGTGATCTTGGAACTGCCACCTTTTAATCCATGTAACGAATGACACGAAAAACTAATTTTAAAAAAATTGGACATTTTTATCTTTAAACGCGTTTTCCGGCTAAACTATGCGTCCTAGACCCATCAAACTTTACACTTTTTCTGTCCCTTAAAATTCGATTTGCGGCTAAACTACTTGCCCCAGCGACTTAAAAATTATATATTCGTGATCTTGGAACTGCCACCTTTTAATCCATGTAACGAATGACACGAAAAACTAATTTTAAAAAAATTGGACATTTTTATCTTTAAACGCGTTTTCCGGCTAAACTATGCGTCCTAGACCCCATCAAACTTTACACTTTTTCTGTCCCCTTAAAATTCGATTTGCGGCTAAACTACTTGCCCCAGCGACTTAAAAATTATATATTCGTGATCTTGGAACTGCCACCTTTTAATCCATGTAACGAATGACACGAAAAACTAATTTTAAAAAAATTGGACATTTTTATCTTTAAACGCGTTTTCCTGCTAAACTATGCGTCCTAGACCCATCAAACTTTACACTTTTTCTGTCCCTAAAAATTCGATTTGCGGCTAAACTACTTGCCCCAGCGACTTAAAAATTATATATTCGTGATCTTGGAACTGCCACCTTTTAATCCATGTAACGAATGACACGAAAAACTAATTTTAAAAAAATTGGAAATTTTTATCTTTAAACGCGTTTTCCGGCTAAACTATGCGTCCTAGACCCCATCAAACTTTACACTTTTTCTGTCCCTTAAAATTCGATTTGCGGCTAAACTACTTGCCCCAGCGACTTAAAAATTATATATTCGTGATCTTGGAACTGCCACCTTTTAATCCATGTAACGAATGACACGGAAAAACTAATTTTAAAAAAAATTGGACATTTTTATCTTTAAACGCGTTTTCCGGCTAAGCTATGGCTCCTAGACCCATCAAACTTTACACTTTTTCTGTCCCTTAAAATTCGATTTGCGGCTAAACTACTTGCCCCAGCGACTTAAAAATTATATATTCGTGATCTTGGAACTGCCACCTTTTAATCCATGTAACGAATGACACGAAAAACTAATTTTAAAAAAATTGGACATTTTTATCTTTAAACGCGTTTTCCGGCTAAACTATGCGTCCTAGACCCATCAAACTTTACACTTTTTCTGTCCCTTAAAATTCGATTTGCGGCTAAACTACTTGCCCCAGCGACTTAAAAATTATATATTCGTGATCTTGGAACTGCCACTTTTTAATCCATGTAACGAATGACACGAAAAACTAATTTTAAAAAAATTGGACATTTTTATCTTTAAAACGCGTTTTCCGGCTAAAATATGCGTCCTAGACCCATCAAACTTTACACTTTTTCTGTCCCTTAAAATTCGATTTGCGGCTAAACTACTTGCCCCAGCGACTTAAAAATTATATATTCGTGATCTTGGAACTGCCCACCTTTTAATCCATGTAACGAATGACACGAAAAACTATTTTAATAAAAATAGGACATTTTTATCTTTAAACGCGTTTTCCGGCTAAACTATGCGTCCTAGACCCATCAAACTTTACACTTTTTCTGTCCCTTAAAATTCGATTTGCGGCTAAACTACTTGCCCCAGCGACTTAAAAATTATATATTCGTGATCTTGGAACTGCCACCTTTTAATCCATGTAACGAATGACACGAAAAACTAATTTTAAAAAAATTGGACATTTTTATCTTTAAACGCGTTTTCCTGCTAAACAATGCGTCCTAGACCCATCAAACTTTACACTTTTTCTGTCCCTTAAAATTCGATTTGCGGCTAAACTACTTGCCCCAGCGACTTAAAAATTATATATTCGTGATCTTGGAACTGCCACCTTTTAATCCATGTAACGAATGACACGAAAAACTAATTTTAAAAAAATTGGACATTTTATCTTTAAACGCGTTTTCCCGGCTAAACTATGCGTCCTAGACCCATCAAACTTTACACTTTTTCTGTCCCTTAAAATTCGATTTTGCGGCTAAACTACTTGCCCCAGCGACTTAAAAATTATATATTCGTGATCTTGGAACTGCCACCTTTTAATCCATGTTACGAATGACACGAAAAACTTATTTTAAAAAAAATTGGACATTTTTATCTTTAAACGCGTTTTCCGGCTAAGCTATGCGTCCTAGACCCATCAAACTTTACACTTTTTCTGTCCCTTAAAATTCGATTTGCGGCTAAACTACTTGCCCCAGCGACTTAAAAATTATATATTCGTGATCTTGGAACTGCCACCTTTTAATCCATGTAACGAATGACACGAAAAACTAATTTTAAAAAAATTGGACATTTTTATCTTTAAACGCGTTTTCCGGCTAAACTATGCGTCCTAGACCCATCAAACTTTACACTTTTTCTGTCCCCTTAAAATTCGATTTGCGGCTAAACTACTTGCCCCAGCGACTTAAAAATTATATATTCGTCATCTTGGAACTGCCACCTTTTAATCCATGTAACGAATGACACGAAAAACTAATTTTAAAAAAATTGGACATTTTTATTTTTAAAACGCGTTTTCCGGCTAAACTATGCGTCCTAGACCCATCAAACTTTACACTTTTTCTGTCCTTAAAATTCGATTTGCGGCTAAACTACTTGCCCCAGCGACTTAAAAATTATATATTCGTGATCTTGGAACTGCCACCTTTTAATCCATGTAACGAATGACACGAAAAACTAATTTTAAAAAAATTGGACATTTTTATCTTTAAACGCGTTTTCCGGCTAAACTATGCGTCCTAGACCCATCAAACTTTACACTTTTTCTGTCCCTTAAAATTCGATTTGCGGCTAAACTACTTGCCCCAGCGACTTAAAAATTATATATTCGTGATCTTGGAACTGCCCACCTTTTAATCCATGTAACGAATGACACGAAAAACTAATTTTAAAAAAATTGGACATTTTTATCTTTAAACGCGTTTCCCGGCTAAACTATGCGTCCTAGACCCATCAAACTTTACATTTTATCTGTCCCTTAAAATTCGATTTGCGGCTAAACTACTTGCCCCAGCGACTTAAAAATTATATATTCGTGATCTTGGAACTGCACCTTTTAATCCATGTAACGAATGACACGAAAAATTAATTTTAAAAAAATTGGACCATTTTTATCTTTAAACGCGTTTTCGGCTAAACTGTGCGTCCTAGACCCATCAAACTTTACACTTTTTCTGTCCTTAAAATTCGATTTGCGGCTAAACTACTTGCCCCAGCGACTTAAAAATTATATATTCGTGATCTTGGAACTGCCACCTTTTAATCCATGTAACGAATGACACGAAAAACTAATTTAAAAAAAAATTGGACATTTTTATCTTTAAACGCGTTTTCCGGCTAAACTATGCGCCCTAGACCCATCAAACTTTACACTTTTTCTGTCCCTTAAAATTCGATTTGCGGCTAAACTACTTGCCCCAGCGACTTAAAAAATTATATATTCGTGATCTTGGAACTGCCACCTTTTAATCCATGTAACGAATGACACGAAAAACTAATTTTAAAAAAATTGGACATTTTATCTTTAAACGCGTTTTCCGGCTAAACTATGCGTCCTAGACCCATTAAACTTTACACTTTTCCTGTCCCTTAAAATTCGATTTGCGGCTAAACTACTTGCCCCAGCGACTTAAAAATTATATATTCGTGATCTTGGAACTGCCACTTTTTAATCCATGTAACGAATGACACGAAAAACTAATTTTAAAAAAATTGGACATTTTTATCTTTAAACGCGTTTTCCGGCTAAAATATGCGTCCTAGACCCATCAAACTTTACACTTTTTCTGTCCCTTAAAATTCGATTTGCGGCTAAACTACTTGCCCCAGCGACTTAAAAATTATATATTCGTGATCTTGGAACTGCCACCTTTTAATCCATGTAACGAATGACACACACGAAAACCTAATTTAAAAAAAATTGGACATTTTTATCTTTAAAACGCGTTTTCCCGGCTAAGCTATGCGTCCTAGACCCATCAAACTTTACACTTTTTCTGTCCCTTAAAATTCGATTTGCGGCTAAACTACTTGCCCCCAGCGACTTAAAAATTATATATTCGTGATCTTGGAACTGCCACCTTTTAATCCATGTAACGAATGACACGAAAAACTATTTTAAAAAAATTGGTACATTTTTATCTTTAAACGCGTTTTCCGGCTAAGCTATGCGTCCTAGACCCATCAAACTTTACACTTTTTCTGTCCCTTAAAATTCGATTTGCGGCTAAACTACTTGCCCCAGCGACTTAAAAATTATATATTCGTGATCTTGGAACTGCCACCTTTTAATCCATGTAACGAATGACACGAAAAACTAATTTAAAAAAAATTGGACATTTTTATCTTTAAACGCGTTTTTCCGGCTAAACTATGCGTCCTAGACCCATCAAACTTTACACTTTTTCTGTCCCTTAAAATTCGATTTGCGGCTAAACTACTTGCCCCAGCGACTTAAAAATTATATATTCGTGATCTTGGAACTGCCCACCTTTTAATCCATGTAACGAATGACACGAAAAACTAATTTTAAAAAAATTGGACATTTTTATCTTTAAACGCGTTTTCCGGCTAAAACTATGCGTCCTAGACCCATCAAACTTTACATTTTATCTGTCCCTTAAAATTCGATTTGCGGCTAAACTACTTGCCCCAGCGACTTAAAAATTACATATTCGTGATCTTGGAACTGCCACCTTTTAATCCATGTAACGAATGACACGAAAAACTAATTTTAAAAAAATTGGACATTTTTATCTTTAAACGCGTTTTCCGGCTAAACTATGCGTCCTAGACCCATCAAACTTTACACTTTTTCTGTCCCTTAAAATTCGATTTGCGGCTAAACTACTTGCCCCAGCGACTTAAAAATTATATATTCGTGATCTTGGAACTGCCACCTTTTAATCCATGTAACGAATGACACGAAAAACTAATTTTAAAAAAATTGGACATTTTTATCTTTAAACGCGTTTTCCGGCTAAACTATGCGTCCTAGACCCATCAAACTTTACACTTTTTTCTGTCCCATAAAATTCGATTTGCGGCTAAACTACTTGCCCCAGCGACTTAAAAATTATATATTCGTGATCTTGGAACTGCCCACCTTTTAATCCATGTAACGAATGACACGAAAAACTAATTTTAAAAAAAATTGGACATTTTTATCTTTAAACGCGTTTTCCGGCTAAACTATGCGTCCTAGACCCATCAAACTTTACACTTTTCCTGTCCCTTAAAATTCGATTTGCGGCTAAACTACTTGCCCCCAGCGACTTAAAAATTATATATTCGTGATCTTGGAACTGCCACCTTTTAATCCATGTAACGAATGACACGAGAAACTAATTTTTAAAAAATTGGACATTTTTATCTTTAAACGCGTTTTTCCGGCTAAACTATGCGTCCTAGACCCATCAAACTTTACACTTTTTCTGTCCCTTAAAATTCGATTTGCGGCTAAACTACTTGTCCCAGCGACTTAAAAATTATATATTCGTGATCTTGGAACTGCCACCTTTTAATCCATGTAACGAATGACACGAAAAACTAATTTTAAAAAAATTGGACATTTTTATCTTTAAACGCGTTTTCCGGCTAAACTATGGTCCTAGACCCATCAAACTTTACACTTTTTCTGTCCCTTAAAATTCGATTTGCGGCTAAACTACTTGCCCCAGCGACTTAAAAATTATATATTCGTGATCTTGGAACTGCCACCTTTTAATCCATGTAACGAATGACACGAAAAACTAATTTTAAAAAAAATTGGACATTTTTATCTTTAAACGCGTTTTCCGGCTAAACTATGCGTCCTAGACCCATCAAACTTTACACTTTTTTCTGTCCCTTAAAATTCGATTTGCGGCTAAACTACTTGCCCCCAGCGACTTGAAAATTATATATTCGTGATCTTGGAACTGCCACCTTTTAATCCATGTAACGAATGACACGAAAAACTAATTTTAAAAAAATTGGACATTTTTATCTTTAAACGCGTTTTCCGGCTAAACTATGCGTCCTAGGACCCATCAAACTTTACACTTTTTCTGTCCCTTAAAATTCGATTTGCGGCTAAACTACTTGCCCCAGCGACTTAAAAATTATATATTCGTGATCTTGGAACTGCCACCATTTTAATCCATGTAACGAATGACACGAAAAACTAATTTTAAAAAAATTGGACATTTTTATCTTTAAACGCGTTTTCCGGCTAAACCTATGCGTCCTAGACCCATCAAACTTTACACTTTTTCTGTCCCCTTAAAATTCGATTTGCGGCTAAACTACTTGCCCCAGCGACTTAAAAATTATATATTCGTGATCTTGGAACTGCCACCTTTTAATCCATGTAACGAATGACACGAAAAACTAATTTTAAAAAAATTGGACATTTTTATCTTTAAACGCGTTTTCGGCTAAACTATGCGTCCTAGACCCATCAAACATTACACTTTTTCTGTCCCTTAAAATTCGATTTGCGGCTAAACTACTTGCCCCAGCGACTTAAAAATTATATATTCGTGATCTTGGAACTGCCACCTTTTAATCCATGTAACGAATGACACGAAAAAACTAATTTTAAAAAATTGGACATTTTTATCTTTAAACGCGTTTTCCGGCTAAACTATGCGTCCTAGACCCATCAAACTTTACACTTTTTCTGTCCCTTAAAATTCGATTTGCGGCTAAACTACTTGCCCCAGCGACTTAAAAATTATATATTCGTGATCTTGGAACTGCCACCTTTTAATCCATGTAACGAATGACACGAAAAACTAATTTTAAAAAAATTGGACATTTTTATCTTTAAACGCGTTTTCCGGCTAAACTATGCGTCCTAGACCCATCAAACTTTACACTTTTTCTGTCCCTTAAAATTCGATTTGCGGCTAAACTACTTGCCCCAGCGACTTAAAAATTATATATTCGTGATCTTGGAACTGCCACCTTTTAATCCATGTAACGAATGACACGAAAAACTAATTTTAAAAAAAATTGGACATTTTTATCTTTAAACGCGTTTTCCGGCTAAACTATGCGTCCTAGACCCATCAAACTTTACACTTTTTCTGTCCCTTAAAATTCGATTTGCGGCTAAACTACTTGCCCCAGCGGACTTAAAAATTATATATTCGTGATCTTGGAACTGCCACCTTTTAATCCATGTAACGAATGACACTAAAAACTAATTTAAAAAAAAATTGGACATTTTTATCTTTAAACGCGTTTTCTCGGCTAAACTATGCGTCCTAGACCCATCAAACTTTACACTTTTTCTGTCCCTTAAAATTCGATTTGCGGCTAAACTACTTGCCCCAGCGACTTAAAAATTATATATTCGTGATCTTGGAACTGCCAACCTTTTAATCCATGTAACGAATGACACGAAAAACTAATTTTAAAAAAATTGGACATTTTTATCTTTAAACGCGTTTGTCCGGCTAAACTATGCGTCCTAGAGCCATCAAACTTTACACTTTTTCTGTCCTTAAAATTCGATTTGCGGCTAAACTACTTGCCCCAGCGACTTAAAAATTATATATTCGTGATCTTGGAAACTGCCACCTTTTAATCCATGTAACGAATGACACGAAAAACTACTTTTAAAAAAATTGGACATTTTATCTTTAAACGCGTTTTCCGGCTAAACTATGCGTCCTAGACCCATCAAACTTTACACTTTTTCTGTCCCTTAAAATTCGATTTGCGGCTAAACTACTTGCCCCAGCGACTTAAAAATTATATATTCGTGATCTTGGAACTGCCACCTTTTAATCCATGTAACGAATGGCACGAAAAACTAATTTTAAAAAAATTGGACTTTTTATCTTTAAACGCGTTTTTCCGGCTAAACTATGCGTCCTAGACCCATCAAACTTTACACTTTTTCTGTCCCTTAAAATTCGATTTGCGGCTAAACTACTTGCCCCAGCGACTTAAAAATTATATATTCGTGATCTTGGAACTGCCACCTTTTAATCCATGTAACGAATGATACGAAAAACTAATTTTAAAAAAAATTGGACATTTTTATCTTTAAACGCGTTTTCCGGCTAAACTATGCGTCCTAGACCCATCAAACTTTTACACTTTTTCTGTCCCTTAAAATTCGATTTGCGGCTAAACTACTTGCCCCAGCGACTTAAAAATTATATATTCGTGATCTTGGAACTGCCACCTTTTAATCCATGTAACGAATGACACGAAAAACTAATTTTAAAAAAAATTGGACATTTTTATCTTTAAACGCGTTTTCCGGCTAAACTATGCGTCCTAGACCCATCAAACTTTACACTTTTTCTGTCCCTTAAAATTCGATTTGCGGCTAAAACTACTTGCCCCAGCGACTTAAAAATTATATATTCGTGATCTTGGAACTGCCACCTTTTAATCCATGTAACGAATGACACGAAAAAACTAATTTTAAAAAAATTGGACATTTTTTATCTTTAAAACGCGTTTTCCGGCTAAACTATGCGTCCTAGACCCATCAAAACTTACACTTTTTCTGTCCCTTAAAATTCCGATTTGCGGCTAAACTACTTGCCCCAGCGACTTAAAAATTATATATTCGTGATCTTGGAACTGCCACCTTTTAATCCATGTAACGAATGACACGAAAAACTAATTTTAAAAAAATTGGACATTTTTATCTTTAAACGCGTTTTCCGGCTAAACTATGCGTCCTAGACCCATCAAACTTTACACTTTTTCTGTCCCTTAAAATTCGATTTGCGGCTAAACTACTTGCCCCAGCGACTTAAAAATTATATATTCGTGATCTTGGAACTGCCACCTTTTAATCTATGTAACGAATGACACGAAAAACTAATTTTAAAAAAATTGGACATTTTTATCTTTAAACGCGGTTTTCCGGCTAAACTATGCGTCCTAGACCCATCAAACTTTACACTTTTTTCTGTCCCTTAAAATTCGATTTGCGGCTAAACTACTTGCCCAGCGACTTAAAAATTATATACTTCGTGATCTTGGAACTGCCACCTTTTAATCCATGTAACGAATGACACGAAAAAACTAATTTTAAAAAAAATTGGACATTTTTATCTTTAAAACGCGTTTTCCCGGCTAAACTATGCGTCCTAGACCCATCAAACTTTACACTTTTTCTGTCCCTTAAAATTCCGATTTGCGGCTAAACTACTTGCCCCAGCGACTTAAAAATTATATATTCGTGATCTTGGAACTGCCACCTTTTAATCCATGTAACGAATGACACGAAAAACTAATTTTAAAAAAATTGGACATTTTTATCTTTAAACGCGTTTTCCCGGCTAAACTATGCGTCCTAGACCCATCAAACTTTACATTTTATCTGTCCCCTTAAAATTCGATTTGCGGCTAAAACTACTTGCCCCAGCGACTTAAAAATTATATATTCGTGATCTTGGAACTGCCACCTTTTAATCCATGTAACGAATGATACGAAAAACTAATTTTAAAAAAAATTGGACATTTTTATCTTTAAACGCGTTTTCCCGGCTAAACTATGCGTCCTAGACCCATCAAACTTTACACTTTTTCTGTCCCTTAAAATTCGATTTGCGGCTAAACTACTTGCCCCAGCGACTTAAAAATTATATATTCGTGATTTTGGAACTGCCACCTTTTAATCCATGTAACGAATGACACGAAAAACTAATTTTAAAAAAAATTGGACATTTTTATCTTTAAACGCGTTTTCCGGCTAAACTATGCGTCCTAGACCCATCAAACTTTACACTTTTCTGTCCCTTAAAATTCGATTTGCGGCTAAACTACTTGCCCCAGCGACTTAAAAATTATATATTCGTGATCTGTGGAACTGCCACCTTTTAATCCATGTAACGAATGACACGAAAAACTAATTTTAAAAAAATTGGACATTTTTATCTTTAAACGCGTTTTCCGGCTAAACTATGCGTAATAGACCCATCAAATCTTTACACTTTTTCTGTCCTTTAAAATTCGATTTGCGGCTAAACTACTTGCCCCAGCGACTTAAAAATTATATATTCGTGATCTTGGAACTGCCCACCTTTTAATCCATGTAACGAATGACACGAAAAAACTAATTTTAAAAAAATTGGACATTTTTATCTTTAAACGCGTTTTCCGGCTAAACTATGCGTCCTAACCCATCAAACTTTACACTTTTTCTGTCCCTTAAAATTCGATTTGCGGCTAAACTACTTGCCCCAGCGACTTAAAAATTATATATTCGTGATCTTGGAACTGCCACCTTTTAATCCATGTAACGAATGACACGAAAAACTAATTTTAAAAAAATTGGACATTTTTATCTTTAAACGCGTTTTCCGGCTAAACTATGCGTCCTAGACCCATCAAACTTTACACTTTTTCTGTCCTTAAAATTCGATTTGCGGCTAAAACTACTTGCCCCAGCGACTTAAAAAATTATATATTCGTGATCTTGGAACTGCCACCTTTTAATCCATGTAACGAATGACACGAAAAACTAATTTTAAAAAAAATTGGACATTTTTATCTTTAAAACGCGTTTCCGGCTAAACTATGCGTCCTAGGACGCATCAAACTTTACACTTTTTCTGTCCCTTAAAATTCGATTTGCGGCTAAACTACTTGCCCCAGCGACTTAAAAATTATATATTCGTGATCTTGGAACTGCCACCTTTTAATCCATGTAACGAATGACACGAAAAACTAATTTTAAAAAAATTGGACATTTTTATCTTTAAACGCGTTTTCCCGGCTAAACTTATGCGTCCTAGACCCATCAAACTTTACATTTTTTCTGTCCCTTAAAATTCGAATTTGCGGCTAAACTACTTGCCCCCAGCGACTTAAAAATTATATATTCGTGATCTTGGAACTGCCACCTTTTAATCCATGTAACGAATGACACGAAAAACTAATTTTAAAAAAACTTGGACATTTTTATCTTTAAACGCGTTTTCCGGCTAAACTATGCGTCCTAGACCCATCAAACTTTACACTTTTTCTGTCCCTTAAAATTCGATTTGCGGCTAAACTACTTGCCACCAGCGACTTAAAAATTATATATTCGTGATCTTGGAACTGCCACCTTTTAATCCGATGTAACGAATGACACGAAAAACTAATTTTAAAAAAATTGGACATTTTTATCTTTAAACGCGTTTTCCGGCTAAACTATGCGTCCTAGACCCATCAAACTTTACACTTTTTCTGTCCCTTAAAATTCGATTTGCGGCTAAACTACTTGCCCCAGCGACTTAAAAATTATATATTCGTGATCTTGGAACTGCCACCTTTTAATCCATGTAACGAATGACACGAAAAACTAATTTTAAAAAAATTGGACATTTTTATCTTTAAAACGCGTTTTCCGGCTAAACTATGCGGACTAGACCCATCAAACTTTACACTTTTTCTGTCCCTTAAAATTCGATTTGCGGCTAAACTACTTGCCCCAGCTGACTTAAAAATTATATATTCGTGATCTTGGAACTGCCACCTTTTAATCCATGTAACGAATGACACGAAAAAACTAATTTTAAAAAAATTGGACATTTTTATCTTTAAACGCGTTTTCCGGCTAAACTATGCGTCCTAGACCCATCAAACTTTACACTTTTTCTGTCCCTTAAAATTCGATTTGCGGCTAAACTACTTGCCCCAGCGACTTAAAAAATTATATATTCGTGATCTTGGAACTGCCACCTTTTAATCCATGTAACGAATGACACGAAAAAACTAATTTTAAAAAAAATTGGACATTTTTATCTTTAAACGCGTTTTCCCGGGCTAAAACTTTGCGTCCTAGACCCATCAAACTTTACAGCTTTTTCTGTCCCTTAAAATTCGATTTGCGGCTAAACTACTTGCCCCAGCGACTTAAAAATTAATATATTCGTGATCTTGGAACTGCCACCTTTTAATCCATGTAAC